>JAQPPZ010004205.1:4580000-7073125 GCA_028583015.1 Wollemia nobilis
GAACAATTATTAGCATAGCATAATAAAATAAACCAACACGGATCCTTTGTTAACAGTTACTTGCATTTACTAAGGTACTCCTAACAGTCACTTGATATATCTTCACAAGATTACAAGCACACATAACTAAAAGGAACCTTGGAGAAGTTTTTGTTTTAACTTCTTTGCAAGAGAGGGTTTTGTGATCAAAATCCTAAGTGTGAATGTGGTTTTACAATTGGGTAAAATTACCACTCAACACATCTGTGCTAGTTGCTCAGATGGAATCAAAGTCTACTGCCCCTACTATTTATCCATACGCTCTACCTCGAAACATGAATTCGATCTTCGTCTTCTTCTTCTCTACTACCGTAAACTAACGATTTTCAAAGCACACAATTTTCATTCATCTATTTTTCTACCTTAGCTTTACACTTTAAATATGCAAATATTTACTTGGTCCTTGATGTCGATGCATGGAAATATTTGATTTCCAACCTTAACCTTTGGTGCTTAAATTTAATTTTTAATTATTATAATATTTTAAATCTCCATAGATTTAAATATTATAATTTATTTTTCTTCTTTGGGCCTTTTCTCATTTAATTTTTAATTATTATAATATTTTAAATCTTCATAGATTTAAATATTATAATTTATTTTTCTTCTTTGGGAATTTTCTTAGGATAAAGTCTTTGCCACCATAAAACATCTTTTTTTTACTTTGTAAGTACCACCATGGTAAATCCATTAAACCTTTATTTTTCTTTGACATAAATGACAACCAATATCATCAACTTATGACATCAATGACAATAATATACTCAAAATTTCCAACATAGCCAACCAACTTGACACTTTTGCAAGCCTTAGTAGATTTGATTCCATTATCAATATTTTAGATTTTGCCTGGGATAAGGGATGTAGGTTGCATAACACCAAGGACCATAGTGAGAAGGAGTATCCGAAAACTTCCAGATATACGAATTGCTTGCAAGCTCAAGTTGATGACTTAGAGCTAGTGCTGACCGAGGGTCCGCCTTGCTTTTCTGAGAGGAAGGAAGTTGTTTTAGTAGCTAAAATAGTTCACTATCAAGAAAATGAGGAAGAAGAAGAGGATAATGAAATATTAGAAGAGGATGATGATGGAATCATAGAAGAGGAATTCCAAGTTGTTAGGCAATTTGGGAGAGGGAACCATGGTTATTACACAAGAAGTAAATCCAAGACCCCCAAAACTTCCTCCACTCTCCCAAATAATTTCCTTCTTCCTCCTAATACTAAAGTTGATAACAATCCTCCTCCCCCACCTGCTATTGAGTAATCCAAACCTATGCAAAAGTATAAAATTCTAAGAAGCCTACCTACGACATAGTGGAAGACCTAAAAAAGACTAAAGCTAACGTCTCTTTCTTAGAGGCTGCTATATTTCCAGGTCAGAAGGAGGCCTTGATAAAGGTATCATACCCACCAAGATAAACCCATGAGGTCAAAGGTTCTGAGTCCCAATTAGTTTTATGAAAGGAAAAATGAGAAGTGCCTCCTTTTCTTTTGACTATTAAGATTGCAAGCAAAAAAATGCATAATTGTTTACTGGACTCAGGTGCCTTGAGCAATATCATGCCCCTTGAGATTTGCTAAAGGCTATGTTTAAAGCTAATTCCTTCAAAGAGCAAAGTGATACAGCTCGACATAAATATAGTAGACATGGTAGAAACTCTTTATGATGTCTGAATTTAAATTAATACAAAACCTAGGATTCAACATCATGTTGATGTTCTTGTGGTCAATATTCCCATAAAGTATAATATGGTATTGGGTAGGGATTTGGAGTAGGAACCTAAATGGTTACATTGTTACTAATTCTTCCCACATGTGGCTACCTTGGAGGGGATTAGAAACCAAATCCATGTGGATAGTGATCCAAGACTTAAGGAAATGATTACGTAGTATAATAGGCCCAATGAAATCCAATTTGCAAATTTTGATTTAGGGGTCTATAGGTTGGATATAGAGGAGGCTACTGAAGAACCTCAAAAAGAAACCCTTTATTGTGGCCCTCTTGAAAAGGATAATCTAATTTAGATTATTAGATTTAATGGATCCAAATAAAGACAAGGTGCTAGAGCGGGTATCAAAATTACATGTTCGAGAAGTAAGCCTTTGCTTGTTGCCTATAGATTATAGTTTCCATGCACCATCAATGTGGTACAATATGAAGCACTTATCTTTGGACTGTAGCTAGCTCTGAGTAATAAAGTTGAGAGTCTCAAGGTCTTAGGAGACTTTGAGCTAGTTGTTAAACAAGTCAAAGGGTAGTACACATGTGACAAAATATTGAGCCATTATAGAATTAGAGTTATGGATTTGATAGATGAATTTGATGAGTTTAAAATTTCCCTTATCTCTAGAAAAGGTAATCGGATGGTCGATTCTTTAGTTGTGCAACAAGCATGTTCAAATTGGTTGAAAATAAGAAATGCAAAAAGTTCTCGATTGAACTAGTTTCCTATCTCTCAATTCCAAATAACATTACAAATATGCAGGTATTTGAGAGCGATAGACATATTTTTTATTTTGTCACTAACTCTGGTATTTTTGAAAATAAGGTGGTAGATGAAGACCAGAGGTGGCAAAAAAATAGATAGTGAGGTAGCTCAAAAATGAACAAGATACAGAAAAAGCTTATTTCACTAGAAAAATTATTTGATATTGAATATCAAGAAAAAAGGGGTAAAAAGGTACCACTCCCTAAAGAAGCGTGTGATGTAATCAACTTGGGGAGTGTAGAAAGTCCACAAGAGGTATTCATTGCCAAGGCATTAACAAGTCAAGAAAAGTAATCTATCATTCATGCCCTAAAGGAATATGTAGATTGTATAACTTGGAGTTACAAGGAGCTGAGAATGTATAATCAGAATGTTGTAATGCACACGATTCCATTGAAACCTAACTCCAAGCCCTTTAGACAAAGAAAATGACCTGTCAATCCATTGTTAGAGCTCTTTATAGAGAAATAAGTGAAAAGATTGCCAAACGCAAGGATCATATTTCCTATTAGGCACTCTACATGGGTTTCCAACCTAGTTCTTATAAGAAAGAAAAATAGAGAAATAAGATTGTGCATCAATTTTAGAAATATGAAAAAAGCATCTCAAAAGGAAAATTACCCATTGCCTTCCATTGATGAGATAATCCAAATGGTAAATGGGTTAGAAAGATGCCATTTTTAGATGGCTACTTTGGGTACAACCAAATTCTCATTTACCCAAATGATAGGATGAAAACAACCTTTACAACCAAATGGGGAATATTTTCTTATAGGAGAATGTTATTTGGATTATTGAATGCATGCACAACTTTCCAACATGCCATGGATTATGTTTTTAAGGGACTCATAGGCAAATGCATTATTGTTTATATGGATGATATTCTTGTCTTCTCTAAGAGGAGAGAATATCATGTTAAGGATTTGAGAAAAGTTCTTCAAATATGTAGGGAACATGGGATCTCTCTAAATCCAAGAAAATGCATTTTTGGATAATAGAGGGTAAGCTTTTGGGTCACATTATTTTGAAATAAGGAATTTCTATTGATCCTGAAAGAATATAAGCTATCCAAGAAATCCCTTCTACCCATAGCAAGAAGGAATTAAGGTCATTCTTTGGCAAAATCAATTTTGTAAAAAAATTCATTGTTGGATTTGCTGAGATTGCCAAACCATTGAATGATATGCTGAAAAAGGATGTTAAAACTAAATGGACAAATGAGAGTAAGGATGCTTTCTAGAATATTAAGGATGCTATTTCTAGGGAACCTATTCTAGTAAGTCCAGACTATTCAAAGCCCTTTCATATTTATACATTTGCTTCAAAACATTCATTCGCTAGTGTCCTAACTCAAAAAGGTGAAGTTAATGTTGAAAATCCCATCACTTTTATGAGTCCCCCCTTGAAATATGTAAAGTTGAGGTACTCTATTTTGGACAAGAAAATGTATGCACTTTTTAAAACTATAAAAAAATTTGGACATTACATTACACATAGTAGGATTTCCGCTATTGTGCTTGACCTTGCTATCAAAACTATGTTTCTGTAGAACAAACTAGAAGAGAGAAGAGGAAAATGAATTTATACACTCCAATAATTTGATCTTGAAATCCAACCTATGAAGCTAGTTCATGGACAAGGATTCGTAAAATCAATTGCTAAAATTGATCCTCTAATCTCATGCCAACATTATACTATAGAAGATATTACTAAAGATGATTTGTATATAGATACTATATATTTTTTATTGAACGAAAAGTGTCTGTTACATCTCATTGCTACTCAAAAAAGAGATTTACATTTGAAATCTGCAAACTTTTTGATTAAATCTGGTGTTTTGTACGAGTGGAACCATGAAGGGATTTATCTTCATTGTGTGAACCAAGAAAAAGTTATTAAAGTTCTCAATGACTTCAATGGTAAGTATGGGATTGAATATGGGTCAACCAATGCAATAGAGCATTAGATTCCCAAATTTGGATACTATTGGCCTCATATTTTCAAGGATGCACATGCTCATGTGTGATCTTTCCATACATGTTAGGTAGTAGTCAATAGAGAGAAACACAACCATGCCATTACAACTTGTAGTGGAGATGAGGTCTTTTACACAATGGGATTTGGATTTTGTTGGGGTTATCAATTCCAATTATTTTGATTCTCATCCTCATAGCTATAGATTACTGCACTAGGTGGACATAAGCAATCCCTACAAAACATACTACTACAAATGTTGTCATTAAGTTCTTAGAGGATTGCATTGTAACTCATTTTGGAATACCTAATACAATAGTAAGTGATAATGGTTATGCATTTTCTTCTATTCAATTTACATATTAAGCATATGATAACAAGGTGAGCTTGAAATTTTCTTCCAATTATTATCCACAATGTAATGATCTAGCATAATCTTCTAACAAAAACTTGTTATCTATCATAAAAAATTACTTGAGAAGAATCCTAGAGATTGGCATGGTAAATTAAAGTTTGATCTTTGGGCTGATAGAAATAGAATAAAAGAATCAATTGGGACATCTCCATATCATCTAGTCTATGGGTAGGACCCCATTTTTTCCATTAATCTAAAATTGCAAACTCTTCATTTTATGAAATAATATCTTAGAACGAATAATCATATTGAAGCTCAATTAATCCACTTGATGCACTTGATGAGAAAATATAGGAAGCCATGCTTCACTTTAGTAAACATCAATATGTAGTAAAGAGATGGTTTTATAGGAGAGCTACAATAAAAAAATTCAAGATTTCTAACCTGGTTTTATTGTGGGACAAGAAACACAAAAAAGGGAATCATGATAAATTTGGTTACCTGTGGTTAGGTCCTTATCAGGTTTATGAAATCCTAGGTGAAAACACTTTTAGATTAAAAACCTTGGATGGAGAGGATTTGTCTTTTCCTGTTAATGGGCTACATTTAAAAAATTACTTCAACCTCTAAAATGTGTGATATTGTGTATCATATGTACATAGGTGTGCTTTTGTTTTTGGTTTTGTGTGTTAGTTTTATTTTAGAAAGGTTGGCTTTTATTATTTTTCTTAGAGTGTTTAGGAGTCTTTATTGTTGTATGTTTAAGTCATGTTCATGTTCCCATATATTTATATTTTGAGTAGTCCTCTTTATTATGGCTTTGGTTTTGGGATGGTTACTAATAAAATGGCATGTTTTCAGAATATGGAGCAACCCTAGAATCAAAAGGAACTAGGGGGAAATGAAATGAAGCTATGTATTTATTATTTTGGGTTAAGTGTACTAATATGGTGGAGTGTGAAACAATGGAATACTATGCCAAAGCTTCACTGTAATAAATCACATGAAGAGACACTTCTTGGGATTTTGAAGGATGAAGTCATTTTGGTAAACTGATTAAGGCTAACTTATAACATGCTCATATTCAAATATTACATATAGGTTTGCAAAGTTCTCTATAAAATAAGAATACGAGCAATGCAAAGATTGATCAAATCAGTCACCAAGTTTAAACAAATCCATCGGGGCTATAGACTCCTGACTTGCAGTGGGACTCAGTTTAGACAAAAACTTGATAATAATAAAAAATGAGCATTGAAAAGTTTGATCAACTTAGTCACCAAATTTTGATAAACCTCACCGGGGCTATGGATGTTTGATAGATAGTGTGGATATATCTAAATAAATTATGCTCAAAAGAGACTTTGCAATATCTTATGCAAAAATAAAAGTTTTATGAGTAGCATTTCGTAGCCTAAAGGTAAACCAGGTGATGGTATTTGGGTGGTCTCAAGGATGCAAATTAAACCACATTGCACACATTATGCAGAAGCAAGTAATCCATTTGTTCTAATATGAAGCTACTGACCTCGTTTTCCTTGAATGTTGCTTGATGGTGTATACTTTTCTAACCTTTGGTTCATTTCAAAACTGGGTTATTTACTGGAAATGCTTGAAGATCATTTCCCAATAGAGTCACCATTTGTTGTGACTATCTCACAACTAACCCCAATTTTGGGGACCCACTTGAAATTTTTAGTAAATTGGACTAATGGGATATCATGATGCATTTTGTTTCCTCACTATTGACCCATGATGCTTCTTCTTGGATATCAAAATAAAGGGGTCATTTTGGCTAAGCAAAATGAGTGTTTATTTTTGTTTGGTGTTGTTGATTCTTTTATATATTGTTGGTTTTATTGTCTTTATTGTTCCTTTTATAGTTTGTTTATTTTATTATTGTTGTTGTTAATTTATTGTCATATTTTTTGTCTCTTTTGTGTGTTAATCGTTTATGTGTGTTTTCTTTTATTTGGTCCTTAATTTATTTTATTTTGGGTGTTAGAGTTATGTTCTTTTAAGTTTTGTTTATTTATTATTTTATTTTAGTTAATAAATGGTCTCAATATACCACGAAGACCTTGATATAATTTTGTAGTTATAGTCCCCCTTTATATTATGGTTTAATCATGATTGCAAAGCTATTTTTGGTGTTTAAAATATGTTTTTCTATGTTTCACGAGGGTAAAATCCTAGGGAGTACGAATAGGACACGAGCTAAGGGAAGGATGTGGAGCGCAGACAGGACATGAGCCAAATAAAGGGTGTGAAGCATAGACATGACATGAGCCAAGATCGAGGACGTGGCATCACAAGGTGATCGACAGGAATTGGTGATAGGATGAGTTACCAGAGGGGCCTTCATACTGCATGGAAAATAAGAGAGACCACCCGAAGGTAGTCAACTAAACTAAGGTGAAACATGCCTTATGAAGCGCTCGAAGGATGAAACACCATGAATGTGGGATAATTGATTTCTCCACACCAAAGTAAAATAACCTTCGCCCATATATGGCTCACACGTGGCATACCAATTGTTTAGGCTTGCAGGGTAGGCTACATAGTAAATGCTAGCCACAACTAGAACTATAGAAGTAGCCAATTTAAGACGTGCAAAGAACCATTATTGCAAAAATATGGGATAACACCCCACCTAACAACTGTTAGAGGATAATGAGTGGCAAGGGTGATAGAGGTATTTTGGTCATAGGTCCATGGCATAGGAGGGCTCGACATGACAGTGGGAGATAGGGTTAACTCTTGTTGAGTGCTAGGAAACCCTAACATAAACGCATCATTTATCTTTGAACACCCAAAAAGGAGAGAGCAGTGTTGAAACATAATGAAGTTTCAGAGTATCTTCGAGGGACAAGCGTAGATCCAAATCGAATGTAGAAGGGAGGAGTGGATGGTGTGTGATGTAGGGAGTGACCAAGTTATGGTCTCATCATAGGACAAAGTCATGTTCAATGGGTGCTAGTCATAGAAAGAAGGAAATGAAAGTGACATCGTGGAGGTTTAGTTTTAATCCAAGCCTTGGGTGTTGTGGTAGGCGTAAGTCATATAGGACTTGCATCTTATCGACCCTGGTTTGAGTCACGTTGGTACCACCCGAAGGAAGAAAAGAGAGGATTTTTATTTTTGTTGTTTTAAATCGATGGTTAGTACCTAAGGTGTCTTGCATAATATTTTTATGGGTATTTTGTGAATATTTAAGGCCTTTGTAGTGCTCTATGCTCATATGTCTCATTGTAAGGGTTAGTTAATATTTTATCCGTCATAGGGTGGTTTTTTTAACATTAAAATATGTGTGAATAGGGAAAAAAGGTGAGCTCAAATCAAGAAGGAGATATAAGGAAAGGAAAGGAACATTGTTTTTAAAAGTTATTATTATTTTTAATTTATTTTAGGAGTTTGAAAGAGTTTGAAAGGGCTAATAATTTTGTGGGTGTCGTTTCACCTTATACTTTTGTTTTTTGTGAAGAAAGTTGAAACGAAAAGGCTCCTGAAACCCTTAAATACCCATGGAGGTCCATTTTTAGAGGGCTGGAATTTTTGTAACAAAAGAGACCATTATTCTGTTTAATGCAAACAAATCCAGAAACTTGCACTTTGTGAGCAAGACTGGAGGAGACAATTTTAGAGGGTAGTGTTTTACTGTCTATCTTTCTCTATGCTTTCCTAGATTTCTATTTGGTGTTTAATGCTGTAAAAATGTTGCACTACATGAAGATATGTGGGGTGTAGATTTCATTTATGTTCCTTAGAGGCTAGCACTTGATTTAACTCAAATTGTGCTTTTGCAGGTTTGATTAGGTCGGGTTACCCTTTTTGAAATTTCTCATTATCTTTGGTTTTGTTGTGTAGGGTAGCATTATGCTAGGTTTTTTTGCATTAATGTTCCAGTTTTCCTTTTTGTTTAGCTCAGTTGCTTTCTGTTTTATGCACAAAATTTTATTTGCATAAGAAGATAAAATTAACCTAGGAGGGAGGGTTACTAACCTACAAATTGTAGATAAGTCAAGATAAAAAATGAAGTGGACAATCCACAACACTTCCTAACTTCATATTTTGATTTCTAATTGAGATAAAAGGAATTGTTGACTCCACTAACCCTCAATATCAGATTAAGTGTAGATAAAATGAAGGAATGCTAACTGTCTAACATTCTAATTTTCTAACATTCTAACTTTATAACATTTTAACTTTCTAACATTGTAGTCAGTAGGTCATTAAATCTGAAGATAAAATTGAACCTACTAATGGCAATCACTAATTTCAATCTCACATTAAAGGCACAGATGCTTAAAATGAAGTGGACAATCCACAACACTTTCTAACTTTGCAACTACAATCTAAAGATAAAATGAACACACTAATAGGGATTCAGGGTATGTCATATTAAGCAAATATAAGAAAGAAGAGCACTTGCATTTCAATGCATTCAAATGATTCAAGTAAGGTAATCACAAATCAATCACACCATAGGCCCCTTGTTTACAATCACTTGCAAACCACTAAGGTGTTCTAGCACTTGGTATTTCATTTATCTATTTTCAAATATATTTGTGCATGCTTTCAAGCTAAAAGGAACCTTGGAGAAGTTGTCCTAACTTCTTTGCAAGAGAGGATTTTGTTCCAAAATCCTGACTATGGTGAAAACTTTGCAATTGGGCAAAATTTCCACTCAACAGGTCAGATCTATTTTTATATTTTATACCAAGTTTTGTGAAATTGGGTATTGAAGTCATCCATTATCTCCATGGGAACTCTCTTTATGTTTGTAAACTATCTAGGAGAGACATGTTGTCTACCTTCTTTCTGAATCTATCTAGTAGTAATTCTACAATCTAGTCCTAACTTTTGATTGAATGTAGGGTCAAGCCTAAGTACCATTCTTTTGCCTTTGCTCTAAAAGATATAGCCAATAGTTAGAGGGACATGTTTTTCTCCCTAATAATATGTATTGTACATAATTTTACCATGTGATATAGATGTTTTAAAGGTGTGGTTGCATCCTCAACAATGAAGTAAGGTAATGATTTGAATGCTAAGACATAGATTGGGTCCCATGTTATAGGAGGAACATGTGGCATCGAGGGGCCTCTTATATTCCAATCTAGATACCTTCTTAGGGGTAGGTTATTCTCTGCATCCATGCTATGAATTCAAGATCTTATTTCACATCCTTGGTTCAAGGGAAACACTAGTGCTTATGGATTTGTTCTAGTAAAAGAACTAGTAGCAAGTCTTGCACTCATAAATTTTAGGGTTACTTTTTCTTCAGTGGAGTCATCAAGTGAACATTCAATAAGCTAAAAGTTTGAAAATTTGATGAAAATATCAACCTAGTGCTTACTTAGTGCTTAATCAGATGAAGTATTAAGCTTGTACCACTAGGCATGTTAGTGAAAGTATTGTGTGCAAATGGTGGAAATTTCTCTACTTTTACGTAACATTACTTTTGGATTTCTTAGTGGATTGAAGATCTATCAAGTTCATGGGGTGAATTAGACTCGATTCATCCCACTAGGAATACCAAAAAAACTATTATCTTCTCAAAATATCATGGGCATTCATGATAGTAATTGGATGCACCTAACACTCACACATTGCATTGAGTGGCATATTCAAAAGCTTAATAACTGAGAGATGCATTGTTGGAATATATTACATTATTTGGTACGTGCCAATGTACCATATTGGGTACATCTTTACATTAGAATTTTATCTTAGATTAATGTTTGAGTAGTTACTTCATGCAATGTAATAAATGCACAAGTGTTAGAATGTGCAATGATGTAAATGTGTGTAGTCTACATTGTACATGAGTCATAGGTTAGGTAGATGAAGAGTCATGGGTAGATGAAAGGCCAAGGGATACATCTCCCTATTTATAGGCCTTTGAGAGTGTGAAGAAGGAGCTATATAGTTAGAAAGTATAGTGAGTTTAGTAGGTACAATGTAGATCATGCATCATTCATGGAGTGTTTAAGTCCTCCATTATATTACATTGTACTATTTTCATGAGATTTCATTAATGGCTATTTTATGAGTTATTGTAGAAGTTTCTCATATAATTTTCCTACATATTATATTGTCATTATCATATAGTTAACATTGCTTGTTCATTTTACATATTGTGGTTGCATTTCCTTAAATATAGATCATCAAAAGTTAACATGCACTCACAACGAAACCTTCAGATTTTTTCTAGATCTTGGCTCCTCATATAATATGATATTTAGAACACCTTCCTAAAATACTTACTTTTTTGTCAAAGAAAAAGAGGAAATAATTGCCAAAATTAATCCACATGTCTTCTCATTCTATTTGAACCCCCATGGACCATTGGATTTTTTTTTTATCCAATATTGATGGTAGGTCTTCTTTGGACTTAATTTTTTATAGGACAATAAATTTCTTCTTCTATAGGTTTCTAATGCATCTACCATGTGTCCAAGCCCTAACTGATGTGATGAGACCATAACATGTCTCATTTTTGAAGAAAATTTTAACTCTTTTTGCCCACATTTATTTTAAATACTATAGTATTTCCTAAGTAATTTGATCATTATTAATGTTGTTATTAGTGTTAATACATTAAATTGAAGAAAGTATTTTAATTGCTATTTTGGATTGATTTTTGTGTATTTTAAGATTAAATTGCATGATTTCAAGTTGTTAAAGGATATAATAAAGTTAAGAATAATTGCATTAGAATTTAAGGACAAGTCTATAGATTTGAAAATCTAATGGATTTATGTTTTAGACAATTTTTTATACATTTCCTACATTATTATAGTGATCTAATGCTAGACTATATATTCTCCATAGGTACTAGTTCATAACAGGCCTGCATAATAGAATTACAAGAAATGCTCCAAAATATCCAAGACAAGAAAGTGCAGGTTTGTCGTAAAAGGGGAGAACGCAACAAAATGAGAAATCAAAATGATTTTTGTTCAAAAAGAGGAATCATATATTTGAATCTGGAACCAACTAATCAATGATCAAGTAGAAATTATGTAGAAGGGGAATAACTTATCTTATGATCCAGAGCACTTGTAGTCAACCTACACTAGAAAAAATAGAATTATAAGGAGATTGGAAGCTAGAAGCAATGTGTTGGATGCTTAATATTTGATATGGATTTGTATTAGAACTATTTAAAGATAGTAAATAGTGAATGTATGTGTAATATAGGGAGACTTATCTAATTTGACCTACTTTTTTAGATTTGATTGGTCAGATTTAACAACAAGATTGTGTAATTAATGTAGGATAGACTATTTCTAGAATTAACCCTCTTTCATAGGCAAATAAGTTAGAATATTACTTATAAATAATTTTGTATGTATGTTGAACAAAGTTAGTAGAAAATACTAGAAAAAGTATGAAGAATATACTATCAACAAGTGAATAAAAAATGTAGTAATTCATACATTGTCTTAGTTTTGACTCTTTCAGCTTTCTTGCATGAAACTTTTGACTCCATAGACTAGTTTTTCTATTGAATCCTTCCTCTTTTTGTAGAAAATTGGAGCTTGGACTGAATCTATGGAACAATGGTGTTAGATTTTGATACTATATACTTAATATAAAATCAACCATAAGGTGTAAAATGAGCATGCAATATTAAATATATGATAATGGTATTATACTAAGCATGCAAAATTCATAAGAAATTTTTGTAATAACTGATAAAACTGCCATTAATGAAAGCTCACAAAAATATTACAATGATATAAAATGGAGGTTCCAAACTCTCCATATTTCATACATGCTTCTACATTGTATCTATTCAATGTTATCTACCTTCTCTCTATCATACTCTTCAATTATCAAAGGCCTATATATAATGATATATGACTCTTGGCCTTCCACCTACCTATGACTCTTCATATTCCTATTCTATGGACTCATATGCACATGGACTACACGCATATTTACATCAAGTACTTTGCATAACACTTGTGCATTTATTACATTGCATAAAGTAAATATTCAAATCCTAATCTAAGACAAACTCCTAACCTAAATATGTACCCATGGTTGTACAATAGCATGTATGAAATAATGTAATATATTCCAACACCCCCTTGTATTACATTATTTTTTTATTAAAGACTTTAGTCTTCAATATGGTCTTCATCTTGTTCCTTCAATTCTCTTTGATCTATATCCTAGAAAATGATATCCATATTCAACTCAAAAGTATTTTCTTATTTCTTTTCTTTTTTGTCACACTTCCTCTTATTCTTCTCCATTTTGCACCTTTAATAGTGATATATCTTCAACATGGTGAGTTAGTATATCATCACAATAGTATTTATCAGGATTCAGTACTTTATTGCTAATATGTTGAACTTCCTTTAATTTTTTCCTTTGAAAGAATTGAAAAGTAATTAGTGATAGATATATCATAAAACATTCTTCTTAAGTAATTATAACTATATTTTGAGTATTCCACCAAAATTTAAAAAGTATTTCATGAAGAAAACTAATTAATGTCATAATTTTTTTTTATTTTGATTCCTTGAGAAAAAAATAATTTTTTTTTAACTAGTAGACAAATGCTTGTATTTATCAAAAGTATCTATTAAGTTTTGTGAATAATACTTTAGTTCATGAAATAGTTCTTCATCATTACATGTATTCTTCACTATTTCATCCATATTTATTTTTACCTTTGAAATAGAATTCCTTATTCCTCCTTAGTATTTATATGATAGTCTAAGAACACTTTTCAATTTTCAACCTTTCAAGCAATTATGTTGTAAGCCTTATATCTCCCTATCTTTTAATCTTCTAAATTTTAAGTTGAATTTAAGTATACTAATTTTTAATTATTCAAATTTTGAATATAATTTGTAATTTCTAATTATCAACCACTTTAACTTTTCAAATTTCTAGATAAAATTCCTTTTAGCTCCCTAGTATTTTTAATACAAAATCAAGTTTGATATGATCTTTTCAATTCTCAAATTTTGTAGAATACCTTGTATCTACCAAATGTTTTGAATGTAATATGGCATTGATAAAATACTTAGCTTTCTTGATTTCCTTTGAGTTGAATCCCTTTTGTCTCCCTAATGTTCAACTTCAAGATAAGCACTTTAATTCTCCCTATAGAAATCTATAAAAAAAATTAATGCACTTTCATTTTTGATAAGGTTCTCTATTTTCAATTGGATTCCTTATGTATCGTTAATTTGAGCAAGAGACTAATATCAAATATAATATCCAAATTTTCAACAATTTTATGTAGTGCTTCAATTTTAATAGCAAGGTTTCTAAATTTCAAGAACCTAAATTATGTTGAACTCCTTATAACTCCCTAATTAGAAATTTAGAAAATAAAGGTATTTGCAAATTTAATATTTCAATTTTTATGTTTAAAAAATTATTCCTCCAAGTTAAATTATTTGTAAATATTTCAATACTTGAATTTCAAAAATCTCTCAAGTTAAATCCTCCTTACTTTAATAGTCTTTCAAATAAATCAATAAATCATCTGAGGTTGTAATTCACCAATTCATTTCCTTATATATCCATTCACTTAATTAATATTAATCATAATAGAGTAACTAAACTTAACCTTAGTATTGATAAACCTTATACCTCCTTGATCTTTATAAAATGCAAATAGATTGAATATTAATATACCTTCTTGGAGATGAAGTGCTATGTAATGGTTTGCTACTCCTTTGACTGTAACTTGCACTCTAATTTTGGTGTTGTTCTCCTTTCAGTATTCAATTCTTATAGGATGTTATTTCACTATATTTATTGCTCTTCCTTCAGTATATCACTCTTCCATAATTTGACTATCCTCCTTGTGTTTGCTATATGCACTCTGACTCATGAATGTGCTTAATATGCACGTTGTAGATCAATTAGGCTTCTCCAACCTATCTATATTCTTCTTCTAATGTACCACATGGAACTCAACATATTCTTTAGGTATTTCTTCTAGCTATGTTACTTATGTTCAATTTTATGATACTATGATAGCATGGGCATTACCTTTGACAAGTGTCTTCCTTCCTCAAATGTGCTCCTAATTGGCTTGAAGTGTTTTCTTCCCTCAATGATTGTTGGTGCTTCCTTTCCTCTACACCAAGTGGCATCCAAATTCTTCTAGGTTCTTAACCAAAGTAATAAATGATGGCTACACTTCTATTAACACTTGTATTTAATTATATAACATCTTTGGTGTTCAAATTTGCTTACCCTCCCTTAACGCTCACTTTTCTACTCAATAGTTATAACTTCCAACGTATATACTTTGTAACTCTTCAATGCTTGCTGGTGCTTCTTTACTTCTAATATTTGGTGATGGCTCTTCTTTTTCAATGGTTTCTCTTCCTCTATGGTGGTGGATCCTCCTTTGGTGGTGCTTTGATAACTCTACCTTGGTGAATTTTCACCCCTTTGCTCGATAGCTTCTCAACATTGTTCTACTAGATATCCAAACTTCTTTACTTAGGTAAAGTCTTTGCTTTTAATTTATTTACCTCCTAAAATATTGCACCCTTATCCTTGATTTATCTTTATCTTTTTCTACACTTTATCTTCTCTGTGCATGTCCTTTCAATGTATTGGTTGCCTTTGTTTGAGATTTCACTAACGCTTTCCTTTCCTTTGTCCTTGCAAATCTTGATTTTAGGTACTAAGCATGGTGCACTTCGCTTCTGTGTATATTTCTTCTTACTTGACTTGTATACATAAATGACAGTCTTTATTTATGTGTTCAACTGGGCTTTATAAATGGCACTCTTTTGGGTGCTTAACTTCAATAGAGATTCATGCTATTTTGTTGTCACATCTTGTTGACTTAACGTTGCACTATGGTGCCTTCCTTGAAGTTGGTAATGGCTCTTTCTCCTTTGCAATGGTGTTGTCTCCTTTGGATGGTGCTTTCTCCCTTTTGCAATGTTGCCTTTACTTGTAGGTTATGGAGTATAACATTGGATATCTTCCTTGCACCTTAAATGAGCAATAACACTCTTCAATAGCTCTGAAAAATATATTTTTGTTGCACCAAAATTTCCTTCTATTCTGGCCAAATAGAGATGCTTCTCAATGTAGTAGTGCTTGGAAAATACGTTCCTTTATTGTCTTCTTTTGGCTAAAATTTTTTCTACCTTCTAATGCTTCTATTTCTCTATTTAGCATTCACTATGTTATATCTCCTTATTACTCCTTTCAAGCAATACTTTTAACTCAACTTTATGTTATTTGTGTTTTGCATATTCCAAGATAATAATGATGTCTCCTTTCTTGGCTTGGAGATACTTAACTCAAACTAGATTTTTCTCCTTAAATAAATCTAATATGGTGCTCTCAAAAAACTTTATAATAATACTTAAATAATGAACTTTCATAGCACCACAATTGCTTACCTATTCGCCTCCTTTTATAGCTAGTCTTCTAGGTAATTTTAATTCTCCTATTTTTTGCCTTGACTTTGTGAAATTTGCAGCTCCCCTTCTAATCAATTTCTACTCAATCTTGCTTTTCAAAAATATTTATTTGATTGAATCATTCTCCTTCAATTTTCTATTCAAAAATCCTTTAATTTACAACTTTCAATGCTGCTCAAAAATCAAGTTCTATGCTATCCAAGAATGTTTGATTTTGCAGTTATAACATTATCCAATATGTTGCCTTGCAAATCTACTTTGAGTTTCTCCAACTCATAGCTATATTTTCTTATTATTTATCTTGATATCTAAAAACAACAATCAATTCCTCTAAATTTTTACCTTTTTTTTTCGTTAAGCCTTCTTTCAAACTGACTATTATTGGGTAATTTGAAATCAGCCCAAATCTTCTCCAAATCACATATATTAGTCACCTTCGATTTTTTCCTTGTGACTCTTTTATTTATGATGCAAAATAAGTAATTTTTCTCCTTCTTCGTAAATAAGCCTTCAAATTTTTGTGGTTGTATTTCAATATTTCAAATCAGGTGGCTTCTTCTAGCTTCTTTCTCCTCCTTAGCTCTTACTAGATTATGTCTTCCAATTTGACCTCTATTACTAGTCTCTTCCTCAAGAATCTGAATGTCTTGAGATCTTCAAGAATCCTTCTTCCAAAATTTGACAAACTTCTTATAAAATCCTTTTTCCTTTTGGGCTTGTTGTTGAATGGTGAGAATTGTCCCAAATCCTTCTTATGAAGATATTTTTCTTACTTGTAATATTCTACCTTGAGCTTTCTTAAAATATCCTCCAATGGATACTTCTTCAATTTCTCAATAGGGCTTTTATAGCCTTCTTCTCATTTATCCTTTCAAGTTTACTTGAGACCTCTTCTTTTGGGCCTTCAATAGGAATTTTCTAGTCCTCCTCTATCTTCAATCTTAAATATTTTATCTTCCAAATCTAGAAGTTCTTCAATGGGACCTCTTTCTTGGGTCTCCTCCTAGATCTACTTTCTACTTTCTACTTTCTTCAATATACAACTTCTAGTCTTCAATATTCTCTGGGGATCTCTTTCTTGAGTCTCCTCTCTCTTCAATATTCAATAAGGCTCCTTTGGTCTCTTCCTCTCTTCTCAATCTTCAATCTTCATTGTCTTCGCTATTGCTTGAACAAATATCTTGTAATAAAAATTAGATAGTAGTAAGCAATTGGATCTCTAAAAGTTAATAAGCTTCAATAGTTATCCTTCAATCTAGTGGAAAGAGATATATGTTGAATCCTAGTATTCATGAGTTTTCCTACAACCTTGTGGAAAGACTCTAGCCAAAAACCAATTTCAAAAATTTTGAAATGATATTTCCTATATCCTCTCAATCTCTCTTATGGATCTCCCTATCCCCTATCATTCTACATTGCACTTTGATACCACTGTTATATTTTGATATTAGATACTTAATGTAAAATCAACCACAAGGTGTAAAATGAGCATGCAATATTAAATATATGATAATGGTAATATAATATGCATGTAAAACTCATAAGAAATATCTGTAATAACTCATAAAACTACCATTAATAAAATCTCATGAACATATTACAATGATATAAAATGAAGGTCTCAAACTCTCCATATTTCATATATGCTTCTACATTATATCTACTCAATGATATCTACCTTATCTCTATCACACTCTTTAATTATCAAAGGCCTATATAATGAGATATGAATCTTGGTTTTCTACCTACCTATGACTCATAATCTTCCTATTCTATGGACTCATGTGCACATGGACCACATACACATTTACATCAAGTACTTTGCACAACACTTGTGCATTTATTACATTGCATAAAGTATATATTCAAACTCTAATCTAAAGATGTACCCATAGGGGTACATTAGCATGTACTAAATAATGTAATATATTCCAACAAATGGAAGTTCTATTAACATTAGTTACATATTTTTAGTTATTTCTTTGATGTTATTTATTTTCTAGCAACATAGTATTAAATTTCTTTACTATAGTTTTTATTATGTTAATTCTTATTTTTCTCATAGCATGATTTATTCTATATTATTGTAAAAGTGTGTTGTTTCTTTCAATAAAATTTTATAGCATAATTGTTTTTTATCCCATTTTTCATTTCAATATGTTATTTCTAATTAATGCTTCCAATTTATATTCTATTGCAACTAATTTCATTTTCAATATTTCATTATATTTTTCTTTTCACATGAATTGAGTTTCATTTTAGATTAGCTTAGTTCTTCCAATTTTAGTTAGTTTATTTATGCAATTAAATATGATTTTTTCTAGTTCTAAATTTGGAATCTAGCATAGTTTCCTTTATGTTGTAAAGACATTATGATTATTAGTTTACCTAGGATAGGCTAGAAATTTTATATCCAAGGTATAATTTTAAGACCTCTATTACATATAGCCTTAGGATGTTCCTCTGGTTTGATAGGAAAAACTTTGAGAGAATTAACAACACTCATCACTTTTTGGTGTTGTTGTTGGGGAGAAAATTAGCATTGTTAGAGAAAAAATAAGTTATTCAATGTTAATTGTTATGTTGTGAAGTGTGGATTAAAACACCTAGAATAGTATTTACTTTTCAAAAAAAACAAACACAAGAAAAAACAACTTTACATGAAAATAGTTGTGTTGCCTAGAAATGCATTTAAGACATTAGGACACTAGAATAGGATTATTTTTAAAAATGTATGAATAGAATAATATATGAAAGAGGTATATTTATTAGAGCAAAATTCCAATGAGTCATAAGAATAATAAATCCACAACCTATACCTGAGTTACATAAATTTGTGATTCCCAAATCACAATCATTAACTTCAGAAAGAGTAAGATCCCTTGAGAGAGAATTGCAAGAGGAAGAAATTGTTAGTTCAACACCACCTGCCCCTAAAAAATCTATATAATAAAGATAATTCAAAAGGATATACACATATTATTGAGAATGTATAATGGTAAACTTACAAGAGAACCTAGAAAGAGCTATTAATTTGCTTCGTCCTGGTGAAACTAGTACACCTAACATAACTTTCCAATATCCTATTTAATTATATACTAACCAAGAATGTCCCATGAAAGTCATTTCACCTTATGTATTACCAACTTTTCGAGGAGTTGCATTTGGAAATCTTGATCAGTTTTTATTTGAGTTTAAAGTTGTATGGAAAAATTATGACTATACAAATAATAATCAAAAACTCAAATTATTTCCTTCCACAATAAAATACTCTACCCTATGATGGTTTATGAGATTAGAACCTAATTCAATATAAACCAAGGATGAAATGGAAAGAGTTTTTTTAGAAAAATACCAAGAATATTTTCAAGTAAAGAATAAAAAAGGATGAATTGTTTAGGATGAAATGTTAGGAAGATAAAACTTTAGAAGATTATCTACATAGATTTTTCTTTGTTAATAAGATATGTGGAGGTGTAGAAATAAAACTTAGTAAAACTATATTCTTGAAAGGATTACATGATGAATCAAGAAATATATTGGATATTCTAGGAAAAGATGTAAATTCACTTGAGTTTGAAGAAAACATAGAACTTTGTAAGAATTATTCCTATACAAGACATAGAAGATGTAAAATTGGTAACAATGGAAATAACTTAAAAGAATTAATGGAAGAGTTTTCCAGCATTAAAACTAATATTCTAGTGCATATTAAGACAACATTAGATGAAATAAACATAAAGAACAAATATATTGAACCATTAGCCATCTATTTTCTAAGATACAAGAAGAAGCATGTTCTTCATGAATGTCCTTTGAAAAACAATTCCTTTTCATTTGTTATCTAGATTAAAATGTGTCATGGAAAATTAATATCAACCTATATAAGAACTTAATTTTTTAGGACAAATAATAGGGGGTATACTTCCTCAATACCTATATCAAAATGCTTCTTTATTTCCTATGAATTGGGAAAATAATTCTTGTTCTATTCCATGGCCTACATTAGAACCACCTCAACAACCTTGGGATCAACTACCATGAGAATAATCTTAAGAGTGGTCTCAACCTAGATGGACAAATCAACAAAACCTACCATGGTTACACCCACAAATGCAAGGACAACAATGGGTACAACCACTACAACTGTACCAACGACAATAATGTTATCAAAAGCAACAACAAGGTTTGTTGACTACTCCTACCCAAAATTTCTCTTAGGGATGATAAAAATAATAATAACCACATGTAAAAAAACATCCACTTTTGGATCAACCTATGGTCAACCTAATAATATTAGATAGGTAACCCCTATATATAAATCAAGAGGTACAATTATGCTAAATATCAATGACTATGACAACATTCAATTGCATTCAGAAATAACACTTCCTAAACCTACTCCACATATAATTATAGAATTGGGATCTAATGAGAATAAACAAGAAGATACACCTACACTAAAACAACAACAATGAGATATAGAAAAAGGAAAAGAAAAAGAAATCCTCCCTCAAGACAATTTACCTTCTTTATCACAAAGAGTACCATATCTTGAACGATTCGAGATATCAAAAACAATATTTTCAAAATTATATTTAGTAAAGGAATTAAAATGTTTAAATATTACAATCCCTTTACTACAGACTATTAAATATGTACCAATTACTAACAAGACTATTCAAGAAATGTGTATTAAGAAACAATGAAGAAAAAAGAAAGATTATCCTAAAACCATATAAGTAAATGAAACACTAGCATACCTACTTGTAGGAAAACTTATTCCACCAATGTATGGAGATCCAAGAAGCCTTGTAGTCATAGTAACCATAGAATCACCTAAAATATCTAATGTTCTCATTGACCTAAGGGCAGCTATTATTGTTATGACAAAGGATACAATGCAAAAGTTATAATTAAATAACCTAAATCCTACATCCATAATATTTGAAATGGTTGATAGGCTAGTTGCTAAACTAGAGGGAATCATAGACAATATTCTTGTAATAATTTAATCATGGGAATATCTAGTTGATTTTTTGGTATTGGAACCCTAAACTACTATGAATGGTTATTTATTAATTTTAGAAAGTCCTTGACTTGCTATGACAATCAGTTTTATTGATTGTAGGTCAAGAGATATAACCATTTCTAATGGAATTGACTCAAATAAATATCTTTATATCCTCCTATAAAATCTTCAATCAATATTTTTCATAACTTATGGATAAGATGAGAAAAATGAAGAGAACATTTCAACCTCAACTACCATAGTTGTAAAGGATCATGTAGAGGAATTGGATCTATCTAAAAGGACTATTTTTTAAGAAGAGACTCTGATGATTAGTAAATTATATGATTCAAGGCTTAAATATGAACCTGTAGCACCCTAAAATTGGCACAGTAAAATTGGAATAATTACATTCACCTTAGTAAATAAATTTAAATTCAAATTTAACCTCCCAAACCGCCCGTTAACCGCCGAGAAACCCGTTTCCCCTTTTTCCGTGCCATTTTTAGGAGTTATTTTGACCGTTTGACGATATCTTCTCCGATTAGACGATATCGCCCCAGATTTGACGATTTCGTCTGGACTAGGACGTCCAGACGATTTTGTCACAAAACTGAATTTGCATAGTTGGAATCCATTCCAACGGGTCTCCAATCCGGGTAGAAGCGTGTCTGTGCCGTTGGGACCCTCCCCCATTGGAGATCTCCCAAATTGGGAAGATCTCCAACCTCCCAACAACTCTCCCTAAGCCTATTTAAACTCTAGGACTTTCCCTCCCCCAACCCCTGGCTGAATTTATCCGTGAATTGAATCCCTCTGCACTAAGATATCATGATTTCATTTTTGCACTAGTTCTATAGCAATTTTTATGCAGGTACATGACTGATTTTCAATCGGAGCCAGCACCCATCGTCGTCGACGAACTTGTCCAGATCGGAGGCGATCCTGTCAAATTCGAGACGATCTCGTACGGATGCGAGACGATCTCGATTGCAACATACATCGAGGCAATCAGTGCCTGAAGTTTGCTCTTCTCTCTCTTTTCTCTGTCATTTCATGCTATAAATTAGATTATTTATTCAGTTTTTATCCTATATTGCATCTGGAGTTCACCCATTTAGCCTAGTTTGCATATTAAGATCATATTTTGCTATTAAAATACAGTGATTTGTATTTATTTCTGTTCTTAAATATTGTTCAATATCCATGCTGCTATTTGGTTTAATTTGCCTCTGTTAGCACAGTAGAATTGTTTGCATTTTGCATCTGTTCTCTGTTTTGCAGGTTTCTGACGAATTCGTCTAATGAATTCGTTAGATCTGAGACGATTCTGTCTGTCTCAGACGATCCTGTCAGATTCCAGACGATTCTGACAGATTGCAGGTGATTCTGTCGAATCCCAGATGATCCAGACTGCTTCAAGCATCAGAAACTTCTTCAGACATCCGGATCAGGTAATCTTCATTGGCCTCCTACAAATTCTCTATTTCTCTGCTTTTAATCTATTCTCTGTATTCATTTAAATTGCATTTTCATGTAGTTTAAGTTAGATTCATTCGGCCAAACCTAGGATGAATGCTTAAAGGATAAAACAAACACATTTAAACACATTCCAAAACCTAGGCGTGGAAACTGCCGCCAAATTTTTCCTGGTGAACCCACCATCCATCGACAAATCACCAAAATGCACCTCCCTTGAGAGGCGGGACCTTCGCAAAGTCCTCTCGTCCGAGGTACCGCATCATCCTTTTCCCATCCTCCTTTCGGGCGCGGATCCAATAGCTTGAAGGTAGGGGTGCGAAAAATTTGGAGCGATACATTTTGGTGAACCCGACGTGAATGCATCATAACCTTTTGAAAACAAAAAAAAACAAAACAAAACAAAAAATATATATATGTATACAAGAAAAACAAAAAACAAAATCATCATTTCATGTTTATATGTTTTAGATTCAATTCTAAATAATAGATGTTAAATATTGCTTTTAGAAGTACTAAAGAAACCATGAGTTTTTACTCAAATCAATATGAGCCCATCAGTAATGTTGGAAGAATTCAGCCAAATACATTTGTTGATTATGACCAACCTCATCCCTATTCAACATCACCTCCATCACACTTTTCTCATTTTTCATCCATAACCCAACAAAACAATCCCCTTGCCAATCCTCTTCATAACGATATTATCTATTCTCCCATATATCCATATTATGTCTATCAATCCACATATAATCCTCCACCACCTTTTCAATACTCTTCTTTCAATACAACACATCCATTTCAACAAGAAAATAATTATTCTTCCAATTCTACCATGCACTCACCTCATACTTCGCAATCTTCCTGTCATCATTCTACCCATAATAAAGAAAGTAGAGGTGAGAAACCATTAGGTCCTTTTATGACAAAATTCCTAAGGCATTTATCAAAAACCTCTCAAAAACCTTCATCACGTAAATTTACTAAGCTCAATCAACCAATGGATATAATTCTCAAGTATTTACTTGATACAAATAAAATTGAACTTCCTTCCATAAGACAACCTGATACCACATCAGATTGGTTTAAACCTGAGCTACATTGTGAATATCATAGAGTAGATGGACATATGACACAAAATTGTAAAGATTTAAGATGTGCAATTCAAGATTTGATTGATAAGGGTCTTTTTAATATAAAGGAATTACAATCTACAATTGATGATAAACCTCCAGTAAACAATCAAACTCCTACACAACAAATACCAATAATCAATCAAGACATGGGGATCTCCCAAGAACCCCTATTCAATTATCAACAACAAGAAACCAATCAAATATTGCATGTTAATGTGTCCCATCATGATGATATTATTAATATTGTAACAAAAACTACAAATGAGCAACCTCAAGTTCAATCAACTCAATCTGATATTCAAGATATGGATTCCTCATTTGACCAACCTTCAAAACTATCTTTGACTCTAGAGAATGATCCAAAATGGAATGTAAGCATAGAAAGCTCATATTTAGAATCAAAATCTCAATCTGAAATCCACTTTGATAGCCAACAACAAGTGATTAATCCTCAAGCAAAGATATCCCTTTTAGAAGTATTACAAATTTATCACAAGGAAATTTTGTTCAAAATACCTAGCCAACAATTTGTTCCTCATCATATTTTCTCTAAGAACATAATTAATGGTGTAAACCCTCTTGAGGTTAACCATATTTCATTCTATGATGAGGATATTCCTTCCTCTACTCCACAAGAAGACTCCTATCTTTACATTATCGGATCTAGTAAAGAAACACTTGTTAAAACTATCATGGTAGATAATGACTCCTCTCTTAATTTATGCACTTATCAATTATTTCAAAAACTCAAAACAAAGGAAGAAGATATTAATGAATCAAATGTTATTATAAAATCTTTTAACAATGAAATTCAAGAAGCTCAAGGTACTATAATTCTTCCCTTTAATATTGGATCCAAGATCCTGGATATTTTATTCTATGTAGGATATTGTCCTTCACCTTACAACCTATTTCTCCGGAGTCCTTGGATTCATACGATGAGGGTTTTCCCTTCCACTCTTCACCAATGTTTGAAGTTTGAACTTGCAAATAAAATTGTTACCATACATGGTGACCCAACACCATTTGAAGAATATTTAACGATTGAAACATCAAGTTCTATACATTCTCTATTATCACAATTATCTTCTATCCATCACTTTTCTTCATCCATATATGATCATCCTTGTTTATCAAATAACATTCATGCATATCTTTCACATATACTTTCTCCATCTTATCAAGACTTGGAATATAGTGATAAGAATGAAGAACTTTCTTATCCTTCTTACATTTTATTTTGTAATATGATCAATTTTCCACATATAAAAATCAAATCTTTTGCTACATTATTCTACATTATAACAAAGCATTTGTTATCGCTACCTTTTATTCATCACCTTCTATTCTTACCTTCACCTCAACCATATTATCCTTCAAAACCTCCTTTGATTTTGAAGCAACCTTAGACATGCTATACTCAAATAACCTTGTATAGTGTATATAGATCATCTTGTATATACCACCAATTTCAATTCATAAATTAAAATCAAAATACAAAAAAATCAAAATCCTCAAAATCTCAAAAAAATACAAATGCAACTAAGGACCTTAAAGGTAAATTTGAGCCCAACTGGCTTGGACCATACATCATTACTGCTAAATTTGAATCAGGAGCATATAAATTATCTACCTTAGATGGTAAAGAACTTAAAGAACCCATGAATATTTTGCATCTCAAACGTTATTATGCATAAATTTGGTCATTTCATCCATGTATATATTTGTTCAAAATTACTATCTTATATTTCTTTCAATTTATAAAAAATTCAAAAACACCAAAAACATTCATAAATCTCCAAAAATCTTCAAAAACTATCTATTGCATTTATTTAAAGCACTTGTTAAAGTTCTTTTGCTCAAAAACAAAAATCAACATAAAAATCTAAAAATAGCTATATGCTTGACTCTTTCGAAACCAAAACAATATACAGAAGAAAGAGAGAGTCAACATTCTCAAAACTTCTCAAAAATCATTTATATCTATATTTTTCTTACAATTATTGCAGTTATATGTTTCAACTTATTTTGGATAAATTAGCATTTATTTGGCATCCCTCACTTGCACACTCACAACAAATAAATATCTTGATTTTATCTGGCATGATTACTAATCTCTCTTATATCAAAGTTCACAAAATTCAATTAAATAAAGTTTGAGCATAGAGAATTGATCTTGTTATTTACTTAAACCAAGCACATATTTTCACAATAAAATGATTATATTTGTAATTTCCATGTTTTGCTACATAGTAGAAGTGATTTCTTGAGTGAAAAGTTTCCCCTGCTATCCTATCATGCACATGGTCTAGAATCTTTGAGAATTGGCAAAAGGACAAGCTCACCCCTACCCAAAATAAAAATCCCTTGCTCTACAACTAATCCGAGCAAGTATCCCTAGCACAAGAAAAGAAAAAAAAGAAAAAGAAAAGAAAAAATTCAAGAAAAAAGACAAAAGAAGAAGTTATTTTATATCATTACAGCAATGTTCCAAGCATTATCAAGCAAAAGAAAAATATGCAAAGTTCAAAAGAAAGCAAGAAAGCAATAAAATCCCTTTCCCTACCCTTTGAAAAGAAAAGAAGGGTTGATGAGCTTGAATCCCTGGAATTCTCAATTATTCAAAAACCGTGAGGTAAGCCCCATAACAGGTGGTTTGTGCCCAACCTGCTTGGCCTTGGGTAACTCCTAGCGTGGCGATATGTCCGTCACATTAGCGACCTTCTTTTGTACAGACCTATGTCTGCTTATGGATTAGCTAGCTCTTGATAATCCGACCTACATAGTAGCCTAGTATGGTTATATGCATCTACATCATGGTTAATGAACACTTATTTGGTTTCTTCAAATCACTTGTATCATAGTACCTTGCTCAAAACTGGTAAATGAACAATGCAATTGCACACACATTTGTATTTGAGAGATTTTGTCTATCATTATGATAAATCAAGATTGGAAATGAATTCACATATGCACATGGGATTCCTTATAAATCTAACTTTTGTCTTCAAAATACTTTGAAATATTATTTTTGCAACTTGTTTGGAATAAATCAAGTACAATTATTTACCACAAAGACAACTAAAGAATAGAAAAATAAAAAATTTCTTTCAAATTACACAAATCAAATCATATATATCGTGTCGACTTTCGCGACGATGGTATAGTTCCAAAACCAAAATTGGAATTTTATGCCTAGCGCAAGTCCTCTTTTTCATAGTTTCTGTTCATCAAAAATCAATCATACAATAAAACTATCTTTTTTTGGATTTTCGCGATGATGGTATAAGTCTATACCTACATATTCTATGCCTAGCACAAACCATTGTAACAAATTTTATTTCCCATTTATCAAAAATCATGAAAAACCATATGACTTAATTCATTATGCTACACAAATTATGCTTGTCAATAGCAAACACATTTTCATTATTTCATGTCATTATGTCAACTTTCAATTTTGCAATGATGGTATAATTCCTAAGGAATTATTCACAAATTTTATCACACTTAGGAATTTATGCCTAGCAAAAATCATTTTAAAACATTATTTCATGCACAATATTTTTCATAAAAATCTGAAAACAAACCAATCATCATCATCACCATTTGCATCATTACATCAAAGTCTTAAGACAGTCTCTTAAGCACTCTTTTCCTTTTAACAATATTTCTATAAATGGGATTAGCTTGACGACCGAGTGAGCAGCGACTCCGTGAAATGGTCTATAATAGCGACAATGTCCTTTGAAATTATTGTTAGAAGTCTCTTTTTATTTTTTTACATTTCATTACAACAAACCAATTTGTTACATCAGATTATTTCATTTAAAATATTACAAGCATGACATTCAAATTATAATATTTCCAACGACATAATTACATGAATCCTCAATGAATTATCAAATCAATCAATTACATCAAACATAAAAGCATCATAAGCATCACATAAGACAAGTCATATGATCAAAAATATCTCATCTATATATATATCAACATATGTACATCATCAAAATTAGATTGGTATGCCACAATCTGTACCTCGGCATACTCAATCCTCAAACAAAAAAATAATCATATAATACAACATCAACATCAGTGTCCAGTCCTCTAGCCTCGAGATCCCCTCGAGCTCTCTGCCTCATCTCCTCCCCCGCCCTGAGGTGGACGAGGTGGCCCCATTGCAGTCTATGTGGTCCTAGTCCTCGATCGGGACGTGGTCCTAGATGACCCGATCCTGATCGGATCTGCGATGTTAGCTGGCAGGGGTAGTCTATCCTCTGTCGGCACCAGCTGATAGTACAGTGTCTGATAGAAAGTCAACTGGGCAATAGCCCGTGTCAACTCTCCTGAGCTTGCCCCTCCGCCCCGTGCCCTGAGGCGTGCAATCTCATCCCGTAGCTGTGACACCTCATCATTGTGTCGTGCAGCCGCATCCTGTAGTGTCTGCACCTGAGTCTGCAGACGATCTCTCTCCACCCGAAGAGTAGCCATCTCGCTACTCTCTCCTATATCTGTGCCCTTGCCCTTATCGGGCGATGGTGGCCTCTATGGAGATGGGGGTCTCACCTCCCTCCTCTCCCTCTCTCTCTTTCGTGGCCGCTCCTGTGCCTGTGGTCTCCTCTGCTCTCTCCCACCGTGACCCTGGGCTGCCTCTATCGCTGCCTGGCATCACCTCCCTATCTGACGCACGATCGCATGGATCGGACCCCGAGCCCTCGTCATTCGAGGAGGGCGGATGCCTGCATACTAGGCATCGTAGCCATCGGCTACCCCTGCATCGTCCCCATCCACTGGCTGGATGGGGGCATCATCCGAGTCCTAACTCTAGAACCGCTGCATGTCGGGAGCCCCACTAACTATAGTGTTATCCCGGACGGTCCGGGAAAACTCATAATCCCTGAGAGATGGGATCCCCTGCTGTAGACCGAACTATCGCAAAACTTGGTCGTAGCGGTGGAGCTCCACCTCTCCCCTCTCCATCCTCAGCCAACAGACTCGCCTGATGCGAGCCAGCTCCTGTCCATCCTCTGGCCACCCTGGATGCTGCCTCCATGGCCTCCAGGTGATCTGGTCTGGGACCAAATCATCCAGTAGTCTCCGAGACACCGGTAGGTCGATCCGTCGCTGTGCCCCTCTCCGGAGCCACCAATAGAAGACTCGGGGCCTCTCCCCGTCAACCCCTGTCAGTGGAAGCCCTATCGGCCTCCGCACCGCAATGTGCTCCCAGCACCAAACCTGTAGTAGCGATGTCATCACCAGACATCGCCCACCCTTGTACACGACCCCGTAAAAGATCCTGTACAGCCGGCATAGTACAAAGCTGCCCCAAGAGAACCTGTATCCATGGTCGCGCATGTTGCAGATCACATCTGCCAGCATCCATGGTACCCTGCACCCACTCTGGTGGCACAGTAGAAGTCCACCAACCACTCCATCCAGAACTCGTGTTAGTCTAGATGCCCCAGGCATCTGGCGTAGTGCCTCGATGTTAACTCTACCCTTCTCCAGGGCGAAGCTCGGGTCACCGCATAGTCATCCCATCGCGTGGCCTTGATTGGCCGCAGGTGTGATCATCCATCCTTGTATGGGGATTCTAAGAATCCTCCATACATCCTCCAGTGTGGGAGTCATCTCCCCTATCGGTAACCAAAAACAAGAAGACCCCGGATACCATCTCTCTGCTAGGGCCGTCAGTAGCCCCATGTCTGTGGAAACCTGCGGCATCTCTGCCACATGCTACAATCCGGCCTGTGCCAGCAGATCCCGCTCTGCCTGGGTGAGAGCGGCCAAGTCATCTCTCAATCCGTCGTATTTCCACTCTCTACTTTTTAGTAATCCTCTCTGCAAACATAAACAACAAAACAACAAACAATCATTAATAATAAATTCAAGCAATCAATAATGCAACTTAAAGATCAATTTTTTGTAATTGATGATATCGCCCACTATTGGACGATATCGTCCCAAATTTGAGCATAATCGTCTCCGATTTCGCGTGCCAAAATCGTCTCTAATTTGACGAAATCGTCCCCCTTTCGCCGATTTTGCCCTTGGGTGAAATTGACGAAATTGAGACGATTTCGTCGAAATAGGGACGATTTTGTCGAAATAGGGACGACATCGACGGCCAAAAACGGCCGCGATGCTCAAAATTCATATAAAAATCATCTAAAAAGCATGTAAAATCAAATTAAATCAGTCTAAGCTGAGTTTAGACCCTTACCCGTAGACCGCGTCGGACCTCTGCAGATCTGTGCGCTGTCTCCACCATTTTTGCTCCAGAGCTCTAAAAACAGTAAAAATGAACAGTAACAATGAATTAGGGTTTTACCCTATTTTTCTTAATTTTATTCAAAATAATTCAAAAATAATTTTTTGCTTTTTCGCGTTTTTACCTCAAACGTTCGATTTGGGTAAAAACACGGAGGGGGCACCATAGTAAGCTGTCGTACGATTCGACCAAGAATCGTCGCCTAAAAATGGGAATAATTTTTTGCTTTCTCGTAGATCGAGAAGAACTCATCTTTAACGCATTTTCTTTGGAAAATTCGCTAAAGAGGGGGCAAAATGTAGCACCCTAAAATTGGCGCAGTAAAATTGGAATAATTACATTCACCTTAGTAAATAAATTTAAATTCAAATTTAACCTCCCAAACCGCCCGTTAACCATCGAGAAACCCGTTTCCCCTTTTTTTGCACCATTTTTAGGAGTTGTTTTTACCGTTTGACGATATCGTCTCCGATCAGACGATATCGCCCCAGATTTTGACAATTTCGTCTGGACTAGGACGTCCAGACGATTTTGTCGCAAAACTGAATTTGCATAGTTGGAATCCGTTCCAACGGGTCTCCAATCCGGGCAGAAGCGTGTCTGCGCCATTGGGACCCTCCCCCGTTGGAGATCTCCCAAATTGGGAAGATCTCCAACCTCCCAACAACTCTCCCTAAGCCTATTTAAACTCTAGGACTTTCCCTCCCCCAACCCCTGGCTGAATTTATCCGTGAATTGAATCCCTCTGCACTAAGATATCATGATTTCATTTTTGCACTAGTTCTATAGCAATTTTTATGCAGGTACATGACTGATTTTCAACCGGAGCCAGCACCCATCGTCGCCGATGAACTTGTCCAGATCGGAGGCGATCCTATCAAATTCGAGACGATCTCGTACTGATGCGAGATGATCTCGACTGCAGCATACATCGAGGCAATCAGTGCTTGAAGTTTGCTCTTCTCTCTCTTTTCTCTGTCATTTCATGCTATAAATTAGATTATTTATTCAGTTTTTATCCTATATTGCATCTGGAGTTCACCCATTTAGCCTAGTTTGCATATTAAGATCATATTTTGCTATTAAAATACAGTGATTTGTATTTATTTCTGTTCTTAAATATTGTTCAATATCCATGCTGCTATTTTATTTAATTTGCCTCTGTTAGCACAGTAGAATTGTTTGCATTTTGCATCTGTTCTCTGTTTTGCAGGTTTTTGATGAATTCGTCTGACGAATTCGTCAGATCTGAGACGATTATGTCTGTCTCAGACGATCCTGTCAGATTCCAGACGATTCTGACAGATTGCAGGCGATTCTGTCGAATCCCAGACGATCCAGACTGCTTCAAGCATCAGAAACTTCTTCAGACATCCGGATCAGGTAATCTTCATTGGCCTCCTGCAAATTCTCTGTTTTTCTGCTTTTAATATGTTCTCTGTATTCATTTAAATTGCATTTTCATGTAGATTAAGTTAGATTCATTCGGCCAAACCTAGGATGAATGCTTAAAGGATAAAACGAACACATTTAAACACATTCCAAAACCTAGGTGTGGAAACTGCCACCAAATGTTTCCTGGTGAACCCACCATCCGTCGACAAATCACCAAAATGCACCTCCCTTGAGAGGCGGGACCTTCGCAAAGTCCTCTCGTTCGAGGTACCGCATCATCCTTTTCCCATCCTCCTTCCGGGCGCGGATCCAATAGCCTGAAGGTAGGGGTGCAAAAAATTTGGAGCGATACTGAGAACCAATTATTATTCATCAATTACTATGGAATGATGAAGAACAAGAGCCTGAATATTTGTCACCCATTTCAATATAAGACAATTCTTTTAATTTACCACATGGATGTCATCATCATATTCTCTCATATTTTCATTGCCCTATATCAAATTTAATTCCTTCAAGAATTACTTTTGATAAAGATACTAAAATTTTCCATTCTCTTCTACCACATCATTATCCGCTCAACCCATTGATAAGTAATTATGAAAGAATCAATTCAATACATCTTGACACAAAAAAAAATTGAAATACAACCAAGGAGATTTTTAAATATCAACAACTGGTTGACTAATGACCAAGAGGAAAATTATTTTATGTACTAAATCAACATCCTAATGTTTTTCCATTGGATTACAAAGATATGACAAAAATTCATCTAGACATATGTACTCATCATATTTATACAGAGGATGTTAAACTTGTAAGACAACCACAAAGGAGACTGAATCCTACTCTACATGATATCATTAAAGATAAAATTGAAAAGTTATTAGAAGTAAATTCATCTACCCTATTTTTGATAATTGATGGATTTCTCCATTGGTTATAGTTCTAAAGAAAAATATAAATATGTGAGTCTGTGTTGATTATCAATAACTAAATAAAGTCACACAAATACCACTTTTCATTACCATTCATAGATCAAGTGTTAGATACACTTTTTGGGAAAAAATATTTTTGTTTTCTTGATGGATTTAGTGGATATAATAAAATTTAGGTCACTCCTAAATATTAGAAGACAACTTTCAATTGCCCGTGGGGAACTTTTTCTTATCAAGTTTTACCTTTTGGACTTTGCAATCCCCAACAATTACTCAATGAGATGTTCTTACTATTTTCTCTAACTTGACCAACGATTGTGTTGAAATCTATATGGATGATTTCATAGTGTGTGGTGAAACTTTTGATGAAACTCTAAAAAATCTTGGTAAAGTATTAACTTGTTGTGAAACCTATAATCTGGCCCTAAACCCTAAGAAATATTTTATGATGATGGATGAAGGTATTGTTCCTGGACACCATATCTCATTTAAATGAATACAAGTAGATCCTATGAATATAGATATTATTAAAAACTTTCCTGCATCTCAAACTCAAATAGATGTTAGAAGTTTTTTTGGTCATATTGATTTCTATTGTCATTTAATTAAGAACCTTAGTATAATTGCAAGTTTTATGTTTATCTTGTTAACTAAATATTTTGTATTGAAGTGTTAAATTGCATTTGAAATATTAAAATAAAAATTAACTACTAGACCTGTATTAAGAGGTCATAATTATAAAAATTTTGTTTCATATTCAAACCGATCCATATTTTATTGCAATAAATGTAGCTTTAGTCCAAGTAGAAAATGGATAGCATTACACCATCTATTATATCGATAAAAAATTATAGAAGCTAAGAAAAATTATACTATTACTAAAAAATAATTCTTAGCAATAGTATATGCCATTAATAAATTTCATCACTAAATTATTATATATCAAGTGTTTGTTCATACTGATCATGTTGTAATTAAATACCTCATGAATAAACCATTTATTAGTGGGTGAATAATGCAATGACTACTACTACTACAAGAGTTCCACATCACTATAGTTGATAAACCTGAAAAAGCTAATGTAGTAGTTGATTTCTTGTCAGGATTGAAGATCACAAGTGAGAATGAACCAATAGAGTATTCTTTTCTTGATGAAAGGTTATTTAAAATCTTAGTACAATCACCATGGTTTACTAATATTACCAACTATATAGCAATAAAAAAAAATTCCTCTCATTTTACTCCTAGTAAAAAATGATGATTAGTTAAACAAAGCTTGATATTCAAGTGGATTAGTTGTCTACTATTTAAATTTGGACCTTATTATATTTTATGTCGATGCATTTGACAAGATGAGGTGTATGATATTATTTTTGCATGTCATGATGAACTAAAAAAAGGATATTATTCAGTAGAATGTACCATTCAAAATTTTTTAGGTGTAGGTTATTATTGGACATCACTTCATTAGGATGTAAAGAGATATGTACGACATTGTGATTCATGTCAATGAATGGATAAGCCAACTACAAAAAATTTAAAGGTGTCTACCACCTCAAATGGTTCTAGAATCATTTGAGATATGGAGGTTGGATTTTATTTGACACATTGATCCAACTTCTTAAGAAAAACGACACATTCTTGTGTGCACTAATTATGTGATAAAGTGGGTTGAAGTACATGCTTTCAAACATGCACGAGAAAAAATATAGTTGATTTTCTATATACCCAAGTTATTAAAATATTTGGTCCAATATCTATTTTTATAGATCATGGACCCTAATTTGCATCTAAGGTTATAGAAGCATTTATTAAATTGTATAAAATAAAACATAAGTTATCACCTTATTTCCCTCAAGAAAATGGTTAGGTAGAAGTCACAAATAGAGAATTAAAACATATTATAACAAAAACAATGGCTTCTCATAGGAAATATTGGATGAATAGGTTACCATAGGTTTTTTGGGAATACAATACTATATGTAAATCCAATACATCATTCACAGCTTATGAATAGGTCTATGGTAAGAAACCTCTTTTTCCAATTGAATTTGAATTACTTACACTTTGTACATCTTTGGAAGTAGGCATTGAGTTGTTACATGTACAATAAGAGATAATTTGAAATTGAATGCATTAGATGAAATTTTATTAGAGGTACTTCACCAAACAGAGATCATTCAGCAATAGAAAAAAATGTGGCATGATAATCACATTAGGAGCAACAAATATGAACTAGGTGATTGGACATTACTATTTCATTTTTTCTATGTTGATTTTCTTGGCAGGCTATAGACTTGGTGACTAGGACCATATCAAATTGAAGAAGTGTTCAAGAATGGAACTGCTTGAATTTCTCCTATTGATGATTCAAGAAATAAATTAGTCGTAAATGGATATCATTTATGATTGTACCATAAGCCATTAAAAAAGGTAGAATTTTTTCATTCTTTTTTCCAATCAAACTTACATGTGATAGAAGAGGCTTCCTCTTCTTCCACAAATTCCAAATGATCATTTTTTTAATTAAAAAATGAATAATTCAATAGTGGAAACCTATTTTAGGTGCTATTGAATTAAGGCTTACATGAAAACTAGTTTTTGACTTGTTTGCCTTGTAAAAGTTTCTAGCATTTGTAAGATTCTAATTACTGCATCTATGTACCTTTTAGATCTCAAAAATACTAAGTATGTAATAAAAAAGGAATTCAAAAGGTGTATGGAATCTCTCTATAGTAATGCACACATTGTCTTTGACCTTACTATTAATTAGCTTTAATATTACATAGATAAAGATTAATTGTTTGGCATATTTATGTATATATTATGAAAAATGAAATACCCTACTAGTACGTCAACATATACTATGGCATACCCTTTTTTAAGAAGGATTCACTCCCAAAAAGCTCTAAAATGATGGGATGATTATTCTAGATGCTTTGGCATAACAGATATCATATGCATAAATATTTCATCATAAAATACATGAAACTAAATATATGTCCCTGCGTAAAAATATTTAAAAAAAAAAAGAAAAATGGGAAAGGATAGTTGATGTTTGAATATATGGTAGATGTCTAACTCATGTTAGAACCTGCTAGGCCATAATGATAGGTAATTCCACCCATTTTTAGTCACATTATAATTGGATAATGTGCAAAGGTACTTTTCCTTGAGATCATGTGGCTATATGATAGAGAGATATATGTGGAATCAAAAATATGGCTTACAAGGCAATAATTACCTGTGGCATGTGGGAAATAAAATAAGTTGAAAAAATTAGGGCCATTAACCAACAAATCAATCATCAAAGTCAAATGTGCATGGGAAAATGACATGCCCACTATACATGTGGGAATTGATTGGTTGTAGTTTCTAACTGATGTCATTATCCATACTAATTGAAATTATAAATTCAAATCATGCTATGCTCAACCATAACTCACCACCTATCCTGGCATGTGTATTGGGATCATGCAAAATCTTGGTTGTTTTTTTCAACCATAACTCATCACCCTCTAAGCATATATTGATTTTCAAAGTATGATTACATAGTAATCGATAGTGTTTGCATGTGCCAACTCTACAGATTAAAGTTTTCATTTTTATTTTATAGTATGATAGAAAACCAAATAAAATTACAAGGGAATATGCAGAGTTTAATACATTGAAATCAAGAATGCATAATGGATATGAGAAAAAAATCAAAATGTCAAGTTAAGTGATACTGATAAATTACAAAAGCATATTGAAGTGCTTGTAGTATTCTAGTGAGTGGGGTGGATGCAATTCCTACACAATTTTTAGGGATATGTGGAAGTGTTAGCATGACAGTTCATGCAAACCCTTCGAAATAACCAGTAAAAATAAATGGCCTGGTGATTAAGGTAACTCCTGACATCCATAGTCATATTAGTGAGATTCCTTGTGAAGGGGAGGAGTTAACAAAGACATTTTGGGACACCCTCCCTAATTTTGTTAATATTTTTAAGAAGGAAAGTGATCTTGAGTTGCAATTTCACATTAAAAATTATATTTTTAAGGGTCTTAAAAGAACCAACCTTTAAGACATGTTAACGCTACAAGATCATGTTTATTAGTTAGATTTCTACTTAATTGTTATGAGGATTTAATAAGACCTCATTAGAATAGGTTATTTTATATGTAATGTTATTTCATGTTCATTTTAATTTCATGTAATATGGATTTGGGAACCCTAACCCTAATCTCATTTTTATCAATATATAATTCCATAACACAAAGGGAGAGTGATTTTTCATTCTCTCCATTGTTGGAAATCTTCTCCTCTTTTTTCTTATTTCATGTGGTTGAGCTTGGGCACATAGCATTGCTCCTTGCTACAAGTGGTACTAGAGCTTGGATGCTTGCCTCTCCCACAACCAAGCTTGGAGAAGCATTGTATTTCCCTCCTCTCATCCTCCACAAATTTGTGTTGAGTTGAAGGAGATCATGAGGATGTTGCATGAGGTTTCATAAAACCTTCGTAGATTTTCCTTTTATTGCAAATATTAGCTTGTATCTTTGTTTGCATGAGGATGTTGCATGAGGTTCATAAAACCTCCATAGATTTTCCTTTTATTGTAAATATTAGCTTGTATCTCTATTTACAGGTATCCAAAATCTATATCTGATTGAGTTTGGTAGCCTCTATTTAAACTGATTATGTTTATTTTTATACAACCATACAGTATCCAAAATTTGGATCTGATTGAGTTTGGTAGCCTCTATGTAAACTAATCATGTTCATTTTTTTTTACACAACCATATAGTATCCAAAATCTATATATGATGGAGTTCGATGACCTTTGTGTAAACTAGCCATGTTTTTTTTTACATAGCCATATAGTCATATCAAACTCTGTGTAAATTGATTGTGTTTATTTTTACATAACCATACAATCAAATCAGCGTGTGTTTTTATCATGGTGGTCTATGTTTTATTTTTACAACATAGTAGGCTTCTAGCCTCTCTATCATACTTGTATAAGTGGTTTACAATATTTCCACATTTATTTTGGTTAGCTTATATCCCTCATTTGTAAAATTTATTCCACTTAGACGGTAAGCAAGATCTAGTGGATCACACATAACATACATACTACCACATTAACACTGTAGTAGCACTCCATATGCACTCCAAGTTAATTTTTATTTTTTATTTATTTTTCATTGAAAATTGATTCACATCTTTGCATCATCCCTAAAAGGAATGCATATGATGACTCATTTCATAGCCTAGCCTCATGATAGAACACCACTTACTTGGTGGTTGGAAATCTACATTAAAGGCCTTATGAGTCAAATTTTAACTAGACTTAAAAAGAATACACGGTGAAGGAGGTTATCCATACCTACAAACATTCAAAAAGGGATCATCCTTTTGCCTATGCTCAAAAACTAAAAAATCTTAATCAAGATTAAGATTAAGCCAGTCTAATATCTATTATAGTTGTGGAATAGAGCACATAATTTACTTCAAAGAGTATATTGCTGACCACGGTAAAATGGGTGAGGCATGGTAGGACTTGGGCTCCATCATGGCTTGGATTTCATCATCGAACATCTATATTAATGCAAGAGCATCCAGTGGTGTAAGAGTGATCTTACATCATCCAAATTTGTATTTGTTTTATTCTATTCTAAAATTTATTTAGTTTTTAGGGGATGGAGAAATAGACCTAATGGTGAAAAAATCACCCTAATATCCTGAGCGGTTTGGGAGATGTGTAAGTTTTATGGTAAAAACCCTGCTAAAATGGTGAAATCCTACCACTAAAACTTAAAGGTGAATTTTGAAGGCCTTAGAGACCTTGTAGAGGGGTGAAAATTAGGTGTAATATCCTATTAGAAATTACATTGTTGTAGGTATTTTTGAGAGCTTTTCGAAAACATGCACTAATAGTCAATCTAAGCAATGAGTGAGGAGTTATGACCCCGAGAAGTTTTACCCACAAATTTCAAATTTTAAATAAATTATCCTAGGTGGGAAAAGGAAAAATAGGGTATTATAGGGGAATTTCAAAATTGGGGGTCTCTGTAACTCCATTTTTTATAAAAGTAATACAAGAAAGCATTGGGATCCTATTGCATTTCTCTATTTTTTTAGTAGATTTTTTGTGTCCTATTGATTTAGTACTACTTCATGTATGTGGGCATCCATGTGAAGGCCTTAATTTGAGACAATCTCATTATACCTCTCCAAATTTTAGCATCTCATATACTTGCAGTTATAAAATTGAGGTTGCTAGTTTTGCACATTCCACACTTTGGTATTCAGTTGTGTAATCTAGTATTAACTATATTGGCCTACACATTCATCTATTCGAGATATTAGCTTTTACATTCATCTATAGTATTTTAGTTTGGGCTACACAATTTTTTTTTGCTACTTCATATTTAGTCACATCATCATCATGCTGCATCAATACTTATAGCCACTTGTACAATTCATCTTTAGTAAAAGATATTCCACTTGGATAGTGAACAAGTTCTAGTGGATTGCATTCATTTATTATCATCACTTGGCTCGTTATTTACTAGAAAATTTTACCTCACTTAGTCATCTATTCCTTTTTCACACCTTAACACACCTATTTTAGGTCTCTGTAGTGTCACAAGTCATAATGAATTCAAACTTCAAACAAAATGTTGGATATACCCTCAAAGGTAAGGATAATTAGGATCAATGGTTACAAACCTTAGGATAGCTACAAAATTTGAGAACCTATGGTGCAACCATTTGAACGTAAATCCCACACCACCCGCATATGTTGCTGCCCTAGAAAAATTGTAGATAGATGATGATCAAATTTTTTCTAGCATCCTACTTGTCATGGAATATCACCTTCATAATTTGATTGATGAAGTTAAGCATAACACAACATGGTCAGTTATTGAAGTCTTCAAGAAAAAAATTGACACCAAATCTAACCTAGAATTTTTTCATATAATACTCAAGATGAATTAAATAAAGATGTAAAAATGACACTCCAATTCCACCATCAACCTCCTTCAACCTATTAAACAAGTTTTTAATAAATACTTATAAAATAAATGTATCACATGGGCTTTCCTCATTCATTCATGTCTTCACATTTCAGACTATAAAAACTTGCTTGCCAATTTATCAACTAGTGGAACTTTAAAAACTTTAAGATTTGAAGCCTTATCAAAAAAAATTGTTGAACTTGACAGAACCTTTGACACAAATTTTTGCAGTTCTAACCCTAATGACTCATCCTTTCAGGTGAATGAAGATGCAAAAATTTCAAATAGTTAAGGTAATAGAATTCATGGATGAGGCCATGGTCGAGGCAAAGACAAAGGACAAGGACAAGGTTCTAACAATGGTAAACATGAACACTCACAACATAAAACTAGTCAAGGACAAATAAAATAGCCTAGTACCTCTCAAGGAACTTGCAACTCAATTATCATGTGCAAATATTGTAATATAAAAGGGTACTATGCGACTAATTATCAAACTACAACACACAATATTAAGCAGTTTCAAAAGCACAATGTGCATAATGTAAATGAATATGACTCTAATCTATATTCTTCCAAAGTGCTCAATTTATGCACACCTTGATTATCAACACACGAGTACCTATATCACCATCTATTGACAATCCCAAAATATTTATTGAAGCACATTCAGGATATGTTGGTTATGACGTTTCTCATACCACATCACAACCCATTGGATTTACCCACAATGTAGCCTCCACCAATATTTCATGGATCATGGATACTGGAGTCACCCAACACATGACTTCTAACAAGGACCTCTTTGAAGAATTCAACTCAGAAGTACTTGGTGTAGTTCACATGGCTGACAAATCCTCTCAACCAGTTGAAGGAGCTAGAACTGTTTGATTGAAACTTCTTAGATTGCCTAATTTTTGGCTACTTAATGTTCTCTACATCCCTACTTTAAATCAAAATTTGTTGTCACTATCCACACTCATATACCATAGATTTGATCTGAGTTTCACTACTAAAGATAAAACTCTTTGAGTCATTCATCCACCCTCCAAAATAGTGGTCATGATTGGTTCCTTAGATGGAAAACTCATAAGACTTGTTAGACATCTTGCTTCTAAAGTTCACATTGCCAAAGCTGACATGACACTTAATGCCACCCTAATTCCCAAGAAAATTTATATTGATGCATTATGGCATGCTTGCATGGGTCATGTGAAAATTTATCAATTGAGACAAATGGATTCTACCATCAAGGGACTACCATACTTCTCTTCAAAAACCATCAAATATGAATCATGCATCATTGTCAAATCCTCTCGACAACATTTTACAAAGATTTAGTGAAGGTTCATACAAAAAATAGAGCTAGTTTACTTAGCTATTTGCGGGCCAATACCTATTTACTCATTAAAAGGTAAAAGGTATTACATCACCTTCATCGATAACTTCTCAAATAAGCTATGGATAAAAATTTTGGAGAAGTCTAAAGCTTTTGAATTATTCAAAGTATTCAAGACTCACATAGAATGAGAACTAGGTTGTAGAATAAATACCTTCAGGAGTGATAATAGTAGTGAGTACACCTCAAATGAATTCACACAGTACTTATCCTCACATGGTTTCAAACATCAATTGAAAATATTAGGCATACCTCAATAAAATGGCATTGTTGAGCACATGAACAAGATAATTATTAACATGGCCCATGCCCTTCTTATCTAAAAAAATATACCTTCATATCTTTGGGTTGAAGCCACCTGGACTTCTATGCATGTACTAAACATAGTGAGTCCCTCAAACTCCATCCTGTCACCTCATGAAAAATGGACTAGACATCCCCCACCATCAGTCACTTCAGAATATTTGGCTATATATGTTATGCTCATATTATTTTAGAGCATAGAAATAAAATTAAAGCTCAACCTATTAAAATAATCTTTATTGGATAATGTATGAATTAGAAGGGATACAAGGTATTCATTCCTTCACACCATAAAGTGATTGTGACACATGATGTGTTAGCAAAAAATAAATAACAACTCGTTAAAAAGTTGCTAACATATATGATGTTCAAATTCTATTCTTTAGGGAGGAAGACATTAAAAATTTACTGAAAACTTTGAAATATGTAAATCAATCCACAAGTTTGAAGGAACCACACTATGATACTAAGCAGATATAGAAGAACACAAGGTTATACTAAGAGGGGGGTGAACAATATAAGACCACTTTTAACTTTTCTTTTCAATTCATTATTATGCAGTGTATAGATAGCAATATCAATAGCAGTAATCAAAGCAATGAATAAAACACCATACACAATAGAGACACATATTTTAACGTGGTTCATTCAATGTGGGGTACCTCCACAGAGAAAATATTTCTTCTAAATATTTCTCAAATAATATTTTGGGAATCCTTCCCAATTACAATGTTTATGGACCTCTATCCAAAGGAGATGTTGATCCCTTAAATATGGTTTGTGGATCTCTATCCATAGGAGAACTCCTCCTATGCTCTGGCTGGTGATCTTTTAGAAGACTACCTCCACTACATTGGCTATGGATCTCTCTCCACTTGAAGACTCTCATCCTCACTCAGAAGACCTATTCTTACTGTCCTGGATGATGGATCTCTATCCAATGGAGACTCTATCCTCTATACTCTATCACCTTCAAAGCTCTGCTCAATAGGTTCACTCAAAACCTTCTCAAATCTGCTCAATAGGTCCACTCAAAACCTACTCAAATCTGCTCAACAAGTCCACTCATAACCTGCTCAAATCTGATCAATAGTTCCACTCATAACCTGTCCTAATCTGCTCAATAGGTCCACACAGAACCTGTACAAATTTGCTCAATAGGTCCACTCAGAACCTGTCCAAATATGCTCAACAATTCCACTCAGAACCTATCCTAATTTTCTCAATAGGTCCACACAGAAACTGTCCAAATTTGCTCAACAGGTCCACTCAGAACCTGATTAAATTTGCTCAACAGGTCCACTCAAAACCTGCTCAAATTTTCTCAATAGGTCCACTCAGAACCTTCTCAACAATATCACTCAGAACTTGTCCAAATATTCTCAACAAGCTCACTCAAAAATTTTCTAAATATGCTCAACAAGCTCACTCAAAACTTTCCCAAATATTCTCAAGAAGATCACTCAGAACTTGTCCAAATCTACTCAACAAGCTCACTCAGAACTTGTCTAAATCTGATCAACAAGCTCACTCAGAACTTGTCCAAATATGCTCAACAAGTCCTCTCTAGGAATTGCTCAAATCTGCATTACAAACTTTCATAAAATCTCACACACAATCAGTCCACAAGCCTTCTCAAAGACTTATCTCAAATCAGCTTAACAAGTCCACACAGAACTTGTCCAATCTCATAGAATCATAAAGAGAATTGTTAGAGACTCAATTATGTTCTATTCTCAAAGCTCAATCTCAACTCAAATCAATCTCATAGAAGCATAAAGAGAATTGTTAGAGACTCAATATGTTCTATTCTCAAAGCTCAATCTCAACTCAAATCAATCTCATAGAAGCATAAAGAGAATTGTTAGAGACTCAATATATTCTATACTCAATGCTCAATCTCAACTCAATCATAATATAGAATAGTTTATTTCATGGAACTTGAACAACCACTTCATGCATCCACTTGACTAGGTTTAATCAACTCTACTCAACCAATCACCTCAAGGAACAACCCTTTCTCACAAACCCTAGTCCAAGCATATATCAACCAACTCAAAATGTTTCCAACAATGCTCAACAACAAATCTCACATAACAATGATACTCATGTTCTTTTATAACTCAATTTCAAGTTTTGCATCACCCATTGGATTCAACAACAATGCTTATAAGATAAGGTTTTAATCACAACTCACAATCTAGAAAACCTTGAAGCATAAAATCAAAGTACTTCACTCAACCAATGGTCTATACAAAAATGCTTATCAAACAAGGTTTAATCACAACTCACAATCCAGAAAACCTTGAAGCATTAACTCAACCACTTTTGAAAAGGAAACCCTAATCAAATCCTTTTCACTCCAAACTTAATTTTCAATCAAGCCAACCATCTAACTCAACAAAGAATAATTTTGCCCATACCTTTTCTTGAAGAGTAGTTGTCCTTAAAAATTTGCCACACTCACAATTACTTCTTTGACAAACTCAATAAGGGTTAGAGGATAATTTTTATATCACAAAAATAATATCACAATTACACCTTATCACTCCAACTTTAAACAATAAGCAATATCCTCACAATAATAAAAAACCCTTTATTCAAATACACCCACAAAGTCTTAACCTTCCAATATTCCACAATAGCAAAATTTAAGACTTGAAAATAAGAAACAGAATTCTCCTTATCACTCCTAACAATATTTCTCAACTACCAACCTTTATCACAATGCAAAGACTTTAATCACCAAATATCTTATACCTTCAACTTAGGCATTAATAAAATAAAACACAAAATGTACCTTTGTGTTTGGAGAGTTTCAAACTCTCAACGCAGCCCACACAAATGTCTTTGCCCACGGTGCAAACCACCACACGAGCTACACGTTCATTGGAAACAAAGAAGCACCACGTGCTTTAACACCCTTGTCCTTTCTTGCCTTGCAAAATGGATGTGCCTAAAGTTTTTCTCCTTCAACACATCCATGAAATGCTTCCATAGAGGTTCGAACACCAACCACCATGCACACCAAAAATGTAAGCCCTCTTGCTACTAGGTCAAAGCACCTTGGTGGCTTCCAACTAATCACTTTTAATGCCTTTTGTTTATTTCCATTTCGTCGTCAAATAAAACATGATTTTCATAACCTTATCTCACAAGCTCTGCATTAATTCGTATCTCAACATTTATCAAAACAAGCAAGGATAATTTTGGAACCAAGTTGGACAAGGTATTAATATGCATTTTAATTAAATCAAATGACGTCGGTGCTTCCCTTTGGATTATGATGTCGGTGCTTCTCCTTTGGATTTTATGACGTCGACGCTTCCCTTTGGAAATAACTTTGCCTTGTTTAAAACTCTAAATCCAACCTTTGGATTTATTAAAATAATATTTGGTCTTAAACCTTTAAACCCAACCTTTGGGTTTAGATATTTTCAAACTTTATAAACCCACTTTGGCAATATAAAATATTGTAATAAAAATTACAATTATTTTATTTGGGTTTTCACTATGGCACTTCTAACCATTATAATATTTATTTATAAAATTTAAATTCATCCTGAATTTAAATAATTTATAAAATAAATATTACCACTCCTTTCTACCTCCTGTATTTTGCACTGAACTTCTGCCTTCTTGTTGAATATCAAATGATCATCTTTGTTGCCTTTATTTCTACTAAAATATTGGTATTAATGATGACTCTATCTTGTGGCATCAATGGTGACATCAATGACAACTTTTTCTTAGGGACTCAAAATGTCCAACAGATATTTGTGTCTTCTACACCTTTTACCCCTTCACACAGTAATGTTGATCATGGTTTTACATCCATCTTTGTCAGCGTCCTCTATACCTAATGATACATTCTAATATCATGATGAAATATTTGAGGTAGGTGGGACATCCACACTACTTCCAACTCGAGGAATTCATGAAGCTTGCTAGCTTTTAAAGGATATCAAACCATATGAAGTGGGAAAAATGAGAACAAGAGGTGCCATTAAAGCAAGAGTGCACAAATCATTACTTGTTGAATTGGAACTTATAGAAATACACTTTGCTTTGAATAATGACCCTCTCACATACCAAGAAGCTATCAAACACATAGCTTGGAGATATGCAATAAACCAATAGTATGAGTCTTTGATAGAAAATAATACTTGGGAGTTAGTTAATCTACCACTTGGAATAAAGGTATTTTAAAACAAATAGGTTTACAAAAAAAAGTATAAATCATATAGAACCCTTGAAAAATACAAGGTGAGATTAGTGGCTAAAGGCTTCATGCAAAAGCAAGTCATTGACTACATTGAGGTATTTGCACCTACCACAAAATGGCCCATAATTAGGACTATTGCAACCTTAGCTTCATAGCAAGCTTGGAAGGTTCATCAATTAGATGTAAAGACTACTTTTTGAATGGTTAATTGGAAGAAGAAATATACATGGCACAACTAGAAGGTTTTTAGAATGTAGGAGAGCAACACAAGGTATGCAAAGTCTGAAAGTCTTTATATGGATTGAAGTGAACCTCTCACACTTGGTTCAACAAGTTATTAGATCAAATGAAGCAACTTTAATTTGAAGTGTTTGATTACCAAGATATTGATGCAAAAATTTTCATCAACCACAACAAAGATAAATTTACATACCTCATTGTCTTTGTGGATGAAATGCTTCTAACATTCAATAGTGAACACATTATCAACACAATGAAAAAGGACATTGTAAAGAATTTTGATATATCTAATCTAAGGATTGATGAAATTATATTTGGGCATAGAAGTAATTCAATAAAATGGAAAAATATTCTTGATCCAAGAGAAATACATCAACGATGTTTTCGATAAGATTCAACTCAAAGTTGTGCACCCTGTGACAACACCAATGGAATTAAATGTAAAACTTATAAAAAATGATGACACACCAAAGGCGATGCAACACTGTATAGAATGTTGATTGGTAGTCTCATCTATGTTAATAACACAAGATCTAATATCACTTAGGTAGTGGGGATTCTGGCAAGGTACATAACCAAGCCAAAGGAGAGTCATTGGTAACAACAACAAGAGTGTTGAAGTACCTAAAGACAACCTATAATTATGGCCTATTGTATGAAAAAATGTAAATTTCAAACTCATCGCATACACAGACTCATACTTTGTAGGAGATAAAGATACTGGGATATCTACATCTAGGTACTTGACGTTTCTTGGCTCAAAACCAATTTTATGGAGATCAAATATATAAAATACTATAGCAGATTCTTTTGTAGAAGTCGAATATATTACTATAGTTGAGACAAGAAAAGAAGTGGTATGGTTGAGAAATCTATTACACACTCTTGATACCACTCAAAAATGTCATATAAGACTGCATGTGGATAATCAATCAGTAATCCACATGGCAAAGAATCCTATGTTTCATGATAGAACCAAACACATAAGTGTAAAAGTCCACATATTATGAGAATTTTTTCAAGATGACACAATATAAATGCACTACTATCCAACAATAGATCTTATTGCTAAAATCTTTACTAAGCCACTCTAGGGGGTGAAGTTTGAATAATTTAGATAGTAGATAGGCTTGAGAGCCTCCATCTCCCCTGATAATGGAGATGCAATAGGACCAGCAAGGCTAATGTTTATTCATAAAACCACCTTCATGTGGGCAAAAAGTATTGGTCGGTCTCTGCTCTATCCCATTCATGAAAACCCCTTGTGGGCATGAAAGGATAAGGGTTGTACTAGTTTTGGAAAATTGAAACATGTGAAAAATCAAAAGCACATGGGGGATGACCAAATGATATATGGAGAACCAGTGTATTAGAGCCATAATTCATGGATAATTGGCTAATTGGATACACAAAGAGCCACTTGAGCCACTCATCTACTGAAATAAAATAACCTTCTACCATTAAGGGGGTATTGAAGACATGTTAATGCTACAAGGTCATGTTTATTAGTTAGGTTCCTAATTAATTGTTATGAGGCTTTAATAAGACCTCATTAGAATAGGTTATTTTAATATGTATATCATTTCATGTTCATTTGAATTTCATGTAATATGGATTTGGGAACCGTAACCCTAATATCAGTTTTCTCAATATATAATTCCATAACACAAAGGCATAGATGTGATTTTTCATTCTCTCCATTGTTGAAAATCTTCTCCTCTTTTTTCTTGTTTCATGTGGTTGAGCTTGGGCACATAACACTTATCCTTGCTACAAGCTTAAGGAAACTCTAGGATGAAGTTGCAATATGGGTAACTAGGTATCTAACATGTGAGGATAAATTTGCTATTTTATTTAGACATCATATTAAATTGTTAACCCATCTAAGGCATGGTGTTAAAAAACCAAAACTTAAAATCAACCTACCTCTGTATTTACATCATGCTCTGCATGATATGGTAAAGATATTTTAGGAGGTTTAGGGTTATTTCAAATACCGTGGTCTAATTAAGTTGTGCAAATACTAATTCATAGGAAATGCATGATATTTTAAATAATTTTTAGAACTATGGATAGACATATTTGTGTCTAAAGGTTGTCAAGTATAAAAAGGGGAAGCATCTAGGAGTATAGGGAGATCAAATGCTGCAAAAAACCCTATTGTTCAAAGGAAATATATGAGCAAGGTTGAAAAAAAACCTAGGGTTAAACAAATGCATGTTGTAGAAGTCCCTTTTTATCCAAAAAACCTATATCTCTTGGAAGAGGTCAAAAACCAATAGAAAAAAAGAGGTTGTAAATGTACCTATAGAAAAACAAAATAAACAACATAGGGTTATCTTCAAATGTGGAGATACAAAGGTATCTTCTTAGAAAAATATTTTTGCTTAGGATGAACTCTCTATTTTAGAAACATCATTAGAAGACTCTGCTCAGACAGAATTTTCTTCAATTGATGAGGCATTGGCATCAAAATATTTTGTAGAGACTCTAGAGGAGTCTACTGATTAATAAGAAGAATATATTTAAGAATCAACCCCTATCTTGGAAAATCCTCCACTAGTTGCAAGGAGTACAACCTAAAATAGTAGAAAGTAACCTCAAGTTACTAGAGATATACAATAACCAATCAAGGAAGGAAAAACAAGGTTTTCCACCACCCAAAAGAGGCAACTTAACAAGGCCATGGAGAAATCTGGTGCACAAAAGGAATCATCAGAGTAGCCTAACAAACAAATAGTCACTTGAAAGGGTGACCAGATTAGTTAAAACTATTTCCAATGGAGGAGAGGAAGCACCAGGTGAGGACTATGAGGGATAAAATCCACTAGAAAAACCTCATCTCAAAAGGATTTTGAGGTAAAAATAGAATGTAGTTGCTCAAATGTTAATGCTAGCACCCCCTAAACCTCAAAAATGAAGAAGATGAAAGCTGATTATAATAGAGGATGAAGATGAGAAATATTTTGATATCCCTACAAAAACAAAGGAGTTGCAATAGAGATATTCTCCACCTATAATACCAACTTCAAATTTAGTTACCACTTACATAACTGAACCAAATATTCCAATAGAATTGGATGATGAAGCATAATTGGAAGCTAAGGTCCCAGTACATATGGTTGTTTCTCGAGTCATTATCAATACTCAACAAAAATAGTTAGAGAAAGCTAAAAAAAAAAGATAAGTACATCTCTCAAATTTTGCAAGAATTATCTAAAATTAGAAATAAATTAAGAGAGTATGGGTCTCTTAAATATATTCCTAGGAAACGAGTAGTAGATATACTATTAGTATTTTCTACTCAATTTCATCATATTTCCCTAGCCTTGTTATAAATATGACTACTACTAAAGAATAGGGGCCAACTCCATCTAGACATATTATACATACCATTGCTTCAGAAGAAGGAGGACTAGAGGAGGTATTTGTACAACATGAGGGAAAAACACCTATGGAAATTGGAGAGAGCTCCACATGAGAAAAGAACACTCTAGAGTAGGTGCTAGCACAAGATACTTTAGAATAGACAACAATACATACAACAGGGTAGGACATGCCAAGTCAAGATATAGAACAAGAAAGATAGGGAAGAGCTCTAAATCAAAAGGCACCAGTATACAAAATAAACTTCCAAAATAAACCATATCAACTTGAAATAGAATCAAAGGTTGAAATAAAATAGTTTATTGAAGAGATAGGAAACATTAAGCAATCTACAAATGGAGAAGCACAAGGTGAGCCTCTAGAGATTCGTGTTCTACAACCAATTGTTGCGATCCCATAGGGCATTATTTTATTGGAAAACCATAATGTAGTAGTGGTAATATGGATGAATTGCTTCCATCACCTAAAGGGATGTCTTACAACACTACGTAACTTAGAGGAACAAAAAAATAAGTAAAATAAATATTTGACAACTCTAAGGATAAAAGTCAGATATTTGTGCTATATTGTAGAGCAAGTAGTGGAGTGTAGATCTCCTAATTGTATTTACAATTTGTTTTTTGAGAGAGCAATATTATAGATGGTAGATCATGATAATTTTCTCTAATATTCCCTATGATTTATCTATTACACAAGTTTTCATTAAAGCATTTTGCATAGTCGAGTAGAACAAAAAACTTGTTGTGTGAGTTTTATGTGCATAAATTTTTAGTTTATGATGATGTGCATTTTTTACCCCATGTTTATATTGGTGATGTTCAACTAAGAAATTTTAACTCTACTACGTGTGATCAACTATTATGACAATAAGAGGTATGATAGTATAAGGCTAGAGATATAGGAATTGGACTCTTGCTATGACATGATCAACCAAACTTGAAAGCCCTACTCAGTACACTTTTTTATTTGATGAGAAATGCAGCAATCAGGGAAACATACCTTAAGCATGTCTAGAAAAGCATAACCAATTTATAAAATTTCTATAGAGAATAATTTGAAAGAGAAATAATGGCATGTAGGTAGAGATGGAATGAATTGTTCATCTCCTTGAAAAAGAAGGAATCGATCTCACCTATCAATTTTATGTGGTCCCGCAAAAGAGCAACAATAATAATTTAGGTAATTATAGCACTACAACAGGAATGGATAGGCTTATGATTTTTCCCACCTACTATAATCACCCTATTCTATATTATTTTGATACTAACCTATAGCTATAGCATCAGTTTCAAAGTTGGCTAGAGGAAATAGAGAGGAACAGAGGATACAATTCACCAATAAATTAGATCTAGAAAAGTTTGTACAAATATAGATATGCATGCCACCTTGGCTAGATAGAATGCATGAGGACATGCATTAGGATACATAGGGAGGAGTGATGAGACCATAAAATGTCTCATTTTTCAAGAATATTTTAACTCTTTTTGCCTACTTTTATTTAAAATGCTATAGTATTTTCCAAGTACTTTGATCATTATTTACGTTAATATTAGTGTTTTTTTTTTTTTTTGAAAAAAAATGAAAAACTTGTATTAATACAAAGAGCAATTACAAGCGGGAGAGAACACATCCCAACCAAGAACAACAAACAACACTACAAGAGAAGAGCACAAAGTCAACCCAGCACAACACAAAGCAAAGAAGTCAACTGGGCACGAACAAGCGACATGTCGCGAAATCGCGACATGTCGCGAGATCGCGACAGTCAACCCCGGCTCCTCCACTGCGGTGCCAACAGTCATGAAAATGTGACATGTTGCGAAATCGTGAAATGTCGCGAAATCGTGACATGTCGCAAAATCGCGACGACAGCACCCTCCAGCAACCCTTCGTCAAAATTGTCGCGAAATCGCGACATGAAGACCAGCTTGCTCCATAACGCCAAAAAGGTCACGAAATCGTGACAGAGAGCCTCCGAATCATCCAACCATCAAAAGTGTCACGAAATCACGACGAATTATCCTTATGGCATCCAGATCGCAAAAGCGTCGCGATATCGTGACAGTTTTCTCCATTCGCTGGTAAGCCAAAATTGTCGCGAAATCGCGACGAGATTTTCATACAGCAGCCATCGCCAAAAAATGTCGTGATATCACGACAAAATATCCACTTTGCACCACATCAGAAAAATGGTCACGATTTCATGACGGGTTTTCCTTATGACACCAGATCGCCAAAAGTGTCACGATATCGCGACGGTTTTTCCTTTCGATGCCCAGTTCTCAAAACTGTCGCAATATCGCGACGAATTTTCCTTTCGGCGCCCAGTTCTCAAAACTGTCGCGAGATCGCGACGAATTTTCCACTTTGCTCTCCATCTGCAAAAGTGTCGCGATATCGCGACAATTTTTCCAGTTAGCCCCAAATTGCCAAAACTGTCGCGATATCACGACAATTTTACCATGCGCCTTCCCCGAGGGCCGCGATATCACGACATGTCGCGATATCACGACAAAAACCTGCCAAAGGCCGAGAGGGCGCAACCTGTCACGATATCGCGACAGCTTCCAACTTGAAGCAGCGACGGCGCTACATGTCACGATATCACGACAACAACCTTCCTTAGCATAAAAAAACTGCACATCATTTCAGAAAACGTTCAAGGCCTTGTCGGATCTCTGCATCCTCCACAGGCATGTCACTGTGTAGCTGCATCCCAACCTCCCTTTCAACACCCATCTTAGCAAGGAAATCGGCCGCCTTATTGAGATCTCGATTCACATAGACAGGTATCACATCATCTAATTCCCTCCAAAGCTCTTTGATTTGGGAGACTAAGATCCGCAACCTCCAAGCTTTCAAGACAAAGTTTCTCATACAGTCAAGAGCACCCACCAAGATTTGGGAGTCAGACTCAATAATAATCTTCCTGTGTCCCTGTTTGGTAGCCCAGAAGGAGGCAGATTTAATTGCAAATGCCTCGGCTTCATTGTTTGTGGCACATCCCAGACCCTGCAGTTCCAAATAGAGAAAAGACCCAGCATGATCGCGACACACTACTCCAATTCCAGCACTTCCCGGATTGCCTTTAGCAGCTCCATCAGTATTGATTTTGATCCATCCTTCAGGAGGAGGTTTCCAACTACCACTCACTTGCCTTTTTTGAATAACAGCTCCCTCTTCCAAAGGCTCAGAAGCAGACTGAATTTCCCCCTCGGCATGAATGGCAACCGTTTCCGCCACTTTGGTCCAAATGACTTGCCATATTCCTTCTAGAGGGGAGAAGGTTTCACGGAAAATACGGGAATTTCTCTCCAACCAAACCTGCCACCAGATAAAAAATAAACCAAGCTCCCAGCCAATTCGAAGAGCTTTGGATTTAAATCTACCTTTCTTCCAGCTTTCCCAAATGTTGTTTCGAGACAAGACCCCATTAGCCTGAAGTTTAAAGTGGGAGAACCAGCGCTTCCAGATCTGTCGTGTGAAAGAACATTCAAACATTAGATGATCCGCAGTTTCCTCCTGCTTGTGGCATAACACACATTGAGAAGGGCCAATGATGCCTCTGAGTCTGAGATTGTCATAGGTGAGAATTCCATTATGCAAAAACTGCCAGGCGAAGAAGTTCACTTTCGGCCAGCCCTGGGGATGCCATATCTTTCTCCAATCATGAACCAAAAAAAAGTGTGGGGGGGGCTCTGGGAGGATCTCATCATATCCCTCTTTCACAGTATAAACCCCAAGGCTCCCATAGCCCCAGGCCAGTTCATCCTCCTCATCTCTCCCAATAAGAAACCGTTCTGCCAAGATTTTTCCCAAAGTAGGTACCAACTCCGGAGGGATTGGTATTTGCCACTCATCCAGCCGCTTAAACTTTATGATCTTGTAGTCCCCCAATTGACTAGTGTTAAAGTAGCTCTCAATTTGGATCCATCCCTTATCTTCTATAGCATATTTTATCGGTTGCAATTCAGGAAACACGACAATAATGGGAGGATTCTGGTCCCAGGAATCAGTCCAGAATCGAGCCTTATCCCCTCTCCCCACTTTCCAAAATAGTTGATCTTTGATGAGTTGAGCTCCAAGCTTGAGCGCCTGCCACACTGGTGATCCAAAACCTTCCAGAGGAAAGCGGCCCACATCATTAGGATGGACAGAACCCAAGTATTTTCTAGAGAGGATTCTGCTAAAGAGGGATGTTGGCTGAGAAATCCACCTCCAGTACAATTTGCCAGCCAAAGCCTTGTTGTTAAACTTGGAGCTTCTTAGTCCCAACCCTCCTTTTTCCTTGGGTTGGGTAACCTTGTCCCAACCAACCAAGGCCCATTTCCTCTCTCCCTTGGCACCTTCCCATAGAAATCTTCTATCCATTTTATCCAGCTCTTTCCAAATAGACTGGGGAGCAGCCAGGACGGAGAATTTATAAATTGGCATGGCCTAAATAACTGACTGCAGAAAAGTTAGACGACCCCCATAACTTAACCATCTATGAGACCAATGGTTCATTCTATCTTTTATGCCATCCAATAGGTCCTTCCAAACATCTATTTTTAGTTTTTTGAAATGGAGAGGGACCCCCAGGTAAACTACTGGGAGAGAGGTCCGAGTGAAACCTAAAATCTCAATAACTCTGTCCTGTAACCGTTGATCAATATTGAAGAAGATCACTTTGGATTTATTGTCATTGATGACTTGATTAGAGGCCCGAAGGTAGACATTTAGAGTATCTCTGATTCTTCTTGCTTCCCTAAGGCTGGCCACTCCCACCAATCCAGTATCATCTACAAACTATAAATGAGTCAAAACTTCAGCCCCGACCTTAATACCTGTTATCTGACCTTGAAGTCTTCTTCTCAGAAAGAGTCTACCCAATCCTTCAGCCAATATGAGGAAGAGATAAGGAGAGCAAGGGTCTCCTTGCCGTAGGCCACAAGAGGCACCAAAAGGAGGCGAGGGAAGTCCCTTGATAAGAACAGAGTATGAAGGCGTAGAAATACAGCTCATGACCCAGTTTGTCCAGTCCTGAGAGAAACCAAAGGCTGTCAACATCTTTGCCAAGAAGCCCCACTCCACCCTGTCATAAGCCTTGGACATATCCAATTTAATGAACATTCCTTTGTTCCCAGATTGGTGCATTGTATGGATAGCCTCCTGTGCAAGAATCACTCCATCCAAGATTTGCCTCCCTTCAACAAAACCCCCTTGCTGTGGGGAAATTATATTATGCAAGATAGGTTTTAACCTTTCAGCCATAATCTTAGTAATTATTTTATAGATCACATTGCATAAGGCAATAGGTCTAAAATCAGATAAATGAACCCCCCCTTCTCATTTTGGAATTAAAGTAATGAAGGTATGATTTAGAGCCTTGAGCATTCTTTTATTGGTTCTGGACTCCTCAGTGATAGCCAGAACATCTTCCTCCAGGGTATCCCAAAAGGCCTAGAAGAACTCAATAGGGAAGCCATCAGGACCAGGCGATTTACCAGTACTCATCCCAAAGACCACCTTCTTAAGTTCATCTCTATCTATAGGTCTAAGTAGGGCCTGGTTCTCTTCAGGAGAGATTATAGAAGGAATGACAGCAATAACTTCATCTTGGGCTGCCCCATCTTGCTCCATACTTTCCTTAAAGAGTTTTGAGAAATACTCCATTGAGTGGGAGTGCATACCAGGAAGAGTGTCAAAAGAGTATCCATTCTCATCTTGAAGGAAATCCATATTATTCGCTTGTCTCCTAGCACAGGCAAAGCGCTGAAAAATTTTTGTATTTCTGTCTCCTTCTAATAACCAAGTATTTCTTGCTCTCTGTTTCCAGTAAATCTCTTCTTGATTATCAATATCCTCAACCGCTTTGCGCAAAGCATCATCCTCGGATTTAAGGTGCTCGAAAATGTTTCCTTCCCTAAAATGTTTTTGCACCTCATCCCATCCGGCCAACAAGGGGGCCCGTTGGTCTTGGAAGTCTGATTTGTTAGTTTGCCTCCATTGTTTCAGTTTACACTTGACAAATTGAAGCTGTTTGTGAAATTTGAACATTGCAGTCCCAAAATGTGGGTGGCCATCTTCCCACCACTGAGGAATTTTTCTTCGGAGATCTTCTTTTTGCAACCAAAAATTTTCAAATTTAAATGGTTTATGGTACTACCCTGTCATAGCCCCTCCCTCCAGTAAAATGGGAAAGTGGTCTGAAACTGGGCCTTCCAAAATCTGAAATTTAATATTCCATTTCACAAATGCTTCCTCCGAGACCAGAAACCGGTCTAGTTTTACCTTCCTACTGTGTGGCTCTCTTCTCTTATTAGTCCACGTAAAATAAGTGCCAGGACCTTTGATATCAACAAGGTGAAAGGCCTGGACTTGAGCAATCAGAAGCCTATCCCCTGGATCCAAAACTGGGAAACCACCTTCCTGATCCCTGGCAGATAATTTGGCATTAAAATCCCCAGCAATAATCCAATCGCAATCTTCCCGGGAGGATCTCATTGAATGAACAACATTCCATTGAAGCCGCTGGCCATCAATGCTTTGAGCCCCATAGAAGTTTGTGATTAAAACCTGTTCAGCTGTAACAATGTTCTTAAAGAGAGATGTGATAACACCCCTCCAAGCTGTATGTTCTATTGCTATCCACACCAGAGGGTTCCAAAGAGTAACAATCCCCCCCGAAGCTCCTTGGGCCGCCACATCCATATATCCAGCGCCCCTCCATATTCTACTAGCAATTTTACACATAAGATCTAAAGACATTTTTGTTTCTTGAAGGAGCAAAAAGTCTGTTTTGTGTCTTCCTAAAAGTATTTGAACAACAGATTGATGGGTTCTACTGTTTAAACCCCTTACATTCCAGGATTGTATAATCATTGGAAACCTTGGGAGCAATAAGAGTCAATTGTTCTCACCGATCCTCCATTGATCAGCTTGTCCCCTTGCGCTACTAGTAGATCCTTATTGGATTTTCTACCGGCTCCTTGGGAATTACTATTCTTAGACCTCTTTTCCACCGGGTAATCCCCAACACTTGGTCTTTCTGTATTCTTTTCTGCACTTCCCATGTTGACATCCTTAATAACTGGTTGTGCAGGGGAATGGATTACCATAGCCCCTAGGTTCTCTGGCTGCAAAGTCTCAGGGGTTTCAATCACCTGTTCTAAGACAGGAGTAGATGATAGAGGAGCATGAGAGTGGGTGTTATTATCCTCAGCATTCCCATCCACTCCTTCCATGACTTGGTCTTCTTGGTCTACAAGGGATTTGAAGATTTCATATCGATTGGTTGGCTTGGTTTGGGCCTGCTCTTTGCCATTTCTCTTTTTGTTTTTCCTCTGCTTCTGCTGTTCAAAGCCATCTTTCTGGGCATCAGAACCCTGGGGGATATTGAGGGGTTCTTTGACCGGAGTGAACTTACCCTCTCTGGGGCGATTTGGCGCTCCCGACGGAGCTTCCACTTTTGTGGTCAGGCTATTTGGGCAGAACCTAGCCAAATGGCCATGCTTATGGCAGACTATGCATCTAAAAGGTAAGGCTTCATAGTCTAGGCTGCTGTATCCAAGTTAGTCCTGCCAACTCCAATTCCACCTCGACTGGAAGTGGTTGGATAATGTCCATTTCTACGCATATTATAGCAAAGACAACAGTATTTCCCTCCATGGTATCTCTTGAAACTCCCAAATATCTACCTAGAGAATTACCAATCAAATCAAGAATCTGCTCACCCCAAAACTCCATTGGGAGAGCATACAGCCATATCCAGGCCAGGGACAGCCGTGGGCTCAATGCGAGGATCAAAACCCACTCTCCACGGTTGGACAAATAATCCTGTCGGGCCGTGGCTCCTCTTCTCTGATTCAAATGCTTTGTTTCTATCTGCTAAAGAAGAGAAACTAATAATAAAATACCCATTGCTTATAGGCCATAGAGAGTACTCACCAATGGTCTCCTAGTTCTGTCTCACCCAGGTGTATAGAAAGTTCAGAGTGGGCCGGATACCCATGAATTTGCAGATCAGATCATGGGTAGCACGGTATATAATCGTATCCTCAACCAGTTTTGGTTCTATGATAATCTTAGGCCTGGAAGCAGATTGTGGAAGGCAGTCGTTAACTCTGTTTGCGGGTAAACCCTTTCCAGCATTCTTAAATAGCATTTGATAAGCACTTCATTGAGCTTCATCGGAGGAAGATGCAGGGTTTTATTTTAATATATCAGCATATGAGCTTTTCTGCCCATCGATAGATCCTGGAGGAGACCCCATTGGGCCCTCCCAAGGCAACGAACGATCCTTCAAAGTAGTGTAGATTCAATCCACAGGAGGTCCTGGAAGAATCTTCCAACCAGAAACCCTGGAGCTTCACCCGGTGCCTGCACAGAAGGTTTCCCGCCAAATCGCCAGAGCTCGAACTCAAGATCAGGTTAATATTAGTGTTAATATAGTAAATTTAAGAAAATGTTTTAATTGCTATTTTGAAATAATTTTTGTGTATTTTAATATTAAATTACATGATTTTAGCTTGTTCAAGGATAGAATGAAGTTAAAAATAATTGAATTAGAATTTGAGGATAAGTTTGTAGATCTAAAAATCTAATGAATTGATGTTTTAGATGATTTTTTATCCATTTTCTATGTTGTTATAATTATTTGGCACCAAAATATGTATTTTGCATAGATTTTAGATCATCACATGCCTATAAAATAAAACTGCAAGAAATGCTCTAGAACATCTAAGATAGGAAAATATAGGTTTGTGGTAAAAAGGGAGAACATGAAAAAATGAATGATCAAAATGTTTTTTTAGCACATGGTCAAAAATGGGAGTCATATATCTGACTCTGGAATAAACCAATCAACTATAAGGTAGAAATCTTGCAAAAGGAGAATAAATTTGTGTATGATCTAGAGCACCTACAATCAACCTACATCGAAACATAACAAAATTCTAGGAATATTGGAAACTAGAAACAATGTGTTGGATGCTTTAGATTTGATATGGATTTATCTTAGAACTATTTCAATATAGTTAGTAGTGAATGGAGGTGTAAAATAGGGAGACTTATCTAATTTGAATTACTATTTTAAATTTAATTAGTTATATTTAATAGCAAGATTGTGTAATTAATCCAAGATAGATTGTTTCCCAAATTAACCCTCATTCATAGGCGAATAAGAAGTTTACTTATAAACAATTTTTTATGCATGTTGGTCATCAAATCTGCATAGGAAAGGATTTGGGTAGGTGTATGCACCCTAGACCTGGACCAACATTGAAAGGCCGAAGGGAAGAGATGCCCCTCGTGCCAATATCCGGAGAGAGGCCGGCTCCTATGCTAAACTACTTTGGTGCTTTGAGATAAGGGTGCAGGAAAGAGATAAAAGGAGTTAGGGTTAGAGAAATAGATAAAAAAGGGGTAAGGGAAGGGAGATTGGTGATTTAAGGTGGGAGAGAACAGGAAGCACGATCACTAACTGACAACTTGAATAGAAGCAAAGAACACCAAGAATAAATGAAAGAAATGCAATATCAACCTTCCTATGTATCCTTCAGGCGAGTTTCAGGGTATAGTCCCCGATCGCACACCGGATGCAGGGTTCAGCTTTCTCGGTATGCAAACGAAGAAAGACAAAAGAATCAAGCATAGAAGGCAGCATAAAAGAAAGCCAATATGACATTTTTCCACTCCTATGTATCCTTCAGATGAGTTTTAGGGTACAGTCCTCGATCGCACATCGGACGGAGGGTTCAACTTTCTCAGTATGCAAACGAAGAAAGACAAAAGAATCAAGCATAGAAGGTAGCATAAAAGAGAGAAATTGAGCCCAAAGCTCTTTAGTATTAATCACAGGACATCAAGTTACAACATCTTTCTTAGCAGATAGTTCCCCCCTAAAAATGTTACATTACAATGCTTGGGTTTTTATAGAGGACCCGACCCTCTAAGTCATTATTACACAGAATGGCAAAGTATACTCTTAAGATATGAGAAGTTGGCACCTCGTGGCCCTCGTGACTGAGCTTTCAAATCCATTACCAGAATTGGCAACTGTGATCGAGTCAACCATGAAAACATGCATTGATGAGCGGTCTGAGTGTCCTTGGTTTTTGGGTGCAATGCTCGAGTGGCCGCCATGCTTGTCGGGCTCTCCTTTTAAGGACTGATACTTCACTTCCAATTGCCAAAAAAGAGCAACGAGCTTGCAGGGCAAGTAAGAATGCATTTATGAGGCACTTGATTATCTTGGGAAAATACCCGGCTTGAAGTGCATGCCTCTCGCAAAAAAGCAACATATCGCGATATCGTGACATTTCTATGTCTTCAGCTTGGTCCTTCTTGCATCGTGAAAATACGACATGTCACGATATCATGACATTTCTATGTCTTTGCCCTCTTTTGTTGCTTTTGGCCATGAAAACGCAACATGTCACGATATCGCAACACTTTTCCTCTTTTGGTCGCGAGGATGCAACATGTCGTGATATCGCGACACTTTTCTTCTTTTGGTCTTTCTCCTTGCCTTTGGCCGTGAAAATGCGACATGTCATGATATCGCGACACTTTTCTTCCTTAGGTCACAAGAATGTAATGTGTCGCGTTATCGCGACACTTTTCCTCTGTTGCTCATTCTTGTCGCTCTAAGCCGTAAAACTGCAACATGTCACGATATCGTGGTACTTCTTCTTTCTTGCTCTGCCTTGTTGCTTTGAGCCATGAAAATGCAACATGTGGCGATATCACGGCACTTTTTCTTTCTTGCTCTACCTTGTTGCTTTGAGCCGCGAAAATGCAACATGTCGTGATATCGCGACACTTTTTCTTTCTTGCTCTGCCTTGTTGCTTTTGATCATGAAAATGCGACATGTCGCGATATCACGACACTTTTCTATTCTTGCTCTTCCTCCTTGATTTGAGCCATGAAAATGCAACATGTCATGATTTCGTGACACTTTTCCTCTGTTGCTCCTTCTTATCGCTCTAAGCCGCGAAACTGTAACATGTCGCGATATCGCGACACTTCTTCTTTCTTGCTCTGTCTTGTTGCTTTTGACCATGAAAATGTGACATGTCACGATATCGCAACACTTTTTCTTGCTTGATCTACCTCTTTGCTCTGAGCCACGAAAATGCAACATGTCGCGATATCGCGACACTTTTCTTCTTTTGGTGGAGCTATCTTCTTTGGCCTGTTTGGCAGTGAAGCTCTTCTTCTTCATCCTATGTGCAAGGGGGTGGCATTGAAAGCCAAAATTGCTGCAACACTTACAAATACTTTCGAAGCAACAAAAGAAATACTTTTGCAAAAGGAAACACTATACAAAATTTTTATTTTTTTGATTTTTTCTACCCCTTGTGCAATGTGACAAAATTGTCAACATTCTTGGCGGCTCACGGGGCATTTAGCTAGTCTGAATGCAGAGATCCCAGGCCTTTATCCATTGGGCAACAGAGTCATTCCCATTGTCTTCTTCTCTGACTATCCACTAACAACATTTTTTTTTTGTTTGTGCCTAAGCTCCTAAGCAACACTTAGTGCTTTCGGCACTTATTTACTAGTCGGGCCATTTATAGCATTTACACAAAATTTTACGACATGATTGGCATGTCGCTACCATAAATCCAGCTTTGGGTGCTTATCCGATGAACCTGCAATGTCCGGACCAGATCTGATTTAACTTCAGTTGATCTTTGAAGTCCGGTTGGCCTCTTCTTGAAGTTGTCCATGTTGCGAACAGGGAGAAATGTAGTGAGTTGTCACTCCTGCCAGTACCCATACTGTTAATGAAATATTTGGTGAAGAAGTTTTCCACATGAGGGGCCTCTTAGGGTACTGGTCATGGTGATGGCTGGAACCAATACCAAAATACTGAAGAATCTACTAACTGTGGGCTGGGTACAGGTTCTTCCATCTTCTTGATGGGGTAATAGGGCTCCTCCGGCAAAGAGTAATCTTCCAAGATCTCTTCAGGTTCAGCTTTTTGATGAGGCATGCTTAATGGATCCTGGTTGAATACTTGCGTGCCATCCACTGGGATACAAAAAGGGTGCAAAAATGTGCCCTCTTTGTTCTCAGGTTTTGCCACTTGAGTCTATTTCTCTCCTTGGCCCATCTCCTGATGGAGACTGCAAGCAACCATATTGTTCATTGGTGGGGTAAAGCTTGCATATTCCCATCATCGAACTTGGATGAGATCTACCTCTCGAGCTCCACACAACTGCATCTCAGGCCTCTGCTCAGTATGAGGAGTTTGCCATGATGAACACTGTGTAGGATAGATAGGAGCAGCAAATATTGGTTGGCCATGGATGAAATTTTCCTCTTAAGCTCCAAATGACTGCATCTAAGGCCTCTTATCAGTATGAGGAATCTGCCATGATGAATACTATGCAGGAGAGACAGGAGTCATAATTATTGGAGAAAGTGATGGAGTTTCCCCCCACTGCCACTTTCCAAATAGGAGCAGAAGCTGCTCTGCTCATACTGCTTCCTCAAATATTTGAGGAAATCTTCGTTCACCTGATTGCAGTAAGATGAGGCCCATGTCCGGGTGAAGAGCCCTAACATAGAAGAGGTGGGCTTGGGCGGGCGTCGGTTGGATATCCCCTGGAATTCTCTTCCAACTTTTGTAGAATTGGACATTGAAGTCCGTGATGCTCTCTAGAGGTGCTCTCTTGATGGTGGAGAGGTACGTCAAAAGCTAGAAGGGGTCCTGAGAGCCATCAAATGCTTTGAATAGTGCTCCCGCTAAGTCATCCCATGAGCAGATGCTTTTATGCTCGAGCAGTCTGTACCACTGCAATGCTTTTCCTTCTAGATATAGGACCAAAAGTCTGATCATGAAATCTTCATGGATTATGTCATAGAGGGGCACTAGAGCAGCAACAGCTTCAAGGTGCTCTCGGGCCATTCCCTTAGTGCCATTGTATTTTGTCAATGTCTCGAAGGCGCCTTCGGGAATCTCATGGTAACTTTGGAGATTTAGAGGGCCATGATCATCCCAGCTAGGATAGCATACCCTCTCCATTATAGCAGTGGCCTACAAATATCACGATTCTTGCCACTAAGTCAGAGTTACCAGGTGAACATACTTTTCTCCGCTTGTGAGGTCAAGGCTGCTCATCGAACCTTGATTCCTCCGGGATGTCTTCTTTCAAATTTAAAAGGTGCCTACGATCAAGAAATCTAGATCTTCAGCTCAGTCAGAGTCACCAGGTGATTTTGCTAGATGAAGGCAAGCCAGAGATTCACCAACTCGGGCTTCCTTAAAACATGGAGACTTTTGTCATGAAGGCAGAGGTTTAGGTATCGATCTTTACGACTTAGAGATTTTTGGGTTGAATAGAGTCGCCAGATGCTAAGAGTCTTTTGGTAATGAGAGCATCGATTTTCACTACCACTCAGAAGGTGAGACTGATTGGGTCACATCGAGAACTGGTTAGAACTATTGGCCCCGATGTAGACGGGTTTGAGATTTGCGCTTAAAATATGGGACCTTGGTCCCACCGGGCATGCCAAAAACTATTGGTCATCAAATATTCCTAGGAAAGGATTTGGGTAGGTGTATGCACCCTAGACCTGGACCAACATTGAAATACCTAAGGGAAGAGATGCCCCTCGTGCCAATCTCCGAAGAGAGGCCGACTCCTATGCTAAACTACTTTGGTGCTTTGAGATAAGGGTGCAGGAAAGAGATAAAAGGAGTTAGGGTTAGAGAAATAGATAAAAAATGGGTAAGGGAAGGGAGATTGGTGATTTAAGGTGGGAGAGAATAGGAAGCATGATCACTAACTAAAAACTTGAATAGAAGCAAAGAACACCAAGAATAAACGAAAGAAACGCAATATCAACCTTCCTATGTATCCTTCAGGCGAGTTTCATGGTATAGTCCTCGATCGCACACCGAACGCAAGGTTCAGCTTTCTCAGAATGCAAATGAATAAAGAAAAAAGAATAAAGCATAGAAGGTGGCATAAAAGAAAGCCAATATGACATTTTTCCACTCCTATGTATCCTTCTGACGAGTTTTAGGGTATAGTCCCCGATCGCACACCAGACGCAGGGTTCAGCTTTCTCAGTATGCAAACAAAGAAAGACAAAAGAATCAAGCACAAAAGGCAGCATAATAGAGAGAAATCGAGCCCAAAGATCTTTAGTATTAATCATAGGACATCAAGTTACATCAGCTTTCTTAGAAAATAGTTCCCCCCCAAAAATGTTACATTACAATGCTTGGGTTTTTATAGAGGACCCGACCCTCTAAGTCATTATTACATAGAATGGCAAAGTATACTCTTGAGATCTGAGAAGTCGACACCTCATGGCCCTCATGACTGAGCTTTCAAATCCATTACCAGAACTAGCAACTATGATCGAGTCAACCACGAAAACATGCATTGATGAGCGGTCTGAGTGTCCTTGGTTTCTAGGTGCAATGCTCGAGTGGCCGCCATGCTTGTCGGGCTCTCCTTTCAGGGATTGATACTTCACTTCCAATTGCCAAAAAAGAGCAGTGAGCTTGTAGGGCAAGTAAGAATGCATTTATGATGCACTTGATTGTCACGAGAAAATACCCAGCTTCAAGCGCGTGCCCCTCGTGAAAAAGCAACATATAGTGATATCGTGACATTTTTATGTCTTTAGATTTTTCCTTCTTGCATCGCAAAAATATGACATGTCACGATATCATGACATTTCTATGTCTTTGCCCTCTTTTTTTGCTTTTGGCCATGAAAACGCAACATGCCGCGATATCGCAACATGTCGCGATATCGCGACACTTTTCCTCTTTTGGTCGCGAGGATGCAACATGTCGCGATATCGTGACACTTTTCTTCTTTTGGTCTTTCTCCTTGCCTTTGGCCGTGAAAATGTGACATGTCGCGATATCATGACACTTTTCTTCCTTGGGTCGCAAGAATGCAACATGTCGCGATATCGCAACACTTTTCCTCTGTTGCTCCTTCTTGTCGCTCTGAGCCACAAAACTGCAACATGTCGCGATATCATGACACTTCTTCTTTCTTGCTCTGCCTTGTTGCTTTAAGCCACAAAAACACAACATGTCGTGACACTTTTTCTTTCTTGCTCTGCCTTGTTGCTTTGAGCCACGAAAATGCAACATGTCGCAATATTGCGACACTTTTTCTTTCTTGCTTTGCCTTGTTGCTTTTGGCCGTGAAAATGCGACATGTCTCAATATTGTGACACTTTTCTCTTCTTGCTCTTCCTCCTTGCTTTGAGCCATGAAAATGCAACATGTCACGATATCGCGACACTTTTCCTCTGTTGCTCCTTCTTGTCGCTCTGAGCCACGAAACTACAACATGTCATGATATCGCGACACTTCTTCTTTCTTGCTTTGCCTTGTTGCTTTCGGTCACAAAAATGTGACATGTCATGATATCGCGACACTTTTTCTTGCTTGCTTTGCCTCCTTGCTCTGAGCCACGAAAACACAACATGTCACAATATCGCGACACTTTTCTTCTTTTGGCGGAGCTATCTTCTTTGGCCTATTTGGCAGCGAAGCTCTTCTTCTTCATCCTATGTGCAAGGGGGTGGCATTGAAAGCCAAAATTGCTGCAACACTTACAAATACTTTCGAAGCAACAAAAGAAATACTTTTGCAAAAGGAAACACTATACAAAATTTTGATTTTTTTGATTTTTTTCTACCCCTTGTGCAATGTGACAAAATTGTCAACAATTCCCATTGCATAAAGTTAGTATAAAAGGAGTATAAAAAGTGAACTAAGTCAACATGTGAATAAAGCATGCAATAATTCATATATTTTTTTATTTTTAACTCTGTTAGCTTTCTTGCATGAAATTTTTGACTCCATAGACTATTTTTTCAATTGAATCCTTCCTTCTTTTATTGAACCTTGAGGCTTGGGCTCATTATTTAGAAAAGTGGAAGTTCTACTAATGTTAGTTATATTTTTTTAGTTATTTCTTTCTTGTTATTTATTTTCCACCAAAATAGTATTAAATTCATTTACTATAGTTTTTACTTATGTCAATTCTTGTTTTTCTCGTAGCATAATTTCTTCTATCTTACTACAAAGTTACTGGTATGAATCAAACAAATAGATTTCCTAGGGACACTATCTTAACATTAAATGCATAATTGCTTAAAAACAATTCCACTACATTGATATTATAACATACATGAGTTGAGTAGAACTAAAACTAGACAAAAAGAAAGATAAATTTTAAACCATGTAATCTATATAATTACCAGGCTAACATCCATTGTACTTATATGATTAGCATATAATATAAATAAAATTCTAAACTGGCATAACAAAAAATCAGTCCAATACTTTAAACTAAAATTAATCTATCCTAATATAAATGGGATCTAAATAAAAATAAAAGGCTTAATAGCAAGAAAAAACAAAGAAAACAAAAATGTCTATACTACCTTTAACTCAATTCTAATATGATAAAGTGACAATTTAATTTAAAACTAGCCTTAGCACAACTAGTATTCACACAACCTTAGGTATGATATGGTGTAATCTTTAGAGAGAAATAGAATATTAAAATATATTGAGTGAAACCACCATCATCATGCACATATTGAATATAGAAATTTCAAAAACCTTGCATTACAAATATAATTATGCAATACATTTGATTTAGATTTACCCACTTTGGTGAATTACATGAATAGAGCTCAGAACAGTGCTAGGCTTGGTTCAAAAAACCCATCCAACTACAAAAAAAAAAAAACAAAGAACATACTGAATCTAAAGGGGCTAGCTAATAGATTTTTTTTGACCCTTCTGATTATTTAGTGAGCTACTATCTATACAATTTTTTTGCTCTTTATAAATTGACTGAAAAATGTAGAGAAATTATGGAAAACAAAGAAAAGAGTTGGAAATTACTAGAAAGCCATAGAAAATTACCAAACAATATCAGATATTACCTAAAAGTGTATAATGTTGCTAGAACATGTAGATAATTACCATAAAGTTGCTAGAATTGCTAAAAAGTAGAAAATTACCCACAAAAGTAAAAGAATTGCCAAGAGAGGGAATTAACAAAATGCATAGAATGTCACCATAAAGAGGAGAAATAAATAAATAAAAATATAATAGTGCTTATAGCTTTTTAATTTGTCTGAAATTCATTTTTTTCATGTAGGTTATATGACTTGGTTGTTTGGATTTCAAAGACAATGAACGTGGTGAAGTTAATGACCAACCCATTTGTAGTCGAAAATATAGAAACCAAATCGCTTGGAGCTAAACAACCCTATATTTTGTAGGGAAATAATATTTAATAAGGTAAGGCAAAGACATGGTCAAGATATTTGTAGAGCACAAAAACAAAAAAACTAATGCACCATTGTTGTGGATAAAAGATCAAAAGTCAGACAACTTGAGGCAAGCTGAGAAAGTAAGCCTTAGATGCCAATAAGTTTAAAATTTAATACGACATGGTTGAAATATAGTAGAAAAAATATTGAGAGGCTCACATCACACAACAAATATATAATAAAATCTCAAATTTGATACACTCCCTGGAAATAAATATAATAGTAATTAAAAATTTGTAAAAGTAAGGCTATGTAAAGAGACACAAAACTATATAAATATTGACTCAATAGATAGTCAGAAGGGTTAAATAACCATCCATTAGCCAACCCATTTATATTTATTTTGTTCTTTGTTTATTTTTCTATTTATAGTTGGATGGGTTTTTTGAACCAAGCCTAGCACTATTCTAAGCTTTGTTCATGTAATTTATCAAAGTGGATAAATCTAAATCAAATATACTACACAATTATCTTTATATTGCAAGACTTTTTATATTTATATGTTCAATGTATGCATTATTATGGTGGTTCCACTCAATATATTTTCATAGTCTATTTTTCCTTTGATTATTGTACCATCTCATAATCGGTAGGGTTGGGGTTGGTTTTAAATTAGAATAGCCACTTTACCAAATCATAACCAAGTTCAAGGTAATATAGACTTGTTTGTTTTATTTTATTTTTCTTGTTGTTAAACCTTTAATTTTTCTTTAGAGCCCACTTAGATTAGGAATAGATTAATTTTAGTTTAAAGCATTCTACTAATTTTTTATTTTGCTAGTTTCAAATTCCATTTATATTGCAAGCTAATCATCTGAGTGCAATGAATGTTAATTTGGTAATTATAACTTACACAGTTTAAAATTTATCTTTCTTTTTCCTAATTTCAATTATGATTAACTAATGTATGTTATAATATCAATGCAATATAATGTTTTTAGACAATTACGCATTTAATGTTAATACAATGTCCCTATAAAATCTCTCTTTGAGTCATACTAGCTAATGGAAATCATTTTGCTTTTCATGCTTCATGCAAAATTACCACCTATTATGGTTGTCTGATGCATCTAGTGCTCGTGCCTTATGGTGAGCACATAGTTTGTAAGTCTAGGAAGTGTGGGATGTGGCTTTGAGGATGACCTCTAGGATTTTATTAAGGATGGATCCTTGTTTAGATGTGACCTTAATGCTCTCTTCCTAAGTTAGCCTAGTCTATTAGATTGTGTCTAAGGAAAAGGATAAGGAGGAAAAGAAATAATCTAAAATAAAATAACTTGAAATTAAAAAATCTATTCTTATAGAGGTGATATGACAAGGTTCTAATAATGCGAGTAATTAACAACATGCATCATTGTCAACAATGCGCAAGAAATATGGTTTTGTTAGACATAAAGCACCATAGATATGTATGGATAAGAAATAAGATATAAGAGAAATAGTCATGCCTTCTTATATATTACATAGTCAAATTACATTTTTTCTTGTAGAAGAGGCTCAAATCTTATTAACATACCAACTCAAAGCTTGAGCTAAAATATCATAGGAAAGAAAAATGAAAGAGACTTCTTACAAGGTCAAATACTAGACATGAATACAATAGTTTTTAATCCTTTATAAAAAAGGAGAGGAAAATATTTATAAGAGAATATGGGGGAAGTTTTCCCTCTAAAACTTATTCAAGAATCTAGAATGTTTAGTTCAAAATTTTACCTAGGTTTTTTGGCATCAACTTTAGACAATCTCTAGGTCTCTAGATTGGTAGCCATAAATATTATAGGTAGGTTGATCTGATGGGACATAGCCTTTTTTGGCTTCCCTACTGATTGCCCATACTAGGGATCTATTGTTATTGGACCCAAATATATTCTACCATTAATATCCTCAAGTTTGGATTCACCCCTTGGGTTTCCTCCTTGTCACTACTTTAAATGTGTCATCTACTACCTAGGACACCATGTCTAGTTGTTGGAGGTGACAAGACCAAAACTAGACTATTGTTCTTTCTCTTGCATTTGGTCACTTTGGGTTTGCCTAGTTGTGTGCTTATATACCCTCTTCATGTACCAACTAGATCCTTTTGGTGATTTTTATTTATTCCTTCTCATACCTTTTCCATCTTAGAGGAATACCCTTTTTCATTGGCCTATGTATTGGTTCTTTTCTAGTATTATGGTGGTGACTAGAACTATTAGACACTCTACTATGGTGGGTATGTCTAAGGCATCCTCCTATTCTAGTTTATGTTCTTTGGATTTATTTTTCTCCTTTTCCATGGATCTCCAAGGTGACCTTTGTATGGACCATCAAGTCTAAATAGTTTACAGGGTTTTCACAACTTGAAATCTCCAAGAAGATTTGGTTTTTGTAGAATGTTAAGTGTTAATATCCTCTTGAGGAAGGAAACTAATCTTGCCTTGTTATTTCTTTTTTTGGTCACTTGATTCCCTCTTCTTCCTCCATGATTATTGTGTTCAATTTATTGAGGTTTATACTTGGTTCTATATGATGATTACATCATGGAGTTATGACTAGCCAATTATTCACTATAAACCTAAATAGATGTGGAAGCTAGCCCAATCCACATCTTCTTCCCTCTAGGGAGAATAAGAGTCCAAAGATACTATTTGGATTGAATATATACCAAAGGTGGATTTCTTTTAGATATCACTAAAAGGACTCTAGGGCTCTAGCCAATGGTAGGGTTTGACTTAGGTACCACTAGAAGGAATTATGTATTATTGCTATCTAGTCATATTGGTCAACTTGGCTTTGAGGCATAGGGAATTTGAATTTTAGATTTAAATTATGATGAATGTTCCTTCTTGGTTGAATTCCTAATTATTATTTGGATTTGGTAACTTGGTAGATGGTAGGGGCCTTAGGTCCCTTCATCTTACCCTTTTTCATCCATCTCTAGATGGAGGCTTACTCAAAATTACTTCTTAGATAGGAATTGCTCAATATATGGAATTTGCACTATAGTTTTGGTGACTTATAGGGGATCTCCTTCTGATAGGAGGAAAGGGACCCGCATAGGAGGGCCTTCTCTATTGGCTATGGGATCTTAAAAAGGAAAATCCTAAGGATTTTTGTAGCTTGGATGAATGACAGAAGAGTATGCTATTGAGTGTAGCTTTGCTCAAAATTTTCATAAAAAAATGAGGGGGAAGTGCTTCCTTTTATAGGCCTTTCCAACTTGGAAAGTCATCAAAATTTACCCTTTCCTCCTATAATTATGTTAATCTCTTCTTCTAGAGAGGCAATATGCAAGGACTTCTTGCTACCTATCTGGGTAGTGCAGGCACCATTATTCTTTATTTTACTACACATTTAATCATGACAATCATATTTTCATTAATCATATGATCTTGGGTGGTAATATCAAGAAGGCTTGTGCTTATGCCATACTTTATGGAAGCTATCCTTTAAGCATACTAATAATATAGTTCACTTGTTGTGAGTTGAAATTGTGCCCTACACAACCTATAAAAATATGTTAGACTTTTTTATTACAAAGGCCCAAGAAGGATCAATGTTTCAACATTAACTCAAGTGCTATCCCATGCCAATGGGCTTGAATGGTTTGCTAAGATTAGGATCCTATATGAAGAACACAAGCTTATACTAAAAGGGGGGGTGAACAGTATAAGATCACTTTTACTTTTCTTTCCCAAACAATATCATCCAATATAAACAATGACAATATCAACAGTAGTAATAAAAGTAATGCACAAATCATCACACACAATAGCGACACCTATTTAACGTGGTTCACCCAATGTGGGCTACTCCATGAAGAAAATATTTTACTAAAATTTTCTCAAAAAATCTCTATGGAATCCTTCCCTATTATAATATTTATGGACCTCTATCCAAAGGAGACACCAATACCCTAATCAAGTTTGTGGACACCAATCCATAGGATAACTCTTTCCCATTTTTTGGTTTATGAATCTCTATCCATAGGAAAACTCCTTCTCCTCTGATATGGCTAGTGATATTCTAGAAGACTACTAGCTCCACTACACTGGCTTGTGGATCTCTCTCCACAGAAGACCTCTATCCTCACTACCCTAGCCAATGTATATCTATCCACTGGAGACTATTGTCCTCTGCTTTTTCACCTCTAAAGCTTGCTCTAAGCTCTACTCTATCTCTGTCTTAAATTTGCACTAAACACTATCCTTTGATCTAGCATAAATCTTCTCACAAGTATGTCTCTGGTCTAGCACAAATATACTCTCAAATCTTCACCAAACTCTATCCTCAAATCTATCCTCAAACCCTAATACAAATCTTGATATAATCATAAATCAACTCTACTAGATCTACCCCAAGCTTTAACTCAAAGCTTGAACAAATCAATCAATCTATTCTCAAGTTTTCTCAAGACTTACCTCAAATTTTTCCACAAGTCCTCTCAAGAACTAGTTTTCCACCTCAAGTTACTAGAGATATATAATAACCAATCAAGGAAGGCAAAACAAGGTTTTCCACCACCCAAAAGAGGCAACTTAACAAGGCACTGGAGCAATTTGGTTCACAAAAGGAATCATCAGAGTAGCCTAACAAACAAATAGTCACTTGAAAGGGTGACCATATTAGTTGAAACTTTTTTCAGTGGAGAGGAGAAAGCACCAGTTGAGGACTATGAGGGATAAAATCCAGTAGAAAAACCTCCTCTCAAAATGATTTTGAGGTAAAAATAGAATGTAGTTGCTCAAATGTAAATGCTAGCACCTTCAAAACTTCAAAAATGAATAAGATGAAGGCTGATTATAATAGAGAATGAAGATGAGAAATGTTTTGATATCCCTACAAAACAAAGGAGTCACAATAGATATATTCTCCACCTATAATACCAACTTCAAATTTAGTTACCACTTACATAACTGAAACAAAATTTTTAATAGAATTGGATGATGAAGCATAATTGGAAGCTAAGGTCCCAGTACATATGGTTGTTTCTCGAGTCATTATCAATACTCAACAAAAATGGTTAGAGAAAGCTAAAAAGAAAAAAAAATATAAGTACATCTCTCAAATTTTGCAATAATTATCTAAAATTAAAAATAAATTAAGAGAGGATGGATCTCTTAAATATATTCCTGGGAAACGAGTAGTAGATATACTATTAGGATTTTCTACTCAATTTCATCATATTTCCCTAGCCTTGTTATAAATATGACTACTACTAAATAATAGGGGCCAACTCCATCTAGACATATTATACATACCATTGCTTCAGAAGAAGGGTGGCTAGAGGAGGTATTTGTAAAACATGAGGGAAAAACACCTATGGAAATTGGAGAGAGCTCCACATGAGAAAAGAATACTCTAGAGCAGGTGCTAGCACAAGATACTTTAGAATAGACACCAATACATACAATATGGTAGGACATCCCAAGTCAAGATCTAAAACAAGAAAGACAGGGAAGAGCTCTAAATCAAAAGGCGTAAATTAGAGGAACAAAAAAAGAAGCAAAATAAATATTTGGAAACTCGAAGGATAAAAGTCATATATTTGTGCCATATTGTAGAGCAAGTAATGGAGTGTAGATCTCCTAATTGTATTTACAATTTGTTTTTTGAGAGAGCAATATTATAGATGGTAGATCATGAGAATTTTCTCTAATCTTCCCTATGATTTATCTATTACACAAGTTTTCATTAAAGCATTTTGCATAGTCTAGCAGAACAAAAAACTTGTTGTGTGAGTTCTATGTGCATAAATTTTCAGTTTATGATGATGTGCATTTTTTACCCCATGTTTATATTGGTGATGTTCAACTGAGAACTTTTACCTCTACTATGTGTGATCAACTATTATGGCAATAATAGGTATGATAGTATAAGGCTAGAGATATAGGAATTGGACTCTTGCTATGACATGATCAACCAAACTTGAAAGCCCTACTCAGTACACTTTTTTATTTGATGAGAAATGCAGCAATCAGGGAAACATACCTTAAGCATATCTAAAAAAGCATAACCAATTTATAAAATTTCTATAGAGAATACTTTGAAAGAGAAATAATGGCATGTAGGTAGAGATGGAATGAATTGTTCATCTCCTTGAAAAAGAAGGAATCGATCTCACCTATCAATTTTATGTGGTCCCACAAAAGAGCAACAATAATAATTTAGGTAATTATAGCACTACAATAGGAATGGATAGGTTTATGCTTTTTCCCACCTACTATACTCACCCTATTCTATATTATTTTGATACTAACATATAGCTAGAGCATCAGTTTCAAAGTTGGCTAGAGGAAATAGAGAGGAACATAGGATACCATTCACCAATAAATAAGTTCTAGAAAAGTTTGTACAAATATGGATATGCATGCCACCTTGGTTAGATAGAATGCATGAGGACATGCATTAGGATACATAAGGAGGAGTGATGAGATCATAAAATGTCTCATTTTTCAAGAATATTTTAAACTCTTTTTGCCTACATTTATTTAAAGTGCTATAGTATTTTCCAAGTACTTTGATCATTATTTACGTTAATATTAATGTTAATATAGTAAATTTAATAAAAAAAATTAATTGCTATTTTGAAATAATTTTTGTGTATTTTAAGATTAAATTACATGATTTTAGCTTGTTCAAGGATAGAATGAAGTTAAAAATAATTGCATTAGAATTTGAGGATAGGTTTGTAGATCTAAAAATCTAATGGATTGATGTTTTAGATGATTTTTTATCCATTTTCTATGTTGTTATAGTTATTTGGCACCAAACTATGTATTTTGCATAGGTTTTAGATCATCACAGACCTATAAAATAAAATTGCAAGAAATGCTCTAGAACATCTAAGACAGGAAAGTGTAGGTTTGTGGTAAAAAGGGAGAACATGAAAAAATGAATGATCAAAATGTTTTTTTAGCACATGGTAAAAAATGGGAGTAATATATTTGACTCTGGAATAAACCAATCAACTATCAGGTAGAAATCTTGCAAAAGGAGAATAAATTTTTGTATGATCTAGAGCACCTACAATCAACCTGCATCGAAACATAACAGAATTCTAGGAATATTGGGAACTAGAAACAATGTGTTGGATGCTTTAGATTTGATATGAATTTATCTTAGAACTATTTCAATATAGTTAGTAGTGAATGGAGGTGTAAAATAGGGAGACTTATCTAATTTGAATTACTATTTTAAATCTAATTAGTTAGATTTAATAGTAAGATTGTGTAATCAATCCAAGATAGATTGTTTCCCAAATTAACCCTCATTCATAGGCAAATAAATTAGAAGTTTACTTATAAATAATTTGTTATGCCCATTGGATAAAGTTAGTATAAAAGAAGTAGAAAAAGTGTGAAGAATAAACTAAGTCAACAAGTGAATAAAGCATGCAATAATTCATACATTGTCTTATTTTTGACTCTGTTAGCTTGCTTGCATGAAATTTTTGACTCCATAGACTAGTTTTTCAATTGAATCCTTCCTCCTTCTATTGAACCTTGAGGCTTGGGCTCATTCTTTAGAAACGTGGAAGGTCTACTAATGCTAGTTATAGTTTTTTAGTTATTTCTTTCTTGTTATTTATTTTCCACCAACATAGTTTTAAATTCGTTTACTATAGTTTTTACATATGTCAATTCTTGTTTTTCCTGTAGCTTAATTTCTTCTATCTTACTACAAAAGTGTGTTTCTTGAAGGGAATTTTACTGGTATGACTCAAACAAATAGATTTCATAGGGACACTATCTTAACATAAAATGCATAATTGCTTAAAAATAACTCCACTACATTGATATTATAACATACATGACTTGAGTAGAACTAAAACTAGACAAAAAGAAAGATAAATTTTAAACCATGTAATCTATATAATTACCAGGCTAACATCCATTGCACTTAGATGATTAGCATACAATATAAATAAAATTCTAAACTGGCATAACAAAAAATCATTCCAATACTTTAAACTAAAATTAATCTATCCTAATATAAATGGGATCTAAATAAAAATAAAAGGTTTAATAGCAAGAAAAAACAAATAAAACAAAAATTTCTATACTACCTTTAACTCAATTATAATCTAATAAAGTGACAATTTAATTTAAAACTAACCTTAGCACAACTAGTATTCACACAACCTTAGGTATGAGATGGTGTAATATTTAGAGAGAAAATAGAATATTAAAATATATTGAGTGAAACCACCATCATCATGCACATATTGAATATAGAAATTTCAAAACCTTGCATTACAAATATAATTATGCAATACATTTTATTTAGATTTACCCACTTTGGTGAATTACATGAATGAATAGAGCTCAGAACAGTGCTAGTCTTGGTTCAAAAAACCCATCCAACTACAAAAAAAAACAAAGAACATACTCAATATAAAGGGGCTAGCTAATAGATGGTTTTTGACCCTTCTGACTATTTAGTGAGCTACTATCTATACAATTCTTTTGCTCTTTATAAATTGACTGAAAAATGTAGAGAAATGATGGAAAACAAAGAAAAGAGTTGGAAATTACTAGAAAGCCATAGAAAATTACCAAAAAATACTAGATATTACTTGAAAGTATATAATGTTGCTAGAACATGTAGATAATTACCATAAAGTTTCTATAATTGCTAAAAAGTAGAAAATTACCCATAAAAGTAGAAGAATTGCCAAGAGAGGGAATTAACAAAATGCATAGAATGTCACCATAAAGAGGAGAAATAAATAAATAAAAATATAATAGTGCTTATAGCTTTTTAATTTGTCTGAAATTCAGTTTTTTCATGTAGGTTATCTGACTTGGTTGTTTGGATTTCAAAGACAATGAACGTGGTGAAGTTAATAACCAACCCACTTGTAGTCGAAAATATAGAAACCAAATCGCTTGGAGCCAAACAACCCTATATTTTGTAGGGAAATAAGATTTAATAAGGTAAGGCAAAGACATGGTCAAGATATTTGTAGAGCACAAAAACAAAAAAACTAATGCACCATTTTTGTGGATAAAAGATCAAAAGTCAGGCCACTTGAGGCAAGCTGAGAAAGTAAGCCTTAGATGCCAATAAGTTTAAAATTTAATACGACATGGTTGAAATATAGTAGAAAAAATATTGAGAGGCTCACATCACACAACAAGGATATAATAAAATCTCAAATTTGATACACTCCATGGAAATAAATATAATAGTAATTAAAAATTTGTAAAAGTGAGGCTATGTAAAGAGACACAAAAATATATAAATATTGACTCAATAGATAGTCAGAAGGGTTAAAAACCATCCATTAGCCAACCCATTTATATTGATTTTGTTCTTGGTTTATTTTTCTATTTATAGTTGGATGGGTTTTTTGAACCAAGCCTAGCACTATTCTAAGCTTTGTTCATGTAATTTATCAAAGTGGATAAATCTAAATCAAATATACTACACAATTATCTTTATATTGCAAGACTTTTTATATTTCTATGTTCAATCTATGCATGATTATGGTGGTTGCACTCAATATATTTTCATAGTCTATTTTTCCTTTGATTATTGCACCATCTCAAAATCGGTAGGGTTGGGGTTGGTTTTAAATTAGAATAGACCCTTTACCAAATCATAAATAAGTTCAAGGTAATATAGACTTGTTTGTTTTATTTCATTTTTCTTGATGTTAAACCTTTAATTTTTCTTTAGATCCCACTTAGATTAGGAATAGATTAATTTTATTTTAAAGCATTAGACTAATTTTTAATTTTGCTAGTTTCAAATTCCATTTATATTGCAAGCTAATCATATGAGTGCAATGAATGTTAATTTGGTAATTATAACTTACACAGTTTAAAATTTATCTTTCTTTTTGCCTAATTTCAATTATGATTAACTCATGTATGTTATAATATCAATGCAATATAATGTTTTTATACAATTACACATTTAATGTTAAGACGATGTGCCTAGAAAATCTATCTCTTTGAGTCATACCAGCTAATGGAAATCATTTTTCTTTTCATGCTTTATGCAAAATGACCACCTATTATGGTTTTCTGATGCATCTAGTGCTTGTGCCTTATGGTGAGTGCATAGTCTATAAGTCTAGGGAGTGTGGGATTTGGATTTGAGGATGACCTCTAGGATTTTATTAAGGATGGATCCTTGTTTAGATATGACCTTAATGCTCTCTTCCTAAGTTAACCTAGTCTATTATATTTTTTCCAAGGAAAAGGAGAAGGAGGAAAAGAAATAATCTAAAATAAAATAACTTGAAATTAAAAAATCTATTCTAAGAGAGGTGATATGACAAGGTTCTAATAATGGTTGTAATTAACACATGCATCATTGTCAACAATGTGCAAGAAATATGGTTTTTTTAGACATAAAGCACCATAGGTATGTATGGATAAGAAATAAGATATAAGATAAATAGTCATACCTTCTTATATATTACATAGTCAAATTACATTTTTGCTTGTAGAAGAGGCTCAAATCTTATTAACATACCAACTCAAAGCTTGAGCCAAAATATCATAGGAAAGAAAAATGAAAGTAGACTACTTACAATGTCAAATACTAGACATGAATACATTAGTTTTTAATCCTTTATAAAAAAGGAGAGGAAAATGTTTATAAGAGAATATGGGGGAAGTTTTCCCTCTAAAACTTATTAAAGAATCCAAAATGTTTAGTTCAAAATTTTACCTAGGTTTTTTGGCATCAACTTTAGACAATCTCTGGGTCTCTAGATTTGTAGCCATAAATATTGTAGGTAGGTTGATCTGATGGGACATAGCCTTTTTTGGCTTCCCTACTGATTGCCCATACTAGGGATCTATTGTTATTGGACCCCAACATATTCTACCATTAATATCCTCAAGTTTGGATTCACCCCTTGGATTTCCTCCTTGTCACTACTTTAAATGTGTCATCTACTACCTAGGGCACCATGTTTAGTTGTTGGAGGTGACACGACCGAAACTAGACTATTGTTCTTTCTCTTGCATTTGGTCACTTTGGGTTTGCCTAGTTGTGTGATTATATACCCTCTTCATGTACCATCTAGATCCTTTTGGTGATTTTGGTTTATTCCTTCTCATACCTTTTCCATCTTAGAGGAATACCCTTTTTCATTGGCCTATGTATTGGTTCTTTCCTAGTGTTATGGTGGTGACTAGAACTATTAGACACTCTACTATGGTGGGTATGTCTAAGGCATCCTCCTATTCTGGTTTATGTTCTTTGGATTTTTTTTTCTCCTTTTCCATGGATCTCCAAGGTGACCTTTGTATGGACCATCAAGTCTAAATAGTTTACAGGGTTTTCACAACTTGAAATCTCCAAGAAGATTTGGTTTTTGTAGAATGTTAAGTGTTAATATCCTCTTGAGGAAGGAAACTAATCTTGCCTTGTTATTTCTTTTTTTGGTCACTCGATTCCCTCTTCTTCCTCCATGATTATTGTGTTCAATTTATTGAGGTTTATACTTGGTTCTATATGATGATTACATCGTGGAGTTATGACTAGCCAATTATTCACTATAAACCTAAATAGATGTGGAAGCTAGCCCAATCCACATCTTCTTGCCTCTAGGGAGAAGAAGAGTCCAAAGCTACTATTTGGATTGAATCTATACCAAATGTGTATTCCTTTTAGCTATCACTAAAAGGAATCTAGGGCTCTAGCCAATGGTAGGGTTTGACTTAGGTACCACTAGAAGGAATTATGTATTATTGCTATCTAGTCAGATTGGTCAACTTGGCTTTAAGGCATAGGGAATTTGAATTTTAGATTTAAATTATGATGAATGTTCCTTCTTGGTTGAATTCCTAATTATTATTTGGATTTGTTAACTTGGTAGATGGTATGGGCCTCAGGTCCCTTCATCTTACCCTTTTTCATCCATGTCTAGATGGGGCTTACTCAAAATTACTTCTTAGATAGGAATTGCTCAATATATGGAATTTGAAATATAGTTTTGGTGACTTATATGGATCTCCTTCTGATAGGAGGAAAGGAAACCGCAAAGGAGGGCCTTATCTATTGTCTATGGGATCTTAAAATGGAAAATCCCAATGATTTTTGTAGCTTGGATGAATGATAGAAGAGTATGCTATTGAGTGTAGCTTTGCTCAAAATTTTCATAAAAAAATGAGGGGGAAGTGCTTCCTTTTATGGGCCTTTCCAACTTGGAAAGTCATCAAAATTTACCCTTTCCTCCTATAATTATGTTAATCTCTTCTTCTAGAGAGGCAATATGCAATGACTTCTTGCTACCTGTCTGGGTAGTGTAGGCACCATTATTCTTTATTTTACTACACATTTAATCATGACAATCATATTTTAATTAATCATATGATCTTGGGTGGTAATATCAATAAGGCTTGTGCTTATGCCATACTTTATGGAAGCTATCCTTTAATCATACTAATAATATAGTTCACTTGTTGTGAGTTGAAATTGTGCTCTACAAAACCTAGAAAAATATGTTATAATTTTTTATTACAAAGGCCTAAGAAGGATCGATGTTTCAACCTCCACTCAAGTTCTATCCCATGCCAATGGGATTGAATGGTTTGCTAATATTAGGATCCTATATGAAGAACACAAGATTATACTGAAATGGGGGTGAACAGTATAAGATCATTTTTTACTTTTCTTTCCCAAACAATATCATACAATATAATCAATGGCAATATCAACAGTAGTAATAAAATCAATGCAAAAATCATCACACACAATAGAGACACCTATTTAACATGGTTCACCCAATGTGGGCTACTCCACGAAGAAAACATTTTACTAAAATTTTCTCAACAAATCTCTTTGGAATCCTTCCCTATTACAATGTTTATGGACATCTATCCAAAGGAGACACCAATACCCTAATCAAGTTTATGGGAACCAATCCATAGGAGAACTCTTTTCCATTTTTGGGTTTATGAATCTCTATCCATAGGAGAACTCATTCTCCTCTGCTATGGCTAGTGATCTTCTAGAAGACTACTGGCTCCACTACATTGGCTTATGGATCTCTCTCCACATAAGACCTCTATCCTCACTCAAAATAACTCTTTCCTCACTACCCTAGCCAATGGATCTCAATCCACTAGAGACTATTGTCCTCTACTTTTTCACCTCCAAAGCTTGCTCTAATATCTGCTCTATCTCTGTCTTAAATTCACACTAAAAACTATCCTTTGATCTAGCATAAATCTTCTCACAAGTATGTCTATGGTCTAGCACAAATCTACTCTCAAATATTCACCAAACTCTATCCTCAAATATATCCTCAAACCCTAATACAAATATTGATCTAATCATAAATCAATTCTAATAGATCTACCCCAAGCCTTAACTCAAATCTTGAACAAATCAATCAATCTATTCTCAAATATTCTCAAGACTTAACTCAAATCTGTCCATAAGTCCTCTCAAGAACTTGCTCAATATGCTCTCAAGTATTCACTAAGACTTACTTCAAATCTGCTCAACAAGTCCTCACTAGAACTTATCCAATCTGCTCAACAAGTCTTCCCTAGACTTACCTCAAATATTATCAACAAGTTCTCCCTAGAACTTGTCCAATATGCTCAACAAGTCTTTCCTAGACTTTGTCCAATCTGCTCAACATGTCTTCCCTAGAATTGCCTCAAATATGCTACAAATATTCCCTAGAATTACCTCAAATATTGCTCTACAAGTCTTCCCTAGAATTACCTCAAATCTACTTGCAATCTTTCATGAAAGCTCACAAAATTCTATCCGTAAGATTTTACAAAAGCTTACTCAATTTTGTCCTTAAGTCCCCTCTAGTACTTACTCAAATCTACTCACAAGCTTTCACAAAATTTGACTCATACAACTATAATACTTGCATACAAAACTCAACTTAATCTCTTTCAGAAAACCTCTTTAATCACATAAACAAGTTTCACTTAGAATCTTGTTTAATCATAGAAACATATGGAGAATGGTAAGAGACTCAATATGTTTCACACTCACAAATCACTTTCAAACTCACTTTCAAATCAATTTAGAATAAAGAATAATTTGTTTCACAAATCTTGAACTATCACTCCAATACTCTCAATCAATAATGCTCAACCAACTTCACTCAACCATTCACTTAATGAAACAAAATTTGCTTACAAATCCTAACCAATTATTTCACTATACTCTCAACAACTCACACTATGGAAATTAAATCTTGACTCAAGATAATTCCAAATTCACATAATAATGATACTCATGTTCTTTTAGAAACCCTAGCTCAAGATAGTTCTCAATATCACATAACAATGATACTCATGTTCTTTTACAAACCCTAGTTCAAGATAGTTCTCAATATTACATAACAATGATACTCATGTTCTTTTACAAACCCTAGTTCAATATAGTTCTCAATCTCACATAACAATGATACTCATGATATTTCAACATTCACAAATCATGCATATGAAAACTCACTCAAACATTTCCAACAATGCTTATAAAACAATCATTTTCACTCCAACTTTGCATTTCATAATATCTCACTCACAAGAAAGATGTGCCCATACCTTTTATTTTTATGGATATATGTCTTCAAAACTTGTCTCAACCACAATCAAATCCTATTTGCAATTTCAAGGTTAGGTAGCAACAATCTATCTCAAAATCTCCACTCATAATTCTCCTCAATATTTATTTCACCATACAAAAATAACAAGTCTCAAGTACACCTTATAATCTCCAAACTTCTCAAACAAAGATTTCAATTAAACACTTTCACTATAACCTCCTTCAAAAATTTAATGCATAGGATAATCAAAATTGCTTACTTATATCTCCCTACTCAAAAATTACATTTCAAAATAATTAACATCATTATCTAAAAATAATGCAATTCACTTTTTAAATCAAAATTAAATCATTCACCACCTTTAACTAAGGCAAAAATCAAATATACCTTAATCACCTTATATCTCCCAAAGCACTCACTATTCAACCTTAGACCATGCGCACAATTTAAAAATGAAAAATCAAAGTACCTTTGCACGCTCTTCAATGGGATTTGATCCCTTGTCACGCTACCATCGACACCCTAGCTATAGCTTAGTTGTAGCGTGAGCTAGGCACTCATGTGAGACCTAAAAGTTCCTTGTATGCTTTATCCCTTTGCTTGGCACCTAAACCAAAAAACAACAAAAATGCTTACCCCTTCTTCTGCCATGGGGACTCGAACGTATAACCTCCACTCACCTTGTGCCTTACACAACAATGAATTACCACTGGCCCAATTGGTTGGTTGGTGACAAGGTTTTAGACCTTCATCTATTTATCGTGGTGTTTCCTGCCACCTTTTAAACAATTAAAAATCCTTTGTCTTATGTGCTCATGAATTTCACATTCCACACAATAGCCAATATTCGCACATGCATTATTTGAAGACTTGCATTAATGTGGCAAGTCTTATGGTATTTATACCATATGCCACTTTCCTTTGAACATCGGTGGGGGGAAGAAATATTAAAACGAATTTGCACCCAACCCTAACTTAGGGTTTAATAATTTTATTTTATAAATTAATTTATAATATAAATATTATAAATAATTTATAAATGACCTTAGGCTTTATTTTTAAACCTTTAATATTATAATAATAAATATTATAATATTATTTCCTTTGGGCCTAGGTATTTTCCTCTTTCACCCCTAGACCTTATTTGACCACATTTAATATTATAATAATAAATATTATAATATTATTTCTTTTAGGCCTAGGTATCCCCTTCCTTTAGGGTATTTAGCCATCCTTTTGACCAATCATGTGAAGATTTTAAACCAAATATCTTGGGGTTAAAATATAAATATTTTAACCCTCCTTTTATCAAATCCTTGCACAGATCACTGACACTGACTCTTGACATCAATGGCAACACATCTACTCAAAATTTCCAACACTAGACTTTGATGGTTAAACACTTTCTCTAGTTGACTAAATGCATCTCAATTAGAGACTTCTTAGGCTTGTTCTACTCCCCCCAATCCTCTAATTCACTTTCAATTTTTGAATCATCCATAATTATTTTTTCAATGTGGTACTCATGGAGAGGTTTAGCTGTAATTGTGACCCCAAACCTAGCTTTTCCCCTTAGGACCATCCATGTCAAGTCCACCCATAGGCTTCCTAGCTTGGTGATTAATTCTCTTGAGAAATATATGTTAAATAATGTTAGAAGGTCAATAATAATGACATCTTGAGGAATAGTGATATAGGAGCAAGCATACAACCTAATTTCAAGATCCCTTGCTACTCCATGGATTTGGACTAACCTACCATCTAGCTGCAACACCTTTCTATCAATCTCTTAAAAATCTAGTTTGATCATTTTTACCACTACTTTTGGTATTACAAAGGTTCTAGATCCAAATTCTGCTATGTAATTATGAACCATATTATCTCCATAGATCATAGTTAGGTAGAAATATTATGGCCTGGCTTATTTCATCATTAGATTGGGATTTTGCATGGTTTTAAATTACTCCAATATTTTCTAATGTACCAAGGTTTCATTAATACCTCCTTTGATGGGATAATCAGTAGTGCTTATAACTTGGGCTTGTCACTAGCTAATGAGGGAGTATTTGGGAGCTCCATGGCATCATTACTAGTGGCTACCAAAAGTTCTAGTAGGTCCAAGTTTTGTATGATATTGGCAGTGACACTTCCATTTGGTCTAGTCAATATATTTTCCTAGATATTTTTGGTTACCTCAATTCTAGATGGTGCCTCATGCTTTGGATGTACCTAGTTCCCATTGAGTGTTGATGGTATTATCCAGTCGGCCATCACATATGCTTCTTCCTTCTCCCAGGTAACTAGAACCTGCTCTAGTTGAGCAATACTTGGGTCATTGATGATTGAAGATTGGATTGGTTGGTTCTAAGTTGATTTCTCTACCTCTAGAAGAGATTTAGATGCCTAGATGGATGTCTCCTTAATTGGTACTACAAAAAACAATCAAAAGCTCTCTTTGGGATAGGCATTATAAGGGAAGGTGTTTAAAAATAAATAATACCATGTGACAAGATCCTCCATGTAGTTATGTTGAATAATGGAAATATATTTCACATAGTTATGAGGGTTATATTATATTGGGGAATGGATAAGCATTATTGTCTAGTTTTTCTCCTAGGCTAGGTTGTCATTCTTGTAGGCCAAGAACTGAGGTGGTTGATATCCACTAGAAAGGAGCTTGTAGCATTGGCTACTTTGTTGATACAAAGGTATCAGATAACTCTATTGTTGAAGCCTCTTTATATTCTATTTTGTCCTTAGGTCCAATAAATCCTTTGAGAGTGCCTAGACCTTCCTATTTATTTCATCCATCTTGATTATAGGTTCAAAATTTAGGACTAGATGGATGGGGGTAGTGACCAAAATTGGGCTTATTGCTAGATTCAATTGGAAGGTGATGGATTGTATGATGGGTATTTATTAATATAAGGGTTGGATGCTTGGGAATAACTACATTGGGGGTGTTAGAGGTGGCCTTAATATTTGGATGAGGTCATTGTCTAATTGGATGGCTATTGGATATGCTTTTAGCGAGGATTTTCCTCCCCTATCTTTGATCATCATGGGAATATGTGAATTAAAATCCTTGAGGTAGTATATGAATGCCACACCTTGGGGGCATAAAACATAATATAGGATTATATACCAAGTTTTATGAAACCATGTATTACAATCATCCATTACCTCCATGGGAGATTTTTTTATGGGCATTATTTTCTCTAGCAAGGATACTCCATTTTCCTTCTCTATGAATCTATTTATTACTTGGTTAGTAAATTGGTCCTAGATTTTTATTGAGTGTAGGATGAGAGTTATGTGTACCATTACTATGCTTTTCCTTTAAGTTATACTACTAGTAGCCTCAACGCCATGTTTTTCTCACCAATGTTATGTATTGTGCATAGGTCCACTATGTGATATAGATGTTCCATGGGCATGATTACATCTTCCTTAGTGTATTCAGGCAATGAAATCAAAGTTATGGTTGAAATCAAGTCCCCAAAATTAATTAGACTAGGAGGGATCATGGGATAATTATTGTTCCATGCCAAAAATATTTTTATTGGCTACTTCTAATGAGTGGTCATCCACTAGTTGGAAAGTTTGGCACTGATTTTCTACTTATGAGGTTTGAGGTCCTATGGATTTGAAAGGATTCACTAGGTGAATGGTGGTGTTGCTTCAATTGAGTGGGTAGACTAATATTTTTATTAGAATATCAATCTATAAACTATGTTAATGGATGATTATGGGATCATTTCAAATGGAGTCACCAAAATATTGAGTTCCTTAGACAATGAATTCACCAAGTGAATATTCATAATGCTACAATAAGCAACAAAAAAATTCCTTCACCAGAATCTCAGATTGATTTCTTTGTATGTGTTCATGTCCCATTGGGTATACCATTAAGACTATTGATTTTTTTTGGATTTCATGCTCTGATAATAATGACCACCTATTATGGTTGTCATGTGTGTCTAGTGCTCACACCTTATGGAGATCTGTAATGGACCACATTGATAGGAACTTCCATGGTTGCTTGATTGATGTATTGGTGTGATGATATTTAATGCATGAATCTATTTTATTCTATCAAGATGATTTGATAGCTTAAAGTAGGATTATACTATTTTTAGAATATGGTACTATTGATGAATTTTGTGGTTGTAATACTAGGTACTCTCATGGGTGGATTGGTATGGGACAACCACCAAAATTGAGAGAAAAATAAAAATGATATATGAATTCTCATCGACATCCACAATGGTAAATCCCTCATATATATGTATTTGCATATGTTTGATTAAAATGCATCATCAGGTAAAGAGGTTGCTATGAAAGCAAATGAGCCCTTACCCATTGCTTAGGGGATCCTTCGTAGATGGGTGATAACATTGTAGTTATCATAAAACCTCCTACTTAAGGAAAATATTGTTTACATATATTTTTATTTACGAGAGCCCTTGTGATGTTGAATGTGTGTTGAAGCATTTTTATCAAATTAGGTATTAATAATAATGTTGGTATTATTAATACCTAAAATATTCAATATCGATGTTAATGGTTAATATTAAAACTTGGTATTAATTAGAAAAACCAAATTTTTTTGGAAAAATATTATTTTTGGAGAGGATGGCGAAAGCAGGAACATGAGTGGACGCAGAAGCGAGAGCATGAGCAGGAGCGTGCGTGACCTCTGGGTCTGGTCCTATGGGTTCTGCTATGGGATCCGAGGCAGACGTGGGGCTTGGGCAGTTAGATGGTCAGGGTGGGGATGAAATCTTGGGCACCAAGCCTCATGCCAGTGAAGACAAGACTACAGATCTTGGGAAAAAATTACTTGAAAAAGCTCAAGGCTCTGCCCTAGGGGGTCCCAAATCCTCTTTTTGATAGATCCTGTCTAGTGCAAGTGGCCAGCCCCGGGCTTTGGGCTCGGGGATTTCTCTCAAAGGGACACACATTTCCATCCATGATGATGTCTTCTTGACCTTCGTGTCAAGTTCCTCCTTTTCCTTGGTTGGGAAATTCATAGGGGGGTGCTCAGACATGGAAACCATCCGATGCTGGGTGGCTTCCAAATGGAAAATCTTAGGACACATGCAGCTAGTCGCCCTGACCAAGGGTTTCTTCCTCATTAAGCTCAACAACAATAATGACTCCAATAGGATCCTCATAGGTGGGCCCTAGTTCTTAGGGTGCAAAAGCCTCTTCCTTAGACACTACGAATCTGACTTTAATCCCAACACCCAGAGCATCAATTTCGTCCTAGTATGGGTTCATCTGCTTGAGCTCCCCTTCCATTTGTGGCAAGAGGACGTCCTGAGGCTCATTACACAAGTTGTTGGTGAGCTCGTTGCCCTTGATCCTACTACTAAGGTAGACTCCTGCATGGTCCATTCCAGGCACTATATGAATGCAAACCTTGAATCTAAACTCCCTTATTTTGTCACTATCTCTTCAGGATCCTACTTCTGGTGCCAAGCCCTAATCTACGAAAATAAACCCACCTCCTACCCTTTGTGCAACTCTCAGGGGCACCTTCCCTACCAATGCCCCACTTCCAAGAAGGCTGAAGCATCTCACCCCAAGGATCCCCCTCATCAATCTAGCAGGATTTCCTCCCAAGGGCCCCCCATGATGGACACAGTTCCTAGGCTTAGCATGAAAAAGATACAAAAACAATCATTGCAGGGAAAAACTAGGTGGACCCCAACCTGACAGTTGATCAAAACTAAGTATGTAACATCACCGTCCCTTTTATCGATAGTCTATCAAAGCCTCTGAGGTGTGCAGAGGAAATCCCCTCCCAGGTCGTTGAGCCTTCTATCCACCCCCACCCTTAGGAAGCCCTACAGGCCGACCCTGCCCTTATTTTTTATGAGGAAGCCCCCTCCTAGACCTGTGAGTCATCTGGCCTCCCCAACTCCCAACCATCACCCCCAATCAACCCCTCCCCCTCCCTGGTGGGTGGGGTGACTTCCCCTGTCTTCCCCAGCCCGATCCCCTTCCCCCTTCCTTTGTTTCATTCATCTCAACCTCCTTTAGAGTGCAGCTCTGAGAGGTCTGTGGATGATGATGCTGGAAGTTCTTAGTCTAATCTTGAAGAGTTCAGCCTCAAGTGGATCGTAGTAGGAAGTTTACCATAGACTTTGGCAACAAAAATAAGAGAGGGCACCCCACCCTCGGTGACCAATGCATTAAGCTCATGGAGGATGATATAGCTAATGGCACCCAAGCGACCCTCCTCAATGACTCTATGATATTCTTGAAAGCAGATACCGTAAGATCTAAACCCCCCACCCAACAATGGAAGGGAGGCAAGTGACTCCCCAAGGGTTTCAAATGAATCTCATCAACTAGAATGTCAAGGGGCTCAACGGTGCCCCCAAGAAATGGATTCTTTCTCAGCTTCACAAGTACCACTGCCCATCGGTCCTCCTCCCTCAGGAGACCAAACTCGATGAAGTGTCATCCTATAGAGTCGCCAAATTTATCTAGAGAAATAGTGATTTTTTGTCTGCTCCAGTATCTAGCACTATCGTGGCTCTGTTGTATCTATGGGACCTATGCTCCTTTGAAGGGAGACTTATCTTGTCGTCTCCTAGAATCATCAACATCCTGATTCACTATTTGAAGTTTGGGCAGTCTTAGATTCTTTCCAATGTTTATGTCCCCAACAGCCCGAATGAGAGATCTACATTACGGAATGAAATCAGCATCATTAGGGAGTTGTTTTCACCTCTCCCCTAGATTCTCGTGGGAGACTTCAACAGTCCCCTCTTCCCCTATGATAAGAGTGGGGTATTAGTCGCTCCAACTAAAAGCATGGAATATTTTGGGGCCTTCGTTGATACCAATGAGCTCATGCATGTCCACGTGAAAGGGGCTAAATACACTTGGACAAATAGAAGAGCAAGATCCCACCTCATCTAGGTTATATTAGATAGAGTGTTCCTATCTAGGGAAGCCATACCCTTGTTTGTCGATGAAACCTTATTGTCCCTTCCCAAAGTTGGATCAAATCACAACCTCGTCCTCTTTGAAGCTGGTAAGCATCCTCCCCACAAGTGCCCCTTTCAGTTTGAGTGCATGTGGCTACATCACCCCAACTTTAGGGCCCAGGTTGGCAGCTGGTGGGATTGCCCAATCACAGGTCACCCTGTTGAGCAAATATATCAAAAATTAAGACTCCTCAAAGACAAGCTCAAGATCTAGAATAAGGAGGTGTTTGGAAACATCTTCGAGAGCAAATATACACTCAAGAAAAAAATAGAAGACCTTGAACTCAGATTCTAGGATGGATTCCAAGACCTAGGGGCCAAAGAAGAGGAGTGCTCAATCCTATCCGAGTATCACAATGTCTCATCTAAGGAAGAAACCTTCTGGAGGTAGAAGTTGAGGGCCCTTTGGCTCCAAGATGGCGATGCCAACACCAAGTTTTTCCACACCTCAACTCTTAGAAATCTGAGCTCAAACAGAATCCCTGAGCTTGTTTGCAATGATGGTAGGATTACCAAAGATGAGTAGGATATCAGAGTCAAGGTTGTTGTCTTATTTTAGGAGCTCTTTGAATATGATCCCCAATTGTCCCCCAATGTGACGAAGACCCTTCTGGAGCACATTCCCTCTTTTGTCTCAGTCGAGTCAAATGAGATGCTCCTACGACCCCTCTTGGATGAATAAATAAGCGCAGTTGTGTTCTCCATGAAAGTAGATGCTGCCCTGGGCCTGGAGGGGTTTCCCCCTAGTTTTTCTAGTCCTTTTGGGACCTCATTGGCCAAGAAGTGTGTGTGGCCATCTGGGACCTCTAGTTCGCTAGCTCCATCCCTAGAGGTATTAATTCCACCTTCATCACCCTGATCCCCAAGTCCCAGGCAGCCAGATCTCTCTCTAACTATCACCCCATCAGTATGTGCAATTTCCTCTATAAAATTTTGACCAAGTCCCTGGAAACCAGACTTAAGTATATCCTTCCCCTTATCATTGCCCCCTACTAGGGAAGCTCTGTCAAAGGAAGGCTTATCATAGAGGGGGTCATCATCATTCATGAGGTCCTTAATTCTGCCCTTCTAGCCAAGAAGCCTTCCCTCTTGCTCGAGCTTGACATGAATAAATCCTTTGACGAAGTCAACTAGGAGTTCCTCACCAAGGTTCTCCTTAATTTTGGGTTCCACACCTCCTCGTTCAACCTTGTCAAACATTGCATGTCTTCCTCGTGGTTCTCTATCTTGGTTAATGGATCCCCGACAAGCTTCTTCCCCAGTACCAGAGGCCTCTGCCAAGGTGACCCCCTATCCTCGATTCTTTTCATTATCCTAGATAAGGTCATGGGTCACACCATATCAAGCGCTACTTGTTACGGTCTCATATCTAGCATCAGGCCAACGTCGGGGCTGCCCTTAGTGTCTCATCAGTAGTTCATGGATGACATCATTCTTACCACTATCGCTTTGGTCCCCCAAGCTAAGGTTATCAAGAATATCTTGACCCTATACAAATAAGTGACCAGGTAGAAGATCAATCTTCATAAGAGAAAAATTTACTTCATTCACACCATGCCAGCTAGGCAAGCTCGTATTGCTCGGATCCTGGGTTGCACCCTTGACACCCTCCCCTCCACCTACCTTGGGCTACCCCTATTGATGCGGGTTTCCTCCAAGGCCCTATGGAGTGGGCTAGTTGAGTGGGTCTAAAGGAAATTGGCCTCTTGGAAGGGTCACCTTCTCTCCCATGCAGGCAGAGCCACTCTCACATCCATAGTTCTCCAAAGCATTCTGGTGTATTTCATATTTGTGTTCAGAATCCCAGCCTCTATTGCAACCTACATCCAGAAAATTTAGAAATGCTTCTTGTGGTATGGTAGGGATGACAAGAAGAGGATCCCCTTAGTTTCTTGGTTCCTGGTCTACTGCCAAAAATGTGAGGGAGGAATTGGGCTCAGGCAAGTTTCCCTCATGAACAAAGCCCTCCTGGCCAAACATACCTAGAAGGTTTTCACCAATGCCTCGGCTGAGTGGGTCAGCATTATGCACAAAAAATATCTCCATCAACACCCTTTCCTTAGTGAATTATAGCCTAGATATGGATCAACCTTTTGGAAATCCCTGGCCCTCATGAAAGACATCATTCGTAAAGGCACCAGATGGATCCTTGGTGATGGGGCTAAGATCAATTTTTGGGATGACAGGTGGATTCAAGATGAGGTTCTGAGTGCTGACAATGACATTAGGGTCCTAAAACTGGCCTTGGTGGCCTCCAAAGGGTCCAAAGCATTGGACTACCTTGTCAGGGACCAAGGGAGACCCATCTGGGGCCCATCACGGACCCCCATCACCCACTCCAAGCTTCAAGGCTCCAACACCTCCTTGGGACTACCATCATTCCTTCTAGTGGGGGGAGGATATATGTGTCTGGCATGGTACCAATAGTGGTTTCTTCTCGATAAAATCCACTTACACCCTCCAAAGGGACCCAACAGAGGCTCTCTTCCTAGTCAAGCAGGTGTGGGCCAAGAAGTTGATCCCCAAGATTAGCTATTTCGCTTGGATGACCATTCAAAATAAGATCCTAACCATTGAGAACCTGGCCAGGAGGGGATTCCAAATCCCGAACAGATTCTACCTTTGTTGCACTACATGGGATTCAACCAACCATCTCTTCCTTAGGTGCTTGTTCTCCTTCGAGGCCCTCGATCACCTCCTCACCCTAGTCTCCATCCAGTGGATCCCCCCCAATTCCATCATCGACCTCTTTTCCTAGTGAAGAACACAAGCTTATACTGAGAGGGGGGGTGAATAGTATAAGACCTCTTTTTATTTTTTTCCTTTATACTTCAAAATAGTAAAGCAATATACCCAAAGCAATATCAAAGCAATGCACAATATCATCCACAAAGTGACACCAATTTTAATGTGGTTCACCCAAAATGGCTGGGCTACGTCCACAAAACTTTTCTCTAAAATTTATCTCAAAGTTCTTTGGGAATCCTTCCCAATTACAATGTTTATGAGCCTCGGCCCAAAGGATATACCTTCCCCCAATCAAAATTTATGAGCCTCTGCTCAAAGGAGATACCTTCCCCTCTGCTCTAGAAATGATCCCTCAGAAGATCAACTGCCTCTACCTCTTGCCAGCACGTGGAACTCCTTTCCATCGAAGACCTCCTGTCCTCAATGCTTAGCCTAAGAGACCTCTGCCTTCTATGATTACGTCCATAGCAACTCAACAACCTATACCAAACACAGTTAGTCGGTCTAGTACAAGTCTTCCTCTATCTGTCAGATCTGTCCAATGCTTGAACAAATCAATCCTCTGCACACAAGCCTTCTCAAAGATTTGCCAAATCTGTCCTCAGGTTCTTCTCAAAGAACCAGTGCACCTCTGTCCTCAAGTTCTCTGATAGAACTATCAAACTCAGCTCACAAGTCCTCTGCTAGGACCTTTCCAAATCAGTTCACAAGTCCCCACCGGAACCTGTCCAAAACTGCTCATAAGTCCCCACTAAAATCTGTCCAAAATTCAGCAAGATCACCAAGAAAAAAAAAATTCTTAGTAGGAAATCACAAGGTGAATTGTTAGAGACCCAATGTGATTTGTCAAACTCATAGAAGCATAAAGAGAATTGTTAGAGACTCAATATGTTCTATACTCAAATCCCAATCTCAAAACTCAACTCAAATCAACTCAGCTCAAAATCAATCTCAAATCTAAAAACTTAACTCAATATCTAAAATGGATAGGATAGAATGCTTTCTTTCAAGAACATGAAACCCCAACAATTGCAAACTATGCAAAGAATCACATAACAATGATACTCATGTTCTTTTCACCATCAATTAGGGCTTCAACAACAATGCTCATCAAACAAGGTTCAATCAACACCATTCAGCTCAAAACACAACCTTGAAGCATTTCACAATCAACATTAGAAAAGGAAACAAGTAGAACTCATTTTCTCTCCAATATTGTTTGAACAAAAAGCATCCACCAACTCAAATCACAATAGCACAAAACAAATTTTCAAATCATCAACAAAGGAGTAAGCCCAACACTTTAACCAAATAAAGAATAGTTTGATTATTACCAATTTAATGAAAGCAAATGTCAATCTCAAACCTGCCCACTTAAGGTTTCACAACTTCACACAAGAAGAAATTTTAGCCTTAAAACATCATGCTTTCATTTCCATAATCAACCAAAAGCACTCTCAACATTACAAGAAAAATTTATCCCTTATACACCTTATTTCTCCCTTATAGTCTTATCAAAAATAAAATTTATCTCTCATAAGAATGCAATAAGATATTTCAAACAACACCTTCAAAAGAATATTTTATCAAAATAAAACAAGCTTTAAACTCCTTATAACTCCTAAGCTATTTTTCCCTCTAATAAACTTCCTCCATCCGCAAAATACACTTAGCAAAAATTAATTTCGAAAATACCTTGGCCAACATCAAAAATCATGCTATGGAGAAATTGCGCACGAATTCTAACACCACCCGCTGCGTCCACTTCACGATGAAAAACCCTTTCACGTTATTCGAATGTGGAACCTCCCGTTCGGGTAGCGTGCCAATAACCTAGCCGCTATAGGTGTGCCAAAGGCTCCCGGTGAGGTTTAAACCTCACGTTGTTAGCCTTGTTCCTTCTATGCTAGGGATTAAATAAAACAACAGTGCCTCCCTTTCTTCTGACGTGAACACAAAGACGAAAACCTTATGGTGGATTTACGACAAACGGTGAGTACAAAAAAAATGAACAACGGATTCACGAAAACGACGAAGACACAATCGAACGACGGGTTTACAAAAATGACGAAGACACAATCGGAGAAGAAATCCGAATAGCGGATCATGAAATCACAACGAGCAACTCTTTTCAAAATGTGGATGGGATAATTCTTGATTTTCATCGAGGGAGATTTATATGCATTTTTACCATAAGCTCTTGACGTCGGCGAGGAGTTTAACACGTCGATGGAGGTCTGCTAGCGCCCACAATCTTAAAACATAGCGCCCACATAGTTAAGACATTTGCGCCATGGGTTAGGAGAACCCATTGCAAACAATAATTTAATATTTATTTAAAAATAATTAAAAGGAACCTTAACAAGGTTTTTAATTATTTAAATAAATACTTTCTCCTAGACCCAAATGCATTAAACTAATGCATCCACCTGTAATCTTTAAACCTGCCAACTTAGGGTTTACAAAAGACCATTGAAACTTTCATGTTGTAACCTTCATCAAAACAAATTATTTGACATCAAATCAAATTCCTTCAAGAGCTTCTTGACATCAATGACAACTTATACACTTGAGCAAAGGCAATGTACCCAAAGTACCCAAAATTGCCAACAATATCCTCCTTTGTCATTGATGGCAAACCTTTACTAAAAACACTTCTCAAGAGCCAAAACTGAAACCAACTGTGCTAAAAACTAACCAACTATGCCCACAACTGAGAATATTCCTTTGAAGTTTTGCTCCCCCTGACTTGAAGCTCTTGTTTTCACTTTGAAGCTCTCTCCCTTACTCATATCTCTCCCCCTTTGTCATAAATGGCAAAGGGTCACCTTTGGGGCTCGAGACTAAGAATTAGCCTCTTAACTTAGTCCCTCCCCCACCTCCTGATGAGGTGATTAATTTTGGGGTGGGAGTAAAACTCCCATTAGGCACTGATCATCATCAGTGTCTATAACTTCCTTGTCGGGCCTTCTCTTGAACTCTTTGTCTATATTCTTGTTCTTGTCATTGTTCTTGTTCTTGTTCTCATCCTTGTTCTTATCCATGCCTTGATCCTTGGACCTGATCATGTCACTATTCCTATTCCTGTATTCTAGAATTTCAGCTCTACACTGTCTGATTATGTGACCTTCATTGTTGCACTTGAAACACTTGATGATGTTGTTTCTCTGAGGTAAACCTGATCTTTGAATCCACTTGTTCTGACCAAACCTGTTCTAACCAAACCTGTTCTGGCCAAACCTATTTTGACCAAACCTGTTCTGACCAAACCTGTTCTGACCAAACCTTTTCTGGCCAAACCTGTTCTGACCAAACCTGTTCTGACCAAACCTGTTTTGATCAAACCTGTTCCTGTTATTTACCTTGCAATAGACTGCCTTGTGCCCAAACTATTTACAAGAGTAGCAATACCCTTGAAAGTAAATAGCACTTCTAAAACTGTCATTTACCTTCTTCACTTGAGCCATGCAATGTGAAGCCATGTGATCAAACCTATGACAAGAAAAACATCTGCCTTGAAACTTTCCTTTATTTTACCTCTTGGGTCCTGAATACTTCTTCTCATTCTGAATTATGTTTTCTGTTTCTGTGCATCTATCATTCAAGGACTCCTTTTTTGAAATACTTTCCTCATCAGAACTCTCTTCCTTTTGGAGTCTCTTGCTAGACTCTCCAACTTGTTCCATGTGTGGCTTAACAAAACCAAGGCCTATTTTATCTGTTGTCTTTCTTTGACCTTTGATGAGTGACTTATGGAGCTATCTTGAAACCTGTAAAGCTTATCCTTGTACTCTTTAGTTTCCTCTTTCAAAGAAGCCATTTTTTGTTCTAACTCACTATACTCAAGAACCTTAGACTCTAACTCATCCTTGAGTTCTTGTGTCTTAGCTATAGAGAAGTCAAGACTTTCTATAAGATCATCTCTCTCCATACAACATTCATCTAACTTATCCTTGAGTCTAGCATTCTTATTTATTTCATTTTTCAAAGCACTAAGAGCACTAATAAGTTCACCTTCAAGATCTACTTCACCTTCCTCTATATCTTCCTCTATTTGTTTGCTTTTTGAATCATCAAAGCCTTTTTCAGATTTCTTATCACTAGAGGTGCTACCCTTTTCAAAAACCATACATGCATCTTCCTTATAGTTTTCTGAAGCATCCTCATACATACTAGAAACCAAATCATTATTTGTACAATCATCCTCAAGGTGACCAAAATTTCCACATCTAAGACATTTCATGATAATGAATCTATGTTTCGGTTCTTCCTCTTTTTTGATATGAACATCTCATTTTCATTATCACTTGAAGAACTTTCACTATCACTACTAGAACACTTACTTGCTTTGTCTAGGTAGAAACTCTTCTTGTGCTTGTGAGAATACCTCTTTCCTTGATTGTTGTGCTCATATTTGTTCTTCCTGTGATGCTTGTGCTTTTTAGAATCCTTGCTCTTAGAATCATGTTTATCTTCATCACTTTCATTCTTGGGAACAGTACAGTCAGTAGCATAATGACCAAACTTTCCACAATTGAAACATCTTATATTTTTCATACTTTTGTGTTTTCTAGAGAACTTGCCTTTCTTGCTGTAATATGCCTCTTCATTACTAGAAGACTCATCACTATCTTGAAGTTGTTTACCCTTGGATTTCTTGGTAGCCTTGAAAGCTGCCTCTTTCTTGACATCAACCTTCACTTGAGTTCTCAACTCAAATGCTGCAAGTATATTATGGAGCTCATCCTTTTTCAACTTATCCAAATATTTAGCTTCCTCAATAGCAAAAATATTTTCACTAAATCTATTAGGAAGATATCTTAAAATCTTATCACAAACATCATTTTCAGCAAGCTCAATACCTAAGTCTTTCATGGAGTTAACAACCTCATCCATACGAAGCATGTAGTCACTAATATTTTCATCATTATTCATCTTGAGTTGTTCAAACATACCTTTAAAGTGTCTCAACTTGGCCTTTTGACATTTGTATCACCTGTATGAACCACCTTCAACTGTTTCCACATTTCACTAGATGTCTTGCAGTGAATCACTTTGGTGATATCTGCTTTCTGTAAGCCTTTCAGGATTGCATTCATTGCTTTTGAATTGCTGTGATGTAGGAGCCTTTCTTCTTTAGTATTAGGACCATGTTCAGGAATAGTGTACTCATCTTCAATCACTTCCCAAACCTCATTACCAAGTGCCATTAGATGAACCTTCATCCTTGCACTCCAAAGACCAAAATCTGACCCATCAAGAATAGGTGCTACATTACCACTTGAATGATCCATTTTTTTCTTTACTAGCTTTTCCTTCAAGCTGTTAAACTTTTCAAAGGCACCATCTCTAATACCATTTGAAGAACACAAGCTTATACTGAGAGGGGGGGTGAACAGTATAAGACCTCTTTTTATTTTTTCCTTTATACTTCAAAACAGTAAAGCAATATACCCAAAGCAATATCAAAGCAATGCACAATATCATCCACAAAGTGACACCAATTTTAATGTGGTTCACCCAAAATTGCTGGGCTACGTCCACAAAACTTTTCTCTAAAAGTTATCTCAAATTTCTTTGGGAATCCTTCCCAATTACAATTTTTATGAGCCTTAGCCCAAAGGAGATACCTTCCCCCAATCAAAATTTATGAGCCTCTGCTCAAAGGAGATACCTTCCCCTCTACTCTATAAATGATCCCTCAGAAGATCAACTGCCTCTACCTCTTGCCAGCACGTGGAACTCCTTTCCATCGAAGACCTCCTATCCTCAATGCTTAGCCTAAGAGACCTCTGCCTTCTATGATCACGTCCATAGTAGCTCAACAACCTGTACCAAATACAGTCAGTCGGTCTAGTACAAGTCTTCCTCTATCTATCAGATCTATCCAACGCTTGAAAAAATCAATCCTCTGCACACAAGCCTTCTCAAAGACTTGCCAAATCTATCATCAGGTTCTTCTCAAAGAACCAGTGTACCTCTGTCCTCAAGTTCTCTAATAGAACTATCAAACTTAGCTCACAAGTCCTCTGCTAGGACCTGTCCAAATCAGCTCACAAGTCCCCATCGAAACCTGTCCAAAACTGCTCACAAGTCCCCACTGGAATCTGTCCAAAACTCAGCAAGCTCACTAAGAAAAATAAATTTTCTTAGTAGGAAATCACAAGGTGAATTGTTAGAGACCCAATGTGATTTTTCAAACTCATAGAAGCATAAAGAGAATTGTTAGAGACTCAATATGTTCTATACTCAACTCCCAATCTCAAAACTCAACTCAAATCAACTCAGCTCAAACTCAATCTCAAATCTAAAAACTCAACTCAATATCTGAAATGGATAGGATAGAATGCTTTCTTTCAAGAACATGAAACCCCAACAATTGCCAACTATGCAAAGAATCACATAACAATGATACTCATGTTCTTTTCACCATCAATTAGGGCTTCAACAACAATGCTCATCAAACAAGGTTCAATCAACACCATTCAGATCAAAACACAACCTTGAAGCATTTCACAATCAACATTAGAAAAGGAAACAAGTAGAACTCCTTTTCTCTCCAATATTGTTTGAACAAAAAGCATCCACCAACTCAAATCACAATAGCACAAAACAAATTTTCAAATAATCAACAAAGGAGTAAGCCCAACACTTTAACCAAATAAAGAATAGCTTGATTATTACCAATTTAATGAAAGCAAATGTCAATCTCAAAGCTGCCCACTTAAGGTTTCACAATTTCACACAAGAAGCAATTTTAACCTTAAAACATCATGCTTTCATTTCCATAATCAACCAAAAGCACTCTCAACATTACAAGAAAAATTTAACCCTTATACACCTTATTTCTCCCTTATAGTCTTATCAAAAATAAAATTTATCTCTCATAAGAATGTAATAAGATATTTCAAACAACTCCTTAAAAAGAATCTTTTATCAAAATAAAACAAGCTTTAAACTCCTTATAACTCCTAAGCTGTTTTTCCCTCTAATAAACTTCCTCCATCCACAAAATACACTTAGCAAAAATTAATTTCGAAAATACCTTGGCCAACATCAAAAATCATGCTATGGAGAAATTGCGCACGAATTCTAACACCACCCACTGCGTCCACTTCATGATGAAAAACCCTTTCGCATTATTCGAACGTGGAACCTCCCATTCGGGTAGCTTGCCAACAGCCTAGCCGCTACCGGTGTGCCAAAGGCACCCGGTGAGGTTTAAACCTCACGCTGTTAGCATTGTTCCTTCTGCACTAGGGATTAAATAAAACAATAGCGCCTCCCTTTCTTATGACGCAAACACAAAGAGGAAAACCTTACGACGGATTTACGACAAATGACGAGTACAAAAAAAATGAACAGTGGATTCACAAAAATGACGAAGACACAGTTGAATAGCAGGTTTACAAAAATGGCGAAGACACAATTAGAGAAGAAATCCGAATAGCGGATCATGAATTCATAGCGAGCAACTCTTTTCAAAATACGGATGGGATAATTCTTGATTTTCATCGAGGGAGATTTATATGCATTTGTACCATAAGCTCTTGACGTCGGTGAGGAGTTTAACACGTCGGCGGAGGTCTACTAGCACCCACAATCTTAAAACATAGCACCCACATAGTTAAGAAATTTGCACCATGGGTTAGGAGAACCCATTGCAAACAATAATTTAATATTTATTTAAAAATAATTAAAGGGAACCTTAACAAGGTTTTTAATTATTTAAATAAATACTTCCTCCTGGACCCAAATGCATTAAACTAATGCATCCACCTGTAATATTTAAACCTTCCAACTTGGGGTTTACAAAATACCATTGAAACTGTCATGCCATAACCTTCATCAAAACAAATTATTTGACATCAAATCAAATTCCTTCAAGAGCTTCTTGACATCAATGACAACTTATAAACTTGAGCAAAGGCAATGTACCCAAAGTACCCAAAATTGCCAACACCTAGTGGCCCAATCCCTTGGCCCACCCTACCCTCTGCTCCCTCTAGGCCTTCTATATTCCCCACCATATCTTACAGATCTATATTGAGCGCAATAGCAGAGCCTTCTCTTCCCTGGCCCAAATTCCCCAATCGATGGTTGCCAAATCGGTCACCTTCGGCCTGGAGAAATATCGTTCCCTTCCCCTCGATGGCCCTCCCTAGAAGGTGAGTGAGTCTTCCCTCATCATCTCCCTAGGATTTTAGGTGCCCCCCTGGCCCCCCTATCCTATCCCCCAGAGCTGCGACAAGGTGGATAGCCCTCCTTCTCGGGTGGGTCAAACTCAATTTTGATGGAGTCTCCAAGGGAAATCTTGGTCCCTCTAGAGTAGGCGAGGCCATCCAAGACCACAATAAGACCCTGATATTAGGTTACATTGATTCTCTTGGCATGTAAACTAACAATTTCATGAAAGTAGCAGTGCTCCTTCATAGGTTACTCACTCTCCAGGAGGGCCCCAGCAAAGTGATCATCAAGGGTGACTCCCTCAACATCATCAAAACCACCCTCAGACATGGAGACAGCTCATGGCACATCTCTGATATCATCCAAGAGGTTCAGGCCATCCTCTAGGGTCTCCCCCATAATTCCACCTATCATGTCTTCAAAGAAGGGAACAGGATGGTTGATTCCCTGGCCAACTTAGTAGCCTATTCGAAAGGGTTCCACATTTGGATCGAGGATTTTCTAGTCAAGCTGGTGCAAGAAGTGTCCCAAGATCTCCTCAATCTCAATGATACTCCAGACATCTAAACTCCCTATTATCTGGGCTAGGGTGACTTGGCACCCCATCCACCCCGTTCGCATGTGAGACATTGACTTTTTTTTATATACTCCTTGGTTGCAGGTTCCAACGGTCTCCCTGACGAAGGCCACATCAGTCTAAAAATTTGGTAGCTTACTGTGTTGGGTGTCTTCCTCCCTAGTATCCATGTTAGAGCTAGCTCAGACCCATTATCAGTAGGCTACATCCTTGTTGGCCTTATTGTCAGATCCTCGTCTAGCCTCGTGCCACCTCAAATTGAGTGCCTCATCGCTACCATCACGTCCTATGCTCATCATGACCTAGTAGCCCAGGAGCGATAACCAATCAAGCATGGCCAACCTGTAGAGCCACCTTTGCTAGCGATCCATGTGGCACTTATCCATTGGCCCTCGCCCCTTAACTAGCATGCCTTCCACCCTTCTCGTTGGCCCCGCCTCACTCCACTCATGTTTCCTCCCATCCTAGGTGCTAATTTTTGATCCTTATGATATTTCGACCCCTCTTCGGCTTCCTCCATTTGCCTTTACCTTCCTCTGAGCCCTGTCATCTCCATTCCTTCGTCACTTCCACCCCGTCCTCTCTTGGTGAGTGAATTCTCTATTTGGCTCCACCCCCTCCGCTGCTCTCTGACTTAGTTGACCTGGGTGCCCACCATGTCAATTCCTAAATCTATTTTTGTCAAGCCCTCGACCCTCACTCTAATCTAGTCTGCCAAGGTCTTCACAGACACAAATCATTACACTGCTTTTCTTCATAAATTTATAGGGCTCGATGAGGAAATTACACAGGACTTCCTAGAAACTTGGAACGATGGTGCAGTCCAGGTGAAAGGCATCCACTTCAAGGTTACCAGAGAATTTTTGTATGAGGTATCTGGGCTTCAACATGAGGATAAGGGGAGGTTTATTCATTGTGACAAACACAATTGGGACGAGGAGCTCTCCCACTTCTTGGAGCACAAATGGGACAAGACTGCCCTATTCAGGACCGACCTTCCCAAAACCTTTGACAAAACCATAGTGCCTATGATGCAATTCATCACTTGTGATGACCCAGATTAGAAGTTGTTTAGCTTCCACTTAAGCTTTTTCAACCACCTCTACGGTGCCACATTTTTGAGCACTCCCTACTTTTTTTTTACTCCCTTGGTATTGCCATCGATAGGGCCCAAAAAATCTAGTCTCACCCTATCCACCAAGGCCTTATGGTTGTCCTCTATCATCATGCCCTAGCCAACCAGTCCCCAGTCTAGCTTATCTCCCTCTTGTTTCTGTCCTCCCCACTAAGGTTGTCGCCTCCCTTGCTGCCTCCCCTACAGTTTCAAAATCCAAGGAGGACATTCCCAGTGACCACAAAGACTCTCCTCCTAGAGAGCGCAGGCCTACCCAAAAATTAAGGGCACCATCCCAGGCCCTTGGTGGTGTTTTCACCCCTAACACAAGCTCTGCCCAAATGGGGCCGACCCCCGATGGTACCAGGGCCTCGAAAAAAAGTAGGTCCTCAACTAGGCTCAAGAGGGCTAAATTTGAGGCCAAGGACACCACCGAGATCAGCTCAAATTTTGAGAACAAGCTTTAGATCTTCCTGATAAAAATTCTTCTCAACATGGCAATCAACTCTCTCACTTCGACAGCAATTACGGCTATGGACTCCATCGATATCTTCAAAGAGCTCTGGTGTAGGCTATGGGATGGTTCTAATGGGGATGGAAAGTAGCTTCATAGTGCGGGGCCCCCACCTGGGGTAGCCCCGATGTCCCACCTTGGGTAGCAAGGTGGCCTGGGGTGGTTTTTGGTCTTTTTGGGCTCAAGATCTTTGGTCTGCCCTAGGCGGTCATGTTGTCTCGGGTTTCCGTTTAGTTCGGGGGTTCATTGTCCAGTGCTGGATGCAAGGGTCTCCGCACCCCTATTTTTGTTTTAGATGGACTGGGGCTATTTTTTCTTGGTTAGAAGGTAGGGGGTTAGGCTACAGGGCCCAAGCTTTTGTTCTAGGGGTATACCCCTGGCCCAACTTGATGTTTTGTTGCTTTAAATCTATGTTGCGGCACCTATTGTAAATAAGGTTTTGGGATCCTTCAAAAACCCATTGTATATAAAACTTCTACTTACAAAAAAAAACTTGGTATTAATTAAATTAATTAGGTGAGTAATTAATTTAAGTTTTATTTTTTTTGAATAGGTTATATGTGGCCTCTAATGGGGGCCACTCCCTTTAAAATACCAAAACATTACATTTATTGTAGAAAATATCTTTATCACGGTTTTTTATTTTCTTTTTTATCTTAAATGTATTCTTGAAATTCCTCAAAGTGCTATGTTTCCATAATAAAATCCTTGACATCATTTTTATTAAGATAAAATCTCACTTAGCTAGTTGTCTTCTAAAATTTGAATTTCATCGAGATGTAGATCAACACCATAATTTGCTAATTTATTTGCTACTTGATTTCCTTATCTATAAATATGCTCACAATGCCAAGAGATTATCTTTAGTAATAGATGATGAGCATCAACAATAATATTATTTTTATCCAGTCTCCACATCCATTTTTTTAATATAATTGATGATAATTTGTGAGTCCCCCTTAATTGAAATATATTTCCATATTTTTTCTACTACAATTTTAATCCCTGTAAGAAGTGCCCTAGCCTCTACATTGTTGTTAGTTGAAGTTCCATATGATTATGAATAAGTGAGGATAATCTTGCCTTCACTATTCCTAAAAACACCACCTCCACCAAATTTTCTAGGATTTTCTTTAGAAGCACCATCAGAATTAATTTTGATAAACCCAATTTCTGGACATTTCCATTTCACCATAGATCAAATTAGATCCTTTGTTTTAATTTTGTTATCGTAGATGAATCTTCCATGTATGTTCAAATGTTGTAGCCAAGTTATTAGCACTTCTTTTTCTACAATTGAGACTTCCCATGATTAGCACCATATTTGTAGACATTCTACAAGAGAGGCACATGTACAGCTCTAAACTTGGGCATGATTTTGATATTTATTTTTTTAAATTATATTAGTCCTTTCAAGCCATAAATTTTGAATAAAGTGGACCCTAAAAATAATATCAAATGTGAATCAATCGTATTCAAATGTGAAGTAGAGAACCCAAGTGTTGTAGGTGAGTTGGAGAGGAGAGGAAAATCCTCCAAGAGAGGTCCCAGGTTCAAATCTCCACCCTACCAAAAAGCTGAATTGGGTATCCAAAATCCAATTGATAATGTTGGTGTAGGCAGGGTCGGGTATGACTCTCGGGTGACTTTGACTGTGTAGAACCCCCTGTTCGTGGTCTCTCAGACCAAGGCAGCCTCGCAAGGGGTTTTTTGCTTAAAAAAAAAGTGAAGCAAGTATAAATACACTCTTCGGGTGGTTTGGTTGGTTGAGAAAACCAACTCTCATAAAAGAGCACTAAACACGCCTTTTTGATATACCCCCCAATAATGAAATACAAGCACATGGAAAATAGGTATATGCTAACATCCTCCCTTATTACATTATTGGTAAATACCAAGAGTATTGTGAAACAATTCAAATTTGATACGTGCAAGTGCCTTGGTGAAGATATATGCAACTTGCTCATCAGTAGGAATGTATTGGAGCTATATATTGTGCTTTGGAACTTCATCGCAAATAAAATGACAACGAGTGTCAATGTGTTTGGTGCGATCATGAAAAATTAGATTCTTGACAAGGTTCAAAACACCTTGATTATCGTAAAACAAATGTAATGGAAGATTATTTGGAAGACCCATATTTGTAAGAATGTAACATAGCCATATTATCTCGCAGACTGCTCCACTAGTTGTGCGATATTCTGCCTTTGTAGGTGAAATAGCAACCACCTGTTAATTTTTGCTATGCCAAGAGACAAGACCAGACCCAAGATGAAAGATATATCCAGAAGTTGATTTTTGATCATCAATAGGGGAGCTTATTTGGAGATTGATCATATTTAGATAACTTAAGTCCTACTTCCATTGGAGTAGCTTTTGACTTATAGTCAGTCATGTGATATTTCTCAATCAAATTCTTGGCATATTTCTTCTATGTAACTTTGATATGATGTTTCTTTTGAGTTACTTCTAAACCAAGACAGTAGTGTAGAAGCCCCAGATCTGTCATTTCAAAAGATATCTTTAGATCATTTTTCACTGTATCAATCATACTATCTGAACTACCTGTTATGATCAAATCATCTACGTACAACACCAGAATCATTATGTCAGAACCATTGTTCTTTACATAGAGATTCGCATCTGACGGAATTCATTGGAATTTATGTTGCAATAGGTGACTATCAATTTTGATATACCAGCTCGAGGAGCTTGTTTTAGCCCATACAAGGATTTGATCAACTTACAAAATTTTTGTTCTTGCCCTTTAAAAACAAATCCTTTAGGTTGGGTCATGTATACTTCTTCTTGTAGATCACCATTAAGAAAGGCACTTTTTACATCCATCTGATGTAACTTCCACCAAAACTGAGATGCCATGGCACACAATACTCTAATGGTAGTCATTTTTGTAGTAGGGGCAAAAGTCTCTTCATAATCTATGCCTTTTTTTAGCGTAGCCCTTTGCAACCATATGGGCTTTATGTTTATCAATCGTACCATCTGCCTTATGTTTTACTTTGTATACCCACTTACAACTAATGGGTTTCTTTCTTGATAGCAGATTTACTAGATTTCAAGTGTGATTCTTCATGAGAGATGTATGCTTTGCTTCCATAGCAACCTTCCATTGAGTTTTACTAAGAGCTTCCTGAGCAGTTGTGGGTTTATTTTCATCCAATGTTGTTAGATAAACCCTTTCATCCTCTATATCTATTTCTCTATCTTCTATTGCATCCACATATGGTTCATCAAATTGATGACAAAGTTCATAAAATTTTGAAGATGATGCTTCTGCCTTCTTCTGATGAGTGATACTGTGAGTGCATGGTCGATCTAGAGTCATAAATGGAAGTGAAGTCAATTTAGAATCTCTCAAAGTGTTAGTATACCATTTTGGAATATTTTTCTGAGAGGGTGAAATCTCTTGCTTAGGCTCATCATCCTCATGATATATTTTTGTAGAGAAATTATTTGATGTGAAAGCTTCATCAAAAACTACATCTCTACTTATATGTGTTTTCTTGGTTATAGGATCTATCAAGCGATATCCCTTTGAATGCTCATCATAACCAAGAAAGATACATTGCAAGGTTTTCTCATCTAACTTCTTCCTTTTCTATTTTGGAATATGCATGAAGGCTTTACATCCAAATACTCTTAGATGAGAAATGGAGGGTTTCTTACCACTCCATGCTTCTTGTGGGGTTTTACCTTGTAGAGCTCTTGTGGGTGCTCTATTCAAGAGGTAAGATGTTGTATTTACTACCTCTACCCAATACTGATCTTCAAGATGTGCTCCTTTTATCATACATCAAACCATTTCCACAATGGAGCAATTTCTCCTCTCAACAACACCATTTTATTATGGTGTATAATTTTTTGTCAGTTGTTGCTTTATCCCATGTTCTTTCAGGAATGATGAAAACTCTTTGGAATTATAATACCCCCTATATCTGAGCAGAGAGATTTGATGACACATCCAAAATATTTTTCAAGAAGTTTCTTGAATTGTCAAAAGTATGAAAATGCCTTTGATTTCAATTGGAGGAAGAAAACAGCCCAAGCTTCTTTCCTTCATACACAGTAATCAAAGCAGCCCAAGCTTCATGATTGGTTTTGGCATCACAAATATGAGGTTGGACCTCATCTATAGTAGTAAGCAGGAGAAACATGAGACATTTCTTGTCCTTCTTATCCCAAGCTTCTTGATCTATTCCTACTATTTGAGGGCGTTTTGTAGTGCCATTCACTACATCCCCTAAATATTCCACCTAAAGAATGACTCTCATCTTTGTCTTCCATGGAACAAAGTTAGGACCTTTCAAAGCAACTGTGAATCTGACATATACTTGTGAATAGTAGCCATTGTGAAGGTTCTTTATTCCCCCCTTTGTCTTATTCTTTTGCAAAAATAGAAATGTTGAACTTCCCCCCTGTTTAGTGCAAAATAAATAATGGGCTATGCCTTGGAAAAAAATGTAGCTTTTCAAGCTTTAAAAAAAAACATCTTTGGCTTGCTCATGGTGCAAAAGAATGACCCTCTAATAGCCAAAATTGCATAATCAACAAATTAGCAAAAAACAAAAGACAAATTGTTGCAAATGTCAAAAAAAATCTTGCTTAACCCATCAAATTTCATGTAGAGGCATCATTTTTGGAGGCAGGGTGTCAAACAGCCCACAAGGCGTCAATTTGCAATGGGTGGGCATCAAAAACCCCAGCAGGACGTCAAACAGCCCACAGGGTGTCAAATAGCCCGCAGGACATCAATTCACGATGAGGGCATGTAAAAAAATTTACGAGCTCTGTGAGACTCAAACCATGGACCTCGTCCACACAACTGAGTGCATATAGCCAAGTGCGCTATTGTAGACGCTGGGAGGAAGAAGCCACTCCTTGGATTTATTTCTTAGATGCTAGAAGTTTTTTTTTTAATTACATGGTATTAGTCCCACATTCATCCCATGGATGCTTTTTGGATTGTTTAAAACCACGAAGGCTCAAACAAAAGGTAACTACCTTCGAGTCGTTACTCCCTTTCGCTCTTTTGCCTGTCAAACCACTCAACTACACCACATGTTAGGTCCACCATGTAACCACTCAGCCATGTCACCCTTGAGCCACATGTTAGGTCTGCCATGTAATCACAATGCCACATCACCCTCAAGCCATGTGTCAGGTCCATGCTATGTGTTTGTCTTGATCCTCAAGCCATGTGTCTAGGATTTAGGTCTAGGTGTCCAGTTTCACAGGTCTCGTATGCCACGTTAGGGTCTCCAGCATCAGACAAACTCCTACCTAGTCGACCTATCACCTACAAAACACAAGGAACCTCCTCGAGAAGTGACCTTATCTTGGGCTTCATTGTTCTCCCATCTACGTCCTCCACCTTGGGAGCCATGATCAGCTCGGGAGCTGAGCTTGCTAGTCACATGCTTTAGGGGTTCTTCGTGTCTCATCCAAGCTCTAGTACCATGAAGAAAGTGGAGCCTGTAAATAATATCAAATGTGAAACAATTGTATTCAAATGTGAAGTAGGTATAAATACACTCTTCGGGTGGTTCGGTTGGTTGAACCACTAGTTGGTTGAGAAAACCAACTCTCAAAAAAGAGCGCTAAACACACCTTTTTGATATACCCCCCAATAATGAAATACAAGCACATGGAAAATAGGTATATGCTAAAAAATTCCAACAAATAATGGTAGGGCCAATCCTCCAAAGAATACATAATGCTTTAGCTTTGAAATAATTTATCCAGTATTTTATCAACTCTTTCAATGTTGATGGAGATACCCAATATAATTTTATATATTTTAAAGAGTAACCTCAAATGGTGTGAGAAAATAGACAATGAAGAAGTAAATTGTTTAACATTTCTAAATCCTTCTCACACAAGGCACATCTAAATGATCCATAATATCCTCTTCTTTGTAGACTCTCTCCCGTAAGAATCTTACTTTGAACTGCTAACCAAAGAAATGTTGAGGCCTTAGGGAGAGCCTCTAATGACCAAAAATTCTTCCAAGGAAAATATTTGGGAGAAGAATTTTTTTATTGTTCTAAATCCTCATATCCCAACTTTATTGAGTATCCACCATCCTTTGATAAGTTCCAAACCAACTCATCTTTTTGTGTAAAAATTGGAAAATTAAACTCTAGAAGCATATTTTAAAGTTCATCTGCAATTTTTTTGAGTTCTCCTTCAACCAGGTTACTAAAATAAATCCATGATCTAGAGTTTTTACTCATAATAATATAATCTTTGACCTTTACATGCTAGGAACGCTTGAGCCAATTGGTTTCCATTTTGAGTCAGATATGAGAGGATAAGATTTCAACCAAGCATCAGACCAAAATTTGCATAACTCCCCTCATTGACTGACCATATGAATATCCTTGATCTTATGCATCATGGCTTTATGCTTCCCATATTTGTGCATCTTTGGGGTTGCTTGATATCATGCTAACGTTAGTGACAAGAGAGGTCTATCTTCATTCATCTTGACTTCGTGCATTAACTCCTTTTGCATGGTATTTGGATTTTTGTGCAAAAGAGTTGATGTCTCCATCGAGAAGGGCACAAATTCCTTCATCATAGTTTTATGCAACCTCTTAAGTCATCAAAAACTTATCCAAATTTAAGAAAAAGAGCTTGGCCTTTTGGAATGTGAATGTGGTCATGAATTTAACCTACATTCTTGGTGCATCTCAAGGTTTTTTGCTTACAATAAATGACGAACCTAGATAGCTTTATTCTTAGGTTATAAATTTGTGAAGAAGGGAAGGAGCTAGAAGATAAGCTAACAAAAAATAGAAGGGGGGATATGATACTATATGGTAATTACTATAAGAGGCAAGAAATATACAGACAATGGGAAACTAGGTGAGTAGAGTTGATGGATAGATACATAGGTATACAAGATAAGAAGTGGCACAAAGGGGGATGTAGGAAGGAAAGAAGAATGAAAAACAAATGGAAACACCCACTCTTTAGTGTTCCCAAAAAAAATGGTACCCCCATGAGCATATTTTGATGTAGAATCACATCCAAGATGTTTTTGCATTATTTAGTGAGTGCTTAAATAGCACACAAATACATAATTAGTACATAACTAAATAACCAAATACTAACGGAAGAAGCTAATTGTAACTATATTTCAACTTACCCAAACAATAATATATCTTTTCATGAATGTCCTCATCATTCCTCCCAACCATATAAGAATTGGACTCTAATACTTTTTACAAGAAAATGGGAGTGAACGTAGGAGTGTACAAGTACCTGAGCTGAAGCTGAAGCTGATGTAGAAAGTGTGGTTGATGTAGTGCTTCCTGAAGAAGTGTTGTAGGTCTTGCTAATGAAGACATCAGCTAAGATGAAAAGCTAAAACCCAAGAAGATACAAGCCACTAGGGGTAAATACAACTCCAATGTGTGGAGTACCCATGTGATATCCATGATCACATAAAGAGGGCCATGGTCTAAATAAGAGACAACGACAACTATCATGACCCGTTATCCTCCTACCTTATTTAAAGAATATTAATTGATCTTAGGGGATCAATTAATGCCTAATAGAAGGGGCATGACCCTAAAGAATCCTACAAAAAATTCTAATAAAAGAATTTTATAAGGGATAATAAATATTAATTATTAAGAGGCTATTTATGAGGCCAAGTAAAAGATAAATTTAAAGAATTATCTTTTACAAAAAAAGTTATAACCATATAATAATAGAATAATAGAATAAAAGATAAATTTAAAGAATTCACTTTAACATAATAGAATAAACATCTAAGTGTAACAAAAATGACTTATAAAAAAGATGCATTCATAAAACCTACAATTACACAACAATAGAGGTCAAATAGCTATCACTTCTCATTAGCTGGTAGCAAGACTACACAACAAATATCCAAGAAAGGACTACAAAGATGACCCCTTCACTAGAGGTGTGATAACTTATTTATAAGTTGCATTTTGAAACTTGCAATAAAATATTTACAATTAGTTATTGGTCTATTATGGAAATAACATGACAGAGAAATATCTAGATGTTGAGGTGGTTGTTTCAGATCTCATTCTTGGTTTGAATTTGAATTTTCATGTAGCTTATTCCATCAATTTGTAACTACCTATTGTAAGTGGTAAAACAGTTGCAACAGACCTGTTAGGATCATCGCTTTCATGCTTTTATGGTGTTGGATCATACAACTGGGAAGCACTTAGGTGGTTATGGCTTTTTAGAAGGATGTGTATTAAGGGTAGGCTCCTATTTTGCTTGTAGTGCTCTTTAGAACTATATCGGCTTTGTTCATCGATTTGGGGATGCTGCTGCTAAGTGAACTCTAAATTTAAGCATCATGTCTTTGAACACTCTACTTTTATGCAAATATCTCTTTGAATTTGTGCAACTTAATCCTCTCGCATGATATCAAGCTTTAGTGTTGAGGCACGAATGTCATAACTAAAGCATGTCTGATTTTATTCATTGCAATTTTGTGCCTTACAACTTATTTAATCAGCTTTAGGAGCTTTTTTCTGTATGGTTTTAGGTCATCCTTTATCTCTACTGATGTCATTGTCCAAATAGCCCCAACCTTGTGCATCATAACTTTATGCATCTTCAGGATTGCTTGATATCATGTTGACATTAGCACCAAGAAATGCTTGTCTTCATTCATCTTAGCTTCATGCATTAACTCCTTTTGCATGGTATTAGGCTTTTGGTACAAAATAGTTGACATCATCATCGAGAAGGCCCTAAATTCATTCATTGTGGTTTTATGCAACCTCTCATACCATTAAACACTTGTTGGCAATTTTGGGTACCTTGGGTACATTGCCTTTGCTCTAAGTGTAGATGTTGTCATTGATGTCAAGAAGGTCTTGAAGCTTTTTGGTTTGATGTCAAAGAATGTGTTTTGATGAAGGTTTCAGTTTGGACAGTGAGTTTCCAAGTAGATCAGAGTAGCCCAGTTGCAAAAGATCAAGAAAAAGACAAGTAAGAAAAAGTATGCAGGCGACTGGAAAAACTATCGCATTTTGCGACATGTTTTAGGAGAGAGAAAGCGCTGAAAAAACTGTCACAATTTTGTGACATGTTTGAGGAGAGAGAAAGTTCGGGCAAAAGTGTCATGATTTCGCAACATGCTGGAAGACAGAGACGAAGCTGGCAAAACTGTCATGATTTTGTGACATGTTGGTAGAGAAAGAGAGCAAGTTGGAAAGTGTTGCGATTTCGTGACATGTCGCATTTTTGCGACTCGAAAAGTGCAGGAAGGCAAAGAAGGAAAAGTGTCACGATTTCATGACACATTGCTAGGAAAGTTGTACGGACAAAAAGGTGTCACGATGTCATGACATAATGCAGAAAAGAGAGTTTGCAATGTGAATGGTCATGATTTCGCGACATGATGCAAAGTTCCAAGTGAGGACTGTCGCGTTTTCGCGACATGCTGCAGAGGTCAAGTTGAGGACTGTCATGATTTCACGACATGCTGAAAAGCTCAAAGTGAGAACTATCATGATTTCATGACATGCAACAAAAGGGAAGAGTCTGAAAGGAGAAGCATCGTGATTTCGTGACAGGTTGCAAGGAAAGCTTTTAGAAGTTGAAAGCGTCATGATTTCGCGATAGGCTACAAAGAAGTTGTATGGATGCAGAAAGTGTCACAATTTTGCAACAGGTTGAGATGGCAGCTTGCAGTTGGAGAAAGTGTCACGATTTCATGACAGAAACAGTTAGCAAGTCTTAAACAAAAGAAGCATCATGATTTTGCGATGAATTGAAGAAGGAAGAGCTCGAAGGTGAAAGCATCGTGATTTCGTGACATGTTCCAGTTTCACGGGAATATGGCAAAAAATAGCTTAAGGCAGCGAAAGTGTCACAATTTTGTGAGAAATTTGTAGATGACGTCAACAGAAGTAGATGTGTCGTGATTTCATGACAAAAGTAGAGAAGAAGGCATTGTAGACTAAAGCGTCACAATTTCACGACAGAGTGAAGATGACGTCAGCAAAAATCATAAGTGTCATGATTTTGCAACAAAAGCTGAGAGGAAGGCCATGAAGACTAAAGTGTCATGATTTCATGACAGAAGTGAGATGACGTCAGCAAGAGGCAAAGGTGTCATGATTTTGTGACAAAATCACAAAGGAAGTTGACAAAGGCCAAGGTGTCGTGATTTCACGACAGCAGGCTATAGAAGGTGTATGGCTGTAAAAGTGTCGTGATATCGTGACATGTTGTAGTTTCATGAGAAAAGCTATAGAACAGCAGAGGCGGTTGAAGCCGACAGAGTTAACCTTGAGCCGAAAAAGTGTAGGGTTGTGCAGTCGACGCTATTTTAGGGATATACAGCTGACTAAGATCAAGAATCTAATCTTGAGATTGTCAGTATAAAAGGAGGGCTATTCGGAGAGTTTGATCATCGAATGTGTGTGTCGAATTTGCACAAGTGAATTCTGTTGTGTGCAAGAGAGCGAGTCGAGTCAAATCGATCAAGTGTGCATTCGAAGTGTGATTTGCGTAGATAGAGTGCGAGGAGAAGTTCAATCGTAGAGGTGCATAAGTGGAAGTCTGATCAACTGTTGTGTTTGCATAGAGTGTGAAGACTGTGTTGCTGTGTTTGTGTAGACAGTGAAAATTTGGTTTTGACCAAGTGCGACTGTAACAAAAAAGAACAGAGAAAGAGGATATATTTGTGCTAGACCAAAGGACTGTGTTTGGTGCGAATTTGAGGAACGACTTTGCAGTGACAGAGTTGAGGACAGAGATCTCCAGCCAGATCAGGGAAGACAAGTGTCTTCTATGGATAGAGTTCCACTTTCTAAGGGCGGAGGAGGTAGAGGTCTTCTAGAGGATCACCACTAAGAGTAGAGCTAGGGGAAGGTGTCTCCTTTGGGTTGGTGCCCATAAACTTTGTAATTGGGAAGGTTTCCCAAAGAACTGTGATATAACTTTTAGAGAAAATTTTTATCTATGGAGTAGCCCACATTGGGTGAACCACATAAATTGTTGTGTCACTTTGTGGATGGTATGTTGTGTTTTGCTTTGATTACTGCTATTATTACTATTGTCTATTCACTGCATTATACTGTTTTGAAAGTTGATTTTAAAGCAAATTAAAAAGTGGTCTTATATTGTTCACCCCCCCTCTTAGTATAAGCTTGTGTTCTTCAATTGGTATCAGAGCAAGTTCCTTCAGAAAGGTTTAACAATCGGAAGGAAGAACTGGTTAAGAACACAATGGATTTTTCAGGTGGCAATGCAGCACCTATTCTTGATGGATCAGATTTCGGTCTATGGAGTGCAAGAATGAGATTTTATCTAATGGCACTTGGTAATGAGGTATGGGAAGTGATTGAAGACGAATACACTATTCCTGAACATGGTCCTTATACCAAAGAAGATAGGCTCATGCTTCACAGCAATTCCAAAAGCCATGAATGCAATCCTGAGAGGCTTATAGAAAGCAGATCTCACCAAAGTTATTCACTGCAAGACAGCTAGTGAAATGTGGAAACAATTGCAAGTGGTTCATATAGGTGATGCAAATGTTCGAAAGGCCAAATTGAGACATTTTAAAGGTATTTTTGAACAACTCAAAATGAATGATGATGAAAATATTAGTGACTACATGCTTCGTATGGATGAAGTTGTTAACTCCATGAAAGACCTAGGTCTTGAGGTTGCTGAAAATGATGTGTGTGATAATATTTTAAGATCTCTTCCTAATAGATTTAGTGAAAAGATTTCTGCTATTGAGGAAGCTAAAGATTTAGATAAATTGAAAAAGGATGAGCTCCATAGTATTCTTGCAACATTTGAGCTGAGAACTCAAGTGAAAGTTGATGTCAAGAAAGAGGCAGCTTTCAAAGCTACCAAGAAATCAAAGGGAAAACAAATTCAAGAGAGTGATGAGTCTTCTAGTGATGAAGAGGCATATTACAGCAAGAAAGGCAAGTTCTCTAGAAAACACAAAAGCAAGAAAAACATAAGATGTTTCAACTATGGAAAGTTTGGTCATTATGCTACTGATTGTACTGTTTCCAAGAATGAAAGTGATGAAGATATACGGGATGTTAAGAGCAAGGATTCTAAAAAGCACAGGTATTACAGAAAGAATAAAGATGAGCACAGCAATCAAGGAAAGAGGCATTCACACAAGAATAAGAAGAGCTTCTACCTAGACAAAGCAAGTAATTTTTCTAGCAGTGATAGTGAAAGTTCTTCTAGTGATGATGAAAATGAGATGTTGTTCATCTCAGAAAAAGAGGAAGAACCGAAACATAAATTCATTGTCATGAAATGTTTTAGATGTGGAAATTTTGGGCACCTTGAGGATGATTGAACAAATAATGAATTGGTTGCTAGTATGTATGAGGATGCTTCAGAGAATGAGTTAGAATCTAAGATGCTTGAGTATAGTGAATTAGAACAGAAAATGGCTGCCTTGAAAGAGGAAAATAAAGAATACAAGGATAAACTGTACAGTTTTCAAGAAAGCTCCAAAAAGGTTAAATCTCTTATCAAAGGACAAAGAAAGACAACAGATAAAATAGGTCTTGGTTTTGTTAAACCACACAAGGAACAGGTTGGGGAATCTAGTAAAAATATTTCAAAAAGAAGAGAGTTCTGATGAAGAGAGTATCTCAGAGAAAAAGTCTGTGAGTGATAAATGCGTAGAAATAGAAAACAAAATTCTGAATGCAAAGAAGAAGTTTTGGGACCCAAAAGGTCAATTAAAAGAATATTTTATGACAGATGTTTTTTGTGTCACAGGTTTGGTCATGCAGCTTCACAGTGCATAGATCAAATAAAAAGGGTAAACAACAATTTCAGAAGTTTTAGTTTCTTTCAAGGGTATTGCTACTCTTGTCAACAGTTCGGGAACAAGGCAATTTTTTGCAAGGCAAATAATAGGAACTGGGTTAGTCAGAACAGGCGGATTCAAAGAATAGCTATGCCCGAAAGAAATAATATTGTTACTATAAGTGCAACAATGCAGGTCACACAGCCAGACAGTGCAGAGCTGATCTTCCAAGGTATAGGAACAGGAACAGTGGTATAAACAGGTCCAAGGATCAAGGTATGGACAAGAAAAGAGATGAGAATAAGAACAAGAAAAGTGAAAAGAACAAAAACACTAACAAAGAGTTCAAGAGAAGGCTCGGCAAAGAAATTGTAGACACTAATGATGATGAGTGCCTAATGGGAGTTTCACTCCCACCCTTGTTTTAAATCACCTCATCAGGAGGTGGTGGAGGGACTAAGCTAAGAAGCTCATTCTTATTCCCAAGCCCTAAAGGTGACCCTTTGCCATTGATGACAAAGGGGGAGAGATATGAGTAATGGGGAGAGCTTCAAGTGAAGAAGAAAGCTTCAATTCAGGGGGAGCAAAAACTTCAATTGTAGATTCTCAGTTGTTGGATCAGTAGGGTTCAGTTTTGGCTCTTGAGTTATATTTTTAGTTAAGGGTTGCCATCAATGACAAAGGGGGAGATTGTTGGCAATTTTGGGTACCTTGGGTACATTGCCTTTGCTCTAAGTGTAGATGTTGTCATTGATGTCAAGAAGGTCTTGAAGCTTTTTGGTTTGATGTCAAATAATGTGTTTTGATGAAGGTTTCAGTTTGGACAGTGAGTTTCCAAGTAGATCAGAGTAGCCCAGTTGCAAAAGATCAAGAAAAAGACAAGTAAGAAAAAGTAAGCAGGCAGTTGTAAAAACTATCATGATTTCATGACATGTTTTAGGAGAGAGAAAGCACTGGCAAAACTGTCATGATTTCACGACATGTTTGAGGAGAGAGAAAGTTTGGGCAAAGTGTCACGATTTCGTGACATGTTGGAAGACAGAGACGAAGCTGGCAAAACTGTCGCGATTTCACGACATGTTGGCAGAGAAAGAGATCAAGTTGAAAAGTGTCACGATTTTGTGACATGTCGCATTTTCGCGACTCAAAAAGTGCAGGAAGGCAGAGAAGGAAAAGTGTCACGATTTCGTGACACATTGCCAAGAAAGTTGTAAGGACGAAAAGGTGTCACGATTTCATGACATAATGCAAAAAAGAGAGTCCGTAGTGTGAATGGTCACGATTTTGTGACATGATGCAAAGTTCCAAGTGAGGACTGTCATGTTTTTGCGACATGCTATAGAGGTCAAGTTGAGGACTGTCACGATTTCACAACATGCTAAAAATCTCGAAGTGAGAACTGTCATGATTTTGTGACATGCAGAAAAATGCAAGAGTCTGAAAGGAGAAGCGTCACGATTTCATGATAGGTTGCAAGGAAAGCTTTCGGAAGCTGAAAGCATCATGATTTCATGACAGGCTACAAAGAAGTTGTACGGATGTAGAAAGTGTCGTGATTTCATGATAGGTTGATATGGCAGCTTGCAGTTGGAGAAAGTGTCATGATTTTGCGACAGAAACAGTTAGCAAGTCTTAAATAGAAGAAGCATCGTGATTTTGCGGCGAATTGAAGAAGGAAGAGCTCAAAGGCGAAAGCATCATGATTTCGTGACATGTTCCAGTTTCATGGGCATATGGCAGAAAAGAGCTTAAGGCAGCGAAAGCGTCACAATTTTACGATAGAGTTGCAAATGACATCAGCAGAAGCAGATGTGTCATGATTTCATGACAAAAGCAGAGAAGAAGGCATTATAGACTAAAGCATTGTGATTTCATGATAGAGTGAAGATGATGTCAACAAAAATCATAAGTGTCACAATTTTGCGACAAAAGCTGAGAGGAAGGCCATGAAGACTAAAGTGTCACGATTTCGTGACAGAAGTGAGATGACGTTAGCAAGAGGCAAAGGTGTCACGATTTCGTGATAGAAGCACAAAGGAAGTCGACAAAGGCCAAGGTGTCATGATTTTGCGACAACAGGCTATAGAAGGTGTACGACTGTAAAAGTGTCATGATATCGTGACATGTTGTAGTTTCATGAGAAAAGCTATAGAACAACAGATGTGGTTGAATTCGATAGAGTTAACCTTGAGCCGACGAAGTGTAGGGTTGTGCATCCGATGTTGTTTTAGGGATATACAGTCGACTAAGATCAAGAATCTAATCTTGAGATTGTCAGTATAAAAGGAGGGTTGTTCGGATAGTTTGATCATCGAATGTGTGTGTCGAATTTGCGCAAGTGAATTCTACTATGCGCAAGAGAGCGAGTCGAGTCAAATTGATCAAGTGTGTGTTCAAAGTGTGATTTGCATAGATAGAGTGTAGGGAGAAGTTTGATTGTAGAGGTGCATAAGTGGAAGTCTGATCGACTGCTATGTTTGCATAGAATGCGAAGACTGTGCTGCTGTGTTTGCGTAGACAGTGAAAAGTTGGTTTTGACCAAGTGCGACTATAATAGAAAATAACAGAGGAAGAGGACATATTTGTGCTAGACCGAAGGACTGTGTTTGGTGCGAATTTGAGGAACGGCTTTGCAGTGACAGAGTTGAGGACAGAGATCTCTAGCCAGAGCAGGGAAGACAAGTGTCTTCTGTGGATAGAGTTCCACTTGCTAAGGGTAGAGGAGGTAGAGGTCTTCTAGAGGATCACCACTAAGAGTAGAGCTAGGGGAAGGTGTCTCCTTTGGGTTGGTGCTCATAAACTTTGTAATTTGGAAGGTTTCCCAAACAACTATGATATAACTTTTAGAGAAAAGTTTTATCCATGGAGTATCCCACATTGGATGAACCACGTAAATTGTTGTGTCACTTTGTGGATGGTGTGTTGTGCTTTGCTTTGATTACTGTTGTTATTACTGTTGTCTATTCACTGCATTATACTATTTTGAAAGTTGATTTTAAAGCAAATTAAAAAGTGGTCTTATACTGTTCACCCCCCCTCTCAGTATAAGCTTGTGTTCTTCAACACTTAGCCAAATTTAAGAAAAAGAGCTTGGCCTTTTGGAATGTGAATGTGATCGCGAATTTGACCTACATTAAACTAATTGATTGTTTATAGTTTAACGTCTATTTTTGACAATTATTTAGACTATCAAGATTTGGTTTGTTATTGATTTTTATTGTATTTACAACTATCACTGCACCCTACTATTACTGACAACTACCCTATCTGACATTGTACTCAACTATTACCAAAAACCTTTTATTCTAACAACTATACCTTTTGTTACTAACCCTAATAGTTTTTTTTGTCAAGAACTATTATAGTATCACCAATCCCATGATAGGTGGTCTTTTCAGTATGCTTAAATCTATGATTATAGTTTTTATGTTTTATAGTCTATGGTTAGGGTTTGACATACAAAAAAATAAGGTAACTGTAGGCCAAGGTGTGTGTAGTGCCTATAGCCCTCTATTATATTATAGTAGTGATCCATAATATTTAGATCAATATTTCAGGCCACTACTCAAGGAGGATTACACACATAACCTTAAGCACACTACCTGCCTCTTTGATAGTATGGAAGGGTAATTTTTTTGAGTGTTATGCGTAGTGCACTATGGATAGATACATTATTGAAAGCTTCCTAGGGCTAAAGTTTTCTCCTAAAACTAGGGGGTCTTCTTGTATACTCAAGGGTACATGGGAGCTCAAGTCTGCATACAAGTATTTTTTGAGACCTACGTATTAAAGTATGATCACCTCTCACTTCATTAGATACTTTACGTACAATATAGCTTAGCCAATAATGATAGTTTCTCAGTTATGTTTTAAAACCATCAACATAGGGTTTATAACCTATTAAACTAAAATAAAAAAAGGCTTAGGATTTTGTAGGATAAATTTCATAAAGCATAAAAGAAAAATTTTACCTAAAATGCATGAAATGGTAGGACAAGAACTGTTGTAGTTATAGCAAGATGTAACTTTGGAAAGCACTTTGATATCACTGGTTAGGAACCTTGTAGTAAAATAAAGCACATCCACATAATATTGCAATAATAAATAAAAATCAATGCAAATAATTAATAATATTACAACATTAAATGGAAATGTAGTAGATTATATTGTAGAAACAATTACACAATACAAAATTACAAGCCATTTCGAAGGGAAACCTTGGTTTCTTTAAATAATCTAGCTAACCCTAACCCTAACACTTAAGAATTCCCATCCACATGTAATCGGGGTCCCAAGCCAGTAACTCTTGAATAAAAATCGTTATATCTTTATATAACATCTCTTTATAATTAATAACAATTATATCATATGAGCTCATAAGCCAAGGCATACAATGCACCACATGACTATGCAATTATTAATATTATATGAATTTATACTAGTCTTCTTTGATGGCATCCTCATTTACAGTTACACTTGGGAGGAAAATTTGTAACATTTGGACCAAACCTTACAACTCTTGACAAAACATTGACTACATGCTAAGCAGTACAAATGTTCCTTTGGGATGTAGAAAGTGGAGTAGTTCGAACACATAGTTTCAAGGGAAGGGGTTAATATGGACCCAAATAAATTCATGGCTATCCAAGAATAGCCAAAACCCCACACTCTCAAAGTTCTTTGGGTTTTCCAAGATCTCATTGGTTACTACAAAAATTTTATCTAAAATCATAGAAAGATCAGATCTCCTTTGAAAACTATGTTGAGAAAGAACTTGTTTGTATGGTCAAAACTAAAAAAACAAGCCTTATTGAACCATAAAAAAGTCATGTTAACTACATTTGTGTTGGCAATGACCAAATTCTCCAAACCTATTATGATTGAAAGTGATGCTTCGAGTAGTAGAATTTATGCAGTGTTGATGCAAGAGGGACAATCATTGGCTTTTATGAGTAAGGTAGTATTAGGGAAAATCTTAGATAAATAAAATTACAAGAAGGAAACTATGGTAATATTATACATCATCAATCACTAACAAACCTACCTTATTGGGTGAGATTTTTTAATTAAAATAGATTGTCAAAACCTAAAATATTTTTTATAGCAATGGGTCTCCATACTAGAATAGTAGAGGTGGGTCTCCAAATTATTGGGATATGATTATAAAATACTTTATAAGAAGGACAAGGAGAATGTAGTGGTGATGCCTTTTCTTTTCAATATGAGAACTATAGTATGTTTTGTGCTATTTCAACTCCAATTCCTCAATAGATCCATCAACTCTAAGAAGAGGTAGCTAAATAATCCATTGTGCGAGCCCTTATTCAAAAACTCTAAAATAATCCCAACTCTTCAAAATATTCATAGGATATACCACATAGTTTCAAGAGAAGGGGTTAAGATGGACCCAAAGAAAATCATGGCTATCCAAGAATGGCCAAAACCCCACACTCTCAAAGGTCTTTGGGTTTTCCAAGGTCTCATTGGTTACTATAAAAAATTTGTCTAAAATCATAGGAATATTAGAGCTCCTTTGACAACTATGTTGACAAAGAACTCGTTTGTATGGTTAGAACTGAAAAAACAAGCCTTCTTGAACCATAAACAAGTCAAGTTAACTACACATGTGTTGGCGATGCCTAATTTCTCCAAATGTATTGTGATTGAAAATGATGCTTCGTGTAGCAGAATTAGTGCAATGTTGATGCAAGAGGGACAATATTTGGCTTTTATGAGCAAGGTAGTATTAGGTAAAATCTTGGGTAAATAAACTTACGAGAAGGAAATGATGGTAATATTACACATCATCAATCACTAAGAACCCTACCTTATTGGGCGATATATTTTAATTAAAAAAAATTATCAAAGTCTGAAATACTTTTTAGAGCAGTTGGTCTCCATACTAGAATAGTAGAGGTGGGTCTCCAAATTACTGGGATATGATTATGAAATAATTTATAAGAAGGACAAGGAGAATGTAGTGGTTGATGTCCTTTCTCGTCAATATGAGGACTTAAATATGTTGTGTGTTATTTTAGCTCCATTTCCTTAATAGATCCATCAACTCTAAGAAGAGGTAGCTAAATAATCCACATTGCAAGCCCTTATTTAGTAACTCTAAAATGATTTGAACTCTTTAGAATTTTCGTAGGATGGGCAACAATTGAGATACCAAGGTTGCCTTATTATTCTAGATAAGTCACCATTTTTTGAATCCATATTACAAGAAATGCATGCATCCTCAACTGTAGGCCATTATGGGTTCCTTAAAGCTTATGAGAGGATAAAATACACCTTCTTTTAGTTAAGAATAAAAAATGATATTCAAACTTTATAGCTAAATGTGATACTTGTCAATGGATGAAAGGAGAAACTATATGCACTCTAGGTATCATTCGGCCTCTTTCAACTCCACCGAATGTTTGGAGAAATATCTCCATGGATTTTATTGAAGGGATTTTGAAGTTTGGTGGTAAAACAATCATTCTTGTGGTGGTGGATCATCTATCAAAGTATGCTCATTTATATTCCCTAACTCATCCCTACAAGGCCTCCATAGTTTTCCAGATATTCTTGGATTCCTTTTTTCATCTACATGGTATGACCCAATCCATTATTTCTATTTGAGACTCCACCTTTACCAGTCATTTTTAACAAGAACTATTTAAACTACAAGGCATAAAACTAAAAATGATCTTTGCCTACCATCCTCACATATATGGTCAAATAGATATTGTTGATAAGTGCTTGGAGATATACCTTTGTTACTTTACATATAAGCATTCTACTCAATGGGCTAAATGGATTACCTTGGTAGAATGATAGTATAACACTTCTTACCATATTGCTACCAAGATAACACTACTTGAAGTGGTTTATGGACATCCTCCTCTGCCACTTTCCTCATATATCCCAGGTATATTTGAAGTTCAAGTAGTAGATTCCACTCTTTGTGAGCATGCACTACTCCAACTCAAGGAGAAATTGGTTATGGCTCAGAATGATATGCATCAACATGTCAATCAACACCATACATAACATAATTTTAATATAGGAGACATGGTCTTCCTCCACCTACAACCATACAAGTAGTCATCATTACAACTTCATGGTCATCAAAAAATTATTGCTAAATTCTATGGACCCTATCAGGTACTATAACAGATTGGCTTAGTTTCCTACAAGCTCAACTTGCTACCCTCTTCCAAGATACATCCTATTTTTCATTTTATTCCTTGAAACTTGAAAATTATTCTTAGTAGCTAGGTATATGTTCAATTAACACTTCCAAAATTATATGAATAAGGATCATTTATGTTAGAGCCCAAGTGTATTTTGGATAGACAAACGAGGACACTCTGCAACTAAACCATCATTAAATTTTTAATACAATGGCAAGGATTACAACCAATAAATGCCATGTGGGAATTGCTACATCAACTCCATTATTATTTTCCTCATATCAAGCTTTGAGGATAATTTCTTTTTAAGTGGAAGGGCATGTTAGGACCCTATCCTAACATTACTACATAAATGTTAATGTGGCTCCTTGTGCGTTTAGTACACATGGGCTCACGTGATGTGATGTAAGTGTTACTTATTGTAAGAAGGAGTTGATAAAATATGTAATTGATTCTTTATTTGGAGTTACTAGCTTACTTTTTCTTTTCCTTTTAAATGTGGGTTGGACCCCCCATTTGTATGTGGACAGACCTTTGAGCATTAGGGTCAGGTTTGATAATAGTTTATAAAAAGGCAAGAGTTGAATTGAAATGTATCAAGTAATTTTCTAAAGTTATAACAAAGCTCTACTTCCAAGGAGGTTGCCCCCTTGAAGAGGCTTATGATCTTTGATTTTATGAGTTTGTTTCTTTTGAGTAATAAAATTTGCTACAATTCTAGTCTATATTGCAATATTGTTATTTCAATTCATGCATTTTTGTTAATTATTGCAATATCTATTGGAATATGCTTATTTTAATTTGAAGGTTTATAACATATAAAAATGAGATTGCTTATCTTAGATGAACATTATAGGATTCTATCCATCATAAAATAAGTTTTTCCTTTTAATTAAATAATATAATATATCTCGCAAGCTGGAATGAGTGTAGCAGGTAGTGAGTGTAAGCATGAGCTGGGAGCGAGTGCGGTCAGTAGCGAGTGCAAGCATGAGCTAGGAGCGAGTGCAGCTGGTAGCGAGTGCAAGCATGAGTCAGGAATGAGTTCAACTGGCAACGAGTGCAAAATATTTAGGTAACATGGAAATAAAGTCATTTGTAAAAGTGCTTACTGAAAGTGTGAATGGCCAAGTTGGAAGTTTGGATGCCCTACCTAGCAATAAGAAGAAGATAGAATCTATGGAAAACCCAATCCAAGTAGCAAATTCTATGCCAAAATTGATTATCAAGTATGAGATGATTGAGCATGATATAATGATTCTTAAAACTAGAGGGTTAATTTGTAAGTTTCATGGATATTGGCCAGGTTTTTCTGAAATTTAAAATTGGATTAAGTGGAAATGGGGATTGAATTCAAATTACTCCATGACTTTTCTTCCAAATGTATATTTTATCATATTTTTCTCTACTTCAGAAAAAAGGGATAAAATAATGGATGGAGGCCCATGGTTTAGGGGTAAATATGCATTATATTTAAGACCTTGGAGTGAGAATTTTTCTGTGGACACAAAAACTATTAAAAGGCTTCTAGGGATTAGGCTTTTTGGAATTTCTTATCAACTCATCAATAAGGAGGTTTTGAAGAATATTGGTAATACCATAGGTGAGTTCATCCAAGAGGGACCAACTACTAAGGAGAGAAGGCATGTTGTATACACTCGAATATGTGTTACCACAAATATTTATAATCCTTTACTATAGTCGATTAGGATTAAATTTGAATCAAGAGAATGGGATCAACAAGTGGATTATGAAAACACTGCATTTTGATATCTTAAATGTCATGAAACTGGGCACATGGCAAGAGACTACAAAGTGAAAATGGAGGAAGAGATATAATTTTTTGGGCATGAGGTTAGTTTCAATTTGAAACAAGGAGATCATATCACAGGAGAAGCTAGGTCAAATCAAGTATTTTCCACTCCTAAGAAAGTGGCTAGAAAAATATCTCTACATCATCAAATGGCAAAGGCCATTACAGTTCACTCAAATCAGTCATTAGAAGAAAAACATTATATATGAAATGAGGAAGTACAATGCACAAGTTCAAATATAAAAGGAGCTAAAGGTACGAAGGAAGAGGGGAAGACAAATTGTAATATAAAGGAATATGGGGAGAAAAATTTGAAAGAAAATGAGACAAAAGAGGTCAAGCTTAATCTAGGTAAATCACCTTTATTATTATCCTCAAGTAGCTTAAAATTTTCTCCTTACAAAAAAATTAAAGTAGTACGGAGTGTATTCCTTGCACTTTAGGATTTTAAGAGTAGTATAGTAAAGAAAATCTTGTAGAGGATATCCAAGGAAATTTAGGTATTTCAGGACAACATAAGAAAGTGATGACTATGGAGGATCATCTATGTAGTTTAGAGTTTTTAGGGAAACATAAAGAAGAAAATATTATTGAGGTTATTCCTTGCACTTTCGACTCTTTAGGGCAACATAAATATTTAGAATATAAGTCCCATTTTGAAAAATATGAAAAATGGAAGAGATTCATGAAGATGAGAGTGGTGGAAATAATGGAAGGAGAGGAAGGCTATCGCAAAAATAAAAAAGAGAAAATGAAACTCAAAAGGATATTGATATGGGAAGCCAAATAAAAATATCACAGGTGTTAATAAGAATTTGGTTTATGTCCACTAATAAAAATAAAAAGTTTCGATGATGAAAATGATATCGTGGAATATTAGGGGTATGAATAAAACCCCTAAAAAAAATTATTAAGGAATTAATAGGTTGTTATAGTCCTGAGTTTATTTTAATACAAGAAATAAAATTAAGCAGTGAGGAATGTAAGTATGCTTTTAAAAATATTTGGAAGATGCAGGTGATTGTTTAGCGATTTCTTCTATAGGAGCTTCAGCGGGTATTGCAATGATATGGGACAAATGCAAATGGGATGCACAACTATTAGAAGCAAAAAGTAATTGGGTTGGTGGATTATTTTTTAGGAAAGAGAAAAATATCAAAGTTGGGGTTTTAAATGTATATGCTCCAACTATAGTTACTCCTCGTGAAAGATGTTGGAAGGACATTTGTATATTTTTATCAAATAAAATAATGATTCATTGTGATCTATGGATTCTTAGGGGTGATTTTAATACTATTGTATCTCCTTTGAAAAAGAATAGTGACATTCTAGGATGGTCGAAATCAATGCAATATTTTGCTTCATTTGTCAATTCAAATGACCTTTGGGATGTTAGTCCCTCAAGCTTTCAATACACATGGGATAATAGATGCATTGGAAAAAATCATATAGCAAAAAGACTAGATAGATTTTTGTTATCCAATAAATGGTTGCAAAAAAATTATACAATCTCTTCAAATATTTTATTGCAAGCAAGATTAGATCACAAACCCATTCTTTTGACTTGTGATTCACCTAACAATGGTCATCCAAAGCCATTTTGCTTCCAGACTATGTGGTTCCAAGAACCTGATTTTTTCCAGATGGTTATGTTATGGTGGGATGAATCAAAATTTGAAGGATCATGTATGTACAAGTTTGTTCAAAAGTTGAAATATTTAAAGGAGCAAATGAAGATATGGAATGTCAAATATTTTGGTAACATTTTTAAAGAAAAAAAATAAATTGAATCCAAACTCAAAAATTTATAAGAGAGTAGAAATTAATGGAATGGACCAGGATTCTTATGTGAAAGAAAAATAATTACTTTCTAATTATCATATTGCATTGAAGAAGGAGGATTCATATTGGTTCCAAAAATCTAGAGAGAAATGGCTCAAGGAAGGAGATAGAAATACAAAAAAAATCATGCTACAGCAAAAAAAAACAAAATATTATAACTCGAGATGGAACAAATATTGAGGATGAAGAAGATATAAGGAAGGAAGTGATAAATTATTTCAAAAATACTTTATCAAATTCTAGGCAATATAAGAAGGCACAAGAAAAAAGTTTGCAAAATGTTCCATCGCTTATCACTCAAGGACAAAATGAAATCTTGATGAAAAATATTTCTATGGAGGAGCTCCATGAAGTAGTTTTCTCTTTCCATCCTAACAAGGCACCTAACCCCAATGGATAACCTGTAATTTTCTTTCAATTTTTTTGGGATTTATTAAAGAGTGATATGTTATATGCAGTTAAAGAGGCTCAAAAAATAAAGGCTATAATAAGTGAGATCAATGCTACTTTTATTACCTTGGTTCCCAAGAAATATGACACACAATATTTTGATAACTTTTGTCCAATAAGTGGGACTTGATGCGAACAAAAGGAGGTGTTTCCATGACTTTGGAGCTTTGCTAGGGTTTCATGAGGAAAAACTACTCTGCTAGGGTTTGATGAAGAAAAACTACTCTACGGGGATGGTAGCAGCTTTCGAAGGAGGTCTAAAAAATTGGAGGAATGTCATTATGGCATCGACTCTGACACAGATAGTGCATGCTCGTGATGTTTTTTCATTTGAAAATGACTAGAAGGAACAGGATTTTCTAGTGCATGTCGGTAACCACTTGTTAAAGAACAATGGATGTTTGGAATGATGTGAAGCCAGGCCAGTTCTAGTGGTTCAACCAGACTCGATGGCGGAAGATGTGGAGTACCTAACAATTTTTGGGCATCCAAATTTATCTTCCTTTTATGGAGGCTTAGGTTAGGAACACTTGGAATCCTGAAGGCGATGTGGAGGTGATGCTGAGTGTGAATAACTATTTTGTGGTGGTTTTCTCTTGTATTGTGGATCGTAACAAAGCATTTGAAGGGGGTCCTTATTTATATAAACAAGTTGGACTCTCTCTTAAAACTTGGCATGTGGGTTTCAATCCATCAGAGGAGCAATCATCGTGGGTTACAGTATGGGTGTGACTTCCATGGCTCCCATTAGAATTCTAGAGAACCGATATTTTGCATTAGATTGCCCTTCTGCTTGGGAAGCCGATTGGACCGTCACAATAGACAATGGATAAAAAAGTAATCTCTATTGCTCATATTTGTGTTGAAATTAACTTAAATAATCCTATTCTAGATTCTATTAAAATACAATTTGGATCAACTACATGGGTTCAAAAACTTGACTATGAAGCTCTTCCATTTCATTGTCAGATTTACCATGAATATGGCCACCTGCAAAGAAAATGCCCTAAGTTTATCCCACCTGTGGATTCAAATATTGGGCCCTCTCGGTCTGGACAAAGTTTGGATAAAGTAAAAGCCCTGATAAAGGAAGGATAACAGGATAAGGAAGGTTTTGTTCCGATAAAAGCCCAAAATAGAGGACGAAAGGCAAATAAAGACCTTAAGGATAGCCAGCTAGATGCTCTACTCAATGTCGCATGGAGATACCTGAAACATCGCTACCTGATGCAAATATAACAAGGTCGAATCAGATGTCTCTTCTTGAGGGGGAACTTAAGGAATCAGGTCTAGGGGGTTTAAATGAATAAAAAAGGGCTTTAGATCTGAGTATTTGGGACATGGTTGGGTCTAGCCCTATAAGGAAAACTATTTTAGAAAGTTGTATAGATTTAGTTATGCCCTCTCCTACTTAGGCACTAATGCAGTCATATCCTTAGACTACAAAACTCCTACGGTGTTGGGATTGTAGCAAAAAATAATTAAAAAAAAAATTCGGATAAGAATATGAAGGTGGGTCGAAAGAAGGACCTGGATAAAATTAAGTTAATGGGGGAGACTTTGGTGGAGTCATGCTTGGTGAGAAAATTGGACTCCCATTTTTATAACCCCCAAAAATGATTATCCTCTCATGGAATGTAAGGGGTTTGAACAACATCCCCAGACAAAAAGTTGTTCGTGATTTGGTTCGTGTGCATTCTTCGGATGTGGTGTTTATTCAGGAGACTAAATTGGCTATTGATAGTATATTCAATATTGCTCCCAATTTGTGGAGAAGGGGACAATTCCAGTGTATTGGTGCATGTGGATATGCTAGTGGCATCACTTGTTTATGGGATCCTATTAAGATATCCCCTCTTACTTGGATTTCTAGTAGATGGTCTATTTTGATGGTCGGGCATGGTCTGTGTGTTTATTTCAAAGAGGAAGGTGAAATTTTTTTTATCATTGTTTTGTATGTGGATGACTTGTTGTTAATTGGTAATAATAAGGAGATGATAAAGTTACTAAAATATCAGTTATATTTTGAATTTGACATGAAGGATTTGGGTATTGCAAAATTTATTTTGGGTATGGAAAAAATAAATGATCGTGCAAATAGAAATTTATGGTTAAATCAAAAGAAATATATTGATTTGATACTATTGGTGAAACCATCCTACTTAAAAATGTGTATGCTCCTGTTGATTACAATGGTAAAGTGAATTTGTGGGAGCACATTTGCTTTTTGAGAATTTTGGTTCCCCTGTACCTATGTATTTTGGCTGGAGACTTCAACTCTATCACTTGTCTAGAGGAGAAACGTGGTGGGGTGGATCGTATCGAGCCTTTTTCTTCTGTCTTCAGTGCTCATATCCGGGCCCTAAACTTGGTTGACATCAAGCCATATAATGGGATCTTTACTTGGCACAATAGAAGGTGTGGGGGAGATTCCATCTCAAAGAGACTAGATATGTTTTTGATAGCCAGTTATTGGATGGGTAATAACAGAAGTGCTAGTTCTGTGATTCTAGAGGGTAGGGGATCTGATCATTGGCCTATCAAACTCTTTGCTTTGGATTTAGGGTTAAAAAATAATCCCTATTTTAAGTTTCAAATTATGTGGCTTTGTGATCCTAAGCTTCATGATTTCATGCAATGTTGGTGGACCACTGGCAAACCTCCTCATGGCACCGCCGCTATGTATTCCTTTATGAAGCGACTACAATTTGTAAAACATAAATTGAAGAGATGGAATAGACTAAATTTTGGGAACCTTTCCCTGGCTAAGCTGGTAGCTCTTAGGAGGATGGAAGAAGCTCCAAGGAAGATTAAAGATCAAGGATTCACGAAGGAGCTTCTTGTTGAGGAATCTGAGGCTACGAAAGACCTTGTTGAATGGGAACTGAGGGAAGAATTTTTTTGGAAAAAAAAAGCTCAAGTAGATTGGCTTTAGGAAGGGGATAGGAACACAACCTTATTTTATAACTTAGTTAAGGCTCATCGTAATGGTAACCTGATTACCTCTCTTGTGAATTCTTAGGGTGCCCTACTCTCTTCTTTTAGGGATATTTCAGAAGAGACTAAGAGGTATTTTTCCTCTCTCTTCAAGGAGGACTTCCTCTCATATGATGAGAATGAAAATCTTATTCTAAACTGTATTCCATCGATTGTTTCTAGAGAGATGAATGAGCACTTGATGGGTCCAATTTCCCTTGAGGAGTTGGAAAATGTTGTATTCAAGATGAAAAAAGGAAAATCCCTAGGCCCAGATGGATTCTCGATTGATTTTTATTAGGAGTTTTGGAATTTAATCAAATTTGATCTTTTGGAGGTGGTCCATGAGTCCCAAAAGAACAAACAGATGCTAAAGGCCCTAAATTCCACCTTTGTGGTGATCATAGCCAAAAAAGAGGGAGCAAATTCCTTGGATATGTTCAGGCCTATTGCTCTCTGCAATGTTGTGTATAAGATCATCACAAAAATTATTGTTGAGAGGCTAAAGATATGGTTGAGCAAAATCATCTCTGAGGAGCAAGGAGGGTTTTTTTTTGTCGAAAAATCTTGGATGGGGTTGTTATTGCTATAGAATCTATTCACTCGATGGAAAATTCTAAGGAGAAAACTATGTTCATTAAGTTGGACATGGCCAAAGCCTATGATCGGGTCAGATGGTCCTTTCTTCAGAAAGTTCTTGCTACTTTTGGATTTGAGGAGGAATGGATTAGATGGGTGATGAGTTGTGTTTCTTCTTTCTCATTCTTTGTTCTTGTTAATAATGAGCCATTAGAGTTTTTTGAGGCCTCAAGGGGATTGAGGCAAGGAGATCCTTTATCTCCTTATTTTTTTATCATTATGGCGGAAGGGTTGGGAAGATTGCTCAAGTCTCAAGTCATGTAGGGTCTCATTCAGGGGTGGAAGTGGGATAGTAGTTTGCCACCTCTTTCCCACCTTCAATTTTTTGATGATACTGCTTTGTTGGGAGTTGCCACTATCAGGGAAGATGGCAATATTAGACAGTCTCTTGACATATATCTTGGTGCTTTTGTACATTTGATTAATGAGGACAAGTCTTCTATTTGCTTCTTCAATACCCCTCCTCTTATTCAATCCAGGATTGCTCATATTCTAAGATTCTAGGTTGGGACTCCCCCTTCATTTATCTTGGTATTCCAATTTCATCTCATCCTCTACCTAGATCTTCTTGGCAGTCTATGCTTGATAATTTTAGAAGGAAGGTGAATCACTGGACTTTCATATGGCTATCCACTGTAGGTAGAGTGTTGCTTTTAAAATCTATTTTTCAAGCTTTACCTATTTATAGATGTTTTGTACAAATAGCTCCCTCTCACTTCATCAAGGACATGGATGCTTTGTCAAGATAGTTTTTATGGTCTGGAAAACTTGATCAATCTAAATGGAGTTTGGTTAGGTGGGATTCTATATGTAGGCTGGTGCAAGAGGGAGGCCTTGGGTTGCGACAGACAACTCTTTTTGGGTAGGATTTGGCTGCAAAACTTTATTGGAGATGGTGTACCTCTCAAGATCATATTTGGGCTAAAATATTATCTTATAAATACTTGAGAGGTATTTTTGAGGCTGATATCCCTAGATTCAGCTTGGTTGGGAAAGGTTCAGTTATCTAGGACACTTTGAAAAGAGGAGCTAATTTAATCAATCAGGGTTTGTTCTAGATTTGCAATCAGGGATAAAATACTCTTTTTTGGGAGGATTCTTGGGATGGCCACCCTCCTATCTTGAATCAATATCCTAGGTTACGTTCCCTAAGCATTTTTTTCTTGGAATCAGGCTGGTCTCATGTGGAGGACTTTAAAAAAATCTAGTATTTTGGAAATATGGAGATGTACAGGTGGAAATATCCGCAAGAATGGCCCTAGGGGGGATTGGCCAAGGATAGAGAGGTGCTTACTCTTATTCTTATGGGGAGGCCTTGTTCTTCATTGAGGGGTAAAGATATTATGGCTTGGAACCCTGATCCTAAGGGAACCTACTCGGTAGCCTATGGTTATCAGGTTCTTGATAAGCAAAAGTATGGGAGTCTTCCTGTCACTTGGTGGAAAAAGGTGTGGAAAAAATTTATCTGGCCAAAATGTAACTTCTTTCTCTGGTTTGTAGCTCATAATAAATGCCTCACTTGGGATAATGTAAGGAAGAAGGGATTTTAGGTTCCCTCTTTTTGTGTCCTTTGCAGTAAGAATGAGGATGACTCTTCTCATTTATTTTTCCAATGCTCCTTTGCCAAAGACATTTGGCATCGTTGGTGGAGCACCTGGAACCATCCATGTTTTCATGTGCTATCCCTAGTGGAGTTTTGGAGTAGTCTAGGCAGACCTCCGACCAAGGACCCCTTCCTTTGGGTGGCTTGGAATTTGAGCCCTTCTTGAATCATCTGGAAAATTTGGCTCGAACGGAACCGTCGCATATTTTAGGGCAGTTATTTGGTTGTTCAATAGATCTGGCAAAGGATCCTGTATATGGTTCAGGAAACCATCCATAGCAAATGTGATGTGGACCCTCTTTTGAATTCTAGGGAGGAGAAGGTACGGCAAACCCTTGGTCTCTTTGGGGATGGTGTGAACTCTTCTAGCCCTAGTAGGGTTCCTCAACTCAACAATAAGGTTAGGAGATATGGTAGGTGGAGGCCACCCCCTAGAGGAGTTTTAAAAATTAATGTTGATGGATCATCCAGGGGTAATCTTGGACATGTTGGCATTGGCGGTGTTGGGAGAGATTCTACTGGTGGTGTCAGTTTTTTCTTTTCCATTTATAAAGGTGTTCACTCCAATAATTTTATGGAAGCTCTTACAATTCTTGAGGCCTTGCAGAGGGGGTTTTCTCTTGGTTGGCATAGGATTATCTACGAGTTTGACTCTCAAATTAAGGTTAATATTTTAAACAGTAAAAGGGTGGAGGAAGTTAAATGGCAGTTGGCCTCTATAGCCGTTCAGATTCTTAGAATGAGTGAAGAGTTCAAATTTACATCCTTTGTGCACATTCCAAGGGAATGGAATGTGGTTGTTGATTACCTGGCCAAAAGGGCTTCTGAGATTTTGGATCCTTGGAGTATCGATAATTGGGAGAGTCTCCCATTTGGGGACTCTCAACGCCTATGGGATTTGATCCAGAAGGATGTACAAACTTAATGTGGTTTTTTCTTGTTGTTTTTTTTGGGTGTCATTCTAGTCTAATGGTTTTAGCCTGTTTGGCTATTTATTTGAGTCTAGGTTGGAAACTCAGTTGTACTCTGTAATCCAGAATTTTTATCAATAAATTTTTACCCCTTTATTTAAAAAAAAATACTTTCGTCCAATAAGCCTTTGTAATATGATTTATAAGATCATTTCAAAAATTATGGCAAATAGGTTAAAGGGCATTCTAGGGTGTCTTATTGCAGAGGAACAAGGTGGATTTGTTAAGGGTAAACAATTTCTTGATCGTATAATTATTTCACAAGAGGCCATACATTCTCTTCATTCTATGAAAAACTAGGTATGCTTTTGAAATTAGATATGAAAAAAGCATATGATAGGGTTTCCTTGAATTTTACACATGTTATCCTCAAAAAGTTTGGCTTTGATTATAGTTGGTGTGAGTGGGTTAAGTGTTGTTATAGCACTGCAAAATTTCCTATTTTGATGAATGGTTCTCTTGTTGGGTACTTCAAGTCATCTTGTGGACTTCATCAAGGTGATCCTCTTTCTCCTTATATATTTGTTATTCTAGCAGAAGCATTGGGGATAGCCTTTTTAAAGGTAAAAATGGAAGGAAAAATCAAGGGTATTCAAGTTGCAAAAAATGGTCCCTTCGAATCTCATCTCCAATTTGTTGATGATACTTTTCTTTTGGGCCATACCTCAGTCAGTGAGGCCATGGAGTTCAAATAAATATATCATTTTATGAGAAGGATACTTGACATTTGGTAAATACTTCAAAATCCAGGATCTTTTTCATTAACATTATCCTAGATTTACAAGAAATTATTATGAATATTTTAGGGTTCAAAATTGAAAAATTTCCATCAACCTACTTGGGTATTCCTTTGTCTGATAAAGGGAATAAAAAGGAGCTTTGGATCTCTTTTTTGTATAGAATGAAAGCTTGCTTAGCAGGTTGGAAAGGTAATTTCTTAACAATGGCAGGAAGGCTAGAACTCATAAAGACTAATTTGTAATCCATTCCTATTTATATGATGTCACTTTCAAGACTAACAACAGGAATTGCATCAAAAATGGATAAAATTCAAAGAGACTTTCTATGAAAAGGTTGTGAGGAAAAATTTAGGTTTCCTCTTTGTAAGTGGGATAGGGTTTGCAAAGGAAAGAATATTGGAGGAGTAGGCTTGCAAAATTGCAGACTTATGAATTTGGAATTAGGAGCAAAGCTTGGGTGGAGATTATTCAGAGATCAAAGAAAGAACTAGGAAAAAATATTACTTCAAAAATACATAGGTTCTCTTGATGCAATGAGATTGTTTAGGAAAAGAACTCTAACCAAAGGATCGTCAACATGGAACTTCATATCAAATAGTTTGCATTTGATAAAGAAACATATTATATGGTCAATCAATGAGGGGAGTTATGCAAATTTTTGATCTGATGCTTGGTTGAAGCCTTATCCTCTTATCTCTAACTCAAAATAGAAACCATTGGCTCAAGTGTGCATAGCATATTAAGGTCCAAAGGTCAAAGATTATATTTTTATGAGAAAAAACTCCAAAACATGGATTTTTTTTAGTAACCTAATTGAAGGAGATGAACTCAAAAAAATTGCGGATGAAATTCAAAATATGCTTCAAGAGTTTCATTTACCAATTTTTACACAAAAGGATGAGTTGGTTTACAATTTATCAAAGGATGGGGGATACTCAGTCAAGTTGGGATATGAGGATTTAGAACAATCAAATTTTTTTTCTCCCAATTATTTTCCTTAGAAGAATGTTTGGTCATTAGAGGCTCTCCCTAAAGTCTCAACATTTCTTTGGTTGACAGTTCAATGTAAGATTCTTACCGGAGAGAGCCTACAAAGAAGAGGATATTATGGACCCTTCAGATGTGCCTTGTGTGAGAAGGATTTAGAAATGTCAGACCAATTACTTCTTCATTGTTCGTTTGCTCACATCATTTAGGGTTATTTTTTAATAAATATGAAATTATATTGGGTAGCTCCATCAACATTGAAAGAGTTGATAAAATGTTAGATAAATTATAATAAAGCTAAAGCATTATGTATTCTTTGGAGGATTGGCCCTACCATTATTTTTTGGAATTTATGGTTTGAAAGGAATAATAGAATTTTTCAAAATAAATATCAAAATCATGCCCAATTTTGGAACCGTATTAGTGCCTTTCTTGTAGACTGTCTAAAAATATGGTGCTCATCATGGGAATTCTCAATTGCAAAAAAAGAAAAAGAGGTGCTAATAACTTGGCTACAGGATTTAAACATACATGGAAGAGTCATATGCAACAACGAAATTAAAATAAAGGATCTACTTGGATCTATGGTAAAATGGAAATGTCCAAAAAATAGGGTTTATCAAAATTATTTTTGATGGTGCTTCTAAAATAAATCGAGGAAAAACTGGTGGAGGTGGTGTTTTTAAAAATAGTGAAGGAAAAATTCTCCTCACTTATTCAGAATCATTGGAACTTCAACTAATAACTATGCATAGGTTAGTGCACTTCTTAGAGGGATTAAAATTGCAACAAAAAGAGGATGAAAATATATTTCATTTAAGGGGGACTCATAAATTATCATCAATGCTATTAAAAAAAATGGATGTGGATACTGGATAAAAAATAGTATTATTGTAGATGTTCATTGTCTATTACTAGAGGTAATCTCCTGGCAGTGTGAGCATATTTATAGAGAAGGAAATCGAGTAGCAGATAAATTAGCAAATTATGGTGTTGATCTTCATCTTGATGAAATTAAAATTTTAGAAGGCAACTGGCCAAGTGAGATTTTAAGTCTTATTAAAAATGATGTCAAGGAGTTTATTGTGGAAAAAACGCTTTGAGGAGGTTGAAGAGTATATTTAAGAGAAAAAAGAAATAAAAAAGTCATGATAAAAATGTATGCTACAACAAATGTAATATTTTGGTATTGTGATGGGAGTGGCCCCAATAGAAGCCACATATAACCTAAAAAAATAAGGACAATAAAAAATTATGTGTCATCTTCCAATTGTCCAAGAAAAGGGGGAAAAGGTTTTTCTTTATAGGTCCTTAAACCACTCTTGTTAAAGGCAACTAAAGAGTGGTGGACCAATGAGTAAACAACCATTCTTAGATAATGAGCACGTCGACAATTATAAAGTTTGGGTCTAAGTGTTTTAAATCAAATTATTATTAACATAATGTTTTTGACCTAATGCTCGAAGATTAATCTAATTAATTGTGCGTTATATATATCGTTGGACTAACAACCATATAGGTTTTGGTATATCGATGACAGCATGCAAGGTGAACTAGATCTAAAGTTTGATAAATCTTGATGGGCACATGCCTTCCTAAGCGGATCTAATGATGAGCAGTCGTAGAGGTGATTGATTTTTAATGATATATGTTTTTGTAAACATTATGAATATAATTTTGAGCCTTACATGGTCTAGGTGTGATCTAATAAAATATTTAAAATATTATTCAAAGAGTAAATTGCTTCTAAAAATGTTATCGACGAAGATAACTAAAACCAGCTTTTAAGGGATAAATGAAATTTTACACAAAGTCATCTAATTAAAAGGTTAATTTATCTAAGGTCTAACCATGGATTATTTGTTCTAAATAAAAGATAAAATATTGATTAAATCGGTTTGCCTAAGTTACAAAATATTTAAACGAATTAACTAAGCCTAAAATTTTAAACATTAATTTTCATAGAGATGTATAGTATACTTTGAACTAACCCTCGTGTAGGTTCACGCGATCTAACGAAAGCATTCAAATCAAAGAAAAATATATGGATGTGCACATCCAAAACTACAAGAAAAATAAGAATGTTATTTTAAGTGTATTTTCTGAGGTCAAAATAACATCGAATACATTTATTTGTTATACATCGAAAGTTTTATCCCTAGCTAATCCTCTTGAAGGTTTAAATGATCTAACGGAAGTGCTTCAACCTAAGTAAATTTGATGACATGCGCATCGCAAGATGAACTATTTTTATCCTCACATACACATAATCAACAATGACATTGACACCAAATCAAACCAAAGTACAATTGAAAGCTTAGTAACAGCTACAAATTTAGACTGTAGCCAAGGAAAGAAATGTTTAGATGATCAAACTAAAGCCTACGAACTGTATCAAGTTAAGTAAAAGCAAGATGCTCAAGTAACAAATCTGATACCTGAGAACCAAATTAGATCTCTTCATATCTTCAAAACGTGATCATGTACTGGGCGACAATGAAATAAATCTACTCATAATGGACTTGTATGAAAAAATTTCTCAACTTGAAGGATAAAGACGGATCGAAGCGGACAAGAATTGTTGTTCATGAGAAATTTAACAATGGCAATAGAGTGTAAAGTGTAGACTCAAATATTCAAGAAGTCTCAATGGTGCAACTAGTTCCTGTATTGCACACTCAAAAAATGTAAGAAGCACAACAAGAGTGAGAATATGTTCAGCTCGTAGAAAGTTATTCACTCAATGCTTCGATGAAATATAATTACAGATGGGTCACTCCAACGGAGTATAGTTATGGAAGTACATCATGATTTCTACTCCATTCATTTTATGTATTTCCATATCTTGTTTTCCATTCTATCCTTCTTCCTACCTATCACTACCCTCCTCTTTCTAGGCATTCTCTCTTGGCCATCATAACCATTCACCCCATAAAGCACCATCTCACCACCATCCCATGCACAAAATTACTCCCATTGTATTCACCTACTTCATAACCATTCTATAATCTATCCCATTCCATCCTACTATTTTCCATGTCTCATTCCCTCTCATCATCATGTCAAATACCTCTCTGTTTCACATCAAAATCCACTACAGCAAACTAGTCTGATCCCAACTGATAAAATAGATGACTAGGATAAACAGGAAATAACAATATATATATATATATATATGTATGTATGTATGTATGTATGTATGTATGTATGTATAGGTTCACCATTGGTCTACATAAAAGATAAAACATAAAAAATGCCTGGCCTACCATATTTTGAGAGCTCCCTTCAAATCATGAAAAAATTATGATAGGAAGCCTAGTTTTGAGTGGTTCAAAACAGCTAAATAGCATATAGAGAGATCAAGCCAAAGAATGAAAACTGTAAGGCCCAAATGAGGCCAATAATAATCAAATTAAGAACCAGAGGCTATAAAAGAAGCAGCCACGGTCAGAATCGACATCAAGCTTTAGAGATAGCAAATTTTTGCTAAGAGGTATACTTGAATGCCCTATATTTGTGTTGTTGTATTCTCTTTGTTCTATATTCTTTTCATACCTTGTTCCTCCCATTTGCTATGTAGCTAATTGATAGAATAGTGCTCAAGAAGCTAAGATCATTTCTAGATCTATTGAGCCTGAGGTCCAAATACTTTTTTGTTACCAGATTGGAAAAAGAGAGTAGAAGAATTTTGTTACAATATTTGAACATAGTTTTTCATTGTATTAATACATTTTATAGATTTAAATGACATTCTGGCAACTTTGCATTAATTTTTTTGAAAATTAATACAATTTTGGATTTCATTTTTGTCAATTCATTTTTTTTAGTTATATGTGTTGCTTCATAATAGATTATATTATTTGAATGTGTTATGAACATTTCTTTCATTGGTTAACTATTAGGTTTATTATGATATTCGAATTAATTTAATAGCGCCAATCCCTTCTTTTTTCCATTCTTTCTATTCATTTAAATGTGTTATTAAAATTGTTATAACAGTCCAATGAATCTAGGCACCAGTCTATACATAATGCATAATTAGAATTGTTATCCTTGCTTGGTCAATTTAATAAATATAGTTTAAACCTAAAATATTTAAGTTTACCATAGGTGTTTCCTTACCCATTTTGGTCCAGTAATAAAATATTTTTCCAAAATGAAGAGGCAGGTTGTCCAAAGCCTATAATAGCTCATTGGTTTCAAACAATTCTTGCAACATGACAGCCCAAATCCTATGGATGCAAGAAATTGTTCTAATAGTTTTTGGCGTCGTTGCCAAGGAAGAATTTTTAAATTCTAAACCTGGATTCAACAACAATTTTCTTATCAACCCGCAAACTAACACCAATAGTTTTTGGTGTTGTTATCAGGGAGGACTTGTTAAATAGATTGATCAACAAGCAGCCAATTGAAATAAAGAACCTATGATTTAATTTTTGCAGCTTTTATGTTCTTTGTTTCTTTTTGTTCATGATTTCAAATTACCTTTTTGAAGTGTTCTTGATTTTTCAAAGCTTTCTTGAAACTCCCCAAGAACCACTCTTGTGAGGTTGAGTATAAATATCAAGCAATCTTGATCATACATTCTATTCTTTCTGCACTACTTGTGCTGGTGACTCTGTCTGATCAAACCCAAAAATCAAAAATCAAGAAAGAAGGAGCAGAACATGCTAGCGCATATAAGGAGAAACGATAAGGAGCTATTTATAGAATTTGAGAACCTTGAGGTATTTACCCATAATAAAAAAATCCCAATTCTAAATAGTACTATGTATGAAAATAAATATTTTTTTACTAGTAGAAATTACATAAAGAAAAGTAAGAATCAAAATATTGTTGCTGCAGACAATGTTGTAGATGGTGTTTTAAATTTTTTTGTAGACAACACATCCAATACTTATCGGTCCCATAGCCTTGTTATTAGTGATATTGTAGTAGATAACTCAATAGATTATACTAAAGTTACCCAAACCACCATTCCTATAGGTATTGCTACTATAAATCAGAATTTTGTTACCCCTACAGTAACAATGGCTCATGTAAACATTTAAAATCAAATGAATCAGCAAAACCAGCAAAATCAACAAAATCAAAATAATCAGAATGTTCAAATATGGAGAACTAATAGGTACAAACCTTTCATTTTACCTGCAAATATGAATGCCTTACCTAGTAAAGCCCATAAGTATTTACCCAAATTTCAAGGAAATAATGCAATTATTGGTGAGGATCATATCAAGATTTTTCTATATACCATGGATAGTTTAGAAGTAGAGAATGAAGATGTAATCCTAAGGTTATTTTTCCAAACATTGGAAAATATACCAGAGAATGGTTTAACACCCTCCCAGCCAATGATATTGTAGACTTTGCAAAAATGGAGACTGTATTCCTGAGAACATTTGGAGAAAGAAAAAATGAACAATCATTTTTAACTGAATTAGCTACCATGAAGAAGAAAGAAAACAAAGCTATCAGTGATTTCAATAGAAAATTTTATAAAACTAGGAAAAAAATCCCTGTAGATCTCAGGCCTAATGACATCCAGTCTATCTGTTTCTATAAGAATGTTTTCCTAGGGGATTTTAATTATGAGTTGAGGCAAGAGCAAGCCACCACTATTGATGAATATATGGATAAAGCAATATATATTGAAAGAAACGTTTTAGATAGTGGGAAAATAAAACCATACTCTCTAGAAACAAACCACCTGATACAAAGCCTAAAAATGTAGTCATTGATTTATAGAGAATATCTAAAGCAGATCCTATGGAAAATATGGCTAATCAGATGACAGAGATGTTCAACACTATGAATAACAAGTTAGCTAGAATAGAAAGAAATAATAGGAATAATGGTGAATCATCACAACCAGAAAGGCTCCAAATTGATAATCGTCCTCCTTTCAAAAAGAATTTCAATAGAAATTGGTGAAACAATAATAACTCATATGAAGGTAACAGAAATAGGAATAATGAAAATAACTGGAAGAAAAGAGAATCTGACAGAGACCAAAAAAATGTTCTAAACCCTATCCCATCTGTTAATCTCACAGAAATTTTTCCTTATTTTTTCTCAACCTGTGATGCTCCCCACAATCCAGAGGGATGTGGAATATATTTAATTACACAACATAATGTAGATCTTAATTATGATTTAGAATATGACATAAGAATAAATGCTTGCTGGTCTTTAGAATATGAATCAAGAGCAAATTTTTGATGAAAACATGAATAAATATGCTTTCGATCATCATCCCCAAATCTTAGTCACTGAAGGTATTAAAATTTTGCAAAGACCACAAGAATCCAGATGTGAAAAAATGAAGCTAGGTAAATTAATTCCAACCGCTAAAGAGGTAGAGGAATTAGAAGCTACTGATACTCTAAACTTAAGGAATAGAAAAATCTAGACAAAACAGAGAAAGCTTCTACCAGTGAAATAAAAAACAATCCTCCACCAACAGGAATACAAGTAAAGAAAAAGTTGATAAGACCCCAAAAAATGTAATCCCAAATATGGTAGAATTAGAAGAAGAGATGCCTGAAGAAGAATGCACCAAAACACTTAATGTAAAAAATATAGAGTTTGATGCTGGTTCATAACTTAGTAAATAAAAAGTAAATATCACATTTGGTGAGCTCATGAAGGTTCAACAATATAGAGAACAAGTCTGTAGAGTGTTTGGACTCATTGAACAAAAATAAGATCCATCTTGCAATGCTGATAAACAAATATATTAGGATACCAGGTCACCATCCTCTATCAGACCCTTCATGTTTCTTTAAGATACAATCTAGATGAAGAATAAAGGTATGTGATCCATAATTGTATGCTTGATAGTGGAGCTTCACATAATATCATGCCCAAGATGATAGTTGATCAAATGGGATTAATTTGTACAAGATATTTTGCTCCTGTGTTAGCAATGGATAGTAGGCAAACACCCTATGTTTGAGTAATAACTAGATTATTAGTTTAACTAGACCAAGATCCCAAAAATGGTATAGTGATGGATGTTGCAGTAGTTTAAGAATTTACAATAATACAATAAAATAAAATTGGAGCAAATATTATCTTCTTATTATCTGGAATAATTTTGGTAGAGTTTCAGTACTCTGTTACAATCTCCTCATAGGCTCTGTAAGAGCTCACACACATGCTATAATTCAATATTCTTATTCATAAAAGAAAACCCTAAAACTGTCTTAAGTAAGAAAAAATCAAAGCAAACCCTAACCCTAGCAAGTCACATTTGTCGAATCTACATCAATGATGTTTATTACATGTCTTAGTATTTTGGCCATAACTTTTGACTCGGGTGTCCATTTGAGCCCATTTTTTTCCATATTGCACAAATTTTGAAGCTCTACAATTTCATTTTGTATCCCCTAAGAGAAGACACTTTCTAAGGCTAAAAAAATCATCTAATAGTCCAAATTTTCATTTTATTGTATGGCTGACCAGATTTCCAATATTCTCCCCCTTGTTGGTAAGGGAACTGACTATCAAGTCCCTTAGCAACAAAAACTAATGTTTTACTACTCCCTTAGTAAAAATATCTGCTACTTGATCGTGTGTGGATCAATACCTCAATTTAACTTGTTCCTTCTCTACCATATACCGAATGAAGTGGTACTTGATGTTGAAATGCTTGGACCTGGTATTGTGGATAAGATTATGTGCCAACTTAATGGCACTATGATTATCACTTAATAAATATATTGGAGTCCCTTACTTCTCCCCAATCTCTCCTAGCACCTTCTAAAGCCACAATTCTTGTGCACTTGCCGATGTAAGTGCAATATACTTTGCTTCAATAGAAGACAATGCCACTGTAGCTTATTTCTTGGAACTCCATGTCACCAAACCTAAACCAAGAGAAAAATAGTGCCCACTCATGGATTTCCTATCATCAATATTATTATCCCAATCACTATCATTGAATCCCACTAACTTCAAATTCTTTGCCTGTGAGTAGTGGATCCCATAATCAATTGTTCCATGAACATACCTCAAAATCCTCTTTGTTGCCTTCAAATGTAACTGTGATGGATTAGTCATATACTTGGAACACTGTAAAATAGCAAAGCATATATTCGACCTAGTGTTACAAAGGAACATAAGGCTACCAACAATACTCTTGTACTCTATTTTTTTTGCCCTTTAAGCTCCATCCTCCAAACTAAATATCTCCCCATGTGCAATGGGTGTTGCTATAGGTTTACATTCACTCAAACCAAATCTCTTCAGTATATCCCTTACATATTTGGATTGACAAACAAAAATCTCATTTCTAGTTTGATTTACTTCCATCCCAAGAAAGTAACTCATTAAACATTTCAAACTCCTTCATATCATGTTTAAAAGAATCATTCAAAGAAGAACTACTCCCCATAAATAACATATCATCAACATAAAGGCATACAATAAGAATATCATTACCTTCCATTTTGTAGTATAAATTGGGCTCACTCTTACTCCTTCAAAATTGCACTGTAGGAAGTAGTCATGGATTCTAGCATACCAAGCTCTTGGAGCTTGCTTCAGCCCATATAGAGCCTTCTTCAACCTGTAGACTTGATCTTATTTTCCTTGGACAAAAAATCTTGTGGTTGTTCCACATATACTTCTTCATCTAAATACCCATTGAGAAATGCACTTTTGACATCCATATGATGCACCTTCCAACTTTTATGAGCTGCCAATGATAGCAACATCCTTATTGTTTCTTGCCTTGCCACTAGAGCAAATATTTTCTCATAGTCCAAACCATATTTTTGAGTGAAATCCTTTGCTACCAACCGTACCTTGTACCTCTCAATTGATCCATCACTGTTCTTCTTGATCTTGTAGACCCACTTGCATCCTACACATTTCCTATCCTTGGGTAAATCACACAACTTCCAAGTATCATTATTTTCAATAAAATACATTTCTTCTTGCATAGCCTTCATCCACACTTTGTTAGTACTAGCATGCTCAAAACATGAAGGCTCAAAATCATCAACAACAACTTTTGAAGCTTTAGAAACTTGTGAAACAAGTGCATAGTTTACAACATCACCTTTGGAATCTCAATTGTCATCATCTCCATAAAGATGCAGGTTCTCTAACCTCTCTATTACTACATTCATCTTTGTATGCTGACTCCTTGTCACCCTCTTATGGAAATTCTTATCAAGAATTTGATATTTTGGGTGATCCTTCAACAATATTTTACCTTTTCCTTTGGAAGAACCTTCTCTTGGGCTTGAAGGTGCACTTGCAGAAGATGAACTGAAAACTTTTTCATGGCTGGGCTGAATTAAAACATGGCTTGGTTCCACCTTCTCTTCACCAAAAACATCCTCAACAAAAAATTTTTGTGATACCCAAATTCCCCTTTCATCAAAAATTGCATCTCTAGATACAATTATTTTATGTGAAATAGGATTAAAGAACCTGTAAGCCTTAGATTTCTCACTGTACCCAACTTCTTTCTATTATCACCATTAACATGCACAAAAGCCACACATCCAAAGACTCTAAAATGATTTACATTTGGCTTGTAATATCCCACCTAAGCTGAGATACAAAATTTTTGCCTTGTTTTGTCATTTTGGAAATTTTCAAAGTTTTCAGATTTTGTGCAATATTCTGATTTTTTGTATTTTTGCATATAAGGAGAACACACTGCTGGAAATGAAATCTACCTCTAACTTTCACACCATCACTCCAAATGCCATGAAATTTTTACACAATCTACTATTCATGTAATTACACAAACCCAAATAAGGAATTTGCAAGATTCAAAGAAATACCCAGAATATGGTGATCTGATTAATTCTGGAAAATATGTCAGCATACAGAAATCTTCATTATTTGCTCATAAATCTTCAAAGACATGCTTCTCCAGGGTGCTATTATACTTTCAAGATACCCTTTTTTCCAATGATGAAGACCCAACCAAAAACAACCCTTATATGAGGTGTTTGGCACTCGGATGAAGGGCACAATTTCTAATATGTACGGCCTGAGTGCTGATGGTGGTACGGCTGCCTTGAAAACCCTCTAAATCTGCAATGTTTTTCCTCTATCATGCTCCAAAACGGATCGGCTGGGCTAGAATTTGAAGTTCTTGGCCTTCTCTTACAAAACCCTTACACAAATAATTCACCATGAACTGAAATATGCTCCTGTTTGGTTCAGCCAAGACATGAAAAGAAGTCTGAAGTTAATGTGCAGCTGAGACCTCCAAAACCCTCTTCAATTTGTGCCCAAAAAACCCTTCAAAATTCCTCTCTTTGAAGCTCAAAGTCACTCCCTGAAGTGAGAGTGCAACTGACCAATATGAGGAGATCTTTCACTCCCGACACTGGTGTTCTTGCTGATGGATTTCGTCACCAACAAGCCAAGATATCTCCTGCAAATTACTACTGCAAGAATCCCTCTTCACAACTCCGAAAATAAGTAATGCCAAAGATGCTGAAAATGAAGTTTCATTGCTCTTTTTATAACTCTCCAAGAGGGGTCGACCTCTTTTTTCCTCTTTCCAAAGCAACATTAAAATAAAACATTTTAATTTTAATTCTCATAACTTGGCCGACCATATTAACAATTGATAAGTCACCTTTATATTTCTACTTGTTTTTTAAGTGACTAATAAACCTTATATCTCCCACATATGAAATATTATAAAGTTAAACTATATTAAATATTTAATTTAATATAATTAACTTTACACATTAAAATATCTGCCTCCTGAACCCCGGAATCCCAAACAAATTATGGAAACGGATACCCATTTCGTCGAGGTATTCAATCGTACTGTCTGTTTCCACCGATTCTGCCTTTGATCGACTTACTAAAAATAGTAAGTCCCCCTGAAACCTGCTGGAAACGGTCCTGAAAGCTGTCCACACTGAAAACTGAACGTCCAACAGTAACTCCATAACACCTGGAGGCTCCCAAACCCACGACATTGCCTACGGGAACCATTGTATAGGCAAGTCCATACTGTACCTAGTGGCTAGTTAGGAAAGGGGACATTACAGTCCTCCCTCCCCAAAATTGCTTGTCCTCAAGCAATACTTAACATAACATCAACATCATCAGAATCACCTAATCAGAACCACCTGTGATTCCAGGGTCCCAAACCAATCTCAAAACAATTATTACAGCTGCCACTTCTATATAAAAATCAACACAAAAATCTGAGTGTGAGGCCAAGATGCAAATCAACAATGTGTGGACCCAAGGTTGCCTCAAACATTCATCCAAGACTGTTCCCAAACCTGCTTCAAGCTGACCAAAGATTGTCTTCATGCTATTCCAAAACTGTGCAAAGGCTGCAATTGTGCAAAAACTGAGTGGAAATAGGCTCAAACTCTCACAGACCAGATCTGAAGTGATGCATAGCAGTTCTGATTTGTCATGTACAACAATGGTAAATAACTGTTTAATCTCTTCAAATATGTGTAAACTCAGTTCTCCTTTATTTATAATGGTTGTACTATGCAAGAGTGTGATAAAATTAGCAAAGGTAATGAATGAATCAACACCAAAGAGAGTGAAAAGGAAATTATAATCAACAAACTCTGGCTCTCCATATGCATAAGTCAAGTACATCACCTCTTCCTTTCCCCAAGGGAAATCCAATACTCCCCAACCTTGAGAAACATTATCAACATCATAAATGTCAAGTTTTATGACCAAAACACTCCTACATACCTCACTCCATGCTTTTCTTAACTGTTGTTCCAAAATGGGACTGAAAGTGCATGTCAATGGCTGAAGCTCTACTTTTCCCACGTTTCCAACTCCAAAACAACTTGCCCCCCAATGTATCAAAACTGAAAATGCAACTTTATCTCCATTATGTGCCATCAAATCCAAGTGTAACAGCTGCTCCAACTTCCTCAAAAACTGACAATGCTCCCTCTTCATGTCTTGCAAGTGAGCATACCTGTAAACTACTAACTTATGCTCATACTCAGCTCTAAGAACAGCCTTTAACAGTATGAAAGACACCTTATTATATCTCCCAAAATGGACTAACACAGGCCTCATACAATTCTCACCCAAAACTGAAAACACGTGTGGTGTAGCAATTCCTCTTGTCACCGAAAACTCAGCGAATGTAAGTAAATCAGACCTGATGTGATGTGCAGTCGTTGGTGCCTTACCGATCAGTCTACATGAAACCCATACTGTCTCCAATTCTGTCTCACAAGTTGTTAAAGATGTAACTCTTTTTTTTGCCAAATGAGACCTCAATTTCTCCATCGTTCCTTCCTTCATAGCCTTCCCAAATGCTGCTTCTGAAATCAGCAGACAATCAGTCCTATTGGTACCAAAATTCTCCCTCACAACAGTCCCAAAATCAATCTTGAAAATCAGCGAAGTGTTTGTCCAAAACAACATTGTTTGGTCATCAAATTTCCTCCACAAAGCTGCCCAAAACTCCTTGTATACTGCCTCCTCAGTTGTCTTCACATGTGCAGCCCAAATTGCACCAAGTAATGTAACAAATTCCAACACAACCATCCAATAACTCCTATACAACAACGTCTCATCATAGGCATGTAGTGCGCCAAGTTGAGTGATACAAGGTTCCAATTGACCCAACGTCCCTGCTAAGACTGTTCTTGCAAATGCATCCTCTGAAATAAGCAAATATTGTATCTTTTGTGTATCATAAACAGTCTTCATATGTGGCACAAACCTTCTAGCAACAATGTGACATCTTTCCTCATCATTTCCTATGGCTGTGAAATGTAAAACTCTGACAAAATCAGCGATGGTGATGAACAAATCTGAAGACTGATCTATATACATGGCTGCTACTAACACATAATTGAATTTTACACCTGGATTCCATGCATTTAAGGGCTGATGCCTTCCTTCTGACAAAGTGTGCTCATTGTGAATCCCATGAACAACAATGTGTAAAAGTTGTTCAATGTCCTTAACGTCAACCGAACTCAGTTTACTACTTCTATCAAAGACTGTACTATGCAAAAAATGAATAGAACCATCAAACATTGAGGGGAAATGAGTGAGAAAGAGTTTAAATTTTGAGTCAACAATCTTTGTCTCCTCATTCATGTAATCAGTTTTATACACAAGCATCATATCATCACCAACTGTGAGTGCTTCCTTTGTTAATACAGTCCCATCAAGTGCTCCAACTATCCAAAAACATGCAGCCCATATGATTCTTAACAACATGGAAGAATGTGGTGCAAGAGTCCCATACTTCTCATACATCACTAGTCTTATCAAACACATTGTTGCCACTAATTCATGAGTGCCAAAATATCTCAATCTGCTGCTATAAAAATCAGGATGAAGCTCATACCTTATGGGAGTAATATCATGGCTGATCCATGATCCCAATGGATGTAGAGATGACTCCAAGTGGCGGTCGTTCTCATCCAAACACCCCAAAACTGAAGATGTACTCTCAACTCTGTCCAAGACTGAATCTAAGCTAGGTTGGTTGGAAAAATAGTTGCCACCATTTATTATGAATAAACTTGGCATATTTGGGTGTGTATTGCTCTCTTCTAGGATCTCCAAATCTGAACGCTTTTCTTCAAAGGCTGAAACTATGAAAGAGAAGCCTCCAATGGCCTCCATGCCTTCATCATACCTTGGTACCAAAACACCTGGATCCCAAGGAACTAGGAGCTGATCTGAAAAGGTATGTTCATTGTGATCCTCATGAGGGATTGATTTCTCCCACACATCACTCTCCAAATCCAAGGAGTTGGAACTAGTGTGAACACTTCTATCCAAGGATTTAGTTTGGGAATCTAGACCATATCCATTATCATCACAAACTGATTTGGGAACTTTAATACATTCATCTGCATCATGTTCTTTCACAACAATCTCATGTGGTGATTCAATCTCTTGGTTAACCATTTCTGATTTGAATTCTTCTTCGTCCAGGGTAGGTACAACTTCAAAATTTTCCACTGAATTCTTCTTTAGATCCACAAGCTCTTCTTTACTAGCTTCCTCATGTGAAATTTCTGCCATGGGCTGCTCTTCTCCCCTAATCTCCTCATTGTCCAAGAAAGGTTTCAGCTTCCTCTCACATTGTTTAACAACACTATTAACCAATTCATGTGCAACAGTGGAAGCAACCAAGTCTTGCCTCCAAACGTCCAATAACATTGATAAGAGTGGTTGGTAAATATAATCACTTTCATCTATAATCAAAATCATAATGTCTCTCATAGCTGCAATAACATTATTAGCATGTTCTTTTCTAGCTGAAGCAATGAAATGATGAAACATTTCGTAAACCAACTCATCCATGTCCAAATCTAACAAGATGTTGCCCATTCTAGTTTTTGCAAATAATTCAAGTATGGAAACTCTCCTAGAGAAATGAGAACAAGTAACATCCTCCAAACTTTCAAAACTATCAACAAACAACTGAAATATTGTTCTCAATGTGTCATCATTATAAGGAGCTTTAGGAGCTGAAATTCTCAAAATTTCACTCAAGCAAGAAGTGACCATGAGTCTTACCTCCTTATCCGTGTGTTTCAACCATCTAGGCTTGCCCAAAGACTTCACCACCGGAGTCATAGCTGCTTGTAATATCCGAGAAGGTGATGAATCCATCATATACAAACAATCTTCTACCTCCCCTAGGACACAGTAGAGAACATCTTTTGGCTGAGATATGAATCCAAGTTTTCTTCCTGCATTAGTAAGCCTTTCGACCAACTCGTTTTCGCCCAATAGTGCCATGATCCACAATTAAAAATTTAATGTTCAAGAACCCTAGGTTTCATTTCAGCAAAATTCCACCACAAACCCTTCAAAAGTGCCCAGAAAATTTTTGAATGCTGATCTACTCAGGGATGCTGAATCCTCCTCATGAAACCCTAATTCAGATCTGATCACAGGCTGGCAGGAAACCAGCTCTGATACCACTGTAATATCCCACCCAAGCTGAGATACAAAATTTTTGCCTTGTTTTGTTATTTTGGAAATTTTCAAGGTTTTCAGATTTTGTGCAATATTCTGATTTTTTGTATTTTTGCATATAAGGAGAACACACTGCTGGAAATGAAATCTACCTCTAACTTTCACACCATCACTCCAAATGCCATGAAATTTTTACACAATCTACTATTCATGTAATTACACAAACCCAAATAAGGAATTTGCAAGATTCAAAGAAATACCCAGAATATGGTGATCTGATTAATTCTGGAAAATATGTCAGCATACAGAAATCTTCATTATTTGCTCATAAATCTTCAAAGACATGCTTCTCCAGGGTGCTATTATACTTTCAAGATACCCTTTTTTCCAATGATGAAGACCCAACCAAAAACAACCCTTATATGAGGTGTTTGGCACTCGGATGAAGGGCACAATTTCTAATATGTACGGCCTGAGTGCTGATGGTGGTATGACTACCTTGAAAACCCTCTAAATCTGCAATGTTTTTCCTCTATCATGCTCCAAAACGGATCGGTTGGGCTAGAATTTGAAGTTCTTGGCCTTCTCTTACAAAACCCTTACACAAATAATTCACCATGAACTGAAATATGCTCCTGTTTGGTTCAGCCAAGACATGAAAAGAAGTCTGAAGTTAATGTGCAGCTGAGACCTCCAAAACCCTCTTCAATTTGTGCCCAAAAAACCCTTCAAAATTCCTCTCTTTGAAGCTCAAAGTCACTCCCTGAAGTGAGAGTGCAACTGACCAATATGAGGAGATCTTTCACTCCCGACACTTGGTGTTCTTGCTGATGGATTTCGTCACCAACAAGCCAAGATATCTCCTGCAAATTACTACTGCAAGAATCCCTCTTCACAACTCCGAAAATAAGTAATGCCAAAGATGCTGAAAATGAAGTTTCATTGCTCTTTTTATAACTCTCCAAGAGGGGTCGACCTCTTTTTTCCTCTTTCCAAAGCAACATTAAAATAAAACATTTTAATTTTAATTCTCATAACTTGGCCGACCATATTAACAATTGATAAGTCACCTTTATATTTCTACTTGTTTTTTAAGTGACTAATAAACCTTATATCTCCCACATATGAAATATTATAAAGTTAAACTATATTAAATATTTAATTTAATATAATTAACTTTACACATTAAAATATCTGCCTCCTGAACCCCGGAATCCCAAACAAATTATGGAAACGGATACCCATTTCGCCGAGGTATTCAATCGTACTGTCTGTTTCCACCGATTCTGCCTCTGATCGACTTACTAAAAATAGTAAGTCCCCCTGAAACCTGCTGGAAACGGTCCTGAAAGCTGTCCACACTGAAAACTGAACGTCCAACAGTAACTCCATAACACCTGGAGGCTCCCAAACCCACGACATTGCCTACGGGAACCATTGTATAGGCAAGTCCATACTGTACCTAGTGGCTAGTTAGGAAAGGGGACATTACATGGCTTGTTGTTGTACCAACATTCATAAGGGGTAATATTCTCAAGACTCTTAGTAGGACTTCTATTTAAAATGTAATTAGCAGTCCTAATTGCTTCGGCCCAATAAAACTTACTCATACCATTTTCTTGCATCATGCATCATGCCATCTCCACTAAAGTCATGTTCTTTCTTTTAGCCACCCCATTTTGTTGAGGTGTGTAAGGACTTGTTTTCTGCCTTTTAATACCAAACTCACTACAAAAATAATCAAATTCATGAGAACATAACTCACCTCCTCTATCTATACTTAAACATTTGATATAATGACCACTTTCATTTTCAACTAGAGCCTTAAAATTCTTGAAGCAATTGAATGCCTCATCCTTATGCTTAATAAAATAAACCCAACAATATCTAGAGAAATCATCAATAAAAATTAGAAAGTAAGAAGCTTTACCCATACTCTGTGTCTGCATTGGTCCACAAATGTCACTATGAACCAACTGTAATGGATGTTGGGTCCTCCATGCTTCACCATGCAAAAAATTCCCCCTTGCATGTTTGCCAAGTGCACAGCCTTCACAAACCTCCTTGGAGTCTTCAACTTTTGGCAACCCATAGACAAGTGGTGAAAGCATCTTCAAACTCTTATAATTTAAATGCCCAAACCATAAATGCCATAGCCTCTCCTTACCTTCTACACCAAAAAATGCTAGAGCTCCCCCTTGATCTACAAATTGTAATGGGAAGAGTCTATTCTTGGTCATATTTACAGTGGTAATAAATTTTCTCCTCTGATCATAAATTTTGTACATTCTATCCTCAAACACTAACTTATAATCCTTTTCCAACATTTGACCAAAACTCATTAATGAAGCAGTACCATTTTCGAGAGGTCTTTTGTTTCTTCTATGATAATGGTTGCATTGTCAAACTTCTCTGTAAAGGTTCTTAAAACCTTTTTAATTACTACATTTTGCTTTATGATCTCTCCAAGTGTGGCCATTTTATTTACTATTGTTTTTACCCAAACACAGTAATCTCCTACAGTTTCATTCTCCTCCTATTTGAGATTTTCAAAATCTCTCCGTAAATTCTGCAACTTCACCTCCTTAACTTGGGTACTCCCCTAGTAATTCTCCTTCAACGCCTTCCAAACTTCTTACGCCAAAACATAGGCAGAAATCCGGGGAAATAGACTCTTGTCTAGAGTCAACTAGATGAAATTCAAAGCTAAATTATTTTATTTCTATTTATCCTACATCTCCTTCTTTTGATCTGCATTCAATGTACTCCAGTATTTTAGTTCGGTGAACCTAGCTTCAACAATGGCCCAAGCTCCTTTTGCCTTCAGAATCATCCTCATTTGGATGCTCCAATATTCGTAGTTGAAATCGTCAAATTCTAGGATCAAAATTGAATTGGTGTTGTTGGTCATAATAGCTCCCTTCAACATGAACTAAGATCTTCAAGAAGCTTCTGTAAAACTTGTAGCAAAAATTCCATAGTTACTCAAACCCAATTCCTTGATCACCTTGCTATGATATCAAATGAAGAATTTACAATAATACAATAAAAAAAAACTGGAGCAAATATTATCTTCTTATTATCTGGAATAATTCTGGCAAAGTTTCAGTACTCTGTTACAATCTCCTCATAAGCTCTGGAAGAGCTCACACACATGCTACAATGCAATATTCTTCTTCATAAAATAAAATCCTATAACTGCCTTAAGTAAGAAAAAAACAAAGCAAACCCTAACCCTAGCAAGTCACATCCATCGGATCTACATCAACGATGTTTATTACATGTCTTAGTATTTCGGCCATAAATTTTGACTTAGGTGTCCGTTTGAGCCTGTTTTTTTTTAGATTACATATATTTCGAAGCTCTACGATTTCGTTTTATCTCCCCTAAGAGGAGATGCTTTCCAAGGCTAAAAAAATCATCTAACAACCCAAATTTTTGTTTTAATTTATGGTTGGCCAGATTTCCAATAGTAGTTAATGTTGATCCTTTATTTTCATTGCTATTGAGCAGGCATTGGGCTAAAAAAGTAGGGGGATCTATTCAATTAGATTGATCCTATGCTACCATTCCTATTTTTGATAAGAAAAATGTAACTCTCTAAAGATAACGTTTCAACAAATATTTTGTACATTTGGTTAAGACAGATGATACTATGATAAACTTGGTAAATCCAGTAGAATAAAAAGGTATGGGAGTATATTTAGTATGGCATAACCCTTTCCTTATAGAAGTACCAAAATCTAAGGATATGGATCCAAAAATCATGAATATGGTTTATGTTGAATCTGACATAGTGTTGACACAAGAAATGTGAACAATGACTTTTGATTGAGCTAAATCTCAATCTAGAGCAAGTGCAAGAGTTAATCTAATTGATATAAAAGGAAATTACCTTGGTATTCCTTAAAAACTAGAATTTCCTTGCACCAATAATGTAGCTGAATACAAAGCTTTATTACTTGGACTCAGAAAAGCTAAATATTTGGGCATAAATTACTTGATTGTAAATGGTGATGCAGAATTGATTATCAAATAGATAAGAGGAAAATACCAAACCAAACATCATAGGTTAAAATAGTACAAAACTATAGTATTAGAAGAGATTGGCTTTCAATATTTCATACATTCCTAGAGAACAGAACCATATTGCTGACCTACTAGTTGTAAATGCATCAGGTATGGATAATATAGAAATCACTACAGAGTATATGGATAGGTGTCCAACTATCTTAGTTTATAAACCTTTTGTACCAGATAATATTGTCTACTTGCAAGTTTTCAAAGATGATGTTGACATAAAGGACTTCATGACATTATAGAATCAATATGCAGATATAATTTGTGATGAGGAGGATGAAGACAAACTAAAATATCAGATAGGAGAACCAGTAGAAGTAATCCAACTAAAAACAAATAGAATACCAAAAGGATTGGTTTCTCTAGAAAGTTTATTTGATGATTTTAATAAAGCATACAAACCACTTTAGAAAGAGACTATAGTTGAAGATGTCAACATTGGTATAGTTGAAGAGCCTAAAATAGTAAAAATTGACAAAGCTTAACCAAAAAAATAAAAAGCAGGATACATAAGTTTCTTAAAAAGAAATAAATAACACTTTTGCTTGGACATATGAAGACCTCAAAACCTTCAAAACAAATGTTATGTCATATATCATACCCCTGAAGGAAGATGCCAAGACTTTTAGATAGAAATAAAGAAAGTTTAATCCTACTTTACATCCAATAATGCAGAAGGAAGTACAAAAGCTGCTAGATTATAAACTTATCAAAAATGTAAGATTCTCATCTTGGATATCTAATTTGGTACCGGTAAGAAAGAAAAATGGGGATATCAGACTTTGTGTAGATTTTAGAAACTTAAATAAAATATCATTGAAAGACAATTATCCTTTGTCCAATATGGAATAATTGTTACAACCAATAGTTGGATCATCCAAAATGTCACTGTTAGATGGATTTTTTGGATATAATCAAATACAGATTAATCCAGAGGACAAACACAAGATAACATTCACTACACCATGGGGTACATTTGAATATTTTAGAATACCTTTTGGTCTGATGAATGCAGGGGTAACTTTCCAGAGAGCAATGGATTTCGCTTTCAAATGTTTGATGTTCAAAATAGTGATTGTATATCTAGATGATGTTACAGTATTCTTAAAAATCCAAAATATCACTTGGAACATCTTGTTGTAGTTTTTTCTAGGTGTAAGGAATTTGGAATTTCCTTGAATCCTAAGAAATGCATATTTGGAACCACACAAGTAAAATTACTGGGCCACATATTTTTAGAAAAAGGAGTGAGTATAGATCCTGAAAGAATAGAGGCTATCTCAAAAATTTCTCCCCTAAAAACATTAAAGGATTCAGGTCTTTCTATGGCAAAATAAATTTTGTAAGAAGGTTTATTCCTAATTTCGCATAAATGACCAAGATTATTAATGATATGGTCAATAAGACTAGATATATAAAGTGGACACCAAAAAATATGGAAGCATTTAAAAATATTAAATAAACCATTTCATTTGCTCCAGTTTTAACCTGCCTTGATTATTCAAAAGATTTCAATATTTATTCATTTGCATCTGATCATTCTATTGTTGCAGTGATTTCTCAAAAGAACGATGAAAAGAATGAAATACCAATAGCTTTTATGAGTTCAAGTTTGAAGGGAGCACATCTCAAGTATACTCTATTGGAAAAACATGCTTATGCAGTAATACAAGCCTTAAAGCATTTCAAGAATATAATTGATTTTAATATTGCATTCCTTTCATAGATATAAAGGATGTCTTTACTCAAGTTGAACCATTAGGTAATCCCGCAAGATGGATGGTAAAACTACTACAATATGATGTTGAATTCAAAATAGTTAAAACTGTAAGAGGGTAGGGCTTAGCTAAATACTTAGTTTAAAAAATAAGGAGAAGATTTTCTTAACATCGCTATAGTAGATGAAATGCATGACATCAGAAGGACTAATAATGTAGAATGTAAGTGGTATGATGACATATTAGCTTATCTTCAGACTATGTCTTTCCCCAGAGGCATGTCAGCTAGCAAAATGAGATCAGTAAAACTGCAAACACAAAAATATCATGTACAAGATGGTATGCTTTATTGGAGACACCCTTATGATGTATTACTAGTATGTCTATTTGAAAAAGAAGTCCTAGAAGTAATTAAAGAATTTCATGATGTTTTTTGTGGACATTTTGCACCAAAATCTACTGCTAACAAAATTATGAGAGCAGGTTATTATTGGCCTTCCCTGTTTAAAGACGAATATTAATATGTGAGTATTTGCCATAACTGCCAAGTTTTTGCAGGTAAGAAGCATTTGGCAGCTATGATCATCAATACAGTAATCATAAAAGCAACATTTACACAATGGAGCATCGATATGATTGGAGATATCAATCCAAATTAATCAGGCAGGCACAAGTGGATCATAACTGCAACATATTATTTCACTAAGTGGGTAGAGGTTGCTCATTTGAGAAAATCCACAAATCAAACTGTTGTTAATTTCTTAGAAGAAATTATTCTAACTAGATTTCGAGTTCCTCAAGAACTAGTAACGAATAATGGGAAATATTTTACATCATTTGAATATAAGAAAAAAATCCACCTCCCAGAAGAAGTGACAAGAGGATTTGCCTAGTTTTGACAATTTTGACAAGTTTTGATAAACCGTACAAGTAGGATTAAACCATACAAGCAGGAGGTAAACCATACAAATTGAAGGACAAATCGTACAATGTGCAATTAAATGCAATGAAATGCAAATTGAGATGTAATTACGCATGAATTTGATAAATGATGTGTTTAAGACATAGTAAAAGGCATAATTATATATTCTGTTATGCATGGGCAGTTGTGAATAATGAATTTCCTTAGTAACCACTTGGGAATGGCCTAGGAAATTTTATATAAGACCCCCTTTTCATTTTGATATTCTAGTTAATGCTTGTGAGTTTTGGCTATGTTTTGGTCTTAATAGTATGAAGTATTGATGCATACCTATGATTTTTGAGTACCTTTTAGTGATTGTATGGCATTTTTGATAAGTAATAAAGAATATTCTCAATTCATAGTTTAATCTCATATACTGTACGATCCTGGAATGGTGATATAATGTTTTTTAGTTTATCTTTGTTACATGTACTTCTTTATGGTTGTTGTTGATACTTAATGCATTGTTATGAAAGAATTGGATTAAACCAATACTAGTGTGAACCCTATGAATGATATTTGATGAGTATTATATCAATAAAGACATATTGAAGGCTATTATATGATTTTTGGATATTGCCATTGGAGGGAACTCACTCAAACCCTGATGTTGGAACTTGTATGTTGGTAGAAATGGATTAATTATCATTTTAGACCTTTAAAAAACTTAGCTGAGAGAGATTGGCACATAAGAGTATCCGATTTGGCACCCTATTGCACTTTTTTCCATACAAATCTTACACCATACCTCTTACAAATCATACAAAATAAACTTACCTTATTTTGTAGTTTATGTGATTGAGGAAAACTTACCCGATTTGGCAGTATTAGGAAATCGAACAATTTAGTTACAAAAATGTGTACGATAACTTGCAAAACCAAATCTGAAGGATTGGTTGAGTGTAAAATCATGCAAGACCTATAAATATATTATTTGTGATCGTACAATGGTATGATTTAGTATTCGTACAAGCTATTTTGTTGTCGCACATTGATAGTTATGAAGATTGTACGATTTGGTCCATCGATTGGGAATAGTAAATTGATCATTCTAAGCCCTTTAAAACCACCTCTCCATTGGGAATATTGCACCCCTATGCTAAATTTGGTGTCATTGTCGTATTTGGATGGACCCATTATCATTTGATAGGTTGCGCCAAAGTGTGCTACATTTGGCGTTGTTTTCTTATCAAACTTGGCATTTTTGTTAAAATGGATCAAACTGAAAAGTAATAATATTAAAAAATTTAAGTTGAATGAAAAAAAATAGTGTGAAAAGATGTATAATATAGGAAGTATGAGAGAACATTCCAGTAATAAGAAGCACGAGAATTGCTCAAAGAGAGAATGCAAGTAACTCAGACCATAGTACACATGAACCAAAAATAGAGCAAGTTTGGGTATCTGAAGAAGAATATTTTGAGGCGCTATTGATAGAGAAAGAAGATGAGGTACTAGAACCACATGACATAGAGTATCGATTTAATAGAGAAGTAGTGCATGAGGAAGGAGAGTGGATGGTGACACCTGAGAAAGAGACTAAAGGGTTGCAAGAGAGTGCAGAGGAAGAGAGTCAGGCACCAGGGAAATAGAATGCGGGGTATCAAGAAGAAATACCAAGACCATATCCCTCACATGAATTAAGAAAGTCACGAAGTGAATACGCCTATGAGTTTGGTCAACGATCGGTGGGACAGAATAAGATACCTCAGATAGAAACTTTTGACGATAAGCATAGCAATATGCCCCCAAGGAGGAATCAAATAGGGATTCCATGGGGCACCTCAAATGATGAGGATGATTCACAAAATATAGCTATGAATGCTAGGAAATAAATATGCCCACCCTTCATGGGCATAAAGAGGAAGGTTGTCACTAGTGATGTAGTTTGTGACACTCCTCACAGTAATAAAAGAGGTAGAATATGGTATAACATGGAAGATATTTTGATGGAAGATGTTGTCATGGAATATGTTGACATGGAATATATTTTGATGGAATATGTTGTTATGTAATATGTTTTCCAAATAGAACAACCCATCATACAATCAAAATTGCCTAAGGAAGAATGGGATTGTATGATTTTGCAAGAGGGAATTGTACGTTTACTAGGTGAAATTGTACAATTGGTAGAGATTGTACGATTTCAAGTCAAATCATACAATTTGAGATCATACAATATGAAATCATACAATGTGAAATTGTACAAGATGAAATCATACAAATTAGAACCGTATAAGGTGTTCCATCAGTGGTTAAGATAGGGTAAAATGAAGTCGACGATGAGCTGCTTAAGTGGGTTGAGTAAAGAATCCCAAAGTGCCTACATAAAGAAAAAATTGGCTTAGATAGTGATGGTTGTATTAGTTTTTCTATTGAGGGAACACATGAGGGACGTTGTTCCTCGATCCTACAAGGGACACTGTCCCTTGACCCCCATCACAAGTGGCGATGGGTGTTTCCCATCATGTTTATTATGTTATTCATCTTGATCATGTTTAAGGTCATAAGGTGGTATGAGCTGTAGATTGAAGAAATGTTAGTTGTAGCAGACTTATGGAATAGATGAAAGAGAAAGGAATATGATAAGTGATACTAGTAAGTTATTGAGAAGTGGGTTGAAAACTAGCAATTGCAATCCCTTCTGAAGAAAAATAAAAGGAAAAGGGAAAAAAAAGAAAAATAAAAAGACAAAAAATAAAACTCCTTGGTTGTGAAAATCCCTCAGGATGCAATTAAGAAAGAATTAGGTTGAAAATAAAAAATGGTGACCTCTTCAAGAGAGAGAAAATGGAAAAAATTATCTAACAGATCGTACAAATTAATTTTAAGTCTAAAAAAGCATAAGTGGGAGATCGTACAAGCAAAAATGGAAAAAGTACAAGCAGAATCATACAAGGAAGTATGTTGTATGATTTATAACATACAGTGTATGATTTTAGGAGCAGTTGTACAATTTTCAACCGTCGCATTTGTTAGCATATATGTCTTACATTATTGAAGCAAAAGGGTAGCGCACATAGGCACTCTCTAGGTTGGTTTAATAACCACCAAGTTGGTTTCATAAACCAACTTATTGTAACCACATTGTAATATTTATAATTGATATCAATCGGAATGAATCTATGCTTCGTGAAACTTTACATGGTATCAGAGCACAAGGTTGGGCAAGGTGGTTCGATGGCGGTTGGGCAAGGTGGTTACTAACTACTCCTCCATTCACGAATACACTCCGAGATGCAAGCTTTGGGAGATGCAGTGAAGAGACAAGACATAGACGTAACCAGACCATGCAAGACAAGACACAAATGATAGGCAATGAAGAGACAAGATATAGACGCGACCAGACCACGCAATACAAGACACAGATGCAACCAGACCATGCAAGACACAAACCTGACCAAACCATGCAAGACACAGAATGGATAAGGGACAAGACGTAGACGCAGAGCACCAGACCATACACGGGGTATTTGTGGATGAACGAGTTACGTGGCACTGAGAAGTTGGTTCTCCAAACAAAATGGTGAATAGGTGACCGCCCGAAGGCAGTCACCTTCAAAGAAGGCTTTCGTAGTCTTTATATCACTGCAAGTGCATCCTTCAGATGCATGTGGGATAATCCCACTTACGTTTTTTAAAAAAAATGTTTCTTCACTCCTTCTATAGGAAGCGGGTGGTGCTGGTTCATTCACAGCACCCCTTGTAGCACAATTGGTTGGGTTGTGTACTGCACTACACCCAGTCTCAGGTGCAAATCCCACTATGGGATAACAAAAAGGGCTACATAATTTTTTTTTTGACGTCGCTCCACGTTTTTTGATGCCTGACACCTCTTGTTGACACCCTATGCATCCTTTTGACGCCTGGTGGATGGCTTTGATGCTTGGCAGGTTTGGTTGACACCTACGCATTATTTTTTTATGCCCAAAGAAGCATTTTGACGCCTATGAAGTCCACAATTGACACCTTAAAAGGCTTCCATCAACATTTTTTTGAGTTAAGGTACAAATTTTTGTTCTTCCTTCTTTATTTTTCCAAACGAAAGGGGGACAGTATTCACATGATTCATTTGCAAAATTGTCAGATAAAGGGGGGAAATCAAAACATTTGTGAAAAAAATCTGCTAGATTTGTAATAGGTGTTTAAATTTGTGGGCATTTGTGATTTTTTTTGCATTTAAATATTTTTTTTCTTGCATTAACAATCATAAATTATAGATAAAAATAACACCCCAAATTTATAATCTATTTGTGCAATTTATTGCAAAGTAGCATTCGGTATTTGAGATACCTCTGGTCCACACTTACAGGTAATGTTGTCATGCTTTGGACTACTATATTCCCCGCCTAATATAGCTGTAACAATGACATCTAAGCTTGTTCTCTATTAATCATTGGGGAGAAATAAGGCAAACTATATCTTTTTTTTCCATTTCATACCCACATCGTGATTGTTGTTAGGCGTAAATCCTGACGAAAGTTTTTTTTCCAAAGTGTTTAGGGGAAGTTACGCCCCACGCATGAGGAATAAAAATTTCTATGGTAGGTTTCATTAACAACACGATGCCCTTTCAGTATCGCCTATGTTCAATATATTGTGCTTCTCATATGTACTTATAGTCTCCCTCACGTAAGGTCAGGTACATATTGAGTAGTATACTGTTCATATATACCTATAGTCTCCCTCACGTAAGGGCGAATATATATTTAATGGTTACAATATAAATATCTAGAAGGTATAAATAAAGGGAGACCAATTGATGATATAAGGAACCTTCATAATGGCCACAATTCACAAGTATCTCTCGGATTCACAGTTGTTGAAAGGTCCTAACTTTGTTCCATGGAAAACAAATATGAAAGCCATTATTCAATTGGAATATTTATGGGATGTAGTGACTGGAATTGCAAAGTGACCTCAGACAACAGGAACAGATAAAGATGCTTGGGATAATAAGTACAAGAAGAGTCTCGTGTTTATCTTGCTTGTTACTACAAATGAGGTGCAGCCTCATATTTGTGATGCCTTGATCACAGTATATGAAGGAAAGAATCAATCCACTATTCTAAACCTTCAAACTCAACTACATACTCTCAATATGAATTTTGGGGAAACATTTGATATATTCCTTTGGAGAGTGGCTGACTTGAAATCCAAATTGAATGCCATGGGAAAACCAGTGGATGATGATATCTTGAAATCTGTCATCTTGAGAGCATTGCTAGATTCCTACAATATGTTTATCACTTCTCTCAATGTTTTTGGTAGACAAGTATCATTTGTGAAGCTAGTAAATTTGCTTCAGATTGAGGAGGCAAATCAAGTTCAGAAATATGACGTGCCAGATAATGCCCTTTCCATACAACAAAGTGGTAAGAAACAAGGTCAGTTTCAAAAAGGGGGTCCTTCTTCCAAAGGAAAAGGGAAGCAAAATCAATAGAAGGATAAAAAATATTGCAATATTTGTGATATGAATAACCATGACACCAACAATTGTTGGTTCAAAAACAAGCAAAAAAACGATCAAGGTTCTAAGAAGAAGGGCAAAGACAAATAGAAATACAACAAGAAACATAAGCAACCTAAAGGCCATGTTGCTTATGTTGACTCCAACTCAGACTCAGATTATCCTAGGTCAAATTCAAATTCTGACTCTAAAATAGCACACAAGGTGCTCATGAACCATACTTCATCTTCCCAAATAGATGTTGTATAGTATATTGATTCAGGAGCTAGCAAACACATGACTAGGGACAAATCATGGTTTGATACTTTTATGGAGAAAGAAGGTAAGCCAGTCACAATTGCTGACAATCAAGTCTATCAAGTAAAGGGATAAGGGGATGTTTTTGTGTCCCTTCCTTATGGTAATTGTCAAATTGAGAAGGTTCTCTATGTTCTAGGATTAGCCAATAATCTACTCTCAGTCACACAAATGTTGGATAGAAACATGGATGTCATGTTTCGAGTTGTCAAAGGCAAGAAGAGATGTTTTATCACCCATAGTGGTAAACATGTTGCAACCATATCCTACAAACATGGCTTGTTCATTCTAGATGCTCTTTCAACTCCTCATGTTGCTCTGGCTGCAACTAAAAAGGAGGCCACCTCTCTCTGGCATAGACATTATGGGCACCTTAGTTTAGGATATTTGCTTGAATTACACATATATGGGATGGTGAAAGGTCTTCCTCCACTCTCATCTATCTTACCAGTGTGCTCATATTGCTTAGTAGGGAAGCAACACAAAGTACCTTTTGAAACTAGCTCCTCTCGAGCTACAAAGCCTTTAGAGCTAGTACATACCGATCTGTGTGGTCCTATGCCAACCAGCTATGGTGGAAAGAAGTATTTTCAACTATTTTTTGACAATTACTCATGGAAGATGTGGGTTTTCTTTCTTCAATTGAAATCAGAAGCATTTCTCTACTTTCAACAATTCAAGAAACTTGTCAAGGAGTTGGGATGTTTCATAAAAACCCTTCGCTCATATCGAGGGGGGGAATACACCTCTGAAGAGTTTTTAGATTTTCTTAAGAAACATGGGATCAAAAGATAGCTGACTACAGCCTATAAACCTTAGCAGAATGGAGTTGCAAAAAGGAGAAATCATTCCATTATGGAAATGGTTTGATGTATGCTAAAGGGAGCACATCTTGAGGATCAATATTGGGTAGAAGTAGTAAACACAACATCATACCTCCTAAATAGAGCACCCACTAGAGATATACAAGGAAAAACACCACAAGGAGCTTGGAGTGGTAAGAAACCCTCCATTTCTCATTTAAGGGTTTTTGGATGTAAAGCATTCATGCACATTCCAAAACAGAAAAGGAGGAAGTTGGATGAGAAAACCCTGCAGTGTATCTTTCTTGGCTATGATGAGTATTCAAAAGGTTATCGATTGATTGATCCTAAGACCAAGAAGACACACATAAGTAGAGATGTATTTGATGAAGCTTTCACATCAAAAGACACATCTACAGTTGTATACCTAGATGAAGAAGAACCTAAGAAGGAGGTTCAACTTCCACAACAACAACAAAAAGTCCCAAAATGGTATACTAGCACTTTGAGAGATGCTAAGTTGAATTTCCTTCCAGATCTATCTCTAGATAGGCCATGTACTTGCAGTATGACTCAACAAATGAGAGCAGAGGAATCTACTTCAAATGTTGACGAACTTTGTCAACACTTTGATTATTTTTCAATGGGTACAAAAAATGATAGAGAAGAAGATGAGGATGAAGAAAATGTTTATATGTCTACATTGAATGCAAATGAACCCACAACGGTTCAATATGCACTTGATAAACCACAGTGGAAAGATGCCATGGATGTAGAACATAAGTCTCTCATAAAAAATAATACTCAAAAGTTAGTCGATCTACCAACAGGAAAGAAACCCATAGGCTACAAATGGGTGTTCAAAGTGAAGTATAAGGCATATGGATCTATTGATAAGCATAAAGCCCGACTTTTTTACGAAGGGTTATGCTCAGAAAGAAGGCATGGACTATGAAGAGACTTTTGCCCCTACTACAAAAATGACTACCATTCGAGTACTTTGTGCCATGGGAGATCAGTTTGGGTGGAAGTTGCATCATATGGATGTTAAAAGTGCTTTATTGAATGGTGACTTACAAGAAGAAGTATACATGACTCAACCAGAAGGATTCGTGGTCGAGGGGCAAGAACAAAAAGTATGCAAGTTGATCAAATCCTTTTATGGTCTCAAACAAGCTCCTCGAGCATGGTATATCAAGATAGACAGTCACCTTGTGCAGCATGGATTCAAAAGAAGTCCTTCAGATGCAAATCTCTATATTAAGAAAAATAGTCCTGATATAGTGATTCTTGTACTTTATGTAGATGATCTGATCATAATAGGAAGCTCAAAAAGAATTATTGACTTAGAGAAAATGATTTGAAGCAATCCTTTGAAATGACAAATCTAGGACTTCTGCACTATTGTCTTGGTTTAGAAGTTACTCAAAAAAAAATTCATATTAGAGTAACATGAAAGAAATATGCCAAGACTTTAGTAGAAAAATATCAGATGACTAACTGTAAGTCAAAATCAACTCCAATGGAGCAAGGACTTAAGTTATCACGATATGATGAATCACCTCAGGTAGATGGTACTCTCTATCTCTAGTTGATTGGGAGTCTCTTATATCTGACAAATACCAGGCCAGATCTTAGTTTTGTTGTGGGCTATATTTCAAGGTTCATGCAAGAGCCTAAGATGAGTCACTGGAAAGCAGCAAAAAGAGTTCTTCGTTATGTTTGTGGTAGTACAAATTATGGTCTGGAATACAAAAATAATAATTTTTTCTTACTAGGATACACGGACTCGGATTATGCTAGATTCATTGATGATCGTAAATCCACTTCTAGATATGTTTTTCATCAAGGATCTGGACCTATCTCATGGCATAGTAAGAAGCAGCATGTGGTTGCTTTATCTTCTATAGAGGTAGAATATCATGCATCCAATGAAGCAGTCTGCGAGATAATGTGGTTAAGTCACATTCTTACAAACATGGGTCTTCCAAAGAATCTTCCTCTTCATTTTTTTTGCGACAATCAAGGTGTTTTGAATCTTGTCAAAAATCTATTTTTTCATGAATGTACCAAACATGTTGATACCAGATGTCATTTCATTCGAGATGAAGTTCCAAAGCACCATATACAACTTCAATACATTGAAGAACACAAGCTTATACTGAGAGGGGGGGTGAATAGTATAAGACCACTTTTCACTTTATCTTTCAAAGAAGCTTTCAAATCAATAACATGTAGAATAAAGATAGCAGTACTAACAGCATTAAAATAATGCACAAAACATCATCCACAAAGTGACACAGCAATTTACGTGGTTCACCCAAGGTGGGCTACTCCACGGATAAAAATTTTCTTCTAAAATTTGTATCAAAGTCCTCTGGAAATCCTTCCCTATTACAATTTTTATGAGCCTCAGCTCAAAGGAGACACCTTCCCCTAATTCTGCTTTGGCTGGTGATCCTCTAGAAGACCTCTATCTCCTAAGCCCTTAGCAAGTGGAACTCTTTCCATAGAAGACACCTGTCTTCCCTGCTCTAGCTGGAGATCTCTGTCCTCAACTCTGTCACCGCAAAACTGGTCCTCGAATTGGCACTAAACGTAGTCCTTCGATCTAGCACAAATGTCCTCTTTCTACCTCAAATTCTGTCCTCAATCTGGTTAAATAAAAATGTCTCATAGCCTTTCAAATGCTTGCTCAATACTATCCCCAAGACTTCACTGTTTTGTCATAGCTGTATTAGATGAAACCAACTGTCGCACAGACTACGCAACACAACAGCACACAGCACTTCAGCAATCAAACTTCTCACTTTTGTGTGTTGTCTCTGAAAGTCACCACACCAATAGCTTCTACTCCTTTGTGCATCCACCACCACTTTTGCGCTATCTGCGTTGTTATGGCCTCATCTTACACTCCTCGCTACATTCAAAATGACTCACTCTTTGCGCATCGCAAACTTTACTTGCGCAAGTTTAATGCACTTCGCACGCACACTTCGATCGATGCCAAACTCTTCAAGGATCCCTCCTTTTATACTCATAAACTCAATATTAGATCCTTGATCTTAGTCGACTGTTTAACCTTCAATCACATCGACTGTAAAACCCTGCACTGCGTCGGCCCAGATTTAACTCTGTCGACTTCACTGCCTCCCTATAGCTTCTGGCATGAAACAACATGTCACGATATCACGACATATTTGCCTATCATACACCTTCTATGCTTGTTGTCATGAAATCATGATACTATTGCCTTTGTTGACCTCCTTATCGCTTATGTCGTGAAATCACGACACTTCTTGTCTTTGCTGACGTCATCTTCTCTTCTGTCATGAAATCATGACACTTTAGACTTCAAAGCCTTCTTCTCCGCTTCTGTCATGAAATCATGACACTTTTGCCTCTTGCTGATGTCATCTACAATTCTGTAGCAAAAATGTGATGCCTTAGACTTCAAAGCCTTCTTCTCCGCTTCTGTCATGAAATTGTGACACCTTTGCCTCTTGCTGATGTCATCTACAATTTTCTCATGAAATCGTGACGCCTTAGAATTCAAAGCCTTCTTCTCTGCTTCTATCACAAAATCGTGACACCTTCACCTCTTGCTAATGTCATCTACAATTCTGTCACGAAATTGCGATGCTTTAGAATTCAAAGCCTTCTTCTCCGCTTTTGTTGTGAAATCGTGACACTCCTTCCATTTGCTGATGTCATCATTATTCCAATCGTGAAATCGTGACACATTCTGCAACTACAAGCTGCCAACTCAACCTGTCATGAAATCGTGACACTTTCTACATCCATACAAATTCTTTGTAGCCTATTGAAAAGGATTGAAAATCCAACTAAGTGTTCTATTATTTACAAATCATTATATAGGCACTAATGGCCCAAAATACATAACCAACCCATGAAATCATGGATTTGATTCAATACGCTCAACCAAAAGCTACAAAGGTGCAAAGGAGAATGCACGTAAACTTCTAAGTTAAGATTGCTAACTAGAAGATCCATTTTAGCTAACTTGAAGTACACACTTCCTACTTTGAGTTCACACTTGCTAACTAACACTCTAAAAGACAACTAGAAGACAACTAGTGCCCACAAGTGCATGTGAGAAGGAGACTCACTTACAATATGAATTTGCTAGAAATAAACTATGCAAACCTAAGCTAGGAACTACTAGAGGGGTCATATGAAAGATCTAACATCAATCCTCATCATGCCTCCCCACAATAGAAGCATTGGACTCCAATGCTTTCAAAAGAATAGGAAAGTCACGGGACATCGGATGAAAAGAAATCCAACGAGCATGATGCGGCAGCTGTCCTCGTCGAGCCACAAGATATGAGGTGGTAGACCCCTGGCGAGTCCGTCGAGTCTTCATGTCATAGATCTGATCTAAATCCAATGGTAAGCGTAGCTCGGGAACCACGTCCATAGGATGACTGATAGCTGGTGCAGTCTCCAATGTAGAGTCAAAGTACAACTTCAAGAGATCTACATTGACGACGTCATGAATTCCCAAGTGTGTGGGAAGATCAAGGCGAAAAGCATTCTCGGACACCTGCTGAAGAATAGTATAAGGCCCATAGCGAATTGGTTTGATTTTGCTATGAGTCTTATCAGTGAAACGCCGCTTGTCAAGATGCAACCAAACTTTATCACCAACCTGAAAAGGATGAGGAATTCGATGTCGATCCATGGCCTTTTTCTGCTGCTGCTGTGTCTTTTGCAAAATCTCAACCACCTTTGATTGAAGATTGTGCAAGTGTTGAACAAATGAGTGTGCCTTGTCTTGCTCCTTATGAAGATGTGAAGTGACAGGAGAAGGCAAAGACAAAGGTAACTCATAAGGTGCCAAGGGCTGAAATCCCATACAAACTTCAAAGGGTGAATGACCTGTAGAAGAGTGTAGGGCCCTATTATAGGCATGTTCAATATGCGTGAGACTCAAGTCCCACTTTTTTGGTGAAGCGTGATGATAGATTCGCAAACTTTGCACAAGTGTACGGTTTACCACTTCAGTCTGCCCATCGGACTGCGGATGATAGGCGGTAGAAAAGTTAAGGGAAACTCCCAAAATCTTCCACAAAGAATGCCAAAAGTGACCCACAAAGCGTGAATCACGATCCGAGATAATGCTGGTAGGTAGACCAAAGGAACGCCAAATGCTGTCAAAGAAAAATTGAGCTAAGTCTGATGCAGAACTTGTCTTGCGGCATGGAATAAACTTAGCCATTTTGTTGAATCTGTCAACCACCACGAACACACAATCATGTTGGCGCACTTTCATAGGAAAACCACTAACCAAGTCCATGGAAATGCTTTCCCAAGGACGGGAAGGAATGGGCAAAGGCATGCCTAAGCCAAACTTCCTATTAGCTGGTTTTGAGCGACAACAAAGCGCACCTTTGTTTGAGAAATCTCAACACATCCCTCTGCATTTTTGGCCAATAGAAAAATCGTTGCAAATGATGAAGTGTTTTATGCTTCCCAAAGTGACCACCATAAAGTGTAGAATGAGCTTCCTTAAGAAGTGACACTCTAGGCTCACAAGGAACACAAACCTTGTCCAATTTGTAAAGAAGTCCTTCTTTGATGTAGAAATCTTGGAAAGGACGCAAATTGGAAGAAGAAGGCTTACTCACTTGCTCAAATATTTTTCCAAAATCAGGATCCTGAGAATGCTGATTAGGCCAAGTCTGAAATCCCAAGTGCGAAGTGGACATAGCTGTTAAGGCAAGAGCGGTGGGAGGCCTACTCAAACAATCGGCAACGGTATTACTCTTCCCCTTTTTGTACTTGATCACCAAGTGAAATTGTTGGAGGTAAGAGGCCCACTTCATATGTCTTGATTCTTCAATTTTACTTTGAGATTGTAAAAACTTGAGAGGCATATGATCAGTGTGTATTGTATATTTTCCCAAAAGATAGTGTCTCCAATACTTAATGGCTTGAACTAAAGCATACAACTCCTTGTCATATGTAGAATAGTTCAACTTAGCGGCGAGAAAAAGTTTCGAATGATAAGCAAACTGGATGACCATTCTGTTTGAGCACAGCTCCTAAGGCAACTTTAGAGGCATCTGTTTCAATCTCAAAAGGTTGAGAAAGGTCAGGTAAAGTTAACACTGGTGTTGTACACAATTTCTTTTTGAGTTTCTCAAAGGCAACTTCTTGGCTTTTCTCCCAATGAAATGGAGTTTTGGACTTAGTGAGATAATGCAATGGAGCTGCAAGGGTGGAATATTGAGGAATGAACTTGCGATAAAAATTCGCAAGTCCTAGGAAACTCCTTAACTCAGTGAGAGTTGTAGGAGGGGACCACTTAAGCAAAACATCAACTTTTAGGGGATCTACCTGAATTCCACTCTCACTAATCACATAGCCAAGGTAAGAAACTGAAGTATTGCCAAAAGAACACTTGGAAGAATTGGCATATAATTGATTCTTCGCAAGAAGATCAAGGGTTTGTTTGATATGCCTAAGGTGTTCCTCCCAAGTTTTTGAGAAAATCAATATATCATCAAGATATATAATGACAAATTTGTCAAGGACTTCACGAAATACATCATTCATCAACCTCATGAAGGTTGCGGGAGCATTAGTAAGACCGAAGGGCATGACCAACCATTCAAAGAGGCCCATCTTCGTCTTGAAAGCTGTCTTCCATGTATCCTCAGCTTGGATACGCACTTGATGATATCCACTTTTGAGATCTATTTTTGAAAAGAACTTAGCTCCTTGAAGCTGATCTAATAAATCATCAATACGGGGTAAGGGATATCTATTCTTCACAGAAATTCTGTTCAAAGCATGAAAATCAATGCATAATCTCCAAGTGCCATCTTTCTTAAGAACTAACAAAATAGGTGAGGCACAAGCAGAAGTACTTTCCTTAATGAAACCCTTAGACAACAAATCTTCTATTTGCTTTTTTATTTCTTCATTTTGCAAAATAGATTGTCTATACATGGGAGCATTAGGAAGAGAAGAACCTGGAATTATTTCAATCGTTGTGATTAATTGTGCGAATTGGAGGAAGAGACTTTGGCTCCTGAAATATGTGTGAATAACTTTGCAATATTTTATCCATTGAAGAGTGTTGCTTTGTAATGGATGTAGATGTAGAAGTGTTTTGAGAGCGAATGAAAATTAGAGCAACATCACCACCTTTCTTAATTACTCTTTTCGTTTGCTTGGAACTTAGAATGATATTAGGAGTGTTGGTGCTTTTAATGAGAAAGACCTTACCATATTTTTGAAGTGTGTAGGTTCTTTTAAAAGCATCATAAACAGATCTCCTATCATCTTGAAAAGGTTGTCCAAGTAAAATCCCACAACAATCCATAGGAGTCACATCACAAGTGACTTGATCTATGAACTGTGGGCCAAGTGCAAATTTTAAAGTGCAAGTGTGAGTGATTTATGAGCCTCTTCCACTATCCTTCCAACCCAAAGAATAAGGTTGAGGATGAGGCTCCATAGGTAACTTCAAACGCTCGACAATGGACCTCGCAATTAGATTTTTCTGCGAGCCATTATCCACTATACAATCGAGTTGCAAAGTTGTGAAGTAAGTGGGCTCGAGTGATGAACAAAGCATCACGAGCCCCATCTGAAGAACTTACATTTACTAAGGTAACTTCATTAAGCTTACCTCGTAATTCCGTATATACTCTACTCTCTCCTACAGACTCAAGGGGACCCTTGGAAGCATCCTCCTCTTGAGTAGTAATCACTAAACTCTTCTTTTTGAGCTTAAAGCAATCAGCTTTCTCATGCCCTTTCTTCTTACAATAATTGCAGAATTTCTTAGAAGAAGAAGATGAAGATTTGAGAAGAAGAAGAAGGAGTAGAAGTGGAAGGGGAAGGAGAAGAAGGAGATGGAGAAGACACATTCTTCTTTTGAGCAAAATTCTTCTTTTGTGAGAAAGAATTATTCCCTTTTGATGAGTTTGCAACCACTTGAGTAACAGGTGTGCGGAATGCCTGCGATTGCGCCTTGAACTTGTCCTCCGCAAGCTGCGCATGGTTGAAAACTTGATCCAATGTTTCCATAGAAACAAACATTAGTTCCCTGTACAAATGCTCCAACAAGCCACTTTGAAACTTGAGAATCAAACCTGGAACATCATCCTCCACATTCACAAGTATTATGAACCTATTAAATTGGAAAATATATTCTTGTACAGACATATTAGTACCTTGGCGAAAATGAAACCATTTAATAACCAATTCCCTAGAATAATTTGAAGGATAGAAATTGGTCTTAAGACATTGTACAAGCTCATCCCATGTGGTGAGTTCTTGTCCTCGTTTTCGTTCCACAAGTACTTTGGCTAAGCCAGAAAGTTTAAGCTTAGCATAAGGCACTACATCATCTTCTGAAAGTTGAGAGAAAGCAAACCAAGAACTCATGTCAAGAATCCAACTATTCAAGACATCAGGGTTCCTGGATCCATCATACAATGGAACTTCACAACGAACTCTCAAACGAGAATCATGAGCAGAAGTTGAGGCATTATGCAAAGAAATGTCATTTACCTTCATGGCAAGATTGCCAAGGACTTCTGCCATGGTAGTGTCATTAGCCTTATCTGCCAAAGTGTTTACAACATGGGCCAATTATGCCACTTGGGCAGCCAAGTCAGAAGCCATGTGTTCTCGGGTATAAGCCAGAAGTAAAGATAAGAAAGCACTAAATCAAGGAAGTACAATGCAAATTTCCTTGTTACAATGGAGTGCTTTGCTTAAAATGGAAAATTTACTCCTAAGGCTATAAATTTTGAAATTTTTAAACTAATATAAAGTGCAAAATTAACATTTATTAATTTAAAAATAACTTAATTAAAAATTAAATTTCAATTAATCAAAGATTAATGAATTTAATTAAGTTATTAAAAATTAAATTAATAAAAATGAAATTTTTAACATGCAACTTTAAATAGTAAAAAAATTTAAAATTTTACAATAAATTTACCCTTGAATCTGCTGTTGCAACTGGACTTTAACTGTGCATGAAAATTTGGCAACCTCCAGTTGCACGGATCCCGAAGTGCAGAAACACCAGTCTTGCCTGGCATAATTCCCAAGGCAAATGTGCAAAAAAATAAAAAATTTACAATTTTCGAGGCAATTCCTCCTTGCCTATTCTGCACAAATTTTCGTGCACAAGGGGGGGTCCAAGCACGCAGCCGCCTGGCACGGTCAGTGCCGGCCATGGTGCTATCGACAAGTGTCCGACAACGATCGTCGGACGCTGCCCTAAGGGCTCTACGGGCCGCGACACGACAGCCGCTGTGTTGTCGAGCGTTGCGTCGCGAGCCGCAAGCCTACGGACGCTCGACGAGATGTCGAGCAGCTGCGATGGCTAGCCCACGGCACGAAGCCGACGCCGACGGACCGTCGAGTCGTCGAGGCCGACGAGCGATTCAGCTACCGTCGGCTCGCTCCGGGCGCTGCGTCGACGTCGGGCAGCGACAAACGCCGCACGGCGCAGGCGCTGTCGGCCGGCGACAAGTTCTTTGTCGAGCTCGACAGCGATCGAGCGGCCGCGCAGCGCCAGCTGCGATCGTTGTCCTGTGGACAGTGATTGCCGTGGCTGTTGCCCGACGGTCGTCGGTCGGCAAGCGACGGCAAGCCCGACAACAGTGCCGAAGGCTGCCGTACACTGCCGAAGCGGTCGAATGCAGCCAAATTTGCTATTGTAAAAAAATTACAGTAAATTGCAAATAATTTTTTTTTTTTAACAATAAATGCAGCAGATCTACAATAATATATTATTAAAATAATATATTAACAACTTTCAAAGCCTTTTAACACAAAATGAAAAAAATTTATAAATTAACCAGGGGGGGTTAATCCAAAATTTGAAAAGCTTTAAATTGTGAAAATGTGAGCAACCAGCTCCCACCAGTAGCTCTCCTTTCAAGATCCGGTCGACACACGACCAGCGTTTGAAAGGCACCCAGATCTAAGTCGACACACGACCTAGCTTTGGAAGTCCTCCTGGAGCTCTTCAGTACTCGAAAATGGGGGGGGCAGCAGGGTCAAATGGCTCCCTAATCCTAATTGGACCGTAGCTACGATCCAATCCCTTCCAAGGATCAGTATATGAAGAACTTTGGGGCAAAATTTTCCTATACTTCTTAAGCATAAGCAAAAAGTTGGATCGAGGGGTTTGTCGGCGAAGGAACTTCCTTCTCCGAATGGTTTTCAAGCTCCCTTTGGGCTTAAACCGAGTCCTCAATGAGAAAACGTTTCTCATAATATTTCTATCTCCTATCCTCTCACCTCACAAGCCCTAGTGCAAACATGAACTAGGCTATGATACCAATGAAAAGGATTGAAAATCCAACTAAGTGTTCTATTATTTACAAATCATTATATAGGCACTAATGGCCCAAAATACATAACCAACCCATGAAATCATGGATTTGATTCAATACGCTCAACCAAAAGCTACAAAGGTGCAAAGGAGAATGCACGTAAACTTCTAAGTTAAGATTGCTAACTAGAAGATCCATTTTAGCTAACTTGAAGTACACACTTCCTACTTTGAGTTCACACTTGCTAACTAACACTCTAAAAGACAACTAGAAGACAACTAGTGCCCACAAGTGCATGTGAGAAGGAGACTCACTTACAATATGAATTTGCTAGAAATAAACTATGCAAACCTAAGCTAGGAACTACTAGAGGGGTCATATGAAAGATCTAACATCAATCCTCATCACCTATCATGAAATCGTGACGCTTCTGGCTTTCGAACGCTTTCTCCACTGCCTGTCGCAAAATCGCCACACTTCTGGCTTCCGTACGCTTTCACCACTACCTGTCGTGAAATCGTGACGCTTCTCCTTTCAGGCTCTTCTCTTTGCTGCAAGTCGCAAAATCGTGATAGTTCTCACTTCGAGCTTTTTAGCATGTCGTGAAATCGCGATAGTCCTCAACTGGAACTTTGCATCCTGTCACAAAATTGCAACAGTCCTCACTTTGTCTTTTGCAGCATGTCACGAAATCGTGACAGTTCCTGAATCACTTTCTCTCTCTTCAAACTTGTCATGAAATCGTGACAGTTAACACTGTAGACTTCCTCTTCTTCAACATGTCATGAAATCATGACACTTTTCCTTTCGGACTCTCTCTCCTGCAACATGTCACGAAATCGCGACACTTGCTCGTCCAAACAACTTTCCTGGCAATGTGTCGCGAAATCGCGACACTTTTCTTTCTCTGCCTTCCTGCGCTTCCCGAGTCACGAAAATGCGACATGTCACGAAATCATGACAGTTTTGCCTGCTTTGCCTCTGCCTTCCAGCATGTCGCGAAATCACGATAGTTTTGCCCGAACTTTCTCTCTCCTAAAACATGTCGCGAAATCGCGACAGTTTTTCCAGTCGCCTACAAACTTTTTCTAACTTATCTTTTTCTGGATCTTTTGCAACTGGGCTACTCTGATTTTCTTGGAGACTTACTGACCAGCTGAAACCTTCATCAAAACACATACTTAGACATAAAAAAAAATTGCTTCAAGAACTCCTTGACATCAATGACAACAACTACACTTGAGCAAAGGCAATGTACCCAAGGTACCCAAAATTGCCAACAATCTCCCCCTTTGTCATTGATGGCAACACTTAACTGAAAACACATCTTGAAGAGCTAAAACTGAAATTAATCTCTTGAAGTTTTGCTCCCCCTGACTTGAAGCTTTCCTCTTCACTTGAAACTCTCCCCCTTACTCATATCTCTCCCCCTTACTCAAATCTCTCCCCCTTTGTCATCAATGGCAAAGGGTCACCTTTGGGGCTTGGGACTAAGAATGAGCCTCTTAGCTTAGTCCCTCCCCCACCTCCTGATGAGGTGATTAATTTTGGGGTGGGAGTACAACTCCCAATTTCTCCCTTAGATACTCAAATGTATCTTTTGGAAGAGGTTTTGTGAAGATATCTGCAATCTGCTCTTTAGTAGACACATATTCTACCTTGACCTGCTTATCTTGAACTTTCTCCCTTAGAAAGTGATACTTGATGGAAATATGCTTTGTCCTTGAGTGCATTACCGAATTTTTGGAAATACTTATGGCACTAGTATTATCACAAAATATGGAGATGGGTTGTTCATGCTTGACTTTGAAATCCTCCAAGGTGGTTTTCATCCATAGAACTTGTGTACACCCAGCCACTGCTGCTATATATTCAGCTTCTACTGTAGATAAAGAAACTAAAGGTTGTTTCTTACTCAACCAAGAAACCAAACTCTTTCCTAGAAAGAATGCTCCACCACTGGTGCTTTTCCTGTCATCATTACTTCCTGCCCAATCTGCATCTGTATAGGCTATGAGAGTAAAATCATTACCTTTGGGACACCAAAGCCCAAAGTCCATAGTTCCCTTCAGATATTTGAATATAATTTTAACTGCTATAACATGAGAATCTTTCGGAGCAGCCTAAAATCTGGCTACTAACCCAATAGCTTGCATGATATCTGGTCTGGTAGTTGTAACATATAATAAACTGCCAATCATCGATCTGTACAATTTTTGATCTGCCATTGGAGATTCATCATCTTTACTCATCTTGCACCCCGTAGTCATTGGAGTACATATAGGTTTGTTGTCCATCATCCCAAATTTTTTTAACATTTCTTTGATATACTTTCCTTGAGAGAGGAATATACCATCTTTTGATTGAGCAATTTGAAGACCCAAAAAGAATGACAACTCTCCAATCATAGACATCTCAAATTCCTTTTGCATGGTGTTAGCAAAATATTTGCACAACTAGGTATTATTTCCCCCAAAAATGATATCATCAACATAGACAACTACAATCAACATATCATTACCTTTATCTTTTATATACAAATTGCTATCTGCCACACCTTTCTTGAAACCTTGCTCATGAAGGTACCTGTCTAGTCTTGAATACCAAGCCCTAGGTGCTTGTTTTAACCCATACAAGGCCTTTTTTAATTTGCACACATAGTCCGATTGATCTGAGAGAGACACGCCTTCTGGCTGTTCTACGTAGACTTCTTCATCCAAAACTCCATTTAAAAAGGCTGATTTCACATCCATTTGGTACACCTTGAATGCTTTGAAACTTGAAAGAGCCAAAAACATTCTGATGGCTTCGAGACGAGCAACAGGAGTGAACGTCTCTTCGAAATCAACACCTTCTACTTGAGCATAACCTTTGCAAACCAACCTGGCTTTGTTTTTGACAATCTTTCCATCCTCATTGAGTTTATTTCTGAAAATCCATTTCGTGCCAATGACATTCTTGTTCTTAGGTCTTGGAACTAAATCCCAAGTTTCACTTTTCTCTATTTGATTTAGCTCTTCATCCATAGCTTTTACCCAAAACTTATCTGCACATGCTTCACTGAAATCTCTTGGCTCAATCTGAGATAATAAAGAAATATTTGTAGAAGCGTGTGCCGGAATGACTCTTCTTCTAGTTTGTCTAATGTTTGGATCACCAATGATCAAATCTTTGGGATGATGTTTCTGAACATATCGTGACGGAGTTTTAGGAAGTAGCTGCTATTTTTCCTCTTCTTCATCTGAAACCTCTCTGAATTCTTCTTGACAGATTTCATCACTGATTTCCTTGACAGGTTCTCTTATTCCTGTCTTTTCATCAACTGTTACATTTATGCTTTCTATGACTGTATGCGTTCTTTTGTTGAAACATCTGTAAGCTTTGCTTCTGCTGGAATAGCCAAGAAAAATTCCTTCATCACACCTAGGATCAAACTTACCCAGGTTCTGATCTTCCCTTCTGATGAAGCACTTACTCCCAAACACTTTGAAATGTTTGATTGTAGCTGTTCTTCCTTTCCACAACTCATAAGGAGTTTTATGATGATTTACTCTAAGTTGGGCCCTGGTGATAATGTGTACTATTGTACTGACTGCCTCTTTCTAGAAACCATCTAAAAGTTTTGACTCATTCAACATTGCTCTAGCCATATTTTCAATAGTTCTATTTTTTCTTTCAACTACTCCATTTTGTTGAGGAGTTCTTGCTGCTGAATATTCTCTCTTAATTCCCTGATGCTCACAGTATTCCACAAATTCATTAGAGGTGAACTCTCCTCCTCTGTCCGATCTTAAACATTTGATTCTCTTTTCAGTCTCATTTTCAATCATTTCTTTGAAAGCTTTAAATTTTTCAAAAGCTTCAGATTTTTCTTTGAGAAAGGTCACCCAAGTCATTCTAGAATAATCATCTATAAACAACATGAAGTAGCTTTCTCCCTGAATGCTCGAGTTCTGGTGGGGCCACATAAATCAGTATGAATGAGATCTAATGGTTTTGAAGAAGTATACCCTTTTGATTTAAAACTGGTTCTGGTCTATTTTCCATGTTGACAAGGACCGCAAATGGTGTTATGGGGCCTTTTAATTTTGGGCAAGTCTCTAACTGCTTCCTTGTTACTAATGTTGACAAGATTATCAAAGCTCAAATGCCCCAATATTTTATGCCATAACCAACTCTCATCTTCTTGAGTTAGAAAACACTTTTCCTTTCTTATCTCACTTAGCATGTAAAGATTGTTTGGAGTCCTTGTAGCACTAGCAATGAGTTTTCCATTTTTTTCTTTACGAATCTCACATCTATCTGAAAAGAAAGATACTATGTGTCCTTGATCACAAAGTTGACTCACACTTAGAAGATTATGTCTTAAACCTTCTACATAAAGCACATTTTCAGTTTTAGATTTCCCATCCAAGCTAAGAGTCCCTTTACCACAGATTTTAGCAGACCTGTTATCTCCAAAACTAACTGTTCCTCTGTCTGTGTTTTTTAAAACCAGAAACTTATCTTTTTCACCAATCATATGTTTTGAACAACCACTATCAAGATACCATTTCTCAGCTTTGTCTTGAGCATGAAAAATAGTTTGAACTATCATTGACTTAGACTTAATCTCATTTCTCTTTTTAGCAGATTTTAGGTTAGATCTATCCAAACTACACATCCTTGCTATATGCCCAACATTCTTGCAATTGTAACATATGACATTTTTATCCAAAAGAGGTGCAAAAGAGTTAACATTTTCTTTACTATGACTATTCACGGATTTAATGCAATGGATAGCTTTGTGACCAAATTTCTTGCAAGAAAAATAGTAGCCATGGAAAGTATTATGTAACCTGATTTGATGCCTTGGATGATTGTTCCTTTTGTGACCAACTGGAATCCATCGTTCTTCAGGCTGAAGATTGATCTTGTTGTCTCTTCTTCCTGTCATGATGCTTGAGAACATAACTTTATTCTCTGAAATCCTTAAAGCCCAGAAGAATTTACTTTAGAGATCGAACTTATCTTTTTCACCCTTTTCTAAAACTGTATGTTCTTCTGATAGATCCTTCTCCAAGCTATTAGGCTTTATCTGGAGAAACCTGCTCTGATACCAATTGAAGAACACAAGCTTATACTAAGAGGGGGGGTGAACAGTATAAGACCACTTTTAACTTTATCTTTCAAAGCAACTTTCAAATCAATAACATGCAGAATAAAGATAGCAGTAATAACAATAGTAAAATAATGCACAAAACATAATCCACAAAGTGACACAACAATTTACGTGGTTCACCCAAGGTGGGCTACTCCACGGATAAAAATTTTCTTCTAAAAGTTGTATCAAAGTCCTCTGGGAATCCTTCTCGATTACAATGTTTATGAGCCTCAGCTCAAAGGAGACACCTTCCCCTAATTTTGCTTTGGCTGGTGATCCTCTAGAAGACCTCTATCTCCTATGCCCTTAGCAAGTGGAACTCTTTCCACAGAAGACACCTGTCTTCCCTGCTCTGGCTGGAGATCTCTGTCCTCAACTCTGTCACCGCAAAATTGGTCCTCAAATTTGCACTAAACGCAGTCCTTCGATCTAGCACAAATGTCCTCTTTCTGCCTCAAATTCTATCCTCAATCTGGTTAAAGAAAAATGGTTCACAGGCTTTCAAATGCTTGCTCAATGCTATCCCCAAGACTTCACTATTCTGTCATAGCTGTATTAGATGAAACCAACTTTCGCACAGACTGTGCAACATAGCAGCACACAACACTTTAGCAATCGAACTTCTCACTTCTACGCGCTATCTTCGAAAGTCGCCACACCAACAGCTTTCGCTCCTTTGTGCATCCATCGCCACTTCTATGCTATCTACGCTGTTATGGCTGCATCTTACACTCCTCGCTAAATTCAAAATGACTCACTCTTTGCGCATCGCAAACTTTACTTGTGCAAGTTTAATGCACTTCGAACGCACACTTCGATCGATGCCAAACTCTTCAAGGATCCCTCCTTTTATACTCATAATCTCAAGATTAGAACCTTGATCTTAGTCGACTGTTTAACCTTCAATCATGTCGACTATAAAACCTTGCACTGCGTCAGCCCAGATTTAACTCTGTCGACTTCACTGCCTCCCTGTAGCTTTTGGTGTGAAACTACAACATGTCGTGATATCGTGACATCTTTTCCTGTCGTACACCTTCTACGCTTGCTGTCGCAAAATCGTGACACTACTGCCTTTGTCGACCTCCTTACCGCTTATGTCATGAAATCGTGACACTTCCTATCTTTGCTGATGTCATCTTCTCTTCTGTCATGAAATCGTGACGCTTTAGACTTCAACGCCTTCTTCTTCACTTCTATCACGAAATTGTGACACCTTTGCCTCTTGCTGACGTCATCTAAAATTCTGTAGCGAAAACATGATGCCTTAGACTTCAAAGCCTTCTTCTCCGCTTTTGTCATGAAATCATGACACCTTCACCTCTTGCTGACGTCATCTGCAATTCTATCATGAAATCATGATGCTTTAGACTTCAAAGCCTTCTTCTTCACTTTTGTCATGAAATCGTGACACTCCTTCCATTTGCTGACATCATCATTATTCCAGTCATGAAATCGTGACACATTCTACAACTGCAAGCTGCCAACTCAACCTGTCGCGAAATCGTGACACTTTTTGCATCCGTACAACTTCTTTGTAGCCTGTCACGAAATCGCGATGCTTCTGGCTTTCGAACGCTTTCTCCACTGCCTGTCACGAAATCGTGACACTTTTGGCTTTCGTACGCTTTCACCACTGCCTGTCATGAAATCACGACGCTTCTCCTTTCAGGCTCTTCTCTTTGTTGCAAGTCACGAAATCATGACAGTTCTCACTTCGAGCTTTTTAGCATGTCATGAAATCATGACAATCCTCAACTGGAACTTTGCATTCTATCATGAAATCGCAACAGTCCTCACTTTGTCTTTTGCAACATGTCGCAAAATCGTGACAGTTCCTGAATCACTTTCTCTCTCTTCAAACTTGTCACGAAATCGTGACAGTTAACACTGCAGACTTCCTCTTCTTCAACATGTCGCGAAATCGTGACACTTTTCCTTTCGGACTCTCTCTCCTGCAACATGTCACGAAATCGCGACACTTGCTCGTCCGAACAACTTTCCTAGCAATGTGTCGCAAAATCGTGACACTTTTCTTTCTTTGCCTCCCTGCGCTTCCTGAGTCGCGAAAATGCGACATGTCGCGAAATCATGACAGTTTTGCCCGCTTTGCGTCTGCCTTCCAGCATGTCGCGAAATCGCAACAGTTTTGCCCAAACTTTCTCTCTCCTAAAACATGTCGCGAAATCGTGACAGTTTTCCAACCGCCTGCAAACTTTTTCTAACTTATCTTTTTTTGGATCTTTTGCAACTGGGCTACCCTTATTTTCTTGGAGATTTACTGACCAGCTAAAATCTTCATCAAATCACATACTTAGACATAAAAAAAAATTGCTTCAAGAACTCCTTGACATCAATGACAACAACTACACTTGAGCAAAGGCAATGTACCCAAGGTACCCAAAATTGCCAACATACATTCCTACTGATGTGCAAGTTGCAGATATCTTTACCAAAGCACTTGGACGTATCAAATATGAAAAGTTTCGAGATACTATTGGAATTTTCCAATAATGTAATAAGGGGGGATGTTAGCATATATGTCTTACATTATTGAAGCAAAAGGGTAGCGCACGTAGGCGCTCTCTAGGTTGGTTTAATTACCACAAAGCTAGTTTCATAAACCAACTTATTGTAACCACATTGTAATATTTATAATTGATATCAATCGGAATGAATCTATGCTTCGTGAAACTTTACATAATTTTTGCATGAGTGAAATGATGAGTTATCAAAAAAAGAGTTGGAAAAAGATAAAAATCATATGGGATAAGCGATGATTTGTCAATCATCTAGGAAAAGAGGGTAAAAAGACATGCAAGAGGGTAAAGTGGCACAATTTTAAAATTTGAGTGGTTAGGATTTGATAGCAATTTAAATAAAGAGCTAATTTTAGCAATTTTGCAAATCATACAAGGAATTTGAAATTTTTAGGAGAACGAAGATGAAAAGCATGCAACTGAATGAAATCCACTGCATGGGCATTAAAATTCATCAATGAACTACAATATTGCATGATCCATTTCTAAATTTGCACCAGGGAGACTTTTTGCATTCAATAAAATTGAACTAGAAGATAAAAGCAAGGGTTTCAACTCTATTAAAAGTAGATTTTGAATTTTAATTAAAGAAAGCAAGGTTTTGTAGTAGAAGGCATCCAAGAAAGAACCATATTGTGGAAAAACGTACACCAGGGTTTGAAGAAATTATGGATTGGAGTTGAGTAAAGAAATTGCAAGGGAAAGGAGATTGCAAACCCTAATTAGATAAAAGCAGCCAAAAACTAACTGGAGAAGGTAGAGAAAACAAAGAATATCGTACAACCCTACATTACAACCGTAAAATTTTGTTTTTGGGGGTAAATTGTGCCAAATGATGAAAAATTACATAATTACCTCGAAATTGCACTAAAAAGATAGATCAGGACATTTTGACAACTAGGTTAATGAGAAATCATGAAGGAGAAGTGAAAAATACGAGTTTCAAGCAAACAAGGGTTTCAAAGGATGTGTTGTATGATTTGGAGGGTATATTGTACAATCTTAGGAAAACATTATGCGATTTCAAATAATTTTGAGGCCTATTTAAGTTTTTGAGCAAATTGTATAGAATCGTACAAAATTGTATGAATTCAGTGAAGGGGAGTAGGTAGATAGGGAAATTGTATGGATTGGTATGGGCCCTATACATTTTGGTGCAACAGATGTACGATTTGCATAAGATTGAACGATTTGAAGCAGTTGAAGAGATTGTACGATCTGGAGGTGGCTGTTGAACTAGAAACTGTACATGAACAAGCTAGGGGTGTATTGTATGATTTATAGTAGACTGTATGAATTTAGGGCAATTCTAATTACATACGAGGAGATGTCCAAATAGCAAGCTAACTAGAGGAATGGCAAAAAAAATATTTCAACCGAAGAGTTAAAATACCGGTTAAGAATAATTGCAACCAATAGAGTGGAACGGTCACCATGACCCTTGCACGAGAGAGAGTCACATCTATAGCAATACCAAGGGTGATATTTTTAGTCTCGTAGTTGGTGTGGTACTTGTCCTTGGAGGAGAGGAGGATATAGGCCATGGAGAGGGCAAAGGTATTGGAGGGTTGATCGAAGAAGGACACCACCAAGGTTTCGAGAGGAGGAAATGGCACAGGAAAGAATCCTAAGGAGGGAGTTGTGCATTAAAGTTCATTACCTAGATCCAGAGGATGATTTGAGTAGCAAACCTAAGGAGAACTAGGTTGAGATAACAAGGATATAATTTGTACAACATGGAGGAGATACATGCAGGAAGTGGTGGAGCAACGAAGAAAAAAAGAACTACCCATGGAGGAAATAATTTGAGAAGGCTGGTGTAGTTGTAATAACATAGGTGCCACCGCACCAGAAGACCTTTTATAACTATCTATTGCAGATGGTTTAGGCATATGATATTGCAAGTAGACTTGCCTATGTCAATATGGGCAAGCGATCGGTGAAGATAGAATTCATAGTAGAGGCATTCAGGAAAATATTTGGGTTGCCATAATATGGCACTAAGGTAGTTAAGAAGTTGCTTGATTTGATTGAGACACATCGCATCATCACTTCACTTACCAATGTGAAATCACTGGTCAAAGTGAATATCTCGGGTGTAGGAACTCGAGGAATTAAATAGATCCAACTGATGGGGAAATATTGGCCATGTGCCATGAATATTGTGATGGCTTTACTATCAGGAGAAACACGAGCCATAGAGATGCCAATCTGGATGGCTCAATATGTGGAAGGTATCACTAAAGGAATCTGATATGACTGGGGTACCTATTTGGTGAAAAAGATGCATGATGTGCTGACAAAGAGATCTAAGAATTTTGGGATGAATTTCCATGCTATTGGATTGTTATTAAATGTTGTTACAGAGATAGGAATCCATTTTCTAGGTTTGACAGAACCTAGGAATATTGATGCAGGGAAGCCAACCATTTTATGGTAGGTAAAGTCAGTGTTGATTCATAAGGAGACATAGATAAGTCTTGAGAAAAGAAAGTGCCTAAGCAGTAGGCCACTACATTACATGAGAGTATTTCTTTGAAGGAGGAGGTACACCATCGAAGGAAAAATCCTAAACAGTTGGAACCTAAATTGGAACAAAAAGCACGTTAGCAATGGCAATAGGAGTAGTCGTATGTTCAGGAAAGGGAGGAAATTATGGGGAGGAAATCCAGCCCAATACGAGTAGGAACAAGAAGACAACGAGAAAGAATGATGAACAATCCTATTTTAGAAAAACAAGTCAAGCCTGTACAGAAGAATTGGTAAGAAGAAGAACCATCAGACTTAGAGAAGCTGGATTTGCAAGATTGGAATTGGACAGAAGCATAAGAGATGGTGGAATCCCCACATATTTTCTAGCATGATAATTTTAGAATTTTGGACTCTTTGAAAATTTTGTATGATACAGAGGCAAATAGCACAAGTAGTAGCCACTACTCAGGAGAAAAAATAGAAATCCAAGACGATAGTGGAAGCCTCAAAAGAAGAGTCAAGAGAGAAGAAGAAGCCTCTCTTTAGATTCGTAATAGGAGGAGGTACAAATCAAAATGATCAGAGTGATGCACAAGAAGATACAAAGGCATCACAGGAACAAGATATTTTGTTGTTGACAAATTCACAACAATGGAAACCCAACAAAATTAGGAATAAGAGTAGGTGACATAAGAAAAATAGGTGGACTTAACTGAATAAAAAGAAGTCCAAGAATCTACAGGGCAGTAGAAATCTCATCCTGAGATTGTGAATATTGAAGAAGATATGGATATCGAGAGACAGACTCCACCACATGAAAATATAAACATAGAGAGAGCACTAATGGAGCTTGGGGGAAGCTCTAGTCACCACTTAGAAGAAGAGGAAGAACAAACTCCTACAGAGGAAGAACTGCGAAGGATGCAAACAAGTTACCTCTTGGAGGTACCATAGTTCTCAAATATTGAAACATAGGAGGATGCAAAAAGGATAGAAGACTAGGTGGAGCATTTCTTATCTCAGGTAGGTAATGCCATGTCCTGCGCTAAACTATAGTTTTTTATTGGATGCATGGGAGAGTTGAAGTTATGGGAAGAACAAGTGTTTATCGAATTGAAAAATATAACAAAATGGGTGAGCAGTGAGGAGCATACAAGTAAAATTATGGATATTTATGTACAACACCCATGGAAGTTACCCAGGGAAGAGGTAACAATGATGTTAGGAAGAGATGACTTTCTAGACAAAGTGATAACCAATTATAGGCAGCATCCAAGGTTGTATCTAGATAGAGCCAATTATTTGACTTGTCCTTTGAACACAACAGAGTTGGAACATAAGAGGGTCACCTCAGGGTTGGCGATCACTCTGAGGAAGTTGAACTTCCTAACATATTGGATAGAGTGGTTGAGCATAGAATTAGAGCAGATCTATAAGCTCAAGGAAGATCAAAAAGAAGAGACAGAGGTCACTTGAAAGGAAATGGTTGCAATGGAGGAAGAATTATAAAATAGTAAGGCTACGGTAGAATATAAGCTAAACAAAATGGAAGATGAACTGCTAAGTAATAGGACTGGTTTTGAGGCTAGAATTAGTTCGCTTGAAGAAGAGAATTGACAAGTCTCACAAATGGTAGAAGACATGATCAAGGAGTTGGAGGCTCAACTAAGAGCAAAAGAAGAACAGTTGTAGGCAAAGGATGAATAGTTTAGAACATAGTTGGTTGTGAAATATGAGCAACTAGTAGGGTAGGATAAGAAGATAAAGGGGCTCACACAGGACAATAAAAGATATAATGATATGGTCATGGATAAGCAAGCACAATTAAATGCTAAGGAGGATATTGTTCATGCTTTGGAGGTTGATAATTATCACCATATAAAGACCATTGTAGATAATAATGAAGAGTTAGAAGTAGCATCTCAAACAAAAGCACATTTCTAGGAGAAGCTTAAGAAGATTACTATTGAACGTAAACAACAATTGAGGAAACTCCTAAAGACTATCGAGGAGACAACCAATCAACATGGTATGAAAGTAGTGGAAATGGGAAACTACGTATTCAAGTTGTAGAATCAACGCGCAATTCTATGCAGCTAGGTGGAAGACCTAGAAGTCATAGTCAGATATTATGAGGTACAACTGAAACAGAAAGACAATTCGGTAAGGACACCAACCAAATTAAAAGGGAGGCCATATGTAGGCAACAAATTCACCTTCCAAAAGAAGAAGTGACAAGAGGATTTTCCCAATTTTGACAAGTTTTGGTAAACCGTACAAGTAGGAGCAAACCGTACAAGTAGGAGGCAAACCATCTAAATGGAAGGGCAAACCGTGTAATGTGCAATGAAATGCAAAGGAAACACAATTTGAGTTGTAATTGCGTATGAATTTGATAAATTATGTGTTTAATACTTAATAAAAGGTATACTTATGTATTTTGTTATGCATGGGTAGTTGTGAATAATGAATTTCCTTAGAAATTACTTGAGAATGGCCTGGGCAATGTTATATAAGACCCTCTTTTTCATTTTGATAGTTTGGTTAATGCTTGTGAGTTTTGGCTATGTTCTGGTCTGAATAGTATGAAGTATTGATGCATACCTATGATTTTTGAGTACCTTTTAGTGATTGTATGGCACTGTTGACAAGTAATGAAGAAGAATATCAATTCATAGTTTACTCTCATGTACTATACGATCTTGGAATGGTGGTATAATTTTTTGTAGTTTATCTTTGTTGCATGTACTTCTTTATGGTTGTTGTTGATACTTAATGCATTGTTATGGAAGAATTGGATTAAACCAGCACTGGTGTGAACCTTATGAATGATATGTGATGAGGATGATATCAAGAAAGAAATCTTGAAGGCTATTGTATGATTTTTGGATATTGCTATTGGAGAGAACTCTCTCAAACCCTGGTGATGGAACTTGCATGTTGGTAGAAATGGATTAATTGTCATTTTAGACCTTTACAAAACTTAGTTGAGAGAGATTGGAACAGAAGAGTATCTGATTTGGCACCTTGTTGCACTTTTTTCCCATACAAATCGTACACCATACCTCCTACAAATCGTACAAAAAAACTTACCCGATTTGATAGTTTATGTGATTGAGGAACACTTACCTAATTTGGAAATATTGGGAAATCGAATAATTTCATTACAAAACTATGTACTACAGCTTGTAAAATCAAATTTGAAATATTGGTTGAGTTTAAAATCATACAATCCCTATCACTGTATGATTTGGTATCGTACAATGATACGATTTAGGATCCGTACAAGTTGTTTTGTTGTCACACATTGATAGTTGTGAAAACTGTACAATTGTATGATTTGGTCCATTGATTGGAAATAGTAAATTGATCATTCTAAGCCCTTGAAAACCATCTCCCCACTAGGAATACTACACACTTGTGCTACATTGAGATGATAGAATTTTATACTAAGTATGGAATAGAACTTTCTCACTCTTCAAATTATTATCCTCAAGGAAATGGTCTCGTTGAATCCTCAAATAAAAACTTAACAACCAAAATTAAAAGATCATTGGGTAAGAATAAAAATATTTGGGATAGTGAACTAAAATATTTGATGATAGGTGCTCACTAAATCAAAAGTTAACCGTAAATTTCATTAAGATAAAACCAAGTTGTAACTATGATAATCTGATTCTTATAAAAGTTTTAAATCATCAACCACGTATTAAAAGTCTTGTAGCTTTGCTGATCTCAATGAGTGCACGTGAATTCTTGTCAATATAATGATGTATGATCCCAAATGTGCAAGGTCTTTAAGAGATCAAAATTTAATTTTGGTTAGCACTGATAAAACCTTGATTAACCATTTAATTAATGCGGGTTTAAAATCAACCTCACAATAAATCCTAAAGATAAACAGTGCACAACTTCTTATATTTGAATGATAGCACACAATTTGAATAAAATCTACTGGCACGTGCTACCTAAGGTAATTGATCCTTAACGTCAGAAGTTTTAAGTACCCAGGAATCAAGTTTTAATTAATCCTCATTAGCTTTAAAATAAACATGATTAAACAAGGGTCTTAAACACATTACAACCGTTCCCCCTTTGAAATAATCAATGCGCTTGAAATTACCAAGGTCTAAAGTGGAATTATAACATAAGGTTTCAAGTAAATTAAAAATGAGGGTTATGCGCCCCTTTGGTTAAATATTGGGCGAATCGCATGATCTTAATGATAATGCTAGACTCCAGGTTAATCCAACGGAGCAAGCTCGCTAAGTTTCCCAAACATTAAAAGCTTAAATCTAATGTGGTAGATAAATATCATGCATCTCGTAGATCTAAACGGTAATGCGCAATCCCCTTTTGATCCAATGACAAGCGCTCATCGAAGGGGTTGGACGATAACAATCAAATATCAATAAACTAAAGTCAAAGCATGTTAAAGCAAAGGTAATTACGATTAACGAGGGTTCTAAATGCATAATAAATGATTCCCCTTTGGGATAAAAAGCACACAGCTCTGAGATCTTGATGGTAGTGCTCACTCCCACACAGATTCGATGGGGTGCGCTCCCGAAGATGTTCGAAGGTTAATGCACAAGGTTTTATCGGATAATTAATTAAAATATATATACGTTGACGATGCCCCCCCTTCCTTTAGGTTAACCCGCATGCCTATCTAAGAAATTCAATGAGCGCATGCATCCATTTTTTTGATCTAAAAATAAGCGCGTGGAGGAAGTAATCACTTTTGAAAGTGCTTGTGATTCAATCAAAAGCTATTAAAGGTTTTAATCCCTGATAAATTTTAATAAATTTGGATTATGTGTGGTTTAATACATTTTCCTCCTCTTAGATAATGAGCACGTTGAAAGTTATAAATTTTGGGCCTAAGTGTTTTAAATCAAATTATTGTTAACCTAAGGTTTTCGGCCTAATGCTCAAATATTAATATAATTAATTATGCATTTATATGTATATCGTTGGACTAACGACCATGCAGGTTTCAGAATATCGACGACAGTGCATAAGGTGAACTAGATCTAACGTTTGATAAATCTTGATGGGCGCACGCCTTCTTGAGCGGATCTAACGATGAGCACCCAAAGAGATGATCAGTTTTTAATGATATATGTTTTTGTAAACATTATGAATATAATTTTAAGCCTTACATGGTCTAGGTCTTATCAAATAAAAGGATTTAATATATTATTAGAAGATTAATTGCTTCTAAAAATGTTATCCACGGAGATAATGAAAACCAAATTTTAAGGGATAAATGAAATTTTTACATGAAGTCATCTAATTAAAAGGATTATTTATCTAAGGTCTAAACATAGATTATTTGTTCTAAATGAAAGATAAAAGATCGATTAAATTGGTTTGCCTAAGTTATGAAAGATTTAAATGAATTAACTAAACCTAAAAGTCTAAACATTAATTTTCATAGAGATGTATAGTATACTTTGAACTAACCCTCATGCAGGTTCATGTGATCTAACAAAATCACTCACTTCAAAGAAATATCTACGAATGTGCACATCCATAACTACAAGGAAAATAAGAATGTTATTTTAAGCATGTTTTTTGAGGTCAAAATAATGTCGAATACATTTATTTATTATAAATAAAAAATTTCGTCCCTAGCTAATCCTCCTGTAGGTTTAAATGATCTAACGAAAGTGCTTCATCCGAAGTAAATATGATGACACGCAATTTGTAAGATGAACTATTTTTATCCTCATAAACACATAGTCAGCAATGACATTAACACCAGATCAGACCAAAGTACAATCAAAAGCTTAGTAACAGCTGCAAATTCAAATAGTAGCCAAGGAAAGAAATATTTAGACAATCAAACTAAATCCTATGGACTGTACCGAGTTAAGTAAAAGTAATATGCTCAAGTAGCAAATTTGATACCCGAGAACCAAATAATATTTCTCCATATCTTCATAACATGATCACGTACTGGGCGACAATGAAATAAACTCCTCATAATGGACTTATACAAAAAAATCTCAACTTGAAGGATAAAGATTGACCGAAGCAAGAAAGAATTGTTGTTCATGAGAAATTTAACAATGGCAATAAATTCTAAAGTGCAGACTCAACTTTTTGAGAATAAATATCGGTGGTGCAACTGATTCTTGTATTTCACACTTAGAAAATGTGAGAAGCACAACAAGAGTGAGAATATGCTCTATTCTCGAAAATTTATTCACTCAGTGCTTCGATAAAATATAGTTATAGAGGGGTCACTCCGATGGAGTATAGTTACGAAAGTACATCGTGATTTCCACTCCATTCATTTTATGTGCTTCCAAATCTCATTTTCCATTCCGTTGTTCTTCCTACCTATCACTGCCCTCCTCTTTCTAGGTATTCTCTCTTGGCCATCGTAACCATTCACCCCTCAAAGTGTTATCTCACCACCATCCCATGCACAAAACTATTCCCATTGTATTCACCTACTTCATAACCATTCTATAATCTATCCCATTCCATCCTACTATTTTCCATGTCTCATTCCCTCTTCTCACCATCATGTTGGGTACCCCTCTATTTCATGTCAAAATCCACTACAGCAAACTAGTCTGATCCCAATTGATAAAATCAGATGACTAGGATAAACTGGAAACAACAGTGTATATATATATATAGTTCACCATTTATCTGCACAAAAGATAAAACATAAAAAATACTTGGCCCTCCATGTTTTGAGAGCTCCCTTCAAATCAAGAGCAAATTGTGATAGGAAGCCCAGTTTCGAGTGGTTCAAAATAGCTGGATAGCACATACAGAGATCAAGCTAGATAATGACAATTGTAAGGCCTAGATGAGGCCAAGAATATTCGAATCAAGAACCAGAGGCTATAAAAGAAGCAGCCGCGGTCAAAATAGATATCAAGATTTAGAGATAGCAATTTTTTGCTAAGAGGTATACTTGAGTGCCCTGTATTTGTATTGTTGTATTCCCTTTGTGTTTATCTTCTTTTCATCCCTCATTCCTCCCCTTTGTTGTGCAGGTTTTTGATAGAATAGTGCTCAAGAAGTTGAGATCATTTCCAGATCTATTGAGCCCAAAGTCTAGAGACTTTTTTGTTACCATATTGGAACGGGAGAGTAGAAGAATTTTGTGACATTATTTGAACATAATTTTTCATTGTATTAATACATTTTATAGAGTTAAATGGCATTTTTCCAACTCTGCATATAATTTTCTTGAAAATTAATACAATTTTGGATTTCATTTGTCAATTCATTTTCTTCAATTCTGTGTGTAGCTTCATAATAGATTACATTATTTGAATGTGTTATGAATGTTTCTTCATTGGTTAACTATTAGGTTTATTACAATATTTGAATGAATTTAATAGCACCAATTCCTTCTTTTTTTCCATTCTTTCTGTTCATTTAAAGTGTTATTAAATTGCTATAACAACCCAAATGAATCTAGGCATCGATCTACACAAGGCATAATTAGGATTGTTATCCTTGCTTGGTCAATTTAATAAAAATAGTTTAAACCTAAAATCTATAAGTACATAAACTTGTAAAATCTTTAAGTTTACCACAGGGATTTCCTTACCCATTTTGGTCCAATAATAAAATATTTTACCAAAATGAAGAGGTAGGTTTTCCAGAGCCTGTAATAGCTCGTTGGTTTCAAAAAATTCTTGTAGCATGACAGCCCAAATCCTATGGATGCAATAAATTGTTCCACCAATGACATTTAAGTGCCTTTTTGAAGGTTTCACTCAAATTTGGAATTTTTCTTTTTTGTTTTCTTTTATAAAAAGAAGATAGAAGTAGAAAATAATAGTAAAAAAAACTTTAAAAAAGTATTATGTACATATTTACAATGTCATTTCCTTTTTAACCTTTTGGATGGGCCTTAAGTGATGTTGATTGACTAGAATTAACAATAATTTTCCATCTAGTGTTACAAGTTTGTGTGCATTTGGTCCTACAATTTGGAGAATATGGTATGGACTACTCCAAAGTGAATCATACTTCCCATGGCTTCCAATATTTTCTCCAGATTTATCCTATTTGAACTCTAATTCACCCTCTTTGTATTCTATATTGATATTCCTCTTAATAAACCACCCTTTAACTTCCATTTGTTTTTGCACACAAGTCTTTTAATGACCTTCTTCCCTTATTATAGCACTAATAAGTCATTTGATTATGCTTACGTTTAATGGATATCTATATTTTCAAGCTCCAATTGTTGAGACATTTGCAAAGAAGGGAGCTCAAAATTTATGGGTAACACTTCTTTTCCATTATGGGAAGATTTGTGGCTTGTAAGGTGAATATCTCGTGGAAGCTTTAGGTGTTAACCTATATGTCCATAATGACTTATTTAGTATTGTGTGTCAATATATCTATGACTTTGTTATTGTTTTTTAAGATCCTCATTATGTTTTTATTTGTGGATTATACTAAAATTTTGCCTCAAGGGTAGTAATTACACATCATTTTTAACACAAAACCAAATTCAAGTGTGAACTTTATTATATTGAACCCTATAAAAATTGTGATGTTATCAATAATTACCTAGAAGGTGTCCCAAATCTAGTGATAATATCTTCTAAAAGTTGGATAATGACCTAATTAATTGATTTTACTTGCATCACCTTAATCCACCTAGTAAAATAGTTGGTGGCAATTAGAATCCATCCATGTTTGGCACTTGATAAGGAATTGGTCTTGCCAATAAATTCAAGGCCCTATTTATGAAAGGGTTCAATGACAATGATGAGTTTTAAGGGTATTTTCATTTTTCTTCTATTACCCATGAACATGCAACAAGCTCTGTAATCCCTTATCCACTACAAGAAATTAAAAAATATGGTATATCTCACCCTAAGAATATTGTGATCTATGGTTTGGCCTAGAATAATGTCCTCCTTTATCATGGTACTCTTTCATTAGGGCTTTTGTCATTTCTTCCTCTATACATAAGAAAACTCCATCATTTATTTTTTGAAAAAGTAGATTGTCCAATCAAGTGTAATGCATTGCTTTTTGCCTGAATTTAACCCTTTCTTTAAGCATTATTCTCTATGGAACATGTCCTGATATCATGTATCTTCTTGTCTACCATCCATCCTATTTGATCATTAGGTTCAATAATTTCTACCAATATTATTTTGATCCTTAGGAGCTGATATAGCAAGAATTTTATATAAATCTCTCTCTCTAACTAGTTTGGTGGGTTTGATCTCTATGTAAATTTATTAGATGTTATTTATCCAAATTCCTTTCTTTTCTTCCAACTTACTACATAACACAATCAATCTAATATCAAGATGTATTACAAAAGTAATAGCTTGCTTTGAGATAGATAATATTTGAACTTTCTTAGGAATTGCATCATGGCAAACACATGTTTTTCTATATAAGTATATGTTTATTCATAATTGCATAGTTCTTTACTTGTGAAGGAGATAGGGTGTTATTTCTCTTTATCATTTTTTTAGTTAAAACAATTGTAATACTTTCATTAGTGCCAAACATATAAAGCCTAAAATCTTTAGAAAAGTCTAGGTTGACGAGGACCGGGACTTTTGTGATTGCATACTTAATGTCTTGAAAAGCATGTTTTCCTTCCTCATTATATAAAAAGATATATTTCTTTAGCATATTAGTTATTGGTTTGACTAGTTGAGAAACATTTATTATGAATTGTCTACAAACTAGATTTGATAAAGGAATGGCCTAATTTATTTGATAGATATGGATAAGGGTAGATCTTAAATAGATTTTATCATATTGTGATCTATTGTAAATCCATCCCTAAACACCACATGCCCTAAGATCTCCCCTCCTTGCACCATAAAAATAGATTATTTGGTTCAATGATATTCCATATTCTCTACACCTTTTGAAGATAGACTCTAGATGTTCCATATGCTCATTTCTTTCCTTAAAAAAGATAGTTAAACATGAGTATAATTTCATCTCTCAAACCTCTAAAAGCAATGTATATGGCTCTTTGGAATGTGGTCCCAAAATTTGATAAATTTAAAGGCACTCTTGCATATGTAAAGGTTCCCCATTTGATAATGAATTTTTTTTTGTGTCGATCATCATTCTTTACCCAGATTTATTTATGCCCTAAGAAACCATCTAACAATGATATCATCTAAAATCCAACCACCTTTTGTAATATTTGATATATGGCTGGAAGTGGGTAGTGTATTTTAATGATGCCTTATTTAGGTTTAAAAAGTTGACATCTAACCCAATGTCATTTTTTTATCGTGAATAAATACTAGATTAACAACCCATGTAGAGTGTTTTATGGGAAATATGTGTTAATATGACCTTATTAGGCCAAGGTTGACAAGATGAAATGCCTATAGGTACTCTTGATGTAGCATATAGGTAATTTTTATGTAGGCCTTTGAGTTTTCTCTATGTTATCCTATAGGCATTCTATACGTAAACCTATAAACATCATTCTATGGAAGCATATGAGCATTCTTCCATATAAGCCTATGAGCATATTTATGAAAGTTTATTGGCAATTTTTATGTATTCACTCCTAATGATATTGGTTAAACCACCTCTATGGTTAACCTTAATTGAAGGTTTTAATAAATTTATTAAATTGTAATTTAACCTTCAAGTCAAGTTATGTCGATTTGAGGTTGGGGTTTAATTGGAGATTAAGTATCACTATAAATATCTCCTAATGATTGATTATAAGATATTAATTTGTGATGTATGAGATCATGGGGGTTCCTATAGGCACCTACCCCTTCTTCCATATATTTATTCATGTTATTTATTTCTTTCTCTATTTTTGTTTATGTGCTCTTCTATTTCACTCTTCTTCCGTTTTCTATATATGATTGTGTTGAATGTATGTTTCATAATGTTTCTTTCAAGTATTATGAATTCCAACAATATGATCTGGGCTTCCAAGAGTTTTAGAAGCTCATTCATTATTATAGCTTCAATTTTAGAATTGAGTGGACTCTTTTTATGCTAAAAGGATAGGGTTCTAGTTCTATAGTGTTTTTGATGATGTGTTTATCATAAACCTTTAGGTCTTTGTATGACCAAGAAATTATGTCACAATACCTCCCACAAAGTTCTTTGAATAGGATTACGTCTTCTTAAACACATTCTTTTTCCAACAACAAATTCTTCCATTTTATGACTTTAACTAGATGACAAGAAGATGCATTCACCTTGATGCTAGATTTATTAGGACTGTCATTGGGTTTGAATAAATTTTCTAGTGTGATTAGTTCCCTTGGTAGTTGGTTGGCATTCAATTGGATAACCCCATTTTTTATATTTTTTCCATACTCATTTTTGTCTTTAATGTGTCAAGCTTCTTTAATGAGGAACTTTATGAGCTACTCATCTCCATCAAATAACTGCTAGTGATTGAAGTTATAAGGGATATCAAGTTTGAAGACTACCTCTAGATCCTTTGGCTTATCCTATAATTATAATTTTGGATCAAACTTTACAACCACTAAAGTAATTTCATTTGCCTTTACATTTAGCTCTTGAGGTATCACCTTGATCTCATAATTGCTAAAAGTTTCTAGTAGATCCTAAACTCTATGTTTGAAAGAATTTAGATGTTTTTTTTAAGGTGCACATTCCAAATTAACTTGTTTTATGGCCAACTTAGAGTTTCCAAATATCTTAATATTTTTAATATTAATATTTTCAATTTTCCTTAGCCCCATGCAAAGTGCTTCGTATTTGACTACATTATTAATAAAATTGAATAATAATTTACAAGTATAATTTACTTGAGTACCTTGAGGATCAATTAATTAAACCCTAATGTGTGCTCCATTTTTAGTTCTTGCACCATCAAAATGCATGGTCCATATTCCCTTTAGTCCTTGGCCTTATTGGATAACCAATCCTGGAATATTGGAAGGTTCCTCATATATTAGATAACTTTTAAGCTCAATATCTTTAAAATTTATATGTAGGTCCTCTATATCTTTTATTATACCTATGATCACATTAATTACATCCATGTGATCACCTTCAACTAATTCATCATCTACAAACTTAGATAACTCATTCCAATTTGTCATTCCATCATCTTCAAGTTTGTGCAACAAATAATTACAATGAGGTTCATCCTCTATCTTAACGAGTTTTCTTTTCTTGGGAATTTTCATGTGAGCATAATTCAATTCTAGATTTCCATATCTAGATAGCTTCTTAGTACATTCTCTTAAGAGTAGCATTTAAAAACAAGGAGGGAGATCAACGAGGTTCATCCTCTATCTTAATGATATTTCTTTTCTTGGGCACTTTTCACGTGAGTGCAATCCATTTCCAAATATCTATATTCATATAGCTTCTTAGTCCATTCTCTTAAGAGTAGCATTTCAAAAAAACGAAGGAGATCAACCACAATGACCTCTTGCATAACTACTAGCTCCAGATGTTTGGATATTATCATAATCAAATCCTTTAAGACTCATATGCCATTTACCCCAATAATTTCTTATAGTCTTAGTGTAGGGTAGTCCAATTTCTTTACACGTAACTTTTGGAATTTTTGTTACTACGACTTGTGATCCCACTAAGCAACTCATCAAATAATTTTCAATATTCAAATTTACATAGAATGATGGTGGTTTTAGTAATTTCAACTTTGGAGCATTCAAAATATTTGTTGTATTTAATTGGATGTCATATGGATCTTCTACAATCAAATTTTATTTTTCTATCGAACTTAGGCTATATTTGTCTTGGCAGCCCACTTTTAACATAATTTATTTCTTACTCTTTTAGGTCCTTTTAGAAATAATACATTTGACATGGTAGATCTAGTGCTTCTAGCATGCTTACTTTTATTATAATCTTCTTCATATTCCAATAATATTGAAGTTGAACTCAATGGTTTTGCTTTCACTACAAAATGTGAATTTCCTACACTACCTTATAGCCATTACCCATCCTTTACTAGTCAAGGATGGGTATTTCAAATATTTTTTGGCCTCCTCTTACAAATTTTCCTTTTCCTTTTCTTTTTTATTGTGTTTATCTATTGTTATTCCTTCTTGTTCTCTTTTTTAAGTCTCCTTGCCCTTTTATGTTTGCTTCCCTTTTTAGCCAACGTATTTTTTTTACGATATCATGATCGGTGTATTTTAGAATTTGTTATCTTTTTAAGCCTTACTACCATAATATATCATAGGTCCCAAATATAAAATAGCCATAATATTAAAGGTCTAAGTAATAATATGATGGGGTTTGAGGGCTTGGTTCAATGGTCAACACTTTTGTAGGAGCACGGAGACCAAGGTTCCAATCCCTTGAGTCCTGTAGTACTGGTGGGCGTGTCACGTCAGCATAACTAGCTACATAAAAGGTTTACCCAACGCAACTGGAGGTTATAGTGGTGACAAGGAGCGATATTTGAACCCACGAAGAGGCATAGAAAATTGTAACAAGTTACCGATTCCTCTAGTATAATAAAAAAAAGTAATAATATGATGAGTAGAATAATATGAGCAAATTAATATGTATATTAAGTCTTGTATAATAAAGAATATAACATTAATTTATATACTGAAATATGCATGTAAATAACCCAAATCATTCATGAACTATGCATGAAGAAAAAATAAAATATTAATTGCTCAAAGTTGTATACAAGTTTTATTCCTTTTCTTTGTGTTACAACCAAATAATAGAATTCTTCTTGGATTATTTTCTCATGGAGTACTGTCTCCATAATATAGCCATAGTAATGTGACTCTTCAAGTACTTGACTATTGCTCTCCATATGCCAAGTCTCATGACTCTTGGCTTATCATATTATCACTTGCATATTATATGGATACTTGACTCTAAGAAACCTGCACACATAAACATGACTCTTACACTTTTACATGCACTCCTAATCTAGGAAACTTGTGCACATCATCACATTACAATTTGCACTCTTACATACAAGAAACTTTTGCACATCCTCTCAATCTACACTTGCACTCTAAATCACATTACACTTGTGCATTTCCTGCACATTAACACTTATATAAAAGGGGAAGTATAGATTATACTCTAAACTATAGACTCAACCCTAATCTATTACACATTTACAATTCCTCAACAACGTTCTCTTTCTATGTGTCTTGTAATCCAACTTCTATCAACCCCTTGTCCTCTACATGTAATGGTGATTACTCTCTTCTTAATACTAGAGTTCCTAAACTTGCTTTGGCTTACTTCTTGAGTGGATCTTATTTTTATCATCTTTCTTTTTCTCCTAGTTCCAACTCATTAATGGTTAGCACATATCACACTCTCTTAAAAAAATGAGTGTTCATCATATTTGGAAATGCTAAAGTTTATGAAAATGATACTATTTGCATTTGGTAAAGCTAGAATTACTTGTTGAATCAAAGTTGAAAGTTGATAAATCAAGTGATTCATCAAAGGAGGTGATATACTAGTTTATTCTTTACAAGTGGTACCATTTGTCCCATATTTGTGTTTTATTGATCTTGGCATTACTTATTATATTCATTAGTTTAAGAATGCTTTATGGATATTGTGCATTCAATAGGATTGTGTCCTACATTACAAGGGTATCACCATTAAGTATTGATGTTTAAGTTTACGTTCACCATGTTGATTTGCAATAAAATATTTAGTTATCATGGATTTTTTTGAGGGACTTGATCTTTTGTGAGGTAAGTTCTCCTTTACTACCAATTTTTTTATTGCCATCTATTATTTGGTTACCATTATCTCTTCTCCATGTTATTTTCATTCACCATTGTTCTCACTACATCTACCATTTCCTTCATGAGGAGTTTACATTCATCATGGTCTTGAGAGGTATTATTACTACTACTCTATAACAGAGTGGGTAAAGTGGGAACTAAGGTTGAAAAAATAGATGAAGCTTTTTGGCCTGGAATTATCACCATGCATGAGAAATTAGTTTATGGAAATGCAATGATATTTTTTCTTTTTAAATTTGAGCCATTACCCATCCTTTACTAGTCAAGGATGGGTATTTCAAATATTTTTTGGCCTCCTCTTACAACTTTTCCTTTTTATTTTCCTTTTTATTGTGTTTATCTATTGTTATTCCTTCTTGTTCTCTTTTTTAAGTCTCCTTGCCCTTTTATGTTTGCTTCCCTTTTTAGCCAAAGTATTTTTTTTACGGTATCATGATCGGTGTATTTTAGAATTTGTTATATTTTTAACCCTTACTACCATAAAATATCATAGGTCCCAAATATAAAATAGCCATAATATTAAAGTTCTAAGTAATAATATGATGGGGTTCGAGGGCTTGGTTCAACGGTCAACGCTTTTGTAGGAGCGCGAAGACCAGGGTTCCAATCCCTTGAGCTCTGTAGTACTGGTGGGCATGTCACGTCAGTGTAGCCATCTACATAAAAGGTTTACCCAATGCAACTGGAGGATATAGTGGTGACAAGGAGCGATATTCGAACCCACGAAGAGGCATAGAAAATTGTAACAAGTTACTGATTCCTCTAGTATAATAAAAAAATGTAATAATATGATGAGTAGAATAATATGAGCAAATTAATATGTTTATCAAGTCTTATATGATAAATAATATAACATTAATTTATATACTGAAATATGCATGTAAATAACCCAAATCATTCATGAACTATGCATGAAGAAAACATAAAATATTAATTGCTCAAAGTTGTATACAAGTTTTATTCATTTCCTTTGTCTTACAACTAGATAATAGAATTATTCTTGGATTATTTTCTCATGGAGTACTGTCTCTATAATATAACCATAGTAATGTGACTCTTCAAGTACTTGACTATTGCTCTCCATATGCCAAGTCTCATGACTCTTGGCTTATCATCTTATCACTTGCATATTATATGGATACTTGAATCTAAGACACCTGCACACATAAACATGACTCTTACACTTTTACATGCACTCCTAATCTAGGACACTTGTGCACATCATCACATTACAATTTGCACTCTTACATACAATACACTTGTGCACATTCTCTCAATCTACACTTGCACTCTAAATCACATTACACTTGTGCATTTCCTGCACATTAACACTTATATAAAAGGGGAAATATAGATTATACTCTAAACTATAGACTCAACCCTAATCTATTACACATTTACAATTGTACCATGCAGGTACCATGGGGGTACATTAGCATGTACCAAATAATGTAATATTCCTCAAAAAAATTCTCTTTCTATGTGTCTTGTAATCCAACTTCTATCAACCCCTTGTCCTCTACATGCAATGGTGATTAATCTCTTCTTAATACTAGAGTTCTTAAACTTGCTTTGGCTTACTTCTTGAGTGGCTCTTATTTTTATCATCTTTCTTTTGATCCTAGTTTCAACTCATTAATGGTTAGCACATATCACACTCTCTTAAAAAAATGAGTGTTCATCATATTTGGAAATGCTAAAGTTTATGAAAATGATACTATTTGCATTTGGTAAAGCTAGAATTACTTGTTGAATCGAAGTTGAAAGTTGATAAATCAAGGGATTCATCAAAGGAGGTGATATACTAGTTTATTCTTTACAAGTGGTACCATTTGTCCCATATTTGTGTTTTATCGATCTTGGCATTACTTATTATATTCATTGGTTTAAGAATGCTTTATGGATACTGTGCATTCAATAGGGTTGTGTCCTACATTACAAGAGAATCACCATTAAGTATTGATGTTTGAGTTTACGTTCACCATGTTGTTTTGCAATAAAATATTTAGTTATCATGGATGTTGTTGAGGGACTTGATATTTTGTGAGGTAAGTTCTCCTTTACTACCAATTTTGTTATTGCCATCTATTATTTGGTTACCATTATCTCTTCTCCGTGTTATTTTCATTCACCATTGTTCTCACTACATCTACCATTTCCTTCATGAGGAGTTTACATTCATCATGGTCTTGAGAGGTATTATTACTACTACTCTATAATGGAGTGGGTAAAGTGGGAACTAATGTTGGAAAAATGGATGAAGCTTTTTGGCCTGAAAATATCACCATGCATGAGGAATTAGTTTGTGGAAATGTAATGATATTGATGAATGGTTGAGCCATTACCCATCCTTTACTAGTCAAGGATTGGTATTTCAAATGTTTTTTGTCCTCCTCTTACAAATTTTTCTTTTCCTTTTCCTTTTTATTGTGTTTATTTATTGTTATTCCTTCTTGTTCTCTTTTTTAAGTCTCCTTGCCCTTTTATGTTTGCTTCCCTTTTTAGCCAAAGTATTTTTTTTACAGTATCATGATCGGTGTATTTTAGCATTTGTTATCTTTTTAACCCTTACTACCATAAAATATCATAGGTCCCAAATATAAAATAGCCATAATATTAAAGGTCAAAGTAATAATATGATGGGGTTCGAGGGCTTGGTTCAACGGTCAACGCTTTTGTAGGAGCACGGAGACCAGGGTTCCAATCCCTTGAGCTCTGTAGTACTGGTGGGCATGTCACGTCAGCGTAGCCAGCTACATAAAAGGTTTACCCAATGCAACTAGAGGTTATAGTGGTGACAAGGAGCGATATTCGAACCCACGATGAGGCATAGAAAATTGTAACAAGTTACTGATTCCTCTAGTATAATAAAAAAAAGTAATAATATGATGAGTAGAATAATATGAGAAAATTAATATGTTTATCAAGTCTTATATAATAAATAATATAACATTAGAGTTGTTTATGAACTTGGTTCAATGATTCAAGCAGGGGTTGGTTGGGGAGGATTAGACGTTTTTCGCAGGATTGCCCAAACTACCGAACTCGTTTCGGCCATATCTCACTCATCCAAACTCGGATTGAGCTAAAATTTTGAGGGTAGATGCCTGAAAATCCCTAGAATGTCTCCACAAATTTTCATATCATTTGGAGCAACACAGATCCTAGTGCATCCCTATGTGTGAATGATATATTTTGCAAGCGGCTATGCGAGGGTTTCATCTGGGTTGAGTGCAAGAAGCTCCAGAGGTTGGTTTTTAAGGCCTTCAAGCCCTATCAGCCAATATTTTTGTGGTTTATGCTCAATATTTTAGCAAGAAATGTTGCAGGGGATACAATATGGGTTAGAAATTTGTCTTTCAACAGATCATACTGTGAACTTGAGTGACAACGGCTTCCAATTTGCTGCACAAAAGAAAAGTGAAAACCATACCTTTCCACGGTGTCTAGGGCAAGGATTAAAGAGACCACGAAATAAGTTTCAAGTAGTTGATCAAAAAATGGCTCATATCTCAAGTGAATCTGGTGCTAAAGTGCACCCACAAAATAATTCTACTATGGAAACCCTTGTCAAGGGTAAGAATTTCAAAGACTCGGTCCCAAAAATGAATTTTAGGGATGCCCTTCATGGTGGACAGCCTCATCCCAATGCTAATATCAATATTAGGGCTTCTCATAAACCTCTAAGAATGCCTAAGATTGATCCCAGGAAAACGAAGTCAGGATGTCTTAAAGCAGTGGATGGAACTCCTATTGTTAAGCTTGATATGGGTAACATTCAGACTGGCATTGAAGATTTGGAAAAAAGAGGACTAATTTGTCGGTTCGTGGGTTTTCGTTCAAGTCTATCTGCTTTCAAAGTCTGGGTTGCAAAAATCCGGAAAACTAAAGGTGAGTTACAAATCTCTATTTATCCAAATGGTTATTTTCTTGTTTTATTTGCTAATAATGAAGATAGAGAGAAAACTTTTCAAGGGGGTCCTTGGTTTTTTGGAAGGGCGGGGCTTTTCATGAAGCCCTAGCATACTAAATTTAAAGTCGAAGAAGAGATGCCTTCTATAGCTCCCGTGTGGGTTAGACTCTTTGGCCTCCCTATTGAATTTTGGAATCCTACTATTTTTTCTTCAATTGGAAACTCTTTAGGAACTTTTATGATGACTACTGATTGTACTCAAAATTTTGAACATATTATTTATGCTCGAATTTGTGTTTTAATGGATTTTGACAAACCCCTACCTAAAAAGATCACATTACAATTTGGGGAAGACACTTGGGAGCAAGTAGTGGACTATGAGAACATTCCTTTTCATTGTAGAATTTGCCATGAATATGGTCATTTGGCCGGTGCTTGCCCAAATAAAATTCCTGATCAAAAGAAAGAAGATATAAACTCAGCAGGTTTCCAAATACCTAAGAAGAAGAACACTCAGAAAAAACTAGTAATGAAGGATCAATCAAAGTCATTTGCTAATATGTTTGAAATCCTTTCCACAAATGATGTCCCAAGTGAGGAAGAGGAAATAATGGAAACTGAAATCTTAGAAACACAATTTAAATATGAAGGAAAGAACTCAGAGACAAACCAACAAATCAAAGGTTTTCAACAGAAAAAAAAAGGAGAAAATTTACACAAGAAAAACAATATTTCAAATGTCAAAACTTCAAATAATGCAAGTCCCAATATAGACTCCATTGAACCATCTAGTAAAATTTTGGCTGTGTATGAGCATTCTTCAAGGTTAGAAGCCATCTCGGATTCAATTGGAATAAGTCAAGAAACAGGGAAAAAAAATTGAAGATGGATTCTAATCAAAAAGTAGGTCGCAAGGCCAATCAATATCATATGGTAAAAGAAGGTGAAAAGCTTGTAGAGGAAGGTAAGATTAATTCCCTTCCCAACATTTTTAGACATGGTATTAATGAATATCATCACTTGGAATATTAGAGGACTCAAAGGGAGTCTTTCAAAACAAAATGAAATTAGAAGAATGATTCAGATAAATCATCCACATCTTGTTTTCCTTAAAGAAACAAAGATGTCAATGGAGGATATGGACTTAATTGCTAGTAAAATTTGGCTAGCTGGAAAAGTGGTTTCCCTCAGTTCCCAAGGGACTTCGGGTGGCATTGCTTGTCTTTGGGACCCAAAAGAGGTAGTTATTCACCATATGGTTGGCAATTGGGGTTTTTTGGCTATAGCTATTCAAAGTAGACATTCCAACCAGATTATGCTCTGCATTATTGTTTATGCCCCGACTTCTTTGGAGGAAAAAAGAAGACAGTGGAAGGATATTACTCATATTATCTCTCATTTTCCTAAAGCTTGGATCTTGATCGGAGGATATTTCAATACCATCCTCTCTCTGGATGAGAAAATGGGGGGAAATAGAAATTTGGACAAAAGTACTGACCTCATGAGCGAATATATTGTAAACCTCCATCTTGTGGATATCCAACCGAGATAATGGCCTTATGACTTGGTCTAACAGAAGGCAAGGCTTAGCTTGTATAATGGAGAGATTGGATAGGTTTTTGCTCTCTGAAAATTTCTTAATCCATGGTCACATTCCTAAAGTGAAGACTCTTAATAATGCTTGTTCGGATCATTGGCCAGTCATGGTGGAAATGTGGAAAACCAATGTGAGTTTCTCTCCTTTTCGTTTTCAATTAATGTGGCTTAGAGACATTTCCTTCGGACCTCGTGTGCAACAATGGTGGAAGGAAGGTAAACCTAGGCATGGGACTAAGATGTTCTGTTTTGCTAAAATACTGCAATACATTAAATCCAAAATCAAGACTTGGAGCCTGGAAAGAGTTTGGGGATGTTCATAAAAAAAAACATGAAGTTATTGCTCATATTGAAAATTTGAATAAGAAAATCCGTTTAGATGGCCTCACGAGAGAAGAGAAGTGCCAGATGAAATTAAACTCACAACTCAGTTAGAGGAATGGGAAAAAAGAGAAGAAATATTATGGAAGCAAAAATATAGAATTCAATGGCTCAAAGAAGGAGATCAAAACACAAATTTCTTCCACAAATCTCTTCTAGCTCGAAGATCTCACAACTTTATTTCTTCCTTAAAATCAGATTCTGGAGATGTTGTTTATACTTGGGATGGCATGAACTCTATTGTTGTTGATTACTTTTCCAATCTTTTCGTTGCTACTCCTCTTGACTCGACTTCACAACAAAATGTTCTTCAAGAAATCCCTTCTCTTATCACTTCTGAGGAGAACTCTATTTTGACTGCTCCTATTACTATCAATGAGCTTCAACAAGTAGTTTTTAAAATGCAAAAAGGGAAAACCCCAGGTCCTGATGGTTTTCCTATTGAGTTCTACCAAGAGTTCTGGGATATCCTTCATGTTGATTTATTAGAGGTGGTGGAAGAAGCCAGGAAAGCCAAAGAAATTTTGAAGGTTATCAATAAAACTTATATTACTCTTGTTCCAAAAGCTCAAGAGGTTGATCATATCTCAGCTTTTAGACCTATTGCTTTATGTAATGTTCTTCTCAAAATTATTACTAAAATCATGGCGAGAAAGGTTGAAGCCTCTTTTGCATAAGATTATTTCCCCAGAGCAAGGGGGATATGTGGAAGGACGTCAAATAGTAGATGAGATAGTTCTTGCTCAGGAAGCCATCCATTCCATGGATATGCAAAATTCTCCTTCTATGTTCATCTGGTTAGACTTATCCAAAGCTTATGACAGAGTGGATTGGCACTTCCTTATCAAAGTTTTGAGGCAATTTGGTTTCTCTAAGGATTGGATGGATTGGATTATGGGATGTATCTCTTCGAGTTTCCTACTTAGTTCTTATCAATGGCGAGGCCTTCTCGGTCTTTCCCGACTTCCGGAGGTATTAGGCAAGGTGACCCGCTATCCCCTTATTTATTCATCATTCTTGCTTGATGCTTGGGTAGGACTATAACCAAAAAGAGGGAAAACAAAACCCTTGAGGGAGTTACCATTGCTCATGGAGCTAGACCTATCTCTCATCTTCAATTTGTGGATGACTCTACCCTTTTAGGTAAAGCTACGATTAAGGAAGCTTCTAATATTAAGCAAATCATTAGTTGTTTTTCTAAGGCTATTGGGCAGTTGATCAATGAAGACAAATCTAAAGTTATTTTCTTTCACTGCTCTGCTAGAAAGGAATCCATGGTCTTGGATAAATTAAGATATAAGAAGACCTCTCTTCCAATCACTTATTTAGGTATTCCCATAAATATTCAAAGGCAAAAAAATAAAGATTGGAATTGGTTGTTGGACAAAGTCAAGAAGAAAATTGGAAAGTGGACCAACAAGTGGCTTTCTTCAGGGGTAGAATCACCTTGGTAAAATCAGTCCTTCAAGCTATTCCTATTTATGTTTCTTCCATTTTGAATATCCCAAAGGTTGTTCTTCGAGAATTGGATCAAATCAGTCATCGTTTCCTTTGGAGTGGTACTAAGGAGAAAAGAAAATGGGCCTTGGTGAAATGGGATACTTTATGTCTTCCTAAGAGTGAAGGGGGGTTAGGATTTCGGTCTTCAATTAATAACAACAAAGCTTTAGCTGCTAAATTATATTGGAGGATGTTGCATAACCCCAATGCTCTTTGGGCCAATAATCTCCGTGCTAAATATGCTGAGAACAAAAGTCTTGAAGACCTTGTTCGCTATCAACTTCCTACCAAAGGTTCTCCCATTTTAGCGGTTCTTAAGACTGGTGAGGATTTGATAAAGAAAAAATTATTTTGGATCATTCATAATGGTCAACATGCAAATTTTTGGATAGATTCTTGGGATGGTCACAAGCCTTTGATAACTCGGTTTCCCGATTGGAGGCCTTGGATGGAGGAGCTTCACCGAGCTAATTGGATAAAGGTGGCTAATTACTATCGGTACCATACTTGGTAATTCAAAGGTTGGTAGATATTGGATCCCTATTGAGGAATGGCCTATTCAAATCCTAGAAAGGCAAAGACAAGATATCCAAGGCATCCTTCATATGAGATCCCTCTCTTGGTCCCATGAAAAAGATTGTTTTGGATGGAACAACACTACTAAGGGTGAGTATTCAGTTGCTCAAGGTTATTTGACCTTATGCCATAATAATCCCAACCATTCTTCTGACATATTTTCTCAATTGTGGGCTCAAAATCTTTGGCCTAAGGTGAGGTTCTTTAATTGGCTTTTATTGCATCGTAGGGTGCTTACTGGTGAGCAACTTATGAAGCATGGTTTTCATGGCCCTTTTAGATGTGAAATGTGTGAAGAGAATGTAGAAAATATCAACCATATTTTTATTGAGTGTACTTTAGCCTCTAAGCTATGGAGGAGAATGGCAACTTTACTTGGCTTACAGTGGTCCAATTTTTTCACTTTGGAACAACTTTGGAGGGATTGGCCTAATCAAGAGGGTGTTGATCATTTTATTGGGCAATTAGTTTGGATGGGTTCTACCATTCTTCTTTGGAATATTTGGAATGAAAGGAACAACCAAATTTTTAATCAAGATAGGAAGGATATTCACTATATTTGGCAAAAGACCATAGCCAACTTAGTTGAATCAGTCCATCAACTCCTTAATCACCCCCAAAACTCCCACCAAAGATGGGATCAAGTGATGCAAAGATTGAAGATTAAACCTTCTAAGGGCAACCATATTAAAGGGAATGTGAGTATTAGTAAGATGGATAGGACTAGAAATTGGCAACCTCCTCCTAAGGATTTTGGAAAATTCAATACTGATGGAGCCTCTAGAGGGAACCCTGGAAAAGCCAGTGTGGGAGGAATTGGTAGACTTTCAGATGGCTCCCTGGTTTTTACTTTTGCTTGAGAATTTGGGTATTCTTTCCAATAACCTTGCTGAGGGGTATGGTATCCTTAGAGGCCTTCAAGAGGCTACTAAGGTTGGATGGGAAAAGGTGTTAGTTGAGTCTGACTCTCAACTTATGATTAATCTCTTGAAGACTCCTTCTAAGAATCATAAGGTGGATTGGAGAATAAAAAGAATTATTGAGAAGATTCGGTTAATCCGGATGGGATTTTTGAAAGTTGATTACAATCATGTGGTCGGAGATCAAAACAAGAGTGCTTGATGCTTTAGCTAATTGGGCTTTGGACAAAGGTGATCTTACTTGTTATGGCCACCCTCCTATATGGTGGGCTTCTCAAATTAGGGAAGCTCTTCTTTCTATCATTTCTTTGGATGGCTCCAGTTCTGAAGGTACCTAGTTTCTTCTTATTTTTTTTTTTGTTTCTCTTTGGTTCATTCAGTTTTTTTAGTTCCCTAGCTCATTCTATTCTTTATTTTGTTTCCTCTGTTGATTCTTGCATTAATAGTCTTCTGGTCTAGATAGGTCATTGTTTTGTTCATTTTTTTTTTCTTTTGTCTTCTTTGTTTTTTTGTTTAGTTTTTTAAGGTGGGTGGGTTCTTTTGTTTTGTTTTGTTTTTGTGTTGTTTTTTGTTGTTCTTGTGTTTTTGTTGTTTTGTTTTTTTTATGTTTTTTGTTATTGTTCTTGTGTTTTTTTCGTTCTTGTTCTTGGGTTTCTCTTTGTTTGTGTTATTTCATTTTTTTATGTGTGAGTGTTTTCTATGTTTTTTGTTTTTTTTTATTGTCTGTTGTTGGTTGTTTTTATTTTTATTTTATTTTTATTTTTTTTAGGTTTTGGTTGTGTTTATTTTTCATGTTTTTTTGGGTTATGTCTTTGTAGTGTTCTGTTGTTTTTGTCTTGTTTGTGTTTTGTTATGTGGTTCTTGTGTTTTTCTATGTGGTTTGTGTTGTGGTTTCTTTTATCTTATTATGCGTGTTTGGTTGTGCTTTTGGTTTTGACACACTCAAGGAGCATGTTTTTTATTTTATTTTATTATTTTTTTTGTTATTTACTTTTTTTAATTTGGTTTTGTGTGTTTGTTTGCTCCTTGAGTATGTCAAAGGTGGTAGGCCAGGTCCGAGTCCTGGGCGTTTTTTGCGGAATGGATACCCCTGCCTCCTTGGGTCTTACCCGAAAGTGGCATCCCTTTTGGGATGTTTTCCACAAATAAAAAATAATAATAATAATAATATAACATTAATTTATATACTGAAATATGCATGTAAATAACCCAAATCATTCATGAACTATGCATGAAGAAAACATAAAATATTAATTGCTCAAAGTTGTATACAAGTTTTATTCCTTTCTTTTGTGTTACAACCAGATAATAGAATTCTTCTTGGATTATTTTCTTGTGGAGTACTGTCTCTATAATATAACCATAGTAATGTGACTCTTCAAGTACTTGACTATTGCTCTCCATATGCCAAGTCTCATGACTCTTGGCTTATCATCTTATCACTTGCATATTATATGGATACTTGAATATAAGACACCTGCACACATAAAAATGACTCTTACACTTTTACATGCACTCCTAATCTAGGACACTTGTGCACATCATCACATTACAATTTGCACTCGTACATACAAGACACTTGTGCACATTCTCTCAATCTACACTTGCACTCTAAATCACATTACACTTGTGCATTTCCTGCACATTAACACTTATATAAAAGGGGAAATATAGATTATACTCTAAACTATAGACTCAACCCTAATCTATTACACATTTACAATTGTACCATGCGAGTACCATGGCGGTACATTAGCATGTACCAAATAATGTAATATTCCTCAACAACATTCTCTTTCTATGTGTCTTGTAATCCAACTTCTATCAACCCCTTGTCCTCTACATGCAATGGTGATTAATCTCTTCTTAATACTAGATTTCCTAAACTTGCTTTGGCTTACCTCTTGAGTGGCTCTTATTTTTATCATCTTTCTTTTGCTCCTAGTTCCAAATCATTAATGGTTAGCACATATCACACTCTCTTCAAAAAATGAGTGTTCATCATATTTGGAAATGCTAAAGTTTATGAAAATGATATTATTTGTATTTGGTAAATCTAGAATTGCTTGTTGAATCAAAGTTGAAAGTTGATAAATCAAGCGATTCATCGAAGGAGGTGATATACTAGTTTATTATTTACAAGTGGTACCATTTGTCCCATATTTGTGTTTTATTGATCTTGGCATTACTTATTATATTCATTGGTTTAAGAATTCTTTATGGATACTGTGCACTCAATAGGGTTGTGTCCTACATTACAAGGGAATCACCATTAAGTATTGATGTTTGATTTTACGTTCACCATGTTGTTTTGCAATAAAATATTTAGTTATCATGGATGTTGTTGAGGGACTTGATCTTTTGTGAGGTAAGTTCTCCTTTACTACCAATTTTGTTATTGCCATCTATTATTTGGTTACCATTATCTCTTCTTTGTGTTATTTTCATTCACCATTGTTCTCACTACATCTACCATTTCCTTCATGAGGAGTTTACATTCATCATGGTCTTGAGAGGTATTATTACTACTACTCTATAATGGAGTGGGTAAAGTGGGAACTAAGGTTGAAAAAATGGATGAAGCTTTTTGGCCTGAAAATATCACCATGCATGAGGAATTAGTTTGTGGAAATGCAATGATATTAATGAATGGTTGATCCATTACCCATCCTTTACTAGTCAAGGATGGGTATTTCAAATATTTTTTGGCCTCCTCTTACAAATTTTCCTTTTCCTTTTCCTTTTCCTTTTTATTGTGTTTATCTATTGTTATTCCTTCTTGTTCTCTTTTTAAAGTCTCCTTGCGCTTTTATGTTTGCTTCCCTTTTTAGCCAAAGTATTTTTTTTACAGTATCATGATCGGTGTATTTTAGCATTTGTTATATTTTTAAGCCTTACTACCATAAAATATCATAGGTCCCAAATATAAAATAGCCATAATATTAAAGGTCAAAGTAATAATATGATGGGGTTCGAGGGCTTGGTTCAACGGTAAACACTTTTGTAGGAGCGCAGAGTCTAGGGTTCCAATCCCTTGAGTCCTGTAGTATTGGTGGGTGTGTCACGTCAGCGTAGCCGGCTACATAAAAGGTTTACCCAATGCAACTGGAGGTTATAGTGGTGACAAGGAGCGATATTCAAACCCACAAAGAGGCATAGAAAATTGTAACAAGTTACCGATTCCTCTAGTATAATAAAAAAAAGTAATAATATGATGAGTAGAATAATATGAGAAAATTTATATGTATATCAAGTCTTATATAATAAAGAATATAACATTAATTTATATACTGAAATATGCATGTAAATAACCCAAATCATTCATGAACTATGCATGAAGACAACATAAAATATTAATTGCTCAAAGTTGTATACAAGTTTTATTCCTTTCCTTTGTGTTACAACCAGATAATAGAATTCTTCTTGGATTATTTTCTCATGGAGTATTATCTCCATAATATAGCCATAGTAATGTGACTCTTCAAGTACTTGACTATTGCTCTCCATATGCCAAGTCTCATGACTCTTGACTTATCATCTTATCACTTGCATATTATATGGATACTTGACTCTAAGACACTTGCACACATAAACATGACTCTTACACTTTTACATGCACTCCTAATCTAGGACACTTGTGCACATCATCACATTATAATTTGCACTCTTACATACAAGACACTTGTGCACATTCTCTCAATCTACACTTGCACTCTAAATCACATTACACTTGTGCATTTCCTACACATTAACACTTATATAAAAGGTGAAATATAGATTATACTCTAAACTATAGACTCAACCCTAATCTATTACACATTTACAATTGTACCATGCAGGTACCATGGTGGTACATTAGCATGTACCAAATAATGTAATATTCCTCAACAACATTCTCTTTCTATGTGTCTTGTAATCCAACTTCTATCAACCCCTTGTCCTCTACATGCAATGGTGATTAATCTCTTCTTAATACTAGATTTCCTAAACTTGCTTTGGCTTACCTCTTGAGTGGCTCTTATTTTTATCATTTTTCTTTTGCTCCTAGTTCCAACTCATTAATGGTTAGCACATATCACACTCTCTTCAAAAAATGAGTGTTCATCATATTTGGAAATGCTAAAGTTTATGAAAATGATATTATTTGTATTTGGTAAAGCTAGAATTGCTTGTTGAATCAAAGTTGAAAGTTGATAAATCAAGCGATTCATCGAAGGAGGTGATATACTATTTTATTATTTACAAGTGGTACCATTTGTCCCATATTTGTGTTTTATTGATCTTGGCATTACTTATTATATTCATTGGTTTAAGAATGCTTTATGGATACTGTGCATTCAATAGGGTTGTGTCCTACATTACAAGGGAATCACCATTAAGTATTGATGTTTGATTTTACGTTCACCATGTTGTTTTGCAATAAAATATTTAGTTATCATGGATGTTGTTGAGGGACTTGATCTTTTGTGAGGTAAGTTCTCCTTTACTACCAATTTTGTTATTGCCATCTATTATTTGGTTACCATTATCTCTTCTCTGTGTTATTTTCATTCACCATTGTTCTCACTACATGTACCATTTCCCTCATGAGGAGTTTACATTCATCATGGTCTTGAGAGGTATTATTACTACTACTCTATAACGGAGTGGGTAAAGTGGGAACTAAGGTTGAAAAAATGGATGAAGCTTTTTGGCCTGAAAATATCACCATGCATGAGGAATTAGTTTGTGGAAATGCAATGATATTGATGAATGGTTGAGCATTAAGAATAGGCATAATGGTAGGAGTGAATCCATGTATTTAAAAATTTTGGGTAATGTGGGTGGCATAAGCCATAGGAATGGCAGGAAGTAACTTCCCTACTCTATTGAAAATATCTTCTGCATAAGCTTCCTCTTTAAAAGTTATAGCTAAAGTAACATAATTAGCATATCAAATCATTAATTGTAAAAAATTTTAAGATATTAATGATTATTTTAAACATTAGACATTGGATTTTTTACTTATTGTGACTTGGGTATTTGAGTACATTAGTGATTGGGTATTTAAAAAATTTAGTACACCAACTTTACTAAAATATTATGAAGTGTTTGAAAAAGCTTGATTTGTTTGAGGTATTCCATATAATGGATTGGTATGGGCAGTCATAGACCTAGTGGATACACAAGTTTTATTTAGGACAAGAAATGAGTAGTTAGACATTAGGGGGAGATTAAGAAGATTTGCTTATTTTTACCATAATTGAGGCGTGGACATCAATTCTTGATCTCAACTAGATTTATTGGTCATTGGAATTTTCCTTTTGGTGGGAATAAACTTGGAGTTGGATTGATTTTCTCCTTGTAGTTTTCTTGTATCCACATGATAATTGCTTCTCTTTTTATTTTTCATTATTTTGTTGAAATCATATCAATTTGATTGAAAAATCATTTGTCTAGTTGCTTCAACTTAGAGTATATATTTATAATCCCACATCCTTTCATGTACATACCTCCATGAATAGAAGTTTTTTGTCAAAACAGTTTGCACATGGGAGTGGATCACTATGTCATATGGAGCGACTCACTTTAAACAAATCACTTTTGGTCATTGGGTGAATCACTCTTCGGTTATCCAGTGAGTCACTCCTCTAGTGAGACTTGAGATTATTTTTTTTGGAATTTGCTCAAAACAGGATGAATAACTCCTTGGATGATGACTTTGTAAAAATTCTATAAATTTTGGTAAACTACTTTATGTTAGCAACAAAATACAATTTAGTACCAAAATTGAAGAGATTTGATGACCTTTTAGTATTCTTATTATCGCTTTGCAAAAAATATAGAGAGTTTACAAGGTTTAAAATGAAGTCATCATTCAAAAAGCACCTACAAAATAATACACTAAATATTAAAGGTGTACTTAATAAGTTTTCAAAAAATGACTAGACTCAATTTCATCATAGAAATCAAGCCCTTGGTACCACTAGGTGTGCTAGAAACTATTGAATTATGGAAAGGACTAACTTCTTGTGCACCCACAATCCCATTTCAATAACTGGAAGAAGGGAGATCATGTTCCCTTTGATCTCCATATTTAGGCTAACTCCCCACCATCCTCATTAAAGTAACCTAAATATTTGAAGTAAATATGGAAATTAAATTCATGAAAGTAAAATATTCGACGTTTAGATTATGAGATATAGAGGTACATTATATGAAAGTAAATAGGTCGTAGTTGTAACAAGGAGAGTGTATGATCAAATAACACATGAGAAAATTGAATAATGATTAAGCATCACCATGCATATGAAATAGAAATAATAAGGAATGACAATAGGACAAAAGGGTAGTGCCACAATCATTACACATTCCAAAATCCAAAAGAGCAATGGCACAATTGGAGAGCAAAAGCCTTGCACAATATCTTATTAGTTAAGAAATAAGCAATTATAATGTGGGTCTCATAAAATGTAACTCTGATTTTCTCAAGATCAAAATACATATACAATGGAGCCCATGGATCCTATTTTTAGAAAAAATTCACCCTTAAGTTACCTTGGGAGATAAATTTCTACTTTTAGTAAGAGTAGTGATTTGGGGGCATCTTTAGCAAAATGGCACACCTCTAAAAGTTACGTGCCTTTAAACATAGTCCTAAATGGTTTATAAGTTATCTTCCTCAATATGCATGCTTATTGTTTTACTTGGCCTACCAATGAGCAATTTGCTCCTCGAGGTGAAGAAATTTGCATGTTTGATGAGAAAATCGCTTATATAAATCCATTTGCACCTATGGACATGATTTTACAAAACTAGCTTTATGAAGGCTCCAATGACTCAATTCCTTGGTTTTACACTTTTTTAAAATGTTGGAGACCCAAAAGTAGTAACTAAGATACTACAATAACAAAATCTAGAGTGTAAACATAACATCCTTTAATTTTTCAAAGGACTTTGTAGCCTCTTCTATCCATACAAAAACATACTTCTTAGTGACAGTTAGCAAAGGAATTACAAATTTTCCATAGCGTTTTACAAACTTTCTATGATAACTTTTGATGGCTAAGGACCCACACACACTCTTTGAATATCTAGGGACTTGCTAATCATGCATTATCTAAATCTTCTTGGAGTCTACCTTTATACCTTCCCTAAGTACAACATGATGTTGAAATTACACCTTACATTGAAAGGACATTTAGACCTCTTGCAAAAAATTATCTTGCTTTGAGAGTTTGATCACCCACTCAACATGTTCCAAGTGGTCTTTCAAAGACTTGTTGTAGACCAATATATAATAAAAAAGGACCAATATATTTTTCCTCAAAAGTTATTAGTATATAAAATTCATAAAGCTTTGGAAGGTGGATGGAATATTTGTAAGAATTAATGGAATCACTAAAAATTCATAATGATCCTCACAAGTCTAAAAAATACTTGTAATAATATACCCTTCTTGAACATAAATTTGATGAAATCCTAATCACATATCTAACTTGATAAAAATTTGGTCACCATGTAATTCATCTAAGAGATCATAAATAACATACACAAAAAAAACTTATCTTTGATGTTAAGCTTATTTAGGGGAAAAATATGGATACATCTACAATAATTCATCCTTGCATATAACCATTAAGCAAAGAATATTGGTTGGTATTGGGTCCTACGATTCCTTGTTACAACATGTCATGAACCAACTTCTTAATTTTTTAGTTTTGAGGCTGAGGATGTTGATAAGGGCAAATATTTGGTGTATGGTTATCCCAAATCAAATGAATAGCATGATTATGCATATTCTTAGAAGAAATACCTTTTGGTTATTCAAATACATTAGCATATTTTCTAATGAGTACTACATCTCTAAGGGGAGAACAATTGAATCCTACTTGACTGCCATGACTTGCATGCAATAAATCTCTATAAAGATGTCCTTATTTATCTTTCATAGGATTCTCTACATTAGATGTAAATATGCAACCTTGAAAGGTAGTTTTTGTGTACCTTTAAGCTCAGTGATCCTCCATTTTTCCATCCATTTAACATATAATTTATAATGTAGGTTCAAAGTGGCATTGCCTAGTATGGATAACCATTGAGCACCTAGGATAACATCTACACTTCCAAAATCCATTACATATAGACTCATAATTCAAGTGTAGGTACCAATCATAAGAGTAAAATAAAAAACCCATTTCACATAAGAAGTGTTACCCCCATTTTTAATTAGTATATTAAATCAACTCAAAGTGTTAACATATAACTCTTATTTTTTTACAACATTTTGACAAATGAACACTACCAAAATCAATCAAAGCATTGACCTACAAATATTTTATAAAGCATTGTACCTTGATGGTGTGATGGTTGTACACCTTATGGGTGCAAATATTTATAGGCCAATTAGTTTTTTCCCTTGTTCAATGTCATCCTATTTGACTATATCTTTCTAGGGAGGAACTTCAAAAATGACCTCTTCATCTAGATTAGTTTCCTTTGCTTCCATGTGAAATTGTTTTCTTTTCTTTAATGCTTGATATTTTGGATGTCTAGACTTGTATTTGAAAAATAAATTTCTTTGAGGTTACTCATCATTGCATGTGTTGAAATGATGCTTATGTTTATTAAATTGTAGCTAAGGTTGGAACCAAGATACCTTGACCTTGTTTTTTATTGCCTTGGCTAATCACTACATGCCATGAAGGGAATGAAAATCATGCATACAGATTTTCCACTAAAATTCTTCCTTAAGTCCATGTTTGAATATTGAAGCTGCCATTGTTGAATCCAAATTAAAAGTGTAATTTAAAAGACTCAAAATTTTGGTGCAATATTTTCAACTAATTTTGTTTGCTTAGTTTAATGGCATAAGGAGAGTAAGGTCCTTTATAAAAAAATTTCAAGAAAATCTTCTTGAATTAAGGCCAAAGGATATTATATCCTTTATGCCTCAATTCCCACAAGATCTAATGTAAGGAAAGATTATTAAGTAGGGAAGTGTTGAGAGTGACCTTCCTTGTTTCAAGAACCTTGTATAAATGTAAGAGACATCCTAGTTTATATATCTAGCATCTATGGTCCTCTCCAAAGAACAATGATCAACTTTTGTATAGGAACTTTAGGAGTCCATTTAAAGATGAAAATTGCTCCTCCAACTATTATATCTAAATCAAGTTCTATACCCAACTCATTATCTGCATACTTAAGAAATTCCCTTCCAATGGTTGTGTAGTTACCTTGACATTAGTTACAAGGTTATCATCTTCTAGATATTGCTTGTAAGCTACCTGTTGAATATCAAGCTGAAAATCACTTTTAATATTAGGATTCATGTGCTCCATTTTCTCTCTTACTATCAAATAATAAAACACTTTAGTTGGCCTTACAAGTCATTGACACCTTGTTAGAAATATTTTACACTCCTACCTATAATAATAATCCTTCCATTTGTGTCATGAATCATGTTATACATTTTTTATCTCAAGTCATTAATACACTTTTGAATGTTTTCCTTGATAGGGGTGTTTCATTGTGAAGAGTAGATATGAAACTCATGGTGGTATAAGACTAAATACTATGAGGATTAAAACTATCAATGCCTTTGGATGTTGTCTTGCTTGTTTTGATTCTTTGAAGGATGCTTCTTAACGCTTATTAATTTTTCATAAAATCAAGTTTATCTTCTCAAATAGCTATTAGTATATTCCTAGCCTTTAGAAGAAGAGGGATCTAACATGCACCACTAATTGATACCATCACATCCAAATCAACCAAGAAATTATTCTAAACAAATTATTATATATATCCTAGTTTGATCATATCAACGAGGTGATCAAGATAGGATAGGTCTCCTACAAGTGTTCTACCTAGATCATAATATTATTGAAGATATTTGTGTGCTAGAACAAAGGAAGCATTAAAAATAAACAAGATTTATCTAATTAACCAATGCTAGTTTTGCTAAGAAAGGTTCAATTATAACACTTAAGAATTTCACTCTTGCTTTTTGCTTGTCATAGGAAGCCAAAATATTTGTTCTACTACCACTTGTAACAAAACAAGTTAAAAGGGTCCGAGGTGTAGACCAATTGGTTCATCCAAACCCCATAAGGGTGGCGAAGGTCCAAGGTTCAAATCTCGGGCCTCGTCGGATTGAACGCTTGTCCCTTTCTTGGTGCTTTCAACGGCATAAAAGGTTTAAAATGATTGTGGCATGGTGGTTATAGGGGCGGACTGCACGAAGATCTATGTGGCGGCCTAGGGCGGACAGCATGCAGAATCCGTGGCGGCCATAAAAAGCCGAACAGCCTGCTCGGATTCGTGGCGGCTACCGATTCCACCATGTAAATACAAAAAAAAAAAAAAAACAAGTTAAAAAATAATATCTTTTTACAATAATTACCTTGAATTCACAAAAAAATTATAATAGAAGAATCAACGATAGTAATTCCAATTTGGTTTGAGAAAGAACATATCGAAATCATTAAAGCAAATCTAGCCACTTAGAGAGGGTGAAGTATCATAATCTACCTAGAGAGGTAAAAGTAGCATATACTCAACAAAGACAATAAAGGATAGATTATTACAATGGTAATCCGACTACCACATATTTCTTCCTATATATAGACTTTTAAAGTAACATACCTTAACCCTAGTGCTCAAGAACTAACTCATCCTAACCTACATGCCTAAGCCAAACAAATAAGGATTGCTGACATAGGTATACCTAGGGCCATCAACATTTAAAAATGGATTAAATAAAACTTAAGATTGATTTTATATTATTACATGACTTTCTTTCTAAAAGGATATTTTACTTATCATCTTCTTAATTTTTGAATTTAGGGTTACAAAATGCATAGCAACCTATGTTTAGTGGGGACGTATGACTTCTATTTAAGATCATGGATTGAAATTTTTCTATGAAAATAAAAACTCCTAAAGTGTGGATTAGGCTTTTTGGAATCCCATATTAGCTTATAAATTTAAAAAAAAAAATGAATAATATTGGTAATATTCTAGGGGAGTTCATCCATGAGGATCCAATAAATGAATGTATACCAAGATATGTCTTTCCATGGATATTCTAAAAGCTTTTCCAAAATATATTAAGATTAAATTTAAATTAAGGGAATGGTATCAACAAGTGGATTATGAAAATATTGCATTTCAATGCTACAAATTTTAGGAGACAATGCACATGGTGAGGATTACAAAGTGAAAATTATTGAGAAAGAGATGAATAACTTTTGTCATGCAAAAAATTCCAATATTAAGCAAGTCAATAATATTGTAATACAATTTGGCTTAGATCAAGGTTTTTCCAATCCCAAAAATTAACAAATAGACCCTATGTGCCTCATCTAGTGGCAAAGACCTTCACAATTCATTCAAAGCAAACATTAGAATAAACTAAAAAGGATGCAAAGGATGAGGAGCTACAACATGCATATTTAAATTGAAAAGGAATCAAAGCAACAAATGAATATGTTGAGGGATAATTTAAAAATGAAGAAGGTGCAATAGGTAAAGTTTACTTCAAGTAAATCACATACATTTTTCTCAAGTAGTAGAAAATCATCTCCTTAAAATAAATTTTAAAGTAGTATACTTTTGTCGCTTGCACTTTAAGTTTTGAATGACAACATAACAAAGAAATTAGTATGAAATCCATTATAACTTAAGGTATTTAAGGCAACATAGGAAATAAAGTATTTTGGAGGATGACCCTTGTCCTTTAGGATTTCTAATGTAGCATAGATAAGAAAGTGTTTTAAAGAATATCATTTGCACTTCAATTTCTCTAGGATGGCTTAAACCTAAAAATAATTAGTCAAATTATGAAAATCTATAAAAATTAGAAAATATTGACGAGGATGAAGCATTAATAGGGATGAAAAGAGGAGAAAAAAACCCTCAAAACAATAGGAAAATAAAACTTAGAGGGATATTAAATTTGAAAACTAAAAAAATATCGTAAGTGTTAACAAGAAGTGGGGTTTTACTTATTAAAAAAAAACAAGAAGTGGAGTTAATAAAGATGATATCTTGGAATCAAGTGACATTAGCTCAACCGATTAGATTCCTCAATATTTAAATAGGAGACCAAGGTTCAAATCTTGCCAAGAGATACATGGATAATATCAAAGCTTTATTGTAATACCACTATGTGGTGATGATGTAATATGAGTGGGACCTGTTTCAATCCTATATAGCCAATTGAAAAAAATATGATATCTTGGAATATTTAGGGTATGAATAAGACCTAAAAAAATAGTTATCCAAGAATCAATAAGTTGTTATAGAGTCGAATTTATTTTAATATAGGAAACAAAAAATAGTAAAAAATGTAAGGTTGCATTCAAAATGTTTTGCAAGACAAAGTATTGTCTAGTGGTTTATGGCAACTTCAAAAGGTATTGCAACAACATGGGATAATTGTAATTGTTGATGGACAATTACTATAAGAATGAAGTAATTAAAATAGGAAAATATCAAAGTTGGAGTCATAAATGTATATGTGCCAACTATAGTTACTTTTCAAGATGTTAAAAGGACCTCATTTTATTTTTCTTACTTTCAAAAGTTAAGTTTATTAGAGTTATTTTGATGTTACTTCTAAAGAAAAGTGAATAAAAGTTGGAAGAGGTGGTGTTTTTCAAAATAACAAAGATAAAACAAAATTCTCCTCACTTAATGAAAATCATATGGAACTTAAACTAACAATTATATAGAGGCTAGGGAACTTTTTATAGAGACATGGGGATTAGATAAAAGATAATATTATTTATGATGTCCATTAATTTTTGTTCAAGGTATTATGTTGGAAATCTCAATATACCTATAAAAAACAAACAAGGCACCAAATTATTTGGCCAATTGCAATGTTGAGCTTTGTCTTGTTGAAATTCAAATCTTAAACTCATAGAGTGAAATTTTATCTCTTAATAAAAAATGATATAAAGGAATTGATTTCAAAAACATAACAACTTGAAGAAGACAAAGAATATCCTTAACAATAAAATATATATTTAATGAAAAATAAACTAAATATAATCTAATTAATTTAACAATAAATATGGTATGGTTATTTCAAGGGTTAGGGTTTGAAGTTGGTAACATACTATAGTAGAGATTTTGTTCTGTTTACGTGCCTTTCCAAAATCTATTAAGATTAACTATAAATTAAGGGAATGGTATCAACAAGTGGATTATGAAAACAATATTTTCCAATGCTACAAAATTTACAAGACTGAGCACATGGTAAGGATTACAAAGTGAAAATAATTGAGAAAGATATGAGTAACTTTTCTCATGCAATAAATTCCAAGATGAATCAAGTCGATTATATTGTAATAGAATTTGGCTTAGATCAAGGTTTTTCCAATCCCAAAAAGTAACAAATAGACCATATGTTCCTCATCAAGTGGCAAAGGCCTTCATAATTCATTCAAAGCAAACACTAGAATAAATTATAAGGATGCAAGGGATGAGGAGCTACAACATGTACATTTAATTGAGAAGTAATTAAAGCTACAAATGAAGATGTTGAGGGAAAATGCATGCATTTTAAGAACCCATGCACATTTTAAGAAGGAATTCAATGTTTATCCATGCATTTTAAGGACCTTATCCTTCATCTCTGTGAGAAACTTATAGAATTAATTTGTTTGGAAGCTCCTCGTTGCTTCCAACCATGGTTGTTTCCTAGGGTTTGTGTGTGTATTCTACTTTCTAAAGACCTAAAGGATACAATGTACTTTAAGTTAATGGTAAAATATGTCGTTACTCTGTTTGATATGCTAGTATTTTAGACGCTTCATTTCAGTGCCAAAGTATGGAACACCAGGTCATAACTACCCTTTTTTGAACTGACCACAAGTGAGTTCTATGGTACAAAAATATTTAGATAATTTATAAATAAAAAAACTAATACTTGGACCCTAGTGGTTGCAAGAAAGCAAAAACCTAAGCCATCTCCTTTGCCTGTTAATTTTGGTTGTCAACCTTTTGACCCTAAAAGTTCTTTAGTTTCTCAAGCCAACATAATAATTACTAAACCTCAAGTGGCTAGTTCCTTAGGTCCAACCAAAACCTTCTAGATATCAGTCCCAACAAGCTCACGGAAAATCTCTAATTTTTGTTCTTATGAATGCACAAAGGCAATACTCATCTTGAGTTATTGATTCACTTTGGCTTACTCAAGGATGGTCATAACAAGAAATAAGAACCTCAATTTTGTTGGGGGAATATATAAGTCCATCCAATGGTAATGTTCTTGCCTCACTTAATAAGGTTGATGTACTTCAAGGTGACAATAAATCTAAAGATGTAGACAATGAAGGAGATAATATGGATACAGTTCCTATATCCCCTAAATAATATCAATAAACCATATAAGTTATCTCTCATGGAATGTAAGGGGTTTTTTTGACCCAAATAAAAGAATAATTATTAAGGATTTTTATAGAAAGGAAAATTTGTTAAATTAATTATTTTAAAGAAGTAAAATTTGTAAATGGTAAACTAGTTTTTTTTCTCAAGTCTCTTTGGAAAGACTCTGTAGTGGTATATACAAACCACCCTAGAGGTCGTGCTAGTGCCACCATGATAGTGCATCCTTGTATTGTAGGGGTAGTGGTCAATCAAGGGCATCACAATACAATTTTGGTTTAAATTGCTATTGATAAGTTCTTGTTGGGAGTCCTTAATATTTACACTGGCAATGATGTTGAGGAGATAGTCGATCTATGAGAATGGCTTTTTTAACATCTCCCAAACAACCTATGGCTAGTCTATGGGGATATTAACATGGTGGATAACCAAGAATATAAAGTGGGTCTTGTTCCAATAAGACTAACAGAGAGGGAACATTGAACTTGGGTGCTCTCCTATAATGTATTTAGATTATCTGATCCAAATAAATTTAGAAGGCAAGAATTCAAAGGAATTTGGTATACCTGGTCTAATAATAGGACGAGTGATATGCATGCCCTCAAACAAATAGACAATTTCATGGTCTCTTATGGCTCTTCCTTGTCTTTTAAGGAAGGTAATTCCTAGTGAGTTCAAGCTATACCAAACCCTAGTTGTTTAGACCACCACCCTATCCTTTTTGCTTACACCTAGGAGTAGGAGAATAGAAATGATTTTTATTCCAAATTTCATCTCAACTACTCACATCTTAATAACCCGACCTGTATTAATAGTATAAAATATCTATGGCTCACTACCTAAGCCTAGATCTTCCTTAGGGTGGATTTTTTGGTGACAAAGGCCCATAAGTCAAGCAACTTCATTCCTTATAAATTTTGGTAAGCAAATTGTATAGGATAGGAGAGATAGGTTGGTAGGCACTGAAGAATGTCTCAAAGGGCTTCTTATTAAGTTTGAAGAGCAGCCTTGTGATGAAAAAAAAATTTAGAATGTTGTTAGTATTTTAGCAATAATTTTAGAAGATAAAGAAGTAAAGGCCAAGGCAAAAGAATAAGAGTTCGATTGCACTAGCTCAAGACTAGATATCGAGTCTCCAAGGACTTCTCCTTTCTTTAGGTAAAATATAGAGATAAGAAAATTTCCCAACTAATCATTCATGGCCAGGCTGTCAGGGATCAAGAGGTGATTGAATTGACTTTTTTAAATTTCTACCAAAATCTCTTCACGTTGCAAGGCCAGACGAAGGAATATATAATGGCCATGCAAGAGTGTATTGATTTCACACCACCAAAACTTAGCTAGGAAGCTCGAGATAAGATTGATTAATTAATATCAAAGAAATAAAAAAAACATCCTTTAACATAGCTAATGATAAAGCTCTAGGTATGAATGGCCTTCCATTTAATTTTATAAAGTCACTCAGTACTTAGTGGGACCAAATTTACTGAGTGTATAAAGAAGTCTTAATGAGAGGATCCCCTACGAAGTGGATCAATCAAGGCCATGTTAGACTAATTCCAAGAGGGGGAAATAGAGGTTATTTTATAACTAGAGGCTCATCACTCTCCTCAATGTGTCTTAAAAAATTACTAAAACTCTAGCCTTAAAGCTACACAATCTACTACCAATGTCTTTCATCCTGAACAAACATGATTTGTGAAAGGTAGGTATATTCTTGATAATATACTTGTTGTGTGGGAGGGTCTCCACTATGCATCAAACATTAATGTCAATATATTTTTTCGTAAGTCAGGCAATGCTAAAGCATATAACATAATTGAATGGGACTTTATTGACATAATGATGTAAGACTTGGTTTTTGACCATTCATTTTGTACCATGACAACTTCCATTTTTTGCTAATGCCAATGCAACCTTAAATATCTATGGATAAATTTCCATAAGCTTCTCTCTGACATGATTCATACACCAGGGCTTTCCTCTAGAGCCATCACTTTTTATTCTTGCTTCTAATGCATTTGGATACTTACTACAATTTTAGACAAAAATAAGAGTAATCTAGGGGATCTCATACCTAGATAACCTCTAGCATTCTTTAACTTATGGTTGTTTTGTTGATGACACATTCTTGATTGCTGAGGAAAATAAAGACTATATTGAAACAAGTGAAAGTTGCATGTATATCTATTGTAAATATTTAGGATCCATGATCCAATGGAGTAAGGTTTGTGCATAAAAAACTAGTAAAGACCCAATGCCTTAGTGGCTACAAAGCAAATATTGAAATTGGCTACAACCAGGATAATTTTTTAAGTTGTTGGGAATTCCTTTGGGCTTTGAATGTCATCCATCAACCTTATTGAGTAGTGTGGTGGAGAAATTTATGACCAAGTTGGATAATCAGGTGCCTAAACTACTCTTGTTGGCTAAGAAATTCCATATTTTATCTAAAGTTTTGTCCAGTGCTCACGTCTATTATTCATCTTGTTGGGCATGCTTCCAAGCCTCTAATAAAAATATAGAGAAAAATTTAAGATTTTTCTATGGGCTAAAACTGATAGCAATGTTGGCTTCCATAGAATTAACTATGACCTCTATTATACCCCTTACGACATGGGAGGCTTGGGTTTGATTCATATAAAAAAATAAGGACTAGCTCTAGTTGTAAAATGGATGGTTTGTATGGCTATAGGTAATGAGCCATGGAAGCAATTTCTTAGGAATACACTTATTAAGGCCCATCCAAAAGGATTATGTTTATGAAAAGGCCTTGGCCTTCAAACACTTTTGTTTTAGCCAGACCAAACAAATACTTTTGGCACCTTTATTTCTCAGAGCATTTGGAAGGCTCGAGATAAAATTAAGGATTATTTACAATGGGGAAAATTTCTTCTAGAAAATGTTTTTTTAGCTTTTTATCAAAGTCTATGGTGCTCCCCACATTTCACAAATAATTATTGTTTGCTTATCTATCCCAACAAAAAGACTATAAAAGAAATATATCAACTCTTTGGTAGTTTTGTTCAACATAGATAAAAGAGAATGACTCTTAAAAATGAAAAATTAAACAATACTATAAAGTGACTATGAGGGATATTACATTATTAATACTATTAAATACTCTCTCCCATACTTTATTAAATCCCTTCTTCCATCTATACCAAACTATGAGTGGACTTGGCCTAGTCATAAAAAAATTGTTGCGTGCTCCATTAAAGAAGAACACAAATGATTGTATTCAGCCCCAAGCTTAGCCTCCTCACTTAACAAGCACTAGGAAGTTAATATTTTTAAGAAACTTGGTTGAAACATATACACATAATCAGTTGTTTCTAATAGAGCCAAAGAAGGTGATTTTCACATGGTCTCTTTTAATTGAAGGTTTCCTACTGGGGAGTCGACTTAGTCATCTTAGTTTTTTTCCCCCAGTCCTTTGTGTGTTAGTAGTTGAAAAATACAATACATGTATTATAGTCTTGCTCACATGTCTCTTAGGCTTGGGAATAGTGTCAATGTTTTCTTAGGACTTAGAAGATCCCTTAGATTACTTGGGTTATGGTTGTTCTAATAATGGATGACTCCTGGGAATGATACAAGTATAAAGCTTAGCACATGATCTGGATTGAAATTTCTTTTTTCCTATGTAATTTTAGAAATAAAAGAATGTTTAGAAATGAACAACATGAGTTTGGAAGGGAAGATGTTTTGTGTCTCATCTCTTCTCTAAATTTGTAGATTTTAGTACAAGCTCAAAAGGTGCAGATGGAGCTAGAGCACCTTTGTCATTTGTTGGAGTTTTGGGGAGATGTCTCATGTAATATGAAAGCCCTCAAGAGATCCCGATGGTGGCTCATTAGCTGCAACATTAATTTCCGCAACTACTTAAGTCTAACTTAATATTTTTGTTTTTTAGATTTAAGACTATTTTCTTAGTTTTTAACCCAAGAAATTATGTATAAGCGAACATAATGGTGGTAATCCCTTTAGCTATATTTTTTATTGTGCTTTTGAGTTTTAATAAAATAAAATTAGTCAATTAAAAAACTTAACAAATATAATATTTTATTATTTTGATAAAAAATGACCTTAGGAAAAACCACCTATAATTTACTAAAATTATCATAAAATGTGTGTGAGAGTGAGCTTATTTTTTCCTAGAGAACAAGGGGTTGTACTCGGGTCCCCCACCATTGAAAAAGCATAACTCTCTTCTTTAGAGCTTGAGATTTTATAAACAAATTCAATTATCATCTCAATTGAGTTGCTATAGTTAGAAACCTACATCATTTTACATAAAATGTTTGAATTCTTGATTTTTTCAATGAGTTTACACAATTTTTTATGAGGGGTATCGGTCCCTTCATACTAAGTGGGGTTTGAACCTTAGACCTCTCAAAGAGAGTCCAAATCCCTTACCATTGCAGTAATATTACAATTTATTTTGAATTCTTGTTTTTTATTTTCTAGATATTTTTCAATTTTTTGTATGAATATTAATATTCCATAATTTAGCATCCTTCTTGACATTTTCCTACAACAACCTTCACAATACAAAAATTTCAGTTATAAAAAAATTCAATTCTCATCTCAATTGAGTTGCTATAGTTGGAAACCTACATCATTTTACATAAAATGTTTGATTTCTTGATTTTTTTTAATGAGTTTACACAGGTTTTTATGAGGGGTCTCAGTCCCTTCATACTTGAGTGGGGTTTGAACCTTAGACCTCTCAAAGAGAGTTCAAATCCCTTACCATTGTAGTAAGCTTGCAATTTATTTTGAATTCTTGTTTTTTATTTTCTAGATATTTTTCATTTTTTTGTATGAATACAAATATTCCATAATTTAGGATCCTTCTTGACATTTTCCTACAACAACCTTTACAATACCAAAACTTCACCTCTACTATCTATGCATTGCATCATAATAGAGTGATATTTACAAAACATCACAATATCATAGTCCACTTTACTAGATCTTTATTGTTAGTTTCCTTCCTTAAGCACAAGTGCAACCACAAAAATTGTTATAAATAGTTTATATGAAAACACATTAATGTTATAAAATAAATCAAATCTTACCAATGAAAAACATTAAAGTAAATTTTAATCATTATTTTATTTAGGTAGTCAACATTTTCTTGTCAGCTTCAACTAAACTTACTACTCCCTTTAACCATAGAAAATAAAATTTAACTTCACAATCCTCGATCAAAACCCCTCTATTGGCTAGCCTATCTTCACATTTATTTTCTTCCCTTGACGTACGTGTAAACTTGATTTCTTAAAACTCTATATAAAGGTCTTGAATTTCCATAATTATCTCTCATATGTTTCATGGAGCCTTTGCTTTCCTTAAAATTGTATTTATTACTATAAGTGAATCACCTTCCATCCATACTCTTTTCTATTTCATTTGTTTGCATATTTTTAACCCTTCCAAAGCTGCTGAAGCTTCAACTTCATTATTTTTATTAAATCCACTATTGAAAGCATAATGAGATAAAAAAAATATCCTCTATTATTTCTAATTGTTCCTCCTCCTCCTACTAGTCTTGGATTTTCTTTATATAATCTCAATCAAAATTCAATTTGACCAACTCCACATATAGTGATTTTAACTTTATATTATTTACCTTATTTTTATTTCTCTTGTACCCAACATCATAATTCAATTTGATGACTTGAATCCATATATCAAGGCTTTCTGCTTCCATATTAGGGATTGAGTGAGTTGATAGGGTTGGTTTAGAATCCTCTATGGCTAAACAAATATTTATTTTCATTACCTCTAAATTACTTTCATTTCCTTTAAATATTCTTCTATTCCTTTCTAGTCATACAGTCTAAAGTGTTATATCTTTTGATATATCCTAGATTCTTTGTAAAGTCTCACTTTTAAAAGTGATTTACCATTGCTTTAACCATTCTTCAATTCTACCATTCATCACCATGCATTTACCAAACATGTTAAGAACCCATTTCCATAGTTTCTAGACTATTGAGTAGTGTCCCAAGAGATGGTCTACACTCTCCTTATACTTTTACAAAGAACACATTGTGAGGGCCCATGAAAAATCCTTTTAATAAGGTTATCCTAGGATAAAATTCTTCTATGACCTAATAGACAAACAAACTTTTTAACTTTATGAATGCTCAGTCTATCCCAAATATCTCTCCATATTGTTACGATATTCCTATTTTATTTGTTCTTTATATTATATTGATTTCTTGTTGTGTATTCTCTTGAGCTATTCAACTCCCAAATCAACTTATCCTTGGCTCTCCTCAAAATAATCACTATTGTTATCTTTCTACTCAACTTCCTCCTAGAATCAATGTCTTGTATACTTGTAAAAAATATTATTTCCATTTATATCTTCCTTCTCGATCCTTGTACAAATTGTTTGAAATCCTATCGCCATATTTATCTTGAAGTAATCTCATCCATGGTTTCAAAATTGAATCTAGATTGAGTGGTTTTTTTATCACACCAAGTATCCATCCAAATATAATTTTTTCTCCAATTCCCACCACCCATATTAAACCTTTAATCACTATATCAATTGAATTTTTAAAACCATTCCATAGTGCATAACCATTTGGTAGGGAGAATGCAGTAAATATTAAGCTTGGGTCATTGGGCTCAACATACTTAGAAGAATTCTTTCCCATTGTGTTTGACTCTCTTTGTATAATCTCCAAATTACTTTTTGCCTAAGAGCTAAGTTTACATCTGTAGGAACTCTTAAAATGAGAACTCCCCTAGTTTTATCATCACATACCTTCATTTCACCAAAGGAAAATTTATTTTTATCACGTAATCCTAACCAAAAAAATGACCACATTATATAGATCATTTTTTTCTATCAATTTTGGCATAGTATACAAGGACATATAATATGTTGGAATGATCTATAAGACTGATTTAATTAGATGCACTCTTTTTGTTAATGATACCCATCTACCTTTCCATGTTGGTAGTTTAATTTATAATTTACTTATATTTGGATTCCATAATTCTATCCTCATTCTCCCCTCAAAAAAGGGCATCCCTAGATAATTTGTTGGACAATTTGCCTCTTCCATTTGAAGCAACCTTCATATCCCTACCTTGATTTTAGTTGGGGTGTTTAGAAAGTACATTTTAGATTTTGGCCTAAAAACTATCTGCCCTGATTCTCTTTTGTAATCCTTTAATAAGTTATTCAAATCTTTGGCCTCGTTTATCCTTGCGCTCCCAAAAAGGTTTTTAACATCTACAAATTATTGATGGGTGATGTTAACCTTATTACTAGCCTTAATCCCACTTATAAGTCTGTATTTATCAACCTTCTTTAAGTTTCTACCCAAAACCTCTGCCATAATAATGAACAAATATGGTGATAGAGTATCTCCTCGTCTAAGACCTCTCTTGGCTTTAAATGATTCTATTGCTAGCCCATTGACCAACACTGAATATGAAACCATAAAGACAAATTTTAATTCATCTAACCCATTTCTTCCCAAATACAAACTTTTCTAATACTATAAAAATAAAATCCTATTTAACCCTATCATAGGTTTTACTCATACCAAGTTTTAAGATAATTGCTTTCTTTTTTCTTAAAGTTGTTCAATGCATAACTTCATGAGCTACTATGATTCCGTCTAGAATCTATCTCCCTTTCACAAATCCTCCTTGCTCTTTTGAAATATTTTTTCTAATAGTGGTCTTAATTGATTCACCATCACTTTGGAGATAATCTTATATGCCATATTACATAGGTTTATGGGTCTAAATGAATCAAACAATTTTGCATATTTCTTTGTTGCATTTATTTTATAAGGTATGTATTGTTCTACACTAGACTATTCCACTTCCACCAATAAAGAATCCTTCACTATATCCCAATTATGTTGAGATAATTATGTAGAGAGCCCATATAGACCTAGGGATTTATCCTTGTTAAAAGAGAAAAGAGCTAAATGAACTTCATCCAAAGTAATAGACTCCATTAGTTTCCTATTGTCTTTGTTTGTTATAACTAAAGGTACTTGTAAAAGTTTATCATTAAGAACTTCAAACTCCTTTGATCCTAAAATATTTCAATAAAAATACCTTGCCTCCTTTTTTATTTCATCCAAATCCCTTCTACTGATTTATTTATACTAATTTTGGATGTTGATCTTTGTACTTTTGTCATCCTATGAAAAAAATATTTTTATCTCCTTTTAACCAAGTTTGTCTCTATTTTAATCCCCAAAATTTATCTCCCTTACTCCAAATATTATGATATTCACTAAGAAACTCCCTTTCGTCCAAGCTTGGATTATTATGATCACATTTTTAGAATTTTAAAAGTTTATCTTTTAGTTCTTTGAAAAAATTATTTCCAAAATCGTTCTTGTTCCATTATTTTAAGATGTCATTGATTTAATTTGTTTTGAAAGTGTATACAACCCATCGTTTCTTAAATAATTTCATATTTGTCCTATCATATCAACAAATTGAGGATGGTCTTCCCATATATTCTCATATTTAAAATATAATATTTTTTTGAATTCACTTATCACCATTTTAACTCTTATTGGCAAGTGATATGAACCAATCCTTGTCAAGGTATTAATTTTAGCACAAGTCCCTTCATCTAGCCAATGATTTGAGAGTATGCATTTGTTTAATTTTTTTGCTATTAGGTTTTGGCCTCTCCTGTTGTTGGTTCAAGTATATTTTTCTTCTCTAAAATCAACCTCCCATAGATTATTTTTTTGAATAAAAGCTGAGAAATCTCTTATACTTTGGGTTAATTTCCTAATTCCTCCAAATTTTTCATCTAGCTTGGTTATGGCATTAAAATCTTCTATAATCATGAATTGGTTTTCTTGGTCTTTACTTATCATAAAGGCTTCAATCCCACTCTAAAATTTTAATTTGCCTAACTAAGTTATATGTCCATAGATATTGATAAGAATGAAATGAATATTTGCAAAGTACCATGTGACTAAAGAGGATATCCAATGCCTAGTTTTATGAATGGTTACACATGAAGTTCTAATAGTATTCCAACAAGTTAGATTCCCCCTATCACTCCTTTATAATTTATAGCATCCCATTCACATCTCGCCCATATTACTTTCATAGTTTTAGATACTTCTTTTTGTTAGAGTAATTTTCCATTAGTTGGGATATTTACCATTTACTCCACTAGGTAAAAGAGTATTTACTTTTACTACTAGGTTAGTTACCTTTTACTATTTATTGTTTACCTTTTGGATATTTATCTAAATATCCTAGGTTAGTCGTAGTCAATTTGACTACGTAGTTAGTTGTTAGTAAGTTAGAGTTATTTGCTATTATCTTGTTTAATGTTCTATTTTATCTCCTATTTAAACCTAGACTCTCTATAGTCTAAGGTAATGATAAATCATATTATTCTCGGACTCCATTTGTCATCATTGGTATCATCGCAATCGGGTGGCCTAATACGAGCTTTGCTCGTTCCACCCGACCTTGGACCTGGCACGGTCTTCGAGGGCCCTGTTGGCCCTCAAGACCTACACGGATCTCGAGGCAGGCAGCAGGGCCCCCAGGCCCATATCATCGGGCGACCATGGGAGAGGGCCCACAGGCCCACATCATCAGGCAGCCACGAGAGCAGGCCCGCAGACCCTGACAGATCTGACAGCATTATGCTGTCTGACCTGTCGAGCCTGACAGGAGGCCAAAGCCCGCAGCACAGGGCTCAGATCTCGAGGGCAGGAGGCCCTTCGATTATCGACAGTCGCTAGTGTTGCTGCCCCCGTGGGTCTAGCACACAGCTGGGAGGGCAGGTGCACCCTCCCAGGCAGAAATCAGACCCAAACCCGAGGGCAAGAGCGCCCTCGAGTCTGACCAACACTGACAGGGGGCCATCCTTGTCAAGGGATCTGACACCTTCGATCCTCGACGACCATGATCGGTAGCATAGATCTGACGATCGAGATCTGTGAGGGCAGGCATGCCCTTCGATCCTCGACGATCGACGGCATAGATTCGACGATCGAGATCTACGAGGGCAAGCGTGCCCTTCGATCTTTGACGATCGAATCAGAGACCCTACACCTACGAACAAACTCCTGGGCACAAATCTCGAGGACAATTGTAGCTGGGACCCATGCATGCTTGGGCATAGATCTTGAGGCACTGACTCAGACCACTCCTTTGGTGACACATGGTGGCCAAATGAGACATCAGGCACAGATCCTAAGGTGCTGACATGGCACTACCACTGGACTCAACCTGGACAGGATTGGACATGTGGCAGAAAACCACCGGATGACGAACCAGACTGGACACGTGGCGGACAGCCACTGGACGACAGACTGGACACGTGGTGGCCACGTGGCAAACAACCACGTGTGCCACCTAACATGTGGACCCCTCCAACCGCACCACGTGGGCAACAAAAAAGGGGTCCGAAAGACCCTGATTGCTCGCAGGCAATCAAAGAGCACTGTGTGCTCTGTTGCTTTTAAGCAATGAAAAATCGCCCGCATGGGCGATGTGGGATAAATCCCACTCATTTCCCCGCCGCTCAACAGGGAAGCCTTCAAGGTGAAGGCGCGCCACCTCCCTTCCCGTTGGGCCAGCTAGCCCGACCGACGGAGGGGCTAGTGCTAAGGCGCTGGCCGACGGGAGGTCGGGAGTTCGACTCCCGTCGGCCCCTAAATCGTCTTTTTTTTTGGTAAAAAAAAAAAGAAGCAGGCGGTGAAATGGACCAGAAATAAAAAAAGGTAAGATTTTTTTATTTTTTTTTAATTATTTTTTAGTTAATTTTATTAATAATTTATTTATTTTTATATGAAAATCATTTTCCATTTGTTTTAAGTGATTTTTTTATGAAACTAATTTTATTATTAATTTAAATTAGCTAGAATTAATTAGATTAATATATTAAAAAATCAATTTTGGGGGAATTGTTTTGCCAATTTACAAATTTTAAGAGTGCTTTTGTTTTCTCACAAACAAGGAGATATAAGACATATAAGAGCCTCATTTTTTTTGCAAATAAGAAAACCCTAAACTCTTCTCAACCTTGTTAATTTAGCATACAATAAAGGTTCAAACATGAATTCTTTTTTGCCAAATTGTAACACAAGGAGACCCAATTTTTTTTGTAAAATTCAAAGGCAAAGTGTGCATTTGTTTTCTCCAAGGGGGGATATAAGACATAAAATTGCACATTATTTTTTGCAAAAAATTGAGAAGTAATTGTAACCTTTGGTCCATCAAAAACTCAGTCGTGTGTCGACTAGTTCTGGAAGCCTTCCAAATGCGGGTCATGTGTCGACTTGTCTTGGAAGGAGTGCTCAAAATTGTTAATTTTGCAAAATACAAGGGAGAAGACAACATTGTACTTCTTTTGCAAAATTGGAAAACAAAGTAGGAGACCTAAAAATATCATTTTTTGCACAACACAAAACACACATTTTGTTGCAAAAATTAAAAGGTGTGTTTTCGATTTTACTCGACACCTTTATTGGCAAATTAGGTGCATTTTCGGTTGCATCCAACACCTAGGTGATAAGAATTTTGTAGGCATTCTTATTTGATTATTGCATTATTTCTTTTGCAATTATAAGTCATAGAATCAAGAACACACTAAACCCCAAAATTTCACACATTTGTGTAAATCCTTGCATAGATTTAAAGCCAAAATTACTTGATATTCTCTCCTAAATCAGAAAAACCCCTAATTCACTCTTATTTGTTTGGCTTAATTTCCTCAAACTTTTCATCCTTCTTGAAGGGAGTTAAGGCAGGTGCCATTAAATATCTGTTTGAGTGAATTATATTTTGGTACTCTTTTAGAGTAATCAAACGAAAGAACAAGTTTTTTGAAAATAAGGAACCTTAAAAGTTGCAATCCTTTGCACTAAGGGGGGATAATTCCTTTCTTCCTTCAAACATCGATTTTGATAAGAGGGAAATAAAACTTGTAAAGGCAATCAAAAAAGTCCAAGTCATCAACATTAAAACTTTTCTTTTAGACTTCATAATAGCAATCATGCTTGAAGTACTTACAATAAGAAAGGACAAATTGGTGAACTTTTTTGATCAAATTGCCTAGAAAGCATAGTTTTGCACAAATTGTAAAAATGAAAACCATGACACCATTCAGTGTTGGTTTCAAAACAAGCAAAACTAAAATGGCAAAGGCACATCACAAAAGCCATCTTTCTAGTGAAGTGTCTCATACTGATTTTGTTTTTGGTTCAAAGATAGCACAAGGAGTGCTCATTGCTAAAACAGTTTTGTAGAGGGAGAACACATGTGTCCCTTGGGCAACAACACCATATTCTCTTTCTCCTCTTTTAGGCTTCATAAATAGCATAAGTTTTTTGTTTGAAGACCTTGCAATAAGGGGTGCTTGTACCTCTTTTAGGCTTCATAAATAGCAAATTCTAGGTGTTTGAAGTACTTGTAACAAGAGGAGCGACTTTTTGTGATGTAAAAATTGCCTAGGAGGCAATATTTGTAAAAATCCTTCACAACACTCTTGAGTTGCACACTTCTTGCAATTGAGGGGGGATATCCATTTTTTTTTCACTGATTTTTGTAAATCGGGAAGATGACTTATAAGGGTGCATTTTCGGCTTTGACCGACACCTTAGTCACACTTCCTTTAGAAATCAATTACACTATGTTTTGCAACAAGAAGGGAGGAACTTATAAGGGTGCATTTTCGGTAGCCACCGACACCTTAGCTACCTTATCTTTTGCAAATTCATATTGTAAATGAATGAACCTTGTATGAAGTGATCTATTCTACTACACCTAGCGATTGCAGCGACTGGTTACCCATGCAATTCGGTTGGATGATGTGATTACCATAAGGACATTTGTTGGCGTGAAGACAAAGTGAGGAATAACCCACTTTTTGCTTAGGAGCAGCCAGAGAACTGTGACAGAGCAAAGAACTAGAAGATCAACATCTTCTTCACTATATTGGGGCAGTTATATACTTCACCCAAATATTTTTGTATAGAGGGATATGTATGTATTACCCAAATAATGTAATAAGGGGGGATGTTAGAGTAATATTCCATTAGTTGGGATATTTACCATTTACTCCACTAGGTAAAAGATTATTTACTTTTACTAATAGGTTAGTTACCTTTTACTATTTATTGTTTACCTTTTGGATATTTATCTAAATATCCTAGGTTAGTCGTAGTCAATTTGACTACGTAGTTAGTTGTTAGTAAGTTAGCGTTATTTGCTACTATCTTGTTTAATGTTCTATTTTATCTCCTATTTAAACCTAGACTCTCTATAGTCTAAGGTAATGATAAATCATATTATTCTCGGACTCCATTTGTCATCACTTTTGTCATTTTGGTTTCTTGAATACAAAGAATATCAGACTTATTACTTGAACAGGTCCCTAATACACCTTTGCTTTGAGAGGGCATTAGCACCCCTTATATTCCATGATATGACAATCATGTCTCATTAGGGGCTCCTGGTCCCGCCTGCAAATGACCAATATCATTTTGTTTTTTGGTAAAAAGAAGTTCAATCAACTTCCTTTCTCTATGTTTGCTCTTTTTACTTGGACCTTGATTGATAATTTGAGGGTTTTCCTCTTTTTGCCTTGGCTATATTAGGAGTAGTTTATTCTATTTCTCAATATTCTTTCAAAATTTTATTTTTCATCAGATTTATCCTCTCCTTGCTCTACTACAGAAGCTTTTGACCTATCCTACTTTTTTTTTGGTATTTCCTTATTAATGGTAGAGGTATTAACATCTAACATTGCATTTTATTTACCAATTTTTGTCTTGAATGGTGCATGGTACTTTAAGAGTCTTCAAAAATTTATGATACACATTCCTTAGGTTCATTGAGAATGGTTATCCCTAAATCAATATCATACTTAATAGATGATTCCTTGTTAATATGTTTAACTTATTATAATGTGTCCTCTAAGCTTTGATCCACTTTTTCTTCATAGGGTAAAGTCTCAAAAGAGTTGGTATTTATTTCAATGTATTTCCTTACCATTATCCATTGTTTATTTGCTTTCATTTTTCTAGATCTATTTTTTGGAAGTTGAAAATCATCCTCATCCATATCCATTTGTAAGTTTCTTTTGCGATTTTCTACATATGATTTTGTTGGACTCTTCTTAGGGCATGATCTCTCAATATTCCCCACCTCATGACATCTTTTATATATATAATATATGTTTTCATAATTTATGGTTTAGATCCACATCTTATCCCCATACTTAAGAATGATTGATTCTGGTAAAGGTTTACTTATATCAATCATGACTAATATTTGAGTATAAATAGCCAAGAATCCATCTTATGTACTTTCTAAAATCTCAAAGAACTCTCCTAGAGTGTTGCCCATTATCTTGAAGATATCCATTTCCAAAAATTCAATGAGCAAGCCAAACATCCTAACCCAAACTGGTACTAGGGATAAATTTAAATTTTTAGGTGAAAAGCCTTCATACTAGCGGGTAAGGAAGAGTCTTGCCCTTCCCATAAACCAAGGACCCCCTTTTAGGATTCTATCTCTTTCTTCCCTAGAATAAAAAATAGATAAGAATAAAATTTTAGGAAGAAATGATAGAATCACTCTTAGAGACCTCCAACTCCTATCAATCCATTTTCTCAAGGCAAAAACCCTTGGCTAATACCCATTAAATTTACCAAAAACCACTATATAATTAAGCAACAAGGATTGATCCTTTGTGGTTCCCTCATTAACCTCTACTACTAAAGATAATTTTAAGGATTTAGCTATAAATTGATCCATGGAAAGGAAACTAAAACTCAAAATCTACTGAAATTTACCATAATATCCTATAGTGAAAATAATATTTGATAAACAATTTAAAATAATTTGCATGAAAAATTTCTAAGATAAAGAAGGGGAAAAGAAACTTAGCTGAAAAATTCCATGTCTAGATATAATGTCTTGCCTCAATGAAATCTTAGCCCTCCATTGCTCCTCCCATCATCCAAACCTTGATTGACAGATATTTGCAATTTTATTTTTCATGACTTGAAAAATCGTTGTTGCCCTTATTTCGAATGACTGACTTCACAAGGTTGTATCTCCCTTAATATTGCTTGGATTCCTTCATATGATCACTTATTTTAAAGCTCTTCAAATTCCGTACAAATTGGTCCAAGAATTAGCTAAATTAGGCAACCCTTTTCTAAGATATGACTCTTAAAAGATAAGACATTTTTAAGAAAAAATTGTCCTAATCCTTCGCAAAGATAACTTTCTTTCCCAAATTAAATATGAACTTATGTGAGAGTGAGCTTATTAAAAATTTTATTATAAAACATAATTAGAATTAAATTATTATACAATTAAATCATTTTTGTTAATTAGGGTAAATACAAGTTTTTTTTTGAAAGAGCGTGTACCTTTGTTTTATGAGGGATACTGTAGTGGTAAGTTCTTGGATTTTCATTCAGGAGACCCAGGTTCAAACCTTGGTATGAGGGGATCAAGACCTCTCATAAAAGCTCATGCTTTACCCTAACATTTTAGTTCTACAAGGAAAATGTAGTGGTTAGGGATTTGGCCTCTCTTTGTGGAGGTCCAAGGTTCAAACCATTACATACCTAGAAGAGGATAAGTTGTATTGTAGTGGTCGAGTATTTATCGATTGGCTACCCTAGTTCGATGTCCTAAAGGGTCAGAGGCCCTGTTGACTTCGTTTTAGCCAAAAAGCTAAGGTTATAATGGTAGCATTTGAGCCCAATCAAGTATTCGATACAAGGTGTTACTGATTCCCCTATGTATCACAAAAGAAGAAGAAAAGAAATAAACTGTACCTCTCAACCAAGGGCTCATCTAGGACCATCTTTCCTATGGCTAGAACTTGAATTTTCTAAATGAAAGTCCAAAAAACATACTAATTCGATGTTCCAACTGGATCATAATTAAATCACATTAAAAAGTATTATTATTATTTTTTGCTTAATATGTGTTCGCATATGGCATCTCATGTATAAAAACAAGGAAAAAAAAAAATTAATTCAAACTTGAATTTGTTGATGAAAGCCTAAAGACATACCAATATGATGAAAGCTTGAAGACATACCATTTTTTTAAAGTAGGGTTTTTGAAAGGGTTGCCCTTTCCTTTTAACTTAGTTACATTGAGTTATTTGATGTGGTTGAGATTTGAATGTTGGTGTAGGCTACATCAACTATTTGCCCCAACTATTGAACCAAGAACCCGTTGGCCAAAGACATACTATTTCTTTTTTCAATGAATTAAGACACCTATTTTATATCTCAAAACATGAACACAATTAAATCATATTAAAAAGTATTATTATTTTTATTTTTTTGGTATTTTGGTGTTTCTATTAAATGGGTTTTGGTTGGGTCCCAATACTAGAAGTACATAGAACCTTAAAAGATCTAGATAAAATACTGCTGCACAATCCCATTTCAAGGATGGTAGATATAAAACCACTTAAATAATCCCATGCATGGGAGGAAAGATTCAAAATTCCCACGCAGGGGATATTAGCATGGGTACTAAGAGCATACAACTTATCACAAACAAAAGGGGGCCCAGCCAGACACTGAAATACTAAGGAAAATCAGCCAATACCCATGCAGGGGCCATATTCGAGGCAAAAATTAACAAACATAAATATGGGAAGATGAAGCAATTATGTTAGAAACAAACCCAAACTTAGACAAAACAACAAAAACATAAACCTGGTCGTAGAAGTGAGCTTAGAGAGGTTATGCTTTCGAGGATTCCTTCTTGGTGTTTGCTGCACTTTGTTGGAGGTACTGTTTCATGGTTGAACTGACATTCTCGAAGGCAACGATGAAACACTTGAGAAACATTTTGGAGATCCTGCTGGAAATCCCCATGTCGGGGATTGAGTTCCCGTCGATGTCCTCGAAGACTTTGACCAAAGAATTTTGGCTCGATTCTGTTTTGACCTTTTTTGCTCTAGATGATCTTCGAACCTAGGTGGGAGATTCTTTGACTTTGGCCTTGCGCTTAGCCACCGCTAGTTTATTGTTGCTAGTAGGATGGGGTTTAGAGGGAGTGATTGCAGTCAGGGAGCCTTTTTTGGAAGTAGGAGTTTGAAATTCAGGGGCTTCTTCACTCATCAAAGATTCACTGGAGAGGGAATGGACAAGACTATGAGTGGGGGGAATGAGGGGGGTTGGATTGGAGGGGGGTGGCTAAAATGGGTGGAGGATTGGAAGTGGCGACATGGAGGAAAAGGACGACAAACAGGCCCTGATGAGTGGGAGTCGAGTGCTTCTTGCGAGCGCCAAACATAGAAGGCAAATGGATCGATGGAGAAACGTAGGGATGGTCATGGGCTTAAATCCGTGAAGGTGGTTGACGAGCGCAAGATGAAAGCTCGATATGGGTTTATAAGGGTCATCACAAGCCAAGTATTACATCAACATAATAGAGATGATGGGCCACAAGGAGGGGAGGGATTCTCATTCCAGAGAAACTCCTGACCATTTAAAATTCTTGGTAATTTGGGAACCCCTCCAATTTTGGGTCCCAGTTGTGTTTGTCATGTCAGACCAAGTGGCTAGAGAGGGGCAGGCCAAACACCTTGGCAATAAGAGTAGGGGTAACTTTGAATCGAATGTACCGCATAGTGACATGGCCATTCAACCAAGTTCTTACAAAGTCAGTCGTAATGTGCGACTCTACTCCCTTGAATTTAAAAAAAAAAGGATGAGCTTACAGGCTTGTAGAAAAGAGGTCGAAAGAGGGTCAAGTTGTAGGTTGTTCGGCTCAAGATAAGCCATGGCAGCAAGAGCAGAGGGGCGATGGAAGGTGGTGGGGGGACTCGGGCAGTGGTTGGGGTGGCAAGGATGGAGTGCGTTGGTATGCATGGTGCTTGGAACCCATATTAAATTGGTAATAGGTAAACCAAAGGTCATGTTGATATGCAAGGGACGATGACAAGTGGAAGGGCGGTGGGGAGGGGAGAGCGACTGGGGATTGGTGCAAGTTATTAAAACAATATCCACACAGGTGGATTTGAAAAGCCTGAGGGTCTTAGAGACAACTAGGGTAGGCAAAAATTCATGCGAAAGAGCAATAGAGCACTCATAGTTGGGACTGTGCAGCAAGCTTTGGAAACTGACATTGTTTGAAACAAGGATCCACTCTTGAGCGTCATGATTGAAAGGGCCAACTAAGTGGCCAATCATGTGATGGTGAAGGGGCACACGAAATAAAGAGGTCACCCAAGGATTATCACACATTATGACTTGCAAGACCTTGATTAGCAAAAACATGGATTAATGTGGAGAAAATTAAAAGCACCTGGTATGCCAATCCATAACCGCTAAGTGGGAGACACTTGGTGGAGTTGAGTTGTACCAAACCGAAATAGTCGATTGGGTGATGCCCAAGTTGGCGTGCCCGTCAGCAAGCCTATGGCCCTGCGATACATGTGGGCAGCTTCCACCTGTTGTTGTTGACCAATGATGTTTTTTCTTTCTTGTATCAAGGATCTGATATTCCACGAGGGAATCTTGTCGTTGTTGATGTAGTCGATGATGTTGAGGGAATACCATTTGATTTGGAGGTTGATCCTGGAATCCATGATGAGATACATGCTTTGCAAAAGCACCCACGCCTCAACTACATTTTTAGTTTGATGATACAAATTCTTAGAGAAGGTGAGAACAACTTTGCCTTTATGGTTCCTAAAAACCTCGCTTGCCCATGCTGTACCTGGATTCCCTTTGGAAGCGTCATCTTAGTTGAGCTTTAGCTAGCCATCCAAGGGAGGATTCCAATGAGCCTTCACTCTAGGATGGGGTATGGGAGGGGACATAATGGGCATAATGGGGATGTTCAGAGATTGGAGGATCTCAAGTTCTATACTGCAAGAGGGGTGATGAGAGCATGGGACAAGTTGGGAATTCTCGGCATTATAGGAGATAGCTTTGGCAGCAGTGGAAGCTGGGTCACTTGAAGTCGTTGAAAAAGTTTTGTGATTTCACTCAAGCCAAATTTGCTAGATGAACTGGTGGAGACAGACCTTCCATAGAAAGGAGACTCTGGGATTCTTGAATAGGGTAGGCCATTGAGTGAAGAGGTCCACGAGGGATTTGGGGTGGGCCCATTGGATTTGAAAAGTAGTCAGCATGTGACTCATCCCTTCTTTAGTGAAATTGTAATCCACTAAAAGGTGGTTGATAGATTCCCAATTTGATAGTCAAAGGTGACACCTGTTCAGAATAGGGATACCTCTTTTCATAAGATTATTGGTAGTGAGGACTTCATAGATTCTTTTGGGCTTTTGGTGAACAGGGGAAGACCCAGGTAAGAAGTAGGGATATCAGCTATGCAGCACTAAAGGATACGAGCAATCTTGCATTGTCTGCTGCCAAGGGTGTTGAGGAAATAGTATTTGCTCTTCAGGTAGTTGATTTCCTACCCAGCTGCTAAAGCATAGGTGTCAAGGATAACCTTTATGGATTTAGCTTGAATAACAGAGGCAAGAGTGGCAATAATAGTATCATCTACAAACTACTGGTGGGATAGGGGAGGGGAGTTGGATGAAGCCTTGAGCTCGAAGGCACACCCTGTGGCACAAGTAGATTTGAAGGCTCTTTCGAGGGATTCGACACGAATGATGAAGAGGAAGGGGGATAGGGGATCTCCCTGTCTAACGTCTCTATAGTTGGGAAAATAGCCTACAGCAGATCCGTTGACTAACATAAAGAACCAAGGGGAGGTGATGCAGCCTCTGATGAGATTGATCCAGTCTTTGTGAAACCCAAACCTGGATAGGTCTTTTAGGAGGAAATCCCTATCTACCCTATCAAAGGCTTTTCTAATATCCAACTTCATGAACATGGTCGCCTTTTTATTATACAGGGTTGAGTGGAGAGTTTCATGAAGAGAGATGATGTTGTTGGTGATGGACCTGCCTTCCATTGAACTACCTTGATAAAGATCTATGATTGCTGGAAGAATCTTCTTGAGTCTTAATGCTAAATATTTGGTTAGAATCTTGTAGATGATGTTGCATAAGCTTATTGGCCTGAAGTCCGTCATGGATCTGCATTGAGGGGTTTTGGGGACCAAGGCAATAAAAGTGGAGTTCGCCCCTCTTGAAATGATCTTGGTTTGTTGGAGCTCAATGATGGCATTGCAAATATCTTCCTCCAGAATATCCCAAAAGGTTTGAAAAACTAGGGGGGAAACCCATCTGGCCCAGGGACATTGTTAGCTTACATGGAAAACAGAGCAAGCTTGATCTCTTTTTTGTTGAAGGGCTGGATCAGGGAGGTATTCATCTCAGGGGTGACCAGGGGGGAATATTCTGTAGGAGGGCCTCTTGGGCTTCAAGGTTTTCAAGGGGTGAGGTTCCCATCATGTTGCTAAAGTAGGATGAAGCTTCATCTCTAATTTTGAAGATATCTCGTGAAACTGTGCCATCGAACATAGTGAGCTCTTTGATCTTGTTTGTGCTTCTATTTCGCAAAGTAGAGGCATGAAAGAACTTTGTGTTTGCATCCCCATATTTTAGCCACAGGGCTCAGGATTTTTGGTGCCAGTATATCTCCTCTTTGACAATAATGTTATGGTACTCTGACAGGAGTTGACTCTCCTCCTCTCGCAACTAGGGAGTCCACTGATCATGTTGAATTTGTTGCTTGAAGATTTTGAGCTTGCTTAGGATCTGTTCTTTGTTCTCAAAAATATTTCCAAACACTACCCTGTTCCAAAGTTTGAGGTTTTCCTTGACTATTTTCAACTTTTGGGACACTCAAGAGATGGCAGATCTCGGGCACAGGAGCCTCCACCATTCAAAAATTATCTGCCTTAGATCCATGTGCTGGATCCACATGTTCTCAAATTTGAAGGGAGTTTTGAAGGATGGGGTTCTATTGAATTCGAAGAGAAGATGGGAATGATCAGAGCCGATCCTGGGGAGAGAGGTATCTCCGAATATGGAAATGGCCTGATGGGAAAGGAAAAATCGATCTAGTTTGACATGTATGTGCTCGGGGCTTGCTCTTTTGTTGCTCCATGTGAATTGGCAGCCTTTAATCTGAATGTCCATTAGTTCATTTTTTGTGATAAAATATTGGAAACCTAGGATGCTTTTGGAGGGAATAGAAACACCACCTTTCTTATCAAAGGGAAAGAGGGGGGAATTGAAGTCACCTACTAACATCCATGGGAGGTTGGATAAGGCATCCTTCATGAGAGACAAGGATCTCCAGAGAGAAGCTCTTTTAAGAGGATTTTTGGGGGCGTAGATGTTGGATAACACCCAAGTGAATTGGTTTTCCTTGCAATAAAAAACCATATTCAACGTTCTGTCAGAGGAGGATATCACCCTACCTTCAAATTTTTTTGGATCCCAAAAACATAGGAGGCCCCTAGATGATCCATCAACAGGGGAGGAAGCCCATTGACAGTTATTCCAAACTGACTGGGCTATGTTGTGGGTTCTAGAAGCATCAACTTTCATTTATTGCAACATGATAATGGTAGGTTTGAGGTCCTTCTTGATAGTTCGAGCTAATCTTTGTTTGCTCATACCTCTGAAGTTCCAAGAGAGGATCTTCATCTGGAAACTTTGGTGGGTTTCTTACCTCCCTTACTTGGTAAAGGGGGAGGTTTGGGATTTTTTGCTTCATCCTTGGTCTGGTTGAATAGATATGGAAAAAAGGTTGTCTGCACCCCATTGGCAACTTGATTATCAATGTTATTTTTTATTTGCTCAGATATGGTGGGTCTGCCCCTTATATTTTCACTTTCGGTGTCAACAGGGCCTCTTTTGCTTCTGGTGATGATGAAACTTTGATCTGTTCTGAGGTGGGTGGGACTTGAAGCATCCTCCATGGATTTAGCACAAGATTTGGTTGGGGATGGGGATTCGTCTGAGGGGGGAAATGGGGAAACATCACCTTGAAGGGGAGGGTTTGCAACTTGAATCAGGGGTTTCGAGGTGGAAATGAGAGGGGGAGGGGGCACAACCGGGGTGGGAAAGGATGGTCTCTATTTGGAAGGGGAGTGGTGGGGATGAGGGAGAGGGGATGGAGGGCAAAGAGGGGCAGATTTAGGGAAAATGACTTCATCATTGGTGATAGATAACGGTCCAAATCTATTAGGGAAAGCAAACATGGAACATACCTAGTCCAAGATTGATGAGGGATGGCTGAGGAGCAGCTCCTGGTGGACGACTTGCTTTCCTTTGAACTCCTCCCACCTATTGGCAAAGGGGGCTTTGGGTCTTTCTTTGCGTATTCCCATTTGGGTGTTCTTATTCTAGGGAGGAGGAAAATTAGTGTTGGGTGCTTCTTTCTGGGGTCTGAGGAATGGGCATTAGGACATGAGATGTCCTTGAGATTGGCATTCGATGCAAAATATCAGTTTATTTTCATACTCGATTGCTTGGCACCATTGAAATTTCCCATAGCTGAGGTTAATGTGGGTTGGGAGCTGGGAAGCCAAGTTAGCATTGACACAGATTCTGGCATGAGCCATGCATGATTGGGCCTTCGTTGCAGGGTCGATGGCCACAACATCCCCAATGTATCCTCCAATCCCACGTAGGATATCGTCATGATAGAACTAAATGGGAATATCCGGGAGGCGAACCCAGATAGAGACGAAATTGATGTCTTAGGTTTGGGGGTTGAAATCTTCCCCCCATTTTTTGAGGAACAAACTCTTTCTGCCATAAAACCATGACCCTCCTGTGAGGATTCGGGTATAGTCATTTTGGTTGTTTAAATGGATCAAAAAAACCCTGTGGATAGGGCCACCAACTAGAGGCTTCCTACTGTTCTCCATTTGAACCTAACCCATTTTCGTATGGATTCCATGTCGGGTCTGCCCCCTACAAATTTCCCAACAAAGGAGAGGGATTCGATAGCCAGTTTCTAGACCATAATTGAAACTAGGATAATGAGGTTTCCCCCGAAGGCGATCAGAGGGGGATGGGTCTTGGTCCCAGAAGAGTTGGGATTTAGAGTGCCTGTCACCTTCTCGAGGTAAGTTTGCAGAGCCACATCCTTCGAAGTAGGATTATTGTTTGGAAGGGGGGGAACGAAACCCTTTTCCCATGGTTGATCATTGTTCAGGCTCGCCTTCCTGCCAGTGTTTGGGTCAAGACCCTTTGGCTAGTCCGTCTTAGCAGCTATGTTTGAAGGAGGGATCTTCCCTTGTTCCAGATCAGAATCCCCTGCTAGGAAAATCCTGCCTGAAACCGCCAGAGTTGTTGAGGTCACTGTTGTTGTCACCATCTCACTTTCCTCCAATACAACTTCAAATTTAAAATCGAAGTATTATTATTTTTAAATCATATTAAAAATTATTATTATTTTTATTGAAATCATATTAGAAAATATTATTATTTTTTATTTAACATGTATTTTCATATAGTATCTTATGTACAATGATAAAAAATCAAAGACATACTAATTCAATATCTTTGTAAAAAAACCACAGCGTGAGTGAGTGTGGGTGGGTGAGTGTGTGATTGTAAAAAAAATATCTTTGTAAAAATACAATTAAATCATATTTAAAAATATATATCAAAAAACATATATATTTGTTTAACACATTTACATATGATATATCATTCATATATATATATATATATATAAAAGAGACGTTTTGTAGTAAAATCTTCTACCTTACACGATATATGATGTTATCATCAAAACATAGTGTACTAATAACATTAAGTAATATATACACTGTATGTTTGTGTGGTGGCTGTGTTAAATTCCCTATTGATAAACATAGCTCTTGGCTTTAGAAAGGGTCATGGTTGAGGGAGAGGATGTTTGTGTGGTGGCTGTGTTAAATTCCCTATTGATAAACATAGCTCTCGGCTTTAGAAGGGGTCATGGTTGAGGGAGCCTGCTCAACACTGTGCATTGGTCATAAGGGTTTCTCACACTAACCAAATTAAAAAAAAAAAAACTTCTACTTTACATAATATATGATGTTATCAAAAACATCGTAAAGTATTATTAACATCGAGTATTTACCAAAAACACTTGAGTTCAATTATATTTAAAAATATATATTAAAAAACATATATATTTGTTTAACACATTTACATATGATATCTCTCTCATTCACATATATATATATATATATATATATATATATATATATATAAACAATGTTTTGTCCTAAAACCTTCACTATATGTTGATGTTATAAAAAAATATATGTACTCTATGCAGCACAAGGACAAATAGAGACATAGAAACATTTCATCTATGAATGCCCGAATTTTCGAACATTGGTGGTAAATACAAAGAAATGCTTGGAAAAGGGTCTATGACAAAGTTATTTGAAGATAGTAAAATAAAAAAAATTGTGGAGTTGCTAACCCAAAAGATCATTCCCGTATCTTCCAATGCAGGTTGGCATTGGCATTACATGGAATTGGATGAGGCAGATGCACCACCCCACACTTCTCCTAAAGTCCGACTCTAATGTTTAGTTAAAGCATAGTTATAATATTTTGTTAGTAGTGGGCTCGTTGTATCTGGACTTTATGATGTTTTGATATTTTTTGCGTATCTTAGCTATGATGATTAGTTTGGAACCATACTAAGGTGTGATCTTTTCCACCCATTTTTTTTGATGTAAAAATGCCTAATTATTCATTAATAGATTTTTTTAATCTCTTTTTCATTAAAAAAAATCAGTAGAAAGAACAACTTTCTCAAAAATATTAATGGTCATATGATTTGAATAACTGTGTTTCCATATTTGAAGGTCCCATAAACCATGTTTTAGGTCTCGCGGACGTAATTAAAATCTTTCATTTCAAAACATAGAGTATTAATAACATCAAGCAAATATATATATATATATATATATATATATATATATATATATATATATATATATATATATATATATATATATATATATATATATATTTTGTAATAAAACCTTTTACTTTACACGGTATATGATGTTATCAAATATTACTAACATCTAGTATTTACGGAAAAAACACTTAAGTTCAAACTTTGGGGTAGCATGTTTGCAAAGGTAGTAGTTTGATCTGAATCCTTTGAGTGCGTATCAGATTGATGATGATGGTACGAATCTCGAGCAATCGATAATCCCTTTACATCGGGTTAACAACAACAAGATGAAATAGATTTGATGGGAGTAGCCCATGTGGTTTGAACTCAAGTCTCAATTACTAAAAATAGTGTGGTTGTAACTCAACTCTCCTATGTAACCACCATTGAATATTTCAATCTTTAGGGGTTAGGTGGATTGGTAAGTCTTTACGTTTACTAAGAAGAGATTTAGGTTCAAACCTTTGGGCATGTTTGTTTGCAAAGGTCGTAGTCTGACCCAGTACCAATTTTGAGCGACCTGAATTCGAGTGTAATAACGAAGTAGAATATGCCATGATAATGGTACCAATTTCGAGCAACTTGAATTCAAGTGCAATAATGAAGTAAAATGCGCCATGATAATGGTACCAATTCCGAGCGACCTGAATTCGAGTGCAATAACGAAGTAGAATGCGTCATGATAATGATACCAATTCCGAACGACCTGAATTCGAGATCGATAACAAAGTAGAATGCGCCATGATAATGGTACCAATTTCGAACGACTTGAATCTGCTAAATGTGCGCCAACTGAACAATGATGGAACCAATTCCAAGTGGTGGTTCTCCGTGAATCTGCTGAATGTGCACCAACTGGACGATGACGGAACCAATTCCAAGCGGTGGTTCTCTATCAATTACCAACAACGAAATGAAATAAGTATATATATATATATATCAAATAAATAAATAAATAAATAAATAAATAAATAAACATATATATATATATATATATATATATATATATATATATATATATATATATATTTTATTTATTTATTTATTTTATTTTAACCCTCTACCCCACTCATCACTCCATCGAGATCAACAGGTCCTTACAATTTCAATACAAAAATATCTTTGCCCCTACATTGCAATTACGAGTAGACTTTAGATTGTACATTGTACGCTGTCAATTGGAAACCAATCCAAATTAATTGAATACCATATGGCGCGTTCCTAGTCTCAGTCACACGCACAGGAAATATTTAGAGAGACTAATGCAACACACCATAATGAGGGGCTGGAGCTCAATCTCCAAGTTGCGGTTGCACTCGTTTTTTTCGACGAAGCACACTTTGCTTTCTTTTCCAGGTATTTCATATTTGTCATTCCAAGACTTAGGAAGTTAGTTGTATGCTAAAATTATAATTATCTATACATGAAAGAGTTCATATCCTTCTTCTGGCCTCACGAGATAACATCTCTTAAATCTTCACTTGCTTTGGTGGGTCTCTACTGGATAGGAGAGCCTTTCCTCGGATTGATTTTTCCTTTTATTTTTATTTTATCATCCTTTCCATTTGTTTGAAGAACAGAGAATAAATCCTCATTACTGTTATGAATGATCACAGTGTACCCTGGCTCTATTGTGAGCCTCTTCGGATTTTCTAGATATTGAGCCTCTTCGAGTTTGTAGTCCTCACGTGAACATAAGTAACAGATAAGGATAGCCGGTGTAATTCCGAGTCACTGGAATTGATTGCGGATGGCAACCAATGCTTACACCCTGTTGAAGAACTCCAGTGACCGAGCTCGGTTTCAGGCATTTTACTACCGGGCTTCACCAGTTTAGAATTTTTATATTTAAAACAAAGGGGAAAAAGAGAGAAACTGAAGCAACGGAGCCATGGTTTCCTAAGGGAGGAACCATGTATCAAGGGTTCTAAAGATGTCCATTAAAAAATGACTTTTCAGTGGGAAGATCTTAATTTAAGTCTAATTCTTTGCTGTTTGGGAGCATTGCAATCCCACGTGATGGCAAATCAAAGGGAGGAGTCAGCCAATATTTTAATAGGATAACCGTAGTCAGAGTAAAATTTGAATTCCCCTGTTCAAATGAAAACCCTATCCAACGACTTCAGAACTCTGTCATACTTGTGCCTAAAACTGAACCAAGTAAATAGCAATATAGCAGAATCATGCCTGGTGCTGTGGTTGGGAAGGAAAAAATCAAAATGCAAAATTAAGCGTCATCCTACGTCGGCCGCTTGTTCAGGCTATGCCAATGAAAGGATTTGCTTCACATTTTTTCTTATCACTGTCTGTTTTTTTTTTTGAAAAAATGAAAAAAACTTGTATTAAAACAAAAGACAGTTACAAGAGGGAGAAAGGGCATCCCAACCAGGCGCAAAGAGACCAGAAGTACAAAGGGCGCGAAAACGCGACATGTCGCAAAAACGCGACATGTCGCGAAATCGCGACATGTCGCGAAATCGCGACACCAAACCAAACAACCGCCGCGCCACAACAACCAGTCGCGATAACGCGACAAGTCGCGAAATCGCGACATGTCGCGATATCGCGACAAAAAGCGCCGGCACCACAACCCACGAAAAAAGTCGCGAAATCGCGACAGCACAACACCAAAACACCCAAACGCCAAAAGCGTCGCGAAATCGCGATGAGAAAGCCTGAAGGCACCTGCTCCCCAAAACTGTCGCGAAATCGCGACGAGGACCCCTTTGATCTGCAACTAAGAGAAAGTGTCGCGACAGCGCGACGGATTTTCCTTGGAGCCCCACTTGGCCGGAAGTGTAGCGAAATCGCGACAAGAAAACCAATGGACGCCCCATCCGCAAAAGTGTCGCGAAATCGCGACATGTTCACCCCCGAGGTACCCATTACCAAAACTAGTCGCGAAATCGCGACGTTAAACCTGCAAGCTGATTTTCTCCAGAACTGTAGCGAAATCGCTACAGGTTTGCCCCTGTGCTTCCTTTCCATAAACATGTCGCGAAATCGCGACAGGTTATCCATTGGGAGGCTTTTCTCAATTAGAGTAGCTTTTCACACAAATTGTCGCGATATCGCGACGGTTTTTCCCTTTCATGCAATTTTTCTCAAAGCGTCGCGATATCGCGACACTTTTCCTCCAGCAGCAAAACCAACCAAAAAGGTCGCGACATCGCGACACCTTCTCATCAACGACCGCGACGGCGCAACATGTCGCGAAATCGCTACAATTTTCCTCCCAAAGCCGCAGCAACCAAAAGGGTAGCGAAATCGCTACAGTTATCCAGGATAGGTCGCGACTGAGCAACATGTCGCGACAGAGCAACATGTCGCGAAGTCGCGACAGAAAACCAAACAGGGTCGCGACGGCGCAATATGTCGCGATATCGCGACAGAAACTAACCTTAGTCATTTTTGAGCTCATGGATGCAGGGATCGTTCCAGACCACTCCGAATCTCTTCATCTATCATAGGCATATCATTGTGCAACTGAACACCTACCTCTTTCTCAGCACCCATCTTCGCAAGGAAGTCAGCTACCGTGTTCAGATTTCTACTCACATACACAGGGATGACATCATCTAACTCCCTCCATAACTCCTTGATTTGAGATATCAACATCCGCAGTCTCCAGGCTTTTAAAGAGAAATTCCGCAAGCAATCTAGAGCGCCGATCGAGACTTGAGAATCAGATTCAAGAATTATCCTCCGGTAACCCTGCTTAACAGCCCAGATAGACGCTGACTTAATGGCCAAGGCTTCGGCTTCATTGTTCGTGGCTCGCCCAATCCCCGCAATTCCCGATAAAGAACCGCACTCGAGTGATCCCGACAAACAACACCAATTCCTGCGTTGCCCGGGTTGCCTTTTGCAGCCCCATCAGTATTGATCTTGATCCAGCCTTCAGGGGGAGGTTTCCAGCATGATCTGACTTGCCTCTCATGACCCTCAACCCCCTCTTCAGGATGCCCAAGAGTAGCCTGATTCTTTTCATTGACAAAAGTAGCAACAGTTTCTGTGACTTTGCTCCAGATGACCTGCCAAACGCCGTCAATCGAGGAGAAAGTGTTTCTAAAGATCCGGGCGTTTCTCTCCAACCAAACTTGCCACCAAATGAAGAGAAAGCCTAACTGCCGACCGGCTCGGAGAGCTATGGAATTGAACCTGCCCCATTTTCCATTTTTCCCAAATATTGGTACGGTTGAGAACACCATTAGCCTGGAGTTTAAATTGAGAGAACCAGCGTTCCCAAATCTGATGAGTAAAAGGACACTTAAAAAACAAATGGTCTGCAGTTTCCTCATGTTGGAGGCATAAAGCACATTGAGAGGGGCCATTGAAACCCCTACGTCTGAGATTGTCAAAGGTGAGAAGGCCATTATGCATAAGTTGCCAAGCGAAGAAATTCACTTTCGGCCAACCCTTTGAATGCCAAATTCTTCTCCAATGCTGAACCGGAAAAGAGTGTGGGGGAGGCTCAGGGAGGATCTCTTCATATCCAGCCTTAACTGAGTAGACCCCAAGGCTTCCATAGCCCCAGGCTAATTCATCTTCCTCATCCTTCCCCGTGAGGAACCTTTCTGACAAGATTTTTTGCAGGATAGGCGCCAACTCCGGAGAGACAGTAATTGGCCACTCCTCCCATCGCTTAAACTTTTTAAAAGTATACCCCCCCAAATGACTGGTAAGAAGATAATTATCAATAAGGATCCAACCCTGGGCTTCTAAGGCGGTCATGATAGGTTGTAGCTCGGGGAACATAACAATAATGGGCGGATGTCTGGTCCCAAGAGTCGATCCGTAAACGAGCCTTGTCTCCTTTCCCCACTTTCCAGAATAATTGATCTTTGATAATCTGGGACCCAAGCTTGAGAGTCTGCCACACTAAGGAACCAGGACCTTCCAAGGGAAAGCGACCCACCTCATTGGGATGAACATGCCCCAAATATTTACTGGAAAGAATTCTGCTGAAGAGAGAGGATGGCTGAGAAATCCACCTCCAATACAGTTTTCCAGCCAAAGCTCTGTTATTAAGCATAGAACTTCTCAAGCCCAACCCTCCTTTATCCTTAGGCTGGGTAACTTTGTCCCACCCAACCAAGGCCCATTTTTTCTTCCCTTTTGCGCCTTCCCATAAAAATCTTCTAGCCATTTTGTCCAGCTCTTTCCAGATGGTATGAGGGGCAGCCAGTATTGAGAATTTATAGATCGGCAAAGCCTGAATAACTGATTTCAAGAAGGTTAATCTACCCCCGTAGCTTAGCCATTTATGGGCCCAATGATTCATTCTGTCTTTGATGCCTGCTAACAGGTTCTTCCAAATATCAATATTTAACTTTTTGAAATGAAGGGGAACGCCCAGGTAAACAATTGGAAGAGAAGTCCTTGTGAAGCCCAGGATCTCAATAACGCGCTCCTGAAGCCGTTGGTCGAGATTGAAAAAGACCACTTTGGACTTCCTGACGTTTAGAACCTGATTAGAAGCCCTTAGGTAGAAATTCAAAGTATCTCTGATTCCTCTAGCTTCCCGAAGAGTGGCCGCACCAACCAGACCCGTATCATCCACAAATTGCAAGTGAGTCAGAGTTTCCTCCCCAACCTTGATACCAGAAAGCAGACCTTGTTGCCTTCTCCTCAAAAACAGTCTGCCCAAACCTTCAGCCAAGAGAAGGAAGAGATAGGGAGAACAAGGGTCTCCCTGGCGGAGCCCACGGGAGGCGCCGAAAGGAAGCGAGGGAAGGCCCTTAATGAGAACAGAAAAAGAGGGAGAAGAAACACAACTCATAACCCAATCAATCCATTCCTGAGAGAAGCCAAAGGCAGCCAGCATTTTCGACAAGAAGCACCACTCCACCCGGTCATAAGCCTTGGACATATCCAGTTTAATGAACATGCCTTTGTTGCCCGAAGTTTGCATTGAATGGATGGCCTCCTGGGCCAAAACCACCCCATCCAATATTTGTCTTCCCTCAACAAAGCCCCCCTGTTCAGGAGAAATGATGCTATGAAGAAGGGGTTTAAGCCTCTCATCCATTATCTTAGTGATGATTTTGTAAATCACATTGCATAAAGCAATAGGCCTGAAATCAGAGATATGAGTCCCCGCTTCCCCTTTCGGAATTAAAGCAATGAAGGTGTGATTGATCGCCCTGAGCATTCTTCGATTGGATCTGGATTCCTCAAGAATGACTGTAACATCCTCCTCCAAGGTATCCCAGAAAGCCTGAAAAAATTCAATAGGAAAGCCATCTGGACCAGGAGATTTTCCAGTACTCATACCAAAGACCACATTTCTCAGTTCATCCCTTTCAATGGGTCTAAGCAGGGTCTGATTGTCCTCTTCAGAGATAATAGGAGGAATAACATTAAGAACTTCGTTCTGAGCCTCAATATCTTGCTGCATACTTTCCTTAAAAAGTTTAGAAAAGTAATCGATAGCATGGGAGTGCATACCAGGAATAGTATCGAAGACATTTCCCTGTTCATCTTTGAGAACTTCCATATTGTTCATCTGTCTCCTAGCACAAGCTGACCGATGAAAAAATTTGGTATTTCTGTCCCCCTCTAATAACCAAGTATTTCTAGCCCTCTGTTTCCAGTATAACTCCTCTTGGTTGTCAATGTCCTCAACCGCTTTACGCAGTTCGTCATCTTCAGATTTGAGTTGCTCAATAATTGATCCTTCCCTAAAAAGTTTTGAACCTCCTCCCATCTAGCCACCAAGGGGGCCCTTTGGGACTGGAAATCCGACTTGTTTCCTTTCCTCCACTGTTTCAATTGAAATTTGACAAATTGAAGTTGTTTATGAAATTTGAACATTGCTGTCCCAAAAGGTGGACGGCCTTCTGTCCACCAATGAGAAATTTTCTGTCGAAGGTCCTCCTTTTGTAACCAAAAATTCTCAAATTTAAAAGGCCTATGATGCTGTCCTCTCGAAGTCCCTCCCTCAAGCAAAATGGGAAAATGATCTGAAATAGGGCCCTCCAAAATCTGGAACTTAAAAGTCCATTTAACAAAAGCCTCCTCCGAGACCAAAAAGCGATCTAACTTGACCTTCCTGCTATGTGGCTCCTTTCTCTTGTTTGTCCAAGTGAAAAAAACACTAGGGCCTTGAACATCCACTAGATTAAAGGCCTGAACTTGGGCAATCAGAAGCCGATCCCCTGGATCCAAAATAGGGGAGCCACCTTCCTGGTCCCGAACAGATAATTTTGCATTAAAATCCCCTGCAATAATCCAGTCATAACACTCCCTGTATGCTCTCATGTTGTGAACAGCGTCCCATTGGAGCCTCTGGCCATCAAGATTTTGGGCCCCATAAAAGTTGGTTATAAGGACCAGCTCAGAATTGAAGTTATTTCTGAAGAGAGAAGTAAGAACACCCCTACAAGCTACATGTTCTAAAGCAGTCCAGACCAGAGGGTTCCAAAGGGTAACAATTCCCCCTGAAGCTCCTTGGGCAGCCACGTCCATATACCCAGCTCCCCGCCAGATTTTAGTAGCAGTTTTACTCATAATATCTAAAGACATTTTGGTCTCCTGAAGAAGCAAAAAATCTGTTTTACGGTTTTCTAAGAGTCTTTGAACAGCAGATTGATGGGTTCTACTGTTTAAACCCCTAATATTCCAAGATTGAATAATCATTGAAAACCTTGAGAGCAGTAAGAATCAATGGTCCTCACCAATCCTCCATTGATTAGCTTATCTCCTTGGGCTGTTAGTAGTTCCTTATTGGATTTTCTTCCCGCTCCTTGAGAGTTATTGTTTCTTGATCTCTTTTCCACCTGGGAAATCCCTAAAGCAGGCCTTTCTCTGTTTTTATCTGCATTTCCCATGGTAACATCTTTTATAGCCGGCTGTGCTGGGGAGTGTATAACCAAAGCCCCTGGATTTTCTGACTGCGGGTACTCAGCTGGCACAGTCACCTGTTCTACTACAGGAGTGAAGGAAGGAGAAACAAGAGGTGGAGTGTTGACATTCTCACCATTCCCAACCACTCCTTCCATAGATTGATCCTCCAGATCCACTAATGACTTAAAAATTTCATACCGATTGTTTGGCTTGAGCTGTACCTGCTCCTTGCCATTTTTCTTTTTGTTTCTCTTTCGTTTCACCTGTTCAAAGCCATCCTGCTGAGCATCGGGACCTGGAGAATTGCTAGAGGGTTCATTGACCAGACTGGACTTACCCTCTCTAGGGCGGTTTGACATTCCACTCGGAGCCTCCGTTTTTGTGCTCACTACGTTTGGGCAGAACCTTGCCAAATGTCCATGCTTATGGCATACTCGACACCTAAAAGGTAGGGCCTCATAGTCTAACTGCTGGATCCAGGGTACTCCTGCAAGCTCAAGTTCCACCTCACTCGGTAGAGGCTGACTAATGTCCATCTCTACACATATTCTAGCAAAGACAGCAGAATTGCCCTCGATGGTATCTTTGGAGACTCCCAGAAATCTGCCTAGGGAATTACCTATTAATTCCAACACCTGCTCACCCCAAAACTCCATCGGGAGAGCGTACAGCCGGATCCAGACCGGGACAGCCGTGGGTTCGATGCGGGGGTCGAAACCCACTCTCCAGGGTTGGACAAATAACCCTGCTGGTCCATGGTTTCTCTTTTCGATTCAAATGCTCTGTTTCTATCTGCTAAAGAAGAGAAACTTATGATGAAATACCCATTGCTTATAGGCCATAGAGAGTACTCACCGTGTGGCTCCCAGTTCTGACGAACCCAGGTATGCAGAAAATTCAGTGTGGGCCGGATGCCCATGAATTTGCAGATCAAGTCGTGATTAGCTCGGTAGACGATTGTATCTTCGACCAGCATTGGTTCTATTACAATCTTAGGCCTGGAGGAAGATTGTGGGAGGCATCCATTAACGCGGTGAGCATTTGGGCCATTGGCAACAGTCTTGAGTATCGATTGAAAAGCATTCCGCTGAGCTCCGTCCGTGGAAGGCGAGGGAAAATCTTTCAACTTCTCGGCATATGAGGTCTTTCTCCCAGCAGGAGAAACAGGAGGAGACCCCATCGGGCCCTCCCGGGACCACTAAAGAACCTTCAGGCGAAAGCAGAAACAACCCCCCAAAGCCCTAGGCAGGATCTTCGGACCAGAGTCCCTCGAGCAACACCAGACGCCGTCACAAAAATTTCCCGCCAAAAGCCAAATCGCCAGAGCCGAGCCGTCACTACCATCTCCCAGAATCGTGTTAGGTGCATCTCTTATCACTGTCTGTTAGAATTAAGTCTTTACCAAAAAAAAATCATGTCAACTAGGGATATTTTCATATAAACAAATCCATTATTGGATTCTATGTTGAGTGTGATTTGGGGTGCAGACATAGACAACTACAAGAGTTTAATGATTGATGCAGTGGTAATCTAGATAGTGTTGGCTTTAAGATCATAATCTCACTTGTTATAGAAAAGAGGTATTTGGAAGTATTTTCACTATTTTATAAGAATGATATGTTGGCAACATAATAAGATAGACTATTTGTTGGGCATGGTTCTTAGCTATTTGTTATTTGTAGATATAGAGCAAATTTGGGCATGGTTCTTGGCTATTTGTTATTTGTAGATACAGAGAAAATATGGGGACAATTGCAAGAGGACAGAACAATGAATCTCGTAAACTGAACTTTTTTCTCTTTGGAACAATTGCAAGAGACAGAGCAATGAATCTAGTAAACTGAAATTTTTTCTCTTTGCATAATTCACGGAGTACAGGGTTGAGAAAGCAGAAAAATTGTGTGATATATTCTAATGATGTATCTATAAAATGCTAAAGCTTCTATGAAAATAATAAATAATAAATAACGTGTTTTTTTAAATTTTAATAAGCTATGTGTGGATTCTATTGGGGGCCATTCCCATTAAAATAACAAAAAATTACTTTGTTTTCATTATATTGCTATCAGGTTAATTAAACCATATGCCTTTTTATCAAAGATATTTTTCATTTGCCTCTCTATCAAAGATATTCATTATTTGTCTTTCTATTAAAGATATTCTTCATCTTCCTTAAACTGTTGCATTTTTGCAATCAACCATGGCAAAAAGCAATTTCATTCATTGAGGCAAGAGCCTATTTAATACATGCTTTAGGGTCATAAAACGGAAGATCAATACTCCCGATTAGGAGATCGTTACATGCAAGAAATATTAAAATAATCTCCCAGCTAATAATGCATGATCTAATAATAATGTAATAAAATATCCTAACATTCCCCCCTTATTACATTATTCAGGTTAGGAAATATTAGGACCCCCTTAATTTAGAGGAGTCTAGGCTCTAGCTGTTCTGGCTCTTGGCTTTGGCTGCTCTGGCTTTTGATCTTGGCTGCTCTGGCTTTGACTGCTTTTTTTTGGTAAATTAGATTTTATATACAAAAGTGGGTTTTTTGAGAGGATCCCAAAACCTTATAACAGTAAATGTCGTAGCATGCATCAACAAAAAAGTAGCCCATTGGGCCAAATTACCCAAAACCTAGATACATCCGAAACATTATGCTTAGCAAAGAAAAACCAACAACAGGAACACAGAGACTAAAGGCCGATGGTAACCCCAAAGTAAGACAGCAAACCAAACCCCATCACAACCGAAGCCGCCAAAAAACAACACCAGGCATGACTGCGCACGAACTTAGGCCTTCTCGGGATCCTCCTGGTCGTCCTGGCCCTCGTGGCCCTTGCTGCTAAGTTGCTTCAGGATCCTAATCATTGCGTTTGTCGAGCTAGCAATGCTGGACATCGTGTTGGTGGCCATGTCCAGGAGAAGCTGGTGGGACATCGCCTCTGCCTCGCTTTCGATGTTAGAACTAATGTGTTGCGGCGGGGTAGACTTCTCCACCTTGGGCTTCTTCAGACGCTTGGATGATCTAGGAGGAGGAGGAGTTTCCATGGGCTGCCCATGCTTGTTGGGGTGACTACGGATGGAACCTTTGTAGGGAGACTCTTTGACAGGGCTGGGCGGACTGGTCCAAGCAGGACTAGGAGACCGATCTTCAGGGACAATGGGAGGGCTTGGCGGGGGTTGGGAGGCCAGAGGTGGCACTGGTTGGGCAGGAGGGCGATTGGCAATGACATGGTGGTAAATTACAGCCATAAGCCCCTGGTGGATGGGTTTGAGGTGGGTTTTCTTGCACTTTTTGATAGAGATGGTGAGGGAGTACACTAGGTAGTCGGGGATACAGACTTGCTTGGCGTCCCTAAGGTGATTGACGAAGCTAATGTGGAAACTCCTCAGAGGCTTGTCGGGATCATCACACGTGATATACTGCATCACAGGGATCATAGCTAAGTTCCAGGGTTCAGGGAGGGCAGTGCGAAGCAGGGCCAACTTGTCCCAACCCAGATTTTTGCCCTTCTCAGGGAACTGCTCTAGTTCCTCCTCCCAATTATGCTTGTCTCTCCTTATGTTACGCCCAATCGCCTGCAGTCCCGTAATTTCGCACATTAGCTCCAGTGTTACTTTGAAGTGAATCCCGTGGACACGAACCTCCCCTCTCTGCCACGTCTCAACGAAGGCATTGGTGATGTCTTCTTCAGCTCCCTGAAACTTTTGGAGGAAAGGGACCAGTCCCTTGGCTTTCATGAAGGTTAGGGCATCATTGCAAAGGGAAAGCTCGGCGGGCTCTATATAGGGGGCTGCCATGGATGACAGAGGGAAGGGGACGGAGCTCTGCACAGCCTTAGGACAAACCTCAGGCGAAGAAGCAGACAAGCCGATAGAGGAAAGCATCGTTTGAGACAAGATGGCCGACCTTGGGGAGCCTGGGTTAAAATAGGCATCACGATGAGGGGGAGCGGAAACGTCATTAGGGCGCCACCGACTGCATGGGAAATCATCATCGATAAGAATGGCATTATTGCTGGCAGGGTGGCGGAAGATGTGGTTGAGGTGGATAGACCACCTCCATGAATGACACGCGTGGACCTTGGTGCCAAGCTGCCTCGAAATCGTCGAGATTTTTATTGCCGAGGGAGGAAAACGGGGACGGACCCTGGAGGTGGTCAGTGATGATGGGACTATGCCCAATCAACTCCTTTCCTTGGGCGTGACCATGATGATTAGCTAGCCGTGACATGTTGGCAATCGCCCCTAAGTCACCTCTACGGTTTCCAAGACCGACGAGCCTTCTAGAAAACCCACTGGGACGGTCCCCGAGGGCCATCGTAAAATGCCCGCCGCTAAAGTATTCAAATGTGTTGCCTGTCATGAAGATCCAGGCGATAATGGTGTGGACACGTGGGCTAGACACTCCACTATATTTTTGCCTCTTGCGGGGAGCTGACGGGGCATTATCCCTCATCGTGATTGGAAGCCTCTTCATTGTCCTGATTGGTCACCTCCTCGACGTCAGCAGGGAAGTCGTGTCTCCAAACCACTAACCGATTGGAAAGGAGTCCTTTGTTTGCCATGTGGTCCGCCAGAGTATTGCCTTCTCTATATGTATGTTGAACATGGGTGGGGTTCCTCCGCTGGAGTAGTTTCCTTGCCTCATTGATGGTATTACTCACCCTCCAGGCGGGGACTTTGGAATTCTTCATGTAGTTGATGACGTTCATGGAGTCCCCTTCGACGATGGCCGGTCTGGGATCCTCTGAGAGGAGGTTGAGCCCTCTCCATAGAGCTCTAGCCTTGGTGACATGGTTAGTCTGGATTCCCAAGCTTTCACAATAGGCTAGAATAAGCTTGTCGTTCTGGTCTCGGATCGCTCCTCCGGCTCCAGCCGGACCCGGATTACCTCTTGACGCCCCATCGAAGTTGAGCTTTATCCACCCTTCAGGAGGTCGCTTCCACTTTACTTTCTCTCTTGTGAGGTTGGGAGCAGGCTGCTTCCCTCGCCCACAGGGGATATTCAGGGTCCTAAAGATAGCATCTTCATTGATTTGTTGAGGGCTAGAGGGGCAGGGGATAAGATTGGCATTTTCTATAGTGAAAGATATGGTTCTAGAAGCTATAGAGGGAGGATCCCTGGAGGAATTGCCAAAGACTCTACTATTACGCTCTAGCCAAATCTGCCAGATGAAATGATGAAGACTAATATTCCACAGGAAATGGAGCCTAGGGTTGCGGAAAGGGTTAGTCCACTGAGTGAAGACATCCTTGATGGACCTAGGGAGGATCCACTGAATCTGAAAGGAGGAGAGGATGATGCCTAGGACAAAAAAGGAGAAATCACAGTGCAAAAACAAGTGGTCTGTGGACTCCCAGTTTGCCTCGCAAAGGTAGCACCTATTGGGAATAGAGAAGCCACGTTTGTGGAGATTATCAATAGTGAGGGCTCTATTTTGAAAAGCTATCCACGAGAAGAAATTTACCTTTGGGATCAGGAGTTTCCTCCAAACCAGGTTGTAGGGAAAGCCCGATTCTTGGCAGTGGCTCTGAATGTCGTAGGCTGACTTGACTGAAAACTCGCCGCTATCTGAGCCTCTCCAAATGGGCCTGTCTGGGCCTCTGCTAGTAGGAATGGTAGTCGACTGGAGCATGGAGGAAAGGATGTCAGTTGCCTCCTCTAGGTTGTTGGCATCGATGGTCTTCCAATGGGGGGAGCCATTCTGCCAGGTAATGAAATCAGCCACCTTCTGCCCCACATTAACATCCATCATGGTCTTGAGTTCCGCCAACTCAGGTCTTTCTATCAAAGGTTCCTCCTGAATCCACTTGTCCCTCCAAAATTCTATGCTGTTGCCATCCCCGAGGATCCACCTCAGCCCATCTTGGATCAGCTGACGGGTCTGAGTGATGGATTTCTAGAAGGCCGATCCAAAGGTCGGGATCCCTTCGTCTAGAACAGAGTGGTCAGTTAGATATTTTCTTTTGACTATTTGGATCCACTCAGCTGGGTCGTTGGTAAGGATCCTCCAAGTGTGTTTTGCTACTAGAGCCATGTTCATCTTAGCCATCCTCCTGAAGCCCAGGCCTCCTTGTTTCTTGCTTCTGCATACAGTGTCCCATGCTACTAAGGGAATCCTTGTCTTGTCGTCATTGCCTGAACACAGGAAACTCCTTTGCATCTGTTCTATCTTGCGACACATAGTCATGGGGATCCTGAAGACTGACATGAAGTAAATTAGAATTCCTTGGAGGCATGCCATGGTGAGGGTAGCTTTGGCTGCTTGGGATAAAAATTTGCCCTTCCAGGCTGTCAGCTTTTTTTGGATTCTTTCAAGCACATTATTCCACATGCCCTCCTTGGGTCTGCCGCAGAAAAGGGGAAGGCCAAGATAGGAGGACGGGAGGGCATCAATGGAGCATCCTAAGATTCTTGCGATCTTGACTTGTCGACCCATGGGAGTGTTGAGGAAGTAGATCTTGCTTTTGATGTAGTTGACTTTTTGGCCTGCAACTTTTTCATAAAGGGAGAGAATGTGCTTGATGGATTTGGCCTGGGCCATAGAGGCTTGGGTGGATAGGATGGTATCATCCACAAATTGCTGATGAGTGACTGCCCATGTACCAGAGGCTGCTAGAATGCCTGTCACCTTCCTCCGCAAGCGGGCTTCCTTGAAAGCTCTGCCCAAAGCCTCAACCAGGATGATGAAAAGAATGGGGGACAACGGGTCACCTTGGCGGAGGCCTCTAACACTCGAGAAGAAACCCGTAGGGGATCTGTTGACCAGGACGAAGAACCAGGGAGAGGAAGAGCAGCCATGAATGAGATCAACCCATAGAGGATGGAAGCCGAACTTAAGGAGGATATCACGGAGGAAATCCCAATCGACCCTATCGAAGGCTTTGTTCATGTCAAGTTTGATGAAGAGGGCAGCCTTCTTGGCCAAGGAGGCTGAGTGTAAGGTCTCATGAATAGTGATAACCCCATCCAGGATGTTCCTACCTTTCACTGAGCTGCCTTGATAGGGGTCAATGATGAGGGGGAGGATGGGCTTCATTCTGTTGGCCATAGCCTTAGTGAGAATTTTGTAGAGGACATTGCAGAGGCTAATGGGTCTATAATCTGATAGGGTTCTGCAGATTGGGGACTTTGGGATGAGAGCTATGAAAGTGGAGTTAATGCTTCGGGGAATGACCTTGGAAGATTGAAGCTCTCTGATAGCCTTGTAGACATCGACCCCAACAATATCCCAAAAGGTTTGAAAGAAGCGGGGAGGAAACCCATCGGGCCCAGGGGCTTTGTCGGGTTGCATGGAGAAGAGGGCCTCTTTGATTTCTTCTGAGGTGAAGGGTCTGATTAACATGAGGTTGGCATCCTGAGGGACAGCAACAGGGATATTGGCAAGGAGTTCAAATTTGGCTTGGTTATCACTCTCTGGATGGCTGCCAAGGAGGTTCTGGAAGAAGGAGACCGCTTCTGACCTTATCTCGACAATATCCCTGGTGGTGGATCCATCACTGCAGGTGACCTCTCAAATTTTTTTGGAGCCTCTGTGTCTCATGGTGGATGCATGAAAGAACTTGGTGTTGGAGTCGCCCTCTTTAACCCAGAGATCCCAGGATTTTTGTCTCCAGAAGGTTTCCTCCCTGGCAAGGATGTTGTGGTATTCTGCTAGGAGTTTCCTTTCATCATCTCTGGTGGTGCTGCTGTGATCCCCTGCCTCAATCTGTCTTTCTATCTCCTGGAGTCTTTCTGTGATGGATTTTTTGCTAGCAAAAATATTTCCAAAGACCTCTTTGTTCCAAACTTTCAGTTTTTCTTTGACCATTTTGAGTTTTTGGGCTATTTGCATGGTGGGGGATCCCGAGAAAGTTTGTTGCCACCAGGAGGTGACTTCAGCTCTGAGATACTTATGGTGAATCCACATGGATTCGAACCTGAAGGGGGTCTTGAAAGTAGGTGACTTGCCCGCTTCAAGGATGAGGGGGTTGTGATCTGAGCCAATCCTCGGGAGGGCAAGAAGGGAGGCATCCCCGAAAGTGGGGATAGCCTCTTGAGAAATGAGGAATCTGTCGAGCTTCACCTGAATGAGCCCACTGCCAATTCTTCTGTTGCTCCATGTGAACCTGGATCCTTTGAGTTGAATATCAAGGAGTTCATTGAGGTTGACAAAGTCTCTGAAGTCCTCCATGCTTCTGCTTGGGGTATTGAGGCCTCCTCTCTTTTTGGATGGGTACAAAGGGCTGTTGAAATCTCCTCCAATGATCCACGACATGGTGTTGAAGGCAATCCTCATCTGGCTAATGGTTTTCCATAGTTCTACTCTCTCGATGGGAGAGTTTGGGGCATAAATGTTGGTCAGGATCCAGGATTGGTTGTTTGCCTTGGAGTGGAACAGGATGTTGAGGATTCTGCTAGAGGAAGACAACCTTCCTTCAACCAAGGTTGGGTCCCATAGGCACATGAGACCTCCCGAGGATCCTTGGGCGGGGCTGAACAGGGTTTCCCCTTTGTTCCAGATGATGTTAGCCGATTTTTGGGAGGAAGTTTCATCATTTTTGGTTTCTTGGATGATGAAGATAGAAGGGTTGATTTATTTTCTGATGTTAGCAACCAGACGCTGCTTGGCTGCTCCGTTTAGGCCTCTCACATTCCAGGAGAGGATTTTCATTTCAAATTATTTTGGTTTTTCTTGCCTCCCTTCGCTTGCTGAAGGGGAGGTTTGGATCCTCGCGGGTCATCTTTCTGGAGGTCGGGATCCTCGGAGAAGAGAGTCAGCTGGGTCCCATTGGCGATGTCCTCTACTGTTTCTTTGTTTCTCTGGTCATTGCTTGACGACCTTCCTCTTTTCTTCTCGTTGCCAAAATCGATGGCCTGCTTTTTGCTTTTGGTGTTTTTGGGGCTAACTTTCCCAGCTGGAAAGGGGTAGAGCTGGAGACTTCCCACTTCGAGAACAGGGGAGTAAGAACCCTCGGGCCTGTTCGACTGAGTGGGGGAATTCCTGTTGGCAGCAAGATACTCATCTATGTAGGGATTAGGGGTGATGATGGGAGTGACAGAATGTACCTGAGTTATGGCATCCTCTAGGCGAGGCTCTTCTGTTTCCTTCATTGCGCTTGGTGGGGTCCCTGGCTCCTCTTGGGTTGACTGCGATCCTTCATCGTTCCCTTGCTCCTCCATCGTTCCCTTGGTGTGGAGTCGGATCTTGATGAGGGTGCCTCGGGTTGCGGCCTGGTGCTAGAGGGTGTTGCCTCACCTGCTGTGGGATTCCCTGTCTTCGGTTTGCCCCTTTGATCGGTCCTTTAGGGCCTTGGTTCTGAGCCTTCAGAGCAGGGCATTGAAAGTCTAGGTGACCTTGGGTGCTGCATTGAGTACAGAACACGGGTTTATTCTCATACTCGATTGGTTGTCGTTTTATGAGGGTTGGCCCCCGATAAAGATTCACATGGGTGGGGAGTTCTGTTTCTAGATTGGCGTTGACACAGATGCGAGCATGGACCATCCGGGATCGGACCTTGGTGGAAGAGTCGACAACGATCAGCTCGTCGATGGTTCTGGATATCCCTCTGAGGACATCCTCGTGCCAGCACTGGAAGGGGAGATTTGGCAATCTGACCCATATCGGGGCTATGTTTATATTTTGGGTTTCAGGATTAAAGTCCTCACCCCATTTGCGGAGGAAGAGGCTCCTTCGCCCTAGGAACCATGGTCCCCCAGAGAGGATGTTGCAGAAATCCTCCTTAGTATTTAGCCTGATGGCAAAAAAGCCTCTGGAGAGGGCAATGATCTCCATATTGCCGCTGGTTCTCCACTTGGAGTATGCCCATTTTCGGATGGTCTCCATGTCCGGGCGCCCTCCGATGAACTTACCAACCAGGGTAAACTTTTCCAGTTCAAGGTAGTTGTCCATTAGGTCTTCAGGGATGACCAGATCGGCTCCTGTAGGGATCAGCTCCTGGGTTGGGGCTTTGGCCAGGGGTTCATGGCTGATTGTTTCAGCGTAGGTCCCCTTTAGGGTTTTGGCAACATTGGTTGTCCCGCTAGTGGGACCCAATTTGTCGGGGGGATCCTTCCTGTGACCGGACGACCCATCCGTCCGAACCTTACCTGTCGGATTAGGGGCCCCCTCTACCTCGGAACCTCCACCATCATGACTGCCATTGCTGGTTCCTCCTGCGCCCTGCTCTGTCCTCCAGATCTCCGTCCTCCCGCTCTCCGCTCTCCCGCTCTCCATCCTTCAGCTTTGACTGCTTTGGCTCTTAAAAAACATGGTTGCCTCTTTTTTTTAATCTAAATACAAAAAAAATGACTTTTTTTTTTTTAAGAAAAAATTGCTTAAAAAAATGCTTTATTTTTTGAGTAATTGGCACCAACAAGGTTTGAACCTGGGTTTGGCAGCCTGAAAAACTTATCTTCGATAGGCTAACCGCCTGGGCAGTCACATGCCTTGAGTAGTGAAAGAAACCTTTTTCTTTTAACCTTTGGATTGGGCACATGTCAATACAGTGGGACTTGTCGAATGTGAGGGGCTTTGGTCCAAGCAATCGTGCTTTTGCTGTGTCGTTTCCACTGCGTTACTCAGTTGAATGGTTCACCACGTGGCCGATCTAGGGCAAGCGGGCCTCTACCCTTAATGCTTCCCTTAAAACCTTTGCTCCATAGGAACCTTTATTGGCAGTGGAAGTTTTCCCTTCATGCAATGCCAAGTTGAGGCAAGAAAATCGCCATCCAAAACGTTTGATCTAGACTCACCTCTATGTGGCCTCGTTTGACGTTGTTTGTCGATGAAGGTTGTGACTTATGTCTACGTGGGTTTTTCTAGGTCACCGCGGATGGAGAGATGATGACCTTCAGCGTTTCAATGCTCCTATGGCCCTTATTCAACTTCCCATTGATGATTTGTGATGTATGGGGCTTCAAAGGCTTCCGCAGGAAAACTGCAATTGGCTCGCCTTCGAACGCTCGAGTTGGGAGATTGCCATGTATTCCGCCTGATGCTAACTAACTTGATTGTGCATTCTCGCAACTCTGAGACGACAGACCAGATCAACGTGCCCTCCACATGAAAGATGGCATGCTCACCCCGCTGTGATGGCGTCTTCTGGAGGGAGGGGAATACCAAGCTTCTTTAGTTCCTCATGTGGAACAGGTCACAAAGGAGCACAGGTCTTTCTTGGCCTCCAAAGAGTAGTTGCCTTGACTCTTTACAACCCCCAACCTACCTCCTAGCTTGCGTGGAATCCAACCTTGCATTAGTTGTTGACAGCTATAGTCTACGATCCCTTGACTCCCATTGATAACTCTATGATGAGCAGCCTCATAGGCATGTCACATGCCCCTTTCAGTACCTTATTTGACAAAAGCATAGCCTTGTCCAAAGTCACAAATTGTTCCACCATATCTTTCCTCGCAGTCTCATGCTCTTCATCAGGTTTAGTCCCGTCGCCATCAATTCTTATTGAAGTAATTGGCCTAGAAGCAAGCGAGGGATCTTTCATAAGGAGACTCCAAGAGCAGAGACGACATAGGTAGGTTTCTTTGATCTACTTGCGACTAGGGACTGTGATATGATCCTCTCGTTGTGGAGGAGAAGAGGGACTTGCTTGTACACCAGATTCAATTGGAGGAGGAGCTTGCTCTTGTTAAACACATCTTTCACATGATGGAATTGGATGTCCTTCATTGTGAGAATAAGCATGTAAGTCATTGCATACGGACTCACCTTTATGAGCAACAACTTTACTTGATCAAATCCCATATTTAGTTCTTTCTCTTTCTTCTGGTTGGCAAATTGCGATCTCCACTCTCTTAGTCCTTGATGATTTCGAAATTTCAATGAATAATTTATTTGTTGTCGATCATCACCCGAAAGAACGCTTTTGTTTTTCTTCCTTCATAATCCCGCACGAAGAGTGCCACTTGGGCCCCAACCTGGCCGACAAAGATGGCATACAGCCCTATGGGGCCGTCCACATGGAAGTCCATCCCCACGTGGGCCCCAAGGTTTTCCATGCTCACATGGGTGTCTTCCACGGTGTCCCTAACATCGCCTTTCCAGCAATGGCCGTCGGAGCGGAGGTACGACCAAAGTCGCGATGGTCAATCTCCACAATCTCGTTGCACATTGACGAGTGCAAGTTTCTACAGATTGTATTTATGGATACACGCTTCACCTTTGGGAGCGACAAGGATTTGAGAGACGAGATCAACAAGGATTGTCACCTTGAGAAACCGGCAAGCGGGTCTTTCCCCAAATCCAGTTTTTGGATCTGCGCTTTCCTTAACTGCTGATTGAAATGCATAGGGAGGGGAGAATCGCCAAAACTTCAGGTAGGAAAGAACCTGCTCTGATACCAATGATGGCAAAAAATAATTTCATTCATTGAGACAAGAGCCTATTTAATACATGCTTTAGGGTTACAAACTAGAAAATTGATACTCCCAATTAGGAGATCATTACATGCAATTAATCTCCAAGCTGTAATGCATGATCTAATAATAATGTAATAAACTATCCTAACAATCAACTCCTTGATATCATTTATATTAAGAGATAAAATATTAAAATCTCCCTTGTCCAATTGCCTTCTAAAATTTGAATTTTGCCAAGATGAAAATCAACACTACAAATGGCTAAAATATTCGTTCCTCGGTTTTCATATGTTTAAATATGCTTTCTATAACAACCTATCAATTCCCTAATACCTTTTTTTTTTAAGGGTCTTATTCATTCCCCTAATATTCCAAAATATCATTTTCCTCATAACTTTTTATTTGTGGCTTTAGCCCCACTTCTTGTTGTTTTTTAAAAGAAAAGATTTATTTAGTTAACAAAAGGTACAAAACTCTCTAATCAGAGAGATCAAAGTGAATAGAACATTCTAAAAAACAGAACATGAAGACAAAAAAGGACCTCATTATTGGAGTCTTTGTCATCCTCGCATACCACCCCTGCCCTTCTGCTTCTTGATGATTTGACGACAATAACCAGGGGCTATATTTATTGCCTTATTCGCTAGTGTGTCAGCCTCTTTGTTGAATTCCCACCTTACGTGTTGATAGAATATTTTGCCAATTATCCTGCCTAGTTGTCTAATCCTGTCTTGAATAATCTTCAATTGTAAAGATCTAAAATCTTTATTTTTGGCAAGAGCTGTTATTATCAGTTTAGAATCCCTGTAAATTGTGACCTGAGTGATTCCTTGCTTTGCCACCAATTTTAAGCCGATTTCACATCCAATAACCTCTGCCTCGTTGTTAGATGTTGTTCCCAAGCTGATCATGTATTTGAGCAGGATCTCACGGGGTCTTGTAAGAATCAGTCCCCCTGCCGCTGCTTGACCGGGGTTGGACTTGGAGGCATCATCAAAGAAGAGTGTCGGAAAACATATTTCAGGCAAAAAATTGTTTCCTCTGCAACCTCCCTGTGTCAGGAAAGCTTGGAGATTAAGTTGGTAGATCATTCTTCTTTCTGTGGGTGACATATTTTCTTCATACTGTTGTTGACAGAAACTAGATTTGACATTTAGGACTAATTCTTCTTTTATCCTTCATATTAGAGTTTTGTTGTCCTTACCTTTTCCTTCAAAAATCCTGTAGTTTCTATCCAGCCAGATGACAAAATATGGTATAGAGCTCCACAGATATTTCAGGAGGGGCTTACCTGCAAGTTTACCTTTATATTCTTTGTTTCACTTGGTAAAACATGTGTCTATGGTTAACCTTCCAGAGAAGGAAGTGCCAAGAATTTTGGTTATTCCTAACCAAATTGAAATTGCCTTTGGGCATTCAAACAAAAGATGGAAAACCGTTTCACTGTTCTGCTTGCACCTGTAACAAACATGAGGCCTTGCTATACTCCTCTTTTGCAGATTATCACATGTTAATATTTTATTTTGAGAGACTAGCTAGCTGAATACTTGCAATTTAGGTGTTGCTCTATTTTTCCACACTATCGATAGTTAGCCCCACTTCTTGTTAGCAATTGTGATATTTTCTTTTGTTCTCCCATATTAATATCCCTCCGAGTTTCTTTTTCTCTTTGTTTTTGCTTCTTGGGTCTTCCTCTCTCTTTTTCATTTCCACCAACACTTTCATCTTCATCAATCTCTTTGATTTTTTCACACTACTCATAGTGAGACTTATCATCTATAGGTTTGTCTTGCTCTGAAGGATTTGAAGTGCAAGGAATAACCTTAAAAGCACTTTTTTCTTTATGTTGCCCTAGAAACTCTAAAATACAAGGACTCTCCACAAAAAATACCTTCTTATGCTGTCCTAAAAACCCTTAATTGCTATGGATTTCCTCTATACTCATTTCTTTATTATGCTGCTCTTGAAACCCTAAGGTGCAAGGGATAACCTCTGCATTACTTTCATTTCTTTTGCCATGAGAGGATTTTATACTACTTGACGAAAATGAAGACAATTTACCTGGAATAAACTTGATCTCTTTTGTTGTCTTTAATTTAAAAATTTCCTCCACATCTTCCTTTACACCTTTAATTCCTTGTGAATTTGAACTTGTACATTGTACTTTCTCATTCCTTGTATCCTTTGTTGTTTCTTCTTTCTTTGCCTCTTTGTTTGGAGCGGAATATCCTTGATCTAATCCAACTTCTATTATAGTATGATTTCCTTGCTTCATCTTGAAGTTTGTCTCATGTCCAAAATTTTCTCTTTCTTTCTTCATTGTTTTCACTTTGCAATCTCTTGCCATGTGTCCAGTGACATAACAATTGAGACATTGGAATGCAATTTTTTCATAATCCACTTGTTGATCCCATTCTCTTGATTCAGATTTAATCTTAATAAATTATGGCAAATTATCCACAACAACACATATCCGGGTATATATAGAATGCTTTCGCCCCTTAGTAGGTGGTCCTTCCTTGATGAGTTTTCCTAGGTTATTTTTCAATATTCTTCAAACCATCCTTATTGAAAAGGTGATATGGTCAAAAAGCTTAACCCACACTGAAAGCTTTTTAATAGTTTCTGTCTCGACAGAAAAATTCTTACTCCATGATTTTAAATAAAGGGCATCTCTCCCCCTAAACCATAGGCCACCACCCATTATTTTATCCTTGATTTCCAAACTAGAAAAGATGATGAGGAAAAAAACCTTTAGGAAGAAAAGTCATAGAGTAATTTGAATTCAATCCCCACTTCCACTTGATCCAATTTTGAATCTTTGAAAACCTTGGCCAGTATTCATGGAACTTACATATTAACCCTCTACTTTTAAGAACCATTATATCATACTCGATCATCTCATCCTTAATAATCACTTGGTGTAACATCTGTTCCCCAGATCAAACTTGCCATATATTCGCTCTTTCTCTTATCTCCAACTTGGACATTTATACTTCCAGCTAGGGCATTCTGACTTCCAAGTAGGGCTTTCAAATGTGACTTTCCTTCCATGCTACCTAGTAGGGCTTGCTTCCGGCTTGCATTCACTCCTTGTCACTTTGTTGTATTAATAAATAATTGTCGTTTTAATCTTTATTGACATTTTTTATTTTTAAGGGAACATCTTAACTATTCTTCTTGGCTGATTCTATATGCTTGATAAGAATGGGATGTGTTTATTTCTAGAAGCCATGGATTTTGGCGAGAATTTTGTAAGACTTGTTCAATATGTAAGGAGCCTTGAATTGGTAATCATGTTAGGACCTCTTGGTTGGTCTTTCCCTTTTCATTGAGGTCACTTGAATTAAAGCTTGGATATTACATATTAAATTTTTTATTATCTTTGCAGAACAAAGTAAGTTTTTTTTTAAATATTGCCATGTTTGTAGATTTTCAATTTGTAGTAATGAATGTTTCACCACCCATGAATGTTTGTAAACTAAAAAACCTTAATATTTGTTGGTTACAAATCTATAACTTGATGGATGCTGGAAATAAGTATAGATTTACTTAAGATACAACGTGCAGATTACTATATGGTCACCAGGAACCATCAACAAGTTCTATTTACTCGATAGACTACATATCATTACCAATAGGGTTACCAACAACAACCAACATGATATATGTTTACTTGATAAAGGCATTGGAAGCCATGGCTTATCTTTGTTGTCTTCTTCCTTCCTTTCTACTGGTTGTTTTCAAAAGTATACAAGAGTGAAACTTAATAGCCAACAATTCCTCCATAACTTGGTCCTTGAAAGCTCTAAAATTCTTTTCAAAATTTATCTTCATACCAGCTTGTCTATTTTTGTCCTATCTGCTTTTTCTGCTACCTCTTCTCTACTTTCTTCTTTTTTATTCCTTCAACTTAATGTTGTTTTGCCATTTTCTTTTAGATGTAGAGAGTTTCAGGGAACCCTTAGACCTATTAGTTTTTTACCTTCTCCTTTCATCCCTTCTTGGACAGTGGAGGAGTTGAGTGCCCCATGGACATGTATGCTTTGCACATTGATGAAGACAGGTAAGGAAGATAACACTTCTCCCTCTAGATAATCGACAAAGTGCTGTAGCCTGCCCTTTCTTGGCACAGATGATATGGTTGATATTATTCCAGCATAATAGGCTTTTTGGATCTTCTGACCCCAATCCCTGACCTTATGGACAGTTGTGCATCTTAGGCTTTCTTCTTACCTCTAAAGACTCAACATTGGATGTCGGGGGGGTTTTAGTGGGAGTGCCTTGCTTGCCCTTCTTATCATCCAGTATGGCCCTCTCAGCTTTGGGCATTTCCCACTCAAAATTATTGCCATTCAGCATGGTGGATGACAATGTTTTGATTCCCCTCCCATAATGTGGGTGATATGTGACATTGCACCCCATTGCTCACTTTCTTGATTGTACTGTTATTAGCCTTTTGTTTTTGAGGGAACTCTCATCTTTGAAAATTTATGCTTGAACTTGGGTTTCAAACCCTTTGTGTTTTACTCCTTTTCTTGTCCAATTTTGCTTTGTTAGTCTTAGTCCTTATTGTTTTCTTGCCTTTTGAGGATTTCTTTTCTCTACAAGTGTGTTTACTATTTCAGGCTATACTTGTGAGTTCCATTGACATAGTTTGATCAGTCATGGACATTAATATAATTTCATTTCATTTTTGTTCAAACTGTAGCCCACAATCATCTAGTGTTTCTTGTATAGAAAAGAATAATTATGGCTAGAGTCTAGAATGATGTCTTCAAGATTTTTGATCTTGTTTTCTCTAATTGCTTCCACTGTCCCAGCTCTTTTATGAGTTGCAACAGCTCTGTTGAATTGCATTGCTTTGTTTCTCATTTCCATATCTTCCTATCATCCAAATGATTCTGCATTAATTTGCCCTAATAGGATCGAGTGCTTCTGTAAGAACCATCATTTTAATATTGTGCTTCCTCTTACTTGCTTGGTCTATTGCTTTTGTAAAGGCATTTTTCCCAGTTTTTATGATCCATAATTCACATACCCACTAGCCCTACTCTGGTCAATGTCATCCTGAATTGTCATATGAAAACAAGATATATAACAATTGATAAATGAAAAGAAAAGCTACTTTGAGCACATTTGAGAGTCTCTTGTTACAACAGTTATCCTCAACATCAAAGGTTTGCCCCACAAACTCCTTGTCAAGCCTCTAACTTCACTCACAGGATTATACTATTTCATTTCTTTCTAGGCCATATTAAACGCCATTACAACTGCACAAAGTTTTCCTTCTGAAATAAAGTTTCTGTTAGTTTTAGAAGACTTAAACTTGAAAGAAATGCAACCACAAGTGATGAAATAAGCAAGTTTTTTTATAACTATGATAATCGCTCACAAATAAGTAAGTAAATAACATGAAAAACTTCTGTAATCACTCATGCAATAGCCATTCATGTAAACTCACGAAAATTTGAAACTTGATACAATATGGATAGATTTCTCTACTAGTGCATGCCATGAGCAATGCATGCTTCTCACCTATTTATTTACAATGCTAAGTCACAAATATATACTAGTATGTGACTCTTCATTCTCCTACCCTAAGACACATGTGCATTCTGCATGATAGACACTTGTGCACATGCACAACTAAGGACACTTGTTACTTCTATTCTAAAGACTCATGTACATGTGGACTACATGCACATTTACATCATTGCACATTCTAACACTTGTGCATTTATTGCTTCTTCCCCAAGTAACTACTTAACCTAAGATAAACTCCTAATCTAATAATGTACCCAAGGTGGTACATTGACATGTACCAAATAATGTAATATATTCTCTAACACCCCCCTGTATTACATTATTTGGTTATTAACTTAGCTTCAAAACTTTGATCTTCACTAAGGACCTTGGATTTGATCTTCTTCTTGATCTGCATAGATATTCTCTGAAAGCCTGGAATTTGTTTGTACCCAGAGCTTTTGTAAATATATCTGCCAGTTGTTCTTCTGTAGGAACATATTTCAATCTGATATGATGATTCTGAAAATGATCTCGAATAAAATGACATTGTGCTTCAATATGCTTGGTTCGTTCGTGTACAATTGGATTTTTGATTAGATTGAGTACTCCTTGATTATCACAATGTATTAGAGTTGGTGCTCGTTTGACTCCCATGTCAGATAATATGTATTGTAACCACAATGCTTCGCAAGTTGTGTCTTTGGCTGCACGGTTTTTTGCTTCAATGGATGATTGTGCTGCTGTATGTTGTTTCTTACTGTGCCAAGATATCGGACCTGATCCAAGATAGAAGATGTATCCTGAAGTAAAATTTCTATCGTCAATAGAACCAACATAATCAGAATTTGAATAACCCTGTAGACAAAAATCTTTAACATTATTCATATAAGTTAGTCCATAGTCTGTAATCTTCTTAACATATTGTAATATTCTTTTTGTAGCTTTCCAATGACTCTCTCTTGGTTCTTGCATGAATCTTGAAAGATAATTTATAGCAAAGACTAGATCAGGTTGAGTATTTGTTAAATACAAAAGACTTCCAATCAATTGCCGATACCTTGTAGCTGAAACTAAAGGTGTTCCATCATTTCTAGATAATTGAATCCCTTGTTCCATGGGTGTGTCCTTGGGTTTACACTCATTCATTTTATATTTCTCAAGTAGGGCATTTGCATATTTTGATTGTGAAATAGTAATATTGTCTCCTTTTTGATGAATTTCTAGACCAAGACAATAATTCATCAATGATAAATCTGTCATCTCAAAAGCTTTCTCTAGATCCTTTTTTATCTCACCTATTAGTTTTTTTGAACTTCCAGTGATCACTATATCATCAACATATACTATAAGGATTAGTATGTCATTTCCAATTTTTCTTGTATATAGACTCGGATCTGATGCACTTCGTTTGAAATTATGCTGTAATAGATGATTGTTAATTTTTATGTTCCATGCCCTAGGAGCTTGTTTTAGACCATATAAGGATTTGTTCAATTTGCAAACTTTAAGTTCTTGTCCTTTAACAACAAATCCTTTTGGTTGTGACATGTAGACTTCTTCTTCTAAGTCTCTATTGAGAAAAACACTTTTTACATCCATTTGATGAAGTTTCCAACCTTGATGAGCTGCTAATGCACATACTGTTCTAATAGTGGTCATTCTGGCTGTAGGTGCAAATGTCTCTTCATAGTCAATTCCCTCTGTTTGAGTATATCCTTTTGCTACTAATCGAGCTTTGTATTTGTCAAGTGTCCCATCTGCTTTATATTTGATTTTGTAAATCCATTTGCAACCCACAACTTTCTTACCTGGAGGTAACTCTACTAAATTCCATGTTTTGTTCTTTTGTAGAGATGAATATTCAGATTCCATAGCTGCCTTCCAATGTGATTGACTTAGGGCTTGAGATGTTGATGTTGGTTCTTTTGATGTACTTAGTAGTCCTTTGTTCATTCTAGTTTGACTACGAGTTTGAGGTCTCGTGGTAGTAAGATCAGGCATTTGTTCTAAGTTTGCTCCTCTTAGAGTATCTCTATACCATATGGGATCCTTCCTTTGGGGAATGGTGGATGACTCTACATGTTCACTTTCTTCATTATGGGATTTTGACTCTGTCTCTATATTTTTTGACTCTTCCTCTGGAAAGTTTAATATGACTTCTGTAGTCTTATCTTGTTCCTGATTATTGACTTTGAGGTTTTCATCAAAAATCACATCTCTGCTTATATATACCTTCTTTGTACTTGGATCCATTATTCTGTACCTTGTGGATTCATCATCATACCCAACAAATATTTTGGTCATAGTTTTGTCATCTAATTTCATCCTTTTTTGTTTTGGGATATGCATATAAGCTTTGCATCCAAAATTTTTAAATTTTCCAATGTTTGGTTTCTGTCCTGACCAAGCTTCTTCTGGTGTAACATGTTTGAGTATTCTAGTGGGAAGTCTATTTTGTATATATACTGTTGTTTGAACTGCTTCTGCCCAATATTGATGATCAAGATGAGCTTCTTTTAACATACATCTCACCATTTCCATTATTGACCTATTTCTTCTTTCTGCAATTCCATTTTGTTGTGGTGAATATGCTGTAGTGAGTTGTCTTTTAATTCCATTCTCTTATAAAAAGGAATCAAATTCTTTAGATACGAACTCACCTCCTCTATCTGAACGAAGGACTTTTATAGTCTTTCCTGATTCTTTTTCTACTTGAAGTTTGAATTGTTTAAAACGACTAAATGCCTCTGATTTATACTTCATGAAGTATACCCACATTTTCTTGGTGTGATCATCGACAAATAATTGAAAATATTTATGTCCTCCAATACTAGTGATATTCATTGGCCCACATAAATCTGTATATATCAACTCTAATGGTTGTTGAGTTTTGTGTTGTTGAAGTTCAAAAGGAATTCTATGTTGTTTTCTTGCTAAACATTCTAGACAAATAGTAGATTCCAAGGATAGGTTTGGTATTCCATCTACCATTTGATATTTGCACATTTCATTTATAGATGATATACCAGTATGTCCCAAGCGTTTGTGCCATAGATTTGAAGTTTGAACTGAGAGTGTTGAATGTGTAGTAGTGTCCAAAACAAATAAACCAGTTTTATAAGAACCTAAAGCAATCTTCTTCCCTTGTTTGAGAATATGGCACTGTTTTCTACGATTAATGATTAATCACTTTGAATTCTACTGTCATGTTTTGATCCATGAGTTGAGAAACTAAAAGAAGATTGGTGGTTATTCCAGGGACATATAGTACATTGTTTTTTTGAAAAATAATTTGAAAATACTTATATTAAAACAAAGATCATTTACAAGTTGAGATGAGACTTCTCCCAACCTTAGCCAAGGAGAGCACATGTTTACAACAGTAAAAGAAGATTTGCATCGGAGCCAAATCTCCTAAACCATATTTCTACAATGGCTGTTCCCCTGTTTACAACTATAAATGTAATGACCCTCCCCAAACTGAGTTTTGATGATTTGCACTGTTCTTGGGTTTTTTCGTATTTTTCTGATTTTTTGTATTTTCTGAGTTTTAACAGTTTCAAAACCCCTAACTTTGCATTTGAACAACTTTTAAAAAAAGAGAAGAAAAATTCTATAAACTTGGAAATAACAAGATAACACCTTTATCTAGACTTCTACCAAAGGAAATGTCAAATTACGATCATGCCCGGAAGATACGATTTTTTGAAGTTGACAGAAAATAACACTGGTTATCAGCAACCCAAAAATTTGATTTTCATTGATATCTTCAATTACATCGCTTCTCCACCATGAAATTGATACAAAATGATATAATGGAGTTGGGCGCCCTTGCTACACACAACAAACTAACCAAAATGCAAGAGACTGAATTATCTAAATCCACGCCAGGCAAGCACAGGTACGGCCAAGTGCTGGAGTTGTATGACCAGCCTGAAATACCACAATCTGAACACTAAATCCCGGGAAACTCTCCTCAATATGGTCGCTATGCATAGAAAGTTACTGTGCATACCCTGGGATATCAAACCCTCACTGAAGATGCCACAAACTCTGAAATATAGAGGCCCATAATGGTACGGCCTATGCTGGAGAGTGAATATAATATAATATCAACAAATAATACCACAATCACCTCCAAAAACCCACTAATTTCTAAAAACAATGAAGCTCTATGCACCCTCTATGCTGAAGATGCTCAAAATCACCCTGAGAGTATCTTTCAACTCCGAAGATGATGTTCCTGCCGAAGGATTTCGTCTCCAAACAAGCTCAAACCCTTGCAAAATGCCCTGCAAGTTTTCTCTCCAAGAGAAGCCAAATAAAATATATCTAAGCATATCAATATGAGAACAAACAATCAATAAATAGACTCCTCATTGAGAAGTTTCCTCCTGTGGGCTTAATGTGGGATAAAACATAAAGTCACCTTATAAAGTCACTTTTTAATTAAAACTCCTTTTTGCTCCAAAAAACCCCTTTTTAATTAAAAATATAGATATCTGATGTGCAAGGCTCCAAAATAAAGCGTCTATGATTTAAAACTTTTAATTCCTTTTCCAACGAGCTATAACACTTAGGTGACCATTAAATTATTTAATTAAAATAGCAACCTTAGAAGAAAATAATTAAATATAGCTCGTATTAACACCCAAATTACGGAAACGGTCGAAAAGCATCGGAATCGAAAACCGACTGCACAGGAGTGATACCGATGATGAATAATGATGAATGGACCTGACTTGGTGACTTACTATAAATAGACGCCCTCTCCAAGAATCTTGGAGAACAAACTAGAAGCTAGGTAAGTGTCATCGGGGTCCTCTAGACCACCTGAGCTCAATGCCATCATCAGAAATCCCCTTTGACACGTTTGACGGACTCCAAGAGAGCCAGGGTCAACCACAGTGCTAAAGTGACCAAGAATGGGGACATTACAGTAAAAGATCTACATTGGAGCAAAAAACTCCTAAACCATATTTCTACAATTATTGTCCAAATTAGCTAAACACAGGATTTGCTCACCAACCTGCCGAATCCTCTCATCCTCAATAGCCATGTCACTATGCCACTGAACCCTTACCTCTTTCTCAGTACCCATCTTAGCCAGGAAGTCTGCCACTTTATTTAGATCTCTACTCACATAAAATGGAATCACATCATCTAATTCCTCCACAATTCCTTAATTTTAGTGATAAGAATCCTCAACCTCCATGTCTTCAAAGCAAAGTTCCTCATGCAATCCAGAGCTCCTACCATTATTTGAGAATCTGATTCTAGGATTATCCTCCTGTAACCTTGTTTTACTGCCCAAATAGAAGCAATTTTAATAGCTAAGGCTTCTGCTTCATTGTTTGTGGCCCTTCCCAAGCCTTGCAGTTCCCAATAGAGCATTGTCCCAACATGATTCCTGCAAACAACTCCAATTCCAACTCTACCCGGATTGCCTTTTGCAGCTCCATTAGTATTAATTTTAATCCAACCTTCTAAGGGTGGTTTCCAACTAGTTTTGTCCTACCCCTCTTGCACTTCAACTTCCTTCTCCATTGTCCCTATAACAGCCCGAGTTTCCTCTTTAGCATATACTGCCACAGTTTCTGTGACTTTGCTCTAAATGACTTGCCAAACTCCATCTAAAGATGAAAGGGTTTCCTAAAAATTCTGCCATTTCTCTCCAAGCTCCTAACCGATACAAAGATCTTTAGATTTAAATCTACCCCTCTTCCATCTTTCCCAAATATTAATTTGATTAAAATCACCATTAACTCGAATTTTATAAGATAAAAACCATCTCTCCTAGATCTGGCGCGTGAATGGGCACTCAAACATCAAGTGGTCAGATGTTTCCTCACTCTTGTAGCATAAAACACATTGAGATGGACCAATGATTCCCCTACGTCTGATATTATCAAAAGTAAGAATTCCATTATGCATGAACTGCTAGGCAAAAAAGTTTACTTTTGCCAACCCTTGGATTGCCAAATATTTCTTCAATCCTCAAACTGATATGCATGAGGAGGAGGCTCTGGAAGGATCTTATCATATCCATCCTTCACTGTGTACACACCAAGGCTCCCATAGCCCCAAGCTAATTCATCCTCCTCATCTCTACCTGTGAGAAATATTTCTGCCAAGATTTTAGTCATGATGGGTGTCAATTCCGGAGGGATTGAAATTGGCCACTCATCCAACTTCTTAAACTGCTTAAACTTATAATCCCCCAGATGACTAGTGTTGAAATAACTTTCAATTTGGATCCAACCCCTAGTTTCCATGGCTGTTTTTATTGGTTGCAGTTCTGGGAATTCAACAATGATAGGTGGGTATTGATCCCATGAATCTGTCCAAAATCGTGCCTTCTCCCCTCTCCCCACTTTCCAAAATAATCCATCTTTCACTACTTGAGATCCTAACTTTAGAGCCTGCCACACTAAGGATCCATTACCATCCAAAGGGAAACGACCCACCTCATTTGGGTTTACCTGTCCCAAATATTTACTAGTTAAAACTTTATTGAATAAAGAAGTTGGTTGGGAAATCCACCTCCAGTAAAGCTTTCCAGCTAAAGCTTTATTATTTAACTTTGATCTCCTCAGTCCCAAACCTCCTTTTGCCTTAGGTTGGGTTACTTTCTTCCAACCTACTAAGGCCCCTTTCCTCTCTTCTTTTACTCCTCCCCATAAAAGTTTTCTAACCATCTTGTCCAACTCTTTCCATATGGTATGTGGGGCAGCAAGGATAGAAAATTTATAAATTGGCATGGCCTGAAAAAAGTTAATCTACCCCCATAGCTTAACCATTTGTGAGACCAATGATTAATTCTTTCCTTGATACAATCCAAAAGATTCCTCCAGATATCTATTTTCAGTTTTTTAAAATGCAAAGGGACCCCCAAGTATACCATTGGGAGAGAAGTCCTCGTGAATCCCAAGATCTCTAAAATTCTGTCTTGAAGCCTTTGATCAAGATTGAAAAAGACCACTTTGGATTTTTTATCATTGATGACTTGGTTGGTGGCCCTAAGGTAGACATTAAGTGTATCTCTAATCATTCTTGCTTCCCTGAAGTTGGCCACTCCCACCAATCCTGTGTCATCCACAAACTGTAGGTGAGTCAAAACTTCCTCACCCACCTTGATACCTGTTAGCAAACCTTGTTGTCTTCTCCTCAAGATGAGTCTACCCAAACCTTCAGCCAATATGAGAAAAAGATAGGGGGAACAAGGATCTCCTTGACGAAGGCCTCGAGTAGCTCCAAACGGTTGTGAGGGAAGACCCTTGATTAACATTGAGTATGTCGGAGTAGAAACACAACTCATGACCCATTCTATCCAATCCTGAGAGAAACCAAAGGCTGCCATCATCTTTGACAAGAAGCTCCACTCCACCCTATCATAAGCCTTTGACATATCCAATTTTATGAACATTCCCCTATTACTAGATTTTTGCATTGAATGGATTGCCTCCTGAGCTAGAACCACACCATCCAAGATCTGCTTGCCCTCTACAAAACCCCCTTGCTCCGAGGAGATAATGCTATGTAGAAGAGGTTTTAACCGCTCAGCCATTACCTTTGTGATTATTTTATATATGACATTGCATAAGGCAATAGGTCTATAATATGAAATGTGCACCCCTTCCTCCCCTTTTGGAATAAAGGCAATGAAAGTATGATTTAATGCTTTAAGCATTCTTTTACTACCTTTGGACTCCTCTATAACAGCCATTACATCCTCCTCCAAGTTGTCCCAGAAGGCCTGAAAAAACTCAATTGGAAAGTCATCTGGACCTGGTGTTTTTCCGGTGCTCATTCCAAAGACTATTTTCTTCAGTTCCTCTCTATCAATGGGTTTAAGTAGGGCTTGATTTTCTTCCTCAGAGATAACAGAGGGTATGACAACAAGAACTTATTTTTGAGCCTCTTTATCTTGCACCATATTTTCCTTAAATAGTTTAGAAAAATAATCCATTGAATGGAAATGCATACCTGGAATTGTATCAAAGGAGTGTTTGTTCTCATCTTGAAGAGCTTCCCGATGGAAAAATTTGGTATTTTTATCACCTTCTAATAACCAAGTGGTTCTTGCTCTCTGTTTCCAGTGGGTCTCCTCTTGGTTGTCAATGTCCTCAACCGCTTTACGCAATGCATCATCCTCTTCTTTGAGTTGCTCTGTAATTGTTCCTTCCCTAAAGTGTTTTTGAACCTCATCCCATCTGGCCACCAATGGAGCTCTTTGGACTTGGAAGTTTGTCTTGTTAGCTCGCCTCCATTGTTTCAGTTGATCCTTGACATAATGAAGCTGCTTGTGGAATCTAGGCATTGTTGTCCCATATCTTTGGGTGGCCCTCTTCCCACCATTGTGGAATTTTCTTTCGAAGTTCCTCTTTTTGTAACTAAAACTTTTCAAATTTAAATGGTTTGTGATACTGCACTGTTTTGATCCCCCCTTCCAACAAAATGGGAAAGTGATATGAAACTGGACCTTCCAACAAAATGGGAAAGTGATCTGAAACTGGACCTTCCAAAATTTGAAATTTTATATTCCATTTCACAAATGCCTCCTCTGAAACCAAAAAACGATTTAGCTTCACCTTCCTGCTATGTGGCTCCCTCCTCTTATTAGTCCAAGTATAGTTGGTTCCAGGGCATTTAATATCCACCAAGTGTAATGCCTAGACTTGGGCAATCATAAGTCGATCCCCTGGGTCCAAAATTGGGGTTTCCCCTTCCTGATCTCTAGAGGATAATTTAGCATTAAAATCCCCAGCAACAATCCAGTCTAACTCTACATATAGTACATTGTTAATTATCCCTTTTCCATTCATTAGATTGACCAGAATGTTTCCAACTCCTCTTACTTCATAAGTTTTGCTATCTGCAATGGCAATTGGTTTCTCAATTTTTTCGTGGAGTCAAACCAGTGTTTGTTTCCAGTCATATGTTTGCTTGCTCTTGAGTCAATATACCAATAATCCATATTCTCCAATTCTCTAGTTTTAAATGTATAGATTGGCTTTTCTCTAAGATGAAGTTTCAAATAGGATCCTTCAAAAGTTTGTAACTTCTAAGTTTTGACTTCTATTTGTAGATTCTAAATTTCTATGATTTTAATTTGGTGTAGGATTCCTTATATCTCCTTAGTTAGAAATTTAGAAAGACTATGTATTTGCAAATTAAATTTTACTAACCTTATATCTCCTTGTTTTAAATTTGAAAAAAATTTGGAAGCAATAATAGTAATGGTCAAAAAACTTCTAGTTTCTACTTCCTTATTAGGACAACCGATATGCTTTCTAGGGTTTCCTTTAACACCTTATTACTCCTAATATTCAATATCCCTAGAATATAAGGCTTAGCTGATATTAACCTTAATAAACCTGCAATATTCTTAAGAATAATTCTTACCTCTCAAGTGCTTAATTCTGACTTGCAAGCTTCCTACAATCAACTTGATTTCCCGCGAATTAATGGCGGTTGACTCCTTGTCAACTTTGAGGTGCTATGTAGACCTCTCACTCCTCTTCATCACTGTATTGTGTGCTCTTCTTCAACGTCAATATGCTGGCCTGCACACTTCTCTTCAACTGATGCACTCGCTGTGTTTTTACTCCTCGATCTCTGCGCCGCCTTAGAGTCCTACGTGCTGCCTTAAATTCGCGACTCTTCTCTTTAATATTGGCTTTTTTTAATGCACTATATAAGCGCTCCTTTTATGAGCGTCTCCTCTGAATTAATAACGTTGTGTAATATGGATGGTGCCAAGTGGCACTTGCGTTTTCCAACCCCTTCGAAACGACTCTGCTGCATCTTCTTTCAATGCCTATGACAAATGACGTTAGGAGTCTTAACCGTTTCCTTCAACGTCTTGATGGTGTAATCAACGCTTCCTTGAGAGCGTTATACAAATGACGTTTATGCTCATGTATTCCTTTCACTGTCTGTTCAAGTTATTTTCTACGTCATGGCGATATCCCTTTCGCTTGCATGAAACGCTTTCTTCCACATGGTGCGTGTCTTTCACCACAGTGCCCTAACTTCCCTCAGGCTATTCTCGCTTGCTTAACGCTCGTTCATTGTACATCTTGCTACACTTCCAACGCTTCAATGGGTGCCAACCAGGTCTATGCAGTGGCTTCATGCAGTGAGTAGCTCTTCCTCAAAACTGATTCGAACTTGATAATCTCTGCTGAGTCGCCTTACAACCTGTAGCAACTTCCACACTTTATACCTGAACCGAATGGAATGCTTTCTTTGGTGCAAGTTAGTGTAATCGCGTGGGCAAAATAGAGGCTAGTCTTAGTGCCAATGATGCTACTTCCAACGCAGTTAAGTGGATAGAATAAAGACTGTGTCCTAAGGTGCTTTTACTGCTGCGATGCGCCTTCAATTGCGTTGCTTGTAGGTAGACATTGTTGAATCTTTGTGTTCCCTTCACCAATGGCTTTGGAGAACAAAACTGCACTTTAACTGTGGAAGACAATATAAACTTCGTTCTACTCCTTATCACACTGGCTTTAGCTTCAAACTTTGTTGTTTTGATTAAACATCAATGAAACCTACTTCCTTGGCATGAAGATACTAGATTTTCCTCCTTATACAACCTTATAATGATGCTTTCAAGAGATTTTAAAACCGAACCAGATTTAATAATTATACAAATAACCACTTTTGCATACCTTTTGACCTTCTTTTGGTGATTCTTTTTGGTGAAACGGTTCACCTATTTGCAGCTTTCAATCCTGATTACTTTGCTCCTGAAGCTGTGACTTTGTGGCTTCAAACCTCCACCAAAACCATTTGGCAAATTTCTTGCCAAATCTTTTTCCCTTGGGCTTGTTGTCGGAGGGCGACAATTGTCCCAAATTATTTACTGTCAGGAATTTCTCCTGAAATCTACTCAATGAGGCTTTCCTAGCCTTCTCCTTCAGCTTATCTTCAATCTTTCTTGTGGTTTTGTTTTATCTACCATGTTCTCTAATACCACTGTTAGTTTTAGAAGACTTAAACTTGAAAGAAATGCAACCACAAGTGATGAAATAAGCAAGCTTTTTTATAACTATGATAATGGCTCACAAATAAGTAAGTAAATAACATGAAAAACTTCTGTAATAACTCATGTAAACTCACTAAAATTTGAAACTTGATACAATATGGATAAATTTCTCTACTAGTGCATGCCATGAACAATGCATGCTTCTCACCTCTTTATTTACAATGCTAAGTCACAAATATATACTAGTATGTGACTCTTCACTTTCCTACCCTAAGGACACGTGCATTCTACATGATAGACACTTGTGCACATGCACAACTAACTAAGGACACTTGTTACTCCTATTCTAAAGACTCATGTACATGTGGACTACATGCACATTTACATCATTGCACATTTGTGCATTTATTGCTTCTTCCCCAAGTAACTACTTAACCTAAGATAAACTCCTAATCTAATAATGTACCCAAGGTGGTGCATTGACATGTACCAAATAATGTAATATATTCTCTAACAGTTTCAGCTTGTTGCTTTGAAAGTAATTACCGTTACCAAGTCCACTATCTATCATATAATGCTTAAGAACATTATGCATTAAACTATATTAATCATGATTGATGCAATGTGATAGGAACTTGAATCGTTCTTCATAAGCCCCTTTTAGATCTCAATCCTCACAATGATCAATCAACACTTACCTTTATGATATAATTTTGTTCTTTGAAATTATCACCTCGATTTATCTAAATGATCAGCATATTTACTTGCTAACTTCTTACATGTCAAAATTTTCATTTCTTACTTCCAACATTTCTTCTCAACTGACTTCTTATTATGATAAAGTTATTTCTATCTGACAATATCCTTGCACCAAAAAGTTATCATATTCTTTTTTGTTAAAAAGCAATTTTCAACCCCCTTTATAACCAGAGTTCTAAGTCAGGTGGAAGATCAGTTTTCATTTCGAGGCATCCATAGAATAACATCATTAGACTACCCTGGTTATCTCTATAAATCCCATTGTATCCTCCTTTTCTGGGGTTCCCTCTTGGTGTTCCATCAGAATTTAAGTTCATGGAATGCAAAAGTTGACTTCGAACCTGCATAAGCATCGATTTATTCTCATTATGTTGTTTTTTATGGAAAGGCTTCACACTATGTATAACACAAGGAATTTTCCTGTTTCAGGTGCATAAGGTCGATGAGGAACGAACTAGGCTTCGACATATACAAGGTAGTAGCAAAACTACCATATTGAACATTGAAGGCACAAGAAGACCTTGACAAAACATCCATAAATCTCATTTTAATGACATCTTTGTTGGTTCCATTTCCATTCCCATTGTTGGGAGGAAACCCTACAACTCAATCCAACAGTTACTGTATCACACACAAATGTATAAAATATGAATGGAGCAAAGTTGCCAAAGTGAAGAGTTCCTCTGTGCAAGTGCAGTGCAGTATTGTATTTCGTTCGAAGGGGAGAGGTGAAAAGAAAGCTCCCACCAATCCTGAGAATGTGGTTCGAACCATAATGAAATGTTTGGAAGAGGGAATCACAACATTGACTAAATTACTGGAAAGGCACTCCAGATTGGTGCAACTTGAAGAATGTTTCCTTCTCTTTGATGCACTTGGTAGAAAAGATAAATGGCTTGAGGCTTTGGAGGTAATTTTTATGCTTTTTACACGAACCTTCCACAATCTTATGTATAAAATTTAATTGGTGTTTTTGTAAAACATATTAAAATCCTTACTTTCCTTGGGCTGTGCATATTAAATGATTAAGTAATTGGACACTTAGTTGTGAAAAGCACAATCATAAAAAACTATAGCAATTAGAGGGAATGAATGGAGCATGAATCCATTGCATTTTTAAAGATTCAAGAGGTGTTTTGACTGCCAGATTTAGATAGCTCACCAGTTTTCTCCATCTCATATCCATTCTATCGTGCTTGTAATTCTTTGTAGAATCCCAATTTTTGCAATACAAGAGACGCGGATCAATGTTTGATTTGACAACTACCATCAATATAAACATTGTAAACATCTACCTTTGTCTTAGAAAATTCAAATTTGAAACACAAGCATAGCGTGAATGTATGATTAATCTTTTAATATTTTTTGATATTTCCCTCTGAGTATCACTTTTTCAATCTATTGGAAATTTGATTCTTCTTTCTTGATTTTCTCTTTAATTTCAAAAAGTGTTGTTTGCCCTCAATATTTTTTCAGGGAAAATCTTAGGGGCAATTTAGGGTTCTTCTTCCAATTACATGGTTGGTACTTTATATATATATATATATATATATATATATATATATATATATATATATTAAAAAAAAAAAGAAAACAAAGGGACAATATGCTCAGATTCTTCAAAATTGCTAAACAATAATCTACATAGTGGACAAAGATGACAGGCTGGCAGTACAATGCTTTAAAGCAGTTAGAAACATTGTAAATGCCATATCAAATTGTTTTGCTGAAGCACAATGGCAGGCAATTGTATCAATCTCCTATGGACAGCAGTAGGAGCAGATATCCATTGAAGATAAACACTTACAATTTTTTATGGATTCCAAATATTGGAGGGCACAAATTCCCAGATAGTTGTATAATTTCTTCTACTTTCTGTTTAGAATATGAACACAAAATCATAGCATCAAAACACCTCAGAGGAAGGAGCCCCTATTTATTATCAATTCATGTAGTCATAGGTGTACAACTAGTCACCCCTAGGTAATGGTTTTGTATCTAGCTTTTGTTTGAGTAAGTGTGAACTATGATCACTTTGCTCTGCTACAACATGATATGGGTCACTGTGATAAACTTCCAAGCGGGTCTTGGCAACTTGGAAAAAGTTGCCTTTATAACTGTAGGGATCCACCACTGTCATTTGCTTAACTCTTTGTGTAGATTACGTTACAATTATTGGATAGTGTCTTGCTAACTTGGCAAAAGTTGCTCGATGACTGCGGGATCCACCACCATTATTTCCTTGACTCTATGTCACCATTATTTCCTTGACTCTATGTATGTTATTTTCCAGCTATTGAATTGTTGGAACCTTTTATTTATCATCTTCTTTGAATGTTTCTGTTGGTTACGAATCTGCCATTAGGAAAGGATTTCGTGGAATGCGCCCAGATTCGCCCACCAGATTGAAAGGCCGGAAGGAAGGAATGCCTTCCGTGCCAATCTCCGGAGAAGGCCGGCTTCCTATGGGTTTTCTCAAGTGTTTTAAGCTAAGAGTACAGGAAAGGGATTAAAATGCGAAAAGAGATTGAAATGTGATTTGAGTTGGGTGGGGGAGATAAGCGACACGACAACGATCAATCACCACTACTAACAACAATTAAATACAGAACACACTACAGAAACTACAACTATCATACATCCTATGTATCCTCTATCTATGCATTCCAGGAATACTTAATCATCAAATACCGGAATCCAGAATTCAGAATAACAGTAAGCAATGAAATAAGCAACATGAGGCAGAAATGCTAAGTAAAGGCAGCATAAAGAATGATAACAGCAAAATAGAGCCAAGTGTATTCTTGCATTCAGAAGCAAACGTATAGCTACAATGGTTCCCTAGCAGGATATCCCCCTTCCACCACCTTTACAATGATGTGGTGCGGCTATTTATAGCGTAGTTTCCCCCCAATTACAATCCTGGGCACAAAATCCTAGAGCTGACAAAAGCTGACAAAAGCGGCGAAAGAGCTGCTGATGTTGACTCCTGAAGACAGGGACTGTACTTGCAGCAAGGTCCACCTGAAAACTGGGCAGCTACGTGGCAGTGCGGTTGATGAAACTTCGAGTCAGCATGAATGCGAGTAGCTGCGGTAGATGGAACTTTGTGTCAGCATAAATGGAGGTAGTTGGAGTTGGTAATTTGGCCCATGCTTGTCCTTTTTCCCGTCACATCTTGGCTTGGATCCCAAGGCTAGACACTTGTCAACTTCTGATGGGGGCGCATCTGCCTTGAAAGGCAGTCTCTCTCTTGTGTCCTACTTCGCCTGGAAATGGAGCGCAACTGGACAGCGCAAGTGGGGAACAACGCAGTTGGGGAGGCCTTCGTGCCTTAGTTTTTGGGCTGCTTGAAAGATATTGCCCAATTGCGCACAACCTAGAGTGTGCAGCCCGACTTCGCTGCAAAGTCGGGTTGCGCACTCCGACACTTAGTCAATTTGGCCGCTGTTCAGACTGCGCACAGGAATCAGGGCGCAGCCCGACTTCGCTGCGAAGTCGGGTTGCGCTCTGACACTTAGCTGATTTTTTGGATACTGCTTCCCAAGTGCGCACAGGAAGAAGAGCGCACTCCGACTTCGCTGCGAAGTCGGATTGCGCTCCCATACTTACCCAAATTCTGCTCATTTTCGGTCTGCTTCCGCACTTCGCATTCTCGAGTGCGCTCGAACTTAAGGGCGCACCCCGACTTCGCTGCGAAGTCGGGTTGCGCTCTCAGACTTAGAAGCTCTCAGACTTAGAATTTTTCAGGGAATGCTTGCTCTGTTTTGGGAATTCTGACCGAAGAAAGAACAAGGGGAAAAAGGGAGGAATGCAACTGATAGAAGGGAAGAAATGGAACAGTGGAGAAAGGGAAAGGAGATGGAGGGAAGGGAGAGCAACATACTTACAAAATTTGAAAACATGGCACCCCGTGCAAAATGTGGCAACATTCCTGGCGGCTCGCGGGGTGTCGAGCTCGCCTCGACGCAAAGAACCAGGCCTTCATCCTTTGGGCACAGAGGAACTCCCTTCCCTTGCTTTCCGCTGCTCTGACGGCTTCTCCTTGGGCAACTCCTCCTCTTCGGAGTCACTTTCGGCAGTTGCTTCTTTTGTTTCTCCTCCTCCTGAGTTTGAATGATCGCCACTGTCACCCTCTTGCTCGGCCGGCTGCTCCCGCTCACGGACATGATTGTATGCGGCCCTGGCTTGGTCCCAGGCTGCTGCCTAAAATGGCCCTAAGTCACTGACATCTTTCAGCGCTGCTCTGAATGCTGCAACCGCATGCACGTCGATGGTGTTGTATCTCTCTCCCAACTCCTTAAGGGAGGTGTTGATCTTGCCATATCTCGACACCATCTGGGTGACCTGAGCTTCCTGGACTGGCTCGGCCTAGCTGTCAATTTCTGACGTGTCTGCCTCAAAAGACAACCAATTCAGCTTCACCTGCTCAAGGGTCAGAAACTCTCCATCCTTGATGAAGCTCGGGCAACCGTGCTCAGAAAGAGCATAGAAGGGGGCCAGGCAAATGCTCATTTCGTGGTCTAATGCGTCCAGCATTTTCCTGGCGGCCCTTATTTTCTCTATTTTTTCAAAATAATTGTGCAAGGTTACCCTTGCATCTGCCCATTCTAAGGCAATTCGGGACATTGGGGGAAATCGGAGGCCTTTGCGCTCGTACTCCTCAAGTTTTAATGCCAAGTCCAGCCACTGCTTCGCTTGGTGTTCGGCCTCCTCTACCACAGACTTTCCCTAGGCAGATACTTCTTGGATCCTGGACGCGAAATCGAGGATGGATATGGACCTGACAACGTTGGCCCTGCATCCCTGCAGCAAACCAGCCCGCATCGTTTTGACCTTATTCTTCGAAAAGGCCGCCGTCTGGGATGTTTTCTCCTCAAGCTGAGATTTAGCCTGCCTTAACGAATCCTGGAGCTGAGAGACCTGCTCCAGCGCTGCCCTGTTCTCCTCTGACAGTTGTTCGGCCGTCTGTCTTTGTGCTGTAGCCTCCTGCTGAGAGGCGACGAGCTGGGCTTTTAGGTCATTGATTTCCTGCTGTGCAGACTCCAGCTGCGCGGTGGCCCTAGCCAGATCTTCCTCCAGCTGCCTTGAGTTATTTTGCAGCCGAAACAACGTCTCTTGATTTTCAAGTCGCTTGACAAGGAGATTATGGGTTCTGCGACGAATACCGTTGATTTCGTATTCCTCGTTTATGTCGTCGAAGCTCTTCTCCTTGACTTGGTGTTCATAGTCTGCCTCGGTCATTTCTCGGAGAGGCTTCTTCACTTTCGAAATCAACTTCTCAGTTCTCAGCACTCTCCTGTCCAAGTCGTACTTGGTGCGTTTCACCGGGGCAGCTATCTCCTCGGCTCTTCTCCGTTTGATGCCCTGAAGGAAAGAGGCGGAACACCCTACGACCTTTGCTGCCAGAGGCTGATCATCTGTGATCTGCAGCTGTTCTCCCATGAAGTCAAGGTCTTCCAGCATCGGATCTTGCTGCGGCATTTTTCCTGCAAACAGCGAAGCAGGAGGTATTCCAGAAGTCGTGGTCGCTTTTAAGGGCGACCGGGTCCTAGGGGAAGTGAGCGGCTGAGTGGAAGGTGTAGGCGGGGTTTTGAACAAGGGAGGTGAGCGGCGCGGCGATGTACGCACAACTTCGGCACTGGCCGCGAGCGAGGGGTCTAGGGTTTGACTGAGGGACTGGAAAGCATTTGGGTCCTGGGCGAACTGGTCGAAGGAATGGGGGTTGTGGGAGGATTGGGTGGTCTGAGACAAGGAGGATGCAACTATGGCTTGCCCTGATACAATGGGGGATGGCGTTATGGCAAGGCCGACTGGTATTTGGGGGAGCGGGGAAGTGGACGTACTTGCGGGCTCTGCCTGAGCCGCTGTTTGAAGGACGTCTGCAGCCCAAGTTTCTGCTTCTATCTCAGGGCTGTCTAACGAGATGATTTCCGGCGCGGCTGTCCCTGTCCGTGCTGCGGCCGTTTGCTGTGCAGACTCCTTAGGCCGCTTGGCCTTTTCGTTCCTCTTCCTCTTATTTTCTTTTGGCGCTGCAGTTGGTTCAAAGGAGGGAGAGGAGGTTGGGGCGGTAGGCTGCGATGTTCCCACGGTAAACTTGTACTTGGGTCTAGAGGGAAGAATGCTTGCCGCGGCCGCCTGCTGACAGTTCTGGCGCCTTTTCCTTTTGGGGGGCCACCTCAAGAGTTGAATTTTCTGGCTCTCGTGCCCTTTCAGGTAAGGCTTCAGGAGCTGGACGTACCATTGGGCCCACTTGGCTGCTCGTTGGTGTCGCGCTGGAAGTCCCTGGAGTAGGCAATTGCTGGGATGGGGACTTCCTTCTATATCTTTTTCTGGCGCCTCGGGGAATGCAATCTCGAAATGCGAAAGGCCGCCATGTGTCAGCGTATTGATCATATAAGGCCGAAAACTCATCATCGACGGCCAACGTCTTCCGGGTAGACTTATCGTGTTGCGTGCGGCACCTCATCTTCCAGCATTCAATGATTTTGTCCTTTTGCCAGTTGAGGGGCGCCACCTTGGAGAGGAATTTCTTGAAGCCCGCTGAGTCTAACCGGTGATCCGGGTTTCGCTCTGGATCATACGCTACCTCTTCGCAGTAAAAATCATGCCATGGCGGCCATGATTGCATCTGCTCAATGTGCCATTCCAGGTCTGCGCCCGTTCTATTGCACCTTTATTGCATGATCTCTGCTCGGGGGCAGATATGCACAAACTTTCCCCTGACCCCAATCGGGTCATACTTCCAGCGCTGAGGTAGCTGTATCAGGCCCATGTCGATGAGCTCTCGTTCGAGGTAGACATGCTGTCCAATCTCGCGTACTTGGATGTTCGCCCAGGTAATAGGATATTGGAAAATATGGCCTCTCTTCTTTCCCTGGCCGAATTCCTCCTCGACATAGTCCATCTGGCGTGATAGCTCCATTCCGAACTGATGGTCAGTGCAGAAATAAGGCAGCAGGAACGGCTTCCCCTTGAATCCGTAGATTCTGACTACTATGCCCTGCATCAGCCGGAAGGTGTCCCCGCATTTGTACTTCCTCAGATAGCTCGTCATGGCCTCTGGCGGGCGGGATGCCTCACCGTTGAACAACGCTAGGACCATACCTAGAAATTTGAAGTTGAACTCATAGTATGACCCTTTCCTGTACAGGGCTTCATTCCATTCATATACAGGCAACGACTCTCCTTTTTCATTCACCTTCTTCAAGTTAGGAGCTTTAATCTGGTAGTGCGTGTGGTACAGGAACAACCATGTGAGGAACGAGCAGAGCCGGAATTCCGTTGTCTGCTTCTGTTGCAACCTGACCAGGTTTGAATGTATGGCGTACGCCAGCCAGTTTGCTCAGTCAAAGAAAATAGGGCGCCTTCCGCTCCTTTGCACCGTGGAGTCGTAAAACTCCCCATGCAGGATGCTTTCTGCTAGCGCCAGCTGGTACGAGCGTACCACTCTATTCGATTTTTTCACCTACTTTTATCGCTACTTTTCACCTACTTTTATCGCTACTTTTGGAGCGGCCCTCGGGATTCCCACGGTTGGTGGGTGGTTAGTGGGTGTGGGTGGTTTAGCCCACGGTGTCCTAATACCACTTGGTGGTTTAGGGTTGTATGAGTTTCCTTATATAATTATTGTAATGTCCCGATTTTGGGAGAGAGTGAGAATAATATATCAAGGAGGATAGACTCTTGTTTGCTGGAGTAGCCCAAATTGGGTGAACCAGGGTAAATCTTGTGTGTTATATGTGCATTGAATGGTGTCATTATTTCCTTAGTTATCATTTCTGCATTATTTCTAGAATATGTTTCTGTAATTTCTCTTCAGCCCGGACATGGTGTGAGGGTGAAACCTTGTCAGCCCACTTTGCTATATTTGGTCGCAGCTTGGTGAGGCTGATAGAGAACTCACCATCTTTGTACCCGGCCAGGAGATTTATGGGCGGCGGTGGAGCTTGCCATTGGCCTCTCTTCGACCTGGTTCTCCTTGTTTGCTCTTGCGGCGCTTCGCTCTCATGAGCGCTGGATTCTGTCTGTTCTTCAGCTTCGCGTTCTGCGTCGCTGGACTGTGCCGGCATTGGCGCTTTCCCCTTGTCCATTTCCTCTCTTTTCTGCTCGAAGTGGCAGAGACGGGGATTCTGGCTACCGATTGCACAATTCTGGACCTTGCAGCTCAGAGTCAGCTCGACAATTTGGATGTTCTGAGTGTGCCAGGGCCTCCTTTTCTAGGCAAGGAATACAACATTAATGGCGCAAGGGGAGGGGTTAAGGTGATTTTCCTGAAGTTGGTGGAAGCGTTATAATTCTTTGGCGGATGTGCGTGGGTTTATCTTTGGAAAGCATACCCTGGTTGCGGTTGGTCCTAATGCGCTTGCTTTCTTAATGACATCCTTTTTGAAAGTCGCGCAATCATTTTTTTAGAATTTTTTCGGACCTCGTGCTTCCAATGACGTCATAGCCGTCGCTTGGGCACACGCTTCGAGGGAGAACTTTTGGCCCAGGGTTTTAAGGAGGGACGCAACCCAACTTCGCACTATGCCACACTGCGCTGTCTGGGCCCACACTTAGAAACATTTTATCAATTTTCTCGTTTCCCGCAACAGGTCACCGAAGGTGCGCCCGAAATTGAGGGCGCACTCGGACTTCACCCAGAAAACGTGCGCACTCGGACTTCGCCCAGACTTGCTTGCGTAGTCAGACTTCGCTCAGAAAAGTTGCGCAGTCTGTCTTCGACACTCAGCCGATTTTTGTTGTGTTCCCCGACTGCGCTCCCAAGACGGTGCGCAGTCCGACTTCGCTGCGAAGTCGGATTGCGCGCCCAGCACTTAGTAAAATTTTGGCCTTTTTGTCAGCTGCCTTCTCTCAAACTCCTAGTGTCGCACTGTTCCAGGAGCGATGCCCGACTTCGCTGCGAAGTCGGAGTTTGCTGTAGGCTTCACTTAGGCTCCTAAAAGCTGAATGCTGAAATAAATATATACAGTCTGATAAAAATGCAGAAAAGAAATATATACAAGGAAGGACCCGCCTGGGGTGCCTTCAATGGTGGTAAATCTTCAGGTGGAACCCGTTGACGGGAATGGGGAGAAGATGTCCCTCCATATCCTGGAGCACGAATGCATTAAATTGGTTCACCCGAGCAATCGATAGGGACCTTCCCAGAGGGCGTCAAATTTACCATGGTTGCCCGACTTTGCTTTCGATGAGTCCCACTTCAGCACTAGGTCCCCGATTTTGAAAACTCGGGCGGTGGTGCCTTTCGCAAACCAGCCTTGGGTCGCTTCAGCATGTTTAGTAAAGGCCTGGTATGCTTTTTCTCTTTCTTCTTCTAACCGCAGCAGTTGGCACAGTCTGGCGTCCACTGGATCCCCGTTGCCTCGTTCTTCATCCAGCATCCAGAGTGCGGGTATCTCTACGTGGGTAGGCATAACTGCCTCTTGGCCGTACACGAGCACGTAGGGGGACGTCTTGATAGACTTATTGAATGATATGCGATCCGCCCACAGCGCCCGATTCAGGAGCAGGTGCCATGTCCTCTTGTTTCTCTCTACTGTCTTTTTGACAATCATCAGTAGATTCTTGTTGGTGGACTCGGCCAGGCCATTCCCCTGCGGGTGGTAGTTAGAAGACATCTTGTGATAGATGTCGTATTTGTTGGTGTACTCCGTGAGTACAGCGCCTGCGAACCCCGGACCATTGTCTGTCACTATTGACTCCGGGACCCCGAAACGGGTGATGAGGCTCTCGAGGAACCCGATGACCGTTTCTTGGTCCGCATTCTTAGTGGGGATTGCCTCTGCCCACCTAGTGAAGTAATCGGTGGCGGTAAGGATAAACTTGTGTCCCGCTGTAGAGTTAGGCGTGATGACCCCAATGAAGTCTAGACCCCACTGCTGAAACGGAGTCTCAGCTTGGATTGGCTGGAGGGGCAGGGGTGCTTTTCTGTTTCTGCCAGCAAACCTCTGGCATTTATCACATTTGACACAGACCGCATGTGCGTCTGTGAAGAGAGTGGGCCAATAATACCTAGCTCTGATGATTTTCAAGGCCGTAGGCCTTCTAGAATGATGTCCCCCAGGCATCCCGGAGTGGAATTCTCCGAGGACCTTGGGTTTGTCTGTTTCTTTGACGCACCGCAACAAGATGCCGTCAATGTTTTTAAAATAAAGCCCCTCGGGGCGAAGTACGTATCTCAAGGTGTTTACCCTAAACCTCCTTTGTGAGGCATTAAGGTGATTTGGACATTTTCCGGTGCTGAAATACTGCACCAGGTCATTTGTCCAATCATTTTCCTCTGATAAGGAGTTGGCTAGGTTGGTGGTTGTTATCGGATCTTCCCACTTGCAGGCGGAGATTTCAGCTGTAGCGCTTCGAGCCAGCTCTTGGCACAAGGCTCGGCCTCTGATCAGCTTTGTTGGCCGCACCTCGATGTCAAAATCTTGGATCTTGGCAATCCATCCTGCCCTCTTGTGACAAGGCTCTCCTTGTATGATGAAGTTCCTGACGTCCGGATGTATCACGAAGACAGTTATCCGGCTTTGGGAGACGAAGTGCCTGAACTTTCGGAGGGATTTCATGACTGCGTGAACCTGCCGCTCAATAAAATTGTACTTCTCTTCATGTGGCTGAATCACCTGACTTAAGAACGCTATGGGGCGTTCTTCGCCATCATCTCCCTTTTGAGTCAGGACTGCGGCGTAACTCTCGGGTTCTCCCACCGCGTACAGGATGAAATCTTTGGAATAGTCTGGATTGATCAACACCGGAGCTTGCGCAATTCTAGCCTTGATCTCCTCGAAGGCCTGCCCTCTTTCTTCAGTCCACAAGAATTCGGCATTCTTCTTTAATAGTTCGGCCATAGGCTTGATTACTTGTGCGAAGTCCGGTATGAACTTCCTCATGAAGTTGATCTGGCCGAAGAATGATTGTAGCCCCTTCTTGTTGACTGGGATGGGCAAGCGGAGGAGGGCTTCTGCTCTGTCAGGATCCACTGCAAGGCCTTTCTCGGAGATGACATGTCCCAGCAGCTTACCTTCTTTTTCCGTGAAGACTGACTTCTTAGGGTTGATGGAAATGCTGAATTCACGACATCTCTCAAATATCTGCCGCAGGTGGGAAGCATGGTCCTATCTTCTATGGGAAAATACAGTCATGTCATCCAAGTAGATGACAATGACCTTATTGAGCAGCTCTCGGAAGGCCAAGTCCATGGCTCTCTGGAACGTAGCGTCGGCATTGGACAGGCCGAAGGGCATGCGCTGATATGCAAACGTTCCCCATTTGGTGGTGAATGCTGTCTTATGCTGATCTTCGTCCTTTACCCATATCTGGTTGTATCCAGAGAATCCGTCCAAGAGAGAGAACCTCTGCGCTCCAAGCAACTATGTGGAGGATCTGATCGATTTTGGGAAGTGGGTAATGGTCCTTCGACCGAGGCTTGATTTAGATTTCCGAAATCCACGCAGAGACGGATGTCTCCATTCTTCTTCCTCACAGGAACCAAATTCGCGACCCAAGATGAATGCTTGATGGGGTAGATGATTTTGGCTTCCAGCATCTTCAAGAGCTCAGTTTTCATCGTGGCTTCAATCTTCGGGTTTACAGCCCTTTGCTTTTGCCGAAAAGGTTTTGCATTATCTTCTAGCTCTATAGTATCTTTGGATCATCTATCTGTCATACCCCTTCAAGTCCTAGTAGCACCAGGCTACGATATCTGGGAACTCTCTGCATAATGATCTGATCTGCTCGAGTTCCTCTTTCGTGCAGTCCGTTTTGACCTTGATTGTTTTTCCAGGTTCCAGCTCCAGGTCTACGTACTGCTTGGGGTCTACTTTGATCCTGTGAGATATTGCTCTATCGTTCTGATCAAAGAGACTATCTAAGGTAATTAGTCCTTTTGGGACATGATTATTCTCCAATTGTATCAACCCCTCGTACTGCTCGTCATCAGGGTCTCTACCTTTGATTGTACATGCTTCGGTAATAAAAAAAGTGACGATATCCTCGTCACAATCAAACACCTGCCAGTGGGTGTCTTTATCAGGCACAGAAGGCCTGTAGATGGTACAAACCGGCTTCGGCTTCTAGACAGTGTCATCAGTCGGAACGTACCTGGCTCCAACAGACGCCAGAATATCAGCGTGCTTGTTCTTATCACGTGATATGGCTTTGACATTCAATGAGTCGAATGACTCCATCAGGTCCCAGACACGGTTACGATACGCCTTGAGATAATGCTTCTTGGAGGCGCACTTATTCGTAATCTGGTTGCACACCAACTCTGAGTCGCCAAAGATTTGCAAATGTTTTATCCCCAGTCTCTTCGCTTTTCTCAAACCCAAGCACAGGGCTTCATACTTCACCGCGTTGTTAGTACAACTCCAAGCCAGTCTGTAAGTGTAGTCCTTCTAGATCCCGGACGGGGAAACCAGGAGTACACCTGCACCGGCGCCATTTTTGCATCGGGCACCATCAAAGAAGAGCTGCCATAGCTTTTCTGGTGCAGGTCCTACCTCTTTCTTGGCTGACTGGTCAATTCTCTCAGGCTGAGTAACGGAGTAGCAGCCTTGCTCAGTCTCGATCATGGCGTTGAAATCTAGTAAGGAGAACTCATCCTCCACTTGTAACAGTTCAAGAGCTTGCTCTGTCATGTCCACCACCACCAGTTCCTCAGTCGTCAGTTGAACCATGCAGTTCTGTGACTCTTCTTCGGGTATCTTCTCTACTAGAAATGTGGAAGGCTTTTCGTTGTAGATCTTCAGTCTCCTTCCTTTGAAGGGCACTTCCATGTGTGAGTAATCCAGAGACAGATACCCACCCAGCTTTGCAGTGAACTCCCTGGAGAGACACATGCCGAAGTAGGGTTCCAAGTCGACAACCACGACTTCCTGTATGACCACTATGTCAAGAGCTTTGTGCAGCCGGATCGGGATATCCTTGATGACACCGACTGTCTTGACAGGGGTGTCGTCTAGTTGCAACACACCTTGGCTGCTCCTTGTATACTCCATACCGATCTCGTCGCAGACAACTCTCGGCATAACAGTCGTGGAGGCACCAAAATCCACCATGCAGTTGTGAACTATATAGCCTTCCATCCGTAATGACAGATAGAAAGGAGGTGGTCTGTTTTTTCCGGTGGCGGAGACTGTCAGGGGTTGAGCTAACACAGCAGGCTGCGTCGGCTTCCCGTCCTTTATGTTCTTCAAAGATTCCTGCAGCAGATTAACTTGCCCGGGGAGCAGAAGAGCCTCATACATGCTTATCCTTTTTAGCTCATCAACTATGCTGTAGCTTGAAGTGCTGGCTCCTTCCGTTTCTTTCGCAGGCTCATACTTAGTCCGGTATTGCTGCGTGGCTTCGACTCTCTGTCTCTTCGTCAGCGACGGATATCTCAGCTTCTCCTGAGCTTGTTCTTTTGTTTCAGTTGGAGGCTGAGCTGCGAGAGCTTTGGGCATAGGAAATTTTTCCTTGGCTGCATGAGGCCATAGTGACTTGCCAGGTGGTAGCCCAGCAGGTTGCGCCTTTTCTCTTCTGGCGTATACCTTTAATGGCTTTGGTTGGGCCGTGGCAGTTTCAACGGGCTTTCTGCCTTCCTTAGGCAGGAGCAGCACAGGATCTTCTTCTGGGACGGCAAAGTTGCCTTCATCGTCCAGGATCATGTATAATTCTTCTTCTATGGTGTTGCCTGCCAGGGTCTGGAGGTAATGTTGATGCAGCGTGCACCCTTCTTCTGAGTGTGGATCGTTGCACGTGGAGCACCAGTTGACCTGGTCAGAAGTGCCAGGTTGATCCTCAATGGCAGCATTTCTTGCAGGGGGTTGCCTTTGAGCTTGCCGTTCTGCGGCTTGGTCTTTCGTTAGCGCCGGAGGAGGATACGGTCTCCTTGGAAGGAACTCCATCTGGGCTTGCTTCTTCTTCATTATTGTCATGTCATTAGACATGGTATGATACCCAGATGCTAGAGCCCGTACCTCTTGGAGGATTTTATTTTGAATATCAGTCTGCAGGCGCCAACTGAGCTGGTGGAGGTAATGCAGCCAATGGCGGGGGCGCAGAATATGTCGCGTATTGAGGAGCAGGGAGTGCGGGATATTGCGGAGGCGGAGGTGGCGGGTTAGGATAATGGATTTGAGGGGGGCCGTAGGGGTTTACAACTGGTGCTGGATTCCATGGCTGCTGGGGGTGTTGACTTGAAGATGAAGGAATCACACCAGAGGCCGATGGGTACTGGGACTGAGGAAAATCAGGATAAATAGGGGGCTGCACTCTATGCGGGAGTCTACCTATGGAGATTATATCTAATTCCGCTTGTTGGGCAGCTTCGTATAGGGCAGGGAAAGAGTCGACTTGGGCTATCTTCAGAAGTAGGCAAATATCTGAGTTGAAAGACCTCAGGTAGTAGTGCGCAGCCTGACCTGCTGAAGGTCGCAGTTTGCGAGGCACTCTTTTGCAAGACCTTGCAAACCTTATGTTGAAGTCTGACACCTCCTCTTGCGGGTGTCGTTGGATGCTTTGCAACTGATGCATCAGCGAAGAGGGATCGATAGACTCGTTGCATCCTTTTACAAGTCTGCCTGCCAGCTGAGGCCACCCCGTGATAGATCCTTCTGGCAAGGATCTCCACCAATAGAGAAGCTTCCCCCTTAGGGAAAGAGCCAGTAGACGGGTCTTGACACTCTCGTCAGTAATAGAGTGTAGCGCAGCCAAGGCCAGAATGTCTTGGATGTGTTCATACGCCATTTTGCCATAGCCATCATAAGTAGGGATGGCCTTCAGGGCGGCGGGGGGTACAGCCTGTTGTCCGACTAGGGCCAAGGGCCCCGTGGAGTCGACCGCCGAGAAGAGATCGTCATCATTCTGCTGAGCAGTCATTTCTTCCTCTCCTCCAGTAGTGTACTCGGTATCGGTACCGTCCGAAGATGTAGATTGCTCTTCAACTTCAGCCTCTTCGATTTCGGGCTCAGATTCGTCTATGCGAGCTTGGTAGTCAGCCAGCCTGACGCGCTCTCCTAGAGCAGCAATGTCAATTTCGTAAAGATCAGGCTGGTTTCCCGAATTCCTTGCTCTCCACCTTGTATGCATGAAGGCGCTCGGACCGGTCTCACGGACTCAGAGAATATTCAGGTACTTGCAGAGTCGCCAGGTGTTCTGATTTTAACAGCAATGAAGCGAACACCAGTGCTTCGATTCTGTTTTGGGTGGGAAACTTTTGGGTCCCACCGGGCATGCCAGAGAAACTATTGGTTACGAATCTGCCATTAGGAAAGGATTTCGTGGAATGCGCCCCAGATTCGCCCACCAGATTGAAAGGTTGGAAGGAAGGAATGCCTTCCGTGCCAATCTCCGGAGAAGGCTGGCTTCCTATGGGTTTTCTCAAGTGTTTTAAGCTAAGAGTACAGGAAAGGGATTAAAATGCGAAAAGAGATTGAAATGTGATTTGAGTTGGGTGGGGGAGATAAGCAGCACGACAACGATCAATCACCACTACTAACGACAATTAAATACAGAACACACTACGGAAACTACAACTATCATACATCCTATGTATCCTCTATCTATGCATTCCAGGAATACTTAATCATCAAATACCGGAATCCAAAATTCAGAATAACGATAAGCAATGAAATAAGCAACATGAGGCAGAAATGCTAAGTAAAGGCAGCATAAAGAATGATAACAGCAAAATAGAGCCAAGTGTATTCTTGCATTCAGAAGCAAACGTATAGCTACAATGGTTCCCTAGCAGGATATCCCCCTTCCACCACCTTTACAATGATGTGGTGCGGCTATTTATAGCGTAGTTTCCCCCCAATTACAATCCTGGGCACAAAATCCTAGAGCTGACAAAAGCTGACAAAAGCGGCGAAAGAGTTGCTGATGTTGACTCCTGCAGACAGGGATTGTACTTGCAGCAAGGTCCACCTGAAAACTGGGCAGCTACGTGGCAGTGCGGTTGATGAAACTTCGAGTCAGCATGAATGCGAGTAGCTGCGGTAGATGGAACTTTGTGTCAGCATAAATGGAGGTAGTTGGAGTTGGTAATTTGGCCCATGCTTGTCCTTTTTCCCGTCACATCTCGGCTCGGATCCCAAGGCTGGACACTTGTCAACTTCTGATGGGGGGCGCATCTGCCTTGAAAGGCAGTCTCTCTCTTGTGTCCTACTTCGCCTGGAAACGGAGCGCAACTGGACAGCGCAAGTGGGGAACAGCGCAGTTGGGGAGGCCCCCGTGCCTTAGATAGTTTCTGGGCTGCTTGGAAGATATTGTCCAACTGCGCACAGGCTAGAGAGCGCAGCCCGACTTCGCTGCAAAGTTGGGTTGCACACTCCAACACTTAGTCAATTTGGCCGCTGTTCAGACTGCGCACAGGAATTAGGGTGCAGCCCGACTTCATTGCGAAGTCGGGTTGCACTCTGACACTTAGCTGATTTTCTGGATACTGCTTCCCAAGTGCACACAGGAAGAAGAGTGCACTCCGACTTCGCTGCGAAGTCGGATTGCGCTCCCATACTTAGCCAAATTCTGCTTATTTTCGGTCTGCTTCCGCACTTCGCATTCCCGAGTGCACTCGAACTTAAGAGCGCAACCCAACTTCGAGTGCACTCTGACTTCGCTGCGAAGTCGGATTGCGCTCCCATACTTAGCCAAATTCTGCTTATTTTCGGTCTGCTTCCGCACTTCGCATTCCCGAGTGCGCTCGAACTTAAGGGCGCACCCCGACTTCGCTGCGAAGTCGGGTTGCGCTCTCAGACTTAGAATTTTTCAGGGAATGCTTGCTCTGTTTTGGGAATTCTGACCGAAGAAAGAACAAGGGGAAAAAGGGAGGAATGCAACTGATAGAAGGGAAGAAATGGAACAGTGGAGAAAGGGAAAGGAGATGGAGGGAAGGGAGAGCAGCATACTTACAAAATTTGAAAACATGGCACCCCGTGCAAAATGTGGCAACAGTTTCTAATCATGTTAAGTTCCCTTGATAACTGTAGGGATCCACCACTGTCATTTGCTTAACTCTTTGTGTAGATTACGTTACAATTATTGGATAGTGTCTTGCTAACTAGGCAAAAGTTGCTTGATGACTGCAGGATCCACCACCATTATTTCCTTGACTCTATGTATGTTATTCTCCAGCTATTGAATAGTTGGAACCTTTTATTTATCATCTTCTTTGAATGTTTCTAACCATCTTTTGATGATAGATAGACAAATATTAGACAATATAAGTGCAAAGTACTGGGGAAATATCTTCAAGTTTGAGTGCAACTGATTGTGTAAGACACATATCTTCAAATCTATATAGCGCCTATTTGGGCACTAGAGATATGCCTTCTGCAATAAAAGGGCAAATCTGTGCACTGGATATGATGTTCAACAGTGCACTTAGTGCAATATAGAGTGCAACTTTGTGCACTAGGTCTTCAACTGTTAAAAATACAACTAAGTGTAGAGTATTAAAAGCCTCTTTGTTTTGTGCTTCTGCTTCCAGTGCTTGTCATGAAGAGCTACAATAAAGTTGAGACGTTACTATTCAAAATTTCATCACAAAATATTTAATTTTTGATTGGAAATCCTTGCTAATTTATGCTTGTCAAGGTTGGACTTCAGAGCTGATATGCTTATTTTGTTTCAATGGAGAATCAAGATATAGGCCAACTTCAAATCCACTATATTGGTTGGGAAATACCATAAAATAATATAAACTGATTTGGAAAACGAGCATTTCCATCACTTCATAAATTTTCTCCTTATATAATTATGGGGGTTGTGTTCTTTAAACATTCTGTAAGCTTGTCTTGGAACTCGCTATTACTGCAATTGGAGACTTGAGTTGAATCCTTTTTGCAAATTTCAATGATAGCAATTATGAGTTTTCTATTGTGAATTTTTGTACTTCCATGTGCTTGGAGACCAAAATGCAAGGGCAATCACATGTTGTGTGATGTGTCAACTGTTTCAAAATTTTGAAACTTCTTGTTTTCATTAATGCCAATAAGTTTAAATTTTCCTTCTGTAACCTCTTTTTCATGTTTTGCTTGTGAAAGTAGTTTTAAAAGTCATCTCAGTCTTTCATGTTTGGATGTCCTGTACAGGTATATTATATTCTGCAATTTCTGGTTGAAGTGTGGTTGTAGTTGAGTACATGAACACTAGACTTTCCGTAAGTCTGGATATCCTCAATTTCTTGACATGATGAGATCGCCCAGATCTCAGCCAATGATATATCTTGCTGATATCCACCATCAAAAATCTGGATACAAGGAGAAGTGTCCAGAAAAGAATTAAGAATTACCTCTGGCAGTCCTCCAGCAGGGACTGAACACTTATTCCATGATCAAATGCTGCATCCACATCTGAGTTTTCAAACGTTACCTGCAAATTCTGAGTAAAAATGTGGTAGTAATACTTGACTACATTTCTAATACTAAGTTTGTTAATTCCATACCATTCCGACAACTAAGTTTCCCTATTTTTTGATATTCCTATGTCATCTAAAATTTGAAGTTTGCTGAGACAAAGATCAACACTGCGATTGGCTAAATCATCTGACACCTTGTTTCCTTCTTTATAGATATGATGACATTTCTAAGATACTACCTCCATCAATAATTGATGGAAATAAAAAATAATACTAGTGCTGATCCAATCCCAACATCCATTTTTCTTGAAAGATTGATAGTAATCTAGAATTCCCCTTCAATTAAAATATATCTCCATCCTTTTTCATTGGTAATCTTAATCCCTATAAGAAGTGTTGTAGCCTCTGTATAGTTGTTCATTGAACTTCCATATGATTTTTAGGCAAGGAGAGTTTTTGCCTTAATTATTCCAAAAATCACCACCTTCGCCAACTTTTCCAAGGTTTTCTTTGGAAACATCATCAAAATTAAGTTTGATGAACTTGACTTTGGGACATTTCCATTTTTTTTTTTTTATTGGTAAATATTGGTTTTGAAAGGATCCCGTAACCTTTTACAAGAGGAGAAGGTTGGGAGAAGAGATCCCAACCACAAAATAGCTGAAGAAATAGACTCTCTGTGGGCTATTGGAGAAAAACAGCTGAAACAGAGAAAGAGAAGCCCACGCAGGAGCAAGAGAGAAAGCCACACCAGCTGAGAAGAGAAGCCCTCGCAGGGGCAGCAGGGAAAACCTCAAAGGTCAACACAAAAATGAAAAGGGTTTTTCCGTAAAGGAAAAAACTCCGCACCCAAAGAAAAGGGTTTTCCCACAGGAGAAAACAACAGACTAAGAAGGCCAACCGCAACTGAGTCAGGACTGTTCGCAGATGAAACACGACCACACGCAAAGATGAAACAAGAGCATCCGCCAACTGAAACAGGACCATCCGCAACGGAATCAGGAGCAACTGAAAACCACACAGGACCATCCACAAACAAAACAGGACCATCTGCAATGGAACAAGGACCATCCAAAAACCAGCATAGGGCCATCCACAAAACAATCCAGGTCCATCCGCAAAACAAACCGGACCATCCGCAAAATCCCCATGCGAACTCCTAGAGAAGAAGGTGAAGCACAGTCGAAGACAAACCATGGAAGGAGGACGCCCAGATCAACAAGAAACCCTAACCCTACCACCAACGGAGAAACCACGAAATCCTTTTGCCATACATGGTCCCCCCCAAGACCAAAAAATATGAGAAAGAATCCAGTAGAAACCCCTAGACACGAGCCCCGAAACGCCAACCACGAGAAACACTCAACTATGAATCTATGGCCTCCCAAGCCCAGAGAAGGTAGTGAATGACCACCCTGGCAAGCAGAACAAAGAAACGCATCCGCCGGAAACCTCGAAACGCCAGCCACGAACCGTGAACAATGGGAAACTCTCAACTGGGAACAAAAGGGCCTCCCCCAAGCCCAAAAACCAATGAAAGGCCACCCCGACTGGCAGAACGAGCGAAACAAAGCCACCAGAAACCCTAAGCCACCAGCCACGAAACGCAAACCATGGGAACCACTCAGCTGAGAATAATCAGGGCCTCCCCCAAGCCTAGAAACCAGCGAATGATCCTCCTGGGAAGCAAAACGAAAGAAACTAGATCCCACTCCGAAGCAAAGCCAACCCCCACACCGATACCACCAACCAGGTTTGTCCGATCACGCAGCACCATCCAAGAAGACTTCTTGGAACACCTCAGGAAGAAACAGAGAAGGCCTTAGAGACCCTCCAAGCACCAAGTAGCGGCAGGAAGGGCAAGAAACCCTAGGAGAACTAGGAGATCTGCCTGGAAACCACAACACAACAAAATATTTGCAAGAGCGCCTTAGGAAGAGCCGAGGAGGGAGTGAGAAGATGAAGAAATGACCTCCCGCCCATAACGGAAGGTCTCTTGCTCCCGCATAGGGGCATCTCCTAAGTGCGCTCCGGATCCGCCAGAAGAAAAGAGATCTGCCTTCTCTTTCCTGGAACACCTCAGGAAGATGCAAAAAGGGCTTGGATACCCTCTAGGCACCAAGCAGCGACAGGAAGGGCCAAAAACCCTAGGATAACTAGGAGATTTGCCTCGAAAAACACAGCAAGCCAAGTGTCCGCCAGGGAGCCCAAGGAAGAGCCACAGAGAGAGCAAGAGATGAAGAAGTGACCTCCCACCCATAGCGGGAGGTCTCTTGCTTCCGCACCGGGGCATCTCTTGAGCGCGCTATGGATCCGCCAGAAGAAAAAGAGATTTGCCTCCTCTTTCCTGGAACACCACAGGAAGAAGCAAAAACGACCATGGAAACCCTCTAGGCACCAAGCAGCGGCAGGAAGGGCCAAAAACCCTAGGAGAACTAGGAGATCTACCTGGAAAAGCACAACAAGGCAAGAAATCCGTCAGAGAGCCCAAGGAAGAGCCAAAGATGGAGCAAGAAGATGAAGAGGTGACCTCCCACCCATAGTGGGAGGTCTCTTGCTCCCGCACCGGGCCATCTCTTGAGCGCGCTATGGATCTGCCAGAAGAAAAGGAGATCTACCTCCTCTTTCCTGGAACACCACAGGAAGAAGTAGAAACGACCAAGGAGACCCCCAAGCACCAGGCAACAACAGGAAGGGCCGAAAACCCTAGAAAGCAAGGAGATCTACCTGGAAATCCACAGCGCAGCAGGAGATCCACCTGAGAGCCCTAGGAGGAGCCGAGGAGGGAGCGACGATGCGAAAGGGTGACCTCCCGCCCAGAGCAGGAGGTGACCGCCATTTCCATCATAAGCGAGGTCTGGGACATTTCCATTTTACCACAGAACAACACAAATCTTTTGCTTTAACTCCATTGTCCTAAATTGCCCTTGCATGTTATCTTCAAATCATATAACCAAGAGGCTAGCACATATTTTTCGACACCTAAGACTTCCCATGATGAGAAATATGCCTATAAAATATATGCAGGAGAGGCAACAAAATGAATCCGAACTTTTGGATATTCTATCATTCCTTTCATTCCAACAAATAATGGGAGACCAATCGTCCATAGAATGCTTAATGCTTGAGTGAACAAGAGGGTCGAAGTTGTTGATGCCTTATGGGACATTGTGGTGCTTGCATTGATTCCTTGGCTGACGCATCTTTCTCATACAATCATCATTAGACAAATCTATTCGCTATAGGCATCCATTTACCCAGTAGCAGTTTGTGGAAGTTGAAGGATTGAACATACACTACTAGTTGAACGGTCAGGCCTGAGTAGACCTCAAAATGCCCAAAAGAATTGTTATTGGAGAAATATACTGTTTTGATCAGCTTAACAATACAATCAAAATGAGATAGGTCTCCCGCAAGGGTCTTGACACACCTGAAACTTCTTGAGTTCAGGATACTCAAATAGTTCTGCCTAAATCACAATATTACAAAAGATAATTGTGCCAGAAGATTGGTAGCGGAAAAAAAGGGTCAAAAGTTACCAAATTGGAAAACGCAAGTCCAATTGAAAGAGGTTTTGAAACAACTCGCTCATCACTTTGTTGCCCTTTTTCGTTGCCACAAGAAGCCAAAATCATAGCTTTGATACCACTTGTAATGAAACAACAACAAAAACAATATTCACAACAAAATGAGATTCCAGAATAGTAAATCCAAGTAAATATCACAGATCTAGATTTCAATTTATAGAGACAATCCAAGCCACTTAGAGAGAGTAAAGTCTCAACCACTCTGCGAGGGCGAAGTCTCTTATGCGCAGTAGAAAAAATAGAAGTTAGACAAATGAATGATCCAACTACATCACATCTCTCCTATTTATAGTCCAACAAAGTAACAAAATCTAACACTAATGTTCGAGGGCCAATTATCCTAACCTAGGGGACCAAGACAATAATATAAAGATAGTGGATGTGGCTACATTAGGGTTGTTACGGTAGCTAAACCCAAAGCTTCTACTTGATTCAATTTCTGACCGAAGAGCTGAATGATTAACACCAACAATAAAATGTGTTTAAGCTGAAATTCATGGATCGAATGACAAGTATGTTCCAACTTCGCAGAGGACAGCATTCCATTACCTTTACCTCTACGACTATCTTGATTGCACAACCTGTATTCAGCATGGACACCAAGATATCCATTCCTCATTTCAATGCTACAATAGATGGGGATAAAGTGGATGCTTGGATTCACATTTGGAGGCATATTGCAAGACACAACAAAATCTCATAGAAGCACTAAAATCATGGTCATTGAGGTCCATATGGATGATCAAGATGTCATTTGATGGCATCCCACATCAATCAAGATTTTGCAAGCAACCAAGCGGCTAGAAATTTATGTGGAAAGAGTTTAAAACAACTCTTTAGGTGTGATTTTATCTCCTCAAGTACGTAGAGGAGTTGTTGGCTGTTTGGCTATTTCTTTGTTAAAAACTTGGCCAATCATTCAAACAATACATTGAGGAATTCAATAGACTCTCTATCAGGTTGGATGTTGTTGAATCTAATGATATCCTTTGTATCAAATTTGTCTTTAGGTTGGTTTATCATCTTCAAGAGGAGATAAAGCTTATCAGCATTGCTAATTTAAGCATGCTTACCAACTTGCTCTAAAGGTGGAAGCTAGGATATAAAAGAAGAAGACCAATCATTCTCTTGCATCTCAAAAAAAGAACACAGCTAAACTAGCCAACTCCATCAACCTTGCCAACCTATTGAAGAATGCAAATCCCTACTAAGGGTTTTAGCAATGAGAAAAATCATTTTGTGCTTATTGTAAGCATAGTGGGCATTTTATGGAAGAATGATGTGTCTTAAAACCAAAGAAGGCCAAGGCCTGTCTAGCTGAATTGTAGTGGTAACCACACCATGAAGATTCAACGATTGAGTTAACCAATCCCAAGACTTCTAATCAGGTTCTCATGGGCAATAACTATGATGCAAAAAATTTGGCAAGTTTTGTTCTCATGTAACTACCAAATCAAGGACAAATTGGTGGACCTGATCCTTGATAATGGCAGTCAAAAGAACTGAAGTTCTCAAAAATTGGTGGATGATCTTTGTTTGTCAACTATAAAGCATCCATCCTAATACTAGTTGGGATGGGTCAAGGAGGGGCAAACAACACTTGTCATTTGCCAGTGTTTTGTGACATTTGCTATTGAGCCATTCCAAGAGAGTGGTATAGGATGTCATTCCATTGGATTGTTGAAGTTTGCAACTTGGAGCACTACATTGACACAACCGTAAGGTTGTTTTCAATGATGTTGACAAAATCTGTTGGCTGCAAAAGGATGGTAAAGTGCATGAATTCACATCTTCTTATATGAGTCCTTTGCTTTTGGTAAGACTTGCAGTGAGACAAGTCACTTTGTATAAATTTTGGACTCTTCCTATCATTAAAGAAGCCAACAAAGACAATTTTAATAAGCTGCTGCCATCAACAATCCAATCTCTTATTTATGCTTACTTTGATATTTTTGAGGAGCCTAAAGAGCTTCCCTCTGAAGGTCCATTCAAGATTCCATTGAGCTTGTGCTAGGATCTTAGTTGCTCAGGCAGCGACCATCTTACACTTCATCCATTAAGAGTGCTGAAATAGAGCATCAAATCAGGCAATTGTTAGGACAACAAGATTCAACCTAATACTTTACCTTGTGAATGTCCATCAGATATAGGCCTTGTACAATTATTCAAGCAATGTAACCTAATGCTTTTCATTTGGATTTCTCAAAGCAACATGACATCTGTGTGTTGTCAATGTGAAATAACTAAAGTGATACGAGCCATGCCACCTGGAGGAAGAGGTTTCTATGACGCATCTTGAAGGTCCTATTCCATATTTTCTACAATCCGTAGTAAATGATACTTTACTTAATGTTTTGACTCACACCAATAGCAAGAAGCAACCCACTACTTGTTGGGCCACAAAGGCACTTTTCCAAAGCAAGCCAAGTGGTTCTTTGACTCAGCTCTCACAGTGAAGTTTTCTCATCTGCGATAGAAGTTGGGGACAACTTACACCAAACATGGAGGAAATGGTGAGACTTATAATGGTCTCCATTCTTAATCATCTTCTTCCTCCTTGTAATTATCTCAGAAACGAGAGTCTTAGTTTGCATGCCTAGTTCATTTTAGTTGGAATCTAAAGTGTCTTAGTTTGCATGTCCAGTTCATTTTATTTACAAACTAAAGCCATAGTTTGCATGCTAGGTTCCTCTTAATCAAAGTAAATGAGGTGTCCATAGATATTTATAGTACACCAACTGCATGTTAGGCTGATTGAGTGTGTAGGATGAGATGTGCACTAGACTATTACTAGGGATGCTGGATTGCAAAGGATGGGTTTTCGAGTGAAGGAGAGGATCTGTCCTTGAGTGCAGAAAGCAATTGGTCTCTAAGAAAAGATAGGGATACAAGTGAAAATGAAGATGATGAGGTTCAAGAGGGAAACAAACATATGATGTCAATGGAAATTGAACAATTAAAACAAGAAAATGGCAATTGCAATGTTGAATGGTAGAGATGCATGAGAAACTGCCTTCTCCATTCCATTACCTTGGCATTGGCCGTCAAACCAAAAAGGAAAAAAGGAAACTGAGAGTTATAAAATGTTTTCTTTATGTAGATGACGTTGTGGAAGTCTCAACTTTAGAAGACAAATTCACTCATACACGCCGTTGAGAAGGAAGATAGTATAAGTAGGGACAAAACCAAGGAGTGATTTTGGTTGTGGATTTCAAAAAGAGACTTAACGTGTGTAAGAAGAGATTGGAGAGATGCTGGTGAGTAAGGGAGCAAGCGTGACTTCAGTTCAATGACATCGATTCCAAGTTATAGGAGGGAGAAACTGTGGGTTGCAACTAAGGGAGACACAACCTTGTTTTCAACAACACCATCAAAAGAGAAAGGAATTATTGGTGGGGAATACTTCGACGACAAATTGAGCTAAGATGGTGCTTTTGGTAGGCAAATAGAGGGAACCTTCAATAGCCCTTGGCACCATGGTGATGGCAAATTGAAGTTGGTTGCCATCAAAAACTTTCAACTTGCCATTGGTTGTTCGGAGTGGTCCACCATCGACCAAGTGTACCACGCTGTTAGCAACCTTGTGTTCAGCATCGACAACAGTCCATTGAATCATATCATTGGCAGCAAGAGAAGGAATGTCAAAATTCTAACAGTGCATTGTTCAGAAAGCATGCATTTGCAATAAGAATTGCCTAGCTATTATGGCAATTCACAACAGGCTGAAGGGAGAATCAGAGTAGGGTTGTTAAACCACGCAAATGAGGTCATGGGCCAAACCCTCATTTGCATTGCCAAAAGTAGATTGTTTTCACTGTCAACTAAGGAGAAGGTAACCTAGGCATATTAGTCAGGGTTTGCCAAACCTTGCTAAAGAACAAGGAGTGTTGAAAGCGTCGACGTCGACATAGTAGCTACTATGGAAACACGTGGTTGTTCATACTTTGACGGGCAATCTACCAACAAGCAGCCCTTGGCCAACAACAATACGTACAAAATCTCCTCCCCCTCGACTCTCTCACATAGATGCATACTTATAGAGTTAACGGGACCGATAGGTTTGTTGGCAACTAGCCAACTACCTTTGAACTACCCATTTACATAATACATTAAAAATAGACCATTACATTGCATTATTACAAACACTTTGCCACATGTACATTATTACAAACACTTTTCAATGTACACAAACAATACTACATGACAATTTATTACAAACACTTTGTGTGCACACATTCGCACATCTACTCATACGTTCTTGCATGGCACCACTGCAGATGTATCAAATTTTATTCCCACAAAGGAGGCTAGGATTGAAGAATTTTTCATGCAAGTGAAGGACTTGTTTGCTAGAGCATACGACTTTTTTGAGAAGTCATCATAGTGAGTGGCAGTTATGGGTAGGGCGATGCATCTTTGAGATGAAGAGGTTATATCATTGGCCGCTAAGGAAGCACTGCTAGAAACAAATAGTGGAGCTTACAAATCTTTGGCCATGGGAGGAGAGAACATGACTTGCTATTGCTTCTAGAGTTACAAATGGGCACGATACTTCTTTCTTGAATTGAAGAATGACTGACTACCGAAGAACGACTAACTGTTGCTTTTAATCAGAATGAAAAATTACAACAATAATTTGATGAGAGAGATAGGGAGTGGGTCTAACATAGTGCCTTTGGCAAGAAGATGTACAGAAAATATAAGGAGTCTTACTAGAAATTCTAGTGATTGCCTACACCAAGGTTCTACCAACACAATTGGCAGGGACATTGACTAATCTAGAAGAAGGGGCAAGTATAGGTGGTCAAACTTGTCATTTCGGTCAAGCAAATGTGGCGCTGGCTTAGGCATCACCTGAGTGAATTGCCACAAATCAATTTTGTTGCACGTGTGTGTTTGTAGTTTTTCATGTTGTATATGTCATGGGTCATCGTGGGCGGAACCTAGACTCAAGACAATGCATGTCATGCATAGTATTTCCAAATTGCTATGCATGTAGTTAGGTGTGAGGGTTGCAGCAGTTAAGTGGTTGTAACCACTTGCCCTTGTTCATTGTGTATATTTCACATTAGACCAGCTTGATGGCATCATATGAGAAGACAAGATCTGTCCTTGTATGCATCAAGGTTTGTGGTGTGTGTTAATCAAAGAGTTTTTGTTGTGATTGGGTCACTATGTACATCATGCTGGAAGTAATGAAATGACATTTACTGTTCTAATTGCTATTGATGTTTGTTTCTCTATTGCATATTATTCTTGTTATCTTTGCTCTGTTTGTAGAATACATAAACTGTGCTTCAAGCATGGCCAAAAGTGAACGAGTACACAATTCAACAATCTCTATATTGGGTAGTCAAAGTGGGCTAACTAGGAATTAAATAGAGAGGAACTTCTCATTATTAATCTGATAGCTTCATGCAATGGAGACCATGCTTGTTGGGGAGGGTGGGTGGGTGACTGATGATAGTCTAGGATTAGGGTTAAAAAAGTTTGGGAACATACAAATTTTGGAATTCTAGAGCAGTTTTGTGGGGGTTCAACCATTGCCTAGTGAAGTTTGGTTCTATTTCATTTACACATTCTAAGTTTCTAATGCATTTTTGCATAAGCACCAACTCACCACTACTAGCACTTTTTGCATAAGCACCAACTCACCACTAATGGTTGAATTGTGCCATCAACCTTTAGTAATTGTTGGAAGATGAACTGTTTCATCTCCCAATGGTGTCTCTTCATTCTCATGTACAAAGTTCTTTAAAAAACATGTTTGGTGAAATTCAATCTACCATACCTTATATTTCTTTCTTAAAGATCCATTGTATCAAGCTTGAATATGAATAACAGTTTTTTATTTAGCTTTTGTTTCATTTGTACTTATATTCCTTTGCGCTATCTTATCCCTAAATAAAACATTAAATTGTACCAATGTGTCATTAACTGGATTTCTGCTAAGATCTGTATCACATTAATTTTACAGATGTTAAAAGTTTATTCAATTGCTTTACATTTTCAGTAGTGAATTGTAGGAGTGAATTTAGATGTGCTATAGAAGCAATTCTCAATTAGGAATTGGAATACCCAATAATTTACAAGTCATCACATTTAAGATGAAGGAAATACAAAATTATAATGCAATAGAAAGGAGATTATTCCTTTGAAGTAAGGAGTATTACTAATAAAACTTGTAGCAACATAAATGGGAGCAATTTCCTTGTAGAAAAGTAAATACAATATTCTCTTCATTTTTAAAATATCCTTGGTATATGGTATACCAAAAACTCTCTGGAGGTTCAATGAAAATCAAAGAAAAAAACAGCAATTTAACAGTTATAATAGCTTTGGTAAATACAGTCATTTTGACTGAAATGTCAATGGTTTGATAGCTAAAATTATGTCCATCAAAAGCCAATTTTCAAAACAATTGAAGATGGCACTGCATTTCAAAAATATCCAAGTTCATCTAACAGTGTAGACTATACCCTTCACGGTATATGTATGCTCTCATGATAACATGCAGTGACATCACCTCAGTGTAAAATTAATATATGTTTCAGAGATTTTTGTGATAAGCACGCAACAACAAATAGCCTAACTTAAAAAAGTTGTTAATTTTACATTGCAGGTTCTAACTCTCTGCCCAACAACTAACTTAGTAACTTGTTATCAAATTGAAAGGAAGATACGAAAAGCAACATGATGCTATACAAAATTTCACATACCAATAGCAATGGAGTTTATCACCAATATTTTGACAAGATAAGCCAGATTGTTCAAAACTTCAATGGGGTGAGAGAGTGGGGGAGAGGAAAATGATATAATTTGGAGCTAGTAATTGTGAGCATAATTGGAATATGTTTGAGCAGAGACATTCAAAGAAGTACAATCAGTTGAAACAATTAAGATGACTAGTATGTTTGTGTTCAACTCTGTAACAAGCACCCAGGTGTTGTAGGTGAGTTGGAGAAGAGAGGGCAATCCTCCAAGGGAGGTCCCAGGTTTGAATCTCCACCCTACCAAAAAGTTGAATTGGGTATCCAAAATCCAATTGATAATGTTGGTGCGGTCAGGGCTGGGCGACTCCCGGGTGACTTTGACGGTGTAGAACCCCCTGATCGTGGTCTCTCAGACCAAGGCAGCCCCGTAAGGGGTTTTTCGCTTTTAAAAAAAAAAAAAAAAAAACTCTGTAACAAGCAGTCCAAAAGAAGCAGTGATAATAAAGCCATTGATATAGTTGGGGTCAATCTCTCATCAAACTAGATTTTTGAAATTTTTCTTGGTGCTAGAGATTCTATTTATATTTGTTTCATCTTATAGTGTGTGCAGTTTCTATATTGCAGTTCCTCTTGTTTTCCAAATATTTCTCTTTGGTGAGTTGCTTCTCACGCAATGGCTTGCCAAGTCATATGACTTAGATCACTGGAACTGTCTTATTCAATGCTAAATATGAAAGTTCATGCAGCCCCAAAACATAGTATTGGTCTGAAGTATAACTCAATCATTGAAGAATGCACATAATTTGCAAAGAATAGACATTCAAAAAATATTTAGTTTGACATCCTCTAGTCAATTGCAGCCGACATTTGTGTTAGGATTGTTATGTTTTCTGTTCATATATGTTATTTGTCGTATGGAGTGCTTGTTAAGATGTTGGTATAGTAGCAAATTTTAACTTCTTTTGCACCATGCATGCATTGTTTGTGCTATAATTTTCAATTACTATTATTAGTTGCATTTGTATTTGTGGTTCAAACTATTTTTTTCATGCTTTTATGCATAATACATGGACTAAGATCAATATGGTTAATTGCCAGGTATTCAGATGGATGCAACAACAAAATTGGTACCATGCAGACACTGGTGTTTATTCCAAGTTAATTTCAATAATGGGAAAAAAAGGCCAAATCCGTTTGGCAATGTGGCTTTTTGCAGAGATGCGGAAGACTGGATGCCGACCCGACACCTCTGTATACAATGCAGTAATTCAAGCACACTTGCACACTAAAGATAAGGAGAAGGCTCTTGCAAAAGCCTTTGGATATTTGGAGAAAATGAAGGAGAAAGTAAGATGTCAACCAAACACTGTAACTTACAATATTCTTCTCAGGGCTTATGCACAAGCAAAACAGGTTGATAAAGTTGATGCATTGCTTAGGGAGGTACAAACTTACAAGATTGAAACAGATGCTTACACATACAATGGTGTGATGGATGCTTATGGTAAAAATGGAATGCTTACAGAAATGGAGCATATACTCACTCTTATGAAGAAAAATAAATGCAAACCAGATGTAATTACTTTCAATTTACTGATAGATGCATATGGAAGGCGCCAGGATTTTAGCAAAATGGAACAAGTATTCACAAGCTTGTTGCGATCAAAGCTGAACCCTACATTGCCAACATTCAATTCAATGATTGCCAACTATGGCAGGGGTAGATGTATAGAGAAGGTGGAATCAGTCTATGAGAAGATGACTAGCTTGGGTTATGACCCTAGCATTGTTACATATGAATGTTTGATTCTTGCTTATGGACATTGTGGCTATGTTACAAAAGCAAGAGAAATATTTTCTGAAATGATAGATGCAAATATCAAGCTGCAAACTTCAACTTTACATGCTTTACTTGAAGTTTATTGTAATAATGGACTACTGAACGAAGCAGATTTATTGTTTTGCAATGCACATAGCATGGGTATAGAACCAAATACATCAACATATAAGCTCCTATACAAAGCATACACAAGAGCCAAAGACATACGACTCGTAGAGAAGCTACTTAAAAGCATGGATGCAAATGGTGTCATCCTGAACAAGAAGTTCTTGGATGGATTGAGAATCAATATGCCATCTCAGTCAAGGGATAAACAAAATGTTTTTACAAATGATTCTGGTCATCGAGTAGTAGAGACCCATAAAAGATAATTTTGGCTATCTGATGATATTGAGCTTGAAATTCTATTAAGGAAATCCCTCAGGTAGGATACTGTAAAATGTCCAGGTTGTTCATTGACTTCTTCTCTGTTCGTTTTTGTTTTTAAGTGCACTATTTTGGGAGTGATGCAAGGTTATATACCTTTGTTGTCTTTTGAATTTATCAGAAGTAATATGAATACTTGAGATTATAGTTTGAGGTTACATTTGACTCAAATTATTGTATACCTTCTACACCAATGGTATGCAGATGGGTAGAAGGAAGGAAAGAAAATTGAACATTAATAAGTTCTAACTTATCTCTGAATTGGTGGAGAGTCTAGGATGTTTGATTTCATAACAAAATAGAATTTATTTGGATATCCTTTTCAGTGTTATTGATCTTCTAAGTCGTTATTTCTACATCAATGATCCCAACACATATTTATGCAGGTAAAGGGTCATCTACTAAATAAACATAAACACAAGTATTCTAGAAAGCTCTTTGTACAAATCATTATATATAAATTTCAAAGTCTTCAAAACAAATACTACCTATGTAGGGACATACATAAACATAAAAATGGTTTTTGATAATATTTAAAATATTAACTGTACTTATGCGTCCTATTATTACATGTTACTACAGCAACTTGAGATATTTGTTAGCAGCTATGTCACAAGATTAGGCAAATTTGTAAGTTCAAATTTGGCCAAACTTGAAGACTCAATAAATACATTTATCAAATATTTTGAATTCAATTCACTGAAGATCAAATAAACGTAATGCAATTGACTGAAGATTGCTTTCAATTTGATTAAATTCATCGATTGGGCAATGACTCCAATCAATGCAAAAAAAACAAGAAATGTGAAGTGAATGACTGATATGTAGAACAAGCATTTGAACGTTGGGCCCCTTTAATTTTTTACTTGAGCAGCAAGCATTGTCTAGGTGTCTCTAGGCTTCTAATGTTTGTAAAAGATAGGTGTTACGATGCATTTAGACTAGAGATGCTAGAGATGTCTCAAATGGTCAAATTTATTTAATTCTAAGAAATTATCAATACATGTTATGTAATATTTGGAACTTCATGAGCTACAAGCTTACTGCAATGATAAGGGCTTTGGCCTTTCTTTGAGAGGTCCAAGATTCAAACCCCACTCAATTATCAATACATGTTATGTAATATTTGGAACTTCATGAGCTACAAGCTTACTGCAATGATAAGGGCTTTGGCCTTTCTTTGAGAGGTCCAAGGTTCAAACCCCACTCAGTATGAGGGGACCAGGACTCCTCATAAAAACCTATGTAAACTCATGGAGACCTATTAAAAATATATTTGAAACTTCATGTCCAACTTTATCAAAAAAAATTCATGTAGAATTTTTCTTGAACATAAAGCTTGCCACACTTGAATTCAAACACTAACTTTTTAACAACGGTTTTGTTGAACTCACATAATGGTATGTGCCTGCAAGTAGTGTTTCAACAATTGGAAGAAAATCTAATTGAAATAAACTAATCTAAACACAAAAGTAAATTTGAGAGAAAATGGATGTGAGAAATGTAAAGTAATTGCAATAAAAGATAAAATGGTCTAAAGAAATTTACAATAATGGAAGAAAGGACTAACAAAAAGTGAGAGGGTAGTGTCACAATCACTATGCATCCACACATCGAAAGGGCAATGCCATAATCAGTAAGCAAATATCATGCACAATCTTTCTATTATTAGCAGAATAAGCTGATAAGCACAAATGGAATATTAGAAAGTGTAGCTCTGACTTTCTAAAATGACTAAAACAACCTTACAATGGATCCCATAGCTCCTATATATAGCGAATTATTTACCTAAGAGTTTTTGGAGGCAAATCCTTTCTACTTCGAGTAAAATATTTAGTTTAGGGGCATCTTTACCAAAATGATGCACCACTAAACTTGACATACCTCTAAATTGTTTCTAAACATGCTTAATAGCCTTCTAACTCCTAATTGTCGCCACATGAAGACTAAAGTGTCGCTTTTTGGATGGTTTCCTTTGGATCTCATGTTGACCTTGTCCTATTAAAAGCCATAAATTATAATTCACAATTTACCAAGACATGTGATTCACAATTTGTGAGGGAATCATGCTGTAGGAGTTGGTCGCATTCTTGGTACTTAGCCAATTCTTCAAACAATTTTCCAAAATTCCTTGTTTGCACTATTGCTTTTTGGGTTGCGAATATCATTCTTCTCAACTTTCACTAGCTAACTCCTTGTGGGATTCCTTTGATAGATGTGGATAAGGGACACCCTTGGATTGCTTTTAACCTATTGGGATCTGTACCTACACCATCTTTAGACACCACATGTCCTAGAAGTTTTCTTTCTTAAACCATAAAAATGGACTTTTTGGGATTAAGCAAAATACCATACTCTACATCTTTGGAGAACAAATTCTAAGTGTTCAATATGTTTATTTATTTCTTTTATAAGGTAAAGGGTAAAGTAGTTTTTAACGTCCACAAGGCCATAGGCTATATGATATGGATATTGTTCACCCAATAAATGGTTATCCCCAACCATACTTTGGTTACCGAAGCATGATGTACAACCCTACCCCCCTCAAGATCCAAACCTTGGATCTTTATTCAGAGTTCCAAAGTCTCCAACATTAGGCTACTTAGGTTGTTCACCATATAAGTAAATAAGTATGATCTCACCAACTAGTCTCGTAAAGGCAATGCCCATAGCTCGTTGAAAGGGAGCTTTGTTGTTTGACAACCCAAAAGGCATTCATTGGTAAAAAAAAGTCCTCTACTTGGCGGCAAACGTCATTTTGTGTTGATCATCATCCTTGAACCAGATTTAATTGTACCTTGAGAAGCCATCCAACATCAATAACATAAGTGATCCTACCACCTTTTGTAAGATTTGTTATATGATTGGCAGAGTAGTGATTTTTTAAATATGCCTCGTTCCATTGGAATTTACAATATTTTCCATTTACAAACAGAAGCAATCCATCCACTCAAATATTATACAAAAAACATAAAAAAATATTAAAGAGAAAAAGATATAGTGGGCACCTATAGGTACCATAAATAATCACTATATTATCCATAGATAAAAATCACAACACTTTAATGATAAATGATGGAGTGGGGGGGGTATTTATACCAATACCAAAACCCCAAATTACATCAATAAGTTTAACCTAAGTTGACATAACAAAAGGGCTTTAGGTTAATTACAAGTTATAAGTTGAGTTTAACCTTAACAAGGTTAATTGTGGTCCATAGAGCTTACATAATGAAATATTACAATAAATTATATACATTGGACAATGATTTCCCTTAGGCCTAAACATAATTACATCATATAATTTTGGCCTTGACCATAAGTCATTACAATTTCAACATGTTCAAATTCCTAAGGTCAATGCATAACTTGATGTCGTCAGTTTACTTTCAGATTGGTACCAGGTTGGAAACCAAAGTGGAGTGCTTGATTGGGAAGATAATTTGAGCCTATAGGAGTTTTAGAAGTTTCCTTTTCATAATTGCTTTAATTTTGGGGTTCATAGGCCTTTGTTTTTGCTTGAAAGACTTTACACTAGGCTCCAAATCAATAGTATGTTCTATGATGTTTTTTCATATACCTTCAAATATTTATAAGACCAAACAATCATGTCCTTGTACTTCCTATAATGCTCTTTGAATAAGTAAATCTCTTCAGTGTACTCTTTTCCCAACAACAAATTATTTCCTTTAACAATCTCAATAGGGTTATAGGATGCCTTTATATTGATGTTAGATTTCTTTGCACTAACATTTGTATCAAATAGGCTCTCTAGTGTGATCAACCCCTTTGGCAATTTATTTGTCTTCAACTGAATTAACCCATCTTTCAAGTCACCCTCATATTCATTCTTGTATTTAGGATGTAAAACATCCTTGATGAGGAATTCTATTGTTTGCTTGTCGTTATTGAAAACCTACCAATGATCAAAATTATTTGGAACTGCCAGTCTAATGAAGGTAAGTGAGCATTAACCATTGTATTGAAAAATGATGCAAATAAATAATACATAGCTCCTAACGAAATTATGGTTCGAACGTAACAAACTTATGGTTCGAATGTAACAAACTTATGGTTTGAAAACTTAATGAACTTATGGTTCAAAGCTGATAAACTAAATACGCTAACATAGGTAAATCAAATGATGTAATAAACATCTACCCTAACATCCGCCCTTATTACATAATTTTATATACAAAGAGAATTGCGAAACAACTCAAACTTGACACGTGCAAGTGCCTTAGTGAAGATATCTATAACCTATTCATCAATGGGAATGTACTGGAGCTGAATCTTGTGCTTTAGAACTTCATATCGAATAAAGTGACATTGAGTGTCAATGTGTTTGGTGCATTCTGATGGGCTGTCGTTAAGCACACCATTAATTCTCAATGAATTTATCAATCCAAGGTGATGTCCAAGGCTATTTACGAGAGAAAGTTCAAGCAGGGTTGTAGTTCAGTTCATTTGGAAGCGACGAGTCTTATTGGTGGAATTGATTGTGTGGGGGTTTTGTGTCACTTATACCCCTAAATTGCATAAATTGAACTTTAATCTATTTGCAAGAATGAAAACTAATTGTTAATTGCAGAAATGAAACCCTAGTTACAGTTGCAAGAATGAAATCTAATTAAATTGCAGAATTGAAACTCTAGTTATAGTTGTAGAATTGAAAGTCTATTTAATATTGCAATAATTGAAATGAAGCATAAAAACTAGATCCTGTCAATGCTCTGTAACAGAAGGTCGTCAATCTTCTGTGCAGGGTTTTGACTCAAAAACAAGAATGCAGAGAAATTACAAAAAACTTGTAAATTGCTAGAAATGGAAATTTGCAGTGAATTGAAAAGTTACTAGGAATGAAAAGAATAACCAGATCTACCACTAATCATATCACAAAAACATTATGAACAAGAATTAAACAACTAGGAATGTTAGTTGTGCAAAAGAATGAAAATGACAAGTTCACAACTTATTTTGCTGCAGACAAAATCGAATAAAACCTCGTCTATCGGTCCTCCTCCTAGGTGCGGAAGTGGCCAGACCTCCTTTCTCGGAAGAAGGTTTGAATTCTTCTTTAAGTCTTACTCACACTCATAACAAAATAAATGGAATGAAACCGCACTTTTATTGCTTCGAAACATAATTACAATTCTGCTAAAATCTGTTACAGGTCTGAAATCACTATTCTATTATCTCCCTATTTATTTTCTATCTCCTCTATCTAATCTATCTAATATATTAGCTCAACCTGTATGGGAGCTATCTTTTATATATGCCTAAAATCTAATTACAAACAGAAAATATGTTGTTCCTGATATCCTGCAGAATTTCCTGGGTTTATCCTAGAAGAGGATCAATTTAATTTTTTCCATAAATGGTGGCTTTGGACGGCAAGGACGACAAAGTTAGATGGGAGATATTTTCCCTTAACTTTCTCAACCTTCTTATCCCCTTTTCCACCGCCAAAAGTCAGTCAACAAGTCAAAAAACACATTCTGTTTTCATTCCGAAGATAAGTGGCTCATTCCAAAGATACTTCAATTCTCATTTCGAAGATCCGCTCATTTCGAAGATACTGCAATTCTCATTTTGACGATATTGCAATTCTCATTCTGAAGATCCACTCATTTCAAAGACACAGTGTTTTCTCATTCTGAAGATATCTATTCATTCCGAAGACACTATGTTCATTTCGAAGATCTTTAGAATGACCAACTGTGTTGACTCCAAATGGTTTTGGCTACATTTATCAGGTGGATTAGCCCTCAGGATCAGATTGCAATAGTCTTCATTCTTCCTTGAATGTGAATTCCATGCCTTGTCATTCATTGGTAGCTGGCTAGAATTTATATGGAAAAACCAGTTTTCTGCTACACAGTAATAAGTCTTTCTACTATTTGCTAAATTTAGAGAAACTAATGCTTAATGATCATCAAAATACGACTCATCGAAGTCTTGTTGTCAACCTAAGCATGACAAGATAACATAAAACTATACAAGAACTGTTAAAAATCAGAATATAATGTCCTTAACACTTCAATCATGCAAACAATTAACACACAACATATTAAATCAACTTAACTAGCATATAAGATAATTCACAAGAGTTTTAGGCAGTTTTAACTATTTAAAACATGCTATAAATGAGGCTTCTCTAGGCCTCATCATTCCCCCCAACTTATATTAATGCATGCCCTCATGCATTGCGAGTGAGCTATGGAGTCACAAATGTCCATACTCATATTCCATGTTTCATAGAACAATTTAGTGCTTGTGTAATTTCTCATGAAGGTTTACGAGTCATTCTTCAAACCGATCATCCGGTTGGGAATCCTCTTCAAAATAAGAGAAAACTAGAGTAATGATGGTTGGAGGCCTCGAATCTGAGACCTACCCAATAATGTTGCATAAAGGTATTTCTCTGGATTGAGAAGACAATGCCTCAGAATGGAAGGGCACTGCTTCAAAGTGGAGGGGCACTACTTTAGAATGAGCACCTATGTCTTCATCTTCCCTAGATAATCCAAGCAATAACTGAACCAAATCCTCCTCTTTATCTGATGTAGTGGATTGTTCATCAACTTGTGATAGCCTGCTTTTTAGTTTTTCCACTTTCTCCTATAATTTTCTAATTTTCTTTTCATGTTTTTCAATAACATCTTTTCTTTCCTCAATCCATCTCATTTGTATTTTTATAACACTCTTGGTTGCTCTCAGTTGTTTTGTGATGTCCACCTCCTCTTCTTTGTTTGACTCGGAACCTAATACTAACAAATCAACTATAGTTTGTTGCTCAACAATGATCTCATCCTCTGCTTGAGACCCCTACTCCCGTACAGGAGGTTCCATGAAATTATATATGATTACATCCAAATTCTCAATGGCTTGTTGCACTTCTATGACATCAGGTCTATCCTGTCTGGTCCTCTCTTCAATCATTTGTTCTTTTATCTCTTTTTGTTGGAGTCTTGTAGACCTCCTAGTCCTTAATGTATATTTTCTCTTCTTGCCCTGTTTTCTTGTGGTAACAGGGGCTGTAGGGATAACTTCAGGCTCTTCACACTTCACTCTCCTATTATGACAGATAAATAACATCTTTAGAAAAATGAACCCTCTTATATTTTATTTTTCTCATTGTCAGTTTCAGCCCTTCTATTTGTAGTCTGTGAGGTTGATGGTTCTAGAGAAAAATGCTTTGTTGCTTTTGCTTGGTGTGTTTCCTTCTCTGCAATAGCATTTTTTTTTTTAACCTTTTCTTCTTCCTCAGTAGCATATTTTTTTTATAGCAACATCTATATCCTCTTCTCCTTCATCTTCTTCTTTAAAAACTACATTAGTCAGGGTAGAATAAAACCTATTAAAGCTTCTAGGGTTTCCCATAAAATGATGTTGGCACACCAGTTTAATAAGACTCTGATGATGAGGGCTCCTTTTTTCCTCTTGATAATGTTTTGCCATGCTCTGTAGTTCTCAATGCGGGTATCTTGGAAAATTCACTCTAAATTTAGGTTGTTTCCTACCATGCCTGAGGTGGTTTAAAATTTTGAAATGATGCCCTGATAAAATTACATACTACCCTTCACAAGTTGAAAAATCTGGTAACCCATGCGGTTACGTTATTCCAAGGTTCTTGTAGGCTGGCCCTTTTTCATTTTTCACTTCATCTCTCTGTTCTGATGCTAAGAAGACTACTCTCTTTTGCTGCTAGGTCATTGATTTTTTGTTTCTACAGAATTACAAGGTTTGCTCTTGTTCTTCTTCAGAAAGAACTTTTAATTTTTAATTTTTTTACTTTCCTTGTAATCATTAGCAAATATGTCTTCGAAAAGGAAAGATGACACACTTCCTTATTCTGTGCTCTGAACACCTGGCCATCAATCATTGGACATCCTTGCCATCAAATTTTCTTTACTATTTTTAGGTCGTCCATTCGCAAGCCAGCTGACATGTGTCAATGATCACATGGAGTAAAAAATTCTGCTGACTATGTCTTTTTCTCCCTCCTTGGATGCCACATGGAAACAGACTGTTAAATCTTCATTCCAAAGATTTTGTTTCATTCCAAAGACTAAGCTGGACATTTAATCCGAAGATAACCTCATTTCGAAGATAAACCTTCATTCTGAAGACACACCTTCATTCCGAAGACAAACCTTCATTCTAAAGACAAAGGCTTCATTCCGAAGATAACATGGTTATTGAAGATACAACAGTCATTCTGAAGACATCAAAAACCAACATTTTTCTCTTTCTCCAAGCATGTTTTGTTTATGCCAACTCTTATGAACACTTTTATACTAATGGTTAATTGTCATATACTATATATCAAATATTTACAATGAGAAAAGTGCAAGAAACATATATACCTGGTTAAAACAAGTTAATGCAAGTTTTGAAAGATGATCGCTACATTGATATTCTCATGAGGCTTCCTGCAACACTTCAAAAACAAGTGCAATTGGTGAATTTGTACAATGGTGACTAAGAAATTTCAAGGTTATGCATGCCAGAAACTGGTTTTCATGCATACCAACTCAGTAACGCCTTAGAAAAAAGGTTTTTACTGTTGAGCTATTCATTTTTCTCTTCTTTTTTTTCTTGGTTTCATTTTTTTTTTCTCTCCTTTTCTCTCTCTTTTTTCCTTGATTCTGATTATGCCCATGAAGGATTTCATGATTTCCCTGAAATCATGCCCATGAAGGAATTCATAATTAGAATTTATTCATCTTTTTGTTTTCTACTTTTTTTGATTTTTCTTTTAAGATTCAAAGATATGATCATTTGAATCTTTATCAGAAGAATAAGCCTCTTCTGTCAAATGTAACTGTGTGAAATACTGAGCAAATTCCACCTTTGTTAGTGGTTTATGGTACAACTGTAAAAGATGTCCATTCACCACTAATATCCTCCTTAAATTATCAACTAAAGAAAGTTGAACAACTTCATTCTCAAACTCCCATGGTTCATCTTTGCTGCTCTTAATGTGATCATCATGCCACATTTTCCATTTTTGTTGAGTGAACTCTATTTGGTGAAGTGCTTCCAACCAAAGTTCATCAAATGCATTCAACTGCAAAATTTGTTTTTTCTGTACATGCAACAACTCAATGCCAACTGCTAAAGATGCATAAAATGTTAGTAAAACATTAGGATGTTGCACCAATATATCAAACAAATTTGCTCCCTGGTTTTTAGTCAACCAACTATTGTTGTTCAAAGGTTGTTTTGGTTGTATTTCAGTTTGTTTTGTACCAGGCTTATTTGAATTGGTTCTTGGAGAAACATTTTTATTTACAACATTGGAGGCCAAAACTAAAGTATTCTTTTCGTTTTCCTTATGTGTTCTAAGAAATTGTGGGCTTTCTGTACAATCATACTTAGGTGTAATAAGTTTACTTGAAAGCAAGTTAACTAATTTTCCACCTTTTTGTATGGTTTTAGGATATACTTTCTTATTTTTTCTTGGTTTGCTAAAACACATTTCTTGAACAATCCTATTAATGATTGGTACAACTTGAGGTAAAGGGATTGTAACGGTTAAATGTTCTAATTCCTTTATCAAATCTGATTGTGAAGATGTTATTTTTGATATCTCAGATTGTTCAAAATATGATACTTTATTTGATGAGGTATCTTGTTCTTCTTGATGTTGTTTTAGTGTGGATTTGTTTTCATGTTCATTCTTTTTAACTTCACTTTCTACACTAATAAGTGGAATAGGTTCAAGCAGTGGTTCACCTGAACACAATTGAGTTTTAACACAGTCACTAACATTTATTAGGTCTGTATTTTTTGATTCAACCATAGAGACATGGGTTACCTGTTTAACATGATTTGGACTGACCACAGGTTGAGTTGAAAATAGAGGTTGTTTTAATTTTTGTTGTTGTTGTCCACGATAGAAATTATGAATATAATCAGGCAACAAATTTGATTTTTGTTTTTGACAATGTTGCTGCCCTTTGTACACATTTTGATGTTGTACCCATTGATATCCTTGTAATTTTGGCTGCAACCATGGTGGATGTTGTTGATTCCATTGTTGTTGCATCCATCCATGTTGAGACCATGCTTGGGAGTATGCCATGGTGGTTGACTCCAACATTGTTGAAGTGGACCTGAAGCAAACCATGGCATATACCAAGGATTATTTCCCCAATGTGCAGGAAATTGAGAAACATTATGATATGGAAATTTATGAAAATTATTCCCTTGTCCTTCTCCTACAAAATTGGTTTTTTTCATAGGTTGAGACTGTTTTTTCAAAGACACTTTTAAGTTCTGAAAATAAACTACACTGATCTGTGGGGTGTCCTAATTGACAAATGCTACATGTAGTAGGTATAAATATTTTGTTCAAAGGACAATCATGAAGAGAGTGTTGCTTTTTACATTCTGAACAATAGATGACTGAAGATTTAGTAGATTCATTTTTTTCATCTAATGTTCTATCATGTACTAAAATATGAGCCTCTTTCATGCATTATTTCAAATCATGTTTTTCATTACCAATTCTGTGTTTTCTATGCCTTGAATGAGAATAATTTTTACAGAGTTTAATAATTTCCTAAAATTTAAGTGCATTTGTATCTCCTCTTCCTAAGATATCCAATGCATCCCTAGATTCATCTTGTAGTCCCCTTAAGAATATGACTTTGCAAATTTTAGGTTCAACACTTCCACATCTCTTATGAACAAAAGAAAATATGTCTAGATAATCTTCTAAGATTTTATTTTCCTCTTGTTTCATTGTAAGAATTTTATCATTTTGATTCTTGACTTGACAATATTCTTGGTATCTCTCCAAAAATATGTTTTCCATATCATCCCAAGTTCTAATTGAGTCATGTGCTAAGGTGATAAACCATCGTAGAGCTAACTCTTTAAGAGTGGAAGGAAATAGTTTGAGCTTTTGATTGTCATTAGTGTAATCATGAGCTTGACATACAATTTTAAACTCAAACAAAAACATATCAGGATCTTCGGATGTAATTCCCTTGAAAGTTAGTAATACTGCAGGTGAAATGACCTTCATGAGAGCATTTTGATTAAGATCTAGCTGGATGGGATTTTGAAAAGTTCTGGCAGGTGCACTAGTTGCACTAGGGTGGAGTACATTGTTGGCTCTACATTGATTCTCTTGTGAGCCTTCCATTGTAGGTTCCCAAAAAAAATTATAAATCTTGTCAAATTTTCCTGATTGTATGGATTTGTCAAGAGAAAATGGTGTTGAACTACTTAATTTTCCTCCTTGTAATGATTTCTCAAAGGATCTTGTAGTGCTGGAAGTGGATGATTGGAATTCTTTGAAAATTCCAACATTTTTGGAAATAAAAAATTTAGACATTTTTGACATAATTTCAACCTCTTGTGAAATTTTTCTTCTTATGGTTTCTTGCTTATTTCCTAAATGCACTGAAATACAATTTACCAATAACAATTACTTATACCAGTCATTACATTCAGATTTTACTCTAAAATTCACAACTTAGCATATTTAATAATTATTTGACTGATTTTCACCTTCTAAAAACACCGTGTTCCCCGACAACGACGCCAAAATGATGGGCTATCGTTAAGCACATCATTAATTCTCAATGAAAATCCAGGGTGGTGTCCAAGGCTATTTACGAGAGAAAGTTCAAGCAGGGTTGTAGTTCAGTTCATTTGGAAGCAACAGGTCTTATTGGTGGAATTGATTGTGTGGGGTTTTTGTGTCACTTCTACCCCTAAATTGCATAAATTGAACTTTAATCTATTTGCAAGAATGAAAACTAATTGCTAATTGTAGAAATGAAACCCTAGTTACAATTGCAAGAATGAAATCTAATTAAATTGCAGAATTGAAACTCTAGTTATAGTTGCAGAATTGAAAGTCTATTTAATCTTGCAATAATTGAAATGAAGCATAAAAACTAGATCTTGTCAAGGCTCTGTAACAGAAGGTCGTCAATCTTCTGTGCAAGGTTTTGACAGCAAAAACAAGAATGCAGGGAAATTACATAAAACTTGTAAATTGTTGGAAATAAAAATTTGTAGTGAATTGGAAAGTTACTAGGAATGAAAAGAATAACCAAATATACCACTAATCATATCACAAAAACATTATGAACAAGAATTAAACAACTAGGAATGTTAGCTATGCAAAAGAATGAAAATGACAAGTTCACAACTTATTCTACTGCAGCAAAATTAGAATAAAACACTGTACATCAGTCCTCCTCCTAGGTCTTGAAGTGGCCAGCATCCTTTCTCAGAAGAAGGTTTGAATTATTCTTTAAGTCTTACTCACACTCATAACAAAATAAATGGAATGAAACTGCGTTTTTATTGCTTCAGAAACATAATTACAATTATGCTAAAATCTGTTACAGGTCTGAAATCACTATTCTATTATCTCCCTATTTATTTTTTATCTCCTCTATCTAATCTATCTAATATAATAGCTCAACCTGTATGGGAGCTATCTTTTATATATGCCTAAAATATAATTACAAATAGAAAATATGTTGTTCCTGATATCCTGCAGAATTTCCTGGGTTTATCTTAGAAAAGGATTAATTTGATTTTTTCCATAAATGGTGGCTTTGGACGGCAAGGACGGCAAAGTTATATGGGAGATATTTTCCCTTAACTTTCTCAACCTTCTTATCCCCTTTTCCACCACCAAAAGTCAGTCAACAAGTCAAAAAGCACATTCTATTTTCATTTCGAAGATAAGTGGCCCATTCCGAAGATACTTCAATTCTCATTCTGAATATCCGCTCATTCCAAAGATACTGCAATTCTCATTTCGAAGATACTGCAATTCTCATTCTGAAGATCCACTCAGTCCGAAGACACTGTGTTTTCTCATTCCGAAGATATCTATTCATTCCAAAGACACTGTGTTCATTTCGAAGACACTGTGTTCATTTCAAAGATCTTTAGAATGACCAACTGTGTTGAATCCAAATGGTTTTGGATGCATTTATCAGGTGGATTAGCCCTCAATATCAGATTGCAATAGTCTTCATTCTTCCTTGAATGTGAATTCCATGCCTTGCCATTCATTGGCAGTTGGCTAGAATTTATATGGAAAAACCAGTTTTTTGTTGCACAATAATAAGTCTTTCTACTATTTGTTGAATTTAAAGAAACTAATGCTCAATGATCATCAAAATAAGACTACTGAAGTGCTGCTGTCAACCTAAGCATGACAAGATAACATAAAACTATACAAGAACTGTTAAAAATTAGAATATAATGTCCTTAACACTTCAATCATGCAAACAGTTAATACACAGCATATTAAATCAACTTAACTAGCATATAATATAATTCACAAGAGTTTTAGGTAGTTTTAACTATTTAAAACATGCTATAAATGAGGGTTATCCAGGACTCATCACATTCATGAAACACTGGATTCTTGACAAGCTTCAAAACACCTTGGTTGTCGCAAAACAAGTGGATTGGAAGTTTCTTGGAAAGACCCATACTTGAAAGAATGCGATGTAACCATATCGCCTCGCAGAATACTCTATGTGCTGTGCAATATTCTACCTCTGTAGATGATAAAGCAACCACCTATTGTTTTTTACTATGCCAAGAGACAGGATCAAAGCCAAGATGAAAAATGTATCCAAAAGTGGATTTCCTATCATCAATTGACATGACATAATCAGAGTCCGTGTAACCTTACAAGAAGAAGTTGTCATTCTTCTTGTATTCCATATCATATCCTATACTACCACGGACATAATGAAGAACTCATTTCGCTGCTTTCCAATGACTAACCTTAGGTTCCTGCATGAACCTCGAAAGATAATTCATAACAAAAATGATGTCTGGTTGGGTGTTGGTCAAATATAAGAGACTCCTAATCAATTGGTGATAGAGAGTTCCATCTACCTGAGGAGAAGTATCATATCGCAATAACTGTAGCCCTATTTCCATTGGAGTTGATTTAGGCTTACAATTAGTCATGCGATATTTCTCAATCAATATCTTGGCATATTTTTTTGTTTCACTCTGATGTGATTCTTCTTCTATTCTACTTCTAAACCAAGACAATAACGAAGAAGTCCTAGATCTGTCATCTCAAATGACTTGTTCAAATCATATTTCACTACATCTATCAATTTCTCTGAACTACCCATGATAATAAGATCATCAATATAGGGTACTAGAATCACTATTTTAGAACTAATTTTCTTGATATAGAGATTAGCATCCGAAGGACTTCTCTTGAAACCATGCTGCAATAGGTAATTGTCAATTTTTATGTACCAAGCTCGTGGAGCTTGTTTTAACCCATACAAGGATTTAACCAATTTGTAAACCTTTTGCTCTTGGCCTTCAACCACAAATTCTTCTGGCTGAGTCATATACACTTCTTCCTTGAGATCACCATTTAAGAAGGCACTTTTTACATCCATATGATGTAGCTTCCATCCGAACTATGTTGCCATAACACAAAGTACACGAATGGTAGTCATTCTAGCAGTGGGTGCAAAAGTCTCTTCATATTCAATGTATTATTTATGTGCATAACCCTTTGCAACAAAGCGGACCTTATGCTTGTCTATAGTTCCATATGCCTTATACTTCACTTTGTATACCCATTTGCAGCTAATGGGCTTATTTCCAGAAGGGAGATCAACTAGCTTCCAAGTGTTATTTTTATGAAAGACAAGTATTCTGCATCCATAGTTGCCTTCCAATGAGGCTCACTAAGTGCATCTTGTACCATGGTAGATTCATGTTATCCAATGAAGACATAAAAACCCGATCATCATCTACATCCATATCTTCTTCTTTATCCTCTTCTACATCTACAAAAAGTTCTTCAAAGTGATGTCAAAGCTCATCAACCTCTACAGTATTTGCTTTTGCTCTATTTTGATGAGTCATACTACGTGTACGAGGTCATCTAAAGTTAGATCTAGAGGTGTAGTCTCTTTTGAGTCTCTCATTGTGCTTGTATACGATTTGGGAATCGTTTTATGTGGGGGAGGAGTCTCTTTCTTAGGTTCCTCATCATCCAGGTATACAACTGAAGATGTGTTATTTGGTGTGAAAGCTTCATCAAATACCACATATCTACTGATGTGAGTTTTCTTGGTTTTAGGATCTATCAAATGATATCCCTTGGAATGCTCATCATAACCAAGAAAATACACTACAAGGATTTCTCATCTAACTTCTTTCTCTTTGCTTTTGGAATGTGCATGAATGCCTTACACCCAAAAATCCTAAGATGAGAAATGGAGGGCTTTCTACCACTCCATGCTTCTTGTGGAGTCATTCCCTTAAGATATTTTGTGGGTGCTCTATTCAGGAGGTACGTTGTTGTATTGACAACTTCTGCCCAATACTGTTGCTCAATATGTGCCCCTGTAAGCATACAACAAATCATTTCCATGATGGAACGATTCCTCCTCTCAGCAACTCTATTTTGCTGTGAAGTATAGGTTGTAGTAAGTTACCTCTTGATCCCATGTGTAGTAAGAAATATGGAAAATTATTTGGAGGTATATTACCCCCTCGATCTGAGCAAAGGGTCTTAATGGAACATCTCGATTCCTTCTCAACAATTTTCTTAAACTACTGAAAAACATGAAGGCCTCAGACTTCAGATGTAAAAAGAAAACCCACATATTTTGTGAGTAGACATCAACGAACAACTGAAAATACCTCTTTCTCCCATAACTGTTTGGAATAGGACCGCATAGATCGATGTGTACTAGCTCCAATGGTCTGTTGGCTCTAGAAGAGCTCAACTCAAAAGGTACTCGGTGTTGCTTCCCTGCTAAGAAATTCGAGCAAACTAAAAAAGTGGATAAAAGGTTGGGAAGACCTTTCGCCATTTCATATTTACTCAACTCAAGTAAATATCCGAAACTTAGATGACCATATATTTTGTGCCAAAGAGAAGTGGCCTCTTTTGTGTTTACCGCCAAGGCAATATGAGGGGTAGAAATGGAATCTCAAGCAAACAAGCCATGCTTGTAGGAAGTTGTTGCTACATGTTTGCCCTTCCTTGTGATGAAACAATGCTTCTTTCCATATTCAACTCTAAAATCAACCACCATATTTTTATCCAAGATTTGAGGCACTGACAAGTTATTCATCAATCCTAGAACATAAAGGACTTTCTCAATCTAACATTTTCATCTATAAGAGTGACTAAAATATTTCCTTCACCCTAGAATCTGTAGGTCTTATCATTAACTATAGTAACTGGTTTGCCTTCCTTAGCCTCAAATGTCTCAAACCACGATTTATCACCAGTCATGTGTTTACTCGCTCTGGATCAATATACCACATAGGATTTTTTTACTTAGAATCTGTGTGAGTCATGAGCACCTTGTGTGCCCTCTAAGAATATTTGTCTGATTCCTCAATAGCAACATGCCCCTTTGTTTGCTTATTCTTCTTTTGTGGTTTGTTCTTGCCCTTCTTTTGTGGTTGTTTATTTTTGAACCAACACCTATTGGTGTCATGGTTGTCCATATCACAAATTTTGCAATACTTCTTTTGTCCTTGTTGAGGTTGCTTGCCTTTGGAACCTTTGGAAGAAGATCCCCCCTCTAAAAGTTACCCTATTTCTTTGACCCCTATTTTGAGTAAAGTGCATTATCTAACACTTCATCTCTTTGAAGTTGATTTGCCTCCTTAGTTTGAAGCAAATTTACCAACTCCACAAAAGTAACTTGTCTCATGGACACTTGAAGGGATGTGATCAATCCCTTGTAGGAATTTAATAAAGCTCTAAAAATGATTGAATTCAAGAGCTTATCCTCTACTGTTTCTCCCAAAGCATTCAACTTGGACTTCAATTCTGCCACTCTATAAAGGAACAATTCTACTATTTCACCAGACTTCATACTAAGAGTATGAAGTTGGGATTGAAGGTTAAGAATGGTGGATTGATTCTTCCCTTCATATATGGTAACTAATGCATGCCAAGCATATTTACCATTTGTAGCATCACAAATGTGAGGTTGTACTTCATCAATAATAGCAATCAAGATAAGCATGGGGGCCCTTCTATCCTTTTTATCATATGCTTCCTGATTTGTACCTGCTGTAGCGGGACATTTTGTAGTGCCAGTCACTACATACCACAAATCTTCAACCTATAGAATGGCTCTCATTTTTGGTTCCTTATCTCACAAAAATGGTCCCCCTTTCTATATACTATGAAGAGTACATAAAAGGGAATTCACTCAAAATTGTTGGCACTTGCCTAAAACCATTTCAAAAAAGGATTATTAGTTGGAGGAAATTAAGTCAAGCAATAGGAGTGAAGTAGGGTATATAATGGAGTGAATATCAAAATAAAATTGCCTTTCCTTATCTCTCCTCGATGATTTATAGATAACAATAGCTCAAGCTTCTTTTTTGTAGCTATATTAGGCATTAGATACAATAGCCCAAAGCATGACAAATTTACCTATAAGTGTGGGCCAGAGGTACCGTAATTACCGAACGTTGTTGTGCAATAAATTGCATAAAAGAGTTTAAAATTTGAGGTCTTATGTGCTTTTGAATTTTAACTTATGATGTAAGTGCAAAAAACATAAAATTAAATGCAACATACAATCAAAAGTGCCCACAAATTTTGAGATATAGGTGTTAGATTAATCGAAAATGCACCTATTTTTACAATGCCAATTTTAAGATATCGAATGCAATAAAAAATGCACATTTTTTCAATAATTTTTGCAAGAAAAATTTGTTTTGTGTTTGCAAAAATTGATATTCACAATTCCCCCCTTCATGTTATAATTTTGCAAAAAAAAATACAATTTTATCCCCCTTTGTTTTGCAAAAGAAACAAGTGTTGGTGGAATTTTGAGATCCCCCTTCAGTTTGCAAAAACAAATGTGTAAATTTTGTTGTGAATCCTGCCTTTTGAAAAAAAAAATGCACAAGGTATCTTTGTTGTTTTTCAAAAAATTGATGGCCTTTTTAAAAAAGAACGTTACCTCCGTCGGTTTGAGAAAAAAATAGTTTTTGTGTTGTGCAGGGTTTGATCCCCTGACCTCCTATAGAAAATTACCTAGTACTAGCCCAAGCGACCAGTTGGGCTAGCGCTCTCAACATGAACAAAGGGAAAGCACACTCAATTTTAATACGATGCACCTAGAATGTTAGAAAAAAAATCTTTGGGATTTATAATCCCACATGCACCATTCGGAGAAGTCCTTCAGGGTTTAAAAGGAAAACTTCAAACCTTAATTGTTGATTGTCTATGGGTAATCGAAGACTTTGAGTTGTATATTACCATCGATGACAACCAATGAATGTGTGCCACATCAGCACTTTTGAATATTGCCATGTGTCCACTAGACTACCATATCACATCAATCAATGCCATATAAGTCGATACTAGATCCTCGATTGATGGTCCTCGATCCTACCATCCACCACATCAACTATGCCATGTATCTGCATGTAGGGGTCCACGTTAGCTCCTCAAGATACGTGATCAGGGATGCATGCAAAAGTTCATATGGTCAATGGTTGTTGTTAGATCTTCTAGTCAAAGTGTCGACCTGTGGTCGATCAATTCCCGATCTACCTCAGGGTTCATGCTGAGTGTCCAATCGAGAGTCAGGGATCTTGCTCCTCGATATTTATGCCCTACCTCAAAAAAATGAGAAATCGCTTACGCCCAACTCTACCACTCCCAATATGATACCAATGAAGGTAAGTGAGTATTAACCATTGTATTGAAAAATGGTGCAAATAAATAATACATAGCTCCTAAAAAACTTATGGTTCGAAAGCTTAACGAACTTATGGTTTGAAGTCGATAAACTAAATATGCTAACATAGGTAAATCAAATGATGTAATGAACATCTACCCTAACATATAAAAAGCCTCAAAATCCTTTGGTTTTCCTAAATTTTAGATATTGGGTTCAATCTTGTTGTTGTACATATCAATTCATCTCCCTTAGCATTCAAATCGTAGGGGATTACTTTGATTTCATAAGTATTGAAATATTTCACCAAGTCCCAAACTTTGTGTTTGTATGATTTCAAATGTTTGTTCTTAGTGGTATATTGTGAATTGATTTGATTTATGACCAACTCAAAGTTGTCAAATATCTTAAGGCTCTTGATCCACATCTTTTCATCCTTTCTCAAATTAGTGCGTAGTGCTTCATATTTGACTACATTATTGGTGCAATCAAATAATAGCCCATAAGTAAATTTTGTCTACATACATTGTGGATCAATGATTTGAATACATGATCTAGCTCTATTCCTAGTTCTTACACCATCAAAATCCATAATCCATACTCCATCAGATCCGTGTGCTTGTTGGCTAGTCAAAGTTGGGATGTTAGTTGTCTCTTTAGATATTAGGTAATTCTCTAGCTCATTTTACTCAAAGTTCACCTCTGAATCTTCATTATCTTAGAGTGCATCAATAATCATGTCTATTTTGAACATTTGATCATCCTCCATTGATACATCATCCAAAAATTTAGGCAATTCATTCTAGTTGACCACACCATCTTCATCCACTTTATGCAACAAGTAATTACATGAGGCTCATTTTTTATTTGGAACATATTTTTGTCCTATAGTACCTTCATTTGGTTATAGTCCTTTGCCAAGTACCCTTCTCCAGATAGATTATGCAACCATTACCTTGAAAATAACATACTAAAATATGGGGAGAGCTCAATTACTATAACCTCCTAGAATACCACCCACTCAGGATGCTTTGCCATGGTCATGATCAAATATTTAAGAACTCCCACAATATTCACCTAGGTACCATCTATTTTGATTAGTTTTTTGGCAGTTTCATGTACAACAAACCCATTTCTTCATAGATAGCTTTGGACATCACTATCATCGCATCCCCTAAATCCACTATGCAACTCAATAGATAATTCTTGATTTTTAGAGTCACATAGAACAACAATGGATTTAGGGTTTTAATATTTGGATTATTTAGGACATCTATCACATTGAATTGGATGTTGAAAGGATCGTCTACTATTAGGTTTTGTTGCTTTATTGGATTGGGCTAGATTGACTTAGATTGTTCATTTTTGGCATTTCTTTCTTGCTTCTTGAGAGCTCCTTGGAGTAGGTAGGCACATAAAATTTTAGGGCCTCTAACATGCTTACCTTTGTAGGAGTCTTCTTAATTTCCTTCACTATATTGAACTTGAATTCAACAGAGTTGTTTTTACTGCATGCTATGAAGTTTCTATATTGCTTGGTGGCTATTGTGTGCCCATTGCTAGTGAGAGAAGGATATTTAAGACTTTGTTTCATCTCCTTTTGTAGCTTATCCCTTTATTTATCCTTCTTTATTTGGAATTATCTATCTCATCTTGATTACCCTTTTCAATTGTTGGTTCCTTTCCCTTATTTGTTTGCTTTTCTTTTCTTATTTTTGTACCTTCTTAGGGAGTGTTAACCAGATATTTCCCATAATTTTCCTTCTATTTTTTGTTGTGTTGTGGTTACTGATCCCTTATCCTTTATGTATAGTGATTGTCTTTCCCTCCTCAATATTGTGGTACCTTTGCTTATTTCAACATATTTTTGAACTAGTGCTTACTCTTATGTTGCCTTCATATATATATATATATATATATTTAATAAGTTTTATGTGGCTTCTATTGGAGCCACTCCCATCAAAATAAAAATATTACATTTGCTGCAACATACCTTTTATTACAAATTTTTATTTCTTTTTTCTCGTAAATATAGTCTTCAACTTTCTTGAAGTGCTATGTTTCCACAATCAGCTCCTTGACATCATTTTGATTAAGAAATAAAATCTCACTTGGCCAATTGCCTTCTAAAATTTGAATTTCATCGAGATGAAGATCAACACCATAATTCGCTAATTTATTTGCTATCCAATTTCCTTCTCTATAAATATGCTCACACTACCAGGAGATTGACTCTAGTAATAGAAAATGGACAACAACAATCATATTATTTTATATCCAGTCTCCACATCCAATTTTGTTAATAGCATTGATGATAATTTGCGAGTCCCTATCAATTGAAATATATTGCAATTTTAATCCCTGTAAGAAGTGCCCTAGCCTCTGCATAGTTGTTAGTTGAAGTTCCATATGATTTTGAATAAGTGAGGAAAAGTTTTCCTTCACTGTTTCTATAAACACCACCTCCACCAGTTTTTCCTAGATTTCCTTTAGAAGCATCATCAAAATTAATTTTGATAAACCCAATTTTGGACATTTCTATTTTACCATAGATCAAAGTTGATCCTTTAATTTAATTTCATTATCGTAGATGACTCTTCTATGTATGTTCAAATTTTGTAGTCAAGTTATTAGCACTTATTTTTCTGCAATTGAGACTTCCCATGATGAGCATCATATTCAAAGACATTTTGTAAGAGAGACAATAACACAGTTCCAAACTTGGGTATGATTTTGAGATTTTTTATTTTTTATTTTGTTATTTCTTTCAAGCCATAAATTCCAACAAAGAGAGGCAATAATACGGTTCCAAACTTGGGCATGATTTTGAGATTTATTTTTTAAAATTTTGTTATTCCTTTTAAGCCATAAATTCCAAAAAATAATGGTAGGACCAATCCTCCAAAGAATACATAATGCTTTATATTTGAAATAATTTATCCAACATTTTATCAACTCTTTCAATGTTGATGGAGCTATCCAACATAATTTCATATTAAAAAAAAACTCCAAATGGTGTGAGAAAACAAAAAATGAAGAAGTAAATGTTCTAATTTTTCTAAATCCTTCTAACACAAGGCACATATGAAGGGTCCATAATATCCTCTTCTTTGTAGACTCTCTCCTTTAATGTTGAGAGAATGTTGAGGCCTTATGGAGGGCCTCTAATGACCAAATATTCTTCTAAGGAAAATCTTTGGGAGAAGGAAATTTTGGTTGTTCTAAATCCTCATATCTCAACTTGACCGAGTATCCACCATCCTTTGATAAATTCTAAATCAACTCATCCTTTCGTGTAAAAATCAACAAATAAAACTCTTGAAGCATATTTTGAAGTTCATTTGAATTTTTTTTTAGTTCTCTTTCAACCACTTTACTAAAATAAATCCATGATTTGGAGTTTTTTATCATAATAATATAATCTAACATTTGGACCTTTACATGCTAGGCACACTTGAGCCAATAATTTCCTTAAGAATGACATCAAGCTGAAGGTAGATATGCATTATCTATATACTCTCCATGATTTTGAGCATTTGGATAATGTAATTAAAAATAACCTTTAGTTGTGTTGTCCTAAACCATGCCATAATTTCAATCCCCATCGACTATACTTCAATAGATGCAATAATGGGCATCCATTAGGATTCTTCTATTAGCAATATTGATTGCACCATCATCGAGATTGGCTTGTGAGAAGCAATGTAAATTCTAATTTCAAGTAGAAGATGAAGTAGTCTTGGAGGGTGTAAAGCTTATCCCTCAACAAGATTCACTAGTCAAAATAAAGGATCATGATAAGGACATAGATACTATGGTCCTTCTAGAATTTGCCCTCACGGGACTACAGGATCATCATACCATGAGTTGATGTGTTGATTGATTTGGGAAATACTCATCATTTTATTGACAATAAGACAACCAAAACCATGATATTGCATATCAATAATAGTACCCAAGATAAATTCTAGGTGCTAATTGCCAATGAGGGCAAGGCTTTATTTGGTCATTTTTATGCAATGGAACTAGGTAGTGTAGATGGCATCTTGGGATCCTAATGATTATATTAATTAGGGGATTGTCCTCTTAATATGCATTGGTTATATGTACAATGGAATATAGCAAGATCATTCATCTCTAGGGTATCCAACCTCCATATTTAAGGGTTATAAACTCCCACCAAATGGAATAAATACTAAAGAAGGGTGGTAGAGGATTATTTACCCAAACTAATTTGTCCTCTCCAAGGAAAAATTAATAGATATGCAATATCACTAAGTTTTCCTCTCCAACTAAGTTGTCAAGATCATTAAGTTGTCCTCTCCAACTATTCCTTCCAACATGTACTTTCTTATTAATAGATATGCTTGTCTTAAGAGAATCAAACTCATGATATTGCCATCCACCTTGTATTAGGAATCTAGCTACCCAATGCTCATCCTTACCTTAGTGAAAGTTCACTACATCAAGGAGATTTTGCCTTGGCCAAATTTTACAAATTGGCCTTGGCAAAGGCAAATCAATGGTGTGCTCTATTGATAATTGGATGATCTACGATAGATATTTTTTTTTTGTGAATGAGCTTCCAAAATATTTTGATTCCTCACCCTCTATCTGATATTTTGATCAACAACAAGCACTAAATTAAGAAGTTATAAGGCCACACAAGTTTCCCAAAATTTATATGTAATGTCAATATTCCAGATTTATGATGGGTGTTGATTTCCAAAGTAAAAGCAGTCTACAAAGGTGACAAAGTGGCATGCACCATAAATTTTGGTTGATCTATGATGGATGCTTGTTCCATGATAAAAATTTTCATCAAGTGTTTTAAAGTTGTGTGACTCATGTATCACTCATCCAACGACCTATGCTATTTCATAGAGTTATCAAAGAAGTTTTTAGAGGAGAAACTCACCATTGGTCAAGGTATAAAATATGGAAAACACACTAATGACTCATAGAAGAAGTAAGTAGATATCCCATCAAAGCACTTATCTAAAGGATTCCATTGTCGACCTTAGGAAGAAATAATACCCAATGGTCCATGAAGACTTGAAGAAAATATTCAAATGTATAAGTCATAAAGTCCAATAAAACATCTAAACTTGGTGGTCAACAACCCATGCCATATCAAGAAGTTGTTCAACATCAATGGACCATGGAAAATTAGGGAGTTTGGATCACCTAAGTTGTAAAGTTCTACAGACCATATGATCTCGATGTTCAACTGTTTGCTTTATCCCCATTAACATTTTGACAATAACTAAAGGACAACCCCCACTGTTGGTCATAGTGAAGCAAAATCAATGGATATAGGGGATATATTCCATATTTGTTTGGAATCATAGACCAAGTCCTCCAACTTCATTTGAGCTCTCCACAACCATACATGTGGCAACCGTGCGATATTTGCACTTTAAATTTAGGAGAAACCAATTGTTAGAGATAAACCAATCTAATGACTTAAAAAATTATAAAGGATCAAAGCGCTCTATCAGTCATTTGATCGAAGGAGAAATGGCCCTATCTGACATGTTACAATATTAGAAAATTTAGCAATGGTATTTAAAATTTTATCACTAGTCTTTCACCTTTCATGAAAAAGGAACCTTTGTGATAGATATAAAGACCCTGATTAGAGGTAACATCTACGTGCAATTGCCTAAAAATATGAAAGTTGGGATCATAAAATAAATGGCCATAAAAAATATTGCAAGTCCATCTACTTTCAACATTTTGGGCATGGCATTCCAAGAAAATTAGTTGACATCTTAAAGATAACAACGATGGAATTTCCAGCTCCTAAGATCTTAAACCCTTCAGTATTGGGAGCTCTATTCCTAGAGACCTCAAGGCCATTAGAATTGAATATAGTCCAATCCCTCACTTGATTATAGGAAGGAAATATATAATTGCTTGTATAGTTTTTAGGGAGAGAAACCCTAATTTTTCTTATAAATAATACTTTCATTTTTATTGTGAGGCATTAAAAATTGTCTGCTCATGCCTAATACCTAGAATTGTGTGTATTTCCTTTCATTGTTTCTTTTGTGTAATAATTTAGATTCAAGCCTTGAGTCATTTTGTTAATGAAATTCGAGCCTCTTTTGATCTAGCATCTCTATACAAAGTTTTATAATATATACATGATCTTGTGACTAAATTTGTTGTCTTATTTCTAGAATACTTATTGTGTGTGAATGCTTGTTTCTAGTATACGTCTTGTGTGTGAATGCTTGTATGATGTATTTGTTCATTTCATTCATGTTATACATAGGATAAATATTTTGATCTTGGCACATCACCTCTATTAGTTTAGGTTTTATTTTTTTTGCAATATCTCCCCCTTTCCCTTGAATGTGTGCAAATGGTTTAGGAAGGTAAGCATAAAAATCACATCAAATGAAGATCTAGCCTTGGAAAATCCTAAAGGTTTCCCTGTAGATCATGTCCCATGCCCAAAAAGCTTCCTAATTGTGTTGCTCAATGCAAGGCATAAGTGTCAGGTGCACCTGGCCATTGCATAGGATACAACAATATTTTGAGCAAACAATAGTTATAATGACATGCTTGGTGGGACAAATCTAATCTCTGATTCACCCCATGAAAGAACATCACTAGATTGGAATTTTGGTGAATATTTCAGTTCATTTTTCTTATTGAAACATGAAAACATTCACCTAGTGATTCCACTAAATATGAAAGACTCAAAAACAACCAACATGTGCACAACAATTTTGTTGACATGCATACCTAATTGATATTCCAATGAAGATCTTATTCAATCTACTTATAAAAGCATAAGATAATTCACCTAGTGAATCCACTCCATTGAAGATGAAAGACACAAACATTTATGAGTGAAATAATGTGGGTGAAATTTTACGCCTCTCACCCCTCCTTCCATTTTTGATAATAAAAGATGATGCCTATAAAATGGCCAGATTTTGAAGCATTAGTAATCAGGTGGAAGATGAAGGCAGTTAGCACTGGTGGACATAAACAAATGATAAATGGGCAGAATACCCAGGTTAGTCAAGTAAGCAGTAGTTCTAAAAGTCTTCCACGAAAATTAGATTTTCTAAGGATGGACAGAGAATTGATCTAGCAGAAATTCAAGAACTGCTCTTAGGTGGAACTTTGAGACAACCAAGAGGGAAAAACTATTTCGAATCCCCACTTTTCAGTAGGGCAAAAGGTTGACAAAACAACTTGACCAAAATTGACTAAGCTTGGGGTCGGATGAAAAATTGGGTAAGCAAACATTCAAGGTGGATCCCCAATCCCTGCCCTAATTTTTGGGTAGAAGAATGAGATCCCAAATATTTTCCCAATAGATGGGTGAAAGATGTTAGGACTGAAACTGAAGGGTTTTATATTATTGATAAAAATGAGTTACAATATATAGGCATAAGCCTATATGAAATGCATGACACTTGTCAAGTGAAACTGACAAGTGTCAAGGAAGGCATAGTGCACATTAGAGTTAGGTTTTATATTATTGATAAAAATGAGTTACATATATAGGCAGAAGGCCTATATTCAACACATGACACTTGCCAAAAGAAACTGACAAGTGTCAAGGTGAAGGCATAGTGCACTTTAACTCTAACAAAAGAATGGTATGATAATACAATGGTTCCTACCCCAAATTCTTGCCCTAGGTAAAAGGCCAATGATTCTCCTCATATGGCACCTGGGTGGATAGAAAAGACTTCGACATGATATGTGAAGTCTACCCTAGTTAGGGTAGAGTTTCTAAAAGAAAATGGAGATAGGTTGTGCCCAAATACCTACCCCATTTAGAATGACAATATGGATGGGATTTTTGGATGATGGTGATTCAAGACCAAGACCGATTTCCCACCCCTTTCATAATGTCATGATGTGCAAAATTTTGGGAAGCTTATAAGTAAGGAAGCAATCTAGAATGTTCTCTCGATACCAGAATCATTCCCAACATCAAAAATCTCAAGGGAAAGATATTAATAACCTCAGCTACCCAAGTATGGACTATCCATGGGTATGAAGGTGGTGATTTGAAATGCAAAGCTCCCAATGCAATCAATTTGAGTCGTTCATCCACCTAACTGAAGGACTATCTATTGGTTGAAGGGATAAAGTAGATAAGAATTAAAAACCTAGCAGGAATGTCCAAATGATTGAGGACCCAAATTCATGTAAAATTGCCTAAACCCTTCCAAAAAGTTGCCATTCTTCAAAGGAGTGGAGTACTAGCCAAGCACCTATTCGCTTTAGGAATTCCTTCCTAGCTAACGCCATTAATTCATGTAATTTGAATTAACTATAAAAGTTATTATAAATACTAGGATGTTGGACATCCTAGAGCGCAACTCTTTAGCTATTACAATTCATGTGTAAGGCACTTTTGGCATTTTGTTAATACAAGTTCCATGCTGTTTGGTCTCAAAATTTACTCTTTAATATGTGTTTGTATGTTATGGGTTTATTTTTGCTAATGCTTTTGAATGAATATGCAATTAATTATGATATCTAGATTTGCTACATTTTCATTTATGAGTTCTAGAATTCACTTACAGCCAGTGGGATAAAGGGGTAAACAAGGGTAATATTGGCTTATCTGTTAGATGTAGGCTTACATTTTTAGTAAGGATGTTAGCTTATCCTGTGCATATCTTGATGCAGTTATAACTTGTCCTTGTGAGTTCTACATACAATCTCTTTTTATTTTCTTTCCCTTTCCATTTTTCCCTCCAAGCATAGGTAGCTAGGACTTAAGGAATTGACCTTCGAAGATCGACCGTGAAGACTGCTTGGCCCAACGACCATTTGATGTTGGTCAAGGTTCGGAGGGCGTACAATCCTCAGGTTCCAGATCTCACGCCAACATTTTTTGGTGACTACTAAAAGTCTTCATTATTCAAGGAAATCAGAGTTCAGTGATACTTAGGTTTTCCCAAATATGATCAAATCATCTTGTGACTCTTCTAAGTGAAAAGATCCATATCTTGAGATCAATTGCCTCTTAAATACTTTAAAATATCTGAACATCCCTGAGGACTCAATATTTGATGAGTAGTCTTGACCTCATCGACGGAGAAAGTATGCTCATTTGGTGACTCTGACTCTAAATAAAGAACCAAGATTTTTTAATATTAGTGCCATAATGGCTTAGCAGTGCTATCCCCGATGGGATGATCCTGGTCCACTTAATCTCCAATTTTTTCATGATATCCTTGAGGGTACCTTCAAGATATTTTCAAAGTATGATGGCACAAACAAATATGCACCGAACCACCTAGAGGACATGGTTCCCTTGGTTGTCATGTTCAACATCACGTATGAATATGTGATGATCAATTTTCTTGCTATTTCCTTGGAGGGAGTATTATTGTGGTATAGGTCGCTATAGAAAGGAAGCATTTGTACATGGGATGACTTGGCAAGAGATCTAATTGATACATTTGATGGTTGCCAAGACACCTTCTCTTTTCTTACCCAGTTCTCATTAATAAAGAGGTACCCTCTTAAAATTATTGAGGACTTTAATGTTTGATTCAAATTGAGCTAGAGAATATTTCCCCATGAAATCTACCTGAATGCTGCTCAAGCGTATATGTATTATATTCGGGACTTCAACCTTGATATTGGTCTCCTCCTACATCAATCTAGGGAAGGTTTATTTCCTCAAATATTTGAGGAGGTTGTTAGGGCTGAACGGGTTCTAATAGGGAAAATTATTCCTAAGAAGGATTTGTGGTCACAATCACTTTCTGCAGCTGTCGCCCCTGCAGAACTTGTACCAGACCAAGTGGCACAGGGTATTTTGACACCCTCCACATGGTCATGCAGCAACAACAAGAACATTCTCTTGAAGCCTTGAGTGATTAGATAGTAGGGTCATTTTAGGTAGAATATTGTCATAACATCCACATGCTCGAGTTCAACTCAACAGATCAATATCAAATCCAATCGGATATATCAGATGATAACACTAGTGGATGCAACCAAGTACTAGACCAGATGATGTTGGAGAAACACATAACAGGATTGATGCAACAAATTAGTATAAATAATAAGCAACATTGAAGTCAACCCCTTGATATTCGACCTCGTACAAGGTGGAATGATGTGGTAAAATGAGTTGCCACTCTGGTTAATTATGGCTTGAGTACCAAGGCACTTAGGCAAAGTTAAAAAAAAATTATGATTTAATCGTAATTATGAGACACCGTGATCGGTTCCAGAGGGGATACAAGCAATGACTCAAGTTTAGTATAATTTAGTCTGGTCATTGCAAATTCATAGGATGATTTACACAAGCATACTTGGCTTAGGCGTGTCGAACATACCAAAATTTTATGTAAATAATGTGGCAAGTATATAAAATTGTGCGATAAGCATGATTACTTATGAGGTGTCATCATTTTGTTCGTGGCTTGTAAGGAAAACACTCTAGTAATGAATTGTTAGTCGATCGAGGTGCTAGAAACTGTGAAGTAAGGAGCATGGGAGGATTCCCCAGGTCAAACCTTAAAAAGATAACACTTTCATCCCGTCTCTCCCATTTCTTCCTTCTTTTCTTCTTTTCTTCTTTGTAATATGTTATTTTCTATTGTTGAGTCCCTGTAGCCCAATGGATGCAACCAACAAATACCAAGACCTCACATGATGTTCTTGGAAATCTAAAACCACATGAAGCTTAGCAGAGCAATATTCCACCTCAACTTAGGTATAAAATTATAAACACAAAGTACGTAGAGAAGGATCGAGACTCACGTGCTAATGCAACCTCCACACGATATGAATCATATCAAGCCTATTCAAAGTAGGGAAAATGTGTTATAAATAAAAACTCATCCATAGCTATAGACATGGTCAAGAAGTGTAAGCTATGATAAGTTGCTAAAAAAGAATGACCCCATGGTGGATAGCAGTTACTAAAAGAGGGTCCTTGCTGGATTGTGTTAAAAAGAAAAATTATAACAAGAGGCAAATATCCCTAGAAATCTGTCTGATCTTGGAATATTTGGGTCCATGGTGAGGTATTTTTAGGAAATTACAGTCCATAGGGGTATCTCATAGGATGGGGTATCCATCCTATTGGTTTTATCTGATAATTATTGGTTGCTTTTCCTTTCATATCCCCTCCTATTAAGGTTCTTCCCCTTCCTCTACTCCTCCCTTGTGATAGTTGTCTTCAAATATTTCGATTGATGACATCCATCCCTATGCCTCTGGTGCTTCCTTTTTCTTTCCCTTTCTTATTGTGTCTTCTTGTTCTTGTTTCCTGGTTTTCCTTGTTATTTTTGTCGATGGTTCTCTTCTCATTCTTCCTCACCATAGTCTTTTGCCTTGTTAATTGTTTCACGTCACCCATCTTTCTCCATTGTCTTACAGTCTCATTTGGTTGTAATTGTTTGTCTATATTCTTGTTCTTCTCTCCTTTCCTCTTCTCTATTTAAAAGTGTTATGCACTTTAATTTTCTACCTGGGTTACTTTGTCCACAAGATGGAAATACCCTGTAAGTCACCAAGAGTGTGGGTGAAATTTTACGCCTCTCACCCATTCCTTCATTTTTTGATAAGAAAAAATGATTTCTATAAAATTGGCCAAATTTTGAAGCATTAGTAGTCAGGCAAAAGATGAATGCAGTTAGCACTGGTGAGTGGCAATAAATGATAGATGAGCAGAAGACCCAGGATAGCCGAGTAAGTAGTAGTTTTGAAAGTCCACAAGGAATGTCGAAGATTTTCTAAGGATGGGTAGAGAATTGATTGAGCGAAAACTCAGGAACTATTTTCAGGTGAAATTTTGAGATAACCAGGAGGATGAAACTATTTTGAGTCCCCACTTGTTAGTAGGATGGAAGGTTGAAAAAGTATCCTGACCAAAAGTGACTAAGCTTGGTGTTGGGCGGACAATTGGGTAAGAAAAAATTCAAGGTGGATCCCCAATCCCCACCCTAATTTTTGGAAAAAATAATGAGATCCTAAATATTTTCCCATCATATGGGAAAAATAATGGGATGATAATACAATGGTTCCCATCCCAAATTACTACCCTAGGTAAAATGCCAATGATTCTCCTTGAATGGTACCTAGGTGGGTAGAAAATACTTCGACATGATATGTAAAGCCCACCCCAGTTAGGGTGGAGGTTATAAAAAACAACAAAGATAGGTTGTGCCCAATTACCTAGCCCATTTAGAATGATAATATGGGCAGGGTTTTTGGATGGTGATGATTCAATACCAAGCCTGATTGCTCGCCCCTTTCATAATGTCGTGATGGGTGAAATTTTGGGAAGCTAATGGGTAAGGGAGCAATATGGAATGTTTGATCGATACCAGAATCACTCCTAGCATAAAAAATATTAAGGGAAATGTATTAATGACCCCATCTACCCAATTATGGACTATCCATGTGTGCGAAGGTGGTGATTTGAAATACATAGCTCCCAAGGAAATCAATTCAATTTTTTCATACACCTGATTGAAGTACTGTCAAATGGTTGAAGGAGTAAAGTAGATGAGAATTAAAAACCTGGTAGGAATGTTAGAATGAGTGAGGACCCAAATTCATGTAGAAGTGCCTAAACCCTTCTGGATAGTCACCATTCTTCTAAGTAGAGTACTAGCTGAGCACTTGTTCGCTTCAAGAATCCCTTCTTGCCTAACACCATTAATCCATATAATTTGAATTAATTATAAAAGTTATTATAAATATTGGGATGTTGGATATCCCAGAGCGTGACTCTTTAGCTACTACAATTCATGTGTAAGGTACTTTTGCCATTCTGTTAATACAAGTTCCATACTATTTGGCCTCCAAATGTTCTCTTGAATATGTGTCTATATGTTGTGGGTTTATTTTAGCTAATGCTTGTTGAATGAATATGCAATTGATTCTGATATATGGATTTCCTGCATTTTTATTCACAAGTTCTAGAATTCACTCGCAGGTAACCAAGGGTAAGACTAGCTGATATGTTAGGTGTAGGATTATATTTTAGTAAGGGTATTTGCTTGTCCTGTGCATGTCTTGATGCAACTATAACCCATCCTTGTGAGTTATAGCTACAACCTTCATTTATATTCTTTCCCCTTCCCTTTTCCCCTTCTAGGCATAGGTAGTTGGGACTTGAGGAACCAATATTCTCTAGAGATTGATCACTCAACCTGCTCAGTCCCACAACTATTCAATGTTGGTTGATGTTCGTAGGGTATGCAACCCTGAGGTATTAGATCTTATGCCAACAAAGACTTGTCACTAGATCCTTCATAATAGAAAATCCATAAGCATTGGTGTTGCCCTTGAACCAAGTATCTAGAAGAAAATCCCAACATAAGAACATGGTTGTAAACTATAACTAGCCTTTAAGAATGTATCTATCCTAGAATGATAGAGGTCCCATGCAACCACCCATTCCTCCTGTAGCATGAGATCCAATCTCAACCTCAGCATTCAAATCCCTACCTTACTTCCCCAGTGAGGATGCGACCACACCGATGGAACTTTTGCATCACATGGTAAGCCTAAGAATGATTTACAACATCAAGGAGAATATTGTGACCCTAAAACTACTAGCAATATCTTTTAGAGGTAACATGAAAGAGTGGTACATAAACCTTCCCCCACATTAAATTGGTAGCTGGGATCAAATCTTGAACCTGCTACTTGATAGGTTTAAAGAGAAGGTTGACGATGTATCCCTCCTAGAGTAGATAATTACCATCAAGAGAGTTCCCATGGAGATGATGGATGAATTCAACACTCATTTTCACAAAACCTAGTAGAGAATCCTTGACAAAATTTTCACTCTCCTAGGTATGGCATTTATGTACTTTCTAAAAGCTATGCATTCTATGATGATCAAGTCTAGGGGAGGAAACTCTCTATTGATAGCCTATGGGATAGCAATCCAATTTTAAAATGACCTCATACAAATTGAAATGTTAGCTTTCAATGCCCGTATACCTCTATTTCCAAGCATCCAACCTTCATATCAACCTCCACTAGTAGTTCAACCTCTCACCTTCTAACCTAATCCTATTGTGAACCCTATAAGGGCTTAGATATTTATCCCTACAACTGAATACCATTTTGCAAGTCCTTACTATATTAAATTAGATGAGAAGATAAAATTTCTAAGAACAATCTCTAATGAGGTCATACCCCTCAGAAGGTAGTAGAACACCCAGAGGTTTCTATATCAGGACAATTTGAAGCCTTTCTTCTAGTAGTATAGCCAAGGCTATACACCTCTCCCAAATGGACAAAGATATCAAAGTTTGCACTTCCAACCCAACAAGGATGCAAGCTAGCCACCAAGTTCCAATCAACAAATAGTGCTTCCCATTACAATACATTCCTCCTAACCCTATTAGGGATATAGTTAACATGCAAAAAAACTATGTGGAAGACTTGAATTCATGATACTACCCATATCGCAATGTCCCTACCCCTAATTTTTATCATGAGAGCAATCCTATACTGACCATGCTAGTTCCAAATGAAGTTGTATATCCTCATCCATCTACTTCATAGCCTATGGTGGATGCACATGCATAAAACCATTGCTCTCATTCTCAAAGAAAAGTTTGCCACTCAAGAGCAAACCTTGATAACTTGGGATGAAGATGAGACATATACTATAATTGATGGATCAAGAAAATCAGCATCGAGGAGTCCACAAGTCCAATTGAACTATATTATGTGAACCAATAAGAATGCTATAGATGATTAAGGAAGAGCAAATCAAGTGGACCTCAATGCACAAAGCATACCAAAAGGTCTTAGAAAAGGCATATTCCCTACGATCTCACCAAACCAGAAAATGTATAACTCTTGATGATCGAGAGGAGGAATGCTCTTGAAGCTCCAAGGCAATGTGTTTTGATTCTAGAATTAACCATATCTCCTCAACCTACTATAGATAGGACCAAAATTCAATGGATTTTGAGCATAATTCAAAGGGCTTAGTCTATTGAATCATTCAATATGGTGGACCATCTCAAGAAATCCATTATGGCTCTACCTATATGGGATGTCCTATCCATGCTCAAGTAGATGAAGCACCTGGAGGAAGCACTGAAGAGAAAAAAGGAACTAGGCAAGGAGAAGTCACCAATGGTACTAAAAATATCTAGTTCTGAGGTGGCCTAAGACAAACAGATGTCGTTGTACTCAACTCTAGTCTATGAATATAGGTTGATTTATAATTGCATGGTATATTTTAGGTCAAGTACTTTAGTCATGCCTAAAGGAGTAGTGGATACATTAGGGTTGGTATATGATTTGGTATATGATTCAATCAACAAATGGGTGGTCCAACTTGATGGAACTCTTATCTAGGTATTTTGTTTAGTTAGGAGCCTTCCCCTCACATTGCAAGCTTACCCTAACCTTATAATCCAAGAGGACATAACGATGATTAAGATGCAAACTAATTTTGGTATATGCCTATCAAGGAACTTCATTTTTAATATAGGAGGCTATTATCCCTAGATTGAATGCATATGCTACTCAATACCAAGTATGAAAACAAGCTAAAGATTCTAAACAAGCCCTTTATATCCATCATGTAGAATTTTTGCCTTTGATCAGGTGAGATGTTGACCAGATTTATGTTACAGGAGGGTAGTCTAAACCAAAATTATTGGTCAATGAATTCTTCTCTTTCACATATTATGACTAGATGGACTAGTGGGAAACTAATATGTGGGATTTAGATTCCTATGAGGTTTTTGAGAAGACAAGTGAGGGACATATATGATATAAGAGGAGAATTCCCCTACCCTTTAAGTCATGAAAATTGAGGAGGACCTGAATGGCATATGGAGGCTATACTTTGATGGTGCTAAGATCAAAAGGAAAGTTGGCATAGGTGTTTATTTGATTTCACCAAGGGGAACAAAGATATTATAGTCTTACTGATTGTAGTTTAACTACTTGAATAATATCATAGAGTATGAGGCCTTGGTTCTTAGCCTCTAATTTACTAAAAAAAAAGTATTAAGCTATTGCAATTCTTTGGTGACATTGAGCTAGTGATCAAGTAGGTTAAATATTAATATTTAGCAAAAATATATTAATAAGGCCTTACTAACACAGGGCTTCATACCTGATTGAAACCTTTTATGTCATTAAATTTAAAGTCCTTCCAAGGGCTCAAAATGTGGTTGTTGATCATTTGGAAGTCATCTGATCATAGTTCAATATTATGAGTGATCTGCTATAAAATCAACATGTAAATTTGGTGATCAGACCAAACCATTTCTAACAATGACACTCATTGGAAGGTATTTTATAATTATGAACATATTGTTAATTTCATTTAGTAGGAGATCAAATTCTTGAAGGAGTTAAGTCCTCAGATTGAGGAGGCATATGAAGATCAAATCATATAGTTGAGAGCTAATAATCTTTTCAAAGGGTTATTCATATTAGAGTCCTTGTTCAATCTAGATGACCAATTCAAAGGAAAGAAATGTATGATTGCTAACAAGGACTATTAAGAAGTAGAAGTGGTCCTAGGGTGTACTTTGAAGCTAGGGAAGGTGGCTACACAAGAGAAGAAGATTTTTTTTATCAACCTATGTCTTAAGTATGACGGAGTGATAGGCTATATCTATGAAGACCTAAAAGGGTATAATAAAGTTATGATCCAACATATGATAGAGTTAACTCCCAAAGCTAAACCCATAAAAAATAAATAGAGGCTTATTAATTCAAATATCAAACCTCTTATAAAAAAGGAGAAATCAAAATTAATTTAGTTAGGGATTATATATCCCTTGAAGAACACCATAAGAGTCTTCAATTTTGTGCCTGTGAGAAAGAAGAGCGAAGGGAGATTAGGCTCTACATTGATTTTAGAGACTTGAATAAGGCTTAATTAAAAGACCACTACCCCTTGCCTTCAATGGACCATATCCTTTATATTATTGCTAGTTTTGAAAGAATATCTATTGGATGGATTCTCTGGTTACAACCAAGTATGGATAAAGAATGAAGACTAGCACAAGATAACCTTCACCACCAAATGGAGTACTTTGGAATATCAACGGATACCTTTCAGATTGTCAAATGTTGGTGCAAAATTTCAAGGGGCCATGAACATTTCCTTTAAGGATCCAATTAATGAAATCATCTTGATCTATATGGATGACTTGACTATATTCTCTAATAAGAAAGAATATCACTTTGCACACATTGAGAAGGATTTTTAGACAATGCTAGGAGTTGTTTGTGTGCCTCATTTCAAGCTATACCAATAAGTGTGAAGAACACAAGCTTATACTGAGAGGGGGGGTGAACAGTATAAGACCTCTTTTTACTTTTTCCTTTATACTTCAAAATAGTAAAGCAATATACCCAAAGCAATATCAAAGCAATGCACAAAATCATCCACAAAGTGACACCAATTTTAACGTGGTTCACCCAGAATGCTCGGGCTACGTCCACAAAACTTTTCTCTAAAAGTTATCTCAAAGTTCTTTGGGAAACCTTCCCAATTACAATGTTTATGAGCCTCGGCTCAAAGGAGATACCTTCCCCCAATCTGAATTTATGAGCCTCTGCTCAAAGGAGATACCTTCCCCCAATCTGAATTTATGAGCCTCTCGCTCAAAGGAGATACCTTCCCCTCTGCTCTGGATATGATCCCTCAGAAGATCAACTGTCTCTACCTCTTGCCAGCACGTGGAACTCCTTTCCACCGAAGACCTCCTGTCCTCAATGCTTAGCCTAAGAGACCTATCCCTTCTATGATCACGTCCACAGTAGCTCAGCAACCTGTACCAAACACAGTCAGTCGATCTAGTACAAGTCTTCCTCTGTCTGTCGAATCTGTCCAACTCTTGAACAAATCAATCCTCTATCCACAAGCCTTCTCAAAGACTTGCCAAATCTGTCCTCGGGTTCTCCGATAGAACCAATGTACCTCTGTCCTCAAGTTCTCCGATAGAACTATCAATCTCAGCTCACAAGTCCTCTCGCTAGGACCTGTCCAAATCTGCTCACAAGTCCCCACCGAAACCTGTCCAAAACCTCGCTCACAAGTCCCCATGAACCCACCCACCCCCCCCCCCTCACAAGTCCCCAATGGAACCTGTCCAAAATAGCTCACAAGTTCACCAAGAAAAACTTGCTTAGCATGAACCCACAAAGAGAATTGTTAGAGACCCAATGTGATTCATCAACCTCATAGAAGCATAAAGAGAATTGTTAGAGACTCAATATGTTCTATACTTAACTCCCAATCTCAATCTCAAATCTCATAGAAACATAAAGAGAATTGTTAGAGACTCAATATGTTCTATACTTAACTCTCAATCTCAATCTCAAATCTCATAGAAACATAAAGAGAATTGTTAGAGACTCAATATGATCTATACTTAACTCCCAATATCAATCTCAACTCAATCTCAATCTCAAAAGAATAAGATAGATGTAGTATGCTTTTCTCAAGAACATGAAACACAACCCAACAATTGCCAAACATGCAATATCTCATATAACAATGCTACTCATGTTCTTTCCACAACCAATATCTTTTCTCAACCAATTAGGGCTTTAACAACAATGCTTATAGACAAGGTTTAACCAACATCATTCAACTCAACATTAACCTTGAAGCATTCAACCAATCATCACAAGAAAAGGAAACAAGTAGAAATCCTTTTCCCTCCAAAGATATTTGAACAAAACAACCACCAACACAATATCACCAAATGCAAAGAATAACTTGCTCAAATCAACTCAATGGAGTAAGCCCAATATCATGAATCAAGTAAAGCAATAACTTGATCAAACAACCTCTATGGAAGCAACTCAACCATCAAACTCAAAACAACCAACCAAGGGTTCCACCAACTCAATGCAAGTAGCTTGACTCACAAATACAAACCCTAGTGCACAAAGCTTCCACTATCTCAAACCAAAAATTATGCATTCATCAAAAACTCTCCTTAAGGATAACAATGCATAAGTAGTCTTCAACAAACCAGAAAATAGGATTTACACCCAATCAAAGAAAACCTAGTTGAAAACCTTTTCACTCCAACCTTATTTCAGAAAACATACACCAATCATACTCATAAGAAGAATGTGCCCATACCTTATTGGAGTAGAAGAAACTTGACCCTTAAAGTTGTCACCACACACAACCCTCAAACTTCCAACCAAGTTAGGGTTAGAACCAAGATAAATGAGCATATAAAAACTTTCCTTAATACACCTTTTAGCTTCTCTTCTTTTGAAAACAACCACCAAAGAAGTCAAAAACACAACAACCAAAACTTACACCTTATATCTCCATTTTAAACTTTAGCATAGCAAAAGACTAATCTCAAAAATACAACCAAAGAAATATCCCCTTATTTCTCCTATGTCTTTTAAACAATGCTAAACAATGCCAAAAATTATATCAAGAAATTAATCACACCTTAGAATGGCTGCCCTTGAAGAATTCAAAAATCGTGGAATGGCTGCCCTTGACGAATCCGAAAATCGTGGCACAAAATACGTTTTAACAAAAACGTGACTTAATCCATGCACAGCTCCCTCTGCGGGAATCGAAACGCAGACCTCCGCCTACGCAAAGCCCAAACGCAGCCTATGCTGCCACTAGCCCACAAGGGGCTAACGAAGTCTAAGACAGACTTCCTACCACTTCAACGAACAAGCACTTCGTAAGTTTTTCAAACGCGAGCTCTCTTCTTCCGCGACGTCAACAGAGCATCGATCGCAGCCAAAAATTAATGCATTCGAAATTCTCAAGAGGAGTTAAACCTTAGGATCCTTCCCATATTTATAGTCCAATCGTGGACTTTAGAACACGTCGGTGCGAGAGAAACGTAATTTCGAATTTAATCGAAATTGCTTTCTAAAGGGTTTAAAAACCCTTAATTAATTTTAATAAATTAAGAATAAAAAAGGTTTAAAAACCTTTAAATATTTTTAATAAATTAAAAATAATTTCTCCCTTAATTAATTAAATAATTAATTAATTAAAACCTTGAAGGGTTTTAAATAATAATTAAATAATAAAGAGAACCTCCATTGGTTTTAATAAAAACCATTTAACTTGGTTTTAATAAAAACCCTATCCAAAAACCTTATCCAATGGAATCTCTCTGGATTCTCTTAAGAATATTCTCTTGGAATCTTTCACCTTTGAAGCCAACACATCCTCTTAACATTAATGCCATTTCCTTTTGACATCAATGACAACTCATAGACAAGGAGCTAGGATCTCAAACCCAAAATTGCCAACAATCTCCCCCTTTGTCATTGATGGCAAACCATGCTTCTCAACAACAAAAAACTCAACATAAACAGCTCCCCCTGTCTTGAGGCTCTCCCCCTTACTCAAATCTCTCCCCCTTTGTCATCAATGGCAAAGGGTCACCTTTGGGGCTCGGGACTAAGAATGAGCCTCTTAGCTTAGTCCCTCCCCCACCTCCCGTTGAGGTGATTAATTCTGGGGTGGGAGTAAAACTCCCATTAGGCACTGATCATCATCAGCGTCTATAACTTCCTTGTCGGGCCTTCTCTTGAACTCTTTGTCCATATTCCTGTTCTTGTCACTGTTCTTGTTCTTGTTCTCATCCTTGTTCTTGTCCATGCCTTGATCCTTGGACCTGATCATGCCACTGTTCCTGTTCCTGTATTCTGGAATTTTAGCTCTACACTGTCTAGCTATGTGACCTTTATTGTTGCACTTATAACAAGTAACAATGTTATTTCTCTATGGTAAACCTGATCTTTGAATCCACCAGTTTTGACCAAACCTATTTTGGCCAACCCTGTTCTGACCAAACCTGTTCTGACCAAACCTGTTCTGACCAAACCTGTTCTGGCCAAACCTGTTATGACCAAATCTGTTCCTGTTATTTGCCTTGCAATAAACTGCCTTGTGCCCAAACTGTTGACAAGAGTAGCAATACCCTTGAAAGTAACTAGCACTTCTGAAACTGTCATTTACCTTCTTCACTTGAGCCATGCAATGTGAAGCCATGTGACCAAACCTGTGACAAGCAAAACATCTGCCTTGAAACTTTCCTTTATTTGACCTCTTGGGTCCTGAAAACTTCTTCTTCTTCTCATTCTGAATTCTGTTTTCTATTTCTGTGCATCTATCATTCAAGGACTCATGATCTGAAATACTTTCCTCATTAGAACTCTCTTCCTTTTGGAGTCTCTTACTAGACTCTTCAACTTGTTCCTTGTGTGACTTAACAAAACCAAGGCCTGTTTTATCTGTTGTCTTTCTTTGACCTTTGATGAGTGACTTAACCTTTTTGGAGCTATCTTGAAACCTGTAAAGCTTATCCTTGTACTCTTTAGTTTCCTCTTTCAAAGAAGCCATTTTTTGTTCTAACTCACTATACTCAAGAACCTTAGACTCTAACTCATCCTTGAGTTCTTGTGTCTTAGCTATAGAGAAATCAAGATTTTCAATAAGATCATCTCTCTCCATACAACATTCATCTAACTTATCCTTGAGTCTAGCATTCTTCTTTCTTTCCTTTTTCAAAGCACTAAGAGCACTAATAAGTTCACTTTCAAGATCCTTTATCTGATTTCCTTTTGAATCATCAAAGCCATTTTCAGATTTCTTATCACTAGAGGTGCTACCCTTTTCAAAAACCATACATGCATCTTCCTTATAGTTTTTTGAAGCATCCTCATACATACTAGAAACCAAATCATTATTTGTGCAATCATCCTCAAGGTGACCAAAATTTCCACATCTAAGACATTTCATGATAATGAATCTATGTTTCGGTTCTTCCTCTTTTTCCGATATGAACAACATCTCATTTTCATTATCACTTGAAGAACTTTCACTATCACTACTAGAACACTTACTTGCTTTGTCTAGGTAGAAACTCTTCTTGTGCTTGTGAGAATACCTCTTTCCTTGATTGTTGTGCTCATCTTTGATTTTAAGATTTGTATTGGCCTCTTCTAGTTGTTTCTTCAATGAAACAATCTCTTCTTCTTGTTTGCAGAAAACAGTCTCTTTCTCATTGATCTGAGACCTAAGAGTTTCTTCACTCCTTTTGGACTCTTCTATTTGCAGCTTCAGATTGCTAACAACTTTGTTAGATTCCTCTTCATGTTTGTTGCATATATCGACTTTATTACTCATTTCTTTTGGCTGCATTCTTAAACCGTCAATTTCTTTTTCTAGCTTACTGCAATACTCTGTTTTCCTGGTTAATTGCATTTCGAGATCTTCAAAAATTTTCTTGTATTCTTCTATTTGTACTTTCAAACTGGTGATTATATCTTCTGCATCCTCAACCTTTTTACTCAGAGCTGAAATTAGTTTATGTTTCCAATTTGCTTCTGCATCACTTCCTTCTTCATCACATTCCTATTCTGAATCTGTTTCTTCACCAATTTTGAATGGATCATCTTCATCTTCACTGCTACTAAACCCATGGCAATGACGTTCATTATGACCGAGTTGACCACAAACAAAACATTCTCTACCTTGTGAGCAATCAGCTGCAAAGTGACCGGTCTTCCCACATCTGGTGCAAAACTTTATTAATCTGCTCTGTTCTCCACTATTTGATTCATCTCTTGAATCTATTTCCATTCTTCTTCCCAAAATAGCAACATTGAGTTCATCTTCATTTTCTTTCATGACCATGTGTGTTTTCTTCTTCTTGTGTCTTATGGTTTTGCTTTTGCCTTTCCTTGCCATTTGTGTTCTTGTAAGATCTTCCTTCAAGTTGTTAAACTTTCTGAAGGCACCGGCTCCGATACCAATTGAAGAACACAAGCTTATACTCGAGAGGGGGGTGAACAGTATAAGACCTCTTTTTACTTTTTCCTTTATACTTCAAAATAGTAAAGCAATATACCCAAAGCAATATCAAAGCAATGCACAAAATCATCCACAAAGTGACACCAATTTTAACGTGGTTCACCCAGAATGCTCGGGCTACGTCCACAAAACTTTTCTCTAAAATTTATCTCAAAGTTCTTTGGGAAACCTTCCCAATTACAATGTTTATGAGCCTCGGCTCAAAGGAGATACCTTCCCCCAATCTGAATTTATGAGCCTCTGCTCAAAGGAGATACCTTCCCCCAATCTGAATTTATGAGCCTCTGCCCAAAGGAGATACCTTCCCCTCTGCTCTGGATATGATCCCTCAGAAGATCAATTGTCTCTACCTCTTGCCAGCACGTGGAACTCCTTTCCATCGAAGACCTCCTATCCTCAATGCTTAGCCTAAGAGACCTCTGCCTTCTATGATCACGTCCACAGTAGCTCAACAACCTGTACCAAACATAGTCAATCGGTCTAGTACAAGTCTTCCTCTGTCTGTCAGATCTGTCCAACTCTTGAACAAATCAATCCTCTATCCACAAGCCTTCTCAAAGACTTGCCAAATCTGTCCTCAGGTTCTCTGATAGAACCAATGTACCTCTGTCCTCAAGTTCTCTGATAGAACTATCAATCTCAGCTCACAAGTCCTCTGCTAGGACCTGTCCAAATCTGCTCACAAGTCCCCACCGAAACCTGTCCAAAACCTGCTCACAAGTCCCCACTAGCCCGTCCAACCCGCTCACAAGTCCCCAAACGAACCTGTCCAAAATAGCTCACAAGTTCACCAAGAAAAACTTGCTTAGCATGAACCCACAAAGAGAATTGTTAGAGACCCAATGTGATTCATCAACCTCATAGAAGCATAAAGAGAATTGTTAGAGACTCAATATGTTCTATACTTAACTCCCAATCTCAATCTCAAATCTCATAGAAACATAAAGAGAATTGTTAGAGACTCAATATGTTCTATACTTAACTCTCAATCTCAATCTCAAATCTCATAGAAACATAAAGAGAATTGTTAGAGACTCAATATGATCTATACTTAACTCCCAATATCAATCTCAACTCAATCTCAATCTCAAAAGAATAAGATAGATGTAGTATGCTTTTCTCAAGAACATGAAACACAACCCAACAATTGCCAAACATGCAATATCTCATATAACAATGCTACTCATGTTCTTTCCACAACCAATATCTTTTCTCAACCAATTAGGGCTTTAACAACAATGCTTATAGACAAGGTTTAACCAACATCATTCAACTCAACATTAACCTTGAAGCATTCAACCAATCATCACAAGAAAAGGAAACAAGTAGAAATCCTTTTCCCTCCAAAGATATTTGAACAAAACAACCACCAACACAATATCACCAAATGCAAAGAATAACTTGCTCAAATCAACTCAATGGAGTAAGCCCAATATCATGAATCAAGTAAAGCAATAACTTGATCAAACAACCTCTATGGAAGCAACTCAACCATCAAACTCAAAACAGCCAACCAAGGGTTCCACCAACTCAATGCAAGTAGCTTGACTCACAAATACAAACCCTAGTGCACAAAGCTTCCACTATCTCAAACCAAAAATTATGCATTCATCAAAAACTCTCCTTAAGGATAACAATGCATAAGTAGTCTTCAACAAACCAGAAAATAGGATTTACACCCAATCAAAGAAAACCTAGTTGAAAACCTTTTCACTCCAACCTTATTTCAGAAAACATACACCAATCATACTCATAAGAAGAATGTGCCCATACCTTATTGGAGTAGAAGAAAATTGATCCTTAAAGTTGTCACCACACACAACCCTCAAACTTCCAACCAAGTTAGGGTTAGAACCAAGATAAATGAGCATATAAAAACTTTCCTTAGTACACCTTTTAGCTTCTCTTCTTTTGAAAACAACCACCAAAGAAGTCAAAAACACAACAACCAAAACTTACACCTTATATCTCCATTTTAAACTTTAGCATAGCAAAAGACTAATCTCAAAAATACAACCAAAGAAATATCCCCTTATTTCTCCTATGTCTTTTAAACAATGCTAAACAATGCCAAAAATTATATCAAGAAATTAATCACACCTTAGAATGGCTGCCCTTGAAGAATCCAAAAATCGCGGAATGGCTGCCCTTGACGAATCCGAAAATCATGGACACAAAATACGTTTTAACAAAAACGTGACTTAATCCATGCACAGCTCCCTCCGCGGGAATCGAAATGCAGACCTCCGCCTACGCAAAGCCCAAACGCAGCCTATGTTGCCACTAGCCCACAAGGGGCTAACGAAGTCTAAGACAGACTTCCTACCACTTCAACGAACAAGCACTTCGTAAGTTTTTCAAACGCGAGCTCTCTTCTTCCGCGGCGTCAACAGAGCATCGATCGCAGCCAAAAATTAATGCATTCGAAATTCTCAAGAGGAGTTAAACCTTAGGATCCTTCCCATATTTATAGTCCAATCGTGGACTTTAGAACACGTCGGTGGCAGAGAAACGTAATTTCGAATTTAATCGAAATTGCTTTCTAAAGGGTTTAAAAACCCTTAATTAATTTTAATAAATTAAGAATAAAAAAGGTTTAAAAACCTTTAAATATTTTTAATAAATTAAAAATAATTTCTCCCTTAATTAATTAAATAATTAATTAATTAAAACCTTGAAGGGTTTTAAATAATAATTAAATAATAAAGAGAACCTCCATTGGTTTTAATAAAAACCATTTAACTTGGTTTTAATAAAAACCCTATCCAAAAACCTTATCCAATGGAATCTCTCCGGATTCTCTTAAGAATATTCTCTTGGAATCTTTCACCTTTGAAGCCAACACATCCTCTTAACATTAATGCCATTTCCTTTTGACATCAATGACAACTCATAGACAAGGAGCTAGGATCTCAAACCCAAAATTGCCAACAAAGTGTATATTTTATGTTCCTCATTTCAAGCTATTGGGCCATATTGTGTCCAAAGAAGGAGTTTCCATCAACCTTGATAGTTTTGAGGCCATTGCTAGTCTCTCATTACCCCAACATAAGAAAGCTCTAAAATATTTATTTGGGTAGATAATATTTGTTAGAAGGTTTATATCTAACTTTATAGGCATTATAAAATCATTAATATCATGCTAAAGAATGATTGATAATTCAGATAGACTGAAGAAGGTAAAGAGGGTCTTGAAGAGATAAAATAATGTATAGGAGAAGTTCCAATGTTGCAAAACCCATGCTTTGATAATATTTTATCCTTTATGCATACAGGGGTAAGTTTAGCATTGTGGTTCTACTTAACTAGAAGGACAAGAAGCTACATGAGCACTTGTTTGTCTTTTTTAATAAAACCCTCAAGGGCTACAAAGAAAGATACAACTTTATTGAAAATCAAGTGTATACCCTAATAAGAGGCTTGAAGAAATTCAAACACTTGGTCTCCAACAATAAGATCATTGCTCATGTCATATAATCCAACATAAATGAGTATATAATAGGTAAAGAGATCAATGAGAAGAGAGTAGGATGGATAAAAAAGATCCTTGAATATGATATAGAGATCAAGCCTATAAAATTGATCAAGGGAAGAGAATTATGCCAAAGGCTAGCCAAAGAAATTGCTAAGGAAGATGACAAAAACCAATAAATCAATTTCTATGAATATGTAATGGTTTGGGCATGTCAAAGGGTCAAATACATATAGATAGGGTAGTACCCCTCTAGCCTAGATAGCACATAAAGAAGGGAATTTAAACTGTAGAATGTCCATTATATTTTAATTGAAGATTTTTAGTTTTAGAGAAACTTTGATGGTGTGAGATGTGTTAGAATAGGTTGGACCCAACCTCTCCTTTAAGAAATCCATTAAGGATTATTAGGTGGTAAATTATCATCTTAAACCATTGCTTCAAAGATCATGAGATTTGTATATTATTGGCCCACCATGTTTTTGGATGCTCACTAGTTTGTGAGAAGTGACAAGTACAAATTATTCAATGAAAGGAAGAGGAATGCATCCATACCCCTGAAACCCATAACAACAGATGAACCATTTTCCCAATGAAAATTGAATTTTATTAGCATAATCAACCCTCTATCAAGCCAAGGTCACAAGTGGATTCTTACCACGACTTATTATTTCATGATATAGATGAAATTACTCCTATTGAAGGAAGCCACTAAGAGGGTGATAATTAATTTCTTGGAATGGATCATAACTAGATTTGTTATTCCAAATACCATTATCACTAACAATACCAAGGCATTCAGTAGAGCCCATATCATACAATTTAACCTCCATAATGGCATATATCTAAAGGCTTCCTCTAACTAATATCCTCAAGGGAATGGGTTAGAAAAATCCACCAATAAGAACTTGAATAAAATTCTAAGGAGGATAGATTTAGAAAATTAGAGGTAATGGCACCTCTATCTCAAAAAATACCAATGGTATGACAAGATTACACCTTAGTCTATGGAAAAGAATTGGAGTTGTTGGCATTATAACTAATTTATTAGCTAGAGGCATAGGAGATTGATGTCATGATCATAATAATGGGAAAGCTATTCAAGATTTAAGAATAGATGGAAGCCACCAGAGGATAGTTGCTAAGGCACTAGGGAGTAATGAAGAGATGGATTGAAAAAAGTGACTCTTTAAAATTTCCAAGTGGGCAACCAAGTGCTCAAATGCGATGAGAACAAAATTAAGTTAGGGCACCACATCAAAGTTAATTCCATCTAGAATGAACCTTACATTACCAATGCTTGCAAGAAAGAAAATTCATTTGAGTTGGACACACTTGATGGTAATGATTTTTTTATCCCAATCAAAGGGATATACTTGAAGAGCTACCCATAAGCTCTTAAGCAAAATAAATTATATATATATATATATATATATATATATATATATATGTTCTTAACATTATGTTTTAATTTATTTCATGGTAGATTTCATTTTAGGTGACTCCACTGATCAAAAGTATTCTCTAGTTTGTGAGATTGCAGTGGTTCATAAGGTAATGGAGATGGAAAGATGTAGAGGCGTGAAGCCATGGAGGTAATTGAAATTATCAAAAATAAATAAGCCACTCAAAATAAAAGGGACACATAACTCCAAGGACACCAAAGGGAATATTTTAACGACAAATATCGAGCCATGAAGTTAATAAAGTTAGGTGGAAAACCTTTGTTAATTTAGGAGTGAGTGTAGAAAGACCCAAAACAATAATAGTGTAGATTACTTGATCAAATATAATTGAGGGGTATTGATGGTCATTAGATCGATAAGAAAATAAGGATACATGGTGGGTTCATGCTAAATTAGTAGTAAACAAAGGAAAAATTAAGGTAGAAGTAGCATGAACCATCTAATTATACAATCAATGATCAATGCTACCTAATGAGAAAATAATATAGGCAAACCCTCCAGGATGGCGATAACCATAATATTAGCATAAGAAGACATATGAGCCATTTGATTCATGGAGGTCTCTTGCATAAGTGTTCTCACACTTAGCCATATTTTTCTCTTAATTTTATAACAAGCCCTTGGGTTAATATCTCATGTCAATTGGAAATACCCTGTGGAGGGATTACGCTCTATAAAATATTTTCCAAAAGAAAAATATGAATTCTATTAGTACCAATCATCCAATTGGATGATTAGGACAACTTGTATTTAATTTTATCAATAAGAAAGGTGATAGTCCTTTTGCACTGACCTTGCATGAAAAGTAAAATAAGTTTGCATTATATAAATTCAGTGAGGTAACATCCTTCCACCAACCTTGCATGGGAAGAGAATAACTTTGCATGATAGAAATATAATGCCTAGGAAGGGATGATAGTCACTTCTCACCATATTAGCAAACAAAAGGGGGAGTAAATGCATATGAAGCTAATTTATTGTTGAAGGGATGACAATTGGTCTAAAAAATAGAAATTTTATACTTGGAAAATATGTCAATCTCCTTGCACTAGCTCTATCAAAAAGGGAAATAAACCTGAATGAGGTGAACTTAATATTGAAAAATGTGGTGGATAATTCCTAGCTTTGTGTGAGAATATGAAGTGAATTAACGTAATGTGAATTCAATGTAGGTAGGTTCTTCAATCTTTGATAAGAACATCTATAAGAAGGTGCCTTGCCTTCATTTTTTATCATTGATTACTTAGCACTTGAGTAAGCAACAACCTAGAGAGCATAAAGAGAGTAGTCAAAGAGCTAGGTCATGAGGGAGCAGGTTGCAAATGCAATTTTTACTCCTTTCTTATTATTTCTTTAGATCCTTTTCATTTGCATTATCCCATTTGACTTTGCACCCATGGATAAGGTAGCTACTTTTTGGATTTCGTATCTCCAATAAGTAGAAGATCCCTTGTGAGTTGTTAGAACTATAGTGAAAGTTCACTACGCTAGGGAGGAATTTTTACCTTGGAAAATTTTTACAAATTGGATTTAGAAGATGCAAATCAACAAAGTCAGTGCACTCCATCGATCATTGGATGATCTACAATAGGTGTTGTTTTTTGTGTGAAGGATATCCCAAAATATTTTGATTCTATGCCTACCATATGATTTTTTTTGTATGGTATTAATAAAAGGGGTTTTTGAAAGGAACCCCAAAAACCTTATTTTTAAAATATGGAGCACTAGGAAGCCCAGGACAAATCCAGAGCTTCCTCATAAAACCAATAGGCCTCATAGCCCAAAAAAACTAACCAATAGTCCAACAACCAATTTTTTGAAGCTAGCTTTCCTTGAAGGAAGCTTTAACCACACTCCAACTGACAACCACAACTACAAATAACATAAGAGAAACAAGCCATCCAGGCCAGGTAGGCTCCCAAACCAACAATAACACTACCATAATCGACAAAAATTGAGTTTGTTGTATCCAATACATCTCAAATTGAAAAGGGATGTCATCCAATGATAATTTAAAATTTTAAAAAATACAAATTATGCCAAGGCCAGGAACACAAATCTACTCCAATAAAATTCAAAGAAGTCCAAAGGCATGATTTACCCACAAGAAATGGGGACCAACCAAGCCAAGGGACTTACTACAACACAAAACCCATAAAAAATTCTAGCTCACCAAGAGAGCTCCACCAACCATTGGGCATACATCCCAAGTTCTTAAGAACTTTTATTGCTGAAAACCACATCCTTAAAATTTAAAACAACCAACATCATAGATACTGCACTGAAACACCACTAAATCCACAAATTTCCAAGGAAAGAGATTGTGAGAGAAGATCCAAAAATACCTCCCCTAAAGTTAATAATTGAGAAGGAAATTCCAACCCTCCCCATCTCAGGATAAATAAACTCCAACATCTATAAAATATAAAAAACTTCTAGATCCATAAAATGACCCAATATTTGAATAAAACTAAAGATACTCTAGATCTACTCAAGGACCCACGATATTTTTTTTCTTAAATTTTGAAGCTAGCTTTCCTCGAAGGAACCACTAACCACTCCAACTGACAAAAATTGCAAAGAATATAATAGGAACATGTCATCCAGGTCACGTAGGCTCCTAGCCCAATAATAACACTGCCACAATGAACAAAAATTGAAAAGGGATATCATCCAACGACAATTTGAAATTAAAAAATACAAATCCTACCAATACTGGGAACATGAATCTGCTCCAAGAAAATTCAAAAAAGTTCAAAGGCACAATTCTTACCCACAAGAAAGAGGGGCCAACCCATCCAAGGGACTTACTGCAACGTAAAACCTAGAAAAAATCTATCTCACCAAGAGAGCTCCACCAACCAGTGGGCATATATCCCAAGGCCACACGAAATTTTACTGCTAAAAACCACATCCTTAAAATTTGAAACAACAACCAACAACACAGATACTGCATTGAAACACTACTAAATCCACCAATTTCCAAGGGAAGAGGTTATGGAGAAGAGCCACAAAGACCTCTCCCAAAGTTAATAAACTAAGAGGGAAACTCCAACCCTCTCCAAATCAGGATAAATAAACTCCAACATTTGAAAAATATAAAAACACTTTGGATCCATAAAATGTCCCAACATCTAAATAAAACTATAATTACTCAGGATCCACTCAAGGACCCATGATGGCAGAAAAATCAATAAGGGTCAATGACAGTTATGGCTAGGATTCCCTCATCAATCTTTATCTCCTGGAGGAAATCCATGATAAGAGTTTCATTTACGAATTTTGGGGACCTATTTATTACCTCTTGAAGCTACTAAGGCTTGTTGGAAAAATGATTCTATATTAAATTGTTTAACTCCCACATATTTTTCCATATTTACTTTTAGGGTGGCCCGGGATCCATCAATAATATCTAATTCTGACTCTTTCTTCCTAAAGGATTTGTTGGAAGGTCTCCCAATCTTCTTCTCAACTCTGACATCGACTGAAATTTCCTATGGCTATGAGTTTTGGGACCCAAATATCCCTTAACCATATTGATTTTTGGAGGACCCTTTGACAACTCAGAGGGATGAGCAACCATATGAACAATAGGTTCATCCTCCCCCAAAAAACCAAAAGAATTATGGAGTAGATCATTGGATTCCAAGGCTTCATTCATAAGGTCTGAAGGGCTTACCTTAGAAATAAGATCCAAAGAAATTACATTTGGATGGGTGTAGGTGTAGGTGAAATTTTACATCTTTCACCCACTCTTCCCTTTAGGAAGTGATTCCCTCTACCCGAAAGGAGTCCGCTCATTTTTTGAAGACATTACTAGATGGGTGGAAGGTACCAAGTGGCGGTGGTAGCAGTCACAGGTGAACCAAAGTGTTAAGAGGATGGTGGAATGAAGCAAGGTGGGTCATATATGGGCAGACCTTTTTACTAAGATTCTGGATGAAACATTCCTAAAAACTCACCCAGATCCTTGGGTGGATGTCCAGAGTGACAAAAAAAGGTGAAATATTGGGTCAACCCTGCCCTGGAGAATAAGGAAAATCCCTACCCATCTTGGGCAGGGAAATGTAAGCACCAATTTTGTGGAACATGTGGGAGCACCCGTTGGACCCCCCATAGATGGAAGGAAGTACCCGCCTGACATGCAAGGTTTCTGCCATCGCTTGAAATTCAAATGGAAGACTTGTCTGCCACTCCAACAATTTGGATACCTGACAACGTACACAAAAGTGATAGATTTTTAGTGTAATGCTCCCAAGGTGCTTCAATACCTGTCATTCATCACCTAGCCAGAGGACCACCAGTTGAGGAGAAGGACGAGGTACTTGAGCAATAATGAGCTGGCCAAAATATCAGAGGGCCCAGATTGATCCAGAAGTACTTGCCACTCTTCCACAAGATTGGTGCCTCCTAGTGGAGTAGTGTACCATAGCGACATTCATCTGCTACAAGGGTCATCTTCCCGTCTACCACCATTAATGTCTATATTTTGAAATATATGTAAATATACCTATAAATAGTGGAATACTAGTCATTCCAAAGGGTAAATATTTAGCTATTACAATTCTTATATAAGGTTTCCCCTCTATAAATACAAAATCTATATTATTTAACTTCAACTATGTCTGCTTTTTCACTAAATGTATGAATATTCAATTCTTTATTTGTCTAAGTCATCCTATGTTATTCTAGTATCTATATTCTGTGGGGTGTACTTGAGTGACTAAGGGGGTGCATGTTCATTATATGAGTTGGGGGTTTATTTTTGCTAACATTGACCGAGCGGGAGTGCTTTGGATCTGCATCATGGATCTCATGCATCCACTCGTCGATACTGGAATTCACCTCCCACTCACCATTGATAGAGAGCTAGGACAAGGAAATCATTGGGAAATATGGTGTGGGGCTTGTGTTTCATATGGGGTATTGCACCTACATAGTTATTGATGTGACTATACCTATCCTTGTGAGTTTTGCTACAACCTTTTATTTATTTCTTTTCTCTTTTTCTTTTCTATTTCCTTTTATGATGTAGAGTAGCTGGAATCACCCTAATGAACCGGCATTCTTAGAAGATTGTCCACCCCATCCTTATGATGTGATGGTCATTCTACATTGCTTAGAATTGATCCATATGCCCTATCCTATGTGCGGTGTTGGATTGACGACCAACAATTTTTGGTGACTCTACTAGGGATCGATCGAGTCCCCATGTTTTAAGAAAATAAAGTTTGGTGACTCTTTGGTTTACCTAGATCTTCTCAAAGTCACCTGGTGACTCCAATTGTGTGGTAAATATAGACCATGAGACCAGTTGCCCACTCATGCTAAAGATCTAAACATACCAGAGGACTCAAGGTATGATGATAGCCTTGATCTCACAAGCAGAGATAGCATGTTCACCTAACGATTTTAACTCTGACATCACAATCAAGACCTCTAAATACTGGTGCCTTTATGGCTTGGCCATATTTTCCCCATTGGATGACCCCAGTCCCCTTAATATCCCTCATTGACATGATATCCTAGAAGCTACCTTTGATGCCCTATCCAAATATAGTGGCATCAAGGGAGCTATGAAGGAACACCTTGAAAATATGACTTCCATGGCCACCCTTCAGAATTTTGTGCATGAAGATGCAATGATCAAGCTACTTATGGCCTCTCTTGAAGGCATAGCACAACTCTGGTATAATACCCTCTAACCAAGGAGCATCTCTACATGGGCAGATTTGGTGAAGCCCCTAATTAATGCATTTGGAAAAATGGACCCTTTTTTATCTCTAAAACAATTCGCATTTATCAAGAGGTACTCTCTTGAAAGTTTGGTAAACTGTAATGTCCATTTTGAGAAGATTTGGAAGAGGATTCCATTGTAGATCCTCCAAACCTCCACCTAGGTGCATCTTTTCTACATCCAGGCCCTTCATCCTAATATCAGTCTCCTTATACACCAATTGGGAGAAATCCATTACCACCAACTCTACGAGGAGGCTATCAGGGTTGAGAAGGTTCTAATGTGGAGGCTCCAACCCACTAGTTCCTTCTAGGAGCTAGTTCCATATCATGAAGTAGGCACAAACAAAGAGTAGGTCTGTAAAGAGCCCCACATCCATAAATATGGTATGAATAATCAACCCTAGATCCTCAAGAATTTGGGAAAGGATGTGGATGCTCATGAATGGTAGAAGGACTCAACGATGGAGGAAGATTCAATAAAGCGATTGGCACAACTGGCCAATATTGAAAAGGGATAACACAAAAAATTTGTCCCTGACAACTCATCGCCTGAAAAGTGGAATACCTAACTTTCAAAGGCCTGAGTGTTTATACACTTAGGAAAGAAAAGAAGAATTATGATTTTATCATAATTGTAAGCCAGCATGGTCAGAATCATATGGGTCACAAGCGGTGCCTCAAATATAATATAATCTAGTTTGACCACTGCAGATTCAAAGGATGATTCATGGATGGTACCTTGGCTCAGGCGTGCTTGTCACACCATAATTTTATGGCCAATAAATAAAACCTTGTATTATGCAGGGCCAACGTGTTGGGAATCAAAATTTTTATCACTAACCATTGGTGCAACAAGATCCTATGCAAATTTACCACTTGGTCAGGCATCAGAGGGCATCAAAAATATCTTTCCCATAATTTGTTTAGGAAATATAACATTCTCCTCCTCTGTGTTGTCTTCCTAATTTCCTATTCTTCTGTTCATTGTTGTCGTGACCCCATAGCCCAATGGATACATTCAGTAATTTCCAAGACCTCTCACTCATCCCCAAGAGTTACAACAAGCCTTGGAAGCACAAGGCAGGATGGGTATGCTATAAATAGCCCCTATGGTAAGATGCAATGAGACCATAAGAGTGTAAACCACAAATTGTATTAGTCGAACCAAAATCAATCAAACATTGTATTCATCAGGAATGATTAAATAATACAATCGTAGGCTAAGATTAGCCCATAAAATTAGGATCTAATAAACCCCTAATTAAGGTATCTAACAACTCACTAACAATAAAATATTTATGACTAACAATGGCCTACGTCTAATAATAAAATATTGTTAGACTTACATTAGGAAAAATAATGAAATAATATAGGTTAAAATAACTTATCCTAACATCCCCCCTTATTACATTATTTTGAAATACAAAGGGAGTTGTGAAACAACTCAAATTTGACACGTGCAAGTGCCTTAGTAAAGATGTTCACAACTTGAGCATTGGTGGGAACGTATTGAAGCTGAATTTTGTGCCTTGGAACTTCATCTCAAATGAAGTGACATTGTGTGTCAATGTGTTTGGTTTGTTCATGATGCACTGGATTCTTAACGAGTTTTAAAACACCATGGTTGTCGCAAAAAAAGTGAATGGAATATTTGCATGGAAGACCCATACTTGTCAAGATGCGACACAACCATATCGCCTCACACACTGCTTTACGTGCGGTATGATACTCTGCCTCTGTAGATGAAATAGCAACCACCTATTACTTCTTGTTGTGCCAAGAGATAGGACCAAATCCAAGATGAAAAATATATCCTGAAGTTGACTTTTGATCATCATTTGATCTAGCATAGTCGGAGTTCGTGTATCCTTGTAAGAAGAATTTATCATTCTTCTTGTACTCTAGGCTATACTAAATAGTACCACAAACATAGTGAAGAACATGTTTTGCTACTTGTTGGCAATTTGAGTTATTTTGTGTTGTCATTGATGTCACATGGATCACATTGAGTTTTGGTGGCAAAAGCACTTCATAAATAATCATTTATGATATTTTGGAGAGCAAGGATATTTACAGGGTTTTGTGGCACAAGAGGCATATAATATTTAATTTTTTAAATATTATATTAATGGTTTTTATTAAAACCAATGGTAAAGGTTTTTATTAAAACCAATGGCAAGGGTTTTTATTAAAACCGACGGAAGGGTTTTTTATTAAAACCAACGGAAAGGGTTTTCATTAAAACCATTGGAAAGGGTTTTTCATTAAAACCACTATGCTAAGACTTCTCCAAATTATGATGGATGAAAAGGTTTTCCAATAAAACCTAGGTGCAAAAAGTTTCATGGCGAAATTCAAAAGAATGAAGGAGATATCCCAATTCAAAGTTAAAAGGTGAATTATTAAATTTTTATTTAATAATTCTAAGGTCTAAGGTTGAATTACATTATCCACCGACGTGCAAAGGTTGGGGAGATTAATAAATATTCACCGACGTCATTCGAAGGATGGAGGTGCATATAAATAAAAGGTGAAAAACCTTTGTTTATTGAAGACTTGACATAGCGCATGAGAGAGAGTCGTCGAAAGGGGAGCAGCGAAGAAAGAAGGATAAATAACTTTCGATTTGAGAGCAAGGTCAAGTAAAAAGCGTGGGAAAGTGACGTCACGGAGGAGCCTATAGCATAGTTGGTAGCGCACAAACTTTGCACAAGGTAGGTTCATTATTCGAATCCCGCCAAGGGCAAAGTGTTTTGCTAAGGAAAGCAAATTAAGTTTTATATTTGAGCGCAGGTGAAGTTGGGTGTTTGGGATTAAAATCCCAATATGGGCTAACACCCATGTGGTAAGCGCCTCACAACGCTAGGTGAGAGGAACAGAGTTTGACTCCCATGAAGGTGTGAAGGTGCATTGATTTTTGGCAAGGCATTGACGATTTTAAAGGTGTGAAGGCACATTGATTTTTGGCAAAGCATTAACAATTTCGAAGGTGGTGAAGGCACATTAATTTTGGCAAAGGAATTAATGATTTCAAAGGTTGTGAAGGCTACAAATTTTATAAAAAGGTATTTATCTCTAGTGCATGGTAATATTTGTTATTACCAAAGTTTTGGTGCATTAAAATTATTTCTATTATAACTAGGGAGTCATAAGGAGTTTAGTGAAAATAAATGATTGTTGTATGTGTTAATGTGCTTAGGGAGTTATAAGGTGTAAAATTAAATATTTGTTATTGCTATGTGTGATTAGGGAGATATAAGGTGTGGAAATAAATATTTGTGATTGTTGTATGTGGAGTTATAAGGTGTGGAATTAAAAATAAAAGCATAGGTGCTTGTTGTATATGTTAATGAAATTAGGGAGTCATAAGGTTGAAAAGTGTTGAACTTGTTATATGTCCTAGTGCATGATTTAATTATGAAATTAAACTAGGAACTTGAGACCTAGTTAATTGCTACCTTGAGTTAGAAGACATGCACATGAGTTAGGGTTTGAAGTTGAAGACAAATTGCTTGATTATGTGCCTTGGCTATTGAGAGGAAGTGGATGGATTAGAAAATCAATTTTATGGATAAAATTGATGCTTGAGTTCCATGATTGCTTTAGTGGAGTTCATTGAGAGTATTGCCATTATTGAGGAGGTTTTTGCTATTGCTTTGAGGAGATTATTGTTGGTTACTTGTTGAGTCCATTGCCACTATTTGAGACCATTGAGGAGATCATTTTCTAGTCACTTGTGGATACATTTGTCTTTCATTTGAGGAGATCATTGTTGGCTATTTGAGAGCTCTTTGCTTGAGGGAGTTGTGCTTGTTTCTTGAGAGCTTATTGACATTGCATGAGGAAGATATTATTGAGAACCTATTGCTATCACTTGTGGAGATTGTCCTTGGTTGGTTGAAGTCCTCATTGTTATTTCTTGGAGAGGTTTCCATTAGAGAGATCATTTGTCATACATTTGAGAGTACATTGTTGAGCATTGTTGTCATCCATTTGAGAGTACATTATTGAGCATTATTGTCATCCATTTGAGAGATCATTTGTCATACATTGTTGAGATCATTGTGGATCATTGTTGTCATCCATTGAAGAGTACATTGCCATTCATTATTGAGCACATTGTTGAGTATTGTCATCATTCATTTGTTATCCATTATTGAGTTCATCATTGAGCCTTACCTTCATTGATTTGTGGTTGAGATTTGAGTGCTACTTGAGAGTCATTGGTTGAGCCTTTGGGAAGGCTTTTGGGATAAAATTTTGGACAGATTTGAGACAACTTTTGTGCATGATTGGTTGAGCCTTTGAGAAGGCTTTTGGGATAGAATTTTTGGATAGATTTGAGACAACTTTTGTGCATGATTGGTTGAGCCTTTGAGAAGGCTTTTGGGATAGATTTGTGGATAGATTTGGGACAACATTTGAGGATTGTTTGAGCCTTTTGTGAAGGCTTTGAGGATATATTTGGGATAACATTTGAGCAGGATTGTTTGAGCCTTGTGAGAAGGCATTGAGGCAGATTTATGAGCAATGAAAGAGATAGGACAGAAATAGAAAACACATCAACACTAGTTGCCTAGCTGAGTAGATCAATGGATAGCCTAGCTGAGTAGATCAATGGATAGCCTAGCTGAGCAGATCAGTGGATAGCCTAGCTGAGCAGATCAATGGATAGCCTAGCTAAGAAGATCAATGGATAGCCTAGCTAAGCAGATCAGTGGATAGCCTAGTTGAGCAGATCAATGGATAGCCTAGTTGAGCAGATCAATGGAGAGCCTAGCTGAGTAGATCAGTGGAGCCCACTTGAGAAGATCAGGATAGCCTAGCTTTGAGAAGATCAAAGTAATCATTTGTATTGGGATAAGGATCCCTATTTATTTATGAAATATTATAAGGAGAATATCTTGTGGACTACCCCACATTGGGGGAACCATGTTAAATCTTGTGTCTCAATTGTGTGTGATGATTTGTGCACTTGCTTACTATTGCTATCTATGTTATTAATGCACATTGCTATATTTGGTTATTGCAATTGAGGACACTAATTGATATTGGTTTGGAAAGAAAGTAAAAAGTGGGTGCTATACTATTCACCCCCTCTCAGTATAAGCTTGTGTTCTTCAATTGGTATCAGAGCGGGTTCCTTCGAAAAGGCTAACAACTTGAGGGTAGATTCTACAAGAACACAGATGGCTTCACAGAATGGATCATCTACAAGTAAGGCTCCACTATTTGATGATAACAATTATGCTTTTTGGAGCATGAGAATGAAGAACTATTTGATATCACAAGGATATGAGGTATGGCAGATGGTTGCAAAAGAGTATAAGGTTGAAGGTGATCCCGAGATAGATAAGACTATCAAGAAATTGGTTGAGATCAATGCAAAGGCAATGAATTGTATTCTGAGTGGGCTTCATGAGATAGATTTTGCAAAGGTCATGGTATGTAATTCAGCTAATGAAATGTGGACCAAGTTGTGGAATACCTATGAAGGAGATTCCAAGGTAAAGTTGGCAAAACTACAAACTCATAGAAGAAGATTCGAAGAATTGAAAATGGAAGATTCTGAAGATATTACAAAGTTCTTGCTTCGAGTTGATGAGATTGCTAACACCATGAGAGGTCTAGGATTTGAGATGAAAGAATCAGATGTTACTCAAAAGGTTTTGAGATCACTTCCCATGAAGTATGATGCAAAGGTTTCAACGATAGAAGAAACAATGAATATCGACAAGCTAACAATGGAAGAACTACAAGGAACTCTCACAACTTATGAGATGAGGATAGATAAGCATCAGGCTCCAAAGAAAGAAATTGCATTCAAAGCTTTAGAGAAAAATAAAGGGAAATATCCAGAGACAGATAGAGATTCAGATAATGATGAGGAAGCTAACTTCATCAAAAGGAAAAAGGACTCAAGGAATTACAGGGATATGAAGAAAGTCAAATGCTACAAGTGTGGTGATTATGGTCACTATGCAAACAAGTGTCCACATGAAGAAAATAGTGATGATGAAAAATAGGGTCACAGAAGAAAAGAAGAAGGAAAGCATAAGCATGACAAAGAGGATAGGTACAAGCAAAGCAAGCATGAGAAGAAGAAGAGTTTTCATAAGAATAAGAAAACTTTCTACATTGAAGAAGCAAGTGATGGTTCAGATCACAACAATGAAGACCAATCAGATGAAGAAGAATGTACATTCTTTGGAATAAGTGAAGAAAGGCAAGAACACCTATTCCTAGGTATTGAAGTTAAAGAAGAGGATATATCTATCGAAGAATGACATGAAGAGCTTGCTATAGCCATTGAGCAAGAAAATAGGTACAAGAAGGGTCTAAGAATACTAAAATGCTTCATATGCGGAGACTTTGGGCATTTAGATGATGATTGCATGTACTACAACAATTGCAACAAGAAAATTTTATTTGTGGAAAAAGAAAGTAGCAGTTCCAGTAATAGTTCTAGTAGCAGTTCTAGTGACAATTCCAGAAGTAGTGATGATGAAGAAGAGGAATCCACAAAACAAGAAAATAAAATCAAGAGATTGAAAAGGAAAATCAAAAGGCTTGAAAATAAGGTTCATGAAAATGAAAAGGTCAAAGTAATGCTTAATCGACACATTCAAGGTTTGGAAAAAGAGCTTCAAGAAACAAAAGAGCTTGGCATCACTATTTATGAGCAATTGAAGAAGAAGAAAGAAAGATGTAATCAGTTAGAAGAAGAAGATCAGAAATGTTTGGGGACCTACATAAATAAGTTAGCATGATTTCAAAGGAATTCAAAAACTTTGGATAACTTTTTGGATTTACAGCGAGATCCATCTATAAAGACAGGGCTTGGTTATGAAGAAGGGAAATAAAAAATAAACACACAAGGACCTCTATTTGTATCAGGAGGTTTTGTTTCAGAAATCTATAAGGAAGAACCGGTTCCCAAAGAAAAGGAAGCAAAAGAAATGGATACTTGCATTTCAGAGGCTATAGAGATGTGTGCCAATTTGCTATTTGACACAAATGAAGAGAAAGAAGAGGAAGGTTCCAAAGCACCAAAGGTCTCATATTTCAGGTTTGGGGAGTCACACTCAAAAGGAAAGGAAGTTCTAAAATATGAAAGCAAGGAAGCACCTAAGATTCATGAAGAAAGTTCCAAAGCTCCTATGGCTCCAAATATCCAGTTTGGATCTTGTTTTGAGATAGGTGAATCAAGTTCAAGAGGCAAAGAAATTCTTGAAGAAGAAAGCAAGGAAGAAGTTAAGGAAGAAGATTTGGATACCACAAAGAAGGATCAAGGATACAATGCACAAGTCAAAGATGATCACAAGGATAAAGGTCAAGAAAGGTATGAGGAACCAAGGCATGAACAAAGGGATTTTCAAGGACATTGTTTTTCTTGTAATGGATTTGGACACAGGGCTATACATTGCAGGGTCTATGGATCAAAGAAGTTTGATTTTTCTAGAAGGAACTTCAAAGGAAGAAGGTATGGTTTTCAGGGACATTGCTTCTTATGCAATAGGATTGGTCATAGAGCTTCTCAGTGCAAAGGAAATGAGCAATATGGTTTTGATTATAGAGCTGCACAATTCAGAGGTCATGGTCAAAATGATTATGGAAATAGAGCTTCACAATACAGGGTTCAGGAAAGGAATGGATATGGAAATGATTTCAAGAAAGAATTCAGGATATGGGCACCATCCAAAGGCTACAATATCAAGTGTTTTAATTGCAATAACTTTGGACATATTGCAAGATGGTGTAGGACTCAATTCCAAATAGGTTCAAGGCAAGAAGGTCAAACAGGTTCAAGGCAAGAAGGTCAAACAGGTTCAAGACAAGAAGATCAAGTAACTCATCAAGAAAAGGATATCAGAAATATGTGGAAGGAAGTTGACAAAGGAAAGGAACAATGTAATATGGGAGTAAATGTACTCCCACCCCAAAATTAATCACCTCAAGAGAGAAGGTGGTAGGGGGCTAAGCTTAAGAGTCATATATTTTAGCCCCATAGGTGTCCCTTTTGCCATTGATGTCAAAGGGGGAGAGATTTGAGTAAGGGGGAGAGCATTGAGTTAGGGGGAGCAGCCTCCAAAGAGAACATTGAGATAGGGGGAGCAGCCTCCATAGAGAGTATTGAGTCAGGGGAGCAGCTTTGATTTTCATAAATGGCTTTTGCAGTGATTGTGGTGATTTGCATTAGAGGTGTTGCCATCAATGACAAAGGGGGAGATTGTTGGCAATTTGAGTTATTTTGTGTTGTCATTGATGTCACATGGATCACATTGAGTTTTGGTGGCAAAAGCACTTCATAAATAATCATTTATGATATTTTGGAGAGCAAGGATATATACAGGGGTTTTGTGGCACAAGAGGCATATAATATTTAATTTTTTTAAATATTATATTAATGGTTTTTATTAAAACCAATGGTAAAGGTTTTTATTAAAACCAATGGCAAGGGTTTTTATTAAAACCGATGGAAGGGTTTTTTATTAAAACCAATGGAAAGGGTTTTCATTAAAACCATTGGAAAGGGTTTTTCATTAAAACCACTATGCTAAGACTTCTCCAAATTATGATGGATGAAAAGGTTTTCCAATAAAACCTAGGTGCAAAAAGTTTCATGACGAAATTCAAAAGAATGAAGGAGATATCCCAATTCAAAGTTAAAAGGTGAATTATTAAATTTTTATTTAATAATTCTAAGGTCTAAGGTTGTATTATATTATCCGTCGACGTGCAAAGGTTGGGGAGATTAATAAATATTCATCGACGTCATTCGAAGGCATGGAGGTGCATATAAATAAAAGGTAAAAACCTTTGTTTATTGAAGACTTGAGATAGCGCATGAGAGAGAGTCATCGAAAGGGGAGCAACGAAGAAAGAAGGATAAATAACTTTTGATTTGAGAGCAAGGTCAAGTAAACAACATGGGAAAGTGATGTCACGCAGGAGCCTATAGCATAGTTGGTAGCGCATAAACTTTGCACAAGGTAGGTTCATTGTTCGAATCCCGCCAAGGGCAAAGTGTTTTGCTAAGGAAGGCAAATTAGGTTTTAAGATTTGAGCGTAAGTTAAAGTTGGGTGTTTGGGATTAAATCCCAATGTGGGCTGATGCCCATATGGTAAGTGCCTCACAATGCTAGGTGAGAGGAACAGAGTTTGACTCCCACGAAGGTGTGAAGGCGCATTGATTTTTGGCAAGGCATTGACGATTTCGAAGGTGTGAAGGCGCATTGATTTTTGGCAAAGCATTAACAATTTTGAAGGTTGAAGCCATTAATTTTGGCAAAGGCATTAACGATTTCAAAGGTTGTGAAGGCTACAAATTTTATATAAAGGTATTTATCTCTAGTGCATGGTAATATTTGTTATTACCAAAGTTTTGGTGCATTAAAATTATTTCTATTATAACTAGGGAGTCATAAGGTATTTAGTGAAAATAAATGATTGTTGTATGTGTTAATGTGCTTAGGGAGTTATAAGGTGTAGAATTAAATATTTGTTATTGTTGTGTGTATTAGGGAGATATAAGGTGTGGAAATAAATATTTGTGATTGTTGTATATGGAGTTATAAGGTGTGGAATTAAAAATAAAAGCATAGGTGCTTGTTGTATATGTTAATGAAATTAGGGAGTCATAAGGTTGAAAAGTGTTGAACTTGTTATATGTCCTAGTGCATGATTTAATTATGAAATTAAACTAGGAACTTGAGACCTAGTTAATTGCTACCTTGAGTTAGAAGACATGCACATGAGTTAGGGTTTGAAGTTGAAGACAAATTGCTTGATTATGTGCCTTGGCTATTGAGAGGAAGTGGATGGATTAGAAAATCAATTTTATGGATAAAATTGATGCTTGAGTTCCATGATTGCTTTAGTGGAGTTCATTGAGAGTATTGCCATTATTGAGGAGGTTTTTGCTATTGCTTTGAGGAGATTATTGTTGGTTACTTGTTAAGTCCATTGCCACTATTTGAGACCATTGAGGAGATCATTTGCTAGTCACTTGTGGATACATTTGTCTTTCATTTGAGGAGATCATTGTTGGCTATTTGAGAGCTCTTTGCTTGAGGGAGTTGTGCTTGTTTCTTGAGAGCTTATTGACATTGCATGAGGAAGATATTATTGAGAACCTATTGCTATCACTTGTGGAGATTGTCCTTGGTTGGTTGAAGTCCTCATTGTTATTGCTTGGAGAGGTTTCCATTTGAGAGTACCTTGTTGAGCATTGTTGTCATCCATTTGAGAGTACATTGTTGAGCATTGTTGTCATCCATTTGAGAGATCATTTGTCATACATTGTTGAGATCATTGTGGATCATTGTTGTCATCCATTGAAGAGTACATTGCCATTCATTATTGAGCACATTGTTGAGTATTGTCATCATTCATTTGTTATCCATTGTTGAGTTCATCATTGAGCCTTGCCTTCATTGATTTGTGGTTGAGATTTGAGTGCTACTTGAGAGTCATTGGTTGAGCCTTTGGGAAGGCTTTTGGGACAAAATTTTTGGACAGATTTGAGACAACTTTTGTGCATGATTGGTTGAGCCTTTGGGAAGGCTTTTGGGATAGAATTTTTGGATAGATTTGAGATAGCTTTTGTGCATGATTGGTTGAGCCTTTGAGAAGGATTTTGGGATAGATTTGAGACCATTTGATATTGTTTGAGCCTTTTGTGAAGGCTTTGAGAATATATTTGGGACAACATTTGAGCAGGATTGTTTGAGCCTTGTGAGAAGGCATTGAGGCAGATTTGTGAGCAATGAAAGAGATAGGACAGAAATAGAAAACACATCAACACCAGTTGCCTAGCTAAGTAGATCAGTGGATAGCCTAGCTAAGAAGATCAGTGGATAGCCTAGTTGAGTAGATCAATGGATAGCCTAGCTGAGAAGATCAATGGATAGCCTAGCTGAGCAGATCAGTGGATAGCCTAGCTAAGCAGATCAATGGATAGCCTAGCTGAGCAGATCAGTGGATAGCCTAGCTAAGAAGATCAGTGGAGCCCACCTGAGTAGATCAGGATAGCCTAGCTTTGAGAAGATCAAAGTAATCATTTGTATTGGGATAAGGATCCCTATTTCTTTGTGAAATATTATAAGGATAATATCTTGTGGACTACCCCACATTGGGGGAACCACGTTAAATCTTGTGTCTCAATTGTGTGTGATGATTTGTGCACTTGCTTACTATTGCTATCTATGTTATTAATGCACACTGCTATATTTGGTTATTGCAATTGAGGACACTAATTGATATTGGTTTGGAAAGAAAGTAAAAAGTGGGTGCTATACTGTTCACCCCCCTCTCAGTATAAGCTTGTGTTCTTCACTACTTTTCAATGAGTAACCTTAGGCTCTTGCATGCACCTTGAAAGATAGTTGACAACAAACATGATATATGGCCTACTGTTTGTCAGATATATGAGACTCCTGATCAACTGGCGATAGAGAGTACCATCTACTTGAGGTGAATCATATACCACGATAACTAAAGCCCTGATTCCATCAGATTTTCTATTAGCTTACAATCAGTCATGCGATACGTTTCTAACAATGTCTTGGCATATGTTTTTTGTGACACCTTGATGTGGTGCTTCTTTTGGTTCACTTCCAAACCAAGAAAATAGTGGAGAAGTTCAAGATATGTCATCTCAAAATATTTGCACAAGTCACTTTTAATGGCAGTTATCAATATTTTTGATCTGCCTATGATAATCAAATCATCCATATAGAGTACAAGTAACACTATTTCATAACCTTATTTATTGAAATAGATATTTGCATCTATAGGAATTCTCTTAAATTTATTCTACAATAGGTGATCACACATATTAATGTACCAAGCTCACGAAGCTTATTTCAAACCATATAAGGACTTGACCAATTTGCAAACTTTCTACTTTTGACGTTCCACTTCAAATCCTTTAGGTTGTGACATATAGACCTCTTATTTGAGATCACCATTCAATAACGCACTCTTGACATCCATCTGATGTACTTTCCACACAAAATGTGCTGCCATAACACAAAGAACTCGAATGGTAGTCATTCAAACAGTAGGCACAAAATTTTCCTCATAGTTGATGCCTTCTTTTTGTGCATAGCCCTTTGCAAAAATATGGACCTTATGCTTATCAATTGTTCCATCTACCTTGTACTTCACTTTGTACACCCATTTGCAACCAATGGGCTTCTTTCCATATGGCAAATCAATAAGATTCCAAGTATGATTTTTCTTCAGAGACATACTCTGCATCCATAGCAGCCTTCCATTGTGGCTCACTAATAGAATCTTCTACTGTGGTGGGTTCATGCTCATAAAGTGAAGACATAAAAACCCTATCATCATCCATTTACATATTCTATGTTTCTCTCTATGTATCTACACAAAGATGCTCAAAGGATTGACAAAGTTCATCAACCTTAGTAGTCTCTGTGGTAGCTTTCTCTTATCGAGCCATACTACGAGTATGAGGTCTATTCAAAGTCATATCTAGTGGTGTGGATATCTTTGAGTCTCTGATAGTACTTGTATACCACTTAGGAATCTTTTTCTATGGTGAATAAGAAGGATACTTCTCAATCTTAGACTCCTTAAAATCTAGGTATACTTCAAATGTGTTTTGTGAAGTGAAAGCTTCATAAAAAACTACATCTCTACTGATATGAATCTTCTTGGTCAAAGGATCAATCAACCGATAACCCTTAGAATGCTCATCATATCCAAGAAGAACACATTGCAAGGTCTTCTCATCTAGCTTTTTTCTTTTTTATTTTGGTATGTGCATAAAAGCCTTACATCCAAAAATGCGTAGATGAGATATGGAGGGTTTTTTACTACTCCATGCTTCCTATGGAGTTATTCCTTTTAGGGCCTTTGTGGGTGCCCTATTTAGCAAGTACACTGCTATGGTGACAACTTCTACCTAAAACTATTGCTCTAGATGGGCTCCAATTAGCATACAACAAAATATTTCCATGATGGAATGATTCCTCCATTCAAAAACTCCATTTTGCTATGGATTATAAGCAGTAGTGAGTTGTCTCTTGATCCCATGTGTAGTCAAATATGCAAAAAATTCCTTAGAGGTGAACTCCCCCCCTCGATTTGAGTGAAGGATCTTTATAGAAGTCCTTGACTCCTTCTCAATAGATTTCTTGAATTGTTGAAAGTAACTGAAAGCACATGATTTTAGATGAAGAAAGAAAACCCACATCTTCTGTGAGTAGTCATCTACAAAAAATTGAAAGTACCTCTTTCCCCCATAATTTTTTGGTGTGAAAGGACCGCACATATCGGTATGAATTAACTCCAAAGGTTTATTTTCTTGTGTAGAGCTCTTTTAAAAGATTACTCTATATTGCTTCCCTGCCAAGGAATTAGAGCACACTAGCAATGTAGAGGAAATGGAGGGAAGACCTATTGGTTACGAATCTGCCACTAGGATAGGATTTAGTGTAATGCGCCCTAGATTCACCCAAAAGATTGAAAGGCCGGAAGGAAGGAATGCCTTCCATGCCAATCTCCGAAGGAGGTCGACTTCCTATGTTTTCTCAATTGTTTATAAGCTCAGAGTGCAGGAAAGAAATTATAAATGCAGAAAGAAATGTAAATGTGTTTGTTATGGGTGGGGAGGATAAGCAGCACAACAACAACCAATCACCACTACTAACAGCAATTAAACACAAGATACGTTGTAGAAACTATCAATGCCATTCATCCTATGTATCCTCTACCTTTGCATTCCAGGAATACTTAACTATTAAATACCGATATCCAGAAAGCAGAATAATAGTAAGCAATAACATAAGCAACATGAGGCAAAAATGCTAAGTAAAGGCAGCATACAAGATAAGAACAGTCAATAGAGCCAAGTATATTTTGTATTTAGAAGCAAACACATAGCTACAGTGGTTCCCTAGCAATATATCCCCCTTCCACCCCTTTACAATGATATTTTCGAGCTATTTATAGCGTAAATTTCCCCCCATTACATCATTGGGCATAGGATCCCAGACCTAAAAATAACTAAAAAAGCTGACAAAGCTGACAAAAGTGGCAAAAAGTGGCTGATGTTGACCTCTGTCGGCATGGAACGTGCTTGCGGCAAGGTCCACCTGAAATATTGGCAGCTACATGGTGGTGTGGGGATGATGCTCCGAGTCAGCTTGACTGAGGGTAGCTTAAGTACAATAATTCAGTTCACGCTCGCACACCTCCCGTCACATCTCTGACTCGAATCTCGAGGTTGGACACCTGTCAGAATCTGATAAGGGGAAAAATCTGCCTTAGGAGCTCGTATTTTCTTTCTTGCCCGACTTCGCCCAGAATTGGAGCGCAACCAGGCAACGCAAGGGGGAAGTAGCGTAGTTGGGGAGGCCTCCGTGCCTTAGAAAATTTTTGGGCTAGCTTCAACATTCTGTGCCCGAGTGCACGTAAGTAAGTGAGCGAACCTCGACTTCATTGTGAAGTCGGGTTGCACAACACTTAGCCATTTAGTACATGGGCAAGTCTTCTGGCGAACCCAACTTCGCTACGAAGTCAGGTTGTGCACCCAACACTTAGCCACTTCTTCAAATGAATCGCCCAACTATGCATGAACTTGAGGGCACAGCCCGACTTCACTATGAAGTCGGGTTGTGCACCCAACACTTAGAATTTTTTAGGGCTCCACTGATGCCTAGGTGCACACAGAATTGAGAGTGCACCCCGACTTCACTATGAAGTCGGGGTTCACTCTATACTTAGAAAAATTGGGTTCAGCTCTCCGCACGTTGGCTCCCCAAGTGTGCTCAAGATTAAGGGTGCAGCCCGACTTCGCTATGAAGTTGGGTTGTGCAATACCAACACTTAGAAAATTTAGGGCCTTTTGCCCTCTTGGAGAAACTATCAGAAGAAGGAGAAGGGGGGGGAATAAGAGAATGAAACTGATGGCAGGGAAGAAAGGGGATAGTGGAGAAAGGGAGAGAAGGAAGAGGGAAGGGAGAGCAGCATCCTTACAAAAAAAATTGAAGACATGGCACCCCGTGCAAAATGTGGCAACATTCCTGGCGGCTCATGGGGTGTCGAGCTCACCTCGATGCAATGAACCAGGCCTTTATCCTTTGGGCGCAGAGGAACTCCCTTCCCCTGCATCCTGCTGCTCCTATTGCTGCTGAGTCCCCTTCTTGGGTAACTATTCTTCTTCGGGCTCACTTTCAGCAGTCTCTTCTTCTGACCCTTCTTCTTCTTCTCTCTCTGAATCTGAATGCTCACCACCATCGCCCTCTTGCTCGGCAGGTTGCTCCCGCTCGCGGACGTGCTTGTATGCGGTCTTGGCCTGATCCCAAGCCACTGCCTGGAAGGGCTCTAAATCGTTGACATATTTTAGTGCTGCTCTAAATGCCGCAACCATGTGCACATCGATGGTGTCATACCTTTCTCCCAGCTCCTGAAGGGAGGTGTTAATCTTGCAAAACCTTGACACCATTTGGGTCACCTGCGTCTCCTGGACTGGCTCAGTCCAGCCATCAATTTTTGATGTATCTGCCTCGAAAGACAACCAATCTAGCTTTACTTGTTCAAGGGGCAAAAATCCCCATCTTTGACAAAGCTCAAAAATTCGAGCGCAGAAAGAGTGTTGAAGGGGGCCAGGAAGATATTCATTTCATGGTTCAGCACGTCCAACATCTTCCTGGCGGCCCTGATCTTCTCCATTTTTTCAAAATAATTATGCAAGGTTACCCTTGCATCCACCCAATCTAGGGCAATCTGGGACATAGGGGGAATCGGAGGCCCTTGCACGCAAACTCTTCAAGTTTTATCGCCAAGTCCAGCCACTGCTTCGCTTGGTGTTCGACCTCCTCTACCACAGGCTTTCCCTGGGCAGATACTTCTTGGATCTTGGATGCAAAATCCAGGACGGACAGGGACCTGACCACATTAGCCCTGCAGCCCTGCAGCAAACCAGCCCGCATCTCCTTGATCTTGTTTTTTGAAAAGGCAGCCACCTGGGATGCCTTCTCCTTCAGCTGAGATTGGGTCTGCTTCAGCAAATCCTGCAGCTGGGAAATATGTTCTAGTGTTGCCTTCTTTTCTTTCGACAACTGTTCGGCCGTCTTCCTTTGTGTTGTAGCCTCCTGCTGGGATGCGGCGAGCTGAGCTTTCAAGTCTTCAATCTCTTTCTAGGTAGACTCCAGCCATGTGGTGGCCTTGGCCAGATCTTCCTCCAGCTGTCTCGAGTTGTTCTGAAGCTGAAACAACTTCTCTTGATTCTCGAGTCGCTTAACAAGGAGATTGTCAGTCCTGTGACGAATACCATTGATTTCGTATTCTTTGCTTATATCATCAAAATTCTTCTCCTTGATCTGGTGTTCATAATCGGCCTCGATCATCTCCCGGAGAGGCTTCTTAACTTTAGGGATCAATTTCTTGGTTTGTAGCACCCTCCTGTCCAAGTCAAACTTGGTGCGCTTCACCGGGATGGCTATCTCCTAGGATCTTCTTCGTTTGATGCCCTGGAGGAAAGAGGCGGAACACCCTACGGCCTTTGTGGCTAGGGGCTGATCATCTATAATTTGTAGCTGCTCTCCCATGAGGTCAAGTTCTTCCAACATAGGGTACATCGAGGCCAAATCCTGCTGTGGCATCCTTCCTACAAATAATGAAGCAGGAGATATTCCAAAATATGAGGCCGCTTTCAAGGGTGACCGGGTCCTAGGGGAAATGGGAGGCTGAGTGGGAGGTGGATATGGGGTTTTGAATGATGTGGGTGAGTGGCACGGTGATGTAGGTACAGCTTCAGCACTGGCCATGGATGAGGGGTCTAGGGTTTGACCCAGGGTTTGGAAAACATTTGGGTCTTGGGAAAACTATTCGAAAGAATGGGGACTGTGGAAGGATTGGGAGATAGGTGATAGGGATGATGCGACTAAGGCTTGCCCTGATATAGAGGGGGACGGTGTTACGACAGGGCCAACTGGGATTTGGGTAACCGGGGAAGAGGATGTACCTGCGGGCTCCGCCTGAGCCGATGCTTGGAGGACGCCTGCTGCCCAGACCTCTGCTTCTTTCCCTGGACTATCCAGAGAGATGATTTTTGGCATGGCTGCTTCTGCTCGTGGAGCCGTAGCTGTTTGCTATGTAGCCTCTTTTTTTGGTCGCTTTGTCTTGGTCTTCTCACTCCTTTTTCTCTTCTTTTCTCCTAGAGTGGCAGTTTGCTCGGAGGAGGCGGAGGCGGTTGGTGCGGCGGGAAATGGCGCTCCCATAGTAAATTTGTACTTGGGCTTTGATGGAGGGATGCCCACTACCATTGGCCCATCGGTTGACCCTTCTGGCACCTTTTATTTTTGAGGCACTGCTTCACCGGTTGACCTTTTTGGCTCCTGTTCCTTTTGAGGTGACGTTTCGGGAGCTGGAGACAACATCGGGCCCACCTGACTACTTGTTGGTGCCTTGCTGGGAGGTTTTTGAATGGACAATTACTAGGGTGGGGGTTTCCTTTTATATCTCTTCCTAGCACCTAGGGGGATGCAATCGCGAAACGCGAACGGCTCCCATTTGCCGACGTATTTATCATATAAGGCCGAAAACTCATCATCTATGGCCAATGTCTTCTGGTTAGACTTATCGTGTTGCGTGCGACACCTCATCTTCCAGCATTCAATGATTTTGTCCTTTTCCCAACTGAGGGGCATCACCTTTGTGAGGAATTTTTGAAACCCGTCGAGTCTAACCTGTGATCTGGATTGCGCTCCGGATCATACTCCACCTCCACATAGTAAAAGTCCTACCATGGTGGCCATGATTGCATCCGTTCGATGTGCCATTCTAGGTCTGTGCCTATTTTGTTGCACCTCTCCTCCATGATTTCTGCTTGGGGGCAAATATGTACAAACTTTCCCCTGACCCCAATCGGGTCGTATTTCCAATGTTGTGGTAACTGTATCAAGCCCATGTTGAGGAGTTCCTATTCTAGGTAGATGTGCTACCCAATTTCATGGACTTGAATGTTCACCCAGGTAATAGGATACTTAAAAATATGGCCTCTCTTCTTTCCCTGGCCGAATTCCTCTTCGACATAGTCCATTTTCCATGATGTCTCCATGCCAAACTGATGCTCAGTGCAAAAATAGGGCAGCAAGAATGACTTTCCTTTGAATTCGTAGATTCTGATAACAATGCCCTGAGTCAACCAGAAAGTATCCCCACATTTGTATTTCCTTAGGTAGTTCATCATGGCCAGAGGAGGGCGAGATGCCTTGTCGTTGAACAACGCCAGGGTCATACCTAAAAATTTGAAATTGAAGTCGTAGTAAGACCCTCTTCTGTACAGGGCTTTCGTCCACTCGTACACCGGCAGTGGCGCTCCCTTCTCATTTACCCTCTTTAGATCAGGCACTTTGATTCGGTAGTGCGTGTGGTAAAGGCACAACCATGTGAGGAATGAGCAGTGCCGGAACTCGGTTGTCTGCTTCTGCTGTATCCTGACCAGGTTTGAATGTATGGCATACGCCACCCAATCTGCCCAATCAAAGAAAATTGGGTGCCTTCCGCTTCTTTGCATAGTGGAGTCATAAAACTCTCCATGTAAGATACACTCTGCGAGTGCCAGCTGATACGGGTGCACCATTTTGTCCGTGCCACAACCAAGGACCCATGCAAGGATAATATAAATGTACTTGTTTTTGAACCTCTCCAGGGGTATGGGGCCTGACGACCATTGTCCTGCTGGCAGTGGGGACTTCAGCTCTAAATCAAGAAACTCTCTCATCCTTCTGCTCTGAGTGAATCTGCCCGCCTGCTCATCCAAGTTAATTCTTCTGACAATGGCATCGGGGTCGTACTGGAGCCCCGGGGCGAAGGCTGGCTGGACGCTTTCTTTGAAGAGGGTGAACAACACCCTTCCTTGGTAGTCGCAGACTTGTCGGGTAGCTAGTTTGTAATATGTCATAATTGACTCAACCAACTCCGGGCAGTGGTGGATGGGAGGGCACAAGAACTAGTATAGGTTTGACTTATACATAGCTCCGACATGGTGCGAGGGTGAGACTTTGCCTGCCCACTTTGCAATATTGGGCCGCAGCTTGGTGAGGCTAATGGAGTACTCGCCATCTTTATACCCGACCAGGCGATTGACGGGCGGTGGCAGAGGACCTTGCCCTTTGCTTCGCCTCGACCTAGATTTCCTTGTCTGCTCTTGTGGCACTTCGCTCTCATGAGCACTGGACTCTGTGCGTTCCTCAGCCTCCTATTCTGTATCACTGGACTACGGCTGCATTGGTGCTTTCCCCTTGTCCATTTTCTATTCTTCACTCATGGTGGCAGAGATAGGAATTTCAGTCATCGCAGACCTTAATTCTGCACCTTTCTTCCTCTTAACCATGCAGCTCTGATTTACACTGATAATTCAGGTGTTCTGAGTACGCCAAGGCCCTTTTCTAGGAATGGAAACACAACATTAATGGCACGAGGAGGGATTTAAAGTGATTTTCCAGAAGTAGGTAGAAAGCATCGTTATTCCTCGATGGTCGCACGTGGGATTTTTCATTGGAAGGCGCACCTCATACGTGGTTGGTCCTAATGCGCTCACTTCTTAATGACATCTACTTTGAAATCTGTGCAATCATTCCTTAAAAATTTTGAACCTCGTGCTTCCAATGACGTCACCACCGCCGCTTGGGCACACACTTCGAGGGAGACTCTGGCCAAGGGCCCAAGAAGGAACGTGGTCTAACTTCGCGCTATACACAGTGCGCCCTCTGGGGCCCACACTTAGAAACTTTTTTGTCATGCCCCTTGTTCTCCCTGATGGGTCGTTCGAAGTGCGCCCAAAACTGAGAGCGCAACCAGGCTTCGCTCAAAAAATGTGCGCAATCCGACTTCGCTCGAAAAATGTTGCGCAGTAGGGATTCGACACTTAGGCGATTTTTTCCTTTTCCTGTAGCCCGACTGCACTCCCAAGATGGTGCGCAGCCCAACTTCACTGTGAAGTCGGGTTGCGCACCCAGCACTTAGAAAAATTTGAGGCTTTTTTGTTTGCTTTTTTCTCTCCCAAACTCCCGACATCGCACAATTCATAGAGTGACGCCCGACTTCGCTATGAAGTCGGGTGATTTTTTGCCTTGGTCAGACTTTTTAGCAACGCAAAATTTTGCTCCTTTTCTCACACTTAGCCCTTTTTGGATTCAAAAGCTGAAAACTAAATAACTGAAAGAAATATTTACATTCTAAAATAAACTAAACTGTAGGAAATAAAAGAAGAAAAGTATGTACAAGGAAGGACCTCTCGACAACCTTCAATGGTGATAGGCCTTCGGGGGGAAGCCATTTAAGGGGGATCGGGAGAAGTTGTCCCTCCATGTCCCTGAGCACGAACGTGTTGAATTGGTTTACCCGAGCGATATGATAGGGGCCTTCCTAGAAGGCATCAAATTTGTCATGGTTGCCCAACTTTGCTTTGAGTGAATCCCACTTGAGCACTAAGTCCCCGATTCTGAAAACTCGGGTGGTGGTCCCTTTTGCAAACTAGCTCTGAGTTGCCTCGACATGTTTGGTAAAGGCCTGATATGCCTTCTCCCTTTCCTCTTCTAGCTGCAATAGTTGACAAAGTCTGACATCCACTGGATCCCCGTCGCCTTTCTCTTCATCTAACAACCAGAGTGCAGGCATTTCTATGTGGGTAGGCAGAACTGCCTCCTTGCCATATACAAGCACGTAGGGGGACGTCTTGATAGATTTCTTGAAAGATATGCGATCCGCCCATAACGCCCGGTCCAGAAGTAGGTGCCACGACCTCTTGTTCCTTTCTACTGTCTTTTTTATAATCTTCAACAGATTCTTGTTAGTGGACTCGGCCAGGCCATTCCCCTGCGGATAGTAGTTTGAGGACATCTTGTGGTAGATGTCATATTTTCTGGTGAACTCCATGAGTACAACACCTATGAACCCTGGATCGTTTTCTATAACTATTGCCTCTGGGACCCCGAAATGGGTAATGAGGCTCTCAAGGAACCCAATGACCATTTCCTGGTCTGCATGCTTAGTAGGAATCGCCTCAACCCATCGAGTGAAATAATCAGTGGCTATAAGGATGAAATTATGTCCCATCGAAGAGTTGGGCATGATGGTCCCGATGAAGTCCAGACCCCACTGTTGAAATGGAGTCTCGGCTTGAATTGGCTGGAGGGGCAAGGGTGCCTTCCTATTTTTGTCGATGAACCTCTGACATTTTTCACATTTTACACAGACTACATGTGCGTCTGTGAAGAGGGTGGGCCAATAATAGCCGGCTCTGATAATCTTCAAGGCCGTAGGCCTTCCTGAATGATGTCCCCTGGGCATCCCAGAGTGGAACTCTTTGAGAACCTTTGGCTTGTCTGATTCCTTGATGCACCGCAATAGGATGTCATCAATATTTTTAAAATACAGCCCCTCGGGGTGTAGTACATATTTCAAGGCATTCAGCCTAAACCTCCTTCTTTGTGAGGCATTGAGATGATTTGGACATCTCCCTATGCTAAAATACCACACCAGGTCATTCGTCCAGTCACTCTCCTCTGATAAGGAGTTGGCAAGGTTAATTTTTATCATTGGATCCTCCCACTGGCAGGCAGAGATTTTAGTTGCAGCACTTCGGGCCAACTCTTGGCATAGAGCCCAACCTCGGATTAGCTTCGTTGGTCATACCTCTATGTCAAACTCTTGGATTTTAGCTATCCATCCTGCCCTCTTGTGACCTGGCTCCCCTTGGATAATGAAATTTCTGACATCCGGATGTATCACAAAGATAGTTATCCGGCTCTGGGAGACAAAGTGCTTGAACTTTCTGAGAGATCTCATGACTGCGTGCACTTGCCGCTCAATAAAATTGTACTTTTCTTCGTGCGGCTGAATCACCTGGCTTAGGAATGCTATGGGGCGCTCCTCGCCATCTTCTCCCTTCTGAGTCAGGACTGCGGCGTAGCTCTCGGGCTCTCCCACCGCGTACAAGATGAAATCCTTGGAGTAGTCTGGATTTATTAATACTGGAGCTTGCATGATTTTGGCCTTGATTTCTTCGAAGGCTTGCTTTCTTTCGTCAGTCCACAAGAATTCAGCATTCTTTTTTAGGAGCTCGGCCATGGGCTTGATCACTTGTGCGAAGTCTGGTACAAACTTCCTCACGAAGTTGATTTGGCCAAAAAATGATTGTAGCCCCTTCTTGTCAACTGGGATGGATAAGCGAAGAAGAGCTTCTGCTCTGTCAGGATCAACTACAAGGCCCTTCTCAAAAATAACATGTCCTAGCAGCTTGCCTTCCTTTACCATGAATACTGACTTCTTCGGGTTGATGGAAATTTCAAACTCATGACATCTCTCAAATATTTTCCATAAGTGGGAGGCATGGTCCTCTCTCTTATGTGAAAACACAGTCATGTCATCCAAATAGATGACAATGACCTTGTTGAGCAGCTCCCAGAATGCCAAGTCCATAGCCCTTTGAAATGTAGCACCGGTGTTAGAAAGGCCGAAGGGCATGCACTGATATGCAAACGTTCCCCATTTGGTGGTGAACGTTGTCTTGTGTTGATCTTCGTCCTTTACCCATATTTGGTTATATCCAGAGAACCCATCCAAGAGAGAGAACCTCTGAGCTCCAACAACTACGTGGAGGATTTGATCAATTTGGGGAAGCGGATAATGATCCTTCAGTGAAGCCTGATTGAGGTTTTTGAAATCCACGTAGAGGCGGATGTCTCCATTATTTTTTCTCACAGGGACCAAATTTGTGACCCAAGATGAGTGCTTGATGGGGTAGATGATCTTGGCCTCCAACATCTTCAAGAGTTCTACTTTCATCATGGCTTCAATTTTTGGGTTCACCACCCTTTGCTTCTATCGAAAAGGTTTTGCATTATCTTCCAGCTCTATAGTATGCTGGATCATCTCTCTGTCATACCCCTTCAAGTCTTGGTAGCACCAGGCCACAATATCAGGGAACTCTTCGCATAAATATCTGATCTGCTCTAGCTCCTTTTCAGTGCAGTCTGCCCCGACCTTGATCACTTTTCCAGGTTCCAGTTCCAGGTCCATGTACTGCTTGGGGTCCACTTTGATTCTGTGGGATATGGCTCTATCGTTCTGATCAAAGAGACTCTCCAGAGTAATCAGTCCTTTCAGGACATGATTATTTTTTAACTGTATCAACCCCTCGTATTGCTCGTCATCAAGGTCTCTACCTTTGATTGTACTCACTTTGTTTATCAAAAAAGTGACGATATCCTCATCATAGTCGAACACCTACTAGTGGGTGTCTTTATCAGGCACAGAAGGCCTGTAGATGGTACGAACCTAGCTTTGGCTTCTAGATAGTGTCATCAGCCGAGACGTACCTGGCTCCAATAGATGCCAGAATGTCAACATGCTTATTCTTCTCATGAGATATGGCTTTGACATTCAAAGAGTCGAATGACTCCATCAGATCCTAGACACGATTACGGTATGCCTTGAGGTAATGCTTCTTGGAGGTGCACTTATTCGTAATCTAGTTGCACACCAGCTCTAAGTCACCAAAGATCTACAAATGTCTTATCCCTAGTCTCTCTGCCTTTCTCAAACCCAAACACAAAGCCTCATACTCCACCGCGTTGTTAGTGCAACTCCAAGCCAGCCTGTAAGTGTAGTCCTTTTGGATCTCGGATGGGGAAACCAGAAGTACACCTGCATCGATGCCATTCTTGCATCGAGCACCATCAAAGTACAACTTCCATAGCTTTTCTAGGGTAGGTCCAACATCTTTCTTTATCGACTGGTCAAGTCTTTCAGGCTGGGTGACGGAGTAACAACCTTGCTCGGTCTCAATCATGGCATTGAAGTCTAGCAAGGAGAACTCATCCTCCACTTGTAACAGCTCGAGGGCCTCTTCTGCCATATCCACCTCTACCAGTTCTTCAGTTGTCAGATGAACCATGTCGCTCTGCTGCTCTTCCCCAGGTATCTTCTCTACCAGAAATGTGGAAGGCTTTTCATTATAGATCTTCAATATTCTTCCTTTGAAGGGCACTTCCATATGTGAATAATCCAGAGATAGATATCCACCCAGCTTCATAGTGAACTCCCTAGAGAGACACATGCCGAAGTAGGGTTCCAAGTCGACCACAATGACCTCTTGGATGACCACTATGTCGAGGGCTTTATGTAGTCGGATCGGGATATCTTTGATGACACCAACTGTCTTGATAGGAGTGTCGTCTAGCTGCAACACACCTTGGTTGCTCCTTGTGTATTCCATACCAATCTCCTCGTAGATGGCCCTCGACATGATAGTAGTGGAAGCACCAAAATCCACCATGTAGTTGTGTACTATATAGCCCTCCATTCGCAAAGATAGATAGAAAGGTGGTGGCCTATTTTTCCCAGTAGCAGATACTATCAAGGGTTGAGCTAACACAACAGGCTGCATCGACTTTCCATCTTTCATGCTCTTCAAGGATTCTTGCAATAGGTCTACTTGCCCTGGGAGCAGAAGAGCCTCGTACATACTTATCTTTGTCGGGGTCTTTTTGAGCTCATCAACTATATTGTAGGTTGAAGTGTTGGCTCCCTCTATCTCTTTCGTTGGCTCATACCTGGTTCGGTATTGTTGCGTGGCTTCGAATCTCTATCTCTTCATCAGTGATGGATACCTCAACTTCTCTTGAGCTTGTTCTTTTGTTTCGGCTAGAGGTTGGGCTACGAGAGCCTTCATCGTGGGAGCCTTGAGCATCGAGAACCTCTCTTTGGTTGTAGGAGGTAAAGGTGACTTGTTAGGTGGTAGCCCAGCAGGCTGCATCCTCTCCCTTCTAGCGTATACTTTCAACGGCTTTGTTTGGGCCGTGGCAGCCTCAATGGGCCTTTTGCCTTCCTTGGTCAAGAGTGACACAGGATCTTCTTCTGGGACTGCAAAGTTGCCTTCATCATCCAAGATCATGTATGCTTCGTCCTCCATGGCGCTGCCCGCAAGGGTCTGAAGATAATGCTGATGCAGCATGCAACCCTCCTCTCCATGTGGATCGTTGCATGTGGAGCACCAGTTAACCTGGTCAGAAGTGCCAGGTTGAACCTCATTGGCAGCATTCCTTGTCGGGGGCCTTTGCGCTTGCGCAACTTGATCTTTTGTTAGTGCCGGGGGAGGATATGGTCTCCTCGAAAGAAACTCCATCTGGGCTTGCTTCTTCTTCATTATTGTCATATCATTGGAAATAGTATGATAACCAGAGGCCAGAGCCCATACCTCCTAAAGGATTTTATTCTGAATGTCATTATCAACAGGCATCGATCGGGCCGACAGAGGTATTGCAGCTAATGGTGGAGGTGCAAAATACGTCGCGTAATGAGGGGGAGCTGGGAGTGTGGGATACTATGGAGGTGGAGGTGGTGGATTAGGATAATGGATCTGAGGCTGACCATAGGGGTTTATAACCGATGCTAGATTCCATGGCTGCTAGGGGTACCAATTTGACGAGGATGGCATTACACCAGATGTCGATGGGTATTGTGACTGAGGGAAATCAAGGTAAATGGGAGGTTGCATTCTATGTGGAAGTCTACCTATAGATATTATGTCTAATTTTTCTTGTTGGGTAGCTTCATATAGGGTAGGGAAAGTGTCAACCCGGGCTATCTTGAGAAGTAGGCAAATATCCAAATTGAAAGACCTCAGGTAATAGTGCATAGCTTGTCCCACGGGAGGTCACAGTTCATGAGGTACTCTCTTCCAGGACCTCGCAAACCTCACGTTGAAGTCTGATATCTCCTCTTGTGGGTGGCATTGAATACTTTGGAACTAATGCAACAATGAAGAGGGATCAATAGACTCGTTGCATCCCTTTACGATCCTGCCTGCTAACTAGGGCCATCCCATGATAGCTCCTTTTGGAAAAGATCTCCACCAGTAGAGAAGCTTCCCTCTCAGAGAAAGGGCCAATAGATGGGTCTTAACACTCTCACTCATGATAGAGTGTAGTGCAGCCAAGGCCAGAATGTCTTGGATGTGCTCGTATGCTATTTTCCCAGAGCCATCATAAGTAGGAATGGATTTCAAGGCAGCGGGGGGCACAACCTCTTGTCCAACTAGAGCCAAGGGCCCTGTGGAGTCAACTGCTGGGAAGAGGTCATCATCATTTTGTTGGGCAGCCATGTCTTCTTCCTCTTTGATCGTATACTCGGTATCAGTGTTGTCCAAAGTTGTAGGTTGTTCTTCAATTTTGGCCTCTTCGACTTTAGCTTCTTCAATCTCGACTTCTTCAATTTCAGCTTCGAGTTCATTTATGTGAGCTTGGTAGTCATCTAGCCTTATGCACTCTCCAGGAGCGTTGATGTCAATTTCATAGAGATCAGGCTGGTTTCCTAGGTTCCTTGCTCTCCACCTTCTTGTATGCATGAAGGCGCTTGGACCGGTCTCATGGACTCAGAGAATATTTAGGTACTTGTAGAGTCACCAAGTGTTCTGATTTGACAGCAATGAAGCGAACACCAATGCTTCGATTCTATTTTGGGGTGGGGAAACTCCCGTGTCCCACCGAGCATGCCAAAAAATTATTGGTTACGAATCTGCCACTAGGATAGGATTTAGTGTAATGCACCCTAGATTCGCCCAGTAGATTGAAAGGCCGGAAGGAAGGAATGCCTTCCATGCCAATCTTCGAAGGAGGCCGACTTCCTATGTTTTCTCAATTGTTTATAAGCTTAGAGTGCAGGAAAGAAATTAGAAATGCAGAAAGAAATGTAAATGTGTTTGTTATGGGTGGGGAGGATAAGCAGCACAAAAACAACCAATCACCACTACTAACAACAATTAAACACAAAATACGTTGCAAAAACTATCAATGTCATTCATCCTATGTATCCTCTACCTTTGCATTCCAAGAATACTTAACTATTAAATACCGATATCCAAAAAGCAGAATAACAGTAAGCAATAACATAAGCAACATGAGGCAAAAATGCTAAGTAAAGGTAGCATACAAGATAAGAACAGTCAATAGAGCCAAGTATATTTTGTATTTAGAAGCAAACGCACAGCTACAGTGGTTCCCTAGCAATATATCCCCCTTCCACCACCTTTACAATGATATTTTTGAGCTATTTATAGCGTAAATTTCCCCCCATTACATTGTTGGACACAGGATCCCAGACCTGACAATAACTGAAAAAGCTGACAAAGCTGACAAAAGCAGCAAAAAGCGGCTGATGTTGACCTTTGTCGGCATGGAACGTGCTTGCAGCAAGGTCCACCTAAAATATTGGTAGCTACGTGGTGGTGTGGGGATGATGCTCCGAGTCAGCTTGACTGAGGGTAACTTAAGTACAATAATTCAGTTCACGCTCGCACACCTCCCGTCACATCTCTAACTCGAATCTCGAGGCTGGACACCTGTCAGAATCTGATAAGGGGAAAAATCTACCTTAGGAGCTTGTATTTCCTTTCTTGCCCGACTTTGCCCAGAATTGGAGCGCAACCAGGCAGCGCAAGGGGGAAGTAGCGCAGTTGGGGAGGCCTCCATGCCTTAGAAAATTTTTGGGCTGGCTTCAACATTCTTTGCCCGAGTGCACGTAAGTAAGTGAGCAAACCTCGACTTCATTACGAAGTTGGGTTGCGCAACACTTAGCTGTTTTGGAGGTACCATGATGGGCTGCTCAACTGCGCTCTTCTTTCAGGGTGAACCCCGACTTCGCTACGAAGTCGGGTTGCGCACCCAACACTTAGTCGCTTCTTCAGATGAATCGCCCAACTACACATGAACTTGAGGGTGCAGCCCAAATTCATTGTGAAGTCGGGTTGTGCACCCAACACTTAGAATTTTTAGGGCTCCACTGATGCCCAGGTGCGCATAGAACTAAGAGCACACCCTAACTTCGCTGCGAATTCGGGGTTCACTCTATACTTAGAAAAACTAGGTTCAGCTCTCTGCACGTTGGCTCCCCAAGTGCGCTCAAGATTAAGAGTGCAGCCCGACTTCGCTACGAAGTCGGGTTGCGCAATACCAACACTTACTAAAATTTAGGGCCTTTTGCCCTCTTGGAGAAATAGTCATAAGAAGGAGAAGGGGGGAATAAGAGAATGAAACTGATGGTAGGGAAGAAAGGGGATAGTGGAGAAAGGGAGAGAAGGAAGAGGGAAGGGAGAGCAACATCCTTACAAAAAAAACTGAAGACATGGCACCCCATGCAAAATGTGGCAACATTCCTGGCGGCTCGTGGGGTTTCGAGCTTGCCTCGATGCAACGAACCAGGATTTTATCCTTTGGGCATAGAGGAAATCCATTCCCCTCATCCTGCTGCTCTTGCTACTACTGAGTCCCCATTTTGGGTAACTATTCTTCTTCAGACTCACTCTTAGCAGTCTCTTCTTATGATTCTTCTTCTTCTTCTCTCTCTGAATCTGAATTCTCACCATCTTTGCCCTCTTGCTTGATAGGTTGCTCCCACTTGCGGATGTGCTTGTATGTAGTCTTGGCATGATCCCAAGCCACTGCCTAGAAGGGCTCTAAATCACTGACAATTTTCAACGCTTCTCTAAATGCCACAACCATGTGCACATCGATGGTGTCATACCTTTCTCCCAGTTCCTGAAGGGTGGTGTTAATCTTGCAAAACCTTGACACCATTTGGGTCACCTGCGCCTCCTGGACTGGCTCAGTCTAGCCATCAATTTCTAATGTATCTACTTCAAAAGATAGCAAATCTAGCTTTACTTGTTCAAGGGGTAGAAACTCTCCATCTTTGACAAAGCTCGAAAATCCAAGCATAGAAAGAGTGTTAAATAGGGCCATGCAAATATTTATTTCATGGTTCAGCACATCCAACATCTTCTTAGCGGCCCTGATATTCTCTATTTTTTCAAAGGAAATAGGGCAATATAGGACATAGTGGGGAATCAAAGGCCCTTGTGCACAAAATATTCAAGTTTTATTGCCAAGTCCAGCCACTACTTCGCTTGGTGTTCAACCTCCTCTACCGCAGGCTTTCCCTGGGCAGATACTTCTTGGATCCTGGATGCGAAATCCATGATGGATAGGGACCTGACCACATTAGCCCTGCATCCTTGTAGCAAACCAGCCAACATCTCCTTGATCTTGTTTTTTGAAAATATAGCCTCCTGGGATGCCTTCTCCTTCAGCTAAGATTGGGCCTACTTCAGCAAATCCTATAGCTGGGAAATATATTCCAACGCTGCCTTCTTTTCTTTTGACAGTTGTTCAACTATCTTCCTTTGTGTTGTAGCCTCCTGCTGGGACGTGGTGAGCTGAGCTTTCAAGTCTTAAATCTCTTTTTGGGCACACTCCAGCCACATGGTGGCCTTGGCTAGATCCTCCTTTCTTGAGTTGTTCTAAAGTTGAAACAAATTCTCTTGATTCTCGAGTCGCTTAACAAGGAGATTGTAAGTCCTGTGATGAATACCATTGATTTCATATTCTTTGATTATATCATTGAAATTATTCTCCTTGATTCAGTGTTCATAATCAGCCTCAGTAATCTCTTGGAGAGGTTTCTTAACTTTAGTGATCAATTTCTCAGTTTGGAGCACCCTCCTATCTAAGTCGAACTTGGTACGTTTCACTGAGGCAGCTATCTCCTCGACTCTTCTTTGTTTGATGCCTTGGAGGAAAGAGGCAGAACACCCTACAGCCTTCATAGCTAGGGGCTGATCATTTGTAATTTTTAGCTGCTCTCCCATGAGTTCAAGTCCTGCCAGCATAGGGTACACTGAGGCTAAATTCTGCTATGACATCCTTCCTGCAAACAATGAAGCAAGAGATATTCCAAAAGATGAGGTCACTTTCAAGGGTGAATGGGTCCTAGGAGAAATGGGTGGTTGAGTGGAAGGTGGAGATGAGGTCTTGAATGATGTGGGTGAGCGGCACGGTGATGTAGGTACGACTTCAGCACTGGCCATAGATAAGGGGTTTAGGGTTTGACACAGGGTTTGGAAAACGTTCAAGTCTTGGGCAAACTATTTGAAAGAATGGGGACTATAGAAGGACTAGGATACAGGCGATAGAGATGATGCGACTAATGATTGCACTAATATAGAGGGGAAAAATGTTACGATAGGGCCAACTAGGATTTGGGTAACTGGGGAAGAGGATGTACCTGCGGGCTCCACCTGAGTCGATGCTTGGAGGACGCCTGCTACCCAAACCTCTGCTTCTTGGGATATCTAGAGAGATGATTTTTGGCATGACTACTTCTGTTCATGGAACCACAACTGTCTGTTGTGCAGCCTCTTTTTTCAATCACTTTGTCTTGGTCTTCTCGCTCCTTTTTCTCTTCTTTTCTCTTGGAGTGACAGTTTACTCAGAAGAGGTGAAGGTGGTTGATGCGACGGGCAATGGTGCTCCCATGATAAATTTGCACTTGGGCTTTGATGGAGGGACACCTACTACCACTGGCCCACCTGTTGACCCTTTTGGCACATTTTATTTTTGAGGCACTACTTCACCGGTTGAATTTTTTGGCTCCTGTTCCTTTTGAGGCGACGCTTCCAGAGCTGGAGACAACATCAGGACCACCTGACTGCTCGTTGGCATCTTGCTAGGAGGTTTTTGAAGGGAGAATTGTTGGGGTGGGTGTTTCCTTTTAAATCTCTTCTTGGCTCCTAGGGAAACATAATGTCAAAATGCGAACGACTCCCATTTGCTAGCGTATTTATCATATAAGGCTGAAAACTCATCATCTACGACCAATGTCTTCTAGTTAGACTTATCGTGTTGCATGCGACACCTCATCTTCTAGCATTCAATGATTTTGTCCTTTTCCTAGCTGAGGGGCATCACCTTTGAGAGGAATTTTCTAAAGCCCACCAAGTCTAACCTATGATATGGATTGCGCTCCAGATCATATTCCACCTCCACACAGTAAAAGTCCTTCCATGATTGCATCCGCTCGATGTGCCATTCCAAGTCTGCGCTTGTTTTATTGCACCTCTCCTCCATGATTTTTGCTTGGGGGTAAATATGCACAAACTTTCCCTTGACCCCAATCGGGTCGTATTTCCAGCGTTGTTGTAGCTGTATCAAGCCCATGTTGAGGAGTTCTTGTTCTAGGTAGATGTGTTGCTCAATTTCATGCACTTGAATGTTCCCCCAGGTAATAGGATACTTGAAAATATGGCCTCTCTTCTTTCCTTTTCCAAATTCCTCTTCAACATAGTCCATTTGGCGTGATGTCTCCATATCGAACTGATGCTCAGTGCAAAAATAGGACAGCAAGAACGACTTCCCTTTGAATTCATAGATTCTGATAAAAATGCCCTGAGTCAATCGAAAGGTATCTCCACATTTGTACTTCCTCAGGTAGTTCGTCATGGCCAGAGGAGGGCGAGATGCCTTACCGTTGAACAGCGTCAGGGTCATACCTAAAAATTTGAAATTGAAGTCATAGTAAGACCCTCTTTTGTATAGGGCTTCCATCCACTCGTACATCTACAGTGGTTCTCCCTTCTCATTTACCCTTTTTAGATCAGGTACTTTGATTCGGTAATGCATATGGTAAAGATACAACCATGCGAGGAATGAGCAGTGCCAAAACTCGGTTGTCTACTTTTGTTGTATCTTGACCAGGTTTGAATGTATGGCATATGCCACCCAAATTTTCCAATCAAAGAAAAGCGAGCGCCTTTCACTTCTTTGTGCAGTGGAGTCATAAAAATCTCCATGTAAGATACACTCTGCGAGTGCCAGCTGATACGGGTGCACCATTCTATCTATGCCACAGTCGAGTACCCATGCAAGGATAATATAAATGTACTTGTTTTTTAACCTCTCCAGGGGTATGGGGCCTGATGGCCATTGTCCTGTTGGCAGTGGGGACTTCAGTTCTAAATTGAGAAACTCTCTCAGCCTTCTTCTTTGAGTGAATCTGCCCACCTGCTCATCCAAGTTAATTATTTTGACAATGGCATCAAGGTCATACTGGAGCCCCAATATGAAGGTTGACTGGACACTTTCTTTGAAGAGGGTGAACAACACCCTTCCTTGGTAGTCGTAGACTTTTCGGGTAGCTGGTTTGTAATATGTCACAATAGACTCAACCAGCTCTGGGTAGTGGTGGATGGGAGGGCACAAGAACCAGTATAGGTTCAAATTAAACACATCTCCAACATGGTGCAAGGGTGAGAATTTTCCTGCCCACTTTGCAATATTGGGTCATAGCTTGGTGAGGCTAATGAAGTACTCGCCATCTTTATACCTGGCCAGGCGATTGACGGGCGATGACGTAGGACCTTGCAATTTGCTTCGCCTCGACCTAGATTTTCTTGTTTGCTCTTGTGGTACTTCGCTCTCATGACCCCTGGACTCCATGCTTTCCTCAACCTCATGTTCTGTATCACTAGACTATGGTTGCATTGGTGCTTTCCCCTTGTCCATTTTATGTTCTTCGCTCATGGTGGTAGAGACAGGAATTTCAGTAGCCACAGACCTTAATTCTACACCTTTCTTCCTCTTAACCACGTAGCTCAAATTTACACTAATAATTCAGATGTTCTGAGTACACCAGGGCCCTTTTCTAGGAATGGAAACGCAAATTGGTTGATTATGTGCCTTGACTATTGAGAGGAAGTGGATGGATTAGAAAATCAATTTTATGGATAAAATTGATACTTGAGTTCCATGATTGCTTTAATGGAGTTCATTGAGAGTATTGCCATTATTGAGGAGGTTTTTGCTATTGCTTTGAGGAGATTATTTTTGGTTACTTATTGAGTACATTGCCACTATTTGAGACCATTGAGGAGATCATTTGCTAGTCACTTTTGGATACATTTGCCTTTCATTTGAGGAGATAATTGTTGGCTATTTGAGAGCTCTTTGCTTGAGGGAGTTGTGCTTATTTCTTGAGAGCTTATTGACATTGCATGAGGAAGATATTATTGATAACCTATTGCTATCACTTGTGGTGATTGTACTTGGTTGGTTGAAGTCCTCATTGTTATTGCTTTGAGAGGTTTCCATTTGAGAGATCATTTGTCATCCATTTGAGAGTACCTTGTTGAGAATTGTTGTCATCCATTTGAGAGTACATTTTTGAGAATTGTTGTCATCCATTTGAGATATCATTTGTCATACATTGTTAAGATCATTCTGGATCATTGTTGTCATCCATTGAAGAGTGCATTGCCATTCATTTTTGAGCACATTGTTGAGTATTGTCATCATTCATTTGTTATCCATTGTTGAGTTCATCATTGAGCCTTTCCTTTGTTTATTTGTGGTTGGGATTTGAGTGCTACTTGAGAGTCATTGGTTGAGCCTTTGGGAAGGCTTTTGGGACAAAAATTTTGTATATATTTGAGATAGCTTTTGTGCATGACTGGTTGAGCCTTTGAGAAGGCTTTTGGAATAGAATTTTTGGATAGATTTGAGATAGCTTTTGTGCATTATTAGTTGAGCATTTGAGAAGGCTTTTGGGACATATTTGAGATAGCTATTATGCATGATTGTTTGAGCCTTTTTTGAAGGCTTTGAGAATATATTTGGGATAACATTTGAGCAATATTTTTTGAGCCTTGTAAGAAGGTATTGAGGCAAATTTATGAGCGGTGAAAGAGATAGGACATAAATAGAAAACACATCAACACCAGTTGTCTAGCTGAGCAAATTAGTGGATAGCCTAGTTGAGAAGATTAGTGGATAGCCTAGTTGAGCATATCAGTGGATCGCCTAGCTGAGTAGATCAGTGGAGAGCCTAGTTGAGCAGATCAGTGGATAGCCTAGCTGAGCAGATCAGTGGATAGCCTAGCTGAGCATATCAGTGGAGAGCCTAGCTGAGCAGATCAGTGGATAGCCTAGTTGAGCAGATCAGTGGATAACCTAGCTGAGCAGATTAGTGGAGAGCCTAACTAAGAAGATTAGTGGAGCCCACTTGAGAAGATCAGGATAGCCTAGCTTTGAGTAGATCAAAGGAATCATTTGTATTGGGATAAGGATCCCTATTTCTTTATGAAATATTATAAGGATAATATCTTGTGGACTACCCCATATTGGGGTAACCACGTTAAATATTATGTCTCAATTGTGTGTGATTATTTGTGCACTTGCTTACTATTGCTATCTATGTTATTAATGCACACTACTATATTTGGTTATCGTAATTGAGGACACTAATTGATATTGGTTTGGAAAGAAAGTAAAAAATGGGTGTTATAATATTCACCCCCCCTCTCAGTATAAGCTTGTGTTCTTCACTAATTTTCAATGAGTGACCTTAGGCTCTTGCATGCACCTTGAAAGATAGTTGACAACAAACATGATATCTGGCCTAGTGTTTTTCAGGTATATGAGACTCCTGATCAACTGGCGATAGAGAGTACCATCTACTTGAGGTGAATCATATACCATAATAACTAAAGCCCTAATTCCATCAGAGTTTCCATTAGCTTACAATTAGTCATGCGATACGTTTCTAACAATGTCTTGGCATACTTTTTTTGTGACACCTTGATGTGGTGCTTCTTTTGGTTCACTTCCAAACCAAGAAAATAGTGGAGAAGTCTGAGATCTGTCATCTCAAATTATTTGCACAAGTCACTTTTAATGGTAGTTATCAATATTTCTGATCTGCCTATGATAATCAGATCATCCATGTAGAGTACAAGTAACACTATTTCAGAACCTTATTTATTGAGATAGAGATTTGCATCTGTAGGAATTCTCTTAAATTTATGCTACAATAGGTGATCATCCATATTAATGTACCAAGCTCGTGGAGCTTATTTCAAACCATACAAGGACTTGACCAATTTGCAAACTTTCTACTTTTGACCTTCCACTTCAAATCCTTCAGGTTGTGACATATAGACCTCTTCTTCGAGATCACCATTCAATAAGGCGCTCTTGACATTCATATGATGTACTTTCCACACAAAATGTGCTGCCATAACATAAAGAACCCGAATGGTAGTCATATGAATAGTAGGCACAAAAATTTCCTCATAGTCGATGGCTTCTTTTTGTGCATAGCCCTTTGCAACAAGATGGACCTTATGCTTATCAATTGTGCCATCTAACTTGTACTTCACTTTGTACACCCATTTGCATCCAATGGGATTCTTTCCATGTGGAAGATCAACAAGCTTCCAAGTATGATTTTTCTTCAGAGACATACTTTGCATCCATAACAGCCTTCCATTATGGCTCACTAAGAGCATCTTGTACTGTGGTGGGTTCATGCTCATAAAATGAAGACATAAAAACTCTATCATCATCCACTTACATATCCTCTATTTCTCTCTCTGTATCTACACAAAGATGCTCAAAGGATTGACAAAGTTCATCAACCTCAGTAGTCTTTGTGGTAGCATTCTCTTATCGATCCATACTACGAGTATGAGGTCTATTCAAATTCATATCTAGTGGTGTGGATATCTTTGAGTCTCTGATAGTACTTCTATACCACTTAGGAATATTTTTCTATGGTGAATAAGAAGGATACTTCTCAATATTAGACTCCTTAAAATCTAGGTATACTTCAAATGTGTTTTGTGATGTGAAAGCTTCATCAAAAACTACATATCTACTGATATGAATCTTCTTGGTCAAAGGATCAATCAACCGATAATCCTTAGAATGCTCATCATATCCAAGAAGAACACATTGCAAGGTCTTCTCATCTAGTTTTTTCCTTTTTTATTTTGGTATGTGCATAAAAGCCTTACATCCAAAAATGCATAGATGAGATATGGAGGGTTTTTTACCACTCCATGCTTCCTGTGGAGTTATTCCTTTTAGGGCATTTGTGGGTGCCCTATTCAGCAAGTACACTACTATGGTGACAACTTCTACCCAAAACTATTGCTCTAGATGGGCTCCTGTTAGCATACAACAAACTATTTCCATGATGGAATGATTCCTCCACTCAACAACTCCATTTTTCTATGGAGTATAAGTAGTAGTGAGTTGTCTCTTGATCCCATGTGTAGTCAAATATGTAAAAAAATCCTTAGAGGTGAACTCCCTCCCTCGATTTGAGTGGAGGATGTTTATAGAAGTCCTTGACTCCTTCTCAATAGATTTCTTGAATTGTTGAAAGTAACTGAAAGCATATGATTTTAGATGAAGAAAGAAAACCCACATATTTCATGAGTAGTCATCTACAAACAATTGAAAGTACCTCCTTCCCCCACAATTTTTTGGTGTGAAAGGACCGCACATATCGGTATGAATTAACTCCAAAGGTTTCTTTGGTCGTGAAGAGCTCTTTTCAAATATTACTCTATATTGATTCCCTGCCAAGCAATCAGAGTACACTAGCAATGTAGAGGAAAGGGAGGGAAGGCCCTTTACCATCTCATATTTACTTAGCTCAAGTAAATATCCAAAACTTAGATGCCCATATCTCTTGTGACAAAGTGAAGTTGCCTCCTTTGTAGAGGTTGTCATGGCAACATGAGGGATGGATATAACATCTAATGCAAACAATTCATGCTTGTATGAAGTTTTTGCATTGTGTTTACCCCTCTTGGTGATAAAGCAACACTTCTTTCCATCCTCAACATGAAAATCAACAACCATATCCTTATCCAAAATTTGAGTTACTGACAATAAATTGTTTACCAATCCTAGGACATAGAGGACTCTATCAATCTAGAATTTGCCATCTGTAAGGTTGAATGAAGCTGTACCCTCACCCTGAACCTTGTAGATTTTATCATTAGTAATAGTGATGGGTTTACCTTCCTTGACTTCATATGTCTTAAACCATGACTTGTAGATTTTATCATCAGTAATAGTGCTTATCTTATACAGTATCTCCCATAGAATTCAACTTTGACTTCAACTCAACCACTCTGCAAATAAATAGTTCAACTATCTCTCCATGCTTCATACTCAAACTATGAAGTTGAGATTGAAGGTGAAGAATGGTGGAATCATTCTTACCCTCATAGATGGTCTTAAGGGCATCCCATGCCTCTTTACCATGTTCTTTGTCAGCTATGTGAGGTTGAACTTCATCTGAAATAGCAAGCAATATGAGCACTCTTGCCTTACTATCCTTCTTGTCAAATGTAATAAGTTCTACAGTTGGTCATGTAGGTTGAGTTGTGTTGGATGATGGTGAAGGTTTTGTTTCTGTGCTAGAGACAACATCCCACAAATATTCCATTTGTAGAATAGCCTTCATCTTTATTTTCCATGGTGTATAATTGGAACCTTTGAGTAATTGAGAATATGTCAGGTACTTGTGGATAGTAGTCATAATGAGGGTTCATTATAACACCAAATAGTCCCCCTTTATTTATACCTATCAGGTCTTTATACCGAACCTCTCAATATACCCGCCATTACGTGAGGGAGACTATAAGTACATGAGAGAAGTATAGTAAGTGGTACATAAGTGGTACTAAAAGGGAATCATTTTGTTTATGACACCTACCATAGGTCTTTCCTCATGTGTGGGGCATAACTTCCCCTAAACACTTTGGAGAGAACACTTCGTCAAGATTTACGTCTAACAACAATAACGATTAGGGTAGTGAATGGAGTGAAAAAATAATAAAATGGTAAACTTATATCTCCTCAATAATTTATAGATAACAAGCTCAAACATCATTGTTGCAGCTATGTTAGGTGATAGATATAGTAGTCCAAAGCATGACAGCTTTACTTATAAGTGTGGGCCAGAGGTACCGTGTATACCGAACACTGTGGTGCAAATAAATTGCATGAATGGGTTCAATTTTTGGGGACTTAATTGTGCTTGATTTTACTTAATGATGTAGTGCAAATGAAGTGTAAATGCAACTAACAACAAAAAGTGCCCACAAAAAATAAAATTTTAGGTGTCGGTTTCCACCGAAAATGCACCTAATTACAATGCCAAATTGCTTTTCAAATTTGAAAATTCACTCTCTATTCCCCCTTTTTCATCCTTGTTTTGTAATTGTGCAATAATATGACATGAAAAAATGCCCCCCCTTGATTTTGCAAAATGGACTAGGATGAAATTGTTGAATTTAGGGTTTGTTTGCAAAGGTATTTAAAAAAAATATTTATTTTGAAAGCAAAAAAAAAAAATTAATCAAAAATTTTGATACTAATTAAATATATAGATTTATTTATTAAAAATAAAATAAAATATAATTAAGAAATTAATATTTAATTAATACAAAAAAACATTAAAAAAATAATGCTTAAAAAAACAATTTTTTCTTTTACCTTATGTTGTCGGTGGGATTTGATCCCCTGACCTGCTGCTCGGTTGTGCCTTATCGCTCGGCCTCCAACAGACCGAGCTAGCATGCTAATGGAGATATAGGAGGATGAGCCCCTATTTGAGGGAGAAGTGCACCTGATCTACCTCCATCAGGTGGTGCTTCCTCCTTCGCTTGGATGCTTTGTGGCGGCTCTTCCTTCGACAGCACAACCTCCGAGTGATAGTAAATTTTTTTTTTAATTGTTGTCTAGCCTAGTTTTGGTTGCAACACCTTCAGTAAATCAATGAAAATGCCATCACTAAAACCTTCTGATATCCAGGCATCTACAAGGATGATCCTTCACTATTTTTTGTGTGCAGTTGAATCACCTTCACATTTAACATCTGCAACTTCATCAAAACTGGATCTAAGGCTCGCATTGGTTGTCAGAGTCACCTTCTAGTCTCAAGTATCATTTTTTAATCGATTTTCTAGATCACACAGAGTGTGGTTCTGGAATGGAGCAAATCACCATATTAGAGCAATCAACACATTGCGATGGTCATCGGTTGAAATATGATTTGATGAATATGATGTTATTGTCTACCTTCTATCCTCCACGACCACACTGAGAATATTCTCTGCATCTTCTACAGTTGGCATTCAGCCTTCGGTCCTCTATGTGTATGATTCTAAGCCCATAATACGATGATGTCCCTGTATGCTAAACTACAAATTTTAAACTTCCTTCAAATCTCCATGCACTGGAAATTTGCAGACTATAGTCATCAAGAGTTTCTAATATGCACGAGGATCAATAAAAAACAAGATGTTGTCCATACAATTCTAACCTGAGCTGTGCGGTCCAATCAACAATGTACTTAAGGTTTGACTACCTTCGGGTAGTCTATGCCACCCACAATCTATCTGTGCATGTCGTAATCCACCTCCATGTGTCATGTTCTCTTGCTAAAGAAATAAATTTTGTTGTGACTTATCACCACCTAGGGGTTCGCATAGGCTTAAGTTCCTATCTTACTGTGTCATCTATAGGTCAATTCTATCCTACATGTCCAGTCAGTAGGTCGCGTTCAGATGTGGTCTTATCACGATCTGATTTGCAATGGTCCACGTCGGTCAATGCAGACTACCTTGTGCCAAGGTGTCCATGTCGATGTTCGTAGACCCACAAGTAGGGTTTTAGCCACATGTGGTAGTAGCACCTCCATCCCTAATAGGGTTATTGGTTTTCAGATCTAATCATAGCCTTCGTTAGACTATCTTCATCCACTAACAAATCCACTCTTGTGTTGGGATCTATACCAAGCACAGTCCAGTCGTTCATGAATAGGAGGTCCTGATCACATCAGGTAGGGTCGATTCCAACTAGAGTACCACTATCAGAGCAATCCATGGTATATAGCTCTGATACCATATTAAATGAACCAAAATCAATCAAACATTGTATTCATAAGGAGTGATTAAATAATACAATCATAGGCTAATATTAGCCTATAAAAGTAGGATCTAATAAACCCCCAATTAAGGTAGCTAACAACTCAATAACAATAAAATATTTGCAACTAACAATAGCCTACGTCTAAAAATAAAATATTCTTAGACTTACATTAGGGAAAATAATGAAATAATATAGGTTAAAATAACCTATCGTAACAAATCATGGTTGAAGCAAAATGGCGACCTGGTCGATAACAATTGGTAAAAGAGGTTAACTGCTAGACTGTGTAAAAAAGAAGATCCAGGATAGGATTGACAAGAAGTATTAGCAATATGTCTACTCTTAGAATGTCTTAAGTCCTTAGTGGGTTACAATTATGGGATTTTGATCCATCAAGATGCTTATTCAAGAAGAATCTATTCCCCATTTATGTCTCTTGACAAGCTTCAGGTTGCTCTTCCATTCGTATCTCTCTACTTCTTCACCCCTCCCTCCTAATGGGTTGTCGTTAAGCACATCATTAATTCTCAATGAATTTATCAATCCAGGGTGGTGTCTAAGGCTATTTATGAGAGAAATTTCAAGCAGAGTTGTAGTTCAATTCATTTGGAAGCAGCAGGTCTTATTGGTAGAATTGATTGTGTGGGGGTTTTGTGTCACTTCTACCCCTAAATTGCATAAATTAAACTTTAATCTATTTGCAAGAATGAAAACTAATTGTTAATTGCATAAATGAAACCCTAGTTACAGTTACAAGAATGAAATCTAATTAAATTGCAAAATTGAAACTCTAGTTATAGTTGTAGAATTGAAAGTCTATTTAATCTTGCAATAATTGAAATGAAGCATAAAAACTAGATCCTTTCAATGCTCTATAATAGAAGGTTGTCAATCTTCTGTGCAGGGTTTTGACAACAAAAACAAGAATGCAAGGAAATTACAAAAAACTTGTAAATTGCTGAAAATGGAAATTTGTAGTGAATTGGAAAGTTGTTGGGAATGAAAATAATAACTAGATCTACCACTAATCATATCACAAAAACATTATGAACAAGAATTAAAAAACTAGGAATGTTAGCTGTGCAAAAGAATGAAAATGACAAGTTCACAACTTATTCTGTTGTAGCAAAATCAGAAGAAAACCTGTTTTTCAGTCCTCCTCCTAGGTCTGGAAGTGGCCAGCCTCCTTTCTCAGAAGAAGGTTTGAATTCTTCTTTAATTATTACTCACACTCAGACATAACAAAATAAATGGAATGAAACTGCACTTTTATTGCTTCAGAAACATAATTACAATTCTGCTAAAAACTGTTACAGGTCTGAAATCACTATTTTATTATCTCCCTATTTATTTTCTATCTCCTCTATATAATCTATCCAATATATCTCCTAGCTCAACCTGGATGGGAGCTATCTTTTATATATGCCTAAAATCTAATTACAAACAGAAAATATGTTGTTCCTGATATCCTACAGAATTTCCTCAGTTTATCCTAGAAGAGGATCAATTTGATCTTCTCCATAAATGGTGGCTTTGGACGGCAAGGACAACAAAGTTGGATGGGAGATATTTTCCCTTAACTTTATCAACCTTCTTATCCCCTTTTCCACCACAAAAATTTAGTCAACAAGTCAAAAAGTACATTCTGTTTTCATTCCAAAGATAAGTGGCTCATTCCGAAGATACTACAATTCTCATTCCGAAGATTCGCTCATTTCGAAGATACTGCAGTTATCATTTCGAAGATCCACTCATTCTAAATACACTGTGTTTTCTCATTTCAAAGACACTATGTTTTCTCATTCCGAAGATATTTGTTCATTCCGAAGAGATTGTGTTCATTCCGGAGACACTATGTTCATTCCGAAGACACTGTGTTCATTTCGAAGATATTTAGAATGATCAACTGTGTTGACTCCAAATGGTTTTGGCTGCATTTCTTAGGTGTATTAGACCTCAGTATCAGATTTCAATAGTCTTCATTCTTCCTTGGATGTGAATTCCATGCCTCGTCATTCATTGGAAGCTGGCTAGAATTTATATGGAAAAACCAGTTTTATGCTACACAGTAATAAGTCTTTGTACTATTTGTTGAATTTAGATAAACTAATGCTTAATGATAATAAAAATAAGACTATTTAAGTGTTGCTATAAACCTAAGCATGAAAAGTAACATAAAACTATACAAGAACTGTTAAAAATCATAATATAATGTCCTTAACACTTCAATCATGCAAACAGTTAATACACAACATATTAAATCAACTTAACTAGCATATAAGATAATTCACAAGAGTTTTAGGTAGTTTTAACTATTTAAAACATGCTATAAATTAGGATTATCCAGGCCTCATCATCCCCCCCCAACTTATATTAATGCATGCCCTCATGCATTGTAGTGGGCTATGGAGTCACAAATGTCCATACTCATATTCCATGTTTCATAGAACAATTTAGTGCTTGTGTAATTTCTCATGAAGGTTTCTGAGTCATTCTTCAAACTGATCATCTAGTTGGGAATCCTCTTCAAAATAGGAGTGAACCAAAGTAATTATGGTTGGATTCTTGAATCTGAGACCTACCCAATAATGTTGCATAAAGGTATTTCTTTGGATTGACAAGGCAATGCCTCAGAATGGAAGGGCACTGCTTCAAAGTGGAGGGGCACTACTTCAGAATGAGCACCTATGTCTTCATCTTCCCTAGATAATCTAAGTAGTAACTGAACCAAATCCTCCTCTTTATTTGATGTAGTTGATTGTTCGTCAACTTGTGACAACTTGCTTTTTAGTTTCTCCACTTTCTGCTATAATTCTCTAATTTTCTTTTCATGTTTTTCAATAACATCTTTTCTTTCCTCAATCCATCTCATTTTTATTTTTATAACACTCTTGGCTACTCTTAGTTGTTTTGTGATTTCCACCTCCTCTTCTTTGTTCTACTCAAAACCTAATACTGACAAATCAACTGCAGTTTGCTGCTTCAACAACGATCTCATCCTTTGCTTCAGACCCCTACTCCTATACAAGAGGTTTCATGAAATTATCTATGATTACATCCAAATTCTCAATGACTTGTTGCACTTATATGACATCAAGGCTATCCTGTTTGGTCTTCTCTTCAATCATTTGTTCTTTTATCTCTTTTTGTTGGAGTCTTGCAGACCTCCTAGTACTTAATGTATATTTTCTCTTCTTGCCCTATTTTCTTGTGGTAACAGGGGCTATAGGGATAGCTTCAAGCTCTTCACTGGGAACTTCACTCTCCTATTCTGATAGATAAATAACATATTTAGAAAAATGAACCCTCTTCTATTTTATTTTTTTGCTATCAGTTTCAGCCCTTCTTTTCTTAGTCTGTGAGGTTGATGGTTCTAGAGAAAAATGCTTTGTTGCTTTTGCTTGGTGTGTTTCCTTCTCTGCAATAACATTTTTTTTTAGCCTTTTCTTCTTCCTCAGTAGCATATTTTTTATAGCAACATTTCGTATCCTCTTATCCTTCATATTCTTCTTCAAAAACTACATTAGTCAGGGTAGAATAAAACCTATTAAAGCTTCTAGGGTTTCCCATAAAATGATGTTGGCACACCAGTTTAATAAGACCATGATGATGAGGGCTCTTTTTTTTTCCTCTTGATAATTTTTTGCCATGCTCTATAGTTCTTAGTGCAGGTATTCTAGAAAATTCACTCTAAATTTAGGTCGTTGCCTACAATGCCTGAGGTGGTTTAAAATTTTGAAATAATGCCTTGACAAAATTACATACTACCCTTCATAGGTTGAAAAATCTGGTAACCCATGTGGTTACGTTATTCCAGGGTTCTTGTAGGCTGGCCCTTTTTCATTTTTCACTTCATTTCTCTATTTTGATGCTGATAAGACTGCTCTCTTCTGCTACTATAGTCATCTGCTAGGTCACCGATTTCCGGTTTCTATAGAATTACAGTGTTTGCTCTTGTTCTTCTTCAAAAAGAACTTTTAATTTTTTTACTTTTCCTTGTAATCATTAGCAAATATGTCTTCGGAAAGAAAATATGGCACACTTCCTTATTCTGTGCTCTGAAAACCTGGCCATCAATCATTGGACATCTTTGCCATCAGATTTTCTTTACTATTTTTAGCTCGTCCATTCTGCATGCAAATTTTCCCACATGAGTGGTTATTAGAAATGAATGGTGGTGGCATGTTTGTTGTTTATTTTCCTTGTGATTCTCGTATTTCCTCTATGGGTGTAAAATATGAGATGAATCTAACCGCAAGCCAGCTGACATGTGTCAATGATCACGTGGAGTAAAAACAATTTTGCTGACTATGTTTTTTTCTCCCTCCTTGGATGCCATGTGGAAACAGACTGTTAAATCTTCATTTCGAAGATTATGTTTCATTTCGAAGACTAAGCTGGGCATTTAATCCGAAGATAACCTCATTTCGAAGATAAACCTTCATTCCAAAGACAAACCTTCATTTCAAAGATAAACCTTCATTCTGAAGACACACCTTCATTCCAAAGACAAACCTTCATTTCTAAGACAAACCTTCATTCCGAAGACACACCTTCATTTCAAAGAAAAACCTTCATTTGAAGACAAAGGCTTCATTTCGAAGATACCACGGTTATTGAAGATATAGCAGTTATTCTGAAGACATAGTAGAAACCAACATTTTTCTCTTTCTCCAAGCATGTTTTGTTTATGCCAACTCTTATGAACATTTTTATACTAATTGTTAATTGTCATATACTATATATCAAATATTTACAATGAGAAAAGTGCAAAAAAACATATATACCTGGTTAAAACAAGTTAATGCAAGTTTTGAAAGATGATTGTTTCTGTTGATATTCTGTTGAGGCTTCCTGCAACACTTCAAAAATAAGTGTAGTTGGTGAATTTGTACAATGGTGACTCTGAAATTTCAAGGTTATGCATGCCAAAAAACTGGTTTTCATGCATACCAACCCAGTAGTGCCTTAGAAAAGATTTTCATTGCTGAGTTATTCATTTTTCTCTCTCTTTTTTTCTTGGTTTCCTTTTTTTTTTTTCCTCTCTTTTTCTCTCTCTTTTTTCTTGATTCTGATTATGCCCATGAAGGATTTCATGATTTCCCTAAAATCATGCCCATGAAGGAATTCATAATCAGAATTTATTCATCTTTTTGTTTTCTAATTTTTTTGATTTTTTTTATTTTTCTTTTAAGATTCAAAGATATGATCATTTGGAATCTTCATCAGAAGAAGAAGCCTCTTCCGTCAAATGTAACTGTGTGAAATACCGAGCAAATTCCACCTTTGTTAGTGGTTTATGGTACAACTGTAAAAGATGTCCATTCACCACTAATATCCTCCTTACATCATCAACTAAATAAAGTTGAACAACTTCATTCTCAAACTCCCCTAGTTCATCCTTGCTGCTCTTAATGTGATCATCATGCCACATTTTCCATTTTTTTTTAGTGAACTCTATTTGGTGAAGTGCTTCCAACCAAAGTTCATCAAATGCATTCAATTGCAAAATTTGTTTTTTCTGTACCTACAACAACTTAATGCCAAATGCTAAAGATGCATAAAATGTTAGTAAAGCATTAGGATGTTGCACCAATATATCAAACAAATTTGCTCCCTGGTTTTTATTCAACCAACTATTCTTGTTCAAAGGTTGTTTTGGCTATATTTCATATTGTTTTGTACCAGGCTAATTTGAATTGGTTCTTGGAGAAACATTTTTATTTACAACAATGGAGGCCAAAACTAAAGTATTATTTTCATTTTCCTTATGTGTTCTAAGAAACTGTGGGCTTTCTGTACAATCATACTTAGGTGTAATAAGTTTACCTGAAAGTAAGTTAACTAATTTTCCACCTTTTTGTATGGTTTTAAGATATACTTTTTTTTTTCTCTTGGTTTGCTACAACACATTTCTTGAACAATCCTATTAATGATTGGTACAACTTGAGGTAAAGGGATTGTAACAGTTAAACATTATAATTCCTTTATCAAATCTTATTGTGAAGATGTTATTTTTGATATCTTAGACTATTCAAAATATGATACTTTATTTGATGGGGTATCTTGTTCTTCTTGATGTTGTTTTATTGTGGATTTGTTTTCATGTTCATTATTTTTAACTTCACTTTCTACACTAATAAGTGGAATAGGTTCAACCAATGGTTCACCTGAACACAACTGAGTTTTAACACAGTCACTAACATTTATTAGGGCTATATTTTCTGATTCAACCACAGAGACAGGGGTTACCTGTTTAACAGGATTTGGACTGACCACAGGTTGAGTTGAAAATAGAGGTTGTTTTAATTTTTGTTGTTGTTGTCCATGATAGAAATTATGGATATAATTAGACAAATTTAATTTTTGTTTTTGAAAATGTTGCTACCCTTTGTACAGATTTTGATGTTGTACCCATTGATATCCCTGTAATTTTGGCTGCAACCATGGTGGATGTTATTGATTCCATTGTTGTTGCATCCATCCATATTGAGACCATGCTTGGGAGTATGCCCATGGTGGTTGACTCCAACATTGTTGAAGTGGACCTGAAGTAGACCATGGCATATACCAAGGATTATTTCCCCAATGTGCAAGAAATTGAGAAGCATTCTGATATGGAAATTTATGAAAATTATTCCCTTGTCCTTGTCTTACAAAATTGATTTTTTTCATAGGTTGAGATTGTTTTTCAAAGATACTTTTAAGTTCTGGCAATAAACTACACTGATATGTGGGGTGCCCTAATTGACAAATGCTACATGTAGCAGGTATAAATATTTTGTTCAAAGGACAATCATGAAGAAAGTGTTGCTTTTTACATTCTAAACAATAGATGGCTAAAGATTCATTAGATTAATTTTTTTCATCTAATGTTCTATCATGTACTAAAATATCAGTCTCTTTCATGCATTCTTTCAAATCATGTTTTTCATTACCAATTCTGTGTTTTCTATGCCTTGAATGAGAGTAATTTTTATAGAGTTTAATAATTTCCTGAAATTTAAGTGCATTTGTATATCTTCTTCCTAAGATATCCAATGCATTCCTAGATTCATCTTGTAGTCCCCTTAAGAATATGACTTTGCAAATTTCAGGTTCAACACTTCCACATCTCTTATGAACAAAAGAAAATATGTCTATATAATCTTCTAAGATTTCATTTTCCTCTTGTTTCATTGTAAGAATTTCATCATTTTGATTCTTGACTTGACAATATTCTTGGTATCTCTCCAAGAATATGTTTTCCATATCATCCCAAGTTCTAATTGAGTCAGGTGCTAAGGTGATAAACCATCGTAGAGCTAACTCTTTAAGAGTGGAAGGAAATAGTTTGAGCTTTTGATTGTCATTAGTGTAATCATGAGCTTGACATACAATTTTAAACTTAGACAAAAACATATCAGCATCTTCGGATGTAATTCCCTTGAAAGTTGGTAATACTGCAGTTGAAATGACCTTCATGGGAGCATTTTGATTAAGATCTAGTTGGATGGGATTTTGAAAAGTTTTGGCAGGTGCACTAGTTGCACTAGAGTGGAGCACATTGTTGGCTCTACCTTGATTCTCTTGTGAGCCTTCCATTGTAGGTTCCCAAAAACAATTATAAATCTTGTCAAATTTTCCTGATTGTATGGATTTGTCAAGAGAAAATGGTGTTGAACTACTTAATTTTCCTCCTTGTAATGATTTCTCAAAGGATCTTGCAGTGTTGGAAGTGGATGATTGGGATTCTTTGAAAATTCCAACATTTTTGGAAATAAAAAATTTAGACATTTTTGACATAATTTCAACCTCTTGTGAAATTTTTCTTCTTGTGGTTTCTTTCTTATTTCCTAAATGGATTGAAATACAATTTACCAATAACAATTACTTATACCAGTCATTACATTCAGATTTTACTCTAAAATTCACAACTTAGCATATTTAATAATTATTGGACTGCTTTTCACCTTCTAACAACACCGTGTTCCCCAACAATGGCGCCAAAATGATGGGCTATCGTTAAGCACATCATTAATTCTCAATGAATTTATCAATCCAGGGTGGTGTCCAAGGCTATTTACGAGAGAAAGTTCAAGCAGGGTTGTAGTTCAGTTCATTTGGAAGCAATAGGTCTTATTGGTGGAATTGATTGTGTGGGGGTTTTGTGTCACTTCTACCCCTAAATTGCATAAATTAAACTTTAATCTATTTGCAATAATGAAAACTAATTGCTAATTGCATAAATGAAACCCTAGTTACAGTTGCAAGAATGAAATCTAATTAAATTGTAGAATTGAAACTCTAGTTATAGTTGCAGAATTGAAAGTCTATTTAATCTTGCAATAATTGAAATGAAGCATAAAAATTAGATCCTGTCAATGCTCTATAACAGAAGGTCATCAATATTCTGTGCAGGGTTTTGACAAAAAAAACAAGAATGCAGGGAAATTACAGAAAAATAGTAAATTGCTGGAAATGGAAATTTGTAGTGAATTGGAAAGTTGCTGGGAATGAAAAGAATAACCAAATCTACCACTAATCATATCATAAAAAAATTATGAACAAGAATTAAACAACTAGGAATGTTAGTTGTGCAAAATAATGAAAATGACAAGTTCACAACTTATTCTGCTGTAGCAAAATCAGAATAAAACCTATGTGTCAGTCCTTCTCCTAGGTATGGAAGTGGCCAGCCTCCTTTCTCAGAAGAAGGTTTGAATTCTTCTTTAAGTCTTACTCACACTCAGAAATAACAAAATAAATGGAATGAAACTACACTTTTATTGCTTCAAAAACATAATTACAATTCTGCTGAAATTTGTTATAGGTCTAAAATCACTATTCGATTATCTCCCTATTTATTTTCTATCTCCTTTATCTAATCTATCCAATATATCTCCTAGCTCAACCTGGATGGGAGATATCTTTTATATATGCCTAAAATCTAATTACAAACAAAAAATATGTTGTTCCTGATATCCTGTAGAATTTCCTCGGTTTATCCTAGAAGAGGATCAATTTGATCTTTTCCATAAATGGTGGCTTTGGACGACAAGGACGGCAAAGTTAGATGGGAGATATTTTCCCTTAACTTTATCAACCTTCTTATCCCCTTTTCCACCACCAAAAGTTAGTCAACAAGTCTGCAATGATATTTCTTATCATTTGCTAATAAATTTACAAATATATATATTGCCAAATCGAACGAGGAACAAACAGGAATAAGAAAACACGATGCGGAATAAAAATAAAATCAAGGCCACTTAAGGTGGGCACACCCTTGCGCAGAAGCAGCAGATGAAAAAGTATAAAAGATATGATAATTTTAATTCAAACCAACTACGGTGAATATATATAATAAATTTCTATCTCTTGGAGAAACATAGCCGACGCTGCTATGTTTGGACTGCAACATGACTCCCCTCCTCGGAAAGCTTTGTCCTCAAAGCTGGAAATGTCTGGAAGATACTTTCAGGTTCCCATGTTGCATCTTCCTCTGATAAATCTTGCCATTTAATGAGAAATTCATGAATCTGACGTGATCTCAGTTTGCGGACTCTATGTTGTAGTATATCTTCTGGTTGGAGATGTATGCGTCCTTCCTCATCGAGCACTGGTAATTCTGATTGACTTTGTACTTTCTGACCAATTACTTTTTTGAGACACGAAACATGAAATACCGGGTGTATTCGTGAAGATGTCGGTAGCTCTAATTGATAGGCTACTTCTCCAATGCGGCGCACAATTTTGTAGGGACCATAGAATCGTGGGGCCAACTTCTGGCTGGACTTTATCTTTAATGAGGCTTGTTTGTAAGGTTGCAACTTGAGGAACACCCAATCTCCTATATTAAAAGTTCTCTCTGATCGGTGCAAGTCTTGTTGTTGTTTCATACGATTCTGTGCTTGGGCCAAATTCTCTTTGAGGATGGTAAGCGTAGACTGCCTTTGTTGGAACCAATCATCCACTTTAGCTACTTTAGATGATCCCTGTACGTAATCTGCAACTTTTGGAGGTTTGGTGCCATACAATGCTTCGAATGGAGACATCTTAATTGAGTAATGGTAAGAAGTGTTGTACCACCATTCCGCTAATGCTAACCAATGGCTCCATTGGTATTGTTTATCTTGAGCAAAACATCTTAAGTATGTACCCAAACATTTGTTAACTACTTTTGTTTGACCATCTGTTTGTGGATGGTATGCTGAAGACATGTTCAATTTGGTACCACTAAGTCGAAATAATTCCCGCAAAAAGTTACTAGTGAAAATGGGATCTCTATCACTTACAATATTCTTTGGCATACCATGTAATTTGAAAATTGAATCCATAAATACCTTTGCCACCTTGCTTGCGGAAAATGGATGTTGTAAAGCCTGAAAGTGAGCATATTTGGATAACCGGTCTACGACGACGAAGATTACTGTCCTGCCTTCTGATTTTGGAAGACCTTCAATGAAATCCATGGATATATGTTCCCATTGTCGTTCAGGGATGGGTAATGGTTGTAATAATCCTGGTGATTTGACTGTTTCTCCTTTATTTCGCTGGCAAACTTCACATTCTGCTACCCATTGTTTGACTTCCGCTTTTAATCCTTTCCAACAAAATGATTGTTTGACCCTTAAATATGTCTTCAAAAATCCTGAATGTCCTGTTGATGGAGAAGCGTGTGATTCGTCGAGGATTTTTTATTTGAGTTCTGAATTATGTGGAATGTAAATGCGGTTCTTCTTCCGGAGGATGTTATCTTCATAAGAGAACCCAGGGTGTTTGGAAGACCCTATAGATAATTCATGAATTATCTGAGCAGTTTCACTATTAGACATCCATTCAATTTGTAATTGAGTTACCCATTGGGAACAAGGACCTGAAATAGCATTGATGACTACTTCATCTTCATATTTTCTGGACAGCGCATCGGCAGCTATATTTTCCTTCCCTTTCTTATATTCAATAACGAAATCATAGCCTAGAAGTTTGGTTAACCACTTATTTTGTTCTGGATAAGAAAACCTTTGCTCCAAAAAATGCTTGAGGCTACTATGATCTGTTTTGATAATGAAGCGGCTACTGATTAGGTAGTGTCTCCATTTTTCTACTGCATGAAGAATAGCCAACATTTCTTTTTCATATGTTGATCTTCCCAAAAAAAATTCGGAAAGCTGTTTACTTTCAAATGCCAAAGGATGACCTTCTTGCATTAATATAGCCCCAATTCCTGTTCCTGATGCATCACATTCGATAATAAATGGTTTGTGAAAGTTGGGAGTTGCTAAGACTGGAGTTGTACACATGGCTTGCTTAAGAGCTTCAAAAGCTAAAGTAGCCTCGTCCGACCAACGAAAAGCATCCTTTTTTGTGAGTGCTGTGAGAGGTGCTGCAATCTTACCATAATTCTGTACAAACTTGCGATAGTAGCCTGTGAGACCCAAAAAACCCCGAAGTTTCTTGATGGTTTTAGGTAAAGGTCACTCTTGAATTGCCTTAATCTTATTGGGATCGACTTTGACACCCTCATGTGAAACTATATGACCCAGATACTCGACTTCTTGAACACCAAATGAGCATTTGGAGCGTTTAACAAATAATTTTTCTTTGTGTAGGATGTGAAGGGCTTTATCCACATGATGTAAATGGTCCACCCAAGTTTTGCTGTATATGAGAATATCATCAAAAAAAACTAACACAAACTTACGGAGGAATGGACGAAACACTTGGTTCATGAGACTTTGGAATGTGGATGGTGCATTAGTGAGACCAAAAGGCATGACCAAAAATTCATAATGACCTTCATGAGTACGAAAGGCCGTTTTGGGAATATCTTCTTCTCTAACACGGATTTGGTGAAAGCCAGAGCGAAGGTCTAATTTTGTAAAAAAATTTGCACCATGCAACTCATCTAATAGGTCATCTATGACAGGTATAGGAAATTTGTCCTTGATAGTGAGTTTATTGAGAGAACGAAAGTCAGGACACATACGCCAAGAGTTATCTTTTCGTCTAGCCAGGACTACAGGTGAGGAATAAGGACTAGTGGTGTGACGAATGACTCCATGATCCAACAAATCCTGAATGATCTGTTCGATTTCTATCTTTTGTGGCTGAGGATAGCGATAAGGACGACTGTTAGGTGGGACACTTCCTGGCATCAAATGGATGGCATGATCATGAGATCGTTTAGGTGGTAATCCTTTAGGTTCTTGGAAAACCTCGTCGTAATGTGTGATGATATCTTGTAACTCAGGTGCAATAATATCCGAAGTTGCTATCGATTGTTTTTCCAAACAATTAATTTGAGCTATAAACCCATATCCACCCTTTTTTAACATCTTTTCCATACTATGAGAGCTCACCATTTGTGTTGGAGGAGTAGTAATGCCTTGTAAGTGAATGACTCGTCCATTTTCCTTCCATTCCACAAATAATTTTTTGAAGTTGAAGCTAACTGTGTCTAATGTTTCCAACCATTCAACCCCCAAAATGACATCAGAATTTCCCAAATTCATGACAAAAAGGGAGCCTAACCGGTATAAGTTCCCATCTTTATGGAAACTTGAGATGTGCGACCCACGCATTGTGCGTTCACCCCGTTGGCCACTAAAACCTGGAATTTGTCTTTGTTGGAAGAGTTAATGAATAAATTCAAGGCTTTTGCTGTTTTGATGTCGATAAAATTGTGGGTGCTACCGGAATCAATTAGCACATTCACCTTTTTCTCGCAGAGAAATCCTGGTACCTTGATGGTATGGTGGGCGGTTAAACCCATGAGAGCATGCACTCGAAATTGCCATTGTATCCTCTTATTTTTTGTCTATAGTACCTGGCAGGTCTTCTGGCATAGGTTCTTCTGATTGGTAAGGTTCATCCTCTTCCCCTTCACCTTGATCACCTTCAATATGAAAGTTTTGTTTTTGGGCACAAGCTTGTTCCCTGGGGTGATTAGTGCGACATTTATAACAAAAATATCTTGATGGTTGATCATTTCTACGAAAGGAATTGTTGCGGTACGAAGGACGACTATATGTTTCCCGTTGTGCAGACAACTGGTGTCTCTTCTCGGCCAACTTGGCTAATCTTATACAACTGTTCAACAAGGTTGGATCGTGCATGTCTACCTCCACTCGAATACTTTCTTTCAAACCATTGCGAAATGCACCTACCACTGTGTCGGGACTAAGGTCTCGAAGTGTATGGTAGTAAACTGGTAAACTCCGAAACGAATTCACTAACTGACCCTTTTTGTTTAAGAGATAACAATCTTACTCGTGTAGGATGATGTAGCTCCGTCATCAAATCTTTCTAAAAAAGAGGTAGTGAATTTTCTCCAGGTAATAATAGCTACATTCTCTTTTTTAAGCCATACAAACCATTGGTAGGCCTCAATGCCTAATTTTGTTGCAACGAAAGGAACTTTATCAATTTCCTTAATTTGATATAAGTCAAGGATGCCTTCCATTTTGGCTAACCAACCACGAGGATCATGACCTTCAAAAGTGGGCATATCAATTCGTGGAAATTTAATATTAGGGCCTCTTGGTTGGTGATAACCCGTGTCCCTTTCTTGATTTTGGTTATACCGTTGTCTTTGATAGGGATCCTTGTAATTATCCCAATCACCCTATTTTTGTTTCCAATCATCATTAGGATCACCATTTTCTTCATTTCGTTGGGCATGGGAGTGATTTTGGGGATTAGAAGTGGGATTAGGTTGTGTTTGTGCATTCACAAAGTTTTTTAGAGTGAGACTCAAGTCGTTTATACTCTCTAGTATTTCGTGAAGAGACTCCCTATCAGACATGGCTGAATTACTTGAGTTTCCTTGCGTGATGTTTTCGGGAGTTGGGGAAGGATTAGTAGCCATAGGATCTACTAGGGGATGATGTGGATTATAACTACCAATTTTAAAAGGAGAAAGAGAATTTTTAGTACCTGGGCTGGTTAGCTCTTCTTATGTTGGGATTGGTCATTTTTGAGCTTGATAATCGACCGTCAGCACCTTTTGTCCACTTTTTGCTCATGCACTTGTTAACATAGCCCGCTTAAGAATCCGCTTCAACTGCCGCAAATTTTGGTTGACGTTAGCAAAAAATTGTGGGTTCCGCTTCAACTGTCGCTCCAACTGCGACGCGGATCTGTATTTTTCTGGCTCACCTCCTTAACCACAACTTTTGACGACTTCAGCAACTATTGACAACTTTTAGCAACTTGTGATGACAACTTTTAGCAACTTGTGACGACTTTTAGCATGACCTATGCGACACGAGCAACTTGAACACGCGAGACACCTGTGACGACACGAAACCTTTGGACAGCGCGGACGCACACACGATGACTGGAGACGCGGACGCACAACCTGACAGCAAGACAGTGGTCCGGACACGCTAGACGACACACGATGACGACACCGGGGACGACGACCTGACAGCAAGACAGTGGACAGGACACGCGGAACGACACGCGATGACGACCGGACAGCAAGACAGTGGACAGGACACGCGGGACGACATGCGACGATGATCTAACAACAAGACAAAGGACAGGACACGACCGGACAACAAGAGACGAACGACACTGACACCACCGAAAGACGACACGCTCAACCACACACGCGCGTAATTGCAACGGAGGATGTGACCGAAGTCACAAATACAAAGACGCGATTTCCTCCTTATAAACCAGAAAATGCCCAAACTACGCCCAATGTGGGATAAAGCTTTAAAACCACACCCTCAATAATTTTCCGCTGACGTCAGCCGGATATTAAACATAAAAAACCTTAGCAAGCTATTTTAATTAAAACAATTTCGTGCCTTTTGATTGGACGCCGCTGTGCCTGAGAGAATACGCCGTTGCGTTCGGATAGGGGACTGCGATAGACAACCAGAGCCCCTGGATGCTGGAATACGCTGGTACCGCCATAAGACCGCTTTGCAAATGCAGGGAAAACTATGATGCGAGGTGAAATGCAGCTGGGTATTGCGCAACCGAATGGGCGTGTTTATGAGACCGAAAAACTCCCGGAGATCGCCGAATCTGATACCAATGCAATGATATTTCTTATCATTTGCTAATAAATTTACAAATATATATATTGCCAAATCGAACGAGGAACAAACAGGAATAAGAAAACACGATGCGGAATAAAAATAAAATCAAGGCCACTTAAGGTGGGCACACCCTTGCGCAGAAGCAGCAGATGAAAAAGTATAAAAGATATGATAATTTTAATTCAAACCAACTACGGTGAATATATATAATAAATTTCTATCTCTTGGAGAAACATAGCCGACGCTGCTATGTTTGGACTGCAACAAAGTCAAAAATTACATTTTGTTTTCATTCCAAAGATAAGTGGCTCATTCCAAAGATACTGCAATTCTCATTTCGAAGATCCGCTCATTCCGAAGATACTGCAATTCTCATTCTAAAGATCCACTCATTTCGAAGACATTATGTTTTCTCATTCTGAAGACACTGTGTTTTCTCATTTCGAAGATATTTGTTCATTCCGAAGAGATTGTGTTCATTCCGGAGACACTGTGTTCATTTCGAAGACATTGTGTTCATTTCGAAGATCTTTAGAATGACCAACTGTGTTGACTCCAAATATTTTTGGCTGCATTTCTTAGGTGTATTAGAACTCAGGATCATATTGCAATAGTCTTCATTCTTCCTTGGATGTGAATTCCATGCCTTGTCATTCATTGGCAACTGGTTGGAATTTATATGGAAAAACCAGTTTTTTGCTGCACAGTAATAAGTCTTTGTACTATTTGCTGAATTTAGAGAAACTAATGCTTAATGATCATCAAAATAAGACTAGTGAAGTGTTGCTATCAACCTAATCATGACAAGATAACATAAAACTATACAAGAACTGTTTAAAATCAGAATATAATGTCCTTAACACTTCAATCATGCAAACAGTTAATACACAGCATATTAAATCAACTTAACTAGCATATAAGATAATTCACAAGAGTTTTAGGCAGTTTTAACTATTTAAAACATGCTATAAATGAGGCTTATCCAGGTCTCATCACCTCCCCTTCACCTTCCTCTCCCCTTTGTTGTTAGCAACTCTTTTAGTTGATGATAAAAGTCCCATTGTCTCAACTATTTCTTGTTTTACCCTATTTTTGCATTTGCTTTGCAACAATCCACTCAGGTGTTTGCTTGTTGTTTCCACTTCTTGTCTTCCTCATGCTCCCACTTGCAACAGTCCTCCCTCTAATGACCACCATGGTCTACTCCTTTTGGCATTTTTTTTTGTGTGATTCCTATCGCTCTTGTTGATTGAGCTCCTGTTTCTCCCTTTCGGCCCTATTTTTCACCATGTCAAGTGTTTCCCTTCTTCTTATGTATTCATGTTCCTCTTATTTATGTGCCCTCATTTCCTCTTCATGTTTATCTTTATCCCAATTTCATTATCATTACATTTCCTAATCCTTATGGGTTCCTATTTTTTCCATGAAATGGAAAACCCCTGTAAGTCACCAAAGTGTGGGTGAAATTGTACATCCTTCACCCACTCTTCCCTTTAGGAAGTGATTCCCTTTACCCAAAAGGAGTCCATTCATTTTTTTAATACGTTACTAGATGGGTGGAAGGTACCAAGTGGTGGTGGTAGCATTCATGGGTGAACCAAAGTGTCAGGAATATGGTGGAATGAAGTAGGGCAGGACATATATGGGCGGACCTTTTTCCTAAGAGTCTGGATGGAACATTCTTGAAAACCTACCCAACTCCTTGGGAAGATATCCAGAGTGACCAACAAAGGTGAAATATTGGGTCAACCCCACCCTAGAGAACAAGTAAAATCCCTGCCCATCTTGGGTGGGGAAATTTAAGCACCAATTTGGCAAAACATTTGGGAGAACCCATCGGACCCCCCGCAAGCAAAAGGAAGTACCCGCTCGACATGCAAGGTTTTTTCCACTGCCATTAATTCAAACGAAAGACTTGTCCACCACTCCAGCAATTCGAGTACCTTACAACATACATAGAAGTGACATATTTTTGGTGCAATTATACCAAAGTGCTTCAATACCTATCATTCATCGCCTAGCCATAGGATCACCAATCGAGGAGAAGGACAAGGCATTTGAGCAATAATGAACTGGGTAGAAGATCAGAGGGCCTAGATTGATCCAAAAGTACCTACCACTCTTCCACAATATCGGTACCTCTTAGTGGAGCTATGTACCAGAGCAACACTCACCTACTACAAGAATCATCTTCTCGCCTATCACTATTAATGTCCAGATTTTGAAATCTATGTAAATATACCTATAAATAGTGGAATACTAGTCATTTCAAAGGACGACTCTTTAGCTATTAAAATTTTTAAGTAAGGTTTCCCCTATATAATACAAAATCTATATTATTTTGCTTCTAACTATGTCTTCTTGTTCTTCATTGAATGTATGAATATTCAATTCTTTATTTACCTAAGTATTCCTGTGTTATTCTAGTATTTGTATTTTGTGGGGTGTGCTTGAGCGACTAAGGGGGAGCATGTTCATTATATGTTTTGGGAGTTTATTTTTGCTAATGTCATCCAAGCAAGAGTGCTTTGATTTTGCATCTTGGATCTCATGCACCCGCTCGTCGGTATTGGAATTCACCTCTCGCTCGTTGTTGATAGAGAGCTAGGACAAGGATGTCATTGGGAAATCTAGTGTAGGGCTTATGTTTCGAATGGGGTATTGCACCTGCATAGGTCTTGATGTGGCTATACCCATCCTTGTGAGTTTGGCTACAACCTTTTATTTATTTCTTTCATATTTCCATTTTCCCTTTCCTTTTACAACGTAGAGTAGCTAGAATTACATCAAGGAATTGACCTTCTCCAAAGATCGTTCACCCCACCCTTTTGATGTGGTGGTCATTCTATGTTGCTTGGTACTTATCCATCCACCCCTGCCATGCACGTGGTGCTAAATTGGTGACCAAAATTAGGGCACCAAGTCCTCATCAAACACCTCATTCAATACTTCCTACATCGCACCATCTACCAAATTTTACCTAGGACTATTCCTAAGGACTATGTCTCCCATTTGGTGGTACTCCTCTACCATTGTTTAGATTTCCAAGAAAATTAGGGAACTCCCAATGTTAGTGAGGTTTTTCCCACCTATTTTATTCCTTGAGTTTCCATGAATCATAGGTTTCATGGAGGATTTTTGGATCTATGTTTTAGGGTTCTTCACTCCCCCTACATTAGGTTTCGATCCTGACCCTCACTGAGAAAAGTGCTCTAGAGAATGGCCTCACATTTTACATTCTAAATAGATACTAGGTATATTTTCATATACAATGGCTTGAGTCTAGGATCCTAGAGGGGTTTCTAATTCAAACGAAGGAGCCCAAATTTTGGGTCTGCTATCATGCACATTTGGGTCATGATCATCTTTGTTTTTCTCTAGTAGTCAAATTGACCAAAATTAGATCTATTGCCTTGGCCATACCCCTAAGAATATCCTCATGCCATAGGTAGAAGGTAAAACCCAAGAGATTAATATAGATGGAAACTAAGTTAATCTTCTAGGTATTTAGCTTGAAATCGATCCTCTATTTTTTGAGAAACAATCCTCTTTTATCAAATAACCAGGGGCCTCCACCCAAAATTCATTTCAAATCCTCTTCACAATTTATTTTAATAATAAATAAATCTTTAGGCATTGCAACTATTTCCAATGATCCCAATGACTTCCATTTGGTTACTACCCATTTCTAGATGGAATCCAAATTTGGTCGATCCCCTTGAAACTTTTCCATCAAGTTTTAGGTGCCTTTGTTTAGAGTAATATTTAGCGAATCCATTAGAACCCTAATATTATTTTTTACCAAGGAGAGATCAAAAAGATACTTTGATCCCCAACTCTTACTACCTATCACCATCAAAGCAAACAAATTTCTTAGGTCAAAAGGCCTAAAAAGTTCCTGATACTCTAAGCTACAAGCCCCAACCTCATAGGTGATAGTAGTAAACCCATGATTAACTGCATGATCCATAGGTTCCGCCTAATATTGCACCTCACTGAATCCACTCGTGTCTTAATTAGACACCATCTGTGATCCCATCCTCATAAAACAAGCTATTGAAGCAACCATCCCCACAACCAGTAAACCAATAGCACCAAGGACCTCTTGGTGTCTACCAAACCCCTCCATTCTACTAACTTGATCATCCAAAAAAACCACCTTCCCATGATTTTCAAAATTAAAAGCTTCACCCACCGACTCATAGTATGCATCCAATTCCATTTCACAAAAACCCTCTAACATCACTACTTAGATCTCGCTCCTCCTATGGAACCTCCACTCCACACACCTCTGACATCGCTACTTAGATCCCACTCCTCCTATGGAACTTCCACTCCACACACCTCTAATATTACTACTCAGATCCTCCAAATCCTGTGGAACCTCCACTCCATGCACCTCTGATGTTGTTGCTTAGATCCTACTCCTCATATGGAACCTATTGTTATAGCACTTCAAAATGTTCTCCTACCATATGATCTTTTGATGAACCACAAGTGTTGAAATAAGAAGTTAGAAGGTAAAAAAAAATTTCCAAATTTTACGTCTATCATAAATATTCTATATCTATGACAAGCATTGATATCTAGAGAAAATATAGTTGTGGATTTGATAAAGTGAAGTGTACCATTGATTTTGGCCAATCTCTAGTGAGTTCTTGTTCTATAAGAAAAATGTTCATCAAGGGTTCCAAATTCACACGAGTTGTCTATCCCTCATCCAATGGCCTATGACATTTCATAGAGTTGTCAAAGTTGTCAGAGGAGACCCCTACCATTGGTCAAGTTCTAGATATGTGGCAGATACACCAACAACCTATAGAATAAGTAAGTAGATATCCCATATAGCGCTCATCTATAAGAGCTCCACTATTAATCTTGGTAAAAAACAAGACCTAATGGTCCATAGATACTTGAAGCAAATATTGATACATCTGAGATCGATGACCTATATTGTCTCAAGAAGCTCTTAAACATTAATGGCCCATGAAAATGTAGAAAGAATTTTGGAGAACCTTGGTCATAAAGTTTCATGTATCATCCAATATTAATGATCAACAACCTGCATCATCCCTAATATCCATTTCGGCAACAGCTAAAGGACATCCCCCACCATTTGTCAAAGGGAAATAAAGTGAATAGTTGTAGGGCATATCTTCCACATTTTTTTGGCCTCATGGACCAAGTCCTCTTTCTTTGATTGAACTCTCTATGACCATACATATGGTAGTTGCATGATATCTTCACTCTATGTTTAGGATAAACTAATGGTCAAATATCATCCAATCCAATGACTAGTAAAAAATGCTAATGTATCAAAGAGCTACATCAATTGTTTGGTTGAAGAAGAAATAATCCTATCCAACATGTTGCAATACTGGAAAAGGTAGCAATGGTCTATAAAATTTTATCACTAGTCTTTTACCTTCCATAAATAAGGAACCTATGTAATAGATAAAAATCCTTATTAGAGGTAACACTACATGCAATCGTACAAAAAGGGATATTTGGGATATTAAAGGTAACAAATACATAAAAGGCTACAATTCCATCTACCTGCAATATTTTGTGCATTATATTCTAGAAATAGTAGTTGGTGTCTTAGAGATAATAGTGGTGGAAGTTCTAGCTCTCAAGGTTGTGGACCCTTAGACATTGATAGCTCCAGTCCCAGATACCTTGAAGCCGTTAACTCAAATGTGATCCAACCCCTTGATTGATTAGGGAGAGAAAATTTTGAATTGATTGTACATTTTTAGGGAGAGAAGCCCTAATTTTTCTTATAAATCGTGGTTTCATTTTTATTGTAAGGCATTGGAAACTACTTGACCACTCCTAATACCTGGTCTTGTGTGTATTTCCTTTATTTTTTGTGTAATAATGTGGACTTAAGCCTTGAGTCATTTTGTTGATGTCATTCAAGCCTATTTTGATCTAGCATATCTATACAATTTTTTATAATGTATACATAAACTTGTGACTAATTTTACTATATCTTGTTTTTTGTATACTTCTTATGCGTGGATGCTTGTGTGTTAGATCAAAATTATGTTTACTTTGTAGTTGTTAATAGATGATGTATATATTCATTTCATTCTAATTATGCATAGGAGAAATATTTTGTACTTGGCATATCACCTTTATTAGTTTAGGTATTATTTTTTCTGCAATCTCTCTCTTCCTTATCCTTTGAATGTATTCAAATAGTTTAGGAAGGCGAGCATATATATCACATCAAATGAGGAGCTAGAATTGGAGAATCCTAGAGGTTTCCTTGTGGGTTATCCCATGCTCAAATAGCTTCCTGATTGTGTTGCTCAACATGAGGCATGAGTGTTAGGTGCACCTAGCCATCACATAGGAGACCACAACATTTTGAATAGTCAACACGTACCACTATCCCCAACCCCAAAAGTTAGAGTTAAAAAGGTTGATTCAAGAAATGTTGGAATAGGTTATTACCCATCCTAGCATAAGTTCTTATTCATACACAATGGTAATTTTTCAATGCAAAGAAAATTATTGGCTCATGTATCCTAATTTTTACCTCTCAACAAGATTATAGTCAAAGATAATTTCACTATTATAGTTAGTGATGATTTATTTAATGAATTGCATGGTGCTAAATATTTTACCAAGAATGACTTACATTCTAGGTTTCATCAAATTAAGGATAGAGAAAAGTATATTCTTAAGATTTCCTTCTATACATATGAATTTCATCCTCTTCTTTAAATGCTTATATTATTTTTATTTGATGATATCCTAGTTTATAGTTAATCTTGGGTAGCTCATTTAGTTCATGTTGAAAAAGTCCTTCACCTTTTACAGAATGAATAGTTATTTATCAATGTCCAAATGTTCTTTTGGGGTATTTAGAATCAAATACTTGGGTCATATTTTATCTCATATAGAGGCTAAGGTGAATCCCAACAAGATCAAGACCATGCAAGATTAACCTCTACCCAAATTCTTCAAGCAACTTCTAGGATTTTTTTGGTCTTAGAGAGTATTACATGACATTTGTCAAGAATTATGGAAAGACTATAGACCTTATCACTACTCTAACTAAGGATTTATTTATTTTGGTTAAATGTGGCTAACAAGGCCTTCAATTCCTTAAATAAGGTTGTGTGCACCATCGCTTTTTTAGATACTCTTGAATTTAGCAAGATACTTTATATTAATTATGATGTATTAGGGATCAATATTGGGGTTGTTTTAATGTAGGATGGCCACATTCTGGTCTTTGATAATAAGAAAATATCCAACAAGAATTTGGTTCATTCTATTTATGAGAAGGATATGTTAGCCATATTACATGCAGTAGAGAAATGGAAGCCTTATTTGTTAGTTCATTGCTTCATTATCAAAATAAACCATAGTAGCCTTGAGTATTTATTAAAACATCTCTCTTATCTAAAGAAAAAATAATATTTGACCAACTTTTTGGGGTAAGACTTTTCCATTCAATACAAGAAAGAAAAGTAGAATATGATGGTCAATACTCTTTCTTGCAAATATGAGGATGTAGTTTTTGTCAATTGTATCTGTAATCATCTTCCCCTATGGATTTTCTAGCTTTATGAGGAATGAAATTTAGATCCTACGACTATTCACTTAATTCATGACGTGGAGTTTGATAACCTACTTATTCCATTATTCTTTTATGTTGATGAGTTTCTTTAGAAGAATGATTGCATTTATCTCACTTGATCTTCCAAGGTAAAGACAAATATTCTCCAAGAATGACATGCTTGACCATTGTTTGGGAATTTTGGGTTTCTCAATACCTATCAACAAGCAAAAAAATCTCTTCCTTGGAAAATATTTAAATTTGATGTCAAGAAATTTGTGTTTAAATGTTACGTGTGCCAACAAATAAAAGGATAAATAGTTAAATCTCTTGGATTGTTGCAACCTGTATCTATACCAAATTATCAATGAGATCACATCTCCATTGATTTCATTGGTGGTATTTCTAGATCAAATTACAAAATAATTATTTATGTCATGGCAGATCACCTTTTAAATTATTCTCATTTACATGCCCTACAATTCTCTTTCATGACCAAAAAGGTAACCAATATTTTCTTGACTCTATTTTAACATGTATGGTATGTCCATGTCAATTTTCAATTATCATAATCTAATTTTCATCAACAAATTTTAGGAGTTATTCACTCTCAGTGGTACTCAATTGCATATGACATCTTCTTATCACCCTTAGTTGAATGGCCAAATAGATATTTTGGACAAATTTTTGGGTACGTACCTCAGATGGTTTTCCAATACAAATAGTATCAATGGGTAAATGTATTCCCTTAGCCAAATGGTGTTATAATACTTTGTATTATTTTTCCCCTATATATCCCTACTTAAATCATTGTATGGTTATAAACCACCATCTATGAAAAATAGGTTCTATGCTCCTCTAAGGTGGACTAAGTAGATGATTTGCTTCAACAACATTAGATTATTCTCAAAATCCTTAAGGATAATCTTTGTCAATAACAAAACCATATGAATCAACGATATTATTTGCACTACTTTGAGTGGTAATATGTAGTGGATGATATGGTCTTTTTGTGGCTTTAACATTGTAAATAATTGTCCCTTAAGACCAAGTCTAATTAGAAGTTGTCACCTTGGTTCTATAGTCCTTACAAAGTGGTTTTCCAAGTTGGGTAAGTGCCATATTTGTTGGAGCTTCCTCCTACTTCTAAAATCCATCCTATCTTTCATGTTTCTTATCTTAAACAAGTTATTGGTTAGAATGTGTGGTTCTAGATAGAGCTTTCTCTATTATATAAACAAGGGCAAATCAACCTTTAGGTAGAAGTAGTCCTACAATCCCAAGTCTATAATATGTGGTCTTATCAAGTGTAGGAGTATCTCATAAAGTGAAAGAATCTATTGGATGAATATACAACATGGGAGTCAACAATCCTTCTCTACTCATTTATAGCTTTGAGAGAAATGATTTTTAGGAGGAACCATGTAATGGATCCAATATAGCCATATCGACTGCATTATTTTTACCTTGGGCTCTAGGTAGCTCATTCAACCCTTGAACCTTAGGTTTAGTTTTGTTAGTTATTTTAGTCTATAAATAATTGAGTTATGTTGTAGTTGTTTTATCATTCATAATTGTAATATTTTGTCACCTATGGTGTGCATATGAGACTTCATACTCTCTGAGTGGCTACGAGACTTTTCCCTATCCAAGTGGTTAAGATTATTTGGTATTTTCAAGATATGTTACTCCCTCTATTGATTTACTATTATGGAATTTAAAATATATTTTGATGAATGCTTTATGTTCCTATAATTATGATTTTTACCAGTACTGTTACTATTTTTGGAAGTTGCTATATTATAATGGGAGAACACCATATGAGTTTTTGTAGAGTATAATACACCTCCTAGTAGCACGTACCTGACTAATCTCCTATGTATTTGGACCCTCCACTTAGCATTGGTATCTAATGGGCAAGTTTTATTGTCTATAAAATAAAAAATGTCCCTATGACAAGGATCATCAAGAGGAGTTTGACAATTTATAGTACTAATATCAATGGTGTTTACATCTATAGAACCCTCAATAATAGATATAACAGGTTTGTCATGATTTTTTACCATAAAATTTATTTCACCAATGTTTTCTTATGGTGAGAGTTTGCTAACTAAAGCAACTAAGTCAACTTAAATATATTTTCTCTTAAGGAAGATATTGAATATCTCAAAGTAAATAATGAAGTTTTTAGCAACATTATAATAAGGTATTAGATATGGTGTTTTGACTAAATGTTCACCTCAATCAATGTGGAAATTACCTAGCACTTTGATGTGTTGGATATTTTTCTTTTGGGTTGTCAGAAGTCCAAAGATGAAGGCATCATGTTTTGCTACATTATTAGTGATATCAAAGAAAAATAAATGTAATGCCATGGAAATAGTAAGGCCAAAAAGTACCTTGATAAAATGTTTAACTCCTACCCTCATACTCATTTTTAGCCCCATAAAAGTGAAGGATCTAGGTATCAATATGGAGGTCCTCTTTAGGGTTTGGTTCCCTTGAGGTAGCCACTTTTTTATTTGTTATTAGACTTGTACCTAGTATCAAGAGATTCATGAGATTCAAGCATAGCTTTCTTATATTTGATAAGAGTACTAGAATTTTGGATTAAAATAGATGTAATGGATGAAGGAAATATCACAAAAGTATGTGGGGTACAAGATACAATCGTTATGTATTCATATTTTAAATATTCTTTAAAGGTTGTTGAGAAGGATTAAGTATTATTGTAAGTTTATTAGCAATCACCTATTTCTTTACTACCTTTTGGGTTACAATATAAATATCAAACTCTTGCATCATAGTTATATTTTCATCATATCATGTGTCACTAGGGATGTAAGGTTCATATAGTAGCATCTGATAGAATCTATTTTAATGACCACAAGTGACTTGGTACAACATATAATGCTTTAAATTTTTACATGCAAAGTAAATGGCCAAATAGTCTCTATCCATATGAATGTATTTGATTCTTATTGGAAATATTATTCAACTTATGTAATACATAAAAAACTCGTTATCATCATCCTATTTTATAAGTACAACTCCTAAGGACACCTAAGTAGTTAAAGTGTATAAGTTAATTCTCTTATTAGGATTAGGTGGATACTACTTGTGACCCATTTTAATTCCATATCTTTCTTTAGTAATTGATTAAGGGATTAGCCTTTAAAGCTAAATTAGGTGTGAACCTTCAAATTACCTTAAGCTTTCCCAAAAATTAATTTATCTCATTGATAATATGTGTGGAAGGCATAACATCATTGGCCTTCATTTTATCATGGCCACACCTATTCCTAGTTGAGACAACATAAATCCTAGAAGCTTGCAACTAGTGACATCAAAAAACCCTTTTTTAGGTTGAGTCGAATACTATAGTGAAATAATTTATCAAATACAGTCTTAAGGTTAGTTGAATGGTCAATCCATTTTCTTGACTTACTTAAAAGGTGATCTATATATGATTCTACTATCTTTCTAATGAGGTCATGAAACACTATTATCATATTCCTTTGATAGGTTGATCTAGCATATTTCAATCCAAAAGGTAACCATATAATAGAATGTTATTAGGAAATTATTACCATCATAGTTTAGAATCATAATACTTTGAGTGGAGGCAACCACTAAGCACAAGATCCATGAGTTCACAAGTAGTTGCAAGTATTTGTTATCCTATTATAGGTTGGTATGTTGTAGTAGGCAATATAATTGTATTTAAATATTCTCAAATCAATAATGCAAATAATTGAAGAATTCCATCAATAGTATCAGAGTAGGAAATCAAAGGAAGATCCAACTCTCCTTTTGATCCATCAGGAATCAATGCCTTTATGAGGAAGAGCATCAGATATTCCTCTTACTTCAACATGAGTAGGGATAGAAGTATAGTGACTTCTTCCTCCTTAGAGGAATCCAGTCCATGGATTGTATTCCAACCCCTCTAATCATATATTAAACTTTCCATTCAATAGCATAGTGCTCAAAGCAATCATCATTGTTCCCATATTGTTGTACCAACAAGCTCAACCAAATGTTTTGTTGGCATTGTCACCTCCATAGAACATAGCATTTACATATTGCCAACTTTTGTCATTTTCATCATCCACTTTGGCCATGCATGCCTAGGATAAGATCAATGATAAGTCTAATTTCCACACCAAGAGATTTGCATGTGTTAAACAAAGCTAAACCTAAAATATGTTGGCAACCATATATCCAACAACAAGCAATCCACGTACCATTGATGACTAGCACTTCTTGATATACCACCCTCTCCATGATCATATTTGACCACATGCCACCTATTTTTCTCTCCTCTACCACAATTTACCTCCTAATATCCAATCCTTAGATTTTAAAAATTTATCATTTTTAATCAAAAATCTAAAATAAGTAGCCATTTGCAAGGATAAACGAGCAGCTCTCAACACTTGACCTTAGTTGCACGATCCTTATCTCCATCAACTTGTCATAATGTTGATTTTCTATAGTATTCAATGAGGTGTACAATATTCCTATATGAATTGACCTAATTTTCATCATTGTCATTTCAAACTCTTTATCTTCATGGATCGAGTCGTCCAACTTCTTCATGATAACAATAGTTTTGTGGTTTATGATATCTTTTTAAACACACCCAAAGCGACCCTCTCAAAGCTTCCTTCTAAAGTTATCAGTGGTCTTCTTCAGAGTGTTGTAATAAAATATTAGAAGACAAGATCAAGGCTTCATCAATAGAAGATTTTCCATATTTATAATTTTCTTATATCTCATCCAAAGAGACATCAACACTACAACCAACATATGAGGTGCTCCTATGCAACAAATATTTGAATTTCAAAGTGAATTACCCGAACAACAAATAGGAGGTAATCACTTTGAACTATACCTTGGGAACCACTACGAGCCCAAGGACAAGGTTTATAGCCATATGGGGCTTACCTAAATGCCCTCATTTACTAATTCAAGAGCATGGTCCATAAAGCCCTCAAAGAAATTTCTAAAAAATGAGCATCAATGCTTGCACTAGTCATGATCCCTTGATGCATGGAGATTTTGTGTGTTAGTTAAGATATTTATTTAATGCTGAGTATACAAGAATATTCAACATGAAAAACAAAGAGATTTTTTTAAATCACCAAGAATATTCCTTGGAAACTTTGATTGGAAAAAAATACCTCAATCCCCTACACCTATTTTTTACCTGCAAGACACTATTGATTTCTCGTAGTTTGAGGTATTAATCAATTTATTAATATAGGTTTATATATACTCATTGGAAAGTATTTTTTGAGGCCAATCTAGTGGAATTTAAATATTTCATTTTGTGAAGATTTAACATGTTTAGTGGTACATCAAAGTTTCTATTACCCAATTCCTAACTATTATGAGGAAATAATTATTCTTCTTGGAAAACTAAACTTAAAACTTAACTCGTGTTTTAGGAAGTATGGGAAGTTGTAAATGGATCCACTAGTCATCTTAACATATATGATGGACTAATAAAGTTTGACAAAGTAGATGGAAAGGCTCGATTGATCATCATGTTTAGTGTCTTTTATGAAATACAATAATTCATTCATGACTCAACCTTAACTAAAGATGCATTGAATAAGATCCAAATAGTATTCAAGGTCAATAACAAGAACCAAAGATTTTTCCTTCAAATCCAACTTCATTGCCTAAAAATGAAGAATGATAAATAACTTGATTCATTCCTAAGACAAATTATAGAGTTGGATGCATCATTACAAGCCTCAGAAGAAATAGTGTTTTATGACACACTTGTCCCCCATTATTTTGAGATCTCTTCCCTCGTAATATAATGTGTTTGTGACAATCCTAACTGTCATTGAGAAAATACCAACATCTAAAATTTTGGTGAATCTAGTTTAAAAAGTGGAAGCCTCTTATACATCTCAAGATGATCATGTTCTCCTTTTAAAAGTAGAAACAACTAGTCAAAATATGTACAAGACCTCAATACCACTTCCAAAATCAAAGAAACAATTCTCACATGTAAAATATGTGTTAACTTTATGGAAAAACTATCACACATTGAAGGAATGATGGAACAATCCTTTCACAAATGGATCCTCTTCTCAAGCAAAGAATTTATAGTATAAGAACTCATTAATTAACAAAAAAAATTCAAATTAAAAGAAGATACATCAACAACATGGTAATGTTGATGAAGACGACCACTTAGAAGAAGAAGAGTATGACCACTCTAGAGAAGAATAACATGTATATGTTGCTCATGATCAACTAAATCATCCTAATGATGTTTGATATGTTGATTCTAGAGCAATGACATATGACCAATCAAAAAGATTGGTTCCAGACTCTAGATTGTTCCAATTATATAGGAAAGGTCTCTCTAGGTGATGACACATTCTATGATATCAAAGGTATAGGTGATGTTAAATTATGACTTGGGTCAAACACATGCAAGATAAAAAAAGTCTTGTATATTCCAGGACTCGCTAAGAATCGAATCTCTATTAACCAATTACTCAACCATAATTTGAAGGTTGAGTTTAACAAATGACAAGACTCCAAGGTATCTCTCATTCGTGACAAAGATAAAAAGTCTATGATTATTGAATACGGTAAAGGAATAGGAAAAATGTTTGAACACCATATAGATCATCATGATAATCAGACATTAATTATCAATTTTAATATTTTTGTATCACTCTTGCATTGATAATATGGCCATTTAAGTTTTGGTTATCTTCTAGCACTTCAAAATAAGCACATGATCAAAGGTCTTCCTTGAAAAAATCTACTCAAAATTTTCCTTGTTGCTTAGCTAGAAAGTAACATTAAGATCCATTTACTTCTTTAAATATCAAGCCAAAGGACCTTTTAATCTAGTTCATACCAATATTTTTTGATCCATGGCTCTAAGCTATAATGACTTCCAATATTTTCAACTCCTTGTTGATGATTATACATGCAAATTTTGGGTATTCTTCTCACTAAAAAAGAATAGTGCCTTTTTCTAATTCAAACAATTTAATTATTAAGTTGAGACATTCGCAGGTCATCATATCCATGTTCTCCACTTAGTTCAAGGGGGTATTTTACCAACAATGAGTTTTTGGATTTCTTGAATAAACATGGCATTCATCAATAATTAACATCTGCTTACACATTTTAATAGAATGTGATGTTGAATGCAAAAATAGAACCATCATGTAAATAATTTATTGCATGTTTAAATATTCTCAACTTCAATCTTCTTTTTGGGTAGAAGTTGTACATACTACAATTTACCTTCTCAACCATTCCCCCACTGCAACACTTCCAAAGAAGCATGGACTAAATACAATCCATCAATTCTCATATTTATGTTTTTAGTTGTAAAATGTATATACACATCTTAAAGGAACAGAGATAAAAATTGGACGTCTCATTAATAAATTTTATTAGGCTATATTGATGAATCAAAAGGCTATAAATTATTTGATCTAACTACCAAAAAATTGTATAATAGTCGTGATGTCATTTTTGATAAGAAAAATGAGTCACCCTTATCTTCTTCACAAGGATCTTCATCCAATTTTGTTTAAATAATACTTCATAGTGATAAATATGAAGAAAATGCTAATGAGAAAGTTTCCTAAGACAACAATGATGAAGATAATAATGGTTATGTGGACCAATTTTCTCCACCACATCACACACAAAAAATATCTAAGTGATATGGTGATGTGGATAATAATAATTATGAAGATACTAATGGAGGATTCATAAAATGAATGTCAAAAGCACTCTCCTCAATGGAGACCTAAACGAATATGTTTACATGACTCAACCAAAGAGATTTATTACAACTAGATAAGAAAAAGGTGTATAAATTGATCAAATATTTGTATGGTCTTAAACAAGCTTCTCAAACCTGGTATATAAAAATAGATGAATATTTGAAAAGCATGGTTTTATTAGAAATCTATTTGATCCAAATTTATACCACAAATAACTAGGGGAGAAGTTGTTATCATAATTGTATATGTAGATGATTTGATCATCATGGAAAGTTCTAAGAAAATTATTCTTTTAGCAAAGGATGACATAAAAATCTCATTTGACATGACCAATCTTAGACTCTTGCACAATTATCTAGGATTAGAGGTGTGCCAAACACATCACCGTATATTTATCTAAAAAATCAAATATGCCAAGACAATTCTTGATAAATATCACATGAATTATTGTAAGCCCATGATGACTCCTATGAAACTAGGGATACAACTCTCACAATTTAACCCCTCTCCACCAATTAATGCAAATCTCTATTTATGGTTGGAAGTCTCATTTACCTAACATAAACTAGACCAGATATCAACTTTGTAGTAAGTCACCTCTCATGATTCATGCAAGAACTAATAGTGTCTTATTAAAATATGGATAAGAGGGTATTAAGGTATGCCCATGGTATCATTGAATATGAATTAGAATTTAAAAAGAACAATCAATTATTAATTGGCTACACAAGTGCAAATTATACAAGATGTATTGATGATCGAAAATCCTCTTCTGATTATGTATTTTTCTAGGACATGGGAAAATAAGAAACAACAAACAATTGCTTAGTCCTCCATATAATCATAATAGCATGCTATAGGAGGATTTATCTATGAGTTAATATGGTTGAAACGTACGTTAGGAAGTATGGGTGTACCACAAACTAAACCAATAACCATGTATTGTGACAATCAGGGTATTTTAAAAAAAATTCATAATCCAATGTTCCATGAGTGCATCAAACACATTGAATTTTAGTGCCATTTCAAACATGAACATTTTCAACAACATAATATTTAGCTCAATTTTTTCCCTACTTAGAAACATGTATACATCTTCACCAAGTCATTTTATTTTTAGGTATTTCAATATTTTCTCTCCAAGAGACTCTAAACTATGATGAAATAAGGGGAAATGTTAGGAAATTATTACCATCATAATCTAGCATCATAATAAGTTGAGTTGTTGTAACCACTCAATACAAGGTTCATGATTTTACAATTAGTTGCATGTAGTTGTTGTCCTATTATAGTATTGGCAATATTACATTATTTGGTCATGTAATAGTTTAAGGTGTTCTTAGTTTAGGTAGTGTTGGGATGTGATTAATATTTATGAGTGTGGAATGTTTATGTGCAATGTAATAAAGTGTACAAGGTTTCAAGAGTACAAGTGTGAGATGTGCAATTTTGAGTGTGTAAGGTGTAAAGTAGGCAAGTGAAGAGTTATGTAGAATTTATGTTATTATGAGATACTTTGTCATTATGAAATAATAGAGAATGTCAAGAGACATGCATGTGGAGAGTCACATGTAATTATATATTGGTGACAAAGCATTGTAAAAATTATCGAACTAGCATAGCTTCATGCATGCTATAGTAGACTTTATTAATAATATTTTTAGTATTTTGTGTACATATTTTTGAGATCATTATTTTGTATGATCTTGGAGAAATTTACCTGTGAGATAATCTGGCAAAACTACCAACAATGGTTTCATAGCCATATTGGTGAAATCCATCTTGGTTCATAACTACACTGAGAGAAATTGTTGATTAAAGGAAGAGGATATTATGAGAACAAATTGCTTGAATATTGTAGAATTTAGGAGAGATAATATCGAGAAGATTGTGTATCTTGAAGGAGCCAAGTCTTATATAAGGAAGGCCATATTTTTGGAAGACAAGCAGTGAGAATATTGTACTTGTAAGTAGTCAAGCCTTGAAAAAGTAAGACTCATGGTAAGAAAACCATAAGTGTAAGAAACCACACCTTGAATAAGGAAGGTTCATGATTTCACTGAAGTTATCTATAATAATTCAAAGACATGATTTCAAATATTGAAGATTGAAGAAAAATAAAAAGAAGGTAGAATATAGAACATTGAAGCATAGAATAAAAAAGAAGAAAAGGGTTGAGCTTGCCCAAATTAAAAAATATTGGAGAATAATTGACAAGGTAATATTTAAATACATTTGAAAAAGTTATTTGTTTAGTTGCTAGAGAAATAAGAAGAGGATTTATTGAATTGATTGGAAGAAAATTTGGGAGAGATAAGAAGATAAATAATTTGAAGAAATTGAAAAAAATGGAAGATAGTTGGAAGAATAAAGAAGTCGATTGAAGGAGGAAGAAGAAATTTTAAGGAGAAATAAAATTATTGGAGAAGGAAGAAGAAGCTTGAGGGAATAGAAGCAATTAGAAAAGAAATTTTGCAAAATATATACATAGATATTTGTTAGATAGAGTGTCTAGAGCAATTTTTTGGTGCAAGAATAATATTTAGAATGAAGGATAGGTGCTAGTCAAACAGATATAGTATAGAAGTTACAATGTTGAAAACCAAGTAAGGAAGTTTAAGCATATGCATTTATTTGATTGGTTGAAGTAAAGAATACATTATAAGTTGTCACATACAACCAACGTAATATTTGGATTTTTTTCGTGACATGTAGTTGTCAAAGATAGTAAAGAGATATTATGAGAAATTCATTAACTGGTTTACATGGAAGAATAGTCACAAAGATAAATAAGGTGGTGAGTCATAGATTTCACAACATAGTGTGATCTCTCTATGGAGTTTTTATACTTGTAGTGTGCATCATGTCGATACCCTCTTTGCATTCGGGCATATTATATGAGGAAGTTGTTTTGTTTGTTTAGAATGGTGGAGATGATAAAGTAGGGAAGGAAGGTATATTCAAAGCCCTATAAATAATACATAAAGGTGAAAATAATCTATATAGATGATCTGGAAAATGTGAAGCAAATTGAAAAAATAAGATGTTATGCAGTGGTGTACATTGATCCCTAGCATAAAGCTAGCATATAGGCAGATGAGAATGGTGGTATACTTTTTACATGGATTGAGAAGCACATTATCCAAGTAGATGAAGAGCTTATGTTGGACATGTTTATGGCCATCATATTGGTGTACATATACATTTGGGGTCACATACAAGACAAACTGGTGGGCATAGCCATAATCTTCATTGTCGACATCATCAAGGAAAATGATTGGCTCTACCAAATGCAAAAGAAATGAAGATGTCAGTGATTATAATAAAAATTATATTTCAAATAAGAATAAGGTTAATACATTAAGTAATGAGATTGTGATTAAAGGCCAAACCAAAACTTTTTCGACCATAGTTGTAAACCATAGAGGATCAAGTATTCTTACAAGCAATTGTGACTATATTGTTCACATGCAAGGAAATACTTCTTAGTTGAGGTTGTTTAGACAACTAGAACCACTTGAAGATCATCAATTTTTTAGTAATTCTAAAATAAATAAAATAATAGAAGTAGAAGCAATACTCATTTATTTTTTTGACATTTACATAAATGAAACAACAGAGCCAAGGGTGACATTCAACTGAGAAATGAGTTGAAAATACTGTAATAAGGCGTCATCAAGGATAGGAGTAGTATTCTTAATTTGAAGCATTACAAGAGTATTAAAGTTTATTGGAATTTACTAAAATCTAAATTCGAGTTAAAATGTCTTATTTTTGGAAGAAAATAATATTTACCAAATAATGTAATACAAGGGGTGTTGGCATTGTTACATTATTTGGTCATATAATAGTTTAGGGTGTGATTAATATTTAGTAGTGTGGAACATTTATGTGTTATGTAATAAATTGTACAAGGTGTCAAGAGTACAAAATGTAATGTGTGCAAGTATGAGTGAGTGTGCAAGGTGTCAAGTAGACAAGTGAAGAGTTATGTAGGAGTTATGCTATTATGAGATACTTTGTCATTATGAGAAATGAGATAAGGTCAAAATATATGCATGTGGAGAGTCACATGTAATTATATATTAGTGACAAAGCATTGTAAAAAGTATCAAACTAGCATAGCTTCATGCATGCTATAGTAGACTTTATTAATAATATTTTTAGTATTTTGTGTGCATATTATTGTGAACATTATTTTTATATGATCCAGGAGAAATTTACTTGTGATATAAACTGGAAAAATTGCCAACATATAGATTATGCTATATTGTGCAAGACTAATGTATTTAAATATTCTTAAATCAATTATGCAAATCATTAAAGCATTCAATAAAATGTGCCCTAAGGTGTTGTGAAAGTTGTTTTAGTTTGGTCCTCAAGGGTAATCTAGATATTATTATATGTAAAATAGTCATCCATAAGATACATCTTATAATTTGTGATGGAATCAATAATAACACCTATAAATAGAGGAAAGTTATCCTTTAGAAAAGATATGTTAATATTTTAAAAGTCATAATAAATCTAGATAATATTCTATTCTTTATTCTTGATCGTTACTATGTTAAACACCCATCTAGATAATCATCAAGTCTAATAAAGTTGGTATACTCTTATACAAGACTCATACAAAATTTATATTTTGTATGAGTCTTGTATAAGAGTAGAGAACCTTCTCTATTTTTGTCAAACAAGGGTTGCATCCTCATATATTACAATATTATCAATTACAAGATCATTTTCCATATGAATATTCATAGGAAAAAATATCTTTATATTCAAGAAGGTTTATAAAAATAGCTTATTCTTCTAGGGATAGGTTTACTTCAGTATTTTTCACTATGCATGGAAGGTCAGGAGTACCTATATCAACATTAATGATGGGCTCAACATTCATAACATCTCCTTATTCCAAATGACCAAGCGTAGGAGGAAGATTCTCAATATCAAAATTTATCTTGACTGGAAAAATATTATCTAACCATTTATGATGACCTCACTTAAGACTAGGTTCTTTGAGAAAGCATTTTTTATAATGTTGGTTTAGGAGTCACTACTCTTTGACATAAAATAATTCAAATATAGCCTCATAATTAGGTAAGGTAAGGATAAAAGAAATATTATTTGGTATTTTTATGCTTGGGTTATCATCTTGCCCCTTTCCTTTAAACTTAGAAATGGATTTAGTATACTTCCATAAATAATGAGAGGCAAGAATATGTGGGCTAGGATAAGGATCTAATTTATTATACACTTTCGTGAGATAAGTCATAACTATAAACTCTAGAGAACATTTATTCAATAATGTGTCTAGCCAGACAAGAAAGGGTAGAATCTATTAACACCTTATGCCATTAGTCTAACTCAACATATGAATATAAAAATAATTCAAGATGGGCTAGAGAAAAATACATAACTGAAGATATGTTCTAGCTATATTTTAAATTCTATTGATTTGTGAATATTTCTACCACCTCTTTAAATGACGATAATGACATCTATGAAATTTTTTGAATTTTATGATTTATTGGATTTGGTAAAATTTTTAGAAGAAAACAATGACCAAAATACGTAGATCTGACAAATTATTGCTCATACTCGATAAAAATAATGGTTTTAGCCACTATCACCTATTTAAGTGGCAATCATGGCATTTCATATAGAAATTTCAAAATTTCAAGTTTATTTGATTTGATAGAAAATATTGAGAGAAAAAAATCAAGAATAAACTTATAATTGATAGAAATAGAGTCAAATTTAACAAGATAATTAGGTTTAGCAACTATTACCTCTTTAAGTGACGATCATGGCATCTAAGGAAAAGTTATAATTTTTTTGATGTGGCATCCAGTTTTTGTTCAAAGATAATATAATAGCCAATGATATCTTCCATATAATAATTTTGTAGTGTATATCTCTCATATTGGGTTATGTGATTTGGTAGTTTAATTTTTTTATTCAACTTCACTATATGAATGTTCTATTATTGAAACAAATACAATATATACATTCTTTTAGTTTTCAACATCCAAGAGACCATAGGCCATATGAAATGACCCTCATAGAGGATGTTATTTACCAAATAAATGTTTATCCAACCAAACTTTGGTTAACAAAGTATGTTGTACAACTCTACCCTCATTGGATTTGAACCTTGAATATTCTATTTGGAGTTCCAATGTCTTGCCTTTGGGCCCACTCAAAGTGTTTAAATGTATATATATAGTAACTTTATGTTTAGTGCATTTATCTTTTCTTACCATACAATATGCACAAATATTATCAAAATTATTGTCCAAAACGTCACATGCATTAATGTTTGAAAAGAAATCATCATTGGTTAAAACTAAAACTTCTAGAACACCTTTTTATGTTAAGACCCATACAAACATCAAAACGCTCACTATTGGATGAGGTATCCTTTGTTTTAATATTATAAGTATCATTTCTTTCATTTTCACTCTCACTATGACTCGATCTCCTCACCCATACCATCATAATTTTGGGAATAACTACTTGCTTAAGCTTATTAGCATACACACATTTTTTATATAGCCAACCTTAGATAAAATAAACATGGATCTTCTCTTTTCTTAGGTTCTAAAAAGGGTGGAAATATAGCAACTACTTAGGGGAGAGGAGTAATGAAATCCATACGTGAATGGTCATCCTATGATAATACCTTTCTTCAAAGTATTTCAAATGGAATTTAGGATGTCCATATAGATCCATTGTTCTTCATGCTTATATGCATTGAATCTTTGGGTTTCATCCATAGAGGGCATAAAACAACTTCTATTTTTAGAAGTAGAAGAACCTTAAGAATATAAATCACCCTCTATGATAAATATATTACTTTCATAAGCAAATTTTATCACTTGGCAAGTTGAAGAGGCCATGGATCTTAATTTGCTTACCCAAGGTCTACCTAACAACATGTTGTAACTAGTTCAAAATAAAAAAAACCATGAGTTTCACCCTCACCTCTTTAGGACATATTAAATAAGGATCCAAATGCAATCTATAGGTTCTTAAGGGTGACCATTATAAGCATGACATCTATTTATTGTATATAACACAGTCATTTGGGATCCTAAGAAAATTTATTAAATATAGGCATGTACCACTTCCTTCATCTCCAAAGCCTTATATATACCCAAGTCCTTATAAACCATAGTAATCATCAAATGCGTATCATTGGACCTAGCCAAAAAATAAAAAAACAATCATGTTATTTAGAGGAAATATTAGAATCACAACTAGGTTGCATCAACAAAAATATTTTCTTTATGTGAATTAACATATTGCATTTCACACAGCCCTAGATTTATAGATATCTTATCAAGGACCCTAGGTTTTTGCGTATTCATCTCATCCAAAATATCTCTCAATCTTTGTCTCTAATAAGGAGAGATTTTGATCAACTCATTATAGGAAATGTTATAGGGAGTTGTACACAATTCCTCTATTATATCCCATGATTTATATTTTCTCATGACTACCTTTAACAACTATTCTTTGGGTTAGAAATGTGTTATGTAGTTTTCAAATATGTGTGCCGCTATCATTGATCGAAATGGCACTAGTGGTGTGGAAAATATTTATTTAAAAGACCCTATAATAGACCTAGTTGGGGATTTTTTAGGAATATTTTCTACTTTAGAAGTTATTTCTGCAATCTATTGATTTGTTTTATGCAAGCATCAACCAAGGGGTTTCACAATCCTCTAGTTCAAAGCATTAGTTGCTTTCTTTTACCTGTCCAAAAATAGAATGTTTATTTCTATAAATTACAACTAACTAGAAGTGGTTCAAGTAATAATATCTCTAACCTTAAAAGAACATGTATTTGGACCATTAAAAATTACAAATCCATTTACATGTGTTCATCCATAACCTACTTTTAGAATCTAAAGTTAGGACCAATAAAAATTAGAAATCCACATATCATAATTCATTTATCAAACACTTGAATCACATAAAGCATATCAAAGAAAAAGTTTTAAACTAGCAAGCATTAAAACTCATTCACTGGTTATTTACTTCTAATTTCATGTAAGAAGAAAACATTCACATTTAGGAAATACATAAATAACCCTCTCACACACAATGCTAAAATCAATCCTGACTAAGCTTGAAACGGATTTAAAGCCATAAATATGCAAGATACTTAAAGCATCCATATTTTTGCTTTTATAATAAAATTAAAATAAGTATTCATTGGATCCAATTAAACCCAAAACCAATAAGTATTTATCCCTAAATAGATAATCTAAAAGGTAATTAACAACTACCAAAGCAATTAAATTATTAGCAACCTCCCTCTAATGGGAGGACTTTTGCATGAATTTATGGTCATAAATAGAAATGCATTGAAAAATAAATCTAACAGTTGTGAATTTCTCCTTGAGTGATTACTTGATAGAGATAAATTTACTTAGATAGCTAAGCATCTTATCATTTTTGAATGTAAAGTCCATGAACCACCTTTCGAAATCTTTCAAAGATAATTTCTTCATATATTTGATAGGTTCATGCTCTAGATATTTTCCTTGTATATTTCTTTCCTCAAGTAGGACGACATGGCTCCTTAATTTTGATTTTTGTTGCCAAGCTATTCACTTCTCTAATAACCTTATCAATTATGGATTCAACTTCACAACACTCCACGAACATGGTTGATTCTTTTTTGTGTGAATGTAATCTTGGTAGAGCATCTATGCATCTTGTGTTGGATTTTAAGCCTTACTATCTCAAAATTATCATAGGTCCAAAACTAAATATGCCACAATATTAAATGTTAAAATATTAATATCAAGAGTAGAGTTATATTTATGAGCAATCAAAAATATATATCTAGGCAAATATAATGATAAAATAACATTCACTTATAATATCAAATATGAATGTAAATGGCCAATAATCATTCATGTACATGTATGAAGAATACTTACAATATGAATGAAGTATAATGTATACAATATTCACTTTTACCTTACAATAACATGGAGTTTTATCTCCATAATATAGTTGTATAAGATGACTCTTCAAGTTCTTGACTATTACAATTCTTACATAAATTTTGGCTTCTCATCTTGCCACTTGTATGCAAGACTCTTAAATTTCTAATTACTCTACTCTTATGACACTTGTGCATATCTTGCACATGGAGAGAAATGTAAACTATAGATCAAATAATGTAATATTCTCTAACACCCCCTGTATTACATTATTTGATGTGTACTCTTGATGTACATAGATGATTCTGAATATCTAAAATTTATTTTGACCTAGTGCTTTTGTAAAAATATCTACAATTTGATCTTCGGTAGAAGCATGCTTCAAATTAATATGATGATTTTGAACATGATCCCTAATAAATTTACATTGAGCTTCAATATTTTTTCATTCATGAAGAATTGGATTTTTTATTAAATTAAGTACTCTTTGATTATCATAGTTTAATATTGTAGGAATTTTCCTGATTTCTATATCTGACAATATATATTGTAACCAGAGTGCCTCACATGTTGCATATTTTTTTGCACGATATTCTACTTCTATATATGAAAGTGCTACTGCATGTTGCTTTTTACTATACCAAGAGATAGGTCCGAAGCCAAGATAGAATACATAACCTAATGGAGATTTTTTGTTATCTATAGATCCAACATAATATGAATCTAAATATCTTTTTAGATAAAACTTGTTATCATATTAATTTATTTTATATATTAACCCATATTCTATGGTCTTGCTAATATTGTAGTATTCTCTTTGTAGTTATCCAATGATTTTCTCTGCGTATTTGTTAAATATATAAGACTCCCAATTAATTGACAATAGATAGTGGTTGGAACTAGAGTTGTTCCATTGTGTATGGATAATTGTAATCCTTTCCATAGGTGTATCATTGGATTTACAATTTTTCATTCTATACTTTTCAAGTAATGATTTTGCATACTTTATTTGTGTTATTGTAATATAATTTTCACTTTAACAAATTTTCAAAATGAGACAATAATGAATGATCCCTAAATATATCATTTCAAAATTATTTTCTAAGTCCCTTTTAACTTCATCTATCATATTTCTAGAGCTTCATGTGATTATTATATCATCAACATATACTATAAGTACTATTTTGTCTAGTCCAACCTTTTTTGTATAGAGATTTGGATCTGATAGACTTCTTTTATATTTATTTTGTAATACATGATCATTACTCTTTATGAACCATGCTCTTGGCGCTTGTTTTAAACCATATAAGGATTTATTCAATTTATAAACCTTTTGTTCTTGTTCTTTGATTACAAATCCTTCTAGTTGTGACATATATACTTCTTCAAGATCACCATTAATAAATGCACTTTTTACATCCATTTGATGAAGTTTCCATCCAAGATGTGTTGCTAAAGCACAAATTGTTCGAATAGTAGTCATTATTGTTATCGGTGCAAAGGTTTCTTCATAATAAATTCCTTTTTTTTTAGTATATCCTTTTGCAACTAATCAAACTTTGTATTTGTCTAGAGAATCATATGCTTTGTATTTTATCTTGTAGACCCACTTACATCCTACTACTTTTTTCCTTGTGGTAGATCAACTAGGTTCCAAGTTTTATTTTTTATTAATGTTGCATATTTTGATTCCATAGCTATCTTCCATTTTGGATGATTTAAAGTAGCTTGAGTAGTTATAGATTTTACTATATAACTTATAAATCCTTTGTTTATTCTTGTTAAGCTTCAAGTTTGTGGTCTTGTAGTAGTAAGATCTGGAATTTGCTCCAACTTTGAGTTTTTAAGTGTATCTCTAAGCCATATTGGTTCTTTCCTTTGTATTGTTGTAGTAGTTTTTGAATCTTCAACTTCCTCGTCATATGTTTCTAATTCTGATTCTTCACTTGATGAAACTTCTTCTTTTGAAAGACATAGAATTGTTCCTATATTTTTTTTTGGTTATTTAATAACATTTTGTTTCCCTCATTGATTACTACATCTTTGCTTATGTAGATTTTCTTTGTAGTTGGATCAATTATTTTGTATCTTGTTGAATCATTATCATAACAAAGAAATATTCTACACAGTTTTGTAATCCTGTTTAGTTCTTCTTTACATTGGAATATGCATGTATGCCTTATATCCAAAAATTCTTAATTGTTCTACTATTGGTTTTGGTCTTGACCATACTTCTTTTGGAGTAATGTTTTTTAATATTCTTGTGGGTGACCTATTTTGCAAGTACACAACTATTTTAATTGCTTCTTCCTAATATTGATGGTCAAGATGAGCTTCTTTTAGAATACAACAAACCATTTACATAATAGATCTATTTCTTCTTTCTATGATACCATTTTCTTGAGGTTAATATATTATGGTAAACTATCATTTTATACCATTTGTTTATAAGAAATAATTAAATTCCTTTTATGAAAATTATCCTCCTCTATCTGAACGGAGAGTTTTGATCAATTTTTTTGTTTATTTTCTACTAATTGTTTAAATTGTTTGAAGCAACTAAATGCTTCATATTTGAATTTCATAGAATACATCCATGTTGTTTGAGAATAGTCACATTGAGCTGCATTTTTTGAGAATAGTAATCAACAAATAGTTGATAATATCTATGTCCTCAAAGACTAGTAGCACTCATTGGACCACATAGATTTGTATATATTAATTCCAATGGTTCTTGAGATCTATATAAAATATTTTTAAAAGGTATTCTATGTTGTTTTCCTACAAGACATTCTGGATAGATTGTAGATTTTCATGATATTTTAGGTAAACCTTTAACCATTTGATGTTTACTCATCTCGTTCAATGAAGATGCACTTATATGTCATTTTATTTTTTATGTGCCTATTTTCAAAGCCATATTTGATGATGTATCTAAAATAAATAGACTATTTGTATAAGAACGAGAGGCTATGAATTTTCTTTCTTCGATAATAAGGCACGTTTGATTGTTTTTAATAAATTTGAGTTCAACTGCTAAATTTTGATCCATTAATTGAGATACTAAAAGAAGATTAGAAGTTAATCCAGGTACATATAGTACATCATTAATTATCACTTTTTCATATGATAAGACAATTAGAACATTTCATACTCCTTTGAATTCATAAGTCATACTATCTTCTATAACAACAGCTTTTTCATATTTATCTTGAAAAGTTTTAAACCATTGTTTATTTCCTATCATATGTCTACTTGCTCCTGAATCAATATACCAATAATCCATGATAGATTCAATGATCTAATTCCTTTGAAGTTGTAATCCTTATATCTCTCAAGATTAATAATTTAAATAAGAATTTTTGCAAATTTTAAATATTCTAAATTTTTGATGTAGTAATCCTTTTGTCTCCCTACTAAATTAAATTTACAAAAATAAAATATCTTCAAAAATAACTTCAAATATCAAAACTTTAGAAAATTAAATAAAATAAACCTTAAAAACTATTTGAAGTAGAAAACCTTATCACTCCATGATTTAATATTAAAAAACTCAAATAATAATTTCAAGCTATAATAGAAGAAACTTACATCTCCTAAAAATATTATAACTGCTTCTAGATCATAAAAATCTTATACTAATTAAATCACTAACTTATAACTCCAATTAATTAAAGTAATTGGATATTTAATTTGCACTAAGGTAATATAGCTAACCTTTTTCACCATATTGGTTTACTTGCCTTTTCAACCTTCTTCTCTTGCTTCCTTATTCAACCTGTCTAGGACACGCTAACATCTCTAAAATCTTAATATTCCACCTTAAGGCTTTAAATAGCCTTTTAAAAATGTGCCAACCTCAACCCTAACTCCACATGTTATTTTGCATGCTATCCAATAATTCAAACATTAGCAATGAACGTTTCAATGTTAGTTACCAATGAATAAATTTTGGTAACGCTAGCTTCTTTTTGCTTTAATGACTATTGAGTACTCGCCTTCATGATACATTTCTTCTACTAGTTACACTTAGGACAATGCTCTAATATCTATCCAATATTCTTTTGATGATGGTGCTTAGGATAACGCATGAATACTTGTCTAGTCTTCTTTTGATGGTGCTCTCTAACTTTATACAATGATGGATCTTAGACTGATAGCACTTTTTGATATCTTTATCTTTTTGGCTCTTATACTTCATTGAATCAAAGGCCAAGATACATACATACATATATATATATATATGTATATATATATATATATATATATGTATATATATATATATATATATATATATGTATATATATATATATATATATATATGTATATATATATATATATATATATATGTATATATATATATACTCTAACTTTATGCAGTAATGGATCTTTGACTGATAACACTTTTTTGATAGTTTTATCTTTCTAGTTCTTATACTTCATTGAATCAAAGGCCAAGATACATACATACATATATATATATATATATATATATATATATATATATATATATATACATATATATATATATATACATATATATACATATATATATATATATATGTATATATACATATATATATATATATATGTATATATACATATATATATACATATGTATATATACATATATATATACATATATATATATACATATATATATATACATATATATATATATGTATATATATATATATATGTATATATATATATATATATATATATATATATATATATGTATATATATGTATATATGTATATATATATATATATATATATACATATATACATATATATACTTATATATATATATATATATATATATATATATATATATATATATATATATATATATATGTATGTATGTATTATTTCTATTTAGCCTTATTTTTCTAATTAACTAGAATTCTACCTTTATCTTTGAAGGCTTCTTCTTTGTACTCCTTTGTACTATCCTTATCTCATCCTTTTTGAAAGCTTATACTACTTCTCAATATCTATACTCAAGAAGATTTTATGCTTCTCAATTTTTTGGAAGTTATGATGTTCCTTTATCTCTGAAGCTATGATACTTATCTATCTCCTAGAAGCTATGATTCTTCTCAATATCTGAAATCTATCTCTGATGTCATGGTTCACATCTAAGAATGATAATGATTATCCTCTTTTCTAGAGAATCCAATATCAATATCAAGGTGACTTTTCCTTGTCCCTTCAATCTCTACTCGATCAGACTTTTAAAACTAGAGTCCAAGTATTCACTACTTTTAAAGTGGACAAACTCTATTATAACTCTATAAAAAAAAGAGTTAAATGGTGGTGGCTCTAATACCATTGTTGGATTTTAAGCCTTACTATCTAAAAAATATCACAGGTCCAAAAGTAAATAAGCCACAATATTAAAGGTCAAAATATTAATATCAAGAGTATAGTTATATTTATGAGCAATCAATAATATATATCTAGGCCAATATAATGACAAAATAACATTCACTTATAATATCAAATATGAATGTAAAATGTTGAATAATAATTCATGTACATGTACGAAGAATACTTACAATATGAATGAAGTTTAATGTATACAATTTTCACTTTTCCCTTACAATAACATGGAGCTTTGTCTCCATAATATAGTTGTATAAGATGACTCTTCAAGTTCTTGACTATTACAATTCTTACATAAATTTTGGCTTCTCATCTTACCACTTGTATGCAAGACTCTTAACTTTCTAATTACTCTACTCTTATGACACTTGTGCATATCTTGCACATGGAGAGAAATGTAAACTATAGATCAAATAATGTAATATTCTCTAACATCTTAGAAGTAGGCAAAGAGGAGTTGGTTCCAAGATTTATGCTTTGTCATCTAATCTTCAAGAGAATATTTTGTGTTTGTAATATTATTTCTTGTAGCGCATTAGGTTTCTCTTATTATTGGACAACCTTTTTCTTGGTGCCCCTATGAAATTACAATATTAGAAAAAACTTAATATTCGAGTCAAATTTTGTATTTATGGCTTCAATGCTACACTTGTGTTGAGGTCCTTGTGGTGCCCAATAGTGTCTGCAGTGGAAACTTGTTCTTTTAAGGTATTGACTCAGGAGTTAAGGTATTGCACTATGGAGAGGTACTATATTTTCTTATCTGTTATGATCTTCTCTAATTGAGAAACTCATTTATTTAAGTATTCTAACATGAGATCTATCAAATATTCTCTTAAATTATAGGGCTTTAATGTGCTAGAATTGGTTAGTGATCCTCTTCTCCAAGTCTCTAAATTTATATCATTCTAGTTTAGCCACATATATATGCATCTAACTTATATACTCCCCTCAGATTCAATCTACTGAGATGATGGTCATTTTTTGCATTATTTCAACCATGACATCATCCTCAGACCTCTTTTTCTTCCTAGAATACTTCTCCTTCAGAGATTTAGATTTTTTATTGTAAAAAAAAATAATTGAAATTTCTTCTATTTTAAGGTCCAAGATATTTCTTTACATACATAAACCAACAAACCCACTAATTTATATCTCTTGTTTATCATTTTTTATTTCAACATGCTTGGTTGTGCTTGTTGGTGCTTAACCCACCACCTCTTTGACTACTTCCTCTATGGGTTCTCTCTCTGCTACTCCTTTTGTGATAACTTTTATGGTTCCGATATCTACTTTTATGATGTTTGCTTCCCAAAGTTCTATTTGGGCCTCCTTTAGTAAAGCTTCCTCCCCTAGAAGACTACTTCCTCTCAAAATAACTTCTAATATATATTTTCCTTCTAAAGATGAAGCCTTCCCCTTAGGATCTTTTTGACCTATCAAATCAAGTTTTTTTGCTAGATGAACTCCATCTGATGGAATACTTGAGATTTGGTGAGTACTTCCTCCTACAAGGTTACCACTACCTATAGTAAATAACTTTTTAGAATCATCATGTTCCTTTTTTAGGATATTTTCCCTTGTTTGTATAGGAGTATCTTCCATTGTAACTATCCTCAATGGGACTTCAATAATTTACTTTAATTTAATAACTCTTATCTCAAAAGGATTTAAAGTGCTTGGTTGGTATAGGACCTAACTTGATATGCCCAAGCCATACCTTGAAGCATCATTTTTTCTACATATTTATATAACCTCTACCCAAGAATGTGTATCCCCTTAAGGATCTTCTTTGAATTTTCCTATTGTATATTCAAAATACCAGGTCTTCTACGTAGACCTTAAATGTTGATTTAAATTCCCTTCATGGTCATAAAATCAAATATATACATACTCTAACTGAATCTTATCAAATTATGAGGCCAATTATGCATAATGCCCCAAATTCTCTATGGTAAAATTTTCAACGAAAAAAGGAATGGGTGGAAAACACATAGATGTGGGCCAGTAAATTTCTTCAATGTATCTATAGGGTTGATGATCATTTGATAAGCTACTTCTTTGAGTTGCATTTAATTGGGAATATATTTTGGTAACAAATGAGGCTTCCCTTTGAAGCCATAAATGTATGGGAAGACATCAAAATGGATGTAATAAAAACTTTCTCTTTCCTTAGCATTTTCTTTCAAAATATTTCTAAAAATATATATGTACAAGTGGCCTCTCTAGACAAATTCAAAAGGAAACTTCTCTAATCTTGAGTGGTGAGACTAAACATAAAATGCCAATAAAAAAGGTAATCATACGAAAACTAGGCCTCTTTGGGGCTCAAGTATTTATGAACTCTTTAATTTTCATAACTAAATTATCTGAAAGAAAAGAAGCCCAATCAAATTTGACCCCTTCGAGAATGATAAAAATTGCAGTTAGGACATAGTGTATAGAGGTAAAATGTAAAGTAGTTTTCAGTGCCCATGAGACCATAGGCCATATGAGATAACCATTTTTTTATCCAATATATGGTTATCCAGCCATACTTCAATTATCAAAGCATGGTGTACAACCCTACACCTACACGATTCAAACCTTGGAACTTTATTTAGAGTTTTAAATTCTCCACCATTAGGCTACTCAATTTATGTTTTCCTCTTTAATGGTCTTGACCATCAAGCATAATGTGGACCAAGCGTTTAGAGCTATCATGCATAGTGACATAGGAGGATCTTTCTTGAGAGTGTCAGGTTTGGCTCAGTGGGACCTCTAATATTTTGAGAAAGGATAATTCCTTTATAAGTTATGATCTCAGGCACATGTTTTCTAATATAACATCTTATGGGAAAAAGAGGTTAGAGAAATAAAAAAGCAAAGATAGTGAAAAGGAAAAAACCTAAGCTAACAAAGTGACAATGTGCCAAAGATCAAATAAGATCCCTCCGCACAACAACTTTGATCCTAATGCACCGATGTGAACACTTCCTCTCCTCAACATACATAAGCACAAATTAAAATGCTATAACATGCACACAAAGGTGATGGAGAATATTATATTATTTGGTACCTTTCTAAGTTTATAAAATGGAGACAAAACTCCATGAAATATATTTGGAAAATGTTGAAACTTTCAAGAATTAATATTAAATCTTGTATGCATATTTTGAGCAATTCTACTATAATTTTTCTTCATGTTATTGCATGAATTATTTTGGTCATTTATATTCATATTTGTCATTTTTTATGAATATTATTATTATTTATGTTGGGCATCTTACATATTGATTGCTCTTATATTTGAGACTACTCTAGATCAAGAATATTGGAACCTAAGATAATCTAGATTAAAATCCAATAGTGGTATGGGAGCTACTTTGAGTAGACTCTATTCATAGCATCAAAGAAAATCTTCAATGTGAATTTATATTAAGAGTCATGTGAAGAACTTGTAGACTTATATTACTGTAAATTTCAAATTTATAGATTGATATATGAAGGTCCTATTATTATGCTGGAGACTTTCCACTAAAAAAATAAGCGAAGACTAGAACTTGACTTATTGATTGAGAGGACTAATCTAAAGTCACCTTGATTTCTTGGATTCTCTCTGGCAATAGAGAATCACATATTAAGTGGCCAAAATCCACCTAAGATATTTTAGTGCTTTAAATTTTGGGTATATTTTAACCCTAACTAGATAGCACACTTATTGAGTTTCAATCTTAAAAAGGATGAAAATATATTGAAGAACTCAGGCAAGTACCTAAGAAGATATTACTTAGGCAAGAAACTAAGAAATATATGGAAGAACTTAGGCAAGTACCTAAGAAGATATTACTCAGGAAAGAACCTAAGAAAGATATTGAATAACTCAATCTAGTACCTACGAAAAATAAAAATTAGATCTCAAAATATCTCAAAAATAAAAGATATAGAAAATCTCAAGAAAAACCTGAGAAGAAGAGAATAGAAAGAGCAGGGAAAAGATAATCAAAATCAACAGTTTCTTTGGACAATAATCTATTATTGTGAAAATTATTCTAAGCCATAAGTTTAGTAATGATCTAGTCCATTAAGGAACCATTCCCTATGATATGGATCAGTTTCATTGGAGGGTAGCTATAAGTTTTAATTAAGAGAGAAATCCATCCTCTAAAGGGCATGACCTATATCATCTAGGGTATGTTGATAGCTCCAATCATACTAGATCAACAAGTAGTTAATAAAAGCACTCACTTTTGAAGCATATATAAAACTAGAAGACAGTATAGCCAAAGCGCTCACTTTTGAATCACAAATCAAACTAGCAAGGGACATTGAGCAGTCCAACCATATCACTTCAATCAGAGCATGAACTAGACAAACAAGGGACATTGAGTAGTCCAACCAAAGTACTCACTTTTGAAACATGAACCAGATTAGCCAAGGGTTATTGAGAGGTCCAATTAAAGCATGAACCATATTAGTGAGGGACATTGAAAGTTCCAACCAAGAATACATTAAATCCACCTGAGTACATCAAAAAATTAAAGTGAAGCACCATCTAAATGCTCTACTATATTGGAAAGGCATATAAGTAAGTTATACAATATTTGCATATGTTACATTATGTAACGTTCAATTACAAAGTTTTATAATCAATAAATATCTCTATGAGGGTTGTATTATAACATATTAGCATCATTTAATCAAAGAATTACAGTCCACTGGCAATATTGAGGGAGATACGATCCTGTGAAGTCATCCATCCAAAACAAGGACAGTGACAATTTTTCAAGTCACAAAAAATTAAATTGCAAATATTTATTAGCTAGGGTTAGGATGTTGAGAGGAGCAATGAAGATCTAGGACTTCAGTGAGGCAAGACATTCTATCTAGGCATAGAATGTTTTAGCTAAGTTTCTTTTTTCCTTATTTATATTAGAAATTTTGCATGCAAATTATTATAATTTTTTTATCAAATATTATATTTGTTATAGGATATTCTGGTAAATTTCAATATATTTTGAGTTTTAGTTTCCTTTCAATGAAAAAATTTATAGCTAAATCCTTATAATTATCTCTAGTGGTAGAGGTTAGTGAGTGCACCATAGATAATCAATCCTCGTTGCTACAAGATAGGAAATTTTTTGGTAAATTTAATGGGTATTGGCTAGCGGATTTAGCCTCAAGAAAATGGATTGATAGGATTTGGAAGACTCCAAGAGTGATTATATCATTTCTTCCCAAAGGTTTATTCCTAGCCATTTTTTTTCCTAGGGAAGAAAGATATAGAATCCTAAAAGTGGGTCCTTGGTTTATGTAAAAATTAGGACTCTTCCTTACCTATTTGTATGAAGGTATTTCACCTAAAAATGTAAATCTATCCCTAGTACCAATCTGGGTTAGGATGTATGGATTACGCATTGAGTTTTAGGAAATATATACCTTCAAGGAAATAGGCAACACTCTAGGAGAATTCCTTGAGATTTCAAATAATACAAAAGATGGATTCTTGGCTATTTATGCTCGAATATTGGTCATGATTGATATAAGTAAAGCTTTACCATAATCAATAATTATTAAGTATGGGGATAATATGTGGACCCAAACCATATATTATGAAAACATATCTTTTAGATGTTGAATATGTCATGATGTTGGGCATAATGATATATCATACCCTACGAAGAGCCTAGCATAATCATATATAGAAAACCGTAAGAGAAACCTACAAATGGATCTCGATGAAGATGGTTTTCAATTTCCAAAAAATAGATCTATAAAAATGAAATCAAATAAGTAGTGGAGACTAGTAATGAAGGATATTAGAAGAAATACCAAATATTTTCAGGCTTCAACATATGAAAAATTAGATCAAAACTTAGAGGGTATGGTACAATAGGTTCAACATATTAATAAGGAACCGTCTATTCAATACGATCCTAATTTAGGTATGAACATTCTTGATGAACCTAAGGAATGTGTCTTGTCATATTTTGAAGACTCTCTTGAAGTACCATGCACCATTAAGGAGAAAATATATTTATTAGAATATTCTAAGATCATAGAAGACTGAATTTCTTAATGATAAACTTCTTCAAGAAGTAAATTCAATTATAACAAATAAAGAAAATAGGAAACTGACAGAGCCTATTACTGTCAAATAAATTCATTTAGATATTTTCTCTTTTAATAAGGATAAATCCCTAGGTCCAAATGGGCTTTCTACAACATTTTACCAACATAATTAGGATTTATTGAAGGATTTTTTATTGGTGGTAGTGAAATAGTCTAGGGTAAAATAATACCTTATAAAATAAATGCAACATATCTTACCCTTATTCCAAAAAAGAAGTATGTTGAAATGTTTGATTTATTTAGACCTATAAGCCTATGTAATATGGCATATAATATTATCTCCAAAGTTATGGTAAATAAATTAAGGCCATTGTTAGACAAAATTATTTTAGAAGAGCAAGGAGGATTTGTGAAAGGGAGACATATTATGTATTGGATCATAGTAGCTCATGAAGTTATACATTCAACAAACTTCAAGTAAAGAGAAGCAATGATCTTAAAACTTGATATGAGTAAAGTCTATGATAGGGTTAAATGGAATTTTATTTTTGTAGTATTAGAAAATTTTGGATTTGGAAAGAAATGGGTTAGATGGATTAAAGCTTATGTCTCTACAATTTCATATTTAGTGTTGGTCAATGGGTTAGTAACAGAATATTTTAAAGCCACGAGAGGCCTTAGATAGGGATATCCTCTATCACCATATATGTTCATTATTACAGGAGATGTTTTGGCTAGGAACTTAAATAAGGTTAACAAATATGGGCTTATAAGTGGAATTACGTCTAGTAAGAACATAGACAATATCATTCATCAATAGTTTGTAGATGTTACAACCCTTTTTAAAGGGTAAGAATAAATGAGGTTTGAGTTTTCAATAACTTATTAAAGGAATATGAAAGAGCATCACGACAAACAATTAATAGGATAAAATCTAAAATTTACTTCCTAAACACTTCATCTAAAATCAAAACAATAATTTGTAGGTTACTTCAAATGGAGGAGGTAAACTTGCTAGCAACTTATCTAGGAATTTCCTTATTTGAGGGGAGAATGAGGATAGAATTATGGAATCTATTTATAATTAAATTTCATAATAAACTACCGGTATGGAAAGGTATATGGTTATTGTTAGCAATAAGAATACAACTAATTAAGTTGGTCTTACAAGCCATTCCAACATATTATGTCATTGTATACTATGCCAAAATCAATAGAGAAATTTTTAATCTATATTTTGTGATCATTTTTATGGTTAGGTTTAAATGATAAAAGGAAATTTCCTTTGGTGAAATGGAGCAAGGTGTGTGATGATAAAACTAGGGGAGGTCTCAGTTTAAGGGTTATTACATATACAAGCTTAGCTCTTAGGAAAAAAGTAATCTGGAGATTGTACAAAGATATTCAAAGACAATGGGTAAGAATTCTTCTAAGTATGTTGATCCCAATGATCTAAGCTTAATATTTACTACATTATCTCTACAAAATGGTTTTACACTTTGGAATAGTTTAAAAAAATCTATTGATCTAGTGATTAAAGGTTTAAGAAGGTTAGTGGGAACTAGAGAAAAAAATTATATTCGGATGGATACTTGGTGTGATAAAAAAACCACTCAATATAGATCTAATTTTGAAACCTTGGATGAGATTACTTTAAGATAAATATGGTGATAGGGTTTACAATATTTTATACAATTATTAGGAAGGAAGATACAAATGGAAAGAATATTTATTTATAAGTATACAAGATATTGATGCTAGAAGAAAATTGAGTAGAAAGATAACAACTATGATTATTCTGAGGGGAGGCAAGGATAAATTGATTTGGGAGTTGAACAGTTCAGGATAATACACAACAAGATATGAATATAATGTAAAGCACCAACAAAATAGGAATATCACAAGAATATGGAGAGATATTTGGGATAGCCCAAGTATTCCTAAAGTCAAAATGTTTGTTTGACTAGTAGGTTATAGAAGAATTTTATCATGGGATAACCTTATGAAAAAGTATTTTCATGGTCCCTCACAATGTGTTCTTTGTAAAAAGGAGGATAGTATAGACCATATCTTGGAATATTGCTCAATAATCTGAAAACTATAGCAATGGATTCTTAACATGTTTGCTAAATGCATGGTTATGAGTAGTAGAATTGAAGAATGGTTAAAGCAATGGTAGAGCACTTATAAAAGTGAGGCTTCACAGATAATCTGGGATATATCAAAAGATACAAAACTTTGGATTGTATGGCTAGAAAGGAATAGAAGAATATTTAAAGTAAAGAAAAACAATTTAGAGGTTATGAAAAGAAATATATGTTTAGCTATAAAGGATTATAAACCAACCCTATCAACTCACCCAGTCTCTAATTTGGAAGCAGATAGCCTTGATATATGGATTCAAGTCATCAAATGGAACTATGATGCTGGGTACAAGAGAAACAAAATGAAGGCAAATAATATAAATTGGAAACCACCAGATGTGGAGTTAGTTAAATTGAATTTTGATGGAGCATCTAAAGGAAATCCAGGACTAGTAGGAGGAGGAGGAATAATTAGAATTAATAGAGAAGATATTTTGTCTCATTATGCTTTCAATCGTGTATTTAAGTCAAATAATGAAGTTGAAGCTTGGGCGGCTTTAAAAGGGTTAAAAATATGCAAACAAATGAAATGGAACAAAGTATGGATGGAAGCTGATTCACTCATATTAATAAATACAATTTTTAGGAAAGCAAAGGCTCCATGAAACATTCAAAAGATAATTGTGGAAAATCAAGATCTTGCTAATTATTTTGAAGAAATAAATTTTAAACATACATTAATGGAAGGAAACAAATGTGCAGATAGACTAGCCAATAGAGGGGTTCTAATTGAGGATTGTGAAGTTAAATTCTCTTTTCCATGGTTAGAGGAAGTAGTAAGTTTAGCTGAAGTTGACAATAAAATGTTGACTGCCTGAATCAAATAATGATTAATATTTACTTTAATGTTTTCCATTGGTAATATTTGCTTTATTTTATAACATTAATGTGTTTTCATATAAACTATTTATTATAATTTTTGTGGTTGAACTTGTGTTTAAAGAAGGAAACCAGCAATCCAGATTTGGTAAAGCAGACTATGATAGTGCACTATTTTGGAAATATTACTCTACTAAGATGCAATGCATAGATAGTAGAGGTGAATTTTTGGTATCGCGAAGGCTGCTATAGAAAAATGTCAAGGATGTTGAATTCTAGAATATTTGTATTCATACAAAAATTGAAAAGATACAAAAAATGAAAATCAAGAATTCATATATTTTATGTAAAATGATGTAGGTTTCTAGCTATAGCGTCTCAAATGATATGAGAAGTAAATATGTTTGTAAACTCTCAAGCACTAAAGAAGAGAGTCGTGATTTATCAAGGGTGGGGGACCCGAGTACAACCCCTTGTTATCCAATAAAAAAAAAGCATTGCAGGGCACAATTATCAATATAAGCAGGTACTTCCTAAGTTGGTGATCAACTTGACTCAATTCGTTAGGTGGATATAATGTTAGCCATATCATAATTTAACTTATCAAATTTGGAATATTTGGTGCTAAAGTCCTAAGTTAGGTTTTAATTTTGAGAATTGAAAATTAGAAACTTTATTTATTATTGAAGTGGGAGCTAAAAGAAAATCAACCTTATAGGAAATAATATTAAGGTGGGAGTTATAAGGACTTCAACTATTTTTGAAATATTAAAAATATTTTATATTCTATATTTGCAACTAGTGTTGCAACTTATTTCAAAATTTCAATTTTTAAATTTTTTTACTATTTATTTGATTTTGGAGAGATGAGGATTTGTACTCCAAAAATATTATTGAAAGATCTAAGAATTTGAATGTTTATAAAATTTTGAAAAATTTAAAGAATTTAGAATTTTCAAATTTAATAAAGTGGGGAGATAAAACGTTTACTACAAAACATTGAAAATTTTGCAAATTTGCAAATTTATTTTTAAGGATTTAAAATTTTTGAAATTGCAAATTGTAATAGATTGAACTTTAGAGTAAAAAGGATTTCAACTTGAAAAGAAAAAAAAAATTGATTATTAAAATTACATTTTGATAAATTTGGAGTAATAAGGAACTCAAACTCCAAAAGTTTATTTAGAAAGGATTTGACTATGGAAGAAAACAATTTGATGACAATAATAAGAAAGAAAATATTGGAAGCCATTAAAATTGGCATACATAAATTGATTGAAATTTTTGATGACAAGCAAGATATGGCAATGCAATTTATCTATAGAGAAGCAATGAATGAAAGTTTTGAAACATTTGAATATTATCTACATTCAAAATTTGCTGAAGTAATTGATTCTCAAAAGATGATATTACAATACCTATTGATATAGGTAGCATAATTTATATGGCATTGCTTTCACTTGAACCTCATAAAGACAAAATTCAAAAGCAAGAAGAAATGATTGAAACTAATAAAAGGAAAATAAATCTCATACACTTCAAGAAGCATGTAATAAAATGTCATTATATGATAGTAATACTGATAATCCAAGCTCATCAAATTCAAAAATTATTATGATTATCTAAGTGAATATTCAGAGATTACAAGACAACATCAAGATTGCAAGAAAGCAAAAATAAATTCAACACATGAACTTGAGTCCAAATACAAAGAAGAAGAAACAAAAGTTCATATCAAAGAAGCAAATTTAGAAGAACCAAAGAAATAAGATAAAGAAGAATCTCAAATAGAGGTTCATGCAAATGCAAGGTTTCCTTATAAGAGCAAGGTCATGTTGACAATTTTGTCACATCTCTCAAGGGGTAGAAAAGAAACAAGTTTTGTATAGTGTTGTGTAAAATTTTTGCTTTGTTATTTTTATTTTAAAGAGTTGCAGCAATTTTGGCTTTCAAAGCCACCCCTTTGTATAAGAAGTAGAAAGAGAAAAAGCTTCGCTACCGAACGAGCTAGAGAAGAGAGCTTCACCCAAAAGGAAAACGAAACTGCTTCGCACCCGAAGTACTTCCAACATTGCCTCGGGTGAAAAGTTTTGCGAAGTAGTTTTGCCAAAGAAAGAGCTTCGCACCCGAAGCGCTTTCAGCATTGCTTCGGGTAGGATTTGTTGCGAAGTAGTTTTGCCAAAGAAAAATGCAAGAGGACCAATATAAAGGGCTTCGGGCCCAAAACATTTTCGGCTAAGGCACCAGCGAAGCAGAATCCAAGGGAACATCGAAGATTACTTCGCCAGAAAGTTGCCGAAGCATCTACTTCGGGCCTCCTCACACCCGAACCATTTCCACTTCGACGGAAAACCTAGCGAAGCATTCACTTCGGCTAGTTTTCGCCTGAAGCATTTTCAACCGAAGTTCTGGCAGCCAAGAGAAACGAAGCATTTTGAAAGCAAGAATGTGTTTCGGCCGAAATCTCTCCGAACCACAATTTTGAGGAGGATCGCAGCGAAGTATTTCTCCAAGCTCGTGGAAGTTTTTTTGTAACAAAGGGGGGAGGAAGAAGACCATTTTGCGAAGTAAATATGCTTCGGCACTCCCCACCCCCGAAGCAGTTTTGCGAAGCTCAATTCTGCGAAGTATCATTCAAGGAGGAGTTTTCGCTTTGGCCCAAAACCATTGCGAAGCGAAGTTGTGAACGAAGACCTAGCGAAGCGTTTCACGGGCACACGTTCCAAGTCGGGTATCTTCTCGAGGCGATCAAGTGCCTCATAAATGCAATTTTTCGTGCCCAGAAATCCCGTTGCTCATTTTTGGCAATCAAAAGCGAAGTATCAAGCTATGATGGAGAACCCGATGAGCATGGCGGCCACTCGATCACTGCACCCGGAGACCAAGGACGTCCAGACGGCTCATCAATGCACCTTTCCATGGTTGACCCGGTCACAGTTGCCAATTTTGGTAATAGATTTGAAAGCTCAAGTCGCGAGAGCCGAGGAAGGCCAAATTTTTAGAGCTCGAGGGCGTACTCTTCTTTCTTGTGTAATTATGATTTAGAGGCCCGGGTCCTCTATAAAAACCCAGGCATTGTAATGAAAAGAGGGGGGAACTATCTGCTAGAAAGCTGCTGTAACTTGATGTCCTGCGATTAATACTAAGAGACTTTGAGCTCAATTCTTCTCTTTTATGCTGCCTTCTGTGCTTGATTCTTCTATCTCTCCTTGTTTGTAGATCGAGATGCTGAACTCTACGTCCGGTATGCGATCGGGGACAGTGTCCTGAAACTCGTTCGAAAGGATACATAGGAGTAGAAAAGTGTTGTATTGACTTTCTTTTATGTTGCCTGCCTTGCTTGATTCTTCTATCTCTCCCTGTTTGTAGATCGAGATGCTGAACTCTACGTTCGGTATGCGATCGGGGACAGTGTCCTGAAACTCGTTCGGGAGGATACATAGGAAAGTCGATATTACGTTTCTTTTGTTTTACTCTTGGTGTTCTCTGCTGCTATTCAAGTTGTCTGTTAGCGATCGTGCTTCCTGTTCTCTCCCACCATAAATCACCAATCTCTCTTCCCTTAACCCTTTTTTATTTTATTTCTCTAACCCTTATCCTTTTATCTCTTTCCTGCACTCTTGTCTTTAAAACATCCAAGTAGTTTAGTATAGGAGCCGGCCTTTCTCCAGATATTGGCACGAGGGGCATCTCTTCCCTTCGGCCTTTCAATGTTGGTCCAGGTCTAGGGCGCGTACACTTACACAAAATCCTTACCTAGGCGGATTTGATGACCAACAGTTTCTGGCACGCCCGGTGGGACCGACTGTATTTGTCTTAGAAAGATCCATAACCAGTCAAGGTCCCATATTTTAACGCAATCCCATTTCACCGGGGCCACTAGTTCTAATCAGTTCCCGGTGTGACCTGGTCAGTCTCACCTGACTAGTGGTAGTGAGATCTGATGCTCTCATTACTGTAAGACTCTTAGCATCTGGCGACTCTGTTTACCCAAGAATCTTCAAGTCGTAAAGACCAGTACCAAAAGTTTGTGCCTTCATGCAAATGAGATGGAGAGTTAAGAATAGAGGAGAGGAAACCGAATTCTTTGAGCTAGATATTGACGCCTTCGGGGAACAATCAAGGTTGGTCACCCCCGAGTCACTATTACAAGGAACATCCTCTGTTGGCAGACAAGGTTCAACTTTTGATAGTACAACATCCAATTTTCCTCCCAATCCTCCCAACTCTCCGAAGCATCCTAGTCCCTCCATTCCTATTAGTTGTCCTATTAGCAGTCAAGGGAGAGCTTCGAGAATTCCTATTTCTCAAAATCCAGGAGCAAGTATGGCACAACAACAACAACAACAACAACAGCAAATGCGAGTAGCCACGACCACCCGGGTTGTGCCCGACATGGGATTCCTTGTCACCGCTGAATCTAGCGAGGGCAAGGACAAGTGTCGCTCGCTACCATAAAGAAGATCCCAACGTTCGATGGAACCGGGAAAACCGCTCTGGAGCACATCCAGGATATAATATCTCCGGCGGCGATCCATGACATTACCGAAGAGCCAATTATGGTAAAGCTTCTGGTCCTTTCCCTTAGAGGGAAACTCCTCTATTGGTATAGATCTCTACCACCCGGTAGTATTACGAGATGGGATCAGTTAGCTGATCAGCTGATGGGAAACTTCAATGAATCCTGTGATCCTACCTCTCTGCTGCACCAGTTCACTTCAATCAAAAGACATCCACAAGAGGAGATCATGGATTTCAATGTGAGGTTCGCTCGAACCTGGTAGAGAGTGCCAGTCGGACTTTGACCAACCGACGAAGCTACAGCACTCTATTTCCTTCGGGCTTTCAACCCCGATATCGGTCTCATGGTAAGATATTCTAACGTTAATACTTTTCTCGAGTTGTATGAGTTAGCTAAGAGAGCAGAGATGGATTTAATAGCTGTAGGGAAGCTCCCCCAAAGGATGTCGATGCCTATACTTCCCAAATTCTTACAACTCCAATATGCAAGCGCAGCCGCTTCGCAAATCTCCACCACCCCCGCACTCCCGATTTCATCTTGGAATCCGAATCCCGTCGTGTCTCAAATCACTGCTCCGTAGATCCATTTCCCTACATTTTTAGCTCCACAGCCCATGGTCACTTTGGCTTTTCCTATGCTGCCAGCACTACCTCAACTCCCCGCCCTGCCTCCAATACCGACGATGGCTTCCTTGCCAATCGTTTCGAAAGCCGATGATATACAGACCAAAATTCTGTAGGAGATGCAGTCCCTAAACTCTACGGTTCAGATGTTGTCAAATGACATGACCATTGTAAAGAAGAAGCAAGCGTAGCAGGAATTCCAACCGAGAAGACCTTATCCTGTGCCTGCACTTACCAAAGACCAAGCAGTCCAGCAAGGGAAGGCTACGACGAGGAATGCTGCAATTGATGAAGCTCCGAGCACTTTCGATTATGTATATTGGTGCTCTACGTGCAATGACCCGCATGAAGAGAATACCTGCACCCTACACCAACACTATGTACAAACGCTGGCGAACAGTAGTCACAGCGGTCAGGTGAACGTCATTAGGCAGATGAATCGAAACCTGGCAATTGGCGAGGAGGAGCCCATTGCAGTACTTACCAGAAGAGGAAGGAAGACAATAGAAGCGGATGCCACTCAGACGGCTCCCGCAAAAGAGCAGGTTCAGCCCGAGAAGGGACAATCATCTACTTCGGCCCCGAGCGAAGCTTCTTCGCCTACACCAGTCAAAGAAAAGGCTCAAAAGGCCTCTGTCGAACCACCTCAGGCAGAAACTAAGGAGCAGGCTAAGGAAAAGCTCAAGTTTCCTTCCCTCACCAAGCGACAAAGAGTTGAAGCTACAGAGCAATATCGTACCTGGTACGAACCCAGAAAGGAACCCGAAGTGCTCAAATCTCTGGCATACAACATCATAGAGGAATTGAAGAAGATTTTGGCTAAGATCAGCCTGTACGATGCACTGCAATTACCTGGACAGGTGGACTTGCTGCAAGAATCATTGAAGACAATTAAAGCAAAAGGGCCAACACCGCTTGCTCTTGTGCAGACCCTATCCACATCTATCATGGGGAAGAACAGACCACCTCCGTTCTACCTAACCCTACAAATGGAAGGTTATATTGTACATAACTGTATGATCGACTCTGGGGCCGCTACAACAGTCATGCCAAGAGCAGTCTACGAAGAAATAGGAATGGAGTATACGTGAAGCAGCCAGGGTGTACTCCAATTGGATGGGACTCCAGTGAAGACCATGGGAGTGATCAAAGACATTCCTATTCGGCTACATAAGATGCCTCAGATCACAGTCATACAAGAGGTAGTTGTAGTCGACTTGGAGCCATATTTTAGTATGTGCTTGTCAAGAGAATTCATGGCTAAACTGGGTGGGTATCTATCTATGGATTACTCTCACCTAGAGGTTCCATTCAAAGGAAAGAAGGTAAAGATCTACAATGAAAAGCCTTCTTCCTTTCTTGTGCAGAAGATGTCCGAAGAAGAAAGTAGCGAACCAGTGAATGCACTAGTGGAGGAGATAGAGCAAGTGGACCTGATCGAAGAGTCTCTTGCGCAATTGAGCTATGAAGATGAGTTCTCATTGGCAGACTTCAATGCCATGGTGGAGACCGAAATAGGGTGTTATGCGATCGTCAAGCCTAATAAGCACTCCCAACCAGGGAATAGAACAAGTGTCCAGGAAGAACTATGGAAGTTGTTCTTCGACGGTGCTCGATGTAAAAATGGCGTTGGGGCAGGGATTCTTCTAGTTTCACCATCCGACGAGCAAAAGGAGTATTGCTACCGGTTGACATGGAGCTACACTAACAATGCAGCGGAATACGAAGCATTATGCCTAGGACTTAAGAAAGCTGATAAGTTAGGCATAAAACATCTCCAAATCTTTGGGGATTTCGAACTGGTTTGCAACCAGGTCACAAACAGGTGTACCTCAAAGAAACATTATCTAAGATCATACCGCAACAGGGTATGGGACTTGTTCGATCAGTTTGAATCTCTCAATCTACAGTCAATCCCACGAGAAATGAACCGACATGCCGATGTTCTGGCATCCATCGCGGCCAGATACTCTCTAGTAGAAGACATGGTGCACAAGCCTAGAGCTGTGAGGATGATCTATAGGCCCTCTATCCCAGACAAAGAACTGCATTGGCAAGTGTTTGATAACGACGAGCAGATTGTAAATTTCATGATCCAAGAAGCCGCCACAGTCGAAGACCGAAGCTCTGATGAAGGAGAATATGAAGGGTTGATCCAACTGAAGAATAATCATGTTCCCAAGGGACTAATCACCCTTGAAAGTCTCTTTGATCAGAACGACCGAGCTTTCTCCCACATGATCAAAGTCCATGAGAAACAGTATCAAGATTTGGAGCTCGAACCTGGGAAAACAATAAAGGTGGGAACCGACTGCACTGCGAAGGAGATAGAACAGATACAGGATCTGTGCAAAAAGTTTTTTGACATAATTGCTTGGTCTTATCAAGATCTCAGGGGATACAATCGACGGTTGGTTCAACACACAATTGAATTGCAGGAGGGGGTCAAACCTTTCCGACAAAAGCAGAGGCCGATCAATCCTAAGATCGAGGTCCTGATGAAAGCCAAACTCCTGAAGATGCTCGAGGCAAAGATCATATACCCCATCAAGCACTCTTCATGGGTAGCGAACCTGGTCCCAGTCAGAAAGAAAAATGGAGATATACGGCTATGCGTGGACTTTCGCAACCTGAACCAGGCTTCTCTCAAAGACCACTACCCTCTTTCGCAAATCGATCAGATTTTGCACTCGATGGCCGGAGCTCAACGCTTCTCCCTGCTTGATGGTTTCTCTGGATACAATCAGATCTGGGTCAGGGATGAAGACCAACATAAAACAGTGTTCACTACCAAGTGGGGGACATTTGCTTACCAACGAATGCCATTTGGCCTTTCGAACGCTGGAGCCACTTTTCAAAGGGCGATGGACCTAGCTTTCGGTGAGCTTCTGAATAAGGTTATCGTCATCTATCTAGATGACATGACCATATTTTCCCGAAGAAGGGAAGATCATCCACTACATATGCAGCAAGTTTTCAAAAAATGTCGAGAGTTCGGCATCTCAATTAATCCAAAGAAGTCCATATTTGTAGTCAGTGAAGGAAAGTTGTTGGGACACGCGATATCAAAAAAAGGCCTCGTTGTAGATCCTGATAGAGCCGAGGCTCTAATGAAGCTCCCACTTCCCACAGACAAGAAAGGACTTCAATATTTCTTCGGCCAGATTAACTTCGTAAGGAAGTTTGTCCCCGACTTCGCCCAAGTCATCAAGCCGATGTCCCAACTCCTGAAGAAGGGCATCGAATTTAACTGGACTAAAGAAAGAAAGGAAGCTTTTGAAGAGATTAAGACTCGAATTGCTCAGGCGTCGGTCTTGATTAATCCAGACTACAATCAGGATTTCATCATGTATGTCATAGGAGAGCCCGAGAGCTACGCTGTTGTCCTGACGCAAAAGGGAGAAGATGGCGAGGAGCGTCCCATCGCGTTCCTAAGTCAGGTGATCAATTCCCATGAAGAAAGGTATAATTTCATTGAGCGTCAGGTGCATGCAGTAATGAAATCACTAAGGAAGTTCAAGCAGTTCATCTCTCAGAGCCGAGTTACAGTCTATGTCATTCACCCCGATGTGCGTAATTTCATTATCCAAGGAGAATTGGGAAGTAAAAGAGCTGGTTGGGTGAACAAAATACAGGAGTTTGACATTGAGATTAAGCCCACAAAATTGGTTCATGGTCGTGCATTGTGTCAAGAGTTGGCAAAAAGCACGACGGCCAAAATGACAGAATCCCAGAGGGATGACTTACCAGCCAAAGGATGCTTCGCTAACCATGAAGAAGATGAGAAGGATTGGGTCAGTGAGATAATCTGCTATTTCAACACCGACGAGTGTCCTTCGCATCTAAATGCATCACAACGAAGACATTTCAGGATGCGGTCCTCCAGATACACTCTACGCCCCGAAGGCCTATTTTTCAAGAACATCGATGGTGTCCTTCTTAAGTGCATAAAGGATGATGATAAAAGGAAAGTCCTAGGAGAGTTCCATTCGGGGTTATCTGGAGGCCACTTCATAGGAAGGACGATGACATTAAAGATTATCAAAGCAGGATACTATTGGCCTACACTCTTTGTCGATGCCTTCGTAGTTTGCCGTAAATGCGAGCAGTGTCAGAGGTTTGTCGGCCAAAACAAAAATGTTGCATTACCCCTTCATTCGATACAAGTAGAGACACCCTTTCAACAATGGGGGTTGGATTTTATAGGAGTCGTATCACCAAATTCCTCCACGGGACATAGGTTCATCCTGACGGCAACAGACTACTTCACCAGGTGGGCCGAAGCGATTCCTACCAAACATGCAGATCAAGAGACTGTAGTCACCTTCTTGGGGGGATTGATCACCAGGTTCGGCATCCCCGAAGCAATCATCACAGACAATGGCCCTGGCTTCACAGGCACTAAAATCAATGATTTCCTCTACAGGTATGGGATATATCATAAAGTATCCTCCAATTATTATCCTCAGGGCAACGGCTTGGCAGAATCCACCAACAAGACTCTGTTGAGAATGCTAAGGAAGCTCATAGAGACGAACAAAAGGACTTGGCATCTCCTCCTAGATCGGGCTTTGTGGGCCGATCGAATTTCTATCAAAAGGTCAATCAAAACTTTGCCTTATGCTCTGGTCTATGGCAAGGAGGCCATCTTACCCATCCATGTGGAGATCCCTGCACTGCAGCTGTTAGAAGTAGAAGATGAAGTTAGTCCGATGGAAAACAGGTTAGCTCAGCTACTGCGACTGGAGGAGGATCGCGAAGAAGCATATCAGGACTTTGCTAAGCATACTCAGGTTATCCGAGACTGGTTCAAGAAGAAGTCATCTGATCGCACATTCAATGTGGGAGACCTAGTATTGAAGTGGGATTCTTGGAAAGCCAAGCCTGGGAACCACGACAAGATGGACGCCTTTTGGGATGGGCCATTTGAAATTGTAAAGGTAAACTCGGCCAATTCATTCATCCTCAAAGATGCAGATGGACAAGTTCTACCGATCTCTGTCAATGGTCTTCACCTGAAGACTTTTCATCGCTAAAGACAATTTCTCTTTAAAAAAAAAAAAAATGTGTATATATACTTCTATATAATTTGCCTATACATCCTCTTCCAAGATCACGAAGCCAAGTACCACTTCCAAGTCTTCTTCGGAGACTTTTGATGTGAAGTAGCGAATACAAAAGTTGGAATGTACAGCTGAGAATAGAGAGCAAAGGCAGATCGAGAGTGATCTGAGAGCCAAAGAGCTTGAAAGGAAAATCTTGCAGATGCAAAATCAGATGAATGAAAAGGAAGGGTTAGGGCGAAGAAGAAGAGGAAGCAGAAGAAGGAGAACCAGCTGCTGAGGCTCTCCCAGAAGGATCGGGAAAGGACTCCGGCCCAATGGATCAAGACTAAGGGTCCTCCCATCGAGACGAGCTCGTTGCCCCGTGAGCCGCCAAGAATGTTGACAATTTTGTCACATTTCTCAAGGGGTAGAAAAGAAACAAGTTTTGTATAGTGTTGTGTAAAATTTTTGCTTTGTTATTTTTATTTTGAAGAGTTGCAGCAATTTTGGCTTTCAAAGCCACCCCTTTGTATAAGAAGTAGAAAGAGAAAAAGCTTCGCTACCGAACGAGCTAGAGAAGAGAGCTTCACCCAAAAGGAAAACGAAACTGCTTCGCACCCGAAGTACTTCCAGCATTGCCTCGGGTGAAAAGTTTTGCGAAGTAGTTTTGCCAAAGAAAGAGCTTCGCACCCGAAGCGCTTTCAGCATTGCTTCGGGTAGGATTTGTTGCGAAGTAGTTTTGCCAAAGAAAAATGCAAGAGGACCAATATAAAGGGCTTCGGGCCCGAAACATTTTTGGCTAAGGCACCAACGAAGCAGAATCCAAGGGAACATCGAAGATTACTTCGCCAGAAAGTTGTCGAAGCATCTACTTCGGGCCTCCTCACACCCGAACCATTTCCACTTCGACGGAAAACCTAGCGAAGCATTCACTTCGGCTAGTTTTCGCCTGAAGCATTTTCAACCGAAGTTCTGGCAGCCAAGAGAAACGAAGCATTTTGAAAGCAAGAATGTGTTTCGGCCGAAATCTCTCCGAACCACAATTTTGAGGAGGATCGCAGCGAAGTATTTCTCCCGTTTTGCGAAGTAAATATGCTTCGGCACTCCCCACCCCCGAAGCAGTTTTGCGAAGCTCAATTCTACGAAGTATCATTCAAGGAGGAGTTTTCGCTTCGGCCCAAAACCATTGCGAAGTGAAGTTGTGAATGAAGACCTAGCGAAGCATTTCACGGGCACACGTTCCAAGCCGGGTATCTTCCCGAGGCGATCAAGTGCCTCATAAATGCAATTTTTCGTGCCCAGTAAGCCCGCTGCTCATTTTTGGCAATCAAAAGTGAAGTATCAAGCTATGATGGAGAACCCGACGAGCATGGCGGCCACTCGATCACTGCACCCGGAGACCAAGGACGTCCAGACGGCTCATCAATGCACCTTTCCATGGTTGACCCGATCACAGTTGCCAGTTTTGGTAATAGATTTGAAAGCTCAGTCGTGAGAGCCGAGGAAGGCCAAATTTTTAGAGCTCGAGGGCGTACTCTTCTTTGTTGTGTAATTATGATTTAGAGGCCCGGGTCCTCTATAAAAACCCAGGCATTGTAATGAAAAGGAGGGGGGAACTATCTGCTAGAAAGCTGCTATAACTTGATGTCCTGCGATTAATACTAAGAGACTTTGAGCTCAATTCTTCTCTTTTATGCTGCCTTTTGTGCTTGATTCTTCTATCTCTCCCTGTTTGTAGATCGAGATGCTGAACTCTGCGTCCGATATGCGATCGGGGACAATGTCCTGAAACTCGTTCGAAAGGATACATAGGAGTAGAAAAGTGTTGTATTGACTTTCTTTTATGTTGCCTGCCTTGCTTGATTCTTCTATCTCTCCCTGTTTGTAGATCGAGATGCTGAACTCTGCGTTCGGTATGCGATCGGGGACAGTGTCCTAAAACTCGTTCGGGAGGATACATAGGAAAGTCGATATTACGTTTCTTTTGTTTTACTCTTGGTGTTCTCTGTTGCTATTCAAGTTGTCTATTAGCGATCGTGCTTCCTATTCTCTCCCACCATAAATCACCAATCTCTCTTCCCTTAACCCTTTTTTATTTTATTTCTCTAACCCTTATCCTTTTATCTCTTTCCTACACTCTTGTCTTTAAAACACCCAAGTAGTTTAGTATAGGAGCCGGCCTTTCTCCGGAGATTGGCACGAGGGGCATCTCTTCCCTTCGGCCTTTCAATGTTGGTCCAGGTCTAGGGCACGTACACTTACACAAAATCCTTACCTAGGCGGATTTGATGACCAACAAGGTCATAGATTGAATACTAAAGTCTTCAATAAACAAACAATGTAATACAAGGGGGTGTTGAAGAATATTACATTATTCGGTACATGCTAATGTACTTGATTTTACCTACGGTACAATGTAAATATTATAATAGGATGTGAGTCTATAGTTTAGAAGAGTGAGATTTATATTTTCCCTTTATGTAAGTGTCTATGTGTAGGATATGCACACACATCATGTAAGTAATATTGCAAGTATGTAATGAGAGAAAGTGTACAAGTGTCATGCAATTAAGTGTATAAATATAATGTAAATATGTGCACGACTATCATGTATTAGGTGTCCATGTAGAAGTATAAGTGTCATGTAAAATAGTACAAGTGTCATAGAGCTAAGTATGCATGTAAGTAGAGAGTCAAGAGTCGTGTACACAAGTGGCAAGATGAGAAGCCAAAGGATATGTGAGAGTTGTCTTATGTATACAATAGGAAAGGTTACAACTCCCAAATATGTGAGGAGTGCAATAATCAAGTATTGAAGAGTCACCTTTCTAAGGTTATAATATGGAGACAAAGCTCCATGAGATGTATCTGGAAAATGTTGAAACATTCAAGCATTAATATTGAAGCCTGTATGCATATTTTGAGCAATTCTACTATAAGTTTTCTTCATGTTATTCAATATATCATTTTGGCCATTTCTATTCATATTTTTCATTTTTTATGAATATTATTATTATTTATGTTGGGCATCTTACATATTGATTGCTCTTAATTTGAAACTACTCCCAATCAAGAATATTGGGACCTAAGATAATTTAGATTAAAATCAATCAAAAGGAGACAATTCAGGGCATGAGAACCAAACAAATGTAGAACAAAATAGATGCGTAGACCTCTAGTATATATGTGCAAACATAAGCACTGCAAATATTATGCTAGGAGTGGGGGTTCAATTTGCTTGCAAGATAACCCAAAGATATGTGTACTGTTATACAAAGGGAAATGAAGGGAAATTTTATACAACTCGTTGATCATTTACAATGCTAAAACTACTACTATATATAGATTACAAAGAGGAACATTTCCCCCAAAAACATTGCAATATGAATTGACAGCCTCAACTACATTCTTCTAGGGATTCTAAAAATTGAATGGTAACATTTTTTACCATTACTCTTATCAATTGTGAGGCTATTTCTATTGTAGGTGCCATGCCTTTACTTGCATCATATCACCTACTCTACCTCAAGCTGCTACATTGAAATTATCCCAATAGGTAATTCATAATCCTTTTATATAGTGGTGCATTAATTCACCTCATCTACTCTTCCTAGGAGATCATGCATTATTATTGTTGTTTTACGCCCTTATTTGGTTCTTTTGAGATGGTTTTATGTTACTGTTGTAAAAAAATAAATTTTCTCTTCATGTTGGATTTTTGTATCACCTCTAAAGAGATAACTTTGTTGGGAATTTTGGCTTCTTTAGACTTCAAAGGTTTCTTTTGTCACATCCTCATAATTTTTCATTTCCCCTTATTTTAGAGTTTTTTAAAAATTTTGATCTAGGACCATTTCTTTTTAGTGCTCTCTAGAATTTCCTTTCTATTTTTATCCTTTTGTAGGACCTCAAGATTGAATAGTTTATCAAAAATTTCTCTCCTCATGATAACTGAAATCCCTTGGAAACTTTTGATCTTATGGTTCCTTCCTTGTCCCTAGATATTTTGGATATCTTGAAATATTGATGAGTGCAGCCCATCAATATCAACATTGTTTAGGTCATAATATTTTATTGTCCCTACAACTTTGAAAAACTTCCTTCTTTTCTTCCCATCAAATTTTCCATCCTTTGCTCATTTATTTCCAAATTATTTTAAGGCAAGGCTATCAAAGATCCACTTGGAATGATGCAAATTATAAATGATATTTTTCAATTTGTGGGACCCTTGACTTGAAATTCTCCATGTGCCCTTTGTATCTATGTTATCTTGATGGCCTCATTGAAGTATTCATTGGTGTAGAGATGCTAAATTGGGAAATCTCCTTGACTAAATGTAGGGTAAGTAGATATCTCACATGATCTCTTGATGATGAGATCTTGTGAGTCTTTCTCCACTTTATCTTTTTGTTAACTTTACCTCAACTAACTCTCCCTCATGCATATATCTTGTGCATGTGGTGGAGAGATGACGAATATGTATTTAGGGGCTACAAAATCAAACAAATATGGATGATAGCTAGGTATACTAGCTTGCTCACAGTTGATGTTTAGGTTCAACCTTTGTCATCGGTATAGTCCCTTTAGTTATCATGGAAAAGGCTCATAGATTGTTACCAATGACGAGGTTGGATTTAGTTATCACAAAAATGGCTATGAGAGGATTATTATGGGCTATTGAGTGTGACATTATTTCATCCATCCTACATGATTTTCTTCTTTTAATGATGACTCCTTTATGATTCTTTGGAATGGGATTCTTGGTAGTTAGCAATAGTTTTAGGGCTTTTTATTCTACTTGTGGATTTAAATTAGCTTTGATTGTAGTTGCTACTTTTGGCTAGGTTATAGTAAGACTTAACTACAACTTTGGGGGCTCATTTGGGTCTTTTTCTCGTACAATAACATGAAACCAATGAATTAGGCCCTATTTTTCTCTAAGAGTCATTGGAATGCAGCGTTGGTTATATAGAAAGAGTCACTTATATGGGTCAAGAAAAGAGTGCTTGGTATTCCTTTTATAATATTTTCTTAGGGTAGAGACAACCACATGTCTTAATTTCATCTTACTTAAGCCTATGTCCCTTTCTTTTCATCATCCTTTATTTACTTGAACCCATCCTATTTGCCTCAAGGTGACACAAGAGGATATTTTTCATGATGTCAACTTGTTTATCATTCACACATAATCTTCTTGTCTTCCTTTTTACATTTATTTTGGAATATATAATTTTAAAACCATGACTAGTTCAACAATTTTAATCATTCAGTGTTAATCCCAAGGGTACTTTTCATTAATACTCAAGCAACTCACTTTGCTCTGAAAAATATTCTGCATGGCAAAATTGGTTAGTACAATAACTTGTATATATAGTTTACTTATATGCATGACTCTCAGGGGGTTAGATCCAAATTTTGCTTGATTCTTAACCCATGCATATATTTTCATATGTATTTAGGGAATCTGAATCCCATACTTTAGTTTCCTATTGATTCATCTAGTCATTTGGAATGAATGGGTGTAGTTCATCAATTTCTATCTCTAACTCAAACCATTATTCCTTAGTTGTTAGGATATGATCATCATTTAGCCGAGATGTGAGCAAATTTTATACATGGTGAAGATAGAGGGGTTCCAACAAAATTTTAATCTTGGTCCCATACTAGGTCCTTAAGACCATGAGTGACAAGTCCAAATATAGGTACCCCTAAACTTGACAATGAAATATCTCGATAGAAAGATACCTAAAGATAATGGAGATCAATTACCGATATATTATGTGTCACTGTTAGGCTTGGGTAGGCATACAATGATAGCGAGAGTTTTTTCCATGACTCCCAATACTTGTATTGGGCTATTGTCCAATTGCCCAACCCTTTTGTTCACAATGTGATATTTCAAGCCTAATGCATTTATCACTCCTTTTTGCATAACAAATATATTGCCTCCCTAATATATCATACAATTATAGATCAATTTATCTTGGTAGATGAAGATGAGGTAGAAGAGAGGATATTTGGGCTTATTTCCCTCATGGGAAGATATATGCAATATATTTTTGTTCCTCTTGTTCTCTTTCTTCTTCTTCAAGGGCTTTTCTCATATGCTCTTGTTTTATTTTTTAGTTCGGCCAAGATATACCAAAATGACATCGAGATTATGGACCTTTTTAAATGATCCACCACATTGAATGATCCAAGGGATATAACCTTCTAAGGGACATGCTATGGAGTGAGTCATGACTTTTATTTGGTTTGTCGAGTGGCTATGAATAGTTTAAATCGAGGTTCTTGTTATCTCAAGATCTGCAAGGTGTTTTGCTTGGTGGTCATTGGGGTATTTGGAGGTATAGTTGCTAGAAATCCAGAGTTGATGTTGGTTGGCTTGTCCTAGCTACTTTGTTGGATGCTATCAAGAGGCACAAACATGCTTGGTTTTTGGGGACACCACAATGGAAGGCTTCCATCTTGGTTGGGCTAGCATGTGTTGACTGCCAAGGGTGGCAAGATTGCTTTTGCTCTTGTCTTCCATTACCTACTTCTTGGATCTCATCAGATAGTCTGGATGGACCTATGTCCTATTTGACCTCATATTATTCGCTTCATTAAATACTACATAATCTCCTACTCATCCCAAGTCACTAATATTTATTCTTGGGAGCACAAACTGAATCTATAATGGATGGAGTTGATGTAGGTTGTCCTATCATCTGGATTCCAACTCTTGGATATGAAGTAGATGTCTGGGAAGGCATTATCTTGGTTGTTGCAATGGAAAGGATTTGAGAGATATCTCCTAGGTTAACTTGGGTGGAGTAGGTATTTAGGTTCAAGCAATGTCAAGAAGTATATTCCTCTATGTAGTAATTTTAAATGGGTAGGGAATTACTACTATAGAGGGGTTAGTACAATAGTATTGAAGAAGGGATCAGACAACTTTCAGATCTAGAATTTTACCAAGAGGTTATTTCTATCCCCTTGAACTTTTTTTTTCTAGTTTGGAGTCCATTGTTCAAAATGCACAAATAAGTCTTCTCCTCGATCAAAAAATAGTGGACTATCTTCTACAAAAGAACCCCATCATTGCTTGAATCTATACTTTCTACCTTATTCCAAAGGTTCACAAACAACCTATGAAGGGTAGACCCATCTGCTCCTACTGTGATTATATGTTGGAGCCTGTATCCAAATGGCTTCACCACCAGCTTCTCTCCATTTTATTGGAGCAATCAAATCATCTACAAGACTCGCTGAGCCTAATGAAAATCCTTCATGAAAGAGATTTTCCTCCAAGCTGTGTTATGTTCACCTTTGATGTTGAGAGTCTGTACCCAAGCATTCCTACAACAACATGATTGGCTGTTCTTCAACACTTCATTTTAGGAACGTTTAAGACAGGTTTGGTCTAGTTGATCCTTGAACTTGCAGAACTGGTCTTGAACAGACACTATCTAGAAATTTATGGTAAGGTATACAGGAAAAAAAGAGGTACAACAATGGGGAGCAATTTTGTAGTTTTCTATGCCTATATGTTTCTTTGTTACTTGGAATTGTAAGTTTTTGATCTTTTTCCATCTATTTCAAAAAATATTTGCTTGTATAAATGATATATTGATGATGCTTTTGGAGTTTGGAATGGTACTAATGAGAGTCTTCAAGCTCTCCTTGATGCTTATGGTTCTTTTTATCCTAGCATAAACATCACTACTGCCATTTCCACTTCTAAAGTTAACATCCTGGATATTTTGGTGGTCAAACCACCCTCCATGACTATTCCAGGACATCTGGGTACTAAATTGTTTCATAAACCAATGAATGTGTATCAATATATCCCTTTTTGTTCATTCCATCCACCCCACCAAAAAATGCCCTTCATAGTCAGCGAACTCAATAGGTTTTTGGTCAAAGAGGTGGATGACGAAGGATTCAGCAAGGTGAAGCATCAGTTTTTTCACAAGTTGAGAGCCCAGGGCTACCCATCCCGATTCTTATTTCCACTCTTTGCCCAGGTGGAGTTTGACGCCGATGTACACTGCTCTAGAAAATATTCTAGAAGATCTCTTTAAGACAACTAGGTCTAAAGAAATATCCCCTAGTTCTGATGAAGTTGTACAATTGCCAGTTTGCCCGTGATCTTCATCTAAACAAAAATGTGCTTAGACCTCTCTACGAAAAATGGAGCAAAGATCCTCAGCTCTTCCATATCGGTCGTGGCATCATATTTTGGAGAAACAACAAAAAAATGAAGAAATTTATGTGTCGTAGTTGGGTCGTGAGAACCCAACCCAACTTCAATTGGCCATAAATTTTTCTACAGGGATCCGATCCTCGAACCGTTTGAAGCGTTGGAAGGCTTTTAAACTTTTATACGATGAAAAATGAAAAAACCTTTCAAAGAAAGAGTTTTTCTAAAAAAATGGGCCCTTTTTGAAGCCTCTAGACCCCTCAAAATGAGTTTTAAAGTTTAGAAGTTTTTCATAACATCTCTTTTCGGTAATCAATGCCCCGTATTCATGGGTGCACATCCCAAGGAGAATTTTTTAATGTTTTAGGTACTTTTGACTGTTATCCTTGGCAATCACTACCATTTTTGGCATATCCCAAGGTAACGATCATTTTTTCTTGATTCTCACCATGTGGCATGTCGACTAGCACACCCATTGGCTTGAGAAATCTATATAAACAATATGGATTGTAATGTTTGGTCATCAACCGAATTGATGAGCACTTAAGGTGCGAAATGCATTTTCAAAGTTTTCCCTTTCATTTTAGTCTCTCTTGTTCTTATGTCGTGAAGTGCCCTTTTTGCATTGATCGCTTGTGCTTCTACTTCCTCTTCGTTATTTGATTTTTGTTGCGCTAAGGTACTGCTGCAAAGTTTTTCTTTCTTTTTGAATATAAAAGTTATCTTTTCAATCTAATGTTGCATACTACCCTAGTTATTAGAAATTCAAAAGAGTATCCCCATTTCTTTCGTGAAGGCTCTCCTATTTTGGAATCCACCAGATCTGCTCAAAAGAGACCCAGGATGTTGCTTTCGAAGATTGAAGCTTCCACTTCATGTGTAGAATGCACTCAAACAAATTCCTACTCTTCTTATCCTGAAGCGTCGTAACCCCCGATGCACATTCCAGATATACCATAGAATCTTAAAGATCTTAGCTCAAAATTTTGAGAAACCTTCAAATATGTGTTCATCAAGGTCCACAAAACTGAGACCTTCATCATGAAAATCTAGAAAGGCATCAATGAGGGCACCATGCCAAACAGTTTGCACATGAAACCTCCAAGCCTTCGGATTCCAGATCCTGCTCTTTAGGAAGAGATGGACAAGAAATTTGTCGAGCTCACCTTGAATTTCTAGAAAGCATGTTCGAAAGTATATCTTTCAATAGAAAAGAAATTACTTGAGAGCTTGAAGGTTTAGAAGGATGTCGTTGTCATGCAGTTCAATGAGCAAATGGAGCAAATCTTTAATAACATGATTTTGGTTTATGATTTCGAGATTGCATCCCATTGGAAATCGTAAATCAAGGAAGACTTTGCTTTGAAGTCCAATGCTCTCAAAATGGAACTATGTGTGGATCGTCAGGTCCAACAAGGTGCAATCAATACCCAAAAATCTATTGAGAAACAATAGCAAGATACTATCATGGATGAATCCAACACCTCGATGGCTTCCCTGATCAAAAAGGAGTGTGCTCCACTCTTTTCTAAGATCCAAGAGCTCATAAAACTTGTCACAAATATTGCCATTTCCTCCTGACCCAACTCCCGTAATCCCTCACCTCAAAATTGAAGGAGAATGAATATAATTCAGAATCATGCCCACAGTGAACAACAGCAACAACAACAACAATAGCAACCTCAACGATTAGACCGACAAAAATAATAGCATAATCTCCTTGATAGATAAAACCAACAATTCCAATCAAAAAATGGGTCACGAGATCGATCCCAGAGCAAAATTTTGATGGCAACAACCAAAGAAAGAATTCATACCTCCTATGCAGCAACAGTCACAACGAGGCTTTGGCAAAAAAATTCCAAGGATTTGGTTCATGAATGAATCAAAACTCTATAATATCTATTCCCATACAATCAGGTTTGGGATTTTAGCAGACCCAAGGTCATCCTCGCAACGACGGTGTAAACCACTAATAAATTGTTGGAGTGCCATCTTCAACCCTATCGACAAATGTTTGCTCTTCTTCAGCAAGAGCATGGTAGGTGTTGTGGATGGCATGATCACAAATGTCGGTGTTCATAATTTCTCTGATAGACCTCTCACAATGGTAGAAAAAGAGCTTCTTGGGCTAGGATTGAAATATATCCCTATCCTACCTCCCATGGCCCATGATGATGTCCGTGTGGAGTATGTTTTATTTTCCAGGCTTCTCAAGCTTTTGTGGTTTTTCGGTCCAAAAGGAAGGAACATCGTCAACTGGGAAGAATATGCCTACTCTCCCTTCCATATTTCAAATTTTGCATGGGAACCTAATGTGAAATACCAGCCCCTATTGGATCTTCTTAATTATGGAAAGCATCGAGTTGAACAACAACTTGCTTCCACAGAGAGTATATTCCAACCTCCCTTGCCCAAGCATCTGGAAAGAGCCTTGCACTCTCTTAGATCTGATGATTCCATTGTCATCAGACCCACTGATAAAAATCTTAGCCTCATTGTTCTCAGTAAATCATGGTATCTAGAAGAAGGGATCAGACAAATTTCAGATTTGGAAGTTTACCAAGAGGTTATTTTTGTCCCCTAAAACTCTTTTTTTTCTAGTTTGGATTCCATTGTTCAAAATGCACAAAGAAGTCTTCTCCTCGATCAGAAATAGTGGACTATCTTATGAAAAAGAACCTCATAATTGCTCCAGTCTATACTTTATACCTCATTCTAAAGGTTCACAAACAACCTATGAAGGTTAGACCCATATGCTTCTACCGCGGTTATATGTTGGAGCTTGTCTCCAAATGGCTTCACCACCAGCTTTTCCCCATTCTCTTGGATCAACCAAATCATCTACAAGACTCGCTGAGCCTAATGAAAATCCTTCATGAAATATATTTTCCTCCAAGTTGTGTTATGTTCACCTTTGATGTTGAGAGCCTGTACCCAAGCATTCCTACAACAACAAGATTGGTTGCTCTTCAACACTTCATTTCAGGAAGGTTCAAGCCAGGTTTGGTCCAGTTGATCCTCAAACTTGCAGAAATGGTCCTGAATAGATACTATCTATAATTTGATGGTAAGGTATACAGACAGAAAATAGGTACAACAATGGGGAGCAATTTTGCATTTGTCTATGCATGTATGTTTCTTTGTTACTTGGAATTGCAAGTTTTGGATCTTTTTCCATCTATTTTAGAAAATATTTGCTTGTATAAACAATATATTGATGATGCTTTTGGAGTTTGTAATGGTACTAATGAGACTCTTCAAGCTCTCCTTGATGCTTATGGTTCTGTTTATCCCAGAATCAACATCACTACTGCCATTTCCACTTCTAAAGTTAACATCCTAGATATTCTGGTGGTCAAACCACCCACCATGACTGTTCTAGGATGTCTGGGTATTAAACTATTCCATAAACCAATGAATGTATATTAATATATCCCTTTTTGTTCATTCCATCCACCCCATCATAAAAAGGCCTTCATAGTCAGCAAACTCAATAGGTTTCTGGTCAAACAGGTAGATGACGAAGGATTCAACAAGGTGAAGCATCAGTTTTTTCATAGGTTGAGAGCCCGAGGCTACCCATCCCACTTTTCATTTCCACTCTTTACCCAGGTGTAGTTTTGAAACTAGCCTGCACTGCTCCACAAAATATTCCAGAAGATCTCTTTAAGGCAACGAGGTCTAAAGAAATCTCCCCCAGTTCTGATGAAGTTGTACAACTGCCAGTTTGCCCGTGATATTCGTCTAAACAAAAATGTGTTTGGACCTCTCTACAAAAAAATAGAGCAAAGACCCTTAGCTCTACCATATCAGTCGTGGCATCATCTATTGGAGAAACAACAAAAATATGAATAAATTTATGTGCCAAAGTCGGGTCGTGAGAACCCAACCCAATTTCAATCGACCATAACTTTTGCTACAGAACTCTGATCCTTGAACCATTTGAAGCGTTGGAAGACTTTTAAAGTTTTCTACGACAAAAAATGCAAATACAGACCATTTTTAGAGCCCATAGACCCCTCAAAATGAGTTTTAAAGTTTATATTTTTTTCATAACGTCTCTTTTCAGCAATCAATGCCCCATATTCATGGGTGCACATCCCGAGGAGCATTTTTTAATGTTTTAGGCACTTTTGACCGTTATCCTTGGCAATCACTGCCATTTTTGGCATATCCCAAGGTAACGGTCATTTTTTCTTGATTCTCGCCACGTGGCATGTCGGCTAGCACACCCACTGGCTTGAGAAATCTATATAAACAAGATGGATTGTAATGTTTGGTCATCAACTGAACTGATGAGCACTTAAGGTACGAAACACGTTTTCAAAGTTTTTCCTTTCATTTTAGTCTCTCTTTTTCTTATGTCGTGAAGTGTCCTTTTTGCATTGATCACTTGTGCTTCTACTTCCTCTTCGTTATTTGATTTATGTTATGCTAAGGTACTTCTATGAAGTTTTTCTTTCTTTTTGAATATAAAATACATAACTGAAGACATGTTCTAGCTATATTTTAAACTTTATTGATTTGTGAATATTTCTACCACCTCTTTAAATGACGATAATGACATCTATAAAAAAAATTGAATTTTATGATTTATTGGATTTGGTAAATTTTTTATAAGAAAACAATGATCAAAATACTTAGATCTGACAAATCATGCTCATGCTCGATAAAAATAATGGTTTTAGCCATTATCACCTATTTAAGTGGCAATCATGGCATTTCATATAGAAATTTCAAAATGTCAATTTTATCTGATTTGATAGAAAATATTGAGAGAAAACAATCAAGAATAAACTTATAATTGATAGAAATAGAGTCAAATTTAACAAGATAATTAGGTTTAGCCACTATCACCTCTTTAAGCAACGATCATGATATCTAAGGAAAAGTTATAATTGTTTTTATGTGGCATCTAGTTTTTGTTCAAAGATAATATAATATCCAATGATATCTTCCATATAATAATTTTGTAGTGTATATCTCTCATATTGGGTTATGTGCTTTGGTAGTTTAATTTTTTTTTTCAACTTCACTATATGAATGTTCTATTATTGAAACAAATACAATATCTACATTCTTTTTATTATAAAAAGTAAAGAGGTAAAGTTAAAGTAGTTTTCAACATCCAAGTGACCATAGGCCATATGAAATGACCCTCATAGAGGATTTTATTTACCAAATAAATGTTTATCCAACCAAACTTTGGTTAACAAAGTATGGTGTAAAACTCTACCCTCATTGGATTTGAACCTTGAATCTTCTATTTGGAGTTCCAATATTTTGCCTTTGGGCCCACTCAAAGTGTTTAAATTTATATATATAGTAACTTTATGTTTAGTACATTTATCATTTCTTACAATACAATATGTACAAATATTATCAAAATTATTGTCCAAAAAGTCGCATGCATTAACGTTTGAAAAGAAATCATCATTGGTTAAAAGTAGAACTTCTAGAACACCATTTTATGTTAAGTCCCATACAAACATCAAAACGCTCACTATTGGATGAGGTTTCCTTTGTTTCAATATTATAGGTATCATTTCTTTCATTTTCACTCTCACTATGACTCGATCTCCTCACCGATACCATCATAATTTTGGGAATAACTACTTGCTTAAGCTTATTAGCCTCCACATATTTTTTATATAGCCAACCTTAGATAAAATAAAATTGGATCTTCTCTTTTCTTAGGTTCTAAAAATGGTGGAAATATAGCAAGTACTTCGGGGAGAGGAGTAATGAAACCCATACGTAAATGGTCATCCTATGATAATACCTTTCTTCAAGGTATTTCAAATGGAATTTAGGATGTCCATATAGATCCATTTTTCTTCATGCTCATATGCATTGAATCTTTGGGTTTCATCCATAGAGGGCATAAAGCAACTTCTATGTTTAGGAGTAGAAGAACCTTAAGAATATAAATCACCCTCTATGATAAATATATTACTTTCATAAGCAAATTTTACCACTTGGCAAGTTGAAGAGGCCATGGATCTTATTTTGCTTACCCAAGGTCTACTTAACAACATGTTGTAACTAGTTCAAAATAAAAAAACCATGAGTTTCACCCTCACCTCTTTAGGACATATTAAATAAGGATCCAAATGCAATATATAGGGTCTTAAGGGTGACCATTATAAGCATAACATCTATTTATTGTAGATAACACATAGTCATTTGGGATCCTAAGAAATTTTATTAAAGATAGGCATGTACCACTTCCTTCATCTCCAAAGCCTTATATATACCCAAGTCCTTATAAACCATAGTAATCAACAAATGTGTATCATTAGCCCTAGCCAAATAATAAAAAACAATCATGTTCTTTAGAGGAAATATTAGAAGCGCAACTAGGTAAGTATGTGCATAAACAAAAATATTTTATTTATGTGAATTAACATATTGCATTTCATACAGCCCTAGATTTATAGATATCTTATCAAGGACCCTAGGTTTTGGCATATTCATCTCATCCAAAATATCTCTCAATCTTTGTCTCTAATAAGGAGATATTTTGATCAACTCATTATAGGAAATATTATAGGGAGTTGTACACAATTCGTCTATTATATCCCATGATTTATATTTTCTCATGACTACCTTTAACAAATATTCTTTGGGTTAGAAATGTTCTATGTGGTTTTCAAATATGTGTGCCACTATCATTGATCTAAGTGGCACTAGTGGTGTGAAAAATATTTATTTAAAAGACCCTATAATAGACCTAGTTGGGGATTTGTTAGGAATATTTTCTACTTTATAAGTTATTTCTGCAATCTATTGATTAGTTTTATGCAGGCATCAACCAAGGGGTTTCACAATCCTCCAGTTCAAAGCACTAGTTGCTTTATTTTACCTGGCCAAAAATAAAATCTTTATTTCTATAAATTACAACTAACTAGAAGTGGTTCAAGTAATAATATCACTAACCTTAAAAGAACATGTATTTGGACCAATAAAAATTATAAATCCATATACATGTGTTCATCCATCACCTAATTTTAGAATCTAACATTAGGACCAATAACAATTATAAATCCACATATCATAATTCATTTATCAAACACTTGAATCACATAAAGCATATCAAAGAAAAAGTTTTAAACTAGCAAGCATTAAAACTCATTCACTGGTTATTTACTTCTAATTTCATGTAAGAGGAAAACATTCACATTTAGAAAATAAATAAATAACCCTCTCACACACTGTTGAGCAAGGTGCAGCAACAGTATTGTCATTGTTGTCAACATAGTCAGATAGATTTGTTGATGCAGTGGACAGGGAGTTCAAAAGCTATTCGGATGCAGAAGACAGGAGTTCAAAGGTTATTCAGAGTATGTACAGTGATTTTCCAAGAAGACCGAAGTGGCCCATTTGCAAAAGATCAAAGAAAAAGACAAGTAATAAAAGTGTCACGATATCGCAACATATACAATAGGCAAGGAAAACTGTCATAATTTTGTGACATATTGGAAGAGAGAAAAAGCAGGAAAAACTATCACGATTTCGCGACATGTTGGAAGAGAGAGAACAAGAAGGAAAAACTGTCGTGATTTCGCGACATGTTGGAAGAGAAAAAGGCAAGTGGAAAAACTGTCGCGATTTCGCGACATGTTGGAAGAGAAAAAGGCAAGTGGAAAAACTGTCGCGATTTCGCGACATGTTGGAAGAGAGAGAAAAAGCAGGAAAAACTGTCGCAATTTTGTGACATGTTGGAAGAGAAAGAGAAAGCAGGAAAAACTGTCATGATTTCATGACATGTTGGAAGAGAAAAAGGCAAGTGGAAAAACTGTCGCGATTTCATGACATGTTGGAAGAAAAAGAGAAAGAAGGGAGAAGTGTCATTATTTCACGACAAATTCTAAGAAAGAGAACAAGTAAGAAGAGTGTCACAATTTCGTGACATGTCACATTTTCGTGACTAAAATAGGAGAGAGAAAGTAAGTTGGAAAAGTGTCACGATTTCACGACATGTCGCATTTTCACGACTAAAATAGGAGAGAGAAAGTAAGTTGGAAAAATGTCACGATTTCGCGACATGTCGCATTTTCGCGACTAAAATAGGAGAGAGAAAGTAAGTTGGAAAAGTGTCACGATTTCACGACATGTCACATTTTTGCGACAAAAGAAAGAGAGGAAGCGTACGAAGCAGAAGTGTCATGATTTCACGATAAAAGTAGAGAAGAAGACTTCGAAGGCAGAAGTGTCACGATTTCATGACAAAAGCAAAGAAGTAAAGTACGAAAGCAGAAGTGTCACGATTTCATGACAAAAGCAGAGAAGAAGACTTCAAAGGCAGAAGTGTCACGATTTTGCGACAAAATCAAAGAAGCTAAGTACGAAAGCAGAAGTGTCACAATTTTGTGACAAAAGCTAAGTTGAAGACTATGGAGGTAGAAGTGTCGGGATATCACGACAAAAGCAAAGTCGAAGTCTTTGAAAGCAGAAGTGTCATGATATCGCAACAAAAGCAAAGTCAAAGTCTTTGGAAGCATAAGTGTCGTGATATCGCGACAAAATAATAGAGAAAGCGTACGGAGGTGAAAGTGTCGCGATATCACGACATGTTGTATTTTCATAGGCCAAAGCTAAGAGAAAGAGCAAGGAGAAAAAGTGTCACGATATCGCGACATGTAGCTTTTTTGCGGTTCGATGCAAAGAGAAAGAGAGAGAAAGAAAAAGTATCACGATATCGTGACATGTTGTATTTTCGGGGGCCAAAGCAAGGAGCAAGAGAGAGAAAGTGAAAGTGTTACGATATCGTGACATGTTGTATTTTCACGGTTGAGTTGAAGCCGACGAAGTCCGATGACAGTCGACTAAAATTAGGGTTTACAGTTGTCATGAAAGCCGACTAAGATTAGGGTTTTCATCACAAAAATTTTGTTATAAAAGGACTATTTGGAGATTTTATTATGATGTTGAAGAGTGCGAAGTTCGGTCGTAGTGCATAGAGAGCAAGTCATCGAAAAATGCTAAGTGCAAAATTTGCAAAGAGAGCAGGGTGCGCAAAAGGGAGAAGACGATCGTGAAGTTTGACTGTAACAAAGCAGAGTGTGTGAAGTGATGGTGTAGAGAGAGCAGAGTGCGCATAGAACGCAAAGGTGAAGAAGACCAGTCAGGGTCTTGCAAAAGCAAAGGTATCTTACTGTTAAACCTATAGATTCAAATTGAAGTCCAGGTTGGTGCTTGGCATTAGGGGTTGGTGCTCCTTCCAGTTGGTGCTTGGTAAATCGAGGGTTGGTGCTCCTTCCAGTTGGTGTTGGTAAATCAAGGGTTGGTGCTCCTTTCTATTGGTACGGATAAATTAGGGTTTGGTGCTCCTTCCAGTGTGTCTTGGTAAATTGATTGTAAAGTTGGTGCTTTGCAAAGGCTGGATTTGGATGGTAGTCCAAGCAGTCAATTTTTGAGGAGTAGCCACATTGGTGAACCTCGTTAAAGCTTGTGTTGTGTGATGCTCTTTTGTTATACTTGTTGTATCTAGTAATAAGTGTTAATTGTTGCAGTATTAAGAATTGTAAAGTTAAGTTTAAAAGAGCTACACTGATTCCTCCCCCCCTCTCAGTGTCATTGTGAGACTAACACACACAATGCTAAAATCAATCCTGACTAAGCTTGAAACGGATTTAAAGCCATAAATATGCAAGATAACTTAAAGCATCCATGTTTTTGCTTTTATAATAAAATTAAAATAAGTATTCATTGGATCGAATTAAACCCAAAACCAATAAGTGCTTATCCCTAAATAGAGAATCTAAAAGGTAATTAATAACTATCATAGAAATTAAATTAATAGCAACCTCCCTCTAATGGGAGGACTTTTGCATGAATTTATGGTCATAAATAGAAATGCATTGGAAAATAAATCTAGAGGTTATGAATTTCTCCTTGAGTGATTACTTGATAGAGATAAATTTACTTAGATAGCTAAGCATCTTATCATTGTTGAACGTAAAGTTCATGAACCACCTTTGGAAATATTTCAAAGATAATTTCTTCATATATTTGATAGGTTCATGCTCTAGATATTTTCCTTGTATATTTCTTTCCTCAAATAGGACCACATGGCTATCATATGGCTCCTTAATTTTTAATTTTGTTGCCAAGCTATTCACTTCTCTAATAACTTTATCAATGATGGATTCGATCTCACAACACTCCACGAACATGGTTGATTCTTTTTTGTGTGAATGTAATCTTGGTAGAGCATTTATGCATCTTGTGTTGGATTTTAAGCCTTACTATCTCAAAATATCATAGGTCCAAAAGTAAATAAGCCACAATATTAAAGGTTAAAATATTAATATCAAGAGTAGAGTTATATTTATGAGCAATAAATTATATATCTAGGCCAATATAATGATAAAATAGCATTCACTTATAATATCAAATATGAATGTAAAATGGCCAATAATCATTCATGTACATGCATGAAGAATACTTACAATATGAATGAAGTATAATGTATACAATATTCACTTTTACCTTACAATAACATGGAGCTTTATCTCCATAATATAGTTGTATAATATGGCTCTTTAAGTTCTTTACTATTACAATTCTTATATAAATTTTGGCTTCTCATCTTGCCACTTGTATGCAAGACTCTTAACTTTCTAATTACTCTAATCTTATGGCACTTGTGCACGCCTTGCACATGAAGAGAAATGTAAACTATAGATCAAGTAATGTAATATTCTCTAACACCCCCTGTATTACATTATTGGATGTGTACTCTTGATGTACATAGATGATTCTGAATATCTAAAATTTATTTTGACCGAGTGTTTTTGTAAAAATATCTACAATTTGATCTTCAGTAGAAACATGCTTAAAATGAATATGATGATTTTGAACATGATCCCTAATAAAGTGACATTGAGCTTCAATGTTTTTTCTTTCATGAATAATTGGATTTTTGATTAAATTAAGTACTCCTTGATTATCACAGTTTAATATTGTAGGAGTTTTCCTGATTTCTATATCTGACAATATATATTGTAACCAGAGTGCCTCACATGCTACATATTTTTTTGCATTATATTCTACTTCTATAGATGAAAGTGCTACTGCATGTTTCTTTTTACTATACCAAGAGATAGGTCTGAATCCAAGATAGAATACCTAACCTAATGTAGATTTTTTGTCATCTATAGATCCAACATAATATGAATCTAAATATATTTGTAGTTAAAACTTGTTATCATATTCATTTATTTTATATATTAGCCCATATTCTATAGTCTTGCTAATATTGTAGTATTCTCTTTGTAGTTTTCCAATGATTTGCTCTGCGTATTTGTTAAACATAGAAGAACCCCAATTAATTGATGATAGATAGTGGTTGGAACTAGAGTTGTTCCATTGTGTATCATTGGATTTAAAATTTTTCATTCTATACTTTTCAAGTAATGATTTTGCATACTTTGTTTGTGTTATTGTAATATAATTTTTCCTTTAACAAATTTTCAAAATGAGACAATAATGAAGGAGCCCTAAATTTATCATTTCAAAATTATTTTCTAAGTCCCTTTTAACTTCATCTATCATATTTCTAGAGCTTCATGTGATAATTATATCATCAACATATACTATAAGTACTATCTGTCTAGTCCAACCTTTTTTGTATAGAGATTTAGATCTGATAGACTTCTTTTAAAATTGTTTTGTAACAAATGGTCATTAATCTTTATGTACCATGCTCTTGGACTTGTTTTAAACCATATAAGGATTTATTCAATTTACAAACCTTTTGTTCTTGTTCTTTGATTACAAATCCTTCTATTTGTGTCATATATACTTCTTCAAGATCACCATTAAGAAATGCACTTTTTACATCCATTTGATGAAGTTTCCATCCAAGATGTGTTGTTAAAGCACAAATTGTTCGAATAGTAGTCATTCTTGTTATCGGTGCAAAGGTTTCTTCATAATATATTCCTTTTTTTGTAGTATATCCTTTTGCAACTAATCAAACTTTGTATTTTTCTAGAGAATCATATTCTTTGTATTTTATCTTGTATACCCACTTACATCCTACTACTATTTTCCTTGTGGTAGAACAACTAGGTTCCAAGTTTTATTTTTTATTAATGTTGCATATTTTGATTCCATAGCTATCTTCCATTTTGGATGATTTAAAGCAACTTGAGTAGTTATAGATTTTACTATAGAACTTATCAATCCTCTATTTATTCTTGTTAAGCTTCAAGTTTGTGGTCTTGTAGTAGTAAGATTTGGAATTTTCTCTAGCTTTGAGTCTTTAAGTGTATCTCTAAGCCATATTGGTTCTTTCCTTTGTAGTGTTGTAGTAGTTTTTGAATTTTCAACTTCCTCATCATATGTTTCTAATTCTAATTCTTCACTTGATGAAACTTCTTCTTTTGAAAGACTTAGAATTGTTCCTATATTTTTTTTTGTTATTTAATAACATTTTGTTTCCCTCATTGATTACTACATCTTTGCTTATGTAGATTTTCTTTGTAGTTGGATCAATTATTTTATATCTTGTTGAATCATTATCATAACAAAGAAATATTATACACATAGTTTTGTAATCCTGTTTAGTTCTTCTTTACTTTATAATATGCATGTATGCCTTACATCCAAATTTTTTTAATTGTTTTACTATTGGTTTTGGTCTTGACCATACTTCTTTTAGAGTAACATTTTTCAATATTTTTGTGGGTAACCTATTTTGCAAGTACACAACTATTTTAATTGCTTCTTCCTAATATTGATGGTCAAGATGAGCTTCTTTTAGAATACAACAAACCATTTACATAATAGATATATTTCTTCTTTCTACGATACCATTTTCTTGAGGTTAATATATTGTGCTAAGCTATCATTTTATACCATTTGTTTCTAAGAAAGAATTAAATTCCTTTGATAAAAATTATCCTCCTCTATCTGAACGGAGAGTTTTGATCGATTTTTTTGTTTATTTTCTACTAATTGTTTAAATTGTTTGAAGAAACTAAGTGCTTCATATTTGAATTTCATAGAATACATCCATATTGTTTGAGAATAGTCACATTGAGCTGCATTTTTTTAGAATAGTAATTAATAAATAGTTGATAATATCTATGTCCTCCAAGACTAGTAGCACTCATTAGACCACATAGATTTATATATATTAATTCCAATGGTTCTTGAGATCTATATAAAATATTTTTAAAAGGTATTCTATGTTGTTTTCCTACAAGACATTCTGGATATATTGTAGATTTCCATGATATTTTAGGTAAACCTTTAACCATTTTATGTTTACTCATCTCGTTCAATGAAGATGCACTTATATGTCCTAGATTTTTATGTCAAAGTTCTTTTGTTTTTGATGTGCCTATTGTCAAATCCATATTTGATGATGTATCTAAAATAAATAGACTATTTGTATAATAACGAGAGGCTATGAATTTTCTTTCTTTGGTAATAAGGCATGTTTGATGGTTTTTAATAAATTTGAGTTCAACTGCTAAATTTTGATCCATTAATTGAGATACTAAAAGAAGATTAGAATTTAATCCAGGTACATATATTACATCATTAATTATCATGTTTTTATATGATAAAACAATTAGAACATTTCCTACTCCTTTGACTTCATAAGTCATACTATCTGTTATAACAACAGGTTTTTCATATTTATCTTGAAAATTTTTAAACCATTGTTTATTTCCAATCATATGTCTACTTGCAAATTAATCAATATATCATTAATCAATGATAGATTCAATTATCTAATTCCTTTGAATTTGTTTGTAATCCTTATATCTCTCGAGATTAAATTTTTGATGTAGTAACCCTTTTGTCTCCCTAATAAATTAAATTTACAAAAATAAAATATCTTCAAAAATAACTTCAAATATCAAAACTTTAGAAAATTAAATCAAATAAACCTTAAAAACTATTTGAAGTAGAAAACCTTATCACTTCATGATTTAATATTAAAAAAATCAAATAATAATTTCAAGATATAATAGAAAAAACTTACATCTCCTAAAAATCTTATAACTACTTCTAGATCATAAAAATATTATACTAATTAAATCACTAACTTATAACTCCAATTAATTAAAGTACTTGGATATTTAATTTGCACTAAGGTAATTTAGCTAACCTTCTTCACCATCTTGGTTGACTTGCCTTTTAAACCTTCTTCGCTTGCTTGCTTATTCAACCTATCTAGGACACGCTAACATCTCTAAAATCTTAATATTTCACCTTAAGGTTTTAAATAGCCTTTTGCCAACCCTAACCCTAACTCCACATGTTATTTTGCATGCTATCCAATAATTCAACCGTTAGAAGTGAACGTTTCATTTTTAGTTACCAATGAATCAATTTTGGTAACGCTAGCTTCTTTTTACTTTAATGACTATTGAGTACTCACCTTCAGGATATATTTCTTCTACTAGTTACACTTAGGACAATGCTCTAATATCTATCCAATCTTCTTTTAATGATGGTGCTTACGATAGTGCATGAATACTTGTCTAGTCTTCTTTTTATGTTGCTCTCTAACTTTATGCAATGATGGATTTTAGACTGATAGCACTTTTTGATATCTTTATCTTTTTGGCTCTTATACTTCACTGAATCAAAGGCCAAGACCAAAATATATATGTATTATTTCTAGTTAACCTTGTTTTTCTAACTAACTAGAATTCTACCTTTATCTTTGAAGGCTTCTTCTTTGTACTTCTTAGTACTATCCTTATCTTATCCTCTCTGAAAGCTTATACTACTTCTCAATCTCTATACTCAAGAAGCTTTGATGCTTCTCAATTTTTTGTAAGTTATGATGTTCCTTTATCTCTAAAGCTATGATACTTATCTATCTCCTAGAAGCTATGATGCTTCTCAATATCTAAAATCTATCTCTGATGTCTTGGATGGCACCTAAGAATGGTAATTATTCTCCTCTTTTCTAGAGAATCCAATATCTATATCAAGGTGACTTTTCCTTGTCCCTCAAATCTCTACTCAATTAGACTTTTAAAAATAGAGTCCAAGTATTCCCTACTTTCAAAGTGGACAAAATATATTATAACTCTATAAAAAAAAAAGTTAAATGGTGGTGGCTCTGATACCATTATTGGATTTTAAGCCTTACTATATAAAAAATATCACAGGTCCAAAAGTAAATAAGTCACAATATTAAAGGTCAAAATATTAATATCAAGAGTATAGTTATATTTATGAGCAATCAATAATATATATTTAGGCCAATATAATGACAAAATAACATTCACTTTTAATATCAAATATGAATGTAAAATGGTGAATAATAATTCATGTACATGTACTAAGAATACTTACAATATGAATGAAGTTTAATGTATACAATTTTCACTTTTCCCTTACAATAACATGGAGCTTTGTCTTCATAGTATAGTTGTAAATGATGACTCTTCAATTTCTTCATTATTACAATTCTTACATAAATTTTGGCTTCTCATCTTGCCACTTGTATGCAAGACTCTTAACTTTATAATCACTCTACTCTTATGACACTTGTGCATATCCTGCACATGGAGAGAAATGTAAACTATAGATCAAATAATGTAATATTCTCTAACATCTTAGAAGTAGGCAAAGAGGAGTTGGTTCCAATATTTATGCTTTGTCATCCAATCTTCAAGAGGCTACTTTGTGTTTTTAATATTGTTTCTTGCAGTGCATTAGGTTTCTCTTATTCTTGGAAAACCTTTTTATTAGTGCCCCTATGAAATTACAATATTAGAAAAAACTTAAAATTCGAGTCAAATTTTGTCTTTATGGCTTCAATGCTACACTTGTGTTGAGGTCCTTGTGGTGCCCGATAGTGTTTGCAATGGAGACTTGTTATTTTAAGGCATTGACTCAAGAGTTAAGGGATTGCACTATGGAGAGGTACTATATTTTCTTATCTACTATGATCTTCTCTAATTGATAAATTTATTTCTTTAAGTATTCTAACATGATCTCTATCAAAGATTCTCTTAAATTCTAGGGCTCGAATGTGCTAGAATTGGTTAGTGATCCTCTTCTCCAAGTCTCTAAATTTATATCATTCTAGTTTAGCCACATATATATGCATCTAACTTATATACTCCCCTCATATTCAATCTGCTGAGATGATGATCATTTCTTGCATTCTTTCAACCCTAACATCATCCTCAGGCCTCTTTTTCTTCCTAGAATACTTCTCCTTCAGAGATTTAGATTTTTTATTGTAAAAAAAATTAATTGAAATTTCTTCTATTTAAGGTCCAAGATATTCTTTACATACATAAACCAACAAACCCACTAATTTATATCTCTTGTTTCTCATTATTGGTTTCAACATGCTTGGTTGTGCTTGTTGGTGCTTAACCCACCACCTCTTTGACTACTTCCTCTATGGGTTATCTCTCTGCTACTCCTTTTGTGATAACTTTTATGGTTCCAATATCTACTTTTATGATTTTTGCTTCCCAAATTTTTGTTTGGGCCTCCTTTAGTAAAGCTTCCTCCCCTAGAAGACTACTTCCTCTTAAAAGAACTTCTAATATAAGTTTTCCTTCTAAATATGATGCCTTCCCCTTAGGATCCTTTTGACCTATCAAATCAATTTTTTTTTCTAGATGAACTCCATCTTATGGAATACTTGAGATTTGGTGAGTACTTCCTCCTACAAGGTTACCACTACCTATAGTCAACAACTTTTTAGAATCATCATGCTCCTTTTTTAGGTTATTTTCCCTTGTTTTCATAGGAGTATCTTCCATTGTAACTATCCTCAATGGGACTTCAATATTTGACTTTAATTTAATAACTCTTCTCTCAAAAGGATTCAAAGTGCTTGGTTGGGATAGGACCTAACTTGAGATGCCCAAGCCATACCTTGAAGCATCATTTTTTTCTACATCTTTCTATAACCTCTACCCAAGAATGTGTATCCCCTTGAGAGTCTTCTTTGAATTTTCCTATTTTATATTCAAAAGACCAGGTCTTCTACGTAGACCTTAATGATTATTTAAATTCTCTTCATGGACATAAAATCTAATATATACATTCTCTAACTGAATCTTATCAAATTATGAGGCCAATTATGCATAATGCCCCAAATTCCCTATGGTAAAATTTTCATTGGAAAAAGGAATGGGTGGAAAACACATAGATGTGGGCCAATAAATTTCTTTAATGTATCTATAGGGTTGATGATCATTTGATAAGCTACTTCTTTGAGTAGCATTTAATTGGGAATATATATTGGTAACAAATGAGGCTTCCCTTTGAAGCCATAAAGTTTGATGTATGTACGATGAACTTGAATAAATAGGCTAGCATATGGCTATAAAGCATTCCTAGCTTCCTCAGTGAAGCGGGGGCATGAAGAATTGTTTAATAAAGAATAAATATATGGGAAGACATCAGAATGAATGTAATAAAAACTTTTCCTTTCCTTAGCATTTTCTTTCGAAATATTTCTAAAAATATATATGTACAAGTGGCCTCTCTAGACAAATTCAAAATGAAACTTCTCTAATATTGAGCGGTGAGACTAAACATAAAATACCAATAAAAAAGGTAATCATATGAAAACTAGGCCTCTTTGGGGCTCAAGTATTTATGAACTCTTTAATTTTCATAAATAAATTATCTGAAAGAAAAGAAGCCCAATCAAAGTTGACCCCTTCGAGATTGATATAAATTACAGTTGGGACATAGTGTATAGATGTAAAAGGTAAAGTAGTTTTCAATGCCCATGAGACCATAGGTCATATGAGATAACCCTTGTTTTATCCAATATATGGTTATCCAACCATATTTCAATTATCAAAGCATGGTGTACAACCCTACCCCTACACGATTCAAACCTTGGAACTTTATTTAGAGTTTTAAAGTCTCCACCATTAGGCTACTCAAGTTATGTTGTCCTCTTTAATGGTCTTGACCATCAAGCATAATGTAGACCAAACGGTTAGAGCTATCATGCAGAGTGACATAGGAGGGTCTTTCTTGAGAGTGTTGGGTTTCGCTCAGTGGGGGCCTCTAAGATTCTGAGAATGGCTAATTCCTTTATAAGATATGATCTCAGGTGCATGTTTTCTAATATAACATCTTATGGGAAAAAGAGGTTAGAGAAATAAAATAGCAAAGATAGTGAAAAGGAAAAAAATTAAGATAACAAAGTGACAATGTGCCAAAGATCAAATAATATCCCTCCATACAACAACTTTGATCCTAATGCACCGATGTGAACACTTCCTCTCCTCAACATACATAAGCATAAATTAAAATGCAAGAACATGCACACAAAGGTGATGGAGAATATTATATTATTTGGTACATGCTAATGTACCCCCATGGTACCTATGGTACAATGTAAATATTATAATAGGATTTGAGTCTATAGTTTAGGAGAGTGAGATTTATATTTCCCCTTTATGTAAGTGTGTATGTGTAGGATATGCACAAGTGTCATGTAAGAGCGAAAGTATATAATGAGAGAAAGTGCATGTATCATGTAATTAAGTGTGCAAATATGTAATGTAATAATATGCATAAATATCATGTATTAGGTGTGCATGTAGAATTATAAGTGTCATTTAAAATAGTGCAAGTTCCATAGAACTAAGAATGCATGTAAGTAGAGTCAAGTGTCATGTGTACAAGTGGCAATATGAGAAGCCAAAGGACATGTGAGAGTTATCTTATGTAAAGAATAGGAAAGGTTGTAACTCCCAGATATATGAGGAGTGCAATAGTCAAGTATTGAAGATTCACCTTTCTAAGGTTATATAATGGAGACAAAGCTCCATGAAATATATTTGGAAAATGTTGAAACATTCAAGAATTAATATTAAATCTTGTATGCATATTTTGAGCAATTCTACTATAAGTTTTCTTCAAGTTATTGCATGAATGATTTTGGTCATTTAAATTCATATTTGTCATTTTTTATGAATATTATTATTATTTATGTTGGGCATCTTACATATTGATTGCTATTATATTTGAGACTACTCTAGATCAAGAATATTGGAACCTAAGATAATCTGGCTTAAAATCCAATAGTGGTATCAGAGCTACTTTGAGTAGACTCTATTCATAGCATCAAAGAAAACATATCTTTTAGATTTTTAAGATGTCATGATGTGGGGCATAATGATATATCATACCCTACGAAGAGCCTAGCAGAATCATATGTAGAAAACCGCAAGAGAAACCTACAAATGGATCTCGATGAAGATGGTTTCCAACTTCCAAAAAATAGATCTAGAAAAATGAAAGCAAATAAGTAGTGGATACTAGTAAGGAATGATATTAAAAGAAATACCAACTCTTTTCAGGATTCAACGTATGAAAAAGTAGATCAAAACTTAGAGGGTATGATACAACAGGTTCAACATATTAATAAGGAACCGTCTATTCAATATGATCCTGATTTAGGGATGAACATTCTTGATGAACCTAAGGAATGTGTCTCATCATATTTTGAAGACTCTCTTGAAGTACCATGCACCATTAAGGAGAAAAATTTGGTAAATAAAATGCAATGTTAGATGTTAATACCTCTATCATTAATAAGGAAATACCAAAAAATAAGTAGGACAAGTCAAAAGCTTCCATAGTAGGGCCAAGAGAGGATAAATGCGATGAAAAACAAAGTTGTGAAATAATAACGAGGAATGTAATAATAAGACCTACTCCTTATAAGGCAAAAAGATAAAAACCCTCAAATTATCAAGCAATATCCAAGGAAGCAAGAACAAACATAGATAAAGGAACACAAACTAAGTTTGTTGAACTTCTTTTTACCAAACAATAAAAAAATATTATTAATTCGCAAGTGGGGCCAGTAGCTCCTAATGAGACATGATTATCATCTCATGGAATATAAGGGGTTTTGATGCCCCATCAAAGCATAGGTGTATCAAGGACCTCTATTTAAGTAAGAAGCCTAATATTCTTTGTATCCAGGAAACTAAAATGATAAAAGAAGAAGTTTCAAAAATATGAAAGCAATATGGGCGAGATGTAAATGGAATGATATGGATTCTGAAGGAGCAACAAGGGGAATTATTACTTGTTTAAATCCTACTAGAAGCTCTTGTGTAACCATTCATAAAACTAGGCATTGGATAACCTCTTTATTCACATGTTACATTGCAGATATTTATTTCATCCTTATCAATGTCTATGGACATATAACTCGGTAAGGTAGATTAGAATTTTAAAGTGGGATTGAAGCCTTTATGAGAAGTAAAGACCAAGAAACTTGATTCATGATCATGGAATATTTTAATGACATAACCAAGCTGGATGAAAATTTTAGGAGAATTAGGAAATTAATCCAAAGTATGAGATATTTATCAGCTTATATTCAAAACAATAATATGCAGGAGATTAATCTTGAAGAAGACAAATATACTTGGACCAACAACAAGAGAGGCCATAACCTAATAGCAAAAAACTTAGATAGATACGTACTCTCTGATCATTGGCTAGATGAAGGAACTTGTGCTAAAATTAATACCTTAACAAGGATTGGTTCATATCACTGGACAATATGAGTTAAAATGGTGGTAAGTGAATTCAAAAAAATCATATTTTAAATATGAACACATTTGGGAAGACCTTCCTCAATTTATTGGTATGATAGCATAAACATGGATTTCTTTAGGAAATAGTGGGTTGTATGCACTTCCAAAACAAATTAAATCAATGAAATCGAGGTTAAAAGAATGGAACAAGAACACTTTTGGAAATATTTTTTAGAAGAAAGAACTAAAATATAACCTTTTAAAATTCCAAAAAGGTGATCATAACTATCCAATAGTAGAGGAAAGGAAGTTTCTTAGTGAATATCATAACATTTTTAGTAAGGAATAGAAATTTTGGAGATTAAAATCAAGACAGACTTGGTTAAAAGGAGATAAAATTACAAATTTTTTGCATAGGATGGTTATAGTATAGAGATCAACATCCATAATTAGTATAATTAAATCAATAGAAGAGGTTTATATTGAAGACCTAAGAGAAATTATAAAATATGCAAGGTCTTTTTATTAGAATACTCTAAGATCATAGAAGATTGAATTTCTTAATGATAAACTTCTTCAAGAAGTAAATTCAATTATAACAAATTAAAAAAATAGGAAACTGACGGAGCCTATTACTCTCAAAGAAATTCCTTTAGATCTTTTCTCTTTTAATAAGGATAAATCCCTAGGTCCAAATGGGCTCTCTACAATATTTTACCAACATAATAATGATATATTGAAGGATTGTTTATTGGTGGTAGTGAAATAGTCTAGAGTAAAACAATACCTTATAAAATAAATGCAACATATCTTACCCTTATTCCAAAAAAGAAGGATGTTGATTTTTTTGATTTATTTAGACCCATAAGCCTATGTAATATGGCATATAATATTATCTCCAAAGTGATGGTAAATCAATTAAGGCCATTGTTAGAAAAAATTATTTTAGAAGAGCAAGGAGAATTTGTGAAAGGGAGACATATTATGGATGGGATCATAGTAGCTCATGAAGTTATACATTCAACAAACTTCAAGTAAAGAGAAGCAATGATCTTAAAACTTGATATAAGTAAGCCTATGATAGGGTTAAATGAGATTTTATTTTTGTAGTATTAGAAAAGTTTCAATTTTGAAAGAAATGGGTTAGATGGATTAAAGCTTATGTCTCTACAATTTCATATTTAGTGTTGGTCAATGGTTTAGTAACAAAATATTTTAAAGCCAAGAGAGGCCTTAGATAGGGATATCCTCTATCACCATATATGTTCATTATTACGGTAGATGTTTTGGCTAGGAACTTAAAGAAGGTTAACAAATATGGCCTTATAATTCGACTTACAGCTAGTAAGAACATCGACAATATCATTCATCAATAGTTTGTAGATGATACAACCCTTTTTTAAAGGGCAAGGATAAATGAGGTTTGAGCTTTTAATAACTTATTAAAGGAATATGAAAGAGCATCATGACAAACAATTAATAGGATAAAATCTAAAATTTCCTTCCTAAACACTTCATATAAAATCAAAACAAGAATTTGCAGGTTACTTCAAATGGAGGAGGTAAATTTGCTAGAAACTTATCTAGGAATTCCCTTATTTGAGAGGAGAATGAGGATAGAATTATGAAATCTATTTATAAGCAAAGTTCAGAATAAACTACAAGTATGGAAAGGTAGATGGTTATTGTTAGCAGGAAGAATACAACAAATTAAGTTAGTCTTACAAGCCATTCCAACATATTATGTCATTGTATACTATGCCAAAATCAATAGAGAAAATTTTAATCTATATTATGTGATCCTTTTTATGGTTAGGTTTAAATGATAAAAGGAAATTTCCTTTGGTGAAATGGAGCAAGGTGTGTGATGATAAAACTAGGGGAGGTCTCGGTTTAAGAGTTCTTACGGATGTAAACTTAGCTCTTAGGGGAAAAGTAATTTGGAGATTGTACAAAGATATTCAAATACAATGGGTAAGAATTCTTCTACGTATGTTGAGCCCAATGATCTAAGCTTAATATTTACTGCATTCTCTCTGCCAAATGGTTTTACACTTTGGAATAGTTTAAAAATATATTGATCTAGTGATTAAAGGTTTAAGATGGGTGGTGGGAACTAGAGAAAAAAATTATTTTTGGATGGATACTTGGTGTGATAAAAAAACCACTCAATCTAGATCTAATTTTGAAACCTTGGATGAGATTACTTTAAGTTAAATATGGTGATAGGATTTACAATATTTTATACAAGGATTAGGAAGGAAGATACAAATGGAAAGAAGATTTATTTATAAGTATACAAGATATTGATGCTAGAAGGAAATTGAGTAGAAAGATAACAACTATGATTATTCTAAGGGGAGGCAAGGATAAATTGATTTGGGAGTTGAATAGCTCAGGAGAATACACAACAAGATATGGATATAATGTAAAGCACCAATAAAATAGGAATATCACAAGAATATGGAGATATATTTGAGATAGCCCAAGTATTCCTAAAGTCAAAATGTTTGTTTGACTAGTAGGTTATAGAAGAATTTTATCATGGTATAACCTTATGAAAAAGTATTTTCATGGTCCCTCACAATGTGTTCTTTGTAAAAAGGAGGATAGTATAGACCATATCTTGGGATATTGCTCAATAGTCTGGAAACTATAGCAATGGATTCTTAACATGTTTGGTAAATGCATGGTTATGAATAGTAGAATTGAAGAATGGTTAAAGCAATGGTAGAGCACTTATAAAAGTGAGGCTTTATAGATAATTTGGGATATATCAATAGATACAATACTTTGGATTGTATGGCTAGAAAGGAATGGAAGAATATTTAAAGGAAAGAAAAGCAATTTAGAGGTTATGAAAAGAAATATATGTTTAGCTATAAAGGAGTCTAAACCAACCCTATCAACTCACCCTATCTATAATATGGAAGCAGAGAGCCTTAATAGATGGATTCAAGTCATCAAAAGGAACTATGATGCTGGGTACAAAAGAAACAAAATGAAGGCAAATAATATAAAGTGGAAACCACCAGATTTAGAGTTGGTCAAATTGAATTTTAAAGGAGCATCTAAAGGAAATCCAGGACTAGTAGGAGGAGGAGGAACAATTAGAATTAATAGATAAGATATTTTGTCTCATTATGCTTTCAATCGTGGATTTAAGTCAAATAATGAATTTGAATCTTGGGCGGCTTTAAAAGGGTTAAAAATATGCAAACAAATGAAATGGTACAAAGTATGGATGGACATTGATTCATTCATATTAATAAATATAATTTTGAGGAAAGCAAAGGCTCCATGAAACATACAAAATATAATTGTGGAAAATCAATATCTTGCTAAAGAGTTTGAAGAAATCAAGTTTAAACATACATTAAGGGAAGGAAACAAATGTGCAGATAGACTAGCCAATAGAGGGGTTTTAATTGAGGATTGTGAAGTTAAATTCTCTTTTTCATGGTTAGAGGAAGTAGTAAGTTTAGTTGAAGCTGACAATAAAATATTGACTTCCTGAATCAAATAATGATTAGTATTTACTTTAATATTTTCCATTGGTAATATTTGATTTATTTTATTACATTCATGTGTTTTCATATAAACTATTCATTATAATTTTTGTGGTTGCACTTGTGTTTAAATAAGGAAACTAGCAATCCAGATTTGGTAAAGCGGACTATGATAGTGCAATATTTTGGAAATATTACTCTACTAAGATGCAATGCATAGATAGTAGAGGTGAATTTTTGGTATTTTGAAGGTTGCTATAGAAAAATTTCAAGGATGTTGAATTCTAGAATATTTGTATTCATACAAAAAAATGAAAAGATCCAGAAAATGAAAATCAAGAATTCATACATTTTATGTAAAATTATGTAGGTTTCTAGCTATAGCATCTCAATTGATATGAGAAGTTAATATGTTTGTAAAATCTCAAGCTCTAAAGAAGAGAGTTGTGATTTGTCAAGGGTGGGGGACCCGAGTACAACCCCTTGTTATCCAATAAAAAAAAAGCATTGCAAGGCGCAATTATCAATCTAAGCAGCTACTTCCTAAGTTGGTGATCAACTTGACTCAATTCGTTAGGTGGAGATAAAGTTAGCCATATCATAATTTGACTTATCAAATTTGGAATAGTTGGTGCTAAAGTCCTAAGTTAGGTTTTAATTTTGAGAATTGAAAATTAGAAACTTTATTTATTATTGAAGTGGGAGCTAAAAGAAAATCAACCTTATAGGAAATAATATTAAGGTGGGAGTCATAAGGGCTTCAAATATGTTTGAAATATTAAAAATATTTTATATTTTATATTTGCAACTTATTTCAAAATTTCAATTTTTGAAATTTTTTACTATTTATTTTATTTTGGAGAGATGAGGATTTGTACTCCAAAAATATTATTGAAATATCTAAAAATTTGAATTTTTATAAAATTTTGAAACATATAAAGAATTTACAATTTTCAAATTTAATAAAGTGGGAAGATAAAAGGTTAAAACATTGAAAATTTTTAAATTTGCAAATTTATTTTTAAGGATTGAAAATTTTTGAAATTGCAAATTGTAATAGATTGAACTTTAGAGTAAAAAGGATTTCAACTTGAAAAGAAAAAAATTGATTATTAAAATTGCATTTTGATAAAATTTGGAGTAATAAGGAATTCAAACTCCAAAAGTTTTTTTAGAAAGGATTTGATTATGGAAGAAAACAATTTGATGACAATAATAAGAAAGAAAATATTGGAAGCCATTAAAATTGGCATACATAAATTGATTGAAATTTTTGATGACAAGCAAGATATGGCAATGCATTTATCTATAGAGAAACAATGAATGATAGTTTTGAAACATTTGAATATCATCTACATTCAAAATTTACTAAAGTAATTGGTTATCAAAAGATGATATCACAATACCTATTGATATAGGTAGCATAATTTATATGGCATTGCTTTCATTTGAACCTCATAAAGACAAAAGTCAAAATCAAGAAGAAGTGATTGAAACTAATAAAAGGAAAACAAATCTCATATACTTCAAGAAGCATGTAATAAAATGTCATTATATGATAGTAAGTCTGACAATCCAAGCTCATCAAATTCAAAAAATTATTATGATTATCTAAGTGAATGTTCGGAGATTACAAGACAACATCAAGATTACAAGAAAACAAAAATAAATTCAGCACATGAACTAGAGGCCAAAGACAAAGAAGAAGAAACAAAATTGCATAGCAAATAAGCAAAGTTAGAAGAAACAAAGAAATAAGATAAAGAAGAATCTCAAATAGAGGTTCATGCAAATGCAAGGTTTCCTGATAAGAGCAAGGTCATAGATTGAAGACTAAAGTCTTCAATAAACAAATAATATAATACAAGGGGGTGTTGAAGAATATTACATTATTTGGTACATGCTAATGTACCTTATTGTACCTATGGTACAATGTAAATATTATAATAGGATTTGAGTCTATAGTTTAGGAGTGAGATTTATATTTCCCCTTTATGTAAGTGTCTATGTGTAGGATATGCACAAGCATCATGTAAGTAAGAGTGCAAGTATGTAATGAGAGAAAGTGCACAAGTGTCATGTAATTAAGTGTATAAATATATAATGTAAATATGTGCACAAGTGTCATGTATTAGGTGTGCATGTAGAAGTATAAGTGTCATGTAAAATAGTGCAAGTGTCATAGAGCTAAGTATGCATGTAAGTAGAGAGTCAAGAGTCGTGTACACAAGTGGTAAGATGAGAAGCCAAAAGACATGTGAGAGTTGTCTTATGTAAAGAATAGGAAAGGTTACAACTCTCAAATATGTGAGGAGTGCAATAATCAAGTATTGAATAGTCACCTTTCTAAGTTTATAATATGGATACAAAGCTCCATGAAATGTATCTAGAAAATGTTGAAACATTCAAGCATTAATATTGAAGCTTGTATGCATATTTTGAGCAATTCTACTATAAGTTTTCTTCATGTTATTGCATGAATTATTTTGGCCATTTATATTCATATTTTTCATTTTTTATGAATATTATTATTATTTATGTTGGGCATCTTACATATTGATTGCTCTTATATTTGAAACTACTCCCAATCAAGAATATTTGGACCTAAGATAATTTAGCTTCAAATTCAACAAAAGGAGATAGGTCAGGGCATGAGAACCAAACAAATTTAGAACCAAATAGATGCGTAGACATCTAGTATATATGTGCAAACATAAGCATTGCAAATATTATGCTAGGAGTGAGGGTTCAATTTTCTTGCAAGATCACCCAAAGATATGTGTACTGTTATATAAAGGAAAATGAAGGGAAATTTTATACAACTCATTGATCATTTATAATGCTAAAAATACTACTATATATAGATTACAAAGAGGAGCATTTTCCCACAAAAACTTTTCAAGATGAATTGACAGCCTCAACTACCTTCTTCTAGGGATTCTAAAAATTGAATGCCAATATTTTTCACCATTACTCTTATCAATTGTGGGGCTATTTCTGTTGTAGGTGCCATGCCTTTACTTGCAACAAATCACCTACTCTACCTCAAGCTGCTGCATTGAAATGATCCCAGTAGGTGATTCATAATCCTTTTAGATAGTGATGCATTAACTCACCTCATCTACTCTTCCTAGGAGATCATGCATTATTATTGTTGTTTACACCTTGATTTGGTTCTTTTGAGATGGTTTTATGTTACTGTTGTAAAAAACTAATTCTTCTCTTCGTGTTGGGTTTTTGTATCACCTCTAAAGTGATAGCTTTGTTGGGACTTTTGGCTTCTTTTGTCACATCCTCATAATTTTTCATTTCCCCTTATTTTAGATTTTTTTTTTTAATTTTATTTAGGATCATTTCTTTTTAGCACTATCTAGAATTTCAATTCTATTTTTATCCTTTTGTAGGACCTCAAGATTGAATAGTTTATCAAAACTTTCTCTCCCCATGATGACCGAAACCCCTTGGAAAATTTTGATCTTATGGTTCCTTCCTTGTCCCTAGAGCTTCTGGATATCTTGAAATCTTGATGAGTGCAGCCCATCCATATCAACATTCTTTAGGTCATAATATTTTATTGCCCCTACAAGTTTGAAAAACTTTCGTCTTTGCTTCCCATAAGCTTTTCCATCCTTTTGCTCATTTTTTTCCAAATTATTTTAAGGCAAGTTTATCAAAGATCCACTTGGAATGATGTAAATTACAAATGATATTTTTCAGTTTGTAGGACCCCCAACTTGAAAGTCTCCATGTGCCCTTTATATCTATTTTATATTGATGGCCTCCTTGAAGGAGTCATTGGTGTAGAGATGTTGGATTGGGAAATCTCCTTGACTAAATGTAGGGGAAGTAGAAATCTCACATGATCTCTTGATGATGAGATCTTGTGAGTCTTTATCCACTTTTTCCTTTTGTTAACTTTACCTCAACTAACTCTCCCCCGTGCATATATCTTGTGCATGTGGTGGAGAGACGACGAATATGGAGTTAGGGGCTACAAACCCAAACAAATATGGATGATAGCTAGGTATACTAGCTTGCTCACAGTTGATGTTTGGGTTCAACCTTTGTCATCGATAGAGTCCCTTTAGTTATCATGGAAAAGGTTCATGGATTGTTACCAATTACGAGGTTGGATTTAGTTATCACAAAAAGGGATATGAGAGGATTATTATGGGCTATTGAGTGTGAAATTATTTCATCCATCCTACACGATTTTCTTCTTTAGATGATGACTCCTTCATGATTCTTTGGAATGAGCTTCTTGGTGGTTAGCAATAGTTTTAGGGATTTTCATTCTACTTGTGGATTTAAATTAGCTTTGATTGTAGTTGTTGCTTTTGGCTAGGTTGTAGTAAGACTTAACTACAACTTTGGAGGCTCATTTGGGTCTTTTTCTCGTACAAGAACATGAAACCAATGAACTAGGCCGTATTTGTTGGGTGTAGAGTCATTGGAATGCAGCGTTGGTTATATAGAAAGGGTCACTTATATGGGTCAAGAAAAGTGTTCTTGGTGGTCCTTTTATAATATTTTCTTAGGGCAGAGACAACCACCTATCTTAATTTCATCTTACTTAAGCCTATGCCCCCTTCTTTTCATCATCCTTTATTTACTTGAACCCATCCTATTTGACTCAGGGTGACACAAGAGGATATTTTTCATGATGTCAACTAGTTTCTCCTTCACACATAATCTTCTTGTCTTCCTTTTTACATTTATTTTGGAATATAAAATTTTAAAGCCATGACTAATTCAAAAATTTTAATCATTCGGTGTTAATCCCAAGGGTACTTTTCATTAATACTCAAGCAACCCACTTTGCTCAAAATATCCTGCATGGTAAAATTGGTTAGTACAATAACTTATATATATATAGTTTACTTATATGCATGACTCTCAGGGGGTTAGATCCAAATTTTGCTTTATTCTTAACCCATGCATATATGTCCATATGTATTTAGAGAATCTGAATCCCATACTTTAGTTTCCTATTGATTCATCTAGTCATTTGGAATGAATGGGTGTAGTTCATCAATTTCTATCTCTAACTCAAACCATTATTCCATAGTTAGGATATGATCATCATTTAGCTGAGATGTGAGCAAATTTTCTACATGGTGAAGATAGAGGGGTTCCAACAAAATTTTAATCTTGGTCCCATACTAGGTCCTTAAGACCATGATTGACAAGTCCATTATAGGTACCCCCCAACCTAACAATGAAATATCTCGATAGAAAGATACCTAAAGATAAGGGAGATCAATTACTGATATATTATGTGTCACTGTTAGGCTTGGGTAGGCATACAATGATAGCGAGAGTTTTTCCATGACTCCCAATACTTGTATTGGGCTACCGTCCAATTGCCCAACCCTTTTGTTCACGATGTGATATTTCAAGCCTAATGCATCTACTACTCCTTTTGGCATAACAAATATATTGCCTCCCTAATATATCATACAATTATAGATCAATTTATCTTGGTATATGAATATGAGGTAGAAAATAGGATATTTGGGCTTATTTGCCTCATGGGATGAGATATGCAATATATTTTTGTTGCTCTTGTTCTCTTTCGTCTTCTTCAAGGGCTTTTCTCATATGCTCTTGTTTTATTTTTTGGGTTAGCCAAGATATCCGAAAATGACATCGAGATTATGGACATTTTTAAATGATCCACCACATTGAATGATCCAAGGGATATAACCTTCTAAGGGACATGCAATGGAGTGAGTCATGTCTTTTCTTTGGTTTGTTGAGTGGCTCTGACTAGTTTAAATCGGGGTGCTTGTTATCTCAAGATCTGCAAGGTGTTTTGCTTGGTGGCCATTGGGATTTTTGGAGGTATAGTTGCTAGAAATCTAGAGTTGATGTTGGTTGGCTTATCCTAGATACTTTTTTGGATGCTATCAAGAGGCAAAAACATGCTTGGTTGTGGGGACTCCACAATGGAATGCTTTCATCTTGGTTGGGCTAGCATATGTTGATTTCCAAGGGTGGCAAGATTTCTTTTTCTCTTCTCTTCCATTACCTACTTCTTGGATCTTGTCAGATAGTTTGGATGGACCTATGTCCTGTTGGACCTCATATTATTCACTTCATTAAATACTACATAATCTCCTACTTTTCCCAAGTCACTAAGATTTGTTCTTGGGAGCACAAATTGAATCTAGAATAGATGGAGTTGATGTGGGTTGTCCTTTCATCTGGATTACAACTCTAGGATATGAAGTAGATGCCTGGGAAGGCATTATCTTAGTTGTTGCAATGGCAAGGAGTTGAGATATATCTCCTTGGTTAACTTGGTTGGAGAAGGTATCTAGGTTCAAGCAATGCCAGGAAGTATATTCCTCTATATAGTAATTATAAATGGGTAGGGAATTACTACTATAGAAGGGTCAATACAATACTATTTATTGTTCTTGGCCTTGGGATTCACCATTTTCTTGATTAGCTCAAAATTGGGCTTGGGGAAACCATTAAATAAGGTTGTGTTACCCTAATTCACTTATGGGAAAGGAGGCATTTGATTTTTCTAATAAGGGTACCTCGAGGTATTATGATCCCTTCTCATGGTTAGGACCTAATTGGTGACCAATGTAAGTATCTTTTACATTGTCTCTTTTCTAGATCTCTTGAATTAGAGGGCATTAGAGCAAGTGGGACTAGAGTGATTGTGGGTGAGACTATTGAAAGGTTTTTGGATGGACAATTAGGAAGTTGATAATGAGGTTCCATACTATGATTTAAAGGCATAGGAGGCCTAGGTGTTAATTTTCCAATCTGAATCAAATCATGTTTAGCTTGGATAACTATAGCATAGGCATATGATAGGGAGTTTCCACATTAGGCCTTAATAATTAATGATATTTTATAATCTAAGGCCTTTAGATAGTAGATAAATGCCATACCAGAAGGAGAACAAATATCTTCAGGTATATTATACCATGACTTGTAGAATTTGAGGTTGAAATCATCTACCATCTCCATGGGAGCTCTCTTGATAGATGATAACTATTCTAGAAGAGATACTTCATCTATATTTTCTCTAAATATTTCAATGAATAAAGCAGTGAGTTGGTCCTAGTTAGCTATCAAGTTTGGTCATGTAAGATACCATTCTCAAGCTTTTTCTCTAAATGAGGTCACTAGCAATCTCGAATAAATATTTTTTTCTTATATATTATAAAATGTGCATAGGCTCACTGTGAAAACCCATTCAAATATACACTGGTTGAAATATTTAAAACTCGCTTAAAGGTTGTTCAAAGGCTAAACAAACTAGGAAGTAGGTTGATAAAAAAAAAAAATTTGAGGTTTAATTTTTTTTGTGCACCCAGTAGTTAACAATACATAGCATTGAGTACCACATTTAGAAATTTGATCGCTACAGTCGGCCTCCCAAGTGGACGAGACTAGTTGAGTCTTGAAGAAGGTGCCCTTAGTGATCCTACCTTTCACCTATTTTTTCTAGTGAATCCAAAATCACAGCGTGGGTTATCCTCTAGGGCCCATAACACCTAGAGGGTGGATGCATAACTCCCTTCCTTAGCATGTTATGTGGAACCCTGAGTATTATTTTAACTCATATGTTACAAAACATGTAAGTATTTTAGCGTAAATGTTGTGGTGCTTAATTGGTGACCATGCATCTATATTAAAATCTAGCATCATGGACCATTAAGGTCATGCCATTCACCTAGCTCTAATCATGGTTTCCTTGATAAAATTGAAAATAATGCAATGAATCGTCCCATTTCAAATCATTGTGAAATCTTATCTTGGAATTCTAGATCTCCCACCAAGATTCCCCCTCATCGGGAAATATTATCTTGGAGTTATAATTCTCGCATAAAGATTCCTAATTTTACAACCTCAATAAGGGGCCACCACTGTACTACTCGTACAATGACCTAGATAGATGTCCCATTCCGCCCATCCTTAGCAGTCATTCCTAAAATAATAGTGATCACCACACTGTAATCACCAAAGTAGGGCATCTTGATTTTATTCATCTTTCCCAATGATTTAGGTAGGGGTATGCTCAAGGTCAAATTATATCCTTCATGGTTATGCTTCATGGTTTAATCAGGGTTTTTTTCCCTAAGTTTTAAGCAAAACCATTCTTTTAAATAATCTTAATTAATCCCTTCCCTAAATAAGTTTTAAGAAAAATTACTCCTTTTACAATAATTATAATTAATCGGTTAAGCAAATTCATAAACTAATACTATTTACTCTTTATTTATTTTAAGAGCAAGATGAAATTTAAATCATAATATAGTAATAACATGTATCTAGAAGATAAAATCAGAAAGACACAATCTTAAAGGAAATTTTTTCATACTATAATATTTCATTTAACTAAAACACGTAATTTTTTCTCTTCGTTAACTAATTTCTAACGTAAGAGATAAATCGTTATTCTATCATAAAGGATATCCATATTTTCATCAATATAAATAACCTAAGGTAAATTGTTTTCATCTATCTAATCAAAGATTAAATTGAATAAACATTCTTATCATAAAGTAATTATTCATTAACTATCATGAGACTTCTGTATAATTCCCATTTACTCCACAATAAATATTCACAATTTACTCGACAATAAATATTCGCAGAACAAATCATCTAATTATTCAATTTTGTTCAACAAATTTAACTAAATAAGAGAGCTTGTAAGTGCTCGAGATGTATTCTAATACTTTACGATATAAGGTTCCACTTTCATTTATCTTCGAAGGAGGTTTAATTTATATGCATATATTCGAGAACCTCTTCATAAAAATAAACTCAAAGTTTATATAAAGTGTAATTATGTAATCAAGAAAAACTATAGTGTTTTCTTCTAAAATATACATCACGTATGGGGCTCTCTTTAATCAAACCGAAGTACTTTCTCTAGCTTTCCTTAAATTATCTATCTTTTCTCATTTAATTAAATTCTTCTAAAAATAATCATTTATTCTCCATTCATGATTCATAAATATTATTTTACTTAAGAAGACAAAGACTTACATTAAATAATTCTTCTAAAAATAAAGGAAAATAAAAGTCATAGCAGGAAGAATCCTTTTAAATAATAATCTTTTACATACTAAACCCTATTTTTTTCTTATGGTGATAATATTTCACATGCGTAAAATTAATTCAACAAGGTATAAATAATTCCTAAAGAGATCTATTTAATATATTTCAATCCTCTTTGAAAGTCTATTATTTTAACTCTTTAAATGAGAATATTTATTACTCATAAAGCTAAGCTTTATTCTAAATTCTTCAAGAGAGAGCTTAACAAGTCATCGAACTCCTTACAATTGGCAGAATAAAAATAAGTTACAATATGAGAGGAAATCATTAAATACATTTTTATTTTGGATCTTTTGAATATATAATAAAAATCAAAACGTATGTTGAGAATAACGTAATTCTCTTAGTCCTCTATTTTGGTTGACATGGGATACATAATACAAATATTTTTCCTAGTAATCATTTCTCCTTGTGACTTTTCAAATTTTATGGTTAATGACTCATACACTAGTGACGGAGATATCTTTGTCTCATCTCTCTTCTCCAATACAAAAGTAGGGAGGGATCAGAGTGGCTCATATGCAATATCTAATTTAAGTAATGCACAAAAAATTGCTTTTTATCTATTTTCAAGATAACTACAATACAGACATATATCTTTCCAAAAGAGAGTTTGTTTTAATAAAACTACCATTTAACATTTCAAAAAAAGAGACCGCACCACTTATAGCGAAAATCAATAGAATAATTGATTACAGTCCACAATCCTCATAATACATTTTTTGGACAAGGTTATTCTCAATAATTCAAACACAGATGGGCAGCGATTCCAAGCATCGTTTATTATTAAGCAATTCAAGGTATTACATTAACATTGCATACAATCATACTAGAGAACAACTACAACACATGTAAGATATCAACAACACATAAGTAGATGGATAGAATTCAAGGCAACAATTCGAATCTCAACACACAAGCAATTAGCACTTCAAGACATCATTTCAATACAATACATGAGTGGATAGAAAGCAAAGCATACTTCAACACATCTATTAAACCCTAATTTGGCTAGTGCACATGGAAAAAGGTAACTAACCTCAAGTCTGAAGCTAGGTAGTGAAATAGATTTCATTTACTAATGGCTCATGCAACGATAATAAGAAAATATCCCTAAGCATTGAACATATGGTAGTATGGCAATATTAACCAGCCCAAAGCATCAATCGAATGGCAGCATTAACCAACCCAAAGCATCAATCAAATGGTAGCATTAACCAGCCCAAAGCATCAACCAATTGGTAGCATTAACAAGCTCAAAGTATCAACCAATTTGTAACATTAACCAACCCAAAGCATCAAACATCAATAGACTATATGTGTGGGTAAATTAACTGAATTATAGCATGAAATCATTGATTCTTTATTTTGTGAATTTAACTAGTCTAACTAGTTTTGATTTTCAAACAACAATATTTTTAACCAAGTCCTGAAGTAGAAACGACTATAATTTTAAGGAAGCAGAATTCTATGACGTTCTTAAGAAAATAATGAAAAGGAGGTTTTATTCTAGACACATTTTAGGAAGGTATTTATATGCAGAGAACTATTGCAGTTTTAAAATAATCTAATATACTACATGTGTAGATTACATTACATATGACAACTAGGTTTTTCAAACACAAGGAGAGCTAACATGTTTTCATAGAAGGAAAATTGTAGAAGAATTTTACCCTTTCCTTCTTCGTTCTGCTCTCTTCTTCCTGGAGGAATATCTTAACACAACACCACCCAAAAACATTATACCTTTCAAGATTTCGACCATTTAAGTTATAGAAAACATATGGATAATAAGGTGCATGTGATAGGCCATCCAACCAAGGTCTCGATCTACCACATGTATGGACAATTCCCTTCCAAGTTTTCTTTGCCCATAAAATTTTAAATAAAATCTTTTTTGAATAAACTAAAATTTCAAAGTATAATCCATTTTTTTATTTAATTTAATTTATTTTATTAAAAATATTTAAATTAAATTATTTTTTTTTAAATCAAACCAATTGGATAATAAACCAATAAGCAAAAAAGTAAACCATCACATACATATAAAACATTAACATTTACCAAGCATTCAAAAAGAAGCAGACATCCAAGAAATAACACACACATAATGCAAGATATACATGCACCTATATGAATGCAGTTATATGAGTTTCCATGTACTCAAGAGCCACTGGTGAATGTTTCGCTAGTAGGGCTTCTTTCATCCCTACCAATGCGAATACGTCATCGCAGGTGAAAGTTTTCACCCACCATCATTTCCCTTTTTACTCTTCAAGGACTTGTATTTGCAAAACAAAGGCCATCAACAGTACCTCATCCTAGAAATATATGATAGCAATTTAAACTAAAAGTAACTATAATTGTAATCAAAAGATTCATTCTAGGGTAGGTCATTAAATTCACCATGTGGTTTATATGCTCTATAGGAGTATTCAAATCCTCCCTTATGAATTAATAGAGATATTTAAGAGTAGACACTGAAATATCCTCCCATACTTCATGAAAAGTGATAGATACCAAGGGACCTTTGTCATTCTAGGCAAGGAATGGTCTAGGCAATTGTGGAGCAGCCATGTTCTAGCCCCTAGATTTTCTTATTCATGGAATGGTGTTGAGTTGAGGAACCAAATATTATAGATTTTTAGTAGCAAAGGACCTAGTGGTAGATCTATTTCTCATACACTTCAAAGTTCTTTAGCTATAGTGGAGTCGCCAGGTGATGTTATAAATAACTTATATTACATTATTTGGGTCATGTAAATGTACCTTCCTTGGTATATACTTAGGATATTAGATTACTTTAGGGGCAAGTTATCTATTTAATTCATGCAATGTAATAAATGCACAAGTGTCAATGTGCAAGTTGTAATGTGCAAGGTGTCCACTTGTACAACTAGGTAGAGTGTTGGCCAAGAAACTTATCTTCCTATATAAAGGGCCATAGATATATAAGAGATAATACAGTAGTGTAGGACTACAGTAGTGTAGTGTAGTGTGAGCTATAAGCTCAAAGCTCATTAATTGAGCAGTAGCTTGTATCATGGAGTGTTCATTTCCTCAATAGCTACTATTGTACTCATTTTCATCATTTCTATTTATAGCATATTTCAATCATCTCACAGATTTACTTTCTTTCTTATTATTTTGCATCTTGTGAATGTTATCTCCCATTGCATGTTGTATCAAAAGCTAACAATGGTATCATAGCTACGGTAGATCAAGCTATGGTAAATCAATAAGAAAATCACCATTATCATTGACCCTGAGTTTTTTGTCAACCTGATGTGTCATTAGACCAGTCACTATCAAATTTTATCATAAGACTCTAGGTGATAGAATTAGGGAGAGCCACAAGTAAGGACTAAATGAAATCTTAGTTTCAAGAATACTGAGATTGCATATGGCTAGAGTATTTTCACAAAGTTGCAGAAAAACTCGTGAAGACTAAGACTCAGTGTTTGATCCACTAGTTTGATAAAACAACTAGTGAAGCTCATCTAAGAGATCTAGAAATATTTACCTAAAGTTTATTTTATTGTAGGGAATTAATTCTCAAACGATTGGAACACCTCCTATAATAGAAATCTAGGAGAGTTCAACTTCATTGCCTGAAGGTCAGAGTGTCTTTATAGTGTATATATTAGTTTTTGCATAAATGAGAATACTTTAGAAGAAACTTCTAGAAAATAATCATGGGAATTCAAGAGATAGGATATCTCCATTGCTAGATTTAAGAACTTTACAAAAATAAAAAGGCCATAGAAGCCCTGATTCAGAAGAAAAGGCCATAGAAGCCTTAATTCAGAAGAAAATACCACAGAAGCCTATAAAAGGCCATATAAGTCATGATATTAAAGAAAATGCCACAAAATCCTAGAAAAGGCCATATAAGTCATGATATTAAATAAAATGCCACAAAAGCCTTGATATTAAATAAAAGGCCACAAAAGACTTGATACTAAAACAAGCCACAAATACCTTTATCCTGAATAAGACTCTAGAAGAGAGTACTTAATTCAGAAGCAGATTTTAGTACTAATATTTTTGTTGCAAGTAAAGGAGATATAGTAAGTCAGGAAAGCTTCCTACAAGAAATTTAGGAAGAACAGCCTCTTCATAACCAATCCAGCACCTAAATCAAAAGATATTAGGAGGATATCTCATTGAAGAACTTCCAAACAAGGAAGAAGAAGGACTAGGAGAGTCTTGCTCAAATTTAGAAATAGTAGAATCAGAGATCTAGGAGATCTCACCATCAACACTTTCAAAAATAGAAGGTTGAATATTAGGTCTCAAGGAAGACCAAAAGAAGTTATAAGATCAAAGACCTTGGTTAGGTCTTAACGAGCATCCAATAAAAGGCTATGAGAGCCTTGCTAAAGAAATCATCAAAGAATAACTCACTAGAGAAATCCACTAACAAGGAAAATCCATTGATAGTGAAGGACTTGGGATAATTATTGCCATTTGACAACAAGCCCAAGAGGAGGATAATTTGGCAAGGAGTTCCAAATACGAGCAGAAGAAGAATCTGGTGAAGATCTCAAGATATTCAGAATCTTGAGAAGAAGATCCTACAATTTGACAAGAAGACTTGAAGGCAGAAGAAGCTGGCCAAAAATAGAATATTGAATATTGCTTCCCAAAGCAAGAGGACGTCGCTTCAGAGACATGGGCTTCTCAAAATATATAGTAGAAGAAGGAGACCACAAGAGGAGAACAAAGTCACAAAATCTTAGGTTCATGAAAGAAATTTTGAGACTACAGTTTGGTGAAGAAGGAGTTGTTCGAAACAGTCTACAAAGAGATGCAAGATCTTACTCAAAGCATCAACTTGGTGATCTAAGACACCAATTTCTACATCCTCTATAGAAGCATAAAATAAGCTACAAAATTTTTCAAAAAAAGGTGAGCAACTATTGGTGCAAGTAGATTCATTAATTCAATTACTTTTCGTATTTGTTAAATCACCAGAATCTAGATTAAATTTGCAACCTAAATTATAGTATTCATAAGTGTAAACTAAAAAATTTCCTTTTAGAGGTTCATTTACACACTAGGAGTTGATTAGATTCCAAATATTAATTATCTATCAACTACCTATTATCTACTTTGGAAAGCGAAAAGAAGACTGAATCCTACAATACTAATTGTAGTGAATTTATAGAATATTTAAAGGTTCATTTCAAATTATTCTTGACTAGTTGCAGTGAATTTATTAAGTGTATTTTCTTGAGAGTAGATTGGAGTGATAAGGTGAAATTTGTAGTGCATTAAAAAGTAGAATTTGTTAGATTCATTTGCACTATTACTACTCTCAAAAGAAATTAGTTTTGTGCATTGAAAAAATGTACAAAATCTAGTTTGCATCAAGTGTCTAAAGATACTCTTAAAGCAAAAAAACTTGCAACTCTTAGTGGCCAATAGAAGCCACCGAAATTGGTTTGTACAAGCAAAGAAAAGCTAACCAAAAAAAGCTTCAAATATTAAGATTTGGTGAGTCTCAAATCCAAAGCACTAAAGGGGTTAGTGCAACTAAAAGAAATCTTATATTTTACAACATTTACAAGGTTTGGATTCACCATAAAATATCCAAGCAAAGAGGGTAAGGAGTCTATCCAAAGAAACATCCTCAAAACCCTCATAATGCACTCATAAAATATGCTACAAAATCAAAATCTCAGGCCTGCAAAAGAGTGCAAGAAAAGGTGCAATAAAAAAAGAGTTTTATATACATGTAAATGTTACATGGTATTGCACTTCTATAATACATCATATGCAGGTAAAGGAGCAGATTTGAAGGTACCTCAAAAGGCACAATAGGTACAGGAAAAGCTAGCCAAATAAGGGTCAAAATATTAGTGCTCTTCAACCATTGAAAGAGCATACTCTTCACGGATGAACCTGCAAGATAAAGGAAGCTCATCAAAGTGATTTACATAAACCAAAGCAACCTTATCAAGGACATATATGAAGACAAAAATAATAAGCTTATTTAAGTAGATAGAAAATAACTCATCCACGAAGAAAGAGTGTCAAGCTTCCACTCCTATCAAGGTGAACATGCAACATAACAGGGAGCACATTGAAGGAAAGAAGAAAAAAGAGGACATATACTACATTGAGAGTAACATCCACAAAAGGAAGCACTATCATCCACAATTGAAGCTCCAAGATGCCTCATGAAGCCACTTGCAAAAGAATAGGTTGCTTGCTACCCAAGAAAAAAAAGTAAGCTAAGGAGGAAGATAATCAGAGGAGTTACATTCTTCTTCTTGAAGGCGTTATGTCAAATTCTAATGCAAGAATACTGAATACCACTTGGTATAATATTCTCTAGCAACTCTCATTTCCTAATGCTCAAGAGACCATTGAAGGGGAGTTACAAGTTCCAGAGCAAATTCTCATACATTACAAAGGTGTAACGTGCACCGCAGAAGCATTATAAGAAGATATTAGCGTTACACAAGTGACAATGCTCAAGAAACATAAAAGATACTTGGCCACCCTTGATCTCCAATAAATGTAGACTAATTTTGAAGTAATAATAGGGTGAAGAGGAGAGCAAATTGCAATCAAAATAAAGGAGAAAATATCACAGTCAAACCAGTTCTAGCGCAGCATGGAAGAAAGGGAAAAAGGAGCATTTAAAGCTCCATAGAAGAGGGAGCGATTACGAGCATCATACTCTCCAGCATCGAAGAACAAGCCCAACCATTTATCACTCAGCCATACCACACTTGGCCCATTCAAATTCAACTCAAGTGCCACATAAAGGGTACGTAAGAGGACTGTTATACTCAATCAAAACCAACGTTATTCAAGTGTAAATACAAGGAGTTGAGGTAAGTGAATTATCTCATTAATATTGCTTTCAAACATAGGAGATATAAGGCTATAAAATCAAGGATAAATTTTAAGGTTGTGAAAGCAAAAGACATAGGAGATAACTTACCAAAAATCAAAATAATATTTGTAAGCTAACCGAGGAGATATAAGGCCTTCTACTTAGGTTGAACTATTTAATACTTTGAAAATATTATTATTATTTTTCTAATTTTCCAAATTTGGGAGTCATAAGGTCTACTACATCAAATTGATTTATTAGAAATTAGAAAATTTAAATCAAATTTCAAAGGGCCATTATAAGAGGTTTATTTAAAACATTTTAAAGGTTGGAAATTTATAATATTTACTTATCTCAAATCTTCTCAAATCGAGACAAAAGATCCAACATTAAAACCTCTTTAAATTTGGAAAAAGTGCTTAGTTCAATAGGAGCAATAAGGATAATAGAAGTTGATTTTGTTATTTACAAAACTTTACAAAATCAACCAAAATTGACTGTGATATATGGATTTAAAGATTTTTTTGTCTGTCTCGTGAACCCAGGGGGGATGACGATGGGCGGGAAGTCCTCTACGGGAGAGCATAGGAGCGACAACATTTTGAACCATGGGCACAGCGGAGCGAGCGAAGGGCACCCCGGTTCTAGTGATGCGGAGGCATCCTTGCCAAATTAAGAAGAACAGATTGACGACGGTGTCAGTCAGGGTAAGGACCCACCAGAAAAATGGAGGGGTGGGCCACATAAGTCATATGCCTAGGCAGCGGCTTTAGAAACCCTAAGCGGTTTTTTTACCAAGGAGCTGTTCTCGACTGGGAATGAGCTGGACATCCCAACGAAAGTATTCTCAAGCTTCGTGGAGTATGAGAAGTATACCCTCATAGGTAAGTTCATTGGTGGTTGTCCTAACATGGAGACCATTTGTAAGTGGGTGGCAAGCAAATGGAGGACCTCTGGACATATGGAGTTGGCGGTCCTATCTCGAGGTTTTTTCGCTATTAGACTGAACAACAAGGAGGACTACTGTAAAATCCTAGCTGGCGAGCCATGGTTTTTGGGCCGTAGAAGTCTGTTCCTTAGGAAGTGGGGCATGGACTTTAATCCTGATACCCATAACATCAACATTGCCCCAATATGGGTTAGGCTCCCGAGTCTTCCCCTCTTCGGTTGGCATGAAAATGTAATAAGAGGTATTGCTCACTCCATAGGGGAGTTGGTCACCATTGACCCTCCCACCTGAGCTCGAACAAGGTTCGTCCAAGCCTATTTTTGCGTGTTGACAGATTTGGAGGTGAAGCTTCCATCGTCCATCACTCTCCGGTATGGAGGCACCGTTATTCACAAACAAGCTATTATCTATGAGAATAGGCCAGCTTTCTACCCCCAGTGTCGTTCTCAAGGGCACCTCCAGTCCAATTGTCCTCTTCAAAAACTGGGTAAGCAGAAGCATGAAACATGTAACCCCTTGGAACATGGCGAAGGATAGGCAAAATAGTCAAATCTTCCAAATGCGATGGGCCATGAATCTCCAGGCCCCTCCAGGGACCACGGCGATTTCTCCCAACCTATTGAGAAATTCACCCACCAAACGGACCCTATGCAGTTTGGAGCAAAAACCCAGCTAGGAGCAGACTCCCATCTAGAAAGCCATTCGCAGGAGGAGAAGGATTGGACTCCCTCCCAAAATATCACTCAATCCGATTCACCCAAGCTCCAGGACCAGGGCCACCCCGATTTCAATTCACAAACATTTCTAGAAGACTACCTCCTAGGTAGGAAGGGTGAACAGTCTGGTCACATTAGCCCTCGAAATACGAGGAGCTAAAAACAAAGTGTAGATTTTGGTAGTGAGAGGAAGTAGGGTCATCCTCCTAAAAAAGACATGTGAGACAAAGAGACAGCGATAGATGTTGCTAATGGAACCCAACGTCTACTAGTTTTGGATGATTCTGATACTCAGACGGACGAAGCGCATGTACCAAAACCTCCCCCCAACAAGGGAGGGGAGGCAAGAAGAACCTCAAGCTGTCCAAATGAAATTTCTCTCATGGAATGTGAGAGGACTGAATGGAACATCCAAACGAAGGTTAGTGGCTGATCTCCAAAAGAGGACTAACCCTTCCATCCTAATTTTGCAAGAGACCAAGACCGATGCTATCTCCTCTGATAGAGTTGCTAAGGCCATTTGGGCCAAGGTAAAATTTATGTACAGCCCTACAGTGGGAACAGCGGGAGGGCTCATGGTTCTGTGGGATCCAGTGAGTGTTGAGGGCAACTTGCTATCAATTTCCAATAGGATTATCAATGTGTTGTTCCATTCCAAAACTACCAATTTTTCCTAGATTCTGTCCAATGTTTATGCTTTAAATTCTACCATGGAGAGAATAGAAATTTGGAATGCTATTTCCCATATGAGGGAGAATTTTAGTAATTTTCCTTGGGTCTTAGGGGGTGACTTCAACTGTCCCCTTCACCCATCAAAAAAAAAAGGAGGGTCTGACCATTCAAGCCGCAGCTTGGAGGACTTTAGAGATTTTGTCTCTACTAACAGCCTACTTGACATCGAACTCAAAGGAGCATACTTCACGTGGAGCAACAAAAGAATTGGGAGCAGCCTGATTCAAGTCAAGGTCAACAAATTTTTCATTTCCCAAGAAGTTATTCCCATCCTTGGTAGTGCAACTCTCTCGACCCTACCAAGGATTGGGTCTGACCACAACCCTATTTTTTTGGAGGTGAACGACGGGCCCGTTTTTAAGATCCCCTTCAGATTTGAATCCATGTGGATTTCTCACAAATACTTCAAAGGATTGGTTTCAACGTGGTGGCAACAGGAGGTGGGAGGAAACGCCCCTAAGAGAGTGGCTTTAAAACTCAAAATGGTCAAAGAGAGGCTGAAAATATGGAATAAAGAGGTTTTTGGCAATATTTTTGAGTCCAAAAAGTCCATCTCGAACAACTTGAAATTTTTGGAGGAGAGGATGGAGCTCAAATGTTACACCGAGGGTCTCAGGGAGGAATAACGGAGTCTTTTGGTGGATTACCATTCTACTCTTGCAAGGGAGGAAACCTTCTGGCACCAGAAATCTAGAGACCTTTGGTTGAAGAATGGAGACTCCAACACGAGGTTTTTCCACGCATCTACCATGAGGAACAGAGGGGCCAACAAGATTAGAGAAGTGTCTTGCAAGGATGGGTGTGTAACCAGGGAAATAGAGGAAATCAGGAGTGAAGCGGTTGATTTTTTTTAGGACTTGCTTGGCACTCCTCTCGACAGCAACATTTAGGTCTAGAAATCATTGCTTGCCAACTTTTCAACTAAAGTCCCCCATGAGGTAAGCATCAAGATTCTAGAACCTTTTTCCTCATCTGAGATTAAAGAAGCTTTGTTCTCCATGCAACCATACAATGCCCCTGGCCCCGATGGTTTCCCCCTTCGTTTTTTCCAAGTCATGTGGGATGTTGTGGGTTTGGATGTGTGCAAAGCTATTCGGGACATACAAGCTTCTAGATCCATCCACCGGAAACTCAATTCCACCTTTCTTGCTCTCATTCCTAAGTCTTCAACCTGCAAGAGTTTCTCTGACTACCGGCCCATCAGCCTGTGTAATGTTTTTTACAAGATCCTCACCAAGTCTATATTCAATAGACTAAAACCCGTTCTCCCTCTCCTGGTTGATCCTTGTCAAGGAAGCACTGTTAAAGGAAAAAAAATTATTGATGGTGTCATCACTGTCCATGAAACTCTTCACTTTGCTTATCGCTCAAATAATGCTACTCTTTTTCTTAAGCTAGACATGAACAAAGCCTTTGACCGGGTTGATAGAAGGTTCTTGTGTGTTGTCCTCCTCAAGTTCGGCTTTCATCCCCACTGGATTGACCTTGTATGCAGTTGTATATCCACTCCCTATTTTTTTGTCCTGATCAACGGGTCCCCAGTCGAGTATTTCCAAAGCACCAGAGGCCTCATACAAGGCGACCCTTTGTCTCCCATCCTCTTCATCCTTTTGGCGGAGGTTCTGAGCTGGTCTTTGAAAGAGGCTCTTCGTCAGAACAAGATTTCCAACATTCTGTCGACTTCTAGAGTTGAACCTATCACTCATCAACAATTTATGGATGACACCCTCATATCCACTGGGGCATCTGTTGCCCAGGCCAAATACCTCAAGTGGATCCTTTCCCGTTATGAGCAAGCTGTCGGGAAAAAGGTTAATTACATCAAGAGCAAAATTTATTTTATTAACACTCCCCTGTGTAGGCAACTCCGGATTGCCAAAATTTTAGAATGCACCATTGACTCCCTGCCTACATCTTATATGGGGTTGCTTCTGTCTTGCAATGGTCGTGCCAGTGGAGGTATGTGGAACATGATCCTAGAACGCCTTCACAAGAAACTTGGCATTTGGAAGGGCAAACTCCTGTCGCAAGCCAGGAAAGCCACCCTTACCAAAGCTTGTCTTCAGGGGATCCCAACCTACTTTATGTTGGTGTTCATGCCTCTAGTTTTTGTTCACTCCAAGATCGAGAAGATTCAGAGGAACTTTTTGTGGTCTGGTAATGAAGAAAAATCTAGAATTCCTCTTGTTGCCTAGGACAAGGTTTGTTCGCGAAAATACCAAGGCGGCTTGGGGATGAGGAGATCAAGACTTATGAACTCAGCTCTAATCATGAAGCATGCTTGGAGGATCCTAACTAGTGACCCGATGGAGTGGGTTAAGCTGGTCAAAAGGAAGTATCTTGGCTCCAACTCTTTTTTTGACGCTGAGATCCCTCCTGAAGTGTCAACTTTTTGGAAATTTGTGTTCCAAACCCGTCATTTGATCAGCTTGGGAGCTCGCTGGATTTTGGGTGATGGCAACCTCATCCTCTTTTGGAAGGGCAGGTGGGCAACTGAAGAAGCCCTTGGCTTGAGGGCAGACCTTGCTGGGCTGAGAGAACAAACCGACCTAAACTCCCAACTCAGGGTGGTGGATTTCATAGACCGGAGCTCCCATCTCCCTCGATGGAAACTTCCAGGTGTGGAAGGGTTTAATAATGAGGTTGCCTTTCTGGCGAACATCCTCCAATCAATTTTAATTCCATCTGTTAGGAGGACTGACATAATCATATGGAGTGGTACGAAGGATGGTCTTTTCTCTATTAGATCAGCCTATGAGTTTCTTACCAACGAGACTGCCTTGGATTATCGATGGAAAGTTGTCTGGAGGAAAGGGGTCATCCCTAAAGTGAACTTCTTTGCATGGATTGCTTTTCACAACAAAGCCTTAACCATTGACAACCTTCACAAGAGGGGTTTTGTCTTCCCCAACAGGTGTTACATGTGTTTAGCAAAGTGCGAGATGAGGGACCATTTATTCCTGCACTCCCCCTTTTCCCACTCGATCCTCAGCATTGTCCTATCCTCCTTCCAAATCCTCTGGTGCTCTCCTCGATCCCTCAGAGATGCTTTCCATCAATGGCCTAATCCTTTCAAGAATCCTAAACTCTACTTCCTCCTTGAGGCCTCCTTCCACCATTCCATTTGGCAAATTTGGTTAGAAAGGAATGCCAGAGTCTATGGCAGATCCCCAAAAGTGCCTCCTTGTGTCGCTCAAAGGGCCTTATCCTATGCCATTGAGAACTCTAATGTTGTTCCCAGTCCCCGCCCCCATCTTTCGATCAAAGAAGCGATTTTCAAAAGGATGAATCTCTGCCCATTTCTAGAAGCTATTACAGGCCCTTGCCGAAGAAGTGTTAGATGGACCAAACCCCCCGTGGGATGGATTAAATTAAATTTTGATGGAGCGGCAAAGGGTAATCCTGGGCCTGCTGGTTCAGGGGGTGTTGTTAGAGATCATGATGGAAATCTTGTGGTGGCTTACTATGAAGAGTTGGGCTCTCAGATGAATCACTATGCCGAAGCCCGAGGCACTCTGAAAGGAATCCAGATCCTCTCCGAGGATCCTCGACCTCTAATTATTGAAGGAGATTCGCTCAACATTGTGAATTACCTCCTAGGCACCAAAGACCCATCCTAGAGGGTCTTCAACATCGTTCTTGAGGCAAGGTCACTACTTTCCCAACGTGGCAGGTGGAAAGCAAGTCATATCCTTATAGAAGGCAATCGCATGGCTGACCACATGGCCAACAAAGGGCTCATGACTACGTGTCCGATCGTGTGGTGGTCTCGCTTCCCTTCAGAGGTGGAAAGAATTGCCAGAGTAGATATCCCTTCATGAGGTGTTCCTCGTGCAAATTTCGAAAGGTCAGGAGGACCAGGATTAGTTGTTTCTAGTGTTTGGTTGTTGTGCTTTCAATCGCCATGTTCTAGTTTCTTCGGATTTTTCTTGTTGTTTTCCTAATTTTTTTTAGTTTTGTTATATGGTTAATCAGGCTTAAATGCCCTTTTTGTAGCCTCATGGCAATCAGTCTAGGGTCTGCTTTTCTTGCAATTCGGCTTATATTTCCAGCCAGGAGGCATGATACATCATTAGAAGTATGGCTAATTTTGTACATAAGGTCTTGGGATCCTCTATAAAAACCCACTGTTAATCTATTAAAATAATTACCAAAAAAAATCAACCAAAATTGAACTAAAATTTACAAAAGCACTTTATATCTTATCCAAAACATACTAGGGAGCCATAAAGCATTCTACAAAACCTAAGAATTGATATTAGGGAACTTAAATGGCTTCAAACAAATTCTTCCTAGCAGAATATTAGCTACTCAAGCGTCCTAATTATTTCTCCTGGAAGAATAAAGTGAAAGCTATTTTGGTATATAAAAACTTTGGGATATTGTCAAAGGGAAAGATCAAATACCTACTACAGATGATATTGAAATCCTAAAGTTTATAGAAAATTATTCAAACGCTTTAATGATAATAACCTTTGCTATCACTGATGAAATACAACCCTATATCAGTTTAGCAAAATCATCTTCAGATGCATGGACAAGCCTAGAGAAAAAATTTGAAGAAAATAATAATGCAACTATTCTTCATCTTCAAAGTCAACTTCATTCATTAAAGATAAATAATGGAGAAAGCATAGAACTATTCCTAAGGAAAGTAGCAGATATCAAAGGGAAATTATTCACCTTAGGAGAAACAGTCAAGGATGAACTTCTTACTCAAGTAACCATGAGAGCACTTCCAAAAAACTATAAACATTTGGTAACATCTTTACAAGTTCTAAGTAAATATATTTCTTGTTGGATCCTCAAAACCCAACTTGTTTTGCCCCCAATTTTTGAAAATTCTGGTGTCCTGTGAGTCCACTCAAATTTGCTTTGATCTATCTTTGTTCAAAAAAATTGAGTCCTCAGGTATTTTCCCGTCTTGACTCGTCTTGACTAATGTGTCTTTAATAATTTGTGTCATCGAAGCTAGGTCCTAGTTTTGGTCTTTTATCATTGTTTTTTGGACTTTAATAAAAATTTAATTAATTATTTTTGACCTCTAGGGTCCTAATTTATTTAATTAAATATTTTATTTTTATTTTTATCTTTGATTATATGTTTAATTAGATATTTAATTAAATTTGATTATTTTTAATTAAATTTATTTAGATATTTATTTAAATGTTTAATTTAACTTTATAATTATAATTATAATATTTTATATTATATTATATATATATATATATATATATATATATATATATATATATATATATATATATATATATATATTTATATTATAATATAATATATATACATATATGAAATAAGTTATAAAAAAATAATAATAATTTGGTCGACGCCCGTTGGCCGACCATGAGAGGGGGTCAACCGACGCCCTTGATCGACGCATGTCGGTCGACCATAAGAGGGGGTCGGCCGACGACCCCCCCTCCAAAAAAAAAATCGGCTGATGCCTATGGGCCAACCATGAGATGGGGTCGGCCAACGCCCGTCGATCGACCATAAGAGGGGGTTGGCCGACAACACCCCTTTCAAAAAAAAAAATTGACTGATGTTTGTCGGTCGACCATAAGAGGGGGTTGACCGATGACACCCCTTTCAAAAAAAAAAAATCGATCGATGTTTGTCGGTCGACCATGCCCCCCTCTATGTTTTTCTTTTTAGATAATAAAAAAATTAAAAAATAAAAATTTTAAAAGGCACGTGCATGCCTTTCTAAAACAAAACTTTTAATCAAAATGAATTTTTTGGTCAATGGCTATTTGCCATCAGTCAATCCTTTTTATTGAATATATTAAACTTTTTTGCACATAATTAAATAAATATATAATATATTGTTATTATCAATGCTTTTGGTAATGATGAATTATTATTATTTAAATTTTGATAATAAAGATTAAAATTGGCTAAGGTTAGCCTTATAAAAATAAAAATGGAAATTATAACCAACCTCATTTTTGTGGCTAAGTTTCAGCAGTTGAAAGTTAATTTTTTGAGGCCATTTTTGGGTCATTTTCAAGAGGAATGGAGGCATTTTTATCAGTGGAGACCATTACTAGGCCATGAATGAGAACCATTTAATGCAAGCAATATGGTGGATCAATTTCGGAGGTAGTTACAGTTTTATGGGCCATCACCCAGTTTTTAATAGCAATTGCAATTACGAGCCATTACTAAAACGGTTGTAGTTTTGACAATTATGGGTCATCATCAAGCTTTGAACGAGAACCAAATTTTAGGCTATATGAGAGAGCAGCTACAACAACATGGATCATCAAGTTTTGTGTGTAGTAATTATGCAAGAGGTATACCAAAGTATCATCCTTGTCAGTTATATTTTCTTTTGTGTCTTGTTCAGTCATCCCATTTTCTTCCCTATCACCGTGCAGGTTTTGCTGAGGAGGTGTCTAGTTTGCTGATATTATTTCCAGTGACTAAGACCGAAAGCTAGGAGGCCCTTTATTTCATCATTTGAACGAAGGGTTGCAGTTCTCTATTACATTATTTGAATGAAGGATTTGTTTGTACTTGCTTAGTGAGATCTGGTTACATTGACCAAACTCCACTGTAATGATTTGTTGATTAATGCTATCATACTTCCTCCTTTTAGCAATATTATGTGTAGGTTTGATTGTTGTCCCATTCATGTGTTACATTATTTGAATGTATAAGTGGCATATTCTTTCACTGGCATGTTTAATCATCTCTGTCACATTATTTGAATGGATGTGATTGACTCAGTTTTATCTCCTTCCCCTTCTTTCTTCATCATCCTTTAAGTCTAGCTACTATTACCCAATGGATAAGGCACTGGTATGCTGCTTATAGCATTAGTTGGGAGTTACTCTAAAGCTTGATAATTTTTAATATTACATTTTACTTTATTTTTGTTAATTTGTATGAGCATGAGCATATGAGAAGTATTATAGGCTCACCTCCAATGTGTCCTTACCTTACTCGATTTATCTAGAGTCTTCATGATAATATTTTCCCCAGTTAAAGAGGTGGATCCACCAGAGTCCACAGTGTTGTTTGTGAACCAGTGATTTTATTGTGGCATAACAACCCCAAATATTTAAGGACACGAAAAATTACCATAACACTTCTTTTGATGACTTAGTCAATATTCTACATGAATATGAAGTGAAAAATACAGTTAAATGTGAGATGTCTAACACTGCATTGGCATCTAAAGATAATCCACAAGGAAACATTGCTTCTTCATCAAAAGGATGAAAATCATGGTACAAAAAGTATTGTCAGATATATAAGAGAAAAGGCCACAGTACCAATTATTGCTGGTCCAATCCCAAGAATTAGAATCAAGGAAATTAGATGAATAATGGGAACCAATTTCAGCCATGACAATATCAAAATCCTCATTAATAACAATTTCAATGTCCAACCAATTATCCCCAATTGAAGTATTGAAAAGAAAATAAAAAAGGACATCTAGCTCAGAGAATAGAAGAAATTGAAGAACTAGGAGAACTGACAAATGATTATGAAATCAAAGCTCTTTCAGTAAGAATGACAGGTTTTAAAGACACTAATAGCTTGCTTGAATAGGTTATAAAAATCAGAGAAGAAGAATCAAAATTCTAGATTCAAGAAGGAGAACCACATTGAAGACTAAAGTCTTCAATACCCAAATATTGTAATACAAGGGGGTGTTAGAAATAGCTTATATTACATTATTTGGGTCATGTAAATGTACCTTCCTTGGTACATACTTAGGATATTAGATTACTTTAGGGGGAAGTTATCTAGTTACTTCATGCAATGTAATAAATGCACAAGTGTTAATGTGCAAGGTGTCCACTTGTACAACTAGGTAGAGTGTTGGCCAAGGAACTTATCTTCCTATATAAAGGGCCATAGATATAGAAGAGATAATACAGTAGTGTACGATTACAATAGTGTAGGATAGACAGTGGTATAGTGTGTGAGCTATAATATCAGAGCTCATTCATTGAGTAGTATCTTGTATCATGGAGTGTTCATTTCCTCCATAGCTACTATTGTACTCATTTCCATAATTTCTATTTATAGCATGTTTTAGTCATCCCATAGATTTACTTTCTTTCGTATTATTCTGCATCTTGTGAATGTTATCTCCCATTGCATGTTGTATCAAAAGCTAGCAGGTGAATGTAGCTAGTGCTCTAAGAGTATATAGACTAAGGCCTTCATCAAAAACTTAATTTGGTGTCCTCCAAGCAACTACTTTTGGATCTTCATTTTGGAGTAGTCTCTAAGTGATTTTGAAGTGCTTCAACAAGCAGAAACAGGTAGAGATCCTCAATAGATTCCAAGCCTAACTTGTTTTTATGATTTTAAGACTAAAGATAAATCAATAGAGTCCCATCAGGTATACCATTAAATTGCTATCCTCTCTTATGGTCTTGGTCATTGGACGTGGTGTGGATTAGGTGGTTGAGGCTATCATGCCTTATGTGGAGTGACACAACAGGGTCTTTCCTAAGAGCATAAAATTCAACTCAATTAGAGGCCTCTAAGATTTTGATAAAGGTCAGTTTCTTTACAAGATATGATATTGGACACACATTTCCTAATCTAACAACTTAGGGGAAATAGATCAGAGAAAGAAAAAATAAAGATGGAGAAAAATAAAAAAACCTAAGCTAACAAAGTGGCAATGCACCAAAGAATAGATAAGAACCCCCTACATAGTAGCTCTAACCATAAATGTATTAGCATAAATACTTTGTATCCTCAACATACATAAGTGCAAATTAAAATGCAAGCACACACACACAAAGGTGATAGGTCGAGGTATGAGAACCAAATATATTTGGAACTAAATAGATGCATAGTTCTCTAGTATATATATGTACAAGTAGAAACATTACAAATATTAAACCTAGAGTGGGGGTTCAGGTTGCTCGCAAGACTGCCCAAAGATATGTGTATTGGTATACAAAGTGAAATGAAGGAAACATTTTTACAACTCATTGATCCTTTACAATGCTAAAACTACTACTATATATAGATTACAAAGAGGAGGATTTTCCCCCAAAAAATTGTAGGATGAGCTAACAATCTCAACTACCTTCTTCTAGAGATTTATAAGATTGAACGAAAGCATTTTTTACATCACTTTTGTTACTTGTGGGTTTTTTGTTGCTATAGGTGCCATGCCTTTGCTTTCTATAGATCACCTACTCTACCACAAACTGCTACACTAAAATAACCTTGGTACGTGATTCATAATCCTTTTATATGGTGATGCATCAATTCACCTCATATACTCTTTTTGGGATATCATGTATCATTGTTGTTGCTTTACCCCTTAATCCAATTCTTTTGAGATGACTTTATCTTATTGTTGTCAAAAACTTTGTTCTTCTCTTTGTGTTGAGTTTTTTTATTACCTTTGAAGTGATAGCTTTGTCAAGACTTTTGGATAATTTGGATGTCAAAGGTTTCTTTTGTCACATCCTTGGCACATTTCATTATCCCCTTCTTTCATTTTTTTTATAAAATTTTTGATCTAGGACCATTTCCTTTTAGTGCTCTCCAAATTTTCCTTGCTATTTTTCTCCTTTTATAAGACCCTGAGATTGAGAAATTTGTCAAAACTCTCTCCTCATGATGATCATAACCCCTTGGAAATTTTTGATCTTTTGTTTCCTTCCTTGCCCCTAGACCTTTTAGCTATCTTGAAATTCTGATGAGTGCAACCCATCCATATGAGTTCAATTTGGATCAGCTTCTTGTATTTCCCCTATAGGTTTGCAAAAATTCCTTCTTTTTTTTCCATTAGCTTTGCCTTCCTTTTGCTTATTTATTCCCAAGTTATTTTAATGTAAGGTTGTCAAAGATCCTCTTGTAATAACACGAACTATATATAATGATATTTTTCAGTTTTTAGGACCCCTAACTCGAAAGTCTCCATGTACCTTTTGCATCTTTGCTATATTGTTGGCCTCCTTAAAGGAGTCAGTATAGATATGTTGAATCGAGTAGCCTCCTTGACTGAATTTAGGAAAAGTAGATATCTCACAAAATCTCTTGATGATGAACTCTTATGATTCTTCCTCCAGTTCCTCTTGCTATTAATTTTTTCTTAGTTGAATCTTCCCCATGCATATGTCTAGTGCATGTGCTGGAGAGTTGACAAATGATAAGTCAGAGATCACATACCTAAACAAATGTGGATGATAGCTAGGTATACTAGCTTACCCACAACTGGTATCTAGGTTCAACATTCACCATTGGAAGAGTTCCTTCAATTATCATTGAAAAGGCTCATGGATTGTTATCAATGATGATGTTGGATTTAGTTATCATCGAAAGGGCTATAAGAGGCTCATTATGGGCTATTGAGTGTGAAATTAGTTCCTTCACCTCACATGTTTTTTCTCTTTCAATCATGACTCCTTGATAGTTTTTTTGCATGGGCTTCCTAGTGATCAACAATGATTTTAGGACCTTTCATTTTGCTTATGGCTTTAAACAGGCTTTGATCATAGTTGCTTCTTTTAACTAGGTTGTAGTGAGACTTCACTATAAGTTGTACCTCTATAGATATTTATAGAGAAATGGGATGTGAAATGCTCACCCAAAATTCTAAAAAGCATGGCCATAACGTATCTTGATTCAATTTTAAAAATCAAGATGACATACTTTTCCTTTTTTAGATAGGTCTTGTTCTTGTTCACTTTCTAGCCCTTCAAAATTTCACTGATGCTCTCGTAATGCTTCATAAATGCCTAATCACACTAGTTGTCATAAATTACAAAGATTCAAGGGAGAGTCTATAAATGGTACATAAGGATTCACTATTGAAATGAGTGACCATTTTATTATTTGAGTCCCTTATTTCTCTTTTTAAAAAATCTGCTCTATGAAGTATTAATTGCATCACATGTGCATATTTTGGTAGCTTGGGTTGAGTATCCAAATTTGATAGCCTTCAATCCATGGTATTTTTTGTAGTGTCTAGGTAATCTCGGTTTTCCCTATAACTAATTCTATGTTGGGTGACATTCTTTTACTTTTAGAAAACATCTAAGAAATCCTTTATATCATTACCTATGTTTGTAATTTTTGTATCATTGATAATGGTTGTGGTGCTGATAGTATGGCTCTTTCCCATTTTAGCAAGTGTGAATGGACTATAATTGCTAAAAATATTCAAAGCATAAGACACACTTGAGAACTCGAACACTCAATGAATTCAAAATATAACATCAAACCAATAAAGCCTTTTAGGGTATGGAAATCAAATGCATGGTCATGTCAACTTGAATTCACATGGTTCAAAGTAACTTTAATTTATTAAAAGGTTGCTTAGATGATAAGAAATCATCCATAATATCTAAACTAAATATTGTCATGATGTGGCTATTTAATGTAGAGTGGAGTATTTACAAAAAGCAATTAAGATGGGTAAATAACACATCATTAAATTTTCCAAAAATATGACTTCGATTAATCCCTATGCATTTATGAGACAAGGGTGAGAAATAAATAAGGGACTAGTCACTCAGAAACTTATATTATTCCTTCTTAGCATAAACAAGAGATGAAGATATTCAAATAAGAATTTTGGGCTCCACAAGCAAAAAAGGTAGATAATTTAAAGTTTTAATATGAGCAGGATAGTTAAATTTTTCTACCTCCATGTGTATAAAGGTAGGCTTTGCAAATTTTAGAATGACTTAGGGTCTTTATTAAAATGTAAAAACAAGTCACAAAATTATACTCAATAGAAATAACTAAAAGGTGGAATTCATTATAAAAAAATCTATAATGGGTTTAATGGATAGAATTGGTTCATTAATGATTAAGGGAGAATTTGGAATTTTTTTTACTAATGGGTCAATTAACCTTAGCTTCAACTTCATGCTCTCTATGTTTAGCTTCAAATTGGATCTCCAACTACTTTTTAAGAGCACCTTAGTACACAACCATGAAGGTAGGCATGAAATTAATCAAATAAGATTCATTAATAATTTATATAAATGGACTAGAGAAAATAGGAGGATTATCATATTATTGCTAAAATAATGGTATGCTCTACATTTATGTTTGTGGTGCATTTTCTACTTTAAGAGGCGATTGTAGAAAAACATTTCATTTTTCACTAGTGAAAGATGTAGAGGCTATCAAACCAATTTTCTAGACCCTACTATTATTTGATGAGGTCCTTTATAATCTATTGTAATGTCTATATAATCTTTATTTTTTCTTCCTTATTTGTATTGTTCTCAATATTAAGATAATTTTGATGAAAGCAACTTTCAAAATGATTAAAGGAATGATCTTCCTTATAGGAATGCTTAGTATCTTATTCTTCTTGAGCAAATTTATTCTTGAATTCAGTGTTCTTACTAAAACACGTAGAAGAAGGGAGGGATCCATAAGAGAAGGAGGCAACTATCAAGTAGAACCTAGGGTTTACATGAAAATATCTCAAGATGAACCTAACCAACCACTATAACAATAACCCACCAAACCATAGTGATTCAAAAATAGAAAATAAAATCTCAGAAGCATGAGTTCACATCATGTTTACTAAATGTTTTATTAAAACATGGCATTACTTACAATAGTCTATAAGATCTAACATAAGTAAACCAAACACAACTATACAAGGTAAAGTAAAGCATCAATATCAATTGCTCTATTATAGACAAAAATAAAAATGGCATTAAATGAAAGAAAAATATTTCTACACTAACTTGCAAAATATAAATCAAAATATTATAAACTAATGTAAAAATTAAAATTTTGAAACCCTATCCCTCTAAATTTTATCTTTGAGGGCAACTAGGGAAGCAATGGTTAGATCCAAAAACTAGCAAATATAATAAACAGAAAAATCAAACTTAAGAAACAAGACCTAGCTTGAATTACACTAAATAAAATGGGAGATATCACCATAAGTCTATTATAGGGTTGAGGATTCGACATAACTGATGTGGTGATGTGAGCATAACCTTTGGATGGCACCAAAATAGCAATCAAGAAGCTTAAAAGTACCTACAAGATCTAGGGAAGTTGTATAGCTGGAGCAAAACATTTTACAACAGTAGAAGAGAAAAACCATTTTATGACAATCGAAGGAGGGATTTTGATTTTTATGTTTGGATGTGTTAGTTGATCAATGATAAAATAGGGAATTCTCATGGTTATATATAGTGAATAGGATTAATGAAATTTTTCTTTTTGGCACATGGTTAGATTACACCAATTTTAGAGCTATAAAATCATTATTGTTGGTCAAAATGATATGTCATTTTAATAACAATTGTTTAGTACGTTTAGGTTTCCAACAACATACCTAAAACCCTAAATAAAATTTTATAGACAAAATTCCTTCTTAAAGAGTGGATAATGACATCATTGACCTTTTGAACCTACATTCTAGGCGACACATGGCATCGTGCATATCCATCATGCCTATGTAAACTTAATGTGTAGGGGATTGTTTGTGCATGTGATGGTTAGGAAAACTTGATAGATTTTGTCATGTACTTCTAGGGGGATAAGGTCCAGGGATGGTAAGAAATATTCTTGGTTAGCTAATTCACCACTATCTTACCCAATGAATAACACAGATAATGCACCTCTATCACATTGTTATGAGGACAAATATCTTGACCACCAACAAGTTAGTTGTTAGTGCTCTTTTTTCGAATACAACATCATGTATAGGGATGGATTGTAATGTAGTATTTACAAGTTGTAGTCTTCTAACCATGGTTTAGAACTTATATTTCCAACTTGCCAAATAATATTTATTCTATTCAAAATTGAGTCCCAAAGCTCCTTTTCTTTTCTTTATCAAACAAAGGAATACCTAGACATGTTGATGGCAATTTTCCAACTTTCTCCATAATATTTTGATGTAAATATAGGCTACTATTAATGAAAGAGATCCTAGATTTTATAATCTTAACAAAATTTCCAAAAATGACATAGTATGATAATATTGATTCAAACTACATAGCCTCACTCACTTAAGGATGATCTAAAAGAAAATTATTATCAACAAATTAAAGATGAGGTTCGAAGTGACCATTTGTTGCAATATTAATACATTTGATTTTTCCTTCTATTTTTTATTTATGATAAAGCTCTCCTTAATGCTAGAACGAGAATTAAAAAAGTCAGTAAGGATATAGGGGGTATCCCTGGTGGAGTACATGAGATGATACAAAGTATCTAGTGATGGATCCATTGATCAAAATAGAATATATTGGATTGCTAAAATAACATCTAATCCATTCACACCAACCTTGATCAAAACCATAAAATTCCAACAAACCATATTATATGCTTTGTTCATATTTAATTTTACAAGCATGCTTAGTTTTCATTGGATGAAGAGAATGTATGGCTTCTTATATAATGATTATACCATCAAGAATTTGTTTACCACAAACAAAACTAGTTTGTTTCTTTAATATAACACGATCCAAATTGCTTTTTTATCTATTTGTCATAATTTTAAAAATTATATTATAAATCACATTAAAAAGGCTTATTCGAAAACTATTAGTAAAATGTTTTATTTTTTCTTTCCTAGAAAACACTTCAATAAAGGTGGCATTAATCTCAATTATTGCAACCTTCCTTTTCCTAGCCTCTTTAATCGCAACCAACATGTCATTCTTTAACAAATTCAAAAAAATGAAATAAAATTGCAAGGAATCTATCAAAGCCAAGTGCCTTGTTTGTATGGAACAAGAAAATTGCCTTCTATAGCTCCTTCATAGAGGCATTCCTTATCGATCTTCCATTATGTCCTTATTTGATGATTGACAAAATATTTTGCAAAAGCTTACCTTGATATTTATTTTCTTCCCCGACTTCTAACAAAATATTTGTAAAAAAACTAATTACTTACTTATTAAAAAAATATTCTTCCTCTACCACTTCTTACATCTAGAGTGGAAATATTTTTTATTCGACAAAAAGATAAATCTGAATTGGCTATCAAATGAAAAAAATTGGTAATCCTCTTCCATAAGCCATCTCTTGTTAGATTTTAGGGTCAATATGACTCTTCCTTTTTTAATACATTATGATAATTGTAAAGTAATATTTATCTTGCTCACAAGTATTATCTCTTTCCATTGATTTCTACTATCTCTTGTAAACTGTTAAGCTTACATTAAATTTTCTCTTTTGTTTTAAACATGTTATTAGAAGATTTGGTATTCCAAATCTTCATTTGATCTCTTAGATATTCATATTTTGAATGAACCTATATAAAAATGATTCTTCTATTATTTTTTTTATTCCACCATAGCATAACCATCTAGAAAGCATTAGGGTCTTTGTGAAACACAATCATAATTTAAAATGGCTTTGGACAACTATCATTTTTTTTGGTAAAAAAGAATTTATATTACGGCATTCAAATAGAAGAGATACATTGCTTGTCTTTCCATGTATACAGGCTTTTGATCCAAGATTTAGAAAATTATGTAGTGCTACATTCTCTTTTAACTAGTTTTCTATAGTAACCCATGTGTAATAGGAACAACCTAATACAGTGAATTATTGAACTAAATACATCTAGTACTGCTACCATCAAGAGATAGGATAGAAAGAAGATATTCCTTGGTTCATGTTACCCACCATCTAGGGGGATAGATATAACAAGTGAGGTTACCTTTTTTAGAGCGTAGTTTGCTAGCCATCGCATATACAACTATGTTTTATTCTCTAGGGATATGATTGTATTCCATAGACTAAAAGCTTACCTATACCATCTAAATCTTCTCTATGATACTCAGTCTCTAGTCAAGCTTCCTATTCTCCCTTGGGTTCTTCAAATGATTGATCATGAGTTATGAGTCATATTATATCTGTAACTTCTTCCAAAATACCTTATCTACCTCCTAGAGCCCTCTAAGAATGCCACAACCCTATGCCAAGTTGTTGAAAAGAATGTCAATATTCTCTACGAAGGTGAAAATCAGGATCTCATTCGATTATCTCCCTCCTACACTATCTCTTCCTATATTTCCCCATGATGCTCCATATGTGTTAAATTTTCCCCAATCCTCTAGGGGAGGTTACCAATTTTCCTTTCTATCTACTTTTAGGAGCCTTATGGTTTCTATTTGTTGATTATCAGCCTTAGAAATAATTTTTAGTCTACTCATGATTTGTTCCAATTGTTGGTGGGGTTCCTAGGGATACTTTAGTGTATGTTGGATTGTCTTTGCTATGTTGGTTGTGGTATTTTTCCAAATATAATGGAGGTCCATACACTCTTATTTGAATATGCGGTTGTTCCTTTCCTTCCATATATTCCAAAGTAGGAGAGTAGTTCTTACCTATATTATCTGCCTAACATACTAGTCTACTCAATCCTGTGTAATCCATTCCCTCCGCATATGTTCTAGGATGGTAAAGCAAGACCAGTTAATACCAAGTAAGATATCCATCATCTTCCATAGCTTTGCGGCTACTAGACACTCAATAAATAAGTGGTAGAGTGTCTCGAGGTTCTCACCACACATCTCACACCTAAAAGGACCATGGTAGCTTCTTTTTATAAGTTGTTCCCCTATTAGTACCTTTTTTGGTAAAAGAATCCAAATGAAGAATATCACCTTAGTCCATAACTTCTATACCCATATTTGTTAGAATAAGTCTCAAAGTGGGTTAGGTTTACTTTGGCGTAGAATTGCATATCCACTTGCTTTTGTATAATCTCCTCGACTCGTTTTGCCTTATCTAAGTGAATCCTTTGCTTGAGACTAAGAAAGTGATATCATTTGTAGAGTTTGTTGGATATCAATCTTCTACCTATTTGGGATTTGAATTGGTCATTCATATTTGAGGATCCAGTTTCTTTCAATATTTGAATTTCTAGTCTAGTACCTAAAGTATTTTGCTAATTCTATCCAATTTCTCTATGTAGCTGCTCCATGAAAGGTTTTAACTCTGGAAATTGAACCACTAAAGGTTGGTACCCATCCTAATAGTATGTCCAAAATTTTACATGTTGACCATTATGAATTATCCAAAAGAGCTCCTTTATCAACTCTTATCATGTCCTCAAAACTGCTAATATTATCCTCTATTTTGCTTTTTACTTTGTCCACTAGCCAAGCCCAATCCTCCTTTTGTCTTCCTATTTTAAGAGGAATGCCTAAGTAGGTGATGGGGAGGGAGGTATTTTGGTATCATAGTTTTTCAAGAACCATGATCTCCTGTCTGGGTGAGTAGTGGAAGAAAATGACTTTGGACTTTTCCTCATTGATTTGTTGCCCCATGGCTCTTGAGAAACAACTTATAATATGTTTAATTATTGAGGCTTCCTTCATTGTTGCTTTCCCTAACAAATTAAATTCATCAACAAACTAGAGGTGAGTGATTGGTATGGCTCCATTTGCAATAGTGATTCCTATTAATGTTTGGTTTTTCCTACATTTGGCCATTGTCCTTCCTAGGCATTCAACCAGAATGATGAATAAATATGAGGAGAGGGGATCTCCCTACCTAATACCTTTGGACATAGTGAAAATTATGAAGGGCAATCGTTGATCATAAATGAATAGGACATTGATGAAATACATCCCTTGATCCAATCTATCCATTCCTATGAGAAGCCAAATTGACCCATTACTTTGAGGAGGAAAGGCTAGTCCACCCTATCATATGCTTTGGATAAGTCTAATCTAATGAACATGGATGGGGATTTCTATGCTTCCATGGAGTGAATAACCTCTTGAGCCAAAACTATATCATCCACTATCTATCTACCTTCCACAAAACCACCTTGTTCTAGTGAGATAATCTTATGCAAAAGTGGTTTGAGCCTCTCCACCATTACCTTGGTGATTATTTTGAGTAAGACATTACATAAAGCTATTGGTCTAAACCCGGTAATGTGCTCTGCATCTTGTGCCTTTGGGATCAATGCTATATATATTTTGTTGATTTCCTTCAGCACATCTTTAGCTTTCCTAGCTTCCTCAACCACATCCAAAAGGTCCTCATGCAGGATATCCCAAAATTCTTGGTAGAATTCAATGGGGAATCCATCCAGCCTAGGAGTCTTGCCTTTCTACATTTTGAAAACCACCTATTGTAACTCTTTGGTAGTTACTGGTGTAGTCAAAACTAAATTATCCTCCTTTGTTATTAGTGTAGGTATCTCCTATAACACTTCCTATTGGGCTTCCATATCTAAAGGTTCTGTTGTGAATAGACTCGCAAAATAGTTTACTACAATAGACCTCATACCTTCCCATGTGTGGATAGTATCTCTTAATTTTATTCTCAAGGAGGGTATGAAGTTGTGTGATCTGTGGGCTAGAAGAGATTTGTGGAAGAATCATGTGTTTCGGTCCCCCTCCTAGAGCCATTGGATTCTAGATTTTTGCTTCCATAATAGCTCTTCCCTTTTTTCCATTCCTCTAGTTGGGATGTAAGTCTGATCTCTACCATACTTAGACCCTCTATGAGGCCATCCATGCAAATATATTCATTCAAATCTTTGAGTTGGGCTATCACTTCTAACTTTTTCTTCTTGACATCTCCAAACTCTTCCTAGTTCTAGGTCCTTATCTTGGATCTGATGTACTAAAGCCTCCTCACAAAGTAATACATCTTGGTTCCATGCTGAGGTTTGTCTTCCTTCCACCATTGCTACACTCTAGGCCTAAAAGAGTTATCTCTAAACCACATTAGTTGGAATCTGAATGGTGAGTGTCTGGCCTTGGATTTCCATAGTTTTATCATGATCGGCCAATGATCTAAGCCTACATTGTTTAGGATCTTCACCCTAGGAATGTGTCTTTTAATTAGAAAATTATCTTATAGTAAGAATTTGTTTAAACTTTACAGAATGCAGACAAAGCCTTACCTCCTATTAAACTAGGTAATCATACCATTGTCTATCCTAACATCCACAAGATGGAGGTTTTTGATGTATTCCTTCATGAGGTTTGTGCTCCCATCTAAGCTACCATTTCCCCCTAACTTCTCTTCCAAGGACAGGATGGTATTGAAATATCCTCCTATCAGGGCCCATGCTTGAGGGAATTGGGTAATAATGTAGTTTATGTTCTTCCACTATCTTTGTTTCTCCTCCAGGATAGTAGGTGCATAAACATTCATGTAGAGCATAACTTGGTTTGATTGCCTACTCTGAGTTGCTACCGCCAAGAGACCCCAATTACCCACCACTTGGTGGATAACTACCTCTTTAGGGTCCTAAAGGCATGCAATACCTCCCAATGCCCCTTGGGAGCTGAGGGATTCCACTCTTCCAGTAGGCCACACTTTCCTTGCAATTGTCTCCATCTCTTCCACCAACACCTTTGTCTCTTGAAGGAAGATAAGTTGTGGTCGATTTGTCTATATCATTCTTCTAATTTCATTCTATTTTGAGGGACTCCCCTTGAGTCCTCTAATGTTCTAGGAAATGATCTTCATCAATATTGGGGGCTAAATATGTGAGTAAGGGCATTGACCTTACCTTATGCTATTAGCTTTTCTCCTTCTTTTTCCACATGGTGCTAATTAGTTTTGCATCCTACCTTTTGATTAGTGTCCATTTTCATCTTCTTACTTGTCTCTTGGCTCACCCCTCCTAATTCTAGAATAACATCCAACCCTGGTGTATGTGTGTACAACACCAGGGTATTGTTGGTAGATCTAGTGAGGTCTTCCCTAGGCTCTGGGTTTTTTGTGGTTCCTACCTTTAATAAATTGTTACTCTTATTTTTATTTTCCCCCTTGTTTTTTGTTGGTAGTTTGTTGTTGGTTGGTTTACTACTTCTTATTTGTTGCTCTACATGGCTAGGGTGGTGTCAAGGGTGTTATTTACCTCTTATAGCATAGATTCCTTCCTCCCACCATGGAATTGTGTCTCTAGGACTTATGTCTCCATTGTATCCTCCTCATCATCCAAAAGGTCATCAATGGGGAGATTGTCAAACATATTATTTGACACCACTGCCTAATTCCTCATTGTCAATTTATTTTGGATATTCTTCTTTTTGGGCACTTGGAACCCTTTAGGATCTGTTTCCTCTCTTCCTTGCTCTAGGATCTTATGTGTGTAGTCTCTTGCTAAATGGCCATATTCATGGTAAATTCTATAGCAAAAAGGTATGTTCTCATAATCCACCTCTTGCTCCCATGTTTCCTCCCCAAACTATAGAGTGATATTTTTTGGGAGAGGTTTGTTAAAATCTATTAGGACACATATCCAAGCATAAATAATTTGCTCAAATTTATATGTACTATTAGCAACCATCATGAGTGTTCCTAGGGTATTCCCAATTGCCAAAAAAATTATCAAATTCTAAAATTTTATTGGCAAGCCAAACAGCCTCACCCAAACTGGTGTTATGGATGGCATCTCTTTCTCCTCTTTGAATTTAGTATGCCAAGGTTTCATAAAGAGGCATTCCCTTCCAAAAAACCATGGCCCCCCTTGGAATATTTGTTCCCTATCTTCTTCAAAAGCAAAAATAACAAGGAAATAACCATTGGGGTAGGCAGAGATTTGGAACTCACCTTTTGTTCACCATTGTTTAGTAGCCCATAGTTTAAATGCTAAAAGGATTGGTTTGAACCCCATAAATCGACATATCATCCCTCTCCTCTCCATGTATTCTATTCCATTTTGAATATCCTCCATATTCACCTTCACTATCGAGGAACCATATACCACCTTTAAACACCCCGTCACAGTTTTCCTAGGATCTATCTTAGGCATCCTCAAAGGTCTTTGTGGTGCCCTCAAGTTATTGATCACATTTGGTTGGGGTTGTTCCCCATGAAGGGCATCCCTAAAATTCATTTTTGTGGGTAGCTCCCCAGTATTGGGTATTATTATAGTCGACTCCTTTTAGTAGTTTACCCTCAAAAAAATCTTTTTCATGATATGGATCATATTGATTTTCATGCTTTAGCTTCTTTGATCTAGTCTAGAACATGAATTTTGTTTTTGACTCTCTTAAACCCTTGTCCTCATTTTTGTTATAGACAATGATCTCGTCTCTTTTTGCACTATAAATTAGAAGTGTTTGTTGCATTTTCCTTCACTTCATATGGCTTTTAAAAATTGGTTGTCTATTGTATTTTAAATTCATTGCATTTCCTCGAACTGTGTCTTTTCCCTTACTATAATCATCCTCATCAAAAAATTCTTGTTGGCCACTAGGGCCAACAGGCCCTGTCCTTTGTATTTTCTCTACAATTTTGTCTAAAACCCTTTAAAACCTTATCCCAGCTCTCTCGATTTTCTATCAACTATAATTTTTCAAACATTGTTTGATACAAAGAAATCCAAACCTAATACTTGCATTCCATATCCCTTCCATGTCACTAAGGCTTCTACATGCAATAGCAATGGCATTGTATGCAAACCCTAGTAGAGTTTCTCCATCCCCTTCATCTTATTCGAAAAACTATTATTAAGTAGATCACATCTCAAGAGAATAGGTTTATTATTTGATCATGGTCATGATAAATTTTGAAGAGATTGTATACTCTATTTACAACTATGTACTAGATACCAATTTTTTTCTAATATTTCTACTATATATGAGGTTGCCTAATGTGTTTATTATCCCATGTATATTGAATTAGGAGTACCATCCTTATTTTCTGAAGGAGATAGAACTATGTTGAAGTTGTGTGTGTGTGTGTGTGTGTGTGTGTGTGTGTGTGTGTTTAGTTATATGGTATTAAAACAAGCCTTGTTTGCATTACATCATGACCACATAGTGTTATTATAATTTGGTAACTATGCATGCATCGTTTGGCAAGATTCAAACCTAGGTCTCCTTTTTGAAATTTGAGGAATTTAAACAATTAAGCTAATGTTATTTGATAGTAAGAGAATATACTTATATCCCTGAATTTGATATTTTTCTTTTTCCTACAAAACAACACCTACCCAATTAATTTTTGCATTTATCAAATTCCTATTCCACTTGCATTTGTCTCATATTATTGCGATAGCTCCTAAAGTTCGTCTAGTAAAAAAATTTCAGTCAATCCTCCATCTTCCAAATATTTTTTATTGCATCCCTACATTCATCACCACTTATTTTTATTTTTGTGATAAATTAACTCAAGATTATAACAACCTGTTAATTCCATTGTGACTCTTTTTCAGGGGTCTTATTGATACCTCTAATATTTCAACATACCATTTTCACATCACTTTTTATTTTAATCTATGAGATTAGTCTTATTTTATGGTAATACTTGTGATATTAGTTTTTAGTTTTCCATATCAATATCCCTTTGAATTTCCTTTTCTCTTTGTTCTTGCTTTGATGGTTTCCTCTCATTTTTCCATTCCCACTAACATTTTCATCCTCATTAATATTTTAAATAATTCTTAATTATATTTATCATTTATAATTTTATGTTACCCTAGAGAACATAAAATGCAAGGAATAGCATAAAAAACACTTTCTAAGTGCAAATATCATCCTCCATAATACTTACCTTTTTATGCTACCCTCAAAAGCCTATTTTGCCACAAATGTCCTCCATACCCATTTCTTTATCACGCTTGTCTTGAAAACCTAATGTGCAATCATAATGAGACTTAAGTTTATGTTGCCATGGAGAATTTGAAGTACAATGAATAGCCTCACAAACACTTTCTTATTTTATGTTATTTTGGAATGCCTAAAGTGTAAGGATGATCCTCCATAGTACTTACTTTTTAATGTTATCCTTAAAACACTACTTTTATTTTTGTTATAAGGAGAGGATTTTATACTAATTGAGAAACATAAAGATGATTTACTTGAATTAAAGTAAAATATTTTGTCTTCTTTACTTTAAAACTTGCCTCTACATCTTCCTTTGCACCTTTAATTCCTCTTCAATTTGAACTTGCACATTATACTTTCTCATATTTTGTGTTCTTTGTTTCTTCTAAAGGTTGATATGAGAAAATTGTGACGACCTTCACCATCTGATGATGTAGAGGGACTTTCTTTGTCACTTTCTTGGGATTGAAATATCCTTGATTTAATCTAGCTTTTACTTCAATATGATATTGCTTCATCTTTAAGTTTGTTCATGCCTAAATTTGTTCGTCTCTTTCTCTATCACTTTCACTTTGTATTTTTTTTTCATGTGTCCAATCTCATAACATCTATGACATAAAAATATAATTATTTAGGAATCCTCTTATTGACTCCATTCTCCTTATTAAAATGTAATCTTAATATCTTGCGATAAATATTTTAAAATATCCATAGCAACATATATCTAGGTATATACAATATGGCTTAACATGTTAGTAATTAGTCCTTCCTATATGAATTCCGTTAGAGCAATATCAATAGTTCTCAAAATATCTTTATTGATAAGTTTATATGAAAGTCTAAAAAGCCTAACCCGCACTAAAAGTATTTTTATAGTTTCTATTTTTTAAAAAGTATCATACTCCAAGGTCTTAAATACAATGCTTCTCACCTCCTAAACCATGGACACTTCCAATTGTTTTATCTCAAATTTACCAACATGAGAAGATAACAAGAATTAATTATTTTGGAGAAAAATTCATGGAGTAATTTTAATTCAATCCCCACTTCCACTTAATCCAATTTTGAATCCATGAAAAACTTGGCCAGTATCAATGGAACTTAGATATTAAGCCTTTTCTTTTAAGAACCATTATTATATGCTCCATCATCTTATCCTTGATGATCACTTATGGTGTAATATCTACTGCCTAAATAAGGTTTTTATCAAAGATTTACTCTTCCTCTTGTCCCTAAGTAGGGCACCTATACTTATAGCTAGACACCCTTCTTTTTAATTAAGACTTCCAAAAATGACTTCCCTACTATGGTAGCTAGCTTTTTCTCATAAGAATAATTTATTTTTTTAATTCACTAAATATTTAGAATAAAATATGCTAGGATTACTTCTTGCTTGCACCTGTAACACTCATTCCCTACTCTTCCCCAAAAATAAAAAATAAAATAAAATAAATATGAGGCTCACTTTCAACTAACTACTCTAATATTATTTTTTATTTGTTTCTTATTTTGTTGAAACTATTTTAAATTCTGTAATTTTTTATAAGTTATATGGAATTGAAATGACCCCAAACGTATTACATCATGACCACATAGTGATATCATAACAACTTCGACAATTGTACGTGTTCCTTGGCATAATTCAAACTTGGGTCACCTCTTTGAAAGTTGAGGAATCTAGATTGAACTAATACCATTTGATAAATTACATAATTTTGAATTAATTTGTTTGTTAATTTTTTAATTTCACGTTTACATGTTTTTTTGCTTTTGAACATATGTCTATAGTTTTATACAATTTTATCTTCTTCCATTTACTTCCTTCTTTAAAAAAAGTTTCTCTTGTTGCTTTATATTTCTCATTATTTAATATATTTACTAAAAACTTATTATTTTTTAAATTCTTTAATACTTGTTAAATATATATATATATATATATATATATATATATATATATATATATATATATATATATATATATATATATATATATATTGCTTGAGAAAAAAGGATTGTACTTGGGTCCCCCACCCTTGATAAATCACAAATCTCTCCTTTAGAGCTTGAGAATTTATAAATAGATTCAATTCTCATCTCAATTGAGTTGTTATAGCTAGATACCTACATCTTTTTCATAAAAAAGTCTGAATTCTTGATTTTCATTTTTTAGATCTTCTTCAATTTTCTTTGTAAATACAAATATTCCAAAATTTAGCATCTTTCTTGACATTTTCTTGCAACAACCTTCACAATATCAAAACTCCACCTCTATTGTCTATGCATTGCATCTTAGTAGAGTAATATTTTCAAAACTTTGTGTTATCATAGTCTATTTTACCAACTTTGGACTATTAGTTTCCTTCCTGAAGTATAAGTACAACCACAAAAACTATAATAATAGTTTAGCAGACTCAAAATGTTGAAAGTTCATGATTAAATCTTATCAAGGAATATATCCATAATATAAAATATGATTCATTATATAATATAAGTGGGATTCATTTTAATCCCAAATAACCAATTAAATAAACATTTTACCATTTAAATGCGATATGAAATAAATTGCATTCATATTATAGTGATAATTTAAAAAATCATAATGGTATTGTTTTAATAGATAATTTAGCAGTCTCAAAAAATTGAAATTTCCAATCCACACTCCGTCCCATAATCCAACCAATAATTAAAATAATCCATTCAACCATGAAGTCCATTTCATATCATCTTCTTCTACTTTAGCATACAAAACTTAACTTGTTTCACGAAATCATAGTTTGCTTTACCAAATTTGAACTATTAGTTTCCTCTAGTACATTGATCTATAAATGGATTCCCTGAAACATTATTTTGAAGTTGTTCATTTTTATATTTTTCTTGTCAACTTCAGCTAAACTTAATACTTCTTCTAAACATGGAAAATATAATTTAACTTCATGATCCTCTATTAAAACCCCTATATTGTCTAGCCTATCTACACATTTGTTCTCTTACCTTAACGTATGTGTAAACCTAATTTCTTCAAAGTCTATAATAAGGTCTTGTATTTCCATTATGATCTTTGATATGCTCCATAGAGCCTTTGCTTTCGTTAAAGTTACATTTATTACTATTAGTGAATCAACTTCCATCTATACTTTGTTCCATTTAATTTTTCTATATACTTTTAATCCTTCCAAAGTCACCTAAGCTTCAACTTTATTATGTCTTCAATCCACTACTGAAAGCGTAGTGTGATAAAATCTCACTCTTATTATCTTTGATTATTCCTCCTCTTGTTAGTCCTATATTTCTTTTAGAAGCTCCATCTAAATTCAATTTGACCAACTTTGATTTTGGTGGTTTCCACTTTATAATTTTTGCCTTCCTTTTGTTTCTCATATACCCGTCATCATAATTCCAATTGATGATTTGAATCCATCTATCAAGGATTTTTGCTTTAAGATTAGGAGTTGGGCGAGTTGATAGGGTTGGTTTAGACTCCTCTATGGCTAAACAATGTTTTTTTTATTACCTCTAAACTATTTTCCTTTTGTTCCCTTCTAGCTATATAGTCCAAAGTATTATATCTTTAGATGTATCCTAGATTGTCTATAATACCTCACTTTTGAAAGTGCTCTGTCATTGCTTTAACCATTCTTTAATTCTATTCATTACTATGCATTTACAAAACATATTAATAATCCATTTCCATATTTCTTATACTATCAAGGAGTGTCCCAATTAATATTTTAATGCTATGTAGAAGAGACAAAGGAACCTCCACTACCTTTGCCCAAAATATTATGAGATTGAATACAAAATAAGATGGCTAGAATTTTTTGTTTTATTGCAGTAATAACATGGACTAAAAAAATTAGCAATCAATGGTTGAATCCATAATATGATTAGACCTACAAAGGACAAAGATAATAAACCATAAGTCATAGAAAAATCTTGTACATCTAATGGTTGAATCAAAAACTACAATTGTAGAAGAGCTCCAACACACCAACTGTATGGGAAATATGACAATAAGATTACAATATTTTTGCTTGCAACTTGTATTTTGAAATCTCTATTGCAATAATGAAGAGAAAAAGGTATAAAATACCCAAAATTCCAATGCAAAAAAGCTAGTTATGAGCATCATGCAAGATGCTTTATTGGATATGCTAAAAGCAAGATGCTTTATTGGATATGCAAAAAAATAAAGCATGTGCATGTGCATAGTTAACTATCACAATCCTAAATCAAAGGATAATTATTGGGAGCAACTTGTGCATTACAACTCCCACTATGACTAGTCAACTACAAAAGCTCCTAAATTTTAGGAGTGATCAAAGGAGCAATTTTTTGGAGTTAAATAATGAACAAATCCTCCTAAAATATGGTTGTCCAATACTTGAGGAATATTTAATTAATAAAATATTAAATTAAACCTCATTTATGAAAATATGCCAAAAAATAGAGGAAATTATCCCCTAAAATGTAGGAGATGGCTCCACAATGCTTGGAATGCTCCAAACAAACATGGTGTGAAGCATTTAGACATCAAATTTTCTTCATTCTCCCTCTTGATGTCAATGGTTCCAACACCAATCAAGGTCCTCAAATTCTGAAATTTTCTTTGTCCAATGCCTTGGTAAAAATATTTGCAAGTTGATCTTCTAATTTGCAAAACTCAAAAGCAACGAACCCATCTTGGCCAAGTCACAAATGAGATGATGTCGAATATCAATGTGCTTACTCCTGCTGTAAAACACTATATTCTTCATCATGGATATGGTGGAAGTGTTGTCACAATAAAGTTTTATGGAGGAAGCAATATCAATTTCAAACTCTTCAAAGAGTCTAGACATCCAAATGGCTTGAGTGCAATTTGAAGAGGAAACCATATACTTTGCTTTAGCAGTAGATAAAGCAATTGTTTGCTACTTTTTGTTGCTCCAAGAAACTAACTTGCCTCCAAAGAAGAAGGTATATTCATAAGTACTTCTATCATCAATATATTCAGCCCAATTTGTATTTGTATGGCCCACTAGATCACAAGAGTTATGTAACACCCCAAGTATTCCCACTTGGTTTTCCAATCACCCCAAGTCTTCCCACTTGGTTGTCCAATATCAGAGGTTTCATTATGAGAAAAATTCTTTATTTTATTCTTTTCTAATTCATTTTCTAGTATGAGCATGTTAAATCTATCTTCATGAGTGTCATTCCACTGTAGTCGAAATACTCATGAGATCGAGATTGGCCAAATCCCGTATAGTTGCCCATTTTGAACTTCACTCTCCTCCCGAGATCCTAAGTTCAGGTAGTGGGTTTCTTTTCCTCTAGGGCCCATAACACCTAGAGGTGTGACGCATAACTTTCCCATGTCTTAACATGAATTCAGAAACTTATATCTTGTACTTATATCATGTAAGACTTAGCGCATACATGCTCGAGCTAGGCGATCATCCAATCTCCATGGAGCATCGTCTAGGGTCTTACCAATACCCTGGTAACCACCCGATATTTTGTGTTGATTAACCAACACGATGTCCCATACCATCATGTTGTCGGTATTACCTAGTCAAGCACAATTCACCACTCATCACTAGTAGGGATAACCTAGAAGAGATACCCATACAACCCTTTGTTACCTCCCATTCTGACATTTTTCCCATCAGAAGTATAGTTAGAGCCCTGATTTATGATGGTTGCCTACCCACAAGCATCACTAATAATTATCTCACAGGATTGTCCTTCCCACAATCCTGATATATTATTAAGGTTGTCCTACCCACAACCTTAGGTTGCGAGTTAAGATTGTCCTTCCCACAATCTTGAAAACTCCCATTCAAAGGTTTATCTAAGTTTTGTTTGTTTAGTAAAGTTTATCTATGCAATGGTTTGCCAACGTAACAATTTCCTCAAAATTTCATAAGCTTAACTATATGTACATTATAAGTTTACTAATAATCATTTGGTTACAAGTATACTTTCTTTTAAAAGAGTAACATAAGAGAGACTATGAAAAACAATATTGAAAACAACATCATAAAACCTTAAATCACTTCCCCTCTACAATAATCTTAAGAGTTTTCTTTACGTAGCCTTGAAATAGAGCAGGTTTAACCTATAAGTTTAATCACAATGCAACCACACTATTGTATTATTTTAATATATGGTCTATTTCTCTTTAAATATAAGATCTGAAATAATATCGTTCTACATTTCCTATGGGTAAACTCACATTGATTTACCTACCCATTATGCAAGTTTTAATTAAAGAATCTCAAAACTACACTATCATTCAGCCATACAAGCTTAATTTAAAATGAACCCAAGATTACACTCCCACACTTTAAAATTTAATGTTAAGACTACTTTCATTTCTATTTAATTCCTTTTATACATAGAGAAACATTATAGTGTCAAGTCTTCTAAGTAAACATGTTCTAGATCTGAGTTTTCACTGACTCCTCTATTTTCGAAAGCTATACTACCATCATTTGTTTGGTAAAATATTTTCATTATTTTATCCAAAATTTCCCCATACAATTCCTCTAATCTTAGGCTCGGTTGGTGGATTTTAACTAAATAATACTATAACATACATTGTACTCTAAACTCATGTTTGGTTTATCTCTATATGGATGATGGTCCTCTTGAAGCATCGTAAAAGCTCTACTAACACTCTAATTGTCCATCCATCCTAGTTTGGTTTGCTAAATATTTTTATTTTAGGGCATATCCTTCCTATCTAGTAACCAAACAGGTGGTTCTTACTATGCACATTTGTTGGTTCATGTTAAAACTTAATTTGAGATTGTAAAAATTATTTGAAAAGCTTTACGTCAACTAGTATACCAACATCTTGTCTCATAGGCAAATTATACTTATAACTAGAATTTTCTTTGGCAACTCATCAGATCTATATTTTCCAATGAAAATATCATCTATATTCAATTGCTCTATGAACACATGCAGATTTGTTTTAAAAACATTTGAATCGACAGACGCCATATGGAAAAGAAAAACTTTAAAATGATTTTAATTCAAAAATTATTCCACATATCAAAGGATTTATCATCTTAGTACAACATTTATAAAAGACACAAGTCTTTCACCCCGAACGTAGGTCTATTCTTCAATATACATCAAATATAAGACTGAATTGATTCACTACATCTGAAGTTTCATGGTGTGCTAGCATGCAACTCTTCCTAGACTACGTTTTTTGATATACAATTATTTAATCTCTCAGCATTTGATTTGAATTTCTATTAAATCAAACTTCATCAGAGTGAATCTCTTAAATCTCAACATTTTGAAACAAAGCATTTTTAGTCTTAGTTTTGACATCCGGATGCAGACTAATGCTTCCATTGGCAAGTCAAAGACTCTGGTTATATTTTTTTCTCCACAAAGCTTCAGTCCTGGTGTGGTTTTTTTGGTAATATCTCAAGGAATCAGAGTGGTCATTCTAACTTGACATGCAACTATCCTAGCATGCATACATCATTTTATTTTCCAACACAACATGCAGACACTCAAAAGCCATCATACACCATAGCTTTAAAACAACATGCAAATGTCACATAAACTTTCCAACATAGCACGCAAAGGTGCAGTCACTCAAAAGCCATCATACACCATGAGATTTTAAAACAACATGCAAATGTCACATAAATTTTCCAACATAGCACGCAGAGGCAAAATGGAAAGCTTATTCATCATAGGTTCACAACAACCATATTTTATTTTTATTTTTCAACAGTTCCTTTCTATCGCATGCGTCCTATTCCATACATGCTTGGAAAGATTTAGCTTATCAACAGTTTTACCAAGCAATTTCAACTAAATTCACAAACATGTGTTACATATTAATTTCCACACATGCACTGAAAGTAATCACTTCCATTTCAACACACCAAACGAAAATCAACTAATTCCTTACACAAGACAGAATCAAGTAATGCATTGAACAATTCCACTTTTCCCATTAATCCCATTTTATTTTGTAGATTGAGCCAGTTCGACTTACTGATTAGCACTATCTACACTTCTTGCCTCCCTAAGTCCTTCTCCTTCGTTGCATTTGCTACGCGCTCCCGCAACCACATCGACCACCATCTACCTTCTCCTTCACTTCTTTCCCCCAATATAGAAGATGGTTCCTTCTCCTTCGCATGGAAAACTGGCATTTGTTTTGAAACCCATCTATTCTAAATATGCCAAGTGGTATCCACTTCTTCCACATTCAACAACCATCACAATAATAATAATCTCCAGAAAATGCCGATAATTCCCTAATTACCCCATTCAAAGAATGCAAAGCAATATTTCCATAATAAAGAATGCAAAGCAATATTCCATAACAATCGTATTATTATTGTTATTATATTTTAATATACCATTGCTTAAATTACTTTATTTACCTTGTCTCAAAAGCAACAATAAAACATTAAATATTATTTGTTTTCAATACACTCATATGTTGATGTTTATTCATTTAATTATATATATATATATCTATATATATATATATATATATAAATAATACATATTTCCCTTTCAAGACTTTAGAACAATATTAATCATATATTTATTCCATATTTATCCCATTAATTTTAAACTATGGCTCCCATGCATTTAAGCATTTTTATTGCCAACCAAACATCACAAATTCACAAATCATCAAACATCAAACACTCCTACAAATGCAACTACATGATATGCATTCTACATGGACCGTTGGCGAATGCATTGCCTATAGGGTTCTTTACCCCTATCAACTAGTGAATACACCACCGCTCATCATTTCCCTTGACTTACCTTGCACCGGAATAAACCTTCTACCCATTGAGGAGACCTCCTTCCTTTGCATTGCCCCACCAGTAACAATACATATCTCCTGCATCCACAAATACATTAGAAGTATCTCATCCTTGCAGACAAATTAGGTGTATAATAAAATAGGTTTTTAGAGGGTTGTTACATACTCCCCCCTAAGATTAAACACAGTCCCTATGTTTGCATTTCCCATTGAAGCATAAGAAACAACATTGCCATGATAATTGAAAATCATTTCAATACATCAACAAATTTACATTTTCCAAGACTGATTCATCATTTATCATCAAAACATGCACAAATATCAAGTATATGTATCATACTTCACAAACCAAGATATGATAATTTTATTGTTCAATCAAAAATAAAACTATGACATGATGATAACAATGTTCAAACATTAATCAAACAAAAATGGGAACTATCTTTTCATGATGGCCACATCTTCCCACGTGGCACTATTTTCAGAAAACTGGTCCCATTGGACCTTGCACTATTCAATGTTCCTCTTTCTCAATTATTTTGTTCGATATCCAAGGATCTTAATTGGTCGCACTTCAATGCGCAAGGGATCATCCATCTACAATTGATCAATATTCCAAACATGTGAGGGGTCAGGAACATATTTCTTGAGAAGGGACACATGGAATGTATCATGAATTTTTGACAAATTGGGTGGCAAGTCTAATTTATAGGTGACCGGGTTCAGTTTATCAACAATTTCAAAAGGCCCTACAAATCGTGGACTAAGCTTAGAGGATTTGATAGAAATTTTGGTAGGTTTAACTCTTAGGAATACTCTATCTCCCATAGTGAATTCCCTTGGTGTTCTCTTAAGGTCCGCATAACTCTTTTGTCGATCTGAGGCTTCTTTAAGCCTTTGACAAATTTCATTGAGTTGGTCTTCCATTTCTTTGACCATATCCGGCCCGATCATCACTCGATCCTCTGGATTACTCCATGACAATGGCATTCTGCACCTCCTCCCATATAGAGCCTCAAATGGAGCCATACCTAAAGAAGTATGGTAACTATTATTATAAGCAAATTCAACTAGAAAAAGGTAATCTTCCCATTTCATTTGATGGTCCATACAATACATGCGGAGCATATCCTCTAAGACTTGATTCACCCTTTCTATTTGTCCATCTATCTCAGGATGATAAGCAGTACTAATATTGAGTTTTGTTCCCCATGCCTGATGCAATATCTACCAAAACTTAGATGTGAATCGAGAATCCCTATCTGATATAATTATTTCAGGGAATCTGTGTAGTCGTACCACTTCCCTGGAAAATTTTTGGGCTACAGTAGGAGCTCCATATTTTATATTTCCAGGAAGAAATGTGCCACTTTAGTCAATTTATCCACTACTACCAGAATGGCATCATGCTAAAAATGATTTTTAGGCAATCCAACAATAAAATCCATAGTCACAACCTACCATTTGTATTGTGGAATGTCATGCAAAAATAATCATCCAACTGGATGTAGGTGTTCCACCTTCACTTTTTGACACTCTAAACATCTAGCCACAAATTCAATGATATCCTTTTTCATTCCTGGCCAATAATACTCTTTTTTCAAGGTTTCATACATCTTTACATAGCCTGGATGAGCAAAATAAGGAGCAATATGTGCCTCCTGCAGTATCACATTTCTCAGGTTCTGATCATTAGGCACTACCATTCTATTTTTGAAGAATAATGTATCCTCCCAGATTCTAAATTCCTTTGCTTTATCAGAATCTTGTTGAACCAGTTCTTGGTACTTTTGAGAACACTCATCTTGAATCTGTAGTTTTCTTATTTGATCAATTATAGCATATTGACAATGTGACATAGCATTGATATGTCTTCTTCTACTTAGAGCATCTACTAATTTATTTTCTTTCCCCTTTATATACTCTATGCCAAAATCATATTCTTCCAAAAACTCCATCCAACACCTTTGTCTAGCATTGAGCATTGGTTGAGTAAAAATATATTTTAGGCTTTGATGGTCTGTTCTAAGCTCAAAATATTTACCAAGTAGGTAATGACACCACATTTTCAAAGCATGCACTACCGCAACCAATTCTAAGTCATGTGTGGCATAGTTTAATTCATGCTTCTTAAGTTTGCGTGACTCGTAAGCAATAACACCATCCTCTTGCATGAGAACCCCACCTAATCCTTCCAATGAGGCATCAATGCATACAACAAATGGTTGTTTGGGATCTGCTATTCTAAGAATAGGTGTTGATGTTAACTTTTCTTTAAGAGTTCTAAATGCTTCTTCACACCATTCCATCCATTTAAAAGCTTTTCCTTTCTTTTGGAGATTGGTTATTGGATAAGCTATTTTAGAAATTTTTTGGATAAAATGGTGATAATATCTAGCCATCCCCATAAAACTTCGCACTTCAAAAATATTTGTGGGAGCAGGCCAATCAATAATAGCCTCAATTTTCTTTGGATCAACAGACACCCCTTCAGCAGAAATTACATGACCCAAATACTGTACCTGGGTTGCGTAAAACTCACACTTGGACATTTTTCCATATAATTGATTCTTTCTAAGTATTTCAAGAATAGTCCTCATATGAAGATCATGCTCTTCTTTGCTTTTGGAGTAGATCAGTATGTCATCCAGGAATATCAACACAAACTGATCTAGTTGTTCTTGAAACACACTATTCATCAAATTCATAAAAGTTGTTGGAGCATTGGTCAATCCAAAAGGTAACACTATGAATTCATAATGGCCATATCTAGTTTGAAAAGTAGTTTTATGGGTATCTTCCTCTCGAATCCTCAATTGATGATAACCAGATCTAAGATCAATTTTGGAGAAAATTGTGGCTCCTTTTAATTGATCAAACAAATCATCTATTCTGGGTAGAGAGTACTTATTCTTAACAGTCATCTTGTTTAACATTCTGTAATCAATACATAGCCTTAGTGTTCCATCCTTCTTTCTCACAAACAATACTGGTGCACCCCACGGTGAAACACTAGGTTTAATATGTCCTTTTTCTAAAAGTTCTTGAAGTTGAGTCTTAAGTTCTTGCAACTCTATTGTAGTCATCCTATATGGTGCTCGAGCTATCGGAGTTGCTCCTGGTAAAAGTTCTATAGTAAAATAAAATTCCCTTTGGGGTGGAAGACCAGGTAATTCTTTGGGAAAGACATCTCAAAAATCATTTAACACTAGATAAGTTTGGAAAAGACTTGCTCCGGATTCATTTTCTTCCATTTTATTAAGTTTGACCACAAAGACTCTACTACCCTTTCTCAATGCTCTTTTTACTTGCATTGTTGTCAAAATATGTGGTTCCACTGATTCACATTCATAGTAAATTTGAATCCTCTGCTTGGTGTTATCAGTGAATTCCATCCATATTTCCTCAAAATTTAGCAATGCTTTATGTGCCTTGAGCCAATCCATACCTAGAATTATATCGAAGGCATGTAATGGTGCTACATATAAATGCCATCGGGTTTGTCCTTGAGGTAGCATTATTTGAGGGTCAAATAGACATTGGTTAATAGTATAGGTTTGCCCAGACCCATACTCGACTTTCCATCCATTAGCCATAAATCTAGGTGCTTCTGGTATGTCCCTCAAAATATTTGGTGAAACAAAACTATCAGTTGCTCCGAAATCAATCAAAATACAAATATTTCTATTATAAATTTTACCTTTCAATAGAAAAGGTGTTGCTTGACCATTGAGTTTAGAGTTACCTGTTGTTGCATATATCTTATGAGCAGGTTCCATAGGTTCTTTTCTCTTATCTTCTCATAAAGGACATTTATCAACATAATGAGGTTCTTGACAAATCCAACAACCAGTTCGTGGTGCTCTCTCTTTCTTATTTCCCTCATTATCTTCCTGAGTACCAGCTCTTGGTGCATTAGCTCTTTGATCAAACCTATCCCTGAAATTTCTTTGGCCACCCCGATAGTTTTGATTTCCCCTATTTCCTTGGTACCTATTCTTATTTTTGTCAAACCTGTTTTTGTTCCCATTACCACGATTCTTGTTCCAACCCCTGTCTCCTTTGGTTGGACCCACATTTTTCTTTTTTTTGTGGTTCTTCCTTTTCAGAATATTGTTGATAATAAGCTTTCTTGGCCTTAAAATTATCCTCTTCCTATCGAGCCAAGTCACAGGCAGCAGTTAGGGTAGCAGGTTTCAACATAAGAATCAGGTGTCCAATTTTTGGATGTAACCCTAGGAGAAATTTTTGAATTTTAATCTCATTTCGCTACTCATATTCGGGCATGTATTTGAGCAATTGCACAAATCATTGATAGTACTCAATTACGGACATACTACCCTACGTTAACCTTGAAAATTTTGTTGTCCTTTCAAGGTAAAATTGTGGTGTTAAGAACCTATCCTTGAATGCCAATACAAAGGTATCCCATTGAACATCGATAGCCTCCACATTGTGAGTTTTTCTATATGTATCCCACCAATCAGTGGTAGCTCTAGTCAAATGAAAAATTGCCCATGAGGTTTTTGATTTAGATGAAAGGGTCCTAACCGCAAAGTATGCCTCCACACTATTCAACCATATTTCAGCCTCTTCCCCATCACCTTTGCCATCAAATTTAGCTATATCAATTCTTCGCATATCCTTGTCCAACTCTGAACCTACTTGTTTCCTTCCTGGGTCAATAGTTATCTCATCCTCAACTATTACCGTTTCTTTTCCTTTGGATAGATTTTCTATTGTTTTATGTTGATGGGAAATCATCTCTTGCTATTGAGCCAACTGAGATTTTTGTTGCTCCATGTGTTCTATCATTTGGGTCTTTTGTTGAGCTATGTGTTCAGCCATTTGAGCACTTTGTTGCTCCATTTGCTCTTTTTGTTGGCTCACTTGCTCCTACAATAATTGCACCATCCGGACCATTTTATCCTCCTTAATAACTAGTTCTTTTTCCTTCCTCTTTTCTCGAGGATGTTCTATAGCTTCCTCTGATGCCCCAATCTGCATAAATTTTTGAATGACCCTTCTAGGGTTCTCGGTCAGCCCTTCCCATTGAACCACCATAGTTCTTTTTGAGGAACTAGCTTTTTGTCCAGATGCCATTGCTTGCCCAACAAAACAAAGAGCCTTGTCAAATTTTTGAGTCTTAGGTGAACACATTGGTAACATCAATTTAGATTTGACATAGGTTTTCTAAAATTTTATCACCTAAATATTCACAACCTTTGCTCTGATACCAAATGTAACACCCCAAGTCTTCCCACTTGGTTGTCCAATATCAGAGGTTTCATTATGAGAAATTTTTTTCTTTATTTTATTCTTTTCTAATTCATTTTCTAGTATGAGCATGTTAAATCTATCTTCATGAGTGTCATTCCGTTGTAGTCAAAATACTCATGAGATCGATATTGGCCAAATCTCGTATAGTTGCCCATTTTGAACTTCACTCTCCTCCCGAGATCCTAAGTTCAGGCAGTGGGTTTCTTTTCCTCTAGGGCCCATAACACCTAGAGGTGTGACGCATAACTTTCCCATGTCTTAACATGAATTCAGAAACTTATATCTTGTACTTATATCATGTAAGACTTAGCGCATACATGCTCGAGCTAGGCGATCATCCAATCTCCATGGAGCATCATCTAGGGTCTTACCAATACCCTGGTAACCACCCAACATTTTGTGTTGATTAACCAACATGATGTCCCATACCATCATGTTGTCGGTATTACCTAGTCAAGCACAATTCACCACTCATCACTAGTAGGGATAACCTAGAAGAGATGCCCATACAACCCTTCGTTACCTCCCATTCTGACCTTTTCCCATCAGAAGTACAGTTAGAGCCCTGATTTATGATGGTTGCCTACCCGCAAGCATCACTAATAATTATCTCACAGGATTGTCCTTCCCACAACCCTGATATATTATTAAGGTTGTCCTACCCACAACCTTAGGTTGCGAGTTAAGATTGTCCTTCCCACAATCTTGAAAACTCCCATTCAAAGGTTTATCTAAGTTTTGTTTGTTTAGTAAAGTTTATCTATGCAATGGTTTGCCAACGTAACAATTTCCTCAAAATTTCATAAGCTTAACTATATGTACATTATAAGTTTACTAATAATCATTTGGTTACAAGTATACTTTATTTTAAAAGAGTAACAGAAGAGAGACTATGAAAAACAATATTGAAAACAACATCATAAAACCTTAAATCACTTCCCCTCTACAATAATCTTAAGAGTTTTCTTTACGTAGCCTTGAAATAGAGTAGGTTTAACCTATAAGTTTAATCACAATGCAACCACACTATTGTATTATTTTAATATATGGTCTATTTCTCTTTAAATATAAGATCTGAAATAATACCGTTCTGCATTTCCTATGGGTAAACTCACATTGATTTACCTACCCATTATGCAGGTTTTAATTAAAGAATCTCAAAACTACACTATCATTCAACCATACAAGCTTAATTTAAAATGAACCCAAGATTACACTCCCACACTTTAAAATTTAATGTTAAGACTACTTTCATTTCTATTTAATTCCTTTTATACACGGAGAAACATTATAGTGTCAAGTCTTCTAAGTAAACATGTTCTAGATCTGAGTTTTTATTGACTCCTCTATTTTCAAAAGCTATACTACCATCATTTATTTGGTAAAATATTTTCATTATTTTATCCAAAATTTCCCCATACAATTCCTCTAATCTTAGGCTCGGTTGGTGGATTTTAACTAAATAATACTATAACATACATTGTACTCTAAACTCATGTTTGGTTTATCTCTATATGGATGATGGTCTTCTTGAAGCATCGTAAAAGCTCTACTAACACTCTAACTATCCATCCATCCCAGTTTGGTTTGCTAAATATTTTTATTTCAAGGCATATCCTTCCTATCTAGTAACCAAACAAGTGGTTCTTACTATGCACATTTGTTGGTTCATGTTAAAACTTAATTTGAGATTGTAAAAATTATTTGAAAAGCTTTACGTCAACCAGTATACCAGCGTCTTGTCTCATAGGTAAATTATACTTATAACTGGAATTTTCTTTGGCAACTCATCAGATCTACGTTTTCCAATGAAAATATCATCTATATTCAATTGCTCTATGAACACATGCATATTTGTTTTAAAAATATTTGAATCGACAGACACCATATGGAAAAGAAAAACTTTAAAATGATTTTAATTCAAAAACTATTCCACATATCAAAGGATTTATCATCTTAGTACAACATTTATAAAAGACACAAGTCTTTCACCCCGAACGTAGGTCTATTCTTCAATATACATCAAATATAAGACTGAATTGATTCACTACATCTAAAGTTTCATGGTGTGCTAGCATGCAACTCTTCCTGGACTACATTTTTCGATATACAATTATTTAATCTCTCAGCATTTGATTTGAATTTCTATTAAATCAAACTTCATCAGAGTGAATCTCTTAAATCTCGATAGTTTACAACAAAGCATTTCCAGTCTTAGTTTTGACATCCGGATGCAGACTAATGCTTCCATTGGCAAGTCAAAGACTCTAGTTATATATTTTTTCTCCATAGAGCTTCAGTCCTAGTGTGGTTTTTTCGGTAATATCTCAAGGAATCAGAGCGGTCGTTCTAACTTGACATGCAACTATCCTAGCATGCATACATCATTTTATTTTCCAACACAACATGCAGACACTCAAAAGCCATCATACACCATAGCTTTTAAAACAACATGCAAATATCACATAAATTTTCCAACATAGCATGTAGAGGCAAAACGGAAAGCTTATTCATCATAGGTTCACAACAACCATATTTTATTTTTATTTTTCAACAGTTCCTTTCTATCGCATGCATCCTATTCCATACATGCTTGGAAAGATTTAGCTTATCAACAGTTTTACCAAGCAATTTCAACTAAATTCACAAACATGTGTTACATATTAATTTCCACACATGCACTGAAAGTAATCACTTCCATTTCAACACACCAAATGAAAATCAACTAATTCCTTACACAGGATAGAATCAAGTAATGCATTGAACAATTCCACTTTTCCCATTAATCCCATTTTATTTTGTAGATTGAGCCAGTTCGACTTACTGATTAGCACTATCTGCACTTCTTGCCTCCCTAAGTCCTTCTCCTTCGTTGCATTCGCTACGCGCTCCCGCAACCACGCCGACCACCATCTACCTTCTCCTTCACTTCTTTCCCCCAATCTAGAAGATGGTTCCTTCTCCTTCGCATGGAAAACTGGCATTTGTTTTGAAACCCATCTATTCTAAATGTGCCAAGTGGTATCCACTTCTTCCACGTTCAACAACCATCACAATAATAATAATCTCCAAAAAATACCGATAATTCCCTAATTACCCCATTCAAAGAATGCAAAGCAATATTTCCATAATAAAGAATGCAAAGCAATATTCCATAACAATCGTATTATTATTGTTATTATATTTTAATATACCATTGCTTAAATTACTTTATTTACCTTGTCTCAAAAGCAACAATAAAACATTAAATATTATTTGTTTTCAATACACTCATATGTTGATGTTTATTCATTTAATTATATATATATATATATATATATATATATATAAATTTTAAATAAATAAATTTCTCAAAAATACACATTTCCCTTTCAGACTTTAGAACAATATTAATCATATCTTTATTCCATATTTATCCCATTAATTTTAAACTATGGCTCCCATGCATTTAAGCATTTTCATTGCCAACCAAACATCACAAATTCACAAATCATCAAACATCAAACACTCCTACAAATGCAACTACATGATATGCATTCTACATGGACCGCTGGCGAATGCATTGCCTATAGGGTTCTTTGCCCCTATCAACTGGTGAATACACCACCGCTCATCATTTCCCTTGACTTACCTTGCATCGGAATAAACCTTCTGCCCATTGAGGAGACCTCCTTCCTTTGCATTGCCCCACTAGTAACAATACTTGTCTCCTGCATCCACAGATACATTAGCAGTATCTCATCCTTACAGATAAATTAGGCGTATAATAAAATAGGTTTTTGGAGGGTTGTTACAAGTTAGTAGCAAAATAGCATAAACCAAAAGACTTAGTACCACTCACATACCTAAGGATTCTCTTGGCTGCCTTGAAATGAGACTCATGAGGAGAGTGCATATATCTTGCTACCAAGCTAACTAAAAACATGATATCCAGTCTAGTAGTGGTAAGATACATCAAGCTACCAACTAGTGATCTATATAGTGTTGCATCCACAAGAGGAGTAGAATCCTCCTTCATCAACTTGCATCCCACAACTGTTGGAGTGCTAACTGGCTTGCAATCACTCATAGAAAATCTTACCAAAATATCATCAACATATTTGGATTGAGTAATGAAAATACCTTCAGCTGATTGCATGATTTGCATACCAAGAAAGTAATGCATAGTGCCCAAATCACTCATCTCAAACTCATTCATCATGGCCCTTTTAAACTGTTTCAACAAATTGGTGGAGTTACCCAAGAAGATTATGTCATCAACATATAAACAAATGACAATAAAATCTGATCCATCTACCTTTTTATAAAGTGTACTTTCAGCTGAACATCGTTCATAACCATTCTCATGCAAGTAATTATCAATTCTAGAGTACCAAGCTCTAGGTGCTTGCTTAAGCCCATAAAGAGATTTCTTTAATTTGTACACTTTTTCTTCATGACCAACAACTATAAATCCCTGTGGTTGACTCACATACACTTCTTCTTCCAAGTATCCATTCAGAAATGTTGATTTAACATCCATTTGATACACAACAAGACCAAGATGTGAAGCTAGTGCAAGTAGAGACCTTACCATTTCCAATCTTGCAACCGGTGCAAAAGTTTCTTCATAGTCAATACCTTCTTGCTGAACATAGCCTTTGGCAACCAACCTTGCCTTATGTTTGGCTATGCTTCCATCAACATTATACTTCAGCTTGTAGACCCATTTCACACCTACAATGGTCTTGTCTTTTGGAGGAGAAACTAGCTCCCAAGTATCATTTTTCTCTATTTGTTCAATTTCAATCTCCATAGCCTTTGCCCAATCTTCATTGGAACATAATTCTATGAAATTAGAGGGCTCAACATAAGAAGAAGACAACAAAGCATAATTAATCACATTCTCACCTTTCTTTGCTTGCAATCTAGTCACTCTTCTTGTATAGTCATCATCCAACATTTGACTAGGTGGATGATACTTAGAGAGCCTTTTTGTACCAATGTTACCTTTTAATGGAGTGCTGGTTTTTTCTTCATTTTTAGGCAGCAAGGCTTCATCATGAACATGAGGAGCTGAGTCATCAATATGAGGGGAAACACCATCATCTTTGTGTGTCTCATATCCATCCCCTTCATTAAAAACCACATCTCTACTAACATGCATGGTGTTAGTAATAGGATCAAAACATCTAAAAGCTTTAGATTCAATAGAATAGCCCACAAAAATGCATTTGATGGATTTTTCATCAAGCTTCCTTCTCTTTTGCTCAGGAATGTGCACATAACATGTAGAACCAAAAATTCTCAAATGACCAATGCTTGGCTTCTTACCATGCCAAAGCTCATAGGGAGTAGAATCTTGTACCAACTTTGTAGGACATCTATTGAGAATGTAAATAGATGTATGGACAGCTTCAGCCCAAAATTTGTTTGGTAACTCCTCTTTCAACATGCAATGGGCCATCTCCACAATGGTCCTATTTTTCCGTTCTGCCACTCCATTTTGTTGAGGAGTGTAAACAATAGTCAACTCCCTCTTGATTCCAAGGTTGCTGCAATACTCTAGGAACTCATTTGAGGTGAATTCACCTCCACGGTCTATCCTTAAGGTCTTAATACAAGAACCTGATTGCTTCTCAACAAGAGCCTTAAAATTCTTAAAATAGTCAAAAGCTTGTGATTTCTCATGCAAGAAATAAACCCAACACATTCTTGTATGATCATCAACAAACAAGAGAAAATATTTGCTTTTACCTAAACTCAAGGTTTGCATAGGTCCACATAGATCAACATGCACTAACTCCAATGGTTTCTGAACTCTGAACTTATGATGAGGAAACTTCTCTCGATGTTGCTTTCCAAAAAGACATCCTTCACATACTGTGTTGAGAGGCTTTGTGAAAGTGGGCAGTCCTCTAACAAGACTCTTCTTTTGGATTCCATCCAAGGAGCCAAAATTGAGGTGTCCATACCTCTTGTGCCATAGCCATGCCATATCAATGGTGCTCTTCAAGCATTCACCTGCTGGCTGCATTTTCAACACAAACATCCTGTTTTCTGCCATCAAAACTTCAGCTATAATTTGATTGTTAGACACATTCTAGATTCTACAAACATTCTTTTCAAAAACAACTCTATAATTCTTTGAGCATAATTGTCCAATGCTCAAAATATTATGTTTCAGCCCTAGTACATAAAATGTATCATGCATGTAAAATATCTTACCATTCTTTGTTCTAATGGCAAGAGTCCCTTTTCCTACTATATCAACTTGATTGTTATCACCAAATGTGACTTGTCCAGTAAAATTGTTATCAAGTTCAACAAAGAGGTTTTTATTTCTCGTCATGTGATTTGAACATCCACTATCAAGATACCATGAATGATTCTCAACAGACTCAAAATTATTCAAAGTGAGAAAGAGATGTTCACCTTTTTCTTCACTATAATTTGCTTTCTTTTCATGCTTTTTCTTTTTAAAACATTGCTCTTCAATGTGATTATCCTTACCACAATAATTGCAATGCTTATGGGCTGAATCATGAATTTTATCATTACCTCTTCCATGTCCTCTACCATAGCCTCTCCCATGGCCTCTTGAAGAAGATGATCTTGAAGTGGTAGATGAGGACTCTTTTGTATGGGCTTGTTGTTCATTCAATTTCAACTTGCCTTGAAATGCTTGATCAAGGACTTCTTCTCTATCTCTCATCCTATGCTCATATGTTTGAAGGCTACCAAGTAATTCAACAAGAGTTAGATTTGCTAAATCTCTAGATTCTTCAATAGCTATGGTAACCGGATCAAATTTCTTAGGAAGGCTTCTCAACACCTTCTCAACTATTCTTGTATCATCAAGAATCTCTCCATGTGAATGAATAGAATTTACAACATTCTGAACTCTAGTGATAAAACCTCAATGGATTCATTTTCACTCATGCATAAGGATTCAAATTCCCTCCTTAAGAGTTGAAGTTTAACTATTCTCACCTTAGAAGATCCTTTATAGGCACTTTCTAGTGTATCCCATGCAACTTTTGATTGTGAACATTCAACAATCTTGGGAAAGATAGAAACATCTATCCCACTTTGAATTGCAAAAAGAGATTTTGCATCCTTCTTCCTATTCTCCATCAACTCCTTCATTTCATCAGAAGTAAGAGCATTGAAATCTGATTCATCTACTAGTTCAGAGTATCCCTACGAGACAAAACTCCACAAATCTTGTGAAATAAAAAAGTCTTCATGCGAATACTCCAATATTCAAAGTTTTCACCCTTAAACATGGGAATCTGAAGGGGAACAATACTAGCCCCATTTTATGCCATGATAACAAGAAAAATTCTCTAACCCAATAGAAATATTGGCTCTGATACCAAATGAAGATTTTAATGCTATGTAGAAGAGACAAAGGAACCTCTACTAGCTTGCACAAAATATTATGAGATTGAATACAAAATAAGATGGTTGGAATTTCTGATTTATTGCAGCAATAACATGGACTAAAAAATCAGCAATCAATGGCTGAATCCATAATATGATCAGACCTGCAAAGTACAAAGATAATAAACCACAAATGGTAGAAAAATCTTGTACATCCAATGGCTGAAAAAAAATGCAATTGTAATCAAAAACTGCAATTGTAGAAGAGCTCCAACACACCAACTGTATGGGAAATATGGCAAAAATATGACAATATTTTTGCTCTCAACTTGTATTTTGAAATCTCTATTACAATAATGAAGAGAAAAAGGTATAAAATACCCAAAATTCCAATGCACAGAAAAGCTTGGAATATCTTAAAATTATCAACTAGTTATGAGCATCATGCAAGATGCTTTATTGGATATGCAAAAAAATAAAGCATGAATTTCTAAATTAAAGCATGTGCATGTGCATAGTTAACTAACACAATCCTAAATCATAGGATAATTATTGGGAGCAACTTATGCATTACAACTCCCACTATGACTAGTCAACTACAAAAGCTCCTAAATTTTAGGAGTGATCAAAGGAGCAAATTTTTGGAGTTAAACAATGAATAAATCCTCCTAAAATATGGTTGCCCAATATTTGAGGAATATTTAATTAATAAAATATTAATTAAATCCTCATTTAAGAAAAGGTGCCAAAAAATAGAGGAAATTATCCCCTAAAATGTAGGAGATGGCTCCACAATGCTTGGAATGCTCCAAACAAACATGGTGTGAAGCATTTAGACATCAAATTTTCTTCACCCAAGATATGGTCTATACTCTCCTCCTTTTTACATATAACACATTGTGAGGGGCCATGAAAACCCCTTTTTATTAGGTTATTCCAAGATAAATTTTTCCTATGACCTACTAGCCATACAAACATTTTGACTCTTGGAATGCTTAGGCTATCCCAAATACCTCTCCATATTCTTATTTTGTTGGTGCTTTACATTATATCCACTTCTTGTTGTGTATTCTCATGAGCTATTCGACTCCCAAATAAGCTTATCCTTGGCTCCCCTGAGAATAATCACTATTGTACTTATCTTTCTACTCAATATCCTCCTAGTAACAATGTCTGGTATACTTGTAAAAATATATTATTTCCATTTGAATCTTCCTTCCTGATCCTTGTAGATAATGTTTGAAACCCTATCACCATAAGTGTATTCAATTAATTTCATCCATGGTTTTTTAATTGGATCTAGATTTAGTGGTCTTTTATCATACCAAGTATCCATCCAACTAGAAAAATTTTCTCCTATTTCCACCACCCATCTTAGACCTTTAATCATTAGATCAATTGATTTTTTAAAATTGTTCCATAGTGTAGAACCATTTGGTAGTGAGAATGTAGTAAATATTAATCTTGGGTCATTGGGATCAACATACTTAGAAGAATTCTTGCCCATTGTATTTGAATCTCTTTATACAATCTCCAAATTACTTTTCCCCTTAGATATAGGTTTGCATCTGTACGAAACCTTAAACTGAGATCCTCCCTAGTTTTATCATCACACACCTTGCTCCATTTCACCAAAGCAATGTTTCTTTTATCATGTAATCCTGATTACAAAAATGATCGTATAATATAGTTTAAACTTCTTTTCTATTGATTTTAAAATAATATACAAGGATATATAACATGTTGGAATGGCCTGTAAGACTGATTTAATTAGTTGCACTCTTTCTGCTAATGATAAGCATCTACTTTTCCATGTTGGTATTTTATTTTGAACTTTACTTATAATTGGAGTCCATAATTGTATTCTCATCCTCCCATTAAATAAGAGTATTCCTAGATATGTTGTTGGCAAATTTGCCTCCTCCATTTGAAGTAACTTGCATATCCCTACTTTGATTCTAGTTGGAGTGTTTAGGAAGTAAATTTTGAATTTTGTCCTATTAAATTTCTACCCATATGCTCTTTCATATTCCTTTAATAAGTTATTCAAAACTCTGGCCTTGTTTTTCCTTACCCTCCCAAAAAGGGTTGTATCATCTATAAACCATTGATGGGGGATAATGATGTTATTACTAGCCTTAAGTTCGGTTATTAGCCCATGTTTGTATGCCTTCTTCAGGTTCCTTACAAATATATACACCATAATAATGGACATATATGGTGATAGAGGATCTCCCTGTCACTATGTTTTAAATGATTATGTTACTAGCCCATCGACCAACATTGAATATTGTAAACTTTTTTAATATTGCAAGAAAATTCCATTTAACCTTGTCATAGGCTTTATTCATATATAGTTTAAAGATAATTGCTCACTTTTCTATAAGTTGTTGAATGCATTACTTTATGAGCTACTATGATCATGTTTAGGATTTGTCCCCCTTTCTTAAATCCTCCTTGCTCTTATAAAATAATTTTATCTAATAGTAATATTTATAATTTTTTTATCACTTTGGAGTTTATATTATATGTCATATTACATAGGCTTATGGGATTGAATGAACCAAACAATTCTACATCATTCTTGTTTGGAGTCAAGATAAGATATATTGCATTTACTTTATAAAGTTTGTATTGTTTTACCCTAGACTGTTCCATTACCGCCAATAAATAATTCTTTTCTATTTCCCAGTAATGTTGATAGAATGTTGGAGAGAGTCCATTCAGACTTGGGGATTTATCCTTATCAAAAGAGAAAATAGCTAAATAAACTTCTTATAGAGTAATAGACTCCATCAATTTGCTATTGTCTTGATTTGTTATAATTGAAGGTACTTCTTGAAGTAGCTTATCATTAAAAACTTCAATATCCTTCGATCTTAAAATATTATAGTAAAAAAACCTTGCTTCCTTTCTGATTTCACTCTAGTATTCAATCCAAACCCCTTTTACTGATTTATTCTACTAATTTTGAATGCTAATCTCTATACTATTGCCATCCTATGAAAAGACATTGTGTTCTTATCTCTTTTTAACCAAGTTTGTCTCGATTCTAATATCCAAAATTTCTCTTCCTTATTAAAAATATCATGATTTTCATTAAGCAGCTCCCTTTCCTCCAAGCTTGGATTATTATGCTAATATTTTTAGAATTTTGAAAGGTTCTCTTTTATTATTACTTCTGAAAAATATTTTTGAATTTGTTTTTATTACATTCTTTTAATCTAGACACCATTGATTAAACTTGTTGTGGAAGTGTATACAACCCACTATTTCTTAAAGAATTCCATGTTTGTACAATCATATCAACAAATTGAGGATGGTCTTCCCACATTTTCTTATATTTAAAATACGATATTTTTTAATTCACTTACCACCATTTTAACTCTTATTGGCCAATGATTTGAATCAATCCTTGTTGAGATATTATTTTTAGCACAAGCTCCTTCATCTAGACAATTACCTAAGAATATGTATTTGTCCAATTTTTTTACTATCAAGTTCTGGACTATCCTATTGTTTGTCTATGCATAGTTGCCCTCTTCAAACTCAAACTCCCATAGATTATTGGTTTGAATGAAAGCCGAGAAATCTCTCATACTTTATCCAACTTGGTTATGACAATAAATATTCTATGATCATGAATTGGGTTTCTTGGTCTTTACTTCTCTTAAAGGCTTCAATCTCACTCCATATTTTTTATCTGCTTGACTGAGTTGTAGGTCCATACACATTGATAACAATGAAACAAATATCTGCAAAGTAGCATGCGACTAACGAGGCTATCCAATGCCTAGTTTTATGAATGGTTTTATAGGAGGTTCTAATTGGATTCCAACATGTTAGAATTCTCCTTGCCACTCCTTTTGAATCCACAACATCCCATTCACGTCTTGCCCATATCGCTTTTGTAGTTTTAGAAACTTTTACCTTTGTTATTTTAGTTTCTTAGATACAAAGAATATTGGGTTTATTACTTAAATAAAGGTTCTTAATACACCTCTACTTTGAGGGGGCATTAACACCCCTTATATTCGATAATATGGTAATCATATCTAATTAGGGGTTGTTGGCCCCTCCTGTGAATTACTAGTATAATTTTACTATTTGGTAAAGAGAAGTTCAACCAACTTAGATTGTGTTCCCTTCTCTATGTTTGCTCTTGCTTCCCTCGCTCTTGTATAATAATTTAAAAGTTTTCCTCTTTATGCCTTGCTAGTATTAGGGGTGGGTCTTATTATTCAATTTCTCAATATTATTTCACAACTTTCCTTTTCGTTAAATATATCCTCTCGTGGCTCTACTAAAGGAGATTCTAACTTATCTTGCTCATTTTTTGATATTTCCTTGTTAATAATAAAGACATTAACATCTAATAATGTTTTTTCTCTACTACTTTCCTTATTATGAATGGTGCATGATACTTTAAGATCATTTTTAAAATTTGATGAGGCACATTCCTTAGATTTAGCAATAACATTCATCCCTAAATTGGGTTTAGATTGAGTATACAGTTCCTTGTTAATATTCTGATCCTGTTATACCAGGTCCTCTAAGCTCTGATCTATTTTTTCTTCATAGCATAAAGACTCAAAAGAATCGATATTTTTTCCAATATCCTTATTTATTGGTCTCCACTATTTATTTACTTTCATATGTTTAGACCTATTTTTTAGAAATCGAAAACCATCCTCATTCATATCCATTTGTAAGTTTCTCTTGGATTTTTCTACATATGTTTTCGCTAGACTCTTCTTAGGGCATGATATCTCAATATGCTCTATCTCATGACATCTACATCTAAAAGATATATATTCATAGTCCATGGTTTGGATCCACAACTTACTCCGATACTTAAGAGTGATTCATTATAGTAAAGATTTACTAATATCAATCATGACTAATATCCAGGCATAAATAACCAAGAATCTATCTTTTGTAGTTTTTGAAATCTCAGGAAATTCTCCCAAAGTGTTGTATATTGCCTTGACGATATCCATTTTCCATAATTCAATAGGTAACTCATACATCCTGATCCAAATTGGTACTAGGGATAGATTTATGTTTTCAAGTGCAAAGCCTTCAAACCATCAAGTAAGGAAGAGTCTTGCTCTTCCCATAAACCAAGGACCCTCTTTCTTTCCTAGAATAAAAAAAAGCTAGGAAGAAACCTTTGGAAAGAAAGGATAGACTCACTTTTAGAGACTTCCATCTCCTATCAATCCACTTTCTAAGAGTCGAAGCCCCTAACCAAGACCCATTAAAGTTACCAATGATTGCTTTATCTTTGAGCAACAACGATCGCTGCTATGTGAGGTCCTCCCTAACATCTACTATTAGGGATGATTATAAGGATTTAGCTGTAAATTGGTCCATGGGAAGGACACTATTAAATTGGTCCTTGGGAAGGACACTATAACTTAATATCTCCTAAAGTTTACAGTATATTCTATATTGATTATATTATTTGAAAATAAACATTCAATAATCTACATGCAAAACTTCGAAGAAAATGAAGGGATAAAAAAAATTAGCTAAAAGAATTCTATGTCTAAACGAAATGTCTTGCCTTGCTGATGCCCTAGCCCTTCATTGCTCATCCCATCATCCAAACCCTAGCTCACAAATATTTGCAATTTTGTTTTTCCATGACTTTAAAAATCATCACTACCCTTGTTTTGAGTGGATGACTTCACGAGGCCATATCTCCCTCGATACTGCTTGAATCCCTTCATAATCTCTTCAAATTCCATACAAATTGGTCAAAGAATAATCTAAATTGAACAATCCTTGGCAAAAATATAGCTCTTGAAAGGTGAGACGATTTCTTTAAATTTTTTATCTTAACATTACATTTGTTTCAAATGACTATCTTTACATAAATATATCTCCCTCAATACTACTTTGATTCTTTCAAATAGCCACTCCTTATTAAATAATATTAATTAATTTACAACTCTTAATTTTACTATGTTTACTCATAGTATAATAAAAACACCTATCATCCCTAATTTATTTATAACTTGTAGTTGAGTGTATGCTTTGGACTCGTAAACCCACATCCTTATTAACCTTTATAGTTGGATCCTGAAAACCTTTTAGATCCTTAGGCTAGCTTAACATGTTCTCTTATAAAAGAGTAATAAATAAAATAATATATAATTAAAAAAATTATTTAAATGTTACAAGTACACATGAAAACAGGAAACAATAAAAAAATGTTATTACAGACTCAAACCCTTGCCCTCGTCTTAATACTCCGGGCAGTCTAAATATGTAGATTTTTATTTGACTCCAAATTTTCTATAATAATTAAATTTATTAAAATAATATACAGCAACTTTCTTATATAATAATTTATTTATTAAAATAATAAACCACCATATCAGCTATTGCTTTCTATCGTGTGTCCATCTAGTTGAGTTCGACAAACCACCATATCAATTATTAATATAATGAGTAAAATTATTACTTCCTATCGTGTGTCCATCTAATTGAGTTCGTCAAAGGCGGGAAACTTCATCCTATAAATCTTTTATGTAAAATAGATACCTCTCCCTTTGTTGCTGGCCTAAGAGTTTTCAACGTTCAAATAATTCTGTAGCCTCCTCCACCTGCATTGCACAACACATACTAACCTGTTCTTCCTTGTCCCTCTCATTTCATCTCATCTAAGGTGTGTATCTAAGCCTCAATAATTTACACTGCTTTAATCTCACACTTTCAATATTTGAGTCTCTACACATCTATACATTTAATATGTTTAATGGCAGGATTGCTTCAGCCCAGCAATGGAGACGCCTAATTCTTATGAGGAACTACGCAGACAACGAGTGGAAGCCAACAAAAAGATTTTGATGGTATTTCAGTAATATTCCCTGTATTATTCTATTGTAATGTGAATTTTCTCTATTTTTAGATTAGGTAGGAGGTAAATTTTGAGACACCCATCTGGGAGAAACCGCTATACTTGCATTGATCAATTTTGATTTTGTGGTTTTAGTCTCATATCTCACTATCTTGTTTGGACGATGTATAAATATTTCATGTTTAGTTTAAGTACAAGCAGTGGTAAAGAATATATGATATTGAGCTAGCGAAGTTTAGAACTTGAGGTATAGGCCATATTTGTTAGGACATTTGAGTTTAAATATCAGCCGCAGAAATGTTCTGCATCATGGGCCCAGGAGTTCCCCAATACGGTAAGCAGTAAAAGCCAAACTCACCAGCAAATCACTGCATGGATAACTTATCTAACAAGCAACAAAAGTCTATAGTTAAAAATTTATCTTGATAGTTTGGTTTGAATCTACTACCTAGAAAGGCCTAATGAAATCTGAGATGGGCTGCATAAACTAAGAAACATTCCAGTACATAAAAACAGGGGCAAATTACATCTAAAGTTGATGGCATGTAATAGATAAAATACATTAGAACATAGAAAAAAACAAAATAAAATTTGAGGAATTCTACACAGTAGACATAGTAGAGCACCCACAAGAGAATCCTTTGATGCCAAATTTGGATGACTTTCTCTATTCTGCAAATACGAACATACTAAACAACCAAAATCTGCCAGGGTAAAGGCAGGGAAAAGTCTGACAAACCCCTTACCATTCCCCTTGTTGAATACCTATGATGCTTTGCCCATTCCTCATTTCAGTTACAAGTTGTTTCTTTTTTTTTAAAAGGAAAAGATTTATTTACTTAACTTAAAGGTACATTACTCTCTAGTCAGAGAGATCAAAGTGAACAGAGCATTCTAAAAGACAGAACATGACGACAAAAAAGGATCTCATTATTGGAGTCCTCATCATCCTCACATAACACCCCTGCCCTTCTGCTTCTTGATGATTTGGCGGTAATAACCAGGGGCTATATTTATTGCCTGATTCGTTAGTGTGTCGGCCTCTTTGTTGAATTTCCGTCTTACGTGTTGATAGGATATTTTGCCAATTATCCTGCCTAGTTGTCTAATCTCGTTTTGAATAATCCTCAATTGTAAAGATCTAAAATCTTTATTTTTGGCAAGATCTGTTATTATCAGTTTAGAATCCTGTGACCAGAGTGATTCTTTGCTTTGCCACCATTGCCACGTTGTTAGATGTTGTTCCTGTTGTCACATTTTTGCACGGGGTGCAATGTCTTCAATGTTGTTTTGTAACAGTGCTGCTCTTCTTTTCCTCCTTCCGTTTTTCTCGCTTCTCTCCCTTTCCTTTTCTTTCCCATTCTCTTTCTCTCCCCCTTTTTTCCATGGAGTTCCCAAGTTGATTTTCCAGCTTTCCAACAGGTCTATCTGAAATTGGCTAAGTCTGGGTGCGAAGTTCGCACTTCGCCCGCTTTGGTGCGAAGTTCGCACTTCGCCCAGTTTTGGTGCGAAGTGCGCACTTCGCCCAGTTTTGGTGCGAAGTGCGCACTTCGCCCAGTTTTGGTGCGAAGTTCGTACTTCGCCCAGTTTTGGTGCGAAGTTCGCACTTCGCCCCACCTCCTGGGAGCACCTCGCACTGGCAGACTGACAGGTCAATGCAGAAAAAGGGTAAAATGCCGGAGCAGGTCCATATGGTGGCAGACACCAGTGTTCGCCTGTGCGCAGTTCGACTTCTCAACGGAGCGGGAATGCGCCCTTGACAGGTGTACAGTAGGGGAACAAACCCGGAATTTGACCAAGGCTTGAAGACCTTCCCCCACTGCACTGATTTTTGCATGCATCCCAAGGAGCCCCGATCCCAAGCAAAGATGGATAGAATGCCCTCTAAGGCAGGCATGTGTCACACGGCATAACCCATCATCAGACAAGTGTCCAGCTTCGGGATTTGAACCAAGACTGCCGACCAAAAGGGATAAGCATGGGCTGCTTGCACCGCCTGCGTTAATAGCCACATTCAAAGCTGATCTGAGGTTTCACCTGCTCCAGCCTACTAGCAACCTCGCCGACTTGAAGAATTACCCAACACTCCGCCACGTAGCTGTCCAATTTCCAGGAAGACCATGCTCGCGGGTACAGCTCCGATCCGACAAAAGGTCAGCATTTGCGACTCTTTCGCCGCTTCGTCAGCTCATGTTTGATCGGGACTCGTGCCCATTAATGTAACAAGTGGGACTCGGGCTATAAAAGCCCATCTCGAAATTCATTGTAAAGGGTGGAAGGGGAATGTTTGTTAGGGAACTACCGTGCTTATCGTAATCGTACTTCGCTTATAAATACAATCGTATGCCCGGTTCTGTTCTACTATCTTTATTCTTTTATGTCTGTCTTTCATTATATGCCTTAGGCCCACCTGTGTCGTTGCTCGTTAATTCACTTTGGCATTTGGCGATCGGGTTCCTCTAGCATTGCTTGCTTAAAGCACCTTATGTACTTCATTATTTAAAGCATTCATTATAAATTTGGTAGCAGTTCCATCAGTTGTGTGTGACGTTGCTGGCCCGTATCTGGTGATTGATGCGATCCCCTCGTCGTTAGTTCCTTGTAGGGAATGTTTGCTAGGGAGCCATTGAAGTCGTGCGGTTAAACTCTCTACCTAACACATATACCGGCTCGGCATCTCTAGGTTTACTTTCTACCCCCGTCGGTGTATGTATCCGGTGATTGATACGATCCCTCGTCGTTAGTTCCTTGTAGGGAATGTTTGCTAGGGAGCTATTGAAGCTGTCCATACGCTGCTGGTGTATCGGAAGTACGCCTAGGTTTTGCGGTTCCTTGTCATGCTCTGTGTTTGTATGCGGTAAGTAGCGGTGATTGGTGTGTTCCCGCATCGTTAGTTCCCCCCACCAACCTTTGGACATATTTGTATCTCTTTTCGTACATTTGTCTCTTTCCGTTCCTTTATTTCTTTCCCTGTTCCCTTCAGCTTAAATCACCCCCCCAAAAAGGAGCCGGCCTTCTCCGAGATTGGCTCGGAAGGCATCTCTTCCTTCCGGCCTTTCATGTCGGTGGGCGAATCCGGCGCATTAACCAAAAATCCTTTCCTCATGGCAGATTCGTAACCAACGGTTTCTCGGCACGCACGGTGGGACGCTTGTCCCACGATTTAAAGAAAGAGTACCCATCCGGCTTTCCACCTAGCGCAGCAGTTTCTGCCACGCTCGGCGGAACACGGGTCCCACATCCGACGAGAGATTTTCCGATCGGTCTCCACCGGCGCCGACAGCTTCCCGAGCTCTTGGTGAGACAAGGAAGTTTCTCACCCCCGACGAATCGAAGCACCGGTGTTCGCTTCATTGCTGTTCCAAATCGAACACCGGCGACTCGCACGAACAAATCCTCTGAGTCTAGAAGACCGGTCCGGTCACCTTCATGCACACGAGAAGGTGGCGAACAAGAAATCCGAGAAGCCCGCCCGAGTTCTACGAACTAGACATCCACGCTCGAGGCGAGATACCCAGGCTGGCTGATCCGCGAGCTCATTTCGACGAAGCCGAGGCTGAGATCCAAGAAGAGGCCGAAGCTGAGGTCGGAAGAGCCGAGTACGAAGTAGAAGAGGCCGAGGAAGAGGAAAATCTTGTATCCTCGGAAAGTACCGATACCGAGTACACAACCGACGGCGGAGAAGAAGAAGAAATGGCTGATCAACAGCCGAATGACGATGATCTCTTCCCGGCGGTGGACTCTACAGGGCCTTTGGCCCTGATCGGTCAGCAAGCTGTGCCCCTCGCTGCTTTAAAGTCTATTCCCACATACGACGGCTACGGTAAGACGGCGTACGAGCACATCCAGGACATCCTTGCCCTGGCCGCACTGCATACCATCACCGATGAAAGTGTGAAGACCCGTCTCTGGCCCTTTCCCCGAGGGGAAAGCTTCTCATCGGTGGAGATCGCCGCGGAGGGATCCATCACCGGTTGGCCCTGACTTGCCAGGAGGCTCGTAAAAGGATGCAACGAGTCTCGCTGATCCTACCTCTCTATCGCATCGGGCTCCAAGCAATCCGGAGGCATCCTCAAGAGGAGGTGTCCGATTTTAACATTAGGTTTGCGAGATCCTCGGAAACGGGTACCTCGCGAACTTCGGCCTTCACCGGCATGGTCGCTCACTACTATCCGAGGTCCTTCAACTCGGACATATGCCTCGTTGCTGAAGATCGCCCGAATTGACGAGTTCCCTGCACTGTACGAAGCTGCCCAGCAAGCTGAAGTTGACATTATCTCCATCGGCAGGCTTCCGTCCAGAGTGCAGGAGCCGATTCATCCCGACTTTCCAAGATCGCAGTATCCTTCTGCTTCTGGTGGTGTGCCGTCTACTTCGAGGCAGCAGCCCCAGCCGCAGTGGAATCCGGCGCCGGTCGTAACTCAATACGGCCCGCCTCAGTTGCATTACCCTCATCCGCCTCCTCCCGCTCCGCATTTTCCAGCGCTTCCGGCTCCCCCGCAGTATGCGTCTTATTCTAACCCTCCTCCATTGGCCGCTTTGCCTCCACCGGCACAGTTGCCGCCTCCCGACAGCAGCATCCAGAACACGATTCTACAAGAAGTGCGGGCTTTGGCCTCCGGATATCATGCCATGTCGAATGACATGACAGCTATGAAAAAGAAGCAGGCCCAAATGGACTTTTAGAAGGCCGTATGCGCCGCCGGCATTGACAAAAGATAAAGCCCCAGAAAACCAACCGCAGAGACGTCCGCCTCCGAGAAATGCTGCTATAGATGACCCACCTGGTCCTCCTGACCAGGTCAACTGGTGCACTACTTGCAATGACCCGCATTCGGAGGAAGATTGCACTTTGCACCAACACTACATCCAGACCTTGGCCGGCAACACTATAGAAGATGATGAGCTGTACATGATCTTGGACGGTGAGGCCAATTTTGCCCTGCCAGAAGAGAACCCAGTGACGCCCGCCAAGGAAGAAAAGAAAGCCGCGGACACGGCTAAACCTTTGCAGGTATACACGAGAAGAGAAAGACCGCAGCCCACTGGGCTGCCACCGTACAAGCGGCTGTGGCCTTACACAGCCCGGAGAAGGCATCCAAAGATAAAGCTCCCGCTAAACCTTCTCCAGCCTCCAGCAAAGGCCCCAACTCCCGCTAAGCTCCCTGTACTTCAGCCCCCAGCCGAAACCAAAGAACAAGCCCAGGAGAAGCTGAGGTACCCGTCTCTGACCAAGAGACAGCGAGTTGAGGCCACCCAACAGTACCGGACCAAGTATGAACCAGCTAAACCAGCAGAAGGAGCTAGTACCTCGGGCTACGGCATTGTAGACGAGTTAAAGAAGACTCCCGCGAATCGGCATGTACGATGCCCTTCTCGTCTCGAGCCGGGTAGATCTCGTCGCAAGAATCACTAAAAAACATGAAGAACGGCAAGCGGATGCGACTCGCTGTCTCGGTTCAACCTTTGACAGTCTCCACCACCGGGAAGAACAGACCGCCACCCTTTTATCTCTCTTTGCGGATGCAAGGGCACATAGTTCACAACCGCATGGTGGATTCCGGTGCTTCCTCGACCGTGATGCCGAAGGCCGTCTCGCGATGAGATCGGGATGGAATACACACGGAGCAGCCAAGGTGTGCTCGCAATTAGACGGCACCCCCGTCAAGACAAGGTTGGTGTCATAAAGGACATCCCTATCCGGCTGCACAAAGCTCTCGACATTGTGGTCATCCAAGAGGTCGTGATTGTTGACCTGGAGCCTTACTTCGGCATGTGTCTCTCTCGGGAGTTCACTGCGAAGTTGGGCGGGTACCTGTCTCTAGACTACTCGCACATGGAAGTGCCTTTCAAAGGAAGGAGACTGAAAATTTTCAATGAGAAGCCTTCTCCTTTTCTAGTAGACAAGATACCCGGCGGAGAGATGGACTGCATGGTCCAGTTGTCAGAAGAAGAACTGGTGACAGTAGAACTGACCGAGCAAGCTCTCGAAGTGCTACAGCTAGAAGACGAGTTCTCGTTGCGGGATTTTAATGCCGTAATCGGGACAGAGCAGGGCTGTTATTCCATTAAGCAGCCCGAGGAGCTTGACGTGTCCGTTGCGAAGGAGGTAGGACTTGCACCCGAAGAGCTGTGGAAGCTTTTCTTTGACGGCGCCCGTTGCAAGAATGGCGCCGGTGCAGGGGTCCTCCTGGTTTCTCCAACCGGAGTCCGGAGGGACTATGCCTACAGTCGGCTCCGGAGTCGTACTAACAATTCGGCGGAATACGAAGCCCCGTGCTTAGGTCTCGCGAAAGGCGGAAAGGCTCGGAATCAAGCATCTCCAAATTTTCGGAGATTCAGAGTTAGTGTGTCATCAAGTTACGAATAAATGCGCGTCTAAGCATCACTATCTTAGAGCGTACCGCAATCGGGTTTGGGACCTGATGGAATCGTTTGACTCATTGAACGTTAAGGCAATATCGCGTGAGAGAAACAAGCACGCGGATATTCTGGCGTCTGTTGGAGCCAGGTACGTTCCGGTTGAAGACGTCGTCCAGAAACTGAAGCCGGTCCGCACCATTTACAGGCCTTCTGTGCCTGATAGGGATACCTTCTGGCAGGTATTCAGTTGTGACGAGGAGATCGTCACATTCCTGGTTAACGAAGTGTGTGTAATCGAAGGTAGAGACCCTGATGACGAGCAATATGAGGGGTTGATACAGTTACGGAATAATCACGTCCCAAAAGGATTGATTACATTAGAAAGTCTCTTTGATCAGAATGACAGAGCAATATCCCACAGGATCAAAGTAGACCCGAGGCGATATGTCGACTCGGAGCTCGAACTCGATAAAACCATCAAGGTCGGAACAGACTGCACGTCGGAGGAGCGGGTGCAGATTAGATCACTGTGCCAGGAGTTCCCCGACATTGTGGCCTGGTGCTACGAAGATTTGAGGGGGTATGACAGATCTGTCATCCAACATACCATCGAGCTAGAGGATGGCGCCAAGCCGTTCCGACAAAAGCAAAGGGCCGTAAATCCAAAGGTTGAGGCCATGATGAAGACCGAGCTCTTGAAGATGCTGGAGGCCAAGATCATCTACCCCATCAAACATTCATCCCGGGTCGCGAATCTGGTGCCCGTGAGGAAAAAGAATGGCGAAATACGTCTCTGTGTCGACTTCAGAAACCTAAATCAGGTTTCCCTCCGGGACCACTATCCGCTTCCCCAAATCGACCAAATTTTGCATATCGTTGCTGGAGCCCAGAGATTTTCACTTTTAGATGGATTTTCCGGCTACAACCAGATTTGGGTTAAAGACAAAGACCAAAGATAAGACGGCGTTTACCACGAAGTGGGGGACGTTCGCCTATCAGCGCATGCCGTTTGGCTTATCCAATGCCGGTGCCACGTTCCAAAGGGCCATGGACCTGGCCTTCCGAGAGCTGCTCAACAAGATTATTGTCATCTACCTCGATGACATGACCGTTTTCTCTCACCGACGAGAAGATCATGTTTCGCACTCGCGGCGGATATTTGAAAGTTGTCGAGAATTCGGCATCTCTATAAACCCGAAGAAGTCCGTCTTCGCGGTAAAGGAAGGAAAGTCGCTGGGACATGTCATCTCCGAGGAAGGCCTCGCCATTGACCCCGACAGAGCACAAACCCTCGTTCGCTTGCCGCCCCATCGATAAAAAAGGTCTGCAGTCCTTCTTCGGTCAGATTAACTTCGTGTGGAAGTTCATTCCGGACTTCGCACAGGTGATCAAGCCTATGGCCGAATTGTTGAAGAAAGATACACCTTACGAATGGACTGATGAGAGAGAGCAAGCTTTCGAGGAAATCAAGGCTCGAATTGCGCAAGCTCCGGTGTTGACAAACCCGGACTACTCCAAGGACTTCATCCTGTATGCAGTGGGAGAACCCGAAAGTTACGCTGCAGATCTGACTCAGAAGGGAGACGACGGTGAGGAGCGCCCCATTGCGTTCCTAAGCCAAGTGATTTTGCCACACGAAGAGAAGTACAATTTTATAGAGCGGCAGGTCCATGCGGTCATGAAGTCCCTTCGAAAGCTCAGGCACTTTGTCTCCCAAAGTAAGACCACTGTCTTTGTGATTCACCCCGATGTTCGCAGTTTCATCTTGCAAGGGGAACCGGGTCACAAGAGAGCGGGATGGATTGCCAAGATCCGGGAGTTTGACATCGAAGTACGGCCCACCAAGCTTATCAGAGGCCGAGCCTTGTGTCAGGAATTGGCCCGAAGCGCTGTAGCCGGCATCTCCGCTTGTAAGTGGGAGGACACAACGACACGCGTCTACCTAACCAACTCCTTACCGGAGGGGAGTGATTGGACAGATGAACTGGTGAGATACTTCTGCACCGGAAGATGTCCCGATCACCTGAACGCCTCACAACGAAGGAGATTTCGGCTAGGTGCACTTAAGTACACTCTTCGCCCCGAGGGGCTTTACTTTAAAAACATTGACGGCATCCTGTTGCGGTGCGTCTTAAAATCTGACCAGCCTAGGGTCCTCGGAGAATTTCATTCTGGGATGCCTGGAGGTCACCATTCTTCAAGGCCAACGGCCTTAAAAATAATAAGGGCTGGATACTATTGGCCCACTCTGTTCGCAGACACGTATGCGGTCTGTGCCAAGTGTGATCAATGCCAGAGGTATGCTGGCCGAAAGCAAAAGCACCCCCGCCCCTTCAATCGATTCAAGCCGAAGCTCCGTTCCAAGCAATGGGGTCCGGACTTCATTGGGGTGATTTCTCCTAACTCCTCCGCCGGCCACAAGTTTATTCTCACAGCTACTGACTATTTCACACGGTGGACGGAGGCGATCCCAACCAAGAACGCCGACCAAGAAACGGTCATCAGGTTCATTGAGAGCCTGATTACCCGCTCCGAGGTTCCAGAGTCGATTGTGACAGACAACGGTCCGGGATTTGTAGGCGCTGTACTCACGGAGTACACCAGCGGCCTTGGCATCTATCACAAGATGTCTTCTAATTACTACCCGCAGGGGAATGGCCTTGCCGAGTCTACTAACAAGAACCTCCTGAAAATTCTCCGGAGGACCATTGAAAAAAATAAGCGGACTTGGCACTTGCTCCTGAACCGGGCGCTATGGGCGGACGAGTTGCGTTCAAGAAATCCCTCAAGACGTCCCCCTACGCGCTCGTCTATGGCAAGCAAGCCGTTATGCCATCACACATTGAAATCCCCGCCCCGTGGATGATTGACGAAGACAGAGCAGCGGAGACCCGGTAGACGACAAAGTTGTGCCAACTCCGCAGCTTGGAAGAAGACAGAGAAAGTGCATACCGGGCCTTCGCCGATCACATTGCAGCCACTAAAGGCTGGTTTGCCAAAGGCACCACCGCCCGAGTTTTCAAAGTCGGGGACCCGGTGTCAAGTGGGACTCATACAAGGCAAAACCGGGTAATCATGGAAAATTTGATGCTCTGCGGGAGGGCCCTTATCGATTGCCCGGTGAATCGGTTCAATGCCTACATACTTTCGGATATGGAGGGTCGGCTCCTCCCCATCCCCGTCAACGGGTTCCACTTGAAGCTTTATCGTTGTTGAAGGCGCCCGAGTGGCCCTTCCCTCGTAAAAATTTTGCCTTGTGTTTTTATTTTTCCCCGCATGTATAGTTTCCAGCTTTAGCATTCACTTTATTTTTCCTTCTTTGAGCTTAAATGCGGCATGGGAGAGAAAGACAGACTTCGCAACGAAGTCTATCGTTGCCCCGCAGGAGGGGCGAAGTTCGGCTATGCAGAAAAAGAAAGGAGAAAAAAGAGCAGAAATCGACTAAGTGTTGACCGAAGTCCGACTTCGCAGACGACGCCGGACTTCGGCCCACCCGAATTGCGAAGTTTGTCCCGGCAAGTCGAAGCAGACTAAAGTTCGCACTGCGCAACCCTTCGTGCGAAGTACGAACTTCGCGCAAAATTTGTGCGAAGTACGAACTTCGCACCGAAGTCCGACTTCGGCCAGCGCCCGTGCGAAGTGCGCGCTGCGCTCAACACTTGGGCGAAGTGCGAACTTCGCGAAGTTCGCACTTCGCCTCAAGTTTCGGCCGAAGTCCGAACAAAGCGGCCAGCGCCCGTGCGAAGTCCATCTAAAGATCAAAGGCGGCAAAGACCCAGATCGCGCCCAAACCTTGGGCGCAGCTAAAAACAGAGGTAGAACAGTTCAAGCACGCGCTTCGCGCGAAGTTCGTACTTCGCCCAGTTTTGGTGCGAAGTTCGTACTTCGCCCGAAATTCGGGCGAAGTCCGACTTCGCCGGCGAGGTCGGGCCGTGCCCAACTCCGGGCGAAGTCCGGCTGCGCCTAGTTTTCCGGGCCAGTATTGGGACGCGGTTTAAAGAATAATAAAAAAAAAAAATTTCAAAAACCCCAAGCTGGGCCCAGGGCGCGTTTGCACTTGTTTTAAATGTGGGTTTCCGCACCGAAGGTTTTGTCTTGATCAGCGTGCCCAAGTGGTGGCAGCAACGTCAACCATGGTGCAGTCCCCAACGCTGAGTTAATGATTGCGCGTTTTTCAAGCGAAAACGCAACTAAAAAAGCAAGGGACGGCTGCCGGGCGCGTCTTTTCCTAAACGTTCTCCGGCGCGGCCACCAAGGGTTTTAACTCAGCCGACCTACCCCTCCGCGTTGCATTAATGACGCTGTTTTTATCTAGAAAAGGGGGTCGGAATCATGCCAACATTCCAGATTGCAGAGATTATTCCTCGGACAGTGCTAATTATTCTTCTGATAGCGAAATTTGTTGCAGACAGCCTGAACCTGTCATTATTGCTGACTCGGAGAGATGGACAAGGGAAAAATGCCTGTGTCAGCGCAGTCCAGCGGAAGCAGCGAACCAGGGGATTTGCCGCGGCCAGGAGTTTTCAAAGGCGATCCTCCGCCAGAGAAAAAGTCAAAGGCCCGGACGAAGAAGGTACAGCGTGGGCAATCCCCACCACCTCCGGTGAATTACCTGGCAAGATATGTGGACGGCTCGTTTTCCATGAGCCTAACTCAGCCGAGAGCGAATGTGGAGAGCCGGGTCGACAAGGTTTCGCCCTCCCATCATTTTGGAGCGGCGTACAAATCAAACCTCTTCGATTCATGTGCCCTCCTCGTCCACCAATGCCCGGAGTCGATAGACTTAATTGTCGGACACTATAAACCAGCTTCCCAGCAATCTGCAGCTCCAGCTGGCAAACCCTTGTTCGCACCGCGCAGGAGATCGTGCAGCCGACTTTCGCCCCGTGGCCGGAGTACGACTCCAGCACCATCCTCGGAAAAATCAATTTGGGCGAACAAGCGGGACGTTTCACGCACACCAAGCGAATGAGGGATTTCCTCAATTCGTAGCCGAGCGCCCGCTCTCCACTCGGACAATGGCCGATCGGCCCCATGCCTTTGGTAAAATTTCGGAGCAAGTATCTATATACCATCTTGGCATGGATCCTCGATCGCGACTCCGATGAGTCGGGTACACCCGTACCACTGGCGCCGCGAATGCCTCCTGTGTGGAGAATCTTACGAACCAGCCGGCGCAATGAGCGGAAAACGCCCCATCTCTTTCGATCGGGCAGACCGGTCGGCTTACGCCATTCATTCCGATCGTCGAAGATCCGAAGCGCCACTCAACCAATTTTCGTTTCGGTTCTGTTCCGGTCCGCTCGCTTGTACCATCTGCACCCCCAAATGCCGATCCTGAACCTGAAGAAGGTTAACGAGAAGGGAGAACCCCAGCCCGTCTATAACTGGACGGATGACTTATACCGGAAAGGGTCCTACTACAAGTTCAACTTCAACTTTCTGGGATTCGTCATGTCAGTCTTCACCGAAAGTGAAATCCCCCGTCCCCCGAGAGAAATGACGAGTGCTTTGATAAATCAGAAGCTCGGGGACGTTTTCAGACTGACGCTAGGGATTGTGATCGGAATCTACTGATTCAAGGGCAAACCCTATTTGCTGCCCTATTGGTGCTCAGAGCATCTGTTCGGGATGGAAGTTGCCCGACAGATGGACTATGTGGAAGAAGAGTTCGGCCTAGGGAAGAAAAGAGGACAGATTTTTCAATATCCTCTTTCCCGGGCCAATGTTGAGATTATTGAGGTAGGACAACGTGTCTACCTAGGGCAAGCGCTGTCCCGGATTGGCCTCGGTTTTGCTGCCACAGTCACTGGAAGTATGACCCTCATGGGATAAGGGGAAAGTTTGCACATCCGTGCCCCCGGGACATAACCGAAGATAGATGCGACGTGGTCCATGTGGACCTTGACTCGGAGATTGAATTAATGGAAGCTTCTCCCCCTTGGCGGGATTTCTATCGCGAGGAGGTGACATATGACCCCAAGAGAAACCGGGACCATCACTTCTCATCTCCAGGGGTTCAAAAAATTTCTCGTCCAAGATTGCAGGGCCTTAACTCGGTCTAAAGAAAAGATTATTGAATGCCGGAAAATGAGATGCCGCACACAAGACGATAAATCCACAAGGAGAAACCCGGCCGTAGATGACGACTTCTCGGTTCTCTATGACCAAGGATCATGACAACTGGCGGCCGTTCGCATATCAAGGTTACGTTCCCCGAGGCCCCTTTGAGGATTATAAAAGTGGGTCTCCTCCCAAACAGCTTGTACACTTCGGCAATCGCGCCGCCGGCCCAAGCAAGTACCCGAGCCGATCCAATGCAGTTCGTAGCTCCTAAGGCGGCGCCTGAAAAGGCGAAAAAGTTAGCCGAGGCAGCGCCGAGGCACTTCCTCGGGCAAGAAAAGCACCAGCACCGCCAGAACGCAGACCGGTTGCGTCAGACCTTCTGCAAGTCAAACCCCGGTACAAGTTTACCGTGGGGGCATCGCCGCCGTCGCACTCGCTTCGTCTCCCTTCCCCGATCCGACGCTTGTTCCGAAGAAAAGAAGCGGAGGAGAGTTGAGAAAATCAGAGCGACCTAGCCCGATAGTGCAAGCAGCCTGGTCGCAGAGCCGCAGCCGCGTCCTGCCGCCGCAGAGGCAGTTCCTTTGGGCAGTCCCAAGCCAGCCGCCGAGACAATAAGAGAAGACATTCACCCGGCATCGGCTCAGGCGGAGCCCGCAGGTACGTTTGCTGTCCCTGTCTCTCTTGTCTCACCCGGCTCTACTTCTACTCGCCCCCGCTCAATCCGGGCGAGCCATGACCACATCCTCCTCCCCCGTCTCCGCGCCCTTCTAGCGGTCCCCATTCTTTCGACCCGCTTGCTCGGAACCCTAACGTTCTCTTTCTCTCGAGCACAACTCCAAACCCTTCGCCCGAGGTTAGTGCCGAGGCTGTCCGTTCACCATCACATCCTCCGCCTCAGCCGCTTCAAACCCTCACAATCTCAGCCTCTCCCATTTCCGTTTCCCGGTCGCCCCCACAAGCGACCGATTCTTCCAAGGTCTGTCCGGTTCCTCCTGATCCCATCCCCGCAGGAGAGACGTCTCAGCAGATCCCTAAGCTGGGGGAACCAGATTTTATGGACGACCTCCAGAACTCAGATGACTTGCCCCTGGCAACGAGAGCCGTAGAGTATTCTGTCTCTTTCCGCCAAGACCTGAAGCGGAGGAGACATGAAGAGATAGCCGCCCCGGCAAAACGCGCAAAGTATGATTTCGGAAGGAGAGTGATTACAACGGAGAAAATAATCCCAATAGTGAAGAAGCCTCTCCGAGAAATGACTAAGGCGGACTACGTGCTCCAGACAAAGGAGAAAAGCTTTGATGACATTGATAAACAATATGAGATTCAGACGATCATGCGCAAAGTTGACAATCTCTTTGTCAAGAGTCTGGAGGAGCAGGAAGAACTTTTTGCGTTGCAGGACAAAGTAAGGCAACTTGAAGAGGACCTATCTAGGTCCATCGAGCACCGGAAGCGGCGCGGCGAGAAACCGATGAATTCAAAGCCCAGCTAGCCGCTTCTCAAAGAACAAGCCGCAACCGAAAAGAAAGCAGCCTCGGAGCAGATTTCTCAGCTCCGAGGAGTCTTTGAAGCAGTGCACGGTCGCAGCCTTGCAGAAAAAACATCTCAAGCGGTTGTCTTTTCAAAGACAAAAGTTAAGGAAATGAGGGCTGGTTTGCCGAGGGAATGCAAGCCCCATACCTTTAAGGCGATGGCAGTCCCGGACTTCGCATCCAGGATTCAAGAAGTTTCCGCCCGGGGAAAGCCTCGTGGTGGAGGAGGCCGAGCGCCGGGCAAAGCAATGGTCGGACTCGGCGATAAACCTTCGAGAGCGCGAGCGCGACGGCGTCCTTTTTTCCCCCGTGTCCTCATTCGCCGCAGAATGGGCAGGTGCAAGGGTGACCTTGCACAAATATTTTAGAAAAGTTGAAGAGGCGAGAGTGGCGGACGAATGCTTGATGCATTCGGGCATGAAAAAGATATCCGTCTGGCCCCCTTTCACGCTCTTACAAAACTTGGGTGTCCAGGTTTTGTTGAGAATGGCGAGCTCCTTACCCTAGATCGGGTAAAGAGGAATTGGCAGTCCTTTGAAGCAGATACAGCTGAAATTGATAGCTGGACGGAGCCAATTCAAGACAACAGGTCACTCGGATGGTGTCCGGATATTCCAGGATCCGCTCCTATTTTCGGGAGTTAGAGAAAAGATACCTCACCATCGACCCGCACGCGGTCGCCGCTTTTCACGGAGCATTAGAAGACATAACCGACCGCAAGCCATTCGAGCGTAAGCTCGGCGCTCAGCCCAAGAGGCGTACACTCGCATGTGCGAGGCGAAAGCAGGAAATGGAGACCTTTCGGAAGGAGATACCGATGAGGCGACCGACAAAGATGAATCGAAGAACAGCTTGCCGCAAGGAGAACAGCTTAGAGCAAAAACGAGCAGGGGAGGCAAGTTCCTCTCCACCCAAAGGATGAAGGCATGGATTCTTTGCGCCGAGGCGAGCTCGACACCCCGCGAGCCGCCGTAAATGTTGTCACATTTTTGCACGGGGTGCAATGTCTTCAATGTTGTTTTGTAACGATGTCGCTCTTCTTTTCCTCCTTCCGTTTTTCTCGCTTCTCTCCCTTTCCTTTTCTTTCCCATTCTCTTTCTCTCCCCCTTTTTTCCATGGAGTTCCCAAGTTGATTTTCCAGCTTTCCAGCAGGTCTATCTGAAATTGGCTAAGTTTGGGTGCGAAGTTCGCACTTCGCCTGCTTGGTGCGAAGTGCGCTCAGCCTTTTGGTGCGAAGTGCGCACTTCGCCCGATTTTGGTGCGAGTGCGCACTTCGCCCGCTTTGGTGCGAAGTGCACTTCGCCAGTTTTGGTGCGAAGTTCGCACTTCGCCCCACCTCCTGGGAGCACCTCGCACTGGCAGACTGACAGGTCAATGCAGAAAAAGGGTAAAATGCCGGAGCAGGTCCATATGGCGGCAGACACCAGTGTTCGCCTGTGCGCAGTTCGACTTCTCAACGGAGCGGGAATGCGCCCTTGACAGGTGTACAGTAGGGGAACAAACCCGGAATTTGACCAAGGCTTGAAGACCTTCCCCCACTGCACTGATTTTTGCACGCATCCCAAGGAGCCCCGATCCCAAGCAAAGATGGATAGAATGCCCTCTAAGGCAGGCATGTGTCACACGGCATAACCCATCATCAGACAAGTGTCCAGCTTCGGGATTTGAACCAAGACTGCCGACCAAAAGGGATAAGCATGGGCTGCCTGCACCGCCTGCGTTAATAGCCACATTCAAAGCTGATCTGAGGTTTCACCTGCTCCAGCTACTAGCAACCCTGCCGACTTGAAGAATTACCCAACACTCCGCCACGTAGCTGTCCAATTTCCAGGAAGACCATGCTGCGGGTACGCACCCGATCCGACAAAAGGTCAGCATTTGCAGCTCTTTCGCCGCTTCGTCACTCATGTTTGATCGGGACTCGTGCCCATTAATGTAACAAGTGGGACTCGGGCTATAAAAGCCCATCCGAAATTCATTGTAAAGGGTGGAAGGGGAATGTTTGTTAGGGAACTACCGTGCTTATCAGTAATCGTACTTCGCTTATAAATACAATCAGTATGCCTGGTTCTCGTTCTACTATCTTTATTCTTTTATGCTCGTCTTTCATTATATGCCTTAGGCCCACCAGTGTCGCCGCTCGTTAATTCACTTTGGCATTTGGCGATCAGGTTCCTCTAGCATTGCTTGCTTAAAGCACCTTCTCGTACTTCATTATTTAAAGCATTCATTATAAATTTGGTAGCAGTTCCATCGGCTTGTGTGTGACGTTGTCTGGCCCGTATCCGGTGATTGATGCGATCCCTCGTCGTTAGTTCCTTGTAGGGAATGTTTGCTAGGGAGCCATTGAAGTCGTGCGGTTAAACTCTCTACCTAACACATATACCGGCTCCGGCATCTCTAGGTTTACTTTCTACCCCCGTCGTTGTATGTATCTCGGTGATTGATACGATCCCCGCTCGTTAGTTCCTTGTAGGGAATGTTTGCTAGGGAGCTATTGAAGTCGTGCATACGCTGCCGGTGTATCGGAAGTACGCCTAGGTTTTGCGGTTCCTTGTCTTGCTCCGTGTTTGTATGCTGTAAGTAGCGGTGATTGGTGTGTTCCCGCATCGTTAGTTCCCCCCCACCAACCTTTGGACATATTTGTATCTCTTTCTGTACATTTGTCTCTTTCCGTTCCTTTATTTCTTTCCTGTTCCCTTTAGCTTAAATCACCCCCCCAAAAAGGAGCCGGCCTTCTCCGGAGATTGGCTCGGAAGGCATCTCTTCCTTCCGGCCTTTCATGCTGGTGGGCGAATCTGGGCGCATTAACCAAAAATCCTTTCCTCATGGCAGATTCGTAACCAACAGTTCCCAAGCTGATCATGTATTTGAGTGGGATCTCACGGGGTCCTGTAAGAATTAGTCCCCCTGTGTTGCTTGACCGGGGTTGGACTTGGAGGCACCATCAAAGAAGAGCACCGGAAAACATATATCAGACAAAGAATTGTTTGCTTTGCAACCTCCCTGTGTCAGGAAAGCTTGGAGATTAAGTTAGTAGATCAATCTTCTTTCTGTGGGTGACATATCTTCATATTACTGTTGACAAAAACTAGATTTGACATTTAGGACTAATTTTTCTTTTATTCTTCGTATTAGAGTTTTGTTATCCTTACCTTTGCCTTCAAAAATCCTCTGGTTTCTGTCCAACCAGATGTGCCAGATGATAAAATATGGTATAGAGCTCCACAAATATTTCAGGAGGGGCTTACCTGCAAGTTTACCTTTATATTCTTTGTTCCACTTGGTAAAACATGTGTCTATGGTTAACCTTCCAGAGTAGGAAGTGCCAAGAATTTTGTTTATTCCTAACCAAGTTGAAATGCCTTTGGGCATTCAAACAAAAGATGGAAAATTGTTTCACTGTTCTGTTTGCACCTGTAACAAACATGAGGCCCTACTATACTCCTCTTTTGCAGATTATCACCTGTTAATATTTTATTTTGAGAGACTAGCCAGCTGAATACTTGCAGTTTAAGTGGTGCTCTATTTTTCCACACTGTCGATAGTATTTTGTTGGCAGGCCCAATCTGTTGATGTTGGACTCCTAGATGCATTGAGTATTCCCCATTAATACTGATGCTACCCCAAATAAGTTTGTCTGGCATCGTGGGATGAAGAGGTCTAATGCTCGCCACGTGGGACTTATAATAATCCCAATCTCCTTGAAGCTGAGATGGAATGGGAGGGGAGATCTAGTTCAGAGTTTCTGAGGTCCAATAAAACAAGTCACATAATTTGAGTATTCGTTGGCTTTCCAAGTGATTCTGCAATTCGATTGGAGTTCGCTCTCTTAATGGTGGATTTCCTAAGATCAGGTCCTCCTATAGATTAATTGACTTACCATCTCCAGGTAGCCAAGAAATTCGATCCTCTATTATGCTTTTTGCAACCACTATATGTTTCCAAACCAACGAGGCTCTGGGATGTTTGTCTATGTGTTTGAGCATTTGAATACTTGTTTGATTATTTACATACTTGCTGACTAGTATGTGCTGCCATGCTCGATTGTGTTTAAGCATGTTCCAGAGAAGTTTTTTTCCTAGTGCTTTTGAAACTATCTCCACTTCTGATTCCCAGTCCTCCTTGAATTTTACTTTTGGTGACCATATCCTAATTGATCAAGTGAAACTTTTTTCTTTCTGATTGCCTACCTCCTTGCCATAGGAAGTTGAATATAATTCCATCTGCCTTTTGCAAAATAAACTTGGGAGCATGATATACTAATAGTTGGTAGACTGGAAGAGAAGCTAACATTGATTTGATCAATATTGCCCTTCCTGCAAGACTGATCCAACTATTATGTAACTTTGTATCCTCCTAACCATCTTGTCCAATGTTGGGGTCCAACAGTATGAGGCTTTGAGGTGGAAGCTCATGGGCACTCCTAGATATCTGAAGTAATTTTCTGTGCCAGACCGAAATCCTAGGATAGTGCAAAAGAGTTTGATACTTATTGCTGCAACATTTTGTGTATAGAACTGACCTTTTTGAGTGTTTATATGAGCCTTGGTAGCTTGTGTGAACCAATCCAAGCATTTATTGAATTGTCTAACATTTTGCTTGGTGGCTTCGCCTAGAAGAATGATATCATCTGCAAATTGGGCATGTGTTACAGCTTTGCATCCTGCTGCAGCCTCTATCCCTGTTATTTTTCTCTCTTTGAAGATGGTTAATTAATCTTCCAAGAGTCTTAGCTAAAATGATGTAAAGGTATGGTGATAGTGGACACCCTTGTCTAATTCCCCTTGTAGCTTGAAAGAAAATTGTTGGTTCTCCATTTATTAAGGGGGCTATCCATGGGTTTTTTATGCATGCTCCGATCCACTTGATGACCTGATGTGGGAATCCAAACTTTTGTAGGACTTGTTCTAAAAATTGTATATTAACTCGATCAAAGGCGTTTGCCATATCAAGTTTTATAACAATTTGTTTCTTTTTTGATTTTCTACTACTGTGGAGGGCTTCATGCACTGTTATGATATTATCATATATTTGTTTTACAGGCATGAACCCTCCTTGCTCTTTTGATATTAGTTTGTCAAGTTTCTTCTTTATTCTATTGGCCAAAAGTTTGGTAATAATTTTATAGGAAGAGTTACATAGAGAAATTGGTCTAAATCTAGAGAAAGTAGTGACATTTTTTTCTTTAGGAATCAATGCTAGAAAGGTGGAGTTGATGGCTCCAAGAAGCTTACCTTTCACCCTAACATCCCCAATCATGCGTAGCAAATCTTCTCCGATGATGTGTAAGTATTATTGGTAAAAGTTGTTTGTGAATCCATCAGGTCCGGGAGCTTTGTCCTTTGGTAGAGCTGTTATAATCTCCTTAAGTTCCTTCCTAGTGATTGGCTGATTGAGATCATGTTTGTCTTCCAAATTTAATACTATCGGTATATGCTGCAGCAGTATTCTATGGGAATGTGGGTTACCATTTCTCTGGAGAGCAGAGCTGAGTAATGTTGATTGGCAAGTTCCTTAATTTTCTCCCTATCTGTATAAGTGGTTTCTTCATGCTCTATCTCCTTGATTGTGTTCCTTTGGCAGCGTTACATGTTTTTCAGATGAAAATATTTGGTGTTTCTATCCCCCTTGCTTAGCCAAACCATTTGGAATCTAAGCCTCCAATGTGTTTCCTCTTCAGTGCTTAATTTATTGAGCTTCTGAATCAGGTCATTTCTTACATCTTCTTGCTGTGGTTGAGGAGGATGATCCCCAATTTCTGTTTCTAGCTGCTCTAGTTATTGCATCAACTGCTTCTTGTCTGGTTTGACTCTCACTTTTTTTGCCAACCATTTTTTTATCACGTGCTTCAATTTTTGAATTTTTCTTTTCCATTTTTCTTGGGGGTTGGTGGATTGGACCTATTGGTTCCAAGTGCTTTCCACAAGTTCACTGAAATCTTCTTCTGCCGCCCATTAAGATTTGTATTTAAAAGGATTTTTTCGGGGTTGTAGGCTTGGGCCGCTATCCAAGAGAATTGGCTTATGATCTAAGATAGAGTTTTGAATGATGTGACTGGAAGTGAGGGGAAAGTGCATTAGGAGATTTTCACTGATCAAAAATCTATCCAATATTTCTGCAATATAGTTTGCCCTTGCTCTTCTATTGCTCCAAGTGTACTTTCCTTTGGTCGGTCGAATGTCTTGTAAGCTTTCATCTGCCATAATTTGATTGAGCAGATATCTATTTGGATCCCTTGCTAAACTTCCCCCATCCTTCTCCTAGTGGTAGAGAATCATGTTGAGATCTCCTCCCAATATTATGTTGTCAAACTTCTCATTGTCTAGCCATTGTGCTAAGTTTTGCCATGCTTCTCTTTTTTGGATAGGATGATTTGGACCATAAAAATTTATTATTGCTACACTAGTTCCATCTGGTAAGACGAATTTTGTGCCATTCCAGTTATTGTGCTTATGTTGTAAGCTACAAACTAATTGTTGTAGGTACCAAGCCAAAGATAGTCCCCCTGAAGCTCCCACAGAATCAACAGTTATCAATTCTGATTGTGCCCATATCTTCTGCCATTCTGTAGTTAGTGTTGCCTCTACTGTTTTTGTTTCCTGAATATAGACTTGTTGCCATTCTTGCCACATTTTGTTAGAATTTATGTTGTATGCAGTTTTGAGAGATAATCATTGTAAAAACTTCTCTTTTTCCATGAAAAATGGTCAAGATGTTGTTATGTTGCTGTGTTTTCACCAGCTGTCTCTTTTACTCAAAACTGTCTTCTTTCAAATTCTGTGGTTTCTCTGCTTTTTCTGCACTTTTCCTGTCGTATCGCATGCAAAATTGTAGATGTTTTAGCATGGGCGATGTTGTGAATGTGTTTGCTGCCTTAAGGCTGTTTTTCTGTAAGTTCATTTCACTCTACGCGCCTAGTAATGGTTTCCGGCACTTAGACAGTCTTCAGAGCGTGTTTCCTTTAAGTACAAAGCAGGGACACTTTCGCTCCCAGTTGTGGAGCGAAAGTCCCTATCAAATGGAAGGATAAGCAAATATGACTAAGTGTGCACTAGCCAGACTTTCGCTCCACTTGTGGAGCGAAAGTGCTTTCGCTCCACTTATGGAGCGAAAGTGCTTTCGCTCCACTTGTGGAGCGAAAGCCCCTCCTTGAGAACCGTGAGAAGTCAACCTGGCGGTCAAAGGCCCTATCGCTCCACCAGTGGAGCGAAGGTCCGGTAAGGCACCAAGAGAAACGTTTGTGAAGGCAAGTGTGAGACTAAGAGTGCAATAAAAGTCAAAATATGGTCAAAGCTACAGTCGCTCCACCAGTGGAGCAACACTCCGGAAAGGCGCAAAGTTAGGCATTCGTCAACCAAAGTGCAAAACAAGGTCAATGACTCGGTCAAAGGTGCTTTCGCTCCACCAGTGGAGCGAAAGCCTCTGTCACTCCACCCAGGGAGCGACAAGCTCAAGGGAAAATCAAACTGACAGTCAAACTTCTCGTCGCTCCACCAGTGGAGCGAATCTTCTAGTCGCTCCACCAGTGGAGCGAAAGGCTCTGTCGCTCCACCTAGGGAGCGACACCCAAAATGAAGGCACGAAAGGTTTCTAAGGCAGAACAGAGGATGCTTTCGCTCCACCTCTGGAGCGAGAGTGTTGTCGCTCCAGTTGTGGAGCGAAACTCCAGGCGGGCCCCAAACATAGCGCAAGCTGCCCAAAACCGCCATGGACTGCCCGGAACCGTCAGGGACTGCCTAGAACCGCCATTGACTGATTAAACCGACCCGAAGCTGCGCTCTAAGCCGTTCGATCATGGTGGATCACCGGAACCTTCTACCTTCAATGCTGAGTTATCTGCAAGGTCGAATTAAATGTTGTTGAGTCGGTTCCGGATCAAATCTGCCTGTCACCATTGCGGAAGTGGTTGGGCATTAATGTTTTAGGAAGTAGAATCCTCTATAAAAGCTAGTCTTTTCTCTGTAACTAAGGATGGACAATCTCTGCTAGAAAAGCAGTTGTATACTTTGAAATCTGCTTCCGAAATACAGACTTCTGGCTCCGGTCTTGAATCTTCTATCTCTGTGTATGACTTCTATCATGTTATTTCTGTTAAATTAGTCTCTTTATCATACAACTTGAATTCTGTTTTCTGGATTTAGCTGTCAGTAGAGGATTAATCCCTGGAGTACCCCTGGAGTTTATGCGGTTCCGAAGATTTAATGTTGGTTTCTGTTAAAGGTCTATTGTTTTGATTGTTGTTGGTTCAAGTGTTAAGTTGTGTATCGTGCTTCCTGTCCATCACCCCGTATTTTAGGCTTTTAGCCTCTTTCCCATTCCTTTTAGTAATTTCCCTCTCTTTCAGCATCTTCCTAACCCTTATCTCAAAAACCCCATTTTTATTTTCGGAACCAGCCCTACTGGAGATTGTCACGGAGGACATTCCTTTCCTTCGGACATTCAATGCTTGGCAGCGGGTCTAGGGCGCTGCAGACTTAGAAACTCTGCATCTAGGCCGATTCGATTGCCAACAGTTTCTGGCACGCCCGGTGGGACGCAAACGTTCCACGTTAAAGCAGTATTAAGAAGTGATGTTCATCTTATTGCTATCAAATCTGAACATCTGGCGACTCAGCTGAACACAGACACCTCCGAATCTCGTAGACCAGTGTAAAAGCTCACGCCTTCATGCACACGAGATGGAGAGCTAAGAATAGAGAAGAAGCAATCGAGTTCTTCGAGCTTGACATCGACGCTTTGGGAGAACATCCTAGAGTGGTCCAGCCGAATATCCCGCTAGACGGGACATCTTCGCAAGTAGCTGTTGTTGATTCGCAGAGACCAAGTCCTACCAACACAGCAACTAGCTTGCCCCCGAATCCGCCAAATTCGCTGGTTCGACCAAATCCTCCGGTCCAACCGAACCAACCGTTGCAGCCACCGTTGCAGTCGAATCCTCCGATTCAGCCAACCGCTCCACACGTACCGATGGCACAGCAAGCTACCCCCAGGAATTTCCTCGCATGGAATCATTCGGGGCCTCTAGCTTTGGCGGCTCAGCACCAAGTACCGCCCGCAGCACTAAAAGCTCTACCCACATACGACGGTACGGGAAGACGGCGCACGAGCATATCCAAGACATCGTCGGACTAGCAACCATTCACCAAATCACCGAAGAAGATGTTATGGTGAAGTTGTTGGTGCTTTCGCTGAGAGGTAAGCTCCTCTACTGGTATCGGTCGCTCCCGGCCGACACCATCACTTCATGGGACCAACTGGCAGAACAATTAATAAGGGGCTTCAATGAACAAGCGGACCCCTTCTCTTTGTTGCACCAGTTTACCACCATCCAGAGGCATCCTCAGGAGGAGGTAGCCGACTTCAATGTTAGGTTCGCCCAAACCTGGCAAAGAAGTCAGCTATGGGGAAGCGGCACCCATGCCCCAGTATCAAGCGCCCACTGTTCCTCAGCTCCTAGCTCCTGTCCCATTTCCCGCATTGCCTGCGCCCTTGGCACCATTGCCATTACCCGCGCCCTCAGCAGCCTTAAATGCGGACCAGGTCAAAGAGTTGCAGGATTTGCATGCATATGTGAAAACGATTGCAAACGAGATGACCGTCATGAGGAGAGCAGAATGAGATCACTAAGGAGCAAGTCGCTTCCATTGGCAGGGCTCCTGAGAGAAACGCAACAGTACTGGAAAGTGCAGAAGTCGGTTCATCCAACAACACTTACTGGTGTACCACGTGCAATGATCCGCACAACGAAGAAACCTGCATGGTGCACCTCAACTATGTTCAGACGTTGATCGGTGGCGCTTACGAGCAAATCAATATGATCAGAGAAGCTGGTCATAATTTCATGATGTCTTTCGCCGAGCAAGTCTCAGTCCTCACCAAGGCTGGGAAGAAGCCTATTGAGGTAGATCCGGCCCAGATGGATCCATTGAAGGTGCTAGCTGCAACCAAGCAGCGGAGCGAAAGAACCCAGTCACTGGCGAAAGCTCCCGATCCAACGACGACCTCAGAGCAGTCTGAGTTACTAAAGGACCACCTGCCGCCTCGAGCTAGAGAGAGAGTTCTCCAACCCAAAGCTTCGACTTCGCAGCCGCAAGCCGAGACACGAGATCAAGCCAGGGAGAGGCTCCGATACCCCTCACTGACCAAGCGTCAAAGGGTGGATGCCACGCAACAGTACCGGAATAAGTACGAACCTGCAAAGGGAGTTGAAGAATCTGGCACTTCGACATACAACATTGTCGAAGAGATGAAGAAGGCACCCGCCAAGGTAAGCCTTTATGACGCCCTCCAACTTCCGGGTCAAGTAGACCTTTTGCAGGAATCTCTCAAGTCCGCTAAGGACAAGGAGAGTAGGTCGACGCAGACGGTGTTTGCACAACCGCTGACGACTTCGGCCACGGGTAAGAATAGGCCCCCGCCATTCTACCTTTCCCTTCGGATGGAAGGATGGATCGTGCATAACTGCATGATCGACTCTGGTGCCATGACAACCGTCATGCCCAAAGTAGTGTGCGATATCATGGGCATGGAGTATACCTGGAGCAGCCCTGGAGTGTTGCAGCTAGACGGGACTCCCGTAAAGACGGTGGGAGTGATCAAAGACGTTCCGATCCAACTCCACAAAATGCCGCAGGTCACGGTCATTCAAGAGATCGTGGTGGTCGACCTTGAGCCATACTTCAGTATGTGCCTCTCAAGAGAATTCACAGCTAAGTTGGGAGGCTACCTCTCCCTCGACTACTCACACTTGGAGATCCCCTTCAAGGGGAGCAAAATTAAACTCTTCAATGAGAAGCCTAACAGTTTTCATGTTGAAAAACTTGAAGACGAGGAGAAGGGCTCGGTCTCTATCAACCTGATGACAGAAGAAATGCAAACAGTGGACCTGATGGAAGAATCTCTCGGCGAGCTCCGAGTTGAAGACGAGTTCTCCATGACCGATTTTAATGCCATCATCGGGACGGATTTAGGGTGCTACTCACTCACTAAGCCTGAAAAGGCTGAAATGAAAGCACCTGAAGAAGAGCCCTCGATACTCGATCAGCTATGGAAGCTGTACTTCGACGGTGCGCGATGCAAGAACGGCGCAGGAGCTGGCATTGCTCTGATCTCTCCATCCGGCGAACAGAAGACTTATTCGTACAGGCTCGCATGGAGCTGTACGAATAATGCAGCAGAGTATGAGGCTTTGTGCCTCGGACTCAAGAAAGCCGAAAAGCTCGACATCAAGCAGTTGCAGATATTCGGGGATTCCGAATTAATCTGCAACCAAGTTACCAACAAGTGCATCTCCAAGCAGCACTATTTGAAGGCGTACCGCAACAAGGTGTGGGATTTGCTTGAATCCTTCACCGCACTGAGCATCAAGTCAATTTCACGAGAGCGAAACAAGCTTGCGGACATCTTAGCCTCCATCGGCGCCCGGTTTTCACCGGCAGATAATATGATGCACAAGCCGAAGACGGTGAGGCTGATCTACAGGCCTTCTGTGCCTGATAAGAAACTCCATTGGCAGGTGTTCGACAATGACGAACAACTTGTCAATTTTCTAGTTAATGAAGCGTCCTCGATTGAAGATCGGACTCTAAATGAAGAAGACCGCGAGGGGTTAATTCAACTGAAAAATAACCACATCCCCAAGGGTCTGATCACATTGGAGAGTCTGTTTGACCGGAATGACAGGTCTGTCGGGCACAAGATCAAAGTGGACCGAAAAGAGTTCGTGGACCTGGAGTTAGAGCCGGGAAAAGTTATCAAGGTAGGGGCCGACTGCACAGTCAAAGAGCTCCAACAGATTCGCGCCCTATGCAAGGAGTACCCAGATATCATCGCTTGGTGCTACCAAGATCTAAGGGGGTACGACAAGAACGTCATCCAACACACCATTGAGCTGGAAGAAGGGATCAAACCCTTCAGGCAAAAGCAGAGGCCCGTCAACCCGAAGATCGAGATGCTGATGAGGGCTGAGCTTCTGAAGATGCTTGAAGCAAAGATCATTTACCCGATCAAGCACTCCTCCTGGGTGGCCAACCTTGTCCCGGTGCGAAAGAAGAACGGTGACATCCGCTTGTGTATCGATTTTCGAAATCTCAACCAAGCGTCGCTCAAGGACCACTACCCGCTACCTCAGATTGACCAGATTCTTCACGTAGTGGCGGGAGCATAGAGGTTCTCCTTGTTGGATGGCTTCTCCGGCTACAACCAGATTTGGGTCAAGGACGAAGACCAACACAAGACTACGTTCACCACCAAGTGGGGAACCTTCGCCTATCAACGTATGCCCTTCGGCCTCTCAAATGCCGGAGCGACTTTCCAAAGGGCGATGGACCTCGCCTTTGGTGAACTGTTAAATCATGTCATCGTGATCTACTTGGATGACATGACAGTCTTCTCCCATAAGAGGGAGGAACACGACCTACATTTGCGGCAAGTCTTTGAGAAATGCCGGGAGTTCGGGGTCTCCATCAACCCCAAAAAATCAATCTTTGCAGTGAAGGAAGGCAAACTTCTCGGGCACCTGATCTCTGAAAAGGGATTAACTATTGATCCCGCCCGAGCTGAAGCGCTCCTCCGCCTTCCACTACCGTCAAATAAGAAAGCCCTGCAGTCCTTTTTTGGACAAATAAACTTCGTTAGGAAGTTCATAGCCGACTTCGCCCAAGTGGTGAAGCCGATGACCGAGCTTCTAAAGAAGGATGCCGAATTCAAGTGGACCGATGAAAGGAAGCAGGCATTCCAAGAGATCAAGGAGCGGATCACTCAAGCTCCAGTCCTCATCAATCCCGACTACGCAAAAGATTTTATCCTGTACGTCGTCGGGGAACCAGAAAGCTACGCAGTTGTTCTGACCCATAAGGGGGAAGATGGAGATGAGCGCCCGATAGCGTTCCTCAGCCAGATCATCCAACCGCACGAAGAAAAGTTCAACTTTATCGAAAGACAAGTGCATGCGGTGATGAAGTCACTCCAAAAATTTCGACATTTCGTCTCCCAGAGTAAGACGATAGTGTACGTGGTACACCCCGACGTCCGGAATTTCATCATTCAAGGGGAGCTTGGCAATAGGAGGGTTGGATGGGTCACCAAGATCCAGGAATTCGACATCGAAGTGCGCCCTACCAAGTTGGTCCGAGGTAGAGCGCTCTGTCAGGAGCTGGCCAGAAGTGTTGCAGCTGAAGCAACAATCCCCGACTCAGACCACCCTGCGCCCGAAAGCAACCTTGCCAACCTGTCGGTTGACAGTCCAGATTGGACAGATGACCTTGTCAAGTACTTCGACACGGGCAGATGTCCTTCTCGCTTCAATGCTTCGCAAAGAAGGAGATTTCGCTTGCAGGCTGGCAGGTATGTCCCGACACCCAATGGACTGTTTTATCAGAACATTGACGGAGTCCTCTTGAGGTGTATCAGAGAGTCGGAGAAGTCGAAAATCCTTGAGGAGTTTCACTCTGGGATTTCGGGAGGTCATTTCGTGGGCAGGCCAATGGCTCTGAAGATCATTAAGGCAGGTTACTACTGGCCCACCCTTTTCGCCGACGCTTTCAAGGTCAGTCAGTGCTGCGACAGTTGCCAGCGCTACTCGGGCAGAACCCGGAATGCATCGCTTCCTCTTCACCCCATCCAAGCAGAAGCTCCATTCCAGCAGTGGGGCCTGGACTTCATCGGGATCATCAATCCCAACTCCTCCGCCGGCCACAAATACATTTTGACCACCACAGACTACTTCACTCGGTGGTCGGAAGCAGTGCCGACCAAGCAGGCCAACCAAGACGTGGTTATCTCTTTTCTTGAAGGGTTGATCACTCGCTTCGGCGTGCCTGAAGCCATCGTGTCTGATAACGACTCTCCTTTCACCGATGCGAGGATCTATGAGTTCGCAGTCAGGTATGGAATTTACTTGAAGACCTCGTCTAACTATTACCCGCAGGGCAATGGATTGGCGGAGTCTACGAACAAGAACCTGTTGCGGATCTTGAAGAGGTCTCTGGAGAAAAATAAGCGAAGCTGGCATCTGCTCTTGGACCAGTCGCTTTGGGCTGATCGCATTTCCATCAAACGCTCTATCAAGACGTCACCCTATTCGCTCGTGTACGGGAAAGAGGCAGTCTTACCCACGCACATAGAGCTACCCGCGTTGCAGTTACTCAAGTGGCTCGACGGTGAAGAGGGCGAATTTGACCCGATGGATGCGAGGTTAGCCCAGTTGTTGCAGTTGGAGGAGGAAAGAGAGAAAGCTTATGAAGCTTTCGCAAAGCATGCCGAATCCACCAAGGGCTGGTTCGACAAAAGGACTTCTGACAGAACCTTCAGTGTCGAGGACTTGGTCTTAAAATGGAATGAAAACAAGTCTAAGCCGGGGAACCACGAGAAGTTCGACGCCTTCTGGGAAGGCCCATTTCGAGTCTCCGACGTCAATCAGATCAACTCCTCCATTCTGCAGGACATGGAGGGTTTCACTCTCCCGATTTCGGTGAACGACTTTCTTCTGAAAGCTTATCACCAGCCGAGTTCCGAGAAAAATCATTGATTCGCCAGGTACGATCTTATGTATATATGTTTCAAAAAAAAAATGCATGTGTATAGTCCGCTATCGCTCCAGCTTTGGAGCGAAGCTAAAAGCTTCTAAAAAAAAAAAAAGCAAAAGCTCTCTCTCTTTTTAAAAAAAAAAAAATAAGTGAAGTAAAAAAAAAACAAATTATGAATAAGTGAGTGGAGCGATGGTCTCCCCTTCCCTTTTAAAAGTTTTGCATTGTATTTTATTTTTAATTTCCTTCAAAGCTATCCTTCCGGAAAACGCCAAGTATCGCAAAGGGGATAAATGAAATTTGAAAAGCGTCTTCTAACCCTAGCGCAGTGTTATAAAGTGGGGCCATTCGTCCCTGTCCAATCAAAACTTTTTTGCTCCATAACGTTTGAAGTGAACCCCCCCGTGGCAAGTCCAAGTAAGCGCTCCTCTCGAGAAGCACGCGTGCCCCAAGGACGATTTCCTTGTTCGACGTCGTCATCCATCATTGAAGAGAGCGAACTACCAACACGAGGGCGAATGAGAGGCGCACGCTTCATGACACAATCTCACCTGCATTAACTTCCGACGCTGACATTTAATGCGGCAGATTTGAAAGGAGCGCTATAAGGTGGAGTGCGCCCAAATTCTTTTCATGCCCTCTTCTCGTGCCCTCAGTTGCAGTTGCAGTTGTGTTTTCTTGTTACATTTGCGCCCTTCAGGTTTTTCGGAGTGCTTATTCATGCAATTCATAGCAGCTTGATGACAGACATGGGCAAGAAGAGTGGGGAACCTAAACAGAAGGCGCCCAAGGAGAAAGCGACGCCCACAAAGGAGAGCGGCTCGAAGAAGCCGCGAAAGCTCACAAAGAAGCCGGTGAAATTGATGCCGCCTGAAGATAATCTCTTCAAGCTCCGCGACTGTCTGATGACATGGAAGGACTTGGAGCAGCTGTGCCAAGACGTTGAGAAGGCGTACAAAGAGAACCCGACTGGGAACCCACTGGCTGCAGTGTATCACTCCCACTTATACTTCTACATGTGCACGCCCGTACACCATTGTCCAGAATTCGTACAGGCGGTGTCACAATTTTACGATGCACAGACAAGAACAGTGTGGGATGCCAAGGGAAAAACGTTGTTCGCTATAACAGCGGAGACGGTCCGAGAAGCTTTCGCTTGCGGGAAGAAGCCCTCGACTGATTTCCCCCTTAGAAAGATCAACAGTACGGAGCAGAACGATAGGTATCAGCCCACGCCGGATATGTGCCAATTCATGAGGGAGCAGTTGGGAGGAGAATCATCATCCGGAGAGCTTCCCGAATTACCCATGCGCCTGACAGAATTTGTACATCGTGACATCTATTCAATTCTGGCGTGGGTAATGGGACTTTCTACCGACGATACAGTTTATAGCTGGCAGGTGTCCATGGTGGAGTCCATTTTCCACAATGAGATTTATTTCCCAGCTAGGATGAAGCTGAATGCCATACCAGTCTTCTTCGACTGGGCATCGTGGGTGGCGCGGCAGTTGCACGTATCATTGTCCTACCTGCAGAGCAAAAAAGCTGATCAATTCAGGAATTGCTCCTCCCTAGTGTGGTATTTCTTCTACCACTTGCATGATAAGTTCCCCTACATCCCCAAGAACCAGACGGACGAAGAAGGAAAAGCGTTGCCGGTTTATCTCTGGACGCAGAGCTTGTCCAGAGATGGATCGTACTACGTTTTTAACCAAGTTTTCTTGGGGCCGGCGCTGGAGTTGATCTACGACCATTATGAGCGAGTTCTCGCGGCAATGAGAGACCAAGTAGTGGACGGGAAGATGGGTGACATTTTTCTGCTCACCCAGGGTTTGGTTATCAGGATTTTCGGGTTTACAGAAAAGCCCTTTCTGTTGCCCTTTTACACCACGCCCTATCTGTTTGCCCTAGAGGTCGCCCGGCAACGTGACTACACCAACGAGTTGTACGGGAAAGGCAGGGGGAAGAAGCTCACATGCCCTATACCCTTCGAGTTCGGGGACATCAAGGTGACGCAGTGTGGTCAGAATGCCGTACTCACAGTGACGATGTTCGACTTCGGATTGGTTGAGCTCCCCCAACGTTGGAAGTACGATCCCCGTAATGTCTTTCGGGATCACATTGGAGTGAAGTCTTTTCACTGCTGCCCTTGCCCCGACATTGTTGCTCAGCGGAATAACCCTAGCGGGCGCGAGTTGGAGTGGCACATTGATGAGATGGTGCCCTTGCCCCCTGGCATGATTTTTACACCATGGAGATTGAGTACGACCCGACTGTCAACCCAGAACAGAAGATGCCCAGGGCTCTTTTTCAGGAGATGAAGGAAAAGCTGCAACATTGGTCGGACCACAAAATCAGGGACTGGTGGATCATGAGGGTCCACAACGGCAAAACGTCCTCTGACTACCCGATGGCGTTGGACGACTGGTTTTCAACGAAATATGATGAAAACGTCAATAGCTATCGGGCCTTCTCGTTTTCTCGTTTTTTGACTATGTGCCCCGAAGTACGCGAAGCCCTGACGAAGTGGATGACTTGGCAGTGAAAAACACGTGGCACAAGGTAAGGGCAAGGCAGTCCTAAGCGATTCGCCATTGGCTGGAGAGAATGGGCCGTTGCCCCATAAGAAGAAGAGCGCTCCCCCAAAGAGAAAAGCTGAAGAGATGCCTCTCTCGCAGCCTGCGGCAAAGAAGCCACGCTCCGGCGCTTCAAGGCCCTTTAGGTCGAACTCCTCTGCGACACTTGAGACCCTTCTATCAAGCGCTCCTGAAGCGCTTGCGGCGAAACAGTTGGAAGAACAGAAAGTCGAAAATGTGGAGGTGATTGATGTAGACGCACTTGACGCGGAAGGAAGAGGAGACCCACACACGCAGCGTTCCCTGGCTCCCTTGATCACAGAGCCTGAAGGTACGCATTCTCTTTTATCTCTCTCTTTTTCCCTCTTTGCAGCGACTGTTTCCTCAACAACCGAAACCCTAGTCACTGTCCCTCTTTCTCTTTCGCTACCACATTCTACAGTTCCCAGCATTTCAGTTTCCCCGACCCTTTCAGCGCCATTATCGGTAGCATTTGCATCTTTTGCCACTAACCCTAACGCCTTCGCAATCTCTGCATTTGTTAGCCTCCCTTTTTCTGTCGCAGAAGACCCTATTGCAGATATTTCCATTGCTGCAGAAATAAATCCGTTCTCCCTTTCGCCGCCCTCCTTTATCATGGCGTCGGTTGCTCCTGACGTTTCAACGCCTAAGCCCACTATCTCCGCAGTCGCTGTCCAAACCCAAGCGCCCTTGAGGGTTAGCGCAGTCGCTTCCCCTCCTGTTTCCCATGCGCCGTCCGAGCTTGAGCAACATTTTCCCCTCTTCTCTTACACGTCGATCCTCGAAGTCCAAGAGCCGCTCGAAGCTGAGTTGGAGATGACGCAGCACCTTGCAGCTGCTGAGAGCATTCGCAAGGCGCGTCACAGTTCATCGCGCTGGCTGAGGGACCGTCGAAAGAAGGAGGCGCTGGCTCTGGCGCAAGCTGAGAAAGCGTCTATCATCAATCCGGAGAAGATGGAGCTCCACACGGTAGAAAAGATTCCCATTGTTCAGAAGCCCTTGGGGGAGATGACCCCGGGCGACTACACTTACCGCCATACCGTGGAGGACGTGACGAAATTGAATACAGCCCAGAAGAGGGGCAACATTGCAGTTGACATAGACTCCATCTATTTTCACGGCGAGCATTACAAGGAGCGCTTCTTTGAAGCATAGGCCAAGAACGTCGACCTTGAGGAGGACTTGGCGAAGGCAAGGAGACAGATTGAGATGTTGGAGTCCGAAGCCGCGCAGCTGAAGCAACAAGTGCTTTCGCTAGAGGCGGAGGTAGATGAGCATTCCAAGGCGTGCGATCAGCAGATCAAAGCGCGCGCCCAAGCAAATCAGCAGATACAGGCGCTCACCGTTCAGGTCCAGCAGTTGCAGGCCGAGCTAGCAGAGAAGACGTCGCAGCCTTTCGCGTTCTCTAGGGAGCGCATTAAGGAGATGCGCCTGTTGTTCTTGGCAGATTTCTCGGAGAGAGCTGCACGGGGAGTCACAGTTTTAACGTTTTTCAGGGAGGCGCAGGAGGCAGTTGCCGAGGGCCGCTCCGTTTTGGAAGCTGCTCAGACAGACGTTGGTCTTTGGCTAGACCTAGTCACGCAGCTCCGAAAAATTGAAGATATGCATGTGCACTTTACTCCCATGAGCTCCTTGGCGCGATCCTGGGCGACAACAAAGATGACCCTGTGCTCTTTCTCCACGAAGCTCGAGCTGACCAAAAAGGCTCGTAAGCTCTCAAACGCCCTTGAGCAAGAGAGGGAAGTTTCGCTGCAGTACTCTAATGCCCTAGCGCAAATTGGCATCCCCGGTTTCACAGACAGTGAAGAACCCATTCCCCCTCTCGAGGAGTTGAAGCCGATATGGGCGGCATTTGTTGATAGCGCTCCAGACGTTGACGCTTGGGAGGACCCAATTTCAGAAGCACAGGTGATGCCTTTCATGGCCAAATATGCCACTATCGAGTCTTCCTTGCAGGAGTTTGACCGGAGGCTGGATCTTGCTGACATTGAGCGCATTGAAACCTTCCGTTATCTGATCCAGGAGCTCCGGAAGCAGCCAACCTTTTCCCTTGAACACTGGACCGATGCTTCCGCGGTATATGAACATGTTTTCAAGAGCTCTCTGGAGAGGTTTCTCCCCTATCCACGTGAGCTTAATCCTGAAGAAGAGACTGGAAGCGAGCAAGGAAAGGAGGAAGAGGAAGAAGAGGAACGAGGAGGGTCAAGTAAGGATTAGTACGCGTGAAAGGAGAGAGGTGGATGACATATATATTATTGCAAGTACGTGGAAGACGAGGTCGTAGAGATGATCAAGTGCTCGTAAGGAGAAACACAAGGATCGCTCAAAGAAGGAACACAGCCAATCAAGCATTGTAGTTGCGAGAAACAAAAGAACCAATACTTGAATAAGTTTGGAGTCCAAAGAGGAGGACAATGAAAGGAACTGTTGTTGTTAATAACGGAGGACAAGGCACAAGGAGAAGTGCATCAAATAGTTGAAGAGAATATTTGCGTAAGTGAAGATGCCAATGTGGAGTGTGCACAAAGAGACGAAGAGTGGATGGCAATGCCCAAGCAAGCGAGGAGGAGTTTGCTAAGGAGTGCAGAGAACATGAGTCAAGCACTGGAGCAACCACACATAAGTGTCTAGGCAAGCAGGCTAGATCCATAGTTTGTATATTCGCGAAGAAGGTCGCAAAGTGAAGGTGCACTAGAGTTTGGAAGGAGGCTATTTTAAGGAAATATGGAAGGTCAAGAAACACCACGAGTTGATGAGGTGCCTAGGATTGAAGTACCTGAAACGGAACAACTAGTAGAGCCAGCAAGGGTGGAAGGACATTGGGTTGACATACCATTAAAGCCATCGTCAAGTGACGAAGAAGTGGGAGAGGATAACCACTTACTAATGGCTAATGTTGCAAACAAAGCGGGCAAGCAAAAATGCCCACCCTTCACAAGAGAAGGGAAAGAAGATCCTGCAAGGCATATAGGCACTTGCACAATGATTTGGAAAGCAAATGGGGTTAGATGACCCGAAGAATGGTTACAATTGTTTCCTGCTACATTGCAAGGAATTGCGATAGATTGGTATTTGAAAAGAGAAAGTACATGACCCTTCACCACATGGGATACTTTAGTAGATGAATTCAAAAAGGAATTCAAACCTCTAAGGGATGATACAAAGATCATAACAAAAATTTATTCTACTAAGCAGAAGAGGGATGAAGACATCAAGACCTATAATTGAAGATTGAAGCAACTTAGATAAGATGGAGTTGCAAACATTTGACAGAATCATTTAGAGATGGTTCATTGATGGATTGTTGCCTTCATATAAGAAGAAGATAAAGATAATACCCTGCTTGACGTATTGTGAAGCATGCAAGGAATTTTGAAAGTGAGGTGAAGCAAACAATGGTTGGAACTGGAGGTCATATAAGAAGTGATGATTCTGATAGTGACAAGGAGGAATTGCACAATGCAATTCAATCTATGAAAAAGGAATTTGATAAAATGATTAAGGAAGTGAAAGTTGAAGGTAGAAAAGAAAAGAAGGATATATGGTGCTTAGATTGTAAGTTTGAAGGCCACATGAATTTAAATTGTCTAAGGAACACATTGTAATATATGCAAGGTATGTGGACATGCGATCAACAAGTGTCCATTCAATTTAAGAGGCATGAGGGAGGCACCAGACAATGACAGTGCAAGTTGAAGAAGAAGAAAAACCAAATACCTCTAGGAATGGGCAAGGCACGACCAACGGTGGTTACAAGAATAACCGTCGAGGAGGTAGATAGTACTAGCAAGGCAATCAACAAGGTGGTCAAAGTCAATTGTAGTATGATTCAAATGAAAGACCGATCATCCAGTGCTGCAATTATCAAGAATAGGGGTATTTTACAAAACATTGCCCCACTCATTAGACAAGAGGAGCAAAACGAAACAATGTACCATAGATGTGTCGATGGTGTGGTACGGGCAATCATAAGGAGGTGAATTGTTTGGAGAAAGCGAGTACGAGTAACTCGTAGAATGTCAATTTTCTTGACAGTGGGGAGTCTCCTATGGAGAAGAAATAAACAGAGAATGATGTACTTGTTGTTACTAGGGGACAAGCACTGAAGGATTAGTACCCCGAACCTGTCGTAGAAAAAGGAAGTGTTGCCACATTTTGCACGGGGTGCCATGTCTTCAGTTTTTTTTGTAAGGATGCTGCTCTCCCTTCCCTCTTCCTTCTCTCCCTTTCTCCACTATCCCCTTTCTTCCCTGCCATCAGTTTCATTCTCTTCATTCCTCCCCCTTCTTCTTCTGACAGTTTCTCCAAGAGGGCAAAAGGCCCTAAATTTGACTAAGTGTTGGTATTGCGCAACCCGACTTCGCAGCGAAATCGGGCTGCGCCCTTGATCTTGAGCGCACTTGGGGAGCCAACGTGCGGAGAGCTGAACCCAATTTTTCTAAGTATAGAGCGAACCCCGACTTCGCAGCGAAGTCGGGGTGCGCTCTCAGTTCTGTGCGCACCTGGGCATCAGTGGAGCCCTAAAAATTCTAAGTGTTGGGTGCGCAACCCGACTTCGCAGCGAAGTCGGGCTGCGCCCTCAAGTTCATGCGCAGTTGGGCGATTCATCTGAAGAAGCGGCTAAGTGTTGGGTGCGCAACCCGACTTCGCAGCAAAGTCGGGCTTCGCCCCGGAAGAAGAGCGCAGTTGAGCAGCCCATCATGGTACCTCCAAACGGCTAAGTGTTGCGCAACCCGACTTCGCAGCGAAGTCGGGGTTCGCCCACTTACTTACGCGCACTCGGGCACAGAATGTTGAAGCCAGCCCAGGAATTTTCTAAGGCACGGAGGCCTCCCCAACTGCGCTACTTCCCCCCTTGCGCTGCCTGGTTGCGCTCCAATTCTGGGCGAAGTCGGGCAAGAAAGGAAATACGAGCTCCTAAGGCAGATTTTTCCCCTTATCAGATTCTGACAGGTGTCCAGCCTCGGGATTCGAGTCAGAGATGTGACGGGTGGTGTGCGAGCGTGAACTGAATTATTGTACTTAAGCTGCCCTCAGTCAAGCTGACTCGGAGCATCATCCCCACACCGCCACGTAGCTGCCAATCTTTCAGGTGGACCTTACCGCAAGCACGTTCCATACCGGCAGAGGTCAACATCAGCCGCTTTTTGCCGCTTTTGTCAGCTTTTTCAGTTATTGTCAGGTCTGGGATCCTGTGCCCAACGATGTAATGGGGGGAAATTTACGCTATAAATAGCTCGGCAATATCATTGTAAAAGGGTGGAAGGGGGATATATTGCTAGGGAACCACTGTAGCTGTGCGTTTGCTTCTAAATACAAAATATACTTGGCTCTATTGACTGTTCTCATCTTGTATGCTGCCTTTACTTAGCATTTCTGCCTCATGTTGCTTATGTTATTGCTTACTGTTATTCTGCTTTCTGGATATCGGTATTTAATAGTTAAGTATTCCTGGAATGCAAAGGTAGAGGATACATAGGATGAATGGCATTGATAGTTTCTGCAACGTATTTTGTGTTTAATTGTTGTTAGTAGTGGTGATTGGTTGTTGTTGTGCTGCTTATCCTCCCCACCCATAACAAACACATTTACATTTCTTTCTGCATTTCTAATTTCTTTCCTGCACTCGAGCTTATAAACAATTGAGAAAACATAGGAAGCCGGCCTCCTCCGGAGATTGGCACGGAAGGCATTCCTTCCTTCCGGCCTTTCAATCTGCTAGGCGAATCTAGGGCGCATTACACTAAATCCTATCCTAGTGGCAGATTCGTAACCAACAGTTTCTCTGGCACGCCCGGTGGGACACGGGAGTTTCCCACCCCAAAACAGAATCGAAGCATTGGTGTTCGCTTCATTGCTGTCAAATCAGAACACCTGGCGACTCTCAAGTACTTGAATATTCTCTGAGTCCGTGAGACCGGTCCAAGCGCCTTCATGCATACAAGAAGGTGGAGAGCAAGGAACCCGGGAAACCAGCCTGATCTCTACGAAATCGACATCAACGCTCCCGGAGAGCGCGTAAGGCTGGCTGACTACCAAGCTCACCTAAACGAACTCGAAGCTGAGATTGAAGAAGCCGAGATCGAAGAAGCTGAAGTCGGAGAGGCCGAAATTGAAGAACAACCTACAACTTCGGACAACACTGATACCGAGTATACGACCGGAGAGGAAGAAGACATGGCTGCCCAACAAAACGATGACGACCTCTTTCCAGCAGTTGACTCCACAGGGCCCTTGGCTCTAGTTGGACAAGAGGTTGTGCCCCCCGCTGCCTTGAAATCCATTCCTACTTACGATGGCTCTGGGAAAACAACATACGAGCACATCCAAGACATTCTGGCCTTGGCTGCACTGCACTCTATCACGAGTGAGAGTGTTAAGACCCGTCTATTGGCCCTTTCTCTGAGAGGGAAGCTTCTCTACTGGTGGAGATCCTTGCCAGAAGGAGCTATCACGGGATGGCCCCAGTTAGCAAGCAGGCTCGTAAAGGGATGCAACGAGTCTGCTGATCCCTCTTCATTGCTGCATCAGTTTCAGAGTATTCAACGCCACCCGCAAGAGGAGATATCAGACTTCAACGTGAGGTTTGCGAGGTCCTGGAAGAGAGTACCTCGCGAACTGCGACCTCCGGCGGGACAAGCTGCGCACTATTACCTGAGGTCTTTCAATTCGGATATTTGCCTACTTCTCAAGATAGCCCGGGTCGACACTTTCCCTGCCCTATATGAAGCTGCCCAGCAAGCAGAATTAGACATAATCTCTATAGGCAGACTTCCACATAGAATGCAGCCTCCCATTTACCCTGATTTCCCTCAGTCACAATACCCATCGGCGTCTGGTGTAATGCCATCCTCGTCAAATCAGTACCCCCAACAGCCATGGAATCCAGCGCCGGTTATAAACCCCTATGGTCAGCCTCAGATCCATTATCCTAATCCGCCACCTCCACCTCCGCAGTATCCCGCACTCCCAGCTCCCCCTCATTACGCGGCGTATTCTGCACCTCCACCATTAGCTGCAATACCTCCGCCGGCCCGACCGGCGCTTGCTGATAATGACATTCAGAATAAAATCCTTCAAGAGGTACGGGCTCTGGCCTCTGGTTATCATACTATTTCCAATGATATGACAATAATGAAGAAGAAGCAAGCCCAGATGGAGTTTCTTCCGAGGAGACCATATCCTCCCTCGGCGCTAACAAAAGATCAAGTTGCGCAAGCGCAAAGGCCCCCGGCAAGGAATGCTGCCAATGAGGTTCAACCTGGCACTTCTGACCAAGTTAACTGGTGCTCCACATGCAACGATCCACATGGAGAGGAGGGTTGCATGCTGCATCAGCATTATCTTCAGACTCTTGCGGGCAGCGCCATGGAGGACGAAGCATACATGATCCTGGACGATGAAGGCAACTTTGCAGTCCCAGAAGAAGATCCTGTGTCACTCTTGACCAAGGAAGGCAAAAGGCCCATTGAGGCTGCCACGGCCCAAACGAAGCCGTTGAAAGTATACGCCAGAAGAGAGAGGACGCAACCTGCTGGGCTACCACCTGACAAGTCACCTTTACCTCCTACAGCCAAAGAGAGGTTCCCGACGCTCAAGGCTCCCGCGATGAAGGCCCCCGCAGCCCAACCTCTAGCCGAAACAAAAGAACAAGCTCAAGAGAAGCTGAGGTATCCATCGCTGACGAAGAGACAGAGAGTCGAAGCCACGCAGCAATACCGGACCAGGTATGAGCCAGCGAAAGAGATAGAGGGAGCCGACACTTCAACCTACAATATAGTTGATGAGCTCAAAAAGACCCCAGCAAAGATAAGTATGTACGAGGCTCTTCTGCTCCCAGGGCAAGTAGACCTATTGCAGGAATCCTTGAAGAGCGTGAAAGATGGAAAGCCGACGCAGCTTGCTGTGTTAGCTCAGCCCTTGACAGTATCCGCTACTGGGAAAAACAGGCCGCCACCTTTCTATCTGTCGTTGCGAATGGAGGGCTATATAGTACACAACTGCATGGTGGATTCTGGTGCTTCCACTACTGTCATGCCGAGGGCCGTCTGCGAGGAGATTGGTATGGAATATACAAGGAGCAGCCAAGGTGTGCTCGCAGGCTAGACGACACTCCTGTCAAGACAGTTGGTGTCATCAAGGATATCCCGATCCGACTGCATAAAGCCCTCGACATAGTGGTCATCCAAGAGGTCGTTGTGGTCGACTTGGAACCCTACTTCGGCATGTGTCTCTCTAGGGAGTTCATTGCGAAGCTGGGTGGATATCTGTCTCTGGATTATTCACATATGGAAGTGCCCTTCAAAGGAAGAAGATTGAAGATCTATAATGAAAAGCCTTCCACATTTCTGGTAGAGAAGATACCTGGGGAAGAGCAGCAGAACGGCATGGTTCAGCTGACAACCGAAGAACTGGTAGAGGTGGATATGGCAGAAGAGGCCCTCGAGCTGTTACAAGTGGAGGATGAGTTCTCCTTGCTAGACTTCAATGCCATGATTGAGACCGAGCAAGGTTGTTACTCCGTCACCCACTCGAAAGACTTGACCAGTCGACAAAGAAAGATGTTGGACCTGCCCCAGAAAAGCTATGGAAGCTGTACTTTGATGGCGCCCGATGCAAGAATGGCGCCGGTGCAGGTGTACTTCTGGTTTCCCCATCCGGGATCCAAAAAGACTACACTTACAGGCTGGCTTGGAGTTGCACTAACAACGCGGCGGAGTATGAGGCTTTGTGTTTGGGTTTGAGAAAGGCGGAGAGACTGGGGATAAAACATTTGCAGATCTTTGGCGACTCAGAGCTGGTGTGCAACCAGATTACGAATAAGTGCGCCTCCAAGAAGCATTACCTCAAGGCGTACCGTAACCGTGTCTGGGATCTGATGGAGTCATTCGACTCTTTGAATGTCAAAGCCATATCTCGTGAGAAGAATAAGCATGCTGACATTCTGGCGTCTGTTGGAGCCAGGTACGTCCCGGCTGATGACACTGTCCAGAAGCCGAAGCCGGTTCGTACCATCTACAGGCCTTCTGTGCCTGATAAAGACACCCACTGGCAGGTGTTCGACTGTGACGAGGATATCGTCACTTTTTTGATAAACGAAGCGAGTACAATCGAAGGTAGAGACCCTGATGACGAGCAATACGAGGGGTTGATACAGTTAAAAAATAATCATGTCCCGAAAGGACTGATTACTCTGGAGAGTCTCTTTGATCAGAACGATAGAGCCATATCCCACAGAATCAAAGTGGACCCCAAGCAGTACATGGACCTGGAACTGGAACCTGGAAAAGTGATCAAGGTCGGGGCAGACTGCACTGAAAAGGAGCTAGAGCAGATCAGATCTTTATGCGAAGAGTTCCCTGATATTGTGGCCTCGGTGCTACCAAGACTTGAAGGGGTATGACAGAGAGATGATCCAAAGATACTATAGAGCTGGAAGATAATGCAAAACCTTTCCGGCAGAAGCAAAGGGCGGTGAACCCGAAAATTGAAGCCATGATGAAAGCGGAACTCTTGAAGATGCTGGAGGCCAAGATCATCTACCCCATCAAGCACTCATCTTGGGTCGCAAATCTGGTCCCTGTGAGAAAAAAGAATGGAGACATCCGCCTCTGCGTGGATTTCGGAAACCTCAATCAGGCTTCACCGAAGGATCATTATCCGCTCCCCCAAATTGATCAAATCCTCCACGTAGTTGCTGGAGCTCAGAGGTTCTCTCTCTTGGACGGGTTCTCTGGATATAACCAAATATGGGTAAAGGACGAAGATCAACACAAGACAACGTTCACCACCAAATGGGGAACGTTTGCATATCAGCGCATGCCCTTCGGCCTTTCTAACGCCGGTGCTACATTTCAAAGAGCTATGGACTTGGCGTTCCGGGAGCTGCTCAACAAGGTCATTGTCATCTATTTGGACGACATGACTGTGTTTTCACATAAGAGAGAGGACCATGCCTCCCACTTACGGCAAATATTTGAGAGATGTCGTGAGTTCGGCATTTCCATCAACCCGAAGAAGTCAGTCTTCGCAGTAAAGGAAGGCAAGCTGCTAGGACATGTTATTTCTGAGAAGGGCCTTGCAGCTGATCCTGACAGAGCAGAAGCTCTTCTTCGCTTATCCATCCCAGTTGACAAGAAGGGGCTACAATCATTTTTTGGCCAAATCAACTTCGTGAGGAAGTTTGTACCAGACTTCGCACAAGTGATCAAGCCCATGGCCGAGCTCCTAAAAAAGAATGCTGAATTCTTGTGGACTGACGAAAGAAAGCAAGCCTTCGAAGAAATCAAGGCCAGAATCGCGCAAGCTCCAGTATTAATAAATCCAGACTACTCCAAGGATTTCATCTTGTACGCGGTGGGAGAGCCCGAGAGCTACGCCGCAGTCCTGACTCAGAAGGGAGAAGATGGCGAGGAGCCCCCACATGCGTTCCTAAGCAAAGGTGATTCAGCCGCACGAAGAAAAGTACAATTTTATTGAGCGGCAAGTGCACGCAGTCATGAGATCTCTCAAAAAGTTCAAGCACTTTGTCTCCCAGAGCCGGATAACTATCTTTGTGATACATCCGGATGTCAGAAATTTCATTATCCAAGGGGAGCCAGGTCACAAGAGGGCAGGATGGATAGCTAAAATCCAAGAGTTTGACATAGAGGTACGGCCAACGAAGCTAATCCGAGGTCGGGCTCTGTGCCAAGAGTTGGCCCGAAGTGCTGCAGCTGAAATCTCTGCTCGCGGTGGGAGGATCCAATGACGGAAATTAACCTTGCCAACTCCTTATCAGAGGAGAGTGACTGGACGAATGACCTGGTGTGGTATTTTAGCACAGGGAGATGTCCAGATCATCTCAACGCCTCACAAAGAAGGAGGTTTAGGCTGAATGCCTTGAAATATGTACTGCGCCCCGAGGGGCTGTATTTTAAAAATATTGACGGCATCCTGTTGCGGTGCGTCAAGGAATCAGACAAGCCAAAGGTTCTCGGAGAGTTCCACTCTGGGATGCCCGGGGAATATCATTCAAGAAGGCCTACGGCCTTGAAGATTATCAAAGCCGGCTATTATTGGCCCACCCTCTTCACAGACGCACATGTAGTCTGTGTAAAATGTGAAAAATGTCAGAGGTTCGCCGGCAGAAATAGGAAGGCACCCCTTCCCCTCCAGCCAATTCAAGCCGAGACTCCGTTTCAGCAGTGGGGTCTGGACTTCGTCGGGACCATCACGCCCAACTCTTCGGCGGGACATAAGTTCATCCTTACAGCCACTGATTATTTCACTCGGTGGGCTGAGGCGATTCCTACTAAGCATGCAGACCAGGAAACGGTCATTGGGTTCCTTGAGAGCCTCATTACCCGTTTCGGGGTCCCAGAGGCAATAGTTACAGACAACGGTCCAGGGTTCGCAGGCGCTGTACTCACGGAGTTCACCAAAAAATACGACATCTACCACAAGATGTCCTCAAACTACTATCCGCAGGGGAATGGCCTGGCCGAGTCCACTAACAAGAATCTGTTGAAGATTATAAAAAAGACAGTAGAAAGGAACAAGAGGTCGTGGCACCTACTTCTGGACCGGGCGTTATGGGCGGATCGCATATCTTTCAAGAAATCTATCAAGACGTCCCCCTACGCGCTTGTATACGGCAAGGAGGCAGTTCTGCCTACCCACATAGAAATGCCCGCACTCTGGTTGTTAGATGAAGAGAAAGGCGACGGGGATCCAGTGGATGTCAGACTTTGTCAACTGTTGCAGCTAGAAGAGGAAAGGGAGAAGGCATACTAGGCCTTTACCAAACATGCCGAGGCAACTCAGAGCTGGTTTGCAAAAGGGACCACCACCCGAGTTCCCCCCCCCCCCCCCCCCCCCCCCCCCCCCCCCCCCCCCTTCAGTTTATTTCAGAATGTAAATATTTCTTTCAGTTATTCAGTTTTCAGCTTTTGAATCCGAAAAGGGCTAAGTGTGAGAAAAGGAGCAAAATTTTGCGCTGCTAAAAGTCTGACCAAGGCAGAAAATCGCCCGACTTCGCAGCGAAGTCGGGCGTCGCTCTATAAATTGTGCGATGTCGGGAGTTTGGGAGAGAAAAGAGCAAACAAAAAAGCCTCAAATTTTTCTAAGTGTTGGGTGCGCAACCCGACTTCGCAGCGAAGTCGGGCTGCGCACCATCTTGGGAGCGCAGTCGGGCAGCAGGAGAAGCAAAAATCGCCTAAGTGTCGAATCCCTACTGCGCAACGTTTTCCGGGCGAAGTCGGATTGCGCACATTTTTTGAGCGAAGCCCGGTTGCGCTCTTGGTTTTGGGCGCACTTCGAACGACCCGTCAGGGAGAACAAGGGGCATGACGAAAAGTTTCTAAGTGTGGGCCCCAGAAGGCGCACTGTGTATAGCGCGAAGTTAGACCGCGTTCCTTCTTGGGCCCTTGGCCAAAGTCTCCCTCGAAGTGTGTGCCCAAGCGGCGGCGGTGACGTCATTGGAAGCACGAGGTTCAAAATTTTTAAGGAATGATTGCGCGGATTTCAAAGCAGATGTCATTAAGAAGTGAGCGCATTAGGACCAACCGCGTACGAGGTGCGCCTTCCAATGAAAAATCCCACGCGCGGCCGCCGAGGAATAACGGCGCTTTCTACCTACTTCGGGCAAATCACTTTAAACCCCTCCTCGCGCCATTAATGTTGTGTTTCCATTCCTAGAAAAGGGCCCCGGCGTACTCGTAACACCTGAATTATCAGTGTAAATCAGAGCTGCGCGGTTAAGAGGAAGAAAGGTGCAGAATCAAGGTCTACGGCGACTGAAATTCCTGTCTCTGCCACCATGAGCGAAGAACAGAAAATGGACAAGGGGAAAGCGCCAATGCAGCCGCAGTCCAGCGATACAGAACAGGAGGCTGAGGAACGCACGGAGTCCAGCGCTCATGAGAGCGAAGCGCCACAAGAGCAGACAAGGAAATCCAGGTCGAGGCGAAGCAAAGGGCAAGGTCCTCCGCCGCCGCCCATCAATCGCCTGGCCGGGTATAAAGATGGCGAGTACTCCATTAGCCTCACCAAGCTGCGGCCCAATATTGCAAAGTGGGCAGGCAAAGTCTCGCCCTCGCACCATGTCGGAGCTGCGTATAAGTCGAACCTATACTGGTTCTTGTGCCCTCCCGTCCACCACTGCCCGGAGCTGGTTGAGTCAATTGTGACATATTACAAACCAGCTACCCGACAAGTCTGTGACTACCAAGGAAGGGTGTTGTTCACCCTCTTCAAAGAAAGCGTCCAGCCAGCCTTCGCCCCGGGGCTCCAGTACGACCCCGATGCCATTGTCAGAAGAATTAACTTGGATGAGCAGGCGGGCAGATTCATTCAGAGCAGAAGGATGAGAGAGTTTCTCGATTCAGAGCTGAAGTCCCCACTGCCAGCAGGACAATGGCCGTCAGGCCCCATACCCCTGGAGAGGTTCGAAAACAAGTACATTTATATTATCCTTGCATGGGTCCTCGGCTGCGGCACGGACATAATGGTGCACCCGTATCAGCTGGCACTCGCGGAGTGTATCTTACATGGAGAGTTTTATGACTCCACTGCGCAAAGAAGCGGAAGGCGCCCGATTTTCTTTGATTGGGCAGATTGGGTGGCGTATGCCATACATTCAAACCTGGTCAGGATACAGCAGAAGCAGACAACCGAGTTCCGACACTGCTCATTCCTCACATGGTTGTGCCTTTACCACACGCACTACCGAATCAAAGTGCCTGATCTAAAGAGGGTAAATGAGAAGGGAGCGCCGCTGCGGTGTACGAGTGGACGGAAGCCCTGTACGTAAGAGGGTCTTACTACGACTTCAATTTCAAATTTTTAGGTATGACCCTGGCGCTGTTCAACGGCAAGGCATCTCGCCCTCCTCTGGCCATGACGAACTACCTGAGGAAATACAAATGCGGGGATACTTTCCGGTTGACTCAGGGCATTGTTATCAGAATCTACGGATTCAAAGGGAAGCCGTTCTTGCTGCCCTATTTTTGCACTGAGCATCAGTTCGGCATGGAGACATCGCGGCAAATGGACTATGTCGAAGAGGAATTCGGCCAGGGAAAGAAGAGAGGCCATATTTTTAAGTATCCTATTACCTGGGCGAACATTCAAGTCCATGAAATTGGGCAGCACATCTACCTAGAACAGGAACTCCTCAACATGGGCTTGATACAGCTACCGCAGCGCTGGAAATACGACCCGATTGGGGTCAGGGGAAAGTTTGTGCATATTTGCCCCCGAGCAGAAATCATGGAGGAGAGGTGCAACAAAACAGGCGCAGACCTGGAATGGCACATCGAGCGGATGCAATCATGGCCACCATGGCAGGACTTTTACTGTGTGGAGGTGGAGTATGATCCGGAGCGCAATCCAGATCACAAGTTAGACTCGGCGGGCTTCAGAAAATTCCTCACAAAGGTGACGCCCCTCAGCTGGGAAAAGGACAAAATCATTGAATGCTGGAAGATGAGGTGTCGCACGCAACACGATAAGTCTAACCGGAAGACATTGGCCATAGATGATGAGTTTTCGGCCTTATATGATAAATACGTCGGCAAATGGGAGTCGTTCGCGTTTCGAGATTGCGTCCCCCTAGGCGCCAGGAAGAGATATAAAAGGAAACCCCCACCCCAGCAATTGTCCATTCGAAAACCTCCCAGCAAGGCGCCAACAAGCAGTCAGGTGGGCCCGATGTTGTCTCCAGCTCCCGAAACGTCGCCTCAAAAGGAACAGGAGCCAGAAAGGTCAACCGGTGAAGCAGTGCCTCAAAAAGAAAAGGCGCCAGAAGGGTCAACCGGTGGGCCAGCGGCAGTAGGCGTCCCTCCGTCAAAGCCCAAGTACAAATTTACCGTGGGAGCGCCATTGCCCGCCGCATCAACCGCCTCCGCCTCCTCCGAGCAAACTGTCGCTCCAGGAGAAAAGAAGAGAAAAAGGAGCGAGAAGACCAAGACAAAGCGGCCGAAAAAGAGGCTGCGCAGCAGACAGTTGCGGCTCCACGAACAGAAGCAGCCGCGCCTGAAACCATCTCTCTGGATAGCCCAGGGAAAGAAGCAGAGGTCTGGGCAGCAGGCGTCCTCCAAGCATCGGCTCAGGCGGAGCCCGCAGGTACGTCCTCTTCCCCGGTTACCCAAATCCCAGTTGGCCCTGCCGTAACACCGTCCCCCTCTGTATCAGGGCAAGCCTTAGTCGCATCATCCCTGTCGCCTATCTCCCAATCCTTCCGTAGTCCCCATTCTTTCGAACAGTTTGCCCAGGACCTGAACGTTTTCCAAACCCTGGGTCAAACCCTAGACCCCTCATCCGCGGCCAGTGCCGAAGCCGTACCTACATCGCCGCGCCGCTCACCCACATCATTCAAGACCCCGTCTCCACCTCCCACTCAACCGCCCGTTTCCCCTAGGACCCAGTCGCCCTTGAAAGCGGCCTCATCTTCTGGAATATCTCCTGCTTCATTGTTTGCAGGAAGGATGCCGCAGCAAGATTTGGCCTCGGCGTACCCTATGCTGGCAGAACTTGACCTCATGGGAGAGCAGCTGCAAATTACAGACGATCAGCCCCTAGCCGCGAAGGCCGTAGGGTGTTCCGCCTCTTTCCTCCAGGGCGTCAAACGAAGAAGAGCCGAGGAGATAGCCGCCCCGGTGAAGCGCACCAAGTTCGACTTGGACAGGAGGGTGCTGCGAACCGAGAAATTGATCCCTAAAGTTAAGAAGCCTCTCCGGGAGATGACCGAGGCCGATTATGAACACCGGATCAAGGAGAAGAATTTCGATGATATAAGCGAAGAATACGAAATCAATGGTATTCGTCGCAGGACTGACAATCTCCTTGTTAAGCGACTCGAGAATCAAGAGAAGTTGTTTCAGCTTCGGAACAACTCGAGACAGCTGGAGGAAGATCTGGCCAAGGCCACCACGCGGCTGGAGTCTGCCCAGAAAGAGATTGAAGACTTGAAAGCTCAGCTCGCCGCGTCCCAGCAGGAGGCTACAGCACAAAGGAAGACGGCCGAACAGCTGTCGGAAGAAAAGAAGGCAGCACTGGAACATATTTCCCAGCTGCAGGATTTGCTGAAGCAGGCCCAATCTCAGCTGAAGGAGAAGGCGTCCCAGGCGGCTGCCTTTTCGAAAAACAAGATCAAGGAGATGCGGGCTGGTTTGCTGCAGGGCTAATGTGGTCAGGTCCCTGTCCGTCCTGGATTTCGCATCCAGGATCCAAGAAGTATCTGCCCAGGGAAAGCCTGCGGTAGAGGAGGCCGAACGCCAAGCGAAGCAGTGGCTGGACTTGGCGATAAAACTTGAAGAGTTTGCGCGCAAGGGCCTCCGATTCCCCCCTATGTCCCAGATTGCCCTAGATTGGGCGGATGCAAGGGTAACCTTGCATAATTATTTTGAAAAAACGGAGAAGATCAGGGCCGCCAGGAAGATGCTGGACGTGCTGAACCATGAAATGAATATCTGCCTGGCCCCCTTCAACACTCTTTCTGCGCTCGGATTTCCGAGCTTTGTCAAAGATGGGGAGTTTCTGCCCCTTGAACAAGTAAAGCTAGATTGGCTGTCTTTCGAGGCAGATACATCAGAAATTGATGGCTGGACTGAGCCATTCCAGGAGGCGCAGGTGACCCAAATGGTGTCAAGGTTTTGCAAGATTAACACCGCCCTTCAGGAGCTGGGAGAAAGGTATGACACCATCGATGTGCACATGGTTGCGGCATTTAGAGCAGCGCTGAAAGATGTCAGCGATTTAGAGCCCTTCCAGGCAGCGGCTTGGGATCAGGCCAAGACCGCATACAAGCACGTCCGCGAGCGGGAGCAACCTGCCGAGCAAGAGGGCGACGGTGGTGAGCATTCAGATTCAGAGAGAGAAGAAGAAGAAGAATCAGAAGAAGAGACTGCTGAAAGTGAGTCCGAAGAAGAACAGTTACCCAAGAAGGGGACTCAGCAGCAGCAGGAGCAGCAGGATGCAGGGGAAGGGAGTTCCTCTGCGCCCAAAGGATAAAGGCCTGGTTCGTTGCATCGAGGCGAGCTCGACACCCCGCGAGCCGCCAAGAATGTTGCCACATTTTGCACGGGGTGCCATGTCTTCGGTTTTTTTGTAAGGATGCTGCTCTCCCTTCCCTCTTCCTTCTCTCCCTTTCTCCACTATCCCCTTTCTTCCCTGCCATCAGTTTCATTCTCTTATTCCCCCCCCTTCTCCTTCTTCTGACAGTTTCTCCAAGAGGGCAAAAAGCCCTAAATTTGACTAAGTGTTGGTATTGCGCAACCCGACTTCGCAGCGAAGTCGGGCTGCGCCCTTGATCTTGAGCGCACTTGGGGAGCCAACGTGCGGAGAGCTGAACCCAATTTTCTAAGTATAGAGCGAACCCCGACTTCGCAGTGAAGTCGGGGTGCGCTCTCAGTTCTGTGCGCACCTGGGCATCAGTGGAGCCCTAAAAATTCTAAGTGTTGGGTGCGCAACCCGACTTCGCAGCGAAGTCGGGCTGCGCCCTCAAGTTCATGCGCAGTTGGGCGACTCATCTGAAGAAGCGGCTAAGTGTTGGGTGCGCAACCCGACTTCGCAGCGAAGTCGGGTTCGCCCCGGAAGAAGAGCACAGTTGAGCAGCCCATCATGGTACCTCCAAAAACGGCTAAGTGTTGCGCAACCCGACTTCGCAGCGAAGTCGGGGTTCGCCCACTTACTTACGCGCACTCGGGCACAAAATGTTGAAGCCAGCCCAAGAATTTTCTAAGGCACGGAGGCCTCCCCAACTGCGCTACTTCCCCCTTGCGCTGCCTGGTTGCGCTCCAATTCTGGGCGAAGTCGGGCAAGAAAGGAAATACGAGCTCCTAAGGCAGATTTTTCCCCTTATCAGATTCTGACAGGTGTCCAGCCTCGGGATTCGAGTCAGAGATGTGACGGGAGGTGTGCGAGCGTGAACCGAATTATTGTACTTAAGCTGCCCCTCCGACTCGGAGCATCATCCCCACACCGCCACGTAGCTGCCAATCTTTCGGGTGGACCTTGCCGCAAGCACGTTCCATGCCGGCGGAGGTCAACATCAGCCGCTTTTTCCCTTTTGTCGCCTTTGTCGGCTTTTTCAGTTATTGTCGGGTCTGGGATCCTGTGCCCAACGATGTAATGGGGGAAAATTTACGCTATAAATAGCTCGGCAATATCATTGTAAAAGGGTGGAAGGGGGATATATTGCTAGGGAACCACTGTAGCTGTGCGTTTGCTTCTAAATACAAAATATACTTGGCTCTATTGACTGTTCTTATCTTGTATGCTGCCTTTACTTAGCATTTCTGCCTCATGTTGCTTATGTTATTGCTTAATCGTTATTCTGCTTTCTGGATATCGGTATTTAATAGTTAAGTATTCCCTGGAATGCAAAGGTAGAGGATACATAGGATGAATGGCATTGATAGTTTCTGCAACGTATTTTGTGTTTAATTGTTGTTAGTAGTGGTGATTGGTTGTTGCTGTGCTGCTTATCCTCCCCACCCATAACAAACACATTTACATTTCTTTCTGCATTTCTAATTTCTTTCCTGCACTCTGAGCTTATAAACAATTGAGAAAACATAGGAAGCCGGCCTCCTCCGGAGATTGGCACGGAAGGCATTCCTTCCTTCCGGCCTTTCAATCTGCTGGGCGAATCTAGGGCGCATTACACTAAATCCTATCCTAGTGGCAGATTCGTAACCAACAGGAAGATGGCAGGAAGTGCAAAAAGCGATGGAGGAAGAAATTGAGAAAGCTAAGCTAGAGTGGCTAGTAGAATGAAAGAGGTTGAAGAAGCCATTAGGCTTGGAGGGAAAGGCATCAACTCAGGAACTAGCAGCGCAAGTTTTGAACATGACAATAGAAGTATAGGTGGCAAGTTTATTTAGCGCCATGCCGATGCTACATGCAATTATAGAATGACAACCATGAAGAGTAATGGAACATACTGAAATATTGGATCTTAAGTTGATGCAAGTTGTGAATGTGCTCCCAGAGAAGAAATGGAAAGAGATTGGGGCTCCATTTTTATGGTTGTTGAATTTTAAGTTATATGGTGTAGATCAATATGGCATTGAGATGAAGGGAGTCTTAACGGATCAAAAAATAAAGATCACGGATCACGAGTTCATCGTGGATTTTGTGGTGATGACGATAAAAAATCCAACATATGATGCATTGCTGGGAAGAGGATGGCTAAGGATTGCCAAAGTTAATCAAATTGGGAGAAAGATATGATTACATTCAAGAAAGAAGAGCACAAATACATGATAAATCTGAAAATTCAAACTGAGCGAAGATCTTGCAACGTCTGATGAGTCAGGTAGTTCTTTAAATGAAGACAGTCAGTATGAGCCAAACGAAGAAGGGTTGTTGCACCTGGAGGAATGTAGTGAAGATGAGAACCGATTGAATAGCGGGCTATTTCATTGGCAAATGGAGGAGTATGAGATATTTCCGCCCACCTGCCTCTGTATACAGATAGAGGAGACCAAAGAAACCCATGATGAAATGGCTGAAAGTAGCAAGAAGGCCGTGCCTAAAGAAGATGAGGAAGAAAAATGGAAAATCCCCAAAAATTTTGCAGAATATACAATTGGTGATGTTGAATTGATGGAAAACCAATACACGTGGTAGATGTGGTAAAGGCAATGAACGAGCTAGAAAATATCAAATATGAAGGACCGAAGATGGTTGAAGTAAACTTAGGAAGTAAAGAAGAACCAAGGATAATCCATTGTGGAGATGAATGGGATCTAGTGTTGAAAGCAATTGCTTTCAAAATATTCCTGCAATATAAGGAAGTCTTCACATGGACATACAAAGATTTGAAAGGGATACCTCTAGAGTTGTGTGTACACTAGATCTAGTTGATCCCAGGAGCCTTGCTAGTGAGGAGAAGACCATACAAAATGAATCCAAAGTACGCAACTTTGGTAAATGCAAAAATTGAAAAGATGTTGGTTCAATATAATTTTCAAAGTCATGGTGAGTGAGTGGGTGTCACCAATTGTAATTACTTTGAAGAAGGAAGTGAATAGAATCCACATATGTGTAGACTTCAAAAGTCTAAATGCTGTTACAATAAAGGATCCCTTCCCAATCCCCTTTACTGATTCCATCTTGGAGGGAGTAGCTAATTCTTCGATGGGTTTTTCGGCTACAATAAGATAAGCACTGAGAAGGAGGATAAGTTGAAGACAACATTCATTGTTGCTGATTTAGTCTCATATAGCTTCTCAAGCCTCTCCTAGAGGGCTTCCGCTGCCTTTTCTTCAGCAACATTGTACAAGATAGAGTCTGCTAGGCAGAGACGAATTGTAGAACCGCCTTCTTGTCCAGCTTTACCCACTCCTCATCTGTGATGCTGCTAGGTTTATTCGCAAGTCCTTTTAAGGCTAGGGATTGGTCGTTTTGAACCAGCAAATCCTCCACCTTCATCTTCCATAGGGCGAAGTTCCTGCCATCAAACTTCTCAATCTCAAACTTGGTTACACCTCCTGTCATTGTTGTAGCTCCCACTCGCACAAAACCCTAGACCAACGAGTTTTCAGAGAACCTGCTCTGATACTAGATGTTAGAAAATTAAGGCAAACAAGCTAAAACAACAATAAAACAGTATACGAGATTTACGTGGAAACCTTGTTGTGTGTAGGTAAAACCACGGGGCAATGGCAGCTTGTATCTTTTATTAATCTCAGCAAACTTTTACACATTCGCTCTACTTAAATAAATGGGGTCAATCCCCTTTTATAGAAATACAAAGGAAGATTGTAGAAACTATGGCACATTCCAAGTAAATGCGGTTCACATTTAGTAACCGCATTTATTAACCGCGTTTAATTAATTTCCGCTTATATTAAATGCGAGTACATCCAAAACGCGTTCATTAACAACCACTTTTATTTAATTGCCGCTGTTATTAATTAACAACCGTGTTTATTTAATTGCCACTGTTATTAATTAACAACTGTGTTTATTTAATTGTCGTTATTAATTAACAACCGCATTTATTTAATTGTCGCTTATATAAATCGCTATATGCTGCATCACCATGCACCACTCTGCTGAAGAACATCGGAGATTTGAATATTGACTTCAACTCCTAACACATCGTACAAGTTAGACAAAGGAGCAAGACTATACAACAGGGCGCCATACAAGTCAGACAAAGGAGCAAGATTGTACGATAGGATGACGTACAAGCCAGGAAGATGGTACGATAGGGAACTATACGATTGAACAACTTGACGATGACCATACAAAGCGTACGACGACAGAACCAACAAGACAACATGATGAAGGGACTAACACGTCAGTAGAGGACGTTGTACAAGTCAATGTGGCCATATGACTTGTACGATGACCTTAAGGTGTCACTGTGGAAAAGCAACGCATGTAAATATGTAATTACATATAAAAAAAAAAGGTTAAAAGTTAAAAAGCAAAAAGTAAAGCTCATGCAACGTGGGCAATGTGGCAGCCCATAGGGCGGTTATAACTATTCCTACCCAAAACTTAAAATTATAAATAGGGGTGGGAGGGGTTGATGAAAAATAAAGTTAAAAGCATTTGAAGGTGTAGTCGAATGGGAGAGCAAGCAGAAAGGGGAGACGTCGTCGAGAAGAGACACTATCAAGAAGACACGTCGCGAAGAGTAGAAGTTGTCGAAAATTAGAAGTGAAGCCATAGCAGATTACTAGGCATTGCAGTAGGGTATTGGAAAGTGCCTTAACAGCTGGCAAAGGAAGGTTTTCGCAGGTATACGGGTGACCGTACAACCATATGAAAATACAAGAAAGACGGACAAAACAAAGGTAGGGTAGAGGAACCCGTGTGGAGAAGAAAAGAATAAGATTTAGATGAAGGAAGGGAATTGTTGCCACATTTTGCACGGGGTGCCATGTTTTTGGGCTGCTCTTTTCCTTTCCTTCTCCTCATTTTCCCTTTCTTCGTTTCTCCCTTTCTCCCTCTTCCTTGCAGTTTCATTCCCCCTTCTTCCTCCCTCTTCTTCCCCCAGTAAGGTTTCCAGCAAGTGTTACCTGAAAAATGACTAAGTTTGGGGCGCAGCCCGACTTCGCAGCGAAGTCGGAGTGCGCCCCCCAATTGGAGCGCAGTAGGGAACGCAAAGTGCGCAAGCAGGCAGGAACAAGCAAAATCTGAAGTGTCAGGGCGCAACCCGACTTCGCAGCGAAGTCGGGGAGCGCCCTTCTTCCTGGGCGCACTTGGGAAGTAGTCTGGCAGAAAATCGGCTAAGTACTGGGGCGCCACCCGACTTCGCAGCGAAGTCGGGGTGCACCCCTTTTCTAGTGTGCAGTCCGAACAGCGGGACCGGTGCGCAACCCGACTTCACAGCGAAGTCGGGGTGCGCCCTCTAACCGGTGCGCAGTTGGGTAAAGCGAACTCAGAAATTGACTAAGGCATGGAGGCCTTCCCAACTGCGCTGTTTTCCACTTTCGCAACCTGACAACGCTCTTGTCCCGAGCGAAGTTGGATAAACTGCCTTTCAAGGGAGACACGTGTCATCCATCAGCATCCGACAATTGTCCAACTTCGAGATTCGAGCCGAGACATAACCCGGAAAAGGACAAAGCATGGGCTGCACTATCTATGCCAGCTGATATCATTTAAGGCTAACAAGAAGTTCCATCCGCCACAACTACTTGCACTCCTGCTGACCAAGGGTTTGACACAACGCGCTGCCACGTAGCTGTACAGCCTTCAGGGAGACCATGCTGCAGGTACATTCCTCGCCGACAGGAGTCAGCATCAGCGGCTACTCAGCCGCTCGTGTCAGCTATTGTCTTGTCTGGGACTTTGTGCCCATGAATGTAATCGGGGGAAACTTGGGCTATAAATAGCCCACTCGTTTTCATTGTAAAGGGTGGAAGGGGAATATATTGCTAGGGAACAATTGTAGCTGTGCGTTTGCCTCTAATACAAGCATACACTTGGCTCTGCTTACTGTCTTTCATCTTGTATGCTGCCTCTCCTTGTCATTTCTGCCTCATGTTTCTTGTGTCATTGCTTGCTGTTGTACTGAACTCTGGACTCTGGCATTTGATGATCAAGTATTCCTGGAATGTATAGATAGAGGATACATAGGATGAATGATAGCTGTAGTTTCAATGTATGTTTGTAGATGAATGCTGTTAGTAGTGGTGATTGATTTGTTGCCGTGCTGCTTATTCCCCCCACCAACTCCAATCTTATTTGGATTCTCTTTCTGCACTTTTATCTCTTTCCCTGCACTCTCATCTCAAACACTAAAACCCCACAGGAAGCCGGCCTTCTCCGGAGATTGGCACGGAAGGCATTCCTTCCTTTCGGCCTTTCAATCTGGTGGGCGAATCCGGGCGCAATAACAACAAATCCTTTCCTCATGGCAGATTCGTAACCAACAGTTTCTGCAGCACGCCCGGTGGGACATCGTAGTTTCCCACCCCCAAACAGAATCGAAGCACGAGTGCTCGCTTCATTGCTGTTAAAAATCAGAGCACCTAGCGACTCTGCACGTACCTGAATACTCTCTGAGTCCGTAAAGACCGGTCTTAACGCCTTCATGCAAACAAGAAGGTGGCGAGCAAGGAATCCGGGAAACCCGCCTGACTTTTACGAAATTGACATTGACGCTCCAGGCGAGCGCGTCAGGCTGGCTGATTACCAAGCTCGTGTAGAAGAAGAAGCTGAGGCTGAAATTCAAGAGGCCGAAGCTGAAATCGAAGAAGACGAGGCCGAAGAAGAATCTACATCTTCGGACAGTTCCGACATCGAGTACACTACCGGGTCAGAAGAAGACATGGCTGCCTAGCAGAACGATGATGACCTCTTCCCGACGGTGGACTCTACGGGGCCCTTGGCCCTAGTCGGACAACAAGCTGTGCCCCTTGCTGCCTTAAAATCTATCCCTACGTATGACGACTACGGCAAGACGGCGTATGAACACATCCAGGACATTTTGGCCCTGGCTGCGCTACATTCCATCACTGACGAAGGTGTGAAGACCCGTCTGCTGGCCCTTTCCCTAAGGGGAAAGCTTCTCTACGGTGGAGATCATCGCCGAGAGGGATCCATCACAGGGTGGCGTCAGCGAGCCGGCAGGCTCGTGAAAGGATGCAACGAGTCTGCTGATCCCTCTTCTTTACTGCATCAATTCCAAAGCATACGACACCCCCAATAAGAGGTGTCAGACTTCAACATCAGGTTTGCGAGGTCTTGGAAACGAGTGCCTCACGAACTCAGACCTTCAGCAGGTCAGGCCGCCTACTACTACCTGAGGTCCTTCAATTCAGACATTTGCCTACTGCTGAAGGTAGCCAGAATCGACACATTCCCCGCTCTGTACGAGGCTGCCCAACAAGCTGAAATGGATATCATTTCCATTGGCAGAATCCCGCACAGGGTACAACCACCTATTTACCCTGATTTCCCCCGATCTCAGTATCCATCAGCTTCCGATTCAGTGCCGTCTACTCCAGGACAGCAACCCTAGCAGCAATGGAATCCGGCGCCAGTCGTGAATCCTTATGGACCACCACATATACATTATCCTAACCCCCCTCCTCCGCATTTTCCGGCGCTCCTTGCTCCCTCGCAGTATGCACAATATTCTACACCTCCTCCATTAGCTGCATTACCTCCCCCAGCTCAGTTGCCACCGCCTCCTAACAATGATATTCAGAATAAAATCCTCCAGGAGGTACGGGCTTTGGCCTTTGGATATCACACCATATCCAACGACATGACCATCCTGAAGAAGAAATAGGCCCAGATGGACCTCGTTCCACGGAGGCCATATCCGCCCTTGGCATTGACGAAAGACCGAACCCCTGAGCAACAACTGCAAAGGCGGCCCCCTCCGAGGAATGCTGCCATTGAAGACCAACCTGGTACTTCTGATCAGGTCAACTGGTGCACCACGTGTAATGACCCGCATGTTGAGGATGACTGCACTCTGCACCAACACTACCTCCAGACCTTGGCCGACAGCGCCATAGAGGACGAAGAACTCTACATGATCCTGGGCGATGAAAGTAATTTTGCCGTCCCGGAGGGAGATCCGTTACCACCTCCTGCCAAGGAAGACAGAAAGTCTGCTGAAGACGCTGCAAAGCCCTTGAAGGTATACTCCCGAAGAGATAAAGGGCAACCTGTCGGGCTACCACCTGATAAGAGGCTATGGCCCTACACGGCCAAAGAGAAGACTCCCGCGGTCAAGCCTCCCATAGCCAAAACGCCCGCGCCTAAAGCTCCCGCTGCTCAGCCTCTAGCTGAAACCAAAGAACAAGCCCAGGAGAAGCTGAGATATCCGTCTCTGACCAAAAGACAGAGAGTTGAGGCCACTCAGTAGTACCGGACGAAGTATGAGCCGGCAAAAGAGGCAGAAGGAACTAGCACCTCGGGCTACAGCATAGTAGACGAATTGAAGAGGACCCCCGCAAGAATCAGCATGTATGATGCTCTTCAACTCCCAGGCCAAGTTGATCTGCTGCAAGAATCCCTGAAGATCATGAAGAATGGCAAGCAGATACATCCCGCTGTTCTAGTGCAACCTTTGACAGTCTCGGCCACTGGGAAGAACAGACCACCTCCCTTCTATCTGTCGTTACGGATGCAAGGGTACATAGTACACAACTGTATGGTGGACTCTGGTGCTTCCACGACTGTTATGCCGAGAGCCGTCTGCGACAAGATCGGGATGGAGTACACAAGGAGCAGCCAAGGCGTGCTGCAACTGGACGACACCCCTGTCAAGACAGTTGGTGTCATTAAAGACATCCCTATTCGGCTGCACAAAGCTCTCAACATCGTGGTCATCCAAGAGGTCGTGGTCGTCGACTTGGAACCCTACTTCGGCATGTGTCTCTCCAGGGAGTTCACTGCGAAGTTAGGAGACTGAAGATCTACAACGAGAAGCCTTCCACTTTCCTAGTAGAGAAGATAACCGGAGAAGAGTCGCAGGACTGCATGGTTCAGATGACGGAGGAAGAACTGGTGGTAGTGGACATCACAGAGCAAGCTCTTGAGCTGCTGCAAGTAGAAGATGGATTCTCCTTGCGGGACTTCAACGCCGTGATTGAAATTGAGCAGGGCTGCTACACTATTATTCAGCCTGAGAGGCTCGACAAGTCGGCCAAAAAAGAAGTGGGACCTGCACTTGAAAAGCTGTGGAAGCTTTCCTTTGACGGCGCACGATGCAAAAATGGCGTCGGTGCTGGTGTACTTTTGGTTTCCCCAACCGAGATCCAGAAGGACTACACCTACAGGCTGGCCTGGAGTTGTACCAACAACGCGGCGGAGTACGAAGCCCTGTGCTTGGGTTTGCGAAAAGCGGAGAGGCTGGGGATTAAGCATCTGCAGATCTTTGGAGATTCAGAGCTGGTGTGCCACCAGATTAGGAATAAGTGCGCCTCCAAGAAGCATTATCTCAAGTCGTACCGTAATCAGGTCTGGGATCTGATGGAGTCTTTTGACTCATTGAATGTCAAGGCTATATCGCGTGAGAAAAACAAGCATGCTGACATTCTGGCGTCTGTTGGAGCCAGGTACGTTCTGGCTGATGACACTTTCCAGAAGCCGAAGCCGGTTCGTACCATTTACAGGTCTTCTGTGCCTGATAAAGACACCCACTGGCAGGTTTTTGACTGTGACGAGGAGATCGTCAAATTTTTGGTTAATGAAGCGTGTTCAATCGAAGGTAGAGACCCTGATGACGAGCAATATGAGGGGTTGATACAGTTAAAAAATAATCATGTCCCAAAAGGATTGATTACACATGATATATATTTGATCAAAATGACAGATCAATATCACACCGGATCAAAGTAGACCCGAAGCAGTACGCCGACCTGGAGCTCGAACCTGGAAAATCAATCAAGGTCGGGACAGACTGCACTACAGAGGAACTCGAGCAGATCAGAACATTGTGTCGAGAGTTCACTGACATAGTAGCCTGGTGCTACCAGGACTTGAAGGGGTATGACAGAAATATCATCCAGCATACCATTGAGCTAGAAGATGGCGCCAAGCCATTCCGGTAGAAGCAGAGGGCTGTAAATCCTAAAATCGAGGCCATGATGAAAGCCGAGTTCCTGAAGATGCTAGAAGCCAAGATCATCTACCCCATCAAGCATTCATCCTGGGTTGCGAACTTGGTTCCCGTGAGGAAGAAGAGCGGAGACATTCGTCTCTGTGTGGACTTCAGAAATCTGAATCAGGCCTCCCTCAAGGACCATTATCCGCTTCCCCAAATCGATCAGATCCTCCATATAGTTGCTGGAGCCCAAAGATTTTCCCTCTTAGACGGCTTTTTCGGCTACAATCAGATATGGGTCAAGGATGAGGACCAGCATAAGACAACGTTCACCACCAAATGGGGAACGTTCGCCTATCAGCGCATGCCTTTCGGTTTATCCAATGCTGGCGCCACATTCCAGAGAGCCATGGACCTGGCCTTCCGAGAGCTGCTCAACAAAGTTATTGTCATCTACTTGGATGACATGACTGTATTCTCTCACAGGAGAGAGGATCATGTCTCTCACTTACGGCAAATATTTGAAAGGTGTCGTGAATTCGGCATCTCCATAAACACGAAGAAATCTGTCTTCGCGGTAAAAGAAGGTAAGCTGCTGGGGCATGTCATCTCCGAAAAAGGCCTAGCCGTGGACCTTGATAGGGCAGAGGCCCTCCTCCGTTTGCCCGCTCTAGTTGACAAGAAGGGGCTGCATTTCTTCTTCGGCCAAATCAACTTCGTGCGGAAGTTCGTACCGGACTTCGCACAGGTAATCAAGTCCATGGCCGAATTACTGAAAAAGGATACATAATTCTTATGGACTGATGAGAGAGGACAGGCCTTCGAGGAAATCAAGGCCCGAATTGCGCAAGCTCTGGTGTTGATAAACCCGGACTACTCGAAGGATTTCATTTTGTACGTGGTAGGAGAACCCGAGAGTTACGCTGCAGTCCTGACACAGAAGGGAGACGATGGCGAAGAGCGCCCCATAGCGTTCCTGAGCCAAGTGATCCAGCCGCATGAAGAAAAGTACAACTTTATAGAGCGGCAGGTTCACGCAGTTATGAAATCTCTCCGGAAGTTCAGGCACTTTGTCTCCCAGAGCCGAACCACTGTCTTTGTGATACACCTGGACATCCGAAGCTTCATCATACAAGGAGAGCCGGGTCACAAGAGAGCAAGATGGATTGCTAAAATCCAGGAGTTCGACATCGAAGTGCGGCCAACCAAGCTCATCAGAGGCCGAGCCTTGTGCCAGGAGCTGGCCCGAAGCGTAGCAGCCCAGATATCCACCTGTAAGTGGGAGGATCCAACAACAAACACCAACCTAGCCAACTCTTTACCCGAGGAGTGCGACTGGACAGATGACCTGGTAAAATATTTCTGCATCGGAAGATGTCCAGACCACCTGAATGCCTCACAAAGAAGGAGGTTTCGGCTAGGTGCACTGAAATACACTCTTCGCCCCGAGGGCTGTACTTTAACAACATTGACGGCATCCTGTTGCGATGCGTCAAGAAAGCAGACCAACCCAGGGTCCTTGGAGAATTTCACTTCGGCATGCCTGGGGATCACCATTCTACAAGGCCTACAGGTTTGAAAATAATCAGAGCTGGGTACTACTGGCCCACTCTATTTATAGACGTGCATGCGGTCTGTACAAAATGTGATCAATGCTAGAGATTTGCTGGCAGAAACGGGAAAGCATCCCTGTCCCTTTAGCCGATCCAAGCCGAGACTCCGTTTCAGCAATGGGTCCTGGACTTTATCGGGGTGATTACACCGAACTCTGTAGCAGGGCACAAGTTCATTCTTACCGCCACCGACTACTTCACGCGGTGGGCAGAGGCGATCCCCACAAAAAATGCGGACCAAGAGACGGTCATCAGGTTCCTTGAGAGCCTCATTACCTGTTTCGGGGTCCCTGAGTCAATAGTAACGGACAACGGTCCGGGGTTCGCAGGTGCTGTACTCACGGAGTACACCAGCAAATATGGCATTTATCACAAAATGTCTTCCAATTACTACCCGCAAGGGAACGGTCTTGCCGAGTCCACCAATAAGAATTTGTTGAAAATCATCAGGAGGACAGTAGAGAAAAACAAGAGGACTTGGCACCTACTCCTGGATCGAGCACTGTGGGCGGACAGAATGTCCTTCAAGAAATCAATCAAGACGTCCCCTTATGCGCTCGTTTACGACAAAGAAGCAGTCTTGCCAACCCACATCAAAATTCCCGCTCTCTGGATGCTTGATGAAGAAAGAGGCAGCGGGGATCCGGTAGATGACAGACTTTGCCAACTGCTGCAGTTGGAGGAAGACAGAGAAAAAGCGTACCAAGCCTTCACCAAACACGCTGAAGCGACACAAGGCTGGTTCGCAAAAAGTACCACTGCCCGAGTTTTCAAAATCGGGGACTTGGTGCTAAAGTGGGACTCGCTAAAGGCGAAACCGGGCAACCACGGCAAGTTTGACGCCCTCTGGGAGGGCCCTTATCAGATTGCCCGGGTAAATCAGTTCAATGCATTTGTGCTCCGGGACATGGAGGGACAACTTCTCCCCATTCCCATCAACGGGTTCCACCTCAAAATTTACCGCCACTGAAGGCACCCAGATGGGTCCTTCCTTGTACAGATTTCCCTTCTGCATTTTAGTCTTCAGAATGTATATATTTCGGCATTTAGTTTTTCAGTTTTTAATTTTTCAAAAGGCCAAGTAAAACCTAAGGCAAAAGCCCAACTTCGCAGCAAAGTCGGGTAGTGCTCCTCGAACGGTGTGAAGTTCGGAAGAAGGCAGCTAAAAAGAGGAGCTAAAATGACTAAGTATGGGTGCGCAACCCGACTTCGCAGCGAAGTCGGGCTGTGCCCCCTCCAAAGGGCGCAGTTGGGTAAGAGACGGCAAGAAAACGCCAAGTCAGACTCCGCAAGCAAACTGGGGCTGTAATTACCATCACTGCTGCTTCAGAAAGTTCAGAAAGATGGACAAGGGGAAAGCGCCCGTACAGGCGTAATCCAGCGCCCGTACAGGCGTAATCCAGCGAAGAGTGGCACGAAGTTGAAGAATCACCAGAGTCTAGCGCCCATGAGAGCGAAGCGTCGCCGGACCAGAAAAGGAAGAGCCGAACGAAGAGGCGCGTAGTTGGGCAAACTCCGCCGCCACCCGTTAACCACTTGACTCCTTTTCCATCAGCTTCTCCAAACTGCGGCTGAACATTGCCAAATGGGCAGACCGGGTTTCACCCTCGCATCACCTCGGAGTTGCATACAAATCGAACCTGTATTGGTTCTTATGCCCTCCTGTTCATAGGTGCCCGGAGCTGGTTGAAGCAATCGTACATTATTACAAACCAGTTGCCCGGCAAGTCTGCGACAATAAGGGGAAAGTGTTGTTCACACTTTTCCGGGAGAGCGTCCAACAAGTGTTCGCCCCGGGGTTGCAGCACGACCCCAGTGCAATTGTCAGAAGGATAAATCTAGATGAGCAGACGGGGCGATTTACTCAGACTAAGAGGATGAAGGAATTCCTCGACTTGGAGTTGAAAACTCCGCTGGCGGCTGGACAATGGCCGACTAGCCCCATACCCCTGGACAGATTTGAGAGTAAATACATTTACGTCATCCTGGCGTGGGTCTTGGGCTGCGACTCTGACAGAGTAGTGCGACCGTACAAGCTGGCGCTGGCAGAATGTCTCCTGCACAGAGAGTTTTACGACCCTACGACGCAGAAAAGTGGAAAGCACCCGATTTTCTTCGACTGGGCGGACTGGTTGGCATATGCAATTCACTCAAGTCTGGTCAGACTGCAGCATAAGCAGTCAACGGATTTTCAGTTCTACTCCTTCCTCGCATGGCTGTGCCTGTATCACATGCACTACCGGATGAACGTCCCTGACTTGAAGAAAACAAACGAAAAAGGAGAGCCACTGCCTATGTACAAATGGACCGACGTCCTATACAGAAAAGGCTCGTTCTATGAGTTTAATCTCAAATTTCTGTGTCAGGTCATGGGATTGTTCAACCGCAAGGCATCTCGCCCATCGGAAGCAATGGCAAAATACCTGTGGAAGAAAGAGTACGGGGACACCTTCCGGCTGATCCAGGGCATAATAGTGAGACTCTACGGGTTCAAAGGAAAGCCGTTCCTGCTGCCCTACTTCTGTACGGATCACCAGTTCGGAATGGAAATCGTGCGGCAGATGGATTATGTCGAGGAAGAATTCGGCCAGGGCAAGAAGAAAGGCCATATCTTTCAGTACCCCTTCACCTGGGCGAATACTGAAGTGTATGAAATCGGGCAGCACGTCTACCTTGAGCGGGAGCTCATGGACATGGGCTTGATAATGCTGCCGTAGCGATGGAAATACGACCCAGAGGGGGTGAGGGGCAAGTTCATGCACATCTGCCCCCGAGTAGAGATCATGCAGGAAAGAAGAAATAGTACAGGCGCGGACCTCGAATGGCATATCGAGCAGATGCAATCATGGTCTCCATGGCATGAGTTCTACTACGAGGAGGTAGCGTACGATCCGGAGCAGAACCCAGATCATCGATTGGAATCCGCGGGTTTCAAAAGATTCCTCGCCAAGGTGGCGCCGCTTGACTGGCCACAAGACAAAATCATCGAGTGCTGGAAGATGAGATGCCGCACGCAACATGATAAATCCAACCGGAGGACGCTGGCCGTCGATGATGAATTTTCGGCACTATATGACCAGCACGCTGACACGTGGTAGCCCTTCGAATTTCGAAATTGCGTTCCCCTAGGTGCAAGAAAAAGGTATATAAGAAGGTCCGCCTCTCAGCAATCGTCAACTCTGGCGACTTCCAGTGCAACCCCGACAAGCAGTCAAGTGGGCCCGATGCAGCCTGTAGCCTCTGAAGCGGCACCCAAAAGGGCACAAGGATCAGGAAGGTCAACTCCTGAGGTGGCCTCCCAAGCGGAAAAAGCGCCCACACCACTAGCGAGCAAATCAGTCGTGGCAGGTATTCTTCCGGCTAAACCTCGATACAAATTCACCGTGGGACCATCGTTGTCTGCCGTCCCAAACCCATCTCCTTCTCGTGAACCGGTTGTTGCGCCAGAAGAGAAAAGGCGAAGAAGTGTAAAGGCCATACTGCCTAAAGAACCAGTGCCGTAGGCAGCCACGACTCTAACCGAGCAGGCCGCGCCAGAGGTTGTCTCCCTGGACAGCCCTGAAACAGAAGCTGAAACCCGGGTGAAAGGCGTCCATCGAACGGCGGCTCAGGCGGAGCCTGCAGGTACGTCCACTGTTTCTCTTCCCCAAGTCCAAGTCAGCCCTGCTAAAGCTCCATCTCCCATCTCATCAGGGCACGCCATAGCCGCGTCGTCTGTCTCCCAAGCTACCCAACCATCCAGCGGCCCACATTCCTTTGACTAGTTTGCTCAGGATCCTAACGCCTTCCAATCACTGAGCCAAACCCTAGAACCCTCACTCGCAACGAGTACCGAAGCTGTGCTTTCACCGCCGTGCTCCTCACCCCAGCCGTCCAAAGCCCTGCCGGCGCCATCCACTCAGACTCCTGTTTCCCCTAGGACCCGGTCGCCCTTAAAGGCTGCCACCCCCTTTGGAATCCCTCCTACTTCGCTGTTTGCAGGGAAAATGCCGCAGCAAGACCAGACGTTGGAGGACCTCGACTTCATGAATATCACAGAGGACCAGCCTCTGGCAGTACGAGCAGCGGGGGGTTTTGCTTCCTTTCTCCAGGGCGTGAAGCGTAGGAGGGCCGAAGAGATAGCTGCCCCGGTAAAACGCACAAGGTTTGACCTAGACCGGAGAGTGATCACAACAGAGAAGTTGATCCCAAAAGTGAAGATGCCTCTCCGGGAGATGACCGAGGCGGACTACGAGCATCAGAGGAAGGAGAAAAGCTTTGACGACATCAACGAGGAATATGAAATTCGTGGTATTCGTCGGAGGACAGACAATCTCCTTATCAAGCATCTTGAGACCTAGGAGGCGCTGTTTCGGCTGCAAAATGATTCAAGGCAGCTTGAGGAAGACTAGGCTAGGGCTACTGCGCAGCTGGGGTCCGCACAACAAGAGATAGACGAGCTTAAGGCCCAGCTGGCCGCCTCTCAGCAGGAGGCCGCAACGCAGAGACAGACAGCCGAGTGGCTGTCGGAAGAAAAGAAGACAATGCTGGAGCAGGTTTCGCAGCTTTAGGATTCGCTGAAACAGGTGCAGTCGCAGCTAACAGAGAAAAACTCACAAGCGGCGACCTTTTCAAAGAGCAAAGCCAAAGAGATGCGGGCTGGTATGCTGCAAGGTTGCAAGCCCCACCTTGTCAAATCTGTGTCGGTCCTGGATTTCGCGTGTAGGATCGAAGAAATATCTGCCCAGGGAAAGCCTGTGGTAGAGGAGCCCGAACACCAGGCGAGGCAATGGCTGGACCTGGCTATGAAACTTGAGCAGATTGAGCGCAAAGGCCTCCAATTCTCTCCTATGTCTCGAATTGCCTCAGAGTGGGCAGATGCAAGGGTAACCTTGCATATTTACTTAAAGAAGATAGAGAAGGTAAGGGCCGCCAGAAGGACGCTGGATGCCCTAGAGCATGAAAGAAATATTCTCCTGGCCCCCTTCCACACTCTGTCCGAGTACGGGTGCCCGAGCTTCGTCAAGGATGGCGAATTTATGACCCTTGAACAGGTCAAGCAGAATTGGCTGTCTTTTGAAGCAGATACAGCAGAAATTGATAGCTGGGCGGACCCGATTCAGGAAGCTCAGGTCACCCAGATGGTGTCGAAATATTGCAAGATCAACTCTTCCCTAAAGGAATTGGGAAAAAGGTATAACACCATCAACCTGCATGCAATCGCTGCATTCCACGCAGCATTAAAAGAGGTCAACGACCTCGGACCCTTCCAAGCAGCAGTCTGGGATCAAGCCAAGGCTGCATACGAACGCATCAGCAAGTGGGAGGCCGACAGTGGAGAACATTCAGATTCAGAGGGCGAAACTGAGGAGGCAACTGGTGAAAGTGAACCTGAAGAAGAACAGTTGCCCTGAGGGAAACGGTCAGAGCAGCAGAAGGCAGGGGAAGGAAGTTCCTCTGCACCCAAAGGATGAAGGCATGGTTCTTTGCGTTGAGGCGAGCTCGACACCCCGAGAGCCGCCAGGAATGTTGCCACATTTTGCACGGGGTGCCATGTTTTTGGGCTACTCTTTTCCTTTCCTTCTCCTCATTTTCCCTTTCTTCATTTCTCCCTTTCTCCCTCTTCCTTGCAGTTTCATTCCCCCTTCTTCCTCCCTCTTCTTCCCCCAGTGAAGGTTTCCAACAAGTGTTCCGTGAAAAATGACTAAGTCTGGGGTGAAAAATGACTAAGGTTTCCAACAAGGGAACGCGAAGTGCGCAAGCAGGCAGGAACAAGCAAAATCTGAAGTGTCAGGGCGCAACCCGACTTCGCAGCGAAGTCGGGGAGCGCCCTTCTTCCTGGGCGCACTTGGGAAGTAGTCTGGCAGAAAATTGGCTAAGTACTGGGGCGCCACCCGACTTCGCAGCGAAGTCGGGGTGCGCCCCTTTTCCAGTGCGCAGTCCGAACAGCGGGAGAAGACAATAGAGTACCTGTGCGCAACCCGACTTCACAGCGAAGTCGGGGTGCGCCCTCTGACCGATGCGTAGTTGGGTAAAGCGAACTCAGAAATTGACTAAGGCATGGAGGCCTTCCCAACTGCGCTGTTTTCCACTTGCGCAACCTGACAGCGCTCTGATCCCGGGCGAAGTTGGATAAACTTCCTTTCAAGGCAGACACGTGTCATCCATCAGCATCCGACAACTATCCAACTTCGAGATTCGAGTCGAGACATAACCCGGAAAAGGACAAAGCATGGGCTGCACTATCTATGCCACCTGCTATCATTTAAGGCTGACAAGAAGTTCCATCCGCCACAACTACCCGCACTCCTGCTGACCAAGGGTTTGACCCAACGCGCTGCCACGTAGCTGTACAGCCTTCAAGGAGACCATGCTGCAGGTACAGTCCTCGCCGACAGGAGTCAGCATCAGCGGCTACTCAGCTGCTCGTGTCAGCTACTGTCTTGTCTGGGACTTTGTGCCCATGAATGTAATCGGGGGGAAACTTGGGCTATAAATAGCCCATTCATTTTCATTGTAAAGGGTGGAAGGGGAATATATTGCTAGGGAACAATTGTAGCTGTGCGTTTGCCTCTAATACAAGCATACACTTGGCTCTGCTTACTGTCTTTCATCTTGTATGCTTCCCCTCCTTGTCATTTTTGCCTCATGTTTCTTGTGTCATTGCTTGCTGTTGTACTGAACTCTGGACTCTGGCATTTGATGATCAAGTATTCCTGGAATGCATAGATAGAGGATACATAGGATGAATGATAGCTGTAGTTTCAATGTATGTTTGTAGATGAATGCTGTTAGTAGTGGTGATTCATTCGTTGCCGTGCTGCTTATTCCCCCCACCAACTCCAATCTTATTTGGATTCTCTTTCTGCACTTTTATCTCTTTCCCTGCACTCTCATCTCAAACACTAAAAACCCCACAGGAAACCGGCCTTCTCCGGAGATTGGCACGGAAGGCATTCCTTCCTTCCGGCCTTTCAATCTAGTGGGCGAATTTGGGCGCAATAACAACAAATACTTTCCTCATGGCAGATTCGTAACCAACAGGAACATCGTACAAAGTTTAGGAAGAAGATGGATAAATTTAAAAAAAAAACCCGTATTGTGTGTGGCACGAAAGGGCAACTGCTGTTTGCAAAGCTTTGGGCGAGGTTGTAGTCTAGGGTTTTGAAAATTTGCCCAAGGAAAGGGTTGAGGAAGCTGTCGTATGGACAAGTGAGCCACGAGGAAAGATGGCTCAATGAAGAAGTCGTCGTACAAGTGCGTTGAGAAGGAAGGACTGTAAAGAAGACACCTGCAAAAGAAGGGAGAAAGTGCTGTATAGATGTAGGAAGATTGTTGTGCAAGTCACCGTATGACCAAAGGAGGCTGCCATACAAGCAAAGAAGACTGTTGTATGAGCGAAAGAGATTGTCGTAAAATCGTAGGAAGCTACCATACAAGTTCAAACAAGTGGCCGTTCAAAAGACGACTAATTGACTAAATAGTCATAGTTAGTGTATGACAGAAAGCAAAGAGGAATGATGAACGAAATATGAGTGGGAGAATCAGTTTTCGAGAAGGGTGGGCAAAGATACAAGCGTAGAAGAACAAACGCTCACTTGGCCCACTACATAGACGAGAACATCGAGAATGAGAAGATGAGACTAGAGTTGGTGAAAGACAATGTTAGGAACCTTCTAATTAAAATAAGCACATTCACATAAATATTGCAATAAAAACAAAAATTCATGAAAGAACAAAATATTGCAATACGAAATGTAAATGTAGAAATATATTAATCTCACAAATCACAATAGAGAATTGCGGGCCTCTTCAAGGGGGCAAGCTCCTTCAATATTTTAATTCAATATGCAAAAAGATACATTTGTTTATGCTCCATTGTCTTTTAAAGATACACTTCATGCAACCCTAACCTAACGCTCAAGAGTTGGCTTACATGCAAAGTGCCACCTTATCTAGAATCATCTACCAATCAAACAATTACATTCTTTATAACGTTTACATGAAATGGCCCCACTTGTCTAGGCACCTCAATTGCCACATACCATTACAAAATATTACAAAATATCATTAGAATGGGGTCCCCATGTTGGAAAGGGGTCATTACATAATAATATGAGAATTACATAATAATGTTAGGATAGGGTCCTAACATGCCCTTCCCCTTCAAAAAGCTTTGTCTTGAAAGTTGGAGATGAGGAAACTACTGTCGTAGCTGTTGGAGTGACTCTTAGGTGGCATCTTCAGGTTAATCTGTGCCATTGAACAAGAACCTCTGTGATGACACGGTTGCGAAGGGTGTGCAATCTATGGTCGAAAATTTGTTTGGCTTGAGTAGTATGGAACCCTCTTCATTCAGCTATGGTAAAGTGGATTGAACCTGTACCTTATTTCCAGCAACCTTCCTGAGAGAGGAGACATGAAAGATTGGATGGAGCTTTGATGTAGCCTAAAGGGCCAATTTGTATGCTGTTGAACTGACCCGTTGTAGTACCTGGTAGGTTCCTGTTGCCACATTTTGCACGGGGTGCCTTATTCCTGAAAATATTGAAAATTTGCTGTTCTGCCTCCCCTCCTCCTTCTTTCCCTTTCTTCTCTTTCTTCTCCCCAGCTATCTATTCCCTGATTCTTTCATGCTGTCCGACTGCGTAGCGCAGCCAGGCGGCGCTCACCATTTTTGCCGCACCTGGGCGGAAGCGTCAGAGAGGCCCAAATTTTGTTAAGTCCTGGACCACCCGACTTCGGGCCGAAGTCGGACGGCGCCAGGCGGTCGGCGCGCACCCGGGCGGTCGGGAGCAGAAGAACACCAAAATGCCTAAGTATTGGCACTGCCCGACTTCGGGCCGAAGTCGGGCGGCGCCCCGAAAATTGCGCGCACCCGGGCAGCAGGAGCAACGCGGCCCAAAATCGTCTAAGTGTTGGCTTGCCCGACTTCGGGCCGAAGTCGGGCGGCGCCCCAAAAAAGATGCGCACCCGGGCGGCCAAAGAAGGAAGGATGGCCCCATTTTGTCTAAGAATTACACCGCCCGACTTCGGGCCGAAGTCTAGCGGCGCTCGGATGTTTGTGCGCCCTCGAGTGGAAGGTAGCCAGGATTCACCAAGTTTCAATCTCTTTCCAGTTCCCTTTACCCCTCTTTTTTAATCTCTTTCCTGCACTCTTATCTAAAAACCCCCAAGTAGGTTAGGAAAGGAGCCGGCCTTCTCCGGAGATCGGCACGGGGGGCATCCCTTTCTCCCGGCCTTTCAATGTTGGTCTGTGGGTCTAGGGCGCATTGACACACCAAGTCCTTCCCAGGTGGCGAATCCGTGGCCAACAAGTCCTTTCCATCAAAATTTTTCCCTTATGTGCTTATAAGTCTTGTAAAAACCAGGATGACCAGCCATAGGAGTATCATGAAAAGACCTCAGAACAATTGATTTAAACTATGAATTAGGTACCAAAAGTATTCTGTCTTTGGAAATCATCAAACCATTCGTCACAAGATACCTCTCATCCTGTATGGTGCCTTCAATGATGCTAGAAGCCCAATTATCCTTAGCATATTCTGCCATGATTTTCTCTTTCCAATCTGCTGTAATCTCACCCAAAGAGCACAAATGGGGCCTCCTAGATAAGGCATCAACAACAATATTCTTCTTTCCTTTGACATAGACGATGTCAAAGTCATAGGCTTGTAATTTACTCACCCATTTCTGCTGCCTCTCACTTAAATCATGCTGATTTAAAAAATATTTTAAACTATTGTGGTCGGTTTCTACAATGAACCTACCTCCCACAAGATAAGGCCTAAATTTGGTCAATGCATGCATTATGGCCAGCATCTCCTTGTCATAAATAGAGTAGCCTCTCTCTGCACCTCTCAATTTCCTACTCTCAAATGCAATTGGATGCTTGTCCTGCATCAACACTTCTCCAATCCCCTCTCCTGAAGCATCGCATTCCAACTCAAATGGCCTAGTGAAATCAGGAATAGCTAGAACTGGACAAGTAGACATAACCTGTTTGAAGTGATCAAAACACTTCTGTGTTGCATCTGACCAAGAGAAGGCTCCCTTCTTGGTCAAGTCTGTAAGAGGGGCTGCAATATGTGAAAACCCCTTCACGAACCTCCTATAAAATCCACACAATCCAAAAAATCCCCTAAGCTGAGTCAAATTGGTAGGTGGCAGCCAATCCATGATTGCTTTGATTTTATCAGGGTCCATCCTAACACCTTCGGAGCTAATAATGTGGCCAAGATACAGAAGCTCAGTCATACCGAAGTCACATTTAGATTCCTTTGCATACAATGACTCCTCCTTTAGTATACCCAAAAAAAATCATAAAAAAAAAACACAATTAAAAACAAAAAAAAAACAAAAGCAGAAAAAAAGAAACCAGATTTGAGGTGGACAGACTTGTGCTTTTTATGAAAAACTTTCCATTGCCGGGGCTTTGCCCATGAGGCTAGAAAACTGCTCTATTATGCCAGTTCACATTAACTCCTCTTTGTGTCCTTCCTGTGCCTGGTCCTCCGTATGCACTTATACAAATCTGATCCATCAAATACACTAAAGTCAGGGATAGATTATATCTGCAAATGATGACAAACAGCAGAGGAAATTAATCAGAAAAGAAAAGAAAAGGAAGAAACTGAGGAGTTCCACACAACAGACATATCAGAGTGCCCAGAGAAGAATTCCTCATGCCAAGTTGTGATAACTTTCCATATTTTACAAATATGAACATATAAAACACAACTAAAATCTAACAATATGAAGGCAAAACAAAATCTGACAATTGCCTTACCATTTTCCCCTTTTTGTACACCTAGTCTCTTCCCATTCCTCATTTCAGTTGAAAATTATTTTTCAGCTCTACCTCATATGTGTTCTGAAAAGGAGGTAGGGACAGTGAGTAATTCATGGCCCCGCTCTGCCTCCTCAATTACAGGGCATTTTAGCAGTGCTTTTTTACTGTCCCCACATTGAATCACCTAGCATTTCTATCTGCAAGCTTTTGAAGTTTCCATCTAAGTATAACCAGTTGTGTAGGAATATATTGCAGGAGTTGGGATCATTGTGTTTACATCTGCTAATATTGTTCTACCTTTTTGGCTTTTTATGTTAAGGATCTTAGGATTCAACAACTTTCACAGAGCTTTGCACAAGAAGTTGCTTCTGAATCCAAACCACAGGTATGTTCAATAGCTGGCACTTTATCATCAGGAGATGTCTAGTAGAATTTTGTTATTTGTTGGACAAGGAATAATATTCATTTTATATGCACAAGTGTGTTTGCTGATGTTATATAGTGATATTGTTATATTATTGGTCATAAGATCGTTAGTCTCAAATATTTGTTTTAGTGGGGAATCATTATCCCTATTAAATGCATTTGTTGAGAGTTTGTACAAGTAATGGCCATAACTTTGATTTATTATCTTTATCTTGAAGGCTGCATCTTCCTTTGTGTGTAACTTTCTGCTATAGTGTTCTTCTTGTCTAATTTGTTTGAGGTCTGCTTTGGTTTGATTGTCGTTTATGATACATGTTCGTTACTGTTCGGCTGACTTCAACCTGCATTTCTTTTCATTTGTATAGGCAACAAATAATTAAGTTTAAGCCACAGATTTAATTTGAATTTATGTTGAAAACAGCATATGGTTTGTCACTTCCTTGCTGAGTGTGTATGCAACTTGCATTACATACATTTTCAACTCTACAAACTGAAGAAAAAGCTTGCATTTTGAATTTAGCATGTTAAGCTCTTGAATTAATCTTGCATTTTGAGCTTTGTCTGTTTACCCAGAAGCGGGAGATAAAGTCTAAGAAACTGAAACAAGAAGGGCCTGTGGAGAGGCGGTGCTCAACACGTGTTTCACGTAATCCAATTCCTATTTATCGCGAAGTAAGCTTTGTAAATTCTAAATAGGACATGAATGCCAATATGGCCCCTCTCCCTTTCTCTTTCATTTAAAAAACAGACCATGTATTCATGCTAGTATTGATAAAATCATTAGTCTCTGTCACTTGCTGGGTTTGTACTACTCCTTTCTTGCTTTGCAGATTTAGTTTGATCTTCATGAACTAAGAATTATCTCTGCTAGCTAAAATCCATTTGGCAATTCAGGTCTTTCAACATCCTTTTCATGGAAATACATGGTGTCAAGTTTAAAAGAATGCCCTCTTTTTAGAGTCCTTCCATAAGAACAGGACTCTCAACTTTCACTTCAACTTGATATGGAGTGCAGGATTTTAACTTTATTGAACTGTACTTTGAGGCTTCCTTAAATGGCTTTTATAAGTTCTGCTTGTTTTGTGGCAGGAGGACGTTGACTTTCCTCGCCATCGGAAAAGGTAAATTGCATGTATTTCAACATATTGCAGTCTTCATCTATAAAATAGTAATCTAACTATAAATGCACTGGTGGGCAGTCGAGCTTCATATGACAGCAAGAGATTTCTGCATATTGGAAGTGCTTCTTATGAAGCAAGAATGCAGGCAAAAGAAAGTGCTGAAAATATGATGTGGGAAATGAAATCTAAGCATCCTTTCTTTATCAAGTCTTTGGTGCGGTCCCATGTTTCCAGTTGCTTTTGGTTGGTAAGTACAAATTTTTTCCCAAATTACAATAACAAATCTTTCTGGAAAAACATCAAATCTCATTTTTATCTTTTCAGGGTCTCCCATCAAACTTTTGTCGAGAATACCTATCCCAAAAGGATGAATCAATGGTGCTGGAAGATGAACAGGGTAATGAATGTGATGCTGTGTATATTGCTAGCAGGACAGGTCTTAGTGGTGGATGGAGAGCTTTTGCTCTTGATCATGACTTGGATGATGGAGATGCAGTGATCTTTGAATTGGTTGACCCTAAAAGATTCAAGGTGTGTATTTAATATCTACATTTATTCAAGTAATTGAGACCCAATTTAATTTTGTAAAGCAATTAATAATTTATGATCCATAAATTAATAACTTTAAGACAAAATCTACTTGGTTCTATTTTGAATGTGGTCATTATTCTCATTATGGTCCTGATTTTGTCCCAAAGATTGTAGAAGGTCTCTTGTAGAGAAAATTAAAAATATTTATTTCTTTTGATAGTGAGAGAACATGTAAACATTGGAGACTACAATGTGAAATCAATACCAAGACCTCTTAGATTATCTAGCTGAGATTCAAATAAATATAGAGAGAACAATGGTGGAGTTCAGTTCAAACTCTAATTATATGGTTTGCAGTTCCATTGTGATATGTCTATAAATAGTGCATTCCTAGTTTGGTGAAAAAAAGAAACGAGTAATGCATTCAAAATTTGGTGAAAAAAAGGAAACAAGTAATTGTTGAACATGGAAATCGACAAGTGCAATTTGCATCTATAACCGCAGTTCAACAAATGGTCGGGGAGGTTTCTACTCTCCCCAACTTCTGGATCTTGGGCTGTTTCCTTTCCACTTTCTAACTAAGCTAAAAAAAATAAAAGAAACTAATCTAAAATGCAGAAAACAAATCTGATCTACTTTGTGTAAGAGAAAAGGGTGCAAGAGAAAAGAGATGTAAAATACGGCCAAAGCCGTAGCGAGGTTTAGTTTTGGTGCAATTGGCAATTTGAGCAGGGACTGAATAACTTCAGCGTGTAAGATCCTTGAATAACCTGCAACAACAATGAAAAGAGAGGGACTAACAGGGGAATAGAGGGCAGAGCCACTAATTTCACACATCCAGAATGCCATGCATCACTCTTTTATTGAATTGCAATTTGAAGTTTCAATACAATCTTACTTTAAAGAGTAGCTCTGATATGCTTGAAGGCCAAAAGACCCTTACAATGAGCATTTAGCTCTTATTTATACTTCAACTTGTAGCCATGAAATGGACTACATACAATGAACCTTGGTGATAATTACGAGGTGATTACATTATTCTTATTTGTTTACTAAAGATAGACATAAAGTGAGGCGCTTTGGTAGTGGGTTGTTATGAGAGCAAGATGCTCAGAGAGCAGGTCGTTATGAGAGTGAGGTGCACGGAGAGCGGGTCGCTATGAGAATGGGGTGTGTGGAGGGCAAGTTGTCAAGAGAGCGAGGCGCTATGAGAACAAGGTGCGCAAAGAGGGGGTCGCTATGAGAGCAAGGTGTGCGGAGAGTGGGTCACTATGAGAACGAGGTGTGCAAAGAGTGAATCGCTATGAGAAGAGCAAGTTGCTATGAGAGCAGGTTGCCCGGAGAGCTGGTTTCTTTGAGAGCAGGGCACCTGGAGAGTAGTGTGCTTGGAGAGCGGGCTGCTATGGGAGTTGGGTGTTTGAAGAGCTGGCGCTATGAGAGTGGATCACTCTAAGAGCAAGGTGCCCAAAGAGTGGGGTTCCCTCTTCCAAACACTTAACTGATTCTTGATTTTTGCTTTGCTCTGTCTTCCACCTCAACTTGGCGATGGACCTCCGTTTGAGGAGCGAGGTCGCTTGGAAAGTGGGTTGTTTTGAAGAGTGCAGTGTTTAGTGAGCGACATGCTTCGACGAACAGGTGCTTTGTGGAATGCAAAATGTTCAAGGCAAAGCGTCTATGAAATTTGTTTTGGTCTCTTCACATTTTTCATACTAATTGTTTGACGAAACTTGTTTTGGAAGCAATGGTAGTAGTTAGCTACTACAATTCTGGCGACTTGCGAGGATGTCAATCCTAGTTGTTGGGAGATCCCAGATGGTGCCTTGTTCTTGGGTGCGGAGTCAAAATTGAGATAGCCATGCAACAAAACTGATGCATATGAATGGAAGAGTGTTAGTGCTTGTAAAGACCTATGGATTGATGAGGGTAATAATACTAGTGTTATGTTGGTGACCTTCGGAATAAGGTTGTGCTTATTAGAGGTGAGATGGAAACAACAGAAAAAGTAAAGTAGATTTGAGAAACGAAAACAAAAGGAATAAGGGAGGAAATAGAATACTGACAGTCGAAGAAACAAAGGAGGTGGAGGTGAAGTGATCATGAGGTAGATGGTGGAAGAAAGGGATGAGACAAAGTAGGAAGCTAAGTGTCTCTTGCAAGTTTTTTTTTCTCGTTTTTTTTTAAAGATAAAAGAGGGCAATGCTTATTTTCAAACTTGCCAATACAAATTGATATTATGAAAGCAAGTATATTGGCTAAGTGGTAAGCTAGTTGCCTAACTCATTTTGGAACCAGGAACTGTTGGTTACGAATCTGCCACTAGGATAGGATTTAGTGTAATGCGCCCTAGATTCGCCCAGCAGATTGAAAGGCCGGAAGGAAGGAATGCCTTCCGTGCCAATCTCCGGAGGAGGCCGGCTTCCTATGTTTTCTCAGTTGTTTATCAGCTCAGAGTGCAGGAAAGAAATTATAAATGCAGAAAGAAATATAAATGTATTTGTATTGGGTGGGGAGGATAAGCAGCACAACAACTATCAATCACCACTACTAACAACAATTAAACACAGAATACGTTGCAGAAACTATCAATGTCATTCATCCTATGTATCCTCTACCTTTGCATTCCAGGAATACTTAACTATCAAATACCGATATCCAGATAGCAGAATAACAGTAAGCAATAACATAAGCAACATGAGGCAGAAATGCTAAGTAAAGGCAGCATACAGGACAAGAACAGTCAATAGAGCCAAGTGTATTTTGTATTCAGAAGCAAACGCACAGCTACAATGGTTCCCTAGCAATATATCCCCCTTCCACCCTTTTACAATGATATTGCCGAGCTATTTATAGCGCAAATTTCCCCCCATTACATCATTGGGCACAGGATCCCAGACTTGACAATTAACCGAAGAAGCTGACAAAGTTGACAAAAGCGGCAAAAAGCGGCTGATGTTGACCTCTGCCGGCATGGAATGTGCTTGCGGTAAGGTCCACCTGAAGGATTGGCAGCTACGTGGCGGTGAGGGGATGATGCTCCGAGTCAGCTTGAGCGAGGGCAGCTTAAGTACAATAATCCAATTCACGCTCGCACACCACCCGTCACATCTCTGACTCGAATCCCGAGGCTGGACACCTGTCAGAATCTGATAAGGGACAAATCTGCCTTGGGATCTCGTCTCTCTTTCTTGCCCGACTTCGCCCGGAATTGGAGCGCAATCAGACAGCGCAAGGGGGAAGTAGCGCAGTTGGGGAGGCCTCCGTGCCTTAGAAAATTTCTGGGCTGGCTTCAACATTCTGCCCGAGTGCGCACAAGTAAGTGGGCGCAGCCCGACTTCGCTGCGAAGTCGGGTTGCGCACTCAACACTTAGAAATTTTCAGGGCTCCACTGATGCCCAGGTGCGCACAGAAATGAGAGCGCACCCCGACTTCGCTGCGAAGTCGGGGTTCGCTCTTATACTTAGCAAAATTCTGATCATCTCTCCGCACTTCGGCTCCCCAAGTGCGCTCAAACTCAAGGGCGCAGCCCGACTTCGCTGCGAAGTCGGGTTGCGCAATACCAATACTTAGTCAATTTTTTGGGGCCTTTTGCTCTCTTGGAGAAATTGACAGGAAAAAGGAAAGGAGAAAGGGGGGGGAATGAAGGGAATGAAACTGATGGAAGGGAAGAAAGGGGATAGTGGAGAAAGGGAAAGAAGGAGGAGGGAAGGGAGAGCAGCATCCTTACAAGAAAAATGAAGACATGGCACCCCGTGCAAAATGTGGCAACATTCCTGGCGGCTCGCGGGGTGTCGAGCTCGCCTCGATGCAACGAACCAGGCCTTTATCCTTTGGGCGCAGAGGAACTCCCTTCCCCTGCATCCCGCTGCTCCTGCTGCTGCTGAGTCCCCTTTTTGGGTAACTGTTCTTCTTCGGACTCACTCTCAGCAGTCTCTTCTTCTGATTCTCCTCCTCTTTCTGAATCCGAATGCTCACCACTGTCGCCCTCTCGCTCGGCAGGTTGCTCCCGCTCGCGGACGTGATTGTATGCAGTCTTGGCCTGGTCCCAAGCTGCTGCCTGGAAGGGCTCTAAATCGCTGACATCTTTCAGCGCTGCTCTGAATGCCGCAACCATGTGTACATCAATGGTGTCATATCTCTCTCCCAACTCCTGGAGGGAGGTGTTAATCTTGCAAAACCTTGACACCATTTGGGTTACCTGCGTCTCCTGGACTGGCTCGGCCCAGCCGTCAATTTCTGATGTATCTGCCTCGAAAGACAGCCAATCCAGCTTTACTTGTTCAAGGGGCAGAAACTCCCCATCCTTGACGAAGCTCGGGCATCCGAGCTCAGAAAGAGTGTTGAAGGGGGCCAGGCAGATATTCATTTCATGGTTCAATGCGTCCAGCATCTTCCTGGCGGCCCTGGTTTTTTCCGTTTTTTCAAAGTAATTATGCAAGGTTACCCTTGCATCCGCCCAATCTAGGGCAATCCGGGACATGGGGGGAAATCGGAGGCCCTTGCGCGCGAACTCTTCAAGTTTTATTGCCAAGTCCAGCCACTGCTTCGCTTGGCGTTCGGCCTCCTCTACCACAGGCTTTCCCTGGGCAGATACTTCTTGGATCCTGGATGCGAAATCCAGGACGGACAGGGACCTGACCACATTAGCCCTGCATCCTTGCAGCAAACCAGCCCGCATCTCCTTGATCTTGTTTTTCGAAAAGGCAGCCGCCTGGGACGCCTTCTCCTTCAGCTGAGATTGGGCCTGCCTCAACAAATCCTGCAGCTGGGATACATGTTCCAGTGCTGCCTTCTTCTCTTCCGACAGCTGTTCGGCCGTCTTCCTTTGTGCTGTAGCCTCCTGCTGGGACGCGGCGAGCTGAGCTTTCAAGTCCTCAATCTCCTTCTGGGCAGACTCCAGCCGCGTGGTGGCCTTGGCCAGATCTTCCTCCAGCTGTCTCGAGTTATTCTGAAGCTGAAACAGCTTCTCTTGATTCTCGAGTCGCTTAACAAGGAGATTGTCAGTCCTGCGACGAATACCGTTGATTTCGTATTCTTCGCTTATGTCATCAAAATTCTTCTCCTTGATCCGGTGTTCATAGTCGGCCTCGGTCATTTCCCGGAGAGGCTTCTTTACTTTAGGGATCAACTTCTCGGTTCGCAGCACTCTCCTGTCCAAGTCGAACTTGGTGCGCTTCACCGGGGCGGCTATCTCCTCGGCTCTTCTTCGTTTGACGCCCTGGAGGAAAGAGGCGGAACACCCTACGGCCTTCGCTGCTAGAGGCTGATCGTCTGTAATCTGCAGCTGCTCCCCCATGAAGTCAAGTTCTGCCAGCATAGGATATGCCGAGGCTAAATCCTGCTGCGGCATCCTTCCTGCAAACAATGAAGCAGGAGATATTCCAGAAGGTGAGGTCGCTTTCAAGGGCGACTGGGTCCTAGGGGAAACGGGCGGCTGAGTAGGAGGTGAAGACGGGGTCTTGAATAATGTGGGTGAGCGGCGCGGCGATGTAGGTACAGCTTCGGCACTGGCCGCGGATGAGGGGTCTAGGGTTTGACCCAGGGTTTGGAAAACGTTCAGGTCCTGGGCAAACTGTTCGAAAGAATGGGGACTATGGAAGGATTGGGAGATAGGCGATAGGGAAGATGCGACTAAGGCTTGCCCTGATACAGAGGGGGACGGTGTCACGGCAGGGCCAACTGGGATTTGGGGAACCGGGGAAGAGGACGTACCTGCGGGCTCCGCCTGAGCCGCTGATTGGAGGACGCCTGCTGCCCAGACTTCTGCTTCTTTCCCTGGGCTGTCCAGAGAGATGATTTCCGGCGCGGCTGCCTCTGTTCGTGCCGCAGCCGTCTGCTGCGCAGCCTCTTTCTTCGGCCGCTTGGTCTTTTCGCTCCTTTTTCTCTTCTTTTCTCCTGGAGCTGCAGTTTGCTCGAAGGAGGCGGAGGCGGTTGGTGCGGCTGGCAATGGTGTTCCCACGGTGAATTTGTACTTGGGCTTTGACGGAGGGACGCCTATTGCCGATGGCCCACCGGTTGACCCTTCTGGCGCCTTTTCCTTTTGAGGCACCGCTTCACTGGTTGACTTTTCTAGCTCCTGTTCTTTTTGAGGCGACGCTTCGGGAGCTGGAGACAACATCGGGCCCACCTGACTGCTTGTTGGCGTCCTGCTGGGAGGTTTTTGAATGGGTAATTGCTGGGGTGGGGGCTTCCTTTTATATCTCTTTCTGGCGCCTAGGGGAACGCAATCTCGAAACGCGAACGGCTCCCATTTGCCGGCGTATTTATCATATAAGGCCGAAAACTCATCATCTACGGCCAATGTCTTTCGGTTAGACTTATCGTGTTGCGTGCGACACCTCATCTTCCAGCATTCAATGATTTTGTCTTTTTCCCAGCTGAGGGGCGTCACCTTTGAGAGGAATTTTTTGAAGCCCGCCGAGTCTAACCTGTGATCTGGATTGCGCTCCGGATCATACTCCACCTCCACACAGTAAAAGTCCTGCCATGGTGGCCATGATTGCATCCGCTCGATGTGCCATTCCAGGTCTGCGCCTGTTTTATTGCACCTCTCCTCCATGATTTCTGCTCGGGGGCAAATATGTACAAATTTTCCCCTGACCCCAATCGGGTCGTATTTCCAGCGCTGCGGTAGCTGTATCAAGCCCATGTTGAGGAGTTCCTGTTCGAGGTAGATGTGCTGCCCAATTTCATGCACTTGAATGTTCGCCCAGGTAATAGGATACTTGAAAATATGGCCCCTCTTCTTTCCCTGGCCGAATTCCTCTTCTACATAGTCCATTTGGCGCGATGTCTCCATACCGAACTGATGCTCAGTGCAAAAATAGGGCAGCAAGAACGGCTTCCCTTTGAATCCGTAGATTCTGATAACAATGCCCTGAGTCAACCGGAAGGTATCTCCGCATTTGTACTTCCTCAGGTAGTTCGTCATGGCCAGTGGAGGGCGAGATGCTTTGCCGTTGAACAGCGCCAGGGTCATACCTAAAAATTTGAAGTTGAAGTCGTAGTAAGACCCTCTCCTATACAGGGCTTCCGTCCACTCGTACACAGGCAGCGGCGCTCCCTTCTCATTTACCTTTTTTAGATCAGGCACTTTAATTCGGTAGTGCGTATGGTAAAGGCACAACCATGTGAGGAATGAGCAGTGTCGGAACTCGGTTGTCTGCTTCTGCTGTATCCTGACCAGATTCGAATGTATGGCGTACGCCACCCAATCCGCCCAATCAAAGAAAATCGGGCGCCTTCCGCTCCTTTGCGCAGTGGAGTCATAAAACTCTCCATGCAAGATACATTCCGCGAGCGCCAGCTGATACGGGTGCACCATTCTGTCCGTGCCGCAGCCGAGTACCCATGCAAGGATAATATAAATATATTTGTTTTCAAACCTCTCCAGGGGTATGGGGCCTGATGGCCACTGTCCTGCTGGCAGCGGGGACTTCAGTTCTGAATCGAGAAACTCTCTCATCCTTCTGCTCTGAACGAATCTGCCCGCCTGCTCATCCAAGTTAATTCTTCTGACAATGGCATTGGGGTCGTACTGGAGTCCCGGGGCGAAGGCTGGCTGGACGCTTTCTTTGAAGAGGGTGAACAACACCCTTCCTTGGTTGTCGCAGACTTGTCGGGTAGCTGGTTTGTAATATGTCACAATAGACTCAACCAGCTCCGGGCAGTGGTGGACGGGAGGGCACAAGAACCAGTACAGGTTCGACTTATATGCAGCTCCGACATGGTGCGAGGGCGAGACTTTGCCTGCCCACTTTGCAATATTTGGCCGCAGCTTGGTGAGGCTAATGGAGTACTCGCCATCCTTATACCCGGCCAGGCGATTGACGGGCGGCGGCGGAGGACCTTGCCCTTTGCTTCTCTTCGACCTGGATTTCCTTGTCTGCTCTTGCGGCACTTCGCTCTCATGAGCGCTGGACTCTGTGCGTTCCTCAGCCTCCTGTTCTGTATCGCTGGACTGCGGCTGCATTGGCGCTTTTCCCTTGTCCATTTTCTGTTTTCTGCTCGTGGTGGCAGAGACGGGAATTCTAGTCACCAGTCTTTAATTCTGCGCCTTTCTTCCTCTTAAACGCGCAGCTCGGATTTACCCTGATAATTCGAATGTTCTGAGTATGCCAGGGCCCTTTTCTAGGAATGAAAACGTAGCATTAATGGCGCGAGGAGGGGTTTAAAGTGATTTGCCCGAAGTAGGTAGAAAGCGTCGTTATTCCTTGGCGGCCGCGCGTGGGATTTTTCCTTGGAAGGCGCACCTTGTACGCGGTTGGTCCTAATGCGCTTGCTTCTTTAATGACATCTGCTTCGAAATCCGTGCAATCATTCCTTAAAAATTTTGAACCTCGTGCTTCCAATGACGTCACAGCCGCCGCTTGGGCACACACTTCGAGGGAGACTTTGGCCCAGGGCTCAAGAAGGGACGCGGCCTAACTTCGCGCTATACACATTGCGCCCCCTGGGCCCACACTTAGAAATTTTTCGTCACTATGCCCCTTGTTCTCCCTGACAGGTCGTTCGAAGTGCGCCCAAAATCAAGAGCGCAATCGGACTTCGCTCAAAAAATGTGCGCAATCCGACTTCGCCCGGAAAATATTGCGCAGTAGGGATTCCACACTTAGCCGATTTTTGCTTCCTCTGCTGCCCGACTGCGCTCCCAAGATGGTGCGCAGCCCGACTTCGCTGCGAAGTCGGGTTGCGCACCCAGCACTTAGAAAAATTTTGAGGCTTTTTGTTTGCTCTTTTCTCTCAAACTCCCGACATCGCACAATTCATGGAGCGATGCCCGACTTCGCTGCGAAGTCGGGGTTTGCTCTATGCTTGGTCAGACTTTTAAGCAGCGCAAAATTTTGCTCCTTTTCTCACACTTAGCCCATTTCGGTTTTGAAAACTGAAAACTGAATAACTGAAAGAAATATTTACATTCTGACATAAACTGAAATGCAGGAAAAAATATGTACAAGGAAGGACCTCTCGGGCACCTTCAGTGGTGATAGGCCTTTAGGTGGAAACCATTGACAGGAATAGGGAGAAGTTGTCCCTCCATGTCCCTGAGCACGAACGCGTTGAATTGGTTTACCCGAGCGATCTGATAGGGGCCTTCCCAGAGGGCATCAAATTTGTCATGGTTGCCCGGCTTCGCTTTGAGTGAGTCCCACTTGAGCACTAGGTCCCCGATTTTGAAAACCCGGGTGGTGGTCCCTTTTGCAAACCAGCTCTGGGTTACCTCGGCATGTTTGGTAAAGGCCTGGTATGCCTTCTCCCTTTCCTCTTCTAACTGCAACAGTTGACAAAGTCTGGCATCCACTGGATCCCCGTCGCCTTTCTCTTCATCTAACAACCAGAGTGCGGGCATTTCTATGTGGGTAGGCAAACTGCCTCCTTGCCATATACAAGCGCGTAGGGGGATGTCTTGATAGATTTCTTGAAAGATATGCGATCCGCCCATAACGCCCGGTTCAGAAGTAGGTGCCACGACCTCTTGTTCCTTTCTACTGTTTTTTTTATAATCTTCAGCAGATTCTTGTTAGTGGACTCGGCCAGGCCATTCCCCTGCGGGTAGTAGTTTGAGGACATCTTGTGATAGATGTCGTATTTGCTGGTGAACTCCGTGAGTACAGCACCTGCGAACCCCGGACCGTTGTCTGTAACTATTGCCTCTGGGACCCCGAAACGGGTAATGAGGCTCTCAAGGAACCCAATGACCGTTTCCTGGTCTGCATGCTTAGTGGGGATCGCCTCAGCCCACCGAGTGAAATAATCAGTGGCTGTAAGGATGAACTTATGTCCTGCTGCAGAGTTGGGCGTGATGGTCCCGACGAAGTCCAGACCCCACTGCTGAAACGGAGTCTCGGCTTGAATTGGCTGGAGGGGCAAGGGTGCCTTCCTATTCCTGCCGGCGAACCTCTGGCATTTTTCACATTTTACACAGACCGCATGTGCGTCTGTGAAGAGGGTGGGCCAATAATATCCGACTCTGATAATCTTTAAGGCCGTAGGCCTTCCTGAATGATGTCCTCCAGGCATCCCAGAGTGGAACTCTCCGAGGACCTTTGGTTTGTCTGATTCCTTGACGCACCGCAACAGGATGCCGTCAATATTTTTAAAATACAGCCCCTCGGGGCGCAGTACATATCTCAAGGCATTCAGCCTAAACCTCCTTCTTTGTGAGGCATTGAGATGATCTGGACATCTCCCTGTGCTAAAATACCACACCAGGTCATTCGTCCAGTCACTCTCCTCTGATAAGGAGTTGGCAAGGTTAATTTCCGCCATTGGATCCTCCCACTGGCAGGCAGAGATTTCAGCTGCAGCACTTCGGGCCAACTCTTGGCACAGGGCCCGGCCTCTGATCAGCTTCGTTGGCCGTACCTCTATGTCAAATTCTTGGATTTTAGCTATCCATCCTGCCCTCTTGTGACCTGGCTCCCCTTGTACAATGAAATTCCTGACGTCCGGATGTATCACAAAGATAGTTATCCGGCTCTGGGAGACAAAGTGCTTGAACTTCCTGAGAGATCTCATGACTGCGTGCACCTGCCGCTCAATAAAATTGTACTTTTCTTCATGCGGCTGAATCACCTGGCTTAGGAACGCTATGGGGCGCTCTTCGCCATCATCTCCCTTTTGAGTCAGGACTGCAGCGTAGCTCTCGGGCTCTCCCACCGCGTACAGGATGAAATCCTTGGAATAATCTGGATTTATCAATACTGGAGCTTGCGCGATTCTGGCCTTGATCTCTTCGAAGGCTTGCTTCCTTTCGTCAGTCCACAAGAATTCAGCATTCTTTTTTAGGAGTTCGGCCATGGGCTTGATTACTTGTGCGAAGTCCGGTACGAACTTCCTCACGAAGTTGATTTGGCCAAAAAATGATTGTAGCCCTTTCTTGTCAACTGGGATGGATAAGCGAAGAAGAGCTTCTGCTCTGTCAGGATCCACTGCAAGGCCCTTCTCAGAAATGACATGTCCTAGCAGCTTGCCTTCCTTTACCGCGAAGACTGACTTCTTCGGGTTGATGGAAATGCCGAACTCACGACATCTCTCAAATATTTGCCGCAAGTGGGAGGCATGGTCCTCTCTCTTATGTGAAAATACAGTCATATCGTCCAAATAGATGACAATGACCTTGTTGAGCAGCTCCCGGAACGCCAAGTCCATAGCTCTTTGAAATGTAGCGCCGGCGTTAGAAAGGCCGAAGGGCATGCGCTGATATGCAAACGTTCCCCATTTGGTGGTGAACGTTGTCTTGTGCTGATCTTCGTCCTTTACCCATATTTGGTTGTATCCAGAGAATCCGTCCAAGAGAGAGAACCTCTGTGCTCCAGCAACTACGTGGAGGATTTGATCAATTTGGGGGAGCGGATAATGATCCTTCAGTGAAGCCTGATTGAGGTTTCTGAAATCCACGCAGAGGCGGATGTCTCCATTCTTTTTTCTCACAGGGACCAGATTCGCGACCCAAGATGAGTGCTTGATGGGGTAGATGATTTTGGCCTCCAGCATCTTCAAGAGCTTTGCTTTCATCATGGCTTCAATTTTTGGGTTCATCGCCCTTTGCTTCTGTCGGAAAGGTCTTGCATTATCTTCCAGCTCTATAGTATGCTGGATCATCTCTCTGTCATACCCCTTCAAGTCCTGGTAGCACCAGGCCACAATATCAGGGAACTCTTCGCATAAAGATCTGATCTGCTCCAGTTCCTTTTCAGTGCAGTCTGTCCCGACCTTGATCACTTTTCCAGGTTCCAGTTCCAGGTCCATGTACTGCTTGGGGTCCACTTTGATTCTGTGGGATATGGCTCTATCGTTCTGATCAAAGAGACTCTCTAGAGTAATCAGTCCTTTCGGGACATGATTGTTTTTTAACTGTATCAACCCCTCGTATTGCTCGTCATCAGGGTCTCTACCTTCGATTGTACTTGCTTCGTTTATCAAAAAAGTGACGATATCCTCGTCACAGTCGAACACCTGCCAGTGGGTGTCTTTATCAGGCACAGAAGGCCTGTAGATGGTACGAACCGGCTTCGGCTTCTGGACAGTGTCATCAGCCGGGACGTACCTGGCTCCAACAGACGCCAGAATGTCAGCATGCTTATTCTTCTCACGCGATATGGCTTTGACATTCAAAGAGTCGAATGACTCCATCAGATCCCAGACACGGTTACGGTACGCCTTGAGGTAATGCTTCTTGGAGGCGCACTTATTCGTAATCTGGTTGCACACCAGCTCTGAGTCGCCAAAGATCTGCAAATGTCTTACCCCCAGTCTCTCTGCCTTTCTCAAACCCAAGCACAAAGCCTCATACTCCGCCGCGTTGTTAGTGCAGCTCCAAGCCAGCCTGTAAGTGTAGTCCTTCTGGACTCCGGATGGGGAAACCAGAAGTACACCTGCACCGGCGCCATTTTTGCATCGGGCGCCATCAAAGAACAACTTCCATAGCTTTTCTGGTGCAGGTCCAACCTCCTTCTTTGTTGACTGGTCAAGTCTTTCAGGCTGGGTGACGGAGTAACAACCTTGCTCGGTCTCAATCATGGCATTGAAGTCTAGCAAGGAGAACTCATCCTCCACTTGTAACAGCTCGAGGGCCTCTTCTGCCATATCCACCTCTACCAGTTCTTCAGTTGTCAGCTGAACCATGCCATTCTGCGGCTCCTCTCCGGGTATCTTCTCTACCAGAAATGTGGAAGGCTTTTCATTATAGATCTTCAATCTTCTTCCTTTGAAGGGCACTTCCATATGTGAGTAATCCAGAGACAGATATCCACCCAGCTTCGCAGTGAACTCCCTAGAGAGACACATGCCGAAGTAGGGTTCCAAGTCGACCACAACGACCTCTTGGATGACCACTATGTCGAGGGCTTTATGCAGTCGGATCGGGATATCCTTGATGACACCAACTGTCTTGACAGGGGTGCCGTCTAGCTGCAGCACACCTTGGCTGCTCCTTGTATATTCCATACCAATCTCCTCGCAGACGGCTCTCGGCATGACAGTAGTGGAAGCACCAGAATCCACCATGCAGTTGTGTACTATATAGCCTTCCATCCGCAACGACAGATAGAAAGGAGGTGGCCTGTTTTTCCCGGTAGCAGAAACTGTCAAGGGCTGAGCTAACACAGCAGGCTGCGTCGGCTTTCCATATTTCACGCTTTTCAAGGATTCCTGCAACAGGTCAACTTGCCCTGGGAGCAGAAGAGCCTCGTACATACTTATCTTTGTCGGGGTCCTTTTGAGCTCATCAACTATATTGTAGGTTGAAGTGTCGGCTCCCTCTATCTCTTTCGCTGGCTCATACCTGGTCCGGTATTGCTGCGTGGCTTCGACTCTCTGTCTCTTCGTCAGCGACGGATACCTCAGCTTCTCTTGAGCTTGTTCTTTTGTTTCGGCTAGAGGTTGGGCTGCGGGAGCCTTCATCGCGGGAGCCTTGAGCGTAGGGAACCTCTCTTTGGCTGTAGGAGGCAAAGGTGACTTGTCAGGTGGTAGCCCAGCAGGCTGCGCCCTCTCTCTTCTGGCGTATACTTTCAACGGCTTTGTTTGGGCCGTGGCAGCCTCAATGGGCCTTCTGCCTTCCTTGGTCAAGAGCGACACAGGATCTTCTTCTGGGACTGCAAAGTTGCCTTCATCGTCCAGGATCATGTATGCTTCGTCCTCCATGGCGCTGCCCGCAAGGGTCTGAAGATAATGCTGATGCAGCGTGCAACTCTCCTCTCCATGTGGATCGTTGCATGTGGAGCACCAGTTAACCTGGTCAGAAGTGCCAGGTTGAACCTCATTGGCAGCATTCCTTGCCGGGGGCCTTTGCGCTTGCGCAGCTTGATCTTTTGTTAGCGTCGGGGGAGGATATGGTCTCCTTGGAAGGAACTCCATCTGGGCTTGCTTCTTCTTCATTATTGTCATATCGTTGGAAATAGTATGATAACCAGAGGCCAGAGCCCGTACCTCCTGAAGGATTTTATTCTGAATGTCATTATCAGCGAGCGCCGGCCGGGCCGGCGGAGGTATTGCAGCTAATGGTGGAGGTGCAGAATACGCCGCGTAATGAGGGGGAGCTGGGAGTGCGGGATACTGCGGAGGTGGAGGTGGCGGATTAGGATAATGGATCTGAGGCTGACCATAGGGGTTTATAATCGGTGCTGGATTCCATGGCTGCTGGGGGTGCTGATTTGATGAGGATGGCATTACACCAGACGCCGATGGGTATTGGGATTGAGGGAAATCAGGATAGATGGGAGGCTGCATTCTATGCGGAAGTCTGCCTATAGAGATTATGTCTAATTCTGCTTGTTGGGCAGCTTCGTATAGGGCAGGGAAAGTGTCGACCCGGGCTATCTTGAGAAGTAGGCAAATATCCGAATTGAAAGACCTCAGGTAATAGTGTGCAGCTTGACCCGTCGGAGGTCGCAGTTCGCGAGGTACTCTCTTCCAGGACCTTGCAAACCTTATGTTGAAGTCTGATATCTCCTCTTGCGGGTGGCGTTGGATACTCTGAAACTGATGCAACAATGAAGAGGGGTCGGCAGACTCGTTGCATCCCTTTACGAGCCTGCCTGCCAACTGGGGCCACCCCGTGATAGCTCCTTCTGGCAAAGATCTCCACCAGTAGAGAAGCTTCCCTCTCAGAGAAAGAGCCAATAGACGGGTCTTAACACTCTCACTCGTAATAGAGTGCAGTGCAGCCAAGGCCAAAATGTCTTGGATGTGCTCATATGCCGTTTTCCCGGAGCCATCGTAAGTAGGGATGGATTTCAAGGCAGCGGGGGGCACAACCTCTTGTCCAACTAGAGCCAAGGGCCCTGTGGAGTCAACTGCTGGGAAGAGGTCGTCATCATTTTGTTGGGCAGCCATGTCTTCTTCCTCTCCGGTCGTGTACTCGGTATCAGTGTTGTCCGAAGTTGTAGGTTGCTCTTCAATTTCGGCCTCTTCGACTTCAGCTTCTTCGATCTCGGCTTCGAATTCGTCTATGTGAGCTTGGTAGTCAGCCAGCCTTACGCGCTCTCCAGGAGCGTTGATGTCAATTTCGTAGAGATCAGGCTGGTTTCCCGGATTCCTTGCTCTCCACCTTCTTGTATGCATGAAGGCGCTTGGACCGGTCTCACGGACTCAGAGGATATTCAGGTACTTGCGGAGTCGCCAGGTGTTCTGATTTAACAGCAATGAAGCGAACACCAATGCTTCGATTCTGTTTTGGGTGGGAAACTCCCGTGTCCCACCGGGCGTGCCAGAGAAACTGTTGGTTACGAATCTGCCACTAGGATAGGATTTAGTGTAATGCGCCCTAGATTCGCCTAGCAGATTGAAAGGCCGGAAGGAAGGAATGCCTTCCGTGCCAATCTCCGGAGGAGGCCGGCTTCCTATGTTTTCTCAATTGTTTATCAGCTCAGAGTGCAGGAAAGAAATTATAAATGCAGAAAGAAATATAAATGTATTTGTATTGGGTGGGGAGGATAAGCAGCACAACAACTATCAATCACCACTACTAACGACAATTAAACACAGAATACGTTGCAGAAACTATCAATGTCATTCATCCTATGTATCCTCTACCTTTGCATTCCAGGAATACTTAACTATCAAATACCGATATCCAGATAGCAGAATAGCAGTAAGCAATAACATAAGCAACATGAGGCAGAAATGCTAAGTAAAGGCAGCATACAGAACAAGAACAGTCAATAGAGCCAAGTGTATTTTGTATTCAGAAGCAAACGCACAGCTACAATGGTTCCCTAGCAATATATCCCCCTTCCACCCTTTTACAATGATATTGCCGAGCTATTTATAGCGCAAATTCCCCCCATTACATCATTGGGCACAGGATCCCAGACTTGACAATTAACCGAAGAAGCTGACAAAGTTGACAAAAGCGGCAAAAAGCGGCTGATGTTGACCTCTGCCGGCATGGAATGTGCTTGCGGTAAGGTCCACTTGAAGGATTGGCAGCTACGTGGCGGTGAGGGGATGATGCTCCGAGTCAGCTTGACTGAGGGCAGCTTAAGTACAATAATCCAATTCACGCTCGCACACCACCCGTCACATCTCTGACTCGAATCCCGAGGCTGGACACCTGTCAGAATCTGATAAGGGACAAATCTGCCTTGGGATCTCGTCTCTCTTTCTTGCCCGACTTCGCCCGGAATTGGAGCGCAATCAGACAGCGCAAGGGGGAAGTAGCGCAGTTGGGGAGGCCTCCGTGCCTTAGAAAATTCCTGGGCTGGCTTCAACATTCTGCCCGAGTGCGCACAAGTAAGTGGGCGCAGCCCGACTTCGCTGCGAAGTCGGGTTGCGCACCCAACACTTAGAAATTTCAGGGCTCCACTGATGCCCAGGTGCGCACAGAAATGAGAGCGCACCTCGACTTCGCTGCGAAGTCGGGGTTCGCTCTTATACTTAGCAAAATTCTGATCATCTCTCCGCACTTCGGCTCCCCAAGTGCGCTCAAACTCAAGGGCGCAGCCCGACTTCGCTGCGAAGTCGGGTTGCGCAATACCAATACTTAGTCAATTTTTTGGGGCCTTTTGCTCTCTTGGAGAAATTGACAGGAAAAAGGAAAGGAGAAAGGGGGGGGAATGAAGGGAATGAAACTGATGGAAGGGAAGAAAGGGGATAGTGGAGAAAGGGAGAGAAGGAGGAGGGAAGGGAGAGCAGCATCCTTACAAAAAAAATGAAGACATGGCACCCCGTGCAAAATGTGGCAACAGGAACATTGTGACAATACATTCTTCACCCTCTTCTCCTCCTGGAGGAATTGCCAATGTTAGCAGACCACAAGTATTGAAAATCACAGTAAACATCAGTACCAATGCTGCACTTGTTTAGTTTTAATGTTCAATATGCTCCAAATCCTCCACATCCATGTACTCTGATCTTTATACACCAACACTCACAACTATTGCAAACCTCTCCACAATCTATTTTACAGCCACTGTACTCCATTGTTTTAATTGCACCTCCACTGTTATACATGTCAACTAAACCTAATGGAGCAAATCCAACCCCTGATCCAAAATCCTTAATGGGAGTGATCATGTAGATTTCAAACTCCAGCACATCAAGAGTCAAATCCAGTGCCTTGTTTTTTGTTAGGTGCACTAGGCTTCCTGTTTTATGAGCATATACTGCATGATCTCCATTCTAAGTCTTGTCAACAACCTTATGTAGAAGTTTGACTTTGTTGGAAATATGAGCAAGTTTTGTTGTCATTGATGTCAAGAGGTTGATGTCCAAGTTTCGTCATCATTAATGTCATCAGATGGTTTTTCCACAAGGCAAGGAAGAGGTTCAAAGGAATAGGATATAATATTTATTTTAAATATTATATGCCTAAAAAGGCCTAAACAGATTAAAGACCCAAGGAAGGAGAAGCAGTTTAAAGGAAATAATAATATTATAATATTCCGGGTTACAGGTTGGTTTGAAGAAAAACGAGGGCCAAAGAGTTATCAAATTTTAAATCATCCAAAAGACCCATTTGGCAGATTTTGAAGACTATGGTTTAATTTATTTAAATTTAAATATTTTAACCATAGGTTAAAATTAATTTTTTTTTTTTTTTTTTTTTAAGCGAAAAACCCCTTGCGGGGCCGCCTTGGTCTAAGAGACCACGAACAGGGGGTTCTACACCGTCAAAGTCACCCGGGGTCGCACCCAGCCCTACCCGCACCAACATTATCAATTGGATTTTGGGTACCCAATTCAGCTTTTTGGTAGGGTGGAGATTCGAACCTGGGACCTCCCTTGGAGGATTGCCCTCTCCTCTCCAACTCACCTACAACACCTGGGTAAAAATTTAAATTTAAATAAATAATTAAGGCGCCAAAAGTCTAAATAATTAAATTCGATTTAAAAAATCGAATTGCCTAAGTTCGCCGACGTATTGGACAACATGGCATATAATATAAAAGGGGGTAAAGTTTTATTGAAAAAATTATCCATGCGATTAATGCCCAAAGGTCTAAGTGTTTCGTGCGCCGAAGAGAAAGAGAATTTTGCATGTGTTAAAAGGTTTAGTGGGCAGACGAGGTGTCAAATCGAAGCGAAGTGTCAAACATATCTCGAAGCGCTTGGTAGCGCAGGTGGCAGCCGAGGGCTGCGTTTAGGCGTTGGTTGAGCGCGAGGTCGCGGGTTTGATCCACGCGATCGACTTTTGCAAAGGAGGAAAGCTTGTTTTGTTTGCGCCGTGTCGAAGGAGGCATAAGGTTTAAAGGATAGTCGTGCGTCCTTATTATTTCGTGAGGGCACGTAGCCCAAGTGGTGGACGTGCTTTGCACGAAGGCGCTTGGTGAGGCAAGGTTGGGTGTTCAAATCTTGTCGAAGGTTTTTGTTGGGAAGAATAAAAGGTATGCGCCTCACATTTTAATTTGCCAAGGTTTTGATAATTTGGAAATTGCATAGTGTTGAAATTAAAAGGTAGTTTATGAGTTGTTGAGGGAGATATAAGGGATTATAAAATTAAAATATTTTATTTTGATTTTGGTGGTTAGAATTTATGAAATAGGAGTGATAAGGTGTGCAAGGAATATTATATATTGAATTTTTAAATAAAGCTATATTGTGTTAATTATTTTGAGAGGAGAAATAAGGTGCATAAAGGAATTTATTGTGGAAGTGAATTAATTGAATCTTTGCTAATTATTTCTAAAGTTTGGAGATTATAAGGTGTATTTAAGATTTAACATTTTTGTATGGTGAAATAATCTTGAGGGAAAATATTTGAGTAAAGATTTTTGATATCTAACCTTTGATATTGGCAAAGAGGTTGATTGTGATTGAGATAGGTTTTGAGGTCAAATCTCCATCAAACAAAAGGTATGGGCATATCATCCTTGTGAGTGAAATATTGTTTTGTTGAATGTTGTGAGATGCAAAGTTGGAGTGAAAAGGTTTGTTTGATAAGCATTGTTGGAAATATTTGAGTGAGCCTTCATGTGCATGATTAGGGTTTGTGAAAGAACATGAGTATCATTGTTATGTGAGATTGTTTGATAAGCATTGTTGAAAAGAATTGAGTGAGCCTTCATGTGCATGATTAGGGTTTGTGAAAGAACATGAGTATCATTGTTATGTGAAATTGAGAACTATCTTGAACTAGGATTTGTGAAAGAACATGAGTATCATTGTTATGTGAAGTTGAGAACTATCTTGAGTTAGGATTTGTGAAAAATCATGAGTATCATTGTTATGTGAATTTGGAATCATCTTGAGTCAAGGTTGAGTTCCATAGTGTGAGTTGTTGGAAGCATTGTGAAACACTTGGTTAGGGTTTGTAAGCAAGTTGTGTTTCATTGAATGGATGGTTGAGTGAAGTTGATTGATCATTATTGATTGAGAGCATTGGAGTGATAGTTCAAGATTTGTGAAACAAATTGTTCTTTATTCTAAATTGATTTGAAAGAAAGTTTGGAAGTGATTGAGTATTTTTGTGAGTGTGAAACATATTGAGTCTCTAACCATTCTCTATATGTTTCTGTAAGTTAAACAAGATTCTGAGTGAAACTTGTTTGTGTGATTGAAGAGGTTTTCTGAAAGAGATTAAGTTGAGTTTTGTATGCAAGTATTGCAGTTGTTTGAGTAAGTCCTAGAGGGGACTTAAGGACAGAGTTAAGCAAGCTTTTGTGAAAGCTTGTGGGCAGATTTGAGTAAGTCCTAGAGGGGACTTAAGGACAGATTTGAGTAAGCTTTTGTGAAAGCTTAAGGACAAATTTGTGTGAGCTTTTGTGGAAGCTTACAAGCAGATTTGAGGCAAGTCTTGAAGACTTGTTGAGCATATTGGACAAGTTCTAGTGAGAACTTGTTGAGCAGATTTGAGGCAAGTCTTGGTGAAGACTTGTTGAGCAGATTGGACAAGTTCTAGTAAGGACTTGTTGAGCAGATTTGAGGCAAGTCTTGGTGAAGACTTGTTGAGCAGATTGGACAAGTTCTAGTGAGGACTTGTTAAGCAGATTTGAGGCAAATCTTTGAGAAGACTTGAGAGCAGAGTTGATTGATTGATTTGTTCAAACCTTGAGTTAAGGTTTGGGGCAGATCTAGCAGAGTTGATTTGTGATTGAGTCAAGCTTTGTGTTAAGGCTTGAGGACAGATTTGAGATAGAGATTGAGCAGATTTGTGCTAGACCAAAGGACAGTGTTTAGTGCAGATTTGAGACAAAGATTGGGTAGATTTGTGCTAAACCGAAGGACAATGTTTAGTGCAGATTTGAGACAGAGATTGAGCAGATTTGTGCTAGATCGAAGGACAGTGTTTAGTGCAGATTTGAGACAGAGATTGAGCAGATTTATGCTAGACCGAAGGACAGTGTTTAGTGCAGATTTGAGACAGAAATTGAGCAGATTTGTGCTAGACCGAAGGACAGTGTTTAGTGCAGATTTGAGACAGAGATTGAGTAGAGCTGAGAGCAAGCTTTGGAGGTGACAAAGCAGAGGACAATAGTCTCTAGTGGATAGATATCCTTTAGCCAGGGCAGTGAGGATAGAGGTCTTCTGAGTGAGGACAGAGTCTTCTGTGGAGAGAGATCCACAAGCCAGAGCAGTGGAGGCAGTAAGTCTTCTAAGAGGATCACCAGCCAGAGCAGAGGAGAAGGAGTTCTCCAGTGGATAGAGATCCATAAACCAGCAGGGGGGATTGGTGTCTCCTGTGGATAGGTATCCACGAACTTGATTAGGGGATTGGTGTCTCCTTTGGACAGAGGTCCATAAAAATTGTAATAGGGAAGGATTTCCAAGATATTTGATGAGAAAATTTTAGTGAAAGATTTTCTCCTTGGAGTAGCCCACATTGGGTGAACCACGTAAATTGGTGTCTCTATTGTGTGTGATGTTTTGTGCATTGTTGTGATTACTGCTGTTGATATTGCCATTGATATATTGGATAATATTGTTTGGGAAAGAAAAAGTAAAAAATGGTCTTATATTGTTCACCCCCCTCTCAGTATAAGCTTGTGTTCTTCAGACTTCTCTTCCTTGGACCACCCTGCTCCTTGGCAATTGAAAACCCCCAAAACTCTAGTATGGTTATTCATGTTCCATATTTTGAGAAGGCTTTGCCATCTAAAGTAGGATCATTGAATACGTAGTCCTGTGTAGGTTTGCTAGGTATATATGCTCGCAGAATTGAGCCATTAGGAAGCACAAACTTTCTTAAAATATTGAAGTCATGTTATCTGTTGTCACATTTTGCACGGGGTGCAATGTCTTCAATGTTGTTTTGTAACAGTGCTGCTCTTCTTTTCCTCCTTCCGTTTTTCTCGCTTCTCTCCCTTTCCTTTTCTTTCCCATTCTCTTTCTCTCCCCCTTTTTTCCATGGAGTTCCCAAGTTGATTTTCCAGCTTTCCAAGCAGGTCTATCTCGAAATTGGCTAAGTCCGGGTGCGAAGTTCGCACTTCGCCCGCTTGGTGCGAGCGACTCGCCGCGGCGGCGACTCGCCGCTTTGGTGCGAGAGACTTCGCCCGCTTTGGTGCGAAGTTCGCACTTCGCCCCACCTCCTGGGCGCACCTTGCACTGGCAGACTGACAGGTCAATGCAGAAAAAGGTAAAATGCCGGAGCAGGTCCATATGGCGGCGGACACCGCTGTTCGCCCGTGCGCAGCTTCGACTTCTCAACGGAGCGGGAATGCGCCCTTGACAGTGTGACGTAGGGGAACAAACCCGGAATTTGACCAAGGCTTGAAGGCCTTCCCCGACCGCACTGATTTTTGCACGCATCCCAAGGAGCCCCGATCCCAAGCAAAGATGGATAGATCGCCCTCTAAGGCAGTGCATGTGTCACACGGCATAACCCATCATCGACAAGTGTCCAGCTTCGGGATTTGAACCAAGACTCGCCGACCAAAAGGGATAAGCATGGGCTGCCCGCACCGCCCGCGTTAATAGCCACATTCAAAGCTGATCCGAGGTTTCACCCGCTCCAGCCTACTAGCAAGCCTCGCCGACTTGAAGAATTACCCAAAGACTCCGCCACGTAGCTGTCCGTATTCCAGGAAGACCATGCCGCGGGTACATGCCCACCCGACAAAAGGTCAGCATTTGCAGCTCTTTCGCCGCTTCGTCACCTCATGTTTGATCGGGACTCGTGCCCATTAATGTAATCGGTGGGACTCGGGCTATAAAAGCCCATCTCGAAATTCATTGTAAAGGGTGGAAGGGGAATGTTTGTTAGGGAACCACCGTGCTTATCGTAACCGTGCTTCTGCTTATGAATACAATCAGTATGCCTGGTTCTGTTCTACTATCTTTATTCTTTTATGCTGTCTTTCATTATATGCCTTAGGCCCACCTGTGTCGCTGCTCGTTAATTCACTTTGGCATTTGGCGATCGGGTTCCTCTAGCATTGCTTGCTTAAAGCACCTTCTCGTACTTCATTATTTAAAGCATTCATTATAAATTTGGTAGCAGCTCCATCGCTTGTGTGTGACGTTGCTGGCCCGTATCCGGTGATTGATGCGATCCCCCGCCGTTAGTTCCTTGTAGGGAATGTTTGCTAGGGAGCCATTGAAGCCGTGCGGTTAAACTCTCTACCTAACACATATACCGGCTCGACATCTCTAGGTTTACTTTCTACCCCCGCGTTGTATGTATCCGGTGATTGATACGATCCCCCCGCCGTTAGTTCCTTGTAGGGAATGTTTGCTAGGGAGCTATTGAAGCCGTGCATACGCCGCCGGTGTATCGGAAGTACGCCTAGGTTTTGCAGCTCCTTGTCATGCCTCGTGTTTGTATGCAGTAAGTAGCGGTGATTGGTGTGTTCCCGCATCGTTAGTTCCCCCCCACCAACCTTTGGACATATTTGTATCTCTTCTCGTACATTTGTCTCTTTCCGTTCCTTTATTTCTTTCCCGTTCCCTTTAGCTTAAATCAAGCCCCCCAAAAGGAGCCGGCCTTCTCCGGAGATTGGCTCGGAAGGCATCTCTTCCTTCCGGCCTTTCATGTCGGGGGCGGATCCGGGCGCATTAACCAAAAATCCTTTCCTCATGGCGGATTCGTAACCAACAGCTCTCGCACGACCGGTGGGACGCTTGTCCCACGATTTAAAGAAAGAGTACCCATCCAGGCTTTCCACCTAGCGCAACAGCTTCGCCACGCTCGGCGGAACACGGGTCCCACATCCGACGAGAGATTTTCTCGATCGCCTCCACCGGCGCCGATAGCTTCCCGAGCTCTTGGTGAGACAAGGAAGTTTCTCACCCCCGACGGAATCGAAGCACCGGTGTTCGCTTCATTGCTGTTCCAAATCCGAACACCCGGCGACTCGCACGAACAAATCCTCTCGAGTCTAGAAGACCGGTCCGGTCACCTTCATGCACACGAGAAGGTGGCGAACAAGAAATCCGAGAAGCCCGCCCGAGTTCTACGAACTAGACATCCACGCCGAGGCGAGATACCCAGCCGGGCCGATCCGCGAGCTCATTTCGACGAAGCCGAAGCCGAGGCTCGGAAGAGCCGAGTACGAAGTAGAAGAGGCCGAGGAAGAGGAAAATCCTCGTATCCTCGGAAAGTACCGATACCGAGTACACAACCGACGGCGGAGAAGAAGAAGAAATGGCTGATCAACAGCCGAATGACGATGATCTCTTCCCGGCGGTGGACTCCTACAGTGGCCTTTGGCCCCGATCGGTCGCCAAGCCGTGCCCCCGCCGCTTTAAAGTCTATTCCCACATACGACGGCTACGGTAAGACGGCGTACGAGCACATCCAGGACATCCTTGCCCCGGCCGCACCGCATACCATCACCGATGAAAGTGTGAAGACCCGTCGCCGGCCCTTTCCCCGAGGGGAAAGCTTCTCTACCGGTGGAGATCGCCGCGTAGGGATCCATCACCGGGTGGCCCCGCCTGCCAGGAGGCTCGTAAAAGGATGCAACGAGTCCGCTGATCCTACCTCTCTACCGCATCGGCTCCAAGCAATCCGCAGGCATCCTCAAGAGGAGGTGTCCGATTTTAACATTAGGTTTGCGAGATCCTCGGAAACGGGTACCTCGCGAACTTCGGCCTTCACCGGCATGGCCGCTCACTACTATCCGAGGTCCTTCAACTCGGACATATGCCCGCCGCCGAAGATCGCCCGAATTGACGAGTTCCCTGCACTGTACGAAGCTGCCCAGCAAGCTGAAGCTGACATTATCTCCATCGGCAGGCTTCCGTCCAGAGTGCAGGAGCCGATTCATCCCGACTTTCCAAGATCGCAATATCCTTCTGCTTCTGGTGGTGTGCCGTCTACTTCAGGGCAGCAGCCCCAGCCGCAGTGGAATCCGGCGCCGGTCGTAACTCAATACGGCCCGCCCCGCTTGCATTACCCTCATCCGCCTCCTCCCGCTCCGCATTTTCCAGCGCTTCCTCGCTCCCCCGCAAGATGCGTCTTATTCTAACCCTCCTCCATTCGCCGCTTTGCCTCCACCGGCACAGTTGCCGCCTCCCGAAAGCAGGATCCAGAACACGATTCTACAAGAAGTGCGGGCTTTGGCCTCCGGATATCATGCCATGTCCAATGACATGACAGCTATGAAAAAGAAGCAGTGCCCAAATGGACTTTGCTCCTAGAAGGCCGTATGCGCCGCCGGCATTGACAAAAGATAAAGCCCCGTAAAACCAACCGCAGAGGCGTCCGCCTCCGAGAAATGCCGCTATAGATGACCCACCCGGTCCTCCCCGACCAGGTCAACCGGTGCACTACTTGCAATGACCCGCATTCGGAGGAAGATTGCACTTTGCACCAAGCACTACATCCGCACCTTGGCCGGCAAAGACTATAGAAGATGATGAGCCGTACATGATCTTGGACGGTGAGGCCAATTTTGCCCTGCCAGAAGAGAACCCAATGACGCCCGCCAAGGAAGAAAAGAAAGTCGCGGACACGGCTAAACCTTTGCAGGTATACACGAGAAGAGAAAGACCGCAGCCCAATGGGCTGCCACCGTACAAGCGGCTGTGGCCTTACACAGCCTCAGAGAAGGCATCCAAAGATAAAGCTCCCGCTAAACCTTCTCCAAAGAAAGACCGCCGCTGTTCCAGCCTAAGCCTCCAAAGAAAGGCCCCAACTCCCGCTAAGCTCCCCGTACTTCAGCCCCCACCGAAACAAAAGAACAAGCTCAGGAGAAGCTGAAGTACCCGTCTCTGACCAAGAGACAACGAGTTGAGGCAACCCAACAGTACCGGACCAAGTATGAGTCGGCTAAACCAACAGAAGGAGCTAGTACCTCGGGCTACAAAGATTGTAGACGAGTTAAAGAAGACTCCCGCCGTAATCAGCATGTACGATGCCCTTCTCGTCTCGTGCCGTAGATCCGTCGCAAGAATCACTAAAAAACATGAAGAACGGCAAGCGATGCACCGCTGTCCCGGTTCAACCTTTGACAGCCTCCACCACCGGGAAGAACAGACCGCCACCCTTTTATCTCTCTTTGCGGATGCAAGGGCACATAGTTCACAACCGCATGGTGGATTCTCGGTGCTTCCTCGACCGTGATGCCGAAGGCCGTCTCGCGATGAGATCGGGATGGAATACACGCGGAGCAGCCAAGGTGTGCCGCAATTAGACGGCACCCCCGTCAAGACAGCTTGGTGTCATAAAGGACATCCCTATCCGGCCGCACAAAGCTCTCGACATTGTGGTCATCCAAGAGGTCGTGATTGTTGACTCGGAGCCTTACTTCGGCATGTGTCTCTCTCGGGAGTTCACCGCGGGTTGGGCGGGTACCTGTCTCTAGACTACTCGCACATGGAAGTGCCCTTCAAAGGAAGGAGACTAAAAATTTTCAATGAGAAGCCTTCCCCTTTTCTAGTAGACAAGATACCCGACGGAGAGATGGACTGCATGGTCCAGCTTGTCAGAAGAAGAACTGGTGACAGTAGAACTGACCGAGCAAGCTCTCGAAGTGCTACAGCTAGAAGACGAGTTCTCGTTGCGGGATTTTAATGCCGTAATCGGGACAGAGCAGTGCTGTTATTCCATTAAGCAGCCCGAGGAGCTTGACGTGTCCGTTGCGAAGGAGGTAGGACCTGCACCCGAAGAGCTGTGGAAGCTTTTCTTTGACGGCGCCCGTTGCAAGAATGGCGCCGTGCAGGGGTCCTCCCGGTTTCTCCAACCGGAGTCCGGAGGGACTATGCCTACAGAGCCGGCCCGGAGCCGTACTAACAACCCGGCGGAATACGAAGCCCCGTGCTTAGGTCTCGCGAAAGGCGGAAAGGCTCGGAATCAAGCATCTCCAAATTTTCGGAGATTCGGAGTTAGTGTGTCATCAAGTTACGAATAAATGCGCGTCTAAGCATCACTATCTTAGAGCGCACCGCAATCGGGTCCTGGGACCCGATGGAATCGTTTGACTCATTGAACGTTAAGGCAATATCGCGTGAGAGAAACAAGCACGCGGATATTCTCGGCGTCTCGTTGGAGCCAGTGCACGTTCCGGCCGAAGACGTCGTCCGTAAACCGAAGCCGGTCCGCACCATTTACTGTGCCTTCGTGCTCGATAGGGATACCTTCTCGGCAGTGTATTCAGCCGTGGACGAGGAGATCGTCACATTCCTGGTTAACGAAGTGTGTGTAATCGAAGGTAGAGACCCTGATGACGAGCAATATGAGGGGTTGATACAGTTACGGAATAATCACGTCCCAAAAGGACCGATTACATTAGAAAGTCTCTTTGATCAGAATGACAGAGCAATATCCCACAGATCAATGTAGACCCGAGGCAGTATGCTGACCTGGAGCTCGAACCTGATAAAACCATCAAGGTCGGAACAGACTGCACGTCGGAGGAGCGGGTGCAGATTAGATCACTGTGCCAGGAGTTCCCCGACATCGTGGCCTCGGTGCTACGAAGATTTGAGGGGGTATGACAGATCTGTCATCCAAAGATACCATCGAGCTAGAGGATGGCGCCAAGCCGTTCCGACAAAAGCAAAGGGCCGTAAATCCAAAGGTTGAGGCCATGATGAAGACCGAGCTCTTGAAGATGCTGGAGGCCAAGATCATCTACCCCATCAAACATTCATCCTGGGTCGCGAATCTGGTGCCCGTGAGGAAAAAGAATGGCGACATACGTCTCTGTGTCGACTTCAGAAACCTAAATCAGGCTTCCCTCCGGGACCACTATCCGCTTCCCCAAATCGACCAAATTTTGCATATCGTTGCTGGAGCCCAGAGATTTTCACTTTTAGATGGATTTTCCGGCCACAACCAGTATTTGGGTTAAAGACGAAGACCAAGGATAAGACGGCGTTTACCACGAAGTGGGGGACGTTCGCCTATCGCCGCATGCCGTTTGGCTTATCCAATGCCGGTGCCACGTTCCAAAGGGCCATGGACCCGGCCTTCCGAGAGCCGCTCAACAAGATTATTGTCATCTATCTTGATGACATGACTGTTTTCTCTCACCGACGAGAAGATCATGTTTCGCACCTGCGGCATATATTTGAAAGTTGTCGAGAATTCGGCATCTCTATAAACCCGAAGAAGTCTGTCTTCGCGGTAAAGGAAGGAAAGCTGCCGGGACATGTCATCTCCGAGGAAGGCCTCGCCATTGACCCCGACAGAGCACAAGCCCTCGTTCGCTTGCCGCCCCCACCGATAAAAAAGGTCTGCAGTCCTTCTTCGGTCGATTAACTTCGTGCGGAAGTTCATTCCGGACTTCGCACAGTGATCAAGCCTATGGCCGAACCGTTGAAGAAAGATACACCTTACGAATGGATTGATGAGAGAGAGCAAGCTTTCGAGGAAATCAAGGCTCGAATTGCGCAAGCTCCGGTGTTGACAAACCCGGACTACTCCAAGGACTTCATCCCGTATGCAGTGGGAGAACCCGAAAGTTACGCCGCAGTCCCGACTCGTAAGGGAGACGACGGTGAGGAGCGCCCCATTGCGTTCCTAAGCCAAGTGATTCTCGCCACACGAAGAGAAGTACAATTTTATAGAGCGGCATGTCCATGCGGTCATGAAGTCCCTTCGAAAGCTCATGCACTTTGTCTCCAAAAGTAAGACCACCGTCTTTGTGATTCACCCCGATGTTCGCAGCTTCATCTTGCAAGGGGAACCGGGTCACAAGAGAGCGGGATGGATTGCCAAGATCCAGGAGTTTGACATCGAAGCACGGCCCACCAAGCTTATCAGAGGCCGAGCCTTGTGTCAAGAATTGGCCCGAAGCGCTGTAGCCGGCATCTCCGCATGTAAGTGGGAGGACACAGCGACACGCGTCTACCTAGCCAACTCCTTATCGGAGGGGAGTGATTGGACAAATGAACTGGTGAGATACTTCTACACCGGAAGATGTCCTGATCACCTGAACGCCTCACAACGAAGGAGATTTCGGCTAGGTGCACTAAGGTACACTCTTCGCCCCGAGGGGCTTTACTTCAAAAACATTGACGGCATCCTGTTGCGGTGCGGCCATAAAATCCGACCAGCCTAGGATCCTCGGAGACTTTCATTCCGGGGATGCCCGGGGGTCACCATTCTTCAAGGCCAACGGCCTTAAAAATAATAAGGGCCGGATACTATTGGCCCACTCGCTCGCAGCACGCGTATGCGGTCCGTGCCAAGTGTGATCAATGCCGAGGTATGCCGGCCGAAACGTAAAAGCACCCCCGCCCCTTCAATCGATTCAAGCCGAAGCTCCGCTCCAAAGAATGGGGTCCGGACTTCATTGGGGTGATTTCTCCTAACTCCTCCGCCGGCCACAAGTTTATTCTCACACCCATCGACTATTTCACACGGTGGACGGAGGCGATCCCGACCAAGAACGCCGACCAAGAAACGGTCATCGTGTTCATTGAGAGCCCGATTACCCGCTTCGGGGTTCCGTAGTCGATTGTGACAGCATAACGGTCCGGGATTTGTAGGCGCTGTACTCACGGAGTACACCAGCGGCCTTGGCATCTATCACAAGATGTCTTCTAATTACTACCCGCAGGGGAATGGCCTTGCCGAGTCTACTAACAAGAACCTCCTGAAAATTCTCCAGAGGACCATTGAAAAAAATAAGCGGACTTGGCACTTGCTCCCCGAACCGGGCGCTATGGGCGGACAGAGTTGCGTTCAAGAAATCCCTCAAGACGTCCCCCTATGCGCTCGTCTATGGCAAGCAAGCCGTTATGCCATCACACATTGAAATCCCCGCCCTGTGGATGATTGACGAAGACAGGAGCAGCGGAGACCCGGTAGACGACAAGTTGTGCCAACTCCTGCAGTTGGAAGAAGACAGAGAAAGTGCATACCAGGCCTTCGCCGATCACATTGCAGCCACTAAAGGCTGGTTTGCCAAAGGCACCACTGCCCGAGTTTTCGAAGTCGGGGACCTGGTGCTGAAGTGGGACTCATACAAGGCAAAACCGGGTAATCATGGAAAATTTGATGCTCTCTGGGGAGGGCCCTTATCGATTGCCCGGTGAATCGGCTCAATGCCTACATACTTTCGGATATGGAGGGTCGGCTCCTCCCCATCCCCGTCAACGGGTTCCACTTGAAGCTTTATCGCTCGTTGAAGGCGCCCGAGTGGCCCTTCCCCGTAAAAATTTTGCCTTGTGTTTTTATTTTTCCCCGCATGTATAGTTTCCAGCTTTAGCATTCAGCTTTATTTTTCCTTCTTTGAGCTTAAATGCGGCATGGGAGAGAAAGACAGACTTCGCAACGAAGTCTGTCGTTGCCCCGCAGGAGGGGCGAAGTTCGGCTATGCAGAAAAAGAAAGGAGAAAAAGAGCAAAAATCGACTAAGTGTTGACCGAAGTCCGACTTCGCAATAAGCCTGACTTCGGCCCAGCCGAATTGCGAAGTTTGTCCGAGAAAAGCTGAAGCAGACTAAAGTCCGCACTGCGCAACCCTTCGTGCGAAGTACGCACTACGCGCAAAGTTTGTGCGAGTACGAACTTCGCACCGAAGTCCGACTTCGGCCAGCGCCCGTGCGGGTGCGCGCCGCGCTCAACACTTGGGCGAAGTGCGAACTCGCGCAGTTCGCACTTCGCATCAAGTTTCGGCCGAAGTCCGAACAAAGCGCGCCGCCCGTGCGAAGTCCATCTAAAGATCAAAGGCGGCAAAGACCCGGATCGCGCCCAAACCTTGGGCGCACTTAAAAACAGAGGTAGAACAGCTCAAGCACGCGCTCGCGCGAAGTTCGTACTTCGCCGCTTTGTGCGAGTTCGTACTTCGCCCGAAATTGGCGAAGTCCGACTTCGCCGGCGAGGTCGGGCCGTGCCCAACTTCGGCGGAGTCCGGCCGCGCCTAGTTTTCCGGGCAGTATTGGGACGCGGTTTAAAAAATAATAAAAAATTCAAAAACCCCAAGCTGGGCCCAAGGCGCGTTTGCACTTGTTTTAATGTGGGTTTCCGCACCGAAGGTTTTGTCTTGATCGGCGTGCCCAAGTGGTGGCAGCAACGTCAGCCCATGGTGCAGCCCCCAACGCTGAGTTAATGATTGCGCGTTTTTCAAGCGAAAACGCAACTAAAAAGCAAGGCACGGCTGCCGGGGCGCGTCTTTTCCTAAACGTTCTCCTGCGCGGCCACCAAGGGTTTTAACTCAGCCGACCTACCCCTCCTGCGTTGCATTAATGGCGCTGTTTTTATCTAGAAAAGGGGGTCGAATCATGCCAACATTCCGCATTGCAGAGATTATTCCTCGGACAAAGGCTAATTATTCTTCCGATAGCGAAATTTGTTGCGCATGACTCGAACCTGTCATTATTGCTGACCCGGAGAGATGGACAAGGGAAAAATGCCTGTGTCAGCGCAGTCCGGCGGAAGCAGCGAACCAGGCGATTTGCCGCGGCCAGAGTTTTCAAAGGCGATCCTCCGCCAGAGAAAAAGTCAAAGGCCCGGACGAAGAAGGTACAGCGTGGGCAATCCCCACCACCTCCGGTGAATTACCCGGGCAGATATGTGGACGGCTCGTTTTCCATGAGCCTAACTCACCGAGAGCGAATGTGGAGAGCCGGGTCGACAAGGTTTCGCCCTCCCATCATTTTGGAGCGGCGTACAAATCAAACCTCTTCGTATTCATGTGCCCTCCCGTCCACCAATGCCCGGAGCCGATAGACTTAATTGTCGACACTATAAACCAGCCTTCCCGGCAAATCTGCAGCCCAGCGGCAAACCCTTGTTCGCACCGCGCAGGGAGACCGTGGCAGCCGCCTTTCGCCCTGTGGCTGGAGTACGACTCCGGCACCATCCTCGAAAAATCAATTTGGGCGAACAAGCGGGACGTTTCACGCACACCAAGCGAATGAGGGATTTCCTCAATTCGTAGCCGAGCGCCCGCTTCCAGCTCGGACAATGGCCGACCGGCCCCATGCCTTTGGTAAAATTTCGTAGCAAGTATCTATATACCATCTTGGCATGGATCCTCGGCCGCGACTCCGATGAGCCGGGTACACCCGTACCACCCGGCGCCGCGCAACGCCTCCCGTGTGGAGAATCTTACGAACCAGCGGCGCAATGGAGCGGAAAACGCCCCATCTCTTTCGATCGGGCAGACCGGTCGGCTTACGCCATTCATTCCACCGTCGAAGATCCAGAAGCGCCAGTCAACCAATTTTCGTTTCAGTTCCGTTCTGGTCTGGCTTTGTTTGTACCATCTGCACCCCCAAATGCCGATCCTGAACCTGAAGAAGGTTAACGAGAAGGGAGAACCCCAGCCCGTCTATAACTGGACGGATGACTTATACCGGAAAGGGTCCTACTACAAGTTCAACTTCAACTTTCCGGGGATTCGCCATGTCAGTCTTCACCGAAAGTGAAATCCCCCGTCCCCCGAGAGAAATGACGAGTGCTTTGATAAACCGAAGCTCGGGGACGTTTCAGACCGACGCAGGGGATTGTGATCGGAATCCACGGATTCAAGGGCAAACCCTATTTGCTGCCCTATTGGTGCTCGTAGCATCCGCTCGGGATGGAAGTTGCCCGACGTATGTACTATGTGGAAGAAGAGTTTGGCCTAGGGAAGAAAAGAGGACAGATTTTTCAATATCCTCTTTCCCGGGCCAATGTTGAGATTATCGAGGTAGGACAACATGTCTACCTAGAGCAAGCGCTGTCCCGGATTGGCCTCGGTTTTGATGCCGCAGTCACTGGAAGTATGACCCTCATGGGATAAGGGGAAAGTTTGCACATCCGTGCCCCCGGGACATAACCGAAGATAGATGCGACGTGGTCCATGTGGACCTTGACTCGGAGATTGAATTAATGGAAGCTTCTCCCCTTGGCAGGATTTCTACCGCGAGGAGGTGACATATGACCCCAAGAGAAACCGGGACCATCACTTCTCATCTCCAGTGTTCAAAAAATTTCTGTCCAAGATTGCAGTGCCTTAACCGGTCTAAAGAAAAGATTATTGAATGCCGGAAAATGAGATGCCGCACGCAAAGACGATAAATCCACAAGGAGAAACCCGGCCGTAGATGACGACTTCTCGGTTCTCTATGACCAAGATCATGACAACTCGGCGGCCGTTCGCATATCAAGGTTACGTTCCCCGAGGCCCCTTTGAGGATTATAAAAGTGGGTCTCCTCCCAAACAGCTTGTACACTTCGGCAATCGCGCCGCCGGCCCAGCAAGTACCCGAGCCGATCCAATGCAGCTCGTGGCTCCTAAGGCGGCGCCCGAAAAGGCGAAAAAGTTAGCCGAGGCGGCGCCCGAGGCACTTCCTCGTGCAAGAAAAGCACCAAGACCGCCGTAACGCAGACCGGTTGCGGCACCTTCGCAAGTCAAACCCCGGCACAAGTTTACCGTGGGAGCATCGCCGCCGTCGCACCTCGCTTCGCCTCCTTCCCCCGATCCGACAGCTTGTTCCGTAAGAAAAGAAGCGGAGGAGAGTTGAGAAAATCAGCGACCTAGCCTCGATAGTGCAGCAGCCGGCCGCAGAGCCGCAGCTCGCGTCCCGCCACCGCAGAGGCGCCTTTGGGCAGTCCCAAGCCGCCCGCCGAGACAATAAGAGAAGACATTCACCCGAGATCGGCTCGAGCGGAGCCCGCAGTACGTTTGCTGTCCCCGTCTCTCTAGTCTCACCCGCTCTACTTCCACTCGCCCCCCGCTCAACTGGGCGAGCCATGACCACATCCTCCTCCCCCGTCTCCGCGTCCTTCTAGCGGTCCCCATTCTTTCGACTCGCCTTGCTCGTAACCCTAACGTCTCTCTTTCTCTCAGCACAACTCCAAACCCTTCGCCCAAGGTTAGTGCTGAGGCTGTCCATTCACCATCACATCCTCCGCCTCGCCCGCTTCAAACCCTCACAAGGTCGCCCTCTCCCATTTCTCGTTTCCCGGTCGCCCCCACAAGCGACCGATTCTTCCAAGGTCTGTCCGGTTCCTCCTGATCCCATCCCCGCAGGAGAGACGTCTCAGCAGATCCCTAGGCTGGGGGAACCAGATTTTATGGACGACCTCCAGAACTCAGATGACTTGCCCCTGGCAACGAGAGCCGTAGAGTATTCTGTCTCTTTCCGCCAAGACCTGAAGCGGAGGAGACATGAAGAGATAGCCGCCCGGGCAAAACGCGCAAAGTATGATTTCGGAAGGAGAGTGATTACAACGGAGAAAATAATCCCAATAGTGAAGAAGCCTCTCCGAGAAATGACTAAGGCGGACTATGTGCTCCATACAAAGGAGAAAAGCTTTGACGACATTGATAAACAAGATGAGATTCGTACGATCATGCGCAAAGTCGACAATCTCTTTGTCAAGAGTCCGGAGGAGCAGAAGAACTTTTGCGTTGCAGACAAAGTAAGGCAACTTGAAGAGGACCTATCTAGGTCCACCGAGCACCGGAAGCGGCGCGGCGAGAAACAGATGAATTCAAAGCCCAGCCTAGCCGCTTCTCAAAGAACAGAGCCGCAACCGAAAAGAAAGCAGCCTCTGAGCAGATTTCTCACCTCCAGGAGTCTTTGAAGCAGCACAGTCGCAGCCTTGCAGTAAAAACATCTCAAGCGGCCGTCTTTTCAAAGACAAAAGTTAAGGAAATGAGGGCTGGTTTGCCGAGGGAATGCAAGCCCCATACCTTTAAGGCGATGGCAGTCCCGGACTTCGCATCCAGGATTCAAGAAGTTTCCGCCCAGGGAAAGCCTCGTGGGTAGAGGAGGCCGAGCGCCGTGCAAAGCAATGGCCGGACCTCGGCGATAAACCTTCAGAGCGCGAGCGCGACGGCGTCCTTTTTTCCCCCGTGTCCTCATTCGCCGCAGAATGGGCAGGTGCAAGGGTGACCTTGCACAAATATTTTAGAAAAGTTGAAGAGGTGAGAGGGCTGCACGAATGCTTGATGCATTCGGGCATGAAAAAGATATCCGTCGGCCCCCTTTCACGCTCTTGCAGAACTTGGGTGTCCAGGTTTTGTTGAGAATGGCGAGCTCCTTACCCTAGATCGGGTAAAGAAGAATTGGCAGTCCTTTGAAGCAGATACAGCTGAAATTGATAGCTGGACAGAGCCAATTCAAGACAGTCAGGTCACTCAGATGGTGTCCAGATATTCCAGGATCCGCTCCTATTTTCAGGAGTTAGAGAAAAGATACCTCACCATCGACCTGCACGCGGTCGCTGCGTTTCACGGAGCATTAGAAGACATAGCTGACCGCAAGCCATTCGAAGCGGAAGCCTGGCGCTCACCCCAAGAGGCATACACTCGCATGTGCGAGGCGTAGCTGTGAAATGGAGACCTTTCGTAAGGAGATACCGATGAGGCGACCGACAAAGATGAATCAAGAACAGCTTGCCGCAAGGAGAACAGCTTAGAGCAGAAAAGGCAGTGGGAGGCAAGTTCCTCTCGCACCCAAAGAATGAAGGCATGGATTCTTTGCGCCGAGGCGAGCTCGACACCCCGCGAGCCGCCATAAATGTTGTCACATTTTTGCACGGGGTGCAATGTCTTCAATGTTGTTTTGTAACAGTGCTGCTCTTCTTTTCCTCCTTCCGTTTTTTCTCGCTTCTCTCCCTTTCCTTTTCTTTCCCATTCTCTTTCTCTCCCCCTTTTTTCCATGGAGTTCCCCAGCTTGATTTTCCAGCCTTTCCAGCAGGTCTATCCGAAATTGGCTAAGTCCGGGTGCGAAGTTCGCACTTCGCCGCTTGGTGCGAAGCGCACTTCGCCCGCTTGGTGCGAGCGCCGCCGCTTCGCCCGCTTTGGTGCGAAGTTCGTACTTCGCCCCACCTCCTGGGCGCACCTTGCACTGGCAGACTGACAGGTCAATGCAGAAAAAAGGTAAAATGCCGGAGCAGGTCCATATGGCGGCAGACACCAGTGTTCGCCTGTGCGCAGTTCGACTTCTCAACGGAGCGGGAATGCGCCTTGACAGTGTGTACGTAGGGGAACAAACCCGGAATTTGACCAAGGCTTGAAGGCCTTCCCCGACCGCACTGATTTTTGCACGCATCCCAAGGAGCCCCGATCCCAAGCAAAGATGGATAGATCGCCCTCTAAGGCAGTGCATGTGTCACACGGCATAACCCATCATCGACAAGTGTCCAGCCTTCGGGATTTGAACCAAGACCGCCGACCAAAAGGGATAAGCATGGGCTGCCCGCACCGCCCGCGTTAATAGCCACATTCAAAGCCGATCCGAGGTTTCACCCGCTCCAGCCTACTAGCAAGCCTCGCCGACTTGAAGAATTACCCAAAGACTCCGCCACGTAGCTGTCCGCATTCCAGGAAGACCATGCCGCGGGTACAGCCCGACCCGACAAAAGGTCAGCATTTGCAGCTCTTTCGCCGCTTCGTCACCTCATGTTTGATCGGGACTCGTGCCCATTAATGTAACGTGTGGGACTTGGGCTATAAAAGCCCATCTCGAAATTCATTGTAAAGGGTGGAAGGGGAATGTTTGTTAGGGAACCACCGTGCTTACCGGAACCGTGCTTCGCTTATGAATACAATCGTATGCCCGGTTCTCGTTCTACTATCTTTATTCTTTTATGTCTGTCTTTCATTATATGCCTTAGGCCCACCCGTGTCGCCGCTCGTTAATTCACTTTGGCATTTGGCGATCGGGTTCCTCTAGCATTGCTTGCTTAAAGCACCTTCTCGTACTTCATTATTTAAAGCATTCATTATAAATTTGGTAGCAGTCCCATCGCTTGTGTGTGACGTTGCTGGCCCGTATCCGGTGATTGATGCGATCCCCCGCCGTTAGTTCCTTGTAGGGAATGTTTGCTAGGGAGCCATTGAAGCCGTGCGGTTAAACTCTCTACCTAACACATATACCCGGCTCTGACATCTCTAGGTTTACTTTCTACCCCCGTCGCTGTATGTATCTCGGTGATTGATACGATCCCTCGCCGTTAGTTCCTTGTAGGGAATGTTTGCTAGGGAGCTATTGAAGCCGTGCATACGCCGCCGGTGTATCGGAAGTACGCCTAGGTTTTGCGCTCCTTGTCATGCTCTCGTGTTTGTATGCAGTAGTAGCGGTGATTGGTGTGTTCCCGCATCGTTAGTTCCCCCCCACCAACCTTTGGACATATTTGTATCTCTTTCTCGTACATTTGTCTCTTTCCGTTCCTTTATTTCTTTCCCGTTCCCTTTAGCTTAAATCAAGCCCCCCAAAAGGAGCCGGCCTTCTCCGGAGATTGGCCCTAAGGCATCTCTTCCTTCCGGCCTTTCAATGTTGGTTCGCGGGTCCAGGGCGCAATAACCACAAAATCCTTTCCTCATGGCAGATTCGTAACCAACATTATCTAGGTTCATCATTGACATATACTCCACAACCTCCAATAGCCCGAGCTGCTGCATGGAATTCTGCAGCAGGATGTCGACTCTGCTATCATCCATGGAAGATACAACAGATGTTAAGAATCTCCTTTGTTTTGATACCAATTGTTAAGATCCTCCTTTCTCATCCACAAGAATTAGTACTAAATTGTAGAAATATTAAAAACTGTATCGCTCAATGAATATAAAAGCATTCACGGATATGCTGAAAAAAAAAAAAAAAAAATTCAAGAACAACTCATATAAGATGAAACATGTAAATTACTTTAGTTTATTCAAAATATAAATCAAACCCTTGAGTTAAGGCAACACCGTACAATGCTTCTTATTGGAAGGAAGCCACTCCACACTATCTCTAGGCTTCACGAGCCAAGACTATTACAAGAATACTAGATCTCCAATTCATGCTTACAATGGCAATATCCCCCCTTTTTTATAACCATCCTCTTATGCTATTTTGGGTGAAGTCATAATCCTTTCCTTATCCCATCCATTATTAATTTTCTATAAATAGATCTTGGGCTATTTTTAGCCAATATAATTTATTTATGGCTCATCCCAACTATACACTATAGTTGGGTTATTTATAGCTCATTCCAACTATACAATACAATGTTATATTATTAAGTACCTATTTTGGGTACCTAACATACAATACAATATTATATTATTAAGTACCTATCTTGGGTACCTAACATTCCATTCCCCTTACAAAATGTTTTGCCCTCGAAACATAAAAAGAGAGTAAATAATATGATCTTCTGAGCGTTGCCGTGAATTGGTACCGATTTCGATCATCCATCCATCCTAGTGAAACTTTGATTGGTGGTGGTCTTTGTTGATGCCGATATGCCATTTTGCCATTTGAATAATTGGAAGTAATCCTTTGGTTCCATATTAGAGGCATCTTGCTGGTAATAAATATCACTCTTTTTATCCATTTTTGCTTGCTTTTGCCACTTGAGTATAAAAAATTGCTTTGTGGGCTCCACACTTCTGTTGCTCTTCTCTGGTAACTCGAATGATGGGTCCATTTGTTCCTTGATGCCGTTTCACCACTTTGTAAACTAAAATCACTATGCTTTCTTTGCCAAGCATTGCCATACTTGGTGCCCTTTTGATTCCATATAGAACCATAATATTGTTGCCTTAGGCCATGCCTCCAAGATTGTTGCCACTCTTGGTGGTATGGATGGTGATATGCTGCAACCTTAACTTGATGTTCTACCTTCTTTGTCTCCACATTTTGCTCCTCTATTTTAAATTCTTCTGCATGATGTTCTCTCATGTGCCCTTTGTTTGATGTGTCCTTGTGTTCTTCTATGTCTTTCAGGGACTTTGTTGCTATTTTTCCCATGGACTTTGTTGTTGCTATTTCTTCCTTGGACTCTGTAGCTGTTACTTCTTTCTTGGATTCTGTTTCAAGTTTTGATGCTTCTTCCTCAATTTGTGTCACTACAATAGTTTCTTGTTTATCTTCGGATCCCTGCCTCTTACACTGAGAAATATCTTGCGTTATTATTTTCTTTTTCCTATACCAAAACTTCATGAACTTCTTTTGTACATTTATATTAACAGTACCCAAAGAATTTAACCAAAGATTACCAACAACAATATCTGTATCATCCAACAACTAATAAATTCTTCCCACAAAAATGCTTGTAGAAAAATCTAGATTCATAAATGTTGTCCATTGATACCATAGAAGGGCTTTAGATTCAAAATTAACAGATGCCATTGAGATCCATAAATGTTGCGGAACATTGTGAAGCTTGAAATATTGCTGTGCCCGACACAACCAATCATCTGGGTCCTTCCCATTAAACTTTGGAAAATCTAAATTTTGTTCCAAATCTTTTTGAGCTCCTCTAGTTCTTGCAGTTATGTATTCTTTTATTTTTTATTTTTACCGACTGCTAACGGCCTGTGGACTATGTATTTCTTGCGCACAACTGTTAACAGCCTGCTCTCTCTCTCTTTTGCACACAATTTAACTTTTAATGGCTTGTAGACTATGTACTTCCGACAACTAATAACAACCTGCTTGGTGGACTTTTTTTTGTTATGGACTGCTACTAAACTACGGACTTTTCACTTTTTTTTTTAATGAACTGCTTTCAAACTGCAAACTCTTTTTTTTTTTTGTGGATTGTGACTAAATTGCAGACTTCTCTCTCTCTATTTATTTTTAACGACCTGCCACTTTTGGACTGCTACCAAACTACAGACTTCCTTTTTTTTTCAAATTTTTGCCAAACTACAAACTTTTTTTTTTTTTTTTAAACGAATTGTCACTTTCGGACTGCTACCAAACTGTGGACTTTGAAATAATTGAAGCTTCTACAGTGGAACATGGCCCTAGAAAGTGCTTTGAAATAATTGAAGCTTCTACAAGGCGACACGCCCTTGGAAAGTGCTTTGATACCAATTGTTAAGAACCTCCTTTCTCATCCATAGGAATTAGTACCAAACTGTAGAAATATTAAAAATTGTTTCGCTCAATGAATATAAAAGCATTCACGGATATGCTGAAAAATAAATAAATAAATTCACGAACAACTCATATAAGATGAAATATGTAAATTACTCCAATTTATTCAAAATATAAATCAAACCCTTGAGGTAGGGCAACACCGTACAATGCTTCTTATTGGAAGGAAGCCACTCCACACTATCTCTAGGCTCCACGAGCCAAGACTATTACAAGAATACTAGATCTCCAATTCATGCTTACAATGGCAATATCCCCCCTTTTTTATAACCATCCTCTTATGCTATTTTGGGGGAAGTCATAACCCTATCCTTATCCCATCCATTATTATAATAATTTTCTATAGATAGATCTTGGGTTATTTTTAGCCAATATAATTTATTTATGGCTCATCCCAACTATACACTATAGTTGGGTTATTTATAGCTCATTCCAACTATACAATACAATATTATATTATTATGTACCTATCTTGGGTACCTAACATACAATACAATATTATATTATTAAATGCCTATCTTGGGTACCTAACAACTAAATATTACTATAAATAGAATCTGTTCTGGGACACATGCATGAGATGCATCCATATTCAGGAAAGTTTTTGGTCACACAACTTTCAAGGGCTTTGTAAAATATTCTAGCAGGAAACACCTGGCCACCAAAACCTACCCCGAGAGTCTCAAAGATATTTTGTGAATCCACTTCGAACCTATCCACACCCACAAGTGCAAGTTAACTGTGAAGATCATTGTAGAACTTGCCAATCTTTTTGGGACTTACGATGCCAAAGCCGTATGTTTCCAGTTTTGTCACCAATTTATCATGGTCATTTTCCACTATAGCAGGGGACTGTACAGAGTAAGCTATAGTTGGTTCATACTTGGCCATGTTTGTAGTAGAGGGTTGAACACCTCCCTAGTAACCTCATATTGTATGCCATATATTAAAATACTTGACATAATGCTTATGCTTAGCTTGTTTAACAAGGTATTCCAAACCACCCACGAGACCATTTGCATCTCTTGATATTTGTCTCCCAAATTTCTTGTTCTCCTTGATGTCTCTAAGTCTACAAGCATATAACGTGTCATCCTTAATGGGTTCCTCTTTCTTCAAGAAATCATTCTCAATGTCTTGCCAACCATCATCTAAAATGAGTAGCCATGCAAGAGTATGGTCCTCTTCTAAACTTCTTAGACCTGCTTCCATGCCCTGAGGATGGACGTTCCTGTAGAAAGCATCCCACGTACACGAGTGGAACCAATCCAGAATGCTAGGACTTCGTTTCAATTCCCTATGCTTGAAAGTTCCCATATGCTTTTCCAATACCAGCATATATTCTCTAATCACTTGAAATGGAGTGCTTCCTTTATTGATAAACAATGCATTCTTGACCTCTGTAGGTTGGACAGCAGGATCTCCACTCTCAATGCAGTGTTCCACCTCATTTCTGTCATTGCCTTGCAAAGAGCTCTCAAAAGGTCCAATAAGACTACACCAGCAACAGTAGCAGTTTTTATAGATATTGAAAGAACTTCACCTATACAAGATTTAGAATTCTATACAAGAAAATCACAAAAACAGGAGCTGATACGTTTGAGTATTATGTATATAACCTCTATGAAATTCATAGAATTTCCCCAATTACAGATATGACAAACTCAAGTTATCTAGATCACCACCAAATCCATGATCTAGCCGAGTCAAATCACATCTTGGCATTATAGATCTGCTGAGTGGAAACGCAGGCACCCTGCCTCCAATGCCGCCACCACCAAGTGTCCTCCTCCCCACAAATTCCCAACATCAATTGCAGGGAACCAATCATAATCTACCCCATATGTTAAAGCTTGGACCTCCAAAAGATGAAGGGGTGGAAATTGGTTGAAAGGTCGTGGAAGCTGCATGAAGGGCATCCTCCTCCTTTGACTAATCCTTGCTCTCATATGCAAATTTCACTGTTTTTTTTGTTTCTTTTTTTAATTTATTTTTGGGGAGGGAAGTCGCGCCCTAATCGTGGGGTGCTCTATTCCACCTTGTGCTTGCTTGCTTTTTTATTTTTATAAATAATTCATTTGGGGGGTGTTGGTTACGAATCTGCCATGAGGAAAGGATTTTGTTGTTAATGCGCCCAGATTCGCCCACCAGATTGAAAGGCCGGGAGGAAGAGATGCCTTCCGTGCCAATCTCCGGAGAAGGCCGACTCCTATGGGGTTGTGTTAAGATAAGAGTGCAGGGAAAGAGATAAATAAGATAAGAGTGCAGGAAAGAGATAAATAAGATAAGAGTGCAGGAAAGAGATTCCAAATGTGATTGGAGTTGGGTGGGGGGAATAAGCAGCACGACAATGAATCAATCACCACTACTAACAACATTCATCTACAAACACACATTGAAACTACAGCTATCAGCGATCCCATGTATCCTCTATCTATGCATTCCAGGAATACCTGGCCACCAAATGCTGGAGTCCGGAGTTCAGTACAACAGCAAGCAATGACACAAGAAACATGAGGCAGAAATGACAAGGAGAGGCAGCATGCAAGATAAAAGACAGTAAGCAGAGCCAAGTATGTGTCTGTATTTGAGGCAAACGCATAGCTACAATTGTTCCCTAGCAGTATATTCCCCTTCCACCACTTACATTAAAAATGTGGTGGGTATTTATAGCCCAAAACTCCCCCCGATTACATTCATGGGCACGGAGTCCCAGACAAGACAACAGCTGACACGAGCGGCTGAGGAGCTGCTGATGCTGACTTCTGTCGGGCCGGACTGTACTTACAGCATGGTGTCCCTGAAGATGGTACAGCTACGTGGCAGCGCATTGGGATCAGTCTTCAGTCAACAGGAATGCGGGTAGGTGCGGCAGATGGTACTTCACATCGGCTTTAAATGCTGACAGCTGGCGCCGGTAGTGAAGCCCATGCTCTGTCCTTGCGCGGTCAAGTCTTGGCTCGAATCCCGGAGGTGGATACTTGTCAGATGCTGAAGCGTGACACGTGTCTGCCTTGAAAGGCAGTTTATCCAACTTCGCCAGGAATTCGGGCGCCATCGGGTTGCGCAGGAGGAAGACAGCGCAGTCGGAAGGCCTTCTTGCCTTGGTGTCTTCTGAGTTGACTTCACCGAACTGTGCGTCGGTCAAAGGGCACACTCCGACTTCGTTGCGAAGTCGGGTTGCGCATCGGTGCTTGGCTGTCTCCATTCGCTTTATAGACTGCGCACTGGAACAGGGGCGCAGTCCGACTTCGCTGCGAAGTCGGGTTGTGCCCCAGCACTTAGCCATTTTCCTGATTGGTCATTCCCCTAGTGTGCCCAGGAAGAAGGGCGCACTCCGACTTCGCTGCGAAGTCGGGTTGCGCCCCGACACTTAGTCAGGTTTTCGATCACTTCTGTCTCGTTGCGCACGAGTTACCTCATCGCGCTCCAACCGAGGGGGAGCACTCTGACTTCACTGCGAAGTCGGGTTGCGCCCCAACACTTAGAAACTTTTCAAGGTACACCTGCTGAAGTTTTACTGGGGGGAAGAAAGGGGGAAAGAAGAAGAGGGAATGAAGCTGCGAGGGAGAGGAAGAAAGGGAGAGAAGAAGAAAGGGGAAATGAGGAGAAGGAAAGGAAAAGAGCAGCTTACATGCAGAATCCAAAAACATGGCACCCCTGTGCAAAATGTGGCAACATTCCTGGCGGCTCGCGGGGTGTCGAGCTCGCCTCGGCGCAAAGAACCATGCCTTTATCCTTTGGGTGCAGAGGAACTTCCTTCCCCTGTCTTCTACTGCTTTGGCCGTTTCCCTTGGGGCAACTGTTCTTCTTCGTTTTCACTTTCACAAGTCGCCTCCCCAGTTTCGCCTTCTGAGTCAGAAGGCTCTCCGCTTCCGACCTCTCGCTTGCTGATGTGTTCAACCACAGTCTTAGCTTGGGCCCATACTGCGGCTTGGAAAGGAGAGGGGTTGCTGATTTCTCTAAGTACTGCATGGAATGCAGCGACCGCGTGCAGGTCAATGGTGTGAAATCTTTTGCCCAACTCCTCGAGAGAAGAGCTGATTTTACAGTACTTAGCCACCATTTGAGTGACCTGCGCTTCTTGAACCGGCTCGTCCAACTCGTCAATTTCTGCCGTATCCGCCTCAAAGGACAACCGCTTCTCTTTTACCCGCTCAAGGGTGAGGAGCTCGTCATCTCTGACATAGCTCGGGCACCCATGCTCGGACAAAACACGGAAAGGGGCCAGGAGAATTTGTCTTTCCTGTTCTAAGGCGTCTAGCGCCTGCCTGGCTGCTCTGATCCTTTCCGTCCGAGTGAAGTAAGTGTGCAAGGTTAGCCTCGCATTTGCCCACTCTGAGGCAAGACGGGACATAGGGGAGATTTGGAAGCCATCGCGCTCTATCTTCTCAAGTTTCATAGCTAGGTCTAGCAGTTGCCTCCCTTGGTGTTCGGCTTCCTCTACCACAGGCTTGCCCTGGGCAGATATTTCTTCAATTCTGGATAAGAAATCCAGAACTGTCAAGGATTTGACAAGGTTGGGCTTGCAACCTTGTAACAGACTCGCGCGAATTTCCTTCGCCTTGCTCTTTGAAAAGGTCGCCGCTTGTAATGCTTGCTCTGCTAGCTGCGACTGCGCCTGTTTCGATGAACCCTGCAGTTGCGAAATCTGCTCCAGCACTTCTTTCCTCTCTTGTTCGGCTGTTTGCTGAGCGGTGGCCAGTTGGGCCTTGAGGTCTTCAACTTCTTGCTGTACTGACCCCAGCTGCACTGTAGCCCTAGCCAAGTCTTCTTCAAGCTGCTTGGAAGTATTTTGCAGCTGGAAAAGCGCTTCTTGGGTTTCGAGATGCTTGACAAGGATGTTGTCTGTTCTGCAGCGAATACCGTGGATTTCATATTCTTCGTTGATATCATCGAAGTTCTTCTCCTTTGTCTGAAGCTCGTAGTCTGCCTCGGTCATATCATGGAGAGGCTTTTTCACCTTAGGAATCAGCTTTTCTGTTGTAAGCACTCTCCGATTCAGGTCAAACTTCGTGCGTTTGACCGGGGTAGCTATCCCTTCGGCCCTTCTACGCTTCACTCCTTGAAGAAAGGAGGCAGATCCCCCTGCGGCTCTTACTGCCAGAGGCTAGTCCTCAGTGATGCTTATGAAATCAGGATCTTCCAGCTCCTGGGCCTGCTGCGGCATTTTTCCTGCGAATAGTGAAGTAGGTGGGATACCAGAGGGGTAGTAACCTTCGAGGGTGACCGGGTCTTAGGAGTAACAGGGGTTTGGCTAGACGGCGCTGGTAGGGTTTCAGTTGGCCGGGGTGAAGGATGTGGAGATGAGGTAGCGGCTTCAGCACTGACCGCGGGTGAAGGCTCCTGGGTTTGTCCCAGGGATTGGAAAGCATTGGGGTCTTGGGCAAACTGGTCAAAGGAGTGAAAGTCGCTGGACGGCGGGGTGGCTTGAGATGCGGAGGATGCGGCTATGGCTTGCCCTGATGAAGTGGGAGTCGGGGTTTTTGCAAAGGCCGACATGGACTTGGTCAAATGGCACAGAGGACGTACCTGTGGGCTCCGCCTGAGCCGATGCCGAAGGAATGGTTGCATCCTGGATGTCTGCTGCTGGTTCAGGGCTGTCTAAAGAGACAACCTTCGGCGTTGCTGCTTGCGGCTGTTCTGCAGGCGTCCGTTGTTCTAACTCCTTGGGTCGTTTGGCCCTTTCGACATTTTTCTTTTTCTTTTCTCCCGATGCCGTGGCTGGTTCAGTAGAGGGGCGGGAAGTGCTGACGTGCCCACGGTAAATTTGTACCTGGGTCGCGTGGGTAAAATACCCGCCGCACTTGGCCCACTGGCTGGTGGTGTGAGCGTCTTCTCTGTCGATGGAGGGGCCAACTCAGGAGTTGACCGGTCCGAACCTTGCGCCACTTCGGGCACTGCCATGGAAGCAACAGGCTGCATTGGACCTACTTGACTGCTGGATGGGGTTGGGCCCACTTGGCTGCCGGATGGAGTCGCGCTGGAAGTCACTGGGGTTGATGATGACTGGGGGGTAGCCCTCCTTTTATACCTTATGTTCGTGCCTCGGGGAACGCAAACGCGAAATTCGAAGGGCTGCCACGTGTCGACGTGTTGATTATATAATGCCGAAAACTCATCATCAACGGCAAGATTCCTCCAGCTAGATTTGTCGTGTTGCGTGCGACACCTCATTTTCCAGCATTCGAGGATTTTGTCCTTATGCCAGTTTAGCGGTGCCACCTTAGCGAGGAATTTCTTGAATCCCGCTGACTCCATGCTGTGGTCCGGGTTCCGTTCAGGATCGTAAGCGACCTCTTCGCAGTAAAATTCATGCCACGGTGGCCATGACTGCATCAAATGAATGCGCCAGTAGAGATCTGCACCTGTCAAGTTTCTTTTTTCTTGCATGATCTCCGGTCTTGGACAGATGTGTGTAAACTTTCCCCGGACCCCGATTGGGTCATGTCACATTTTGCACGGGGTGCAATGTTTTCAATTTTTGTGAGAGAGCTGCTCTTCCTTCTCCCTTTCTCTCTGTTCCCTACATTCTCATTCTTCTCAAAATTGACAGCACTTGCCCTGAAAAATGGCTAAGTGTCAGGGCATGCTGAGGTGTTCGGGATTTTGCGGGCCATAAACAGGGGCGATAAAATGGACAAAATGAGCCCTGGATAATTTATTATTGCAGATCTTCTCGCAAGCTTTCCAACGATATATTATAATAGGCGATCGGATCAGCGGATCAAAAGTTATGGCCCCGGGAAGCTGAACCAGGAAACCCAGTTTTGGTGCGAAGTGCGCACTTCGCCCAGTTTTGGTGCGAAGTGCGCACTTCGCCCCGCTTTGGTGCGAAGTCCGACTTCGCCCCTCTTCTCGGGCGCACCTTGTAACCGGCGAGTCGACAAAGAAGAATGATAAGCTGCCGGAGCAGGTCCGTACAGACGCGTGCACACCGATGTTCACCCGTGCGCAGCCCGACTTTTCAGCAGAGCCGGAATGCGCCCTTGACGGGTGTACGGTAGGGGAACAAACCCGGAATTTGACCAAGGCGTGAAGGCCTTCCCAACTGCACTGTTTTCTGCCCACGCATCCCAAGGAGCTCCGATCCCAAGCGAAGATAGATAGACTGCCCTTCAAGGCAGACATGTGTCACACAGCATAACCCATCATACGACAAGTGTCCAGCTTCGGGATTTGAACCAAGACTGCCGACCAAAAGGGATAAGCATGGGCTGCCTGCACCGCCTGCGTTAATAGCCTCATTCAAAGCTGATCTGAGGTTTCACCTGCTCCAGCCTACTAGCAAGCTCGCCGACTTGAAGATTTACCCAACACTCCGCCACGTAGCTGTCCAGCCTTCCGGAAAGACCATGTCGCGGGTACAGCCTGATCCGACAAAAGGTCAGCATTTGCAGCTCTTTCGCCGCTTCTGTCAGCTCATGTTTGACTGGGACTCTGTGCCCATTAATGTAACGGGTGGGACTCGGGCTATAAAAGCCCATCTGAAATTCATTGTAAAGGGTGGAAGGGGAATGTTTGTTAGGGAACTACTGTGCTTATTGTAACCGTGCTTCTGCTTATGAATACAATCTGTATGCCTGGTTCTGTTCTACTGTCTTTATTCTTTTATGCTGTCTTTCATTATATGCCTTAGGCCCACCTGTGTCGCTGCTCGTTCATTCACTTTGGCATTTGGCGATCAAGTTCCTCTAGCATTGCTTGCTTAAAGCACCTTCTGTACTTCATTATTTAAAGCATTCATTATAAATTTGGTAGCAGTTCCCTCAGTTATGTGTGACGTTGTTGGCCCGTATCTGGTGATTGATGCGATCCCCTGCTGTTAGTTCCTTGTAGGGAATGTTTGCTAGGGAGCCATTGAAGCTGTGCGGTTAAACTCTCTACCTAACACATATACCTGGCTCTGACATCTCTAGGTTTACTTTCTACCCCCGTCGCTGTACGTATCCGGTGATTGATACGATCCCCTCGTCGTTAGTTCCTTGTAGGGAATGTTTGCTAGGGAGCTATTGAAGCTGTGCGTACGCTGCTGGTGTATCGGAAGTACGCCTAGGTTTTGCGGTTCCTTGTCATGCTCTCGTGTTTGTATGCGGTAGTAGCGGTGATTGGTGTGTTCCCGTCATCGTTAGTTCCCCCCACCAACCTTTGGACATATTTGTATCTCTTTCTGTACATTTGTCTCTTTCCGTTCATTTATTTCTTTCCTGTTCCCTTTAGCTTAAATCAAGTCCCCCCCAAAAGGAGCCGGCCTTCTCCGGAGATCGGCCCGGAAGGCATCTCTTCCTTCCGGCCTTTCAATGTTGGTTCGCGGGTCCAGGGCGCAATAGCAGCAAATCCTTTCCTCGTGGCGGATTCGTGGCCAACAGGTCATATTTCCTTCGTTGGGGCAGCATTATTAGGTCCATCTCCAGCAGCTCCTGCTCAAGGTAAACGTGCTGCCCGATTTCGAAGACCTGAATATTGGCCCAGGTCATAGGATATTTGAACAAGTGACCCCTCTTCTTCCCCTGGCCAAATTCTTCTTCGACGTAGTCCATTTGCCGCGCCACCTCCATTCCAAACTGATGGTTCGTGCAGAAGTAGGGCAGCAGACATGGTTTCCCCTTGAATCCGTAGATTCGGACAACAATGCCTTGAGTCAGCCGAAGGTATCACCGAGCTTGTTGTCTGTCAGATGCTTTGTCATAGCCGCTGGTGGGCGAGTTGCGCCACGGCTGAACAGTCCCATTGCCTGGCCCAGAAAACCAACATTAAACTCATAGAAAGAGCCTTTCTAGTACAGGGCCTCAGTCCATTCATACACTGGGAGAGGTTTTCCTTGCTCGTTCGCTTTTCTCAGGTTAGGGACGTTCATCCGGTAATGCATATGGTACAGGCATAGCCATGTGAGGAATGAGCAAAACCGGAAGTCCGTCGACTGCTTTTGCTGTAGTCTTACCAGGCTCGCGTGAATCGCGTAGGCCAACCAGTCTACCCAATCGTAGAAGATTGGGCGCTTCTCGCTCTTCTGCACCGTGGAGTCGTAAAACTCCCCGTGCAGGATGCACTCGGCCATTGCCAGCTGAATCGGCCGCACCACTCTGTCTGAATCGCAGCCAAGGACCCATGCCAGAATGATATAAATATATCCGTTCTCAAATCGGTTTAGCGGTATGGGGCCAGTCGGCCACTGTCCAGGATTTAGAGGAGTCTTCAATTCTGAGTTAAGGAACTCTCTCATCCGCTTTGTCTGCGAAAATCTGCCGATTTGCTCTTCGATGTTCACCCTTCTGACAATTGCGTCTGGGCTGTATTGGAGCCCTGGGGCGAACGTTGGCTGGACGCTTTCTCGGAAGAGAGTGAACAACACCCTTCCTCTGTTATCGCAGACTTGCTGCGCAGCTGGTTTGTAATATTCAGCAATCGCTTCAACCAGCTCCGGGCACCAGTGAGTCGGAGGGCACAAGAAAAAATGAAGATTTGAATTGTATGCAGCTCCGAGGTGGTGAGAAGGCGGAATCTTACCCACCCACTTTGCGATGGTCAGACGCAGCTTTGTGATACTGATGGAGAATGCACCATCTTTATACCCGGACAGACGATTGATTGGTGGCGGCGGAGTCTGGCCAGCTACGTGCCTCTTTGTTCTGGATTTTGCTTTTTTGCCCTTCTGAGGCGCTGCGCTTTCATGTTCGTTGGATTCTGGAGACTTGTCAGCATCGCGCAGATCGTCACTTGCTTGCACCTGCACGGGCTCTTTCCCCTTGTCCATTTTCGTTGAAACAGTCAGAGACCGGGACAAAAACTTCAGAGCTTGTCAGGTTTATTCTCTGCAGTCCGGGGGCCAACTGGAACATTATAGATTTTCTGGCTGGCGCCAGGGTCTTTTGTAGACGATGACTGCTCATTAATGGTGCGAGGAAGTTAAAGCAGTTAAACCTGGGTTGGTGGCACCGTTATGGCCTTGGCGGCTGCGCAGGGGCCCGTTTCTTGAAAAACGTTCCTTGTTGGCCCAAGGCGCACCTTACCCATTAAATACGTCACCCTTGGACATTGCGCAAGGTTATCTTTTTCATGTGTTACCGTGCAATCATTTAAACCCTCTCTTGGACGTTGTGCCGTTACTGACGTTGCTGCCACCATTGGGCACACCTTTCAAAGAGCCTTTTAATTAATTAATCACACCTTGCCACGTGTCGGGATTTTGCAACGGACCCTTGCGTGGCGTTGTCCGTGATGAGACGTCCGTGCTTCGCCCGGAATCCGGGACGCGGTCCGACTTCGCCCGAAAAAGGGGCGCAAGTTGGAATTCGCCCGTTTTTTGGGCGCAACCCGAACTTCGCCCGAAAAACGGGCGCTGTGCGACCTTCGCCCGAAAAAGGGCGCAGTTCACTGACTTTACACTTGTTTTTTACCAGCTTACCATTCGGGCTTCGCCAGCGCGGTCTTTGCTTGAATTCGAAGGGCGCAGTCCGAGGTTCGCCCGAAAACGGGCGCAGTGCGAACTTCGCCCGAAAAAGGGGCGCAGTCCGACTTCGCCCACCAACATGGGCGAACTTGGATTTCGGACTTGGTGCTTTCGGCTTTCATCGGGTTACCCAGGGTGCGCCTGAGAACGGGAGCGCACTCGGACTTCGCCCGAAATTGGGGCGCAGTCCGACTTCGACCGACAACTGGGGCGCAGTCCGACTTCGAAATTTTCTTGTAGCCTGCTACCCGACTGCGCTGATTTGTGAGGGCGCAGCCCGACTTTGCTGCAAAGTCGGGTTGGGCATCCAGACTTAGGCGTTTTCAGCTCTTTTTAACTGCTTTCTTCCTTTCTTCGCCCCATTTGATGAGCGCTGCCTGACTTCGCTGCGAAGTTAGGCATTTGCCTCGGACTTACTCGGGCTGCTTGAAAAACTGGAAAACTTAAAATAATTACATGCTGGAAATTTTAAAATGCAAAAAAGGGAAATCTGTACAAAGAAGGGCCTTTCCAGGCACCTTCAGTGGTGGTACAATTTGAGGTGAAATCCATTGACGGGAATGGGGAGAGGATGTCCCTCCATGTCTCGGAGCACATATGCGTTGAATTGGTTTACCCGGGCAATCTGATAGGGGCCCTCCCAGAGGGCATCAAACTTTCCATGGTTGCCGGGTTTGGCCTTGAACGAGTCCCACTTCAGCACCAGGTCCCCGATTTTGAAAACTCGGGCTGTGGTACCTTTTGCAAACCAGCCTTGGGTTGATTCAGCGTGTTTTGTGAAGGCCTGGTACGCTTTCTCTCTGTCTTCCTCCAATTGCAGTAGCTAGCAAAGTCTGTCTTCTACCGGATCCCCGCTGCCTCTTTCCTCATCGAGCATCCAGAGAGCGGGCATTTCAATGTGCGTTGGCAAGACAGCTTCTTTGCCATACACGAGCGCATAGGGGGACGTTTTGATGGACTTCTTCAATGAAATTATGTCTGCCCATAGCGCCCGGTTCAGGAGTAGGTGTCAAGTCCTCTTATTTTTCTCCACTGTCCTTCGAATGATCTTCAGTAGATTCTTATTGGTGGACTCGGCAAGACCGTTCCCCTGCGGATAGTAGTTGGAAGACATCTTGTGATATATGCCAAATTTGCTGGTGTACTCCGTGAGTACTGCGCCTGCGAACCCCGGACCATTGTCCGTTACTATTGATTCCGGGACCCCGAAATGGGTGATCAAGCTTTCGAGGAACCTGATGACCGTATCTTGGTCGGCATTCTTTGTAGGGATCGCCTCTGCCCACCATGTGAAATAATCGGTGGCAGTTAAGATAAACTTGTGGCCCGCTGCAGAGTTCGGCGAAATCACCCCAATGAAGTCCAAACCCCATTGCTGAAATGGAATCTCGGCTTGGATCGGTTGAAGGGGCAGGGGTGCTTTTCTGTTCCTGCCAGCAAATCTCTGGCATTGATCACATTTGCTACAGACAGCATGAGCGTCTGTAAACAGAGTGGGCCAATAGTACCCAGCTCTGATTATTTTCAAGGCCGTGGGCCTTGTAGAATGATGACCTCCAGGCATCCCGGAATGAAACTCTCCGAGGATCCTGGACTGGTCTGCTTTTCTGACGCACCGCAACAGGATGCCGTCAATGTTTTTAAAGTAAAGCCCCTCGGGGTGAAGAGTGTACTTCAATGCACCTAGCCGAAACCTCCTTCTTTGTGAGGCACTCATGTGGTCTAGACATCTCTCGGTGCAGAAACACCTCACCAGTTCATCTGTCTAGTCGCACTCCTTGGGTAAAGAGTTGGCTAGGTTGATGCGTGTTGCTGGGTCCTCCCACTCGCAGGCGGATATCTCGGCTGCCGCACTTCGGGCTAGCTCCTGGCACAAGTCTCGGCCTTTGACTAGTTTGGTTGGCCGCACTTCGATGTCGAACTCCTAGATTTTGGCAATCCATCCTGCCCTCTTGTGACCCGGTTCTCCTTGTATGATAAAGCTTTGAACGTCCGGGTGGATCACGAAGACGGTGATCTTGCTTTGGGAGACAAAGTGCCTGAACTTACGGAGAGATTTCATGACAGCATGTACCTGCCGCTCTATAAAGTTGTACTTTTCTTCGTGCGGCTAGATCACTTGGCTCAGGAACGCTATGGGGCGCTCCTCGCCATCTTCTCCCTTTTGGGTCAGGACTGCGGCGTAACTCTCTGGTTCTCCCACCGCGTACAGGATGAAATCCTTGGAGTAGTCCGGGTTGATCAATACCGGTGCTTGTGCAATGCGAGCTTTGATTTCTTCGAAGGCTTGCTCTCTCTCTTCAGTCCACATAAATTCTATGTTCTTCTTCAGCAACTCGGACATATGCTTGATTACTTGTGCGAAGTCCGGTATGAACTTCCGCACGAAGTTGATTTGGCCAAAGAAGGACTGTAGCCCTTTCTTGTCGATTGGGGCGGGCAAGCGGAGGAGAGCCTCTGCTCTGTCAGGGTCTATAGCTAGGCCTTTCTCGGAGATGACATGCCCCAGCAGCTTTCCTTCTTTCACCGCGAAGACAGACTTCTTCGGGTTTATGGAGATGCCGAATTCACGACATCTTTCGAATATTCGCCGCAGGTGGGGAACATGATCTTCTCGCTTGTGAGAGAAAACAGTCATGTCATCCAAGTAGATTACGATCACTTTGTTGAGCAGCTCTTGGAAGGCCAGGTCCATGGCTCTTTGGAATGTGGCGCCAGCGTTGGATAAGCCGAACGGCATGCGCTGATAGGCGAACGTCCCCCACTTGGTAGTGAACGCCGTCTTGTGCTGGTCCTCATCCTTGACCCATATCTGGTTGTAGCCGGAAAAGCCGTCTAGGAGGGAAAATCTCTGGGCTCCAGCAACTATATGGAGGATCTGATCGATCTGGGGAAGCGGGTAGTGGTCCTTGAGGGAGGCCTGGTTTAGATTTCTGAAATCTACGCAGAGACGAATGTCTCCGTTCTTCTTTCTCACTGGAACCAAGTTCGCAACCCAAGAGGAATGCTTGATGGGGTAGATGATCTTGGCCTCCAGCATCTTCAAGAGCTCGGATTTCATCATGGCCTCGATTTTTGGATTGACGGCCCTCTGTTTTTTCTTGAATTATTTCTCTGTCATACCCCTTCAAGTCTTGGTAGCTCCAGGCTACTATATCAGGGAACTCTTGACATAATGATCTGGTCTGCTCGAGTTCCTCTATGGTGCAGTCTGTCCCGACCTTGATTGATTTACCAAGTTCCAGCTTCTAGGTCGGCATACTGCTTCGGGTCTACTTTGATCCGATGAGATATGGCTCTGTCATTCTGATCAAATAGACTCTCTAAGGTAATCAGTCCTTTCGGGACATGATTATTTTTCAGTTGTATTAACCCCTCATATTGCTCGTCATCAGGGTCTCTACCTTCGATTGCATAGGCTTCATTTACCAAAAATGTGACGATTTCCTCGTCACAGCTGAACACTTGCCAGTGGGTGTCCTTATCAGGCACAGAAGGCCTGTAAATGGTACGGACCGGCTTCGACTTCTGGACAGTGTCATCAGCCGGAACGTACTCGGCTCCAACAGACGCCAGAATGTCAGCATGCTTGTTTTTCTCTCGTGAAATAGCCTTGACATTCAATGAGTCAAAAGACTCCATCAGATCCCAGACCCGATTTCGGTATGCCTTGAGATAGTGCTTTTTGGAGGCGCACTTGTTCGTGATCTGGTGATACACTAGCTTTGAATCTTCGTAGATCTACAGATGTTTGATTCCCAACCTCTTTGCCTTTTGCAGTCCCAAGCACAGGGCTTCGTACTCCGCCGCGTTGTTGGTACAGCTCCAAGCCAGCCTGTAGGTGTAATCCTTCTGGATCCCGGTTGGGGAAACCAAAAGAACTCCAGCACCGACGCCATTTTTGCATCGTGCGCCGTCAAAGAAAAGCTTCCACAGCTTCTCAGGTGCTGGTTCGACTTCTCTCCTTGTTGACTTGTCAACTCTTTCAGGCTGCACAATGGTGTAACAACCTTGCTCTGTTTCAATCACGGCATTGAAGTCCCGCAAGGAGAACTCATCTTCTACTTGCAGCTGCTCGAGAGCCTGCTCCGTCATGTCTACTGTCACCGGTTCTTCCTCTGCCAGCTGAATTATACAATCCTCAGGCTCTTCTCCGGGTATCTTCTTTACTAGGTAAGTGGAAGGCTTTTCATTGAAGATTTTCAGCCTCCTTCCTTTGAAGGGCACTTCCATGTGGGAGTAGTCTAGAGAGAGTTATCCTCCCAACTTCGCAGTGAACTCCCTGGAGAGACACATGCCGAAGTAGGGTTCCAAGTCGACGACCACAACCTCCTGGATGACCACGATGTCGAGAGCTTTGTGCAGCCGAATGGGGATGTCTTTTATGACACCGACTGTCTTGACAGGGGTGCCATCTAGTTGCAGCACGCCTTGGCTGCTCCTTGTGTACTCCATCCCGATTTCATCGCAGACGGCTCTCGGCATTACGGTCGTGGAAGCACCAGAGTCCACCATGCAGTTGTGTACTATATACCCTTGCATCCGTAAAGACAGATAAAAGGGAGGTGGTCTGTTCTTCCCAGTGGCTGAGACTGTCAGGGGTTGCACCAGGACAGCGGGCTGTATCTGCTTGTCGTTCTTCATGATTTTCAGGGATTCTTGCAGCAGATCAACCTGGCCTGGGAGCTGAAGAGCATCATACATTCTGATTCTCGCGGGAGTTCTCTTCAACTCGTCTACTATGCTGTAGCCCGAAGTGCTCGCTCCTTACGCTTCTTTCGCCGGCTCGTACTTTGTCCGGTATTGTTGAGTGGCCTCAACTCTCTGTCTCTTGGTTAGAGACGGATATCTCAGCCTCTCCTGAGCTTGTTCTTTTGTTTCAGCTGGAGGCTGAGCAGCGGGAGCTTTAGCCGGAAGAGCTTTGGCAACGGGAGGCTTGACTGCGGGAGTCTTCGCCGGAGGAGTTTTGTCTTTAGCTGTGTAAGGCCACAACCTCTTGTACGGTGGTATCTCCTCGGGTTGCGCCTTGTCTCTTCTGGCGTACACCTTTAGGGGTTTGGCTGCAGCTTCGGCAGACTTCTTGTTTTCCTTGGTGGGAGGCGGCATTGGAACTTCGTCTGAGACGGCGAAATTGCTCTCATCGCCCAGGATCATGTAAAGTTCTTCGTCCTCAATAGCGTTGCCGGCCAAGGTCTGGAGGTAGTGCTGATGCAGTGTACAGCCATCCTCATCATGCGGGTCGTTGCACATGGTGCACCAGTTGATCTGGTCAGAAGTACTAGGTTCGTCCTCAATGGCAGCATTCCTCGAAGGGGGCCGCCGTTGCAAATGTTGCTCGGGGGGCCGATCCTTTGTCAATGCCAGGGGCGGATATGGCCTCCTTGGAGCTAGGTCCATCTGGGCCTGCTTCTTTTTCAGAACAGTCATGTCGTTAGACATGGTATGATAGCCAGAGGCCAGGGCCCGTACCTCCTGTAGGATTTGATTCTGAATATCGTGGTTAGGAGGCGGCGGCAATTGAGCTGGGGGAGGCAATACAGCCAATGGAGGAGGAGTGGAATATTGTGCATGTTGGGGAGGAGCAGGAAGTGCTGGAAAACGTGGAGGACGAGGAGGCGGATAATGAACTTGAGGCGGGCCGTAAGGGTTCACGGCCGGCGTCGGGTTCCATTGCTGCTGGGGTTGCTGTCCTGAAGTGGACGGCTCCGAACCAGAAGCTGATGGATACTGCGATCGGGGAAAGTCAGGGTAGATGGGTGGTTGCACTCTGTGTGGAAGTCTGCCGATGGAGATGATGTCCATTTCGGCTTGCTGGGCAGCTTCGTACAGAGCAGGGAATGTGTTGATTCTGGCAACCTTCAGCAGCAGGCAAATGTCTGAGTTGAAAGACCTCAGGTAGTAGTAGGCGGCCTGTCCTGCTAACGGTCGGAGTTCACGAGGGACTCGTTTCCAAGACCTCGCAAACCTGATATTGAAGTCTGACACCTCCTCTTGGGGTTGTCTCTGAATACTTTGGAACTGATGCAGCAAAGAAGAGGGATCAGCAGACTCGTTGCATCCTTTCACGAGCCTGCCGGCTAACTGTCGCCACCCTGTGATGGATCTCTCTGGCAGCGATCTCCACCAGTAGAGAAGCTTTCCCCTTAAGGAAAGAGCCAGCAGACGGGTCTTCACACTTTCGTCGGTGATGGAGTGTAGCGCAGCCAGGGCAAGAATGTCCTGGATGTGTTCATACGCTGTCTTGTCGTAGCCGTCGTACGTAGGGATAGACTTTAAGGCAGCAGGGGGCACAACTTGTTGTCCGACTAGGGCCAAGGGCCCCGTAGAATCCACCGCCGGGAAGAGGTCGTCTTCATCCAGATGATCAGCCATTTCTGCTTCTGATCCGGTAGTGTATTCAGTATCGGAACTATCCGAAGAGGTAGATTCTTCTTCGGCCTCAACTTGTTCAATCTCGGCTTCGGCTTCTTGGATTTCAGCCTCGGCCTCTTCTTGGATTTCTTCTTCGCGAGCTTGGTAATCAGCCAGCTCGACGCGCTCGCTCGGAGCGTCAAGGTCAAGTTCGTAAAAGTCGGGCTGGTTCTCCGGATTCCTTGCTCGCCACCTTCTTGTTTGCATGAAGGCGTTAGGACCGGTCTTCACGGACTCAGAGAGTATTCAGGTTCGTGCAGAGTCGCCAGGTGCTCTGATTTTGAACAGCAATGAAGTGAGCACTAGTACTTCGATTCTGTTTGGGGGCGGGAAACTACCATGTCCCACCGGTTAAGACCAAGCAACTGCTGGTGCCAGGTGGAGACGGGTTAGAAATTCTCGTGAAGTATGGGACCTTGGTCCCACCGGGCGTGCCAGAGAAACTGTTGGTTACGAATCTGCCATGAGGAAAGGATTTTGTTGTTAATGCGCCCAGATTCGCCCACCAGATTGAAAGGTCGAGAGGAAGAGATGCCTTCCGTGCCAATCTCCGGAGAAGGCCGGCTCCTATGGGGTTGTGTTAAGATAAGAGTGCAAGGAAAGAGATAAATAAGATAAGAGTGCAGGAAAGACATAAATAAGATAAGAGTGCAGGAAAGAGATTCCAAATGTGATTGGAGTTGGGTGGGGGGAATAAGTAGCACGACAATGAATCAATCACCACTACTAACAACATTCATCTACAAACACACATTGAAACTACAGATATCAGCGATCCCATGTATCCTCTATCTATGCATTCCAGGAATACCTGGCCACCAAACGCTGGAGTCCAGTAGTTCAAGACAACAGCAAGCAATGACACAAGAAACATGAGGTAGAAATGACAAGGAGAGGCAGCATGCAAGATAAAAGACAATAAGCAGAGCCAAGTATGTGTCTGTATTTGAGGCAAACGCACAGCTACAATTGTTCCCTAGCAATATATTCCCCTTCCACCACTTACATTGAAAATGTGGTGGGTATTTATAGCCCAAAACTCCCCCCGATTACATTCATGGGCACGGAGTCCCAGACAAGACAACAATTGACACGAGCGGCTGAGGAGCTGCTGATGCTGACTTCTGTTGGGCCGGACTGTACTTACAGCATGGTGTCCCTGAAGATGGTACAGCTACGTGGCAGCGAATTGGGATCAGTCTTCAGTCAACGAGAATGCGGGTAGGTGCGGCGGGATGGTACTTCACATCGACTTTAAATGCTGACAGCTGGCGCCGGTAGTGAAGCCCATGCTCTGTCCTTGCGCGGTCAAGTCTTGGCTCGAATCCCGGAGGTGGATACTTGTCGGATGCTGAAGCGTGACACGTGTCTGCCTTGAAAGGCAGCTTATCCAACTTCGCCAGGAATTCGGGCGCCATCGGGTTGCGCAGGAGGAAGACAGCGCAGTCGGAAGGCCTTCTTGCCTTGGTGTCTTCTGAGTTGACTTCACCGAACTGCGCGTCAGTCAAAGGGCGCACTCCGACTTCGTTGCGAAGTCAGGTTGCGCACCGGTGCTTGGCTGTCTCCATTCGCTGTATAGACTGCGCACTGGAACAGGGGCGCAGTCCGACTTCGCTGCGAAGTCGGGTTGTGCCCCAACACTTAGCCATTTTCCTCTAGTGCGCCTAGGGAGAAGGGCGCACTCCGACTTCGTTGCGAAGTCGGGTTGCGCCCCTGACACTTAGTCAGATTTTCAGTCACTTCCTGTCCTGTTGCGCACGAGTTACCTACTGCGCTCCAACTGAGGGGCGCACTCCGACTTCATTGCGAAGTCGGGTTGCGCCCCAACACTTAGAAACTTTTCAAGGTACACTTGCTGAAGTTTTACTGGGGGGAAGAAAGGGGGAAAGAAGAAGAGGGAATGAAGCTGCGAGGGAGAGGAAGAAAGGGAGAGAAGAAGAAAGGGGAAATGAGGAGAAGGAAAGGAAAAGAGCAGCTTACATGCAGAATCCAAAAACATGGCACCCCTGTGCAAAATGTGGCAACAGGGGGGGGGGAGGGGGGTGAGAGTGGCCCCCATGCATCCTCGAAGCGAGGCGCTCCAAAACAGGGCACTCCATAATTTTTTTTTTTTTTCATGTTATTGCACTTTGGGGGGTACCCTTGGAGTGTGGTCTTGGTGTTTCGGGGGCAAGGTGCCCTCGGACCAGGATGCTCGGATCTTCTTAAATTTTTTCTCTTGATTGTATTCCAGAGCGGGGTCCTTGTTCCCAGGGAGGGGTCCCCTCTGAGCAGGATGCTCAGTTTTTTTTTTAAATTATTTTGGGAGGGAGAAGGGAAAGCAAGCCTCATATTTTGGGGGCCGAGTGCCTTCAGAGCGGGTTGCTTGTTTTTATTTTTAGTTTTTGGGTGGGTAAGGGAGGGGGAAAGTGACCCATGCTCTAGAGCATGGTGTCCTCATAGTGGGACATTAATTTTTTTTTCGAAAAATTGGGAGCGGGCCTCGTGTTCGAGGGTGTCGTCGAAGTGGGATGCTTGGAAATTTATTTAATTATTATTTTTGACTATGCTTCAAGGTGGGGTGCCCTTGGAGCGGGCATAAAACCTATTCCTTTTTTTTTTCTTTGGATTGGATGAATCACTTGCCTCAAATTCGTTGGTGACCATTGTCGTTGAGCAGGTTGCTTCCATTGACTAGCTCCAAAAAGTAATTGCCTCTCCTCTTGACACTGTCATTCCAACTTAGAATATTCCAACACCTTTGTAGGCAAAGTATGTCAAATGGCATTTACAATGTATTGCCAAAAAGTCTTTTCCACCTCGAAACTTCATAGGCACTCTCTAGCGAACAATATACCCCCCTAATCAAAGGAGTGTAAATTTGAAAACAAAAATCAAAGTATTGTAAGCTAGAGATGCATTTGTCCATTTAATTTCTCCTCAGTGTGAAGCTTGATGCCAGACATCTTGATAAGAATATTCCGTTTTGGTCCCAAATCGTTTGGCAACAAGGGTCTATGCATGAGCTCCGAAGATTGTTTCCTTACTCCTTGTCTCATCTTGTGGTTGGCTTTGGTGTCCGAAACTAGTCTAGGCTTTTGTTCCTGTGTGATCCGGTAGCGATCCCTATTGATGTCCTTCCACAAAACTGCTATTGTTCTCCATAGTGTCGAACCGTCGTAATGTGGGCCCTACCTCAGCCTTACTCATCAAAATTGCGAGAAACCTCATCATTCTTAAAACTATGATCTCCATATTGCTTAGCATGGTTCCCTCGCATGAACTCTTCTAGGCACCCTTGGAACTTGAAAATGTATCCATATTTATTGCTCAAACAAATTTTGTATCTAGGGAATAGCTACATGTTTAATACTCTGGAGGAAAATTTGTTTCCATTTATGCCATAGGTTCTTCCTCTTCCAATGAAAATATGCATGCCATACGCTTTGCTTTGGCCTTTGAATCCTCATCCTCCAAATCCCCGTTGCCCTCCTCAGGTTTTTTCTCCAGTTCACAAGATGTTTTGCTGATTTCGTAGCCTTCTTCTAGGATTTCTTCTTTAAGGGAAACACTTCTACCATGGGGGCTCATTAGATGACTTCTCTTGTCACTTTGGTTTTCCTCCCTTTTGTATCATTTCAATAGTGCCCAATATAATGCTCTTGTGTTCTGGTTGTGGATTTGCCTCCACTTCCATAGATTCTAAGGTTGGGGCGCCCTCAAAGTGGGCTGCGATTTCTTGTTTTGGGTGGGTAAGGGAGGGGGAAAAGCAATCCATGCTCTAGAGGATGGTGCCCTCAGAGCAGGGTGTTTGTTTCTTTTTAAAGGAAAAATGGGGAGTAGGCCTTGTGTTTTGGGGGTGGGGTGCCCCTGAAACGGGATGCTTGGAATTTTATTTATTTTGATTGTGCTTCAGGGTGGGGTGTCCTCGGAGTGGGACACAAGACATTTTTTTTTTTCCTTTGAATTGGATGAATCGCTTGCCTTATATTCATTGGTTATCATTCTCATTGAGCGGGTTGCTTCCGTTGATTGGCTCCAAAAAATAACTACCTTTCCTCTTGACACCATTGTTCCAACTCAGAGTCTTCCAACATCTTCGAAGGCAAAGTATGTCAAATGGCATTAACAACGTATTGCCAAGAAGTCTCTTTTGACTCAAAACTTTGTAGGCGCCCTCTAGGGAACAATATACCCCCCATGAGAGGAATGTGTAAATCTGAAAAAAAAATCAATGTCTTGTAAGCTAGAGCTGCATTTGCCCATTTAATTTCTCCCTAGTTTGAAGCTTGGTACCAGACGTCTAGAGAAGAATATTCCCTTTTGTTCCCGAACAGTTTGGCAGCAAGGGTGGATGAATGAGCTCCTATGATTGTAATTTGTCTCCTTATCCCTTGTCTCATCTTGTGGTGGGCTTTGGTGTTCGAAATTAGTATGGGCTTTTGTTCTCGTGTGGTCCAATAGAAATCCCTATTGATGTGCTTCCATAAACCTGCAATTGTTCTCCATAGCGTTGAATCATTATAATGTGGGTCCTACTTCAGCCTTACTCCCCGAAATTGTAGGAAATCGCATCATTCTTAGAATTGGACGTCCAGAGAAGAATATTCCCTTTTGTTCTCGAATAGTTTGGCAGCAAGGGTGGATGAATGAGCTCCTATGATTGTAATTTGTCTCCTTATCCCTTGTGTCATCCTGTGGTGGGCTTTGATGTTCGAAATTAGTATGGGCTTTTGTTCTCGTGTGATCCAATAGCAATCCTTGTTGATGTGCTTCCATAAACCTGCAATTGGTCTCCATAGCGTTGAATCGTTGTAATGTGGATCCTACCTCATCGTTACTCCCCAAAATTGTGGGAAATCGCATCATTCGTAGAATTATGATCTCCCTATTGCTTAGCATGGTTCCCTCACATGAACTCTTTTGGGCACCCTTGGAACTTGCAGATGTATCCATATCTATTGCTTGGACAATTTCTGTATCTAGTGTAGAACTACATGTTTCATACTCTGGAGGAAAATTTGTTCCCATTTCTGCTACAAGCTCTTCCTCTTTCGATGAAAATATGCATGCCATAGACTTTGCTTTGGCCTTTGAATCCTCATCCTCAAAATCCTTGTTGTCCACCTCAGATTCTTTCTTCGATTCATAAGATGTTCTACTCACTTGGTAGCCTTCTTCTAGGATTTCTTCTTTAAGGGAAACACTTCCACCAATGGGGCCTCGTTAGATGACTCGTCCTTTCTCTCTGGTTTTCCTTCCTTTTGTATCAATTCAGTAGTGCCCAATATAATAGTCTTGTGATCTGGTTGTGGATTTGCCTCCGCTTCTACAAATTCTCCTCTTCTATTTAATAGGACAAACACTTTGCACCTCTCTTTCAATTCTGGCCCTTCATCTTCAGATTCTTCTTTTACTATCTCGGGCTTTATCACTAGTGAAGGGGAGCATGACTCTTGATGCTTAGGTGGGGAATCTCTTGTAAGAACTATCGACCCATCAAAGTGGTTACTGTATGTGATAACGCTTTGGGAAAATGTGCAATTTCTACCCATTGAGGATGTTTTTGATATCAAATGGACTTTGATTACGTCAACTTGAGTTACAAAAACTTGACTTATTGTTGGTTGGTTCATCATGGGTTGATAAGTCATTGGTTGATTGAATACGGTGGGTTGATTCACCATATGTGCCTGATCAGTCATCTGGAAATTTTCCTGTTGGGGTACCAGCCGGTAACTTTGATCGGTCATTTGAAAATCTCCTTGCTGTAAGAATAACATGTTCCCTTCATTGAGTTCATACTCCTATGTATAGCGTGACTAAAGAGTTGAAACCATATGCTTGAGTTTGTTTAGTTGCATTTGCAATTCTTGTTGTTCTTGAGGGGTTGGTTGACATTGGGGATTTTGGGGAAACAGTGGATATTGGGGCAGGTATTGAGAGGAAGGGTGTTAGATCTATGGGTTGGGCGTTTGGGTTACATGGGTTGGGTACAATGTTTTGTTGGTGAATAAACAAGTATGGTTAAGATATCTGCCCATATTGTACAGGTTGGCCATACTGTCCCTGTTCATGTGACACTTGGTATATAGGTGATCCTATAGGTACATAAGCGGGTTGTTGAAGGATTTTATGATTTGGTAAACAGGACATTGCTGAATTTGTTTAGGTGTTTTGCTATTCATGAACGAAAAGGAAGAAACCTCTAAAGTCACATAGAAAATAGGAACAAAAAATGAGGCTCAGTGGCCAAAGCTAAAAACAAATGGGAAAGAGGGTGCTCTAGTGTGCGGTTTGCTTTGATGAAGAAGGCATTCCAGTGAGTGAGTCTCTCGGAGAGCGGGTCACTCGAAGAGCAAGTTGCTTTTAGAGCGGGTTGCTATGAGAGTGGGGCGCTCGAGGAGTGGGGTCGCTTAGAGAGTGTTTTTGTTTTGCTTTTATAGTTTCATTCCTGCCCACACCTGGATTTGCTTGTTGTCGCTTTATTCCTTTCCTGAAAAGCGAGATTTAGAAATCACAAGCTAGGCAAGAATTTGGATTAAAACAAAAATGAAGTCATCATTTGAATGAAAAATCACAAAGTATGAAATATGGAACGCAACACAATTCATAAATATTAATGGAAAATATTTGTGGGTTTTGTGTGTTTAGTGTATCGCAGAACCCTTTTCACAGATTTGGAAGGATATGAAGTATACTTGCGAAGATTTGCAAAAATATGTGTAGGTGGGCTAAGATCAATTTTGAACTGAAATCACACTTGTGGGTCCCATTGGGCGTGCTAGAACTGTTGAACTCATGTGCGGTGGGTGTTTCTTTGTGGGGTGAATTGGATTTGTCCCATCGGGCATGCTTGAACTATTGAACACGGAAATCAGCAAGTGTGATTTGTGCCCGTGACTACAGTTCAACAAATGGATGGGGAGGTTTCTACTCTCCCCAACCTTCGGATCTTAGGCCGGTTCCCTTCTACTTTCTAACTAAGCTTAAAATAAATAAAAGAAACTAATCTAAAATGCAGAAAACAAATCTAATATACTTTGTGTAGGAGAAAAGGGTGCAAGAGAAAAGAGATGTAAAATACGGTCAAAGTTGTAGCAAGGTTTAATTTTAGTGCAATTGGCAATTTGAGTACGGACCGTATAACTTTAGCATGTAAGACACTCAAATAACCTGCAACAACAATGAAAAGAGGGGGACTGATAGGGAAAAAGATGACAGAGTCACTGATTTCATGCATCCATGAGACAAAAAAGCAGAGACACAATTGAATTAGAATGCCACGCACCACTCTTTTATGGAATTGCAATTTGAAGTTTCAATACAAGATTGTTCCAAAGAGTAGCTCTGATATGCTTGAAGGCCAAAAGACCCTTTACAATGAGCATTTAGCTCTTATTTATACTTTAACTTGTAGCCACAAAATGGACTACATACAATGAACTTTGGTGATAATTATGAGGAGTACAACCTAAGTGGCCTAACAGGTGGAGACTTTGGAACTTTGAGTAGAGGTCCAAGGTTCAAATCTTACAAGGGTAGGGTTGTACTCCATGCTTCGGCAATTAGAGTATGGTTGGATAACCATATATTGGGTAAACAACATCCTTCATGAGGGTTGTCTCATATGGCCTATAGCCTCGCAGACGGTAAAAACTACTTTACCCTTTTTACCCTTTTAAAGATAAACATAAAGCAAGGCACCTTGGCAATGGGTTGCTTGGAGAGCAGGTCATTATGAGAGCGAGGCGCTCGATGAGCGGGTCGTTATGAGAGCGAGGGGAATGGATAGTGAGTCGCTATGAGAGCGGGGTGCGTAGAGAGTGAGTTGCTTTGAGAGTGGGGTTTGCAGAAGCGGATCGCTATGAGAGCGGGGCGCTTGGAGAGCGAGTCACTATGAGAGTGGGTCGCTTTGAGAACAAGGTGCGTGAAGAGTGGATCACTATGAGAATGAGGTGCACATAGAGCGGGTCCCTATGAGAGCAAGGCACCTAGAGAGCTGATCACTATGAGAGCGAGGTGTCTGGAGAGCGGGGTGCCTGAAGAGCAGGGCGCTTTGAAAGTGGGGCACTCAGAGAGCGGGTTTACCTCTTCTAAACACTTAACTGATTCTTGATTTTTGCTTTGCTTTGTCTTCTGCCTCAGCTTGTGCGATGAACCTTTGTTTGGGGAGCGAGGTCACTCAGAAAGTGGGTCATTCTGAAGAGCAGAGTGTTCAGTGAGCAAGACGCTTTGACGAGCGGGCACTTTATGGAGTGAAAAGTGTTCAAGGCGAAGTGTCTATTTGTCTTGGTCTCTTCACATTTTCCATACTATTTGCGTGCCGGAACTTGTTCTAAAAGAGACGGTAGTAGTCAACTACTACAGTAATGCGTTCAAAATTTGGTGAAGACACAAGTATGAGTAATGGGTTCAAAATTTGATGGAAAAAGAGGAATGTGTACATGATCAGTAGAATACTTCTATATTCACTATGCCCATTTAAAAGTACTTGAATGATCCCCACTGCGGGGCCCAAGATGCAGTGGTGTGGAAAACAACTTCTTGAACCAGCTTGTGACGCCAAATGAGTTATGCTTTAGAGTTGTATCATTGAATAGGTCACGATGAAAATCTTTCTCAAAACAATGAAACTTTATTATAGTTAATGCAAATATAAATATATTGTAAAATAGAAGGCTCATGTAGTAGAATCAACAATAACACCAATGTTTAGTACATGAGGTGTGTGGCGGAATAGGCGCATGCACACTCTATTCTTGAGTAGTGAAAGAAGTAGTAGAATAAAAGGTTAAACATTAGAAAAGTAAAGTAGTTTTTATCGTCCATGAGGCCATAGGCCATCATGGAGGATGTTGTTATCCAACTAGAAAATAGTTACTACAACATGGTGTATAACCCTACCCCTTGTTGCATTTGAACCTTGGACCTCCTATTTGGGGTTCCAATGTCTTCACCGTTAGGTCCAACTCAAGTTGTATAAGTGAGAAAGATGTGAGAGCAAGATGATGAAGAGGAAGAAGTGAAGGGAAGAGGTACTTAGTATAAGAAGAACTAGAGAGACAACAAGAGAACCAATAAGCTAAAACATTCCAAAGCTATATCGAAATGTACAACAATTACAAAGCAATTTGGCTCTCAATTGAATAAGTAGTTTCAATTGTAGTTATAGGACTACTCATTTTGCCTCTTTTGGAGTTGCAACAAGTTTGTAAGATGCCAAGTGGTAAGATTGGACGATAGCAGCTATATCATTGACGCCTAGTCCTAGAAATATGCCTTCTCTATGTGCTAGCATCTGTTGGTGACAAATGCTATTGGCGACACAGGTATCTCTATCCATGTATATGGGTGCCTAAGTCATTGGAGCCAAGGCAAGGTTGGCGTTACACGAGTTATGATACCACAAGTCGAGTTGGCATCATGAATGAGTCTAATGCCATAGGTGAATATAGCATTAACCTATCTCATTAGAAGTCCAAATGGGCACTAAGGCCTGCAAGCTAAAAATGTTATGGTGTTATTGTCTTTGGAGACTTGAGCAACACTTGCTTTATTTGGATTATTTGTCCCCCATTGCAAACGATGGTCCCATTGCCTCAACTTCAAACCATAGAAACAAACGCTTGAGTTAATCAAGCACATATCATTTCCCTTGCACTAAAAATTGACCACTCTTAACAAACCCCAATAGGTTGTGTGTTCCTTGGCGAGTACACTTGCTAATAACACCAATCATTTCATCTATTGTGGTAGGCTCCAATTGAGTAGGATTTAAATCTATAGGATGTTGCACTGCCATAGGAATTACTAGAGGAGTATGGTACAATTTGAAGAATTCTGTGTGAATCACCAAATGCATCTTCGAGTAAGATGACAAATTGAGAATGAAAGCATTCTCACTTGTCACGTATAGAATGGTGTATATACTATATAGTATAACATATTGGTTTGATCTTTTGATGTGGGTTGAAGAAGGATTCCTTCAAGTGGAGCCAAACCTTATCACCAACTTGAAAGTTGCGTGGAGTTTGGTGTTGAATGGGATCTTGTACGCTTGTTGTTGGTGCTCAAGGATTCCTTGTACCTGAGCTTGAATGTGTTGCACTTGCTGCAAAAATTGTTCAATGCTATTAGCTTCATTGGCCTACATTGGCATCATGGCGCTAGTAGTGATGTGGAAGGCAATGTCTATCTTTGCACTTGGGTGAAATCCAAAGCATGCTTAAAAGGGATTAAGACCCATCGAATTGTGCAGAGCCCTATTGTAGAAATGTTGGATGTAGGGAAGATTCTCATTCCATATCCAAGGGTGCTGATGGTTGTACTTCCAAAGTAGATGCACTAACATCCTGTTCACTAGTTTGTGGATGAAGAGTTGTGTAATGCTAAGTTGGTGTTGAATTGCTCCCAAAGATGGCGATAGAAGTTGCAAATGCAGTGAGAGTCTTGATCCAAAATGATGGGACTTGGGATGCCAAAGTGTACCCAAACATACTCAAAGAACACCTTTGCAGTCTTTGTTGCTTGCTCTTTCTACATGGGACCTTGATCACCATCTTAGTGAAATTGTCCATAACCACGAAAATACAGTCACTTTGATGCTTCCGGTTTCTAACCTTGAGAGATAATCCATGATATAGGATTCCCAAGGCTTGGAAGGAACTAATTCTTGTTTGTTGATTTGGTGATGCTACAAGGCACACATTATTTGAAGTAGAGTTCCACTTTTTGGTGCATGTGTGGCTAGTGAAAGTATTGCTATAGCATTGCAAGTGTCTTGTTGATGACAAAGGCCAACCACTTTAGAGTAGTGTGCTTCCTAGATGAGAAGTTGGCATGGTGTACCAAAAGGCACACATCACTTCTTGAGATGGTACAAGAACCTGTTGGCCACGGATCCGCCACCTGGGAAGGACTTGGTGTGTCAATGCGCCCTAGACCCGCAGACCAACATTGAAAGGCCGGGAGGAAGGGATGCCCCCCGTGCCAATCTCCGAAGAAGGCCGGCTCCTTTCCTAACCTACTTGGCGGTTTTTAGATAAGAGTGCAGGAAAGAGATTAAAAAAGGGGGGTAAAGGGAACTGGAAAGACATTGAAAAAGATAAGGGATCAGGAAAGAGATGTAAATATCATCCGTTTTGGGTGGGGGGAGAACAAGCAGCACGATCGCAAATTTGCATCCGAACCAACAACAATTAAAACAAAGCATGTAACAGAAATTGCAACTGCGATTCTATCCTATGTATCCTTTTGTTTTGTATTCCAGATCCAAATAATCACCAATGCTCAAATCCAGGATTCAGAATTCAAACAGACAGAAATATAAATGGACATGAAGCAAAAATACTTAGCAGAAGGCATCATAAAAGACAAAGACAAGAAGCAGAGCCAAGGATGCTTTGAATTAATTAGAAGATGGTCCGTCACAACAGAGTCCTCTAGCAATATGTCCCCCCTCCACCCCTTGTACAATGAAATGAGGCTGCTATTTATAGCACAATTTCCCCCCCCGATTACATTTTGGGCACAGAATCCCAGACTTGACAAAAGCTGCAAAAGCTGACAAAAGCGGCTGATGTTGACCTCTACGGGTAAAGAATGTACTTGCAGTAAGGTCCTCCTGAAAACGTGGCAGCTCCCGTGGAAATCCGGTAGGTGGGAAGTTGAGTCAGTTTGAATGGGGGTAGATGCAGTACAATCTATCAGTTCACGCTCATCTACCTCCCGTCACATCTCTGACTCGAATCTCGAGGCTGGACACTTGTTGGAATCTGATAAGGGGAAAAACCTGCCTTAGGAGCTCATATTTGCTTTCTTGCCCGACTTCGCCCAAAATCGGAGCGCAACTAGGCAGCGCAAAGGGGAAGTGGCGTAGTTGGGGAGGCCTTCGTGCCTTAGAAAATTTCTGGGTAGGCTTCGACATTCTTTGCCCGAGTGCGCGCAGGTAAGTGAGCGAACCCCGACTTCGCTGCGAAGTCGGGTTGCGCACCCAACACTTAGAAAATTTAGGGCTCCACTGATGCCCAGGTGCGCACAAAACTGAGAGCGCAACCCGACTTCGCTGCGAAGTCGGGTTGCGGCAACACTAACACTTAGAAAATTTTGGGCCTTTGTATGAGCACAGTCGAGCGGATGAGCGCAGTCGGGAGGATGAGCGCAGTCGGGCGGGGCCCGACAGTTAATTTTCTGGCCCGAAATTGAGCTTCCTGGTCCTGCTTCCCGGGGCCATAACTTTTGATCCGCTGACCCGATCGCCTATTATAATATATCGTCGGAAAGCTAGTGAAAAGATCTGCAATGATAAAATATCCAAAGCTTATTTCATCCATTTTATCACCTCTGTTTATAGCCCGCAAAAACCCGAACACCTCAACGTGCTCTTTGTCGCTTTAAAGCTCCATACTTAGGCCAAAGTTTATCAAAAAATTTAATGTGGCAAAATTGCCAACATTCCTGGTGGCTCGCCTGAATGTGAGGACCCAAGCCTTTATCCATTGGGCAATAGAGTCACCCTCGCCGTCTTCTTGATACTCACTGTCGGCAGCAACCTCTTTCTCAAACCCTTGGCACCCATGGCCCTCTTGGAACACTAAAAAAAAACACTGCACAAACAACTAAAACTTTGCATACTAGCCGGCTTATTTATATTATTTACACAAAAGTTTGCAGCATGATTGGCATGCCGCCAACACAAATCTAGCTTTGGTTGCCTATTCGGTGAACTTGCAGTGTCCGGACCAGATCTGATTGTACTTCAGTTGATCTTTGAAGTCCGGCTGGCCTCCCAAAGTTTGCCAGGTCGCGAACATGGTGCAACGTGGCAGGTTATCATTCATGCCGGTACCCATACAATTGATGAAAAATGTGGGAAGGAGATTTGTCAGACGGGAGCCCTCTTCGGCTACCGGTTGTTGTGATGGTTGGAGCCAATACCACCACTCTAGAGAGTCCACCACCTGTGGGCTCTCGAGCACGAGTTCCTCCAACTCCTTGATGCGATAGCAGGAGCTTTCCGGCGATAGGCCTTTAGCCGGGGTCTCCTCAGGATCAGCCTCCTGGTGAGGCATGCTTATTGGGCTTTGGCTGAATGCTTGCGTGCTATGCCCTGGGACACAAAAAGGGTGCAAAAATGTGCCCTCTTTGTGTTCAGGATTTGCCACTGGATTTTGTTCCTCCTCTTGGCCCATCTCCCGATGGAAATTGCGAGCAACCATATTATTCATCATTTGGGTGGTGTTTGCATATTCCCACTGTTGACTTTGGACGATATTTGCCTCTCGAGCTCCACACAGCTGCATTCTAGGGCTTTGCATAGTATGAGGGATTTGCCATGGTGATTTTGCCAGATGAAGGCAAGCTAGAGATTCACCAACTCGGGCTTCCATATTTCAGCTCAGTCAGAGTCGCCAGGTGATTTTGCCAGATGAAGGCAAGCCAAAGATTCACCAAACTCGGGCTTCCTGAAAATATGGAGACTGTAGGTGAACATTAATTTCTCCGCTTGTGAGGTCAAGGCTGCTCACCAAACCTTGATTCCTCCGGGGTGTCTTCTATTAGCTTAAAAAAAAGGACGCCTGCGATCAAGAAATCTGGATCTTCAACTCAGTCAGAGTCGCCAGGTGATTTTGCCAGATGAAGGCAAGCCAGAGATTCACCAAACTCGGGCTTCCTGAAAATATGGAGACTGTTTGTCCCACCGGGTGTGCCAGAACCTGTTGGCCACGGATTTGCCACCTGGGAAGGACTTGGTGTGTCAATGCGCCCTAGACCCGCAGACCAACATTGAAATGCCGGGAGGAAGGGATGCCCCCCGTGCCGATCTCCGGAGAAGGCCAACTCCTTTCCTAACCTACTTGGGGGTTTTTAGATAAGAGTGCAGGAAAGAGATTAAAAAAGGAGGTAAAGGGAACTGGAAAGAGATTGAAAAAGATAAGGGAACAGGAAAGAGATGTAAATATCATGTGTTTCGGGTGGGGGGAGAACAAGCAGCACGATCGCAAATTTGCATCCGAACCAACAACAATTAAAACAAAGCATGTAACAGAAATTGCAACTGCGATTCTATCCTATGTATCCTTCTATTTTGTATTCCAGATCCAATGCTCAAATCCAGGATTCAAAATTCAAAGAGACAGAAATATAAATGGACATGAAGTAGAAATACTTAGCAGAAGGCATCATAAAAGACAAAGACAAGAAGCAGAGCCAAGGATGCTTTGAATTAATTAGAAGATGGTCCGTCACAGCAGAGTCCTCTAGCAATATGTCCCCCCTCCATCCCTTGTACAATAAAATGAGGCTGTTATTTATAGCACAATTTTCCCCCCTGATTACATTTTGGGCACAGAATCCCAGACCTGACAAAAGCGGCTGATGTTGACCTCTACGGGTAAAGAATGTACTTGTAGCAAGGTCCTCCTGAAAACGTGGCAGCTCCGTGGAAATCCGGTAGGTGGGAAGTTGAGTCAGTTTGAATGGGGGCAGATGCGATACAATCTGTCAGTTCACGCTCATCTACCTCCCGTCACATCTTTGAATCGAAACTCGAGGCTGGACACTTGTCGGAATCTGATAAGGGGAAAAACCTGCCTTAGGAGCTCATATTTTCTTTCTTGCCCGTCTTCGCCCAAAATCGGAGCGCAACCAGGCAGCGCAAAGGGGAAGTGGCGCAGTTGGGGAGGCCTCCGTGCCTTAAAAAATTTCTGGTCAGGCTTCGACATTCTTTGCCCGAGTGCGCGCAGGTAAGTGAGGGAACCCCGACTTCACTGCGAAGTCGGGTTGCGCACCCAACACTTAGAAAATTTAGGGCTCCACTGATGCCCAGGTGCGCACAAAACTGAGAGCGCAACCCGACTTCGCTGCAAAGTCGGGTTGCGGCAACACTAACACTTAGAAAATTTTGGGCCTTTGTATGAGCACAGTCGGGCGGATGAGCGCAGTCGAGAGGATGAGCGCAGTCGGGCGGGGCCCGACACTTAGTCAATTTTCTGGCCCGAAATTGAGCTTCCTGGTCCTGCTTCCCGAGGCCATAACTTTTGATCCGCTGACCCGATCGCCTATTATAATATATCGTCGGAAAGCTAGTGAAAAGATCTGCAATGATAAAATATCCAAAGCTTATTTCATCCATTTTATCGCCCCCGTTTATGGCCCGTGAAAACCCGAACACCTCAGCGTGCTCTTTGCCGCTTTAAAGCTCCATACTTAGGCCAAAGTTTATCAAAAAAATTAATGTGGCAAAATTGATAACATAACCCACCATTGAGGTGATGATCTAGCACTGACTTGCCTTGTTTTAGTTGATGATGTGTGGTGGCAAACTGGACGTCATCAAAGTATAACGCCTTCTAGTCATTGGCATTATGACCTTTGGCATCCAAAATGGTCAATAGTGTCTATAGTAGCAGATAACCTAGATAGTCAAATGCTTGATTTTCTTTGCCCTTATGATGCTTGATTATAAGGTGGAATTGCTATAGTAAGTCACCTAGGCAGGCAAATTGAATGAGTGTGTTGGAAGTCAAGCACGAGCACATTGAGAGTTTTGATATATTTAATGTTATAAAGTCATGACGCAATATTGTATGTGACAATGTGTATAAGTCATTAGTCATAAAGTGAGTCATGAAATGAAATATAAATGTAAGTCAAATGCATGTCAAATGTAATTTAAGAAAATGATGAGGTGTTGGGTAGTTAGTTGGAGGATGTAACTACCTCCTTAGTTGTATAAATAAGACCCTTCCCTCATTCATTTATGTTGTTGGCATGGAAGGAAAGGTTGGCATGGTACATGGGTATCAAGGTTGGCATAGTATTGAAGTGTTGTATAAAGTTGTTTGAATGCTGTTGCAGGTCATCTGAATTGCTATGATGGGCAGTTTGAGATGCTGTGCTAGGCCATCTAAAGGCTGTGTCGGGGCATCCAAATGGTAAGCTAGGCCATCTAAACTAGTTAGCCAAGCCCTCTGAATTGCTATGTTGGCCAGTCTGAACTGCTTTTTTGGGCAATTCGAACTGCTTAGCTGGGTTGTCTAAATGTTGTATTGGGCCTTTCAAATTTTTGTGTTAGACAGTCTGATATATGTTGTGTGTGCAGGCAGAGTATGGATTGTAATTTTAAGTTATTCACATTCTATATTTTATTTATTTAAGTGGTAATGGAATTATGTTGCAGTATGTTGTATTCCATTTCTACATTTTGGCATTGTTGACTTTTTGAAGTTGGATCAAGCTTGGTGACATAGAGTTGTGATGAGCAAATCACTCGAGAAGGTGCACAACGACAACAATGGAATGATTACAATGCAACCAACGAAGTAGATGAAGATGCAAACTTGTTTGTTGACATTGATGAAGGGTTGACACATGAAGCAAACGTGCAAGTGGATGTGCAACCGAACATGCAAGCGGACACACATGGGAGAGATGTGCAAGGGTTTGTGTGTAGATAATTGCATGATGATGGTGGAGAGTTGCATGTTGGCGGCAAAGAGTTGCATGTCGGAAGTGGTGAATTACGTGATAACAACAGAGAGTTGCCTGATAGCAGTGTAGAATCACATGATAGTGAGTTACGTGGTGGTGAGGACTTGCATTGCGACGAGCATTGCATGGTGTTGGAGCAATTGCAAGTTCATGTGCCCAATGGTGAGCGGGATGGGAGTTTGACATCGGTGCAAATGCAAAATGGTGTCTAATAGTGCATGAGACGAGAGTTTGACACTAGAGCAACTATAGGTTGGTGTGTTCAATGGTGAGCAAGATGGGAGTCCAACATCAAAACAATTGCAGGTTGGCACGTTTCATGGTGCATGGGACAAGAGTTCAACACGAGCAATTGCGGTGTGGTGCACCTCATGATGTGTGTGAAGGAGAGCCACGTGAACAACTGTTGCCAATGTCAAGTCAAACTATCAAAACAAAGACCAATTTTGGCATATCGTGTGAGTGTCCAATGTTTAATGGAGGAGAAACAGAAGACCCATTTAGGCATTGAAAAATCTGCCTCATGATAAGGAAAGCAAATGGGCAAAATAATAACGCAACTAGGAGGAGGTTATTCCCTACGACACTTCATGAAATCACAATGGTTTGGTACATGAGATTGCTAGAGGGCAAGTACCAGACGTGGGATGAGTTGCGTGTAGCATTCATGAAGGAATTTCAGTTGTTCCACAATGACAATGAGGTCATTGTTGAAATTTATAGAATGGAACAAGGTGAGAAAGAGTTTGTTTGTTCGTACAACCGGAGGTTGAGTGGGTTGTTTACCCATCTAGAGGAAGATCCATTAGATGCATTGAAGAAGAGGTGGTTTGTAGAGGGACTTCTTCCTACATATCGGAAGAAGATCAAGGTGGTCCCTTCGACATCATATCAAGAGGCCTTGGAGCAAGCCTTGAACTTGGAAAGTGATGCAAAGACATCATTAAAGTGTTGGGGTCATGTTAATGTGGACGAGAGTGACCTTGAAGATGAAAGTGATTTTGATGTTGAGAGTGACTCTAATAATGAGAGTGATGATTTTGAAAATGAGAGTAGTTCATCATCCAAGTGTTGGGGTTGAGAAGTTAGTGAAGGAAGTGACTTTGAAGAGAAGAACAATGACTTTGAGGATGAGTGTGACTCGGAGAGTGCAAGATCATTGCTATAGGAATATGTAGCACAAAGGGAGATTGTACCAAGGGGGGATGCCATTGGTGATGCGGTCTGTGACAATTGCTAGAGAACTAGAAGATGTTGAATTGAGTATGATACTAAGGGTAGACCCATTGTGCAATGTTGGCAATGCCATTTGTGGGGGCACTTTGCACGTGAATGTCAAAGTGTTGCAAGTCGAGACGAATCGGTGATGTGTAGAGAGTTCGAAGCATCAAAGAAGAGTTATAGCCCTAGCTGGGAAGTAGAGGATGTGAACTTGATAAACCTGATTGTAATAGAGGAAGTGAAATTTATTACAATCGAAGAAACAGAGATTGAGTAAACAGTTGAAGCTGCATAGGAAGAGAATGTTGCACAAGTAGTTGATGTAGACAATGAAATGAGTTATGCAGACGAAGTGAATGATGCAGATGACAAAGAGAGAGGTTTTTCATCGTTTGGCCATTTGCTAGGGCTGTCTAGCCATTTGGACCAAAGCCTCAATTATTGGAGCTTAGGCTATCTGAGCCTAGGTTGTCTGAGTTGCGTCCCTAGCCATCTAGTAGGGACAACAGGCCCTCAGATGACCCTTTCGTTGTCTGTCCCAAGGGGAGGGTTGTGTGCACCCTCCCTAGGCCATTTGAGGAAGTTGTCTGAGCCTCAGGTCATTAGATGTACACCATGAGCCATTTGAAGATAGATCATGACCGTCTAGTAGTCATGTAGGGTTGTTTGTAGCCCAAGTCTAGGAGGAAATTATGCTGAGCAGTTTGGAGATCATACAAAGCCGTTTGAGGAAGAGAATGAAGTGACACAAAGTTCGAGGTAAGGAGGGTTCATTTTATTGGAAGAGCACGTGGTTTAGACTGTTTGGAGGATCATTTGATAGGAGAAGAAGATTGTACAAAAGTCCGTATGGGCCGTTTGAGCAAAAGAGTCCGCCCTACAAAGTCAAATCGTCTGAGGTAGGGCTGTTTGAAAGCAGGCCATATGAAGCTAGGTCATCTAAGGAAGGATCATTTGGAAGCAAGCTTTTCGGAGTCGAATCATCTGACATAGAAAGTAGGTTGTCTAGCCTAGGGCCATCTAACTTAGGTGGGTCATCTAGGCCAGGAAGTGAGCCATCTGAGACCAAGGGATGTTTGTAAGAGGCTAAGGCAATGCTGTCAAAAACCATGAAGAAGTCGTTTGGAGCTAGAAGACGTAATTCGAAGTTGAGGGTCTGATTGTAGAAAGTGGAGTAAGCAATTGCATAACAATGTATTGTTGGAAGCAGTTTGAAAGGGCCTTGCCTCAGCCTCTAACGAACATCCCTTGGCCTTAGACGACCCTCATCTTAGATCAAACGACCAACCTTCTGGGTTAGACAACCCTAGGCCAGACAACCCACTTCCTTCATCAGATGACTTGGCTCTAGATGACCTGACTTTGGAAGGACCTACTTTGGTCGACCCAACTTTGGATGACCTTGCTTCGAATGGTCCTGCTAAAGACAATCGGTACAGTGTGCTCTTCTAATCATATGGCCTCCTTGTGTCAAACTTTGTGCCACTTTGCCCTGACAATCTTCTCCTTGCTTCAGACAATGCTTCTTATGGTCCGTACGACGTTGCTTAAGCTCTAGATGGCCCTCTCTAGCCCTTGGATGCTCCAAATCCTTTTGTGAAAGTTTCTCCTTCGCAAAACACGTCCAACTTGTTGTTGTGCATCCCTTCCTTTGTTTCTTCATGCTCCTACTGCTTGTGGTACACAAATTCCTTCAAAACCCCAATTGGTTTTGTCGGCAAGGGTTTGGAATGGTAGCTCCCTTGACAATTACGTTTTTCTGCTACAATCGTCTCACTTGCACACAAACTTGAAATTTTGGGGTTGTCGGACAAGGGTTTTTAACATAACCCTTGTTTTTGCTACTATCCTGGCGTGCCCTAGCTCCAACACTCTAGTGCAATCCTCCCCTTTGTAGTTGTTTTTCATTTCTCCTCATTTTACATTGCATTTTGCATAGTGAAATGGGATTTGTTCACCTATCGGAAGTCTCGATGCATGCCCTAGGTTGTACCATTGTTGGTCCAAGTTCAACTAATTGGTGTGCTCTCCTTGGGCTCCTTCTTCCTGCTCCTAGGCTCTGTGCGTAAGAATGATCGAGTGAAAGATTTTCACCTCCGTTTAGAAGTTGAGGAAGTTAGGGGGACACTTGGTTTGCATGCAACAAGTGCCCCTCCACTCCCTTAACTGCCACTTCAACACCAGTAACTGTTTTACATGCAACTGCTCGTTCCATATGTTGTTTTTGTTTTTTTCTCATAATTTGACTCCTTGCTTCTCCTTGCGCATGTCGGGCCCATTGGAAAAGCATGCACTCCTTGTTTTGGACTATGCTAGCACTTTGGCCTAGATGGCCCAAGTGGCTAGACAACTTGTCTGGACATCCAAGCGACCTAATCTATCTTTGGTTCAGACGACCTAAGGGGCTAGACAGCCTGATTGGTTGTCCATATGACTCTCTCCCTTGTCCTCTTACATCATCATCAATTCCACCCTGGTCATGTCTTTCTTCAAAAGGCCCCACCTATTCTTGCTCGTCTTTATCCCAAACTTTGGACTACTCATTCTCCTACTCAGATAGCTTTTCATGTTCTCCAAAGGGCCCTCATCATTTTCCTCCCAAACTAGGCCTCCAGATGGCCCTGTATGACTACTGGATAGTATGATTTGTCTTCGGATGGCTTGAGTTGTTTGTTTGACAACCTGGGGGCAATCTGAGGCTCAAACAAGCTTCTTAGATAGCTTAGGGAGGGTCTAGATGACCCTCCCCTTGTGCTTGGGCCATTTGGGGACTTGTTGTCCCTACCAAATGGCCAAGGTCCCAACTCAAACGACCTTAGTCTTGACAATCAAGGCTTGGGTCTAGACAACCCAAGTCCAGATGGCCAAACGATGCTAGCAAATAGTCAGATGCTGAACAATCTCACTCTTTTCTATCTGCATCACTCACTTCGTTGTGCGTATCAGCTACTTGTGCAACCTCCTCTTCCTGCACAACTTCAACCATCTGCTCGATCTTCTCCTCAATTGTAATCATTTTTGCCTCCTCTATTGCAATCAGATTCTTCAAGTTCACCTCCTTTGCTCCCTGGCTAGGGCTGTGACTCTTCTTCGATGCTTCAAACTCTCTATGCATCACTAGTGTCGCACAAGCGATGGTATTCCTAGTAGGGGAGGTGGTGACAGATTCAGATATGCAATCTTAATTAGCAAATGTACAATGGATATTGCCAAAACGTATAATGATTGGGAAATCGTACAATCGTACGATTGTACGGTTTCCCAATCATACAGTTCACAACTGTATAGTTAATGCAAAAATATAGTTTGCACTAAAACGTCTAGTCTAGCAATCGTACAATCCACATAGGAACATTTAATTCCATAGTTGTACGGTTTGGCAAATCGTACAAAGGGGTCAATTGCCACACATTTACTATGCTTCATTCAACAAATTCTTGTATTTACTGGTTGTACAATTCCTTCAGATAGCAATCTTTCTCAACGGCGGAAAAATATACGACTTACATGTTACTCGCATCCAAAAGTTAACAACAAATGAAATGCATGGCTAACTTAACCATTGAATTTACTTCCAACACTCCAATGGCTTGATCTATACCATGCTACAACCCATGGTGAATGCTTCATTTGAATATTATACTTGCTGCCACATATGTATAGTTCCTGATAGCAATCCTGCTCGTCCAAACTTGCAATAAATGCTTGCTCTAACAAGGACTTTTACCTGCAGTTTCCATTACATATTGCACAAAACAATACCAATTACACTATTACCGTAAAAGAATTCAATTCCAATCACATGCAAGCATAGTTGTAATCAAAGGTAGAGTTGTATTAATAATGGTTGTAGAACGCAACATGCACAAAAAATACAACTAGCTAGGTCCAACAACCTGGTGACTCTCCAATTGCATACGATAATGTCTTATACTCTATACCGTTGTTCTCCTACACACACATCATAAGAGATTCTCTCAAAAATGGAGGGGGGCTATATAATGCCTTTCCAGGCCGTTCCAAGCAGTTCCTGAGACAACGCATCATTCACAATTGCCACCTCACAACCATCATATGACATGCACCTTTAATTTTTCCTAAGGTTGCTTTTAATTTTTATTAAACCCAATTTTATCTCTATTTCCCTCATTACGGCTAATTTCATTTAAGCCTAATTTGCATTTCGAATTCATTTACATCATTTCATTCTACAAATTTTGTCAAAATTGTACATAAACTCTATCAAAATTTGCAATGTATACACTTTTTATTTCTTTTTCTTCTGAGAGGCAGATTTACCACCTACAACTAGTTCATCTGGACTTGCAATAGTTTGACACTCACATATGAAGTGTCCCCCACAAATGACATCGCCAACATTACACAATGGGTTTGCACTTTGTATCATACTCAATTCGACATCTTCTTGTTTTGTGGCGGTTGTCACAAACCACATCACCAATGGCATCCGCCTTGGTACAATCTCCCTTTGTGTTGCATTTTCCTCTAGCAATGATCTTGTGCTCTATAGTTACACGTTTTCGGAGTTATTGTTCTTCTCTTCATTTTCACTTCCTTCACTGACTTCTCGACCCCAACACTTGGATTATGAACTACTCTCATTCCCAAAATCATTACTCTCAATATCAAAGTCACTTTCATCTTTAGGGTCACTCTTGTCTACATTAACATGACCCCAATAGTTTAATGACATATTTGCATCACTTTCCAAGTTCAAGGCCCGCTCCAAGGCCTCTTGATATGATGTTGGAGGGACCACCTTGATCTTCTTCCAATATGTAGGAAGAAGTCCCTCCCCGAACCACCTCTTCTTCAATGCATTTGATGGATCTTCCTCCAAATGGGTAAAAAACTCACTCAACCTCTAGTTGTATGAACGAATAGACTCTTTTTCATCGAAATTCCTTCACGAATGCTTTGTGCAACTCATCCCAAGTCTAGTAGTTGCCCTGTGATTCTACAAAATGTCACAGAGAATAACCTCCTCCAATTTGCATCATTATTCTAAACATTCGCTTTGAACATCATAAGGCAAAGTTTCCAATGCCAGATTGGGTCCTCTTTGTCCCCATCATTAAATATGGGACACTTATGCGATATACCAAAATTGGTCTTTGTCGTGATAGGTTGATTTGACATTGAGTATAGTTGTTCGTGTGTCTCGCCCTCTTCATAGACATCATTAGGCGTAGTCCACAACAATCGCTCTTGTGCTAGACTCCCATCCCATGCACCATGAAACGTGCCAACTTGCAATTGCTTCGATGTCAGACTCTTGTCTCACTCACCATCGAGCACACCAACCTATAGTTGCTCTAGTGTCGAACTCCCATCTCACACACTGTCGTATAGGCCATCTTGCATTTGCATCGATGTCGAACTCCTGTTCCGCTCACCATCGGATGCACCAACTCGCAATTGCTCTAGAGCTGTACCTTTGTCATGCAATTCCTCATTGCGTAACTCGTCGTTGCGTGATTACCTACCGTTGACACAACTTTGTCAATGACATGCAACTCTCTATTGTCGACTTGCAACTCATAGTTGTTGATGTGCAACTCTCTGCTGTTGTCACACAACTCTTTGCCATCAGCATACAACTCTTTGTCACCAACATGCAATTCACCGTTGTTGACATGCGACTCATTGTTGTCGTCACGCAACTGTCTGTCTCCGTCATGCAACTCTCTGTCGTTGACATGCAATTCACTGTCGTTGATATGCAAGTCACCTTGCCATCATGCAACTCTCCATCGTCGTCATGCAACTTTTCGTGTAGAAACCCTTATGTGTCTCCTCTGTGCATGTTTGCATACACGTTTGGTTGTGCATTTGCTTGCACGTCTGCTTTGTGCATTGATCCTTTTTTAGCGTCAACAAACAAGTTTGTGTCTTCATCTATTGCAACCTCCAATCTGCCTTCCTCTTGAGGGAAACTACATTTTTTGTCAGCTGCATTGTAATCATTCCCTTGTCATTATGCACCTTCCCAAGTGATTTGCTCGTCACAACTCCATGTCATCAAGCTTGACCCCACTTTGAACAGGCAATAGCGCCAGAATGAAGACATGGAATACAATATACTGCAACACAATTCCTTTATCACTTAAATAAACAAAATATACAATGCATATATCTTACAATTACAATGGATACACTTCACACACAACATATATCAAACGGCCTAGTCCAAGAGTCAGATGGCCTTGCACATCAGCTCAAACGGCCTTGTGTGTCACATTTGATTTCATCCAACTTCTACTACTATGTGCAATGCCAACGTACAATACCAACCTTCGAATGAATGAGGGAGGGGTCTTATTTATACAACTAAGGAGGTAGTTGCATCCTCCAACTAACTACTCAACACCTCATCAATTTCTTAAATTACATTTGACATACATTTACATTTCATTTCATGACTCACTTTATGACTTAATTAATTATATGTATGCATTTTGTCAAACACTTTGCGTATGAACTACAAAATAACACAAAATGACAAAACTTATTCATTGATTATGCAAACATGTCAATTTGTCTGCCTACAACAACAGATCACAAATTAGGCAAGATTTTGGATCAATTAAAAAAGGAATCAACATTTGTATGGAAATTAAATGAAAAAGCAACTCGTAAAATTTCAATGCAAAATGTATCAGATCTGGCGCCAAATGGGCAAATTTGATTGAAAATTTTATGGGTTTTGTACATGTTAGTGTGATACAGAAACCCTTTTGGAAATTAGAAGAAGTATAAAGTGTGTTGATGTGCAAAATTGCGTAGGTGGGGTAAGACTAATTTTGTATCGAAATTGCACTTGCGTGTCCTATTGGGCGTGCCAGAACTATTGAAGCATGCATGGTGGCTAGTGGGATCAATCAAATGTCTTTGCTGAAAAACTTAGATTGTCCCATCGGGTGTGCTAGTATTGTTGAACACAGAAATCGTTAAGTGTGATTTGTGCCCATGACTACAATTCAAGTGGATGGTAAGGGGTTTAGCCTTTCCAACCTCTAGATTTGGGCTGGTTCCATTCTAACTTAGTTGAAAATTTGAAAAATCTAATTTAAACATGCGACAATAAAATATGATCTACTTATTGGGAAAAGGGTGCAATGGAGAAAATAAAATTAAAAATAAAATAATAAAAGAATAACATAGAAAGCAGAAATAATGGCCAAAGCCGCCACAATTTTAGATGAGATTCAATGACGGTTTTAGCAGAGTCAAATAACTTCAGTGCATCGAATGTAAAATATCTGCAATGAATAAGGGAAAAAAAAAGACTAACAAAAGGGTGAGCAAGCAGAGCCACTTACACCACAGTCCATCAAAGAGGAGCTTAGTTGACACAAAACATTCATGAATATTGTTCAATTCTTTCATTATTGCAAATTTTAAAAACAATACACATTGGATCACAAAGAGTAGTTGTAGCTCTCTTCAATTTGCCAAAGGATCCTTACAATGAAAAAACATTTCTTATTTATACTTGAAAATTCAACCCTGATCTATTTCTAGACTTGCATTTCAAAATCATATGCGGACTTATCGTCCTTATCCACAATGCAAACACAACATAAAGTGAGGCATGTAGGAGTAAAAGCGAGGCACACAAGAGTGAAAAATCGGGTGCATTGAGTTGAAGTAAGGCACATTGCCTTAAGTGGGGTGCACAGGAGCAAAAAATGAGGTGCATTGAGCTGAATGGGGTGCACTCAGCTAGAGCAAGGCACACTGACTTAGAGCATGACACGCTTAGCTAGAGCAAGGTGCACAGATCCCTTTGTCAATTTCTGACTTAGTCTCTTCCTTGTTCTTTGTCTTGTTTTGCATGATGGATCATTGTCTGGAGATGATGGCAGTAGTTAATTACTATAGCTACTTGGTTCTCTATGTTGCAATACATTGACTCAAAAAGTTTCTGTTGTACCAACTTTGTGATAAAATGATCCTTGATCTCCTTCTGCTTAGCTTTGCAATTGAATACTAGGCTTTCTCTGTAATGTTGGTCGCTAAAGGGGAGGGAGTAATAATGTTATATATGTTAATCAAATTATGTTAATTGTTGGAGTGGAGTTATTTTTTTCTGCCCTTCTCACACACACAAGTCAGATAGGAGAATTTGTAGTATCACACATTTCCCTTCTCCTTTTATTAGATTCAAGCGACCTGATGTACTTATTCAGTAGGCCAAGTATCTACTTTGTTTTAAGATATATGCAAAAACCCTTGAAAGTCATTGGTAGGAATTTGAGCAAATCCTTAGATAAATAAAAGTTACCCGTCAAGTTGGAATACATAGTAATGTGGAGTAGGGCTTTTTTTGGTTGGTTACACAGGATTAATTATGTTGGAGACCATTGTGATTGACAATCAATGCCAGGCCTTCTATATGACCTTGCTTTTAGATTACTTGCATGTGTAGGCACTAGTTTTGGACCTCAAAAAAAGTAGTGTATAGAGTAGGAAATAAAGTGCAAATGCACTAAATGTAATGAAAATGAAAACACAAATACAAGGGAAAATAGTGTGAATGAAATGCAAATGTAATGAAAAGTCAAATTTGTCTTGTAGCACTAAGGATGTTGATGTCCTCCTTCAATTAGATTGCATTTGTATTGTACAATAGATTAGGGTTAATGAGCAGACAATTGAAGGGTGAGGTGTCCTGGGGGGTAGTTGTGGGTAAGGGTCCACCTGAATGCATAAAAGGACACCCCCCCTCTCATTTCAGAATAGCAATAGCATGGTAATGTTGGTTACGAATCTGCCATGAGGAAAGGATTTTGGGTTAATGCGCCCAGATTCGCCCACCAGCATGAAAGGCCGAAAGGAAGAGATGCCTTCCGTGCCAATCTCCGGAGAAGGCCGGCTCCTTTGGGGGTTTTATGGTTTAAGCTAAGAGTGCAGGAAAGAGATAAAGGAACGGAAAGAATTTACAAATGAGATTGGAGTTTGGTGGGGGGAACTAACAGTACGGCAACACATTAATCACCATTACTTACTGCATTATAAATACAAAGCATGACAAGGAACTGCAAAACCTAAGTGTACTTTCTGTACTAAGCAATATACGCACAGCTACAATGGTCCCCTAGCAAACATTCTCCCTACAAGGAGAACTAACAGCACGACAATGCATCAATCACCACTACGTACGGAAACTCAAACAGAAAGCAACTAAGAGATGTCAGAGCCAGGTATATGTGTTATGCAGAGAATTTATACGCACAGCTACAATGGTCCCCTAGCAAACATTCTCCCTACAAGGAGAACTAACAGCACGGCAACGCATCAATCACCACTACGGACAGCAACGTAACACACAACTGATGGAACTGCTACCACATCTATTATATAAGATTTAAAAGTGCACAAACAATGCTAAAGGCGCCTGACCACCAAATGCTGAAATGAATCAACGAGCCGTGACACAGGGAAGCGTTAAGCATAAGCATAAAGAAATAAAAGCAGTAGAACAGAACCAGGCATACAATTTATATTTATAAGCAGAAGCACGGTTACAATGGTTCCCTAACAGACATTCCCCTTCCACCCTTTACAATGAAAACATGGTGGGTTTTTATAGCCCGAGTCCCTCCCGTTACATTAATGGGCACAGAGTCCCAGTCAAACACAAGCTGACAAAAGCGGCGAAGGAGCTGCAAATGCTAACCTTTGTCGGACCGGACTGTACCCGCAGCATGGTCTTCCTGGAAGCTGGACAGCTAGGTGGCGGTGTGTTGGGCAGAACTTCCTCTCAGCAGGAATGCGGGTAGCTGGAGTGGGTGGAAACTCCAATCAGCTTTAAATGATGCCACCGGCATAGGTAGTGCAGCCCATGCTCATCCTTTTGCTCGGCACGTCTTGGCTCAAATCCCGAAGCTGGACACTTGTCGGATGATGGATGATGCTGTTTGACACGTTTCTGCCTTGAAATGCGCTTTATCCAACTTCGCCTGGGATCAAGCGCCATCGGCTTGCGCGAGCAGAAAACAGCTAGCGATCGGGAAGGCCTTCATGCCTTGGGTGCATTTCCGAGTTTATTTCCCTACTGCGCACCTGTCAAGGGCGCACTCCGACTTCGCTGCGAAGTCGGACTGCGCACAGGTGAAAGCTGCTTCTTGCCGCCGTACGGACTTCGCTCCAAACACTTAGTCGTTTTTCTGTCATCCTGCCACCGCTACAAGGTGCGCCCAGAAGAGGGGCGAAGTCGGACTTCGCACCAAAACTGGGCGAAGTGCGCACTTCGCACCAACACTTAGCCATTTTCCAGGGCAACTGCTGTCAACTTTGAGATCCAACTGAGGGGCTCCAAGAAAGGGGGGGAGAAAGAGAATGTAGGAAAGAAAGAGAAAGGGAGAGAGGAAGAAAGGAAAATAGAGGAAGAGGGAAAAGGAAGAGCAGCACTGTTACAAAATTGAAAACATTGCACCCCGTGCAAAATGTGGCAACATTTCTGGCGGCTCGCGGGGTGTCGAGCTCGCCTCGGCGCAAAGAATCCATGCCTTCATCCATTGGGTGCAGAGGAACTTGCTTCCCCTGCCTTTTGTTGCTCTAGCTGTTCTCCTCGCGGCAACTGTTCTTCAGATTCACCTTCGTCAGTTGCCTCCTCAGAACCATCTTCCGAAGGCTCTCCAGCTTTTGCTTCTGCCTCGCAGATGCGGTTGTATGCGGCCTGGGCTTGGCCCCAGGCTTCTGCTTCGAATGGCCGGCGGTCAGCAACTTCTTCTAATGCTGCGTGGAAAGCAGCGACCGCGTGCAGGTCGATGGTGAGGTATCTTTTTCCTAGCTCCTGGAAGTAGGAGCTGATCTTACAACATTTGGACATCATCTGGGTGACCTGACTTTCTTGAATTGGCTCAGTCCAGCTATCGATCTCAGCTGTATCTGCCTCAAAGGACCGCCAATTCTTTTTCACCTGCTCATGGGTGAGAAATTCACCATTCTCAACAAAGCCCGGGCAGCCAAGTTCCGAAAGAGCGTGAAAGGGAGCCATACAAATGTCTCTTTCATGTTCGAATGCGTCTAGCATTCGTCTGGCAACTCTCACCTCTTCAACTTTCTTAAAATATTTATGCAAGGTTACCCTTGCATCTGCCCATTCTGCAGTGAATGAGGACATGGGGGAGAATTGGAGGCCATCGCGCTCGCGCTCCTGAAGATTTATTGCCAGGTCCAGCCATTGCTTCGCCTGGCGTTCGGCCTCCTCTACCACAAGCTTTCCCTGGGCAGAAACTTCTTGAATTCTGGATGTGAAATCCAGAACTGACATTGCATTATAGGTGTGGGGCTTGCATCCCCGCAGCAGATCAGCCCGCATTCCCTTAACTTTGCTCTTCGAAAAGACCGTCGCTTGAGATGCTCTCTCTGCAGATTGCGATCGCGCTCGTTTCAAAGACTCCTGGAGCCGAGAAATCTGCTCCAAGGCTGCCTCGCTTTTCCGTTGCGGCTTGTTGCTGAGAAGCGGCCAGCTGGGCTTTTAGTTCATCTATTTCTCGTTGCGTCGCTTCCAGCTGCTTAGTGGACCTGGACAGGTCCTCTTCAAGCTGTCTTGTCTTATCCTGCAACCCGAAAAGCTCTTCCTGTTCCTCTAGACTCTTGACAAGGAGATTGTCCGCTTTACGAATGATTCCTTGAATCTCGTATTGCTTGTCGATATCGTCAAAGCTCTTCTCCTTTGTTTGGAGCTCGTAGTCCGCCCTGGTCATTTCCCGGAGAGGCTTCTTCACTTTCGGGATTATCTTCTCTGTTGTAAGCACTCTCCTCTCAAAGTTAAACTTGGTGCGCTTTATCGGGGCGGCTATCTCTTCAGGTCTCCTCCGCTTCAGGTTTTGGAGGAAAGAGATAGGGTATTCTACAGCTCTCGTTGCCAGAGGCAAGTCGTCCGTATTCTGGAGGTCGTCCATGAAGTCTGGTTCCCCTAGCCTAGGGTTCTACTGAGACGTCTCTCCTGTGGGAATGGGATCAGGAGGAACCGGACGGACTTTGGAAGGATCGGCCGCCTCTGGGGGCGACCGGGAAGTGGAGATGGGAGCGGCTGATGCTGAAAGGGTTTCAAGCGGCTGAGGTGGTGGATGTAACGATGAATGCACGGCTTCAGCGCTAACCTCAGGCGAAGGGTTTGGGGTTTGACTCAGAGATAGGGAAACGTTGGGGTTCTGAGCAAACTGGTCAAAAGAATGGGGGCCGCTAGAAGGGTGTGGAGACGGGGAGGAAGATGCGGCCACGGCTTGCTCGGATTGAGCGGGGGATGGAGTAGGAGTAGGGCTAGATGAGACCAGAGAGAGTGGGGCAGCAAACGTACCTGTGAGCTCCGCATGAGCCGATGCTGGATGGATGTCTGCGCTTCTGGTTCCGCGGCTGGCTCGGGACTGCCCAGAGAAACATGCTCTGGAGCGGCTGAACGCGGCTGCGGCTCTGCGACTGGCTGTTGCACTGTCAGACTAGGTCGCCTAATATTTTCAACTCTCTTCCTCTTCTTCTCTTCTGGATCAATGGCCGGATCAGGGGAAGGAGATGAAGCAGGTGCAGCAGGCGCTGATGTTCCCACGGTAAACTTGTACCGAGGTTTGACTTGCAGAAGGTCTGCCGCAACCGGTCTGCCCTCTGGTGGTGCTGGCGCCTTTTGTGCCTAAAGGGTCACCTCAGGCGTTGACTTGACTGGTTTCTGCGCCTTTTCAGGCGCCACCTTGGAAGCCACGGGCTGCATTGGGTCCACTTGGATGTCTGCTGGGCCCGCGCTTGCAGTTGCCGAAGTGTACAACTGTTGGGAGGAAGACCCTCCTTTATAACCCTCAAAGGGACCTCGGGGAACATATTCTTGATATGCGAACGGCCGCCAGCTGTCATGATGCTGGTCATATAGAGCTGAAAAGTCGTCATCAACGGCCAGATTTCTCCTCGTGGATTTGTCGTGCTGCGTGCGGCACCTCATCTTCCAGCATTCAATAATCTTTTCTTTTGGCCAGTTGAGGCCTGCTATTTTGGAGAGGAATTTTTTGAAACCCTGGAGATGAGAACTGGTGGTCCGGGTTTCGCTTGGGGTCATATGCCACCTCCTCGTAGTAAAAATCCTGCCATGGAGGCGAAGCTTCCATCAAGTTGATTTCCTAGTCAAGGTCCACATGGACCACATCGCATCTGTCCTCGATTATATCCGCCCGGGGGCAGAGATGTGTGAACTTTCCCCTTATCCCATACGGGTCGTACTTCCAGCGCTGCGGCAGCAGAATCAGACCAATGTCAAAAAGCTCCCGCTCGAGATAGACATGCTGTCCTACCTCAGTAATCTCAACGTTCGCCCAGGAAAGAGGATATTGAAAAATCTGGCCTCTTTTCTTTCCCAGGCCGAACTCCTCCTCAACGTAATCCATTTGACGAGCAACCTCCATCCCAAACTGATGATCCGTGCACCAGTAGGGCAGCAGGTGAGGTTTGCCCTTGAATCCGTAGATTCTGACCACAATTCCCTGCGTCAGCCTAAAGACGTCCCCGAGCTTCTGACTCAACAAAGAGTTCGTCATTTCTCGCGGGGGGCGAGGGATCTCGCCTTCGCTGAAGACTGACATGACCAATCCCAGAAAGTTGAAGTTAAACTTGTAGTAAGACCCTTTCCGGTATAGGTCATCCGTCCAATCATAGACGGGCTGTGGCTCTCCCTTCTCGTTGACCTTCTTCAGGTTCGGGATCGGCATCCGGGAGTGCAAATGATACAAACATAGCCAAGCTAGAACAGAACTGAACCGAAATTCAGTGGACTGCTTCTTCTGGAGCTTGACCAGGCTGGAGTGGATGGCGTATGCCAGCCAGTCCGCCTAGTCGAAAAATATGGGACGCTTTCCACTTCTCTGCACTGCTGGTTCGTAGGATTCTCCACACAGGAGACATTCTGCCAGCGCTAGCTCGTACGGCTATACTAGCTCATCAGAGTCGCAACCGAGGATCCATGCCAGAATGGTGTATAAATATTTGTTCTGAAACCTCGCCAAGGGCATGGGGCCGGTTGGCCACTGTCCAGCTGCAAGCGGGGCGTTCAGCTCTGAATTGAGGAAATCCCTCATCCGTTTTGTTTGCGTGAAGCGTCCCGCTTGCTCGCCCAGATTTATCTTTCTGACGATTGTGCTGGAGTCATACTCCAACCCTGGGGCGAAAGCTGGCTGGACAGTCTCCCTGCGCAGCGCGAACAAGGGTTTACCGTTGGAGCTGCAAATCTGCCGGGTAACTGGTCTGTAGTGTCTGACAATCAGGTCTACCAGCTCCGGGCATTGATGGACAGGAGGGCATAAGAACCGGAAGAGGTTTGACTTGTACGCCGCTCCGAAATGGTGAGAGGGCGAAACCTTGTCAGCCCAACTCTCCACATTTGTCCGCAGCTTAGTCAGGCTCATAGAAAACGAGTCGTCCTTGTATCCCGCCAGGTAATTTATCGGAGGTGGTGGGGCTTGCCCACGCTGTACTTTCTTTGGCCGGGACTTTGACTTTCGCTCCGGCGGTGTTTCACTTCTGAAAACACTTGGTCGCGGTAAATCCTCGGGTTCGCACCCTTCGCTGGATTGCGCTGGCATTGGCATCTTTCCTCTGTCCATCTCTCCGAAACAACAATAATTACGAATTCAAGGCGTCTGTAGCAGATTTCGCAGTCACAGGAATAATCTGCGCAGTTTGGCATGTTTGGATGCATCTGACCCCCTTTTCTAGATAATGACAGCGTCATTAATGTCGCGTAGGAGGGGGTAGGTCGGCTGGCAAGTGAAGGAGTTATGTTTCTTAGGTGGCTGCGCAGGAGAATGTTTGGAAAAAGGTACCCCGGCAGCCGTGCCATGCTTTTTCGATTGCACTTTTTATTGAGGACTGTGCAATCATTAACTTTACCTTAAACGCTGCGCCATGGCTGACGTCACTGCTGCTATCTGGGCACACTGCTCAAGAAAAAACCCCTGGGCGCGGAAACCCATCTTAAAACGGTCGCAATGCGCCTTGGGCCCAGCTTGGAACTTTTTAGAATATTTTATTCATTTTTTAAACAACCGTCCAAGCTGGCCCAGAAAACAAGGCGCAATCGGACTTCTCCCAAAGTTCAAACTCTGGCGAAGTCATTGAGACTGTTTCTGCTTTCTTTTCTTACCGCGCCCAAGGGTTGAGCGCAGTCCGGCCCCTTGCAAACTTTGGAAGAATTGGCGAGTACTGTTTTATTGCCTCTTGGGACCGGGTGCACGAGCTGCGCTAAGACCATGAAGCGCGTTCGGACTTCGCCCGAAGTTCGGGCGAAGTTCGAACTTCGTGCGAAGTTTGCACTTCGCGCGGGAGTTGCGCGCAGTTCGTACTTCGCGCGCAAGCCGGCCGAAGTCGGACTTCGCGCGCGAAGTCGGACTTCGCTCAAAACTGAGCGCAGTCCGATTCTTTGTGCCTTTGCAGTTTTTTCTTCATTCAAACTTCGCGTTTTGGCTGACGCGCAGCCCGACTTCGCTGCGAAGTCGGGCAGCGGCCAACACTTAGACGTTTTTTGCTTTGTTTTCTTCTTCACTCAAGCAGCCCCTTCACGAACTTCGCTCCTTCTGAGGGGCGACAACAGACTTCGCTGCGAAGTCTGTATTCTCTCCCATGCCGCAGTTTAGCTCAAAAAATAAAAAAATAAAAAAAATAAAAGCTGGAAACTGTACATGCTGGAAAACAAAAATGCGTAAGGGAAATTTTTACAAAGAAGGGCCACTCGGGCACCTTCAGCAGCGGTAAAATTTTAAGTGGAACCCGTTAACAGGGATAGGTAGGAGCTGACCCTCCGTATCCCGAAGTACATAAGCGTTGAACTGGTTCACCCGGGCAACCTGATAAGGGTCCTCCTAGAGGGCATCAAACTTCCCGTGATTGCCCGGCTTTGCCTTATATGAGTCCCACTTCAGCACCAGGTCCTCGATTTTAAAAACTCGGGCAGTGGTGCCTTTTGCAAACCAGCCTTGAGTGGCTGCAATATGATCAGTGAAGGCCTGGTATGCTTTTTCTCTGTCTTCTTCCAACTGCAGGAGTTGGCACAGTTTGTTGTCCACCGGGTCTCCATTGCTCCTGTCTTCGTCCAACATCCATAGGCATGGATTTCAATGTGGGATGGCATGACAGCCTCTTTGCCATAGACGAGGGCATAGGGGGACGTTCTGATGGATTTCTTGAATGAAACTCTGTCCGCCCACAGCGCCGGTTCAGGAGTAAATGCCAAGTCCGCTTGTTTCTATCAATGGTCCTCCGGATGATTTTCAGGAGGTTCTTGTTAGTAGACTCGGCAAGGCCATTCCCCTGCGGGTAGTAATTAGAAGACATCTTGTGATAGATGCCAAGTTTGCTAGTGTACTCCGTGAGTACAGCGCCTGTGAATCCCAGACCGTTGTCTGTCACAATTGACTCTGGAACTCCGAAGCGGGTAATTTGCTCTCAATGAACCTGATGACCGTTTCTTGGTCTGCGTTCTTGGTCGAGATTGCCTCTGCCCACCGTGTGAAGTAATCGGTGGCTGTAAGAATAAACTTGTGTCCGGCAGAGGAACTAGGCGAAATCACCCCAATGAAGTCTAGACCCCATTGCTGGAATGGAGTCTCGGCTTGAATCGGTTGAAGGGGCAGGGGTGCTTTCCTGTTTCTGCCGGCAAACCTCTGGCATTGATCACACTTGGAACAGATTGCATGAGCGTCTGTAAATAGAGTGGGCCAATAGTACCCAGCTCTAATTATTTTTAAGGCCGTAGGCCTTGAAGAATGATGACCCCCAGGCATCCCGGAATGAAAATCTCCGAGGACCCTGGGCTGGTCTGATTTCGTGACGCACCGCAACAGGACGCCGTCGATGTTTTTGAAGTAAAGCCCCTCGGGGCGAAGAGTGTACTTAAGTGCACCTATCCGAAATCTCCTTCGTTGTGAGGCGTTCAGGTGATCTGGAAATCTTCCGGTGCAGAAATATCTCACCAGTTCATCTGTCCAATCACTCCCCTCCGATAAGGAGTTGGCTAGGTAGATGCGTGTCGCTGTGTCCTCCCACTTACAGGCGGAGATGCCGGCTACAGCGCTTCGGGCCAATTCCTGACACAAGGCTTGGCCCCTGATAAGCTTGGTGGGCCGCACTTCGATGTCGAACTCCTGGATTTTTGCAATCCATCCTGCTCTCTTGTGACCCGGTTCTCCTTGTATGATGAAGCTTCGAACGTCCGGGTGAATCACAAAGACAGTCGTTTTGCTCTGGGAGACAAAATGCCTGAACTTTCGGAGGGATTTCATAACAGCGTGAACCTGGTTGCTCTATAAAGTTGTACTTTTCCTCATGCAGCTGAATCACTTGGCTCAGGAATGCTATGGGGCGCTCCTCGCCATCGTCTCCCTCTCGAGTTAGGACTGCAGCGTAACTTTCGGGTTCTCCCACTGCATAAAGGATGAAGTCCTTGGAGAAGTCCGGGTTTGTCAACACCGAAGCTTGCGCAATTCGAGCCTTGATTTCCTCGAAGGCTTGCTCTCTCTCATCAGTCCATTTGTAATTTGTATCTTTTTTCAACAGCTCGGCCATAGGCTTGATCACCTATGCGAAGTCCGGAATGAACTTCCGCACGAAGTTAATCTGACCGAAGAAGGACTGCAGCCCTTTTTTATCGATGGGGGCTGGCAAGCGAAGGAGGGCTTCTGCTCTGTCAGGGTCAATGGCGAGGCCTTCCTCGGAGATGACATGTCCCAACAGCTTTCCTTCTTTTACCGCGAAGACAGACTTCTTCGGGTTTATAGAAATGCCGAATTCTCGACACCTCTCAAATATTTGCCGTAGGTGTGAAACATGATCCCCTCTTTGGTGAGAGAAAACAGTCATGTCATCAAGGTAGATAACAATGATCTTATTGAGCAGCTCTCGGAAGGCCAGGTCCATGGCCCTTTGGAAAGTGGCACCAGCATTGGATAAGCCAAACGACATGCGTTGATAGGCGAACGTCCCCCACTTGGTGGTGAACGCCGTCTTGTGCTGGTCCTCATCTTTGACCCAAATCTGGTTGTAGCCGGAAAATCCATCTATGAGTGAGAATCTCTGGGCTCCAGCAACGATATGTAGAATCTGGTCGATTTGGGGAAGCGGATAGTGGTCCCTGAGGGAAGCCTGATTCAGGTTTTTGAAGTCGACATAGAGACGAATGTTGCCATTCTTTTTCCTCACGGGCACCAAATTCGCGACCCAGGATGAATGTTTGATGGGGTAGATGATTTTGGCCTCCAGCATCTTCAAGAGCTCGGCTTTCGTCATGGCCTCAATCTTCGGATTCACGGCCCTCTGCTTCTGTCGGAATGGCTTGGCGCCATCCTCTAGCTCAATGGTATGCTGGATGACAGTTCTGTCATACCCCCTCAAATCCTCGTAGCACCAGGCCACGATGTCGGGGAACTCCTGGCACAGTGATCTGATCTGCTCAAGTTCCTCCGACGTGCAGTCTGTTCCGACCTTGATAGTTTTACCAGGTTCAAGTTCCAGGTCAGCATACTGCTTCGGGTCTACTTTGATCCTGTGAGATATTGCTCTGTCATTCTGATCAAACAGACTCTCCAATGTAATCAGTCCTTTTGGGACATGATTATTTCTTAACTGTATCAACCCCTCATATTGCTCGTCATCAGGGTCTCTACCTTCGATTGAACCAACTTCGTTAACCAAAAATGTGACGATTTCCTCGTCACAACTGAACACCTGCCAGTGGGTGTCCTTATCGAGCACTGAAGGCTCAGTAAATAGTGCGAACCGGCTTCGGTTTCTGGACAACGTCATCAGCCGGAACGTACCTGGCTCCAACAGACGCCGTAATGTCAGCATGTTTGTTTTTCTCACGCGATATCGCCTTGACATTCAACGAGTCGAACGACTCCATCAGGTCCCACACCCGGTTGCGGTACGCTCTAAGATAGTGTTGTTTGGAGGCGCACTTGTTCGTAACTTGGTGACACACCAGCTCTGAATCTCCAAAGATCTGCAGGTGTTTGATCCCCAGCCTCTCCGCCTTTCGCAAACCCAAGCACAGGGCTTCGTATTCCGCCGAGTTGTTAGTGCAGCTCCAGGCCAACCTGTAGGTATAGTCCTTCTGGATTCCGATTGGAGAAACCAGAAGCAGCCCTGCACCGACGCCATTTTTGCATCGCGCGCCGTCAAAAAAAAGCTTCCACAACTTCTCAGGTGCAGGTCCTGCTTCCTTTGCTGCTGACTTGTCAAGCCTCTCGGGCTGTACGATAGAGTAACAACCCTGCTCTGTCTCAATTACGACGTTGAAGTCCCGCAAAGAGAACTCATCTTCAAGCTGTAGCACTTCGAAGGCTTGCTTTGTCAGCTCTACTGTCACCAGCTCCTCCTCCGACAACTGGACCATGCAATCCAACTCTCCTTCGGGTATCTTCTCTACTAGGAAGGTGGAAGGCTTCTCATTGAAAATTTTCAGTCTCCTTCCTTTGAAGGGCACTTCCATGTGTGAGTAGTCTAGAGACAGGTACCCGCCCAACTTCGCAGTGAACTCCCAGGAGAGACACATGCCGAAGTAGGGAGCCAAATCAACAACCACGACCTCTTGGATGACCACGATGTCGAGAGCCTTGTGCAGCCGGATAGGGATGTCCTTTATGACACCAACTGTCTTGACAGGGGTGCCGTCTAATTGCAGCACGCCTTGGCTGCTCCGTGTGTATTCCATCCCGATCTCATCGCAGACGGCCTTCGGCATCACAGTCGTGGAAGCACCAGAGTCCACCATGCAGTTATGAACTATGTGCCCTTGCATCCGTAAAGACAGATAAAAGGGAGGCGGTCTGTTCTTCCCAGTGGCTGAGACTGTCAGAGGTTGAACCAGGACAGCGGGCTGTATCTGCTTGCCGCCTTTCATGTTCTTCAGAGATTCTTGCAGCAGATCCACCTGGCCTGGGAGCAGAAGAGCATCATACATGCTGATTCTAGCAGGTGTTCTTTTCAACTCGTCTACAATGCTGTAGCCCGAGGTACTAGCTCCTTCTGCTTGTTTTGTCGGCTCATACTTCGTCCGATACTGCTGGGTAGCCTCAACTCGCTGTCTCTTGGTCAGAGACAGGTACTTCAGCTTCTCCTGGGCTTGTTCTTTGGTTTCAGCTGGAGGCTGAGGTACGGGAGCCTTAGCCGGAACTGGAGCTTTTGCTATAGGAGGCTTGGCTGGAACAGGGGCAGCCTTTGCCGGAGGAGGCTTGGCTGGAGCTTTATCTTTGGATGCCTTCTCCTGGGCTGTGTAGGGCCACAGCCGTTTGTACGGTGGGCTGCGGTTTTTCTCTTCTTGCGTAAACTTGCAAAGGCTTGGCAGCATCTGCGGTTTTCTTTTCTTCCTTGGCGGGCGACATTAAATTCTCCTCTGGGAGGGCAAAGTTGGCTTCGCCGTCCAGGATCATGTAGAGTTCATCGTCCTCTATGGCGCTGCCGGCCAAGGTCTGGATGTAGTGCTGGTGCAAGGTGCAGTCTTCCTCCGAATGCGGGTCGTTGCACGTAGTACACCAGTTAACCTGGTCGGAAGGACCAGGCGGGTCTTCTATAGCAGCATTTCTCGGAGGCGGACGCCTTTGCAACTGATGCTCCGGGGGCTTGTCTTTTGTCAGCGTCGGGGGCGCATATGACCTCCTAGGAGCGAGGTCCATCTGGGCCTGCTTCTTCTTCAGAGCGGTCATGTCATTGGACATGGCATGATATCCCGAGGCCAAAGCCCGCACCTCCTGGAGAATTGTATTCTGAATATTACTGTCAGGAGGCGGCAACTGTGTCGGTGGAGGCAATGCGGCTAATGGAGGAGGGTTAGAATAAGGTGCGTACTGAGGGGGAGCAGGAAGTGCTGGAAAATGCGGAGCAGGAGGAGGTGGGTGAGGATAATGCAATTGAGGCGGGCCGTAAGGAGTTACGACCGGCGCCGGATTCCACTGTCGTCGGGGTTGCTGCCCTGATGTGGACGGCGCACCACCAGAAGCAGGCGGATACTGGGATCTGAGGAAGTCAGGGTGAATGGGTTCCTGCACCCTGGACGGGAGTCTGCCGATAGAAATAATGTCAGCTTCAGCTTGCTAGGCAGCCTCGTACAGAGCAGGAAACTCGTCTATTCTGGCAATCTTCAGCAGCAGGCATATGTCTGAGTTGAAGGATCTCAGATAGTAGTGAGTAGCCATGCCAGCTGAAGGCCGAAGTTCGCGAGGTACCCGTTTCTAGGATCTCGCAAACCTGATGTTAAAGTCAGACACCTCCTCTTGAGGATGTCTCTTGATGCTTTGGAACTGATGCAGCAAAGAAGTAGGGTCAGCAGACTCGTTGCATCCTTTCACGAGCCTTATGGCAAGCTGGGGCCACCTTGTAATGGATCCCTCTGGCAGCGATCTCCACCAGTAGAGAAGCTTTCCCCTCAGGGAAAGGGCCAGCAGACGGGTCTTCACACTCTCATCAGTAATGGAATGTAATGCGGCCAGGGCAAGGATGTCCTGGATGTGCTCGTACGCCGTCTTGCCGTAGCCGTCGTATGTAGGGATAGACTTTAAAGCAGCAGGGGGCACAGCTCTTGCTGTCCGACCAGGGCCAAGGGCCTCGTAGAGTCCACCGTCGGGAAGAGATCATCGTCATTTTGCTGCTGAGCAGCCATTTCTTCTTCTTCTCCGCCGTCGGTTGTGTACTCAGTGTCGGTACTTTCCGAGGATGCAGATGCTTGTTCTTTCTCGGTCTCTTCTATTTCGTACTCAGCTCCGTCGACCTCAGCTTCGGCTTCTTCTTGGATTTCAGCCTCGGCTTCGTCGACACGAGCTTGCGGATCAGCCAGCCTGGGAATTTCGCCTCGAGCGTTGATGTCCAGTTCGTAAAAGTCAGGCGGGCTTCTCGGATCCCTTGCTTGCCACCTTCTTGTTTACATGAAGGTGCTGGGATTGGTCTTTCGGACTCAGAGGATTTGTTCGTGCAGAGTCGCCAGGTGCTCAGATTTCGAACAGCAATGAAGCGAACACCGGTGCTTCAATTCTGTTGGGGGTGAGAAACTTCCTTGTCTCACCAAGTGCTCAGAAACCACTGTCAGCGCCAGGTGGAGACTGATCAGAAAATCTCTCTTCAAATGTGGGACCCTGGTCCCACCGGGCGTGCTGAGAAACCGTTGGTTACGAATCTGCCATGAGGAAAGGATTTTGGGTTAATGCGCCCGTATTCGCCCACCAAAGATGAAAGGCCGGAAGGAAGAGATGCCTTCCGTGCCAATCTCCGGAGAAGGCCGGCTCCTTTGGGGGGTTTTATGGTTTAAGCTAAGAGTGCAGGAAAGAGATAAAGGAACGGAAAGAATTTACAAATGAGATTGGAGTTTGGTGGGGGGGAACTAACAGTACGACAACACATTAATCACCATTACTTACTGCATTATAAATACAAAGCATGACAAGGAACTGCAAAACCTAAGTGTACTTTTTGTACTAAGCAATATACGCACAGCTACAATGGTCCCCTAGCAAACATTCTCCCTACAAGGAGAACTAACAGCACGACAATGCATCAATCACCACTACGTACGGAAACTCAAATAGAAAGCAACTAAGAGATGTCAGAGCAGGTATATGTGTTATGCAGAGAATTTATACGCACAGCTACAATGGTCCCCTAGCAAACATTCTCCCTACAAGGAGAACTAACAGCACGGCAACGCATCAATCACCACTACGGACAACAATGTAACACACAACTGATGGAACTGCTACCACATCTATTATATAAGATTTAAAAGTGCACAAACAATGCTAAAGGCGCCTGACCACCAAATGCTGAAATGAATCAACGAGCCGTGACACAGGGAAGCGTTAAGCATAAGCATAAAGAAATAAAAGCAAGAGAACGAACCAGGCATACAATTTATATTTACAAGCAGAAGCACGGTTACAATGGTTCCCTAACAGACATTCCCCTTCCACCCTTTACAATGAAAACATGGTGGGTTTTTATAGCCCGAGTCCCTCCCGTTACATTAATGGGCACAGAGTCCCAGTCAAACACATGCTGACAAAAGCGGCGAAGGAGCTGCAAATGCTAACCTTTGTCGGACCGGACTGTACCCGCAACATGGTCTTCCTGGAAGCTGGACAGCAAGGTGGCGGTGTGTTGGGCAGAACTTCCTCTCAACAGGAATGCGGGTAGCTAGAGCGGATGGAACCTCCAATCAGCTTTAAATGAGGCCACCGGCATAGGTAGTGCAGCCCATGCTCGTCCTTTTGCTCGGCATGTCTTGGCTCAAATCCCGAAGCTGGACACTTGTCAGATGATGGATGATGCTGTTTGACACGTGTCTGCCTTGAAAGGCAGTTTATCCAACTTCGCCTGGGATCAGAGCGCCATCGGGTTGCGCAGGCAGAAAACAGCGCAGTCGGGAAGGCCTTCATGCCTTGGGTGCATTTCCGAGTTTATTTCCCTACTGCGCACCTGTCAAGGGCGCACTTCGACTTCGCTGCGAAGTCGGACTGCGCACAGGTGAAAGCTGCTTCTTGCCGCCGTACGGACTTCGCTCCAGCACTTAGTCGTTTTTCTGTCATCCTGCCAGCCTGCTACAAGGTGCGCCCAGAAAGAGGGGCGAAGTCGGACTTCGCACCAAAACTGGGCGAAGTGCGAACTTCGCACCAAAACTGGGCGAAGTACGAACTTCGCACCAACACTTAGCCATTTTCCAGGGCAACTGCTGTCAACTTTGAGATCCAACTGAGGGGCTCCAAGAAAGGGGGAAAGAAAGAGAATGTAGGTAAGAAAGAGAAAGGGAGAGAGGAAGAAAGGAAAATAGAGGAAGAGGGAAAAGGAAGAGCAGCACTGTTACAAAATTGAAAACATTGCACCCCGTGCAAAATGTGGCAACAGGTAATAGAATGGTAAGAAACATAGTGGAAGTGGTGAATAGGCAATACAAGTGCAAGTCTGGGTATTCTGTAATTCAGTGTCCATTCTAGAGATAAATGAGGCAGACAAGTATTCATGTTCTGTAATGTTATGGCCGTGCAGGCATAGTGATAATGCAAATACATTCCATTTCCTATTTGTCTTGTGTGATATGGTAAATGTATTAGACTGTTAGTATTGTGCATTGTGGAAGTGTTGTGTGTTGCAGTTTATAGACGAAGTTGCAGCCTAGATTGTTAGAGTGTTGTACAAGGATGATTGTTGTACAAAGAGTATGGATGGAGTTGTTGTCAACCCAGACACTGCCGACAAAAGTGCAAGTTGTATTGTTGTTCAAGTACATTGTCAACATTGCCATTCTAGTGGAGTTGAGTGTGTCGTTCAAGCAGATTGTTGCCATTCTAGTGGAGATGCCATACAAGTGCTTGTCGTACAAGCACTTTGCCGTTCAAATAGAGAACAAACTGCTGTACAAGTACTCGCTGATTGCTGTACAAGTGGTCAATCATTGATGCCATATAAGTATAGAATGTTGGCAGAATTGTATTGACTGCAGTCTTGTTTGGCCTCTAAACCTATCATTCTATTTGTCCATCATTGAGAAACTCACCACCTTGCTACATTTGGCGTTGTTGTCGTTGCCGAATTGGAGTTGGGTCCAGTGGAAGAACTAGCACGCGTGAAGTGTGGGAGGTGAATAACAGATTCCTTACTACAAGGACATGGAAGGCAAGGTCTCGAAAGAAGTCGGATTCCTTTGAAGAGGAGTTGGAAGATTGCCAACCAAGTGTTGTAGTCGCAAGCAAACAAACTTCAAGAACCAAAAGTCAAACATGTGTGGAATCCTCAAGAGGAGGGACATCCAAGTGATTCGCAAGAGAGGTGGCAAATGTTGTTGTTAACAACAAAAGAAGTTCAAGGCAAAACACATGCAAACGAAGTTGAAACCATGGGGAATGTAGATGGTGCACATGATGACAAGGTTGAACATCTGAGAACACCAACACAAGAGCGGGGGAGTTTTCGAAAAAGGGCAGAGGATGAGAGTCAAGCACAAAGGCAACTGCAGGAAGGTGATTGTATTAGGAGACCAGAAATAACTGTCGTATACTCGTGAAGGTGCACCAGAAGTTGGTAGAAGACTATTTATTGGTGATGAGGTCAAAGGTGAAAAATTGCCAATAGAAGAACTTCATAGTGAAGAAGTACGAAGTGAAGACAATCAACCATTGATGGCAAATATGGCACAAGTTGCAACAACAATGGGCAAAAAAAAGTGCCCACCTTTTTTGGGTGATGGGGAAGAAGACCCAAAATGCCTTATTTGGAGATGCATGACAATATGGTGAGCAAATGGAGTTGAGGACAAAAAATCTTGGATAAGATTATTTCCGACAACATTGCGAAGATTGCAATGGACTAGCAGTTGAAAAAACAAAGTACAAACTCTTTTAATACATGAGATGAGATGACAAGAGCATTCATCAAGGAATTTAGAAGACTCCAAGATGATATTGAGATCATTGAAGAGATCTATGCCACAAAGCAAAAGAAGGATGAGGATGTCAAATCCTACAATAGAAGATTGAAGGAACTCATCGATAAGATGGAGGTTGCCCCAATAGACGGATTGCAAAGATGATGGTTCCTTGACGAATTGTTGCCAAAGTACAAGAAGAAGATGAAGATAGTTCCACCAACTACCTATGAGGAGGCGTATAATAGAGCGATCATGTTGGAAAGTGGGGCTCAACAAACGACAGCAGGATTGAGTCACTACAAAGATTCAGATTTGGATAGTGATCGTGATGATTTACATGTGGCAATCCAAGCCATGAGGAAGGACCTGGAAAGGATGGTGCGAGATGCAAAGTATGAAAAGAAGAAAGAAAGAAAAGATATTTGGTATTCAAATTGTAACACGAAGGGAAATGCAAATATTACTTGTCCGAACAATGCCTATTGCAATATTTGTGAAGTGACAAGACATGCGGTTGGAGATTGTCCATTTAATATAATAAGTTTGATGCACCAAACGTTGTCGGTGCAATAGGAAGTGAAGGATGAGAAACCTTGTACGTCTAAGAATGGATAAGCAGCAACAAGTGGTAGATACAGAAACAACCGTCAAGGTGGAAGACAACTGTAGCAAGGCAATTGGCAGTAAGGAGGACAGAGTCGATTGCAATATGATGCAAATGACAGACCTATCATCTAGTGTCGAAGATGCCAAGAGTGGGGACACTTTGTATGTAATTGTCAAAATAGCCAGTCGGTGATCATTTCGAAAATAATAACACATTAATGTGTCAATGGTATGGTTTGGGCAATCATAAGGAGGCAAATTGCCCGAAGAAGGCGAGTTTGAGTAACTTGTAGAGTGTCAATTTTATTAATAATAAGGAGCCTCCAATGAACCCATAATAAAAGGAAAATAATGTGCTTGTAGTTACAAGGGGTCAAGGAAAGAAAGCCAAACAATACCCCAATCTTGCCATAGAGAAGGAGAGATGGTAGGAATCACATGATGTAGTCGAAGAAGATATGAGAAAGGCCAAGCAAGAGTGACTCCTTGAAGAGAAGAAGTTGAAGAAGCTAGTCACCAACGAGGAAGATAAGTCGCCAACACAGGAATTGGCGGCGCAAGTACTTAATAGAATGATGGAAGTCAAAGTGTCAAGTTTACTTAGTGCCATACTGGAGCTATATGTGATGGTAGGAGAAATGATGCGACCAAGGATATTAGTGACGTCGCAAAGCTAGCAAGAAGCAACTGTAAAGAGAAGGGATCAATTCATTGATCCGACAGTATTAATGATTGATATTGGCAAAGGCCAAAATTAATTCATATTGAATTGTAGATCATAAGTTGACGTAGGTGATCATTCACGGGGGGTTGAGTGTCAATGTCTTGCCTAAGAAGACTTGGCGAGAGATTGGAGCACCATTTTTATGGTCTCTACATTTCAAATTGTATGGTGCAAATTAGTACGGAATCAAGATGAAAGGAGTCTTAACGGCTCAAAAGATGAAAATCTTTGACCAAGAATTTGTTATGGATTTTGTTGTGATTACCATGTAGAAACCAACATATGATGCATCGTTGGGGAGAGAATGGTTGTGCATGGCAAAAGTCAATCACAACTGGGAGAAGGATCGCCTCACATTCAAGAAAGGGCAACATAAGTACATGATTAATTTGAAAAATCAGTCCGTGAGTGAAGATCTTTCAACGACCAATGAGTTGGGCAATTTATCTTCGGATGAAGACAATAGACATAAATTAAACAAAGGAGTGTTGCAATTGGAAGAATGTATGGAAGATGAGGAGTGATCGGATAGTGGACTACTCCATTGGTAGATGGAGGATTATGAAGTGTTTTTGCCAAACTGTATTTGCATTTAGGTAGAGTCGAACGAGGAAGACCATGTTGAACGAGGGAAAAGTGTGTATGAGTCAGAAAAAGTAGTAAGAAGGAAGAATCTGCACCTAAGGAGGAAAGGAAGTCGGTTGCTGGTCATAAGGAATGTATGGCATCAAAGCGATTGCAAGTAAAAGTGTTTGATGATGAGAGAGACCGGAGTCCAACATTGGTGCACATGGAAGATGGCATGGCCAATGGTGCATGAGACGAGAGCTCAGCACTAAGGGACTACAGGATGGTGTGCTTGATGGTGAGTGGGATGGGAGTCCGCCATCATAGCAACTACAGGTTGGCACGTTTTATAGTGAGGATGGGATTCTTGTGTGTTGATGTGCCTGAGAATGTCTGTGAAGAGGATAAGAAAAGTGTAGGAAGGTTGGTTGCGACCCCAAATTAGTCTTTAGAGGAATTTGAAGGAATAGTGGTTCAGGAAGAAGGAGAACCAAGTCAGACCAAGCAGGAATATGGTGTAGAAAAAGAAAGGGAGGAAAGTGATCTAGGGTTAAGGCGATTATTTGGGAATGAAGAGAAGCAACTTGTAATTGAACAAAAAGAGTTAAAACCTCTTTCCATGGAGAGAAGGCGCATACGGGTGCATGTACGATTCCCATATATGGAAGCAGAAAGAAGGCTTTGATCACTTAGAGATGAAGATGTGTGATGAATGGTGTTTACAGAAAGAAAGCAACTTGAACATGAACCTCGAAGTCACGACAGTGAACAAGAGATGAGTTAGCCAACATAATTTGATGTCTTACAACAAAGGATACGCCTGGAAACACAACTGTTACAGGAAGAATATGGAAATTTGCAAAGGTGTAATGCACAGATGAGAGCACAAATTGCTCAAGACATTGGAAGGACGACACAAAATCTTGATGAAAAACAAGGAGTCAAGAAGTGTTGAATGATTTTGAGGAACAAATATGGAGTAGAGGAAACAATTGAGATATTGTGGAGGGACATTTTTGAAACACCTACATCTCAAGAAGATGGAAGAAATTGGTAGACGGATACCAATAGCATGTTCTCCACAAACTCTAGTAATTCAAGTAGTAACTCAAGTTCACCACTTACAAGATGAGCCAGAAGGAATGTGTCAAGACCTCAACCAACTCTTGAAGCAGAAGACATGAACTAGTAGACTCACTCTGATAAGGGAAGGCGAACAAGAAGATTAGATGATATGTCGGTATTGGTAGTGGGGAAGTAGGAGGTCCTAGTAGTTCACAAGGACGAGTAGACACCCTAATTCTAATATAGGAAATAGGCAATCTAGGCAATTTGAGAAGGCTATCAGGTCTTTTTCGGTTGTCTAGGATTACTCGGCCAAGGGAGGAGTTTGATTGATCTCCCTCTTGGTTGTTTAAGGGGAAGAATTTTCCCTCCGCCTACCCTTAGGCCACGAGGGCAGCAGCATAGGCCGCAAGGACCATTCCTTGCTCATGCACGAAACAACCGGTTATGAAATAATCAACAAGTTGGCTCATCAAGACCACCTCTCGATTCACGTCCAAACCGAAGACGCCGTAATAGATGATTAAGGAATCAACGAAGATTGCGGATGGACCTTCGATAGCCTGAAGGAAGGAATAGGCAGTCCTAAGTTAGGGAGGCTTACTTGAAGGAAAGAAATGAAGAACGAAACATGCTTGAGGTTGGATCATCACAAAGAAGAAGGTCAAGGTGACGATATAGACAAAGACAAGGATGAGAAAATGAAGAACTTGATTGGATAAGACAGGTACAAAGATGACCACACAATGTCAAAGAAAGAGGCATGATGTCCGACTATACAACCACAGTAAGACAGGAGGAGGCTTGTACGAACATCGTTGTACAAGTCTTGGTCGTACAAGTCAACGTTGTGCGATCGTACAAGTGCACAAGTAGGTTGTACAAATGGAGATGATGGTATGACAAGGGGCCGCACAAATGACGAACAAGGAGAAGATTGTCGTGCGAGTGAAGGAGGTTGATTGATAGAACAGTTGGAAGGGTTTTGTCAGCAACAAGAGACAGATCAATCGACAAAGCTAGTAATCGAAGTAGTAGTTGCGGTGGCCATACAAATTGTATGACACATAGTTGAGAAAATCAGAATCGACAAAGAATCGACATTTTTTAAAATCGGAAAAAATCAGGAATCGGCAAAAAATTAGGGAAAGAATCAACAAAGAATTGGCAAAAAAAAACCGAAGAAAACGAAAATTTTCATTGAAAAAAGTTTTTTTCATGCATATTACAATGAATTAACATTATGTAAATCAAATATTGCAATAAAAGCAATAATTCATGTCAAGACATCATACAAGGCTCAAGCTTTAAGTACACATGAAAGTGACAAAACACATCTTGTATTGTTTATAATATGAAAAGGTACAAAGTTACAAGTAACAACAAGGAAAAAAAGGTTTCATTTTTTATATGCCTGCACATGGAAACAAGTAACAACAAAGTTACAATCACTTGAAAAAAAGGAAAAGAACCTAAACAATAAACCAAAAGGCTAGGGTTTAGGGTTTAAAATTGAAACATTGACAGTTGAAAAATGGGCTTGCATACATAGTTATCAGGCAGCAATATTTACTTAAAAAGAGGAGGAAAAAAAAACCTAAACCCAAAACCCTAGGGCCTAGACTAGGGTTTAGGGTTTAAACTTCAAGTTCAAAGTTTCAAATTCAAACATTAACAACTGAAAAATGGGCTTGCATACATAGTTACCAGACAACAATATTTACTTAAAAAGAGGAGGGGAAAAAAACAAAACCCAAAATCCTAGGGCCTAGCCAAGGGTTTAGGGTTTAAACTTCAAAGTTCAAAGTTTCAAATATTAACAGTTGAAAATGGGCTTACATACATAGTTATCAGGCAACAATATTTACTTAAAAAGAGGGTTTCGGGTTTAGGGTTTAAACTTTAAACTTCGAAGATCAAACATTAACAGCTGAAGAACGGGCCTGCATAAAAAAACCCTAAATCGGCCGCAACCTTAAAAAGAAAGAAAGAAAAAAAAAATGCAGTTTTTTTGACAAAATCGACGATGCCGATTTTTTCAAAAAATCGGCAAAAAATCTTTGCATCGTCGAGAGTTTGTTGATTGCATCGGCATTTAAAAAAATCGGCAAAAAATTGAGATTTTGCAGATTTTTTGCAGATTTTCTCAATTATGGTATGACACAATTAGGATAAAAAGGCATGTTTCCCTTTAAAAAAAAGTGAAAATAGAAAAAGATGAAGTAAAGCATCGATAGTTGCATGCGAGGTGGCGACAGTAAGCGGTTATTCATAGGTGCTAACCACCTTGCCAATCTTATAAATAGGGGCAACTTAGGAGGCCCGAGCATCTCATTTTCTCTTAGCGTCGGACTGAGAGGGTGGACAAGGGTTGCATAGTGGAACATCAATTAGGCAGACCTAGTTGGATGTGCAAAAGCATTATCATTAGAGGAACTGTACCAACATAGAAGTTGGCAACGAACAATGAAACAATTGCCAACGAAGAATTTGCAAAGGAAGGACGATACCCTAAGGGAGTTTCTGTGTAGACAGAAGATTGTGGAAGCATAGAAGGTTTTTTTTGAAAGAATTAGGTGCAGCCATATGGAGCTATACAATTGTATGGATGACTGTCGAAGAAAACAACACTCGAAGGGTTTTACAAGTTGTAGTCAAGTGTAGTCGTACGTACAAAATATTGGAGCAAGTGATAGACAATTTGTCCACAGAAGAAAGAGTGACAAGGTTGTTGTACAAGCCAAGATAGAAGGGTCGTGCAAGTCAGGAAGGTGAACAGCTAGGTCTAAGAAATCACCATCGCAGTGTAAGTGAAGTGAGGATGGACGACAATGTCGTACAAATTGTAGCTAGAAATTGTGTCATACAAGGAAAGGAAGGTGGATGGCCATACAAGTACAAGAAGAAGCACTACCATACAAATATGTGACGAACAATAGGTGTTATACAAGTTGAAGTAGACGACTGTTGTACAGGTCAAGTATTTGCCGAACAAGTGAAAGAATGTGTACGGCAGGTGTCATATAGGTATAGGAGGTGTATGGTAGGGGCCGTACAAGTAAGTTAAAGTTTGACGGGTTGATTTGCAATTGAAGAATACAAAAGAGGCCAAGTATCCAAGAAAGGATTGAGCGGGCGGAATAGGAGGAAAGAAGAACTCCACTTGGCTTAGGGATGTGGCCAGAATCTCATATTCATAAAAAAGGCATTAGAAGTAGTGCGAGGAGTCTCGTTGAACATATACAGGAAAGAGAGAAAGAACACAATTTTGACGCAAAACAAGGTTGAAGTAGGCAGTGTGGTGGACATTTGCGGGAACAGCCTTGAGATGACACTCTCAAGGAGCAAAGAGTTGAGGCTTCACCTTAGAAGGGGAAAGATAGGCAGTAGTAGCCAAAGAAAAGGTTAGGAACCGTTGGTTGAAGAAAGAATTGATATTGTGGAGTAGCCCATATTGGGAGGCAAGGCGGAAAAGAAACTCGTCAATTTGAGAGGTGACGATCAAGAAGACAAAGAGGAGATCTTCATTGAAGAATATACAAAGGTTGAATTACCGCAAGACACAAGTGAGCATTTCATGATTGAAGTGCCAAATTTCAGACAATCGCCAAACTTAGGAGATCATGTTGATGAACAGGTTGATGTATTTTTTGAAGAAATGGCAAAAGTTTTGTATAGAGCAAGATTGGAATTTTGACTTGGTTGCATTGGACAGTGGAAGAAATGGCAGTTGATGGTATATGAGGAATTAGATAAATTAACACAGTGGGCTCAAGATGATGAGAGGACGAAGAAGCTCGTTGAAATCTATCAGAAGCAGCCATGGGAATTGGAAGTTGGTGGTATACAAAATATGGTTGGAGTAAAAGATCTGCCAATAGGAATGCGGACAATATACAGGCAGCCAACTAGAATATATATTGATGAAGTAGATTTGATGCCTTGTCCAAAGGATGGAGCAGGTGTGGAGTATAGGAAGATTGCACCTGAGTTGGTTAAGATGTATGCAAGAATTAATTTCTTGGCATACTGGATTGAGTGGTTAGCTACAAGATTGGAGAAGATCCACCAGTCACAGGAAGGACAAGCTAACCAATATGAAGCAATGAAGAAGATGAAAGAGGATGCAAATATAGAACTAGTTGATTTGAGAAAGCAGGTTGAGGAGAAAACAAAAGCTCAGCAGGAACATGATGAATTGATTACACAGCTGAAATCTGAATGCTCACTGAGGGAGCAAATGTTGCAAAAGAAAACTGAAGAAGTAAAACATTGAGATCAGCTGATTGCAGAGAGAGATGAGCAGCTTGCCGAAGTGGCTGAGAAAGCAAGGAAGGAAGCCGAAGATGCATTTGCAAAGAGGGAGAAAGAAATCTTGGCAAAGTTGGCAGAGATGGAACAAAGGGCCAATCATTATGGTATAGAATGGGCTAGATACCATAATTACACCAAGAGACTTAAGGATGAGGAGGCATTGAAGTTGCAAATCATGGAGTTGGGATAAGTACTTGTTCTGACACCTCAACAACAACATTCAAGTCCCCAAGAGAAGAGATAGATATCGACAAGGATGTCAACCAAATTAAAGGGGAGGACAAATGTAGGCACTAGTTCTAGACCTCAGAAAAAGTAGTGTATAGAGTAGGAAATAAAGTGCAAATGCACTAAATGTAATGAAAATGTAAATACAAATGCAAGGGAAATGAATGTGAAATGAAATGCAAATGTAAGGAAAAGTCAAATTTGTCTTATAGCACTAAGGATGTTGATGTCATCCTTAAATTAGATTGCATTTGTATTGTGCGGCGGATTAAGGTTAATGAGCAGATGGTTGAAGGGTGAAGTGTCTTGGGGGATAGTTTTGGGTAACTCTCCACCCGAATGCATAAAAGGACCCCCCCAAAACAAATTTAGAATAGCAATTGCATTGTAATAGAATGGTCAGAATCATAGTGGCAATGGTGAATACGCAATACTAGTGCAAGTATGGAATCGGTGTTCATTTTGGAGATAAACCAAGCATACAAGTATTCATGTCATCTAATGTAATGGTCGTGTAGGCATCGTGATAATGCAAATACATTCCATTTCCTATCTGTCTTGTGTGTTCTATGTGATATGGTAAATGTATTAGACTGTTAGTATTGTGCATTGTGGAAGTGTTGTGTGTTGCAGGTTATAGACGGAAGTTGTAGTCTAGATTGTTAGTGCTATATGAGGATGATTGCTGTACAAGGAGCATAGATAAAGTTGTCAACCTGGACACTGTTGACAAAAGTGCAAGTTGTATTGCCATTCAAGTACATTGTCAACATTGCTGTTCTAGTGGAGTCGAGTGTTCCGTTCAAGTAGATTGTTGTTGCCGTTCCAATGGAGATGCCATACAAGTGCTTGTCGTACAAGCACTTTGCCGTTTAAGTGGAGAACAAACTGCCATACAAGTACTTGCTGATTGCCGTACAAGTGGTCAATTATTGATGCTGCACAAGTGCAGAATATTGGCAGAATAGTATTGACTACAGTCTTGTTTGGCCTCTAAACCTATCATTCTATTCCTCCATCGTTGGGAAACTCACCACTGTGCTACAACACGCTTTATCCAAAAGCACTCCATAGTTGCCCCTTCTTTAACTGAGGTAGAATATAGATGTTGTCAAATAAGGCAAAAGTGACTTAGATTTATAATTTTATGGATAAGTTTGGGCTTCAGCAATAACAATATAATATTTTTTAATGTGATAGCCAAAGTGCCATATGGATTGCTTGCAATCTAACATACCAACCAAGGAAAAAGTATCTTGATGTACATTAACACTACATATAATAGCTAATATAGAGAAATATCTTCTAGCTCAAAAGTGTTGCATAGAGGATTAGATTGCAACCCCACCAAACCATTTATAGAGGCAAGAATTGTGAAGTTTAGATCTCTATTCAGGTTATGGAAAGTTGTCATAAGGGAAGATAATAATAGTTCCCCTTTCCTTTTTTTATGCACTCAAGTCAAGCTTAAAGGGGGGATGCTTTTGTTGTGGTGGTAATTTTATCTAGGTGCTTGATGGCCACCTTAAACGGTCAATATGTGGGTGCCAAAGGTCTTGCCTTGTTTGTCATGGTTACTATTTTTTATAAGTAAAGCTGTCCAATGTGATAGATTGATGTTTCCCCATGATTTTGTATAGATCTTGGCATCTCATCGATTCTATCACATTTGCATCACATATTGTCTATTGTTTTTGAGCACAATGAATGAGCACTCAATGCACCCACTATATTGTATCTCTCTTCTCTTTGCATTGCTGTTTAATAAGATCAATCTTAATATGAAATGTTACTAAAGCAACCAATGTCCAGGCATTCTATTCCTAAAGTCTAATAGTATTATAACAAAGAAAAAAGCATTGTTATAGTGCAATTATGAACAACAAAGAGGCCTCTTAAGTTGTACTGATCCGTTCAAAATTATTTGAAACATTTGACTACCATATACAGATGACCTTGCAAGTCAAGATTAGCTAATAACATGCATTTTATTTAAGTTAATGTAGTGGGGTTTGCATGTAATGGTTAAGTAAATAAGCAAGAACATGTCTACTAGAAAAGTAAATTTAGAACTCCTTTAAAAGACAATTTACAAAGATTCACTATGTTTGAGAACAAGCGAAGATACCAAAACCATGTGAAAAGTCTTCTTTGCAATTGTGAAGATTTGGTAACTAGAAATCCAAGTAAGGACAACATTTATTAGATTAGTTGATGTTGTACTAGATGTACTAGTCCAAACTCCTCTAACTAGTTTAAATGTATTTATTTTTCAACTATGTCTCATGGGGACACATCCTAGACTTTGAGGGCCATTTAGAAATGCATCTCACCTTCCCAAAAAGTCATCCTGACATCTCAAAAACACATCTTCCTGTCCCAGAAACATGTCTTGTCGTCTCTCACCATCCCCGTCCCAAAACTTTGTGAAACATAATTCTTTTAAGCCTTGCTTTGTCATTTTCAAAGAATAAAACACTCGTATACCTTCATTCTTTGGAAGTGGAGGCCTTTGATTTCATGGTAAGGATCACTTATGCAAGGTATACTCTAATTGAAACATCGCTATCTTGAAATATGATTTATTATTTATCAAACAATAGTTTTAGCATCCATTTAAGATGCTGCATTGCTTCCAAAGGCAAGAGAATAATCCTCCAATTAATTTTCTTAGTGCTTAAAAGGACGGGTTTGGTTAGCATCTGAAGTATGTAATGAAATGTAATTTTTATGTTTAAGCTGGTTTCTGATCCAATGTTTTACATTGCAGGTGTATATTACTAAAGCAAAAGACTTTGAGACGAGCACTGCATTGAAGGTGTCAAGTATGGATAATGATGTTAAAAAAGGATCTGCCGCTGCTAAAAGATTGGTAGGCAAGAAGACTTCAAACTTGAAAATAGAAAAAGAAAATTCCCCAAGAGAAAGAAAAACTGCCAATGGGAACAATAAGGGTAAACAATCCTCAAGATCAGTCAAAGCTGCCACTATCAAGAGTAAGTCAAAGAAGGCAAAGGAATTGCAAGACTAAAGTGTCTGCAAGTAGAAAACAAGATAGAAACACAAATATGTCTCAATCAGCGGATAAGCTATATAATGGTGATAATTATATTGACAAAAAGAGTACCTACAGTGAAGTTACAATAGCGAGAAAACAGGGTATAGTGAAGTGAAGTTAGTTCTCCGTGATGATTAAAGGGGTATACAAGAATTCTATCTCATAATACTACTATAAGCATGGAATCAAGTATTTATGAGAAACATGGTATTAAGTATTTTCATTTTTTTTGGAAATGCCTTCAGAATGCAAAGGGTTGTTTTTAATCAGGTAAATGTAAAGTTTAAATTAGTATTTTACAATGGTACCAAAGGGACCAACTAGCCATAATATTAGGGCCTTGGAATGATTCCCTTTCTATGCAAATTTCTGACCTAATGACAGTGAAAACAGCATACAAAATTGGACGATAGTTGAAAATCTTTTTGGTTTAGAGCAACAACTAAATTATATATATATAGAAGTATATGTCATGCATATGTTTGTTGCTAATTTGGGCTTGTAAGCTGTATAGAAAGACAACATTGTTTCCTAAGACAACTATATATCATTCTTGACTAAGGGTAATTGGACGAAGAAAGATCAAGTTAAAAAGACCATCTACAATCTCAAGGACATAGTGGAGCATACCATGGAAAAGGTTTCTAAAGGCTTCAAGAGGAGTGAAGAACCATCACTTCCCAAATGACAACTTATCCTTGTATGCCTAGGGGATTTGTTGGCTACCATGAGTTTTGGATTACCCAACTAGTTGGAAGGTGAGTTGAGACTTTATGCAACATGACCTTATAAGTCATTGAGGTAGCAGTTGTTCATATGGAGTCTAGATAAGTAGGATGCCGAGCATTTGTAACTACCAGCTTTGAAACTAATCTTGCAACATTATGATCATGTGTGAACATGCATGCCATGAGCGTATGATTCAATGACCCAATTACGTGGCCAATATCATCTAAGTATCCCAAAAAGAAAATTAATACAGGAATGGTTATTACAACTTGCCTTTCTATAGGGCTTACAAGCCCAAATTAGCAACAAATAGTTGCCTTTCTATAGGGTCAATATCATGCATGTGTTTGCTACTAATTTGGGCTTGTAAGCCCTAAGAAAGGCAAGTTGAAATGACCATTCTTGTATTAATTTTCTTTTTGGGATAATCAGATGATATTGGCCACGTAATTGGGTCATTGAGTCATACTCTCATGGCATGCATGTTCATACATGACCATAATGTTGCAAGATTAGTTTCAAAGTTGGTAGTTACAAATGCTCGACATCCTACTTATCTAGACTCCATATGAACAACTGCAACCTCAATGACTTATAAGGTCATGTTGCATAAAGTCTCAACTCAATTAAGTTATTAACCTTCCAACCAGTTAGGTAATCCAAGACTCATGGTGGCTGGCAAATCCCCTAGGCATACAAGGTTAAGTTGTCATTTGGGAAGTGATGGTTCTTTGCTCCTCTTGAAGCCTTTAGAATCCTTTTCCATGGTATGCTCCACTATGTCCTTGAAATTGTATGTGATATTTTTAACTAGATCTTTCTTCGTCCCATTATCCTTAGTCAAACATGACATATAGTTGTCTTAGGCAAGGGATTTCCAAGCATGCACCTATAACACAACTCTATGATTTTGATAAGGTGAGGCATTGGAGTCCCCATGATGCCTACATCTACCAAGATATAGGACTAAGACAATGATTTACAAATGCTCATAAATAAGGGTGAATTTCAAATGCAGATCTAGTGTGTCCATGTATGTTACTATTGTATCGTGAGCATACATGAGGTTTCAAATACTCATAGATAAGGGATGTATAAATATTTGTCGTGTTGTAGTCACTTAGTCAATGATTTATCACACATTCAGGAAATGCAAGTAATCAATCAAGTCAAGCAAGTATTTCTCTCTCCTTGCAATTGTGAGGACATCCACTCATGGAATTGGTCACAATTAAGGGAAAATGATATTTAATTTTTTTTGGATTGAAAATGGACAAATACATGTTTTTAAGTTATATAAAGACAAATATGTGGCTTAAGAATGGTATGGACCCTAAGAACTAGTAGAGATTGATGGTATACATTATTGCAACTTATACAGATTCCAAATATTGTTACAATACTTATGTCTCAAGTTGTGGATTGTATTAAGCATACTAAGAGCCAATCTTTTGTAGGTTGATCAAGTTTCTATGCCCAAGCCTTCTAGAACTCTACTTAAGACATAACATCACAAATTTCAATGAGATGCTTCTTATACACTAGTGGTTAACTTGAACTAGGTTAAAACCTCAACTAAAAAATTAAGCTTAGATGTTGGGATGATAATTTCTCCTATTATTTATCATTATTTTTAAGAAGACCTCAAATTAATGTGTAGGAGACATCACACTTGCAAACATGAAAGGTTTATGCAAAGTAGGAAAATAGTTCAGAAGGGAGGGATGGAGACATGTATGTTTACTTTGGTTAAGAGGCCTTTATAGAATTATGTAGTGGAGGAGAAGAAATTTGTTCTTAGCCATCATAGTTAGAAGTTTGTTTTTGCATTTAGGTTGTTAGACATGATCTTTGGAACAACCACAAAAGGTGTCATGAGCATTCCTCATATGATGATTGCCATTTTGTAACCAAGTTTATCTTAGTATTTATATTGTTCGAGAAGTCAGAGATGTGAAAGTTTGTCGTCTTTAAAAAATGGACCAAGATTAATTCATTACCTATATTAGGGAGAAATTATTGTTAGAGATTTGAAATTTTATCATCATTCCAAAAAGGGACCATATTCTTGTGGAGATAATTCATATTGCTATAACTAAAAACATTAATAAGCAAGCTTTGTTTTGTTGCACAACTTTGAAGTATAACACATATAGCCTTTGGGCTAGGGATTTGTTCTTTATGCCATGTCTTCAAGCCCTCATGACACAAATAATTTGTAAATGAGTAATGTTTTACACTCCTATCTTTGTAGTCACCACTTTTTGTTCTTGGTGCATGCAAACTTAGCCTAAGTATGCTCCACCAACAAATGCCAACTCACAAATTGCTTGTGGTACAAGGAAGACGTTTCTAAGAAATATACACAAACCACTATCTATGACTTAATATTCATTATATATATACCAAATTTACATGCCACAAATAGGTTTAACATATGAGCACAAATATTCAACAAACTAACAAAAACAAATTAAAAGACAAGTAGTTTTAAACTGCATGACAATATCTAGCAATTTGAACAATGCTAATAGATTGTACTCTAATTTCCCCTTTAATAACTAAACCAAAATATAATACCAAGCTCATCTAGATTTATTATGACAATATCATATTTACAACTTGCTCAGAATCTAGACAATAATGAGGACAAATATGTTCATTGTTAACTACTTAATTGATGCAACGGTAATGATCTCTATATGTTTGTTTTGCATGGTAAATTAGATATTTCACCATATTAAGCACAATAATCATCACACAGTGGAAGTTGGTGCTAGTCTATATGAAGATCATATAGTATTTTCCTTTACCAAATAACTTTAGAACTTGTGTTGATCATAGGTTTATAACATTCTCCTATGGATAATAATGCAATGGTATATTGTAGTTTGCTTTGGTAAGGAATAACATTTGATCCAAGAGCAAATCGTACCTAGATGTTGATTTGTGTTCATCAATTGAACTAATCCAATCTACATCTGTATATCTAATAACACAAAAATCATCAAATTGCTAGTATAATATATCAAAATTGAGGGTGCCTTTGATATGTTTGAGAACATATCTTGTAGCCTACTAATCTTTTGTTTGCGGCTTTGCACAAAATTGAGACAAATAGCAAAAGAAGACATATATGATTGAGTGACCATACGACAAATCAAGCTACATGCTAATTAGTGATACATTGAGTAACTAACCAAAGATGAATTAGTATGAGCTAACAATTTTAACCTAGCTCCCATGGGTGTACTAGTCAAATTACAGTAAGGCATTAGATTTCTTTTTTTAGAAATGTTTTTACATATGCATGTCATGACATAAAATGATCAGGCTACAAAAATTCTATACATAGGCAATAATTCAAAAGCTTTCAGTTTTTTATGTCAACTATTTTAAATCACATTGGATCTTCTAAATCAGGTTAGCTCTCTAGTGATGAAAATATCATCAACATTAACTATGAGAATTATGATGTCATCACTATTAGTTTTAATGTAAAGTTTAGGATCAAAGAAATACCTTTGCATATCAAAGTTGTTTATTGATTCTAATATACCAAGCTTGAAGAACCTACTTCAGTCCATACAAGAACATAACCAACTTACAAACCATATGCTTTTTACTTGCAACATGAAAACATTATGACTACAACATGTATCTTCCATGTTGTTGTTTAGGAAAGTACTCCAAATATCCATTTGATATCTAAACTATGTTGCAATTGAGATAATTAGTTGAGCGGTCACCAACATAGTTGGGGAAAATGTTTCTCCATAATCACTCCCTTATTGCCATGAATATCCTTTGGAAACGAAGTATGCTTTGAATTTGTTAATGAGTCATTCAATTTGCATTTTGACTTGTAAACTTGTTTACAATTGATGGGTTTCTTTCCTTGATGCAACTTTGATAATTTGTGTTGTATTTTTTTATTTATTACAGATTTATATCTCACTTTCATGGTAGCTTCCTATTCTAGTTTGTCTTTATCCTCTTCCTATGTGCTTAGTTCATAAACTTATGAAACTATAAAAGTTAGGCAAAATTTGCTTGCTTGGAATGTTACTCAAGTTTTTTTTCTCCTTGTCTAGATTGACCAACAAGTGGTCTCTCATCTTGTTGGACATGCTTCATGGTAGAAGCATTTCATTTCAATATTAGTTATTGAGGTTCTTAAGTAGACCTTCGTCTCACTTTGCTCTTCACAATTAGTCCAAAGAGGAGTGATAACATACAATTGTGGATATTGTTGTTGACTAGGATGAATCTTTGTGTTGCCTTGTTGGCGTTGATGACATTGACTAGATTAGACTTTCATGATGCTTTATTGGTGTTGGTTTCTTGATTGACATGGACCTGAATCCCATTATGTATTGGGGATTAGACCTTTGTTTGCTATGCCTTCTCCCTTCATGCATACATATACCTCTATCTTGGAGAGGACCTTCGTCCATGACGAGTCATCCATTTATGAATAACTATTCAACAAAATCTCAAAAGGAACATGGTATTTTTGATACTAGGCCTAGTTTGACTGCACCTTCAAACCTATTGCATCACTATCAATAGTACTAAACCATATACAAATGTTAATGGATTTGTCGTCATTGAGAAGGAGGTGTCTTCTCATGAGCTATAATATCCTCACTAGTAACAATTTTGTTTTATGTAATTTATAGGCTTTAAACTTCCACAAACATGCACATCATGCTCGTTGCATCTAATTTACTTTTGTTGTTAAGGATTAGTGAACAACAACACAACCAAAATTGCAAAAATAATTTAATTGGATGTTTTCTATGTATGATTTTAGACTTCTAGGGTGTGAGTTGTTGAATATAGATTCTAAAATCGCCACTACTTGTGAAGTTCACAATGTTTTGAACTTGAGTTTTGAGTCCATCCTAAGGGGTGTTCATGTTGAAGATTATCCAAAAATATTGGAGGTTCCTAACCTTTCTTAAATTAAATATCTAAATTGATAGATGCAACATGTGTTAACTCTTATAAGAGAATTGATAATATTTATATTTGTTTTCTTTATATGTTATTATTATTTTTTTAATTAATATAAAGGATCTTAAATATTAATGGGAATGCAATGGTTGTTGCTTCATCTTGATTTGGTGAATAACAAGTTTTTAAGTCACTGAATTTATCCCTTCTTCCCTTAGTCTATCATGGTGTTTTTCTATTTTTATGGCCTCTCATATCTTATGCTTAAGAAAATTGTCCTCTCTAACAATGATAATGGTGTTCTCGAAATATATATGATGGCTAGGTTTGTGTGTTCAACTATGGTTGGTTTCTCAATCCTATCAAGTTGGATATTGACTCCATGTTCTTTGATTCTAGTTTTAATTGATCTTCATGTCTTTCTAATATAAGACTTATCACAAGAACATGGAATTAAGTTTGCTCCTTTTTATAATATAAGGATCTGCCTTATCTTTAGCATTGTCAAGAATGTTCCTCAATGTGTATAAGGGGGCGGAGGACACCTTGATGTTATATTTTTCAAGATGTGGGTTAATTTCTTATGAAGTCTTTATATGTAAGAGATTAATTCTAAGCTCTCTCTTTCTCTCTCTCCCACACACACATACACACACATATCCTCATTCTAGCTTTGTGAAATTCAACTCTATGGAAAGATAATTTTATTTGGTACTTTGAGTGCTCATTCTTTTGAAGGACATTCAATAGGTAAGCCTTTTCTTATTCAATGTGGTGTTTGTATGCAACTCTATTAACGCTTATAGCTAAAGTATTAAGCATTACTCATTTTTTGGAAAAATTATGGTGCAAATCTGCTCAATAGTATAAGTCCATGTATATCATTTTCTATATGCACTATGTTCCAATGTCACTTCCTCTTTGTGTATCCAGATATAAAAAAATGGAAGGCAATCATTCTCTTCTAATTCACACTCAATTGTGTTAGTAATCTATTCAGTTCTTTCTTTCCACATGGCTAATTTGAGAATATGTCGTCTAAAACATTATCCTACCATTCTTGTTTCAATGGATAAGTTCCAGTTGTTCTTTTTACAAAGTGCTCCATACATAAAGTTACTATGATAGGGGATAATAACAAACCCACGGTGATCCCTTTTGAATGTTTTCTTCTAGATTAGGCTTCTTTAGGAGGTAATTATAGGTATTAAAATTGAAATTAATAGTACCACAATGAGTCATATTATTGAGCATATGCATTCTATAAACAATAATGGTTGTTTTGTTGTATTTGTTGCACGGGGTTTCACATGTGTGTGCATGACATCCACGTATGTAATAGAGCATATTGTGTAACCATATTTTCAAAATTTATATATGTGGTTATGCATGGCGTATGTGATGCTTAGTTAGTTGTAACCACATTATCATCCTTGTTTATTGCATGTATTCGATCTCATACTAACCTTGAGGTATTTTATTGAAAGAGCTATTTGTTTATGCATAGAAGGGTGGATGTTCATGTTATGTTGGTAGAGTTGTAAGAGGATAGTTCATGATGCTAATGAAGTAATGGAATATAATTGTTGTTTAGAAGTATATTGACTGTTATTTCATTGTATACTCTTTCTTATTACTTATTATTCCTTTAAATGAAATACACATTCCTTATACTACATTTGACACCATTATTGCAATGAGTCTAGTTCAACTAAATGCAATGACAAATATTTTCTTAACAGGAGTGAATGAGAAAGGCATCACAACATGAATGTGAACATGGAAATACATGTAGTATGGGGTGCTACCTTTAATGTACACCAAGTGACTTGACAACAATCATTAAGAATGAGAAACATGGTTTCCTAGGTTGAACAAGGAGTCAACAATTTTGACATTTTTTAGGAAAATTGCAACTAGAAGAAGTTAAGTGATGCAATTGGAAAGTTTTCCAACTATAACCTATCAAGCTTTAATCTGTTGGCATTTCAACAAATTAACAACACAACAACCTACCCAAGTAGATTTGGAATGCATGTTGTGAATCTGACATGTAATATTCTTTCACTCATAGTGTATAGGTAAATCTCTTTCTATAGACATGATCTTAGGGCTCATTATTAACATATTTTGGCTATTTTAGGAAATACTAGAGCTATGCTCTTTGAATGTAGTCTTTCATTTTCTGGTTAGTGGAAAACTATGTTTGGCCTTCATACAAGACTATGTCCTAATTGGTTAGATATTTTCTTTTGTGTATGTGTAAGTGGTGATGCCCTACATGTGCCTATTAGTCCCTTTTCCACTTTGAGCTTGCATATGAGCTTGATTCTCACTATTGTTATTCAACCTTTCTAATTTAGTGCAATTAATCACACACTATCCTCACTATGGTCACCGACCACATTTAATTTTAATTTCTTGCATTCTCATCTTGAATGCTTAATTTTTCACATTTATTTTCTTGTAACAGAATAGAATTAGATTAGCTTAGTGTAGGGTAGTGAGGAGCCAACCCAAATTTGGAGGTCAAGGGGATTAAAACCCTATTTTTTAGGAACATTTAATGTAAGGTACTGCTATGGGTGCAATCGAAAGATCAACCATCTCTATGCATCAACAATTGTACAATTGGCATGCCCAGTACGACCCATCCCACAATCATTGTAACATTTGAATCTAAATCTATGCTATTTATAGCTAAATTTCATCAAATCCTTCAAAGGGTTTGTTCCATCCATCATGATAATCAAACTTATCCTTTATTATTTATATTTTCATCTCTTATGGTCTAGGTGTGAATATTTCTAATCTCATAGACCTAGAAAATTTACATATTATTTGATATATTGAGTGGATGGCAACTCCACTATAAAATCACCAAGTCTAGAATTTGATGATTCACCAAAATTTTCTAGCGGTTCATCAAAGAGATGCTTCACTACTACCTTACAAAAATTATTTTCAAATCTAAGTTTAGAATAATATGATTTGCTAAAACTAGCTAGCGTTTCATCAAAACTACTGTTGTTGGTCATGTTCATGTTATCTTCTTCCAACATACCTTTTGATCATTTTCAAACCACATTCTATATTCATTAATTTGTCAATCCTATCTAATGATTTCTTGGATAAAATCATTGACACATATCTGATGTCATCATCTATCCAAACTCCTTGAAGAAAAATGTTGGTTCCAATGATTTATTGCGTCTCACCAAGTTTCAAAAACAAATAAGTGACTTGCCAAGATTCCCCTATTTTCTTCTTTTTGCAACATAGACTATTTTTCTTAGTTTTGTGTCTCAGTTCATCTTATGAATACAAGACCCACAACATGAGACAAAAGTTAAGATCATAAATAGGTGAAGTTGATTGAGTACAAGCAAAAGGAAACAAAATAAAGAAAGCATCCCACACTATTTGGATACAAGGTCGAGAGGAGGATGACATAGACCATACTAAACAAGATTCCATGGTCAATTTCTAGCTTATGAGATTGTGTTTCCATCTATATCTTGGGGAGAAATACTCGGATTGATCATCCACCTATGGGATATCAATACCATGTATCTGACAATCATCAAGCTTAGGATTCAACTCTTATAGTTCCAAAAATCATCAACAATTCATTGCTCAACTTAAACTAGGTCTCTCAAGCTCTTCCAAATCAAATAAATATCCCACCATCCAATTCTTATTTCTTAGTTCCTCAAGGCTATATTTTGACTTCCATTCCTATGACACATATGGTAAATTCGTCAACATCACAATCAAACTAAAGCTCACAAGTTGGATCTAGTACTCAAGTAAATATTAACCCATCTCAATTTGGTACCAAAAATGTGTCCAATGTAAGCTAACATAGGTAGTCCTATCTAGTCATATGACTACCCCTCCTACATTATCGACTTAGTACCTAGTAGACCATTGAAACTCTTGTTCATATTCCACCCAACCAAGGACCTCAAAGTCTTACTAATCCCTCTACCATTTTTTTTTTTGGCAAAATCCACTAAATTCAAACATATCTACAAGTGGACAAAACCTACTAGTACCCAATCCCCCACCTAATAGTAAAATCACTCATAACCAATAGAATCCAAACTGACAGGCGAGATCTTAGAACCTACCATGGTTCTCAGGAGGATTTTCTACTTAGTGTTTTCCACCTCCTCTTGGTAATCCATATATTCATCAAAAAATCCCCAAGGGTCTAAATTAGCAAGTTCCACCTAACCAACCCCGACCTCAAAATCCGAATCCTTATAATTAGGCTATGCCCAAATTGCCTCCTATCATAAACCAAAATCAACAAGTTTTTTCCCAATAGCAAATAGTTCCTTATGCACAACAACTAGGGAATGCTATTCCACCTCAACAACAAATGTCTTATTATCTACAAGGATCATATGGTAATCTACCACACAATCACCAAGCCTAGGTACCCATAGACCTCATCAACAATTACTAAATTAGATGTATCAGGGGCCCTTGAACTTGATGGTATGTTCTTCCATTATAGCCTCTACAATGAAATCATGGCCAAATTTTTATGACAATGGGAATAAGACCACCTTGGATCACTTAAATGAATTGCCCACTTTTAAATCAATACATAGGATCTAAGAGGAGAGTATCATGGTTCAATTACTAATCTATTTGTTGAGGAACAAAGTTGTTATTTGGTACTAAAGCTTGTTTGATAATTTTATATCCAGTTGGATTTCAGTAATCAAATTTTTTGTGAGGAAATTTGGTAGTCTCAATAATAGATATTTAGTTATCTTCTAATTCAATGCAATATAGAGGTACCCCAAAGAGAGTATCCATGATTACAACACTAGGTTCATGAGGACCCTTCCTAATGCCTCCAAACATTAGGTCTTTAGATGAATAGGCTCTGCCCTATTACATTAAAGGCCTATAATCTAACTTGGATATCATGGTCAATAGTCTCAATCCTCACATTATCAGGATCCTTTTAAGAAGCTTCCCAAGCCAAATATGTGTTTATTTGAGTTGGGAAACTTCTACCTACCATGCCTATGGCCTATGCTACATATGTAAATCCTACCACCAACCCATTAGTACTAGGAAATCCACAAACCATAAACCCTATTCCTACTACATAGGTTCAACCTAATGTGTTTGCCTATCTTCACGTCAATTCCCCATACATAGACACACATCTTGATCCAAAATATTCATCTACTATCATATTTTAGCCACAACTACTAGCATTACCCACCCCTTCAAAAAATAATGATGAGACAAAAGCCCTTTTGGAAAAATAAAGTTTTTATTGAATTAAATGAAGGAGATCCTAAATATGGTGAAGACATTAGTGAATCAAAATAATACTATCAAAAGGCAGTCGAAAACAAATAGTGGATTGTTATAACAACAAAAATGATAGGCTAGGAAAACTCCCTATCTCACCAAAGACCAGGCCCAACAAAATGTTGGCTAGGTAGCTATCAAGGTGTAGAATAAAATAGTGAATAGAAACACAAGCATTAATACCTTATGGTGCTTGGTATATAATGTTGAAAACAATCTATTAGATTGTGCAATGACAATAAGAAATGCTCAAGCCTTGATATATAATCAATAGGTCAAATGTAACAAGAAAAAGGTGATGAGTTACGTAATGAATCTTCATACACCCTTTGAATAAAACTTGAATCAAAATCCAAATGGGGTAGATCCATTAGGAATGATCCAATAGTGGATTAAAAACTTGCCCAATCTAGGGAATGCCATCCTAGCAAATTTTAATGATTGTGGTGATGAGGGTGAGATTCTTGAAGGATAGACAATCCTTATTAACCAACAAAATAGGGTCATGATGAGTGGGAAAATAAAAATGGTAGAAGAGCATCCTTGACCATAAAACAATCAATCTAAATCGTGTAAGCCACCTAATACTAATGTAAAAATAACCATCCTTAGGAGGGAAAGACCTCTCTATATTAAGTATAAGGGTCCAATGGCTTCAAACCAAGAGGTACAATTTGAAGGGAGAATGAACCAAGAAGTGTAATATGAGAGAGATCCAATAAACATATCTTCTATACTACCTAGGAAGGAAGGACAAAAGTCAAATTCCCATGGAGTTGGTGTAGATTTAGAAAGTGTGAAAAATAATGATATTGGAAGGAAAAATGAGTAAGAAAAACTGCAAAAGGAAGAAGAAAGAAACTTGAGATATCCTTCTTTGACAAGTGAGAGCCAATTGACAAGTAATAGACAATACAAATATTTTCTCCAAGGATCAAAGGTAATCCAACTAGAATAAGATTTAATATTGCTAAAGAATCGAAGAAGACATCAACTATAGTGAGCTTCTAGAAGCCTTAGCTTTACCAAGTTAGAGGGATTCAAAGGTAATCCAGGTAGAAGAAGATTCTACTCAACAAAACCTGATGGTGCAAGATCCTAAATATATACGAATGGACACTATAGATGTGTTGAATGCTCCAAAACCAAAGAGAATGAAGCCACCTTTATTTTATATCACTTTGAAAATTAAAAATTACATTATGAGGTGTTTTATATTTGATTTAATATCAACAATTATTATCATACCGAAGGCCATATGTGAGGTGAATTTACCATACAACAACAACAACTTGTAGGCCTATTCAAATGGACATTATGCAATTCAATGTAGTGGGTACATTAAAGTACCTAGACATGACTATGGTAAAGCATCTAAAGTTAATTGTAGTCTAAGAAGTGATCATGGTAAATATCCCACCCTACTTCAAGATGCTATTATCTAGGGAGTGGACTAAGAAGCTATTCAAAAATGGGTATTTGGCTATGGATTACACCCATATGAAGGTCCCACAAGATGGTAAGATAATCCAAATAAAAAATGAGCCCCCTAATAATTATCTCCTACATTTTTAGAATTGACAATATTTTTGAGAAGCAAATAGAAGCGATCCATCCACTCAAATCCTATACAAAAAGTATAAAAAGACAAAATAAAGAAAAAAAGATAAAAATTAGTGGATGCCCATGGGAAATATAAATAATCATTGTATTATTCATGTATAAGAATCACTACATTTTGATGATAGATAATGGAATGGTAGGGGTATTTATTCCAATACAAAAAACCCTTGTTGCATAAATAAACTTAACCTAAGAAAAACTTAACAAGAGGGATTTAAGGTTAATTATAAATTTATAAGGTGTATTTAACCATAACTAGGTTAACCATGACTCATAGGGCTTACATAATAAAATATTATAGTAAATTAAATACATTATACAATTAATGCCCTTAGGCCTTTTCATTATTACATCATACAATGTCATCCTTGGCCATGGATCAAATTACACTTTCAACCTCTATAAGTTGAGCAATGATGGGGTGGTCAATTAGAATAAGCTCCTCAATTTTATGGATGACAAGTACATCGAGGGAGAGTCACAATAGATGTGATTATTGGGATACTACAAGAATAGGGTGACCAAGAAGTGGAGGAAGTATATGAAGAAACAATCTTGGGAAACTATTTAGTATTGGAAGAACCTACTAAGGTACTAGCCTTGACCATTCCATAATCACAAAAAATAGACTAGACATGGATGACATACTTTGGTGAAAATTCGTGAACTGTGTCTCTCCTTTTATTCAATTCCACTAATAATGTAATAGAACATGAAGCTTTGTCCATTTTACTGTAAAAGCTAATGCTAAAAAGTTGAAAATTTTAGGCAATTTTAAACTTGTTATAAACTAGGTAAACTTAGCCTATGTTACCCAAAATTAATAATTGAAGTCCTCTCGACATAAGGTGTGGGACTTGCATGAAAAATTTGACACTTATAGAATTATTGCAATAACAAGAGAAGTGAACACTAAGGTATATGAACTATCTATGTTAGCTACAAAAGTTGATCCCATCATAGATACATCGATAAGCCCAAAGCGCTATAGGTGGTGTTTTGACCTATAGTCCTAGACAGTTTAGGTCATTGGAAAGGGCTTAATAATGATAAGCAAATCATTGAATTATTGATCAGGGAATCCTAGTATGATAATCACTAGAATGAATATGGACGCAATATTAAGGATGGAGTTATTCAATTAAAAATCAATCAATTCTTGATAGGGCTAATCATGTTGGAAACCTTATTCAATCCTAATGACAATGCCAAGTCTATCATCAAAGTGAACCTATCACTGTACCATATTGTATAGGTGAATAAAGAAAGAATCCTCTTGACAGGGAAGGGATGTACTAAAGAAGAGGTCCATATGTATAAATAAATTTGTAGCAAATACAATGACATAATTGCTTGGAGTCATGAAGACTTGAAGGTGTACGACTAAAATATTATCTAGCATACTATAGGTCTAGAAACAAAAACAAAACTTTTTTATAGAAACAAAGACTAATAATTCTAAAGATCAAGGTTGTGATGAAGAAAGATCTCCTAAAACAATTACAAGCTTAGATAATCTTTCCTATCAAGCATTCCACTTGGGTGGCTAGTCTGTTCTCCATGAGGAAGAAGAATGGAGATATAAGGCTTTTTATTAACTTTCAAAATTTGAAAATGGCCTCCTTAAAAGATCACTATATGCTCTTATCCATGGACTAGTTCTTATATAAATTCATAGGGTCACAATGTTGTTGTTATTGGATGGATTTTCAAGGTACAACTAGATTTGGGTGAAAGAATGATGATCAATACAAGACTATTTTTACAACAAAATGAGGGATATTTACCTATTAGAGGATGCTATTTGGGTTGTGAAATATTGGTGTCACCTTTCAGAGGGCTATGGAAATCACATTCATAGGTATAATAGATGATATGATTTTAGTATACTTGGATGACCTCATGGTTTTCTCAAAAGAAAAGCACATTAATCATCCAAAATTAGTTTTATCAAAAGAAAGGTCAAGCACATTATTCATAAATCCTAATAAGCCTATATTCTTTGTAAGGAAGGAAAACTCTTGGGTCATGTAGTGTCTAAATATGGACTGGTCATTGACCTTGATCATATTAAGGCTATCCAAGATTTTCTCTTTCCATCCTTAATCCAAGAAATCAGATCCTTCCTAGGATAAATCTAGTTTGTATCAAAATTCATCACTAACTTTGCTTAACTGGTTAGACCTATAACTAAAATTCTCAAGAAAGATATCACCTTTATTTACACTGAAGAAGAAAAAAGTGTATTCAAAGAATTAAGGAGGCTATCATGAAGGTTCCTATCCTAATAAATTTTAACTTCACAAAGGACTTTCATCTATATGTATTTATCACTAATGAGATTATAGCTTCAATACTGAATCAAAAGGACAACAAATATGAGGAACACCGTATCTATTTCATGAATTAGGTGCTTCACAATTATGAAGAAAAGTATATTTTAATTGAGAAGTAGGTGTTTGGTATGATGAATTGAGAAAATTTAGGTATTATTTGTCTTAGATCAAGAACAGTGCCTTAGTTGTACATCCGTATTTTAGGTTAGCAATCCTCTACAAGAAATTGGGGGAGAAAATAATAGGATGGATCAATAAAATCTAGGATATTGACATATAAATAAAACCAACTAAACTAGTGAGAGGTAAGGCCTTGTGTAAAAACCTAGCCATGGCCTTTGCAAATGAGCATGTGGTTCTCATTAAAGAAATTAATTCGAGAGATTTAGATGATGGATGGGAGACATAAAATGGTATATGTTAATAGGAGAGTTACATAGAGGAATCACAATAAAATAAGAAGATAGATTCAAACAAAAAGCCATGGACTATGTGTGGTTGGATAATATTCTCTTTCCATCCTTAATCCAAGAAATCATATCCTTCCTAGGATAAATCTAGTTTGTATCAAAATTCATCACTAACTTTGCATTACTAGTTAGACCTATAACTAAAATTCTCAAGAAAGATATCACCTTTATTTACACTGAAGAAGAAAAAAGTGTATTCAAAGAATTAAGGAGGCTATCATGAAGGTTCCCATCCTAATAAATTTTAACTTCACAAAGGACTTTCATCTATATGTATTTATCACTAATGAGAGTGTAGCTTCAATACTGACTCAAAATTACAACAAATATGAAGAACACCCTATCTATTTCATGAATTAGGTGCTTCACAATTATGAAGAAAAGTATATTTTAATTGAGAAGTAGGTGTTTGGTATGATGAATTGAGAAAATTTAGGTATTATTTGTCTTAGATCAAGAATAGTGCCTTAGTTTTACATCCGTATTTTAGGTTAGCAATCCTCTACAAGAAATTGGGGAAGAAAATAGTAGGATGGATCAATAAATTCTAGGATATTGACATATAAATAAAACCAACTAAACTAGTGAGAGGTAAGGCCTTGTGTAAAAACCTAGCCATGGCATTTGGAAATGAGCATGTGGTTCTCATTAAAGAAATTAATTCGAGAGATTTAGATGATGGATGGGAGACATAAAATGGTATATGTTAATAGGAGAGTTACATAGAGGAATCACAATAAAATAAGAAGATAGATTGAAACAAAAAGCCATGGACTATGCGTGGTTGGATAATATTCTCTTTAGAAGGGGTATTATGTAATAATAATAAGGTGCATAGATCAAGGGAAATTCAAGGAAATTATAATTGAATATCACAATGAAGGTGGTCTCTATTCTACCTAGACAACAACTCATAATATTTTAGGAGTAGTATACTATTGGCCAACTATATTCACTAGTTGCTATTAGTGAGTAAATAATTGTAATGCATGCCATATCTATATGGATTGAAGAAAGAAGGTCCCCATGACACTAGAGCCTATTGTTGTAACAAATATTTTTTAGTAATGGAGGCTATATTATTGGAAGTATCAACCTTATGTCCAATGTTGTGCATGACAAGGTCTTGACAACTACCAATTATTTTACTAGGTGGGTGAAATTTGTTCTAGTCAAAGTTGCAAACCAAGAAGCTACCATCTAGTTGATGGAGGAAATCATAATTAGGTTTGGAGTACCTTCTATGATCATTATAGATAATGCTACCCCATTTACTAGATCAAAGTTACTTCAAATTGCACTAGAGTTGGTTTATTATTAAGACTTCTTCAAATTACTACCTCTAGGGTAATGGTTTAGCAGAGTCAGAAAACTTGAACATGATTGGAACTTTGAATAGAGCAATCACTAAGTCTAGAAGATATTGGCATACTATGTTGAGGAAGATTATGTAGGATCATAAGGTGACCCCCAAAGCTTTGATTGATACTTTTACCTATAATCTAATGTTCATAAAAGAAGCTATGCTACCCATAAACATAGAATTGATCACTTCACTTCAAATGTCTGAGTAGTTGAAGATCAAAGATATAGATATTTCATCCATTATCCTATCTTAATAACCTATTTTAGCTAGAAGAAGAAAGGTATAAATCCTTCCAACTATTCATACATCATAAAAAGTGTTTTGATAGGAAAGCCACAAATAAGCCATTCAAAGAAGGTGACCTGCTGATGAAATGAGATGAAGATAAGGAAAATATTGGACAACATATTAAGTTTGATTCATTCTAGAGTGGGTCTTACCATATCATCAAGGTCTAAGTACCTAATGCCTATAAATTAGTTATGATGGAAGGAATAATGTGTTAGCACCCCATCCTACCATTATTATGTAATTCTCATATTATTATGTATTAACCTCTTTTCAATATGGGCACCCCATTCTAATGATATTTTGTAATATGTTGTAATAGTATGTGGTAATTAAGGTGCCTAGACAAGTGGTACCATTTTATGTAACCATTATAAATAATGTAATTATTTTTTTGGTAGAATATTCTAGCTCGGGGTGGCACTTTGCATGTAAGCCAATTCTTGAGCATTAGATTAGAGTTGCATGAAGTGTATCTTTAAAAGAAAATGGTGCATAAACGAATGTATATTTTTACATATTGAATGAAATTATTGAAAGAGGTTTCCCCCTTGAAGAGGCTCATGGTTTTGTGTTGTGATTTGTGAGATTAATATATTTCTCCATTTACATTTCGTATTGCAATATTTTGTTCTTTTATGAATTGTTGCTTCTATTGCAATTTTTATCTGAATGTGTTTATTTTAATTAAAAGGTTCCTAACAAGTGGTATCAAAGAAATTTCTAGGGTCGTGTTTTGCTATGAATGCAATTGTTCTTGCCCTGCCATTTTAACTGTTAGGTATAAATTTATCATTTTATATTTTTTGCCTATTTCCTTATTAAAAAATGCTATTTTTTTATGTATTAGTTTATTAGGTTAGAAACCATGTGTTGGGAGTTTTAAAATATCATGGAGGAGATATCATTATTAGCTAAGCTAGATTACCTGTAAAATGTCTAGTGAAGTGAGGGGCAATTAGACTCCAATACCCAGGCCTTAGACAACACCCGTATATGGAATTGAGCTCCCACATATCTTCAAGTATATCGAGAGACCCCCTAGGATTAGGAGAAACATTTAGCCCTAGGAATATTTTTGATTGTGTATTTTTCATAGTACATCAAACATAGCATCTAGGAAGATCACCCTCCTATATTGTCAGAGAGGTAGGTAGTGTGTTCAAGGTTATGCATAAAATCCTCCTTGAGTAGTGGCCTAAAATATTGGTTTGAGCACTATTGTTCATCATTGTGGTATAATAGAGCACTATGTGCAATACACATACCCTAGATTAGAGTACCTTATTTTCTTTTATCCTACATACCAAAAAACTACACAAAAATTCAGCATACTAAGGAGAGTACACTATCCCAGAATTAACTGACCATAAATAGACAATAGAAAAATTGGTAGTGATAATAATAGTCCTAACAGAGTTTGTTAGTAATATTCAGGTAGTAGTCAGTAATAGTCTAGATAGATTTAGGTAGCTCAATATCAATTACAAAGTTAGTAATAGTTCAAATAGGGTCCATCAATAACAATCAATTATCAATCAAAATAGTTCAAACAAAGTTAAACAAGTAGTTACTAGTTACAAAGTTAGTTATAGCATAATAGTTTTCAGTAACAAACATTGTAGAGCTTGCTTAGGGGATGTTGGACAAAAGTCAATTTTTTGAGTGAACCAAGAGTCTAGGAGGAAAACAAACAACACTTGAAGAGAACACTTCCCTAGAAAAAAAATGTTGTTTTAGGATAAGCTCATTGAGACCATATTGTCGAGATGAACAATTTGGTATATAGCCTCCATTCACTTTTTCTAGGGTTTAAAAAATGTCATTGTGAGGCCTAGCCCATTGTATTAATCTTTTTGAGCTGATCATTTTGATATACAACACCCAAACTCGTTTCTATCCCATTACTAAAAATAGTAACTCCTAGAACAACATTTCTATTTTTAATAAGTCAGTGGGAGTGGTTCATATCATACATAAATGACTGGAGGAACTAGAGGAGCACAAAAGGTTTTAGAAAAAATCAACTATATGAAGCAATTGATTCTCACACTTAATAACCTACAAGGTCAAATGAACCATATTGGAAATGAATTTAAACAAATGAGGGATCAAGTAGTACTTATAAGAAATGACCATATTATATCCAAAATTGAACTTGAAGAAAAATTCCTAGATGTTGAAGACCAATTAAGGAAAGCCCCAAAGGTGTTTGAGAATATTAACACTGAAACAATGAGTGGTAGTTTAGGCAATAAAGAGAAAGGAGTCAAAGAGAAATAAGTCTATCATTCTCTTTTTGACATAGATACCCCATTTAAGATGCCTAAATTAGACTTTCCTAAGTTTAATGGAAATGACAATGATGGTTGGTTATGTCATGCAAATCAATTCTTCAAACTTTAAAATATACCTCAATATTTGTGGGTTACCATGACATCTTTCAACTTTGAATTTGAAGCCTTACAATGGTATTAATGGTTATAGAACACAACTCCAAGCCCTTCTTGGGAATATTTTGAGTCCCAATTACTCATTTGTTTTGGACCTAGTGAATATGAGGACTTTACAAGAGCCTTGACCAAATTGAAAAAAACCTCCTTTATCCATGAATCCCAGACTCAGTTTGAAAAATTGGCTAATAGAACAAAAGGGTTGAATGAAGGATTTTTTCAAAGTTGTTTTAATAGTGAATTGAAAGATAATATCAAGGCTGAGGTAAAAATGTTCAAACCACAATCTATGATGTAAGCCATAGGATTGGTGATATTAGCAGAAGAATTTTTTTTGGCTCAAAGGAGGACTTTTAAATTCCCACAAGTCAAACCCACATTTCAATCCAAGTTCATATCAAATACTAGTAATCAGTCTACACCAATCAAGTTATTGACTACGAAGGAAATGGATGATCATCGAGCACAAGTCTTATGTTATAATTATGATGAGAAGTATTTTCTAGGGCATAAATGCATCCAAAAGAAGTTATTTTTGTTGGATGTAGAGGAATTAGTAAGGAATGAACAACCTGGTGAAGAAGTAGATCCACCAGAGGAAAAAACCTCAAGATGAGGGTGAAACACAAGAAGAATCATAACCAAAAATATTTGTCCATTCACTTGAAGGAATCTCTATCCCTCAAATGATGAATGTGGTAAGATTATTCAAAGGGAAACTATTTACAATTCTCATTGATTCAAGCAATACACATAACTTTATTGACCCTCGAGCAACCAAGCACACAAATTGTTATATACATGCTTGCAACTCCTTTGAAGTTGTGGAAAATGGCAGAACATTACCTTGTAAAGGAAAATATCACAATGTTAAGTTTAATATATAGGACTATGAACTCAAAATTGATATATTTGCTCTTCAAAAGAGAGGATGTGATATTTTTCTAGGAGCACAATAGCTAGGTACCTTGGGAACAATAGCTTAGAACTTTATAGAATTATGAATGTAGTTCTCACATAATGGTAAGTCCTACACTCTTCGTGGTTCACTAGCAAGATTACCACATATTATTAGTTCGAGTTGTATGGAGAAGTTGTTAAAAAAATTCTCATGTGGGGTAGTAGCTCAAATATTTGTATTCAATCACAAAATTTAGAAGAAGACAAATCCCAAGATGATTTGCAACTCATTCTAACTAAGCATGATGCAATTTTTATGAAACTAATAGAATTACCTACATGTCATTCCCATGATCATGCAATACCATTGGCACCAGGTAGCTTGCTACCTAACATCAAACTTTGTTAGAGTATATTACATTATTAGGGTACATGTGAATGTACCACCTTGGGTACATTGTTAGATTAGGAGATTATCTTAGGTTACTTGAGGAAGAAGTAATAAATACACAAGTGTCAATGTGCAATGATGTAAATTTACAAGGAGTCCACTTGTATATGAGTCATAGCAAATGTAGTTACGAAGAATAAGGGCCAAGCAACCTATCTTCTTATACATAGGCCATAGATATATAGAGATAGGGTGATATAGAGAAGGTGGAGATTACTATGGAGTTGTGAGGAGGTACAATGTAGTTTTTCATCAGAGTTTTGGAGTGTTCATTTCCTCCATTACATTGCATTGTACTATTTTTGTAACTTTCCATTAATAGCATATTTCAACATTCTTGCAGATTTCCATTATCTTAATTGTATCTCTTATATCTTGTGATTGCTTTCTCCCATGTCATACATTATCAAAATCCAACAGTGGCATTGGAGCCACGGTAGATTAGATAGGAATAGGTAGAGCCACAAGAGATATTGAGAGGAGAGAAGCAAATATCAGTTCTAAATTTTTTGAGATTACATTTGGCTAGAGTCTTTCCATAGAGTTGTAGAAAAACTCTTGAAGACTAGGACTCAACATTCATTCCACTGGATTGATAAATAAACTATTGAAGATTCATCATTTATTAATTCTTCCATTACAGTCCTAATAATTTGTTGCAGGAAAAAGGAGATTCAAAGAAATACGGTAAGCTTCCTACAAAGAGATAGGAATAATATCATCTTCAGAATCAATCTAGCACCAGAAGCAACAAACAGAAGAAGAGGAGATTCTAGGAACCTAAGGGAAATCATGTTGCAAACTTGTGCATTTCTAAAGAATAAAATACCATAGAAGCCTTGTTCCAGATTCAATGAAGGGACTCCAGAGAAGAGTCTAGGAAAATATTAGAGGTTGGTGATCTCCATTGAAAAACTGCGAGGATCAGATTGAAGAGACTCTAGAGAAGAGTCCAAAATAATATAGGAGATTGGTGATATCCATTAAAACCTATAGCTAGTAGGTTAAAGACTTCTTCTAGAAGAAGCTGAAGAAGACCCATAGAAGGTCTCATTGAAGATTTAAGACTTCATCCTGAAGGAATATAAGCAATCAGCCTAAGAAGCTGAAGAGATCTACAAGAGATCCCATTGAAGAACTTCCAATTTTGGAAGATTGAAGAAGGACTAGCAAGTTCTTGTACCTGATTTTAGAACCAGTAGATTTCAGAGATCCAAGAGGAAGATCTCATTGCCAACACTTTCATAACAGAGTCTTGAAGGAAAGGTCTCATTGAGAAGATCAGGGAAGCTGCAATATGCAATTTTTATGAAACTGATAAAATTACCTACATGTCATTCCCATTATCATGCAATACCATTGGCACCAGGTAGCTTGCTACCTAACATCAAACCTTGTTAGAGTATATTACATTATTAGGGTACATGTGAATGTACCACCTTGGGTACATTATTAGATTAGGAGATTATCTTAGGTTACTTGAGGAAGAAGTAATAAATGCACAAGTGTCAATGTGCAATGATGTAAATTTACAAGTATTCCACTTATATATGAGTCATAGGAAATGTAGTTAGGAAGAATAAGGGCCAAGCAACTTATCTTCTTATACATACGCCATAAAGATATAGAGATATGGTGATATAGAGAAGGTAGATATTACTATGGAGTTGTGAGAAGGTACAATGTAGTTTTTCATCAGAGTTCTAGAGTATTCATTTCCTCCATTACATTGCATTGTACTATTTTCATAACTTTCCATTAATATCATATTTCAACATTCTTGCAGATTTCCATTATCTTACTTTTTTGCATTTCTTATATCTTGTGATTTCTTTCTCCCATGTCATACATTATCAAAAGCTAACAGTGGTATCAGAGCCACGATAGATTAGATAGGAATAGGGAGAGCCACAAGAGATATTGAGAGGAGAGAAGCAAATCTCAGTTCCAAAATTTTTGAGATTGCATTTTGCTAGAGTCTTTCCATAGAGTTGCAGAAAAACTCTTAAAGACTAGGAATCAACTTTCATTCCATTGTATTGATAAATAAACTACTGAAGATTCATCATTTAGAAATTATTCCATTACAGTCCTAATACTTTGTTGCAGGAAAAAGGATATTCAAAGAAATACGGTAAGCTTCCTACAAAGAGCTAGGAATAATATCATCTTCAGAATTAATCTAGCACCAGAAGCAACAAACAAAATAAGAGGAGATTCTACGAACCTAAGGGAAATCATGTTGCAGACCTGTGCATTGCTGAAGAAGAAAAGACCATAGAAGCGTTGTTCCAGATTCAAGGAAGGGACTCCAGAGATGAGTCTAGGAAAATATTGGAGGTTGGTGATCACCATTGAAAAATGTGAGAAGCAAATTGAAGATATTTTAGAGAAGAGTCCAAAATAATATAATAGATAGGTGATATCCATTAAAACCTATATATAGTAGATTAAATATTTCTTCTAGAAGAAGATGAAGAAGACCCATAGAAGATCTCATTGAAGATTTAAGACTTCATCCTGAAGGAATATAAGAAATCAACCTAAGAAGCTGAAGAGATCTACAAGAGATCCCATTGAAGAACTTCCAGTTTTGGAATATTGAAGAAGGACTAGCAAGGTCCCGTACCTAATTTTAGAACCAGTAGATTTTAGAGATCCGATAGGAAGATATCATTGCCAACACTTCCATAGCATAATCTTGAAGGAAAGGTCTCATTGAGAAGACTAGGGAAGCTGCAAGATTGAAGACCTTAGAAAAGTCTCAAGGAGAAACAAGGAAAAGTCTTGGAGAGCTTTATTGCAGAGTTTATTAAAATATTAAAGGAGTTCCTAGAAGAACTCATTGTAGAAATTCACTACCAAGGAGAAGCTGAAGATAGTGAAGAAATTGGGATAATTATTGCCATCTGAAAATAAGCCCAAAGGAGAGGATTTAGCAATATTTCTATATTTTGGAGAATATTAGAGAAGACCTCAATACTTCTAGATTCTTGAGAAGAAGGCCTAGATTGAAGCCAAGATTCGATAAGGAAATTGAAGTAGAACACAAACAAAAGAAGAATACCAAATCCAAGAGATTTGGAGATTTTCTTTCATAGCTAAGAAGGCATATTTGAGAGATAGGAATTTGTTGAATCTACAATAGAATATTAAAGGTCTCATAGCTGCGAGTTACTACCATTCTAGACAACAAATTGGTGAATCTATTCATCAATTTCTACATCATATTTAGATAACATTAAAGGTAAGAAACTTAGGCGCAAAGGGTTCATTATGTGAACATATTTAGATTATTACTTAGCTTCATTAAGCACCTCATTAGAATTAAAGTTGCAAAGAGAAGAGCTCATTTTAAAGTCTTCAAGGGAAGTGCAGAAGAAAGGTTCTTTTAAGGTTATTACCTGCACATTAAAATAGGAAAAATATCATCTTCCTATTATCTAGTTACAACAAAGAAGACTACATTAGATTACAGATATTATAGAGCATTTGCAAATTCTTTAAGAGTTATCATTAGTGCATATTATTAAGGAGTAATAAGGATATTGTAGTTGCACTATATTAGTTTCTCTTAAATATTATTAGAAGTGCACTAAGGATTAGTGCAAGATTAAGCCACTCTAAGGGCATATTAGTTGCATGATTATTAGCTTGGTTTTATTATTGAATTAACCCAGCAAAGGAGAGATTTTTATAGCAAATAAGACAACATCAAATCATACCTTGTCTACAAGGAATAATACAAATAAGCCACCATCAAAACTAGTAGAAATAAAGCTTGCAAAAGGAGATTTAAAGATCTCAGGTAAAGGTGCAAAATTAAAATATTTTATTTTAAATATTATAAATGTATTTACATTAGTATCTTGCACCACCATATTCTATCCTACATAGAAAAATAAGGACAATATTCGAGTGTCTCAAGGACACATCAATGCCAACAAGAACTATCACAAAGAAGCCAAAGGAAGGGCTCTATCTGAGCAAGAGATAAGAGCTAACAAAAGGCTCTCATTACGGTGTCTAAAGACACCCTTATCAGCTACAAAACCATACGTTCTCAACAAGAAATCTGAAGCACAAGATATCACGAAGAATCCATTTTCCATCTACGTTAGTTATCATATACATTGCAAAGACAATGTTCAAAATAGCATATTGAAATCATAAAAGGATAAACCATAAGGTTAAGCAAAAGGTGTAATACCCAAGACCTAGCTTGGATAATAAATCCACAGAGAAGGAGCACTTAAATCTACCCTTGGATTACCATAGAACCACCATTGCATTGCCTAGAATTACCATAACTGGAGATAAATTTTGGATAACATAGCTAGCATTCGATTGGCAAGAAGAAAGAAGTGTTAGTGCAATCGTTAGCAAGAAGAAAGAAGCATTGAAGCAAACTGTTAACAACTTGCAAGATAAGGGTTAAAAGAGTGTTAGGGAATCTCTACATGCAAAAGGAGATGCACCACTTATCTCTCTAATGCCTGGGTTGTAATAAAATGCTCAAGGTCAGACAATGCTCACTCTAGAAGCATTATTTTCAAGAGAATCTTTCCAAAGATATAGCGCTTGCAATAATTTTGAAGGAGGAACATTATACCATAATATAATGTCTTCAAGGAGGAAAATAAAAATTCATTAGCCATCCATTGTTGTTCCATATGCTCTTGTAGCAACTTAATTATGTATGTAAGGTTTTCCACCTTCTTGTTGGAATCCCCTAAAATTTTAGGTTGTTTTTATTTTTGGGGTTGAGCTACAACTTTTTGTGTAGCTAATCCCAGATTCTTAGAAGACCCTCCTCTCAAAATAGGTGCCATTTATTCCTAGCCACAAAATAAACTATGTTAGGTTTTTGATCCCCAATAAGAAGTTGCACCTTCTAGGATTTTTTTACTCCTTGGTCTAATCGATCAAGATGACATGCAATACTTGTATTGTTCCTTATCAACTTAATATCCCTAGAAGAGTTAGCCTTATTTAAAAGTAGCACATCAATTCAAGGTTCATCCTAGGTTCATTTAATAAAAGCATTAAGTCCTATGACCTAGGCTCTAATACCAACTATAATGACCCCCAAAATCGATTCAATGGAGAGAGCTAATTTTTTATAAGGATTAACTCACAAAAAAGACCTAATATTTTCTTTTTTTTGTTAAATTAAAAGTGGGTTTTTATCAAGGATCCCAAAACCTGATTACATCAAACTTCCAGAGGAACAGTCCAAGGATGGACAACAGGAAAGGCTTAAGGAAAGCCTTGAGGAACACCTTCAGGAAAGGCTTGAGGAACACCTTCAGGAAAGGCTTGAGGAAACAAATCAGGAAAGCAGTGAGGAAATTTGCATAGAGCAAATTTTGAAAATCCTACCAGGCAAGAAAGGAGAAGGTGGCAGAAAAGAACAAAAAATCCCGCCTAAAACCAAATTTGAAACTTCCTAGAGGTGGGAAAAATAAATAGGTGCCTAACTTGAAAATTAAAACATCCCAAGGGTGGGAAAAGGAGAAATGCACCAAACCACCCATGGGAAACTAGGAGCCAAGAGAAAAACCACTTCCCATGCAAGGGAAAACCATATGAATGTAGAAAAACCACCCTAAGCCAAGGGTGGAGTAGAAAAATAGAGATCCACTTCCCACGCAGGGGAAAACTAGCTGAATGTAGAAAAAACCACCCTATGCCAAGGGTGGAGCAGAAAAATAGAGATTACAGTAAAACCCGTCAGAATGAGGACGAGTAGCAGGAAACAAATCCCTTGTGAGCCTGAAAGGATGAACAACAATCAGAGGATTTCCTCAAGCTACAAAATCCTCATGTAATGTATCACCATCCTGAAAAGTAGGTTAGCATATAGAGGAACTCCACAGGCCACAAAGTCCTCATGCAGTGTAGAAAAGAGCCTACAAGGATACCAACCCAATAGAGGAAGCAACATAAGTAGAACAACATGCCTTAGGAAAAAGACAGGAAAGTACCAAAGGAACCCAAGAGGACAAAAATCCCAGGAAACCTTTAACACCACCATAAAATAGCTTCAGGGAAACAAATGAGGAAAACCTGCAAAACTAAAATCTTGAAGAGCAGAGTCATAGAAGAAAGCACATGGTCCTCCTCCCCAAGACCAAAAATATGCTATGCAAAACTTCTCATGAATTCACTTTCCAACAGACACAACATTCTACAACTGAATATCCTCCAAGGGCAAACGTCAAGAAGACACCATGAAAACCTGGAAAAAACTAGGAAATCCAAGCAAAATTCCCTGAAAAACCCAGAAAACCTAGGAAAAGTCCCACAGAGAAACCCAAAACCATACCAGGACCCAAGCACCGAAGGAAAACCCCACAACAAGGCAATAAAATAGGAAGAACATTAGAACAATTATCTCCCACCCCAGAGAGATCGTCTGCAACACCATTTTGCCAAGAGGGAAGGGTTAAGGAAGTGCCAGGGAAACTAGGACAGGATCAGGGACCTGGTATAGGGCCAAGGAACAGATGCAGGGAAGTGGAACAGGAATTCCATAGGAAGTCACCTGCAACACCCTCAAAAAGACCTAATATTTTTGTCAATATAAAGGCATAACCACTTTTGAGTTCATTATCATTGTAGATGACACTCAAAGTGGATAGGATTGGTCACCTTCCTGCAATATTCTCAGGTTCACTTTTTTAACCTCATCATTAGAAAATATGCCATCAATGGTCCCCCACTTTTCATACTCTCACCTGTATGAGACAACTTGACCATTGTGTAGGGGTTACCCTTTAATACCCATAACACTTATAGGTGAGGCTTATTACCTAATCCTGTATACATCCGTCTATATATGATTATTATGACATGATGCCTTGGTGATTTAGTTGGCTTCATTTCCCCATGAGCTAAGACCATTACCACTCACCTAGTAATGATCATGGTCACACTTACCTCACCATAAGGTACCACCACTATACTACCTTGTGAACAATCTGGTGGATTATCCCATACCAATCCATAATTAATATTCCTAAGCCTCATCACTAGGAATACATCCAAGCCTCACCGCTAGGACCACCCCTACCTCACTGCGAGGATGTATCATTCACAATTACTTAGTTGAATTGTCTCACCATAATTCGCTAATAGTGGGTACTTCTTGACTCTATGGATTACTAATATGGTGTTAAAAACATGCCCAATAAAATTCCATTCCAACCCAAGGGTCCTATTTATGATCATCTCATCCAAAGAAGAAAGAGTGCTATATTAAAATATGGTCAAGTTAAACATAGCAATATAACATTTTGATAAAGATTAATGGATTTAGATACATCATTATAATCAAAACATATAAAAGGTAAAACAACATCTAGAATAATTTCTAACCATAGTCCATCAATCAAAATTCTATCCATCTTTTTAATAGCACAACTTTTCCATTTTGAAATTAATGATTTATTTCCAAGGAATTTAACATAAAAGGAAACATTAATTCATATTTCATTCTTTGAACAAATCTCAAGGTCATAACAAGGATGTTTACAAGACATCTATTCCTTTATCATGACTTTATATAGCATAAAATTTCTTTCAAGAAAATTCCAAGTATTTCAATATTACATTTCAACCTTTCTAAACATAAATGATTCCTAATCTCATCTACTTTCTTAGGATACTTCACTTGATATGTCTTCTTCAAAGAAACTTTTACAGTAAGTTTAGGGATTGGGACAACTCTTGTATGCATATGCAATACTAACATGCACTATGCAAGAAAACACATACAAGAATGTAAGAATATGCATCATACAAGGCAATTGTAATGCAATAACATTGAGAGAATACCATACTTCTCTCGATTATGGATTTCTTAGTTACTCAAGTCTCATCTATCTCTTGAAAAACTTATTATTTAATCCTTCAAATAATAAATTCTCTCTCTTTTTTTTAAAGGAATATTCAATACATTGATTCATTCTCAAATCCAATTTATAATCCTTACTTTCATAAGATAATATTGACTATTTAAAAAATACAAAAATTAATCAATATAAAGACATAAAATGTCTTCAATCTTCAATCATCATTAATTAATAATTTCAACTTCCTCTGAACAAACAACTGAATTTTCTATTCTAAGCAAACAAATTGACTTTATTGGAAATGCCATTTTCTATATCATATAAAACCCTTATGAAAATATAGTAAGCTAAGTCCAAAAGAAGGAGCTACTCAATCCAATTCAACACTCCAACACTTACATTCATCTAGAACAATATGGCCATACACACTCCAATTTAAGGACATTTAAAACTCAGAGGAAAATTGATGGACCTACAACAACGTAAAAATATAGATTCCATCTTCAAAATCTAGAAGTTCTTGGCAATAGGCTTAATGATAATAAAATCCAAGCACTTGTATTTGCATATATATTTAAAAAACTTGGATTCGTTATTCGGAGCGGCAAAGGTTTGAATGGTATGATAATTCTAAATAATTGAATGCAAGAGGCTAAGTTTTATACCAGAACATATCCTTTAAAAGAATACTGAGAGAATAAAAATGATCTTTTGAAGTAAATAACGTTTTCTTGGAAACTACTTGCAATTGAACTCCAATCAAAAAGTGTAGGTATAGAACAAAACCCAACTTAAACAATAAATCATTAATATAATTTAAACTCATGAAACCCAAGTATTTAAACAAATAGTAATAATTCATGTGAGAGTGAATCTAGAGACATACATACATCATTCATTCTCAAGTCCCAAAAGCCCATTTCAATTATTTCTTAAAATAATAATAATTCATGTCATAGAGTAAATATGGAAATAACGCATACGTACAATGTTCTTTCTCAAGTCTCCAAAGCCCATTTTTAATTATTTCTTCTTAAATCCTTAACCTAATTTACTTAGAATATAAAGTTAAAACACATATATTCACCAAGCTAGACTAAATTCTATAGAATTTCATAAATCCATTACATAAATTAAGTTAACCTTGCAAATTTCCCCTCATCAAATAGAGTAAATACGCACAAGTATTTCTAAGGTAGATTGCATTGTTTAAATTAGATAAAGGAAGAATTATAAATGCATATATTAAATTTTTATTAAACAAAATACCTAGAAAAAATGCCTTGCTCTTCAACGATGTTGCAGCTCCTACAATGCTCAATTAAAACTCTCTTTTTTTACCACTAAATCATGCTCTTTCCTAGCCTATTGGCCTGACATTGAGAAATTACTTTAGGGTTTCTTCCTCAAAAAATCCTCTAGCCAAAAACAACCCCCAAAAGAAACTCTCGTCCTCCACCAAATTACTTAAATAAATATTTTAAAAGAAAAGGAGATGAAACTCCTTCCCTTGCAACATATAATCATCCAGCTATGTGCCACTAAAATTAGCTCACCAATTTCTTCCTTATTAATATGAATTATTTCATAATATAACTTTTTTTCTAATAGTATTATTTATAAAGTGTGCCCCCATACTTTATAAAATATTACTCAAGAGGTTAATTGTTTAATTAATATTTTCAAACAATAATTTAATTACTCTAATTAAATTATTAACATTAATATTTAATGCTATTAAGTATTAATAATGTAAATATCATTATTAACACTCTATTCAAAAATAATTAAGTAGCATTAATGCATCCTAAATACAAAAGTAAGAGTTAGATAATCACAAATTGATCTTGATTGTGATGGCGAGAGAAATTTTGAATTTTGATTATGCGATGGGAGGGAAGCAAAAATGCGAGATTAAGCCACAAGGAGGTGGATCGCAAGCGCATGCCAACAACACCAGCAATGAAAGCACCGGCCAAGGGATAGGAACCGAAACAATAGGTAAAAATAATCCAGGAGCATCGGATGACAAGAATGGAGCTCATGGGGGAAAGACCCATCGAACAAAATAGAGGTGGGCATTAGAAAAACCATGTTGGGAATATTTGCAAAAGCACTCATGGGGAAGCCTAAACCTGTGCCTATGGCACCACACACCTTCATCACTCAGGGATGTGATGTTTTTTGTCCGGTAGAAGTAATGGAAGACTATGCTACCCTAGACTCCTTTTCCCTCATAGGGAAATTTGTAGGAGGAAGACCCGACATGGATTCGCTCCATCGATGGGCGATGACAAAGTGGAAAACTAGGGGTTGCCTGGAATTGCTAGCTATGTCCAGAGGGTTTTTCATGATACACATCAACACGTAGGAAGATGCATATCATATTTTATCATGGGGTCCATGGTTCTTCAAAAGGAGAAGTCTCTTCCTCCGCAAATAGGGAGCGTACTTTGACTCGAAGTCACAAAACATCAACTGTGCTCCTATATGGGTTTAGATCCCAAATCTATCTACACACTTCTTCCATGAGGATGTCTTGCAAAGGATATCTCAAGTGATTTTGGAACTCGACTATCAATCCAACAACCCGTGCTTGATCACGATTAATGTAGGCTCGCATATGTGTTAGTTTTAATCTAGAGACCCAGCTCCCGGATCATGTTAATATGATTTATGAGTCTTTTCATCGAAGCCAACCACTAGAGTATGAAAAAAAACCTGCATTCTATACTGAATGCCATTCACAAGGGCATCTCCCCACCTAGTGCCCGAATCTAAAAAGCGCGTAGACTGAAGCTCAAATGTCGCACCGATTGGCATTCAAAAACACCTAGAAGATGAAAATCAAAGTAGGTCCAAGCCAGAATTTCAAAGGCAAGCAGCAAGCCCTTGCCCCTCCAATCAATGACATGAATAAGACAAGTAGTATGTTTACCTTCTCCAATAAGTTTAGTTTACTCAGTAATTTTGGTCGCAATGCAAAAAATTTTGATGAGGAGCTCCTTTGCGAGGAAGCCCCTACCCCAAACCAATCAAACCAACCCCTTCCAAAGGCAAATATCCCCCAAAAAACCCATCCCCCACCCCCACCCCCATGCCCTAATTCCTCGGTGCTCTCCGGCCTTGAGTTCCAGAGCCCCCCCTAATCCCTCATAGTCACCAAAACCCCAGCCTAGGTCTCCCCCACCCAATGATATTGGGTCACCCCACTCCCCATATGATTTTCATGATGCCAAAATTGACAGTGGTGAATCCTCCCATGAATCCCCAGAAGCATGGAGCCCTAAATAGACCCGTAGCTTCAAAAGGTCCCAAATTAATGTGGGATGTGATAGAAAAAAGGGTAGGACCTCGAGGCTGACCTAAGGAGTAGATATGCCATAGAGGGCATTGCCAATAATACTCAACAAACCCTGTTCTAGGAAATGGGAATGCCCATCAGGGAAGAAACTAAGAGATCCAAACCCCCTGCATAGCTAGGCAAAGGGGGCAAAAAACCCTCCAAAAGTTCTAAATGAAAATCCTCTTCTTGAATGTGAGAGGGTTAAACGGTGCAACCAAACAAATATTGGTTACAATTATGTAGAAGGAATCAAATCCCACTATTTTTCTTATTCAAGAAACCAAATTAGGTGAGCATTGGTCACCTAAAGTTTCCAAGACTATTTAGAGAAATTGTGAATTTACCTTTACCCCTGCTTCTGGTACCTCAGGCCGACTCCTTTGTCTCCGAAACCCAGTCAAGGTGGAAGGGAGAGTCATTTTAGGTAAAGGATGTTTGTCCAACATCTACTTCCATGATGCTCACACCCAACACTCCTGGGTTGTGATGAATGTGTATGCACCTAATAGCCCGTAGGACAGAGTGGCCTTGTGGAACAACCTCACCCAGATGAGAGAAGCTTTCAGCAAAATCCCTTGGATTCTAGCTGGGGACTTCAATACCCCTTTACACCCCTTAGAGAAGAGAGGTGGGACTATGATAACCTCCAAATCCATAGATGACTTCGCCTAGTTTGTAGACACAAATGAACTCATGGATGTCCAGTTGAAAGGATCACAGTTCACCTGGACCAACAGAAGAATGGGCAGAGACCTCATCCAAGAGAGACTTGATCGATTCCTCTTGTCTTAGGAAGCACTCCCCTGTTTGGAGATGCAATATTGCAGGCACTCCCAAATATTGGGTCTGACCACAGTCCCTTGATATTTGAAGTTTGCTAATCGTTCTCAATTCAAAATCCTTTTTCATTTTGAGTCAATGTGGACCCAACACCCGGACCTCAAAGATCGAATTACATAATGGTGGGGGGAAATTTTCCCTAGGAATGTAACTAGCCAGCTAACACAAAAATTAAGAGCGATCAAAGCAAAGTTTAAGGTCTAGAATAGAGAAAATTTGGAAACATCTTCAAAAATAAACAGAACATAAGAAACAGGCTCATTCAGATTGAAAAAATGTTTTAGTAGGGTCAGGGTGATGATAGCCTGAGAATCGAGGAGCAGTCCTTTTTGGTGGATTACCAAAATACCCTGAGGAAAGAAGAGATTTTTAGGAACCAAAAATCTAGACAATTGTGGCTTAAGGAAGGATATTCCAACTCCAAGTTTTTTCACATTTCCACTCTCAGGCATAGAGGAGCAAATAGGATTATAGGACTCTTGAAGCAAGATGGTTCATTCACTTTAGACATCCATTAGATCCAGGAAGAAGCAATCTATCATTTTGAATCCCTCCTTGGTTCCCACTCCTCTCCTTCCAGCCATGCTTCGGATTCCCTCCTCGAGAACATCCCCAAAATCATTTTTGAGGCCATGAATGATTTTCTCCTTAGCCCCCTTAAACCTAATGAAATCCACCAAACCCTCTTCTCCATGTAGCCAGAAAAATCCCCTAGCCCGAATGGTTTCCCCTCGAGATTCTTCCAAACCTACTAGGACATCGTTGGTCCCGATCTATGCCAAGCCATTTTGGAAATGCAGCACTCCAATTCCATCCCTAGGGATGTTAATTCCACCTTCCTCACTCTTATTCCCAAAGGGCCCAGCTCCAAGTCCTTGTCTGATTATCGTCCCATTAGCCTGTGCAATGTCATCTACAAAATCTTGTCCAAAGCCATGGCCAATAGACTCAAAGGCATCCTCCTTTCCATCATTGATCCCTACCAAGGAAGTACTTTCAAGGGTAGAAATATTGTTTATGGGGTCATCACCATTCATGAACTCATCCACTCAACCCACAACTCCAATAAATATGTTTTTTTCCTAAAAATGGACATGAATAAAGCCTTCGACAGAGTCGACAGGGCCTTCCTAGCCAAATTCCTAAAGTTTGGTTTTCATGAAACCTAGGTTGATCTAATCTTGCAATGCATCTCCTCATCATGGTTTTCAGTTCTTGTCAATGGCTCAATGGCAGGATATTTCCCCAGCACTAGAGGGTTGAGACAAGGGGACCCCCTCTCTCCTATCCTCTTCATCATCTTGGTCGAAAGCTTGGGAAGGGCTATCAATGTTGCCTGCTCAAGAGGACTAATTTTTGGCATTAAGGTTGCGACCAATCTCAAGCCATCAACCCATCAACAATTTCTAGATACCTTTATGGCTACTGCAACATCTGTTTCTGAAGCCAATATCATAAAATATATCCTCAATCTCTATGAGGAAGCTGCAGGGCAACGTATCAACTTCACCAAGAGCAAACTTTATTTCATCAACACCCCACTGAAATGGTAAACCAAGATTGCAAACATCCTAGGCTGTACCACTACTGTTCTCCCAACCACCTATCTTGGACTACCTATGTTTCAAGGGAGACCAGCCAAGTCCATGTGGAACAATATCTCTAAAATATTTCATAAGAAACTGGCAGGTTGGAAAGGGGCTCTCCTCTCTCAAGCAGGTAAAGCCACCCTGGTGAAGGTTGTTCTCCAGAGCATCCTGGTATACTTTCTATCTATTTTCAAAATCCTAGTGGTTGTAGCTGAAGCTTTGGAAAAAATTCAAAAGCACTTCCTTTGGGCAGGGCTAGAAAATCAAAAGAAGTTCCACCTTATGGTTTGGGACAAAGTTTGCACTCCAAGAGACAAAGGTGGGCTTGGACTCTGCAGGATCAGCCTGATGAATCAGATCCTCCTAGCCAAACAGGATTATAAAGTGGTCACCAATATAAACTTGGAATGGGTTTCCATCATCAAAATGAAGTACCTACAACAACACTCCTTCATGGATGAAGGGACTCCTAGCACTGGGTCCCATTTTTGGTGATCCATTACCCAAACCAAGCACCTTCTCTAGCAAGGAATCAGGTGGCAGCTTGGAGATGGTAAGGACATCGATTTTTGGCATGATCCTTGGGCTAGGGATGAGCCTCTCATCACTGACCTTGACATTGCTGCAATTAAGCATCTCACCGATAGAATATTTGGGCCTAAAGTGGTAGACTTCATCACTAACAATTAATATAGATGTCAATAAAAATAGCTCCACTTCAGATTCAAAAATGCTATCTTATACAGAGCCAAGCTGGCCCTTCAGGTTGTTTTTAGGGCAAAATTTATCCCTAAAACCCAGAGGGTAGATAAGATTTTTTGGAAAGGTACCAATGTAGGGCAATTATCTGTGAAATCCACTTTTCTTTTGTTGGAAAAGTCCCAAAAAAAACCAACACCATGATCAGCCCTGCCACAGCCAGAACCATATGGCTCAAGCATCTCATCCTAAAGGTAGCCCATTTTTACTAGCTCATAGTCCACAACAGAATCCTCACCACAAACAATTTGATCAAAAGGGGTATCATTATTCCCAATAGGTGCTATCTCTACTCTCAGGCATGGGAGTCCACCCAACATATTCTGCTCGAGTGTCCCTTTACCTTTGATGTGTTTTCCTCCCTGATCAGGAAGATTTAGGTCAATTGGATATGGCCCAAGTCTGCCCCTAACCTTTTCAATCAGTGGCCCACTATCTTTCGGAATCCTAGGCTCAAGTTCCTTTGGAAAGCCTTGTTGCACCACACGACATGGCAAATTTGGCTCGAGCATAACAATCGCATCTTCAATGACCATATTAGACCCAAAAGCTATGGCCAATAGAGCTTTAAGCTTCGTAATTGAAAATGTCTGCCTTATTCCCTACCCAAACTATTTTACGTTGAGGATGGAATTGTCCTTGATCAAGACTCTAGGGGTCACTATGGAATGCTCCAAAGCCTAGATTCCCACTTGCACCAGAAGTAATACCAAGTGGAGTCCTCCCCCCTAGGATGGCTCAAAGTAAATTTTTATGGAGCATCCAAAGGTAATCCTGGGGACGCAGGGGCGGGAGGGGTGATCAGGGACCACGAAGACAATATCATCAAGGCTTTCACTAAAAATTTAGGGGTTCAGACCAATAACTATGCTGAAGCTCGAGCCCTATGGAGAAGCATCGAGGTCAGCAAGGATTTGACCACCCCTATTATTTTTTAGGGAGATTCGTTAAATGTGGTTAACCACATTAAGAAAAATAATAGTGGATGTTGGAAAATCCGAAGCATCATTCAATATTGTCAAACTTCCCTCAAACAATACTCCCACAACACAATCCAACATGTGTTCAGGGAGGCAAACAAGATGGCAGATCTTTTGGCTAACAAAGTAGTCAATCATGTCAACCTGATCATCTAGGAATATTTCTTCCCTCAGAACATCATCAATGCTGCCAATTGCGATGAAGAGAAAATTTTCAATTAGTAGCTGGTGTTGTGCAAAAGGCGTTAGCTTAATGCGAAAGGTGTTTTTCAACATCAAGGAAGTTTATGTTTTAACTCCTTTCATCATTTCCCAAAGTGCCACTGGTATGGTGTATCTTGCGAACTCCCCTAATTGTGTCAATGCTACTAATCTCTCCCATTGGCCTCTACCCCCCTTGTGCTTTCACCCCTTTACCTTCACTCTCCCATTCCTCATTGTCTACTCACCCCTCCACTCTCCTTACCCTTTCGCTCCATCTGCCAACCGCCTCGTTTACCTCATTCCTTTCCTTTATAACAGCCCATGTACTAGCACCCTTCCCTTGCCTTTGTCTATTTTTAAGGCTGGCCTCCCCTCGTGTTATTCCCATTTCCATTTTGGTGTTAGGCCTCCGCTCGGTTTTCCCTCTAGTCCTAGGCTTCGTCTTTCTAGCCTTCAACCAAACCATCCTGTGTATTTTTGTCGATGGACCCATAACCAGTTTGGCAGAGGCCACTACAACAACTCTATTGTTCTAAGGGTTTCTGGCATGATGGCTATCATTGAACCCTTACAACTCTAGCTCGATTATGTGATCGAAGCATTGATTGGTCCTAAGGGGCTCATACCCTTTTTTAAGCTCTTCAGTGATGTCGACGATCAAGTGACCAACGACTTCATAAGCTCTTGGGATAACGGTGCGGTGTAGGTCCATGGGCTTCATTTTGAGGTAAGTGTTCACCTTATTATTGAAATTTTTGGTTTAGCTCCCAAAGGAAGGTCTATCAGAAGGGATAAGCACAATTTCAAGGATGAAACCAAGCACTTCCTGGATAAAGGGAAGGACCTGATTTGGGAGAAGGGGGGTGTGGTCCGGTCTTCCCTTCCCCACCCATGGGACACCATGGTCGTCCCCATGATCCAATACCTAGCTATTGATAACCTTGATAGCCCCTTGCATGCCTATCACCTTGCTTTCATCAACCATCTATGCAATGTTAAACAAGTTAATATCCTCGATTTCCTCTTCTAGTCCATTATCGTTACCATCGAGAATTTCATAGATACAATTTCACAAGCCCCCTTGCCACCAAGGTCTATTCTCTGTCATCTACAAGCATGCCCTTGCTTAGCAGCCTTCTAGCGGACCCTCAAGCCCTCCCCCAAGCCTTGAACCTTCTTCCACGTCTACTCACGAATCCAAGGTGAACCCCTCTGTCGAAACCCCTCCGCATTCAGACTCCCATGCAAACACTTATCTGGATAATTACACCATTGCCTAAGTCAGTGTCAAGAGGGAGACCACCCCAGCTCCCACTCCCATGGATTCTATTTCTATGGAGCAACACCCCCTTGTCCTAAACTGAGAAGTAAGTGGAAAGCATTCCGCCCCACTCAAAAGAGCAGGAAGAGAAAAAGTGGATCGCACCACTCACCCAAAGTCATCATCGATGAAGACGAAGAGACCACCAGTAGTGCAGAGGATATGATGTGATCCTCCACTTTAAAGTGCATCAACAAAGTAGTAGACCACCTTAATATTGTTGCCAACATTATCAAGGAGGTGGGCTCAGTCCTGTTCAACGCCACCAGTGAGACCCAGGAGCTCTTGATGGTGATTAGGGTCCTCACCTCAAACCAGAAAGATGTTTTTAAAGAGTATGATGAAGAGGCATCCCAGTAGCGGTGGGAATGTGGTAGCATGACTTAGGCTGGCTCTTAGATGTGGTGGTTTCAGTTCTATTTTTTTCACCGTCTATAGGGGTTAAGCCCCATTTACTACTATTTTTTGGTTTGTTTGGTATAGTCTGTATGTCTGTTGTTGGGTCCCAGACTGTTAAATTTCTCAAGAAGTATCAATTTTGTTTTGATGGTAGTGTTTGTGCCCAATGTAAAAGGGACGGGTCCCTTCAACTCGAAAAGTAAATAAATTTTTTTTACCTACCAAAAAAAGAGTTAGACAATCACAAGGGATCTTGTTAAAGTTATCCTCACCCAAACTAATATGCAAATAAAAAACATGCACAAACAATTTTTTTCCTTAAGCAGGAGGCTTTACAATAACTACAACATTATTGTCGTATATGAAGTATCCCCTACATACAAGGTAAGGGCTATTTTGCTTTTATAACAACCTCCTTGCCCGATGGTGCATGTTAATCAATATATACATATGCAAATGCATCTATATACGAGTTTTACCCTTGTGGCTGTCGATGAGAATTCATCCATCATTTCCTTTTTCTCTCAACTTTGGTGGTTGTCCTATATCAATCCACTCGTGAGAGCACTTGGTCTTGCAACCACAAAAATTTGTTAGTGCTACCATATTCCAAAAATAACATAATTCAACTTTACAAAGTATAAAATACAATTATCAACTCATCTTGATAGAATAAAATAAGATCTAATTTAGACACATTTGAAATTTCTAATTTAGATTGGATATATGTGTAAGAATTTTCAAATAATCATATGCATGGTGATAGTAATTTATCATATAATAATGTGTTGAATAACCCTTTGCATGGTGGAAATTCACTATATAATGGAGTATAAAGCTGACAAAGAGCAATAGTGTGACCCTGATGATCTCAAGCAATAATTAAGAAGACTATAGCAGTGTTAGCTCTAGCTTGGGTTTAAATAAAAAAGTCTAAGAAGACATTGAAGCAACTAAAATAACTATAAAATATAGTTATTAAGTATGTATTATTACTATCGCCAAGGTATGGCAAGGATGATGATGTTAATATATGTCAATAACATAGTGGTAAATCATTTTCCAGATAGAAATGTTGAATGCACAAAGGTCAAGAGTGTCAAATCATGGCTAAGAAGCATCTCACATGATGAGTTAAATAAAATGCCAAAATTATGAAGCATATCAAGGCTATAGAGGAGCCAACAAAGACAAATACAAACATAAGAAGTGATACTAAACTAGAGTCCTAGACAACAAATAAATCAAGCAAGCTATGGATCAAAATCAAATCCTAAGTGTTCCAATGATATTGTTACTCTAGGCTATCTAGGTGCACCATCATACCATATACAAGTAGCAATATGCATTTCTAGTTGTCTTGTCCATCTAGCAAGGTCATCAAGCCTCTTACACTATGAAAAACATTCATCCAACCTCTTGGGCTATCTAGGTGGGTTGTTAGGAACCCTAAATTATCTAGGATTATCAATCAACCTCCAAGGCCATCTTGGTGGGTTCTTTGACCTTACAAGTCATATCAAAAGGCCATCAAACTCCTTAAGTTATTTGGGATGGTATTCAATCCACCTAGGTCCTTTGTCCCCCACGTCTAGGATGACCAAGACAATGGAGATAATCATTTGATACCCTTACCAACCATTTGAGAAGGTATTTAAACCTCCAAATAGATCCTTACCCATTATCCACTAGGCTAGGGAACCTAACTAACTAGCTAGGCCATCTACATAGCTAGGGAAACCATTTATCTCCTTAGGTTGTCTAGGCCAAAATCAAGGTTTTCGACCTTGACTATTCAATCATCTTATTAGATCATCGATTTGATGATTGAGTTGATGATCCCTCCTTTCACTAAAAAGATACCAATAATAATAAAGACCCCCTATTTATGGTTACTCTTCGACATTGCATATTGAATGAATAGTTGAACACATAATTATAAGGGATTAAAATTTAGTACATGCATGTCAAGTGTCACCATACTTGAAAAAAGTTATAAAATGAAAAAGGTATTGGATTCATTTCATTTTTACTTATACCAAGGAGGAGAAAGTCAAGGGGAACCAATACTAGAATGAGTTGATCCAATATTAAGAAAACCAAGTTGACAATCAAAGCACATCAACTAGGGCATGGGATAAGACATGATTTAGGGAATACTTTAGGTATTTGGTGAATCAAATCCATGGATTTAGGATAATATTGAAAATATTGACAACCAGGTAAAGAGGATTTTCACCATGGAAGAAGATCTAGGGCATGGAGAAATGTTAAAAGGAATGAGTTTTTATAGAAATTCTTGGATTGTATCAAGTAAAAATCCATATTCTAATTGAATTTAGAGGAGAAGAGTTCAATAATGAATATTTGGACAAGAAAAGAAAAAACCCTAACCCAAGCTATCAAAACAAATAAGGATTTACTAGAAAGGAAGGGGAAAATAATAATATTAGTATGCTAATGGTGGAGTTTTAACATTTTAGTGGTGGAAATCAATATTTTGGAAGATGAGTTCACTATTTTGGCAAATAAAATTAAAGTTTGTAAAATGGAGGGGGTTTGGAGTGTAGAATAGATGGATATTGAGTCGTCAAAAGGATGTAACCAATTATTTGGAAAGCAAATAAATTCGTTTAACCAAGGAGGGTTGTTAGGCAACCTACCAAGGTCATATGGTTGGAATGTAGGATCATCTTGTTAGAAATAGATTATATTACATCATTTGGGTCATGTAAATGTACCTTCCTTGGTACATACTTAGGACATTAGATTACTTTAGGGGGAAGTTATCTAGTTACTTCATGCAATGTAATAAATGCACAAGTGTCAATGTGCAAGTTGTATATGTGCAAGATGTCCCTTGCACAACTAGGTAGAGTGTTGGCCAAGGAACCTATCTTCCTATATAAAGGGCCATACATAGATAGAGTGAGAGAGATATAGAGAGTGTGTGATAGAGTGTGTGAGTGATAAGCTCAGAGCTCATTCGTGAGTAGTAGCTTTGATCATGGAGTGTTCATTTCCTCCATAGCTACTTTGTATTCATTTCCATCATTTCTATTTATAGCATATTTTAGTCATCTCATAGATTTACTTTCTTTCATATTATTCTGCATCTTGTGATTGCTATCTCCCATTACATGTGTATCAAAATCTAATAGTGGTATCAGAGCTACGGTAGATCAAGCTACAGTAGATCAATAGGAAAACCACCATTATCATTGACCCTGAGTTTTTTGTCAACCTGACGCGTTGTTGGACCAACCACTGTCAAAAACTCTCAGAAGAGTCTAGGTGGTAGAATTAGGGAGAGCCACGAGTGAGGACTGAAAGAAATCTCAGTTTTAGAAATACTGAGATTGCATATGGCTAGAGTCTTTCCACAGAGTTACAGGAAAACTCGTGAAGACTAGGACTCAACATTTGATCCACTAGTTTGATGAATCAACTAGTGAAGCTCATCTAAGAGATCTGGAAAAGTTTACCTGAAGTTTCTTTTATTGTAGGGAATTAATTCTTAGATGATTGGGACACCTCCTACAATAGAAAGCTAGGAGATTTCAACTTCGTTGCTCGAAGGTTGGAGTGCCTTCATAGTGCAGATATTAGTTGTTGCAAGAGAAGAATACTACAGAAGAGACTTCTGGAGAAGAATCATGGTGAAGTTAGGAGACAGGAGATCTCCATTGCTAGATTGAGAACTTCACAGAAGAAAAAAAGGCCATAGAAGCCTTGATCTAGAAGAAAAGGCCATAGAAGCCTTGATCTAGAAGAAAAGGCCACAGAAGCCTTGATATTGAAGAAAAGGCCACATAAGCCTTGATATTGAAGAAAAAGCCACAAAAGCCTTGATATTGAAGAAAAGGCCACAAAAGCCTTGATATTAAAAAAAGGCCATAGAAGCCTTGATACTAAAAAAGGCCACAGAAGCCTTGATCTTGAAGAAGACTCCAAAAGAGAGTATCTAATTCAGAAGCAGATTTTAGTACTAATACTTTGTTGCAGGAAAAGGAGATTCAGTGAGTTGGGAAAGCTTCCTACAAGAAATTTAGGAAGAGTATCTTCTTCAGAATCAATCCAGCACCTAAAGCAAAAGATATCAGGAGAAGATCTCATTGAAGAACTTCTAGACTTGGAAGAAGAAGAAGGACTAGGAGAGTCTTACTCAAATCCAGAAGCAGCAGAATCAGAGATCCAGAAGAAGATCTCACCACCAACACTTCTAGAAGTAGAAGGTTGAAGATAAGGTCTCAAGGAAGACCAGAAGAAGTTGCAAGATCAAAGGCCTTGGGGAGGTCTCTATGAGCATCCAATAAAAGGCTTGGAGAGCCTTACTGAAGAAATCATCAAAGGAGTTTCGAGGAGAACTCATTGGAGAAATTCACTACAGGAGATAGTGAAATATTTGGGATAATTATCACCATCCGAAAACAAGCCCAAAAGAAGAAGAAGAATTTGGCAAGGAGTGCCAAATCTCAGAAGACCTCAAGACATTCAGAATATTGAGAAGAAGATCCTATTTGAAGTCAGAATTCAACAAGAAGCTTGAAGGAAGATTCAGATAGAAGAAGCCTACCAAATCTAGGATATTTGGAGATTACCTCTCACAACAAGAAGGCACCACTTCAGAAACAAAGACTTATTCAAATATATAGCAAAATGAGGAGACTACAAGAGGAGAACAAGCCACCAAAATCCTAGGCTCATGAAAGAAAGTTTGAGACCATATTTTGGTGAAGAAGGAGTTATTCAGGATAGCCTACAAAGAGCTGCAAGATCTTACTCAAGGTAACAACTTGGTGATCTTAGACACCAAGATCTACATCCTCTACAGAAGTGGCAAAAGAGCTACAAAATATTTTAGAAAAAGGTAAGCAACTATTGGTGCAAGTAGATTCATTAATTGGATTACTTATCAGATTTGTTAAAGCACCTTAATTTGGATTAAAGTTGCAAAAAGGAGAATTGAATTACAATCTTCAAAAGTGCAAAAAGAGAAAGGTTATTTTTAAGGTTCATTTGCACATTAGGAGTTGATTAGATTTTAGAATTACAACTATCTATCAACTACCTATCATCTACTTTGGAAAGCAAAAGAAGACTAGCTCCTACTACCTTGCTTATAAGGAAATTGTAGAATAATTCTTGAAGATTCATTTCAGATTATTCTTGATTAGTTGTAGTAAATTGATTAAGTGCATTATTTTGAGAGTTGATTGGAGTGATAAGGTGAAATTTTTAGTGCATTAAAAGTGAAATATTATTAGATTCATTTGCACTATTCTATTGCTCTCAAAAATATTATTGTTTGTGTTCGTGAGAAGGGCACAAAATCAGAATTTGTCAAAGTGTCTAAAGACATTATTAGTGCACAAAAATATACAACATTAAGTACCAAGAGAAGCCACCAAATCAGCTCAATCCTCCAAGCATTGGAGAAGAAAGTAGCCACCAAATATCAGCAAAGGAAGCCTCAAATCGAGACTTGGTGAGTCTCAAATTCAAAGCACAATAAGGTTTATATTACAAAGAAATAGTGTAGGAATATACAGGAAAAAAGGAGCTTCTATCAAGTGGTTACAAGCTTGGGTTCATTTGTAAAATATCCAAGCAAAAATGGGAAGGTGTCTAATCAAAGAGACAACCTCAAAACCCCTACATTGCATTCAAAATTCTACCACAAAACCAGAAATTCAGACCTGAAAGGAGTGCAAAAGAAGGTGCAATAAAGGATATTTTATATATAAATACATTACATTGTGTTGCACTATCCTAATCTGGTTTATACAGGGAAAGAAGGTAGATTTGAAGGTGCCTCAAAGGCACAATATTCATTGGAAAAACTAGTCGAAGGTGGCCGAATGCTAGCATCTATCCAAGCATAGCAAAAGGAGCCACTCTAAGGGCTCATTCTCCTCACATCTTGGATGATCAAACCTGCAAAAGACAAGGAGCAAAGCAAAGGGAGAAACAACGTTATTCAAGAGCAACATTATCTACAAAAGGAGGATGTATAATAGGTGAGAAAAGAAGAATATTAAAGCACCATTGGAGTGTTTCAAACTCCACATCCGCATTGCTCAAAATCGATGCTCAAGCCTCCAAATCATTGCTCCACATCCCAACTAAAAACATTGCAATTGAATGAAAGAGGAGTTGGGGATTTTATAGGGTTAAAGAACCTCCAAAGGGTCCATTGAAGCAATGATAGAGAAGATATCCATGCACAAGGAGGAAGTGACATTTGTCACTTGAGGTAAAACCCTAATGCTCCTCACATGAGCGCTCATCTTCATCAAGAAAGGAGTTACAAGCAACAGGTTGGTGCATTGAGTGTATGAGATACACTTGTCCATAAAGAGACCAAGCGCTCTACTGAAGAACGTAACGTCCATACATTACTCAAAGGAAGAAATGAGCATTTTTTAGCACCTTCTACTCCTCAAGCGCTCAAGAAGAAAATGGATGTGCCACTTGGCACTTAATACAAGATTCTCCTCCATTTTAAGGGCATCAACGACCAAGCATTCAAACAACATTTACATCTCTGCATTCAACACTTTGGGGTCTACGCATACAAGGCCGAGTTGCAGCATGTAAGGAAGGTGGTAGAGCCTTCAATGCTCTAGTCAAGCAAGGTCAAAGGTAGAGACTAAAGGGTGCCATATTTGGAACATTAAATACAAGGAAAGTTCCAAGCAGTTCTATTGGAGGGTACAGTCAAAGCAGTGACGTCAATATTGTAGCCCTTGCACATCTAAAATCAACATCGATTATTGCTTGATATAAGGTAAGGTTTATTCCCATTTTTATGTGCTTTCATTTCTTGGGAGTTATAAGGTTAAACTTAGAGGAATTTAATCATATTGAAAGCCATACCTCAAAGGGAATAATTTATCAAATTAATATAATATTTGCAATATTAAACTTAGGAGTAATAAGGGTTTCTACTAGAAATTAATCTTAAATATTTGCAAATATTATTGTGGTCTAATTTTTCCAAAATTAGGGAGTTATAAGGGTTACTACATCAAATTAATTTATTGGAAATTAGATACACTTAAATTAAATCCTAAAGGGATATTAAAAAGAGAGGTTTATCAAAGCATTTCAAAGGTTGGAAATTTATAATATTATTGTCTCAAAATTTCTCAAAAAGAGACAAAAGAAATCCAACATTAAAACCTCTTTAAATTTGGGAAAAGTGCTTAGTTCAATAGGAGCAATAAGGGATAATAGAAGTTGATTTTGGTATTTACAAAAACTTTACAAAATCAACCAAAATTGAACTACAATTTACAAAAGCACTATATCTTATCTAAAACATACTAGGGAGTCATAAGGCATTCTACAAAACTTGGTAATATCAACATTTATCAAAGATTATCAAGTTGCAAATCCATTAGCAAAATATAAGCTTTCTACAAAACCTAAAATTCCTTAAGAGTATATACTCTCATTACTAGGGAGACATAAGGAAGCCTACAAAACCTAAGGATTAATAAAGGTTTTATCAAATCAAGCTTATATACTTCAATTAGGGATCATATATCCTAATAGGGAGCCATAAGGATGTCTACTTCCCAAAATACTGCAAACATCAATAAGGATAATTGCTTCAGTAAGGAAAAATCTAGTGCCATAAAACTTGGGATCATGAATCTACTCATGAAATCTGAAAGAATGTTAGATCTAACTTCAAAAGTAATCCATAGTGAAGCCTTAGAAGATAATTTTGATACTATGGAATGCTATCTTCAAGCCCATCTCAATGAAGCTATTGACAATGGAAAAAGTGACATTACACTTTCCTTAGACCTTGTGAGCATATTATACATGGCATTGCTCACATATAAACACTACAAGAATGAAAATGTAGAACAAAAAGGATTGATAGAACTACTCAAAAAGAAGGCAGAACTTAATGAGTCATATCTAGAAAAGCTCTTTCAATCCTCATGCAGCATTGGCACTTCAAGTTCTACTAACTCAAGATCTTATCATGATGCCCTAAGTGGTTGTTCAGAAGCTTATGTATATATTGAAGATAAGAAAGGAGAACCTTCTCTACAAGAACCAAGTAGCAACACAACCACCTATGAAAGCACAGAGACTGGATTCAAAGGCAAAGCTAAAGAAGAAGAAGAAGATGAATCCAATGAAGGAGGAATACAGTGCAAGGTCAATTAAAAGAAGAACCTACAACTTCAGCCTATTTTGCATCATCTGAAGACTGAAGCAACTATAGAAGAACCAAGTACAAAGCTATCAATATGGAAGAAGATCCACATTGAAGACTAAAGTCTTCAATACCCAAATAATGTAATACAGGGGGTGTTAGAAATAGATTATATTACATCATTTGGGTCATGTAAATGTACCTTTCTTGGTACATACTTAGGACATTAGATTACTTTAGGGGGAAGTTATCTAGTTACTTCATGCAATGTAATAAATGCACAAGTGTCAATGTGCAAGTTGTATATGTGCAAGATGTCCCTTGCACAACTAGGTAGAGTGTTGGCCAAGGAACCTATCTTCCTATATAAAGGGCCATACATAGATAGAGAGATATAGAGAGTGTGTGATAGAGTGTGTGAGTGATAAGCTCAGAGCTCATTCATGAGCAGTAGCTTTGATCATGGAGTGTTCATTTCCTCCATAGCTACTTTGTATTCATTTCCATCATTTCTATTTATAGCATATTTTTAGTCATCTCGCAGATTTACTTTCTTTCATATTATTTTGCATCTTGTGATTGCTATCTCCCATTACATGTTGTATCAAAAGCTAACACATCTAACCACTTGCCAAGGTTATTAGACTAGGGTATTTGGCCATCTAGTTAAGAAAGGCAATCAATATGACAATAAGGATTATCTAGGGCCAAGAGTGGGCATCTAGGTCCAAAACTAGGTCATCTAATGCCAGAAGAATATTATTCATAGGTAGAGGACAATCAGATAACATATAGAAACTAGTTGTATAGATATAGAGGTGAATAAGGCACTCTAAGAGGAAATCCTATTTATTTATAAGACTAAGTTGGAAGGTTTTCTAATCAAGTAGTTGCTACAAATTCGTCTAGGGTATGTCATGTGTGAAGGAATTGATAAGCAATTGTATTAATCCAATATGTCAACATTATAGACCAAAGATAATTATTTATTGGTTGTGATAGTTGTTCCAACTATTAACATGAGGGATTTAAGCATACAAATAGAAGAAAAATCCTAGAATAAGAAAATATCTAATTAAGGAATGCATCGTAGACCTTGAAACTTTGAAGGAGAATGAGATTAGAAGTTAAATAGGACACATTTGAGATTTAGTCCACAATTGATCCTAGTGTTAAGATAGAGAGTAAATACACATAGAGGCATGTATAAAGTGGGTTTTAAAGAGCACACACTATGATAGAGAGAGCAAGAAATATGATACCCTTAGTATAAATATATTTTGGGTTCCACCTCAAGATCACATTCCAAGATGTAAACACATGAATCGTCAAGGATGTTGAGAAACAATAAGAAAATAAATTAAAAAACATCATCCCTACATAAAGGAAAGGGAAAGGAGAGTATGTATATCCCTATCAATAAAATTACATGGACATCACCAATTGAAGATATTTTAAATAAGTGGTGGCATGACAATACCACAAGCCCACGAAGGTTGGTATTTCATAATGCTTTAGTGCACTCTATAATGCAAACACCAAATTTTGACAAGGAGTTTTTAAAGCCCTCCTTTATAGAAACTTTGAAAAGGTATGGTGTAGACAAAAGGAGCAAAATATTGATAGGGAAGCGTGAAGCTAGAGTGACTTTATATGTAAATTATTTTAGGAGAGTATTTATATTGCTTAGTCTAAACATAAAACTAGTCTACAAGGAGGAATAAGAACCTTTTAAGACGGATTTCATCAACAAGTACTCTATTCTATTGAAAGAAGAAGTGGATAAGTTAATGAAGCATACCAATAAAGGGCTAAAAATATATCAATTGAGTATAGATTAATGATATGCACATATGAATAACTATGTCAAAATTATTAGGTGAACAATGAGCCTTAGACATGCCTACATGGATCATACCATATATGGAGGGGATCATGGATGACATTGAGTATGATTGGCATCACACTTGGAATAACTTATCAAAAAATTTATGTTGAGGATAACAAATTTCTTGATGGAATCTCACGTCATAATACTATTTTTAGATGTTGTAGCGATGGAGAGAATTCCAATCCCTGAAATGGGATCCCTAGTACCAATTTCTAAGGATGTCCATCTATATTTTAGTGGGCGTATGTTGCACCTATTACAAATATACATACCACATGGAATATGATAAATAAGAGGAAAAAAATTATGGTGACCATGGAGTCCTTAGAGGAGGAAGACAATGATGATAACCATGCACTGGTAGATGATTCAAAAAGTGTAGAAAGCAAAGAGGAGAGGGTCGTACTAGAGTAGACAAAAACCCTAAGTTTCTAAAGTAGGTAGTAAGAATAATATCTTCATAAGAATCACCAAGCCAATGAGAGAAATTTTTTTCTAATATTGGAAGTGGTTGAAATATAAACCCATTATACCAGTTTGTGTATGTAGCAACATGTAACAAGGACAATAAGAACCTATATAGTTTTAGAAGTAGCAAAACATTCAACTATAAGTCACCCCACCAAAGGGGCAAATAGTAATTGCAACACCTGCAATATTGGTAACTATGTAGGAAGTGGTATATAAAATCATGTAAAAATTGTAGGAAATGACACTTGTGCAAGTTGGTGGTGGAGTGCAAGAAGGCATCACACAAGGGGATATGCAGGTAGATGAACAAGGGACTACAAAGGAGGTGCAACCAAAATATAGAGAATTTAAAGTTGTATAGGATATAGGACCAACATAATAGGAGGTAGTGTATGAGATTAAGAAGTAAAACGATAAGACTGATCCTGCTTTAGAGGCATTGAACATAACACCAAAGACTACAAAGGAAATGAACCCACTAAGATTTGATTTGGGTACACTTGGATTGGATGAAGTATTTGAGCTTATAATTAATATGGGTCCATAGGATGTTATGATAAAATTGAACATGGATATGAGAGCAATACATCTAACAATAAATTTGGATGGTCTTAAGACACCTCTATGATACTATGTGGAGGAAGTAACGAGGTTTATGTCTTCCCCAACTTTGGGGGAGATACTGATGGAGATGGTTTTGGAGATTGTATAAGAGGGCATTGTTCAATTTCCAACACCGTGGGTATAAGAAGTTGACCAATCAAGTAAAGTGATGATAGATGCAAAGATGAAGGAAGTTAAGGAATAGCTAATTGAAAGGGGGAAAATAAATGGAAAAGCTATTAACAAAGTTTCTAAGAAAGAAGATGATGAAGCTTCATATGGTGACGATGATAATGAGGAAGAAGAAGTTGATTGGGAAAGTAATACTAGCAAGAATATATTGATTGAGTGTCTTAAGTTGAGTCAACCACCATTAAATGGTGATATAATTAATAAAGAACTTAACATTTTCAATAAAATGACCAGAATGATGGATGGAATGAGAATATTTTGACGTAGTTCCATTATAATATGGATGATTTAGACGTTGAGGTTTGAGACTAATGGAGCCAAGTTGATCAATAGGGCATAGGATGAGTTGAGGATGAGACACTTGTCCCAAATGGTGTAGACTCAACCATGAAATCTAGGGGAAGGCAATAACATTTAAACTATGATAGGGGTAATGAATATTCCAAAGGGTAGAAGAGTGTAATATGATCATTCATAATGCATTTACATCTTAGAAGATAACTTTGAGACTTATCCAAATCCATCAATAGTTAAAACAAATTATCAAGTATGGAGACAACATATGCCAAGTTGAGATATTCGTCATGCACGATATAGTTGTTGATAATAGGGCTACAAAAATTCCATGACATTGCATACAATTCATAAATGAAAGAGGAGCGGCAAGCAACCCAAACGAAATAATTGGATAATGAACTTTGATGATTGAAGGAGGTTGAAGAAGATAGGAGATGGAGTTGAATAGGAAGCATGAGGATTATTTGTAACATTTAGAGCAAGAGAAATCAGCCAAATATTAGAAAATCGTAGCAATGTAGATAAAGGTTGTTGCTTTGGAAGTGTTGGACATTTTGAGTCCATAAAGTTGTCATTGATGTCAAGGCATGAAGTTGTCATTGATGCCAAGAAGTGAACTACCATTAATGCCAGAATTTCAACAAGGAGCAATGCAAGAGGATGATGAGCTCCATAATGTTTATTTCTAAATATTATGTGGAACATGATTTTAAAGGTTTTTATTAAAACCTATGATAGCAAAAATAATTGGTTTTTATTTAAAACCAATGGATAGACCTAAGGAAATTAAATAAATTATAATTAATTTTAATAATTTTATTATATATTAATTTGTAAGTTAATTTAATTAACCTATGGTTATTAAATTAGTTATAAGTTAATTATAATAATTATTATTAATTAAATTATAATATACTTTAATTTACCCTAAGGTTAGGGTTGCAAGGCAAATCAATATGCATCGACGTTTAAATTCAAGGTGGCATAATGGTATAAAAACCACATGCCTTAATGGCATTTAATCATCCTTCGTTCGAATGAAATAAAGAGGCCAGCGTGTAATTTGAAGCAATTCGTGCGAGGAAGAAGACAAAGATTTTTGTCTTGAGCACCAACGAAGGAATAAATTCAGCGTGGGCTAAAACCTCATATCCACCCAACAGCGTGGCCTAGTGGCAAGTGGTCGAGGGCTAAGGCGTTGGATGCAAAAATACCCGCGATCGATTCTCGATGGTTTTGTTTTAGCGTGTTTTGCTTGGGCATTGAAGGAAGCAGTGCGTGATTGTTTTGGGCTTAGGCACCAAAAGGATGGGTAAAGAGCATGTGGTGTTCTTTGCTCCTAAAGTGAGTGCCTAGCACACATAGAAACCAAGGTCATAGCTAGGGCGCAAGGGGAGGCAGCGTCATGTGTTTGAGTCTCGCCAAGGCAAAGGTAGTAAATTTTTAATATATTTTGTGATGCCTAAAGTTTTGACATAAGGTCCTAGGGAGTTAAAAGGGGTAGATAAAAAGTATTTCTAATTGGTCATTATTTTGGTTAATTGGAGGAATAAGGAGTTAGTTTTATTTTTAATAAAGTCTTTTTGACATATTGGCTTATTGGAGAAATAAGTGGATTAAAGTGTTGGTTAAATTTTTAGAGGACTTGGGGAGAGAGGGGAGGGACCTGCTCCCTCTCCCTGCTCCCCTTTCCCTGGTTCTTGCCCAGTCCCTGATTCATCCTAGGTCATCCCACTCTGGGAATGGTTTGTAGCAGATGATCTCCTTGGGGGGAGATCCTTGCCCACTTTTTGCTCCTTTTCTAGTAGTTTTGGGGTTTCCTCGCTTGAGTCTCGGGCCTGGTGCTTCCCAGGGATCTTCTAGGGTTTCCTGCATGTTCTTGGGATCCTATCCTTGATCTCCCTTAGGCTTTCCCCTGGGGTTTTTTCGTAGGTTTTTATTAGGATCCAGTTCCCAGGGCTTTCTCGGTCCATGTTGGTTGCAATTTGGGTTCTCTTTTGCTTCCTGGTGCATCTCGTGAGGTTCTCTCTTCATCGAGGTTGGTGTGGGGGGTAGTTTCCTCTTTGCTCATATTTCCTCTCTAGGATACCTTTGGTTGTTGGTGGTCTCATCCCTTTGGGTGGGACCATGTTCGATTTCTTGTTTGAGAGCTTCTTCTTGCTAGATTTTCTACTATGTGGATGCTTTGAGCATTTGAATGGCCTTGGGGGGGCCTCTTCCTATGCTTGAGTTGTTCCCAGCCCCAGTCCTAGTTCCCTAAAGTTGTTCATGTGCAAGGATGGGGATTCTTGGTCCTTTCTACTAGGGTGATTTGGGTTTTCTGTTGCATATCTTGATCTTGGGGAGGGGACCTATGATCAATACATGCAGACCCCTGGATCCCTCGATTTAGGCTTTCAAGGATCCCATATTTGTGCTTGCTACTGCTTTCTGCTTGGGCTTCACAGGTTTTCATTTCAGTTTCCTATTAGGGGGCTTCTGATTTTTGGTCCTGCTTCTTGGTGGACTCTCAAAGCTTGTTCTTGGCCTTGGGGGAGGCCTCTTCTTGTTCTTGAGTTGTTCCCAGTCCCAGTTCCAGTTCCCTGGAACTGTTCATGAGCAAGAATGGTGGGTTCCTAGTCCTTTGTGGCTTTAGGGATCCTTTCTTTGTGTCTGTTATTGTTTTACCGTCTCCTTCTGGCTTCCTCATACTCCTGTTGGCGGGATTCCAATGCTATAGTTTCCCAAATCCGTTCTTTTGCTAGTTTTCCTGCTGGGCGGGATTTTCCAAACCTACTGGTTTGCCCGCTGGGCGAGATTTTTCAAATCCATTTTTCTATTGGTTTTCTTGATGGGTGGGATTCTCCTAACCTGTTGGTTTTCCTTCGGGGCAGGGTTTCTCAAATTCTTTTTTTTGTTGGTTTTCCTGCTGGGTAGGATTTTCCAAATCCACTGGTTTTCCCATCAGGCAAGATTTTTGATCTGGTGGTTTTTGGCTACTTCTCGCTGGGCGGGATCTTCAAATTCATCATTCTGCATGTTTTCTCATTAGGCAGGATGTTTCAAAATTGGTGGTTTCCCGTTGGATAGGATTTTTCAAAATTGGTGGTTTCCCGCTAGGCGGGATTTTTCAAAATTGTCTATTCCCGTTGGGCGGGTTTTTCCAAACTGTCTATTTTCTGCTGGGTGAGATTCTTCAAATTTATTGTTCTTGACCTTTGGTTTGGTCGGTTGACCTGTTGTAAAAAGGTTTTGGGGTCCTTTCAAAACCCGCTTTTAATATAATTTTAACCTACCAAAAAAAATGAGAGGACTTATTGCCATTGAGTTATTTTGAGAAGGTGATTGTATTGACATTATTTATGGTGTTGGATATTATTTTAAGTTGGAGTTGATAAGTTGTATCAAAGAAATTATTTTTATACATGTTATTATGAGTGTTGTTTTTAAAGGGAGAAATAAGGCATAAGTTGAGTTGTGATTGTTTTATGTCCAAGGAATATTTTTGAGAAAGTATTGAAGTGATATTGTTGTGTTTAACCATTGAAATTGAAAAGAAGAAAATTGTGATTAAGACAAGTTTTCCAAAGGCACTTCTACATCCAACAAAAGGTATGGGCATATTCTTCCTAGTGAGTGATTGTTGAAAGTTGTGTATGAAAATTTGGAGTGAAAAGGATTGTTTGGTTTGCATTGTTGAGTGTTTTGAATTAATGCTTCAAGGTTTTCTAGAATTAAGAGTTGTTGATAAAACCTTGTTTATAAGCATTGTTGTTGAAGTGAGTTGTTGAGTGAAGAACTTGAACTAGGATTTGGAAAGAACATGAGTATCATTGTTATGTGAGATTGGTTGATAAAAAATTGTTGGAAATATTTGAATAAGTCGTCATATGCTTGGACTAGGGTTTGTGAGTAAGGATTATTTCATTGAGTGATTGGGTGTGTAGAGTTAGTTGAGCCTAGTCAAGTAAATGTGTGAAGTGATTGTTCATGTTTTGTGAAATAAATTATTCTATATTCTGAATTGTTTTGAGAAAGAGTTTGAGTATTGATGAATGTGAAGCATATTGAGTCTCTAACAATTCTCTATATGTTTCTAAGAGAGTGATTGAAAGTGATTGAGTATTGAGGTGAATGTGAAGCATATTGAGTCTCTAACAATTCTCTATATGTTTCTAGGAGAGTGATTGAAAGTGTTTAAGCATTGTGATGAGTGTAGAGCATATTGAGTCTCTAACAATTCTCTTTATGTTTCTATAATATTGGACAAGTTCTAGTGTGGACTTGTTGAGCAGATTTAAGGCAAGTCATTGAGAAGACTTGTGGAAAAATTTGGGTAAGCTTTTGTGGAAGCTTACAATACAGATTGGGAGTAGATTTGGACAAGTTCTAGTGAGGAATTATTGAGCAGATTGGACAAGTTCTAGAGAGGACTTGAGGAAATATTAGTGTGAGCTTTTTGTGGAAGCTTACAAGGCATATTTGAGACAAGTATTTGAGAAGACTTGTGAATAGAGTTGATTGATTGATTTGTTCAAACCTTGAGTTAAGGTTTGGGGCAGATCCAGCAGAATTGATTTGAGATTGAGTCAAGCTTTGATTTAAGGCTTTAAGATAGATATTGAGGACATATATTGAGGACAGATTTGTGCTAGATCTAAGGACTATGTTTAGTACAAATTCGAGGATAGATTTTGGTGCAGATTTAAGGACATATTTGTGTTAGACCAGAGATAGAGATTGAGGATAGATTTGTGCTAGACCAAAGGATTGTGTTTAGTGCAGATTTGAGACAGAGCTTTGGAGGTGACAAAGTTGAGGATAGAGGTCTCCAACCAGAGCAGGGAGGATAGGTGTCTTCTATGGATAGAGTTCCATTTGCTAAGGGCAGTGGAGGCAAAGGTCTTCTAGAGGATCACTAGCCAGAGCAGAGTTAGGATATTGGTGTCTCTTGTGGATAGAGATCCACAAAATTGATTAGGGGATTGGTGTCTCCTTTGGAAAAAGGTCCATAAACATTGTAATAGGGAAAGGATTCCCAAGAGATTGATTGAGAAAATTTTAGTGAAATATTTTCTTCGTGGAGTAACCCACATTGGGTGAACCAAGTAAATTTGGTGTCTCTATTATGTGTGGTGATTTGTACATTGCTTTGATTACTGCTACTAATATTGCTATCTATACATTGCATAATATTGATTGGGAAAGAAAAGTAAAAAGTGGTCTTATACTGTTCACCCTCCCCTCTCAGTATAAGCTTGTGTTCTTCATGAAGGTAGTAACTAGGAGTTGGGTAAGAAAGTACATCAATATGAATTCCAATGGATGAGGTATACATCTTATGCTACTAGATTAAGGCTAAAATAGGTGTAAATAAGACACAGATCTAAAGGATGGGTATAGAGCCTATCCAAGTTCAGCAACCATCCTCTATACAATAGCTTACTCCTCAAGGGCAATAGATGCAATTGACAAGGACATCATCCAATCTAGAGAGAAAGGGAAATGTAGCTGTTGGTCATCAAATCCGCACAGGAAAGGACTTTCGGTGGGTTTGCGCGCCCTGGACCTGCGACCAACATTGAAAGGCCGAAGGGAAGAGATGCCCCTCGTGCCAATCTCCGGAGAAAGGCCGGCTCCTATACTAATCTACTTTTGGGGTTTGAGACAAGAGTGCAGGAAAGAGATAAACGGAGTAAGGGTTAGGAAAAGAAATAAAAAAGGGTAAGGGTTAGAGAAAGAAATAAAAAGGGTAAGGGTTAGAAGATGATGATTCAAGGTGGGAGAGAACAGGAAGCACGATCACTCGCTAACAACTCGAATAGCAGCAAGAAATACCAAGAATGAAATGAAAGAAACGCAGTGCCGACCTTCCTATGTATCCTCTGGACGGGTTCGCAAGGTTCTCCTCTCTCTCTCGCTGGAATTCAGGGTTCAGAGTAACAACGATTAAGACGAGGGAATAACAGAAACCTCGATCCACCAGGCAGCATAAAAGAAAGCAACAGGGACGTTTTTCCTCTCCTATGTATCCTTCAGGGCGAATTTTAGGGGTTCGGTCCCCGATCGCACATCGGATTCAGGATTCAGAGTCTCGGTATGCGAACGAGAAAAGACAAAAGAATTAAGCACGGAAGGCAAGCATAAAAGAGAGAAATGGAGCACAAAAGATCTTTAGTATTAAACGCAGGACATCAAGTTACAGCAACTTTCTAGCAGAAAGTTCCCCCCCTTTTACATTGCAAAGCCTGGGTTTTTATAGAGGACCCGACCCTCTGAGTCATTATTACAAAAACGATGGAGTACACCCTCGGGCCCTGAGAAATCGGCTCCTCGTGGCTACTGCGACTGAGTTTTCAAATCGGTTGCCGAAACTGGCAACTGTGACCGGGTCAACCATGGAAATATTCATTTAATGCGCCGCCCGAGTGTCCCTGGCTTCTGGATGCTGTGCTTGAGTGATCGTTACGCCCGTCGGGTTTTACTTCGAGGACTATTACGTCCCTTTCGTTTGCCAAGAATGGTCAGCGGACTTATCGGGCAAGAAAGGGGGTACTTATAAGGGGCCTTCGATCACCTTGGGAAGCTGCCCACCTTGGAACGTGGGCCCGAAAGTGCTTCGCTACATATCCGCCTCGCCAAAGCCTTGGGCCGAAGTAGTTTCTCCTTGATTTGTTCTTCGCAAAATAATGCTTCGCAGAAACTACTTCGGGGATGTTGATTGCCGAGCGGGTTTCATCTTTGAAATGAGGCTCTTTATCCTTTGCTGGCAAAACTGCTTCGGCTGAAAATGTTTCGGCCCGATTCTCTTTCAAAACTGCGGTTCGGGGAATATCCTCCCGAGGCATTTCTCTGTTTCCGACACATTGTCATTTTGCTTCGGGCACCACTGCTTCGGGTGAAAACTGGCCGAAGTAGGTGTTGGAAATACTTCGGGCCCGAAGTAGTTTCCTTACCTTAGCTGATTTTGGATTATGCTCTCCTCCTTCGACGAAGTCGTTTGGATGCTGCTTCGCAAGACTTCCGCCCGAAGCGACTGCTGAAAATGCTTCGGGTGCGAAGCATTATCTTTGTATTTTCTTCGGCGAAAATACTTCGCAAGGTTTTCGCCCGAAGTGGTGATTTGAAGTGCTTCGGGCCCGAAGCTCTTTTCACATTCTCCTTCTTTTCTTTCGGCGAAGCTATTTTCCTCGGCTTGTTTGGTAGCGAAGCTCTTTCTTCTTCATTTGGGGAGAGTCAAAATTGTTGTAACTTTAAATAAGAGAAAAACTTTCAACAAAGAAATATTATACAAAAATTCTACTATTCTTCTACCCCTTGCATAACGTGACAAAAAGTGTCAACATTCTTGGCGGCTCGCGGGGTGACGAGCTCGTCTCGACGGAAGAACCCTTAGCTTTTATCCATTGGGCTACGGAGTCACTGGTCTCCCCTGGATCCTGCTTCTGCAGCTTGTCCCTCTTCTTGTTCCTCGTCTCCTCCTTCTTCTCCTTCTTCTTCTTCCTCTTCCTCTGGCGCGGCTTCTGGCTGGGGCGATGGTTCGAGGCGATCACGGATGCGCTTCATCGTTTTTCGGACATGAGTCCAGGCACTCTTTTGGAATGGTTCTTGATCCTGTAATGCCTTAACCAAAATGCGAAACCGATCAATCTGCCCGATGTCAGCATGTTTGGCCCTGACGAATAAATCGTTTAGGCATGCTACCATCTTGCAGTACCTCAAAATGAAGTCGGTTATCTGCCCTTCTGAGATCGGCTCCGCCCACTCGTCTATCTCCGAGACATCGCCCTCGAATTGGAGCCAGACTGGTTTGAGGTCATCTTTAGTCAGAAGGTTCCCGTCATCGTCTGTGAAACTCGGGAAACCCAAGGAGGAGAGATCCTAAAAATAATTCATCGAGGCGCGCTGCTCATTTTCAAAAATGTCTTGGAGCCTTCTCGCCTTCTGAGCTTTTCGCACCTTAGAGAAAAAGGCGCGAACCGTGGCCTGGGCTGTGGACCAATCTCTAGCCGTTCGAGTCATTGCAGTGACCTGCAAGTCCTGATATTTCGCATTCTGGACATCGAAGGCTAATTTGAGCCGGCGCCTGGCTTTCTGCGTGACTTCATCAATGATTGGCCCTCCTTCGAAAATAGCGAGCTGTGCTTCGGTGACGAAGGTCAGTATCGTGAGGGCGCTGGAACACCGAGACCTAAAATTCTTGAGCAAATGGGCACGAATCTCCTTAATTTTGGCCCTGTCGAACATCGTCAGGTCTTCCTTCTCGCACAGCTGGGCCTGCATTTGTGCAACCCTGTCTTCCAGCTCCTTGGCCTTTAGACCGCCCTCGGTCTATTTCTGCGCTTGGCTCTCGACTGTAGACTGGAGCTGTTGAACCTGCTGCTTCAGGGCGCGTGTTTCCTTTTTCATGGCCTTGCACTGCTCCTCGGCCTCTGCCAACTTGGAGCGGACCCTCGCCAAATCTTCTTCTAGCTTAACATTGGCGGCCTCGGCCTCAATCCTGCGCTGGTTGGCGATAACTGCATGAGCCCTAAAGGTCTCAATTCGGACATGCATGGATGCCGATTCATTGTCTACATTCAGATGCACCAGGTCCTTAGGTGTTTCCTGGTAATCATAGTCCACTGGAGTCATTTCATCCAGGGGTTTCTGCACCTTAGGGACCTTCTTGATCTTGTGCATCTTTCCGGCTTTCAAATCAAACACGGCGCATTTTTCAACTTGAGCCGTCGCTCGCCCTCTTTTCTTTCTCGCCTCCTTCAAGATTTTGTCGGTGTTCTGCCGAGATTGGAGCAGCTTCTCGGCGAGGGGGCGTTCCTTGATCAAAGACATCTCTGATTCAAACAAGGTTGGGTCACCAGCCAAAGGAGTGAACAAATATAGGGAATGGATGGGGGATGTCTCGCCAGAAGGTCCGACGGTGGGTGTAGCGGGCATTTCGGCAATGGCGGCCACATCATGCGAGATGAGGGATTGGATGGTGGGGCTTGGTGTCGAAGCGATACCTCCGCTTCTGCTAAAAATCAAGGGGGTGGCAGCGCGAGTGGGTGAAGTGACTTCAATGGACTTATCCCGGCCGGGATCGTGGGATGGACTTGGACTAGTCACGGGTGACGTGTGATGGGGCGATGGGCTCTACATAGGGGAGACTGGTGGGAACTCTCGGCCGTGGCCGCAGGGGGCATGGGTGAGTCTTGAGCAAGGGGTGGAGAATGCGTACCTGAGTGCCCTCCTGGCATTGTGGTAGTGGTGGCTTCTGGTGCAGCCGCATCTTGTTCTTCTTCTGCTTCGGCATCCTCAACCTCCATGGTTTCTGCCTCGGCGTCCCCTTCGGATTGGAGGAGTTCCTCCACATTGATGACATTGATATCCGGGACGGTTGCGGCGCTTGGCGGCGTGGCACTCTCAATAATTGCTTCGGATGGACCCGATGTAGGTCGTCCAGTGGAAGGGCTTTGAAACCCTGTACGGAGCCGCTTTGGATGGCTTGGAGGCACTTGCACTGATTCTGGCTTCTTTCTCTTTGTCCTCACCAGCGGTTGTTTCGACTCTTCGGAGCTCGTGTCTTGGCCTCCCACAGGTACTGGAGGTGGTCTTCGTGGCGTGGCTTTGGCCTTTTTCCCTTTCTTTGGCTCCGAAGTAGTTTCCTTTCTCTTTGGGCTTTCGCCCGAGCCTGGGATAGCTGGAGGAATGAGGTCGGCGAAGGACAGAGGCTTCCATGTCCCGGCATTGGCCTCATAGACCGCTATGAAGTCTTTGTCAGATGACAAAAGACCGTAAGAATTTGTCTTTCGATGATGGACCCTCATTATCCACCACTCTCTTAATTGGGCCACGTCCCAATCTTTCGTTGCTTCCTTCAAATCATCTTTTGCCTTCTTCCAGAAGGTAGAGTTGGGGCTCGGGAGAGGGTGTCGAACTGGGTCATATGCGACCTCCATTGGGTAGAATTCATGCCAGGGAGGTAGCGTTTCCATTTTCTCCAAATGCCACTCCAGATCCCTCCCGTTGGGATTGTTCCTCTGCTCCACAATTTTTGGATAGGGGCAAGCGTGGAAGCTCTTGAATCGAAGATGGTCCCTCATTACCCCCAAGGGGTCATAGAGCCATTGCTGAGGAAGCTAGACTAGGCCAAAATTGGCGAGTTTCTCCTCCAAGAAAACATTTTGTTTGAGGGCAAACACCTCGATAACTCCCATTTTGAAAGGGAAATCGCAGGTGTGAGCCCACTTCCGTCCATGGCCATAAATGGCGTTTGTTGCATCGCTCTGTCGAGCGACCTCCAATGCGAACTGGTATTCGGAGGGATAGACTGGCAGAAGGAAAGGCTTCCCTGTGAAGCCGAATATGCGAATTACAAGCCCTTGTGTCAGCTGAAAAATGTCTCCCCTCCTCTCTTGTACTACTTTGTCCCTTAGGAGGAGGGGAACCCGAGGGGAAGACCCTGTTAGCATGTGCATTGCGGGTCCCAAAAATTGTTGGTTGAAAGAATAATAGGACTCCGTCTTCAATAGGAGAGGGGTCCACTGGTATACAGGTAGAGGATTTCCATCCTCGCCGCTTGCCGTAATAGCAACATAAGGGAAACTTCTATGTACATGAAAGAAAAATAACCAAACAAGAAGAGAACAGGGCGAAAAGTACTTATTTGTCCCAGGATTCTTCATGCTGGCGAGCCGCGTATGTAGGGTCCTGGCCACCCATTCTGCCCGATCAAAAAATACTGGGTTGGTGCTTGGCCTCGAAGCATCAGGGGCATAAAATTCCCCTCTGGAAATACACTCGGCCAAAGATACCTGCCACGGGTGCACCAAAGCGTCAGTAGATAGGCCTGCCACCCATGCAATGATGGAGAAGATGTCGGTGTTTTTGAAGGCCTCCAAGGGTAGGGGCATCTGGGGCAATTTTCCCGAAGGGAGCCCACTTTTGAGGCTCTGCTACAAAAAATTGATTATGTATTTGGAGGACGCGAACCTCTCCATCTGTTCGCTAAGAATAACGTTGCGAACCGTATACCCCTTAGGAGGGCCCTGCTGTGGCGCAAAGGCTGCCTGGACATCTTCCTTCAGAATGGAGAACAGCTTGTGACCGGAGGCATCTACCACTTGCCTGGAGGAGGGCTGATAGTTCCGCGTGATGGCATCAATCAGCTCAGGGCAATGATGTGTGGGGGGCATCAGATACCAGTATATCTGGGAGTAGTAAGCGGCAGCTCTTCTGTTGTCTGTCGAGAGCTTGCTTTTCATGAACTCAATGGTGCTTCTGAGTTCAGCCATGCTCCTCGATAGCTTGGTGTCTCTGATCCTATCCCACCTGTCGACTGGTGGTTCTTCAGGCTGCTCATCCCCGGAATCCTCTCTTTCTTCCATGATTTGTTTCTCGGGGCGGCGGCTAACATCAACCTTCTTTGGCCCTTTGTCATGGCCCTTTGCCTTTGGCTGCTCGAGGGCCGTCACTTCTGGTTCCTTCCCCTTTTCCTTAGAGTTCTTCTTCCCCATAGTGCTAGGGGTGATGGAGAAAACAATGCGGAGGGCTTCGGGATTGGAGGCTTCGAAGCGCAAGATAGGAGAGTTTGAAGGCTAGTAGCGAAGTTTGCATGAATTATCGGGCAAATAGCTTCGTTACTGCTGGAGCCTACGTTATATAGCCGTAGAAGGCAACCACCAGTATTTATGGCACTTGCCATAATTAACTTCGCGTCGCTTCGTCCAATTCGCCGCATGGTGGAGTAGTACACAGGGCTGTGTGTTGTGATGATTGCGGCTCGCTTTGGAAGCGTGACCCTCTGCCACTTTGTACCCGAGCATGAACTTTTCTCCTAACCGAATCCCTAAAGGACGTACCCACCACCTTTTCATTTAACTCGCCCGCTTCGGACGCTTTTGAAGGCGGTTGTCGACACGTTCCCCTAGGCACGTTTTAAATGCCCCCGCCTTTTTCGTTGTTGGGTTGGTGAAACCGAAGTCAGAGTTGAAGTGCTTCGGGGCGAACCCTTGGTGCGAGCTGTTTCTTTTACGCTTCGGGCCCGAAGTGACTTCCTTCGTAGGAGAAGGTTCCCGAAGTGCTTTTCAACTTGAGAAGTGGTCCGTCGATTCTCCTTCGAAAACTGCTTCGCTTGGACTCCCCTCGGTGGAGCGCCTCTCATACCTTGGTCTGAATTTTGTTCGGCCGACGGGCTTCGCTGCGAGCTATTTCCCATTGGCTACTTCGCACGCTCAGCGCCCGAGCTTCTCTTCTTTTTTTTTTTTGGTTGGAGTTGCCGAAGTAAAACTTGACCTGAACTTCCTAGCAACACCTTATTTGTCAGCCGAACTATTTACAGTATTTACACAATTCTCTCGCGGCATAATCGGCATGCCGCCACCATGGACTCAGCTTCGGGTAATTATCCGATGAACCTGCAGTGACCCGACCAGATCAGATTGAACTTCAGTTGATATTTGAAATCCGGTTGGCCTCTTCCCGAAGTTCTCCATGCTGCAAACAGGAAGTAATGCAGCAGGTTGTCACTCCTGCCAGTACCCGCGCTGCTGATGAAGGATGTGGCGAAGAAGTTCGCCACGCGAGGACCTCCTTGGGGTACTGGTTGTAGTGATGGCTGGAACCAGAATACCGAAGAGTCTAGTAACTGTGGGCTGGGTACAGGTTCTTCCATCTTCTTGATGTTGTAATAGGGCTCCTCCGACAAAGAGCAAACTTCTATGATCTTCTCAGGTTCAGCCTCTTGAGGTAAGCCTGATGGATTCTGGCTGAACACCTGCGTGCCATGCTCTGGGATACAAAAAGGGTGCAAAAATGTCCCCTCTTCGTTCTCAGGCGCTACCACTTGAGCTTGTTTCTCTTCTTGGCCCGTCCTCTGATGGAGATTGCAAGCACCCATATTGTTCATCGTCGGGGCAAAGCTTGCAAATTGCCATGGTTGGACTTGGATGGGATCCGCCTCTTGAGCTCCACATGACTGCATCTTAGGCTTCTGCTCGGTATGAGGAGTCTGCCATGAAGAATATTGCGTTGGGCAGATAGGAGAAGCGATTATCGAAGAAAGTGATGGGGCTTCTCCCCACTACCACTTTCCCGATAGAAACTGCTCCGCTCGTACTGCTTCCTCAAAAATCTGAGGGAATCTTTGTTCGCCTGATCGCAGCAAGAGGAGGCCTATGTCCGGGTGAAAAGCCCGAACATAGTAGAGGTGGGCTTGGGCGGGCGTTGGTTGAATCTCCCCTGGAACTTTCTTCCAAGTTCTGGAGAATCGGACATTGAAGTCCGTGACGCTCTCCAAGGGTGTTTTCTTGATGGTGGAGAAGTACGTCAGAAGTTGGAAGGGATCCTGAGAGCCATCAAATGTTTCGAATAGTGCTCCCGCCAAGTCATCCCATGAACAGACGCTTTTAGACCCGAGCAGTCTATACCACCGCAGCGCCTTTCCTTCCAGAGACGCAGCCAGAAGTCGGACCATGACATCTTCGTGGATTATGTCGTAGAGGAACGCTAAAGCAGCAACAGCTTCAAGGTGTTCTCGGGCCATTCCCGTAGTGCCATCATATATTGTTAATGCCTTCAAGGCGATCTCGGGAATCTTGTGGTAGCTTTGAAGATTCAAGGGGCCTCGGTCATCCCAGCTGGGAAAACTTACCCCTGCCATTATAGCAGTGGTCTGCAGAGATCACGGTTATTGCCGCTAAATCGGAGTCGCCAGATGAACATTCTTTCTCCGCTTATGAGGTCAAGGCTGCTCACCGAACCTTGATTCCTCCGGGATATCTTCTTTCAGATTTGAAAGGCGCCTACGACCAGGAAATCTGGATCTTCAGCTCAATTGAGTCGCCAGGTGATTTTATCAGATGAAGACAGGCCAGAGATTCACCGAACTCGGACCTTCTTAAGACACGGGGAGTCCTGGTTACGAAAACCAGGTTTAGGCACTGGTCTTCACGACTTTAGAGATTTTCGGGTAAAACAGAGTCGCCAGATGCTAAGAGTCTTTCGGTAATGAGGGCATCGATTCTCACTACTACTCAGAAGATGAGACTGACCGGATCTCACCGGGAACTTGTTAGAACTACTGGCTCCGGTGAAGACGGGCTAGAAATTTTCTCAAATATGGGACCTTGGGTCCCATCGGGCGTGCCAAAAATTGTTGGTCATCAAATCCGCACAGGAAAGGACTTTCGGTGGGTTTGCGCGCCCTGGACCTGCGACCAACATTGAAAGGCCGAGGGGAAGAGATGCCCCTCGTGCCGATCTCCGGAGAAAGGCCGGCTCCTATACTAATCTACTTTTGGGGTTTGAGACAAGAGTGCAGGAAAGAGATAAACGGAGTAAGGGTTAGGAAAAGAAATAAAAAAGGGTAAGGGTTAGAGAAAGAAATAAAAAGAGTAAGGGTTAGAAGATGATGATTCAAGGTGGGAGAGAACAAGAAGCACGATCACTCGCTAACAACTCGAATAGCAACAAGAAATACCAAGAATGAAACGAAAGAAACGCAGTGCCGACCTTCCTATGTATCCTCTGGACGGGTTCGCAGGGTTCTCCTCTCTCTCTCGCTGGAATTCAGGGTTCAGAGTAACAACGATTAAGACGAGGGAATAACAGAAACCTCGATCCACCAAGCAGCATAAAAGAAGGCAACAAGGACATTTTTCCTCTCCTATGTATCCTTCAGGGCGAATTTCGGGGTTCGGTCCCCGATCGCACACCGGATTCAGGGTTCAGAGTCTCAGTATGCGAACGAGAAAAGACAAAAGAATTAAGCACAGAAGGCAGCATAAAAGAGAGAAATGGAGCACAAAAGATCTTTAGTATTAAACGCAGGACATCAAGTTACAGCAGCTTTCTAGCAGAAAGTTCCCCCCTTTTTACATTGCAAAGCCTGGGTTTTTATAGAGGACCCGACCCTCTGAGTCATTATTACAAAAACGGCGGAGTACACCCTCGGGCCCTGAGAAATCGGCTCCTCGTGGCTGCTGCGATTGAGTTTTCAAATCGGTTGCCAAAACTAGCAACTGTGACCGGGTCAACCATGGAAATATTCATTTAATGCGCCGCCCGAGTGTCCCTGGCTTCTGGATGCTGTGCTTGAGTGATCGTTACGCCCGTCGGGTTTTACTTCGAGGACTGTTACGTCCCTTTCGTTTGCCAAGAATGGTCAGCGGACTTATCGGGCAAGAAAGGGGGTACTTATAAGGGGCCTTCGATCACCTTGGGAAGCTGCCCGCCTTGGAACGTGGGCCCAAAAGTGCTTCGCTACATATCCGCCTCGCCAAAGCCTTGGGCCGAAGTAGTTTCTCCTTGATTTGTTCTTCGCAAAATAATGCTTCGCAGAAACTACTTCGGGGATGTTGACTGCCGAGCGGGTTTCATCTTTGAAATGAGGCTCTTTATCCTTTTGTTGGCAAAACCGCTTCGGCTAGAAAATGTTTCGGCCCGATTCTCTCTCAAAACTGCGGTTCGGGGAATATCCTCCCGAAGCATTTCTCTGCTTCCAACACATTGTCATTTTGCTTCGGGCACCACTGCTTCGGGTGAAAACTGGCCGAAGTAGGTGTTGGAAATACTTCGGGCCCGAAGTAGTTTCCTTACCTTAGCCGATTTGGATTATGCTCTCCTCCTTCGACGAAGTCGTTTGGATGTTGCTTCGCAAGACTTCCGCCCGAAGCGGCTGCTGAAAATGCTTCGGGTGCGAAGCATTATCTTTGTATTTTCTTCGACGAAAATACTTCGCAAGGTTTTCGCCCGAAGTGGTGATTTGAAGTGCTTCGGGCCCGAAGCTCTTTTCACATTCTCCTTCTTTTCTTTCGACGAAGCTATTTTCCTCGGCTTGTTTGGTAGCGAAGCTCTTTCTTCTTCATTTGGGGAGAGTCAAAATTGTTGTAACTTTAAATAAGAGAAAAACTTTCAACAAAGAAATATTATACAAAAATTCTACTATTCTTCTACCCCTTGCATAACGTGACAAAAAGTGTCAACAATAGCTTCAAAATTTAATGTAGCATTAATTCAAGTGTCATTTCATGCTTATACGGATGTGTATAAGCATGAGTATGCCTGTGGAATTTATTTGTATAATTTATTTTGATAAAATTAGAAATAATGATGTATGCATGCAAAGTATTTGTAGAAAGTTGTCATGTAATAGCATAGATGACAAGTCTTTTTCATTATGTGCACTTGAGTAGTTATCCATGTAAGCTTCATTTGTCATCTAATGGGTTATTAGTTGTCAGTTGGCGAATATGTACGAGGTTAGTTGCATACCTATGCAACTATCTCCCCTATCAAGTTCCTTATTTATAAGACCCTTACATTTGAGCAACATAGCTTTGATATGTGCATATATGTGCTATGATATATGTTAAATGTCATTGTTTTGATCATGCTTCATGATGATATTGTTGTTTTTATACTTTGAACATATCAATAAATATGTTCAATTTCGATTGATATTCTTATTTTTTATCCTTCTATTTATGCATGTGTGGATCATTGTAGCTAAATTTGTTTATGTCAATTACTTTCTTGTTTCTTCAAGTTAGAAATAGACTTGTTATACTATAGAAATGGCACTTTAATCAAGTGCTTACACACCATTGAATTGTTTAAAGGTTCTGTCAATTAAATTTAGTAAAACACATTGCCAAAAAAGTGTTTATCATCTAGTATTCAAACATTTACCCATGTTTGTGTTTTCCATCCAATCTATTATTTTTATGTAAAAATAGTGTTGACTTCTTGTAAGGACCATAAACCTTCTTTCTTTCTCTAAATACCTTATTCTTGAAACCCAAAATCCTCCATCATTTGCATTGACATAGCATATTTTGAATTAACTTCAACATCATCCATTAGTGGAGGTGAAGGACCTTAATAGATCATTGAAATTATCTAGAAGCTAAAGTACCGATCATCCTAGCTCACTAGCTCACCTTCATGCATCTATACATCCCTCTTAGTTTGCTTACCTTCACACATCTTGAGTAGCTTTGTTTTTATGTGAATTCCCCCCTTTGTAAAAAGAATAAGTATTTAAAGTGTTTACAAGAGTAAAATTGTATTTTTTTATGCTTTCTAATGAATGTCATTTACAACAATTTTGCTTACTATATTTATTGATAGATTCCTCAATTTTGTTTCATTTCATTGAATGTTATTTAGCAATATGCTAATTTTAATTTATCATGGTTTCCATTTATCATTGCAATATATTATTGTAGCCGTCAAATTTTGACGCACTTCAAAATTTACCTTTCTCAAGTAAAACATGGTGTTTACCCTAACAATGTGAAACTTACCCTTAAACACCCCTGCCTCGATTTTTGTGCCAAAAAAATGGAATTTTATTTAATTTCCCTTTTTTTTCGGAAAATTAGGCAAAACTAACAAAATCGGACTTTTTCGACAAAATCAGAACGTCTAATTTCACCCAAACCCCACGTGCGCCTAATTTGGATGCACCGTTGGGATTTTTGAACTAATATGGGTGAGTCCAAATTCTCGACGAAATCGAAAAATATGATTTCATCTAGATCAGGTGAAAACCTAAAATTGGCCCAATTGATGAGCCTATTTTCGCCTCCTTCCCTGATCCTTCGACCTACATCAGGCATTTAATCCCTCATACCTCCCCAAAACAAACTAATGGTGAATAATTTGTAGGAAGCTTGGTTGGAGAAAGAGATTTCAGATTTTTATTGTAGGTTACAGCGAGGATTCCAATCTTCAGATCACCATTCACAGAGCTTTTAGCCATGGCGCAACCCAATGTAATATCAAATTCATTTTATGACTAACATTCATTTGGTTTTCATATTGCTTAGAACAAAATTGGATCTTACGATTTTGTCATGAAAAAAATGATTTATGACCAGTATTTGCAGAACTAGTCATTGGATATTATCGAAAAGTCTGATTTCATACATCGGAAAGTCTGATTTCACACCAGAGGTCCGATTTTGTACCAATTTACATTGGAGGCAAAATTCTGATTTACAGGACTATCAATTTGATTCATATATGCATTCTATTTTTTTATGTTGTAATTAATTCACTGTACTTTATTATTTTATGCGTGTTTACTGCATTTAATACATATATTTTGCTTTAGATCCTTAGATCCATTTATTTTCATATGATTTTTTGAATGAATCGAGGGGATCTGACTGTCATAGGCCTCGATCTAATGTGACCTAAGCAGATCCCTCACCCTTAATTTCAAATTATAGTGTTTCTTTGTAAAATTGCAGGTTTTGTCTGAAATTGTATGATCCGATTTTGTCAGACAAAATTGGACATCCGATTTCAGACTACAAACATCTGATTTCAGCTTGTAAGCACCGATTTCATCTGCAAGCAAACATCTGGATAAGGTAAGGATCTAAACTTGTTTCTTATACTTTAGATTTATATTTTTTTGTTCTATAAGCATCTGCATCAAATGAAAAAAACACAAAAGACCAAAAACATAGACTCTATCGCATTCCTTTTCATATTAGCTAAAAAAATAAAAATTAAAAAAAATTAAAAAAACATGTTAGCATAAATATTTATTTCTTGCTTTACAAAAACGACTGCATTTTAGTTAAACCTTGCAAAGCTTTTTAGCTAGAATATGTATACTTTGTTTTCATTCAAAAGATAAAATTGCATATAGCTAGGTAGAAATTGCATTTGGCCAAAGCTAGGAGTGTGCGTATAAAAAGAACACATCAAACATCTACTTTACCTAGGCGTAGAAACCGCCATAGAAAGTATTTCCTGGTGAACCCTCACCCCATTCGTCGACAAACACCAACGAGAGCGCAACTCAAGTGCTTCTCGTCTGAGATGCAGATCCATCATTTTCCCTCCTCCTTTCAGGCACAGATCCATTAGCTTGGGAGAAAGGGGTGCAAAAATTTTGGGCCTACAATTATATACATTGTAATGATAGGTTAGTTTTTTGAAATTGTTATTATACTGGAAATCCTTCATTTTAGTCATTATTAGGTTTGTTATATCAAAGTTAATTATAACATGCACTAGATAATATCTTATATCTAGTCCAATTTTGCTAAATAAGATAATCAATATTAGGTATTAATACTAATTTGTCATGATTATCTTCTTTAATTGTCTATCATCTTATACAAATTCCATACATTTTGTTCTTTCTCTAAGAATAGGATAATCAACAATAGAGAACCACATGCAAAAATTTTAAAACATATCTTAGAATCTTTAAAAAATTCCTATAATTGTTTCTCTATTTCTATGTTCTCAAACAAATAATGCCATAAACATTTTTATGTATGGTTTTTAAAGGAGGTAGTGTAATAGTTCTTCAAAAATAATGAAATATGCATCAATCATGGATGATTTTAAAAGGAGACAATATTATAGGTTCTTTAAAATATCAAAATATGCATCAATAATTACTTGAAGGGGTAGTTTACATTTGTCATCTCCTTCTACTTAGAATACAACTGGCATTGTTATAAACTTAATGAGAGTGACTTGTTTCATTATTTTATTTCTAAAAAGTAAAGCATGGTTAGACAAAGAAGAAGATATGATTTTGAAAATGATATCATTATAAGTGTTGTTTTATCCATCTTCAATGATATGTGGATCCAAAAAAATTTCGGTTACATAGGAGAGTTGGTCACAACCACACTATTTTTAGTAACTGACAAGTGCAGGGTTCAAACCACAGGGGTTGCTTCCATAAAACCTGTTCCGCTTCGTTATCGTTGACCCGGCATGAAGGGGACCATCGGTTGCTCGGGGTTCGTACTGTCATCGTCGGTCTGACGTGCACTCAAAGGATTCAGATCAGACTACTACTTTTGCAAACATGTTGCCCCCGAGGTTTGAACTTGGTGTCTTCTTGGTAAATGCCTGGCGAGACAAGCACTTACCAATCCACCTAGCCCTTGGGGATAAAACCTTATGTTAAGGAAAATCGTTCCCTATACCTCCTGGGGGCCTAGAATTTCTGTTCCACGAGGCCTGTCCCATCTGGGTATACCCCTCATGCTAGCTAGGGTTTTTTTGCATTCGATGCAGGCCACCAGGCTTGAACCCCGGACCTCCTTCTGAGGATTGAGGGAACTTGCTAGTAAGGTACCTCGTGTGGATGATATGTGGATCATATTGATAAGAACACCCAAAATGTAGTAAATTGATATTATATTGAATTGTATCTTTAAAATGTTTGATAGCAAAGGTGACTACAACTTGTCTTGAAAGCAATGTAGGATTTCCAATATCTTTAACCTAGCCCAAAGGATAAGAGGAAGAAAGGACCATAGAGGAGAGAAGTCAATATTTGGTTGGGAATTGGGGTGAGGATAGAAAATTAAACATGAATGTTATTACGACATGTAAAAATAAGTTAGATATCCCCATAAATGAACAACTACTTGGAGATGCATATGTTAAGAAGTGATCCTCCCATATTTTATAAGCAATGTTGAAATGGTTGAATATATCAATTTAACATCTAGCATCATCCACAATGAAATAAAATATATATCATGGCAACAAAGTAGACATTAAAAAAAAAACATGGGTTTAGCACTAAGGTTTAGACTCTTGTGCATCAAGGTTCTAAAATGCTTTCAAACAAGATCTAAAACCCAAAATAGCATAGGGTTTTAAGCTAACTTATTTATGCAAGGATCATAACAGAGGGGTTCTTGTTTTTAGTTTTTTATAACATCTTTTTCAGTGTTTTTTTACAAATTAAGTGAGTTTAATGGTTAATATTTATTTTGGACCCTCTGTGAAGGAGCATCCATGACTGCTACTTCATTGTTCAAGAATCCTGCCAATGGGGCTTTTTCATTTCTCTTTCATTCGTCCTTGTTTGATCAAGGGAAGATGGAACATATGGCTCTAGTGTTCCAAGCAAGATGTCCGGTGTAGCCATAGATAGGTACAAGGAACACCTTTGTACCCAAACTTGATGAAGCTCCCATAGTTGAGGTCCCCTTCAACTTTATTCAAAGTTCAATCTTCAGAATAACAACACAAGCTCTTGCATGCAAGTTTATGGGTATTTGGCGAAGTCCAGCTTCCATCTAGAAACGAATAACATCTACCTAGGGATTTAAAATCTTCAAACATGAGCTAATAATGGCTAAAAGAGACTATTTCATGGTCATCTTCCTCTCAACAAAGGAATAAACTCAATCTTCCATTGAAGGCCCTAGTTTTTAGGATCAAGCCCTTTATACATGATCCCATGGTCCACAAGCTTTGATCCATAGGCAAAAGAACTAAAAGAGGTTTCTATATGGGTTAGGCTCCCATTCCTACCTCTACATTTATGGAACAAACAAATAATGGAACTTATAGGCAACACAATAGGCACATTTGTAGATTAGGCTCCCCCAAAAGCTAATAATGCAGTTTGTGCTAGAATGTGTGTATAAGTGAATCTAAAAAAAGGTCTACTAGAGAGTATAGGAATCAAAGTACTTGATTAGATCCACATACAACCACTGGACTATGAGCACATTCCCTTCAAGTGCATCTCATCAACATGGGTATTTCTCTAGGAATTGTCCAACCAAAGCTCAACAAGAAAAGAAAGCAAAGGAACAAGAATTTCAAATTGTTAGAAGAAGACAACCAAGGATATCTAGAAGCCAAAGGAGGAAACCAATATAGATAGAAAAGCAAAACACAAATAGGTACTCTATTTTATCAAAAGATGAGGAGACTCGTCCAGAACAACAATCCCCTAAAGACATCACAACACAAAACAAAGGGAAAGCCCCAATGGAAATAGAATCCAAAAAGGAAGTTGAGGACACACATACAAGAAAGGACAACTCCTTAGAAGATGGGAATGGGGAAGAAGTAGAGGAGACTCAAGTTGCAGCAATCACCATCCCTAGAGGAACTCCAACAACTAGATCCACGACATGGGGCAAGAAGACAAACCAAGAGACAAGAACATAATAGACTAATATGGAAATTCAAAAGAAAACTCAAATAGTCTTGGACTTCTCCAAGACTAAAAAGACAACCAAAAAATGAAGGTCATCTCTTAGAATGGAAGGGGATTAGGTAGTCCCCTAAAGAAAAATTACCTAAGATCTTTAATAGATCAACAAAATCCATATGTAGTTTGCATATAAGAGACAAAATTGTCAGGGCAGACAATCAACACCAAATGAAAATTGTAACTTTAAAAGGTTTGATAGCAAGGGTGATTACAAAGTAAGATTTCCAATATCTTTAACCCCAACAAGAGGAGAGGACCATAGACAAGAGAAGCCAATAGTTGGTCGGATAAAAGATTAAGGGTAGCAAATTAAGCAAAAATTTATCTTACTTGTACATGTGAAAATAAGTTCATTTTTTAGGTGTCAAGATCACATCTATGTAGGAATTTCCATGATTGCACAGTATTTGGAGATACGCATGTTAAGGAGTGGTCCTCTTATGTTATTGAAACTTTTAAAGATACCAATTTAACATCTACCATGTTCCATAACCATGAAATAAAATATACATTATAGCAACATAGTAGACATACTATCCATACATTTTTATGAGAAGTGACACTATATAATTTTAATAAATGCAACAAGGGTGCTCAACTACTAGCCCCCAACTCTAGTAGGAAGTTGTAGATATGAAATTAGCTTCAAGAAAATTACATATACATACAAGCTTAAATAATCTTTAATCATCTTTACAAGTCATGCTTGTAAGCAACTACATTATTTAGTTGCAACCTCATCTTGTGACCTAGGCTAATACTCTACCAAAAGAGTCCTAACACCTTTTTCACATGAACAGTAAATTCTTGAATAAAATAACCTTACTTTCCATGGTATTTGCAAATACATCTCTTTCCTTTGCTAAGAGATGAAAAATGGTTGGATGAACCCTTCGACTATCCTTTAGAGCTGAACGAGTCTTGAATGAAAAGATTATTATTGTTGGACCTGAGGCCTTTCCTCAAAAATTTAGATCCCAACTTAGTTTCAAGATCAATGCATACTTCCTGCTGGAATTTTACAGAGACTATTATTTCCCATTAAATACCTGGATTATATGCACACCCCTTGCTAAAATTTCGTATGGATTATTTCTTTTCAAATCCTTGGGTGACTAGAACTTCTCACCTCCAAAATCAATGCATATACCCTCTGTATTACTTGTCATCAACTCGGATTACTAGACCACCTTGCCTCCAAGGACCAAAGAGATTTGTCTTCAACTGAGATTTATTCCAAATCCTAACAATAATCACCCTTTATGGTTTGACTCAAGCTGAGCGTGTAGAAATAAACAAAACCCAAGATTGTTGGACCTAAAGCCTGTCCACATATCAACTAAACTTTTCCACTATTCAAACTTTTGTTGTAATGTTCCTATGTACCTAGTTGTCCCCTAGCAAAATACCATGCATTACACCATCGACACTGCATATCATGTCTAATTGCAGATGCTCATAACTTTTGAAACTTGCAAAACAATATATTGTTTTTGTTGGCCAATAACAGTCTATTAGACTATCTTGCAACGCATGAGATGTAAACTTCATCAACAAAATTCTGACTAGCTAGCAACAAAAGCTGCCTTATAGGGTTTAGAAGACTTCTCATGGAAAACATTTTACATTGGCAATGCTCATGCTAAATTGGTTTGAAATAAAATATATAAGAAGCAAGGCACACTTCTAATAGTTAAATTGAAATTATAAATTCAGGTCATTGAAATTCACAATAAAAGACCTAATCACACCATTATTTGAATGTGAAGACAAAGATGCCGAAAACATTTATGGGCTTTATAATTAACAAATCCCATGTTGATTATTATTATGTTGATCATAAAGGAAAGACTTGTAATTGAAAGGCCTAATTGAATGCATTTTCAATTGCATGATTTCCAGCTCAAGTTACCCAATTGGCCTGAGATCACAGAGAGTACTGAGAGGAAAAGGTGGCTGAAAATATTTGCCACTAAGAATGTTTTTTGCTACATAAAAATTTGCAGCTTCTGTGTTATGAATTCCATCCCAGCTGACATACTTTGATGGATCAGAGCAAACTGGAGCTGTGACAATTGTACCATTTACTTTCACCTTTTGGCTGCAAAAAAACTGTGGACTGAAATTGTAGTCTCCTCCAGTGCCACAACATGCCTTGGTTCCATACATGAAGCCTGCAAATCATTCAATTTGCAAATCATCCATCTAGGTTCATTAAACAAAAAAGAACAGAGCAAATGAAAGTAAACCATGTCAAGGACTCTAAAACTCAAAAAAAAATTACTATTGTACTTCATATGATCAAAAAAAAAATTGCCTAAAGAGGACTGCTAAAGAAAGGATCAAAATATTTTTTACTTCCTTAAGATGGTCCACAACCCTATGTTCGCTTTGGTTGTAACAATTATGAATCATTGCCAAAGTCTTGTTGAATTATGTCATTACCATGTTTTGTTGGATTTGTATAGATCTCCAATTTAATGGCATGTGAATCAACATATATAACAGATGCATGTGGTAAACTTCTCCGAACTTCTTCAAGCTTTTCTTTGAGCAAGTTATTGTAATCCATCACTGCATTGTTGTAGGAGATCATACATCCATAAGAGTCCAGATCAGATTTGTTATGAGGAAGTTCAGTCAGAAATGATGGAAAGCATCCGATCGGTGCAAGATTAGCTACAAATATTGTCCTTGCCCCTATTGCAAATAATGCCTGTTTGAATAGACAAACAATACCAGTCAACTAAATCGCTCCTAATCTCAACCTATTCTTAGCAAATGATCAGCAGTTGAGGATATACCTTCACAGTTTCACCAATCTGAGAAGCTACATCAGGGAGAAACTTCTTTACTCCTTCAATTCCTATATAAGCAAGTTCTGAGGTGAAATCATTCTGCCCAATGTCAAGAAAGTAGAGAGCTTTGCTGAAGACATCTGGGCTTGGTAGATACTTGAAATGCTTTCCTGCAAAGCACCAACAAATAGAATATAAGAATCAAAGGGGACAAAAAGCTTGATTTCAACATGCACAATCAAATCCTGGCCATAAATAATCTACATATTTTATGAAAATAAAAGGGAAAAAGTTTTATTTTAACATGCACAATCAAATCCTGCTATAGAAACTAGAACTGTGCTCATGAAAGGTTGCTTTATGTCCTGTTCTACATAAGAAATCATAAGCCATAGAGTTAAGGAACTTTGTCTGATTAGTTTTGAGGGATAATTTTTATTTGTAATTTCCTTATCAACCATGAAAACCAAAGTTTGACAAAGCAAAAATGTACCTTTTGAAAGAAGATCAAGAACGCGAACCTTGAAATCCATCATTTGACCGTACTGAACTCCCAAGTAGAAAGGGCTGATTCCAGTCACATACTGTGAAGTATTGGGTTTAAGAACCGTTCCAGCATCCGAGGCATAGTTGGCACCATGGCGAAAATCAGAGCCTAGTGACTGCAAATATGGACTGAGAAATGGCAAGCCAAAGGCTTGAGCTGTACAATTGCCAAAAAAAATGAAAAACATCAATTTACTGGCTTTACTGAGTTAAAATTTTATAGAATGACAGTTCAATGGGACATTGTCACTACGACGAACAAGGATTTACTATCAGAGTTGGCACCCCATTAAAGAAACATGCAAGAACAAAATGGAAAAATTTAGTGAAGGAAAGATTTGATTCCTTCAAAAAATTTACCAGTATTCTAACATATGAACCAAGTCGAATGGCAAAGAAGAAAAAAGAGTCTCCATCAGCAGCATTATGTATTAGGTTCTGTACTGACATGTATGGAGATTTGATTGTGCTTTGTTCTTTGTTAGTTTGTTCTCGGTCTTGTCAACCATTAAACTTAGTTAAACCATACAGAATTTGCTATTCAGTGATAATGTTTTGAAACATAAAGGCTTTTGAACATTTCTCTTCATTCAAACATTTATATTAAAGCAAAGAGACTTAAAAGAAGCCGGAAAATGAAACCCTTAAAAATGTATATGTTAATGCCTACTGGTTCAGGTAGAGTACCTATAAAATCAATTACAAGGCGGCCATCACTTGATCGACCTGCAGGCTTATTGAAATAGGTCATTCCATAGGGAGAGGAAAGGGCTGGGAAAGCAGCATAGAAGCTGCCTGTATCGGAATTAGAATCCCCAAAATTGAATACTGCAGGAAATGCACATCTTCCTTGGCTACTATCTACCTGAGAACATAACATCAGGATCATCAATCCTGTAGCAGAAACGACCCCCATCTCTAGGTGAATCGAACAACTTGTTTTGATCATTATGTATTCGAACACTCACCCAAACACTTAAATTTACTACCTGAAATGCAAAAATACTCAGATCCTACGCAACTTCATATAGAAGCCTGAAATTTTACCACCACCCAAATGAATAACAATCAAGGACTATTAAAAGACAATTTATAAAATATCTGATCTTCCTTCATACAATATGCCCCTCCAGTTTTCTGTGATCTGCTGCATAAATCCCCAAATCCGGCAAGTTTGTGGTTTTACCGCAATGCAGTATAAGAAACTGCAAATATGGCACAGTCAGTACTAAAGCATGCTAACTAAAAATATACGGATATCTCCTTTCTAACACTACCCCAAACAGAAACCAGACTTCATCTCCGAGTCTAGCAGAATCCAATGTACAATCATGTCAACTCACAACCAGAACAAATGCCCAAAGCTGCAGAAACAGCACATTCAAATCACAATAAACCAGTGCTTGACCAAAAAGCAGAATGCAATGTACAATCATGTCAACTCACAACCAGAACAAATGCCCAAAGCTGCAGAAACAGCACATTCAAATCACAATAAACCAGTGCTTGACCAAAAACCTATTTAAGTCAAATACAAGCTGATCACCACCCATTTCAAAAACCCCTCATCCGGCAAAAGCCAACACAGGAATATGTAACTTCACCGCCAAACAATGGATATATCTGCTAGAATGCCATAAACTACAATGTATAATCCTTCCAATCAATACACAACTAAAATCAAATGTAAATTCAATAGAACCCTGCTTTGCCCTAATATAGCCAATGGAGGACAGGCCAACCTGTTCCAAACTTGGCTCATCGGAAGGATACGCCTAATGCAAAACAACTTTTTACGTTTGTTTATATTCACATCTATTTTAATGTGGAGCATTTATGATATGCTCCATTGTATAGCGACCTTCTATTCATTGCGTACAGTTCACTTATGACTTTTCAACATGCACTGTAGCCAGATTGACATTGATATCTCCTTTCTGCCATACGCACTGAACTCCAGAGAGTGCACCGTACGACGGTGGAGTTGCCCTTCCATCCTCTACCGTTCGATCAGATGCAAAATTGGGAGTCCATGGACAATCCCATCATAATCCTTTAAAAATAAATAAAAAAACGCAAAAACAAAACATGATGCGTGATAACCTGCAACATAGGGAGAGGCTTGTCCAGGTTCAGGTCACTGTTCTAACACCTGTTGAGAGAAGGAACTGGCAGTGAGCTGCTTCTCATAACTACAGGTACAAGATTAAGACTTTCCAATTTAATGAACTCATTTTAGCTCATAACAAAACTCATACAAAGGTTTAAGCTTTAACTTTTTTTTAGGAAAGTTCAAAGTTTAAACCTTAACGTAGATAAACCTGTAAGGGGTGGGTATATGTTATTCCTTGCATGTTATTAGCCAATGCAGATAAGAAGGGCCCCATAGATGACCATTGGTTTTTCTGTTACTCAAAATAGAATAAATATATATATATAGTAAGTAGTTAAAAATATAAACTTAACATTTCTAAATAATCTTGTTTAGATCTCTCAGATATTTTCCCAACAGAGTCCTTAAGTTGGGCCAATCTTGGAGGAGGCCTCCACAACTCCTCATGTACATTTACACTAACTTGAAATCCCCGTTCTTCCTGTTCTTTCAAAACATTAACTAGAAATCATCCATGACACACTCAAGCTGTCAAAATAACGCTAATCATTTTGTTATTTATCATGGCCTAAGCTGTAACTCATGAACTATTTCTTGTTCATGTAAATATCCTTCTCATATGTTATTGCCTGCATGTTTAATATTAAAAAAAAAAAAAAAAAATTAAGATACCTATGAAATCGATCTGGAGGCGTCCATCGGAAGCTCGTCCTGCAGGCCTATGGAAGTAAGTCATTCCATAGGGAAGTGACAGTCCCGGGAATGCAGCATACCATCCACCCGTATCTGAATTAGAATCCCCAAAATTGAAGATTGCAGGAAACTGGCAATTCCCCTGGCTGCTTCCTTTTTGGCAAAATACCACCAAAACCACAACTGCTACTACAACACACACATTAACCCGCCTCTCACGATGAACCAACAACTTCGTCATTTCCGGCCTACCTACGCAATAACAGCTACTATACACACTAATACTGCAATTTTCAGATTGAAGAACTGGCTATGTATATCTGTTGGAGTGTAATCTAATTAGTTGGAGGAGGATTTGACTGCCTTAGAGCACACGTCAACATCAAAGCGAAATTTGGGTGCAGCTTGCTGTCTTAGCCAACAGATAACTCTTGCTTGACGTTGTCATCTTGCATAGGAATCTGTTTGTGGGATAGTACAATTTTTTTGTTTTTGACCTCTGATTATTTTGAGTAACATATATTTTTAGTATTATTACGATAATTTTTTTTTTTAATTTTGAATCCGTTTATTGTGATGTTTTCCCTAGTAACATATATTTTTATTATCATTATTATGATAAAAATTATAGTTGATAAGAATAAAATTTAATTTATTTTAAAAATTTAGGTGCACAGTAATAAGTATTTGGATTTTTATTTAGAATATTTAAGTTTAAATATAAATAAGGGTTAAAAGTTTTTATAAAAACTTGGACTCTCACATTTAGTCAAATCTCTTACATCTTATTAAATCTCTCACACTTTATCATAGTTTAAACTTAAATCTCTAATAAAACTCAAAACAAATATCTCACAAATTAAAACCAAACTATCACATATTTTAATGATAAAATCTATTTCCTGGCTAATACCTCTTTTCTCTTCCACTTTTCCTGTGGTTTGCTAGAATTTGTGGGCCTTCTAAAGTGGAGTCACATGCTGATGGCTCTAAAAAGTCTCGTCACTGCTGCCACTTATAAAAAATATCATTGTCTAAAAGTATTTAGTCTTTTTATAACCAACGTCTTTAGTAATCACTCAGGGAATTTTAGTCTTGTCTTGGGCCCGTGAACATACATTCCATTTAAGATGTTGAAATTATAGCCAATTGCATTCAAACACATACTCTAGATTTGTTCTTTTATAACCGTCCAAAAAAAATCCCTGCATCAACGTAAGGTAGGACCCGCAGGTTCTACAGATGATCAATTTTTTTCATTAATATTGTCAAATAATTACACACTTTCAAGCCCATGTGGCCCCTCCGAGCCCATGTGGCCCCTCCGTTGAAGCTTCTAATAATCTGTAAAGAGGTTTGGCTTCTGGCAAAGATTCAGGTTTGAAAGTTTTTTAAAAAAATTTAAATTCCATTTATGAGAAAGGTGGTCTATAGTGAAATGCTTCAGCCACTGTAAATTGAACTGATTTTACCTTTAAACCTTTTTACAAGCAAACCAGCTAATTTTTATTTTTTATATTAATTTTTAATTTTTTTTATTTGTAAAATCTTGTATATAAGATATTTGTAGCATGTAAGGGTAGAGATTTAAATTTGGGGTTTTAGGTTTCAATTGAAAAGTTTTACTTAGCCACTTGTTCTCCAACTCTTTTAATTTTAATTATTATAATAATAATTGTTAGTTTTAAAAAACATTTTAATAATATGTTATTAAATTGTTATCAAGGTTATCTAAGTTCATCTTACTTTTTATATATATATATAAAAGATGGAACACCAAATTTGTGATAAATTTAATCTAATATCTACATTTTATTTATCTATTCATTTATTAATTTTGGAGGAGATGGAACACCAAATTTGTGATAAATTTAATCTAATATCTACATTTTATTTATTTATTTATTTATTTTTGAAGCACGCTCCTTGTGGTGGAATTAGATTCAGTGTATGGGGTTTTCTTCCGTCGAAGTCATCACAGAGTGGGGGGTTCTCTTCCGTCAAAGTCATTTGGAAGGGGGTCGCGCACCCGACCATGCTAGCTGGCCTAAGCTGGCCTAACGAACCAATCGGATTGGACTTAGCATATCCGCAGCATGTGAAGGGGAGAGATTTGAACTTGGGGCTTCTTTTTTTCAACTTGAGAGTTTTAACTATCCACTTGCTCTCCAACTGCCCCCCACATGAGCAAATATCTACAATATTTTTAGTAACGGTCAAGTGCACACTTCAAAGTGTAGTGTTCAAACCACAAGAAATGCTCCCAACAAACCTATACCACTTTTTTTTTGCTGATGTACCAATTTGAAAGAACTACTTATCACTCAAATATCGTTGACTTGCAATCAAAAAAATCTACTTTACAACAGGCATACTTCTAAAATAAATATTTAATCAAATAAATAATTACCAATTTACCTAACCTTTAAAAACTAAATTGAATTTAATATTATCTTCTCGTTATTGCTTGTGTCGTGTCCCAACACGCGCATGTGTGATTATCCAGAATCGATTTTAAAAATAAAATAATCAATAATAATTTTTTAACATTATTTATAAATATGGGACTTGAATTATTAATGGAGCCATAAAGTATTAGATTTGAGATTGGTGATTTAAAATCCTTGTTATATATCATACTTAAGAAGTGTAAGTTTTAGTTTCATTTAAGTGGTTGAGATAATGATTATTTAATATTATATATTGATTGAGATGAATGACATTTGATTTTTATTTATGAGATAATTTTTTTTTTTTTTTTTTATTGTTTTAAATTTTATGTCCACGAAGGTTAGGTGGGTGGGTTGGTAAATATTTTATTTAGTCAAGCATTTTCCAAAAAGAAGATACAGAGGTTAAAGCATTTACCAAAAAGAAGATACGGAGGTTAAAGCATTTACCAAAAAGAACATATCAAGGTTCAAACTTTGGGGGCAGTATGTTTGCAAAGGTAGTAGTCCGAATTCTTTAAATGTGGGTTAGACCGACGATGAGTTATCATGTGATTTGAACCCTATGGCTTGTTAGTTTTAAAAAATAGTGTGGTTGTGATATGTAACCAAAAAAATTGTTCTAAATTATATAGATGAGCTAATTTTTAGTTTTATATACCCTCAAGGCTAGGTGGATTGGTAGTTGTTTGTCTTATCTCTCTCGCCAAACATTTACCTAGAAGAGACTTAGGTTCAAACTTTGAGGGCATGCTTGTTGCAAAGGTAATCCTCTAACTACGCGCTAGTCTAAGATAGCTCGAAACTCGAGGGACTGGTGGTCCCCTCAAGTAGGGTCAATAATAAGGTGGTATAGGCTTGTTGGGAGCAGGCCCTTGAACCCTACACTTAACAATTACTAGAATGGTGTAGATGCAACCAACTCCCCTATATCCAAAAAAAAAAAATAGTTCTAATTTTTTTTTTTATTATATAAGCAAACAAAAAAACCTAAAACTAATCTTAATCTCTTGGCAACAAACATCCTCAATTCTAAGAGACTTGTTTTATTTTTCCCGTATGGTCAACAATAATAAGATGGTATAGGCTTGTTGGGAGCAGGCCCTTGAACCCTACACTTAACAATTACTAGAATGGTGTAGATGTAACCAACTCCCCTATATCAAAAAAAAAAAAAAAAATTCTAATTTTTTATTATTATTATATAAGCAAACCAAAACCTAAAAGACTTGTTTTATTTTAAAAGATACTTAAAATAACATAATCTGTTTCATAATAAAATTATAGTGTATTATACGTTGTGAATTTATTTATTTTATTATGAATTTTTATATTATTTAATAGGTTTTTTAAATTATAAAGCTTCTTCAATTATAATATCAGTAACTCGAAATAGGAACGGCCTATCTCCATTGGATAGCGAACTTCTATTCGTTGCGTACAGTTTCACTTATGACTTTTCAACATGCTCTGTAGCTAGATTGAGATTGACATCTCCTTTCTGCCATACGCACTGAACTCCAGAGAGTGCACCGTACGACGGTGGCGTTGCCCTTCCATCGTCTACCGTTCGATCAGATGCAAAATTGGGAGTCCATGGACAATCCCATTCTTCCAGTTGTCATAATCCTGTAATTTATTTTTGGGAGTCCATGGACAATCCCATAGTTTCAATTATCATAATCCTGTAATTGAAAAAAATAAATAAACACGCAAAAACAAAACATGATGCGTGATAAGCTGCAACATAGGGAGAGGCTTGTCCAGGTTCACGTCACTGATTTAACAGATTTAACAGCATTAATGAGCCGTTGAGAGAAGCCACTGGCAGTGAGCTACTTCTCATAACTACAGGTACGAGATTAAGACTATCCAATTAAATAACCCCATCTTAGCTTATAATAAAACACATACAAAAAGCACTCTATTAAGCCTTATCCTTGCCAATGCAGATAGAAGGGTCCCATGGATGACCGTTGTTTTGTCTGTTACTCACAAAAATATAATAAATATTTATAAATAGAGTAAATAATTAACAATATCAATTAAACATATTTAAATAATTTTATTTAGATCTGAACAAAATTTTACCATAAAAATATGATAGTTTAAATAAGAATAGCATCATATATTTAAACAGTTTGAATAACAATAGTATTATATTCAAGCAGCTTCAATAAGAATAGCATCATAGGAATATGATGGCAGCTTGAATAAGAATAGTATCAGCATCACATAAATAAACAATCTAAATAAGAACAACATCACATAAAATAAACGGTTTGAATATAAGAAGAGTATCACATGATGCTTGATGCTAAATGTTAATAGGGTGAAAAATCTCACATAAGTGGGACAAAGGCTTGTATTTTTAAGCCTGTTAATCCATTGGTAAAGAGTTTGACAAGGGGAAAGAATAGGGTGAAGAATCCCACATAAGCCGTATAAAGGTTTGCACCTTTAAGCCTGCTAACTCATTGGCAAAGAGTTTGACGAGGGGTGGGGCTCATAAACCTGCTAACTCATTGGCAAAGATTTTGACAAGGGATGGGGCTCATAAACCAGGAATCCTACATAAGGGGGACAAGGGCTTGCACCTTTAAGCCTACTAACCCATTGGCAAAGAGTTTGACAAGAGATGGGGCTCATAAACCACTTAAATGAGGAAACCTGCATAAGCTGGACAAGGACTTGGACCTTTAAGCCTATCATAAACCAGATAAGTCAATGTGGGATTATTAAGAATACACACTACACTAACTAAGCAGAGGAGATATTAATGCGGAATGAAACTCTGTTACAGGAATATGCCATTGGAATAAACAACAACCCCATTGCCAAAGAATTTGGCAAGGGGTGAACCACTCAAATCCCACAACTGAATCAATGTAAAATTATTAAAATACTCGTATACTACACTGATTAAACAGAAAAAATACTAATATTAAAAATAAACAATTTAAAGAAGAACCACATCACATACCCACATTAAAAAATAAAAAAAACCAAGCCAAGAGGAGGCCTCCACAACTCCTCATGTACATTTACACTAACTTGAAATCCACGTTTTTACTGTTCTTTCAAAACATTAACTAGAAATCATCCATGACACACTCAAGCTGTCAAAATAACGGTAACGTTGATACATCTCATATCTCACTATAAAAACTATTATTCACTCATGGGCTAAGCTGTAATTCATGAACTATTTCCTGTTCACTTAAATATCCTTCTCATATGTTACTGTGTGCATTTTAAACATAAAAAAATTATTAAGATACCTATTAAATCGATCTGGAGGCGTCCATCGGAAGCTCGTCCTGCAGGCCTATGGAAGTAAGTCATTCCATAGGGAAGTGACAGTCCTGGGAATGCAGCATACCATCCACCCGTATCTGAATTAGAATCCCCAAAATTGAAGATTGCAGGAAACTGGCAATTCCCCTGGCTGCTTCCTCCTTGGCAAAATACCACAAAAACCACAACTGCTACTGCACCACACACATTAACCCGCCTCTCACAATGAACCAACAACTTCGTCATTTCCGGCCTACCTACGCAATAACAGCTACTATACACACTAATACAGCAATTTTCAGATTGAAAACTGGCTATATATATATATGTTGGAGTAGAAGAGGAGGTATTAAAGTGGAACCGAATTTTAAGATAAGAATATGTTACTAAAAATAAACAGTTTGTGTGGGAACACAATGTCAAACTACCCAACACATATGCCGCAACTCGATGTTAATAGGGATGAGGAGTCTACATAAGCGATAACAAGGACTTCTAGATAAATAAATATTAACGTAAACGTAAGGACTGAGGAGTGTAATATAATTGGTTGGAGGAAGACACGTATGTCTTAGCGAGCAGATAACTCTTGCTTTGCGTTGTCATTGTTATCATCTTGCATGGGAATCTGTTGGTGGGATAGTGGTTTATTTTCAATGATATATATTTTTTATTATTATAAAATTTATAATTGAATAATCGTAATTTGATTGTATTAAAATTTAGTTGCAGTTTTTTATATCATTTTAAATCTTTTTACAAATTATTTAAACAGAATCTTCTAATAAAAATTTAAAACCATACTACTACAATATCTTTAAAAAAAAATTCCTAATAAAAATTCAAACCCATACTACTACAATATCTTTTAAAAAAAATTAAAAACAAATAATAAAATCTCTTTGCTCGTTAATACTTTTTGGCTAAAATTTGTGGGCTTCTAAAGTGGAGTCACATGCTGATGGCCCTAAAAAGTCTCATCACTGCTAACACTTATAAAAAAATATTATTGTCTAAAAGTATTTAATCTTTTGTCGGCTGTGAACATACATTCTATTTAAGATCTTGAAATTATAGCAATTGCATTCAAACACATACTCTAGATTTGTTTTTTTCATAGTAGTACAAAAAAAATCCATGCATCAACATGAGATAGGACCCTCAGATTGTACATATGATTAGGACCCTCAGATTGTACATATGATCCATTTATTTTTTTTAATAGTTGTCAAAAAAAAATTACAGACTGTGTATGTGGCCCCTCTGTTAAGCTTCTAAATTTGAGCCGGGTTGTCTCTGAGCAGAAAACGCAATGATAAAGATTTTGGGTTTTCCTTTAAAAATCTAAATTTGATGGACTCTTCTTACAAAAATCTAAGTTCTATAGACTCACCCAACTAAATGGGTATACTGTTACTGTTTCAAAAACAAATTGAGCTGGCATTACTTGCAATCCTTTTACGAGGAAACGAGCTTATTCTTATTCTTATTTATTTTTAAATGTGGCTATGTCAGGCTGAGTGGAGGAGATGAGCTGGTTTTACCTACAATCCTTTTACGAGGAAACTAGCTAATTTTTATTTTTATTTATTTTTAAATATGGTTATGTCAGGAGATTGAATCTTGAATCTCTTTAAAAAAGTTAAGAGTGGGGAGGTGCAATTGGATATGTTGTGGTTTGAATCTTAAACTTTTTTAAAGAAAGGTCAAAGTCCACATTCATACTCAATTGTTACCATCCAACCTATATTTGGGTATGTTGTGGTTTGAACCTTGGACCTTCTCAAAGAAAAGCCAAAGCCCCTATCATTGGGCTATCCTTAGGGTAAAGTAAGGTTTTTATGTGGGGTTCTAGTATCTTGTAAGGAGGTTTGAACTTGGGTCTTTAGATGAAAACCCAAAGACTTACCACTACGGTATTCCTTGTTATTGCTTGTATCATGTCCAATAATACACATGTGTGGTTATCTAGATGTAAAAAATAAAATAATTATCCGTCCATGTAGAGGAGTTGGAGAGCAAGTAGGTAGTTAAAACTCTCTAGTTATGGAGAGGCCCAGGTTCAAATCTCTCCCCTCACATGTTGCGGATATGTTGTCTATAAAAGGTTCCTCATCAAAAAATAAATAAAATAATTAATAATGATTTTTTATTGGAACCAACAATTATATTAAATAAATAAAAGAGGTTACAATAAAAAAAGAGTTGGATAGATCACAGCTCGAGGCCCAAGGCCACCCACACGATCAAAATAAAAAATAGTCAGAGAAACCATAATACAAATACAAAACCAACCTTTAAAAGGGTGAACAAACAACATAACTAAGCACAGGGAGCCGCTCTCGGAGGAGAAGGATCATTCTTTGGTCCAAAAGAGCCCAAACCATGATGATTGTTTGTAGGCGGATCGATAGACCAAGAGTTATTAGGAGCAATAGTGTTCATCAAAGGAACCATAATACCCCAACCAAGGGGAGTAGAATTGATTAAAGTTGAAGGCGGTAATAGAGCCAGGGTTATGCATAAGGGGTTGGACTCAAAATGTACTTGTAAAAAAATGGCGAATCCTAATCAAAATCAAGGTGAATCATGGAAAATCCTAAGCAAATCAAATCGAGCATCTTCATACCAAAATTTGGGGTATTTGAAGCCCTAAAATGTAAGGTCATCTTTGGGGCCACTTTTGACCTATTAAATCATCTTATAACTTCATAAAAACACCACCATTAGATCAGGCTTGAAAAGAGCTTTCCAACGAGTACAAATATGACTATGTTTGGATATATATTGTGGCGAATTGACCCTAAGAAAAAATTGGTCCTAAAATTTTTAGGCGAATGGGCCGACATCGAGGGTCCTCATATTCGTCAATTTCCAATTTTGGAAATCCAAATATTCACCCAATTTGCGAATATTTGCCACTGTGCATAACCATAAATGAAGCAGAATGAACAGGAGTAGGAGGAGAAGTAATCGGTTAAGGAGACATGTTAGGGCTCTAACCAGTACCATGATCAGTTGAGTGATGCACAAGACTCCAACCATACTGCGAAGAGTGTGAACGCAAATGATGCCTTGTTGTGAGAATTGTGAGAAGGTCGAGCTCTATTGTGAGCACTAGCAAAATGACCTAAGGTTGAAGAACGACGTCCCCTCGACCTACTACGTCGAGGCTTCAAAGAAATTGAGGGACCTTGAGGCAAAGGGAGGTCAGGTAGAACCCGACTGATAGTGCATGGAGCCTTATGTCAATACTTGATAAGATTCATCAAATGCACCAACTCATGCACCACCTTGGAAGCCTGTGAATGGATATGAGAAGTAAAACAGAAAGCACCACAATATTTTCATTTATAGAAAACTGAAAGAAAATTAAATCTCTAGAATAGATAGCAACATTCCTAGATTTCCATAGCTGAAATAAAATGATCACACAAAAGAAATTCTACAGAGCAACAATATAAGCAGGCCAACAACTATTATCACAAAAAAAAATCATCTACCATCTCAAGATCTTGGGATGAAAAGGTTTAAACAACGAGTGAATCCAAGCCCAGGTAGACTAAGCACGAGGGCAGAACCAAAACAAATGATTAAAAGTTTCAAAATGACAAGTAGGACACTTAGGATTAGGAAGATCAACCCTACTGAGCCCCTATCCCATAGGAAGACCTTGATAAATAAGAGACTAAAGAAAAAAGGTGATCTTAGGTTCAATATTAGAATGCTATATACAGTTCAAACAATCAATCCAAGTATAAGAGGTATAGAGTGAGTCTGCCATCTCTCATTAAACTTGTCAATACCAAAGGAAAAAGGACTAAGAAGCTAATAAAGCAAGGAAGAAGAGTAGTTCTTGAAGGACTATTTACATTCCAACGCCAATTCCTCCACTAGACACTCAAGGGTTGAAGGTCAAGCTTATACAGCATGACATCAGACACAAGCTCTTGGATCTTAATAATAGAAGGAAGATCCGAGTTTTGAAGATTAAATTTATGCTTGAGGGCAGACCAAGGAATCCAATCTTGAGAATGCACTAAATATTTAATAAAGCAAATGCCTTTGTGAAATAGCCTCAAAGCTTTAACCCTTGGCATATTACAAGAAGAACCAAAGAGTTAGACAAAATAGGAAACCGCTAGATGTTCTAAGAATTGAACGAAAGACCATTACGAAAACCATCACCAATCTAGCGAAGATGAGGTTTCACTGCCTCAAAAGCCCGTCAAATACTTTTAACAATAGAGGAACCCTGAATCTTAATCGGGAAGTAATGATAGGAGTGTGAAGGCAAATATTAGCCCAAGCTTTATGCCCATAAGGCAACCCTGAAGAGATACAATGGCAAATTAAAGCCTTCTAGGCTTCAGGGCCTTCAATAGCTTTAACCACCTACTTAGCACACAAGGAAATGCATTGCCTATAGATGTCAACGATTCCCCATATTGTCCTTGTCAATAGATGTGCAACAAATATCCCAAGCAACCCAATGAAAACCATGCAAATTCTTCCCCTTGGCCCAAAGAAAATCCCTAAGGATTTTGACCAACTTATTATAAGAATTCTTAGAAGGGACCCAATAGGAGGAATAGTAAACATGGGTGGCAGCAAGAATCTTAGTGCAAAATTGAAATTTACTAGCAAGAGAAAGGGGACGCGAGGCCCAGTAGGAAATGTTCTTTTCAATTTTTTCAATACCATATTGCCATAGTTCAAAGGGAGAGCAATCAAAAGCAAAGAGAATTCCAAGATCTTAAACTCAAATATAAACTCTCAAAATTCCAAAAAGGTGATCATAATAATCCAAGTTTATAGGAAAGGGAGTTGCTTAGTGAATATCATAATATTTTGAGTAAGGAAGAGAAATTTTGGAGATTAAAATCGAGATAAACTTAGTTAAAAGGAGATACAAATACAAATTTTTTTCATAGGATGGTTATAGTATAGAGATCAACATCTAAAATTAGTAGAATTAAATCAGTACAAGGGGTTTGGATTGAAGATAAAAGTGAAATAAAAAATAAGGCAAGGTCTTTTTATCAAAATATTCTAGAATTAGAGGAGTTTGAAGTTCTTAATGATAAACTTATTCAAGAAGTACCTTCAATTATAACATATGAAGACAATAGGAAATTGATGGAGCCTATTACTCTAGAAGAAGTTCATTTAGTTTTTTTCTCTTTTAATAAGGATAAATTCCTAGGTCTAGATGGGTTCTCTGCAACATTCTATCAACATAATTGGGATATAGTGAGAGATTCTTTTTTGGTGGTAGTGTAACAATCTAGGGTAAAACAATACATATCTTATAAAATAAACATGTCTTACCCTAATTCCAAAAAAAATGGATGCAGAATTGTTTGATTATTTTAGACCCATAAGCCTATGTAATATGGCATATAAGATTATCTTCAAAGTGATGATGAATCGGTTAAGACCAATGTTAGACAAAATTATTTCAAAAGAACGAGGAGGATTGTGAAAGGGATATACCAATTTTGGACGGGATCATAGTATCTCATGAAGTTATGCATTCAAAAACTTTAAGAAAAGAGAAAGCAATGATATTAAAACTTGATATGAGTAAAGCCTATGATAGGGTTAAATGAGATTTTTTTTTTGTAGTATTAAAAAAGTTTATATTTGGGAAGAAATGGGTTAGATGGATTAAAGCTTGTTCCTCTACAGTTTTATATTCAGTGTTCGTCAATGGATTAATAACATATCATTGAAAGCCAAGATAGGTTTTAGACAGAGAGATCCTCTATCACCATATTTGTTCATTATTATGGCAAAGGTTTTGGGTAGGAACTTGAAGAAGGCTAACAAAGATGGGCTTATAAGTGGACTTAAGGCTAGTAATAACATCAACAACATCACCCATCAACAATTTGTAGATGATATAACCCTTTTTGGGAGGGCAAGGATAAATGAGGCCAAAGCTTTGAATAACTTATTAAAGGAATACAAAAGAGCATCAAGGCAGAGTTAATAGGAAAAAATCTAAATTTACTTCTTAAACATCCCAACTAAAATCGAATTAGGGATATGTAGGTTACTTCAAATGGAGGAGGCAAATTTGCCAACTTATCTAGGGATGCCCTTATTTGAGGGGAGAACAAGGATAGAATTATGTAATCCAATTATAAGTAAAGTTCAGAATAAACTACCGACATGGAAAGGTAGATGGTTATCATTATCAAGAAGAGTGCAACTAATTAAATTAGTCTTATAAGCCATTCCAACATATTATATGTCCTTATATACTATGTCAAAATCGATAGAAAAACTTTTATTCGATTTTATGTGGTTATTTTTGTGGTCAGGATTACATGATAAAATAAAATTTCATTTGGTGAAATGGAGCAAGGTGTGTGATAGTAAAACTAGGGGAGGTCTCAGTTTAAGAGTTATTACGAATGCAAACTTAACTCTTAGGGAAAAAATATTTTGGAAGTACAAAGAGAGTCAAAGACAATAGGCAAGAATTCTTCTAAGTATGTTGATCCCAATTATCCAAGCTTAATATTTACTGCATTCTCTCTACCAAATGGTTTTATACTATGAAACAATTTTAAAAAATCAATTGATCTAGTGATTAAAGGTTTAATATGGGTGGTGGGAACTGGAGAAAATATTTCTATTTGGATGAATATTTGGTATGATAAAAAACCACTCAATCTAGATCCAATTTTGAGACCATGGATGAGATTAATTCAAGAAAAATATGGTGATAGGGTTTCAAACATTCTGTATAAGGATCAGGAAGGAAGATACAAATGGAAAGAAGAATATTTTACAAGTATACAAGACATTGATTCTAGGAGGTAGTTGAGTAGAAAGATAACAACAATGATTATTCTAAGGGGAGCCAAGGATAAGTTGATTTAGGAGTTGAATAGCTCAGGAGAATACACAACAAGAAGTGGATATAATATAAAGCACCAACAAAATAGGAATATTGCAAGAATATGCAAAGATATTTGGGATAGCCCAAACATTCCTAAAGTCAAAATGTTTGTTTGGCTATAAGGTCAGCAAAATTTTATCCTAGGATAACCTTATGAAAAGGTTTTTTCATGGCCCCTCACAATGTGTTCTTTGTAAAAAGGAGGAGAGTATAGACCATCTCTTGGGACACTGCTCAATAGTTTGAAAACTATGGCAATGGGCTCATAAAATGTTTGGTAAATGCATGGTGATGAATGGTAAAATTGAAGAATGGTTAAAGCAATAGTAGAGCACTTTTAAAAGTGAGGTTTTATAGAAAATTTGAGATATATCAAAAGTTACAATACTTTGGACTATATGGCTAGAAAGGAATAAAAGAATATTTAAAGGAAAGAAAAGCAATTTAGAGGTAATAAAAAGGAAGATTTGTTTAGCCATAGAGGAGTCTAAACCAACCCTATCAACTCACCCAATCCCTAATTTGGAAGAAGAGAGCCTTAATAGATGGAGTCAAGTCATCAAATGGAATTATGATGTTGGGTACAGGAGAAACAAAAAAGAATGCAAAGAATATAAAGTGGAAATCACTAGATGTGAAGTTGGTCAAATTGAATTTTTATGGAGCCTCTAAAGGAAATCTAGGACCAACAAGAGGAGGAAGAATAATTAGAAATAATAGAGGAGAGATTTTGTCTCGTTATGTTTCCAATAGTGGATTGGAGACAAATAATGAAGTTAAGCTTGGGCGGCTTTGGAAGGGTTAAAAATATGCAAACAAATGAAATGGAACAGAGTATTGATGGAAGGTGATTCAATTATAGTAATAATTGCAATTTTGAGGAAAGCAAAGGCTCCATGGAACATATAAGAGATAATTGTGAAAATTTAAAACCTTGCTATAGAGTTTGAAGAAATCGGGTTTACACATACGTTAAGGGAAGGAAACAAATATGCAAATAGGCTAGCCAATAGAGAGGTTTTAATTGAGGATTGCAAAGTTAAATTCTCTTCTCCATGGGTACAGGAAGTAGTAAGTTTAGTTGTAGTTGAAAAAAAAATGTTGATTGCCTAATTCAAATAATGATTAAGATTTACTTTAATATTTTCTATTTGTAATATATGCTTTATTTTATAACATTAATGTGCTTTCATATAAACTAGTGGCATTGGTGTGACATGCCCTCTGGTTCTACAATGCCTGAGGGATTCATACCGTGGCCTCCACCCTCCCAAGGGAGTTCTTTGACCAACGGGCGAAACCCTCCAACCTTAATAAAATATAAAATCAATAAAAATATATATTAATTGAAAAGACCTATTAATATTTTATAAAAAATATTAAAAAATTTCCTTCAAAAATATTTAAAATAATTAACAATAATAAAATAAAACAAGATCTGAGGTGTAAACCAATTGGTGCGGTGAAACCCTGTAAGGGGACGAACACCCAGGGTTCAAATCTTTGGCGTCGTCGAATTGAACGATTGTCCCTTTCCTAGTGCTTTCAGTGGTGTAAAAGGTTTAAAATGATTGTGACATGGTGGTTATAGGGGCATACTACATGAAGTACTATGTGGCAGCTTCTAGGGCGGACAATGCAGAATACTATGGTAGCCGTAAAATATGGACAGTGTGCTCGGATCATCATGGTGGCTACCAATTCCACCATGTAAAATAAAAAAATAAAAATAAAATAAAATATACAGGGATAAAGATATTACTCTTGTAATGTCATGAGTTAAGTGAAACCATACGATCTCAATAAATTTGCCAAAACAAGGTTACCAGCTCCATATAACCCATCTTCCTTAACTTTTCTTATATTAATATATAAATCAAATGATAACTACGAAAAATCTTAACATTCTTTAAGTGATGTACTTTTATTTGTTTCATCTCTCTTGTAATTCATGAATTATATAAATTAAGTTTTATTTTTTAAAATATTTATGTAAAATATAATTACATTATTTTTAATACTTATTTTTTTATTGAAAGTAAGTATTACATTACATAAAGTTGGGAGCAAGTGCGAGCTAGAAGCAAGTAGAAGGAAGTGTGAGCAAAAAGTAGAAAGCAAAGTACAATTAAGGAACAAGTGTCACTTCTCGTTTTAGATCTTAAGAGAAACTTTAAAGGATAAATGTGAAGAAAATCTAGGTCAAATGGAAAGAAAGTCATTTTTTAAAGCCATTACTAAAAATAAGGATGACCTGGTTGGAACTAAGGATGCCTTATCAGTGTGGATTGTTAGGAGGTGAAGTCAATATCTAGATATCCAATGTTCTTCAGTAGAGAGGTGCATGGTGGTGCAGCTTATGAAGAGGAAACAAATAGTTTTCTGGAGTCTTCCTTTTGGGAGAGGAAACACATAATTTTTTGGAGTCTTCCTTTGGAAGAGGAAACAAATAGTTTTTTAGACTCTTCCTTTGGAAGAGGAAATGAATAATTTTTGGAGTCTTCATTTTAGGAGAGGAAACAAACAGTTTATTTTTTCTATAAAATTGGAATGAACCCTTGCATGTAAATGTTGACTGAATGTAATTTAATTTGGGGAAATCAATAAAAATATCAAGTTGCCATTGCCCCATGGTTTTTCCTGCACATTGCAGGCTTTACACATAAAATCTATGTTATTGTTTTCCTGCATTATTGTTTTTTTTCTGCTTGCATAAAATTTTGCTATATTTTCTAACATCTGGTATTAGAGCCTAGGGTTTTGTGTGAGTGGGAGTTGCAACAATGATTGAAAGTGTAACCAAGTTTGAGATTGAAAATTTTGATGGTAGGAACTTTAGCCTATGGAAGATGAAGGTGGCAAATTTGTTGGTTCAAAATGACCAAACCCTAGCCTTGAAAGGCAAGCAACATGAAAGATGAGGAGTGGGCAACGCTGGACAGGAAGGTAGTTTCTACAATTCATCTATACCTATTAGACTCCGTCTTGTTCAATATTGTTGAAGAAAATACCGCGGAAGCCCTTTGGAAGAAGCTTGAAAAGTTTTATGAGATGAAATTTGCAACAAATAAGGTTTTTATGAAAAACAACTTTATAGCCTAAGGATGAAGGAGAGTTCATCTGTGGAAAATCACTTGAATGAGTTTAATACCCTTATCAATAAACTGATTTCATTTAATGCGAATATGGAGGATGAGGACATAGTTATCACTCTACTTTGTTCCCTCCCAAAAAATTGGGATCATTTAGTGATGACCATCAACAATTCATCAGGAATTCTAAAATTTGATGATGTGGTAGCTGCTTTGTTTGCAGAAGAGTTGAGGAAAAAAATGTCTCTAGAACCCTCAACCAATGAAGTCTTAGCTATGAGAGGTCGATCTTTCAAGAGGAGTCAACAAGGTAGATCACAGTCCAAATCTAAGTCTAAAGAACACAAGATGAAAGGGAAGTGCTGGTATTGTAGGAAGCCAAGGCACTCAAAGAAGGATTGTTGGCAACTAAAAAAGGAAAACAATGGTGAAAAGCAATTTCAGCCATCAGTTGAGGCCAATGCAGTAAACTTTGGAGAGACGGCAACATGTGAGGCTTTCTGTATCAGCAACAACAGATCTGTTTTATCTACTTGGGTTTTGGACTCGGGTGCATCTTTCCACATGTCTCCTCACAGAGACTGGTTTGACAAATATCAACCATATAGTGATGGTAAGGTCTACTTGGGTGATGATCACCCTTTAGAAATTAAGGGAAGAGGGGACATAAATATCAGGTTGGATGATGGTAGAGAAAGGATGTTATGTGATGTATAACATGTCCCATATTTATGGAAGAATTTGCTTTCAATCAAGATGATGGATAAACTAGGGTATTTTGTCACTTTCGGTAACAAATATTGCAATATTACTAGAGGAGCTATTGTAGTAGCAAATGGAGAATCTTATGGGACCCTATATCGTTTATGCAGTGATATGGTGACAAGCCATGCAACAACAACAACATCTGTTCAAGATGCAGTAATGCCATGACATCAACGCCTAGGCCATATGAGTGAAAAATGTTTGAAAATTTTATATGATAGAGGTATGCTTTTGTAGACATCGAAAACACATCATGTCGAGGCAACTACTCATATGGGACATGATAAAAGACCATACAGAAGACCTTTGGATAGATCCAAGGTATAACAATGGTTTTTACCACTTATTTAGGGCATCTTTGCCTAGTCAGTGCTAGTCGCTACTGACACCCACAATTAGCAGTGCTCATCGCGCATGTCATCTACGGTCAGCACTCAGAATCAATTGGCCTTCATCTGACCCAAAAGTTGGTTGCAATGACCAATTAGTTGTAGATTGGATCAGTTTGAGTGAGGAGGGTTCTGGATCCTTCCATCCAACTGGCTCAACTGCCCAATCTTGATCTTGGCTTCATGAGGAAGCCACCCCTAGCCCTGGGCCAATGCTATAAGATCCCCATCCGAATTGGGGATAAGCCTGGACAAAGTGTGATAAATTGAGTAGTGAAGCCATATCGAATTGCATACTCACTTGCATACATTGAGAGGGACACTTTTGCTACCCAATTGGAGATCAAATCGCTATGGAAGCCCTAGGAGCCTAGGAGAGCCAAGAAATGCAAATCCATGCAATCAATGCACAATTCGGACAATTCAACCGCCAAACCTGTTAGAGGACACATAGGTGACCCTTGACCATCAATTTGGCAAGGAGGATCGGAGAGGAAGCCCTAATTCTAAGGGCAAGTTTACTCAGAGCTTAGCCACGACTATCAGCCACGATCAACAGTGTTGACCCCACATCAGACCCGCGGTGAGAAAACGGCTATAGATCCCCTTGTATTATTTTTTGCATATTAATTGATTAGATCGTATTATGCTTAGTATAGGTTTAATTGATATTTTAGAGACATATGACCGGTGGAATTAAGCATTAAAAGTAGATTTACCTTCATTAAGTCAATTTGGTAATTAGTGCAATTGTGGGTTATTTCATGCGTTCATGTTTTCTATTTGATAAACTAACCCAATAGATAGATAGTATTTGCTTTCTTATACATGTTTGATGACAACATTTCATGATTAATATAGGTTTATCATGTTTTATCTGTTTTCTTGATTACATGCTTGTTATGACATCTTCTTGTGAAATATCCTTTTAAAGCCTCATCAAGAGAGGCCTCCTTTGTTTTTAATGTTTCTTGTTGTTTCTTGAATGCAGGATTAACAGGATCGTGCCATTCAACGCAGAAAATGCCTCTAAGCATGGAGAAGAAGGTCATCGACACCTTGGAGCAGTTTGTGACTATTTAGAGAGCCTAAGTATTGTGCCTACCCCATTGGGGCTTTCGAATTGTATCAACATTTGGGTGACCCTAAGAGGGGTATGATTGTAACCGAGATTCATTTCCAATATTAATAGAAGAAACATCCATTTTATTGTTATATGCAATCTTGTCTATCATTTCATGCTTTGATGTTGATTCCAATTGATGTATTAGTTAGGTGCATGCTTTTTGGATAGGTTAGAAGGCGATCATGGTGGAACTCCTCAAATTTTGCCATGTTTTACTGATTGTGGTTCGATTTTTCATGACAAGTGCTCACCACGGTTGACATTTATGGTCAAAAATTTGGCCCGCGACTAATAGTCATGGTCTATAGTGGCAACTGCACATCAGAGTCGTGGTTAGCAGTTGACACAACAGACAGTAGGGAGATAAAGTAGTATCAGATGAGGACTTGAGGTAGGTCCTATTCTCAACTTTTGTCTCTGTTTTTACTGCCTGTGTTTTTCCAGAATGCGTAAAATGAAATTTAATTAGGACACCTTAAAGAAAAAAGGAAAATGAATTAGGTCCTAGGATTTCATTTTGTTACGCTTTAGCTAGGCACTTCTAGGAACATCGGACCTCTGAGTGCAGTCCGCCCTAGACTCTAGTGTGCTAGAATATTTCATGTGGTGGTTTTGCATGCTTGAGGCCTAATCAAAGGCCATTTATCATCGTAACTTGCATTGTCAAAAGGTCATGTAGGATGTAGCATGCATACTTCTTGGATATAAAACATTCTTTTTATGCATATCATGTAGGAAATGATCATGTGAGTGTTGTATTATGCATATTTCCTTTTATGCAATCTAAAAAGAACCACACACACCACGTTCCAAAGTAAACTCTAGTGAGTTGGAAGTCACATCCAACCACTAGTAGGGTTTCAACGACGATGGAGGTGATTTCCATCCGTTGGCCCAACTCCCACATACCCTATGTTCTAGACCAATACCGGATCCAAGAACCTTTCATAGCCTAGAAAATTTGCATATACTCCTCTTTAGAGGGTATGACGCTGACTGGGTGAAAATGGGTGAGGATCTGGGAGGACCTATGCTCCCTAACCGTGTGTGGGCTTCATTACCACACATTATAGGTTGGATTACGCGACTTGGAGTTCATAGCCAAGTTGTCGAGCTGCGAGTATATAGGTGAAAGCCAATTAAACTGAGATTATCATCCAAAAAGCTTTTAAACATGATAAGAGTTTCTAATACTGATACAACAAACCATAAAACAACATCAAACAGTTTAAGGCTCACATTTAAAATTAAATTTGAGATAATCACCATTGTATACCTTGTTTGCATAATAAAAGATAAATCTAGACACTAGGTACACCATGGTGGAGACACAAGAAGGTCAAAAAAGGCTTAATCCTGATGCCAATGACCAAGCCCCACCAAATTCACAACAAAATGTGTCGAACCCTCACCCACATGCACTTCTTGAACATTGTTTGACGAGAATCAGAGGAGACAATTCGATACAAGGGGAGACCATTGAGTGTACCCTCGATAAAGGAGCTTTTGTACACTCTTCTAGACATAGGATAGATCACGGAGTCCCTCAGCATGAGGGTGCTCCACTCGAAGGTCATTATCGATATCACAGCGCACGTGCATCCACGGGATCGGTCGATGAGTATGTAATCTAGGGGGCCAAGTTGGTACCCCTACGTACTAGGTCTATAGGAGGTTCCATGCCTCCAAATTCATAGTATAGAAGAGATCAAGATCCGCCCATTCAGGGGCATGCAGACAGGCCCGCTTCTGAGCATACTTCTGTTCACACTCCCACACATAGTGAACCTCACAAGATCACTATTGACATATCCAAGGTGGGAGCCAATGGTATGCCACCGCATGAGCCGTGGTGATCCAAATAGTTGGATGGTTTAGGTAGCATCCTCGAGCAGTTAGGCTACAAGACTTTAGCTCCGCCCACTCGTGCTCCAAGTGAGAGTAGCTTGAGCACTATTAGTACTACCAGGGAACATGGGGAGGCTTCCAAGCACTCTCATGGTTCGCATCCACCATCCATGCATGGTGGCACACAACACAGGACTCAACATGACACCAATGTCATCTTCACGGACAAAGGCAAAAGTGTAGTGAATTCGTCAAATGGGTACAGAATCCATAAGGTCGCTCACATGAAGCACACATACTAGAGGCATATTACGATTGATCACATTGATAAATCTCATAGATTGGTATTCGAGTAGAGATGACAAATCCTCCAAGATCAATTGGAAGATGCTTGTGAAGAGAGGCAGTGCATTGAATATGAGAATATTCAAGCACAAAGGCTCATTAGACAAAGATTATATGAGCAACGTATGTGTGAAGAACACATCCTTACCCAAAAGGAGCATGTAGAACAAGAGGATAGGCTAGCCAAGGCTGGTTTATTCACTCATGCTGAGCACAGAGAGCACATTCATAAGAGGGTTTTTTCACAAACCGACGTGCATCAGGAGTGTAGAGACGCTCACACTCATATCAATGCCCAACAAAGATAATGACCACCATCGTTCGAAGATAAAAGGTAAATATAATATGAGGAAGAAGAGGGAGATGGAGCCAATCAAGGATATCTTGAAAGCTCCCAAGTTGAAGAGGAGGAAGAGCAACGTCCTCCACCTCAACAGAGGAAGAATGTACCTTCGATATTGCCCCCACATCAGTTTAGGGAGGAGGACTCTCTGTCCTCGTAGGCCTATAAGGCCTTGGCAAATAAAGTGAAAGCAATCAAGAGGCAAGGCACAAATTTCCAAAAGTCGACATTGAGCAAGATTCATAACGAGCCTTTGGAACCCTCGGTGCCTATTCTAGCATATCCTAAGCATTTTGACATGCCCAGGTTAGATAAATTCAAAGGTGATGAAGATGTGCAAGAGCATGTCACAATATTTTTGGACATATGCTTCTATATTACAAGCAATGATGCCTTGCTTTTGCATACATTCATCACAACCCTCTTAGGCCCAACTCAAGAGTGGTTTAATCAGCTAAAGAAGCATAGTATCACCAGTTTTGAGCAACTAGCTGACGCCTTTCTTAAACGCTTTTCTTTTGGTGTCAAGAAGTAAGCTAACCTTTTTGATCTGGCTGCACTAGCTCAGCATGATGATGAGCCAATCCTAGAATATGGAAAGAGGTGGAAGAGATTAATGGTAAAGTTGCCATTCCCCATTCCTGCTACATAACTGACTCAGATGTTCATGAAGAGTTGTGCAAAGCACATATCGTTATTATTGTAACTATAATAGTACCAGACATTTGAGGAAGTTTTGGCATAAGATAAAGTAATTAAGGATATCAAGTTGCAAGAAGGCAACTTGAAGCTCAAAAACAGGAAGGAGGGACATAAGAAGAGCTCCATGAAACATCAGGGCAAGTAGGCCCACGTCAATCAAGTGATGTTAAACCTCCAAAGAGAGGATAAGGGGTAACAAAAGCAGAACTATCAGGCCCAACCTCCTCCTATGTAATATGAGTAGCACAAGAATAATTACAAGGGAAAAAATAAGGAACAATGCCTACCTCACCAATTCACGCCTTTGACAGAATCATTGACATCGATATTCCATAAATTGTGCAAGGCTAAGGCAATTAGGTTACCCAAAATTAAACTAATCGATCCTAACCAACCCAAGCTGAATGGGTATCAGGATGATCTATTTTACATCTTCCATCACATGAAGGGCCATGACATCGAAGTATGTTGGGCCTTCAAACATATAGTGCAAATATGATCGATAAAGGTGAGCTTATAGTGCCAAATAATCCACTGGAACTTGACAACAAAAACATAGGGATTTATAAGAATCCATTGCCAAACCATGAGGCATCACGCAACAACGTTGGCCAGGTCAACCAAGTGCGCATCGAACAACCTACCCAGGGATTCGTAGGCATGGTTAATGTTGTTACCAAACATGGGAGATATGAGCAGATAAATCAACCTCGTGCTCCCATCAGGATACAAGCTACACTAAATCAACGATCAGTTCAGAATATTCCAGGTCCACCAACCAGACCGATGGTGACCATACAAAGTAGGTTGGTTCAAAGCCTGCAGACAACTCTTGGGAAGTTGTCTATTTATGAGCTGATACAACAGTCCCCCAGGCACATGGATACACTTATAAAAATTTTGAGGTCCATCGAGGTAGAGTCCTAGGATGCTCAAGCATTCAAAAATTTTGTGGGACACGTACAATAGTGCTAGGAACCTATGATCCAATTCTACGATCATGAAATCATGATAGTTTCTACAGATACGACTGACCTACCGTTACATATCATCGCGTGTGTTAATCACATGTCATTCAAGAGGGTCTTGATCGACACTGGTTCATCGATCAATATTATAACGACCAAGGTGTTAAGTTCTTTAAAGCTGCCTAAGTCATATATTGTACCCACAACATTCACATTAAGAGTGTTTAACGATGCATTATGCTCAACGGTTGGCACAATCGTCCTACCTATTTAGGTGGGCCTAAAGACCATCCCCGTGATGTGTCACGTGATCGAAGGCACCATGCAATATAACATCCTTCTTGGGAGACCTTGGATTCAAGAAATGCATTGCGTTCCCTCTATACTACATCAATGTGTAAAATACATTTATGAGGGACAGGTTCATGTGGTGTCGTCAGATGAAGAGCCCTTCAAATTCATGAACCTAACTGATTTGCCAGGGGGTTCATACTCCCATCAACACACCTAGACGTCCGACCGACGTCGCCAGTTAAGAATCTAGGAGACAAACAAAAAGTGCATGCTCAACCATTGACATGTGTATCACATAGATCTAAGCACACTATAGCAACTTCGTTGAAACCGACTGCATCAGTATTGCTTCAGGTTGAAAGGAAGCTAAAGGTGAAAATGAACGAAAATGAAAATAAGCATGTGCCCGAACCAGTCACCAATGAGGCTCCCACTCCCATGGAAGTGGAAGAAGCCCAGGACAAAGCCGAGGAGGTACCCCAACCTGCCTCACCTGCATCGTCAATAGGGTCATCCGCATCGCGGGTGACTATTCATCTATCCAAAATAGGGTTAGGTGAATATAATATGCAGAATGCCAACACAGGTTTAGGTCAAGGCTATTATAGAGATGCATCCTCCCTCAAATATTAAAGAATTACAAAGTCTACAAGGAAAAGTAGCATCCATAAAGTGATTTATTGCTCAATTATTGGATAACTGTCGACCCATGAATCGATTGCTACATAAGGGGGTTCCATTCAACTAGGACGAGGACTGTCGAGTAGCCTTTTCTAAAATTAAGCAATACCTGGCGATGCCGCCAATGCTAGCTCCACCAAGGCCAGATGTGCCATTTTTGCTATATATATTGGCAATCGACTTTGCATTAGGGATCATGTTAGCCCAAAAGAACGTGCAAGGCAAAGTGCAAGCCATATATTATATTAGCCGAACTTGGGTGAGTTATGAGCTAGGATATGCATATGTGGAGAAGTTGAGTTTAGCAGTAGTGTTCGCTACAAAGAAATTGTGGCACTATATGCTAAGTCATACGACATATGTAATATCAAAACAAAATCCTTTGTAGTATATGATGAGCAAGACATATCATAATACACATACTGTAAAGTGGATCATGCTATTGACAAAATTTGACTTGGAATTCATAAGCCAAAAGTCCATTAAGGGATAAGTCATAGCTGATCACTGGGTGAGGCACCATTGTCAAACAATAGGCCTCTGACCATCGAGCTTTCGGATGATGCGGTCTTCATCGTATCCGAAGCTCCCAAACCTAAAGAATAAGAAAATAATGCTAATATGACCTATTCTTCAACATTTCAAAGTGCGAGCAAGGGGGTGGCACAGGAATAGTGTTGGTCATGTTGCAAGGAGCTCCAATGCCCTTGTCATTCAAATTAGATTTTCCTTGCACCAACAACAATGTTGAATACGAAGCCCTACTGCTGGGCCTCCACATAGCTATTTTTGTGAACATTAAAATATTAAACATCTTTGGCGAATCCTTGCTCATAGTCAACCAAGTTAAGGGGCTCTTTCAATGTCGATGTCTCGTGTTAAAAGCTTATAAAGATCTTGTTGTTACATATTTGGTTAAGTTGGAATGGTATGACATCGAGGCAATCCCTCATTCGTCAAATAGGTTTGCAGACACCATGGCGTCTTTGGGATCCTTAATCCCTCAAAGTTCATCTACCTATTTTACTACCATTCATGTTAAAATGCTCTTGCATCCTGCGGTAAAGCATGAAGCCTTTGATAATAAAGAGTCAATCAACATGATTAGCGTGGAACCAAAATCCGAATGGTTCTGCAGAGCTGAATACTTTCTAAAGAAGGCACCCTAGGGGTCATTAACCTCTTAGAGTCTGACGAGGAGTGGTACTACCATTCATCTCAAGGTTGTTTTCCAGTCTGCATTTGCACATGTAAATACGCAGGGGGAGCAAGTCGTCCTGGCAGTCGAAGCTGAGGCTTACCAGAGATGGATGTCGCAAATCCAAGACTTCTCAAAATTTGGTTTGATCCCAGAGGAATTATTGCGTGCCAAAAAACACACATTCAAGTAGAAAGCGACCAAATATGTCTTTCTAGAAGACATTTTGTATCGATGAGGCTACGATGGAGTTCTCATTTGTTGTCTAGAGCCCCAAGAGGCATCTTGGGCGATTTCAGAAGCTCATGATGGTACGTGCAGTGGCCATTTCAATGCATGGCCATCGTCAAGCACATCCTTCGAATGGGTTACTATTGGCCCACTATGGAGAAGGATTGCAATGTGTATGTCAAGAAATGCATTAAATATCAGCATCATGCTAATATTACGCACTTGCCATCGTAGGCCTTACAGCCCATCCAAGTGGCTTGGCCATTTGCTCAATGGGGATTAGATCTTATCGATAAGATCTCTCCTCCATCATCGAGTCAACATACATTTATTATCATGGCTACTGAATATTTTACAAAGTGGGTGGAAGCAATACCCTTAACAAGAATGACTAGAGCTCGCATAACAGAGTTTATACTCGAGCATATCATGTCATTTTGGGATTCCATATAAGATAGTTTCGGATAATGGAACATAATTTAAGAACAAAACTATGAGATATTTGACGTCTAAGTATAGAATCAAACATAGTTTTGCGACTCCATACTATCCATAGGCAAATGGGCAAGCTGAGACCTCAAATAAGATAATGGTTTCCATCTTGAAAAAGACGATACAAGAACACCACAAAGATTGGCATATCCAACTGCCCCTTGCATTATGGGCTTACAGGACTAGCATTCGGACGCCCACTAGGGCAATGTTATTTTCACTAGTATATGGCATTGAGGCCATTATGCCCTTAGAGTTGGAAATTCCAACGTTGTGCATCACATTGAAAGAGTTCATTGATGACGACATCGTGCGAAAGCTCACCTGGATCAATTGACGTTGCTTTATGAAAATTGCATGAATGCCCTGGAGCATCTTCGTGTTTATCAGGAGTGATTAAAACAAGCTTATAATAACAAAGTCCATCAAAGAGACTTTGAAGTTAGGGATCTTGTGCTGAAAGAGAACCAACATAACTCTAATTTGCTGCCTGATATGCAAGACAAATTCACGGCTAATTGGCTAGGATCTTATATCATATCTAAAAAGATTGGTCTAGGTACCTATCACCTAACGTCGCTAGGGGGTGTTGAAGAGCCTGAACCTCTCAACATCATCCATATTAAGGTGTTTTATGCTTGAGAGCATAGCAAAAGATACCAAGGGTTCTAAAAATTGCTTGGTCATGTCATTTAAAGGTCTCGAGGGTTGCTTAAAACTGCTCGGTCAATCCCAAAAGGCTTTGAGGGTTTGCTTAAAACCGCTCGGTCATCCCAAAAGGCTCCAAGGATTCCTAATAATCGCTTGGTCATCCCTAGAAGCTCCAAAGGTGTTCATAATCCCTTTGGTCAACCCAAAAGCCCCAAGGGTTTTCTGAAAAATCGCTTGGTCAATTTAAAGGCTCCAAGGCATTTTTTAGCTCTTTGGTCAATCCAAAAAGGCTCCAAGGGTTCTTAAAACCACTTGGTCAATCCTAAAGGTTCCAAAGGCATGTACTCACTGTTTGGTCAAATATAAAGGCTCAAAATCCATAAAAAATAAAAAAGCAATAAAATACAAAAAAATAATTGGTAAAGCATAAAATCTAAAAACATTTGCATTTGCTTTATGCATTTTCATTTACACATGCATTCACTTCATTGCATTGCATGTAGGCATTCGTCATCTGTTGCATTCCATAGTGGAATGAATTGTGTTCGTCAGTATTACAAACAATGCCACGTTGTATTTCAATCATGCACCTATGCATTTATCAAAATCCATCATTCATGTGAGTAATTGTGTTTTTCAACACAAACCATAATGTTGCTATGAAGAATATACGAGGGGTTTCCAATCATTCAACCATACCTAGGGGTCTTCTCAAGAGTTGATAGAAAGATTGCTTTACTTTTGTAGGTGAGGTCTAGTTAGTATATCCCTTAGCATATCAAAATTCTATCACTAATCAAAAAATTAAACAATCCTAATAAGGAGTAGGGGATGATGAAATCCACAAAGCAGGACCAGGTATCATGAGGTGAAAAGGGTTATTCTTGTTTATCCCCCTGTGCAGACGATATGGGAAATGTTGGCAATTGGCAAAAGGACAAGTTTATTGCCTACCCAGAATCCCTTGCTTACGATAAAATGAGCAATATCCTAGAATGATATCCCACATCAATTGTCAATATTGATACCCCCTATCGATATCATAGATCAACATCCTATATTGATATCCCATATTGATATCATAGATCGATATCCCAGAAATAGTTCCCCAAAGTAAAATTCCCAAAGGAAGTTTTTGAAGCAAATTATCAAATGTAAAATTCTAAAAAGTCAAGTCAAATGAAGACAAATTGTACAAAGGACAAAAAATTAGTATCAAATCCCTTGTTCAAGAAAAATAAAAGAAAGTACAAAATAAATAGTGATTATTGTCACTAAAGTACAAAAATAAACAATGATTTTTATCACTTTATATGAGAAAGTATCCCAAAAAATTGAAGAAAATAAGGGAGTGAACTTGAATCCATGGAATTTCCAGCACTAACGTACCTTATGCATGACGATATTTTTGATGCATTAGCACCTCGCTTATGTACAGACCAATGTTTGAATGTGGAAGAGCTAGCTTCAGGTGTCCTGTATCACCTAAGGGTCTAGTCCAACTAAAATCTAAACCTAGGATTGGATAAGCATTTGTGGACCCCTAATATTAGTAATGGGCTGAAAGAATCCTGCCTGAAATCAAGGTATGCTTATGCCTTATATTAATTTATTCATGTGCACACATAGGGATAATGAACAGTTAGGGCCTATCCTAGCAAAATCCTTATGTTTTAGAAGTTTAGTATGGTTAGTATACAACTTTTGATAAGTCAACTAGGGTGTTTGAGTCTCATGGAAAACCTTAAAAATTCCTCTAATAACAACAAATACCAAAGATCACAAACCATAAAAAATAAAAGTCATTCAATCATCAAATTGCAAAGTATTGAATCCGTGATACATCATTACATTGAGAACACAATTTTTAAGATATAGGATAGATACCGGATGGATATCAGAAACGATATTTAGACGACCACTGACTATATTGTGCATATCTTTCAAATTGCAAAAAGGAATATAGAGTGACATATTATATCATTTGCATCATACTGCTTCATATCATTACATTTCATATATGAGTGATTATTTGATTAAATTCTTGTAATGAGGATTTTTAATTACATTCATAATTTTTACACATTCTGTGGTGTCGTCCATTCGATGGTTAAAACATGTATCACATTCATTCCTTGTGTTTTAAGTGATTAAAACATACATTTTCATTTACATTAGATGACCATCATGTAAATAAAAGCATTACATACATTACCCCAACATATCGCGACATCGTCATAAATTAAATGTATACAATAAAAAAAATTAAATATGCATTTAAAAGTATACATCGCATCCATATGCATCCATCATAAATATCACATCTAAGCATCTAGATCACTGCATATCATCATCATCATAAATTAAATAGCTCTCTAGTGCATGTCATCCATACATCACATCATATAAACATAGCATCAATATGAACATCTGCATCCATGTGCATAACATAAAAATAAAATAAAAATATACAAGTACACATAATGAGCCAAAATGATCAATCTCATATATATATGTGTGTGTCCAAAAGGAGTAAATAGAGGTACATCAAAATGCCCACAGGCTACAACTATGTAGGTCCTTGACCTTACACTCAAAAATAGTACAACAAAGTATCTCTAAGATCTATACTAAGGGCCTGCACCCCCAGCCTGTGAGTCACTGCCATCAGCACCCTCTATAGTAAGTCCATCGACTGGACGATCGAGAGGTCCCCTCCCGTGCCACTGAATGTCAGTCTACCATATGTTGTAATCAAGAGTAGTACCTGCATCCCTCTAGCCCAACTCCTAGAAATCATCATCCTCCTCTCCCAGAGGAGTAACCTGAGGCCATGTGAGGTCCCTCTCCAGGACCAGGCATCTATACATAGAAGGCATGTTCGAGACATCCTACCAAATCCTGAACTATCACAGGACACAAGAAAAGTAGTGGTACTCATGCCACTCGACCTTGCGATCGACGATCCATCTGTTCCTACGTGCCCGATGTAGGTATCTAGCTACCTCTGTCCATGCTGGGCAGTCCATGTAAGGGCACCACTCGATGTCCCCAGAGTGAAGCTGGGTGAAATGATCAATGTAGTGCATCAAGTCTCCTACATGAGACCTGCTCCTAAATCCCTCTTGCTCCTAGGGCATCAAGCATTATAACATTGACAAGCATCTGCAATGGTGGTAATATCTAAGGACAACTCCATAGGGTTCTTTATCTAGATGTGCTACCAGCCCCATATCTGCAACAAGAGGCTGCAACCAATACCCAATCTGCTTCGATGAATGATTTGATATAACTCATGATACAACTGTGCCAGTAGAGTGCTCCCCCAGGACATAATAACTGGCTCCTCTGTCAAGCTTGCCATGACAAGTCGAACGTAAGCTAAGAGGTTCCAAGGAAACCTCACACCTGAAGAATCAGGTAGGGCTATTCAAACAATCAGGTGCATGAATAAAGCCTCCCGACGTAAGAAGATGTTGGCCTCATACCACTCTCCAACATGGATGCCGCCATGGTCAATGCGGTCGTGTACCTCCATGCTTCGATATCTAAAGACAACATAAAAAACAACTCTCCTCGCTATAAATGGGGAGACGGTGATAGGCTCACCATCGATATGTAGTCAGAATATGCAGTACATATCCTCTAATGTGACCATCATTTGACCTGTGGTTAGGTGAAACGTGTTGGTCAGCACGTCCCAACGATGGGCTAAAGTAGTCAAATAGGTCTGGTCTACCCAGATGGGAGGGAGATCCAGGATGTATCCAAATCCAATAGCGGTAAACCACTCCCACTCAGCATCAGTCAATAGGGAGCATAGAGTACAAATGAGATTGGTCTCCCTCGCCCTATTAGTCAAAGACTGAATAAAAGAAATAAAAAAGAAAGCAAAAAAATAATTAAAATCACTCTAAAATCGATAATTTTTTTTATAAAATCTCCTAAAAATGCAATAATATGCACACATATGAGCAAAATTTTCAAAGAACATTAAAGGAGTGCTTCAAAGCAACAAAAAGTGGCATTAATTGCCCATCAAAACTCAAAAAACACAAAAAAAATTGAAATTTTTTTCTAAGTTTGGGCGTCGAGTGTCGGAACCGCGACCGGTCCAACGATCAAAAATTCAACCGTTGGGATTTGAACCTCGTAATGTATGAAAACCATGGTCCCAAATATGCCAATTGGGGACTGCGACTGCCACCCGTAGCTAGCGAGCAAAACCCTAAATGGGTTCGCTCCTGTCGAAAAGCACTTCGAAAACCAAAATTAAACCCCCCAGCTAACTAACCTATGCTAAATCCTAATCTATCGGTGAGGTTCATTGCCTATGATTTAGTGTGGTACAATTATCGATTAATTAATCATGTTAATTTTAAACTCGATAATCACAAGCAAGGGCTCGGTTTATGAATTACCTTTGAGCCCTTGGCTCTCCCGCTGGTCGATGCTTCTGCTGGGTCAGCCATAGGTGTGAAGTCTAGGTAATCCTGTATGGTTTTAGCAGCATTTCGGGTTATGTTTTAAGGTTGTACCTCTAGAGCTCTCAGGTTAGCTGTTGAAGTTAGGTGAAAATGACCAATTTTCAAAGAGAAGGCCCTTTTATAATTTTTCCCATTTAGGTCAGGCCGCGGCTGACCCCGTGGTCCCCGAGTTAGGGTTTTTCGACTACATGTCCTAGCTGCAGTGAGCAAAATTACCCATAGTTAAGAGCCACGGTTAGAAAATTACATATAATATCCTTAATTTACCTTGAGGAAAGCTGCTAACTGACAATTTAAACACTCCAAATAAGTGAACCAAGCACAATGACACCATAAAATGTCATCATAAGGCAAAAATAAAATAACTGGCTAAGATTATAAAGTATATTCAACCGAGGTCATCGCCATGGAAATCCTTTCTTTGAGCGCTGCACCTCCTAGCCAATAAAACATTCAATTTAAAATTCATCAAAATAAACAAAAAAATCAAAAAAATCAAAAGCCAAATGCACCTCGTATTCCATTATTTACCCTATACACTTGGCGGTTGCAACGATTTATGATCCATGCAATCCGACAAGATGAGTAAATTACCATAAGGACATTTGGGGCAAATTCATCATTGTAGAATTGCTATGCTTCATTTTAATCCCTAATAAGGCCTACACAGTTGGACTGCTCCATGGGAATGAGATATTCATCACAATTATCCTATGATATTTTTAGCATATCATCGATAATATGATTCAACCTATGCCTAATCGGGATTGCTTTTATTTCGATTCCCTAAGAAGGCCTTCACGACTGGACCGCTCCATGGGATAGAGATAGGCAATTACTATTAACAGTTGCAATCATAACTGATTAGGCCTTGCCAAGTATTCAAATGCCAAATCCTAATTTGTTCAAATATCATTCATAGTGGTCAAGAGACCTCGTCGCTTCATTCATTGCCATTACCCTCATCGACTCATCGCTTGAGGGGGTAGTCATAATATCAAATCATAATCAAAGTCAACAAAAGATCCCTTGATCGTAGATCCCTAGATATTTTCAAAATTATGTTGGTATTACGAATCATTATCAAAAGCTATCATAAGCTTACCCTTTTTCTTGGGGCAAATAACATATATGATAGTTTGTTTGTATCTCGTTTCCTTTTGGTTATATAGGCCTAACTCCTATTGTGGCACCAAAGCTACCCAAATGCCTGATGACGAGTGAAAACCCTTTCAAATTAAGCCTCCAATGAGTTGGAAGCAATGATTCTAGGATGCACATCCTTTTGTTGGACTTAGGGCATCTAATATTGATTAGACAAATGATCATCATGCAACCTACGATATCATTTTAGGAGATCTAGTTTTGCACAGCGTTGTTCGATATCACAACAAATCTCAAAAGGGGCATTTGTAGACACCTAAAACACATCATGTCAAGGTGACTACTCATATGGGACATGCTAGAAGACCATATGGAAGACCTTTGGACATATCCAAGGTATAGCAGTGTTTTTTACCACTTATTTGGGGTATCTTTGCCTAGTCAGTTCTAGCCATTGCTGACACCCATGGTTAGAAGTGCTCACCGTGCATGTCAACCGTGATCAAAACTCAGAATTAGTTGGCCTTCATCTGAACCAAAAGTTGGTTGTAATGGCAAATTAGTTGTAGATTGGAGCGGTTTGAGCGATGAAGGTTATGGATCCTTCCATCCAACTGTCTCAATTGCTCAATATTGATCTTGGCTTCATGAGGAAGCCATCCCTAGCCCTGGGCCAATGCTATAAGATCCCCCTTCGAATTGGGGATAAGCCTGAATGAAGTGTGATCAATTGAGAAGCGAAGCCTTGTCAAATTGCATACTCACTTGCATACATTGAGAGGGACACTTTTGATACCCAATTGGAGATTGAATCGCTATGGAAGCCCTAGGAGCCTAGGAGAGCCAAGAAACGTAAATCCATGCAATCGGTGCACAATTCAGACAATTCAATCACCAAACCTATTAGAGGACACAAAGACGACCCTTGACCATCAATTTGGCAAGGAGGATTGGAGAGGAAGCCCTAATTCTGAGGGTAAGTTTACTCAGAGCTCAATTGCAATCAACAGTGCTGACAACACATCAGACCCGCGGTGAGCAAATGGCTACAAATCCCCTTGTATTATTTTTTGCATATTAATTGTGCAGATCATATTATGCTTAGTATAGGTTTGATTGATATTTTAGAGACATATGACTGGTGGAATTCAACATTAAAAGCAGATTTACCTTCATTATGTCAATTTGGTAATTAGTGCAATTGTGGGTTATTTCATGCATTCATGTTTTCTATTTGATAAACTAACCCAATAGATAGATAGTATTTGCTTTCTTATACATGTTTGATGACAAAATTTCATGATTAATATAGGTTTATCACATTTTATCTATTTTCTTGATTACATGCTTGTTATGACATCTTCTTGTGAAATATCCTTTTAAAGCCTCATCAAGAGAGGTCTCCTTTGTTTTTAATGTTTCTTGTTGTTTCTTGAATGCAGGATTAACAGGATCATGCCATTCAACGTAGAAAATGCCTCTAAGCATGGAGAAGAAGGTCATCGACACCTTGGAGCAGTTTGTGACTATTTAGAGAGCCTGAGTATTGTGCCTACCCCATTGGGGCTTTTGAATTGTATCAATTGTATCAACATTTGGGTGACCCTAAGAGGGGCATGATTGTAACCGAGATTCGTTTACAATATTAATAGAAGAAACATCCATTTTATTATTATATGCAATATTATCTATAGTTTCATGCTTTGATGTTGATTCCAATTGATGTATTAGTCAGGTTCATGCTTTTTGGATAGGTCGGCTTTCTAGGATTAAGTCTTGCAATTTAGAATTTTTTGAGCACTATATTTTTGGTAAACAAAATAGGGTTCAGTTTACTGCAAGCCCTAGTAAGAGTTCTGATTTTCTTCAACTTATACATTCAGATATATTTGGAGTAGTCCCCACTCAGTCCTTAAGTGGTGCCATCTATTTTTTGATTTTTATAGATGATTATTCTAGGAGAGTGTGGGTTTATTTTCTAAAGAATTCGGAAGCTTTGCAAAAATTTAAAGAGTTCAAAGCTCGAGTAGAGAAAAGTTTGGGCAAGCTTGTTTTATGTCTTAGGTCAGATAATGGGGGTGAATATTACTCCAAGGGATTTGATAAATTTTGTACATAGGAAGAAATTAAGAACCAAAATACTGTACCATATACTCCAAAACAAAATGGTGTGGCTGAGCGGATGAATCGCACAATCATGAAACGTGCAAGAAGCATGCTCAGTGCATCCATGTTGGATAAGAGGTTTTGGAAAGAGGCTACTAATACAACTGTTTACCTCATTAACAGGTCACCTACAGCTACGTTGGATGGACAAATTCCAGAGGAGGTTTGGTGTGGTGAGCCATTTGATTACTCTCATTTGTGTACCTTTGGTTGTGATGTATTTGCCCGTGTACCTAAAGAAAAAGGTCCATACTTGACCCAAAGTCAAGCAAATATGTTTTTCTCAACTATGGAGATGTAGTAAAGGGATATAGACTATGGGATCCTATTGCCCACAAGGTAATTATTAGTTGATATGTTATTTTTGATGAAAAATCCATGCAAATGAAGGAGGTACAACAAACACCTGATGTTGTACCAGTTGAAGTAGACATGAACAAAGATGAAAATAAAAGTCAGCATGCTAAAATTTTTGACTAGCATGCTGAATTTTTTGACCAACATGCAGATTGGCAAGTAGAACAACAAGTAGAGCAGCCATAATAGTCACAAGACCAAGAGCCACAATCAATAGATCATTGGGTTAGAAGATCTACACGTCCACAACAGTGTCTAAAAATGCATTCTCATGTTTATCAGTCCTATTTTGATTTGTTAACTGATGATGGTGAGCCTAGTTCATTTTAGGAAGCTAGAGAGTCTAAGAATGTAGAAAAGTAGAGGAAATCCATGGAGGAGGAAATTGAGGCACTTCATAAGAATAAAACATGGGAACTTGTGAATCTCCCACCTAGAAGAAAGGTTGTTGTAAATAAGTGGTTCTACAAAGTAAAGAAAAATAGCGATGGGTTGTTGGAATGCTATAAACCTCACTTGGTGGCAAAAGGCTATGTGCAAAAGTCAAGTATAGACTTTAATGGAATTTATTCTCTAGTTGTGAAGATGAATACTGTTAGAGTTTTACTTGCACTTGTAGCAACACAAGATTTAGAACTAGAGCAACTTGATGTAAAGATTGTTTTCCTGCATGGTGATCTTGAGGAGGAGATTTATATGGATCAACCTGACAGCTATGAAGAAAGAGGCAAAGAGCATTTGGTTTGCAAACTGAAGAAATATCTGTATGGGTTGAAACAAGCACCAAGGATGTGGTATAGAAAATTTGACACCTTCATGAAGAGCCAAGGTTTTAGCAGGAGTTGAGCTGATCATGTGGATACTATAAGAGGTTTGATGATGGTAGTTTTACTATTTTGCTATTGTATATTGAATATATGCTAGTTGTAGGCCCCAACATGAAGAAAAACATTGATATTAAGGCTCAGTTGGCTAGGACATTTGAGATGAAGGATTTAGGAGCAGCAAACCAAATTTTAGGGATGATGATAACAGGGACAGAAAAGGAAGAAAGATCTAGTTAAGTCAAAAGTCATATATAGAAAAGATTCTACAACGCTTCAATATGCAGAATGCAAAACTAGTTAGTATCCCACTTATTTCACACTTGAAATTGTCTTCCAACCAATGTCCTAGAAAAGAAGCAGCTAAGAGAAGCATATCTCGTGTACTGTATTCATCAGCAGTAGGAAGCCTAATGTATGCCATGGTGAGCACTAGATCGGATATTGCCCAAGAAGTGGGAGTAGTTAGCCGATACATGGTAAATCCTAGTAAGGAGCATTGGAATGCGATGAAGTAGATATTTAGATATTTAAGAGGTACTTCAGATGCTGCTATTTACTACAGATTAGATAGTTTACAATTTTAAGGTTTTGTGGATTCTTATTATGGTGGATATAGATATGGGATAAAGTCCACTACAGGATATACTTTCACTCTTGCTAGTGGATTTGCGAGTTGGGCTTCTAAGTTGTAGTCTGTGGTGGCTTTATCAACCACTAAAGTAGAATATATTGCAGTGACTCATGCCAAAAAAGAGGTAATTTTGCTAGAGTGACTGTTGGGTGACTTTAAGGTAATGCAGTGGAAAATTACACTGCATTGTGATAGCCAAAGTGATATTCAACTAGTGAAGAACCCAACATTCCATGATCACATGAAACACATTATTGTCAAGTACCACTTTATAAGAAATGTGGTGGAAGAAGGTAGGATCCTGTTGTAGAAAATCGACACTTAAGTGAAACCTGTAGATATGCTTGCTAAGCTGGTCAAGGCATAGAAGTTTGAGTGGTGCATAACTACTTTGGGCTTGTTGAAAATGTGATAAGGGCAGCATTGGGAAATTGGCACTTGGATGGAAAAATATAGGCAAAGAATTCTTGTATATTGACTTCAAGTGGGAGATCGTTAGGAAGTGAAGTCAATATCCATATCTCTAGTATCCTTCAGTAGAGAGGTGCATCGTGGCGCATATTATGAAGAGGAAACAAACAATTTTCTGGAGTCTTCCTTTTGGGAGAGGAAACAAACATTTTTTTGGAATCTTCCTTTAGAAGAGAAAACGAATAGTTTTTTGGATTCTTCCTTTGGAAGAGGAAACAAACAGTTTTTGGAGTCTTCCTTCTAGGAGAGGAAATGAATAGTTTGTTTTTCTATAAAAGGGGAATGATCCCTTGCATGTAAATGTTGATTGAATGTAATTTTGCTGAAATCAATAAAAAGATCAAGCTACCATTACCCTGTGGTTTTTCCTGCACATTGCAGGTTTTCCAAGTAAAATTTGTGTTACTGTTTTTCTTGCATTATTATGTTTTTTTGCTTGCATAAAATTTTGCTATATTTTCTAACATGGATACCTTATTTAATGATAAGAGGAAGAATGAATCTATGGTAAACCCAATCCAGGTAGTAGATACTACACCATAAGTGACTATCAAGGATGAGATGATTGAGCATGATATAATGGTTCTTAAAACTAGAGGATTAATATGTAAGTTCCATGGATACTAGCCAAGTTTTTATGAGATTCAAAATTGGATCAAGTGGAAGTGGGGATTGAATTCAAATTACTCCATGACTTTTCTTCTAAAAGGATTTTTCCTCATTATTTTTTCTAGTTCAGAAATAAGGGATAAAATAATAGATGGAGGCCCTTGGTTTAGGGGTAAATATGCAATATATCTAAGACATTGGAGTCAAAAATTTTCTATGGAGACAAAAAATACTAAAAGGCTTCTAGTATGAATTAGGTTTTTGGAGTAGTTTGTCAACTCATCAATATGGAGACTTTAAAGAATATTGGTAATACTCTAGGTGAATTCATCCAAGAGGGACCAACTACTAAGGAGAGAAGGTATGTTATATACACTTGAATGTGTTACCATGGATATTTTAAAACCTTTACCACAATCCATTAATATTAAATTTGAATCAAGAGAATGGGATCAACAAGTGGATTAAGAAACATTGCATTTCGATGTCACAAATGTCATGAAACCAGATACATGGAAAGAGACTACAAAGTGAAAATGATGGAGAAAGAGATGAATTTTTTGGGCATGATAATAGCTTCAATATGAAACAAGGAGATCATATCATAGGAGAATCTAGGTCAAATCAATGATTTTCCACTCCTAAGAAAGTGGCAAGAAAAATCCCTCTACATCATCAGATGGAAAAGGCCATTGAAATTCACTCGAATAAACCGTTAGAAGAAAAAATGATATAAGGGATGAGGAAATACAATACACAAGTTCAAATATAGGAGCTACAAGGCAAAGGAAGAAGGGAAGGCAAATTTTAAAGCAAAGGAAGATGTGGAGGTGAATTTTATAGCAAATGAGTTGAAGGAGATCAAGCTTAATCTAGGTAAATCATCTTTATTTTTCTCAAGTAGATTAAAATATTCTCCTTACAATAAAAATAAAAGTAGTAGTTGCAATTTAAGGTTTCAAGAGTAGTACAATAAATAAAATCATATGGAGGATATCCAAGGAAATTTAGGGTTTCTAGGCCAACATAAGAAAGTAATGACTATGGAGGATTATTTGTGCACTTTAAAGTTTTTAGGGCAACATAAAGAAGAAAATGCTAATGAGGCTATTCCTTGCACTTTAGATTATTAGGGAAACATAAGTCTTTAGAAGATAAGTATCATTATGAATAATATGAAAAAATAGAAGAGATTGATGAATATGAGAGTGTCAATGGGAATGGAAAAATGAGAGGAAGGTCATCAAAGAAGGAACAAAGAGAAAAAGTAACTCAAAAGGATATCGATCTAGGAAGCCAAATAAAAATATCACATGTGTTAATAAGAGGTAGGGCTAAGCCCACTAGTAAAAATAAAAGTGATGATAATGAAAATGATATCATGGAATATTAGAGGTATGGATAAGACCCGTAAAAAAGAGTTATTAAGGAATTAATAGGTTGTTATAGTCCCGAGTTTATTTTAATACAAGAAATAAAATTTAGTGAGGAATGTAAGGTGCTTTTAAGAAGATTTGGAAGATGGGTGATTGTTTAGCAGTTTCTTCTACAAGAGCTTCAAGTGGTATTGTAATAGTATGGGACACATGCAAATAGGATGAATACTTATTAGAAGCAAAAAGTAATTGGATTGCTATATTATTTTACAAGAAATAGGAAAACATCAAAGTTGGCGTTATAAATGTATATGCTCAAACTATAATTACTCCTCATGAAATATGTTGAAAGGACCTTAACATATTTTTGTCAAATACAATGATGATTCATTATGATCTATGGATTCTTAAGGTTAATTTTAACATTGTTCTATCTCCTTTGGAAACAGGTGGTATTCTAGGATGGTCTAAGTCAATGCAAGATTTTGTTTCTTTTGTTAATTCAAATGACCTTTGGGATGTTAGTCCTCCAAGTTTTTAATATACATAGGATAATAGACACATTGGAAAAACTTATATAATAGAAATATTGGATAGATTATTGTTATCCAATAAATGATTGCAAATAAAGTATACAGTCTCTTTAGATATTTTCTTGCGAGTATGATTAGATCACAAACTTATTCTTTTGAATTGTGATTTATTATCATCCAAATCCATTTTGCTTCTAGTCTATGTGGCTCAAAGACCTTGATTTTTTCTATATGGTTATGTTATGGTAGGATGAATCAAAATTTGAAGGATCATGTATGCACATGTTTGTTCGAAAGATGAAATATTTAAAAGAGCAAATTAATATTTGGAATGTTAAATATTTTGGAAATATTTTTAAAGAAAATAAAGAAATTAAATCCAAGCTCAAAAATTTACAAGAGTTAGTAGAGATTAGATCAAGATTCTTATATGAAAGAAAAACAATTACTTTTTTATTATCATATTGCATTGAAAATGGAGTCATATTGGTTCAAAAAATCTAGAGAGAAATGGCTCAAGGAAGGAGATAGAAATACAAAAAAAATCATGCTATAGCAATTTTTTTTCTTTTCATCACATTAAAAATATTTAAAATCTATAAGGAAGAAATATTTAGGACGAAGAAGATATAAGGAAAGAAGCAAATAATTATTTCAAAAATATTTTTATCAAATACTAAGCAAGATAAGAAGGCACAAGACAAACTTTTGCATAATATTCCATCAATTATCACATAGGGGACAAAACAAAATCTTGGTGAAGAAAGAGATCTATGGAGGAGGTCCATGAAGCAATTTTCTATTTCCATCCTAACAAGGCATTGGCCTTGATGGATTTCCTGTATTTTTTTCAAAAATGTTGGGATTTATTGAAGAGTGATATGTTAGTTGCGGTTGAATAGGATCGAAAAAGAAAGGCTATAATAAGTGATATCAATGCTACTTTTATTATGTTGGTTTATGTTGGTTCCCAAGAAAGGTGAGATAAAATATTTTGATAAATTATGTCCAATAAGCCTTTGTAATATGATTTATAAGATCATTTAAAAAATTAAGGAAAATAGGTTGTAGGGCATTCTAGGTAGTGTTATCTCAGAGGATGAAGGTGGTTTTGTTCATGGTAAAAAAATTCTTGATGGTATAATTATTGCACAAGAGGCCATAAATTCTCTTCATTCCATGAAAAACTAGATATGCTTGTGAAATTAGATATGAAAAATCATAAAGTAGGATTTTCTAGAATTTTCTACATGCTATTCTTAGAAAGTTTGACTTTTATTATTGTTGGTGTGAATGGATTAAATGTTGTTATAGCATTGCAATTTTTTTTATTTTGATCAATGGTTCTTCTATTGGTTACTTTAAGTCATCTTATTGACTTCATAAAGATGATCCACTATCTTCTTATCTATTCATTATTCTTGCAAAAGCATTAGGGAGAGCTTTCTCAAAGGTAAAAATAGAAAGAAAAATCAAAGGTATTCAAGTTGTAAAAAATGGTCCCTCCGAATCTCATCTCCAATTTATTGATGATAATTTTCTTTTGGGGCATTCCCCAGTCAGTGAGACCATGAAGTTTAAGTCAATATTATCATGATATGAGAATATGAGAAGGCTTCTAGACAATTGGTTAATACTACAAAATCCAAGATTTTTTCATTAACACTTACCTAGATTTACAACAAATTATTGTGAATGTTTTAGGGTTTAAAATTAAAAAAAATTCATCAACCTACTTGGGTATTCTTTTATCTTATAAAGAAAATAAAAAGGATATTTGGACCTCTTTTTTGGATAGAATGAAATCTTGTTTGGCAAGTTGGAAAGAAAAGTTCTTAACCATGGCAGGAAGTCTATAACTCACAAAGACTACATTGCAATCCATCCCTATTTATATGATGCCACTTTCAAGATTGCTAGTAGGTAGAACATTAGAAATGATAAAATTAAAAGAGAATTTCTATGAAAATATTATGAGAAAAGATTTAGGTTTTCTCTTTGTAAGCGGGATATGGTTTGCAAATTAAAGAATATTGGAGGAGCAGGCTTGTATAATTGCAAACTTATGAATTTGGCATGAGGGAGAAATCTTGGGTGGAGATTATTCAAAGATCAAGGAAATAATTTGTCAAAAATATATAGGTTCTCTTCAAGCATTGAAATTATTTAAGAAAATAACCCTACCCAAAGGATCGTCAACATAGAACTTCATATAAAATAGTTTGTAATTTGTAATTGATAAAGCAACAAATTAGATGATAAGTCAATGAGGGGAGTAATTCAAATTTTTGGTTTGATGCTTGGTTGAAGCCTTATCCTCTTATCTCTGAATCAAAATGGCAATCGTTGGATTAAGCATGCCTAGCATGTAAAGGTACAAAGGTTAAAGACTATATTAATATGAGCAACAACTATAGATTATGAATTTATTTTAGTAACCTAGTTGAAGGAGAGGAACTCAAACAAATTGTAGATGAACTTCAAAAGATGCTTCAAGAGTTTTATTTGATAATTATTACATGAAAGGATGAGTTGGTTTGGATTTTATCAAAGGATGGCGGATGCTCGGTCAAGTTGGGATATGGGAATTTAGAAAAAACATAATTTCCTTCTCCCAAATATTTTTCTTGGAAGAATGTTTGGTCATTAGAGGCTCTCCTTAAGGCCTCAACATTCCTTTGGTTAGCATTTCAAAGTAATATAATTATAGGAGAGAGTCTACAAAGAAGAGGATATTATGGACCTTTAAGATGTGCCTTATGTGAGAAGGATTTAGAAACATCAGACCATTTATTTATTGTCCCTTTGCTCACACCATTTGGGGTTACTTTTTTTAAAAAATAAAATTATATTGGGTAGCTCCATCAATGTTGAAAGAGTTGATGAAATGTTGGATTAATTATTTTAAAGCTAATGTATTATGTATTCTATGGAGGATAGACCATGATATTATTATTTGTTGGGATTTATGGTTGGAAAGGAATAATCGAATTTTTAAAAATAAATCTCAAAAGCATGCCCAAGTTTGGAAACATATTATTGCCTCTCTTGAAGAATGTCTACAAATATGGTGCTCGTCATGGGAAGTCTCAAGTGCAGAAAAAGAGGTGCTAATAACTTGGCTACAAGATTTAAACATACATGGATAAGTCATATACAATAATGGAATTAAAATAAAGGATTTACTTCAATCTAGGGTAAAATTAAAATGTTCAAAAAATGGGTTTGTCAAAATTAATTTTAATGGTGCTTCTAGAGGAAAATCGAGAAACGTTAGTGGAGGTGGTGTTTTTAGAAATAGTGAAGGAAAATATCTCCTCACTTATATAGAACTTCAACTAACTATGCAAAGGCTAGGGCACTTCTTATAGGGATTAAAATTGCAATAGAAAAATGATGAAAATATATTTCAATTGAGGAGAATTCACATATTATCATCAATGCTATTAAAAAAAAAGAATGTGGAAACTAGATAAAAAATAATACTATTGTTGATGTTCATCACCTATTGCTAGAGGTAATCTCTTGGAAGTGTGAGCATATTTATAGAGAAGGAAATTAGGTAGTAGATAATTTAGCCAATTGTGGTGTTGATCTTCATCTTGGTGAAATTCAAATTTTAGAAGGCAACTAGCCAAGTGAGATTTTATCTCTTAATGAAAATGATGTCAAAAAAGTTGATTGTGGAAACATAGCACTTCGAAGAAGTTGAAAATATTTAATAGAAAAAGAAATAAAAAAAATGACAAAAAGGCATGCTGGATATGGTTTAATTGACAACAACAAATACAATATTTTGGTTTTTAATGGGAGTGGCCCCCAATAGAAGCCACATATAACTTATAAAAAAAAGTATTATACTACATAATTATTGTATCCGTATTATAATTCATATAAATATCATTTAATCTATTATGAATAATATTTAATATATTTTTTATAGTAAAATATTTTAATCATTGATTAAGTTAATAAAGTATCAATTAAGCATATATAATCAAAATCATATATTTATATCAAAATTATGAATAAATTTTGGGACAATGAAATAATAAAAAACTTAAATCTATGCTACCAAAAAAAATTCTACTAACCCTTAAAATGCTATATATCCTTATCTTATGGTTATGAAAATTCATAGAAAATTCATTTTATTTTAACTACTAAACCAAAGACCAACTCACATAATTTGCACATTGAAACTGGTAGATAGAAACCTCTTGGAACCCCTTGAAAACAAAGAATATGCAATATGAAATTCAAATAAAATAGAAGATGAAAATATTTTCTTATATCTTGTCCATCTTGTAATGATATTAGATGTAACTTATAAATGTATACAATTATATTTCTACATACTACTTTGAATCAAACCAATCAGTGTAGACTTAAAAGCATTATCATAGAACTTAGCATTCATGGAAGTCATATCACCTTACATTCATGGAAATCAAGTCACTAATGGGTTATATAGGATTGAAAGGGGGCTCACCCCTATTACATCATTGTCACATAGTGGTATTATAATTGCTTGGCAATTATGCATGTATTGCTTGACAAGATTCAAGTTTTCTCCTTAAAACTCAATGAATTTAACCAGTTGAGCCATGCTATTTGATTTAAATTAGAAAGTAGATTTTTAGAATTCATAAGGCTTAATATAAAATCTTCACATAAAATATATATTGTTTATCTATTCTAATCAATTAAATGAAATATGTTTACCCCAATATTAATCTTTCCCCTCTACATTAAAAACTTGATGCTTTATATGTGTAGTACAAGGTTATTATTATTGTTGCAAAATAACAAATATCAACACAAGTAGGGGAATGCATGACATAATAAAGGGTGGTATTCAAAAATAAATATTAGGATTAATTTTTGAATAAGTTGAGGCATTGAGGAGTTGATGGACAAGGCCAATTTTGCCAAGCAGGTTGATGACCCAAAGGATGCAGAAAATGACTTAAGTCGAAAATTTGAAGATCCCCCAACACATGCCATCGAATTGTCAACAAGTTAGCAAGGTGCCAACAAGTAAGAAATTCCCCAATATGAGAAGCAAATCAAAGAAATAAGGTAGATTTTAGATCACATATTTCTAGGTAATGGATTGATAATTACATTTTTGTCTTTTGTGGTTAAAATAATATAGCCAAGGGTTAGTTGGTTGATCATATTTAAAAGTAGATTTAGAAACTTTTACTATAAATAGGAGCTATGGGCTCTACTGTAAGGATATTTTGGAGTTATTTATGAATTCTAATGCTACACTTTGCGATATTGAATTATACTCTTGAACTCATATTGTAATTAATGAAAATGATTGTGCATCGCATTTATGGATCAACTAAGTCATTTGACCTCTTTATTTATGGATAAATAGTGTTTTTGGATCCACTCTCTCACTTATTGTTAGTCCTTTTCCAATTATTGAATACCACACAATAATTATGTTATTTGGTCAATCTCAAATGTGATTGATTGATCAACACTGATATACTCATAATCATAGTCATACTTTTTTTATTGTATTTCTTTTATTTTTTGCATCCCTCTTTCTTATAATTTTTATTTTCAAGCATTAGACTAATTTAAAGTTAGCTAGAAGAGAGAGGATTCAAATTGAATATGAATGTTAGAGAGGTCATATCCTTTCATTCTAATTATTGTGTTGAAATTATAATTTGTTTCAAGGCCAAGGTTGACATTTATGATGTAATATTGAATTGGCCTAAGGGCATTCATTGTACAATATATTGAATTTATTGAAATATTTTATAATGTAAGCCCTATGGGTTGCGATTAACCTTGCTATAGTTAAACCCACTTTATAACTTGTAATTGAACTTTAATATCTCTTGTTATGTTAGCTTAGGTTAAACTCTTTAATGTAATTGGGATTTTGGTATAGGTGTGAATACCATCCAACACTCCTCTTTTCATTATCAGAGTGTTGTGTATCTTATATACACATAATACAATGGTTCTTTACGGTGCCTATGGGTGCCCCCAATATTTATGTCTCGTTTTATTTTCTTTTGTCCTTTTATGCTTTTTGTATAAGATTTGAGTGGATGGTTTACTTTAGTTTATTTTTAGAAAATATTATCAATTTCAACATGGTATCAAAGAGGGTATGTATTTGCCCCACTTGGTCACAAAAAAAAACATTTTAAGCCCTTGATTTTTCTTCAAAATGCTAGGACAAGTTTATTATATTTTTTTTATCTTTTTGAAAGCTTTGGAAATAAAAATCCTTGATCCTCCAAAATATGTTTTAGGATATCATGGTCACATGTTACAAAATTCTAGAAATTATGGAGATTCAAATAGGTAAGGATGTGTTGGCATTTTTGCCACATTGTTTTGATTGTTGATTATTCATGCATAAATTGTGAAGTTCTCACTCCTCTGTGTTTCTCTACGAGTTTTGGTGCCAAAACAGCTAAGTCCGAAGAATGTCGCGATATCGCGACCAAAAACAACATGGAGAGCACGGGTTCAAAACCATCATGATATCGCGACATGTCGCGTTATCGCGGGTCTTTTGAGGAGAGAGAAGCCAAAGTCGGAGAATGTCGCGATATCGCGACGTGTTCCAAAATCGTGGTCAAAGTGGTCAACGGAGGCAGAGCAACAAAATTGTCGCGATATCGCGACATGTCGCGTTTTTGCGACTTGCGATGGCCATGGAGCAGAGTGATAGAAAAGGTCACGAAATCGTGACATAATTGAGCAAAGGGCAATGACAATGAACCTCGTCGCGATATCGCGACAGAAAAGTGAACAAGGGGCAAAATGTAAAACCATCGCGATATCGCGACATGTCGCGTTATCGCGGTCAAGTTGAAGAAAAAGCATAAGGCATGAAAGGCGTCGCGATTTCGCGACATTTTTGAAGATGAGGTCAAGCAAGAGGAAGACGTCACGATTTCGTGACAGAAAGCAGCAACAGTAGAGAAAGCAAGGAAACGTCGCGATTTCACGACATATTGTGGAGAAAAGGCTAAATAGAGAAGAATGTCGCGATTTCGCGACATGTCTTGTTTTCGCGATGTGAAAGTGTGGAAAGAGCAAAATGGTACGAACGTCGCAATTTCGGGACATGTTTCGTTTTCACTGCTTGCAAGAGGATGAAAGCACAGAAAGTCGAAGACGTCGCGATTTTGCGACATGTCGCATTTTCGCGATGAGAAGCAGTGAGAAAGCAGAAGAGAGAAAGAACGTCGCGAAATCGCGACAGGTCATAGTTTCGTGGGAACAGAGCAGAGAAAGAGCAGAATAGTATGAAACGTCACGATTTCGTGACGCGTCGTGTTTTCGCGACCTAAGGTGACGAAGGAGAACAAAGAAGCCGAATACGTCACGATTTTGTGACATGTTTGGTTTTCGTGACCCAAAATAGCAAAAGCATACGGAGAAAGAATACGTCACGATTTTGCGACATGTCATGTTTTCGCGACCCATCACGGTTTCGTGCCAGGAAGCAGTTCAAACGACCCGATGAAGTATTGCGATTTCCAAGGATTAAAAGCTCTCCAGAATTTAATGTTTTCTTGCTTTCCAATGTGTGCAAGATAGAAGAACATGCTCAGGCCTGTAGCTTTCGAAGCCACCAAAATTGAAGATGCCTCCATTATTTAAAGCTTCTGTTCATGATTTTCTAACGGTCCGAGCATGCTCCAAGAATGACCATTTAATGAAGACGACCGGTTCCTTGTTTCATTTAATTTTTGGTTTCTCCGAGGATGGTTTAAGGGGATCATTTCCTTATTTATGTTGCACATTTTGTAGATCTCGAGGAAGTTTGTTTCATGTTTTAAATCCTACAAAGAGGCAAGACCTCTATAAATATCAATGTATATCTCAGAAAGAGGCATCGAGAGAGAGACTTTTGCTGAAAAACTTTTCAAGTTCTTTGCATGAATGAAAGATATTTGGCCTCTAGTTTTGCAAGCAACTTTCTGTGTGATTTTCCTTCTATCTTATGCATTCCTCATTTACGCTCGTATTTCTTATCTGCTGCTAAATTTGAATTCTACGTCTGAGTTTAAATATTGCTAGTGAGGAAGTGAGTTCTGGAATGTGATTCTGGAGGTTATCTATGCAAGGTTGTAAGTAGATTATGTTGCTATATTTTGTTATATGTTGTTAATGTGCTTGAGGTTATCTACTGCTAATATTTCTTGATCTGACAAATTTGGCCTGTGGCTACATTTCCCATCTCTTTTCGTAATTTCCCATTTCTTGCATATTTCCAATTCCTTTCCTGTAACTCTAGTCTTCAAATCAAGCTTAGATTTAGTAAGGGAACCAGCCCTCTCTGGAGATTGGTCCGGGAGACATTTCTTTCTCCTAGCCTTTCAATGTTGGCCGGGTCTAGGGCGCATTTATTTTAAAATCCTTTCTTGTGGCAGATTCGTGACCAACAGTTTTTGGCACGCCCGATGGGACAAACTGTTTCTGTCTCAAAGAGATCCCATAGTATTGAGGGTTTAATGTTTGCCTTCATGCCGTATAGTTAGAACATTTGGTGACTCTACAGTACCCAAAAATCTCTGAACGTGGATACAGTGAAAGCTGTACTTCATGATCACGAGATCGAAGTCCAAAAAAGTTGAAAATCTTGTTGAGTTTTTTGAACTTGATAGCACAAAAAGAGGTGAACACTCTAGGTTGGTTTCCCCATCACTTGCATCATCTGCCATATCCACACAAATCCCTGGTATTGTTACTAGTTTTCCATCTTCTCAGTCACATCCACTAGTCCCAATGGCCCAGTATCCTCAACCCAAGCAGTTTTCAGCATGGAATAGTTCAGGAGCCTTGAATTTGCAGGCTCAAAATCTAGTTCCTCAGGCTGCTTTGAAAGCCTTGCCAACCTATGATGGTACTGGTAAGACTGCATATGAACATATTCATGATATAGCTTCTTTGGTAGCCATTCATGATATAACAGATGAAGATGTGATGGTGAAGTTATTAGTACTATCCTTGAGAGGAAAATTGTTGTACTGGTACCGATCTCTGCAACCAAGCACTATTGCATCATGGGATCAGCTAGGAGAACTGTTAGTTAAGAATTTTCATGAACAAGCTGATCCATTTTCATTGTTGCATCAGTTTAACGCAATTCAGAGGCACCCACAGGAGGCGATAGCAGATTTCAATGTTCGATTTACCAGAAGCTGGCAGCGAGTGCCTGAAGGTCTTCACCCTACCCATGAGCAAGCTACATTCTACTATCTTCGAGCATTCAACATAGACATTGGCTTGGCGATCAGGCAGTCCAATGTGATGACCTTCCCAAAACTATTCGAACAAGCACAAAAGGCGGAGGTAGACTTGATTGCAATCGGTAGGCTTCCTCCAAAGGTAGCAATGCCCATTTTACCTGATATTCCACAACATTTATATCCTAGTTCATTTTTGCAATCTATGTCTTCCATGTATCTTGTTCCATCATGGAGCTCCAGTGCACCTCAGATTGCACCCATCCCAGTTCCTCAGCTCCCTACTCCAGCAAATCCCTAGTTGCTTGCACCCAGCATTCTGCCATTCCCTGCTTCCACTTCATTCCCAGCATTACCGGTGTTGCTAGCACCTTTGCCCTTACCAGCACCTCCTACGCCTGTAAATCCTGATCCTTATACAACACTCTTGCAAGAGGTAAAATCTACCAATTCTACAATAAGAGCAATGGGCAATAAGATCACACTTATTGAAAGGAAGCAAGCTGAGCGAGATTTCCAGCCCAGGAGATTTCAACCTCCGTTGATCACTAGAGAACAAGCTGCTTCAACAAGCAAAGCACCCGAGAAGAACTTGATTGTTTTGGCAAATGAAGATGCAGTCCTTGCAGAAAGAACATATTGGTGTTCAACATGTAATGATCCACATGGCGAAGACACTTGCATGGTTCATTTGAATTATGTGCAGACATTGGCCGCTAGTTCTTCGGGAGGGCAAGTCAACATGATCTCTGAGATAGGTCATAGCTTAATGGTTCCATCTGAAGAACAAGTTTTAGTTCTCACAAGGACTGGAAAGAAGCCTATCACAGTAGATCCTGCTGAGCTAGAGCCATTAAAAGTGCCAACTGATTTGAGAAAATAAGTGAAAACTCCTGTGCCAGTATCAAAGCTAGATGTGCCTATTTTACCAAAAGATCCTGTTCCACATAGATTACAAGAAAAAGCTGTAGCTACACAGGCAAGATCGAAAGTAGAGGAACAAGCAAGAGAAAATCTGAAGTACCCATCATTGACTAAAAGGTTGAGAGTAGAAGCCACTCAGCAGTATCGGAGCAGATATGATCCCCCCATTGAAAAGAAGGAATCTGCTGTGGCTGCATACAACATTGTCGAAGAATTGAAGAAGATCCTAGCTAAGGTTAGTCTTTATGATGCATTACAATTGCCTGGATAGGTAGATTTATTGCAAGAATCCTTGAAATCTGTGAAGGATAGTGAGAAGAGCCCTACCCAGACAATTTATGCTCAAGCGTTAACCACCTCAATCACTGGTAAGAATAGACCACCCCCGTTTTATCTGTCACTTCGAATGGAGGGTTGGATCGTGCATAACTGCATGATTGATTCTGGTGCCGCTACAACTGTCATGCCAAAGGCGGTTGCGAAGTTATGGGTATGGAATACACACGAAGTAGCCCTGGAGTCTTGCAGTTGGATGGGACTCCTATGAAAATAGTAGGTGTAATCAAGGATGTCCCGATTATTTTACACAGTATGCCTCAGATTACAGTCATTCAGGAGATAGTTGTGGTTGATCTAGAACCGTATTTCAGTATGTGCTTATCAAGAGAGTTCACTGCCAAACTAGGAGGTGGCTACCTTTCTCTGGATTATTCTCACCTAGAAATTCCTTTCAAAGGGAGAAGAATTTGGATTTATAATGAAAAGCCTTCCTCTTTTCATATAGAGAAGCTGGAAGAAGCAGAAAAGTTCACACAGCCTGTCAGCTTGCTAACTGAAGAACCAGAAGATCCTATTTTGATGGATGAACCTTGCTTAGAGGATGTGTTCTCAATGCTTGACTTTAATGCCATGCTGGAGACTGAGATTGGCTGTTGTTCCATTACAAAGCCTGAGGAGGTTGAACTGAAGATGCAAGATGATCAGAATTCTGTGCCTGATCAATTCAGGACTCTGTACTTTGATGTTGCGAGCTTCACAGATAATGTAGCAAAAAAATTGGAGAGTGAACAATTGCAGATTTTTGGTGGTCCCGAATTGATTGTGAATCAAATTCTAAACAAATGCAGGCTAGAATCAGTAAGAATGGCATATATGTCCTCTGTTCCAGAAGCTGCTATCATTAATGGAAGGACATTGGAGCATGAAGAGTCTGGAGATCAGCTGAAATACAATCAGATTTGGTCCGGTCACTGCAGGTTCACCGGATAATCACCTAAAATTGGGTTTGTGGTGGCGGCATGCCAATCATGTCGCAAACTTTTGTATAAAAAAAAAAAAAAAGAAAAAAAAGAAAAAGAAAAAAAAAAAGTATTGTTGAGTTCCTCTATGCACACATATTATCAACTTCGGCTCTTTTTGCATGCGAGCCCGCAGGTACGTTTATTTCTTTCTTTTTTCTTCTTCCCTCCCAACAGATAGTGGCTTCCATTTTCCTCTTCCTTCCACTTCCTTATATTCATTCCCTTCCTCTTCTTCCCTTCCTCTTCCGCTTCCTCTTCCCATGTCCGTCATCAAGCCACTACTGTTGTTTCTTTTCCCCCTTCTGATATTCCCATTTCTTCTTTTCCTTTTCTTCTAATCCTTGTTGTTGTTTCAGCATTTATCCGTGGTTTTCACCACTTTCGTCACCCCACCTACTTTCATTTCATTATCCGCTTTTTCCATCCCCATAGCTGGTGACACAGTAGCTCCCTCTTTAGTTGTTGTATCTACCACTTCACTCCTTCCACTCCCACCATTCCATCATTTACTATTTCCATTCCATAGCCATCACTCCGTTCATTCCGTTCATTTTCATTTTGCAACCCCAGTGCTTTCATAACTATCATGGAGATCCTTTTACAACACCTGGTGAGCTAGGCCAAATACAGATTTATTTGAGTTTTCAGTAAGTCAACAAGAGTTGTTGCAAGCAGTCTATAGAGATGTTCCCCATCAGTCAGCATTCACTTTCTTGCTTCTCATGTTTTTCTTGACTCTGTTGCCCAATGGATTCAGGCCTGGGATTCGTGCATACAGCAGAACTGTATACCCCATGAGCCACCAAGAATGTTGGCATTTTTGCCACATTGTTTTGATTGTTGATTATTCATGCATAAATTGTAAAGTTCTCACTCCTCTGTGTTTCTCTACGAGTTTTGGTGCCAAAATAGCTAAGTCCGAAGAATGTCGCGATATCGCGACCAAAAATAGCATGGAGAGCACGGGTTCAAAACCGTCGCGATATCGCGACATGTCGCGTTATCACGGGTCTTTTGAGGAGAGAGAAGCCAAAGTCGAAGAATGTCGCGATATCACGACGTGTTCCAAAATCATGGTCAAAGTGGTCAACGGAGGCAGAGCAACAAAATTGTCGCGATATCGCGACATGTCACGTTTTCGCGACTTGCGATGGCCATGGAGCAAAGTGATAGAAAAGGTCGCGAAATCGCGACATAATTGAGCAAAGGGCAATGACAATGAACCTCATCACGATATCGCGACAGAAAAGTGAACAAGGGGCAAAATGTAAAAACGTCGCGATATCGCGACATGTCGCGTTATCGCGGTCAAGTTGAAGAAAAAGCATAAGGCATGAAAGGCATCGCGATTTCGCGACATTTTTGAAGATAAGGTCAAGCAAGAGGAAGACGTCACGATTTCACGACAGAAAGCAACAATAGAGAAAGCAAGGAAACGTCGCGATTTCGTGACATATTGTGGAGAAAAGGCTAAATAGAGAAGAATGTCGCGATTTCGTGACATGTCTTGTTTTCGCGATGTGAAAGCGTGGAAAGAGCAAAATGGTACGGAACGTCGTGATTTCGTGACATGTTTGGTTTTCGCGATCCAAAATAGCAAAAGAGAGAAAGAACGTTGCAAAATCATGACAGGTCATAGTTTTGCGGGAACAGAGCAGAATAGTACGGAACGTCGCGATTTCATGACGCGTCGCATTTTCGCGACCTAAGGTGACGAAGGAGAACAAAGAGCCGAATACGTCATGATTTCGTGACATGTTTGGTTTTCGCGACCCAAAATAGCAAAAGCGTACGGAGGAGAAATATGTCACGATTTCGTGACATGTCACGTTTTCGTGACCCGTCACGATTTCGCGCCAGGAAGCAGTTCAAACGGCCCGATGAAGTATTGCGATTTCCAAGGATTAAAAGCTCTCTAGAATTTAATGTTTTGTTGCTTTCCAATGTGTGCAAGATAGAAGAACGTGCTCAGGCCTGTAGCTTTCGAAGCCACCAGAATTGAAGATGCCTCCATTATTTAAAGCTTTTGTTCATGATTTTCTAACGGTCCGAGCATGCTCCGAGAACGACCATTTAATGAAGACGACCGGTTCCTTGTTTCATTTAATTTCTGGTTTCTTCGAGGCTGGTTTAAGGGGATCATTTCCTTATTTTTGTTGCACATTTTGTAGATCTCGAGGAAGTTCATTTCATGTTTTAAATCCTACAAAGAGGCAAGACCTCTATAAATATCAATGTATATCTCAGAAAGAGGCATCGAGAGAGAGACTTTTGCTGAAAAAATTTTCAAGTTCTTTGCATGAATGAAAGATATTTGGCCTCTGGTTTTGCAAGCAACTTTCTGTGTGATTTCCTTCTATCTTATGCATTTCTCCTTTACGCTCGTATTTCTTATCTGCTGCTAAATTTGAATTCTGCATCTGAGTTTAAATATTGCTAGTGAGGAAGTGAGTTCTGGAATGTGATTTTGGAGGTTATCTATGCAAGGTTGTAAGTAAATTATGTTGCTATCTTTTGTTATATGTTGTTAATGTGCTTGAGGTTATCTGTTGCTAATCTTTCCCCGATCTGACAAATTTGGCCTGTGGCTACATTTCCCATCTCTTTTCGTAATTTCCCATTTCTTTCTGCATATTTCCTATTTCTTTCCTGCAACTCTAGTCTTCATCAAGCTTAGATTTAGTAAGGGAACCAACCCTCTCTGGAGATTGGTCCGGGAGACATTTCTTTCTCCCGACATTTCAATGTTGGTCGGGTCTAGGGCGCATTTATGTTAAAATCCTTTCCTGTGGCAGATTCGTGACCAACAGGATGGTATATGCTTCATAAAGGTTTCACAAAAGTTTTTGAATTTTAAATCGTGCACCTTTCTCAACTTGGCTTGGTGTCATTCCTAGAAAAAGCGTGCAATGTCCTTTAAGGATAAGGGTTGCACCATGACATAACAATGAAAGGTGTTATGCAACTAATGAAGGGCATATTAAGGTATTCATTGCTTAGATTATTGGGTTTGAATCACATCAAGATTTTTGTTTTTAAGGAAAGTTGCTTTTTCCTTGTTTGTGAATCTTGGGAAGGTGACATATCTTAAAGGTTATACTCAAATCCTAAACATTCTTTTGGTGTGGTTTTTTGTGTTATGCAAGAAAAATAAAAGGATGCAAATTTGATTCATGCTCCTATTTTATTTTTGTGAAGGAGGTAAATTAGGTGTCTATATATGGAGGACATGGGATCATTGTCACCCAAGAAGATGTTGGTAAGTTTTTTAGTGGAATCATTCTAGGGATTCAAGATCACATGTTCAATCCACACACTTCCACCATTTATAGCTAGTAAGAGACTTAAATGTGCTATAAATATTTTCCCTTCCCATCAACAGTTGTAGATGTTTGGTTAGCAGATGGACCTTTACCAAGAAAAGACTTTGATTCGAGTCTCTCTAATATTTCAACTCCTTTTCCACTCAAGGAAAAATATCATCTGACATCTCAATTGATGTGGCCTTGTCTATAACCATGCAAACATTTATTTTACCTATTTAAGGACTTGTCTAGCACCATGCAAATATTTATATTTCCTATTTAAATCCTATTGACCAATCAAAAAGCGATAATTGTTGCATCTACTCAAGTTCAAAGGTTCTAACCTGGTAAAATACAAGTGGAGGATGCCATCAAATTGAAGGATACAACTCATTTTTCTAAGATCTGATACTTTATTTTTAATTTTTTGGGGTCCATTAGGGCTAACCTTCCAAAGGCCATAACTTTTGCATAAAAAGGCATTTTGAGCACTTTTTTCAAACTATACAATTTTTTGAGCTCTACGTGTTGATGGTATTAGTTCATGGACCTATTACTATGTTAGAGATAAAATTGTGTAACATGGATCATAAAGCCCTAGTTACTCATCTTAATAGAAAAAATATAGTAATTGGTCAATCCAAATGATTGAACTATTATGGAGTGAGAATGATGCATATTTTAAGAATAAATGTAGTTTTCCTTGATGAAGAAACCTATCATCAAAGAGAAAAGGAGTCTCTTGGACTATTTTCCTTGCACATTGAACCAAAGTTACATTTTCACATCAAAGAGGAGAGTGACCCTATCAATTTATAGTCAAAATTGGATGAGTTATTTGAAAAAGTTAATACTATTAAAGTAAGTCACTTGAAATTAGAGCTCTCCTCTCTTAATTTGGATGAGTTTAATAGCATTGAGGATTATATTATGAGATTCAAGGCATTGAGAGCAAATATTACATCTTATAAAGTCAAAAATAAAAATGATGCAGAATACATGAAGATTGTCCTTGTTAATATCTCCCCTTCTTTTTAGATTTTGAACCTAATGGTTTATATGATTCCTATGTTCTTGAAATCTCAAAAGACTCTTACTCTTCATCAACTTTTTTCTCCTAGTTCATTTTTAGGTGGCAATGTAGAATTATGGTGGCACTCCATAAATATAGGTTCATGTAAAGGAATTCAAATATGAGGAGGCTAATCCCCAAGATACCAAGGGCTAGGCTAAATATTCAAAGAATTATAAGACCAATTATAGATATTGTAAGAGGGAGGGACATATAACAAAGAATTACTTGTTAAAATTCCAAAGGACTGAAGTTGATGAGGATATTATTGTACTATTTATACAGTTATGCATAATGAATATCTAGCTTCACATTTGAGTTCTACATCATTGGTGAAATTTTCAGTAAGAAGGGAGGCAAGGTGTCGTTGGTAGGTGACTAGTGGAGATTGTTTCCAACTAGTGCATAGGTTCCTAGGCTAGGTGTTGCAATGAATTGGCCCTAGGCTAGGTGATGCAAGAAATTGGCTTGGGCTAGCCCACAACATCCCTTAGTGAATCTCATGAGGTGATAGAGGGTATGAAATTACCTCTACACTGAATATCCTATTATTACTAGAAAGTTTAGGATAGAATTGTTTGTTATACTTGGAATTGCATTCACTCAAATATTTTTATATCATCCTCAATATCATAAGTACTAAGATGACTCCATTAGAAAGTACTTTATGAACATAAGCCACTAACTAATAACTCCTATATGTAAGGGAACATAAAATATTGCATTCAAGACTAGCAAAATATTATCGTTCTTAAAGAGAATTTATCCATGAAAAAAAGGATAAACTAGTCTAGAAATAAAAGGCTAGTTGAGATTTAATAATAGGTTTTATCTATTTTCAATCATACAAAAAAATATCTATCAATAAACAATCTAGCATCTAGCTTTAACATCCCTACAAGTTACTTTATAATATTAACATGGTTTTATATTGAACCTACCACCCTCTTACACAAATGTACTTAGTATTGCATCTATTATTTGTAAAGATGTTTATCAATAATCATATTCTAGTGTAGAAATATTTTTTATACTATAAAATAAAGGGAAAAGTCATATTACAAATTAAAGCATTAGCAAGTGAATACATAAATTCAACAACAAAATTATTACCAAGTATCTCTTCAAACAACTTGATCTAACAACTAAAAAAAAATCTTGAAAGAATGATCAATTCATCCAAAATCATCTACAATTATTAGGTGTTAAGTACAATTCATTATAAAAATGGAAACTTATGGTATACCCTTAATCCTACATGTAGAATATTTATAATTAAATAATAGGTGAATAACTTGTGGTAAACATATTGATCTATAGACAACTAACTTATGACACCATAACATGAGGCTATTTTCGTAGATGTTTCTTAGCATTTTAATTTATTATCTATTTAATATAATTAAGGTCTAAACTATTTCTCTAATTAAATTATGACCTATATAAATAACCATTAGGTCTTTGTGTAAATTCATTATTAATATGATTAACCATTGGTTCATTCTATTTGGAGGTTTTCCTTCCCTCTTAAGTGATAATAGAGATCATCCCTTCTTTAAGTGGTAATAGAGATCATATATGATATGGTTTTTTTGTTTTTATTCCATCCAATGAAGATCCCATAGGATCTATAAACCATAAGGAAAAAATATCTTAAGACTTATCCATTTCATCACAAACCCGTGAGAAATTGTAACTATCATCCAATTTCATTGAAAAAGGTAAACATGGTGATAGCAAAAAAGAGAATATAAATATGGAGTGTGTTAGGAAATATCAATAATTTGGTAAATATTGAAAAATGAGAATATGGAATTATCAAATAATTTGTGATTGGAGGTATATATGCCCTACTCAATATATGTTTATGAATCTCAAGAATATCACATGTTGACATATTATTTGCTCATTAATTAATACATTCAATGATATACAAAGTGGAAAATTAAATAAATTATCACAAATGTAAACCATATAAAATTTTAAGATCACACACATTCCAATCCCCCCTTTACATAAACAATGGTCATAGGGAGGTTTTTAACTTAAATTCTAGAAGGCATAGGTGATCACTAATGTTGATGAAAGTGAAATGTAGACTAGCCATGGTGAACATATCTACAAGTTGATTAATTCTTAAAGACGCATATGCTCATGAGTTTTCACCCAAGTTCAATGCATATGGATATGAATGTGCTTGATCTATTAATGTTCTATTGGATCACAAACCAATTGAATAACACTTTGTTTATCATAATAAAATATATTTGGTCTTTCAAATAAATACCTAACTATGAAAGAACCATTTTCATCCACTCAATATGTTTCCATATAGGCATGATACTATAATATTTTGATTTCATAGAATATAATATATCTTTAGAGTGTTGCTTCTTAGAACACTAACAAATAGGACCAGATTCTAGAGAGGTCAAATTTCAAAGGATTTTTTTCTAATCACTATTATCTTGCCAATCCACATCTAAATATCAATTAAAGAGTTCCTTCGATGTTCTACAAAATCTAGTTGGAAAATATTCACAAACTCTTATAAGGCTCTTATATGTAACTTGATACAAAAGAATAAAAAGGTGACATGGAGTTTGTCACGAGTCAAATTAAGAATAATACCAATAAAAAGCCTATAAATAATATCATTGTCAATGAGGAGGAATACTTATAGTCAAATTTCACTCCATATGTAACAATAGTGAATGTTAACAATATTATTTTCTATCCATTTTTTTTGTAGAATATTTTAAAGCATAATTAAAAGAGTGGTATCCTTGTAGAAATATATGTAATTTAGATGCAAATAAATAGTGAAGTAGATCCAAATATCATGTCAAGTACTCCTAAAGCCATAGCTTTATTTTTGAATGAAGTACAATTCCAAAGTAAAAATTAAATTGTTAACATAAAGAAAACATTATGAAAATTTAATCATCATTAGGTTTAATATAAATGTTATGCTTAGAATTACATTAAAGGAAGACACAAATAAGAAATAATCGATCGATTGCATACTATGCTTGTTGTTCTTGCTTAATTCCATATAAGTAACTTCTTTACTTTGCAAAACAATAGTTTGGGCCCATCATAAAAAACCTTGACATCAACTATATATAACTCCTCTCCTATAGATCTCCATGAATAAAGCACCCTTGACATCCACCTTATGGACCACCTATTTAAATTATGTAGAGAGGGATAATTATACAAATGGAGTCCATGTAGGAAACAACAACAAAGTTCTCATTATGATAAGTGCTTATATTTTGATGTGAACCCTTATCAAGGAGGTAGACATTGTACATTTTTACCTTTTTTAACTCCATACTTGATCTTATAAAATTGTTCACATCTAAGATTATTCTTATCTTTGGGTTTTGGTATAAGCTCCCAAGTTTTATTCTTGACAACTAAAGTATATTAAATATAATATATTCCTCCCATTTTAGATGTCCCTTCGCTTGATTATAGGCGATAAATTCACTCACTACATCTACCATAGTGATAAGTGAGTGAGAAAGGCCCAAGATATTGGATGTTTTCATAGACATTTTTTTTTTTTTGTATTTACATGGTGGAATCGGTAGCCGCCATGAATCTGGGCAGGTTGTCCGACTTTTTATGGCCGCCATAGTATTCTACGCTGTCCCCCCGAAAGTCGCCACACAAATATTCGTGCAGTCCGTCCCTATAACCACCATGCCACAATCATTTTAAACCTTTTACGCCACTAAAAGCACTAGGAAAGAGACAAGCATTCAGTCCAGCGAGGCCCGAGATTTAAACCTTGGACCTCCGCCCCCTTTATGGGGTTTGGATGAACCAATTGGTCTACACCTCGGACCTTTTTCATAGACATTATTATTCAGGATTGTGTTTTGTTATTTTTGAACCATTTTGTTGTTGGATTTAGTTGTATAGGAAGAGTCATTTCTAGATGAGGAAACTCATTATCAAAAGAAAACTTAACAATAGTTGTTTTCTCAGTAGGAATCTTATAAGAGGAGAGAATGTACTCCCCAAATAAAGTATTTTAAGAATCAAGAACACGTATGTATCATTTGGGAGGGGTCTAGCATTAATATAGACATAATGAGATGGATCCTTTCCAATAAGAAGATTAGTAAGAGATTCCAATGTTCCATGAAGTGGTCTCAATAAAACATCATTCTGAGTGATAATTATATGATTTACTAGATCATGTAATCTATAGGTTTGTGACTTTGTACTGATTGAAATTCACAATAGTTTCCAAAAATATTCTAAAATATACATTCACCACAATCATATGCAAAAAATAAGAAGAATGAAATAGAAGAACATTTAAAAAAATTGAAAAAGAGATAAATAACATGAATACATAAAAGTAATAAGGGATGGGTGCCTATAGGCACCCCCACAATCTCAAATGTCACAAATTGATACAACCTTAATTAGTTGTTAACCTCAAGTTGACATAACATAGGTTGGTTAAATTATAATATAATAAATATATTGAACCTTTTAATCAAGGTTAACCATAGAGCTGGTTTAACCAATATCACTAAGAATTGATACATCAAAACAAATCATAATCTTACATCAAGATGCTCATATGCTTACATAGAAGAACGATCATAAGCTTACATAGAAATATAACCATAGGATTACATATACAATTCCCATACACTTACATATAAAATAATCTAAGGCTTATATAACACTTTCCCATAGGCTACATCAAGAGTGCCTATAGGCATCTCATCATTTTCAACCTTCATCTAACACTCCTTATAATTTGAATTGAGAGGCCAAGGAGAGAAGAAATTAGCGATGTTATATCCCCCTATAATGAATGCTCAAATGGGCCAATGGATCTTGTTATATTCTCTTGTTAAAGGTACATGAATTAGATCATCCTTTTTGTAAATACGAAGCAATGACTTCACCCTTTAAATCAAGATGTTGAGCTTACCATAAGAATATCTTCAAAATGCAATATGGTGACCATAATTTATCCTTCAATATCAAGAGAAAGTAGTTGAATCATGAAGTAATTGGTAGATCTCTGGTTAATCAACCCCAATGACTAGAAAGGGCCCATATAAATAAGACATATCTTGCACTAACCATACAAAACCTATGCATAACCCAAAATATTACCAACCATAATGCAAATAGGGTATTGGAGTTAAAATGAACACCCACTATGAGATATAGGAAACTATGTAGAAAAATACAAGGATTTGAAATCTCATAAATACAATATAATTGACCAACTGCTACACCCACAAGCTTAGTTGGAGTTATATATTTGGTTCTTCTTGAAGACATCAAGTCTTGAGTATTATGATAGAAGAAATAAGAGAAAATAAGTTTTTGAACATGTGACCTTCTTGTTGAAGTAGGATTTTTAAAATACTTGCATTGTCCAAGGTAGAAATGGATTATGTTGAGTCCTATGATGCATGATTAGTCTAAAAATCCTATGAATGACACAACTAGAAGAAGAAAACACTGATCAAGATCAACCTTGCTAATTGTATAGATATAAATCATACATGTGTTGGATGCGAGCAATTTTTCTAATCGCCATGCCAATGGGCTTGCTAGAGTTAATATCACACCGGAGTCAAAGAGAAGAATTCCAATTAGTTCCATTTTGCATTAAAAATATCCCACAAAATAGTAATAGATCCTTGAACTAATGTCACCAGTCTATATAGCTCAAAAAATTATGTATTATGAGAAAAAATAGGCCTAAAATACTTCCATATTTTTATGACCTCTAAACGTTTGGATCTATTAGTAGTAAAAAACTATATAAAAAAATAATAATTTTAAACCTTAGGAAAATGATAGACCAACCAAATAATTTTCACGTGTCACCTCCTAAATCGCTATGCTTTCTACACTGACATCATCACTATACTACCAACTTTGTTGGATCAATAAATAGGAAATTGTTGTTTGGCATAAAATGATTCGTTGGCTTCATATGTATACATAAACAATATGGATAAAATATTATTTAAGCGCTGATGTATAGAATAGAACTCAAGACCTTTTGGTGAGGAATTCCTTAGCATTGCTACCCTAGTGAGGCATCCTTAACTTGCATTAGGGAGTAGAAGAAGATACTTTGTTTTTAAGAAAATCATTGTACACATGCTTTGTAAATTCATGCATCAATAAAAGTACCATTGAAGAGAATTGAACATAAGACCTCTCACATACAACTTACATACCTAACTAATGTGCTATTAATTGACCACATAATTTGTTTACCCTATAAAATATTTATTTAGGACAATGTAAACTTTCAATATCCCTATGCACTGCTTAGAAAGGAAAAAATAGAAACTATGGTTAGGATTTCAACACATAAGCATTGTTGTAGCAATCAAGTGACTAACCATTGCAATATCACTGGTTCTAGCACAAAGATACCATTCTCTAAACAAAAGCCTCTTGACCTTGTCCAATCACACAAAAAGACAGATTATTGTGTGTACACCATGAATAAATCCCCTAAGTTCAATCATTGCTATCTATTTTAAAAGAGGTTACTAATGTGGGGTTTTCTATTATGATTATTTAATAGGTTTTAAACTCTAGACCTTTCATAATTTGGTTGATCATCTCACCATTGTATCATGATACTTCAATAGATACTAGGTTATTGTATAATTATATCTCTTTAGCATTAAAAGCATAAATAAATAGGAAACAAAAAATATAGCGCCTCAACTTGAGAACGAGATTTCTAAAATATCACCCATGTGCCTAACCATTGTGCCACATACTATCTATACTAACTAGAAGAAAATTATTTTCTAATGGGGTCCCCTTTCAAAGCATCAAAGAGAAAATGCATGTGGGGTCTTATCCTCTCCCATCATAAAATAGAATATTTTATAGAATATTCCTATTTTAAACTTTAAGTTTTTAAGAGAAATGGCCAAATTTTAGAAAAATAAAAAGGATTTTTCAAATGGAAAAATCATAAGAAGTGTTGAATTGGGACCCCCTTGAAATTTTGCAAGAAATTTGACAAAATTGGCAGTTCATCTATATCTACCATGGTTTTTAATTGTATAACATTTTTGTGTAACTAAGCAAAGTTACCTTATTTTGGATTTGATATCATGTCATAATTCATAATACCTTCTATAATAATTCTAATATATACACTCATCACAACCATATGCAAAAAGAGGAAGAAGAGTAAAATAAAAGAGCATATACACAAAAATAAATAAAGAGATAAATGAAATGAATAGATAAAGGAATAAGGGAACGGTGCCTATATACATCCCCATGATCTCACATGTCATAAATTAATACAATAGATCTATCATTAGGGGTATTTAGAATGATACCAAACCCCAATTAAATGTTAACCTCAAGCTGATATAATCTAACTTAAAGGTTAAATTACAATATAATAAATGTAGTAAACCCTTTAATGAAGGTTAACTATAGATGTGGTTTAACCAATATCACTAAGGGTGAATACATAAAAACTACCCATAAGCTTACATAAAGATGCTCATATTGTTGGAATTCACATCTATTTTGAGAAACAAATAGAAGCAATCCATCCACTCAAATCTTATATAAAAAGCATAAAAAAGGATGAAAGAGAGAAAGATATAGTGGACACTCATAGGCACCATAAATAATCACTATATTATCTATAGATAAGAATCACAACACTCTTCTATAATGGATGGAGTGGTGGGCGATATTTATACTAATACCAAAATCCAGCCATGATTAACTTTGTTATGGTCAAACCCACCTTATAAACTTGTAATCAACCTTAAATATCTCTTATTACAATGAATTAAATATATTTTTACAATGAATTCCCTTAGGCCTATCCAATATCACATCATACAATGTTGGTCTTGGCAGTGAATCAAATTATATTTTCAACACCACCTCATAATCTAAATTGAGTAGCCAAGGAGAGAAGACATTAGTGGTAATAATATCTCCTCCCTAATGGATGTTGCAATGGTCCTCCACATTTGAGGTAGCCTCATCTAAATCCTCATCATCATCTAAAATTCACTTCTACAAAAATGCTTCTTGCACAAGAGTCTCCTTAAGATGCATTGTAGTTGTCATTACCACTATGAGATACTCCTACACAAATCCAAAAGGTACTTTTACTAAGGCTTCAAATAAAGAAGAGAATTCAATATCACCACTACCTCTAGAGATGAGCCACTTCAATCTTTCATAGTGGTATAAGATATAACTTGAAGACATAGCTTTTCATTTTACAACATACATCACCTTATTTGAATACATCCACTTGCCCTTAGGCCACTTGATAATTTCCTTAAAAATACTTTGCATGAACCTACTTAAAATAAGAGTTATAACAAATTTCCAAGAGTACCTAGACAAGAGATAAAAAAAATGAACATATCATGAATGATTAGATATTCATGAATAAGTTGAATCATTCATCTAAATGAGGAAGAGGGATTGAATAAATAACATCTTGAATCATTTTCTTATAAGTTGAATTGTTTGCCTAAATGAGGAAGAGGGATTGACTAAAGACTCAAAATATACTACAACTATCAAAAATTCAACTACATCTCCAAAAAAATAAAACCAAATATTATGATTGTATAGAATATGGTAAATCCACCCTCTCAATATAGGGCAATAGGGATTGAAGGTCTGAGGTGTAGACCAATTGGTTCCCCAAAACCCCGTAAGGGGGCAGAGGTCCAAGGTTCAAATATTGGGTCTTGTCAAACTGAACACTTGTCCCTTTCCTTGTTCTTTCAAGAGCGTAATAGGTTTAAAATGATTGTGGCATGGTGGTTATAGGGATAGAGTGCGTGGACTGTGTGGCGTATTTTGGGGTAGACAACACAGAATACTATGGCGACCATAAAATCTGGACAACCTACTTAGATTCATGGAAACTACCGATTCCACCATATAAAATAAAAAAAATATAAGGCAATAGGGATTGAGGGATATTCCATTCAATTGATCCCCTAACATTAGAACAGGTCTATAAATCGATGTCACCAATAAATTTTGCTAAACAAATCATGCAATTTGAAAAAATAATGGGATCAAAATGCTTTTATATGCAAAAGTTATGGCCTTCAAAGTTTTGCCCTAATATCCCTTGAAAATGCAAAATATTTTAGACCTTAGAACTATTATAATGAATCTCAACCTACCACTTAGCAATTTCTTGTTCACTAGTGATAGCCATTCATCCTACGCAACTTGGCCACCTTTGGTTAACCAAAATATTGTTGTTTGTTTCATTGTAATTGGTTGGAAGGTTATATATGTAAAAAATTGGGTTAGGTGGCACCCCTAGATGCCACATTAGTTGAATATGTTGTTTAGTCAATTCAATTGAAAATCCATAGTCAGAGGTGAAATCTGGTCTCTTACATGCTAGACATGTTGCACTAGCCAATTTTTTCACCAGGCGTTAGCAAGGCAAAATAATATTTTTTAGTAAAGTTTCTATGCCAACAATGAGAGGTGAATAAAAATGCTTCCCACTAGCCTCGATCCATTGACCACTCATCCATCAATTTCTTAATGATCACAAGCCATTCATCCAAGCACTATTCTTGCAATAAAAATATTTTTAGCCTTCTTGAAGAACATAAAGTACGTTATCCAAAAGGATAGTTTCCCCATCTATACTGATAGAAAAATGGTTTTCTTATTCCCACCTGGCCTCGATCCATTGACCACTCATCCATCAATGCCTTAGTGATCGTGAGCCAACCATCTAAGTGTTTCTCCTTCTACAATGAAAAACTATCTGACCTCCTTGAAGAACATAGGGTATTTTAACCAAATGGATAGTTTTCCTATTGAGGCTAATGCAAAACACATGTTTTCCTTTTATTTAAAAAAAACAGAGGTAAAAAGTATCGAACCTAAAACCTTCTATCCTGAGTATCTTGTCATCACTTCACCTAGCTTATAGAGCATCATCACCATATTGTAGCATAGACAAATCTCTTCCTTGATGAAGGGTCCAAGTGTCTATGAAGGTATCAAGTGTGCATAGTGAATGCACATGTGTGCAAGGTGTGCAGTGCATGATTTGAATTCAAACATATTGGTCCCAAAAAAAATATCTGACCTGCTATTCTCATATCATACAAAAATGAAGGAAGGTCCCAAAAACAATTCAGAATTGCAAACCATAAATGAGGATTACCTTGAAAAAGATGAAGAGGGTGGATTTTTTAAAGGTCCTTGAAAATTTTAATAATATGCTATGGAGTAAGATCTATTCTTTGATTCTTATGCAAAATATACTTTTGAAATTTTGAAGAGTAATTCATACTAAAACGTGGAGGCTTTAAATAGTCTTCTTGTGTGATCAAGCAACATTAATCCATACCTATTATGATACCATATTGGAATTCACACCTATTTATAGAAACAAACAAAAACAATCCATCCATTCAAATCTTATATAGAAATTTTAAAAAAGATGAAAAAGAGAAAGATATAGTGGGAACTCATAGGCACCATAAATAATTACTATATCCATAGATAATAATCACATCACTTTGATACAATGGATGGAATGGTGAGCACTATTTCTACCAATACCAAAACCCAGTTACATAAATGAACTTAAGCCAATATAACAAGAGGGATTTAAGATTAAATACAAGTATATAAGGCGGGTTTAACCACAACAAGGTTAATTGTAGACCATAGAGATTACGTAATAAAACATTACAATAAATAAAATACATTGTACAATGAATTTCCTTAGGCCTATCCAATATTACATCATACAATGTTGGCCTTGGTCATGAATTAGATTACACTTTCAACATGTAGGATTATATAGAAATATGACATTAGGTTTACATATAGAACTCCCATAGGCTTATATATAGAATGCCCAAATGCTTACATAACACTTGATTGTAGGCTACGTTAGGAGTACCCATAAGCACTTCATCACGATCAACCTTCACCTAATAATGCTAGATTACAAATATTTCAACAACACTTACCAAGCAAATATGAAATCCTAATTCTTAGTTTCAACTTGTTTCATTGCTTGATATGAATGTGGACCAATGCATTGAAAGCAAATACCAAGGGTTTATCTCTTTTAAAACTCTCATAAATGGTCATATTGTTAATGACATAAGTATTGTTGATTATATGTTTCATACAATGCATTGCATCTCCTCAAATTTTAAAATTTATTTGTTTGGAATGGATCATCTAAAATATCAACTTAATTATTTTTATATTCTTCCATTCAACCACACCCTTATATTGAGTGTATAGTGGATGATTCATTGGCAATTTATGCCATACTCTATAAGCAACTTGTCAAATCCATTTCCTGTGTACTCTCCCATGCTATCCATTATCGATCATTTGATACTTATCCCATAGAATTTCTACAAGTCTTTGAAGACCTTGAATCATGTAAATATCTCATATTTAGAATTGATGCAATATATCCAAATAAACCTAAAAAACCATCAATAATGTGAGAAAATACTTACTATCTAAAAAGAAAAGCTTTGGCCATAAAATAGAAATTGTCACTATGAACCAACTCAAGGGTTGAGATGCATTGTGAGCATTGTCTATAAGAAAGGTCTTCTAATTATGTTTCCCTAGTACACATTCTTCACACACACAACTCAAACGAAAAATAGGAAGAAGATCATCAACCATTCAAATATGACTTATAACTCCTGGATCTAAAGTTAATGTGCCCCAGTCTCTAATACCATATTTCATCGATATTATTAGCCTTATCCATCGTTATATATATATATATAGAATCCCAATCTAGCTTATATATTTGATTTGTTTTATTATAATATTTAAAAGCAATAATTTTAAAGCCATAATTAATTTTTTCAATATCATTTATCCAACTAAAGTTCTATTGGTTTATTCATATGAGGAATGTGATAGGTAAAAAGAATGTTTGGATCATTACTTGAAAATAAATAACTTGTCCATACTTAGCATGGCCAATAGGAACAACATGTCCAAAAAAAATTAATATTGAGTCATCACCAATAACTATTGTTTCTCCCTAGATCATTATAGGTGGAGAGAAGGTGTTTATACTTGGTTATACACTTTGTAACCTTGGAATCTAAATCCATTCTTGATAAGAAAAGGATACCCATAGAGTATAGTTGATGGCCACAAATCCACAGTTAGGGGATCTAAGATCAACATCTTGAGAGGCCTCAAAAATTTGTTTGAAACTTCTTGAACTGTTGATAATCTCTTAAAAATTTTGAATTCAAGGAAAACAATTTCTGAGCTCGTTCCCTTCCTTATTATAGTATGTGGAAGTAATATTTGTTGAGATATTTTTGAATAAATTGTCAACCATTCTTCATATTTTATGCATTTTTTTTAATAAGCTATGTGTGGTTTCTATTGGGGGTCACTCCCATTACAAAAAAAAAAAATATTACATTGCTCTCATTACATTTATAACAAGTTAATTAAACTATACCCAACTTTGCATTTATATCAAAGATATTCTTCATTTGCCTTTCTATTAAAGATATTCTTCATTTGCCTTTCTATTAAAGATATTCTCCATATTCCTCAAACTACTAAGTTTCCATAATCAAATCCTTTTATATCAGGTGCCTTCCAAAATTTAAATTTTGTCAAGATGAAATTTAACAATGATAATGGCTAAAATATTTGCTTCCCAACTTCTATATCTATAAATATCTTATCTATTAAAACCTCACAAATTTTTAAAACCTTTTTTTAGGGTTCTTATTCATTCCCCTAATATTCCAAGATACTATTTTCATTGTTATTTTTTGTTTTTATTTGTGGATTTAGCCCCACTTATTGTTAGCACTTGTGATATTTGCTTTTGTTTCCCCATAACAATATCCCTATGGGTTTCTTTTTCTCTTTGTTTTTGCTTCTTAGGTCTTCCTCTCTTTTTTTCATTCCCAACAATACTTTCATCTTTATCAATCTCTTCAATATTCTCACACTGCTCATAGTAATAATTATCATCTTTAGGTTTGCCTTGTTCTGAAGGATCTAGAGTGCAAGGAATAACCTCAAAAGCCCAATGTTCTTTATGTTGCTCTAGAAACTCTAAATTTCAAGGATGCTCTTCTATAGAAATTACCTTCTTATTTTGCTCTAAGAAACTAAATTATTATGAGTTTCCTCCATCCTTATTTCTTTATTATGCTACTCTTGAAACCTTAAAGTGCAGGGGATAACAACTTTATCCCTTTCACTCTTATTACTTGGAGAGGATAATATACTACTTGAGGAAAATGAAGATGATTTACTTGGAATAAACTTGACCTCTTTTGTTGTCTTTGTTTTAAGATTTCTCTCCACATATTCTTTTGCACCTTTAATTCCTTATGAACTTGCAAAATGATACAATTAATAGGATTTTTTTGCCTCTTCTTTTGGAGTGGAACATCCTTGATCTGGCCTAGCTTCTATTACTATATGATTTTCTTGCTTTGTCTTGAAGTTTATCTTATGGCTAATTTTTTATTTCTTTCTTCATAGTTTTCACTTTGTAAACTCTTGTCATGTGTCAAATCTCATAACAATTGTGGCAACAAAATGTGATGTTTTCATAATCTACTTGTTGACCCCATTCACTTGATTTAGATTTAATCTTAATATATTGTGATAAAGGTTTTGAGATGTCCATAGCAACACATATTCAAGTATATATATCATGCTTTCACTCCTTAGGATATAGTCCTTCCTTGATGAAACGTCCTTAATAATAAGCTGATATGGAAGTCCAACAAGCCTAAACCATACTGGAAGCTTCTTAATAGTTTCTATCTCAATAGAAAAAATATCATTCCATGGTATCAAATAAAGTGCATCTCTTACCCTAAATCACGAGACACCAACCATTATTTTATCCCTAATTTATAAATTGGAAAAGATGATGAGGAAGAAACTTTTAGAAAGAAAAGACATAGGGTAATTTGAATTTAATCCCCACTTCCATTTGATCCAATTTTGAATCTCCAAAAACCTTGGCCATGATCTATGGAACTTACATATTAACCCTCTAATTTTAAAAACCATTATATCATGCTCAATCATCTCATCCTTGATACTCATTTCTAGTGTAACATCTGCCACTTGGATCAAACTTGCTATGTATTTGATCTTCTACTTATCTCCGACTTGGGCCTCCATACTTCCAACTAGGGCATCCTGACTTCCCATTAGGGTTTTCAAATATGGTTTTCCTTCCATTCTAGATAATGGAGCTCACTCTTGGATTGCACTCCCTCTTGTCTCACATTTCCTTTTGGATTGCACTTGCTCCCAGTTTACACTCTCTCCTACCTCGCACTCACTCCCAGCTTGCACTCCCTCTTGGCTCAAAATAGCCCTTTTCTCTTCTTTTTCTTGGTGTTCCTTCGCTTCAACAATTTTTTGGAAACAATGTTCCATGCATTCGTGGTAAGGGTTTGAAGCATTGATGCATTTTGAATGAACCCACTACTCTTTTGCCATGATTGAATCTTGACTTGCACTCCCTCTTAGCTTGCACTTCCTCCCGACTCGCACTGGATTTTCTTTATACTTCCTACTCACACTTCCTCCTCACTCTTGGCTCATGCTCCCACTCACTTTTAGTTGCACTCACTCCCAATTCATTTTCACACTCAATTTCAACTGTACTCACTCTTGGCTTGTGCTTGCACTCACTTTTCTCATCTTAGTTTTTATATTTTATGCATTCTTGGTAGGATTTTTCTTTTGAATGTCTAACATTTGCCTGATTTTCTTGTTGTAATTTTTTCATATTTCTCAATGTGATATGAAATTAAAAGAGACATATAATAACCACCTCAAAGGTAGACTATCATTTATAAAATTTACATACCATGACTATATTCTAGCAAAACTTTCATATGTAGGAGGTAATTTATTCGTAAGAATATTAGTGTACTTGTTATCCTTCTTTGTATATCCTTCTCCTATAACTATATTCATATTAAAATAATTGTAATGTATAATGTACTCAACATGGACAAATTCTTCTAAATTGATGATAAACCTATTTTTAACTGATTAATCTAAATGTTGTTGAATTTTCTAAATGGCTCATTAAATGTCTCATATCACTTGTAGGTCCAAAATATCTTTGGTGTAAATAACCTAGTCTAGTTCAAGATGTGGTGCAATCAATCCATGAGCTTCAACCCCCTCATTCATTGCATTTATTTTGATAATTGAAGGAGCTTTATACACCCATAGTCCTCTACTTCCAAGGAAAGATATTTGGTCATGCCATAGACCATAGTTTATCCCATTAAGTCTCGTAATACTAGCACTAAAGTATGTCATTTGTTTGTAAAATTAAACTTCAAATTTCAAAAAATTGTAAAATTTGAAAAAGAGAGATAAAAGTATGATTATCGGTGTATAAATATAATTTATGATAAGGATAATGTACAAATATAATGTATAAAGCTTCAAGTTTGTGGAAGAATTTTTTTCTTCTTAATAAAGAAGAGGTTTTGAAAGGAACCTCAAACATTTTACAAAGAGCAAATACGACCTCAAAATATCAAAGAGAAGCACAGAAGAGGACACAAAACAAAATAAGCCTTAAACAATCAGGTAAGGGCCAAAGGAAGACACAACAAAGAAAGACAAAGAAACCAATTGGACAAAGGATGCAAATCCAATGAGGGACCAAACACCTAGGTAGGATTTAGTTCTTGCCTTTGGGCTTCTTCCCCAGACTATCTAGCTCTTCTTTGGGGTAGATGTCAATCATTTTCTTTTTGTAACGAACTGTTATACCAAAACCTCAAGGCGTTAGTGAAACCCGACTACACTAAGATCACAACATCCCACCACGCTTCGCAACCCAGGCTTTGGGCAGTTGTGTGCTTGTATGGTGGAATCCACCACTCTCCATATAATCCTTAGGCTAACACTGCAATACCGACGTTCTTGCACGTTCTACGACTCAAACCCGTGTGGTTGCTTTAATACCAAATGTGACGAACCATTACACCAAAACCTCAAAGAATTAGTAAAATCAGACTACACCAAGATCATAACACATTTTAACATCTTCCAAATAGATAACCACATCTTCAACCATCATACTAACCATTCTATTAATTCTCATTTTCTCAAAATTAAAATGTATATCTATGGTATAGAATGAACTTCTAATTTGAGGATCAAGTTGACTGTGAATAGGGGAATCTTATCACGAATGATAGTAAGCGGGATTTCTTATAAGTCCAGGCAGAGGTGTGGTGGCCCCTACCTTTCATTCATTACGGAAATGTTGGTTGCTCCTCCCCTTCTATCCAATCGAATATTGGAAAAAACCAATAGAGTTTTAAGAATCCGTAACCATCTAAAAATTCAATCAGCAGACTCTCATCCGTTTCACTATTCTACCTCCAACCCTTACGAGGATCGGCCAAAGAAAACTAACCTGTTACCGCTTCTCTTCCACTTTTTCTGTGGTTTGCTAAAATTTGCAGGCCTTCTAAAGTGGTGTCACATGCTGATGGCCCTAAAAAATCTCATCACTGCTAACACTTCATATAAAAATATTATTGAGTCTAAAAGTATTTAATCTAATCACTCATGGATTATTAGCCTGGTGTTGAGCTTGCCGTGAACATACATTCAATTTAAGATGTTGAAATTATAGTCAACTACATTCAAACACATACTCTAGATTTGTTCTTTTATAACCGAAAAAAAAAAAAAAAAAATCCGTGCATCAACATGAGGTAGGACCCGCAGGTTCTACATATGATCATTTTTTTTTTTTTAATATTGTCAAATAATTACACACTTTCAAGCCCATGAGGTCCCTCCGTTGAAGCTTCTAAACTCGAGTGGTTTTCTCTCTATAAAGAGATTTGGCTTTCCTTAATCTTTGCAAGTTTTTTTTTAAAGAAAATTTAAATTATATTTATAAGAGAGGTGGTCTTAATATACTCTAGTGAAATGCTTTTCCTTAATCTGTGCAAGTTTTTTTTAAAGAAAAATTAAATTAGATTTATAAGAGAGGTGGTCTTTATCTGTAAATTGAGCCGGTATGTAACAAGCTAATTTTTATTTTTATTTATTTTTTATATAAGATGTTGATTTTTTATTATAAAATTTAAAAATTATTATAGTAGTAATGATTGTTAGTTTTACAAAGATACTTTCATGATATATTATTTAGGTTACTCAAATTCAAATAAATAAAAAAACTTATTATTCTTCAGGAATGTGGTTCCAATTATACACATCTTGTGCTTTCTCTTAAAAAATATATAGCTATTTCAGGTTGGCAGTAGAGGAAATGGAACTCCAAATTTGTGATATATTGAATTTTATGTTTTTTTTTAAATAAATAAAGTAGTTGATTATATTCACATAGGGGCTGCTCCCAATATACCATATATATATTTTTTTAATGATTTAGCTTGAGGGGACCAGAATACTAGTTACACGAGCAGACTATTATTTTTGCAACAAACTAGTTACACAATCAAACTATTATTTTTGCAACAAACATGCTCCCAACTTAAATGTCTGGCTAAAAAAACAATTACCTCCTTGTTATTGCTTGTATCGTGTCGAGACACACGCATGTGTGATTATCAAGAATAAATAATTAATAATAATTTTTAATCTTATTTATAAATATGGGGCTTGAATTATTAATGGAACAATAAAATATTAGATTTGAGATTAGTGATTTAAGATCCTTGTTATATATCAAACCTAAGAAGTGTAAAAAAAATATTAGATTCGAGATTAGTGATTTAAGATTCTTGTTATATATATCAAATTTAAGAAGTGTAAGTTTTAGTTTCATTTAAGTGGTTGAGATAATAAATTTTTAATATTATATATTGATAGAGATAAATGATATTTGATTTTTATTTATGAGATTTGATTTTTTTTTTAAATATATTATAAGTGTAGAAATTGTATTATAAAGTAAAATGAGCTTGACAAGAAATACGGGAGAAAATTTTTTTTCCACTAATATTTCTTGGTTTATTTATTTTTTCTCTATTTTTATGTTGTTTCACTCTGTAGTCTAAGTGGGATAGATACATTAGAATCAATAGTTGCTCTTCCTATTTTGCTATTTGTTTGTACCACTTCTAGCATCCCTTGTATTTTTTGGTACCAACTTATCTGATCTTCCATCTGAGAGTACACATATTGCCCTTCCTCCAGTTCTTTTCCCCAATTTTCAAAATAATCTGCCACTCTATTTCCCTCTCGCTTGATATGTGTAATAAAAACATCCTGAAAAACCTTCCAAATCTTTTGAACTGCTTCCACCTTCCTTCTCTCACCAATTCCCAACACTTGGAAGGGTCTTATAAGATCCAAGATTCCAGTCCATATTTGAGAGTCTGTCTCTATCCATAGCTTATGTAAATGTAGATTTGTAGCTATCATTGATGCTGACAAGATCGCCTGTCCTTTTGCTTCATTATTTGTTATCTCCCCCATACCTTTTGCTCTCTAGTACACTTGTTCTCCTTTCCAATTTCGTATGATAATGCCAAAACCAGCTTTTCCAGGGTTTTTAGTAGAAGCCCCATCTATGTTTTCCTTCACCCACTCTCTAGGAGGTCTCCACTCTATGTTATTTGAGGAGATCTCACGCATCCGAACCTTAATTATTTTTCTTTTATAGTTATTCCAAAGCTTCATAAAATAGTCACTTTCTCCATTTTTATGTTTGTTTCCTCCTGTAATCTAATATATAGTGTTTCCATTACCTTATTCATAATCCTCTCCCATACTTGCTCCCTTGTTTTGTGCTATGATCTAAATATGTGTGCATTTCGTTCTAGCCATAATTGCCACCATATGAAGCTAGGCCCCAGCTTCCATGCCATTTTCATTGTTTTAGTCTTAAAGTTGCATTGTTTCCATTTCTCATAAAAGCTTTTCTGGCTCTCAAAAATTTCCCAAATGTTGTCTCATCTGCCTCCACCAACTGATCCATATGTCTTTAGCAAAAGAACACCCAAAAAAGATGTGTTCAAGGTCTCCTATACTTTTCCACACATAAAACATTTGGAAGGCTCGTAGAAACCTCTTTTTCAGATTATCAAATGTCAAGCACTTTCTATGGTTAATCAACCATGAGAAAAATGTCAAGTTTTGGCCATCATTCCTTTTGCCAGACAAATGTCCATCCAAACAAATGTCCATGGAAGTGGTGCTAGGGTAATCTCACATCCACAAACTACCTTTATGAGATTTGAATTTTAATTTTATCAATTACTTTAAATTTTACAAATGAGTTAATTTTTAGTTTTATATGCCCCCAAGGGTTAGGTGGATTGGTAGTTGTTTGTCTAGCAGTAAACCCTTTATTACAAATGAATTAAATTTTAGTTTTATATGCCCCAAGGGTTAGGTGATGGGTAGTTGTTTGTCTGGCTGTAACCTCAAGGCGGGTCAATAGTAATGAGGCATTAGGTAGGTCAAAAATAACGAGGTATTATGCCTGTCAATAATAACGAGGCATTATGTGGGTCAAAAATAATGAGGCATTAGATAGGTCAACAATAACGAGGTGGTATAGGCTTGTTGGGAGTTGTAACAAGCCCGATTGTTACTACTCAACCATATATATATTTTTTATTATTTGTTTATTTATCATCCAACGAGTGAAGGACATAATCATGATCTAAGATGAAGATATTCCAATTGGATCATAAGTTACCAAGACATCAATCATCAAGAGATATTAAGACTTGGTTAGAGTCACTCTTGAGTAGAAGTGACCAACTTCTACAAAACCTTCATACCACCACCACGGTATGAGTACATACCTTGAAGATTAGATATCCACCTCCATGGTGGATCATCGAATCTTAAATACTTAGTTACTACCCTCATCTCCACGATGAGGTAACTAAGATAATTATCACTCCACGTGATAAAATTACACAGGCCTTGGAATAACCATCTTAAGCATAATTATCTTCCCCTCTCATTCATAAGATTTATTAGATCTTATTATCTATCAAACCCATTTCGAATCCAAGGTATCCCTTCTATTATAAAATTTATTTCATTAGTTACATTATCATGAAGTACTTTTACATCAGCATGTGAACTTTAATTCCACATGTACATTTGAGCTGCAACTCAAAATGTAAGAACTTTGTTTGAGCTCCAACTCAAACATGGATTACAATCCTTGGGCTTCAACCCCTTCGAGCTCCAACTCGAAACGTACTAAACTAATTATCATTTTATATTCCATTACTATAGTATTTTTAGATTAAAGCATCCATAAGTGTTTGTAAAATAATCATCACAACATAATTCCATTCACATTTCCATATTAATGAAAGACCATGCACCATCATTAAAGTAATGCATATAAACCATTGCATCATAAATATTTGAGAATACATATCTATTACGTAGTAAAACATCATCTCATTGGAAAGTAAATAACATTTAAAACTATCTCATGCTAACACAATATCAACATCCATAATCTATCCAAGTAACTTCATACTGAAAAGTAAATGTAACATCCACATAAAACATCATTTGCAAACCACAAGGTAAAGATACACAACATATATCCTGGGAACCCTCATGAGGAATAAACCCAACCTCCAAAATATGTTTCTCCTCTCATTTCATAAATTAAAGTTGTCATAATTACAAGTATAGAAAGGCATCCCATGGATCCTTTATCTAAATCAATTATACAATCAAAGGAATCAAACCGTTCCTTTTTCAAATCATGATGCAAATAAGGAAATTCCACATTTATTTTCTCTAAGTCATCAATACATTACATAAGAATATCATAAATTATTATATCTACATGTTTATGAATGATCATCGGATTCATATTAAGGAGAAATATTATCAATTATCAAAGAGGAAACCCCATAAATTTCCTTGAGAATGAATTCCACATTCATTCTCCAGGATTGATACACATTCAATCCTTCATTCGCTAAGTAACCATACTAAGCATATGAAGAAAAAATCTTATAATTTCCTCAAGAATGGAATTTCTGTCCATTCTTATCACAACAACATTAAGAACCTTAATCCCATTAAGGTAGTATTTATTTCATATAATCTATACATCTATGCTAAACCAAGAATAGAACCTTGTCTATTAATCATTATAGATTTCATAGTTTGAGAGGGTTCAATCTCCTCTCAACCATTCTATTCTTACAACATCCGAATCGTGCCAATTTCACCAACCCATAAATCCTAGTAATCATATCTATAAAAGGGTCATATAGGATCATTAATTGTATGATCGAACATAGTGAGGAAACCCCATAATTTCCCCAAAGAATGAGTCCAATACTCATTCTTTCCCTAACTACACCCTTTCTATAAAAGAATGTTTCTAAATGCCATTAAGTGTGAACCTAATTTGCTCAATATTTTCACAAGAAGGATTTACATTAACATGGTCTTACAATTTTGTATTTTATTCCTACTATTTGATCACAGGGTTGCATTCGTTTGCTTTCCAAATTTGATTATCAAACTTACCCCTAAGTTTGGTCCAAAAAGGTATCCAATTACTCCAAGAGAAGATTTAACTGATTCTCACTTTAATATTTAAAGTATTCTCCTGAACTCTTTTTAGGGGATATGCAAAGGCATAAAATTAATTCAACTCTATTTCTTATGTTTTAACTTATTTAATTCAACAAGGAGAGATTAATCATTCTAATCTCTAATTAATTCCAAAGGAGATATTATTCATTCTAATATCTACTTGGATCAACAATTAGATTATTATTCCTATGGTCTGAATGGTCAAATTAAACCAACATTCTAATAAAAAGGTTTTAATCAATTAAGGGTCAGAATATTTATTTTATAACTATCCTAAAGCCAACCAACCAACATCAACAGACCATCGAGTGTAGCATGTAAGCACGATGAATGAGGCTATCAACAATTAGCACACGTTTCAATGCATAAATTAGGTGGTCAACAAAGGTAGGCGATGGTCCCATGCGGAGGTCTATGGTTAGCAGCTCATCGCTCATAAGGGGTGTGAAATCCCTTATAAATTTACCCCATTGCTCCTGCGGGAGTAATGTGGGATAATTTCTCATTATCAATTTTAAATAACCGAGCAAAACTTGTTTTAACACAACATCAACCAACCAGGGGTGAACACATGGCAAAGAGTCAAATAAACTGACAAACAATAGTCAACAAACCATGCAACTAATCACATATTTCAGTTATCAACCAATCATGAAATAGTCAACCTATTATCAGCTAGGTTAGAGGTTAGGCTAGTCTATCGCTAATGATTGGCTGATAGCTTTAGTGCGCACAACCTATTATATTTAGCTTGCGCACCCCCACACGATGCATGTGGGATAAAGCACATAATCCTTGTGACTTGCGATGCTTTATCCCACATGCATCATGTGGGAGCTTTGTGAGCCTTTAAAGGCTTCGAAGTGCACAATAGTTTTTGACCATCACTCAATGGTCGGGTGGTAGAGGATCATATTAGGTGGAGGTGGTTACATTAGGCGGAGGTAAGTTTTGGTCGACGACATTGATGGTAATTTAGGGGTTTCTCCGATCAGTGGTGGCTTTGATATCTGTCCAATTATCGGGTATAACGCTTAAACCATTTTTATTAATACACAGGTGAACATATATGACATCAAAATCAATGTTCATCGTAGGTGAACACATGGCATCAATATCAATGTTCACTACATAATACTAAACATGTGCTTATGAATGTTCATCGCATAATCTAAACACGTAAGTACAAGGATTTCTAAAGGATGGATATGAAGACTAGTATTATAGAACAATTATAACATTCAATTATTACACTCTCAGTTCTTAGACTATAGTCTGTTTATAGCATTCACACAAAATATTAATTAAAGGGGTGCTTCAGTCTGAATATATCACTACTCAAAGCATTGAATTGAGAATAAAATAATTCATAGTCCTACATAAACCAAGTAAGAAAGCCCCCACCTAGAATTCTAGTAGGGTATTGAATCTTCTTACTTGCATATCTTTCTTCCATGCGCCCCTCGTATTCTCTATTGGCCTCCCAGAATCTTTCCCCTAATTCCATGATCATTCTTCCCATTTCAACCCCCTATTTTATAAGATTATCCCCTCTCTCCAGCCATAAAGGTGATTTTTTTTAATATTAAAAGATACCTTTAGTCAAATAAGACATTTCAACCCATGTGGAGGAGGGGAATCCAAAAAGTAGAAGAGGGACCAAATAGATATAAGGTGGGTGATCTTGTTTGTTTTGTGTCCCTTCTTCCTAGAGACAAATACAAAACTAGTACTATTAGAGAATAGGATGGGTACAAAACTAGGACTATTAGTGATAAGGGAAGGAATCTCTCCTAATTTCCACCAATGTATAAAAGCCATGTAGAAGGTATGCCCAGTCTTTTAAATGATAGGATAATCCTTATGTTATTTAATAATTCTAGAGTCCCTTTTTAGTCCAATTAAAATTGGATAAATTTTGTGATCATCTAATTGTATTACATTAGGTTATTTAGACCTAATTAATTAGATTGTATTAATTTTTGCAAAAGATAAATCCTCCAATTAATCTTTCACAAAGGCCCTAATTAGCTTCTCCAAACCACACAAAAACCCCTATGTGCTTCTAATTAAACTAAATTGAATTATCTTCTTCAAAATATAATTAATCATTTCCTAAATCCTCACAAAATCCCTTAATTAATTTTTTTGTAGAAATCCTTTAGAACCAACAACTTCTTTAGTTAGTATCTTTTTGAAAGGATCCAATGGGAATGGACTGTCATAGGAGCCTCTATAGTTTAAACCCTGCACTTAACACAATTACTAAAAATAGTGTAAATATAACCAACTCCCATATATATCCTTATAAATTTTTTTATTTTTTAATATTATGTAAGCAAACAAAAACCTAAAACTAATATTATCACAAATACTCTTAATCTCTTCACAACAAACACCCTCCATTCACAATTCACTCAACATTACAAAGATAATTGTTTTCTTTTTAAAATACATAAAATAACATAATATGTTTTATAATAAAACTGTAATGTCTTATGAGTTGTAAATTGTTTTATTTTATTCTATATAAAAATGTAAATTTTTTTACTTAGAGTTTTTTTTTTTAATTACAAAGTTCCCACGATAAAAGCTATTAGAAATGAAACAAAACCTTAGTAACTCTAAATTGGAATCGCTATAGTATCTTATGATATGCTCCATTGGATAGCGAACTTCTATTCGTTGCGTACAGTTTACTTATGACTTTTCAACATGCACTGTAGCCAGATTGACATTGACATCTCCTTTCTGCCATACGCACTGAACTCCAGAGAGTGCACCGTACGACGGTGGAGTTGCCCTTCCATCCTCTACCGTTCGATCAGATGCAAAATTGGGAGTCCATGGAATCCCGTACTTCCAATTATTATAATTGAAAAGAAAAACCAAAAAACAAACGCAAAAGCAAAATATGATGCGTGATAAGCTGCAACATAAGGAGAGGCTTGTCCAGGTTCAGGTCACTGTTCTAACAGCATTAGTGACCCGTTGAGAGAAGGAACTGGCAGTGAGCTGCTCCTCATAACTACAGAGACTTTCCGATTTAATGACCCAATTTCAGCTCATAACAAAACACATACAAAAAGGACTCTAGTCAGCCTTATTCCTTGCATGTTATTAGCCAACGCAGATAAGGGCCCCATAGGTGACCATTGTTTTGTATGTTACTTAAAATAGAATAAATATATAAAATAAATAGTTAGCAATATAAACCAAACATATTTAATGGGAACGAAATTCATGGCATCATATGAAATAAATAGTTTGAGTAAATAGTTTGAATAGTGGTAGAAAAGCCTCTGGTAGGGTTCATAAATTGTGAGATTATTAATGTATATATATTTCAGGAGGTATTAATGTGGAACTAAATTTCATCGTAGAAATATGTCATTGTAAATAAACAGCCACCTCATTGACAAAGAGTTTGGTAAGGGGTGGAGGTCATAAACCACAATGTACTCACATACTACATTAACTAAGCAGAGGAAATATTAATGTGGAATGAAACGTATGAATATACCATAAGAACAACATCACATAAACCTGTTAAAAAAAAAAAACTAGGTCAATGTTAAAAGAGGCCTTCACAACAACTTAAATAAGAACAACATTACATTGAAAATAAACAACTTAAATAAGAACAACATCACATAAACCTGTTTAAAAAAAAAAAAAAATTAGGTCAATGTTAAAGGAGGCGTTCACAACAACTTAAATAAGAACAACATTACATAAACCTATTAGAAAACCAAAAAAAAAAGGTCAATCTTAGAGGAGGCCTTCAAATGAAGTGTAAAACATTAGAAATATTATTAATAATCAAAGATTATATAGACATAGTAAATGTAATTAAATTAATTACAATTAAATTATCGATTAACTTGTCATCTATAATATCTGTCGTCCACAAGGTAATGATAGTAAGGTAAGTCACTAACTTAGGTAACTAGTAAAAGTAACTACTAATGGTAAAAAGTAACAACTTACTTTTTACTATGCGGTATATAAAAACTACCAAGGTGAATATTACAAATTACCTAAATGAGGTAATAATCATAGTTACTAACATAGTAACTCTAACATTCCCCTTATTACATTATTTGGGTAATGTATATAACTGCCCGAATACAATGAAAAAGATGTCGATATGCTAGTTCTTGCTTTTTCACAATGTTCTGATACCATGAAAGATGGAGCATAAAACATTAAAAATATTATTAATAATCAAAGATTATATAGACATAGTAAACATAATCAAATTGATTACGACAACTAACCTATCGATTACCCTGCCGTCCATAATATCTGTCATCCACAAGATAATGACGATAAGGTAAGTTACTAACCTAGGTAACTAGTAAAAGTAACGACTTACTTTTTATCATGAGGTAAATAAAAAAAATGTAGGTAATAGTTGCTAACATAGTAACTCTAACAAACTTCACATATACATTTACATTATTTTTAGTAACTGCCAAGTAAACTTCAAATGACATGGGCTGCTGTCAACAAGCTTATACCACCTCTCATCACGATGGTATACATTCAAAGACTCAAATCATACTACTAAACATGCCTCCAAAATTTAAACCTAAATCTTGACAATTACCAATCTACCTAACTCAACAAAATAAATATATTTTATATCTCACTATAAAAACTAATATTCACTCATTTTGTTAGTTATCATGGGCTAAGCTGTAATTCATGAACTATTTCCTGTTCACGTAAATATCCTTCTCATATGTTGCTGTGTGCATGTTAAACATTCAAAAAAAAAAAAAAAAAAAAAAAAAATTAAGATAGCTATGAAATCGATCTGGAGGCGTCCATCCGAAGTTCATCCTACAGGCCTATGGAAGTAAGTCATTCCATAGGGAAGTGACAGTCCCGGCAATTCAGCATACCATCCGCCCGTATCTGAATTCGAATCCCCAAAATTGAAGATTGCAGGAAACTGGCTATTCCCCTGGCTGCTTCCTCCTTGGCAAAATACCACAAAAACTACAACTGCTACTGCACCACAAACATCAACCCGCCTCTCAAGATGAACCAACAACTTCGTCATTTCCGGCCTACCTACGCAATAACAGCTACTATACACAGTAATACTGCAAATTTCAGATTGAAGAACTGGCTATATATATATATATATATATATATATATATATATGTTGGAGTGTAATCTAATTGGTTGGAGGAGGATTTGATTGCCTTAGAGCACACGTCAACATCAAAGCGTAATTTGGGTGCAGCTTGCTGTTTTAGCCAGGAGATAACTCTTGCTTTGCGTTGGGGAATCTGTTTGTGGGTTAGTACGGTTTTTTTTTTCTGACCTTTTTTAATATAAGGTGTTTATTTTTAATAATATATATTTTTATTATTATAATAATTAAAATTATAATTAATAGGAAAGGCGATTTGATTGTTTTAAAAAGTAGAATTTAAGTATAGTTGTTTTAAAATATTCAGGTTTTGATTTAAAATATCCAAGTTTAAATTGGGATAAGGATTAAGACTCTGAACTCCCACACCTCCACAAGTTTATTATAAAACTTAAAAACCTATCTCCCACAAAAATTAAAACCAAACTATTCAATTTAAATGACATATTATGATAAAATCTCTTTCTTCGCCAATACCTCTTTTCTCTTCCACTTTTTCTGTGGTTTGCTAAAAGTTGTGGGCATTGAACTCCCACACCTCCACATTTTATCCTGATTTAAATTTAAGTCTATTATAAAACTCAAAACCAATCTCCCACAAAAATTAAAATCAAACTATTCATTTTAAATGACATATTATGATAAAATCTCTTTCTTCGCCAATACCTCTTTTCTTTTCCACTTTTTCTGTGGTTTGCTAAAAGTTGTAGGCATTCTAAAATGGAGTCACATGCTGATGACTCCTAAAAAGTCCCATCACTGCTAACAATTATAAGAAAATATTATTGAGTGTCTAAAGGTATTTAATCTTTTATATCCAACATCTTTAGTAATCACTCATGGATTTTAAAGTCGTGTGTTGAGTCCCCATATTCTCATTTAAGATCTTGAAATTATCGTAAATTGCATTCAAACACATACTCTGGATTTGTTCTTTCCACAGTCGTCCAAAAAAAACACCGTAGATCTTGAAATTATAGCCAATTGCATTCAAACACATACTCTAGATTTGTTCTTTCCACAGTCGTCCAAAAAATTTTTTTACAGGAGGTATGACCCTCAGGTTGTACATATGATCCATTTATTTTTTTAATAGTTTTTAAATAATTACAGACTCTCTATATGGCCTTCCTGTTGAAGCTTCTAAATTTGAGCCCGTTTAATGTAATGGTAATTTTTTTGGATCGATCTAAGTTCTATTCATTCACCTTACTAAATGGTTCCACAATTGAGTTGGTTTTACCGGCAATCCTTTTTTTTCCTTCGGCTTACCTGCAATCCTTTTACGAGGACACGAGGTAATTATTATTTATATTTATTTTTAAATGTGGCTATGTCTGGCTGAGAGGAAATGAGCTGGTTTTACCTGCAATCCTTTTACGGGGAAACGAGCTAATTTTTAATTTTATTTATTTGTAAATGTGGTTATGTTAGGTTGAGATTGGAGGAGATGGAACTGGAATTTTGTGCTAAATTGAATTTAATGTTTGTTAGGTAAAATTATTGTAGGTCATTATCATTTTGACCGCTATCATCTAACTTATTTCCTTTTGGGTATGTAGTGGTTTGAACCTTGAACCTCCTCAAAGAAAGGTCAAGCTTTAACCATTATATTAAACTACACACAACAACTATCATTTAACCTATCCCTTTTTTTCTAGGTATGTCGTGGTAAAACACAGGTTTTTATGAAAGATTTTAATATCCTTGTAACGGGGCTTGAACTTAGGTTTAGGTTTTATAGATAAAAACCTAAGTATCCTTCTTTAATTTGGTTGGTGTGAGAAACATTGAATTTAATGTTTTTTTTTTACACATAAGGAAGTCAGTAATATTATTGAATGTTGCCTTTATAAACTCTATTATGTTGGGTTAAATTATACTAGGCTACTAGCATCCAACCTTATCCCTTTTGGTAATATTATTGAATGTTGCCTCTATAAACTTTAATTTGCTAGGTTAAATTATACTAGGCCACTACCATCCAACTTATCCCTTTTTGGGTATGCCCTATGCCCTTTTGGGTTGGGTGGTCGTTACCATCCAACTTATTCCTTTTTGGGTATGTCCTATGCCTTTTTGGGTTCGTTGGTTGCTACCATCCAACTTATTCCCTTTTGGATACCATTCAGTTTATTTCCTTTTGGGTATGTCATGGTTTGGACCTTAGACCTCCTCAAAGAAAGATCAAAGTCCTAACAATTGCATTAAACAACACACAATGACTACTATCTAGTCTATCTCTTTTTCTAGATATGTTGTGGTGAAGCGCAGGTATTTATAAGAGATTCTAATATCCTCGTAATTGGGTTTGAACTTGGGTTTTATAGATAAAAACCTAAGGACTTACTACTACGGTATCCTTTTTTAATTTGGTTGGTGTGAGAAACCCCTATGACCCGATGCTTAGGGTTAAGCATTTCCATCCCAACCATGACCCATTGTAAGGCTAAGAGCTAAGCTTATCAATAGAGGATTAACACACAATCACACGTGCCATGGTTTGAACAGTGAACCTCCTAAAGAAGAGACAAATTTTAAACTATTGGGCTGTCCTCAAGACATTATTTCCTTGTTATTGCTTGTATCGTGTCATGATACACACATATGTGATTATCCAAAATCGATTTAAAAAATAAAATAATTAATAATGATTTTTTTTTTTTATATTATATACATAGACATGGGACTTGAATTATTAATGGAACGATAAAATATTAGATTTGAAATTAGTGGATTTAAAATCTTTGTTATTTAATATTTATCTTGTAAATAAATTATCAAACTTAAAAGTGTAAGTTTTAGTTTTCATTTTTTTTAACAAGAAAAAAATCGTAATTTTATTTCAAGAAAGAAAGAAAATTACACTTCTCAGGTGTCTTGGCATAAACAAAAACCCAAATAAAAACAAAATATTGGCAGTCAAATATAATTATAGTTGGGTAGATCAAAGAGGAAAAAAATCCATATTTAAAATAGCATAGAGATAATAAGTATAAATATCCTTATATATCAATACTTAATGATCCAAATAACATCCATGTCTAAAACTTGGATAGAAATCAGTGAAAAAAACCAGCAGAAAAAAAAAAAAAAAAAAATTCATAAAGCTCTAATGAAATGAACATGCCCATAGTAAAAACCCAAAGCTAGCATAGAAACTAGGGGTATGATATGTGAGTGAAAGAAGAAACTCCATCCTTGATCTCTTCCATTTGCAAGAAACCTTATGGAACCTATTGACCTTCTTTTGATAACCTATCTGCTTCTTGATTTAATTCCCTATAAACATGAGTAAAAGAGATTTTTTCAAAAATGGAAATTGCCTCCAGTAGTTCATCTCCCAATGGTCTAAGCAAATTATAATTTTTTATTAAGTAGATCTATTCATCTAGTTGATGACTAGAGTAGAATCTCCAAAAAATTGTAATTTTTCACATTTCTCTCCATTACACACTTCATTAGCAATCTCAACGCATGAAACTCAGCAAAATTGTTGGAACCTGTCCCAAGACTTGCTTTAAATTTGATATAGTGGGTATTTGAGAAGTATATAATGCCTCTCGCACTACTAAAAGCCGACTGTCTTTGACTGGCCCCATCAAAAAAACCCCATGGTTGAGACTTTTCAATGAACAAATTGTCTACTTGTCGAGGTTTCTTATGTTTGCTAGGCCCTTTATTGATTGAGACTAAAGTCCTCACCTAAAATATGACCTGAAATGGGGGTATTATCTTCCCTTAAAAAATAATTGCATTTCATGCCAACCATATACCCCAACATATAAGACATGGTAAAGAAAGAAATTATTTTAACTCTTTTTTCAAAAACCACTATCTTAAGCATACCTCCACTGTTTCTCCTTCCCAAATATTTTATACTCTAGTTATTTGTTCAGCTTCTAACAAAACTTGTTGAGAAAAAGAGCTTTTGATTAACAAATGTGTGATGTTTTCCTCCTCTGACTAACACAAGATACAAATACTTGGACTTTGTCTGCTTCTCCTCTGTTAAACTTCCCAAGTCAAAGCCTTATTTTTTAAAGCTTACCACATGAAAATAATTCTTTTTTGGGGCAGATAATTTCCAAATCTACTTCCACCACCAAGTAGACCCTTGAGGATGAGGGTCAAAACTTGATTTGTAACCAAGTCTAGTCGTGTACTAACCCCCAGATTTGTTGTATGCCCAAGCAATAGTATTTGGTTTAGCTCTTAGCTTGATATGACTCTTATTAAAACTATTTGTGTAAGTCTTCCATAAAACAACCTTCTCATCAAAAATACCCAAGACCTAAGCCTACTTCCAACCTTGGGTCCAAGGACAAGAAGAATCTGATTCTCCCACCTAATGAAGAAAATAAAAGCCCTTGTCTTGTAAAGAACTTATCATAGATTTTGACAATAAAATGTTTTCTCCAAAATCCAAAATAGAATCAACCCCTATTTTAACTTGTTCACCATTGCCCACTTTCCAAGCCAAATATTTTCCAATCATAGGAAAGGCCTATACTAGTGCCTTCCATTGAATGGAAATATTTTTAATGCTTTTTTGTGGACTTCTGATCCAATCCATAAAGGTCCCTAGAAAAATATACTTATGTTCAATAATCTTCTTCCATAATCCTTCTTTGGTCAAAATCCTCCATAAACATTTTTTTGCCAAAGAAGAAAAAAAAAGATGGATATTTTTAAGTCCCCAACAACCTTCCTCCTTTGGCCTAGCAATAGTTTGCCACTTAACTAAAGGAATACCTTCATGCTCCTTGTGTCTAGTCCAAAGAAATTTGAAGTAGTGTTTTCTTATTTTCTCTATAACTCCTTTGCAAATGAAGGTCAAGGAGTGCCAAAACTTAGGAATTGCCTCAAGAACTGGCTTTACAAGTGTTAATCTCCCACCAATAGACAACCATCTATTACACCAATTATTAATCCTAAATTCAATCTTCTCTAAAATCCATCCCCAATCTCTCTTTTTGTAAGTATTTGGATTCAATACAAAACCTAAATACTTAAAGCCTTCTTGTAAATCTAAGAGATTAAAATGAAGAAGTCTAATTAGATCCTATTCAGTCTCCTGCTCTAGACCATTAAAGCAAATAGAGGGTTTTTGAAAGTTGATCTCCATGTCGATAGCAATATTGTAAGTGTCTAAGATTTCCTTCAACTTTCTAGCTTTCCTTAAACTGCCATTTGTGAACAACAATACATCATTAGCAAATAATAAATGAGATAAATAAAATACCCCCACTTTGATCCCAAACAAGGATCCTGCCCTCTTTGCATCCAAAATAGCTTTACTAAATCCTTCAGCAACCAACAAAAAAAGTAAAGGAGATAAAGGACATCTCTGTCTCAGTCCTCTCAAGGGTCTAGAGGATTTAGAAGTTGATCCATTGATAAGAACAACAAAGATATAGAAGAAATGCATCCCATAATCCACTTTGCTACCAAATAGCTAAAACCCACATGTAAGAGCATCAATTTGAGATACAACCAACTAGTTCTATCATAAGCTTTAGATAGATCTAGTTTAAGGACCATTGCGGGAAGATTTTTAGTTTTAATAGAGTGAAGGCCCTCTTGTGTAGTTCTGATGGCTTCAAAAATTTGTCTACCTACTATAAACCCAAATTGCTCCCAGGAAATAACTTCAAATAAGATCTTCTTCAATCTAACAACCAAAATCTTTGCAATGATTTTATAGATACATGTATACAACAAAATAGGTTTAAATTCATCAAAGGTTTTAGGCTTCTCCTTTTTGGGAATCAAAGCTAGAAAATTAGAGTTAAAAGCCCCAAAAACCTTACCACTCAACCTAACTTCCTCCATTACTCTGAGAAGATCCTCTTCAACAAGATCATAGAAAACTAGGAAAAATTCCATAGGTCATCCATCAGGCCCTAGACTTTTATCATTTTTGAAAGAAGTCAAGACAACTTTTAGTTCTTCCTTTGTGACCTCCTCATAAGTAACTAATTGTCCTCCTCTGTCACAAAAATGGGGAAGAAAGTAGTTAACTTTAAAATTTCCCCAATATTGACTCTATCAAGTTCTTTATAGATAGATTGAAAATTTTTTACTCCCAAATTTGCTAACTCAAAAAAAATCCTAATGAGGACCCCTTCATTTTGCATCTCCCAGATAGTGTTGACCTTCTTCCTATGATTAGCAAAATTAAGAAAAAATGTAGTATTTTCATGCATTTTTTTAACCATACAACTCTACTTTTTATTCTCCATTCAGCTTCCCTCCACTCCAAAAAAATATTCTTCTTAATTTCTAGTTCAACCAGTCTTGTTTTATCCTCCTCTTTAAACAAACCAGTCTCATTCTTTTTATGAATTTTTGAAATTTTCTTCTCCACAAACTTAAGATCTCTATCCATACTCTCCTTTTTAACTGCAATCCAAGATGACACAACTTTTTTTTTTTTTTAAGTAGTAGCAAATTGAAAACTCGTTGATGACCTGTAACTTTAGTCATAACCAATCCATTCTTAAAAATCTTCTTCTTCCAACTAAATTAGATTGAGATTAAAAGGTCTGACAAGTTTTGCTTCTTGAATTTCTAATTGAAGAAGTATGGGAGAATGGTCCGAGCCACCTCCAGTCTCAATCCATAACTGTTGTCTATCTATTTCATTGTATAATGACTCTGAGATCAAAAATCTGTCCAACCTCTTTGAGATCCTAGCTTCCCCAACTCTATTATTTCTCCACGTAGGTATTAATTTTATTGGTTCCAAATCAATTAAACTAACTTCTTCAATATTATGTCTAAAGTAATCTACAAGTCTATCAATTCTTGCAGATTCCTACCATACCTCACTTCTACTCATAGTAAAATTTAAGTCCCCACCAATGATAACTCTTTCATCCCTAACACACCTTTGGGAGAAAAATTCATCCCAGAAGACTTGCCTATCTTCATAGGGACCATAACAATTAATAACTAATAATGTCAAATCCAAGTCTTTAAAAAATAATTTTTTCCACAAGCTTGAGACCATAAAGGAAGATTTAATTAGAAATATTGAGTTCTTCCAGCCATTCAAAACACCCCTTGAATTTTCGGTAGCATCTAGAGCCAAGAACTTCTAGTCCTTAAGAAATTTACTTAACTCTTCAATGAATTTTGTACTTGCCCCCATGGTTTCTTATAGAAGGATAACATCCAGATTATTATTTTCCACCAGCTTGGCTAAGGCAAGTCTTTTAGAGGGATTGCAAAGATCTCAAATATTAAGGGATAACAAGATCATTTAAACATCTTAAAGGGGTTTTGTCCCATTCTAAGGACCTCTTTGATAGATTTTTGTTTACCTTGTTGAATTTCCCTCAAAGCCTTCTCCTATGCATGAAAAAAAAAAATTCCTACCTGTTGAAGAAGTGGAAGATTCCTTTATAAGGTCTAGACCTAACCCTAACCTTCCAACAACTATACAAGTTCTCAAATTGGATTCCCTTTACTTAGAACTTCACAAATATTTACAAGAGGAGCATGTCTCCAAACAATCCCCTAAAATATATACCTCCCTAGAAGATTCATCTGATAGGTCAAAAAAACTTCCTCCAATAGCAAAAAAAATTGGATCATAATCCCTATTCAATGTGTTTGAGGTTGTCGACCCATTATCAAAAATCCTAGAAAATTCCTTATCCTTGGGACTTCTCTTCGAAGATTCATAAGGAAGTGTATAAACTTATTTATTACCTAAGTCTAGATTATTCTCCACATGTATTGGACAATAATTATCATAAGGTTTAGATGACTGACCAACAAATTTAATAGTATCAAGTTCCAATCCTTTCATAAATTTATTTATGACTCTATCTCCTTCTCTAACAACCTGTGAATAGTGAAATGGAGATAAAGCTAGGCCCAAAATTTCTTCCTCCTTCTCCAGAGTTTTGGTTCTAGATTCAATAATATTATTCTTGCTTTTTTGTGCCAAATAAAGGAGCACTATTGAGCTCTGAAAAATAGGTCTCTTGATTGTTGTTAGCTAACTTGAAATCCCCACTAGTCATTTATTTTTTCCTCCATATTTTTTGTGTGAAAGGTTGAGAACATTCTTTAACAATATGTCCATAAATATGACATTGAACACATCTAAAAAGAATCTTCAACAAGTTCAAGATTTTATTATGAACTATATTCCCCATAACTATCTCCATACAGTTCGGTAAGCCTTCACTGATATCCATCTCAACCAAAACCTGAGACACAAACCAAAAAATACTAGTTTGAAAGAAATATCTATATCCAAGGTTTTACCTAATGAATCTCCAATCTATTTCAAAGCTCTTTCTGACCATAACTCCATTGGAAAACCTGGAAGTTTTACCTAGATTGGGATTCTCCTAGCAACTTTAGTCCTAGGATCAAAGCAAACCATCCAAGTCTTTAAAGCAAAAAAAGAAGACCCCCAATACCAATGACCTCCAAGATTTTTTTTGTGCATCTTCCTCAGATCGAAAAAGGAAACCTATCCACCCTCTGGTAAGTAAGTAAAAAATTAGACCATATCCTAAAATTGGGACCCAAACCTTCTGCAACCACTCATTTAGTGTTTTATTAGCTATTTTATGTCCATGAAACTTTCCAATAAGGACCTTCCCTGAAAAATTCAAAACTTGTTCCATCCTCAAGTCTTCTCCAAGTACCATTGTAGTCTTCAACCTTCTCTTTTTAACCACTTTATGTGCCTTATGCACTTTAGTAACCGAAGTTGTAGTTTGTGTTGATTGAAATTTTGGACCCACTCCACTTAGGGCCTCTAAATCAAGACTTTTACCAATAAAACCAGAACCAAACAAAGGAAACTCTGTTAGACAAAGTGATTTTGGGTTGTTTGGAGTCTGCTTAAGTTTTTCTTCCTCGTAATGAAATGCTTGCTCATTCATTAGACCCATCACTTGAGTAGAGTGTTTTGAAACACTTGAGAGTGAACAGTCAATAGGATAACTGACCTCATTTGAACCTTTTGACATAGACTCCCCTCTGTCCACTAAATATTGATAACCTACAGTATTATTCTGGCCACTCAAGAAACCCAAGGACCTTCAGTTCTCAACCTCTAAGTCTTATCCAAAAATGGGACCCTCGACCCTTGGAGTTGAAAAGATGCGTTGCCCCTCAAAGGGGTCCTCTAAGAAGTCCAAATGTTCCTCTTCATTCTCCATCAAAATAAGAAACCAATTTACCAAACTATACTGCCATTAAAAAAAACAAGTAAAAAAAAAGTTAATATTTTCCTTTTGCGAAACCTAGATTTGTTGCATGAACTTCATGATTCCAACCGATAAAATTCTTCAAACAACCATTCACATGCATAAACAAATTCCTCCCTATCAAAGTAACTCCTTTTCGACCTTCATTTTCTTCACATGAATAGATCTGAGCGCACTTCGATTTAAAAAAATGATGATGCTTATTGTGTCATTTTTTAAAGATATTAGTCAAGAATTGGACCCACCTTTATTTTATTCACATGAATATATTTGAGCACATTCTAGTTTCAAGAAATATAAAATACTGTCACTTCTTGTATTTTTTATTTTTCTTTGTGCTTCACATGTAAACCCTAGCTTTACTGCATGCACTCCGTAATTATAGCCAGCATAATTCTTCAAATTGTTGTTCACATGCATAGAAATATTCCTTCCTAGCAAAGTAAATCCTTTCACCCCTTCAATTTAATTCCTCTATTCTTCAATTTGTAAACCCTAGCTTCATTGCATGCTCTTCATGATTGCAGCTGACAGACTTCTTCCAAAGAAAATTTAAATGTAAGAAAGAGGAATGCTTACCTCCTTCATAGGCCAAGCTTTCATCAAAATCATAGATGCGTCTTTAGTTGTCACTGGGCAACAATGATGATGGATCAATCACAACCTACTATGACAATGATGACAACCTCCTCAGATGACTTGCCTTACTTCCAACAAGAGTACTCCTGCAACTCGTGGATTAAATTATTGTGTTCCTTCCTACAAAAATCGTCTGTCCTCCATTAGTTTTCATTTAAGTAGCTAAGATAAATATTTTTTTAATATTATATATATATATATATATATATATATAGATGAAATTTGAATATTTAATGGAATAATAAAATTTAGGATAATCTGTCAATTAATATTATAAATAAAATAGTAAACTTAAAGTATAAGTTTTAGTTTTCTCAATTTTTATTTAAAATAATAATCTATGGGAGGTTGAATTTGATAAAAATAATTATACATGGACTAATAATAGGAGAGGCCAAAACCTAATAGCAAAAAAATTACACAGATGCATACTCTCATACTATTGTCTAGATAAGGGGACGTGCACTAAAATTAATACCTTGACAAGGATTGATTCAAATCATTGGTCAATAAGAGTTAAAATGGTGGTAAGTGAATTAAAAAAAAGATCATATTTTAAATATGAGCAGATGTGGGAAGACCATCCTTAATTTGTTGATATAATAGCACAAACGTGAAATTCTTCAAGAAATAGTGGGTTGTATACACTTCCAAAACAAATTAAATTAATGATATCTAGATTAAAAGAATGGAACAAAAACACTTTTGAAAACATTTTTGAGAAGAAAGAACTAAAAGATAAACTTTCAAAATTCCAAAAAGGTGATCATAATAATCCAAACTTAGAGGAAAGGGAGTTGCTTAGTGAATATCATAATATTTTGAATAAGAAAGAGAAATTTTGGAGATTAAAATCAAGACAAACTTGGTTAAAAGGAGATAAAAATACATTTTTTTTTCATAGGATGACTATAGTATAAATATCAACATCTAGAATTAGTAGAATTAAATCAATACAAGGGGTTTGGATTGAAGACTAGAGTGAAATAAAAAAGGAGGCAAGATCTTTTTATCATAATATTCTAGGATCAGAGGAGTTTGAAGTTCTTAATGATAAACTTATTCAAGTACCTTAAGTTATAACAAATGAAGACAATAGGAAACTAATAGAGCCTATTACTTTAGAAGGAGTTAATTTAGCTCTTTTCTCTTTTAATAAAGATAAATCCCCAGGTCCAAATGGGATCTCTGCAACATTCTAACAACATAATTGGGATATAGTGAAGGATTCTTTATTGGTGGCAGTGGAACAATCTAGGGTAAAATAATACATACCTTATAAAATAAATGCAACATATCTTATCTTGATTCTAAAAAAGGATGCATAATTATTTGATTCTTTTAGACCCATAAGTCTATGTAATAGAGCAAATAATATTATCTCCAAAGTGATGGAAAATTGGTTAAGACCACTGCTAGACAAAATTATTTCAAAATAGCAAGGAGGATTTGTGAAAGGGAGATAAATTCTAGATGGGATCATAGTAGCTCATGAAGTTATGCATTCAAAAGGTTTAAGAAAAGATAAAGCAATGATCTTAAAACTTGATATGAGTAAAGCCTATGATAGGGTTAAATGAGATTTTCTTTTTGCAATATTAGAAAAGTTTGGATTTGGGAAGAAATGGGTTAGATGGATTAAAGCTTGTGTCTCTACAGTTTCATATTTAGTGTTGGTCAATAGGTTAGTAATAGAATCATTTAAATCCAAAAGAGGTCTTAGACAAGGAGATCCTCTATCACCATATTTGTTCATTATTATGGCAGAGGTTTTGGATAGGAACTTGAAGAAGACTAACAAAGTGGGCTTATAAGTGGACTTAAGGCTAAAAATAACATCGAAAACATCACCCATCAACAATTTGTAGATGATACAACCCTTTTTCGGAGGGCAAGGATTAATGAGGCCAGAGCTTGAATAAATTTAAATAAATATGAAAGAGAATAAGGGCAAAGAGCTAATAGGATAAAATCTAAAATTTACTTCTTAAACATCCCAGCTAAAATCAAAGTAGGATATGTAGGTTACTTCAAATGGAGGAGGTAAATTTACCAACAACATCTTTAGGGATGCCCTTATTTGAGGGAAGAATGAGGATAAAATTATAGAATTTAGTTATAAGTAAAATTCATAATAAACTATCGACATAGAAAGGTAGATGGTTGTCATTAGCATGAAGAGTGCAACTAATTAAATCAATCTTGCAAGCCATTCCAATATATTATATGTCCTTGTATACTATGCCAAAATCAATAGAAAAAAGTTTAATCTATATTATGTGGTTAGGATTACATGATAAAAGGAAATTTTCTTTAGTGAAATGGAGCAAGGTGTGTGATGATAAAACTAGAGGAGGTCTCATTTTAAGAGTTCTTATGGATGCAAAATTAGCTCTTAGGGGAAAAGTAATTTGGAGATTGTACAAAGAGGATCAAAGATAATGGGCAATAATTCTTCTAAGTATGTTGAATCCAATGACCCAAGCAACAAGCTTAATATTTATTGCATTCTCTCTACCAAATGGTTCTATACTATGGAATGGTTTAAAAAAGTCAATTCATCTAGTGATTAAAGGTTTAAGATGGATGGTGGGAACTAGAGAATATTTCTATTTGGATGGATACTTGGTGTGATAAAAAACCACTCAATCTAGATCCAATTTTGAAACCATGGATGAGATTACTTCAAGAAAAATATGGTGATAGGGTTTCAAACATTTTGTATAAGGATCAAGAAAGAAGATACAAATAGAAAGAATGTTCTTTTACAAGTATACAAGACATTAATGCTAGGAGGTAGTTGAGTAGAAAGATAATTAAAATTATTATTCAGAGGGCAGCCAATGATAAGTTGATTTTGGAGTTGAATAGCTCAGGATAATACACAACAATAAGTGAATATAATGTAAAGCACCAACAAAATAGGAATATCAAAAGAATATAGAGATATTTGGGATAGCCTAAGCATTCCTAAAGTGAATATGTTTGTTTGGCTAGTAGGTCATAGAAGAATTTTATCCTAGGATAACCTTATGAAAAGGGATTTTCATGGCCCCTCACAATGTGTTATTTGTAAAAAGGAGGAGAGTATAGACCATCTCTTGGGACACTGCTCAATAGTATGGAAACTATGACAATGGATTCTTAATATGTTTGATAAATGCATGGTGATGAATGGTAGAATTAAAGAATTGTTAAAGCAATGGTAGAGCACTTTTAAAAGTGATGCTTTACAAACAATATAAGATATATCAAAAGATACAATACTTTGTACTATATGGCTAGAAAGGAATAGAAGAATATTTGAAGGAAAATAAAGTAGTTTAGAGGTAATAAAAAAAGATTTGTTTAGCCATACAGGAGTCTAAACCAACCCTATCAACTCATCCAATCTCTAATTTGGAAGCAAAGAGCCTTGATATATGGAGTCAAGTCATCAAATGGAATTATGATGTTGGGTACAAGAGAAACAAAAAGAAGGTAAAGAATATAAAGTGAAAACCACCAAATATGGAGTTGGTCAAATTGAATTTTGATGGAGCTTCTAAAGGAAATCTAGGACCAATAAGAGGAGAAATATTTATAAATAATAGAGGAAAAATTGTGTTTTATTACGCTTTCAATAGTGGATTTAAGACAAATAATGAAGTTGAAGCTTCTACGGCTTTGGAAGGGTTAAAAATTATGCAAACATATGAAATAGAATAGTATATGGATGGAAGGTGATTCTCTTAGAGTAATAATTGCATTTTTGAGGAAAGCAAAGGCTCCATGAAACGTATAAGAGATAATTGTGGAAATTCAAGATCTTGCTATAGAGTTTGAAGAAATCAGATTTACACATACATTAAGCGAAGAAAACAAATGTGCAAATAAGCTAGCCAATAGAGGGGTTTTAATTAAGGATCATAAAGTTAAATTCTTTTCTCCATGGTTAGAGGAAGTAGTAAGTTTAGTTGAAGTTGACAAAAAATGTTGACTACCTAATTCAAATAATGATTAAGATTTCCTTTAATAATTTTCATTTATAATATTTGTTTTATTTTATAACATTATTGTGTTTTTTTTTTTGGTTACATAGATGAATTGGTTACAATCATAATTTTTAGTAACTACCAGCGTAGCTGGCAGGGTTCAAACTATTAGCGAAGGCTTCCAACACACCCACCATCTCGTTAATGGTAACCCAACATGAGATGGGGACCGTCGGACGCATAGGGTTCGCACCGTCTTCGTCAGTCTAGTTCAACACGTGGCATGAAGGGGACCGCCGGACAAGCAGAAAACAAATCCTCGTCATCAATCAGGTGCAACACGTAGAGGAGTCGGATCAGGCTACTAACTATGCATGGGCACGCCCGTGGGATTGGAACCTAGGTCTCCTCTCGGTAAGCGTCCCAACTTACCAATCCACCTAGACCCACGGACAACAATATTGTGTTTTTATATACACTATTTATTATAATTTTTGTGGTTGCACTTATGCTTTAGGAAGGAAACTAGCAATCTATATTTGGTAAATTAGACTAAGATAGTGCAATGTTTTGCAAATATTACTCTACTAAGATGCAATGCATAGATAGTAGAGGTGATGTTTTGGCATTCTGAAAGTTGGTGTAGGAAAATGTCAAGAACGATTTTGAATTCTGGAATATTTATATTCATACAAAAAATTGAAAAAGATCCAAAAAATGAAAATTAAGAATTTAAATATTTTATGTAAAATGATGTAGGTTTCTAGCTATAACAACTCAATTAAGATGAGAATTGAATCTTTTGTAAACTATCAAGCTCTAAAGAAGAGAGTTGTGATTTATCAAGGATGGAGGACTTGAGCACAACCCCTTGTTCTCCAACAAAGAAAAACATAAGTTCTAGCTTTCATTTAAGTAGTTGAGATAAAATTCTTCATATAAACAAAATAAGTTTTTTAATTAATTTATATTATCTTTAAACAAGATTCAAACATATTAATAAAGTAATGTCATTTGATCTTTAAAATTCATCTATGAAATTTGAGTAAAAATGTGAACTTTTTATTCTATATCAATTACTCTAAATCTTAAAAATGAATTAAGTTTTAAACAAATGAAAACCTAAAACTAGTAGCACAACAGATAATCAAAACCTTATTCTCTTTATAACAAGCACCTTCCATTCACAATTCACTCAACATTAAATTAAAAAAATATCCAAAATATTTTTTATAATAAAATTGTGTTGTCTTATTAGTTGTTTTAGCTGTTTTTTTTCGTCTATTTAATTTAAGAATGTTAATTTTTTTCTATCCTATTTTGTAGTTTCTTTTTAAATCTTTCATCAAAATTTTCAATGAATATATGTTTTTTTTGGTTTTCTGCCGATTACAATAATAAATATATATAATGAATTTATATACATATACAATTATAATTTTAGAAAATATAATTAAAAAGTTTAATAAAGGATAATTTTAAAAAATATAATTAAAAGATTCGATAAGGACAACACAATGTTTAAGGTTTTGGCTTTTCTTTGAGGAGGTTCAAGGTTCAAACCATAGTAAGGGAATAGGCTGTAGCTAATGAGTGTTTGCCGCTCTAAAGTGTTGGGGTCTGGATGACTTCATTTAACTTAGTGGACTAGGGTTTATAGTGATAACATTTAATGATGTTACTAATTTCCTACTTACATTATAAATATATTTATAAATTAAATTATATAATTAATTAATAAAATAAAAAATAAAAAATATTGATAAAAACACTTTTTAATATTTTATAAAAAATATTAACACCTTTCTTTCAAAAATATTTAAAATAATTAATAATAAAAAAAATATACCAGCATAAATATATTACTCTTGCAGTGTCATGAGTTAAGTGAAACCATACAATCTAGATAAATTTTCCAACATAAGGTAACCAACTCCATTTAACCCATCTTCCTTAAGTTTTCTTATATTAATATATAAATCAAATGACAACTAAGAAAAATCTTAACATTCTTGATATACTTTTATTTGTTTCATTTGTCTTTTAATTTATTAATTATATAAATTATTATTATTATTATTATTTTTTAAATATTTATATAAAATATAATTACATTATTTTTAATATTTATTTTTAATATTAAAAGTATTACATAAAGTTGAGAGCAAGTGTGAGCTATGAGCGAGTAGGAGGAAGCATGAGCAAGAAGTAGAAAGAAAAGTACAATTAAGAGGAAGCATGAGCAAGAAGTAGAAAGAAAAGTACAATTAAGGAACCATTGTTACTTCTTGTTTCATATTTTAGGAGAATATTTAAAGGATTCATGTGAAGAAAATCTAGGTCAAATGGTAAGAAAGTCATTTTTGAAAGTTCTTACTGAAAATAAGGTTGGCCTAGTTGGAACTAAAGATGTCTTAGTTAGACATGTGGATTGTAATGTCCCAAAAATAAATATCTTTTGTAAATGTCTCCTACACTTAATTATAAAAGTGAAAAAGGGGTTCATGTGACTAGGAGACATAACTTAAGTTGTGTTTATTTATGTTTTATGTTTTTATGTTGTAATAAGGCACTTTAAGTGATTTTAGGGTTGGGAGATGTCAACTCCAAATTAGAACCTCACCCTATATAAGGGAGTGAGACGTCCCATTTTGGGCATGTTATGTTGATATCATAATTGAATATTGAAACCCTAGAGGTTCCATGAGTTGAGATTGTAGGTCTTGCTCATTTCCATAGTGCATTGGAGGTGCATGGTTGGGGTCTTAGCAATATCATTGCAGGTGTTATTGCCCTAAAATATCAAAAATACAAAAAGAGGCATCTGTGAGGAGTTCATGACATTTTTGGGAGCATTTGTGTCATGTGTTTCAGATTTGTTGGCAGCCCCAAACCCTACGCTTATATTTGGGGTCATTTTTGAGGAGTTTTTGCATCTGTTCAGCCTTGGGGTTAGTTCGTCCCACTTGTGGGAGTTTGTATCTGCATTTTGAGTTCCTTGAGGACCCATTTGTCCATTCCGGTTGTTATATTTGTTTGGCAATATTTAATATATGATACCGGTTGATTTCTCCTCATACTTGTGTTATTTTATGAGCAATTTCTGAGTTATTTTCATGCTGTACTTAATTTTTGCATTTTCGTAGTAGGGGTTTGCTGTTCCTAAAAAAGGTACATTACAAGTGGTATCAGAGCTGGAATCTTGCCAGCCTGTGATTCATGGTGATAAGTGTGTTTCTGTGGTGAAAAGTTGTGCCCTAGTGAAAATCGCAGATTTTTAGGGGATTCGTAGATTTTTAAGGATTTTTTTTTAGAAAATAAAAATTGCAGATTTGGATACCCTTTTGACCAATTTGTAGTTCTGTGGTTTCAAAAAAAAAAATTTGGTGGTCAAAATTTTTAGAATCTCAGATTTCCATATTTTTAGGGTTTGATAGGGTTTTATGCATCGTCCTCCTGTTCATCAGTATTTTACTAGGAGAAACAGACTTGCTTTGGAAATGTCAAATAGGGAAGAGGGTGAGGAGCCCCAAAGGCTAGTTGATAGGACTACGCAAAAATTCAATGCCCTACTTGACATGCTGCAAAGAATGGTGTCCTTACAAGAGACAAATCAATAAGAATTGAGGGCAGCTTTGGGCAACTCAAATGGCACAAGGAGGGAAGGAGAAAGGGGAGGCAACAACAATGGGCATGAGTCATCATCTAACTCACACCGTCCCTTGCCTAGGCCATCCAAGCCTATGTTCCTTGTTCCACCACCTCCACTGGAGGAAAATGAGGTAACTAATGAATTAGATGAATGGTTTGTTGCTTATAGTAATAAATCTAAGGGTTTTAGGGCAGTAATTTATTTTGATAAATATTTGAAGATTATGGGTAAATCTATTATTGAGGCTAAAAAAGAGAAAAAGAAGCCCTTTTTGCATCAAAAGGTGACCATTCCCTCATTTAATGGTCAAGATGGTCTTACAGCTAGGGCATGGATTCAAAAATTGCAGACTTATTTTACCTTGGAGCCTATTTCTAAGTCGATGCGGTTCGGATTGCTACACTCCACCTTGAGGGTAGTGCTTACTCATGGTGGCATCATGGGTTAGTAACCCAAGGGCATGGTGATATTAATACATTTGATGAATTTTGTACCAGGGTTTTGAACAGGTTTGAAATGAGGAATGTGGAAGAGTATTTCAAGGAACTTGCCACTTTGAAGCAAACTTCATCCATTCATGCCTATGTGGAGGAGTTTGAACAACTTTCAGTTCAGGTACAAAATATTTCACCCAAGAGGGTAATTTTTCTTTTTATGGATGGTTTTTTGGAACCCATGAAGGGATTAGTTAAAGCTTTTGAACCAACCACTCTTGAAGATGCCATTAAGAGAGATTTAAGCTTAGAATCTGTTTTACCTCCTAGACATAAATATTTTGCACATAATCCACCTGCTAGACCACCTTTTGCAGCCAAAAAAATGGTTTTTGGATAGCAGTATGGGCAGCAAGGAAACCTCACGTAGCAAGGTGGAAATGAGAGAAATTTTTATGGTAGGAATCCCACGCATGGAGAAGGTTTCAGATCTGGTTTTTAGCCACCTAATAAGCCCCCAAATGGCCCACACTTGACACAAGAAGAGAAATATGAGCTAAGGAAACAAAATAAGTGTTTCATTTGCAAGTCTCCTTGGCAAAGAGGTCATAAATGCATAGGAGGTATGAAAATCATTGAATTACATTATGATTATGATTCTGATAATCTTGATTTTTATGAGGCAGATGAGACACCCTTGGAAGAGGAAGCACAAAGGCAGTATGAGGAAGTTCCTGAAGGTTCCCTAGCCACTTTAAGTGGGCTGAATCAGTTTCGCACTATTAAGGTACCAGGCAGATCTTTTGATGAAAAGGTTATTATTTTAATAGATGGTGGTGCTACTTATAATTTTGTTGATGAGAAGTTTGCCACTAGAAAGAATCTTCCTACAACTATCATTCCTAGTTTTAGTGTTGCTATTGGCAATGGTGATCTTATCACATGCAACAAAGTGGTAAGAAACATAAAAATTAATTTTGGCAACATGGAAGTAGATGAGCAATTATTTGTTTTTCCCTTAGGAGGTATTCCACATATGGTTTTGGGTGTGCAATGGTTGTATTCACTTGGTGATTATGTTACTAATTATCAAAAATTAGAACTGAAATTTGTGCTTGAAGGGAAAGATGTGGTGTTGCAAGGAATCAAACAAAATGGGTCAAAATATTCTTGCAAAATTTTGGAGGTTTCATACAAAATAATGGAGAAGATGATAAGGCATAAGGACGTTGAGTGGGCAACTGTAATTTTTAGTTCAGAAGGGAAAAAATCAGCCACCTATCATCCTAAAATTCAAGGTTTACTACAAAAACATCTTAAGGTATTTTTTGACCTACCTAAAGGTTTGCCACCTAGTAGAGGTTTTCAGCATGTTATTGAATTGGAAGCAAATAGTAAACCTGTCATAATTAAACCTTATAGGCATCCTAAGGTTTTCAAAGATGAGATTGAAAAGACCATTGCTGATTTACTTGAGAGTGGGCACATTATTTGCAAAGATGGGATGAAGGTTGATCAAACTAAAGTTTCAATTGTACAAAGATGGCCTATACCATCCAACCTAACGAAATTGAGGGGTTTTGTGGGTTTATGCGGTTACTACAGGAGGTTCATTAAGGGGTTTTCTTCTTTGGCTGCCCCCCTTACTGAATTAACTAAGAAAGGGGACTTTTCATTGTCCAATGAGGCTATTTTAGCTTTTCTAAAGTTGAAAGATGTAATGACTTCCACTCCTTTACTTGCTATTCCTGATTTTTCTGTTGCTTTTACTATTGCTTGTGATGCCTCAGGTGTTGGAGTTGGAGCTGTACTTATGCAACAAGGACGACCCATTGCTTATGAGAGTAGAAAACTCTCAAATGTGGAGAAAACTTTCAGCATCTATGATAAAGAGATGCTAGCTATCATGCATGCCTTGACCAAATTCAAGCAATACTTAGTGTGTGGCAAGTTTGTGGTCAAAACTGATCATAACAGTTTGAAATACTTCTTGGGGCAAGTTGAACTAAATGAAAGACAACAGAAATGGGTAACAAAGTTGCAATCATATGATTTTGAAATTGAGTTTGTAAAGGATGACAGGTTCAGCCATAAAGAAGGACTAATTTTTTGCAAGGGAAGAGTGTTTTTAGTACCTGAATCAAAGCTGAAACAAGCTTTAATTACAGCCATGCATGATGCTCCACTTGTAGGCCATCCAGGTTTCTACAAGACTTACAAACGAAGTTAGAGAAAGATTCTATTGGAAGGGTTTGAAAAAGGATGTCTTCTTGCATGTTCGGGAATGTGTTATTTTCCAAGAAAACAAGGGGGAACATGAATTTGCAGTTGGTTTACTTGACCACTTCATATTCCCAATCAGAAATGGGAAAGTATCTCCATGGACTTCATTACTGGTTTGCCCAAGGTATACATGAAGGATTACATATTTTTTGTTTTTGATAGATTGACAAAATTTGCTCATTTCTATGTCATTTCAACAGCTTGTACAACCATACAAGTTGTTGATTTGTTTTTTAAAGAAGTTTTTAGATTGCATGGTTTGCCTAAATCCATTATGAGTGATAGGGACAACAAATTTTTGAGCATGTTTTGGCAAGAATTGTTTAAGCTATGTGGTACTAAATTGACTCCTAGTACTAGCTACCATCCCCAAACTGATGGGCAAACTCAAATTGTTAACAAATGGCTTGAAGGATATTTGAGAAATTATGTTTTAGGTCAACAAAATGCATGGGTTAAATGGCTGCACCTTGGTGACTATTGCTACAATTCTACTTATCATATGTCCATAAAAATGTCTCCATTCAAGCTACTTTATGGTTATGATGCCCCACACTTTTCAGATCTAATTTTTGGTGATTCAAGGGTCCAAAAAGCTAGAGACTTTGCAGTAGAAAATCAAGATATTCTTAATGCTTTGAAGTACAATATTCTTATGGCACAAAATCAGCAGAAGAAGTATGTAGATCAGTAGCGTAGTGAGCGCTCATTTGAGGTGGGAGACTTGGTTTATGTTAGGTTGCAGCCCTACAAATAGTATACATTGAAAATAAGTGGAGCAGAAAAAATCAAACCCAAATTTTATGGACCTTACAAGGTGTTGAGTAAGGTTGGACAGGTTGCATATGCTTTGGAACTTACAAGTGGAAGTAAAATACATAATTTCTTCCATGTTTCTTGTTTGAAGAAGGCCTTGGGCCAACATATTTAGCCATCTTCAGATTTGCCACCCCTTGATGATGAAGGAAAGCTCATTCTTGAACTTGAATTGATCCTTGAGACAAGGGAGAGAAAGCTTAGGAGTAGGATTGTCAAAGAATATCTTGTGAAGTGGAAGGACTTGCCTATGGAGGATGCTACTTGGGAAGGTGCAAAAATTTTAGATGCTCCAGCTTTGAATTTGCTTGAGGACAAGCAATTTGAGGAGGGTGGACTTGTAATATCCCAAAAATAAATATCTTTTGTAAATTTCTCCTACACTTAATTATAAAAGTGAAAAAGGGGTTCATGTGACTAGGAGACATAACTTAAGTTGTGTTTATTTATGTTTTATGTTTTTATGTTGTAATAAGGCACTTTAAGTGATTTTAGGGTTGGGAGATGTCAACTCCAAATTAGAACCTCACCCTATATAAGGGAGTGAGACGTCCCATTTTGGGCATGTTATGTTGATATCATAATTGAATATTGAAACCCTAGAGGTTCCATGAGTTGAGATTGCAGGTCTTGCTCATTCCCATAGTGCATTGGAGGTGCATGGTTGGGGTCTTGGCAATATCATTGCAGGTGTTATTGCCCTAAAATATCAAAAATACAAAAAAAGGCATCTGTGAGGAGTTCGTGGCATTTTTGGGAGCATTTGTGTCATGTGTTTAAGATCTGTTGGTATCCCCAAACCCTACGCTTGTATTTGGGGTCATTTTTGAGGAGTTTTTGCATCTGTTCATCCTTGGGGTTAGTTCATCCCACTTGTGGGAGTTTGTATCTGCATTTTCAGTTCCTTGAGGACCCATTTGTCCATTCGAGCTGTTATATTGGTTTGGCAATATTTAATAAATGATACTGGCTGATTTCTCCTCATACTTGTGTTATTTCATGAGCAATTTCTGAGTTATTTCCTTGTTGTACTTAATTTTTGTATTTTTGTAGTAAGGGTTTGTTGTTCCTAAAAAAGGTACATTACATGGATGCCCTAGTTAATGATAAGAGGAAGAATGAATATATGGCAAATCCAGTCTAAGTAGTAGATACTACACCATAAGTAATTATCAAGGATGAGATGATTGAGCATTATATAATGATTTTTAAAACCATAGGGTTAATATGTAGGTTCCATGGATACTTTCTAGGTTTTTATGAGATTCAAAATTGGATCAAGTGGAAGTGGGGACTGAATTCAAATTACTCCATGAATTTTCTTCTAAAAGGATTTTTCTTCATTATTTTTCCCAGTTCAGAAATAAAGGATAAAATAATGGATGGAGGCCCTTGGTTAAAGGGTAAAGATACATTATATCTAAGATATTGGAGTTAAAATTGAGATAAAAATTATTTAAAGGCTTCCAGTATGAATTAGGATTTTTGGAGTAGTTTGTGAACTCATCAATAAGGAGGCTTTGAAGAATATTGGTAATACTCTAGGTGAATTCATCTAAGAGGTACCAACTACTAAGGAGAGAAGGTATGCCATATACACTCGAATGTGTTGCCATGGATATTTTAAAACCTTTACCATAGTCCATTAGGATTAAATTTGAATCAAGAGAATGGGATCAACAAGTGGATTATGAAAAATTGCATTTTGATATCACAAATATCATTAAAAAAGTACATGGCAAGAGACTACAAAGTAAAAATGATGGAAAAAGAGATGGAAATTTTTGGGCATGAGGATAGATTCAATATGAAACAAGGAGATCATATCATAGGAGAAGCTAGGTCAAATCAAGGATTTTCCACTCCTAAAAAGTGGCAAGAAAAATCCCTCTACATCATTAGATGGCAAACACCATTATAGTTCACTCGAATAAACCTTTATAAGAAAAAAAATGATATAAGGAATGAGGAAATACAATGTTTAAGTTCAAATATAGGAGCTAAAGGTGCAAGGAATAAGGGAAGGCAAATTTTAAAGCAAAGAAGGTCAAGCTTAATATAGATAAATCATATTTATTTTATTCAAGTAGCATAAAATATTCTTCTTACAATAAAAATGAAAGTAGTACAAAGTATATTTGTTGCACTTTAGGGTTTCAAGAGTAGTACAATAAAGAAAATCATATGGAGGATATCCAAGGAAATTTAGGGTTTCCAGGCCAACATAAGAAAGTAATGACTATGGAGGATCATCTGTGCACTTTAGGGTTTTCAATGCAACATAAAGAAGAAAATAGTAATGAGGCTATTCTTTGCACTTTAGATTCTTTAGGGCAACATAAATCTTTAGAAGATAATTCTCATTATGAACATTATAAAAAATAGAAGAGATTGATAAATATGAGAGTGTTGGTGGGAATGGAAAAAGGAGAGAATGCCATCAAAGCAAGAACAAAGAGAAAAAGAAACTCAAAAGGATATCGATCTAGAAAGCCAAATAAAAATATCATAGGTATTAACAAGAGGTGGAGCTAAGCCCACTAATAAAAATAAAGTGCTGATAATGAAAATGATATCATGAAATATTAGGGGTATGAATAAGACCCCTAAAAAAGGGTTATTAAGGAATTAATAGAGTTTTATATTCATGATTTTAATTTAATACAATAAGCAAAATTAAGTAATGAGGAATGTAAGGATGCATTTAAGAAGATTTAGTAGATGGATGATTGTCTAGTAGTTTCTTCTATAGGAGATTAGGTGGTATTGCAATAATATGAGACAAATGTAAATGGGATGGGTAATTATTGAAGAACATATGCTTATACTGAGAGGGGGGGTGAACAGTATAAGATCTAACTTTTTACTTTTCAAACCAATTACCATCATCAATATCAAAGCAATAAACATCACACAAAGCATCACACACATGAGAGCCATCATTTACGTGGTTCACCCAACTTGGGCTATGTCCACAGAGAAAATATTTTACTAAAACTTTCTCAATCAATATCTTGGGAACTCTTTCCCGATTACAATGTTTATGGACCACAGTCCAATGGAGATACTGATCCCCTAATCTCAAGTTCATGGATCTCTTCCATAGGAGAACTCTTTTCCCTTCAGCTCTGGCTAGTGATCTTCTAGAAGACTATGTCTCTCTGCTACACTGACTGGTGGATCTCTTTCCACTTGAAGACTCCTCACTTAGAAGACCTGTCTTCAATTGTCTTGGCTGCTGGATCTCTATCCATTGAGACTCTATCCTCTATACTCTGTCACCTCCAAAGCTCTATCAGCAAGCTCACACAGAACTTGCTCAATATTTATCTTACAAGCTCACTCAGAACTTGTCCAATCTCTGTTCAGCAAGCTCACCAAGAACCTGCTCAAAATCTGCTCAACAAGCTCACCAAGAACCTGCTCAAAATCTGCTTCAGCAAGCTCACCAAGAACCTACTCAAAATCTGCTTCAGCAAGCTCACCAAGAACCTGCTCAAATCTGCTTCAGCAAGCTCACCAAGAACCTGCTCAAATCTACTCAACAAGCTCACCAAGAACCTACTCAAATCTGCTCAACAAGCTCACCAAGAACTTGCTCAAAACTGCTTAGCAAGCTCACCAAGAACTTGCTCAAATATTCTCAACAAGCTCACACAGAACTTGTCCAAATCTGCTCAATAACTTTCTCAACTCAAATCAATATCATAGAAACATAAAGAGAATTGTTAGAGACTCAATATGTTCTATACTCAATATTCAATCACTTTCTCAACTCAATCTCATAGAAGCATAAAGAGAATTGTTAGAGACTCAATATGTTCTATACTCAATACTCAATCACTTTCTCAACTCAATCTCATAGAAGCATAAAGATAATTGTTAGAGACTCAATATGTTCTATTCTCACAACTCAATCACTTTCTCAATTCAGAATATAGAATAGTTTATTTTATGGAACTTGAACAATCACTTCATACATCCACTTGACTAGGCTTAATCAACTCACTCAACCAATCACTCAAGAACAACTCTTTCTCACAACCCTAGTCCAAGCATGTATCATCCAACTCAAAATATTTCCAACAATGCTCAACAATAAATCTCACATAACAATGATACTCATGATCCTTCAAGCTTCTCAAAATAGTTTTGCAAACAATGTTAATCACATAACAATGATACTCATGATCTCTTCAATATTTTGCACAAGATTCTCAACCCAAAGCTTTTGCAATCACACTCAAGTCTTGGCACAATCAATCTCAACAACAATGCTCATCAAAACAATTTTGAAGTCACTCCACTAATCCAGAAAACCTTGTACCAACAACTTCAAAATTCACTAGGCAATATGGCAAAAGTCACTTTCCAGAAAACCTTATTCAACAAGCAACTTTCAAAAAAGGAAACCACAATTAATCCTTTTCTCTCCAATGATATTTTCAGAAATCAATCACCCAATAAAGTCAATGGAGAATATTGCCCATACCTTTTTGATGCCAAGGAGTTGTCCACAAAATCTATCAAACTCAACACACTTTCAAATATTTCCTTTTCAATCACAAAGAGGTTAGAGGACTTGAGTAATATCACAACAATAAAAATAATATCCCAATAACACCTTATTACTCCTACTCAATAAATTTCACCATGTCCTCTCATGAAAGAAATAATCCCCTTTGAAAAAGAATAAATCAAACTCACTTTTGAACCCCTTTACAAAAACAAAAATATCTCTTTACACACACCTTATTTCTCCTTCTAAGCAAGTTAATCAAATAGCCCTTGAAAAATGCTTTCCAACGATATATAATATGCTACCCTTCCAAAAATAAAACCATAAAAAATATTTCAATTTTCTAAGGCATAGCATAACCCTTATTTCTCCCTTAAGGCTATTTTAATAAAAATTAAAAATTAAAAATTAACTTGCCTCACCTCTCGGAGGGATTCGATCCCCCGACGTCCTCCTTCCCAATGCCTTAACCATGGCCAAGATGCCATTGGGCCATGTGCCCACACGTGCCTAAAGAGGCACGAACTGCACCAAAAACCTCACGAACTCGTGCCTTTCGAAATAATCAAAATGCGCTTCGAGCGCTTTGACTAAGCAAGCAACCTCCAAGCGAATCGAACGCGGGACCTCCTGTGTCTCACCAAGCCAATGCACCACTAGGCCAAGCTGGCCTATGTGCTCCACAAATCCAAACGTTCCCTGCTTCAACCTTTTTGCAATTCGCAAAATATTTTAAACACGAGCCTTAATTCGCATGCGCTCCAAAAATGAATTAGCAAGGATGTCTTCTTCTAAGGTTTGAGAGGGCATTAAATAGGAAATATTACACCACCTTTTCAAACGTCGGTGCTTTCGAATTTGAACGAGAAAATAGGATAAAACCTTTACAAAGCCTTTAATTAATTATTTTAAAAACCCACTTTGGGTTATTTTAAAATAATTAATAATAACTTGCCTTCTTTACACCTTGATGAACCCATCCTTTGGGTTATTGAATTATTTCTCACTTGCCTTCTTGAAACTTGATGAACCCAACCTTTGGGTTATTAATATTTTTTTGCCTTCTTGAAACCTTGATAAACCCAACCTTTGGAGTTTATTATTTTTGCACTGGATGCTCGAATTAAACCCAACTTTTGGATTTATTCCCAATAAAATAATTGCAACCTTATGACCCAAAATATTATAATTAAAATTACAATATTGACTTTTGGGTTTCTCCTTCAACCTAGAATAATATTATAAGAATTATAATATTATGTGCTCCTCTTACTCTTGAACAATCTGCTGCCATGGTGGAATTAAATCGAAACTTGACTCACTTCCTTGAGTGCACTGATGAAGATATTTTACCTTAACACCGAAACTGTTTCCCTTTCACTTGAACTGGCGAAGGATGATCACTGGCATCTTACTGACATCATGACATCAATGACAACTCACTTTGGACATTTGGTGATAACTGCTCAAAATGTCCAACAATATCCCCCTTTGTCATTGATGGCAACCCAAATACTCATGCTGAAAACTTAACTCACTTATGCTCTGCTCCCCCTGGGTCAAATCTCTCCCCTTTTCCTTTTACTTATCAATCTGCTCCCCCTTACTCTAATATCTCCCCCTTTGACATCAATGGCAAAGGGTCACCTTTGGGGCTCGGGGCTAAGAATGAGCCTCTTAGCTTAGCCCCTCCCCCACCTCCTGATGAGGTGTTTAATTCTGGGGTGGGAGTATCTCTACTCCTAGAAAGCACTGTTCTTTCCCTTTGTCATCTTTCCTTCTTGCCTGATTCTTCTGATTTCTCTGACCAACTTCCATATCCATATCTTCATTTCTATATCTGTTCCTGTTCCTGTTCCTATCAAAGTCCTTGTTCACGTTCTTATTCTTTTTTGAGTCTCTATTCCTGTTCATCTTTTTGTTCTTTTTTGAGTCTCTATTTCTGTTCCTGTTCTTATTCAAATTCTTCCTATTCCAGCTTCTTCTTGATTTAGGTATGTCTGCTCTACACCACTTTGCTATGTGACCATCATTATTGCATCTGTAGCACTGAACACTATTGTTATTCCTTGGAGGAATGAATGACTTTGGACTCCTCCTAGTGAAGCCATATCCTCTTTTGTCTTGAACCCTGCAATTCACTGCCTTGTGACCGAAATGATTACATGAGTAGCAATACCCATGAAAGCATTGTATACTTCCATATTCCTATCTTCCCTATGCTCTACACTATGAATCCATGTGCCCAAACCTGTGACAAGAAAAGCATCTTCCATTGAAACCACTTTGTCTTGGTCTCATTGGTCTTCTAGTCTCTCTTGACCTGTTCTGATTGTTGTTCCATCTGAATCTTCTTTGCCCATTGTTCTTATTCCTGTTGGACTCACTAAAATCTGACTCATCCTTAGAATTTTCACTTTCACTTCCACTCTCATCTAAGAATCCCTCTTCTGAAGTATCCTCGAAACTGGTAGTTAACTTATCTTCTTGAACCTGTTTGCTTCCAAGACCTGATTTGCAAGAAACTCTTTGTTGTCCACTCTTGAACTTATCCATGTTCTTAGAACTATTTGTGAACCCTTTTATCATGATCTTAGATTCTTATAGATCCTTCTTGAGTAGTGCCACTTCCTGTGCTAGTTGTTCACATTCTGAGATCTTAGCTTCCAACTTGTCCTTGGACCTGTTTGCCTTAGCCTTGGATTTCTCTAAATCCTCTATGAGTGCTCTTATTTCATCATCACATTCCTGCAACTGAATTTCAAGCTTAGAATTCTGCTTTCTCACCTTCTTTACTATTTTAAGAGCATATATGAGTTCTCCCTTGAGATCATATCCATTCTCTTCTGAATATTCCTCTATTTGTTTGCCTTTGTCTGAATTTCTACTTCCTTTAGACTTGATTTCTACAGAACCATCTTCTTTATCTTCCAAAGCCATTAGAAGATTCTCATTTGGCCCCAATATTCTATGTTGTAACCGGATCTCATTTTATTTGGATAAGAGACATCTTTCCCCTTTGATATCATTGAGTACATAAATATTTCTTTCTCTTATAGCACTAGCTACTAGTTTTCCAGATTTAGATTTTCTTACTTCACATCTATCTTGATGAAAAGTTACCATATGGCCTTGATCACAGAGTTGACTAATGCTCAAGAGATTATGTTTTAGACCTTCCACATATAGAACATTTTCAGCTTTTGCTTTCCCATTGCTTTTACTTAGAGTTCCTTTTCCACAAATATTTGTTGAACCATTGTCCCCAAAGCTTACTGACCCTCTATTTCCTTCTTTCAAAACTATAAACTTGTCATTTTCTCCTGTCATGTGTCTAGAGCATCCGCTATCCAAAAACCATTTTTCTTCTCTATCCTGAGCATGCAAAGCTATTTGAACTAGCAAGGATTTTAATTTTCCTTTCCCTTTTTCTTCTTTTCTAGTAGTTTGAGTTGTGGTCTTTCTACTAGACTTAGGGATTTCTAGTTTACACCTTCTAGTTGTATGCCCAAAACTATTTTGATGAGGACTCGATCTGGTATTCTTCCTTTTGTGGTCTTATTTCCTTGAGATATGGTGAGATACCTCCTTTTTGCTTGATGTTCCTGCCTCTTGCTGACATGCTTCTTTCTCTTGCTTACTTGGTGCTGCTCCTTGTAATCTCTTGTTTATTTTAGTTCTGCATTTTAGCATAACAATCTCTGCTACCACTCTCTCAAGTCCTACTTCTTTGGCTTCCAACATGTCTCTCAACCGATGTTCAATATCTCTTCTTTCTTTCACTTCTATTTTGAGTTCTATTAGTCTTTGTAGAAGTTCAATTCTTGCCAATTCATCATTTTAGATTTGTTCCTTTAGCTGTGCATTCTCTTCTTGAATTATTTCAAGATCTTGGAGACAGATGAAAAGTGCTTCCTCAAAGTCTATAATCTCTTCTTCATTTTCTAAACTCATGTGTGTCTCTGATGGATCCTCCTCCAAGTTGTTAGACTCTTTCTAGAGTGACCCGCTCTGATACCAATTGAAGAACATATGCTTATACTGAGAGGGGGGGTGAACAATATAAGATCTAACTTTTTACTTTTCAAACCAATTACCATCATCAAGATCAAAGCAATAAACATCACACAAAGAATCACACACATGAGAGCCATCATTTACGTGGTTCACCCAACTTGGGCTACGTCCATAGAGAAAATATTTTACTAAAACTTTCTCAATCAATCTCTTGGGAACTCTTTCCCGATTACAATGTTTATGGACCACAGTCCAATGGAGATACTGATCCCCTAATCTCAAGTTCATGGATATCTTCCATAGGAGAACTCTTTCCCCTTCAGCTCTGGCTAGTGATCTTCTAGAAGACTCTGTCTCTCTCTGCTGCACTGACTGGTGGATCTCTTTCCACTTGAAGACTCCTCACTCAGAAGACCTATCTTCAATTGTCCTGGCTGCTGGATCTCTATCCACTGAGACTCTATCCTCTATACTCTGTCACCTCCAAAGCTCTGTCAGCAAGCTCACACAGAACTTGCTCAATATCTATCTTACAAGCTCACTCAGAACTTGTCCAATATCTGTTTAGCAAGCTCACCAAGAACCTGCTCAAAATCTGCTCAACAAGCTCACCAAGAACCTGCTCAAAATCTGCTTCAACAAGCTCACCAAGAACCTGCTCAAAATATGCTTAGCAAGCTCACCAAGAACTTGCTCAAAATCTACTTCAGCAAGCTCACCAAGAACCTGCTCAAATATGCTCAACAAGCTCACCAAGAACCTGCTCAAATCTATTCAAAAAGCTCACCAAGAACTTGCTCAAATCTGCTTAGCAAGCTCACCAAGAACTTGCTCAAATATTCTTAGCAAGCTCACCAAGAACTTGCTCAAATTTTCTCAACAAGCTCACACAAAACTTGTCTAAATCTGCTCAATAACTTTCTCAAATCAAATAAATCTCATAGAAACATAAAGAGAATTGTTAGAGACTCAATATGTTCTATACTCAATATTCAATCACTTTCTCAACTCAATCTCATAGAAGCATAAAGAGAATTGTTAGAGACTCAATATGTTCTATACTCAATACTCAATCACTTTCTCAACTCAATCTCATAGAAGCATAAAGAGAATTGTTAGAGACTCAATATGTTCTATTCTCACAACTCAATCACTTTCTCAATTCAGAATATAGAATAGTTTGTTTTATGGAACTTGAACAATCACTTCATACATCCACTTGACTAGGCTTAATCAACTCACTCAACCAATCACTCAAGAACAACTCTTGCTCACAACCCCTAGTCCAAGCATGTATCATCCAACTCAAAATATTTCCAACAATGCTCAACAATAAATCTCACATAACAATGATACTCATGATCCTTCAAGCTTCTCAAAATAGTTTTGCCAACAATGCTAATCACATAACAATGATACTCATGATCTCTTCAATATTTTGCACAATATTCTCAACCCAAATCTTTTGCAATCACACTCAAGTCTTGGCACAATCAATCTCAACAACAATGCTCATCAAAAAATTTTTGAAGTCACTCCACTAATCCAGAAAACCTTGTACCAACAACTTCAAAATTCACTAGGCAATATGGCAAAAGTCACTTTCCAGAAAACCTTATTCAACAAGAAACTTTCGAAAAGGAAACCACAATCAATCCTTTTCTCTCCAATGATATTTTTAGAAATCAATCACCCAATCAAGTCAATGGAGAATATTTCCCATACCTTTTTGATGCCAAGGAGTTGTCCACAAAATCTGTCAAACTCAACACACTTTCAAATATTTCCTTTTCAATCACAAAGAGGTTAGAGGACTTGAGTAATATCACAACAATAAAAATAATATCCCAATAACACCTTATTACTCCTACTCAATAAATTTCACCATGTCCTCTCATGAAAGAAATAATCCCCTTTGAAAAAGAATAAATCAAACTCACTTTGAACCCCTTTACAAAAACAAAAATATCTCTTTACACACACCTTATTTCTCCTTCTAAGCAAGTTAATCAAATAGCCCTTGAAAAATGCTTTCCAACGATATATAATATGCTACCCTTCCAAAAATAAAACCATAAAAAATCTTTCAATTTTCTAAGGCATAGCATAACCCTTATTTCTCCCTTAAGGCTATTTTAATAAAAATTAAAAATTAAAAATTAACTTGCCTCACCTCTCGGAGGGATTCGATCCCCCGACGTCCTCCTTCCCAATGCCTTAACCATGGCCAAGCCGTCGTTGGGCCACATGCCCACACGTGCCTAAAAGGGCACGAACTGCACCAAAAACCTCACGAACTCGTGCCTTTCAAAATAATCAAAACGTGCTTCGAGCACTTTGACTAAGCAAGCAACCTCCAAGCGAATCGAACGCGGGACCTCCTATGTCTCGCCAAGCCAATGCACCGCTAGGCCAAGCTGGCCTATGTGCTCCACAAATCCAAACATTCCCTGCTTCAACCTTTTCGTAATTCACAAAATCTTTTAAACACGAGCCTTAATTCGCATGCGCTCCAAAATGAATTAGCAAGGATGTCTTCTTCTAAGGTTTGAGAGGGCATTAAATAGGAAATATTACACCACCTTTTCAAACGTCGACGCTTTTGAATTCGAACGAGAAAATAGGATAAAACCTTTACAAAGCCTTTAATTAATTATTTTAAAAACCCACTTTGGGTTATTTTAAAATAATTAATAATAACTTGCCTTCTTTACACCTTGATGAACCCATCCTTTGGGTTATTGAATTATTATCCACTTGCCTTCTTGAAACTTGATGAACCCAACCTTTGGGTTATTAATATTTGCCTTCTTGAAACCTTGATAAACCCAACCTTTGGAGTTTATTATTTTTGCATCGGATGCTCGAATTAAACCCAACTTTTGGATTTATTCCCAATAAAATAATTGCAACCTTATGACCCAAAATATTATAATTAAAATTACAATATTGACTTTTGGGTTTCTCCTTCAACCTGGAATAATATTATAAGAATTATAATATTATGTGCTCCTCTTACTCTTGAACAATCTGCTGCCATGGTGGAATTAAATCGAACTCTGACTCACTTCCTTGAGTGCACTGATGAAGATATTTTACCTTAACACCGAAATTGTTTCCCTTTCACTTGAACTGGCGAAGGATGATCACTGGCATCTTACTGACATCATGACATCAATGACAACTCACTTTGGATATTTGGTGATAACTGCTCAAAATTTCCAACAATTATTAGAAGCAAAAAGTAATTGGGTTGCTAGAGTATTTTATAGGATATAGGAAAACATCAAAGTTGGGGTTATAAATATATATGCTTCAACTATAATTACTCCTCATGAAATATGTTGGAAGAACCTTAACATATTTTTCAAATACAATGATGATTCATTGTGATATATGGATTCTTGGGGGTGATTTTAACACTGTTCTATCTCCTTTGAGAAAGGTGGTGTTGGCAATTTTGCACCTTGCCACATTGGGATTTTTGTTGGAGCATTTTTGACTGTAATGCGACAGTATTTATTTTGAATCAATTTCATATATTACTTTTTGTTTGCATATGTATTCAGTACTTAGTGTTGAATTTTTAAAGGGAAAAATAAATTTAAAACTTCATTTGGGATTCAAGTTTGTCATATGCGGAGTGCACTATGAATTGACGTCTTTGGGCCTGTACACTTTGCAAAAATGAAGAAAGGAAGATCAATATGAAAAACGCAAGGGACTGAAAAGTTCGACAATGCCCAAAACAGGATGGAACATAAAATCACTTTCGTCCCAAGGATGGGGCTAAAGCTTCATTTGCCCCACCTTGGGGTGAATGTAATATCAAAAGGCGATGTAGGTAAGGTTTGGTATGAAAAGGGCATGACAAAAACACAATCATGTTTGCCTTGGTCAAGGGGTGAACATCCCGTTCGCCCCTCCCATGGGCGAACGTGCCTCAAAATTAAGATGCGATAGAATGAAATCATGTTTGCCCCTCCCATGGGTGAACATACCCTAAATGCAATGCAATCACATTCACCTTGGTCAAAGGGTAAACATCCCAATCACCCTTCCCATGGGCGAACATGCCTCAAGAATGAAACGCAATCGGGTTCACCCTGGTCTAGGGGCGAACATCCCGATCGTACCTCCCATGGGTGAACACGCTCTCAAAAGAGAATCGTGCGAGCGCATCAAACAATAAAATATTGGGTGAACATTATTTTTGCTAAAGGGCAAACGTAGTTTTGAGCAAAAAGGGCGAATGCAATTACAAAGATAAAGTCGTCCAATTGTGAAGTTTCACCACAGTCCATAGTCAAGATTTCAAGGATGCTTGGAGCAGGTTTTTGCAAGCATTAAATGACGGTGGTAGTGAGTAACTCAAATTGTGAATCCCAAGTGAAGAAAGAAGCCATATAAGAAGCACAAGAAGATTTTCATGATTTCCAAGGCATGAGTACGTTTTCAAGGTATTGGACGTCTCTTAATTTTTTGTGCACCGACGCTTGAAATACTAATTTCATGGGAATGTTCCCTTGAAAGGTGGATCACTATTCCAAAAGGATAGATTTTTTAATGTTTCCAAGGAGGAATTTCCTCACCCTTGTTCCTGATCTGCGATCATTTTGTCTTAATGTACATTTAATGAAAGAGACAAAATCCTCTATAAATACTAATCAAATTTCCATTGTAAAGAGGTTGGACATTCTGCGAAAAAACTTCTTAAGTTCTCTACATCAATAGAAGAGACTTGGCTTCTAAAATTTGCAAGCATTATTATGTGTGTGATTTCCTTCTATTTTTAAGCATTTATGATTATGCTCATGTTCCTGTTGTTAAGTTTAAAATTCTATTTTTCGATTTTAAACATTGCTGGTGAATGAGTAAGTTTTGGAATGCAATCTGGAGGTTGTCTTTGCAAAGGTGTGAGTGAAATTCTGTTGCCTTCCTCCTGTTACATGCTATTATAAAACTTGGTGGAATTATTGCTACTAGTCTACCCCAAATCCTACACTCCAACCTGTGGCCATATTTCCCTTTCTTTCTATTATTTCCAATTTCTTTCCTGTAACTCTAGTCTTAAACTAGTGTAGGAGTTAGTTTGGGAGCCAGCCCTCTCTGGAGATTGGCATGTGGGACATTTATTTCCTCTAGCCTTTCAATGTTGGCCATATCTAAGGCACACAAATGAACTTGTGTTGATTAGGTAGATATTTGACCAACAATTTTTGGTATGCTTGGTGGGACCTCAAAAGTTCCACTTTTGATAGTATTGGCGACTCGATTACACCCAGAAATCTCCAAATGTGAGTACAACAAAAGTTGTATCTCATGAATATAAGATCGAAGGCCAAAAATCCAGATCATCGAATTGAGTTCTACGAACTTGATATTCAAAGTCTAGGGGAACAACTTTAATTAACCACTTTACATCATACATCTTCATTATCTCATACATCCCATATATCATCTGCCACATCATCATGACTAGCCATTTTATTCTCTACTCCTACAAGTCCAGTTAGCACTGCTACTAGTTTTCCTTAAGCTCCACCCTATACACCACCCCACATAGCTCAGAATCCTCCACCATAGTAGCCACAACCACCTAGATAGTTCTCAGCGTGGAATAGCTCAAGGACCTTGAACTTACAAGCACAAAATCCAGTGCCTCAAGTAGCTTTGAAGGATTTGTCGACCTATGATGGTACTGGTAAAATGACCTATGAGCATATTCAAGATGTAGCTTCTTTGGTTACGATCCATGGAATTACAGACAAAGATGTGATGGTAAAGTTGTTGGTATTATTGCTGAGAGGGAAATTGTTGTACTGGTACTAGTCATTACAACCTGGCACTATTACCTCATTGGATCAGTTGGCAGAGTTGTTTATTAATAATTTTCATGAGCAAGCTGACCCATATTCCTTACTGCACCAGTTTACAACAATTCAAAGACATCCGCAAGAGAAAATAGTTCATTTCAAAATCAGGTTTGCTCAAACCTGGAAAAGAGTTCTTTATGGTTTGTGACCCATGCATGAGCAAGCTGCATTCTACTACCTCAAGGTGTTTAGCACTAAAATCGATATGGTCGTGTGACAAGCCAACATGACTATGTTCCCAGATCTATACACTCAGGCACATAAGGCTGAATCTGACCTAATTGTCGTAGGCAGGCTTTCTCTAAAAATGACTATGCCCATCCTCCCTAACCTCCCATAGTATTTGTATTCCAACATATTTTCGCAGCCCATGCCTTCCATGTACCCAATTCCCTCATGGAGTTCAAGCCTACCTCATATGGCTTTGATCCTTGTCCCACAACGTTTTATTCTTATTTAGGAGTCTAGTCCTTATGATCTTACTCATCACAAGAAGGCTCTTTTAGATTCTTGTGATGGTACTAAGAGTTGGTATGATTACAAATCTAAGGATAAGAAGGATATATTATCATACCATAAAATCTAAAGCATACATTCACCCACATACTTAGATTCTTTATTTTGATGGCGTTAAAAATGAGTTTGGGGTAGGAGTTGGTACTATTCTCAAGTCTCCTATTGGTCTAGCTATTCCAATGGAAATATTTGTTTATTTTTATGACATTTCCAACTATGTTACAAAATATGAAGTTTTAATTTTATGGATCCTAATAATTCAATGCATGAACATTGAACACATTAGAGTTTTAGGGAATTTCTAAATTGTAGTCCTTGAAATATCGAGTGAATGTACCATCAAATTACTGTTGACAATTCTGTCACATTACACAAGGGGTAGAAAAAAATAAAAAAAAAATTTCCTTTTGTAAAGTGTTTCTTTTGTTGCTTCAAAAGCATTTGTAAGTGTTGCAGCAATTTTGGCTTTCAATGTCATCCCCTTGTACACAGGATGAAGAAGGAAAAGCTTCACTGCCAAACAAGCCAAATAAAATAGCTCCGCAAAAAGAAAGAAAGGTTGTCGTGATATCGTGACATGAAAACGGCCACGATATTGCGACATGTCGCATTTTCACGACCGACAACAAGGAGGAAGGGCATAAAAAGAAAATGTTGCGATATCGCGACGTGTCACAAAATCACGGCCGGAAGCAAGGAGAAAGCCAAAGGAGGAAAACTTTCACGATATCGTGCATGTTGCGTTTTTGCAACCGACAGTGAGCAAAAGTGCCAGCAAGAAAAGTGGTCGCGATATCACGCATGTTGCGTTTTCGCGGCCGATAGTGAGCAAAAGCGCCAGCAAGAAAAGTGGTCGCGATATCGCGCATGTCGCGTTTTTGTGGCCGACAACGAGCAAAAGCGCCAGCAAGAAAAGTGGTCGCGATATCGCGCATGTCACGTTTTTGCGGCCGACAGTGAGCAAAAGCACCAACAAGAAAAGTGGTCGCGATATCGCGCATGTCACGTTTTCACGGTCGACAGGAAGCAAAAGCGCCAGCAAGAAAAGTGGTCACGATAGCGCACATGTCATGTTTTCATGACTGACAGCAAAGAGGAAGGGCAAAGGCCGAAAAGTGTCACGATATCGCGACACGTCGCATTTTCGTGACTCCAAGCAACAAAAGAAGACAAAGGCATTGACATGTCGCGATTTCGCGACATGTCATATTTTCATGATGCAACAAGAAGAACCAAGCTAAAGGCGTAGAAATGTCACGATATCGTGACATGTTGCTTTTTCGCGATGGGCACGCACTCCAAGCCGGGTATTTTCCCGAGACCATCAAATGCCTCGTAAATGCATTCTTTCTTGCCCAATAGGCTCGCTATCCTTTTTTTTGGGAATTGGAAGTGAAGTGTCAGTCCCTGAAGGAGAAGTTCGACGAGCATGGCAGCCACTCGAGCATTGCACCAGGGATGCTCAGGCGGTTCATTAATGCATACTTCCGCGGTTGACCTGGTCATAGTTTCTTGTTCTGGTAATGGATTAGAAAGCTCAGTCTCGAGGGCCACGAGAAGCCGACTTCTCAGATCTCAAGAATACTTCACCATTCTATGTAATTATGACTCAGAGGGTCGGGTCCTCTATAAAAACCTAGATTTTATAATGTAAAAAGGGGGGGAACTTTCTGCTAGAAAGCTGCTATCACTCGATGTCCTGTGTTTAATACTAAAGATCTTTTGTTTTCCATTTCTCTCTTTTATGCTGCCTTCTGTGCTTAATTCTTTTGTCTTTTCTCGTTCGCATACTGAGACTCTGAACCCTGATTTCGGTGTACGATCGGGGACCGAACCCCTAAAATTTGCCCTGAAGGATACATAGGAGAGGAAAATCGTTCCTGTTGGTTTCTTTTATGCTGCCTGGTGGATCGAGGTTTCTGTTATTCCCTCGTCTTAATCGCTGTTACTTTGAACCTTGAATTCCAGTGAGAGAGAGAGGAGAACCCTGCGAACCCATCCAGAGGATACATAGGAAGGTCGACACTGCGTTTCTTTCGTTTCATTCTTGGTATTTCCTGCTGCTATTTGAGTTGTTAGCGAGTAATCGTGCTTCCTGTTCTCTCCCACCTCAAATCATCATCTTCTAACCCTTACTCTTTTTATTTCTTTCTCTAACCCTTACCCTTTTTTATTTCTTTTCCTAACCCTTACTCTATTTATTTCTTTCTTGCACTCTTGTCTCAAACCCCAAAAGTAGATTAGTATAGGAAATGGCCTTTCTCTGGAGATTGGCACGAGGGGCATCTCTTCCCCTCGACCTTTCAATGTTGGTCGAAGGTCTAGGGCACGCAAACCCACTGAAAGTCCTTTCCTGTGCAGATTTGATGACCAACAGTTTTTGCCACGCCCGATGGGACATAGGTCCCATATTTGAGAAAATTTCTAGCCCGTCTTCACCGGAGCCAGTAGTTCTAACAAATTTCCCTGTGAGATCTGATCAGTCTCATCTTCTGAGTAGTAGTGAGAATCAATGCCCTCATTATCGAAAGACTCTTAGCATCTGGTGACTCTATTTTAACTGAGAATATCTAAAGTCGTGGAGACCGGTACCTAAACCTGGTTTTCGTAACCAGGAGCCCCCATGCTTTGAGAAGGTCCGAGTTCGGTGAATCTCTGTCCTATCTTCATCTGATAAAATCACCTGGCGACTCAATTGAGCTGAAGATCCAGATTTCCTGGTCTTAGGCGCCTTTCAAATCTTAAAGAAGATATCTCAAAGGAATCAAGGTTCGGTGAGTAGCCTTAACCTCATTGCGGAGAAAGAATGTTCACCTAACGACTCTGACTTAGCGTTGACAACCGCGATTTCTATAGCTGCTGTCGTGATGGCTGGGAGAAACTTTCCTAGCTAGAACGATCTAGGCCTTCTGAATATCCAAAGCTACCACGAGATTCCCAAAAGCACCTTGAAGTCATTGATGAAATACAGCGACACCGTAGAAATGGCCGGAGAGCACCTTGAAGATGTTGCCGATTTAGCGACCCTCCATGAAATTATCCATGAAGATGTCATGATCAGACTTCTTGTTCTATCTCTGGAAGGAAGGGTGCTACGATGGTACAGATTGCTCAGACCCAAAAGCATCTGCTCATGGGATGACTTGGCGGGGGCATTGATCAAAACTTTCAATGGCTCTCAAGACCCCTTCCATCTCTTCACATACCTCTCCACCATCAGAGAGCACCTTCGGAGGGTATCACGAACTTCAACGTCCGATTCTGTAGAAGTTGGAAGATAATCCTGTTGGAGATCCAACCGATGCCCGCCCAAGCCCATCTCTTCTATGTTCGGGCCTTCCATCCGGACGTAAGCCTCATTCTACTACAATCAGGGGAATGAAGGTTCCCTCAAATATTCGAAGAGGCAATACGAGCGGAATAGCTTCTGCTCCTATCAGGAAAGTGGTAGTGGATAGAAACTCCGTCGCTTCTTTTGATAATTACTGATCCTGTCTGACCGACGCAGTATTCATCTTGGGGCGTTCCTCACTCTGAGTCGAGGCCCGAGATGCAGTCATTTGGAGCTCAGGAGGCATACCTCATACTAGCCCAACAATGGGAGTACGCAAGCATGACCCACCTAATGAACAACATGGCTGCTCGCGATCTCCATCAAGAGGCAAATCGAGGAGAGAGACAGACTCGAGTGGTAGAGCCCGAGAACAAAGAGGGCACATTTTTGCACCCTTTTTGTATCTCAAGAGATGGCATGCAAGTGTTTGGCCAAAGCTCATCAAGCTTGTCCAATTCAGAGGATGAGCCCGAAGAGATTCTGGAGGACTACTCTTCATCGGAGGAACCTTGTTACCATATCAGTGGGGTGGAAGAACCCGTACCCGACCTTTATTTTGAAGAATCTAGAGAATTCTGGCATTGGTTCTGGTATTGGTTTCGGCTATCCCTAATACTGATGCCCTAAGAAGGCTTTCAAGTGGCAAACTTCTTCGCCAATAATTTGGGCACTGGCAAAAATGAAAATCGACTGCGTTGCTTCCTGTTCGTAGCATGGACAACTTTAGGAAGAAATGATCCAAACTTCGAAGGTCAACTGAAGTTTAATCTAATCTGGTTCGGGCACTGTAGATTCATTGGATAGACACCCGAGGCTGAGTTTGTGATGGCGATATGTCTGTCATGCCGCAAATTTTGTATAAATTGTAAATAGCCCGACTGGTAAATAAGAGCCAAAAGCACTAAGGTTGCTTAGGAGCTTAGGCATAAACAAAAAAAAGTATATGCTATCAGTGGATGATCAGAGAAGAAGATAATGGGAATGACTCTATTTCCCAATGGATAAATGCCTGGGATCTCTGCATTCAGACTAGCAAAATGCCCCGCGAGCCGCCAAGAATGTTGACAATTCTGTCACATTACACAAGGGGTAGAAAAAAATCAATTTTTTTTTTCCTTTTGTAAAGTGTTTCTTTTGTTGCTTCAAAAGCATTTGTAAGTGTTGTAGCAATTTTGGCTTTGAATGTCATCCCCTTGTACATAGGATGAAGAAGGAAAAGCTTCGCTGCCAAACAGGCCAAAGAAAATAGCTCCGCCAAAAGAAAGAAAGGTTGTCGTGATATCGCGACATGAAAACGATCGCGATATCGCGACATGTCGCATTTTCACGACCGACAGCAAGGAGGAAGGGAATAAACATAAAATGTCGTGATGTATATCACGACATGAAAACGGTCGCGATATGGCGACATGTCGCATTTTCGCGACCAACAGCAAGGAGGAAGGGCATAAACAGAAAATGTCATGATATCGCGACGTGTCGCAAAATCGTGGCCAGAAGCAAGGAGAAAGCCAAAGGAGGAAAACTGTCGCGATATCGTGCATGTCGCGTTTTTGCGGCCGACTGTGAGCAAAAGCACCAGCAAGAAAAGTGGTCACGATATCATGCATGTCACGTTTTCATGGCCGACAGTGAGCAAAAGTGCCAGCAAGGAAAGTGGTCGCGATATCGTGCATGTCGCATTTTTGCGGCCAACAGCGAGCAAAAGCGCCAGCAAGAAAAGTGGTCGCGATATCGCTCATGTCACGTTTTTGCGGCCGACAGTGAGCAAAAGCGCCAGCAAGAAAAGTGGTCGCGATATCGCGCATGTCGCATTTTTGTGGTCGACAGTGAGCAAAAGCGCCAGCAAGAAAAGTGGTCGCGATATCGCGCATGTCGCATTTTTGTGGCCGACAGTGAGCAAAAGCGCCAACAAGAAAAGTGGTCGCGATATCGCGCATGTCGCATTTTCACGATCGACAACAAAGAGGAAGGGCAAAGGCTAGAAAGTGTCACGATATCGTGACACGTCGCATTTTTGCGACTCCAAGCAACAAAAGAAGACAAAGGCATTGACATGTCGCGATTTCGCGACATGTCATATTTTTGTGATGCAACAAGAAGAACCAAGCTAAAGGCGTAGAAATGTCATGATATTGCGACATGTTGCTTTTTTGCAATGGGCACACACTCCAAGCTAGGTATTTTCTCGAGACCATCAAGTGCCTCGTAAATGCATTCTTTCTTGCCCAATAGGCTCGCTGTCCTTTTTTTTGGGAATTGGAAGCGAAGTGTCAGTCCCTGAAGGAGAAGTTCGGCGAGCATGGCGGCCACTCGAGCATTGCACCAGGGATGCTCAGGCGGTTCATTAATGCATACTTCGCGGTTGACCCGGTCATAGTTGCCTGTTCTGGTAATGGATTAGAAAGCTCAGTCTTGAGGGCCATGTGAATCCGACTTCTCAGATCTCAATAATACTTCACCATTCTATGTAATTATGACTCAGAGGGTCGGGTCCTCTATAAAAGCCTAGATTTTATAATGTAAAAAGGGGGGGAACTTTATGCTAGAAAGCTGCTGTAACTCGATGTCCTGCGTTTAATACTAAAGATCTTTTGTGTTCCATTCTTTTGTCTTTTCTCATTCGCATACTGATAATCTGAACCCTGAATTCGGTGTACGATCGGGGACCGAACCCCTAAAATTCGCCCTGAAGGATACATAGGAGAGGAAAAACATTCTTGTTGCTTTCTTTTATGCTGCCTGGTGGATCGAGGTTTCTGTTATTCCCTCGTCTTAATCGCTGTTACTATGAACCCTAAATTCCAGCGAGAGAGAGAGGAGGACCCTATGAACCCGTCTAGAGGATACATAGGAAGGTCGGCACTGCGTTTCTTTCATTTCATTCTTGGTATTTCTTGCTGCTATTCGAGTTGTTAGCGAGTAATCATGCTTCCTGTTCTCTCCCACCTCAAATCATCATCTTCTAACCCTTACTCTTTTTATTTCTTTCTCTAACCCTTACCCTTTTTTATTTATTTTCCTAACCCTTACTCTATTTATTTCTTTCCTGCACTCTTGTCTCAAACCCCAAAAGTAGATTAGTATAGGAGTCGGCCTTTCTTCGAAGATTGGCACGAGGGGCATCTCTTCCCCTCGACCTTTCAATGTTGGTCGTAGGTCCAGGGCGCGCAAACCCATCAAAAGTCCTTTCTTGTGTGGATTTGATGACAAACAGTTTTTGCCATGCTCGGTGGGACATAAGGTCCCATATTTGAGAAAATTTCTAGCCCGTATTCACCGAAGCCAGTAGTTCTAACAAAGTTCCTGGTGAGATCCAGTTAGTCTCATCTTCTGAGTAGTAGTGAGAATCGATGCCCTCATTACCGAAAGACTCTTAGCATCTGGCGACTCTATTTTAACTGAGAATCTCTAAAGTCATGGAGACCAATACCTAAACCTAGTTTTCATAACCAGGAGCCCCCATGTTTTGAGAAGGTCCAAGTTCGGTGAATCTCTGTCCTGTCTTCATCTGATAAAATCACCTGGCGACTCGATTGAGCTGAAGATCCAAATTTCTTGGTCATAGGCACCTTTCAAATCCAAAAGAAGATATCTCGAAGGAATCAAGGTTTGGTGAGCAGCCTTGACCTCATTTGCAAAGAAATAATGTTCACCTAACGACTCCGACTTAACGACGACAACCACGATTTCTACAGGCTACTTTCGTGATGGCTGGGAGAAACTTTCCCAACTAGAACGATGCATGTCCCCTAAATATCCAAAGCTACCACGAGATTCCCAAAAGCGCCTTGAAGTCATTGATGAAATACATCGGCATCGTGGGAATGGCCCGAGAGCACCTTGAAGATGTTGCCGATTTAGCGACCCTCCATGACATTATCCATGAAGATGTCATGATCAGACTTCTTGTTCTATCTCTAGAAGGAAGGGCGCTATGGTGGTATAGATTGCTCAGACCCAAAAGCATCTGCTCATGGGATGACTTAGCGGGGGCATTGATCGAAACTTTCGATGGCTCTCAAGACCCCTTCCATCTCTTCGCATACCTCTCCACCATCAAGAGAGCACCTTCGGAGGGTATCACAGAATTCAACATTCGATTCTGCAGAAGTTGGAAGAGAATCCCGTTGGAGATCCAACCGACGCCCGCCCAAGCCCATCTCTTCTATGTTCGGGCCTTCCATCCGGACGTAAGCCTCATTTTACTGCAATCAGGGGAACGAAGGTTCCCTCAAATATTCGAAGAGGCAACACAAGCGGAACAGCTTCTGCTCCTATCAGGAAAGTGGTAGTGGAGAGAAACTCCATCGCTTCTTCTGATAATTACTGATCCTGTCCGATCGACACAGTATTCATCTTGGGGCATTCCTCACTCTGATCCGAGGCCCGAGATGCAGTCATTTGGAGCTCAGGAGGCAGACCTCATACTAGCCCAACAATGGGAGTACGCAAGCACGACCCACCTAATGAACAACATGGCTACTCATGATCTCCATCAAGAGGTAAAACGAGGAGAGAAGCAGACTCGAGTGGTAGAACCCAAGAACAAAGAGGGCACATTTTTGCACCCTTTTTGTATCTCAAGAGATGGCATGCAAGTGTTTGGCCAAAGCTCATCAAGCCTGTCCGATTTAGAGGATGAGCCCAAAGAGATTCTGGAGGACTACTCTTCGTCAGAGGAACCTTGTTACCATATCAGTGGGGTCGAAGAACCCATACCTGACCTTTATTTCGAAGAATCTGGAGAATTCTGGCATTGGGTCTGGTATTGGTTTTGGCTATCCCTAAGATCGATGCCCCAAGAAGGCTTTCAAGTGGCGAACTTCTTCGCCAATAATCTAGGCACTGGCAAAAATGAAAATTGGTTGCATTGTTTCCTGTTCGTAGAATGGACAACTTCAGGAAGAAATGATCCGAACTTCGAAGGTCAACTGAAGTTCAATCTGATCTAGTTCGAGCACTACAGATTCATCGGATAGACACCCGAGGCTGAGTTTGTGATGGCGGTATGTCTGTCATGCCGTAAATTTTGTATAAATTGTAAATAGCCTGGCTGGTAAATAAGAGCCAAAAGCACTAAGGTTGCTTAGGAGCTTAGGCACAAACAAAAAAAAGTATATGCTGTCAGTGGATGATCAGAGAAGAAGATAATGGGAATGAATCTGTTTCCCAATGGATAAAGGCCTTGGATCTCTGCATTCAGACTAGCAAAATGCCCCGCGAGCCACCAAGAATGTTGACAATTCTGTCACATTACACAAGGGGTAGAAAAAAATCAATTTTTTTTTTCCTTTTGTAAAGTGTTTCTTTTGTTGCTTCAAAAGCATTTGTAAGTGTTGCAGCAATTTTGGCTTTCAATGTCATCCCCTTGTACACAGGATGAAGAAGGAAAATCTTTGCTGCCAAACAGGCCAAAGAAAATAGCTTCGCCAAAAGAAAGAAAGGTTGTCGCGATATCACGACATGAAAACGGTCACGATATCGCGACATGTCGCATTTTCGTGACCGACAACAAGGAGGAAGGGCATAAACAAAAAATGTCGCGATATCGCAACGTGTCGTAAAATCGTGGCTAGAAGCAAGGAGAAAGCCAAAGGAGAAAAACTATCGCAATATCACACATGTCGCGTTTTCATGGCCAATAGTGAGCAAAAGCACCAGCAAGAAAAGTGGTCGCGATATCGCGCATGTCGCGTTTTCACGGTTGACAGTGAGCAAAAGCACCACCAAGAAAAGTGGTCGCGATATCGCGCATGTCACGTTTTTGTGGCCAATAGAAAGCAAAAGTGCCAGCAAGAAAAGTGGTCGCGATATTGCGCATGTCGCATTTTTTGCGACCGACAGTGAGCAAAAACGCCAACAAGAAAAGTGGTCGCGATATCACGCATGTCGCGTTTTCACGGCCGACAGCGAGCAAAAGCGCCAGCAAGAAAAGTGGTCGCGATATCGCGCATGTCGCGTTTTCACGGCCGACAGTGAGCAAAAGCGCCAGCAAGAAAAGTGGTCGCGATATCGCGCATGTCGCATTTTCACGATCGACAACAAAGAGGAAGGGCAAAGGCCGGAAAGTGTCGCGATATCGCGACACGTCGCATTTTCGTGACTCCAAGCAACAAAAGAAGACAAAGGCATTGACATGTCGTGATTTTGCGACATGTCATATTTTCGTGATGCAACAAGAAGAACCAAGCTAAAGGCGTAGAAATGTTGTGATATTACGACATGTTTCTTTTTTGCGATGGGCACACACTCCAAGTCGGGTATTTTCTCGAGACCATCAAGTGCCTCGTAAATGCATTCTTTCTTGCCCAATAGGCTCGTTGTCCCTTTTTTTTGGGAATTGGAAGCGAAGTGTCAGTCCCTGAAGGAGAAGTTCGACGAGCATGGCAGCCACTCAAGCATTGCACCAGGGATGCTCAAGCGGTTCATTAATGCATACTTCTACGGTTGACCCGGTCACAGTTGCCTGTTCTGGTAATGGATTAGAAAGCTCAGTCTCGAGGGCTGCGAGAAGCCGACTTCTCAGATCTTAAGAATACTTCACTATTCTGTGTAATTATGACTCAGAGGGTCGGGTCCTCTATAAAAACCTAGATTTTATAATGTAAAAAGGGGGGGAATTTTTTGCTACAAAGCTATTGTAACTCGATGTCCTACATTTAATACTAAATATCTTTTGTGTTCCATTTCTCTCTTTTATGCTGCCTTCTATGCTTAATTCTTTTGTCTTTTCTCGTTCGCATACTGAGACTTTGAACCCTGAATCCGGTGTACGATCGGGGACCGAACCCCTGAAATTTGCCTTGAAGGATACATAGGAGAGGAAAATCGTTCCTGTTGCTTTCTTTTATGCTACCTGGTAGATCGAGGTTTCTTTTATTCCCTCGTCTTAATCACTGTTACTCTGAACCTTGAATTCCAGCGAGAGAGAGAGGACCTTGCGAACCCATCCAGAGGATACATAGGAAGGTCGGCACTGCGTTTCTTTCGTTTCATTCTTTGTATTTCCTGCTTCTATTCGAGTTGTTAGTGAGTAATCGTGCTTCCTGTTCTCTCCCACCTCAAATCATCATCTTCTAACCCTTACTCTTTTTATTTCTTTCTCTAACCCTTACCCTTTTTTATTTCTTTTCCTAACCCTTACTCTGTTTATTTCTTTCCTGCACTCTTGTCTCAAACCCCAAAAGTAGATTAGTATAAGATCCGACCTTTCTTCGGAGATTGACACGAGGGGCATCTCTTCCCCTTGGCCTTTCAATGTTGGTTGCAAGTCCAGGGTATGCAAACCCACCGAAATTCCTTTCCTGTGAGGATTTGATGACAAAAAATTACCACATATAATTCCTCACCATCAAGTGGATAAATATCTAACTAATAATTTTGAGTCTTTTTCTATTAGGAATTTTCCATGGGGGAAAATATTGAGGCTAACTCTCTAGCCACTTTGGCTAGAAAATTCTTACCACATGAAAACATGATTGAAAATAATTTTGTGCTAAAAATTTATAAAGAAATTGTTATTTATAACATTGAATTATAGGTGGATGTGTAAAATATCAAAGTTAACACTATTTATTGTCAAGTTCCTTTAGATAATACTTGGTATGATGATATTTTATGTTTTCTCAAAAAATAAACCTATCCACATGAGGTTAATGCTAAGTAATATGCTTGCATTCATAGGAGAGATTTCCATTACATGGTTTTGGATGGAGTCTTATACTATAGAAACCCTTATGGTGTTCTCTTACAATGCCTTATAGAGGCCAAGGTTCCTAAATCCCTCATAAATATCCATAATTGCAACCATGATGGAAACTTTAGTGTCCATTCTATGACTCATAAATTATTTAACGTGGGTTACTTCTGGCCTACAATGGAAGTTGACGCCAATTGCTATTATAATTCCATAAGAATTATATTCATGTCTCTACCCAGGTTCTTCATACCATTGAGTCTCCTTTTTATTTTTCCACTTGGGGTCTTAACCTTGTAGGACTATTTCTCTCATGTCCTATGATGGGCATAAGTTCATCATCACAATTACTAATCAAACAACTTTTCTTGTGTATAGATTTATCTTTAATTAGAATGTGTGTCACTTTGGCATTCCTTCTATTGTCATCTTATATAATGGCACTCCTGTTAAAAATAAGTCAATGTAGAAATTGAATTTAGAATTGAAGATTTAGCATCACTTTTCCACGTTTTATTATCACAAGGAAATGGTCAAGTTGCCTAAAAATAAAATTTTGGTTAATATTTTGAAAAATATAGTTATAGAATCAAAGAAATATTGGCATACCGCACCAACATTTGGAAGTCCATAGGGGAAACCCCTTCTTCTTTAGTCTATGGTACTAAATTTATTTTGTTGCTTGAGATTGAATTGCCTTCTTTGCATATTTCTTTGGGAAGCCCATTTTGTTGAACTCACTAGTCTTGATGAGAAGTGTCTTCACGCTCTTGATCATAATAGAGCCTATAATTTAAGTTCTAACAACATAATTTCATTGTTGGGCACCTTATCCTCAAGCTCGATAATATGCATAGAAAGCACAAGGGAAAATTTCTTCAAAAAATGATTGGTCCATATATTTTTAAATATTTGTATGGATTTGAGGAAATTAAATAACAAAAGAAGATGGAATTGAATTGGAGGAACCACCACTTCCATGCATTTCAAACACTTTTATGCATATCTCCTTTTGCTTCATCTATAACATCTTTGTGTTTGCTTGGTTTACCTATTAACATTGTTGCCTATTTTTGCACTTAGTTTGCTTTGAGTATTTTCCTTCTAAGTCTATTTCAGCCTTAGTCATGTATATTCTTGACTATTGGTATGTATTTCTATGTTTATGTTGATTTTCCACTGATAACCATGATTTTCACTTAAATTGATGATTTGGCTTTCTAGCGTTTTGGTTTAAAAAGCAATGATTTCATCATCCTTTAAGATTTGCTTCTTCCACTTGTATAATTTATTTTTTATTTTTATTATTATCTAGTGTTTATTTTCCTTTTTGATGGGATTTATTACTACTATATTTGTTTTCTTTCCTCATGTTGTGATGTCAATATTACCATTACAAAGCATCAAGAGATTTGCAAGGTCTTCTATATTATTTTATTTGACCTTTGGTTTCAATACTCTACTTTAAGTGCCATAAAGCAATATCCTTAGTTTAGCCCATGCTATATTCCATATGGTATATGGTACAAACACCAAGACAACATTTTTAATTTTCACGCACATTAAAAATGTTAATAAAATCAAATACAATCTCAATCAATCACAATTGTCTCCCACTATCATGGCAAGCATGCTTTGTTTGATACATCATACTTCACTAGATACTATAGTCCATGAGTTTAGACTATTGCAATAGGGGCATGCTATTTCTATTATTTATAGGGACTCCTTGCTTTAGGTTTATTATAGTGTGTATCTTGATTGTCTATTTTCTCTTGCTTTTGTTTTGTTATCCCTATATCATGGCAAATGATCTTGTTTAACACTTTTTGTTCACCAAATAAGATAGGGAATGAGTTGGAATAAGAGACAAATCACCTATATATCTCTATGTTGGTGGTATACTATTGGTCCCCCTATAAAAGTGGTGGACATATCTTATCTAATTCATCATTGAATATTGTATTGTGGTTTCTTTTCCCATAGTAGTGATGAGTATATCTAATTTGACATATTATATTTATTAGATATTATTTTATGACTATCATTTATCACTATAGTGGTTGGCATATATTTTTTGACACATCATGCCTGGTAGATCCTATAGTGCATTAATCCTCATATAGTGGTGAGTGTGTCTTGTTTGACACATCATGGTTGTAAAATACCTTAGGGTATTTTTGGGATGAGGTATAGATCACCTACATTACTTGTTGGTGACATCACTTTGGTCTACTATGCTACAATAGTGAGCATGTCTTGTTTAATACATCATGCTTATTAGATACCACATGTAACTTCTTGACCTATTATAGTTGTAATGTCCTATTTAATGCATATTTCACATCTTATACCATAATGTATTATATGCCTACTATAGGATTAAGCATTTCTTGTTTGAAAAATCATGCAAGTTGGATACTACAAGAAGGTGGTCTAGAAAAAGATATATTCTACCCACATGTCTTCTTGGTGGTGTATTGTTTGCCCCTTATTCTTGTTTATATTTTGAGATATGTATTTATTATTTTCATATTTGACTAAATTACAAGGTTTAATGTGATATGTTACATGCATTCTATCGGTAGTTGTAGGCCCAAAATACACATACCTATCAAATTTTACAAAATTTTGAAAAAATTGGATGTGTTGAGATAGGCTCTGGACCGTGATACCAAATTAGCACAACATGCTCTATTTCATAGTAAATACAGTAAAACAAGCCTTGAAGGTGATTCAAATTATGACTCAGAGTAGAAAGGGTGGTAGCGACTGAGAACATGGTTCTATTCTGTGTGGCTTAGTACAAAGTTATATTCCATGATTAGCCTAGTCAAAGATGGCATTACAAGATTTGAAGGTGCATCTTAGGATGGAGGTTCTATTCTGCATGACTCAATGCATTATTATATTTCGTGATTAGCATAATAAAAAATAACATGATGAAGTTTGAAAGTGCAGCTCTAAACATAGTTCCATATCACGCAGATCAACACATTATTCTACACAGTGAAATTTAGCACCTATATCCACGTCATGATCAAAATTTTGTCCAAGCATTTAAAAGGATCCAAACGCCTAGTGTAGAACATGGTTTCATGCCAAGCGACTTAGATCAAGTTTTCTTTTTGTAACACAAAGGTAGTTTAATGAACCTTTGCTCTATGTCGTAGTCAAGATTGGTCTGTGCACCAAAGTAGAAAATCCTCTAGCGGCTCAAAACACAGTTTAACACCCAGTGATTCAAAATAGATTTTCATCCATGGATTTGAGTGTTCTGTCCTACGACATGAATAAAGTGATCAAATGAATCAGGAAGGAGATTTTAGGTCCTAAACCAGAGCAAGTTCCACACCATGAAGATTTAAAAGGCAAAAGCAATGCTATAGGTCGTAGTCACAAAGCGCTCTACTTCTAGAGATATAATCCTAGCCATAAAAAAGTAGATCAAGGACTCACAATAAATTTAGATTGAATCACATATTAGTACAAGACTCAACGAGGTGTAAAGGTGTAGGTTTCTATTTAAGTTGTTTCTAAGGTAAAGAGGAAGAAGCTAAGAAGATGAAGTGATGGAATATCAAGATCCATGAGGTGATTCAGTTGCAGATATATGGTAGGGAAACCACTACAAGAATTGGAAATGGTCCCGATCACTCCTAGAATAGATCTACAGCTGGAAGCCATGAAGGGCAAACAACTTGCAGAAGCTAAGTTGTAGAATATTTATGGAGCACACAATGTTTTTATTTCTTGAATCAAATAGGAGACTACCACCTCAGCATCTTGCTAATATGGCACTTCAACTTCCTTGTAATGTTCCTAATACTTAAAATATTTTAAATTTATTGTAAAACTATAAATAAAGGTCAAACCCTCATTTTAAAGTGTCGGCTCTAAAGTGGTTGCTTGCACTATTGCTGTATATTTTTTGTCAATCTATAGAAGGAGCATTATTTAGATTTTTGCCTTAGACCCGTGTCTTATTTTCTTGTGCAGTATTAATCTATGAAGTCATTTCTGCTACTACTGCTATGGTTAGTCTATTCTGCTATCTTGGATTGCTAACTTAGAGTAAATTAGAATACTTCATGTTTAAATGTATGATTGGAAATGATTTATTTTTTTGTTAGTTAAAGTATTAATCTAATTCTACTAATTTGGATTTTTAATACCCTAGACATTTGAAATAATTCTTGAAGCATGCTTAGTTATTTAATGATGAAGATAGTTGGTTTTGAATATTGTTAATCTCAAGTGTGTATTATTGGAAACTGATTTATTAGAGGTTCTCCATAGATGCCTATGTTGTTAGCTTTATACATCCATTATTCATTCAATACTTTCTTAACCCTTTTCCCATTTCTATCCCTATATTTATACATTTAACTAATCTTAAATGAGTCAACATTTAACTAGTTGACAAGGTATACTAGCCTACTCTAGAGGTTGGGTTGAGCTAGTTTTAAACCATCCAAAATTTGAATTTAGGTTGTGATTAGTGGGTGCTCTCCTTTCAAATCGTTGTATATGATAGTCACAGTTCAAGATTATCTTGATGTCAATTCAGACCCAATAGTTTTGGTATACCCATTGGGACCTATTCATACAATGTTTGTTCATAAACTAGATATTATTTTTTATTTCCCTGAAGGAATCAAAATTTAGTGAATTTTCTTGACCTCACCAAGTAGTGTAAGTAAGTTCACTTGGTGACTCCTTGAATTCAAGAATCTATAAAACCCTTATAGTAGCTCATTTTTCATGCTTATCAGATCATCTAATAAAAATAATCGAGACCCTCTATCATTATTTGAGTTATCCCCAATAAGATCTAGGCATATAAGAATTTTATCCCTAGATTCACCTTTTGGAGTAATCCCAATACCATTAGATCATTGGGTCCCTCCAATACCAATTCCTTTAAAAACCCTAGATATAATGGCTCAACCACAAAATATAAACCAGAGTCAAACTCCACAGATTTTTCCCAGTTCAGATACCTTTGGTTCTCTAGGACTCACCCTTATGCATGATATCCCTCAAGATGTTTCAAAGGCTATACCTATATATGATGGTTTAGGTAAGACTATGTATGAGCAATATCAAGATATATTACACTTGGTAGCTATCCACAATATAAGAAATGTAGATGTTATTGTCAAGCTTATAGCCCTATCTTTTAAAGCAAAAATCCTTCAATGGTTTAGAACCTTGGAAGACAAAACCATAATTTCATAGGATGGATTGGCCAATCCTTTTTTGGAGGAATTTAATGAGTCATATAACCCTTTTTTACTCTTAAATCAATTCATAACTATGCAAAAACATCCACAAGAGTTTATCTTTAACTTTAACTTGAGGTTCAGTAGGACATGGAAAAGAATTCTCCCTAAAGCTAGGCTAGCTCTATATATGGATTTTATGTATTATATCATAGCTCTTGGGTCAGAACTAGGGTTAAAAACTCAATATTCAGGTGTAAATACCTTTCCATAAGTTTACCATATAGTTTTCAATGTAGAAAATATCATAATTGCTATAGGAAGGCTTCCACCAAAAATTGTCATGCCTTATTGCTCTAAAATTCCTCAGTTTACATATCATATTAGAAAAACCACTCCCTCATATATGAATCCTCCACCATTGTCCTCACCAATTCCCCAAATAGTTCCTTCCTCCTCCTAAAACATCACCTACTTCAATTCGCTTTCCCCCTCTCCCATATCAAAATCCCTAAGATTCAACCCTATTGCTTGATATCTAGAATAGCCTAACGATAATTAATAACAAGGTGAATGCAATGGAAAAGAGATATATAAAGGTCTCAGTAGAGATGATTTCCATATGTCAATAGAAATCATAAGCTTGGAACTAGTGGTAATATAGGGGCTAGGGTTAATGTAAATTAAGCAGATCAAGAATTTGATTCTAAGACTAGTCTAGTCAATGTTTGGTGTCTAGTTTGTAATAACCCTCATGATTCTAACACATGTGTTATATACCAACACCATGTGCAACAAGCCATGGAAAATGCTGAGAGAACCCAAAAGGGAGAATAAATAGGCTATGGAAACATGACCAAGTAATGTCTAGACAAGACCCTTTTGAGGAAGGACTGATTTCTATCATGACTAGATCAGGAAAAAAAGCATTGCAGGTAGATCCAAAAAATGGGTCATTTCCATGTTCCCTCTCAAAATAATAAGGAAACACCCTTGCAAAATCATGAAAAGTTCCCCATCCCATAATTAGTTGAGAAAAAAGATCCAATTGCTAAGATACAGGGAAAGGAAAGGATATTCCCAAGTCAAGGTGAGAAAGAAATAAATAAAGAACAAGCATGTTCTAAATATGAAGCACAAGAAAAGTTGAAGTTTCCTTCTATCACTAAGAGACAGAGAATAGAAGCCACCCAAAAATACAAGAGAAAGTATGGAGAGCCAAAAAAGAGGTATGAAATGGCTCCCCTAGGTAAGTCCAAGATCAATATTATTGAAGAGCTAAAAAATACTCCTTCTAGAGAAAGCCTTTATGATGCTCTTTTTATTCTTGGTCAAATAGATCTACTCAAGGCTTCTTTAAACAAGAATTCTCAGGAAAATAAAGCCACTACCATTTTCAATGTATCACATGGACTAGAGAAAATGACTCCAGCAACCTTGAAGAATAAACCCCCTCCCTTCTACATTTCTTTAAGAATGGAAGTATGGATTATCCATAATTGTATGATAGATCCAGAAGCCTCAACCATAGTCATGCCTAAAGCAGTATGTGATGAGAGGGGAATGCAATATATTTTTTCTTGTCTCAGATTGTTGTAGTTGGATGGTACACCAGTTAATACCATTAGAGTTGTAAAATATGTGCTGATGAGACTACATAGGATCCCATAGATTACCATTGTGCAAGACATTGTAGTAGTGGACCTAGAACCTTATTTTGGTTTATGTATTTCTAAATAATAAAATACTAAAATAGGAGGTTACATGTATTTGGACTACTCTAGAATGATGATTTTATACAAAGAGAAAATAATAAGGATAACTCTTGAAAAATTTGTGGCTTATCATATTGAAAAAATTGAAGATGTGTATAACCATTCTATAATGGAGGAGTCAAAGCTAGTGGAAGACTTGGAAGATCTAAAAGTAGAAGATGAGTTACCATTTAAATAAGATCATAGTATGTTGGAGACAAGAAAGGGTACTTATAGTATCTATTCTAAGATAGAGAAAAATATCCTTACCATAATAAATCAGTTACCCAGAGAGTTAGAGATTTGGATAATGCATTTTGATGGAGCAAGGTGCAAAAATGGGGCTATATTTGGCATAGTTTTGAAATCTCCTTCAAAAGGTATAAAAAGTTTATCTTATAGATTGACTTGGTCTTGTACCAATCATGCTATAGAATATGAGGCTCTGTGCTTAGGACTAATGTAAGAAAAAAAATAGGAATCAAAATATTGAACATATATGGTGATTCAGAGCTAGTGGTTAATCAAGTCATAGAGAGATGCAACACTAAACACCATTACTTAAGGAAATATAGAAATAGAGTATGGGATTTGAAGGAGTCTTTTGATGCTTTAAACATCCACTCTATCCCTAGAAATCAGAATACTTTGGTTCATGCTCTAGTCATTAAAAGGTCTAATTTCAATCCCTCTTCATATCTTGGGTCAACTAAGGATAAAATAGCCAAGCTAGATTTTAGACATGTAGTACCAGATAAGAAAACAAATTGGTAATTTTTGAGAATGATGATCAAATAATTGACTTCCTAGTCAAAGAGGCTTGCTTGTATAACTTGCAAGAAGAATTTTCCCAAGGAATAGATTAGCAGGATATCATATAGTTGAAAAATAACCATATTCCTAAAGGCTTGATCACATTGGAAAAACCTTTTTGATGATGAAGATGGAAAGAAATCAAGAATCATGAAGATTTATGATGAAATATACAATGCTATTGAAATAGAAAAAATAATGTTAACGTTGGTGTTAAGTGTTCTCCAGAAGAAGTAGAGGGATTCAAAACCCTATGCTTTTGATACCAAGATATTATAGCATGGTCATATGAAGATATTAAGGTATATGATAAAAAATATTATTCAGCATACTATTGAGCTAGGGCATGATGCAAAGCCTTTTAGGCAAAAGCAAAGACCTGTGAATCCCAAAATTGAATATTTAAGGAGATAGAAATTGCTCAAATTTTTGAAAGACAAGATTATCTACCCAATCAAACATTCTACATGGGTTGCTACTTTGGTGCCTGTCAGGAAAAATTATGGATATATCCACCTATGTGTTGGTTTTAGGAACTTAAACAAGGCATCATTGAAATATCACTACCCTCTTCCCCAAATTGACCAAATTTTATAGATTGTGGTAGGGGTAGAAAGGTTCTCTTTGTTATATTGTTTTTCCAGATATAATCATATTTGGGTAAAAGCTAAATATCAGTTCAATATAGCCTTTACTACTAAGTGGGGTACCTTTGCTTATCATTGAATACCTTTTGGTTTATCCAATGCAAGGGCTACATTTCAAAGAGTCGTGGACTATGACTTTGGGTAGTTGATCAATAGAATCATTCTAATTTACCTTGATGATATGATTGTATTTTCTCATAAAAAGGAAGCACACTTGGAGAAGGTTTTTAAAAAATGCAGAGAGTTTGACATCTCTTTAAATCTAAAGAAATCATTCTTTGTAGTTCATGAGGGTAAATTATTAGGGCATGTAGTCTCTAAAGAGAGAATGTCAATAGATCCTATTAGAGTAAAATCAATACTGGCTCTTCCTTTCCCCATGAATAAGAAAGTATTGCAATCCTTATTTGGGTAGATCAATTTTGTAAGAAATTTTATTTTAGACTTTGCTCAAATTGTTAAACCTATCTTAGAACTGCTAAAAAAGAACATGGAGTTCAAGTGGACTATGAAAAGGAAATAAGCCTTTGAGGAAATTAAGAAGACTATTGCAACTACACTAGTGTTGGTAAATCTAGACTTTATAAAATATTTCATTATGTATGCTTATGGAGCTAAAGAGAGTTACACAGTAGTACTAACTCAAAAGAATAATATTGAGGAAGAACACCCTGTATTTTGTTGGAGCTAAACTCTTCATGAGTATCAGACTAAATATAATTTCATTGAGAGACAAGTATTTGCAGTTATAAAATCATTCAAAAAAATTAGGTAGTACTTAGCTCAAAGTAAAAATTATATTTATAACTCCATAGCCAACTTAGTTGAATCAGTCCATCAACTCCTTAATCACCCCCAAAACTTCCACCAAAAATGGGATCAAGTAATGCAAAGATTGAAGATTAAATCTACTAAGGGTAACCATATTAAAGGGAATGTAATTATTTGTAGGATGGATAGGACAAGAAATTGGCAATCTCCTGCTAAGAATTTTAGTAAAGTCAATATTGATGTAGCCTCTAGAGGAAACCCTGGAAAAGCTAGTACGGGAGGAATTGGTAGACTTTCAGACGGCTCCCTGGTTTTTAATTTGTTGAGAATTTGGGTATTCTTTCCAATAACCTTGCTGAGGGGTATGGTATCCTCAAAGGCCTTCAGGAGGCTACTAAGTTTGGGTGGGATAAGGTGTTAGTGAATTCTGACTCTCAACTCATGATTAATCTTTTGAAGAATCCTTCTAAGAATCATAAGGTTGATTGGAGAATAAAAAGAATTATTGAGAAGATTTAATTAATCCAAAGAGGATTTTTGAAAGTTGATTACAATCATGTGGTCAGAAATAAAAAAAAAGAGTGTTGATGCTTTAGCTAATTGGGCTTTGGGCAAAGGTGATCTTATTTGTTATGGCCACCCTCCTAGATGGTGGGCTTCACAAATAAGGGAAGCTCTTCTTTCTATCATTTCTTTGGATGGCTCCAATTTTGAAGGTACCTAGTTTCTTCTTGCTTTTTTTTTTTTAGATGTGTATGTTTTTTTGTTTTGTTTTGTTTTTTGTTGTTCTTGTGTTTTTTCTATTTATTCTTGTGTTTTTGTTATTCTTATTCTTGTTTTTATGTATATTTGTGTTATTTTGTATTTTTTGTGTGTAAGTGTTTTCTATATTTTTTGTATTTGTTTACTGTCTATTGTTGGTTGTTTTTTTATTTTTTATTTATATTTATTTATTTTGTAGGTTTTGTTTTTTTGTGTTTTTCATGTTTTTGTTGGTTTTGTCTTTGTAGTGTTCTGTTGTTTTTATCATGTTTGTGTTTTGGTATGTTGTTCTTGTGTTTTTCTATGTGGTTCATGTTGTGATTTTTTTTTCTTCTTCTTCTTCTATGTGCTTGGTTGTGCTTTATATTTTTGACACACTCAAGGAGAATGTTTTTTATTTTATTTTATTTTTATTTATATTTTATTTTTTATTTTTTTAAATTTTATATCTTATTGTGTGTTTGTTAGCTCCTTGAGTATTTCAAATGTGGTAGGTCAGGATCGTACCCTGGGTGATTTTTATGGAATGGATACCCCTACCTCCTTGGGTCTTACCCGAAAGTGGCATCCCTTTTGGGATGTTTTCCACAAATAATAAAAAAAATAGATTTATGTAGTACATCTAGATGTTATAAATTTTATTTCACAAGGAGAGATGGGTGATAAAAAAGTTGGTTAGATCAAAAATATGATGTAGGAATCCATCCTATAAAATTGGTCAAAGGTGGATCATTATGTCAGGAAATAGAAGTAAGAGCAGATTCATATCAGAGAATAGCTTGTCAGACAATGCAGGCTAGACACAGAGATAATATTTCAAAATAATTAGATTGGGTTGATCAATTGACAACTTATTTCCAAATAGGAGTATGCCCTCAATATATTAATACTTTGGAAAGAATGAGGTATAGGCTTCAAGCCTTGAAATATGTCTTGTTTCTAGTAGTGTATAGAAGAAACCTTGATGGGGTTCTTTTGAAATTTTAGAATGAAAATAAAAAATATAAGGTAATTGAAGAGTTCCACAAAGGACTGTCAAGAGGACATTTTTTAGGAAGAGTTACTATTATGAAAATAATGAGAGTAGGATACTGTTGGCCTACTATATTTATTGACACTTTCAAAGTAACAAGAGCATGTGATAAGTGCCAAAGATATGTAGGAGGGAATAGGAATTCTCCATTTTCCCTTAAGCCTGTCCAAGTAGAGGAGCCTTTCCAACCATGGGGACTAGATTTTGTTGGAGTGATAAATCCCAACTCTTCAATAGGTCAAAAATACATTCTAACTGACACTGATTACTTCACCAGATTGGTTTAGGCAATTCCAACCAAGATATTAGACCAAGATGTAGTGGTCAAATTTATTGAAAGCTTAATCACAAAGTTGGTCTTCCTAAAGCCCTAGTAAATGATAATGGTCCATATTTTATAGTTGTAAGGTACATTGAGTTTACAAGCAAATATGACATAATTTTAAAGAATTCTTCTAACTATTACCCCTAAGGGAATGCACCCCCAGAATCTACTAACAAAGGTCTATTTAGAATTCTAAAAAGAGCACTGGAAGATAACCAAAGTTGACATCTTCTCTTAGAGAAGGCTTTATGGGTAGACATGATTACTATCAAGAAGTCTATAAAAACATCTCCTTATGCTTTAGTGTATAGGAAAGAAGCCATTTTTCCCACTCATCTTGAGATATTAGCTTTAAAATGGGCTAGCCAAGTTTATGAATTAGGTTAAAATCTAGTAGAGGCCAGACTGATGCACCTTTTGTAGTTGGAAGAACAGAGGAATAAGGTATATGAGAATTTTTAGAAGCACTTTATGGACACTGAAGGATGGTTCGATAAGAAAACAAGATTCAAGAAATTTAAGATTGGTTATTTAGTCTTAAGGTGGAATATAGAGAAGTCTAAACTAGGAAACCATCAAAAATTTGATTCCTTCCGGGATGGTCCATTCAAGATATTTGAGATAAAAAAAACAATGCTTTTCAACTCCAAGATCAAAATGGAAATGTGTAGCTGATATCAATTAACATATATCATCTTAAGATATATTTTGAGTAAAGAATTTCTTCCTTTGTAATATATGTACGCAGTTGTATTATATTTTCATTTCTTGTATTTGCTTTAGCAATAAAGAAAAATAAAAAATATACATCACAACCCATAGCATGTTCTCAATCCAAGGTTAAAGCAGCCAAATATTTAGCTCCCATGTTATGTGTTTTGAAAACACGACAAAAAAAATAACTAAACTGTGAAGTGCTACAAACCGTGTCCAATCTGCATCTAGAGCTTCAATGACAAGACACATCATTTTACCACCAATATTTTTGTTTAGATGCATATGACTAAGTGGTCATTCAGCTACCACATTAATGACAGAGGATGCATGCAATGTTACTTAAAGCCTGAATTGAGATAAAATTCATTTTTCAAACATCGCTAAGGTTCACAAGAGCATTGCATAGTGAGGTTAAGTGAATCTGCTGAGCATCAAGAGAGTGGTTGCAGAGGTTTCTCAAAAATATCATCGACAGTTGCCAAGAAGGTTATACAACCAAAATGTGGCGAAGGTATATGCTATATTGATAAAGCATTGGCAGTCGTTGATACAAATATGACATGGAAAATAAGAGATAGAATTAGGCAAGAGATTGACTACAAATTTTTGCAAGGACTACCAATTTCTGTTCCAGGTAATTGTGCTATCACTTCTCTTTTATATTTTTATATTTGTGACTCTATACATCCATGTCCAAAATTAATTTCAACTATAGTAAAATTTTATGACCCTAGGACCAAAATAGTATAAATATCCTAGGGAAAAACCATTTTTAATATAACTGAACAACTCTATTATGATCTCTTTGCTATGGGTAAAATGCCACATGTGAATCCAAAATATTTCAACCTAGTAGAGCAAGCTAAGTATTACACAATGAGGGAGCATAGTTAGAATAACCACCATTTTAGGGATTGGGTGTATAGCCAGTTCAAAACCATAAGGTCTAGAGATACCTTACCCAAAACTCCAATTTCCACTGAAAATTTTGCCAACCCTAAACTCTTTTTTCATGCTAGCAATATTGGTTGATCTAGATTCTAACCAGTATGTGAGAGATTGGTAGTTGGCCACGATTTATTGTATTTCTAATGAAATAATGTATAAGATGCCCATGGGGGATAGCAATAATCAATCGATTTAATTTAATTGGTCCACTTTACTTGCCAAAATAATGCATGAGTAATTAGTGGCGATGAAGAGATATTATAAAGCCTCTTTTTTTAGACACTGCTCTAATTTGACCTAGATGTTCCTCAACACTACAAGAAAATATATGCCCTAGATATCGATCATAGACAAATATGATAATGGAAATCATGTACCAATATATTCATGGAATAATATTTTGAGTAGAATAAAGTCCTATTATAACTTCAACAGAGAGTTTTTGGGACCAACTTTGAAAATCATGTATGGGCAGTTCCCTAGAATTCCTCCTGTAGCTAAAGAGTGATTGTAGAAAGCAGGCTAAGGAAGGAGATTGGTATGTTTTAAAAGAAGGAATATTCATTAGGTTGTATGGCTTCATAGAAAATCCATTTCTATTACCATATTTTATCACCAGTTGAATGTTGGCACTAGAATACTACAGATAGGTTGACTTTATTAACTGTACTTTCAACACTAGGGTAAGGAGAAAAAGAACGGTCAATTATCCCTTCAATGTAGATGATATTACGATGAAAATAAAAGGTCAATATGAAAAAGTTACTCAGACCTTGGAAAGGTTGGGGCTCTATCAACCCCCTCAAAGGTGGAGGTATGACCTAGCCAATATATTCTCATAAAGGCTAAAGGTCCTACATGGCAAAAAGGCTACCAAATTTGAAAAACTGCCTGACCACAAATTGAAATGCATAAAAATAATACAGAGGATTCTCCATTATAGTGGAATATTTTCAAGATGGAACCACTACCACCTTGGAGATATTTTTATGAATATGTGCAAGATTATGATCTAGAGCATAAGAAGACCCATCAGCTTAAGGAATCAAAGATTCAAGCCATACAAGAAAAGTATGCTTGGACTGAAGGTAAAATCTTGGAATGGTGGAAGATGAGGGTTGAAACAAATACCATAGCACCTAGGTATGGTCAACAAGTTGACCTTGATTTCTATGATATATATGATAAATACTATGAAACTTGGATGGCCAAGGGGACTAAAAGCTTGGCATTGAGCTTTAGGAAGGCAGAGATAAGCAAAACTAAAAAGAGTAAGATAAAAGAAAAAAAATTTGAAACAAAGAAGCAAAAGAAAGACCAAACATCCCGAGCTTCTTCCCCTTCACCAAATATTCATTAGGATGACACTGCAATAGCTCAACCACAAACCACTAAAGAGGCATAACCTATTTTTGAACCTTCATAAGAACAATTTTAGCATTACGCAAAGGGGACTAACCTAATAAAAATATGGGATATTCTAGAGGTGGCCTTAGAAAGGATGAATCTGGGTCTATGGAAAATATTTAGGTACAAAAAAGGCCTAAAAATTTGGCCTTAGGGGCACAAGCCATTCCACAAGATATAGAAGGAAGTAGGGTAGATGATACCTTTGTCTTTACTCTTTTTAAATTTACTACTGTAGCCCTACCATACCCTCAAATCCCCCTGTTCAAGATGTTGCACTACCTACTTATCAGCAACAATATAGTACTAAGAAGGGGAAGACCTCAACTCCTATTGTGTTCAAAAGGAAGGCAAAATATTTGATGAGGCTAAGAAAGAGGTAAAAAAAGAGTAAAAGTTAGATTATACATAAGTAGTTGCACAAATACTAGTCATCGTAGCTGAGCAATCAACTAAAAAAATGCAACAATAGAGTGTCAATGATAGTTTCCAATAGTCTACTTTAGTAGGTACAAGTATGATCTCTATCCATTCTCCTCATTTTTCTCCTTCCCCAAAGAAATCTCCCTCCCCTTATCAAGTTCAAGAAGAGAAAGCAGCATCATCACCACCCCATAGCCCTCCATCATCTCATCCCATTCCATATCCACATTATTTACCATAAATTGTTGTATCATCATCTCCAATTCATGCTCATTCACCTCTAATAATATTACCATTTGCATCAACAGATGGGCAATCACTTCCATCTTCTCCACCCATATCCACAACTACATTTTTTTTATTATTGCAACCCCTGCCATAAGCATAGATTCCACCATCATTACCTCACCACCTCTCCCATCTATGCAAATTTTATTTTTACCCTCATTAATAATAGCTTCCACACCCATTGATAACCCAACAATAGCCTCTTTATAGAAGGTCAAAAATATTTCATTGAAAATCCAAACTTATTGGGGCAATAAATTGGCTCAACCTTCTAAACAAGCTACTTGAGTACGAAATTCAATGATGATTGATCCATTCTCTTGGAAAATACGAAGAATATCCCTCACCCCTCTAGTAAACATGATAGAGGAGGACGTGATAGTAGAGGAGTACTATCTGGAGGAGCAAACTGAAGATATTTTTCAATTAGTCGTGGAAGATGAATTTGTCATAGCTAGAGCTTAGCTTGAGACCATCTATGTGCAAAGTGATATTTATAGGGAGAAATATGAGAAACTGGAGGAAAAGGTTGGAAATATGGAATATATAATTAGTGACCAAAGGAAAGTGAATAAGGCTATAATAAATGAAGCCAAAATGTGGTAGGACAAGTACCAAGAAATGGTTAATTATAAAGATCAAGCCAAATAGTTGAAGTAATAGAATGAAGATTATGCCAAACAAATATAGGCATTACAGCAGCAAGTTCAAATTGAAAAGGCTAGATCTATAGGTTTCTCCAAGGACAATGTGAAATAGGTCAGAAAATAAATATGGTCTAAAATAATGGAGAAATTCTCAAGAATGCAGCCTCTAATTGACTTCATGGACAAAGTTAACCACTTATTAAAGGAAACCAACAAAAATTTGGAAAAGGATATAGAAGAGATATAACCAATGGTGCCTCCAAATGAAAATATTTTCAAGTTATTTGAAGCAAAATGTAGTGAGATTGCTAAGCCCATTCCCAACAGATATTGGAATACTACAAGATTAATAACCAAGAATATCCTTAGGAACAATAAGCTTATTCATAGAGGATGGTTGTTGACAGGTAAAGTTGAACGTAAACTTTAGAATATTGTGGATATAAACAAAAAAATGATGCAATATGGTTTCCAAGGTTTTTGAGGTGAGGAGAATACTCTTTTGACTGATGAAGACCTCTAGACTAACTTTAAGTCTATTATGCAAGATGAGTCTGAGATTGATGCATGGAAATATCCTATTGATCAGGATAAGGTGACCTAGCTGGTAAAAGATCTGACCAAACTCAAAGATTTAATGGAATACTTAGTAGATTGGGGACTGTCTAAATCATATGATAAAATCACCAAGCTTAATATTATGCATCAATAAGTTATGGAAATACCTAATCCTACCCAGAAAGCTTGGGATAAATATTTGAAAACATTAGACCATATGGTTCAATTATTTGGAGAAGTAGAGCAAAAGGATAATGAGGAGGAAGAGGGTGATGATGAACAAGAGGAGAATAAGGAAAATAATGAATATGAGAAAATGCATTAGGAGGAAGGTGATTAGAAAGAGGAAAATGTAGAAGACACTGAGAAAGTGCAAGACCAAGAGGTTGAATAACAAATCTAGCAAGAAGAGCAATGAAGAATCCCTAAAAAATAAGTTGACATATTTTGAGTGCCACAGCTGACGAAAGGGTCTAAAAGATATGCTTTGCAAGTGTTTGTTTTATGTTCTGACAATATCAGGAACAAAAAGAAAGTATGATCATTTAGAAGTCATGAGAAAACCATGCAGTTGAGCTTTTAAAGGAAGAACATTTTCCAACAAATGTACTCCATATTTACCTCTTGCATGGCTTCCTCGTGGACCATTACTCTTTGAACATCTTCACAAATTTTTGAGAGTGATGGTCACAAGGAATTTATAATTTGAAGCACAATTTGCAAATAGTTGGAGTATATTCCATCCTCCACTGCCCTTCATCCATACATCCATTTTCACTGCATAGTCCCCCCCATTTAATTCATTCATACATCCCTTTCACTTATCCCAATTCACTCCTTTATTTTTGTTCAATATCTCCATTTATTCCCATAATAATTTCACAACACCTATCCATATTATCTTGAATCTAGTTGCCCAAAGGATGACTCCGAGTTCCTAAAATTTTCTTGCAAAGCTCCCTGGGAGGTGTTAGAATGTAGGCCCAAAAGGCCACATAGAAAATTTTGCCAAATTTAAAAAACTTTGGCTAAGTGTTGAGATAGGCTCTAGACCGTGATAGTGGATCATGCTCAATTCCAAGGCCAATATAGTCAAACAAGTCTTGCAAGTGATTCAAATCATGGCTTAGATTAGAAAGGGTGGTAGCGACTGAGAACATGGTTTTATTCTATGCAGATCAGCACAAGTTATATTATGTGGTTAGCCTAGTCAAATATGGCATCATGAGATTTTAAGACATGACTCAAAATGGAGGTTTTATTCCATGCAATTAAGTGCATTGCTATATTGCATTGCTATATTCCACAGTCAACATAGTAAAAAATAACATTGTAAAGTTTCAAATCATGGCTCATAATATGGTTCCCCACCATGTGAATTAGTGCATTGTTCTACACAATGGAATTCAATGCCTATCTCCATCCCACAGTTAAAGTTTGATCCAAGCACTTAGAAGGATCCAAATGCTTGGTCCAAAACTTGGTTTCATACCGAGAAGCTCAGAGCAAGTTTTCTTTTTGTAACACAAAGGTAGTTTAACAAACCTTTTGTCTATGCCATGATCAAGATTGATCAACACATCAAAGTAGAAAATCCTCCAAAGGCTCAGAATACAGTTTAATGCTAAGTGACTTAGAATAGATTTTCATCCCTAAATTTGAGTGTTCTATCCCAAGCCATGATCAAATCGGTCAAATGAATTAGGAAAGATATTTTAGATCCTAGACCAAAGCAAGTTCTATGTTGTAAATATTTAAAAGGTAAAATTAATTCTACAGGCCATGATCACAAAGTGCTCTACTTCTAGAGATCTGCTATTAGCCATTGAAAAGCAGATCAAGGGCTCATAATCAATTTAGATACATATAAGTACAAGACTCAATGAGGCATAAAGGTGCAGATTTCTATCTGAGCCATTTCTAAGCTAAAGTGAAAGAAGCTAAGAAGATGAGACAATGAAATATCAAGATCCATGAGCTAATTCAGTTGCAGATCTATGATAGGGCAACCACTACAAGAACAAAAAATAGTCTTAATCACTCCTAGAATAGATCTACTACTGGAAGTGATGAAGGCCAAACAACTTGCAAAAACAAATTTGTAGAAGATTCATGGAGTACACAACTTTATCTTTCTTAAATAAAATAGGTTTCCATCTTAGTATCTTGTTAATTTGACACTTCAACTTCCTTGTAATGTTCCTAATACTCAAAATATTTCAAATTTACATTAAAACTATAAATATAGGTCAAACCCTCATTTTAAAATGTCATATCTAAAATGCTTGCTTACGCTATTGTTGTATATTTTCTGTCAATCAATATATGGATCATTTATTGGATGTTTGCCTTAGACCTGTGTCTTATTTTCTTGAAGTGTTAATCTAAGAAGTCATTTCTACTATTCTTTTTATGGTTAGTTTATTCTGTTATCTTGGATTTCTAACTTAGAGCAAATTGGAATGCTTCATGTTTAAATATATGCTTGGAAATAATTTCTTTTTCTATTAGTCAAAGTATTAATCTAATTCTACTAATTTGGATTGTTAACACCCTAGACGTTTGAAATAGTTCTTGAAGCATGCTTAGTTCTTTAATGATGAAGATAGCTGGTTTTGAATGTTGTTAATATCAAGTGTGAATTATTGGAAATTGATTTTTCAAAGGTTATCCATTTATGCCTATGTTGTTAGCTTTATCCATCCATTATTTATTCAATAATTTCTTAACCCTTTTCTCATTTCTATCCCTATTTTTATACATTTAACTAAGATTAAATGAGTCAACATTCAACTAGTTGACAAGGTATACCAGCCTACTCTGGAGTTTGGGTTGAGCTAGTTTTAGCCCATATAATACCAAAGTTAGGGTTGTGATTAGCGGGTGCTCACCTTTCAAATCATTTTAGATGATAGTCACAGTTCAATATTATCTTGATGTCAATTCATATCCCAACAGTAATGTATCATACAAAATCTTACTTGAGTTTTTAATCTCAAATGCTGAAAGTTAAAGTCATATGTGCAAGTGCAAGTGGAAGAAAGAATGCAAAGAAAGTAAATAACATCATGATACACAAAGGAACACATGCTCAAAATATTATGTCATCTATATATATATATATATAAAGAGAGAGTGATAGTAAAGGGTACAAGTATAATAGCACTATGTATCATACATAGGGGTGCTACATGTCATCACCTTAAAGCCACCTTATATATTGAGTAAAAATTTCCATACCCCAAAGAATCCTATAATACATCACTATGGGTGACATGGTGGCTACAAAGAATATCTATGATACAACAAAATTTTAGGGGATATTGTTAGAAATAGATTATATTCCATAATTTGGGTTATGTAAATGTATATTCCAAGGTACATACTTAGGACAATAGATTACTTTAGGGGGAAGTTATCTAGTTACTTCAGGTAATATAATAAATGCACAAGTGTCAATGTGCAAGTTGCAAATGTGCAAGGTGTCACTTGTACAACTAGATAGAGTGTTGGCCAAGTATCATTTTTTACCTATATAAGGAAGACCTCATTGTTAGATAGATATAGAATAGGGAGAGTCGGTGATATAGCATCTTAGAGAATATTCATAGGTAGTACATTTTTGTGTGGATCACCATCCAGTGGTGATGGGTGCAATGTAGTCCATAGCTTTATTAATGGAGTGTTCACTTCATCCATGGCTACATTGTATTCATTTATATCATTTCTATTTATTCCATATCTTAGTCATATAGCATCGTGATTGTTATCTCCCTTTACATATTATATCAAAAGCTAATAATAGTATCAGAGCTACGGTAGATCTAGTCTATGTAGGTCTACAAGAAATCACCATCATTATTGAGCCTAAGTGTTTTGTCAACCTAGAGTGCCATTGGACCAGTCACTATCAAAATATCTCAGAAGAATCTAGGTGGTAGAATTAGGGAGAGTCACAAGTAAGGACTGAAAGAAATTATAGTTCTAGAAAATACTGAGATTTCGTTTGAGTAGAGTCTTTCCATAGAGTTATAGGAAAAACTCGTGAAGACCAGGACTCAACATTCAATCCACTAGATTGACAGATCATCTAGTAAAGATCCAGGATATTTGGATTTGCTAACTGTTGCCCAAAGTATTTTTATTGCTAATAATTAATTCTCATAGGATTGGTACTCCTATTATATAAAGCTAGGAGACTCCAACTTCATTGCTCGAAGGTCGATGTGCCCTCATAGTGCAAATATTAGTTCCTTATGTAGGAGAAGAACACTACGAAAGAAGACTTCTGAAGAAGAGGCATGGTGAAGTTAGGAGAATGAATATCTCCATTGCAGAGTGAAGAACTTCACAAGTTGAAGAATAGGCCATGGAATACTTGACATAAAAAGGCTATAGTAGCTTTTAAGAAAAGACCATAGAATCCTTAACATAAAAAGGCTATAGTAGCCTTGAAGAATAGGGCATAAAAGCCTTTATACAAAAATTCCATAGAAGCCTTGAAGCTGAAGCCATAAAAGTCTTGATACTAAAAAGGCTACATAAGCCTTGATACTGAAAAATACCATACTAAAAATGTCCACAAAAGCCTTGATACTAAAAAGGCTATAGAAGCCTTGATATTGAAATAGTCCATAGAAGACTTGATACTAAAGAAGAATTCAAAAGGAATATCTATTTCAAAAGTAGATTAAGATTTCAGTATTAACATTTTTTTGCAGGGAAAGAAGATTCAATGAGTTGGGAAACTTCCTACAAGAGAGTTAGGAAGAGTATTTTCTTCAGAATCAATTCAGCACCTGAAGAAAAAGAGATTAGGAGAAGATATCATTGAAGGACTTCGAGACTTGGAAGAAAAAGAAGGACTCAGAGAGTCCTGCTTAGATCCAGGAGTAGATTAGAGCACCAACACTTCCAGGAGTAGAATGTTGAAGAGGTCTCAAGGGAATACTAGCAGAAGCTACAATATCAAAGACTTTGGGAAGGTCTCATCGAGCATCCAAGAAAAGTCTAGAAAAGCCATACTAAAGAAATCATCAAAGAACATCTCACTGGAGAAATCCATTACCAAGTAGAAGCCCATAATAGTGAAGGACTTGGAATAATTGTTGCCATTTGACAACAATCCCAAGAGAAGGAGATTTTGTCAAGGAGTGCCAATTTTGAGAAGAAGAATTTGTCAAGGAGTACCAAATTTCAAAAGAAGAATCCAGTGAAATACCTTAAGACATTTAGAATCTTGAGAAGAAGATCCTGCTTGAAGTTAAAATTTGACAAGAAGACTTGAAGATAGAAGAAGCTCATCAAATCTAGGAGATTTAAAGATTACCTCTCACAACAAGAAGGCACCACTTCAGATACATAGAACTATCCAAATCTACAACATAAGGAGGAGATAACTATTGACAATTTTGTCACATTGCACAATGGGGTAGAAAAATCAAATTTTTTGTAAAGTATTTCTTTCAATTTCATGAATTTGTTCCCTTGCTTTTAGAAACAATATTTTAAAGGGTTGCAGCAATTTTGGCTTTCCTTGCCACCCCTTATACATAAAAAGAAGAAGAAAGAGCCTCGCTACCGAACAAACTAAGGAAGATAGCTTTGCCGAAAGAAATCACTAAGGATGAAAACTACTTTAGGCCCGAAGTCCCTCAAACAGTTACTTCGAGCAAAAATCTTGCGAAGCGGCATTGTCGAAGAAGGAATTCAAAGAGGGCATCAAAAGAGCTTCGCACCCGAAGCATTTTCAGCAGCTACTTCGGGTGAAAGTTTTGCGAAGCGGCATTCAAGTGGCATTTCAAAAGAAATACTTCACCAAAGAAAAGCGTGGTCTGAATTTGTTAAGGCAAAGAAAACTACTTCAGGCTTGAAGCACTTCAAACAACTACTTGAGGGGAGAATTTTGCGAAGCGGTGTTGTCGAAGAAAAATACAAGGGAAGAGGAATGAAAACTACTTCGCACCCGAAGCATTTCAAAAGGTTACTTTGGGCAAGAAATTTGCAAAGCGAGATTTGAAGGAGCGCAACATTGAAAAATATTTCCCCAAGAAATCGTCGAAGCACCCACTTCGGGTCTTCCCGCTAGCGAACCATTTCTACTTCACTGAAAGTCATTGTGAAGAATCTGCTTCGAAAAAACTTCATACGAAGTACTTTCACCCGAAGTGGAAGCAGTCAAAGCATTTTTGAAGGCAGGAATATGTTTCGGCCAAAATATTCCTGAACCACAATTTGAAAGAAGATCGCGGTAAAGCATTTTGAAAATACATCAGTGAAGCAATTTTGGCATGTCTCTCCAGTGAAGTGGCGAGAAGTGAAGAGCCCATCTTGCGAAGGAAATATGCTTCGGCACCCACCATCCCCGAAGCAGTTTTGTGAAGCTCCACCATGTGAAGTGCAAATCAAGGAGAATTTGCTTTGGCTCAAAACTATTGCAAAGTGAAGTTACGAATGAAAATTCAGCGAAGCGCTTCAAGGGCATGCGCTCCAAGCTAGGTATTTCCTTGAGGCGATCAAGTGCCTCATAAATGCATTTTTTACGTGCCCGATAAGCTCGCTGCTCATTTTTAGAAATTGGAAATGAAGTATCAGTCCCAGAAGAAGAGCCCGACGAGCATGGCGGCCACTCGAGCACTGTACCTAGAAGCCAAGGATGCTCAAATGACTCATTAATGCAGATTTCCCTGGCTGACCTAGTCACAGTTGCCAGTTTTGGTAACAGATTTGAGAGCTCAGTCATGAGGGCCATGAGGAGCCAACTTCTCAGGTTTTGAGGGTGTACTTCTCCATTTTGTGCACTTATGGCTCAAAGGGTCGGGTCCTCTATAAAAACCCAGACATTGTAATGTAAAAAGGGGGGGAACTTTCTGCTAAGAAAGCTGCTGTAACTTACATTCCTGCGATTAATACTAAAGAGCTTTGGACTCTACTTCTCTCTTTTATGATTCCTTCTGTGATTATTTCTTTTTCTTTTCTTCATTTACATATTGTAATTCTAAACTCTAGATTTAGGTATGTGATTGGAGTGGAACCCTAAAATTTTAACGAAGGATACATAGGGGAGGAAATCATTGTATTGGTTATCTTTTATGCTACCTATGGATAGTGTTTCTGTCATATTCACTCTTTCTTCGTCGTCGTAACTTTGAACTCTGAATTTCGACGACAGGGAAGGGTAACCCTGAAATTCATCTAGAGGATACATAGGAGGATTAATATAGTGTTCATTTCGTTTAATCTTGGTGTTCTTTGCTATTTTTTTAATATATTGGCCAGCAATCGTGCTTCTGGTTCTTTCCCACCATTAAACTACTAAAATTTCTTCCCTTACTCTTTCATTTATTTCCTGCATCCTTACTCTATTTATCTCTTTCCTGCACCCTTATCTTAAACACCAAAGTAGTTTAGTATAGGAGTCGGCCTTTCTTCGAAGATTGGAACGAGGGGCATCTCTTCCCTTCGGCCTTTCAATGTTGGTCCAGGTCTAGGGTGCATACATTTACCCAAATCCTTTTATGGGTAGATTTGATGACCAACAGTTTTTGGCACACTCGGTGGGACCCGATCAGTCTCACCTTGTGAGTGGTAGTGAGAACCGATGCTCTTATTACCGAAAGACTCTTAGCATCTAGTGACTTTGTTTACCCGAGAATATTTAAGTCATAGAGACCGGTACCAAAGTCTATGTCTTCATGCAAACAAGATGGAGAGTTAGGAATAGAGGATAGGAAACTAAGTTCTTTGAGCTAGATATTGATGCCTTTGGGGAATGATCTAGGTTGGTCATCCTTGAGTCTCTGTTACATGGAACATCCTTGCAAGAGGCCACTATTGATGAACAAGGCCTAACTTCTGATAGCACAGTAGCTAGCTTTCCTCCTAATCCTCCCAACTCACCGAAGCATCCTAGTGCCTCCATTCCTATTGGTTGTCTTGTTAGCAATCAAGGAGGAGCTTTGGGAATTCCTGTTTCTCAAAATCCAAGAGTAAATATGGCACAGCAGCAACAACAACAACAACAACAAATGCAGCAGCAATCGCCACCTAGATTATTCCCAGCATGGAATTCTTCAGGACCGTTAAATCTAGCGGGACAAGGGCAAGTGCCGCCTGTTGCTATAAAGAAGATCCCAAAATTCGATGGAACTGGGAAGACTGCCCTGGAGCACATCCAGGATATAGTTTCTCTAGTGGAAATCCATGACATCATAGAAGAGTGGGTTATGGTAAAGCTTCTGGTTCTATCTCTTAGAGGAAAACTCATCTACTGGTATAGATCTTTACCACCCGGTACCATTACAGGATGGGACTAGTTAGCCGAGCAGTTGATGCAAAGCTTGAATGAGTCTGCCGATCCGACCTCTCTCCTACATCGGTTCACAATAATCCATAGACATTCACATGAAGAGATCGTAGACTTCAATGTTAGGTTTGCTCGAACCTGGCAAAGAATGCCAGTTGGACTTTGGCCATCTAATGAAGCTACAACATACTATTTTCTTTGAGCTTTCAATCCTGATATCAGTGTGATGGTGAGATATTCGAATATCAATACCTTCCCAGAGTTATATGAGTTGGCCCAGAAATCAGATATGGATCTAATAGCTATGGGTAAGCTTCCCCAAAGGATGTCGATGGCCATACTTCTTAATTTTTATCAATCCCAGTATGCAAGCGCAACCGCTTCGTAGATCTCTGCAACTCTTGCACTCCCGATCTCATATTGGAACATGAATCCCATTGTATCTCAAATCACTGCTCCACAAATTCATTTTACCACTTTTTTGACTCCATAGCCCATGGTCACTTCGGCAATCCCTGTACTGCCAGCACCACTTCAACAACCTGCCCTACCTCCAATACCAACAATGGCTCCATTGCCACCAATTCCCAAAGTCGAAGACATGCAAGCCAAAATACTGCAAGAAGTTCAGTCCCTAAACTCCACAGTGCAGACCCTATCTAATGACATGACCATTATGAAGAAGAAGCAAGCACAACAAGAGTTTCTATTGAGAAGATCTTATCCTACACCTGCGCTTACTAAATACCAAGCGGCCCAGCAAGGAAGAGCTTCGACAAGAAATGTTGCAATTGAAGAACACAAGCTTATACTGAGAGGGGGGGTGAATAGTATAAGACCTCTTTTTACTTTTTCCTTTATACTTCAAAATAGTAAAGCAATATACCCAAAGCAATATCAAAGCAATGCACAATATCATCCACAAAGTGACACCAATTTTAACGTGGTTCACCTAGAATGGTCGGGCTACGTCCACAAAACTTTTCTCTAAAAGTTATCTCAAAGTTCTTTGGGAATCCTTCCCAATTACAATGTTTATGAGCCTCGGCCCAAAGGAGATACCTTCCCCCAATCAGAATTTATGAGCCTCCGCTCAAAGGAGATACCTTCCCCTCTGCTCTGGAAATGATCCCTCAGAAGATCAACTGCCTCTACCTCTTGCCAACACATGCAACTCCTTTCCACCGAAGACCTCCTGTCCTCAATGCTTAGCCTAAGAGACCTCCGCCTTCTATGATCACATCCATAGTAGCTCAAAGAACTCGTACCAAACATAGTCAGTCGGTCTAGTACAAGTCTTCCTCTCGTCTGTCAGATCTGTCCAACTCTTGAACAAATCAATCCTCTGCATACAAGCCTTCTCAAAGACTTGCCAACTGTCCTCAGGTTCTTCTCATAGAACCAATGCACCTCTGTCCTCAAGTTCTCCCGATAGAACTATCAAACTCAGCTCACAAGTCCTCTCGCTAGGACCTGTCCAAATCTGCTCACAAGTCCCCACCGAAACCTGTCCAAAACTGCTCACAAGCCCCCATCGAAACCTGTCCAATACTGCTCACAAGTCCCCACCGGAACCTGTCCAAAAACTCAGCAAGCTCACCAAGAAAAACTTTCTTAGTAGGAAATCACAAAGTGAATTGTTAGAGACCCAATGTGATTTGTCAAACTCATAGAAGCATAAAGAGAATTGTTAGAGACTCAATATGTTCTATACTCAAATCCCAATCTCAAAACTCAACTCAAATCAACTCAGCTCAATCTCAATCTCAAATCTGAAAACTCAACTCAATATCCGAAATGGATAGGATAGAATGTTTTCTTTCAAGAACATGAAACCCCAACAATTGCCAACTATGCAAAGAATCACATAACAATGATACTCATGTTCTTTTCACCATCAATTAGGGTTTCAACAACAATGCTCATCAAACAAAGTTTAGTCAACCAACACCATTCAACTCAACATCAACCTTGAAGCATTCAACCAATCATCACAAGAAAAAGGAAACAAGTAGAAATCCTTTTCCCTCCAAAGATATTTGAACAAAACAGCCACCAATACAATATCACCAAATGCAAAGAATAACTTGCTCAAATCAACTCAATGGAGTAAGCCCAATATTATGAATCAAGTAAAGCAATAACTTGATCAAACAACCTCTTTGGAAGCAACTCAACCATCAAACTCAAAACAGCCAACCAAGGGTTCCACCAACTCAATGCAAGTAGCTAGACTCACAAATATAAACCCTAGTGCACAAAGCTTCCACTATCTCAAACCAAAAATTATGCATTCACCAAAACTCTCCTTAAGGATAACAATGCATAAGTAGTCTTCAACAAACCAGAAAATAGGATTTACACCCAACCAAAGGAAACCTAGTTGAAAACCTTTTCACTCCAACCTTATTTCAGAAAAACATACACCAATCATACTTATAAGAAAAATGTGCCCATACCCTTTTTGAAGATGAATAAGCCCTTGAAAATCTACCACAATTAATAATTTTGATCTTCCCTAAAAATTATTAACCCAACATTGGCATGTCAAAATAACTCAACCACCATGGCAATTATTTCCCCTTTAATTTTCAATCCGACTATAGCAAAAATATTAAGCTTGCATTCCTTATACCTCCCAAAGCTAACTTTATAAAACCTTAGCAAGCAAAATATTAAAATTTAATTGCCACTCTTTCTGCAAAAATTGGAGCGCATACCTTTGGTAAATATCCCACGAATTTCGGAGTGCATACACTACCCTCAAAAGGGTCTTCGGTGATTCGAACCGCCGATCACCATGCTACTAAGTCCTTTGGCCATGCCGCATGGGCTAGGAGAGCCCACGTGAGGGAGAAGGGAATTCTCCATTCTTATCACCGCGTGCGCCTCCTCCTTGGCGCCAAGACCAACCCGTCACACCTTTGACCACGCAACGCTTGTCTTCCTCCTTCGCTGGCGTAGGGGCTTCGATGTCGAAATCGAAATGCTCAGAGGATTAATGTCGAACTCTTGGCCAAACATAAATGAATTCATTTGCCTCATTTTATATGCACTTTGATGCATTTCCAAACACGTCGGCTGAATTCGAAAAGTAATTTCGAATTTAATCGAAATTGCTTTCTAAAGGGTTTAAAAACCCTTAAGATAAATTAAAAATAATTTCTCCCTTAATTAATTAAATAATTAAATAATTAAAACCTTGAAGGGTTTTAAATAATAATTAAATAAATAATAAAGAGAACCTCCATTGGTTTTAATAAAAACCATTTAACTTGGTTTTAATGAAAAACCCTTGCCAATGGAATCTCTCCGGATTCTCTTGGAATCTTCCACCTTTGAAGCCAACACATCCTCTTAACATTAATGCCATTTCCTTTTGACATCAATGACAACTCATAGACAAGAAGCTAGGATCTCAAACCCAAAATTGCCAACAATCTCCCCCTTTGTCATTGATGGCAAACCATGCTTCTCAACAACACAGAAACTCAACATAAACAGCTCCCCCTGTCTTGAGGCTCTCCCCCTTACTCAAATCTCTCCCCCTTTGTCATCAATGGCAAAGGGTCACCTTTGGGGCTCGGGACTAAGAATGAGCCTCTTAGCTTAGTCCCTCCCCCACCTCCTGATGAGGTGATTAATTCTTGGGTGGGAGTAAAACTCCCATTAGGCACTGATCATCATCAGCGTCTATAACTTCCTTGTCGGGCCTTCTCTTGTACTCTTTGTCCATATTCTTGTTCCTGTTCCTGTTATCATTCTTGTTCTTAACCATGCCTTGATCCTTGGACCTGTTCATACCACTGTTTCTGTTCCTGTACCTTGGAAGTTCAGCTCTACACTGTCTAGCTATGTGACCTTCATTGTTGCACTTATAACAAGTAACAATGTTATTTCTTTGAGGCATACCTGTTCTTTGAATCCACCTGTTCTGACTAACCCTGTTCTGACCAAACCTATTCTGGCCAAACCTGTTCTGACCAAACCTGTTCCTGTTATTTGCCTTGCAATGAACTGCCTTGTGCCCAAACTATTGACAAGAGTAGCAATACCCTTGAAAGTAACTAGCACTTCTAAAACTGTCATTTACCTCCTTCACTTGAGCCATGCAATGTGAAGCCATGTGACCAAACCCGTGACAAGCAAAACATCTGCCTTGAAACTTTCCTTTAATTGACCTCTTAGGTTCTGAAAACTTCTTCTTCTCATTCTGAATTCTGTTTTCTATTCCTGTGCATCTATCATTCAAGAACTCATGATCTGAAATACTTTCCTCATCAGAACTCTCTTCCTTTTGGAGTCTCTTACTAGACTCTCCAACTTGTTCCTTGTGTGGCTTAACAAAACCAAGGCCTGTTTTATCCGTTGTCTTTCTTTGACCTTTGATGAGAGACTTAACCTTTTTGGAGCTATCTTGAAATCTGTAAAGCTTATCCTTGTACTCTTTAGTTTCCTCTTTCAAAGAAGCCATTTTCTGTTCTAACTCACTATACTCAAGAACCTTAGACTCTAACTCATCCTTGAGTTCTTGTGTCTTAGCTATAGAGAAGTCAAGACTTTCTATAAGATCATCTCTCTCCATACAACATTCATCTAACTTATCCTTGAGTCTAGCATTCTTCTTTCTTTCCTTTTTCAAAGCACTAAGAGCACTAATAAGTTCACTTTCAAGATCCTTTATTTGATTGCTTTTTGAATCATCAAAGCCTTTTTCAGATTTCTTATCACTAGAGGTGCTACCCTTTTCAAAAACCATACATGCATCTTCCTTATAGTTTTCTGAAGCATCCTCATACATACTAGAAACCAAATCATTATTTGTGCAATCATCCTCAAGGTGACCAAAATTTCCACATCTAAGACATTTCATGATAATGAATCTATGTTTCGGTTCTTCCTCTTTTTCGATATGAACAACATCTCATTTTCATTATCACTTGAAGAACTTTCACTATCACTACTAGAACACTTACTTGCTTTGTCTAGGTAGAAACTCTTCTTGTGCTTGTGAGAATACCTCTTTCCTTGATTGTTGTGCTCATCTTTGTTTTTCCTGTGATGCTTGTGCTTTTTAGAATCCTTGCTCTTAGAATCCTGTTTATCTTCATCACTTTCATTCTTGGGAACAGTACAATCAGTAGCATAATGACCAAACTTTCCACAATTGAAACATCTTATATTTTTCATACTTTTGTGCTTTCTAGAGAACTTGCCTTTCTTGTTGTAATATGCCTCTTCATCACTAGAAGACTCATCACTATCTTGAAGTTGTTTACCCTTGGAATTCTTGGTAGCCTTGAAAGTCGCCTCTTTCTTGACATCAACCTTCACTTGAGTTCTCAACTCAAATGCTGCAAGTATACTATGGAGCTCATCCTTTTTCAACTTATCCAAATCTTTAGCTTCCTCAATAGCAAAAATATTTTCACTAAATCTATTAGGAAGAGATCTTAAAATCTTATCACAAACATCATTTTCAGCAAGCTCAAGACCTAAGTCTTTCATGGAGTTAACAACCTCATCCATACGAAGCATGTAGTCACTAATATTTTCATCATCATTCATCTTGAGTTGTTCAAACATACCTTTGAAGTGTCTCAACTTGGCCTTTCTGACATTTGTATCACCCGTATGAACCACCTGCAACTGTTTCCACATTTCACTAGTTGTCTTGCAGTGAATCACTTTGGTGAGATCTGCTTTCTGTAAGCCTTTCAAGATTGCATTCATTGCTTTTGAATTGCTGTGATGTAGGAGCCTTTCTTCTTTAGTATTTGGACCATGTACAGGAATAGTGTACTCATCTTCAATTACTTCCCATACCTCATTACCAAGTGCCATTAGATGAACCTTCATCCTTGCACTCCAAAGACCAAAATCTGACCCATCAAGAATAGGTGTTGCATTGCCACTTGAATAATCCATTGTGTTCTTTACTAGCTTTTCCTTCAAGTCGTTAAACTTTTCGAAGGCACCCGCTCCGATACCAATTGAAGAACACAAGCTTATACCGAGAGGGGGGTGAACAAGTATAAGACCTCTTTTTACTTTTTCCTTTATACTTCAAAATAGTAAAGCCATATACCCAAAGTAATATCAAAGCAATGCACAATATCATCCACAAAGTGACACCAATTTTAACGTGGTTCACCCTGAATGGTTGGGCTACGTCCACAAAACTTTTCTCTAAAAGTTATCTCAAAGTTCTTTGGGAATCCTTCCCAATTACAATGTTTATGAGCCTCGGCCCAAAGGAGATACCTTCCCCCAATCAAAATTTATGAGCCTCTACTCAAAGGAGATACCTTCCCTCTACTCTGGAAATGATCCCTCAGAAGATCAACTGCCTCTACCTCTTGCCAAGCACGTGGAACTCCTTTCCACCGAAGACCTCCTATCCTCAATGCTTAGCCTAAGAGACCTCTCGCCTTCTATGATCACGTCCACAGTAGCTCAACAACCTGTACCAAACATAGTCAATCGGTCTAGTACAAGTCTTCCTCTGTCTGTCAGATCTGTCCAACTCTTGAACAAATCAATCCTCTCGCATACAAGCCTTCTCAAAGACTTGCCAACTATCCTCAGGTTCTTCTCATAGAACCAATGCACCTCTGTCCTCAAGTTCTCTGATAGAACTATCAAACTCAGCTCACAAGTCCTCTGCTAGGACCTGTCCAAATCTGCTCACAAGTCCCCATCGAAACCTGTCCAAAACTGCTCACAAGTCCCCACTAGAACCTATCCAAAACTGCTCACAAGTCCCCATCGGAACCTGTCCAAAAACTCAAGCAAGCTCACCAAGAAAAACTTTCTTAGTAGGAAATCACAAAGTGAATTGTTAGAGACCCAATGTGATTTGTCAAACTCATAGAAGCATAAAGAGAATTTTTAGAGACTCAATATGTTCTATACTCAAATCCCAATCTCAAAACTCAACTCAAATCAACTCAACTCAATCTCAATCTCAAATCTGAAAACTCAACTCAATATCTGAAATGGATAGGATAGAATGTTTTCTTTCAAGAACATGAAACCCCAACAATTGCCAACTATGCAAAGAATCACATAACAATGATACTCATGTTCTTTTCACCATCAATTAGGGTTTCAACAACAATGCTCATCAAACAAAGTTTAGTCAACCAACACCATTCAACTCAACATCAACCTTGAAGCATTCAACCAATCATCACAAGAAAAAGGAAACAAGAAGAAATCCTTTTCCCTCCAAAGATATTTGAACAAAATAGCCACCAATACAATATCACCAAATGCAAAGAATAACTTGCTCAAATCAACTCAATGGAGTAAGCCCAATATTATGAATCAAGTAAAGCAATAACTTGATCAAACAACCTCTTTGGAAGCAACTCAACCATCAAACTCAAAACAGCCAACCAAGGGTTCCACCAACTCAATGCAAGTAGCTAGACTCACAAATATAAACCCTAGTGCACAAAGCTTCCACTATCTCAAACCAAAAATTATGCATTCACCAAAACTCTCCTTAAGGATAACAATGCATAAGTAGTCTTCAACAAACCAGAAAATAGGATTTACACCCAACCAAAGGAAACCTAGTTGAAAACCTTTTCACTCCAACCTTATTTCAGAAAAACATACACCAATCATACTTATAAGAAAAATGTGCCCATACCCTTTTTGAAGATGAATAAGCCCTTGAAAATCTACCACAATTAATAATTTTGATCTTCCCTAAAAATTATTAACCCAACATTGGCATGTCAAAATAACTCAACCACCATGGCAATTATTTCCCCTTTAATTTTCAATCCGACTATAGCAAAAATATTAAGCTTGCATTCCTTATACCTCCCAAAGCTAACTTTATAAAACCTTAGCAAGCAAAATATTAAAATTTAATTGCCACTCTTTCTGCAAAAATTGGAGCGCATACCTTTGGTAAATATCCCACGAATTTCGGAGTGCATACACTACCCTCAAAAGGGTCTTCGGTGATTCGAACCGCCGATCACCATGCTACTAAGTCCTTTGGCCATGCCGCATGGGCTAGGAGAGCCCACGTGAGGGAGAAGGGAATTCTCCATTCTTATCACCGCGTGCGCCTCCTCCTTGGCGCCAAGACCAACCCGTCACACCTTTGACCACGCAACGCTTGTCTTCCTCCTTCGCTGGCGCAAGGGCTTCGATGTCGAAATCGAAATGCTCAGGGATTAATGTCGAACTCTTGGCCAAACATAAATGAATTCATTTGCCTCATTTTATATGCACTTTGATGCATTTCCAAACACGTCGGTTGAATTCGAAAAGTAATTTCGAATTTAATCGAAATTGCTTTCTAAAGGGTTTAAAAACCCTTAAGATAAATTAAAAATAATTTCTCCCTTAATTAATTAAATAATTAAATAATTAAAACCTTGAAGGGTTTTAAATAATAATTAAATAAATAATAAAGAGAACCTCCATTGGTTTTAATAAAAACCATTTAACTTGGTTTTAATGAAAAACCCTTGCCAATGGAATCTCTCCGGATTCTCTTGGAATCTTCCACCTTTGAAGCCAACACATCCTCTTAACATTAATGCCATTTCCTTTTGACATCAATGACAACTCATAGACAAGAAGCTAGGATCTCAAACCCAAAATTGCCAACAATAATAGACAAAGCCCTGAGCACTTCTGATTATATACATTGGTGCTCCACGTGTAATGACCCTCACGAAGAGAATACCTGCATGCTGCACCAACACTATGTACAAACGCTAGAGCAGTAGTCATGGTGGTCAAGTCAATGTCATTAGATAGATGAATCACAACTTGGTGATTGGTGAAGAAGATCCAGTTATGGTCCTTACCAGAGGAGGAAAGAGGTCGATAGAGGTGGATGCTACTCAAATGGCTCCCTTAAAGGTACATGCTCATGATGAGAAAGTACATCAACCTCCTCTAGCCACGAATGAATCTCGATAGCCTACACTAGTCAAAGAGAAGGCCCAACATGCCCCTACAAATCCTTCATAGGTGGAAACTAAGGAACAGGCTAGAGAGAAGCTCAAGCTTCCTTCGCTGACCAAGCGATAAAGGGTCGAAGCTAAGGAACAATATCACACCAGATATGAACCAAGAAAGGGACCTGAGGTGCCTAATTCCCTGGTGTACAACATTGTAGATGAGCTAAAGAGGATTCCAACCAAAATCAATTTGTACGACACACTGCAACTACCCGGTCAGGTGGACCTGTTGCAAGAATCATTAAAGATAACCAAAGCAAGAAAGGCAACACCGCTTGCCCTAGTATAGAACCTATCCACATCCATTACAGGGAAGAATAGGCCATCGTTGTTCCACATGTCTCTACATATGGAAGGGTATGTTGTACTTAACTATATGATTGACTCTAGAGCAGTGACAATGGTCATGCCCAAAGCAGTGTGCGAAGAGATAGGGATGGAATATACGTGAAGTAGTCATGGCATGCTACAGTTGGATGGTACTCCTGTGAAGACTGTAGGAGTGATCAAAGATATTCCTATCCGACTACACAAAATGCCTCAGATCACAGTCATATAAGAGGTGGTAGTCATTGAACTTGAGCCCTACTTCAGTATGTGCTTGTCGAGAGAATTTATGATGAGCTGGGAGGATATCTATCTATGGATTACTCACACTTGGAGATTCCATTTAAAGGGAAGAAGATAAAAATCTACAACAAGAAGCCTTCCACCTTACTCATAGAAAAGATGTTTGAATGAGAGAGTAGTGATCCCGTGCATGCGATAGTGGAAGGGATAGAGCAAGTGGACCTGGTTGAGGAATCCCTCACACAGTTAAGTTGTGAAGATGATTTTTCATTAGCATACTTTAATGCCATGATAGAAACCAAGATGGGATGTTATGCCATCGCCAAGCTAGAGAAACACATCAAATCAGAAGAGAAAGTCTTCATCCAAGGAGTGTGGAAATTGTTCTTTGATGGCACCCGATGCAAAAACGGTGCTGGGGTGGGGATTCTGTTAGTATCACCTTCTGGAGAGCAGAAGGAATATTGTTACCGGTTGGTGTGGAGTTGCACCAAAAATGCAACAGAATATGAAGCATTATGCCTAGGACTCAAGAAAGCAAAAAAGTTAGGCATAAAGCATCTCCAAATATTTGGAGATTCTGAATTGGTATGCAATCAAGTCACAAACAAGTGCACTTCAAAGAAGCACTATCTCAAGTCATACCGAAATAGGGTATGGGACTTTCTCGACCAGTTCGAATCTCTCAATCTACAATCTATTCCAAGAGAAAAGAACCGACATGCCGATGTTCTAGCATCCATCGCAGCCAAGTATTCTCCAACATAAGACATGGTGCATAAGCCTAAAGCTGTGAGGATGATTTACAGGCCCTCTGTCCCAAACAGAGATCTGCATTGGAAAGTTTTTGACAATGATGAGCAGATTGTGAATTTTATGATTCAAGAAGTAGCCATAGTTGAGAGCAGAAGCCCTGATGAAGAAGAATATGAAGGGCTAGTTCAATTAAATAATAATCATGTGCCTAAGGGATTAATTACTCTTAAAAGCCTCTTTGATCAGAATGATCGAGCAGTTTCTCATAGGATCAAAGTTAATGCAAAGTAGTATCAAGATTTAGAACTTGAACCTGGAAAGCAATAAAAGTTGGAACAGATTGCACTTCGAAAGAGCTAGAGCAGATCCGATCTCTGTGCAGCAAGTATCCTGACACAGTGTCTTGATATTATCAAGATCTAAAGGGATATGATCGACAACTGATCCAACATACAATTGAGTTGCAAGAAGGGATCAAACCTTTCCAACATAAGCAAAGGCCTATCAATCCAAAGATCAAAGTCTTGATGAAGGCCGAAATCCTAAAAATGCTCGAGGTAAAGATAATTTATCCCATCAAGCATTCTTCTTGGGTCACGAATCTAGTCCCAGTTAGAAAGAAGAACGGAGATATACGATTGTGCATGGATTTTTGCAACCTGAACCAGGCTTCTCTTAGAGATCACTACCCTCTCCCACAGATCAATCAAATCTTTCATTCGGTGGTTGGGGCTCAACACTTCTCCCTACTCGGTGGTTTCTTTAGATACAATAAAATCTAGGTCAGGGACGAAGACCAGCACAAAACCGCATTCACTACGAAGTGGGGAACATTTGCTTACCAATGAATGCCATTCGACCTTTCAAATGCGGGTGCAACTTTTCAGAGGGCAATGGATTTAGCTTTTGGTGAACTCTTGAATATGATTATTTTTATCTATCTAGATGACATAACCATCTTCTCCTAAAGAAGGGAGGATCACCCATTACACTTCAACAGATTTTCAAAAAATATCAAGAATTTGGCACTTCAATCAATCCGAAGAAGTCCATATTTGCAGTCAGCGAGGGGAAGTTTTTGGGACATGCAATATTAGAGAAAGGTCTCGCTGTAGATCCTAACAGAGCTAAGGCTCTAATGAAGCTCCCACTTCCAGTAGACAAGAAAGGACTTCAATATTTCTTCGGCTAGATCAACTTCATGAGGAAGTTTGTTCTATATTTTTCCCAGGTCATCAAGCCAATGTCCAAAATTTTGAAGAAAGACACAAAATTCATCTGGATGAAAGATAGAAAAGAAGCATTCGAAGAAATAAAAGCCCAAATTTATCAAGCACCGGTCCTGACCAACCTTGATTATAATCGAGACTTCATCCTATATGTCGTAGGAGAACCTAAGAGCTATACTGCGGTCCTGACACAAACAGGGAAAGATGACGAAGAGCACCCCATCGCGTTTCTAAGCCAAGTGATAAACCATCATGAAGAAAAATATAATTTCATAGAAATTCAGGTGCATGCAGTAATGAAGTCTCTTAGGAATTTCAAGCAATTCATATCCCAAAGTCAGGTTACAGTCTTCATCATCCACCCTGATGTGCACAATTTCATCATCCAAGGAGAATTGGGTAGTAAAAGAGTTGGTTGGGTTAGAAAGATTCAAGAATTCGACATCGAGATCAAACCCACAAAAATAGTTCGCGGTCACGCATTGTGTCAAGAACTAGCAAAGAGCATAACGACCAAAGCTATAGAATCTCAGTGGGATGACTCACCAGTAGAAGAATGCTTCGTAAATCAGGAAGAGGATGAGAAAGAGTGGGTCAGTGAAATAGTCAAATACTTCAACACTGGCAGATGTCCTTCACATATAAATGCTTCACAGTGAACACATTTTAGGATGTGGTCCTCCTGATATACCTTGCACCCCTAAGGCCTATTTTTTAGAAACATTGATGGCGTCCTTCTCAGGTGTATAAAATATGATGATAAAAGGAGAGTCTTGGGAGAATTCCATTCAAGATTATCTAAAGGTCACTTCGTAGGGAGAAAAATGGCATTAAAGATCATCAAATCTGGTTATTATTGGTTTACACTCTTCATTGATGCTTTCGTAGTTTGTCACAAATGCGAGCAGTGTCAGAAGTTCACCAGTCGAAGTAGAAATGCTTCAATTCCTCTCCAACCGATACAAGTAGAGAAGCCCTTTCAACAATAGGGGTTGGATTTCACAGGGGTTATATCGCCTAACTCCTTTGCTGGGCATAAGTTGATCTTGACCACGACCAACTATTTCACCAGATGGGCTGAAGTAGTTCCCACGAAGCATGCTGATCAAGAGACCGTCATCGCTTTCCTAGAGGGATTGATCACCTGGTTCGGCATTCCAGAAGTGATCATCATGAACAATAGTCCTGGATTTGTAGGCACCAAAATCAATAAGTTCCTTTACAAATATGGGATATATCATAAAGTATCCTCCAACTACTATCCATAGGGCAATGGATTGGCAGAATCCACCACAAGACCTTATTAAGGGTGCTAAGAAAGCTCATAGAGACAAAAAAAAAGACTTGGCATCTCCTTATAGATCGTGCCTTGTGGGCCGATCGAATTTCTATCAAGAAGTCAATCAATACTTCGCCTTACGCCCTGGTCTACGACAAGGAGTCCATTCTACCTACCCATATAGAGATCCCTGCATTGCATCTGTTAGAAGAAGAAGGAGTCAATCCTATGGAAAATAGACTGGATCAGCTATTACAGATAGAGGAAGATCGCGAAAAAGCCTACTAGAGCTTCGCTAAGCATGCTCAGGTCACCCGAGATTGGTTCAAGAAAAAATCATCCAATCGCACATTCAAAGTGGGAGATCTGGTATGGAAGTGGGTCTCCTGGAAGGCCAAGCCCAAAATCACGACAAGATAGATGCTTTATGGGATGGGTCCTTCAAAATTGTGAAGGTGAACTCGGCCAACTCTTTCATCCTCAAAGATGTGGATGGCCAGGTATTACCAATTTCTGTCAATGGTCTTCATCTGAAGACTTTTCATCGCTAAGGCGAAATAAACAAACAAAAAAAAATGTATGTACTTCTGTATATAATTTTTCATTTGTGTATAAACACCCTGTTTCGAGATTGCAAAAGGCTAAGTGTTACAATGATAAACTCTAGCTTCGCTAAGCATAACCAAAATCTACTTCGAGAACTTTTGATGCAAAGTAACCGATGCAAAGAGGTTCGCAGTGAAGCACTTTACCAAGGCATAATTTTTTTTTTCGAAAAAGGAAGCATAAGCAAAGCACTTCAGCTTCCAAAAGGTCTTCGAAAGACCAAAGGTGTTATCAAAAGGGAAAAGTAGCCGATGCAAAGAGCTTCGCACCCGAAGCATTTCAAGCAGCTACTTCGGATAGGAGTCTTGCGAAGCAAATTTCAAAAGAAGCCTAGCGAAGCATTTTCCAAAGAAGACAAGCTTCGGTGTACAACCTTCGTGAAACAAAGCAGCAACATGGCAAAGAAGAACTACTCCGGGCCCAAAGCATTGAAAAACAACCCGCACCAAAGGTTCACCACAAAGTATTTTCAATATTGATTTCAACTTCACTGAATCGAAAGCATTTAAAATGTGTCTTGGGGGACACATCGACGACAACCTAGGGGAGTTTGAAGCGGATGAATTTAATGCAAAGGTGGCAGAGTGCATCCCAAGAGGATTCGGTTAAGAGAAAAGCTCATGCCCAGGTATGAGGTGGCAATAGGTTGCATTTCCAATGCAAGGCATAATCATCGAAGTGCGTGGCCCCGTGTACTACGTAGCCAATCAAAGGGCATAGCAACTTCCTCCATTTGAAGTGTAAATTTAATTTTGGTAGGTGCCATAAATTCAGGTGGTTGCCTTTTAAGGCTATAAAATGCGAGGCCTTAGCAAAGAGAAGGTTATTCATCCATCAGTTTATGCAAGACTAAGAGCCTTCGATTACTTTGTAATTCTCTTGCCCTTTGCGTCGAAGCCCTCTGTATCAAGGACTCTGCCACCGCCATTTTCATAATGGGAAAGAAAAAATCTAAGGAGAAATGAAAGGAACCAGAAGTAACAGGCCCTGAAAAAACAAAGAAGGGCAAGGAAGAGAAAAAGCATACACCTAAAAAGATCAATCTCACCCCTCGCCTAGAAAAGCAACCGATGGAAGAAATAGAGGACTCTAAAGAGGAACAGCTTGAAGAACCACCAATTGATGGGTGGGAGAAAATTAAAGACACAGAGCTCTCAAAGAGTGTGGCTGACCTCCGATGCACTATAGAATTTATGACAAGTAGACTCACCCCAGAGAACAAGAGAGATGTTGTATATTATTCTCAGATTTACTGGCATTTGACCCCGCCTGCTCACCACTGTTCCGAATTAATCTGTGCTATCGCGCAGAACTACCAGCCTGCCTCCAGGCAATTATTGGATGCTACGGGCCATAAGTTGTTTTCAATTCTGAAGGAAGATGTGCAAGCAGCCTTCATGCCACAGTAAGGTCCGCCCAAGGGCTATTCCGTTCGCAACATCATTCTGAGCGAACAGATGGAGAGGTTCACCTCCAACAACTACATATTGAAATTTTTGCATGAGAACCTCAAAAGCGGGCTCCCTTCAGGAAAGCTACCCCAAATGCCCTTACCCTTGGTGGCATTCAAGAACACCGATATTTTTTCTATCATTGGATGGGTGGCGGGCCTCTCGACAGATGCTTCGGTGCAACCCTGGCAGGTGTCTTTGGCTGAATGTATTTCAAGAGGGGAATTCTACACCCCTGATGCTTCAATACCAAACACCAACCCAGTTTTCTTCAATTGGGCAAAATGGGTGGCCCTAACCTTGCATATGCGGCTCACCAACATGAATAATTTGACGACAGGCCAGTACTTCGCACCCTATTCTTTCCTTGTTTGGTTGTTTTTCTACCATGTACATAAGCAATTCCCCCACATTGCCATTTCTTCGAGCGGCAAGGATGGAAATCCTCTACCTGTGTACCAATGGACTCCCCTCCTATTGAGGACATATTCTTATTATTATTTTAATCAACAATTCTTGGGACCTGCTATGCATTTTTTGAAGGGTTCTTGCCCTCGGGTGCCCCTCAGTTTGAGAGATAGAATAGTAATGGAGAAGAAAGGATACGTCTTTCAATTAACACAGGGACTGGTGATTCACCTATTTAGCTTCATAGGTAAGCCCTTCTTGCTGTATGTTTTCCCCTTCGAGTACCAATTCACATTGGAGGTCGCTTGGTAGAGCAATATAACAAATGTCGTCTATGACCACGGTTGGAAATGGGCACATACCTATGACTTCCCCTTCAATATGGGGGTAATTGAAGTATTTGCCTTGAAGGAGAACGTATTTCTAGAGGAAAATCTTGCCAAATTTGGCCTACTCCAAATTCCTCAACAATGGCTCTATGATCCCTTGGGAGTGATGAGGGATCACCTAAAATTCAAGAACTTTCATATCTGCCCCCACCCTAAAATTGTGGAGCAAAGAAATAATCCCAATGGGAAGGATCTGGAGTGGCATTTAGAGAGGATGAGGACATTGCCTCCTTGGAACGAATTTTACGCTATGGAGATCGAGTTTGACCCAGACCAGCATCCCTTCCCAACTCCAGACTCCACGTTTTGGAGAAAGGCGAAAGATGATTTGAAAGAAGAATTGAAGAATTGGGGCGAGAAAAAACTTCGAGAGTGGTGGATAATGAGAGTCCATCACCAAAAGATGATTCCCATGGACTCTTGACAATGGATAAAGACTTCGTAATTGTCTATGAAGCTAATGTTCAAACTTGGAAGTCCATATCCTTCGTCGACTTCGTTCCTCCAGCTACCCCAAGATTGGGCAAAAACCCAAGAGGAGCTGACGATGTCTCAGAGCAGGAAGAAGGGGAAGAAGCTGAAGCTACACCAAAGGCACTACCACAGGGATAGTCGGAAAGCCATGACACAAGTGTCAAAGAGTCGGAGAAACCATTGGAGAGGAAGAAAAGAAAGAGGCAAGAGCAAATTCAAGTGCCTCCGAGCCACCCAAAGCGACCCCGCACTAAGCTCCAAAGTGCTCCTGTCGGACAACCTGCATCAGGCCCAATCGAAGCAAATGTTGAAGATGCTGTGCTACTAAGCACCGAGACAGTTCCAAGTGTAGACATCATTGATGTGGAGGAACTTCTCCAACAAGAGGGAGATCCTGAAGTAGAATTTGTGGAAGTCGGGAGTGTCAAAGTCCAAAAAGAGCAGGAGCCTATTGCACAAGAAGTCACCACAGCTGCTCGGCCAGAAGGGCATGCAGGTACGCACTCTCCACCCTTTGCCTTGTTCTCTCACATGTCCACTGTGGTCCTGGCCAAAGATTCTCATTAGTCTCACCATCCCTCACAAATTCAATCACCTCTTTGTGCGTTGCCCCTTGCCACTGATCCTGTTAGCCCCACTCCACTCGAGTCATCAAGCTAGGACAAGTATTTTGACACTACTTCACCCATCGATGTCACCATTCCCTTAGTTCCCAAGCAGGGCAAAGGTAGTATTCCAATACCGAACCCCATTCCTCATTCCCCTACCCCACATGGCATGTTACACTTGTCGAAGCTCCTGTCACACCCGTCACCGAACCTTCTAGTGAAGCATCCCCTACTCATTCTTTATACTTGTTCACCCCTTTGGCTGGAGATCCAGCCTCATTTGAATCAGAGATGTCCTTAATTAAGGAATTCCCTCTAGCTAAGAAGCTACTCCTAGCCTAGAAAAACACAGAGAAAATATTGAAGGAGGCAAGGAAGAAGATAGGGCGTTCCGTGGCCCAAGTGGAAAAGTGCGATGTCTTCGATTTGAAGGCCGAAAAGTTGCACAAGGTAAAAAATATTCTGAAGGTCCAAAAGCCCCTGGATGAAATGACTCCAGTGGACTATGATTATCAAGATAAATCCAAGGACCTGGAGCATTTAAATGTGGATAATGAATCTGCATCTATGCACGTCAGGATTGAAACTTTCCGTGCGCATGCAAACATCACCAATCAGTGCAGGTTTGAAGCAGAAAATGCCAACATCAAGTTGGAAGAAGAGCTAGCTAGAGTCCGTTCCAAACTGAATGATTTAGAGGAGCAGTGTAAGTTGATGAAGAAGGAAGCACATGCCCTGAAACAACAAATACTACAACTGCAGTGCACAGCTGAGCACCACGCATAAATACATGCCAAAAATGATCTGAAGGTCAAGAAAGTTGAGAGCAAGATCTTTCTGTTGCAACAGCTGCTGCAACAAAAAGAAAGCCTGGAACTGTTTGACAAAGGCAAAATCAAAGAAATCCGATCGCACTTGCTTAGGAATTTCAGGTCTTGGGCCTCCAATGCCCTATCAATTTTAACCTATATCATCGAAGCATAGCGTGCCACTATCGAAGGAGGGCCAATCATAGATGAGGTCACTCAGAAAGCTATAGGCTGACTCAAATTAGCCTTTGATTTCCAAAGCACTAAATATCAAGACTTGCAAGTTGCTACAATGAGTGAGACGGCTAGGGATTGGTCTACGGCCCAAGCCATAGTTTGTGCCTTCTTTTCAAAGGTGAGGAAGGCACAAAAGGTGAAGGACCTCCTGGATGTGTTTGAGAATGAGTAGTGCACATCCCTAGGCTATTTTTAGGATCTCTCTTCCTTAGGTTTCTCGAGCTTCATGGATGATGATGGGAACCTTATGACCAAGGAAGAGCTTAAGCCGACATGGCTTTAGTTTGAAGGCGACATATTGGAGATAGACGAATGGGCAGAACCTATAATAGAGGGGCAGGTCATAGATTTCATTTTTTACAGCCTGTCGAACAATTTGTACATCAGGGCCAAACATGTTGATATCATCCAGATTGATCGGTTTCATGTTTTGGTTAAGGCATTGCAATACCAATAGCCTTTATCGAAGGGTGCCTAGGCTCATGTTCGCTGAACCATGAAGCACATCCGTGATCACCTTGCCCCATCTCCGTAGCAGGAAGCCATGCCAGAGGAAGCAGAAGAAGGAGAAGGAGCAGAAGAGGAACAAGCTGTGGAAGCGCCCCAGGAGATAGAAAAAGGAGAAGGGTCTGGAGGTAACTTTGGCCCAATGGATCAAATCTAAGGGTTCTCCCATCGAGATGAGCTCGTTGCCCCGCGAGCCGCCAATAATGTTGACAATTTTTTCACATTGCACAATGGGGTAGAAAAATCAATTTTTTTGTAAAGTATTTCTTTCAATTTCATGAATTTGTTCCCTTGCTTTCAGAAAAAACATTTTCAAGGGTTGCAAAAATTTTGGCTTTCCTTGCCACCCCCTTGTACATAAAAAGAAGAAGAAAGAGCCTTGCTATCGAACAAACTATGGAAGATAGCTTCACCGAAAGAAATCACTAAGGATTAAAACTACTTCGGGCCTGAAGTCCCTCAAACAGTTACTTCGGGCGAAAATCTTGTGAAGCGGCATTGCCGAAGAAGGAATTCAAAGAGGGCATCAAAATAGCTTCGCACCCGAAGCATTTTTAGCAGCTACTTCAGGCAAAATTTTTGCAAAGCAGAATTTCAAAAGAAATACTTCGTCGAAGAAAATCACGATCCGAATTTGTTAAGGCAAAGAAAACTACTTCGGGCCCGAAGCACTTCAAACAACTACTTCGGGTGAGAATTTTGTGAAGCGGTGTTGCCGAAGAAAAATACAAGGGAAGAGGAATGAAAACTACTTCGCACCCGAAGCATTTCAAAAGGTTACTTCGGGCAAGAAATTTGCGAAGCGGGATTTGAAGGAGCACAACATTTAAAAATACTTTGCCAAGAAATCACCGAAGCACCCACTTTAGGCCTTCCCACTAGCGAACCATTTCTACTTCGTCGAAAGTCATTGCGAAGCATCTTCTTCGGAAAACCTTCGTGTGAAGTACTTTCACCCGAAGTGGAAGCAGTCAAAGCATTTTTGAAGGTAGGAATACGCTTCGGCCAAAATCTTCTCGAACCACAATTTGAAAGAAGATTGTGGTGAAGCATTTTGATAATACATCAGTGAAGCAGTTATGGCACGTCTCTCCAACGAAGCAACGAGAAGTGAATATCCCATCTTGCAAAGGAAATATGCTTTGGCACCCACCATCCCCGAAGCAGTTTTTTTGAAGCTCCACCTTGCAAAGTGCAAATCAAGGAGAATCTTCTTCAGCTCAAAACTATTGCGAAGCAAAGTTACGAATGAAAATTCAATGAAGTGTTTCAAGGGCATGCGCTCCAAGCTAGGTATTTTCTCAAGGCGATCAAGTGCCTCATAAATGCATTGTTTACGTGCCCGATAAGCTCGCTGCTCATTTTTAGCAATTAGAAATGAAGTATCAGTCCCAGAAGAAGAGCCCAGTGAGCATGGTGGCCACTCAAGCACTGTATCTAGAAGTCAAGGATGCTCAGATGGTTCATTAATGCAGATTTCCCCAACTGACCCGATAACAGTTGCCAGTTTTGGTAACAGATTTGAGAGCTCAGTCATGAGGGCTGCGAGGAGCCGACTTCTCAGGTTTCAAGGGTGTACTTCTCCATTTTGTGCACTTATGGCTTAGAGGGTCGGGTCCTCTATAAAAACCCAGGCATTGTAATGTAAAAATGGGGGGAACTTTCTGCTAAGAAAGTTGTTGTAACTTACATTCTTGCTATTAATACTAAAGAGCTTTGGACTCTACTTCTCTCTTTTATACTGCCTTCTGCGATTATTTATTTTTCTTTTCTTCATTTGCATACTATAATTTTGAACTCTGGATTTAGGTATGTGATTGGAGTGGAACACTGAAATTTTCCCGAAGCATACATAGGGGAGGAAATTGTTGTATTGGTTTTATTTTATGCTGCCTATGGATAGTGTTTCTATCATAGTCACTCTTTCTTCATCGTCGTAACTCTGCACTCTAAATTTTGATGACATGAAAGGGTAACCCTAAAATTCGTCCAGAGGATACATAGGAGGATTAATATAGCATTCATTTTGTTTACTCTTGGTGTTCTTTGCTGTTGTTTTAAGATATTGGCCAGCAATCGTGCTTCTGGTTCTTTCCCACCATTAAACTACTAAAATTTCTTCCCTTACTCTTTCATTTCTTTCTTGCATCCTTACTCTGTTTATCTCTTTCCTACACCCTTATCTTAAACACCAAAGTAGTTTAGTATAGGAGCCGACCTTTCTCCGAAGATTGGCATGAGGGGCATCTCTTCCCTTCGGCCTTTCAATGTTGGTCCAGGTCTAGGGCGCATACATTTACCCAAATCCTTTCCCGGGCAGATTTGATGACCAAAAATAACAAGAGGATAACAATTATAGTACTCTCAAAAGAAATTAGTTTTGTGTTCTTGAAGGGCACAAAATCTGATTTGTATCCAGTGTCTAAAGAAACTATTGAAGCACAAAAATATGCAACTCATAGTGGCCAAAAGAAGCCACCCAAAAAGGTTAAAATCCTCCAAAACCTGGAGAAGAACACAACTAACCCAAAATGGAAATAAAATATTCAATTATTGAGACTTGGTGAGTCTCAAATCCCAAGCATTACAAGATTGGATGCAAGAAATAGAATGCAAAAAAATTGCATAAATTAAAAGCTTCTATCTACTATTATATAAGCTTGGATTTGCTATCATACTATCCAAGCAAAAAGGGTAAGGTGTCTACTCAGAAAAGCCAACCTCAAAATCCTTGTATTGCAGGATAAAAATCTTCCATAAAACCAAAATTTCAAATCTGAAATAAGAGTGCAAAGGAAGGTGCATCAAAGGAGGTGTATGTACAATATATAGTACATTTTATTGCATTACTTCAAATTGGTTTTATACAGCCCAAGAGAATATTTGAATGTGTCCCCAAAAGGTTTAATATCTATAGGAAAAAGCATCCAAGAAAGGCCCAACGTAAGCACTCTTCTTCCCTTGCAATAGGAGCCACTCAAAGGGCTCATCTTGGATGGACGAACCTACAAAAACAAAGCCCACAAGAGGCTATCGTCAAAGCTACATTTACATAGATAAAAGAGTGCACATATATCAATGAGATATGGACAACATATACACTACAAGAGAAGGTGTCTACTTCTACCAACATGAGATGAACATCATTTACACTACAAGAGAAGGCATCTACATCTACCAATGTGAGATGGAAAATATTTACATCTATCAACATGGAACGAATAGCATCTACACTATAAATATGCATAGGAATTAATATGTTGGAGGCATAGAAGACAAAGCGATAAGGAGCTACATTCAAAACCTTATACTTGGTGAAGATCGTCCACAAAGTGAAGCATCGAAATTGCTATTTAAGCTCCATAGCACCTCATCAATCCACCTGCAGAAAATAAGTTTGCTTGTTGCTCAATAAATGTAGCAAAGTAGAGGAATTATATAAAAAATAACCTAAGGAGTTATAATAATATTCTTGTAAGGTGTTACAATGCAGGACTTCATGCAGAGAATGTGAATGCCACTTGGCATCAATATTCTAAGGTGCATATGTTACAAGAACCTTCGACTCTCAATGCCCAAGCATACGTGGTGATACTTGTTATTCTCCTCAAGTCCCACATGAGTGAGCAAATGTTACAAAGTGATCAGAGGTGTTGAACAAGAAATAGTTATGTTATAAAAGTGAGGAGCGCTCATACATAATGGATGTAACACGTGTCACAAGGCATGAGTTTACTCCTCCAATAAAAGGTATCCAAATTCTAAAGATCACAGTAGAGTGAAACGTAGTCAAAGCTAGTCAAGCACAACATGGAAGGAAGGAAGGAACATTAAAGGCTCCTGGTCTTGGAGGTCAAACCCTTCTTATTTCAGTAGCATCTACATTATAGCATTAAATACGAGCATCTCCATTGATTCTAGCACCCAAGGGAACTTCAACACCATTATTATACTCAGCCATAGGAAGCATCGAACAGTGAGGAGATTAGCATCAAAAAGGTAAAGTTTAAATCCCACTTTATTATTGCTTTCAAGTTTGGAGATATAAGGGTTATAAGCTAATGTTAAAACTTTAGTTTTCTGAAAGCAAAATATATAAGGGATAACTTACCAAATGAAAATAATATTTGCATCTCAACCTAGGAGAAATAAGGAATTTAACTTGGATTAATTTCTTTAATATTTTGGAAATATTATTAATTTTCTAATTTTCCAAATTTGGGAGTGATAAGGGTTACAACATCAAACTAGGTCTTTGGAAATTAGAAACTAGAACCTAAGCGTTATAAAAAGAGGTTATTAAATATTATTTGATAAGGTTGGAAATTTATATTTTTTCTTGTCTCTAAATTTCTCAAAAAGGGACAAAAGGAATCCAACATAAAGACCTCTTCAAAAATTGGAAAAGTGCTTAGTTCAATTAGGAGAAATAAGGTGTTAGAAAAGCTAATTTTTGACCTTTACAAAACTATACAAAATCAACCATAAATTGAACTTTATTTTATAAAAGCACTATATTATATTTCAAAATCACTAGGGAGATATAATGTAGCCTAAAAATCTAAGATTTTATATTATGAAGATCTAAATGGCATCAAACAAATTACTCTTAGTAGAATCTCAACTACTCAAGGGTCCTAATTATTTATCTTGGAAAAATAAAGTGAAAGCAATCTTAGTGTATGGAAAAATTTGGGATGTTGCAAAAGGGAAAACATAGAGGCCTACCATAGGTGAAACTAAAATCCTAAAGTTTGAAGAAAATGATTCAAAAGATCTAATGATAATTACTTTTGCTATCACTGATGAGATTCAACCTTATATCAGTTTAGCTAAAATATTTTCAGATTCATTGACAAGCCTAGAGATAATATTTGAAGGAAATAATAAGACAACTATTATTCATCTCCAAACTCAGCTTCACTCATTAAAAATGAATAGTGGAGAAAGCATAGAACTGTTCCTAAGGAAGGTAGCAGATATTAAAGGAAAATTATTAACCTTAGGAGAAACATTCAAGGATGAACTTCTTACTCAAGTAACCATGAGAGCACTTCCAGACAACTATAAGCATTTGGTAAAATGTTTACATTTCTTAGCAAAGATACTTCTTTTGATGACCTGGTCAATATACTTCAATAATATGAAGTAGAAAACACTTTGAAATATGATATGACTAACACTACATTGGCATCAAAAGATAACCCACAAGGAAATATTGCTACAACAACAAGAGGACAAAAAGCATGGTATTTTTAGATATGCAAAAATAAAGGCCATAGTACCAGCTATTGCAGATACAATCCCAAAAATAGGAACCAAGGAAATTAGATGAATAATGGAAATCAGTTTTGACCATGACAATACCAAAGGAACCCTCATCAACAACAATTTCAATGACCAACCAATTATCCTCAACTGGAATATCAGAATAGAAATCAGAGAGGTCACCTGGTTCAAAGGATATAAGAAATTGAAAAACTGGAAGAACCCACAGAGGATTATGAAGTGAAATTTCTATCAATAAATATAACATATTACATAAATATTGGCTATTTTCTTGAACAGGTTATAAAGAATGCAGAGGAAGAGTATAAATCTCAAGATGAATAAGATGAAGATCCATATTGAAGACTAAAAGTATTCAATATGCAAATAATATAATACAGGGGGTGTTAGAAATAGATTATATTCCATCATTTGGGTTATGTAAATGTATCTTCTAAGGTACATATTTAGAATGATAGATTACTTTAGGTGGAAGTTATCTAGTTACTTCATGCAATGTAATAAATGCATAAGTGTCAATGTGCAAGTTGTAAATGTGCAAGGTGTAACTTTGTATAGCTAGATAGAGTGTTGACCAAGTATCCTATTTTACCTATATAAGGAAGGCCTCATTGTTATATAGATATAGCATAGGAAGAGTCGATGACACAGTATCTTAGAGCATCTTCGTAGGTAGTATAATTTTTTGTGGATCACCATCTAGTGGTGATGGATGCAATGTAGTCCAATAGCTTTATTAATGGAGTGTTCACTTCCTCCATAGCTACATTGTTTTCATTTATATCATATTTTCTTATTGCATATCTCAGTCATCTAGCAGATTTACTTTATTTCATATTATTCAGCATCTCTTGATTGTTACCTCCCTTTGCATATTATATCAAAAGCTAACAACTATGGTTGCAAAATCAACCCTTGTGTATCTCTAGCTATGTGTCAGGTGCCTATGCATTGAAATAGAAGGTGTCAAAGTAGGATAATTATGACAAAGATATATTGAGACATGTTCTCTCCTTATACCCATGCTAAGTCTAGTTATGCCTACATCAACTACTATTATAGGGATTGCTTCCAATTTTGATCATAATCCTCTCTTGCTTGTGTCTCTCACCTAAGTCTTAGGTCCTAGTCTCTCTCATAAATATAGTATATAGTGGTTCTCATGTACCAAGATGGTAGGCCTAGTTACATAAGTCAATTCATTTTTCTAATAGCTCAATCAATGATGGTGATGTCAATTATAGGCTATCAAAATTTAGGATGTCATCCAAGGTAACTATATAATTTATCTATCAACTCTCACATTACATGGATCATCTTTGCAAATATATAAAAATCAATACTAATTGATCATGTGTCCTATGCAAAATCATGCTAATATATAGTTAACTATACATTAAATAATAAAATTGAATGAGTTGTCAAATATGGATTAGTAGGATGTACTTCTATCACTAGGTTTTATTTTCTGGTTCTTCTTAAACGATGAGCTCTCTAGATGATGGGTGTTAATTATGATCTTGCATATGAATATCTCCCTTGCAATGTTATTTGTGATGCTTAGGGAGGGAAATATTTTATAAAATAGAATTAACAACTAACTTGCAGGTTGTGGAAATTTTCATCTTCCTAATATGGGATAGGTGGAGTAACTCTATTATTCCTTGGGTAGGACAGTGATGAGCCATGCTAGAAAGTGGTTTTGTATCCCTTATACCACCTTGTTTGTCATCATTGCACCATATTTTTCTTGTCATTTAGTTCATTATCTTTCCCAAAACTCTAAAATAAAGACATATACATGATTAATGTATGTGTTTACATGTGTCCCCTAAAGTGCATGTCCTAATGACCAATAGTGTCACAATTACCACTTTAAGAGGAAATCATGGTTATTGATCAAATTTTAGGGTTTTTATGTATAGGCAAAAACCTTATATGTTTTTACACTTAGTGTTAAGACAATGCATCATTTTGACCAATGATTATGATCTTATATCTCTAACAAGAGTGTAATCCAACTATCAACCTCAAAATGAAAAGTTGTTTCTTTCATCCATTAAGTATCCATTTATTTTTTTTGTTTCACCATCAAACATCATGCATCAAGCACCCAAATTTTGACACATTATTTACCTTCAACAATATTGTCTTCATTATTATTATTCTCTATTGTTCTTATTGCATGTGACCCTCTTTTTGCTTAATTTTTCTCTCTTGTTTTTGCATATTTGATAAAATATTCATTAGGCTTTGTAGTTCAATATTGAAATTGCTACTACAGGACTAGTTTCAAAAGCAACTCAAGTACCCTACACTAATCCCAAGTCTGGTTCATTATTATTATGGTAACTCCACAACAAGATAGATAAGGGTTGAGTTTTTTTTTATGTTTTATATATACAATATTATTTATGTTTTATCCTTGATGCCATAGGGTATTAAGTACTTGTTTTCCTACATTAGGATTAGACTTGCACATGCTTTGTTGATGATCTTAGTTTAGTAAGATTTTCATTCAAATTCATCCTTTAAAATTTACTTTGATTAAGAAACTTTTATCTTAGTTATTACATAATTACTTATCTTTTTATTGCTTTAGTATCTTGATTAAAGTATTTTAGCATGATTTGTATTAATTTTATTAATTGAATGAGATATATCATTTTTCCCACAAACATATACATGTTGGTATTATATGTAAAACTATAGATATATGTCTTGTAAAATTCAACAATTATGGAAAACAAACATGCATGGATAGTGGTAGGTAAACATGTTTGCAACAAATTTTATACTTCAAAAAAGTACATCATGTGTAAGAAAGTATGGTAATGTGAAAAAGCATACTAAAAGTGAGGAAAAATAGAAAAGTTTACTTTGTTAAAAAAAATTAAAAGTATATAAAAGTGGAAAAAGAACAAGCTTGATGATTTAGGAAAGTTTTTTTTTTTGGTTGTTGTTGTTAAAATAAGAAAGTTGAAATTAAAAGCATGTCGTGATTTAGAGAGTTTAATTTTTTAATGTAATTTATTTATAGAAAAAATTATCATAGGGTTTATTTCTTTTAAAAACAACCTAAATTGTGACACCACTATAGGCATACAATTGTGTTGATAGAGCATATCAATGAGGATATTATTATTGGAACAAATATCATGAAATATAGTAATTCTCATTAAATTTTGATGGATACTGACCTATCAAAAAATCAATGCACCTATCTACATCAATCGGAATGAACTTAAAAGCATATAACAGTAAACAAGATTTCACATAACAATAAAATGGATGTTTCTTTTATTAATGTTGGAAGCGAATCTCAGTTACAATCATGACCATCTTAGGGTCACCCAAATGTTGATACAATTGATACAATTCCAAAGCCCCCAACAGAGTAGGCACAATACTAATGCTCTCTAAATAGTCATGAACTGCTCTAGGGTGGAGTTGACCCTCTTCTTCACATTGCGGAAGGAATTAGATGATCGAATCTCCTTCGAACCTGCTTTCCTACAGTCAAGAAACAACACAAAAGCATTAAACTAATAGGCATCCTCTCATGATGAGGCACTTTGAGGAAAATATGCATAAATATATCATAACAACTATGAAATCAAGAATATGAACAAAACATATTAAACTTGTGCAAGATTCGTGAAGATTGTTAGAAACATGAAAGTAGAAGGTGCAACTATCTATCTATTGAATCAATTGCATGGAATGAAACAAGATAGCATGAAAATAGGCTATTGATGTCTTAATTGCTATGATGAACTTATTATAATCCCTAATTAACCAGTCAGAGTCTCTAAAATACCAAATAAACCATTAAAATGACTAATATAACCTAATTAAGCATATTGAAATAGAAACAGTAAGGAGATCTGTCACCTATTGCAAAACACAACTTTGATGAGTGGTCTACACTGTACACCATGGATATTAGTCGTGGTGAGAAATCAAGTAGTTTTACCCTCAAAATCTAGGTTTGTGGGCTTGATACTCCTTGTCAAATTGATTATCAAGGGTCGCCTCAATATCCTCTGATAGGTTTGGTGGTTGAAATGTGCAATTGGTTCTCCGTTTGCCCGAATTAGCGTTTCTTGGTGTTATAGCTCCTTAGGGCATCTATGGCATGAATTTTCATGATGCTTGATGAATTGATGATTTATTGGCAACAAATCTCTCTTAGTACACTCAGGTGAGTCTACAATTTGATAGGGCTTCGCTGCTTTTTTCTCCAATTCTCTCTCTCATAGTTTACCCTAATTTTGAGGGGTACTTATAGGACTACCCAAGGGCTAGGGGTGGCTTCATGGAGAAGCCAATATCAAGAAGAGGTATTTGGGATAGTTGGATTGGAAGCCTTTGGAATATTCCATCCTTAAACTACCTTCTTCTAGATCAAATGGTCATTACAACCGATTTGGCTTGGATGAAGGCCAACTGAACTTCAGTTTAGACCGCAGGTCACAACTGTGGCCTAGGCTATGAACCACAGGTGTCAGTAGTGGTTTAGACTACAGACCGCAGGTCTTAGTTGTGGTTCAAAATTATTAGGCCAAGGAGCCCAAATTGAGTGGTTAGAACCATTGCTCTATCTTGGAGTTTGTCCAAGATCTTCCATATGGTCTTGTAGCATGTCCCATATGAGTAGTCACCCTCGACATGACATGTTTTAGGTGTCTACAGATACAAAAAATCACATGTTATTGTTAATTATAGAAAATGAGATCATTAAAAAATACAATAAAGATACCAAGACTAATAAAACCATTTCTCATTCTTAATCGATATCAATAATAAATCCACTTATTCATTATAAAATGGTATTATGAAAAAGATAAACAAGATACCAAGACTACTAAAAACACTACCCATTTTAAAATCAATATCAAAAGGAGACATTCATTTAGTTCATTACAAGATATCTTAACTCAAAATATATAAATACCATTCTAGTGGCGGTTGACACTCTCACCTAATAAGTTCATTCCTAACAAAATGGTTTTTTCTTTATAAAACATGTATAAAACCTTAATGTGAATGCAAAAATCATAGAAAATGAAAATATCTTATTATTACTAAAAAAATCTAGATAGATTTGTTTGTTATACTTGGAATTACATTCACTCAAATATAAGTGTATCATCCTCAATATGATAACTACTAATATGACTTTATTTTAAAGAACTTTATAAACATAAACCACTAACTAATAACTCCTATATGTAAGAGAACATAAAAGATTGCATTCAAGACTAGGTTCTTAAAGAAAACTTATCCATGACAAAAAAAAAGGATAAACTAGTCTATAAATGAGAGGCAAGTTGATATTGAATAATAGGTTTTATCTAATTTTCAACCATACAAACAAATATCCATCATTAAACAATGTAGCATCTAGCTTTAACATCCCTACTAGTTACTTTATAATATATTTTTTTAATACATAGGGGAATAGGTAACACCATTGAGTGTTGCCACTATAAACCCTATCACTCTAGGTTAGACAAAGTCAATGGGACCATCGATCCTCAAGGGAATCAAACTGGGACAGCCAACCAAAAAATATTCAACCACTACCATCCAACCTATCCCTGTCTGGGTATGTTGTGGTTTGAACCTTGGACATCCCCAAAGAGAGGCCAAAGCCCTAACCACTGTATTGCCCTTTTTAAACAAGTTACGTTATAATATTAACATGGTTTTTAATTGAATCTACCACCCTCTTACACAAATGCAATTATTATTGCATCTATTATTTTTAAAGTTGTTTATCAATAATCAAATTCTAGTGTAGAAATATTTTTCTATACTATAAAATAAGGGCAAATGCCATATTAAAAATTAAATCACTTGTGACTGAGTAAAGAAATTCAACAACAAAATAATTACCAAGTATCTCTTCAAAAAACTTCATCTACTAACTAAAAAATAAATTTGAAAGAATAATCAATTCATCCAAAAGCATCGACAATTATTTAAGAACAAATCCTTTTAAAAAGGGAAAGCTATGTTATACCCCTAATCCTACATGTTGAGTATTTGTAATTAAATAATAGGTTAACAACTTGTAATAAAATATGATCTATATACAACTATTTATTTTTTAATAGGTTATATGTAGCTTCTATTGGGGGCCACTCCCATCCAAATACCAAAATATTACATTTGTTGTAGCATACATTTTTATCATGTTTTTTTCATTTATTTTTTCTCTTAAATATATTTTTCAACTTCCTCAAAGTGCTATGTTTCCACAATAAACTCCTTGACATCATTTTTATTAAGACATAAAATCTCACTTGGCCAATTGCCTTCTAAATTTTGAATTTCATCGGGATGAATGTCAACACCATAATTCACTAATTTATCTACTATTTGATTTCCTTCTCTATAAATATGCTCACACTACCAGGAGATTACCTCTAGTAATATATGATGAACATCAGCAATAATATTATTTTCTATCCAATATCTACATCCATTTTTGTTAATAGCATTGATGATAATTTGTGAGTCCCCCTCAATTGAAATATATTTCCATCCTTTTTCTGCTACAATATTAATCCTTCTAAGAAGTGCCCTAGCCTCTACATATTTGCTAGTTGAATTTCCATATTATTATGAATAAGTGAGGAGAATTTTGCCTTCACTATTTCTAAAAACAACACCTCCACCAGCTTTTCATGGATTTCCTTTAGAAGCACCATAAAAATAAATTTTAATAAACCCAATTTCTAGACATTTCTATTTTAAAATAGATCGATGTAGATCCTTTGTTTTAATTATGTTTTTATAGATGACTCTTCCATGTATGTTCAGATCCTATAGCCAACTTATTAGCACCTCTTTTTATACAATTGGGAGTTCCCATGATGAGCACCACATTTGTAGACATTCTGCAAGAGAGGCACTAATACGGTTCCAAACTTGAGCATGATTTTGATATTATATTTTAAAATTTTCTATTATTCCTTTCAAGCCAAGAATTCCAAAAAATAATGGTAGGTCAAATCCTCTAAAGAATACATAATGCTTTAGCTTTGAAATAATTTATCCAACATTTTATCAACTCTTTCAATGTTGATGGAGGTAGCCAATATAATTTCATATTTTTAAAAATAACCCCAAATGGTGTGACCAAAAAAATAATGAAGAAGTAAATGGTCTGATTTTTCTAAATCCTTCTTACACAAGGTACATATGAAGGGTCCATAATATCCTCTTCTTTGTAGACTCTCTCATAAGAATATTACTTTGAATTGCTAACTAAAGAAATTTTGAGGCCTTAGGGAGAGCCTCTAATGACCAGACGTTCTAAGGAAACTTTGATTGTTCTAAATCCTCATGTAGACATCCAATGTTGATGGAGGTACCCAATATAATCTCGTATTATTTTAAAAACAACCCCAAATGGTGTGACCAAATAGATAATGAAGAAGTAAATGGTCTGATTTTTCTAAATCCTTCTTACACAAGGCTCATCTGAAGGGTCTATAATATCCTCTTCTTTGTAGACTCTCTCTCATAAGAATATTACTTTGAATTGCTAACTAAAGAAATGTTGAGGCCTTAGGGAGAGTCTCTAATGACCAAACATTCTTCCAAGAAAAATATTTTGAAGAAGGAAACTTTGATTGTTCTAGATCCTTATGTAGACACCCAATTTTGACACACCAGCAAGGAAAAAGACATCAAAACCAATCGTAAATAATACAAAACCTTAATATGGAAAAAACACAACTTTCTAGGCATCAATTTCCACCTTTTATCAAAATTTTCACCTTGACCAAATTTTCCAATGGTAAATTTGGCAAGATGAGTGGCAAATTTGGCAAAACTGCAAAAATCAAATTTTACATAATGAGAACTTACTTTTGCCAAATTTTCCAGTGCTTACCAAATTTGTGTGGGTGAAATTTTGCATCCTTTCACCCACTCTCATTTGCAAGATGATTCTTGTAGAAATGCCTGAATTTTGGAGCTAGACTCTTCAATTTATGGTTACGGTGGCCCCCAAATATGAAGGCAAGTGGTGTTCATGCTCAACGAAGTAAGGAAAAATCAAATTTTGATAGGTGAATGAGCTGATTACTGCTAAAAAAAGAGCAAACCCAAGATCTTGCTCATTAACAAAGTTATAAAGGGGGATGGTTGATAGAACACTCTGATGGATCAAGTCATCAAAACCAGCCAAATGCAAGGTCGGGCAGATAATTGAGTAGGCAAGCACTTAAACCAAAGCCTAAACTCCTGCCAAATAGTTGGATGGAAAAATAGGATCCAAAATCTCCTCCCAGTAGAAGGATAGAAGAATGTGATGGCAATATATCAGATTTTGCTCCAAAAATCCTGCACCATCTTGGAGTTCACCCTGACGGATAAAAAGGGACTTCGTCATCACCATGATTAGGTGAAGGTTCAGGAGAGCTAGTCAATATGGTGTATGCCCAAATTATTGCCATACTAAGGGTGGTAGATTAGATGTAATTTTAGGAAGATAACAATCAAGAATAACGCTTTATTCCTCACCCCTATGATAATATTGAGTTGGGCAAAAGTTTGGGAGAATGATAGATAGGGGAGCATGCCCAAATATTTACTCGATACCAAAATCATTGTCCATCAAAGGCAAGTTGTCCATCAAAGGCAAGCATCGGGAATCCTCAGGATAAGGGTATTAGTGATTGCACCCACTCAAAGTACAAGTTGGTGATAAGCATGAAGGTGATGTTTTGAAATACACAATTCCTAAGGTAATTAATTCCAGGTCTTCCATCGGAATTAAGGGGTAAATTAGATGTAAATTTATGGCTTGATAGGAATGTTGGAGCAATCAAGGACTCAAATCTATTTATGAGCACATATCCCTTTCGAACAATGGTTATTCTCCCATGAAGCAAAGAACTAGTAGAGCATCTATCTATTTTAGAAATCCCTTCATGCCTAACACCATTATTGCTTGAATTTTAAAATTATTGTAGAATTTTCTATAAATACTGGAATGTTAACCATTCTAGAGAGATACATTTTAGCAATCATAATTTCTATGTAATTTTTTCACTATTTTGTAAATATAAATGTTTTACTGTTTGGTCTCCAAATTGGTCTTTACATTTTATGATTGAATGTCAAATGTTTACTTTTGCTAAAGTTATTTGATTAGCTTCACTCTAATTCTAGTATTTGTATTTCATGTATTTTTACTTAGCAGTTATGGAATTCACATTTGCATTGAGTTGGGATTTATTTCTATTTAGGTTGATTGGGTGGAGGTGCTCTAATTCTACATCCTATATTTCATGGGCTCCACCTGCTAGATCTAGAATTTACCTTTGATCTGGAGGTGCTAACTGTTGAGTAGGAATAAGGTTGGATAATATTTTAGATAGTGTGCTTCTGTTTCTACCTATGATGTTGATGGAGCATGTGTCTTGATGTGACTAAACCCATCCTTGTAAGTTTTGGCTATGACATTTTTTTTATTTTATATCTCTTTTTCTTTTTCCCCTTTCCTTCGTGGTGTAAGTAGCTAGGACCTGAGGAACCAACCTTCTTCGAATATTGATCATCCTAAATTTTCTAGGACCAAAAGTCATTCAATGTTGGTAAATGATAACTGGATGTGCAACCTTCCCATTTGGTGTTGATTCATGTAGCAATAATTTTTGGTGACTCTACTAGGGATCCAAAAGGTCTCCATAATCAAGGAAATTGGAGTTCGGTGATACTTTGGTTTACCCATATTTTTCACAATCATTGGTGACTCCTCTAAGAAAAAAATATAGATGTTATGACTAGTTGCCTCTTTAATGTGTTGAAAGAACTCTATATCCTAGAGGAATCAAGATTCAATGAGTAGTCTTGACCTTGGTGGCATAGAAATTATGCTCATCTGATGACTCCAACCTAGTGTTAGAATCCATAAGATTTGAGGGAATAGTCTAGCGATGGCCCAACAAACCTACCCGTTTTGGAATGATATGAGCCCCCTAAATATCTTGAATCTGCATAAAATCCCCAAAGCAACATTGAAGAATTTTCCAAGTTATGATAGATTAGAAGGAATTGCACATGAATACTATCAATATGTGGCCTCCTTATCCATAATCCATAACACTGCTTCTGAGGACATGATGGTTGAGCTCCTTGATGAGGATTGATGTTTGATCACTCATATGACCCCTCTAGTAGTTCCTAGCTAGGTTTGCATAGTTTATTTCTTGCAAATTGATATTGTAAGTAAGTCTCCTTCTCACATATACTTGTGTGCACTAGTTGTCTTCTAGTTGTCACTTTGGAGTGTTAGTTAGGAAGTGTGAACTCAAAGTAGGAAGAGTGAACTTCAAGTTAGCTAAAGGATCTTCTAGTTAGCATTTTTTCCCCTTATTTCCTAGCTTAGAAGTTACGTGCATTCTTCTTTGCACTTTTGTAGCTTATGGTTAAGGATTTTGGGATCAAATCCATGATTTGATGGGTTGGTTATGTATTTTGGGCCTTTAGAGCCTATATATTGAGCTTGTAAATAATATGAACTTAGTTGGATTTTCAATCCTTTTCATTGGTATCAGAGCCTAGTTCAAGATTGCACTAGGGCTTGTGAAGTGAGAGGAAAGGAGATAATTTTCTTATGAGAAACTCTTTCTCATTGAGGACTCGGTTCAAGCTCAAGGGAAGCTTGAAGACCATTCATAGAAGGAAGTTCCTTCGGTGACAAACTCCTCGTTCTAACTTTTTTCTTATGCTCAAGAGGTATAGGAAAAGTTTGCCTCAGAGTTCTTCCTACTATGATCCTTGGAAGGGATTGGATCGTAGTTACAATCCAATTAGTATTAGGGAGCCATTTAACCCTACTTGCCCCCCCATTTTTGATTACTGAAGAGCTCAAGGTTTCTTCCCAATACCAGGTCGTGTGTCGACTTGGGTCTGGTTGCCTTTCAAACGTTGATCGTGTGTCGATCGGATCTTGAAAGGAGTGCTACTAAAGGTCGTGTTGCTATTTTAATGGGACGTTGTACCTTTGTTTTGAAAGTTTGAGGTAATTTTACCTTAATATTTCATGCTTTCATTGTAAAATTGAATTTTAAATTTTAAATAACCTTTCAAAGTTATTTAATTTTATTTAATTAATAATAAATATATATACAATATTTATATATATTAATTATTATTATTTTATAAATATAAATAAATATATATATATATATATTTTATTTTCCCACCGCCTAACCTTCCAATTTTTCGATCGACGGGCAAAATTTTGACCTTTTCAGCCACCATAGCTCCTTTTCGACACGAGACGCACCCGTCTATGCCTAGCCATGGTGACCAAGGTCTGGCCTGACGCGACCCCTGTGGGGCGTGTTAAGCAACAAATTTTCACCCTGCGTAGGGCGCTGGTAGGCCTGCTATCAATTGCTGACATCAGTTTGTCAGAATTAGTCTGACATCGCTGTCAGCCTAATAGTGCTAGGCCAAGCGACGCACGTGCACCAAGGCATGTAGCGCTTGCGTTTTGGCCTGACAACATCAGGAAAAGCAACGTGCGAGCCAAATAGCCTGTAGTGCTTGCTTAGGGCCTGACATCGCTGTCAGTGTCTGACAACATCTAGCACTGTCAGTTTGACAGTGTCAGGTAGAAGCACATGCCAAGGAGGCATGCGGGGCTGAAACTTGTGCCTGTGGAGTGCAGATCCATTTGTGCTCGCATCAGGTTTTTGTAGGATTTGCCTACAACTCAAAATGAGGTACACTTTGGCCAACGGAGGTAACTACTCCCAATTTTGTTACCTCGAAAACAATGCTCAATACCTGCATTGATTCTGCCACAATCAGTTCTTCTGCTTGAAATAGGTAGACTTCCTCCTCGAGAAACATGCAACTATAGATTTCGAAATTTCATGCAAACAAGGTGGAGTGCAGTTTCGGCAAGAACAAGGGAAAATATCAAATATTTTATAATTATTACTTTTCCTAAGGTTTAAAATTTCCTGCATGTAATTTTATTCTTTATTAATTTTTTTTTTATAACTTAATTAAATTTAATTAATCTTTGATTAATTAGAATTTAATTTTTAATTAAGTTATTTTAAATTAATAAATTATAAAAATTTTAAACCTTAGGTAAGTTTAAATTTTTATAATATTTAGCCTTAGGGGTATTTTACAAGGCACTACATTGTAACAGGGTATTTCCACATTTTTTTACCCTAATTTTTAAGTGTTTTTCCCTTGTTACTCCTAGCTTATACCCGGTTTCACATGGCTTCTGACTTGGCTTCCCAAGTGGGAGAACTTGCACACGTTGTTAATGCTTTAGCTAATAAAGCTAATGATACTACCATGGCAGAAGTTCTTTGTAACCTTACAGTGAAGGTAAATGACATTTTTGTCCACAATGCTTCAACTTCTACTCATGATTCTCACCTGAGAGTTCGATGTGAAGTGCCACTTTATGATGGATCCTGAAATCCTGAAGTCTTGAATAGTTGGATTCTTGACATGAGTTCTTGGTTTTCTTACACTCAGCTGTCAGATGATGATTTAGTTCCATATGCTAAGCTAAAAATTTCTGGTTTAGCTAAAGTTCTTGTTGAAAGAAAAAAAGGTCGTGATGAACTCACCTCTTGGGAAGAGCTTATAGATTGTCTTAAAACCAATTTTTATCCTTCCAATTATTCTAAGGAATTGGTTATTAAGTGGTTTCGGTTTCGCCAAGGAACTAATATGACTGTGTAGGAATATATCTTTCAATTCAACAGGTACATGATACTTTTGAATGTGGAGGATGATATCCCAACTTTGATTCTCAAATTTCAAAGTGGCTTGTTAGAGCATTTATACATGGAAATTATGTTTGTTTCTATGGAAATATTAGATTCAGTTTTCAACCAGGCGCAACTTGCGGAGGACAAGTTCAAGGCGCATTCGCAGGCATTCCGTGCATCTGCTATTCAAGTGGTTGCGAACTCATCAAAAGGGAATAATTCTTTCTCACAAAAGAAGAAATTTTCCCAAAAGAAGAATTTTTCTTCTCCATCTCCTTCTTCTCCTTCTCCTTCCGCTTCTACTCCTTCTTCTTCTTCTTCCAAACCTTCTTCTAAAAAAATTTGTAACTATTGTAAGAAAAAGTATCATGAAAAAGCTGATTGTTTTAAGCTTAAGAAGAAGAGTTTAGTCATCACTCCTCAAGAGGAGGATGCTTCGAAAGGTCCCCTTGAGTCAATCGGAGAAATTAGAGTATACACGAAATTACGAGGTAAGCTCAATGAGGTTACCTTGGTAAATGTAAGTTCATCAGGGGGCGATCGTGATGCTTTGTTCATCACTAGAGCTCATTTGCTCCATAATTTTGCAACAGATTGTATAGTGGATAATGTCTCGTAGAAAAATCTAATTGTGAGGTCCATTGTTGAGCGATTGAAGTTACCTATTGAGCCTCATCCTCAACCTTATTCTTTGGGTTGGAAGGATAGTGGAAGGGGCTCAGAAATCACTCACACTTGTACATTAAAATTTGCACTTGGCCCACATTTCATAGATCAAGTCACTTGTGATGTGACTCCTATGGATTGTTGTGGGATTTTGCTTGGACAACCTTTTTAGTATGATCGGAGAGTTGTTTATGATGCTTTCAAAAGAAACTACACACTTCAAAAATATGGTAAGGTCTTTCTCATTAAAAGCACCAACACTCCTAACATCATTCTAAATTCCAAGCAAACAAAAAGGGCAATTAAAAAATGTGGTGACGTTGCTCTAATTTTCATTCGCTCTCAAAAAACTCCTACATCAACATCCATTCCAAAGAAACACTCTTCAATGGATAAAATATTGCAAAATTACTCACACATATTTTAGGAGCCAAAGTCTCTTCCTCCAAATCACACAATTAATCACAACATTGAAATCATTCCTGGTTCTTCACTACCTAATTCACCCATGTATAGACAATCTATTTTGCAAAATGAAGAAATTAAAAGGCAAATAGAAGATTTGTTGTCTAAGGGTTTTATTAAGGAAAGTACTTCTGCTTGTGCATCACCTATTTTGTTGGTTCTTAAAAAAGATGGCACTTGGAGATTGTGCATTGATTTTTGTGCTTTGAACAAAATTTTTGTAAATAATAGATATCCACTACCACACATTGATGATTTATTAGATCAGCTCCAAGGAGCTAAGTTCTTTTCAAAAATAGATCTCAAAAGTGGATATCATCAAGTGCGTATCCAAGCTGAGGATACATGGAAGACAACTTTTAAGATGAATATGGGCCTCTTTGAATGGTTGGTCATGCCTTTCGGTCTTACAAATGCTCCTGCAACCTTCATGAGGTTGATGAATGATGTATTTCATGATGTACTTGAAAAATTTGTAATAATATATCTTGATGATATATTGATCTTCTCAAAAACTTGGGAGGAACACCTTGGGCATATCCATCATACACTTGATCTTCTTGCGAAGAATCAATTATATGCCAATCCTTCCAAGTGTTCTTTTGGCAATACTTCAGTTTCTTACCTTGGTTATGTGATTAGTGATAGTGGAATTCAGGTAGATCCCACTAAAGTTGATGTTTTACTTAAGTGGTCCCCTCCTTCTACTCTCACCGAGTTAAGGAGTTTTCTAGGACTTGCAAATTTTTATCGCAAGTTCATTCCTCAGTATTCCACCCTTGCAGCTCCATTACATTTTCTCACTAAGTCTAAAGTCCCCTTTCATTGGGAGAAAAACCAAGATGTTGCCTTTGAGAAATTGAAAAAGAAACTTTGTACCACACCTGTGTTAACTTTAACTGACCTCTCTCAACATTTTGATATTAAAATGGATGCCTCTAAAGTTGCTCTAGGTGTTGTGCTCAAACATAATGGTCATCCAGTTGCTTATCATTCCGAAACTTTTTCTATTGCTAAGTTGAACTATTCTACATATGACAAGGAATTGTATGCATTAGTTCAAGCTATCAAGTACTGGAGATATTATATTTTGGGAAAATATACCATAGTACACACTGATCATATGCCTCTCAAGTTTTTACAATCTCAAAGTAAAATTGAAGAATCAAGACATATGAAGTGGGCCTCTTACCTCCAACAATTTCACTTGGTGATCAAGTACAAAAATGGGAAGAGTAATACTATTATTGATTGTTTGAGTAGGCCTCCTACCACTCTTGCCTTAACAGTTATGTCCACTTCACACTTGGGATTTCAGACTTGGCCTAATCAGTATTCACAAGATCCTGATTTTGGGAAAATATTTGAGCAAGTGAGTAAGCCTTCTTCTTCCAATTTGCGTCCTTTCCAAGATTTCTACATCAAAGAAGGACTTCTTTAAAAATTGGACAAGGTTTGTGTTCCTTGTGAGCCTAGAGTGTCACTTCTTAAGGAAGATCATTCTACACTTTATGGTGGTCACTTTGGGAAGCACAAAACACTTCATCACTTGCAAATATTTTTCTACTGGCCTAAAATGCAGAGGGATGTGTTGAGATTTCTCAAACAGTGTGCAGTTTGTTGTCACTCAAAACCATCTAACAAGAAGTTTGGCTTAGGCATGCCTTTGCCCATTCCTTCTCGTCCTTGGGAAAGCATTTCCATGGATTTGGTTAGTGGTTTTCCGATGACAATGCGACAACATGATTGTGTGTTCATGGTGGTTGACAGATTCAGTAAGATGGCTAAGTTTATTCCATGCCAAAAGACAAGTTTTTCAGCAGACTTAGCCCAATTTTTCTTTGATAGCATTTGGCGATATTTTGGTCTACCTACCATCATTATATCGGATCGTGATTCATGCTTTGTGGGTCACTTTTGGCATTCTTTATGGTAAAATTTTGGGAGTTTCCCTTAACTTTTCCACCGCCTATCATCCGCAGTCCGATGGGCAGACTGAAGTGGTAAACCGTATACTTGTGCAAAGTTTACGAATCTATCATCATGCTTCACCAGCAAAGTGGGACTTGAGTCTCACTCATATTGAGCATTCCTACAATAGGGCCCTACATTCTTCTACAGGTCACTCACCTTTTGAGGTTTGTATGGGATTTCAGCCCTTGGCACCTTATGAGTTACCTTTGTCTTTGCCTTCTCCTATCACTTCACATCTTCAGAAGGAGCAAGACAAGGCACACTCATTTATTCAGCACTTGCACAATCTTCAATCAAAGGTGATTGAGATTTTGCAAAAGACATAGCAACAACAAAAAAATGCCATGGATCGACATCGAATTCCTCATCCATTTTAGGTTGGTGACAAAGTTTGGTTGCATCTTGACAAGCGATGTTTTACTGATAAGACTCATAGTAAAATCAAACCGATTCACTATGGGCCTTATACTATTCTTCATTAGGTGTATGAGAATGATTTCCACCTTAATCTTCCTGCACACTTGGGGATTCATGACATCATCAATGTAGATCTTTTGAAGTTGTACTTTGACTCTACATTGGAGACCGCACCAACTATCAGTCATCTTGTAGACGTGGTTCCTGATTCTCAGTTACCATTGGATTCCGATCAGATCTATGACACAAAGAATCGATAGACTCACCAGGGGTCTACCACCTCGTATCTTGTGGCTTGGTGAGGACAGCTGCCACATCAGGCTCATTGGATTTCTTTTCATTAGATGTCCCGTGACTTTCCTACTCTTTTGAAAGCATTGGAGGCCAATGCTTCTATTGTGGTGAGGCATGATGAGGATTGATGTTTGATCACTCATATGACCCCTCTAGTAGTTCCTAACTAGGTTTGCATAGTTTATTTCTTGCAAATTGATATTGTAAGTAAGTCTCCTTCTCACATACACTTGTGTGCACTAGTTGTCTTCTAGTTGTCACTTTGGAGTGTTAGTTAGGAAGTGTGAACTCAAAGTAGGAAGAGTGAACTTCAAGTTAGCTAAAGGATCTTCTAGTTAGCATTTTTCCCTTATTTCCTAGCTTAGAAGTTACGTGCATTCTTCTTTGCACTTTTGTAGCTTATGGTTAAGGATTTTGGGATCAAATCCATGATTTGATGGGTTGGTTATGTATTTTGGGCCTTTAGAGCCTATATATTGAGCTTGTAAATAATATGAACTTAGTTGGATTTTCAATCCTTTTCACTCCTTGTTCTATCCCTTAAATAAAGGGTGTTACTATGGTTTAGATATTTGGAGCATGGAAGCATCCACACATAGGATTACTTGGAAAAAGTTCTCATCAGTACATTTTATGCTTTTGTAGATCCTTTCCTACTGCTCACACAACTCAGGTTCATTAAGTGGACCTATTATGAAACCATGGTTGACTTTAATGTCTACTTTACGTGATCTTGGAGGAGGATATCCTATGAGGCTGGGCCATCACCTACTTAGGCATACATATATTATGTTCATACCTTTGAGCCTAACATAAGCCTCCTCATACAACAATCAAGAGAAAGGAGGTTCCCACAAATCTATAAGGAGGTATCCCGTGCTGAAATAATGTTGGTCCATACTGGGAAGCTTATTAATAGGATCCCTCCAAGGTCTTCTACCTCTCACATACTCAATACAAAATTCATTGCTTTCAAAGTTTAAATTTGTTTAGCCTCATGCTATATTAGATGTCTCCCTTTCGTATCTCCTAAGAATGCACAATAGATACAATAAGAACTGAGGATGAAAATTTACTGGCTAACTGAAGAAGTCAACAACATGAAGAGAAAAATTTCAACTGAATAAGGGATATCTAGTTGCTGGAAGTCCAATGTGCAACAACCTAACATGTAACTAAAATATAGTGAAGGATAGGAGGTATATTAGGCCTCCAACCCATACAAAAGGGATAACCAATTATTCCATATGATAGGAAATGTCATTGCCTATAGATATTTGTAGAAAAAGAAGACTGAGTAGTGGGAAGCCTCTTATATGAAAGAGCAAGGGAACCATGGCACTACACTACCATCTATTATAGCCTTGATAGTGGAAAATAATCCCATACAACATCGATTCTCCAACAATATTTATATCTCAGCAAGAAATAAATGGAGTCAACCCAAGAACCCAGGTGTAAGCTCGAGTTGGATTCAAATGAGGTTTTAGCATCAAAAATAGTCCAACCTAGATTATACCATAAAGTTCCCTATTGCAACCTCATTAACAGTCCCTAGATCCAAGAACAACAAAAGCAAAAAGGTTGGATCTCAGTGGATACTATCATCCCCCAAAAAGGGATGAAGTATGGATGATGATGCAGGTCGACCCATACAGAGTATGATTTTGGTATCTATCTTTTGAGAAAGTACCAACTAAAGCACGGGCCAAGGTAGTAAGAGCAACCTTCGCATGAGTGGCGTATGGACAAAATATAAAGCAAATGAAGCCAAGCTTTAGATCTGGTCGACAATACCAAATTGAACACAAGGAACAACTTAAACTGTGTCATTTGGTTTGAACATTACATATTCACCAGATAAGTTAAAGAAAAGTCCCTGGTGTGGACATGTGAACCACACCATAATTTTGTGTAAATAGGCTAGCAATTAAATAAATGGTGTAGCATAAGAAGCACCACAGAGTAGCCACCATCATCTTGGGCTAGGATTATAGGGAGTTTATCTCCATTGTTCTGACAACAACTGGCTATATTGCGAAAGTTTTTAGAGTCAAGAGTGTGATAATTTCCCAGAAGGCACCCCTTCCTTTAAAAAAAGACACTCCTAGTTTATGTTCTTGTCTTATTTTCCCTTGTTTTCTAATTTGTTTTTACATTTTTTGAGACTTCATAGCCCAATGGATTACATCCCTAAAAGCTCATAATCCTATAAAGCAAGTACATCTTGGAACATGCATGCATCACTCCAACTCAAGCATGAAGTCATAAATTCGATTGGAGGAAACCAAAAAGAAATATTTGGAGGTACTATCAAAAGAATCCACGTAAAGCCAAATATTTAAATAAAAGTGTTAGATCCTCGTGGACTGGAGTAATCGCTCTATAAAATGCCTCATGAGTAGTATTGAGTAAAAGAGTGAGATAAAGAGTCCCTAGGATGTATCTTGATGAGCTGAAAAAGTGCTTTTTGGATTGCATAAAGAAGAGAGGTTGTATCAAGGAAGACAAATGTCTTTGGTATTATGTCTGTTCTTGTAATAGATTGGGGCTATGTCAAAGTATATCAATGGGAATGTGATCTCTAGAGGTGTCCCATGGATCAAGAAAATTATCTTGGTTACACCATGGGAAACACCTAAGGTCACCTTCCCTTTTGCCTCTATGTTATGTTGTCCCTTTCTCTTTCTCTTGTATTTTATGCGTGCTAGCTATTTCTAACTTCCTTGGTTATGAACATTGGTTTTCTTCTTGCAGTTGCCTCTTTCCCTCTTTCCTTCTCTTCTCTTCGTTCTTGTTCTTATTTCCCATGTCTTTCTTTTCATGTGCTTCTTCTTATATTCTTTTGTCCTCTTCCTACTCCTTTTATTTGTTGTGCTTCACCTTTTTGGGAGTGTTATACCCTCCCTGTTGTTCACTGTCCTCCATTGTCTTGCAGCCTCCCTCGGCTACCCTTATTTCCAATTTATTATTTTTGTCCTTGTCCTCATTATTTCCCATTTTTTTTGTTATTTTTAAAAATAATGCTATCTAGATTTCAATTCATACGAGATGGAAATCCCTTGTGAGTCACCAAGAGTGTAGGTAAAATTTGCATCCTTTCACCCACTCTCATTTTCAAGATGAGGCTTTTAGAAATGGATGAATTTTGGAGCTAAAATCTTCAATCAATGGTCAAGGTGGCCCTCAAATATGAAGTTAAGTGGTGTTCGTGCTCAATGAAGTAAGGCGAAATCAAATGTTGATGGGCAGATGAGTTGATTACTACTGAACAAAGAGCAATCCCAAGGGCCTTCTCATTAACAAAGTCATAGAGGGGATCGTTGATAGAACACAATGATAAATCAAGTCATCAAAAACAACAAAATGTAAGGTCGAATGAATGGACAATTGGGCATGCAAGCACTCAATAAAGAGCCCAAAATCCTACCCAATGGCTAGAAAAAAATGGGATCTGAAATCTTCATCCAGCATAAGGGAGGTTCACCCTGACGAATAAAAATGGATTCTATCATATTTTTTAAAGACCTCCCTATTTGGGTGGAGGTTCAAGAGATCTAGTCGAGATGGTGTATGCCCAAATTCCTTCCCTTCTGAGGGTGGTAGATTGGGTGGAGTTTTGGGAAGATAAAAATCAAGAATCGCGCTTGATTCCCCACTCCTAGGATAGTATTGAGTTGGTTAGAAGTTTGGAAGAATGATAGATAAGGGAGTATACCAAAACATTTATTCGATACCAGAATCATTATCCATCAAAGGGAAGCATCAGGAATCCTTAGGATGAGGGCACTAATGATTACACCCACTCAAAGTACAAGTTTGTGATAAGCATGAAGGCAATATTTTGAAATACACAATTCTTGAGATAATTAATTGTAGTTCTTCTATATGAATGAAGGGGTAAAGTAGATGTAAATTTATGGCTCTACAAGAATATTAGAGCAATCAAGGGCTTAGATATATGCAGAAGCATCTACACCTTCCAAAAAATTGTTATTCTCCCATGAATCAAAGTACCAGCAGAGCATTCATCTGTTTCAACAATCCCTTCCTACCTAACACCATTAATGCTTGAATTTTAAATTATTGTAGAATTTTCTATAAATACTAGAATGTTAACCATTCCAAAGGGTGGCTCTTTAGCTATTACAATTCATATGTAAAGTTTTCACTATTTTGTAAATATAAGTGTGTTACTATTTGGTCTCCAAATTGGTCCTTACATATTTATGATTGAATGTCAAATTTTTATTTTTGCTAAAGCTATCTGAGTAGCTTCTCTCTAATTCTAGTATATGAATTTCATGTATTTTTACTTAGCAGTTATGGAATTCACATTTGCATTGGGTTGGGGTTTATTTCTATTTAGGTTGGTTGGGTGGACGTGCTCTAATTATGCATCCTATATTTCATGCACCCCGCCCATTGGTTATGGAATTTTCCTTTGATACATAGGTGTTAACTATTTAGTAGGGAAAATTTTGGTTGATTTTTTAGTTAGTGTGCTTATGTTTTTTCTTGTAGTGTTGATGGAGCATGTGTATTGATGTGGCTAAATCCATCCTTGTAAGTTCTGGCTACGACCTCTTTTTATTTTATCTCCCTTTTCCCCTTTTCTTCATGGTGTAAGTAGCTAGGACCTAAGGAATCGACCTTCTCCAGAGATCGATTGCCTTATTTTTTTGGGCCCAATGGTCATTCAATGTTGGTGAAGGATCTATTTATGTTCCACCTTCCTGTTCGATACCAATTCGTGTGCCAACAATTCACCAATGGTGAATTTTATCAAGCAGTGGTGAATTTGGCAAACATCCAATTTTCAAAATTTACAAAAATTGAACTTATTTTTTTATCAAATTTGCCACTAGGGCTACCAAATTCACCATAGGTGAATTTGGTCAAATTAGTGGTAAATTTGGGTAAACAATTTAGAATATTTTGGTATGAACTAAGAACATGTAGATTACAATCCTCTATCCTCTGCCTTGATCTCACATGCCCCAACAATGCACCATATTCACAGATTTCAATTTGGTCTTATCTAATTTTCTCCCCAATGCTCCTCCCAAGTCCTATTTAAGAAGTCCCTTGGGCAGGCATCTGGCATGAATTTTTGAGGTAGCTACACTCTATCAAGAATTCTAACATTCTCCTTCTAGCTCTTCTTCCCTAGCATCTTTCATATCCAAGCATTTCCCAAGCTTTTCAAGCATTCTACAAGCATTTGGAGGTAATCCAATCAAGGCAAGGAGGAATTTAGGGAAATGAGGTTACCTTGGAGGCAAGGAAGATATTTCTCTCAACATATTTTTGCTCTTCATTCATCTTTGGCAAATTTCTATCATTCTCCTTCTAGCTCTTCTTCCCTAACATCTTTCATCTCTAAGATTTTCAAGCATTCTACAAGCATTTGGAGGTAAGCCAAATAATGCAAGGAGGACTTTGGGGCAAGGAGGCTACCTTGGAGGAAAGTAATATATCTCCCCAACATATTTCTTCTCTCCATTCATCTTTGCTTCATGTTGCATTTTGTCCTCTAGGTTGTAGTCTTGGTAACTTGTGCTTTCCTTTTGGTATTTCCACATTTTATGTTCTCTAATTTCTTTTGCAAGGTTCTAACTTCTATTTGCATCCATATAACACTATGCTTGCAACCATATAACACTATGTTTGCAGCCATCTAACATTGTGTTTTGCAGTCTTTTCTTCAATCATATCATCTCCATTTAGTTTGTAATATTGCTCTTGCAAGCTTATTATGGTTTACATTCATTTTCCATCCATATATTGGTTCTAATCCTTCCTTTTGCAAGGTTTTATTACACCTTCTCCTTGCATTTCATATAATAATACTTATTGTCATTTTATTTATAGTCATCTTGTTTATATTGGTATCATACTAACTCTTCTATTTCCTTCCATGCTCATCTAATTTTATGCTTATTTCATTTGCAAGCATAGGATTAACATAGCCATTTTTTTTTGCAATCTCTCTTTCATGCATTGCATGTAGCTTTACATTTCCCATTGTATTCTCCCTCCCTTTATTGCTTACTACTATAGATTTGCTAGTTATGGGCAGCATCTACATATCTTAGCATTTTCATTAGATCTCATTACTTAAATGCTGATTTACTTCTATTAGAAGTTGAACTAGCTATTTAATATCATTCCTAACATCATAGCATACATTTCTCATCCTTTTACATCCCTGTTTAATTGAAATTTCAGTCATATTTGGTATTTTTATTCTCTTTACATGCATCTTGAAATTGGTCATTAAATTGAATAATTTACTGGCTTAGATCTCTGATTTTGTAAATTATAGCCTCATAAAATCCCTCAAAAAACATCATATCTTCCTCCCACCACAAATTCCATAAAAATACAAAGCTCAAACCAAATTTTCCACCCTACACAGTCAGTGGCAAATTTGGCTTCCAAAAATACACAAAACCAAATTCACCACCGACCAAATTTCTCTAGTGGTAAATTTGGTAAAAACCAAAATTCCATTCTAGGAGGAAAGAAAACTCAAATTTTCATTAATAGGGGGTTTGATCAGCTGTTTAGACAAGTATTATCCTTATCCAGCTCTCAAATAGACCTCCTAAATAAAAAAACTTTTTTTTTTTGTCTAACTTGTGTAGGTACTAAATTATTTTAGGCAAAACCAAATTCATAAGGGGTTGCAAATTTGGTTGTTTTAGTGGTGAATTTGGAAAAAAGGCTCCAAATGAGGTGATTATACCACTAGGAATTTCCCTAGCTCTGTAATTTCTATTTCTTTGTGTTTTGCTTTTGTTTTTTTCTATTTTACACCTATAAATCACATTTTATTTGGGCAATTAAGGAACATTAACTAGAAATCCTAATTACTTTACAAAACGCCTTAATTGCTTTACAAAAAAACATCTAAATTAGTCAATAAAAGAACCTTAGGTTAAATCTTAGTTTCTTGGTCATTTTCAAGCACATAGGCAAAGAAATCGAAAATCATTTAGTTGCATTTAGGCTAACTTGTCTTCTTGCATCTTCTCTTGTTTTACCTTGAAATATCAAAATCTCCTTAGTTAACTCATTCAAATTTGAAATGTATATAATATAGATTTTGTATTCTTGCATTTGTGTGATATAAGCTTAGATTGTATTTATGTTATATTCATTCTTAGGCTTTAAATAATCGTTAAGACTTGAAAAAGAGTTGAGATAGATAGCGATCCAAAACCTTAGGTGTTTTCTTTGAATAAACCCATATAAAACACCAATAAAACAAGCATAACATCAAATTCTACAAGGCGTGAGAAAAAATAATTGAGTAGGATTCTAGTTGTGTTGAGAATATTCATATTCTTTGGATCTCCCTTGGAAAGAGACCCTCAAGTGGGGAAGTAGATATTCTAGTGAATCTCCCCTGCGCACACTTGACATTAATTTAGACTTTAAGAGGAAGAAATTTTTTTTTCCCATCTACACCTCATATCCCAACTTGACCAAGTATCCAACATCATTTGATAAATTCCAAACCAAATCCTTTCATATAAAAATTGACAAATAAAACTCTTGGTGTGTTGGTAGCTAGAATCATCGGAGTCTTTTCTCCAATCTTTCGCATCACTCTCTTGCTTCATATGAATAACAAGGAGGACGAACCTTGAAGAATATTTTGAAGTTTATCTACAATTTATTTGAGTTTCTCTCCTTCAACCAGGTTACTAAAATAAATCCATGATCTAGAGATTTTCTCATAATACTATAATATTTTACCTTTGGACCTTTACATGCTAGACACGCTTGAGCCAATGGTTTTCATTTTGAGTCAAAGATAAGAGGATAAGGCTTCAACCAAGCATCAGAACACAAATTTGCATAAATCCCCTCATTGAATAACCATATAATATGTTTCTTTATCAATTTCAAACTCTCTGATATGAAATTCCATCTTGATGATCCTTTGGGTAGAGTTTTTCCTAAACAATTTCATTGCATCAAGAAAACCTATATATTTTTGAAGTAATAGTTTTGGCCAATTATTTCCTTGATCCCTGAATAATATCCACCCAAGATTTGCTCCTAATGCCAAATTCACAAGTCTACAATTCTCCGAGTGTGCTTCTCCAATATTCTTTCCTTTGCAAACCCTATCCCACCTACAAAGAGGAAACATAGATTTTTCCTCACAACTGTTCCATAGAAATTATCTTTAAATTTTATCAATTTTTGATGTAATACCTATTGGCAATATTTAAAGTGACATCATATAAATAGGAATGGATTGAAAAGTAGTCTTTATGAGTTGTAGCATCCTTGCCATGATTAAGAACTTACCTTTCTAGCCTTCCAAGCAAAATTTCATTCTATCCAAAAAAGAGATCCAAAGCTCCTTTTTATTTCCTTTATCATACAAAGGAATACCCACGTAAGTTGATGGAAATTTTTCAAGTTTAACCCTAAAATATCCACAATAATTTGTTGTAAATCTAGGGCAATATTAATAAAAATATTGGATTTATAAGTATTTACCAACTTTCTAGTAGCCTTATCATAACATAATAATATTGATTTAAACTCCATGGCCTCACTTACTGAGATATGACCCAAAAGAAAAGTATCATCAACAAATTGAAGATGAGATTCAAAGTGGTCATTTTTTACAACTTGAATACCCTTGATTTTTCCTTCCATTTTTGCCTTTGAAAAGGCTCTCCCTAATTCTTCCACCAAAATATTGAATAGATAAGGAGAAAAAGGATCACCTTGACGAAGTCCACAAGATGACTTGAAGTACCTAGAAGGAGAACCATTTATAAAAATAGAAAATTTTGCAGTACTATATCAAAATTTAATCCACTCACACCAACTATAATCAAATCTAAAATTTCTAAGAATAGCATGTAGAAAATTCTAGGAAACCCTAGCATATGCTTTGTTCATATCTAATTTCAAAAGCATACCTGATTTTTTAATGGAATGAAGAGAATGTATGGCCTCTTATGCAATAATTATACCATCAAGAATTTGTTTACCCTAAACAAAGCCACCTTGTTCCTTTGAGATAAGACACCCTAGAATTCCCTTCAACCTATTTTCCATAATTTTTGAAATGATCTTATAAATCATATTACAAAGGCTTATTGGATGAAAATTATCAAAATATTTTGTCTCATTTATTGGGAACCAAGTTAATAAAAGTAGAATTGATCTCATTTATTATAGCCTTCCTTTTTTGGGCCTATTCAACCTCATCTAACATATCACTCTTCAAAAAATCCTAAAATTTGTGAAAGAAAATTGCAAGAAATCCATCGGAGCTAGGTGCCTTGTTAGGATGGAAAGAGAAAACTGCTTCATGGAGCTCCTCCATAGATATCTTCTTCATCAAGATTTCATTTTGTCCTTGAGTGATAATTGATGGAATATTTTGTAGAATATTTTCATGTGCCTCCTTATCTTGCCTAGAATCCGATAAAATATTTTTTAAATAATTTATTGCTTCCTTCCTTATATCTTCTTCTTTCTCAATATTTCTTCCATCTAGATTTATAATATTTTTGATATGACAAACAATTTTTTTATAGCATGAAAAAAAATTGTATTTCTATCTCCTTCCTTGAGCCATTTCTCTCTAGATTATTGGAACCAATATGACTCCTTTTTCAATGCATTATGATAATCATAAAGTAATTGTTTTTATTTCACATAAGAATCATGGTCCATTCCATTAATTTCTGCTATCTCTTGTAAATTTTTTAGCTTGGATTCAATTTATTTATTTTTCTTTAAAAATATTACCAAAAGATTTGACATTCTATATTTTCATTTGCTCCTTTAAATATTTCAACTTTTCAAAAAACCTATACATACATGATCCTTCAAATTTTGATCATCCCACCATAAAATAACCATCTAGAAAAAGTCGGTATCTTGGAGCCACATAGATTGGAAGTGAAATGGCTTTAGATGACCATTGTTAGGTGGCTCATAAGTAAAAAGAATGGGTTTGTGATCTAATTCTACTAACAATAAAATATCTGAAGAGATTGTATACTTTTTTTTGTAACCATCTATTGGATAACAAGAATCTATTTATTCTTTCTGCTATATGATTTTTCCCAATGCATCTATTATCCCATGTGAATTGAAATCTTGAGGGACTAACATCTCAAAGGTCATTTGAATTGAAAAATAAATAAAAATCTTACATTGATTTAGACCATCCTAGAATGCCACCATTCTTTTCCAAAGGAGATATAACAGTATTAAAATCACCCCCAAGAATCCATAGATCACAATGAATCATCATTGTGTTTGATAAAAATATACTAAGGTCTTTCCAACATCTTTCATGAGGAGTAACTATAATTGGAGCATATACATTTATAATCCCAACTTTGATGTTTTCCTCTTTCCTGCAAAATAATTTAGCAACCCAATTACTTTTTGCTTCTAATAGTTGTCCATCCCATTTGCATTTTTCTCATATTATTGCAATATCACCTAAAGCTTATGTAGAAGAAACTGCTAAACAATCACCTGCCTTCCAAATCTTCTTAAAAGCATCCTTACATTTCTCACTGTTTAATTATATTTCTTGTATTAAAATAAAATCAAGGCTATAAAAACATATTAATTCCTTAATAAAAAAAATTTAGGGGTTTTATTCATACCACTAATATTCCATGATATCATTTTCATCAACACCGTTTTTTATTTTTATTAGTGGGCTTAGTACCACTTCTTGTTAACACCTGTGATATTTTTATTTGGCTTCCCAGATCAATATCCTTTTGAGTTTCTTTTTCTCTTAGTTCTTGCTTTGATGGCCTTCCTCTCCTTCTTCCATTCCTACCAACACTCTCATCTTCATCAATCTCTTCCATTTTTTCATATTGTTCAAAATGAGACTTATCTTCTAAAGATTTATGTTTCCCTAAAGAGTCGAAAGTGCAAGGAATAGTCTAATCCTTTTTGTAACCTTTGTCTTAAATCATTGTGGAGATTTTATCTACATAATTTTTTGTGGAAAATTTGGCTGGAAAGAAATCAAAGAGTGTTTTCTAGCACTATGCAAAGCCCATATTTTTTCCTGAATAAAATTATTTCTTTTGCCACTAAAAATGCTTCCTTTTGTCCTGTCTTCCCATCCTACTGCCCATTTTGAAGTATCCCCGAGACTATCTCTTAATTTTCCTATCATAAATAATGCTCGGATTCAATATTCCACTAATAGATATCATTCTACTTGGACTCCTCCTCCCTCAGGTTGGCTTAAATTGAATGTTAATGGTGCTGCTAAGGGTAATCCAGGGTGGGCTGGAGCTAGTGGTATCCTTAGAGACAACAGAGGTAGGGTTATCCTTGCTTTTGCTGAATTTTTAGGAACCTAATCAAATCAAGTTGCTGAAGCTCGTGCTATATGGCATTGTCTGGTTTTGGCTAAAGACTATTCTGGAAAACTTTTGGTAGAGGATGATTCCCTCACTACCATCAATTATCTAAAAAATTCTAAAGTTCCTTCTTGGAGGATAAGGAATTACATCGACGAAGCCAAAACTCTTAGTCAAACTTTCCAGGATATAATTTTTTAGCACACTTTCAGGGAAAGTAATAAAGTTGATATTTTGGCAAATATTGGAGCCTGATCTATAAAATTGATGACATGGACCATTGGATTTCCTCAAAATTTGGTACATGTCATTGATCAAGAAATATTGTCATCAAGTATTATTGACGCTGACGTGGAGTAAGTCAACCCATTTCTAAATAGATCTAATGATCATGCTTCCTAATTGCTTCATTGATAGTTCTCATGCTACCTTGGTACATGGTTTTCTCGTGTTTATTAATTTTTTCAACCTTGGTTGTTGGACGTCCATCTTTCTAGGTAGATTTTTTGGTGATTTTTCTTGTCTTGATAGTCTCCATATTTTCATCTTCTGATCCATGGTCATCACTCCTTACCATTTTTGTGTTGCCATGTTCCCCTCTCATTTCATCATCCCTTCCCAACTCTTTCTTTCCTCCATCCACGTTGATCCTTTCCCTTGTGTCTCTTCTTGTGATTTTATTTTCCACTTTGCTCTTTCCTTCATGTGGGTTATTGGTGCATATTTTCACATGATCCTTTCAAACTTTTGGAATTGCCTTTTATGTCATGAACACCTCAGTTTGTGCAGTTTTACTCATACCCATTCCATTTGACATGCTTGGCGAGAATGTCATTGGGATATTTCTATTCTTAGATTTTTAGCTATTTATTTTTATACTGGTCAAGTTCAGGCTCTTTTCCATTGTTGCCTTCCTCAATTGCTTATCCAAATGTGTCCCTGTCCCTGTGTTGTCATCATGAATATTGTTGAGCCTTCCAAGGTTTGTATGGATTCCATTGCTGAAGGGATACTCTCGGGTAGGGGTTTCCTTCTATTTTTTCATAAATTTGAAGGGGAGGACCCAAAAATTACCTTGGAATTCATGGAGATGTGGGATAATGATTGGGTCATTATCCGTAACAAGACTTACGATGTTGACATCAAATTTCTAGCTGAGTTAAATATCCAGCTTGCTAAGGAATGATCCATAAGAAGATAAAAGCATAATTGGGATGCTAAGTTGAAGGATGTCAAAGATAAAGAGATTTGCAGGAAAGCTCATGTTGGGATTCGATGTGATGAGCTTCCTTTTCCTTGGGGCAATTTTTTAAAACCTATAATGTAGTTTGTAATGGTTGACGACCCAGATAAGGCTTTTTGTAGTTTCCATTTTATTTTGTTCAATCATTTTTGAGATGTGAGTGCGGTTAATATTCCTCAATTTTTATTTAAATCTATTAGCTACACCATAGAGCATTGTAGAATTAAGAATGGGTCTAAATTTTCCACTCATCGTGGATTGTTCAATGTCTTGTATAAGCATTGGTTAATTCATTATCCTTAGGGTATTATTGTGACTCCCCCTCCTAAATCCAAGCTGAGCCCCATAAAACCTATCTCTTCTCAAAATACACTGCAATCCTATGGCATCCCTAGGATCTCTACCAAGAAGCAAAATATTATTGATACTATACGTCAATTAAGAAAAAGATCCAATAGTGAATCCCTTGAACCTAAACTTGAGCTTGAGCAGAAACCCTTACGCTCCTCTATTCGTCTGAATAATAAGGCCTTTTAGAAATAATCCCTAATTATTGAGTCAAAGGATGAGGAAAAGGATAACCCTAACCACTGCATGCAAATGTTCATCATCAATTCTATCACAAACTGCATCTCTTAACTTATTTATTTATGTAATACACTCAACCTGTACTTCTTCAAGAAATCCTTTGCTGACGGTGTGACCAGTGTTCCTACTAAAGATATTAAGGTGGCTACTATTCCTGGGGACATCTCTGCTAAGGGCAAAGATGTTGAAATAAATACTTCTAATGATGAAATCCAAGAGGTTTCTATTGAACCTGATGAGGAAGCTTAAGTGTTTATTTCCTTTATCGGGGGGTTGTTGACTGTATTTTTGCTACCTACTTCATATGTTTTATGTTGTTTTCTAGGTCTATTTAAGGGTTTCCTTTTTCTTGTCCTGTTATAGTGGTTGCATCCTAAGGACAACCTCGATGGTTTGGTTTTTTTATGGATTGCATCCTGTTCTAATTTCTTCTGGACTCTTGGATTCTTTAGCCATTTTCTAGTTAGGTTTTGGGGCCCTGCTAAAATGCATTCGTAATCTAAATTTTTAACCTATCAAAAAAACATTACAAGGAATAGCCTCATTAGCATTTTTTTTTTTATGTTTCCCTGAAAACTCTATACTGCATAGATGATCCTCCATAGTCATCACTTTATTATGTTGGCCTGAAAACCCTATATTTCCTTGGATATCCTCCATAATATTTTCTATACTATACTGCTCTTGAAAAACTAAAGTGCAAGGGATACACTCTGAACTACTTTCATTTTTTTGTAAGGAGAATATTTTAAGCTCCTTCAGAGTGTATCCTTACAATGTTGGCCTGAAAACCCTATATTTCCTTTGTATTAAAATTTACCTCCCTCTCTTAATTTGCACCTTTATCTCCTTCTATATTTGAAATTGTGCATTGTACTTCCTCATCCCCCATATCATTTTTTCTTTTAATGGTTGATTCGAGTGAACTGTAATGGCCTTTACCATGTGATGGTATAGAGGTATTTTTCTAACCACTTTCTTAGGAGTGGAAAATCCTTGATTTGACCTAGCTTCTCCTGTGATAGATCTCCTTGTTTCAAATTAAAGCTATCCCCATACCCAAAAAAATTCCATCTCTTCCTCCATTTTTACTTTATAGTATCTTGCCATGTGCCCAGTTTCATGATAGTTACGATATCGGATTGTAATGTTTTCATAATCCACTTTTTGATCCCATTATCTTGATCCAGATTTAATCCTAATAAAAATATCCATGTGCATGCCTTATCTCCTTAGTATTTGATCCTTCCTATATGAATTCACCTAGATTATTACCAATATTCTTCAAAACCTCCTTATTGATGATAAGGAAGTCCAAAAATCCTAATCCATACCGAAATCCTTTTAATAGTTTTTGTGTCCACAAAAAAATTCTCACTCTAAGGTCTTAAATATAATGCATCTTTCCCCCTAAACCACGGGCCTCCATCCATTATTTTATCCCTTATTTCTAAACTAGAGAAAATAATGAGGAAAAATCCTTTTGGAAGGAAAGTCATCGAATAATTTGAATTCAATCCCCACTTCCACTTAATCCAATTTTGAATCTCAAAAAAACCTGGCCATTATCCATGAAACTTATAAATTAACCCTCTAGTTTTAAGAATCATTATATCATGCTCAATCATCTCATCCTTGATAGTCACATTTGGTGTAGAATCTGTTATCTAGATTGGGTTTACCACAGATTCCCTCTTCCTCTTATTGCTATATAGGGTATCCAAACTTCCAAATTGGCCATCCATGCTTTCAATAAGGACTTTTACAAATGAATTTCTTTCCATGTTGCCTAGATTATTTTCATATGAATCCTTTAAATTCCCCTAAAATTTGAAACAATAAGTGGCACTTGTTACTTGATCACACTTTGCTTTTTACTTTTTACTTTCTTGCTCACACTTCCTTCTCACTCCCAGCTTGTGCTCGAACTTGCTTTTGGTTGCACTCCCTCATGGATCGTTCTCTCACTCTTTGGTAATTGTACTTATTTTTTGTTGCACTTGCTCTTAGTTTATGCTTACATTCACTATCAACTACACTCACTCTCGGATTGCACTTGCACTCTTATTTCTAGTTGCACTCCCTCCCGACTCATGCTTGCACTCACTTTTGGCTACACTCACTCTCAGCTTATGCTCACACTCTCTTCCAGCTACGTTCACTCCCAACTATTCTTGCACTCATTTATTTGGAATAGACAACTAGCTTATGATAGACTATTTTCGTAGATATTTCTTAACATTTTAATTTATTATATATTTAATATATTTAAGACCTACATTATTTATCTAGTCAATTTAAGACATATATAAATAACCATTAGGGATTTATGTGAATTCATTGTTAATAGTATTTACCATTGGTTCATTCTCTTTAGAGGTTGCCCTTCCCTTTTAAGCAATAATAGAGGTCATCCCTTATTTAAGTGGTAATAGGGATCATATATGATATGATTTTTTTGTTTTTATTTCATCCAAGGGAGATCCCATAGGGTCTATAGAACCATAATGGAAAATAGTTTAAAATTTAACAATTTTATTATAAACCCATGAAAAATTGAAACTATCATCCAATTTCATTGAAAAAAAATGAACATGGTGATAGAAAAAAAAAGAACATAAATATGAAATGTGTTAGGAAATACCAATAATTTGGTAAATATTGAAAAATGAGAATATGTAATGATCAAATTATTTATAATAGGAGGTATATATGCCCTACTTAGTATACTTTTATGAATCCCAATAATGTCACACTTTGACATGTTATTTGTCCATTAATTAATACATTCAATGATATACAAAGTGGAAAATAAATAAATTATTATAAATATAAACCATAGAAAAGTTTAAGATCACACACATTTCAACACCCTCTTTACACAAGGGTCAGAGGGAGGCTATTGAAGATCGATTTTTAACATAAATTCTAGCAAGCACAGACGATCACTAAAGTTGAGAAAGTGGAATCTAGAATAGTCATGTTGAACATATCTACAAGTTGATTAATTCTTAAAGGTATATATGCTCATGATTTTTAACCCAAGTTCAATGTATATAAATATGAAAGTGCTTGGTCTATTGATGTTCTATTGATTTACAAACCAATTGAATAACACTTTGTTTATCATAATAAAATACGTTTAATATTTCTTGTATATACCTAACAATCAAAGAACCATTTGCATCCACTCAATATGTTTCCATATAGGCATCATACAATAATATTTTAATTTCATAGAAGATAAGATATCTATAGAGTGTTGCTTCTTAGAACACTAATAAATAGGATGAGATTATAGAGAGGTCAAATTTCAAAGGACTTTTTTTTATCATCACTATCATCTTGCCAATCCACATCTAAATGTCAATTAAAGAATACCTTTGATATTTTATAGAATCTAGTTGGCAAACATTCACTAACTATTGTACGGATCTTATATGTAAATCGATACAAAAGAATACAAAGGTGACATGGAGTTTGGCATGAGTCAAATTAAGAATACTACCAATAAAAATCCTATAAGTAATATCATTATCAACGGGGAGGAACAATTATACTCAAATTTCACTCCGTATGTAATAGTAGTGAATGTTAACAATATTATTTTCTATCCAAAATATTTGTAGAATATTTTAAAGCATATTGAAATTAAAAGAGTGGGATCCTCGTGGAAATATGTGTAATTCATATGCAAATAAATAGTGAAGTAGATCCAAATATCATGTCAAGTATTCCTAAAGCCATAGCTTTATGTTTGAGTCAAGGAAGTAGAATTCCAAAGTAATAATCAAATCATCAACATAAATAAAACATGATGAAAATTTAATTGGCATTAGGTTTAATGTAAATGTTATGCTTAGAATTACATTGCAGGAAGACACAAATTAGAAATAACAGATTGATTTATTGCATACTATGCTTGTTCTTGCTTAGTTCAATACAAGTAACTTCTTTAGTTTGCAAACAAATAGTTTGGACCCATCATAAAAAACCTTGATAGTAACTATATATAAGTCTTATCCCATAGATCCCCATTAATAAATAGCCTTTTACATCTATCTTATGGACCTCCTATTTAAATTATGTAAAGAGTGATAATTACACAAATGGAGTGCATGTAGGAAACAACAACAAAGTTCTCATTATGACAAATGCTTATATTTTGATGGAAACCCTTATCAAGGAGGTAGGCATTGTAAATTTTTACCCTTTTTAAATCCATACTTGATCTTATAAAGTTATTCAAATCTAATAATATTCTTATCTTTGGGTTTTTGCATAAGATACCAATTTTTATTCTTGATAACTAAAGTAAAATAAATATACTATATTCCTCCCATTTTAGATGCCCTTTGGCTTGATTATAGGCAATAAGATCACCCACTGCATCTACCTTAGTGACAAGTGAGTGAGAAAGACACAAGATATTGGATATTTTTATAGTCATTATTTAGGATTGATTGTTGTTAGTTTTGGCCCATTTTATTTTTGGATTTATTTGTATAGGAAGACGACTTTCTATATGAGAAAACTCATTATCAAAAGAAAACTAGCTATAGTTGTTTTCTCAATAGGTATGTTATAAGAGGAGAGAATGTATTCTCCAAATGAAGTATTTGAAGAATAAAGAGCACATGAGTATCATTTGGTAGGTATCTAGCATTAATGTAGACATAATGAGATGGATCCTTTCCATAAATAATATTAGTAAGATATTCCAATGTCCCATGAAATGGGGTCACTAAAAATATCATTTTGAGTGATAATTATATGATTTACTAGATCCTGTAATCTATATGTTTGTGACTTTCTACTTCTTGGAATTCACATTAGTTTTAAAAAATATTCCAAAATATACGTTCACCACAATCATATGCAAAAAAAGAAAGAAGAGTGAGATAGAAGAGCATATAGAAAAAATAGATAAAGATATAAATGATATGAATAAATTGAAGTAATAAGGGATGGATGCCTATAGGAACCTCCACAATATCACATGTCATAAACTAATACAATGGATCAGTCATTGGGAAGCATTTATAGTAATACCAAATCCCTAATTAAATGCTAACCTCAAATTAACATAACGTAAGTTGAAGGTTAAATTATAATATAATAAATGTATTAAAAATTTTAATCAAGGTTAGCCATAGAGGTGGTGTTGCTATTCTTGCCACATTTGCAAAACTTTAAGTTGTATGCAGTTTTTGGAAATTAATCATTGTAAAAATTCTCTTGTTCCATGAAAAATGGTTAAGATGTTGTTATATTGTTGTGTTTTTTCCAGCTTTCCCTTTTTTTACTCAAAACTATCTTCTTTCATTATTTGTGGTTTCTTTAATTTTTCTGCACTTTTCTTATTGTTGCATGTAAAATTGTAAACGTTTTAGCATGGGCGATATTGTGGACAAGTTTTTTGCTTAAAATATGGTTTCTGTAGGTTCGTTTCATTCTCTACGCACCTGATAATGGTTTCCAAAATTTAGGCAATTTTTAGAGCATGTTTCCTTGAAGTACAGTGTAGGGACACTTTTGCTCCAGTGGTGGAGCAAAAGTGCTTTTGCTCCCAGTTGTGGAGTGAAATTTCTTGGAGGAATGAAAGGCGGATGAAAAATGGTTAAGTCCTAACTTAAAGCATGAAAGAATTTTGCTCCATGTGGAGTGAAAGTCCCCCCAAAAGGAATTAAGTGCATGTTGCCAGACTTTTGTTCCACTAGTGGAGCGAAAGAACTGTCACTCCACTCAGGGAGTGAAAGCTCATTCTTAGAAGTCAAGGAAGTCAAACTGGCAATCAAAGTTCCTATTGCTCCACCAGTGGAGCAAAACTCCTAGTTGCTCCACCAGTGGAGCGAAAATCTAGCAAGGTGCAATGAAAGCAAGTTTGAGGCTAAGGAAAGAAAATTCAAGGCTTGGTCAAAGGTGCTTTCGCTCCACCACTGGAGCAAAAGTCCTAGGTGCTCCACTTGTGGAGCGAAAGCCTCTATCGCTCCACCCAGGAGCGATAAGCTCAAAAGAAAGTTAGTGCAGTCAAACTTGATGTTGCTCCACTTGTGGAGTGAAAGTCTCCATCGCTCCACCCAGGGAGTGACATCCAAAATGAAAGCCCAAATCACTAAAGTGTAAGGCCAAGGGTGCTTTCACTCCACTTATGGACGAAATCTGGACAAAAAGTAAGTTGAAAAGTTTCTAAGGCAAATACAAGGTAGGAGGACACTTTTGCTACACTTCTAGAGTGAAAGTGTTGTCACTCTATTTGTGGAGCAAAACTCCATGCGGGCCCCAAACATAGAAAAATCTACCCAAAACTGTCAGGGAATACCCATAACCACCATTGAATAATCAAACTGACCCCAAAGATGCGCTCTAAGTCATCTGATCATTGTGGATCACTAGAACCTTCTACCTTCAATGTCGAGTTATCTGCACAGTTGAATTGAATGTTGTTAAGTCGATTTTGAATCAGATCTTCCTGTCACCATTGGGGAGGTGGTTGAACATTAATGTTTTAGGAGGCAAAATCCCCTATAAAATCTAGTATTTTCTCTATAACCAAGGATGGACAATCTCTACTAGAAAAGTAGTTGTATACTTTGAAATTGGCTTCCAAAATATAGACTTCTGGCTTTGGTCTTGAATATTATATCTCTGTGTATGACTTATGTCATGTTATTTCTATTAAGTTAGTCTCTTTATCATACAACTTGAACTCTGTTTCCTAAATTTAGCTATCAGTAGAGGATTAATTCTGGAGTACCCCTAGATTTTATGCAGTTCAAAAGATTTAATATTGGTTTTTGTTAAAGGTCTATTGTTTTGATTGTTTTTGGTTCAAGTGTTAAGTTGTGTATCGTGCTTCCTATCCATCACCTCGTATTTTAGGCTTTTAGCCTCTTTTCCATTCCTTTTAGTTATTTTATTTCTTTCAACATCTTCCTAACCCTTATCTCAAAAACCAATTTTATTTTTGAAACCAGCCCTACTGGATATTTTCACGGAGGACATTCCTTTCCTTCGAATATTCAATGCTTGGCAATGGGTCTAGGGCACTATAGACTTAGAAAATATATATCTAGGTCGATTTGATTACCAATAGTTTTTGGCACACCCGATAGGATGCAAATGTTCCACTACAAAAGCAATATTAAGAAGTTGATGTTCATATTATTTCTATCAAATTCGAACATCTGGTGACTTTGTTGAAGACCAATTTAAAATCTTATGCCTTCATGCACACAATATGGAGAGATAAGAATACAAAATAAGAAATCAAGTTCTTCAAGGTTGACATCGATGCTCTAGGAGAACATCCCAGAGTGGTTCAATCGAATATCTTGTTAGATAGGACATATTCATAAGTAGTTTTTGTTGCTTCATGGACTCTAACTCCTGATAGCACACAACTAGCTTGCCCCCTAATCTACCAAATTATTTGGATCATCAAAATACTTCGGCTCAACTAAACGTTCAATAAAGTGTTCTGAGTGTTCTAACTATTCTGGTTTAGCAAGTTCTACCAACTCCTATGGCTCAAATAAATCTACCAACCCAGATGGTCCAAAAAGCTTCCCCCAAGTAGTTGCTCGTATGGAATCATTCAGGGCCTCTATATTTGATGGCTTAGAACCAAGTGTTGCATTCAGTGTTGAAGGTTATACCTACATTCGATGGTACATGAAAGACCACCTACAAGCACATCCAAGACATCGTTGCACTGGCAACCATTCATCAAATCATAGTGGAAGAGGTCATGGTGAAGTTTCTAGTTCTATCACTCAAAAGTAAGAGCCTCGACTGGTACCCGTCGCTCCCATCTGGTAATATCACTTCATAGGACCTGTTATCAGAGCAAATAATTAAGGGGTTCAATGAGGTAGCAGATCCATTTAATTTTTGTATCATTTCACTACTATCCAGAGACATCCTCAAGAGGATATAGCTGATTTTAATGTTACATTCGCTCAAACCTGGAAAAGGGTCACTCCCAGGATTTGACCCATCTCAAAGCAGGTAATGTTCTACTACTTGAGAGATTTTCATTTGTACATTGGCATGAACATATGCCATTATAATATCAACATGTTCCCTAGCTTGTATGAGTAGGCTTATAAGGCCGAGGTTGACTTTATAGCCATCGAAAAGTTACCTCCCAAGGTGACTATGTTGATCTACCCAAATTTCCCTTAGAACATGTATCCTAGTGCATCTTTTCAGTCAATTCCTACAGCCTCAATGTATCCTAGTCAACCTTGGAATCCAAACCTCTAGAATTAAAAGGTACTCACTTTGTAGTATCATCACCTACCATTACTCAGCTTCTAGCTCCTATCTAATATCTGACATTGCCTTCACTGTTGGCACCATTGCCATTACCCATGCCTATGCCTTAGGCATTCTTAAATGCAGATCAGGTCAAAGAATTGCATGATTTGCATGCATACATGAAAACAATTGCAAATGAGATGACTATTATGAAGAGGAGGAAGAATGATCAAAGCTTCCAATCAAGAAGATTTCCTCCTTTGATCACTAAGGAGCAAGCCACTTCTACTAGTAGGGATCCTCAGAGGAACACGACAATGCTAGAAGGTGAAGAATCTAGTTCCTCTAATAGAACTTATTGGTGTACCACATGTAATGACCTGCACAGTGAATAAACCTACATGGTGCACCTCAACTATATCCAAACGTTGGTCGATGGCACCTACAATGGATAAATCAATATGATCAGGGAAGTTGGTCATAATTTCATGATGTCTTCCATCAAACAAGTTTTAGTCCCCACCAAGTCTAGGAAGAAGCCTATCAAGGTAGATCCATCTTAGATGGATCCGCTAAAGGTGCCTACTGCACCCAGACTATAGAGCAAAAAGGCCTAGCCATTGACGAAAGCTCCCAATACGTCGGTGACCCCCAAGCAGTCCCACTTACTAAATGACTTCCTACCATTGCAAGCTAAAGAAAGGGGTTTCCAACCCAAAGCTTAGACTTAGCAACCGCAAGCTGAGATGTGAGACCAAGCTAGGGAGAAAATCCAATACCCCTCATTGACCAAGCTTTAGAGTGTGGATTCCACACAATAGTATCGAAACACATATGAATCTGCAAAAGGAGTGGGGGAATCTAGAACTTCAACATATAACATAGTTTAAGAGATGAAAAAGACACCCACAAAGGTAAGCCTTTATGATACCCTCCAACTTCTTGGGCAATTTGACCTTTTGCAGGCCAACACAAACGGTGTTTGCTCACCATTGATGACTTCGGCCATAGCTAAGAATAGGCCCCCGCCATTCTAATTTCCCTTCATATGGAAGGATGGATTGTGCACCATTTCATGATCGACTTTGGTGCTGCAACAACCATCATGCCCAAAGCAGTATGCGACATCATGGGCATGGAGTATACCCAAAGTAGCCCTGGCATGCTACAACTAGATGAGAGTCCTGTAAATATGGTGGAAGTGATCAAAAATATTTTGATCCAACTCCACAAAATACTATAGGTCACAATCATTCAAAATATCGTGGTAGTAGACCTTGAGCTATACTTTGGTATGTGCCTCTTAATAGAATTTATATCCAAGTTGGGAGGCTATCTATCCCTTGACTACTCACACTTGGAAATCCTATTCAAGGGGAACTAATTTAAACTCTTCAACAAGAATTCTACCAGTTTTCATATTGAGAAACTTGAAGACGAGGAGAAGGGCTTAATTTTTGTCAACCTGATGATAGAAGAAATACAAGAAGTGGACCTGATGGAAGAATATCTTGGTGAGCTCCAAGTTGAAGATGAGTTTTCCATGATCGATTTTAATGCTGTCATCGAGATGGATTTAGGGTGATACTTATTCACTAAGCCTGAAAAGTCTAAAATGAAAGCACATGAAGAAAAGGCCCTGATATTCGATTAGTTATGTAAACTATTCTTTGACGGTGCATGATGCAAGAACGGTGCAGGAGTCGACATTTCTCTTATCTCTCCATAAGGTGAACATAAGACTTATTCATATAGACTCACATGGAGTTGTATGAATAATGTAGTAGAGTATAAGGCTTTGTACCTCAAACTTAAGAAAGCCAAGAAACTTGGCATCAAGCAGTTGTAGATATTTAGGGATTCCAAATTAATCTGCAACCAAGTTACCAACAAATGCATCTCCAAGCAACACTATTTAAAAGCATACCACAACAAGGTGTGGGATTTGCTTGAATCCTTCACCACACTAAGCATCAAGTAAATTTTGCAAGAGTGAAACAAGCTTGTGGACATCTTAGCCTCCATCGATTCCTGGTTCTCACTGGTAGATAATATGATACATAAGCTAAAAACTATGAGGCTGATTTATAGGTCTTCTATGCCTAATAAGAAACTCTATTGTTAGGTGTTTTATAATGATTAGCATCTTGTCAATTTCTTGGTTAATGAAGCATCCTCGATTGAGGATCGAAGTTTGAACGAAGAAGACCGTGAGGGGCTAATTCAATTTAAAAATAATCATATCCTCAAGGATATGATCACCTTAGAGAATATGTTTGATCAAAATGATAGGTTCTTCGAACACAAGATCAAAGTGGACCGAAAAGAGTTCATGGACCTAGAGTTAGATCTAGGGAAATTTATCAAAGTAGGGATTGATTGAACCGCCAAGGAGCTCCACCAGATTTGCACCCTATGCAAATATTATCTTGATATCATCACTTGGTGCTACTAATATCTAAGGGGGTATGATAAGAACATCATCCAGCACACCATTGAGCTGGAATAAGGGATCAAAATCTTCAAGAAAAAATAGAGGCCTATCAAAATGAAAATCAAGATATTGATGAGAGCTAAGTTTTTGAAGATGCTTGAAGCAAATATCATCTACTCGATTACGCACTCCTCCTAGGTGGCCACCTTATCTCGATGCAAAAAAAGAATGGGGACATTCACTTTTGTATCGATTTCTAAAACCTCAACCAAGCATCGCTCAAGAACCACTACCCGCTACCTCAGATTGACCAGATTCTTCATGTAGTTGCAGGAGTGTAAATTTCTCCTTTTTGGATGGCTTCTCTAGCTACAACCAGATATGGATCAAGGATGAAGACCAGCATAAGACTGCGTTCACCACCAAGTGGGGAACCTTCGCCTATCAACATATGCCCTTCAGCCTCTTAATTATTGGAGAGACTTTCAAAATGGCAATGGACCTCACTTTTGGTGCACTTTTAAATCATGTAATCATGATTTAATTGGATGATATGACAGTATTATCCCATAATAGGAAGGAACATGATCTAAATTTATGAAAAGTCTTTGAGAAATACTGGGAGTTCGAGGTCTCCATCAACCCCAAAAAATCTATCTTTGCAATGAAGGAGGGCAAACTTCTTGGTCACATGATATCTAAAAAGGGATTAATCATTGATCCCACCTGAGCTGAAGCACTCCTTTGACTTCCACTACCATCAAATAAGAAAGCCTTGCAGTCCTTTTTTGGATAAATCAAATTCGTTAGGAAGTTCATAGTTGACTTCACCCAGGTGATGAAGCCGATGATCGAGATTCTAAAGAAGGATGTTGAATTCAAGTGGACTAATAAAAGGAAGTAGGTATTCTAAGAGATCAAAGAGTGTATCACTCAAGCTCCAATCCTCATCAATTCTAACTACTCAAAGGATTTTATCTTGTACACTATCAGGGAACTAGAAAGCTATGTAGCTATTCTGACCTAGAAGGGGGAATATGGAGATGAGCTCCTGATAGCGTTCCTCAGCCAGATCATCCAACTATACAAAGAAAGGTATAACTTTATTGAAAGACAAGTGCACGCGGTGATGAAGTCACTCCAAAAATTTTGGCATTTCATCTCCTAAATTAACATGATAGTGTGTGTAGTATACCTCGATGTCAGGAATTTCATCATTCAAGGGGATCTTGGCAATAGGAGGGTTTTATGGGTCACTAAGATCCAGGAATTTGACATTGAAGTGTGCTCTATCAAGTTTGTTTGAGGTAGAGAGCTCTATCAAGAATTGGCCAAAAGTGATGCAGTTGAAGTAGCAATTCTTGATTCAAACCACCCTACACCTGAAAGAAACCTTGCTAATATGTTGTTTGATAGTCCCTATTGGAAATATGACCTTGTCAAGTACTTTTACATAGGCATATTTCCTTCTTGCTTCAATGCTTTGCAAAGAAGGATATTTCACTTGCAGGCTGGCCGGTATGTCCCGACACCCAACAGACTATTTTATCATAACATCAACGAAGTCCTATTGAGGTGTATCAAAGAGTCAGAGAAGTCAAAAATCCTTGATAAGTTTCACTCTAGGATTTTGGGAGGTCATTTCATGGGTAGGCCAATGGATTTGAAGATCATCAAGGTGGGTTACTACTGGACCACCCTTTTCACTGACGCTTTCAAGATTAGTTAGTGCTGCGACAGTTGCCAGCGCCACTCAGGTAGAACCTAGAATGCTTTACTTCCTCTTCACCCCATTCAATAAGAAGCTCCATTACAATAGTGAGGCTTGGATTTCATTGGGATCATCAATCCTAACTCCTCTGTCAACCACAAATATATTTTTACCACCATAGGATATTTCACTTGATGGTCGAAAGTAGTGCTGACCAAACAGGCCAACCAAAATGTGGTTATCTCCTTTATTCAAAGGTTGATCACTCACTTTGGCATACCTGAAGCAATCATATCTGATAATGGCACTCCTTTCATTGGTATGAGGATCTGCAAGTTCATAATCATGTACAAAATTTACTTGAAGACCTCGTCTAACTATTACCTGTAGGGCAATGGATTGGCAGAGTCTACGAATAAGATTTCGCTATGAATTCTAAAAAGGTCCCTAGAGGAGAATAAGTGAAGCTGGCATCTATTCTTAGACCATTCAATTTGGGTTGATTGTATTTCCATCAAGCACTCGATTAAAGCATCACCCTATTCGTTGGTTTAAAGGAAAGAGGTAGTCTTACCCATGAACATAGAGCTACCTGCAATGCAGTTGCTCAAGTGGATCGATAGTGGATAAGGCAAAATTCACCAAATGGATGCAAGATTAGCCCAGTTACTGCAGTTGGAGGAATACAGGGATAAATATTACGAATCTTTCACAAAGCATGTTGAATCCACTAAGGGTTGGTTCAGTAGAAATACTTATGACCGAGCCTTCAGTGTCGGGGACTTGGTCTTAAAATGGAATGAAAACAAGTCTAAGTTAGGGAACCACGAGAAATTCAATACCTTCTGGGAGGGCCCATTTAAAATATTCGGTATCAATCAGATCAACTCCTTCATTCTGCAGGACATGGAGGGTTTCACTCTCCTACTTTCAATGAACGATTTTTTCTAAAAGCTTATCACCAGTCGAGTTTCAAGAAAAATTAGTAATTTCTACGTATTTTTTTATGTATATATGTATAGTTTGCCTTCGATCTAGTTTTGGAGTGAAGTTAAAAAAAAAAAAGGGTATAAAAAAAATGGGAAAGGGCTCTCTTTCGTTCCACTTGTGGAGCGAATGTTCCCCTGCCCCATTTCAAAAAAAAAAAGATAAGTAAAAAAAAAAGGTGAATAAGTGTGCTTTCACTCCACTAGTGGAGCGAAAGTCCCTTTTCCCTGCAATCTTGGAGTGAAAGTCTCTCCTTTCCCTTTTTGTCTTGCTTTTTATTTTTATTTTCCTTTAATTTCATCCAACTAGAAAGTGCCAAGTGTCATGGAAAGGATAAATATGAAAGTGTTTTCTAACCCTAGTGTAGCATTATAAAGTGGGGCCATTCGACGTCTCTATCCAATCAGCGTTTTCACTCCATAACACCTGAAATGCATGCCCTGTGGTAGATCCAATTAAACACTCCTCTTAAGGACCATGCGCCCCAAGGAGGATTTTCTTGTTCGATGCCATTATTCATCATTTCTGAGGGTGAACTACCAGCATGAGGGAAAATCATAAGCACACAATTGCAACCACAATTTTCACCTGCATTAACTCATGGTGCTGGCATTTAAGGTGGTAGATTTGAAAGGAGTGCTATAAGGTGGAGAGTTACCAATTTTATTTTATGCCCTCAGTTGCAGTTGTAGTTGTGTTTTCCTATTGCCCTTACACCCTACATTTTTTAGAGTGCTTATCTATGCAATTTTGAATCAGAGCAGTTTGTTAGTAGACATGAGCAAGAAGAGTGGGGAACAAAAGAAAAAATTTCCCAAGGAGAAGATGACACCCATGAAGGAGAGCATCTTGAAGAAGTTGTGAAAGCATGAGAAGAAGCTAGTAAAGTTGGCGATGCCTGAATATAATATCTTTAGGCTTTGGGATTGCATGATGACATATAAATACCTAGAGCAGCTCCACCAATATGTAGAAGAGGTGCATAAATAAAACCCAATTGGAAACCCACAAATTGTATTTTATCATTCCCACTTGTTCTTTTACATATGTACACCTATACATCATTACCCCAAATTTATGCAGCCAGTGTCATAGTTTTATGATGCCCAGACGATAACAGTGTGGGTTGCCAAGGGAAAAATAATATTTGCCATAACAACGAATACTATCTAAAAGGTCTTTGCCTATGATAAGAAGCCTTCGAATGATTTCAACCCCAAAAGGATCAACAGTTCCAAGAAGGGTGCTAGGTATCAAACCATGCCTGATATGCACGAGTTTATGAGAGAGTAATTGGGAGGAGTGACATAATCTGAGGAATTTCCCTAGTTACCCATGCGCTTTACAAAATTCATGCATCATGACATCTATTCCATTCTGGTGTGGATGATGGGGCTCTCTACAGATGTCGTAGTCTACGACTGGTAGGTGTCTATGGTGGAGTCCATTTTTGAAAATGAAATTTATTTCCCATCCAAGATGAAGTCGGGTGCCATACCAGTTTTCTCCTACTGGGAAGAATTGATGGCACAATAGTTGCACCTATCGTTATCCTACTTGCAAAGTTACAAGGATGATAACTTTAGACTTTGCTCCTCCCTAGCATGGTATTTCTTTTACCACTTGCATGATAAGTTCCCCTACATTCCAAAGAGCCAAGTGGACGAATAAGGTAAGGCATTGTCGATTTATCTTTGGATGCAGAGCTTGTCCAGAGATGAATCGTACTACATTATTTACCAAGTTTTTTTAGGGCCAGTGTTGGAGCTAATCTACAATTGCTATGAGTGAGTTCCCGTGGAAATGAGAGATAAAATAGTGGATGGTGAGATGGGGGATGTTTTTTTCTCACCCAAGGTTTGGTTATTAGGATTTTTGGATTCACAGAGAAGCTCTTTCTGTTGCCCTTTTATATGACATCCTATCTATTTTCCCTAGAGGTCGCTTGGTAGAGTGACTATGTCAACGAATTGTACGATAAAGGCAGGGGAAGAAGATCACGTCTCCTATACCCTTCGAATTTGGGGATATCAAGGTAATGTAGTGTGGTTAGAATGTTGTACTTATAGTAATTTTGTACGACTATATATTGATTGAGATCCCCCAATGCTAGAAATACAATCCTCATGACATATTTTGGGACCACGCTGAAGCGAAGACTTTTCACTACTGCCCTCGCTCGAACATGGTTGCTCAATGGAATAACCCTAGGGGATGCGATTTGGAGTAGCACATCGATGATATGGTGCTCTTGCCCCCTGAATGACTTTTACACCATGGAGAGTGAGTACGACCCAACTATCAACCCGGATCAGAAGCTACCCAAGAGTGTCTTTGTGGTGATGAAAGCAAAGTTGAAGCATTGATCAAACCATAAAATCAAAGAGTGGTGGATCATGAGGGTCCACAATTACAAAAAATCTTTAGACTACCCAATGGCACTGGATGATGGATTCTCCAAGTTCTATGATAATAACATAGACACCTATCGGGCCCTCTCATTTTTTGAGATTGTACCCTAAAGTACGTGAAGCCTCGATGAGATGGATGACCTGGAAGCTAAGAGACACATGGTAGAAGGCAAGGGTAAGGTAGTCTTGAGTGATTCACCATTGGTTGGAGAGAGTGGGCCATTGTCCCATAAGAAGAAGAGCGCTCTCCCAAAAAGAAAAGTTGAGGAGGTACCTCTCTTGTAGCAAGCGGTAAAGAGACCATGCACCATCCCTCAAAGACCCTTCAGGGTGAGCTCTCAATCGATACCTAAAAACCCCCCATCAAGCACTCTCAAAGTTCTTGTGGCAACACAGTCGAAAGAGCAAAAAATTAAAAATATGGAGGTAATGAACATAGACACGATTGATGCCAAGGAGAAAGAAGACCTGCATGCGCAACATTCCACTTCCTTGTCTCCCTTGATCATAGAGCTTGAAGGTATGTGTTCGCTTATTTCTATTTCTTCTTCCCTTTCTGCAATAGTCATTTCCATAGTCACTACCCCTATTTATTTTTCTCCACCCTCACTGTTGTTCCTAGCTTCTCAGTATCCTAGACCCCTTTTTAACCCACAGCCACATTCGTATATTTTACCATATATCCTAAAGATTTCATGATCTTTGCATTTGTTAATCTCTCTTTATCTATTGTGGAAGACCCTATTGCTGATCTTTCCTCCACTATAGAGATAAACCCTTTTTACCTGTCACCACCCTCTACCATCATGAATTTAGTTACCATTGATATTTCAACACATAAACCTACTATCTTCGTAGTCATTGTCCAAACTCAAGCGCCCTTGAGGGTTAGCATAGTTGCTTCCCCTCCTATTTTCCATGTGTTATCTAAACCAGAGCCACAACTTCCCCTCCTTCATTTCACATTGATTCTCAAAGTTGGAGTTCAGGAACCGCTCGAAGTTGAGTTGGAAATGATGCACCAGCTTGTTGCTACAGAGAGCATCTACAAGGCACACCATATCTCATCGCGCTAGTTGAGGTACCACCAGAAGAAGGAGGTGTAGGCTCTAGAATAAACTGAGAAAGTATCCATCATTGATCCAGAGAATATGGAGCTCCACATGGTAGAGAAGATACCAATTTTCCAAAAGCCCTTGGTGGAGATGACCCCGATTGATTATGCTTACCATCATACTATGGAGGACATGATAAAGATGAACATGGCCTAGAAGATGGGTAAAATTCAAGTTGATATGAGTTCCCTTTATGTTCACAGTGAGTACTACAAGGACTACTTCTTCGAAGCATAGGATAAGAATTTCAAGCTTTAGGAGGACTTAGCAAAGGTGAGGAGATAGATTGAGGTGCTGGAGTCTAAAGCCGTGCAACTGAGACAACGCGTGCTTTCACTATAAGCGAAGAATTATGAGAATTCCAATGTGTATGATCAACAAATTAAGGTGCATACCCAAGAAAATCAGTAGGTATAGGCATTGATTGTTTAGGTCCAGTAGTTGGAGGCCGAGTTAGCAAAAAATATGTCATAGCCTATCATGTTCTCTATGAAGCACCTCAAAGAAATGCGCCAATAATTCCTAGTTGATTTCCTAGTGAGAGTTGTGTAGGGAATCACAATATTGACCTTTTTTAGGGAAGTGTAGGAGGTAGTTGCTGTTGGCAAATCAATTTTGGAAGCTTCCCAAGAAAATGTTAATTTTTGGCTAGACTTGGCCATGCAACTCTAAAAATTTGAAGATGTGGATTCCCACCTTACTCCTATGAGCCCTCTGGATCGATCTTGAATAATAGAAAAGCTAACCCTACACTCTTTCTTTGCAAATATCAATTTGGCCAAAAAATCTTGCAATATCTCAAATACCCTCAAGCAGGAGAGAGATATTTTGGTACAGTACTTCAACACCCTCACCCAAATCCTTATCTCCAATTTCATAGAAATTGAAAGAGATATTCCACCACTCAAGGAGTTGAAGACGATATGGGTATCATTTATCAACAACACCTTATACATTGACATTATAAGCATTATTACATGTTGCCAGAATTTTGCTCCACTAGTGGAACGAAATAACTATCACTCCACTCAGGGAGTGAAAGCTCCTTCTTAGGAGTCAAGGAAGTCAAATCGGCGATCAAAGTTCCTGTTGCTCCACCAGTGGAGCTAAAATCCAACAAGGTGTAATGAAATAAATTTTAAGGCTAAGGTGCAAAGAAAATTCAAGGCTTGGTCAAAGGTTCTTTCTTTCCACTACTGGAGCGAAAGTCCTAGGTGCTCCACTTGTGGAGCGAAAGCTTCTGTCACTCCATCCAGGAGCGACGAGCTCAAAAGAAAGTCAACATAGTCAAACTTGATGTCACTTCACTTGTGGAGTGAAAGTCTTTGTCGCTCCACCCAGGGAGCACATCCAAAATAAAAGCCCAAATTGCCTAAGTGTAAGGCCAAGGGTTCTTTCACTCCACTTGTGGAGCGAAGGCACCTTTCAATCCACTTGTGGAGTGAAAGCTGGCTAGAAAGCAGGTTGAAAATTTTCTAAGGTAAAGACAAGGTAGGAGGACACTTTTAATCCACTTTTGGAGTAAAAGTGTTATCACTCTAGTTATGGAGTGAAACTATAGGTGCTCCCCAAACACAGTAAAAGTTTCCTAGAACTATAAAGGACTACCCAAAACCATGATTGGCTGATAAAATTAACCTTGAAGATGCGCTTTAAGTCGTTTGATCATGGTGGATCACTGGAACCTTCTACCTTCAATGTTGAGTTATCTGCAAATTCGAATTGAATGTTGTTAAGTCGGTTCCAAATCAAATCTGCCTATCACCATTGGGGAAGTGGTTGGGCATTAATGTTTTAGGAGGCAGAATCCCTTATAAAAGCTTGTCTTTTCTTTGTAACCAAGGATGGACAATCTCTGCTAGAAAAATAGTTGTATACTTTGAAATATTCTTCTGAAATACAAACTTCTAGCTCTAGTCTTGAATCTTCTATCTCTGTGTATGACTTCTATCATGTTATTTTTTTTAAGTTAGTCTCTTTATCATATATCTTGAATTTTGTTTCCTAGATTTAGCTATCAGTAGAGGATTAATTTTGGAGTACCCCTGGATTTTATGTAGTTCAGAAGATTTAATATTGTTTTCTATTTAAGGTCTATTGTTTTTATTATTGTTGGTTCAAGTGTTAAGTTGTGTATCATGCTTCCTATCCATCACCTCATATTTTAAGCTTTTTGCCTCTTTCCCATTCCTTTTAGTTATTTCCTTTATTTCAGCATCTTCCTAACCCTTATCTCAAAAACCAATTTTATTTTTGGAACCAACCCTATTAGATATTATCACGGAGGACATTCCTTTCCTTCGGACATTCAATGCTTGGTAGCGGGTCTAGGGCGTTGTAGAATTAGAAAATCTATATCTAGGCCAATTTGATTGCCAATAGTTTCTAAGGTGGAGAGTTTCTAGTTTTATTTTATGCCCTCAGTTGCAATTGTAGTTGTGTTTTCCTACTGCCCTTGCACCCTACAGTTTTTAGAGCGCTTATCTATGCAAGTTTGAATCAAAGTATTTTGTCGACAGACATGGGCAAGAAGAGTGGGGAACAAAAGGAAAAATTGCCCAAGGAGAAAGCGATGCCCACGAAGGAGAGCAACTCGAAGAATTCACAAAAGTGTGAGAAGCTGGTAAAGTTTATGACACCCGAAGATAATCTCTTCAGGCTTCGAGATTGCATGATGACATACAAAGGCTTGGAGTAGCTTCGTCAGGACCTAGAAGAGACGCATAGAGAAAACCCAATTGGGAACCCACTAGCTATAGTTTATCATTCCCACTTGTTATTTTACATGTGTACACCTGTACACAATTATCCAAAATTTATGTAGGTAGTGTCACAATTTTATGATGCCTAGACAAGAACAGTGTAGGATGCAAAGGGAAAGATACTATTTTACATAACAACATATATTGTTCAAAAGGTCTTTATCTGTGGGAAGAAGTCTTCGATTGATTTCAACCCTAGAAGTATCAACAATTCCAAGTAGGGTGCCAGGTATCATCCCATGCTTGAGATGTGCCAATTTATGAGATAGCAGTTGGGAGGAGCGACATCATCTAAGGAATATCCCCAGTTACCCATGCACCTAATAGAATTCATACATCATGATATCTATTCCATTTTGGCATGGGTGATGGGGCTCTCTATTGATGCCATAGTCTATGACAGGAAGGTGTCCATGACATAGTCCATTTTTAAAAATCAAATTTATTTCCCATCCAAGATGAATCTGGGTGCCATACCAGTTTTCTTCGACTGGGTAGAATGGATGGCGCGGTAGTTGCACCTATCATTATCCTACATGCAAAGCCGCAAGGATGATCAGTTTAGGCTTTGCTCCTCCCTAGCATGGTATTTATTTTATAACTTGCATGATAAGTTCCCCTACATCCCCAAGAGCTAGGCAGATGAAGAAGGCAAGGTATTGCCTATTTATCTCTAGATTTAGAGCTTGTCTAGATATGAATTGTACTACATTTTTAACCAAGTTTTCTTGGGGCCAAAACTGGAGCTAATCTACGGCTGTTGTGAGCGAGTTCCCATGGAAATTAGAGACAAATTAGTGGATAGTGAGATGGGGGACATTTTTCTTCTCACCCAAGGTTTGGTTATTAGGATTTTTGGGTTCACAAAGAAGCCCTTTATATTGCCCTTTTACACAACGCCTTACCTATTTGCCCTAGAGGTCACCCAATAGTGCAACTACGCCAACAAAGTGTACGAGAAAGGCATGGGGAAGAATATCATGTGTCCTATACAATTCAAATTTAGGGACATCAAGGTGATGTAGTGTGGTCAAAATATTGTACTTATAGTAATATTGTACGACTACAGATTGATTGAGATCCCCAATGTTGGAAATACAATCCTCGGGACATCTTCTAAGACCACATTGGAGTGAAGTATTTTTACTACTACCCTCACCCAAATATGGTTTCTCAGGTGAATAACCCTAGGATATGCAAGTTGGAGTGGAACATCAATGATATGGTGCCCTTGTCCCCCTGACATGACTTTTACACCATGGAGAGTGAGTACAACCCGACTGTCAACCTAGAGCAAAAGTTTCCCATGAGTGTCTTTGTGGCAATGAAAGTAAATTTGAAGCATTGGTCAAACCACAAAATCAAAGAGTGGTGGATTTTAAGGGTCCATAATGACAAGACATCTTCATAATACCTAATGGTGTTGGATGATAGATTCTCCAAGTAGGTAGAAGGTAAGAGTAAGGCAGTCTTGAGTGATTCACCATTGGCTGGAGAGAGTGGGCCATTGTCCCATAAGAATAAGTGTGTTATTATAAAAAGAAAATTTGAGGAGGCACCTCTCTTGCATTAAGCATTAAATATGCCATGCATCATCCCTCAAATACCCTTCAGGGTGAGCTCAAAATTGGCACCTGAAAACCCCCCGTCGAGCACTCCCAAAGTTCCTATGGCAATGCAGTCGAAAGAGCAAAAAATTAAAAATGTGGAGGTAATCGACGTAGACACGATTGATGCAAAGGAGAAAGAAGACCCACATATGCAGCATCCCACTTCCTTAGCTCCCTTGATCATGAATCCCAAAGGTACATGTTCACTCATTCCTATTCCTTCTTCCCTTTCTATAGCAATTATTTCCATAGTCGCTGCCCCTGTTTCTTTTCCTCCACCCCTCACCATTGTTCCTAGCTTCTTGGTCTCCCATATCCTTCTATCACCGACAATTGCATTCACATATTTTACTACAGACCCTAACACTTTTGTGATATTTACATCTATCAATATCCATTTATTTATTGCGAAAGATCCTATTATTGATATTTCCTCCGCTACAAAGATAAACCTTTTTTTCTTGTCACCACACTCTGCCATCATGATTTTAGTTTTTGTTGATATTTCAATGCCTAAACCTACTATCTCTATGGTCATTATCCAAACTCAAGCACCCTTGAGGGTTAGCGCAGTCGCTTCCCCTACTATTTTCCATGTGCTATTTGAACTAGAGCCACAACTTCACCTCCTTTCTTTCACATCGATACTCAGAGTTGGAGTTTAGGAGCCACTCAAATATGATTTGGAAATGATGCACCAGCTTGCTAATGTAGAGAGCATCCACAAGGCACATCATAGCTCATTTTGCTGGTTGATGGACCACCTAAATAATGAGGTGCAAGCTCTAGTGCAAACTGAGAAACCATCCATCATTGATCCAGAGAAGATGGAGCTCCACATGGTTGAGAAGATACCAGTTGTCTAGAAGCCCTTGGTGGAGATGACCTCGATCGATTATGCTTACTGTCATACTATGGAGGACATGATGAAGATGAACACATCCCATAAGATGGGTAATATTCATGTTGATATGGGTTCCCTTTGTGTTCACGATGAGTACTACAAGGATCACTTCTTCGAACCACATGCCAAGATTTTTGAGCTTGAGGAGGACTTGGTGAAGGTGAGGAGATAGATTGAGGTACTGGAGTTCAAATTCGTGCAACTGAGATACGTGTGATTTATCTAGAAGTGAAGAATGATGAGTATTCCAAGGTGTGTGATCAGCAAATTAAGGTGTGTGCCTAAGCAAATTAGTAAGTACATGCACTAACTATTCAATTCCAATAGTTTCAGGTCAAATTAGCATAAAATACATTGTAGCCTATCGCATTCTCTAGGGAGCACCTCAAAGAGATGCGCCAATAGTTCTTGGATATTTCTTGGTGAGAGCTACATGGGGAATCACCATCTTAACCTTTTTTAGGGAAGCGCAGGAGGTAATTGCTACTGGTAACTTATTTTTTGAAGCTACCTAGGTAGATGTTAATTTTTGGATAGATTTGGCCACCCAACTCTAAAAAATTGAAGATGTGGATGCCCACCTTACTCCTATGAACCCTTTGGCTCGATCTTAGGCAACAACAAAGCTAACCCTATGCTCTTTCTTTGTGAAGCTTGAGTTGGCAAAAAAATCTTGCAAGATCTCAGACACCCTCAAGTAGGAGAGAGACGTTTCATTGTAGTACTTCAACGCCCTTGCTCAAATCCGCATCTCGGCTCCACAAATATTGAAGGAGATATTCCACCACTCGAGGAGTTGAAGCCGATATGGGTGGCATTTGTCAGCAGTATCTTAGACATTGACACTTGGGAGGATAAAATCTCAGATGCATAGGTGACTCCTTTCATGGCTAAGTATGACCATATTGAGTCTTGCTTCGAGGAGTTTGACCGGAGGCTAGATCTGGTTGATATTGAGCTCATCAAAACTTTTTTTTACCTAGTCTAGGAGCTCTAGAAGCAGCTAGTATTTTCCCTCAATATATGGATCAATGCTTCCACGATGTACAAGCATGTATTTAAGTGCTCACTGGATAGATTTATCTCCCATCTGCATGAGCTAGATCCCAAGGAAGAGACAAAGGCTGAGCAAGAAAAGGAGGAGGAGACAAAAAGTGAACCTGAGAAAGAAGTGGAAGAGGATCGACTCCAGGAGCTTCCAGGAAGCAACAATGAGCAGGAGCAATCTGAGGATGCTAAGAGCAAGGATGACTATACAACCCAAGGATAGGGCCTGGGATCTTTGCATTGAGGTATGCTCAATACCCCACAAGACGCCAGAGATGTTGCTATTCTTACCACATTTACAAAACTTTAAGTTGTATGCAATTTTGGAGAATTAATCATTATAAAACTTTTCTTGTTCCATGCAAAATGGTTAAGATATTTTTATGTTGCTATTTTTTTGCCAGTTGTCCCTTTTTTAACTCAAAATTATCTTCTTTTAGATTCTATGGTTTCTCTACTTTTCCTACACTTTTCTTATCGTTGCATGTAAAATTGTAAAAATTTTAGCATGGGCAATGTTGTGGACAATTTTTCTACTTAAAATCTGGTTTCTATAGGTTCATTTCATTCTCTGCACACCTGATAATGGTTTTCAATACTTAGGAAATTTTTAGAGCATGTTTCCTTGAAGTACAATGCAAGGACACTTTCGCTCCCAAATGTGGAGCGAAAGTTCCTGGAGAAAGGAAAGGGGGATGAAAAATGGTTAATTCATGACTTAAAGCATGAAAGAATTTCACTTCATGTGGAGCAAAAGTGCCCCCAAAAGGAATTAAGTGCATGTTGCTAGAATTTCGCTCCACTAGTGGAGCAAAAGAATTATCGCTCCACTTAGGGAGAAAAAGCTCCTTCTTAGGAGTCAAGGAAGTCAAACTGGCGGTCAAAGTTCCTATCACTCCACCAATGGAGTGAAACTCCAAGTCAGTCGACCAGTGGAGTGAAAATATAGCAAGGTGCAATGAAAACAATTTTGAGGCTAAGGTGCAAAGAAAATTCAAGGCTTGGTCAAAGGTGCTTTCACTCCACTATTGGAGTGGAAGTCCCAGGCACTCCACTTGTGGAGCGAAAGCCTTTGTCACTCCATCCAAGAGTGACAAGCTCAAAATAAAGTCAACGTAGTCAAACTTGATGTCACTCCACTTGTGGATCAAAAGTCTCCATCGCTCCACCCAGGGAGTGACATCCAAAATGAAAGCCCAAATTGTCTAAGCATAAGGCCAAGGGTTTTTTTGCTCCACTTGTGGAGTGAAGGTGTCTTTCACTCCACATGTGGAACAAAATCTAGCTAGAAAGCAAGTTGAAAATTTTCTAAGGCAACGACAAGGCACGAGGACACTTTCGTTCCACTTTTGGAGCAAAAGTGTTGTCGCTCTAGTTATGAAGTGAAATTCCAAGTGGTCCCCAAACACAGCGAAATCTTATCAAAATCATTAGGGATTGCCCAAAACTGCCATTGGCTAATCAAACTAAACCCAAAGCTGCGCTTTGAGCTGTCTGATCGTGGTGGATCACTAAAACCTTCTACCTTCAATGCTAAGTTATCTACAAATTCAAATTGAATGTTGTTAAGTTAGTTTTGGATTAGATATGTCTGTCACCATTGGGGAAGTGGTTGGGCATTAATGTTTTAGGAGGCAGAATCCCCTATAAAAGCTGGTCTTTTCTCTATAACCAAGGATGGACAATCTCTGCTAGAAAAGTAGTTGTATATTTTGAAATATGCTTTTGAAATATAGACTTCTAGCTCCGATATTGAATATTCTATCTTTGTATATGACTTATATCATGTTATTTCTGTTAAGTTAGTCTCTTTATCATATAGCTTGAATTTTATTTTTTGGATTTAGCTGTCAGTAGAGGATTAATTCTGGGGTACCCTTAGATTTTATGCAATTCAAAAGATTTAATATTGTTTTATTTTAAAGGTCTATTATTTTGATTGTTTTTTGTTCAAGTGTTAAGCTATGTATCATGCTTCCTATCCATCACCTCATATTTTAGGATTTTAGCCTCTTTCCCATTCCTTTCAGTTATTTCCTTTCTTTCAGCATCTTCCTAACCCTTATCTCAAAAACCAATTTTATTTTTGAAACCAGCCCTACTGGATATTGTCATGGAGGACATTCCTTTCCTTCAGATATTCAATGCTTGGTAGCGGGTCTAGGGTGTTGTAGACTTAGAAAATCTATATCTAGGACGATTTGATTGCCAATATGTGGTTTAACCAATATCACTAAGAATGAATACATCAAAAAAATCATAGGCTTATATAAAGATGATTGTATGCTTACATAGAAGAATGCTCATAGGCTTACATAGAAAGATAACCATAGTATTACACATACAATTCCTATATGCTTACATATAGAATACCTAGAGGATTATATAACACTTGATGATAGGCTACATCAAGAGTACCCATAGGCACCTCATCATTATTGACCTTCATCTAATACCCCTTATAATTTGAATTGAGAGACCAAGGAGAGAATAAATTAGAGATACTATATCCCCCTGTAATGAATGCTCAAATGGGGCGGTGGATCTTGCTATCTTCTCTTTTTAAATGTGCATGAACTATATCATCATTTTCCTGAATAGGAAGCAATGACTTCGTCCTCTAGATCAAGATGTTGAGCTTCCCATGAGAAGATCTTCAACATGCAATATGGTGATCACAATTTGTCCTTCAATATAAAGAGAAAGTAGTTCAATCATGAAGTAATAGGTAGGTCTCTTATTAATAAATCCCAATGACTAGAAAGTTCCCATAGAAATGAGGTATTCCTTGCATTGACCATCCAAAACCTATGCATCTTATATCCCAAAAGTTTACCAACCATGATGTCAATAGGATATTGGAGTTAAAATGAACACCCAATATGAGAGATGGTAAATTGTGTAAAAATATGGACACAAGGATTTTAAATCTCTTAAATACACTATAGTTGACCAACTATTACACCAAGAAGCTTAGTTGGAGTTAGATATTTGGTGCTTCTTAAAGATATAAATTCTTGAGTATTATGGTAAAATAAATAAGAGAAAATAAGTTTTGAACCTGTGAGCTTCTTGTTGAAGTAGGTTTTTTAAAATATTTGTACTATCCAAGGTAGCAAGGGATGATTTTGACTCCTACAATGCATGATCAATCTAAAAATCCTATGAATGACACAACTAGAAGAAGGAAATATTGACTAGAATACCTTTGCTAACTGTGCATATAGAAATCATACATGTGCTAGATGCAAATAATTTTACCAACTACCATGCCAATGGGCTTGGTGGAGTTAATATTGCACCAGATTCAAAGAGAAGAATGCCAACTAGGTCCATTTTGCATAAAATAATATCCCATAAAAAAGTATGGATCCTTGAACTAATGTCACCAAACTATATATCTCAAAAATTATGCATTATGAGAAAAATAGGCCCAAAATATTTCCATATATAAAATTTATATCTTCTAAAATTTTGGGCTTATTAGTAGTAAAAAATGATTAAAAATTTAATTTCAAGCCTTAGTAAAATAATAGACCAACCAAAAAATTACCATATGTCACCTCCTAAAGTTCTATCCTTGCTACACTAACATCATCACTATACTACCGACTTTGTTGGATAAATAAATAGGAAATTGATATTTGTAAAATGATTTTTTGGCTCTATATGTATATATAGAAACTAATCATAAAATATTATTTAAGCTATGTTGATGCATAGAATAGAACTTGATACCTTTTTGTGGGGAATGACTTAACATTGCTACCCTAATGAGGCATCCTCAACTTGCATTGGAGTGTGAAAGCATATACTTCATTTTTAAAAAAAAATTGTGCACATACTTTGTAAATCCATACATCAAAAAAAGGATTGTCGAGGAGAATTGAACATAAGAACTCTCACATACAACTTATATACCTAACTAATGTGCTATCAACTCACCACATAATTTTTTTACCCTATGAAATATTTGTTTATAAAAATGTTAACTATCAATGTCCTTATGCAATGCTTAGAAAGGCAAAAACAATAAACTTTGAAAGGATTTGAACACATAAGTATTATTATAACAATCAAGTGGTTTATTGCACAAAGATATCATTCTCTAAAAAAAAGCCTCTGAACCTAGTCCAATCATACAAAAAGAAAAAAAAAATGTTATGTATGCCATGCATAAATCCCTCAAGTTCAATTGGTGTCCTTTATTTTAAAAGGGATTACTGATGCAAGGATTTCTATTATGATTGTTCAATGAATTTTTAACTCTAGATCTTTGATAAGTTGTTTGATCATATCACCATTGTATCATGATATTTCAATGGATACTAGGCTACTGTATAATTATATCTCTTTAGTAATTAAAGCATAGATAAATAGTAAACAAAAAATATAGTGCCTAAATTTGAGCACAGGGTTCCTAAAATATCATCCAAGTGCCTAACCATTGTGCCACATACTATCTATGCTAACTAGAAGATTGTGTTTTTCTAACGGAGTCACGCTTTGAAGCATCAAAGAGAAAATGCATGTTAGGCCTTGTCCTTTCCCACCATAAAATGGAATATTTGGTAGAATATTATTATTTTAAATTTAAAATTTTGAGCAAAATAGGAAAAATTTTCAGAAGTAAAAGGGACATATCAAATGGAAAAATTAAGATAAGTGTTGAACTGAGACCCCCTTGAAATTTTACAAGAAATTTGATAGAATTGATAGTTCATTTATATTTAACATGGTTTTATTTGTACAAATTTTTTGTGTAATTGAGCAAAGTTGGTTCATTTTGGACATGATACCATGTTGAAATTCATAATACCTTCTATAAACATTCTAATACATACATTCATCACAATCATATGCAAAAAGAGGAATACGAGCATATACACAAAAATAAAAAAGAGATAAATGACATGAATATATAGAAGGAATAAGGGATCAGTGCCTATAAACACCCCCATGATCTCACACATCCTAAATTGATACAATGTATCAGTCATTATGGAGTATTTAGAATGATACCAAATCCTCAATTAAATGCTAACCTCAAGATGGTATAATATAACTTGAAGGTTAAATTACAATATAATAAATGTATCAAACCCTTTAATTAGGGTTAACCATAGAGGTAGTTTAACCAATATCACTAAGGGTGAATGTTGGTCATCAAATCTGCCTAAGAAAGGATTTGGGTAAATGTATGCACCCTAGACCTGGACCAACATTGAAAGGCTGAAGGAAAGAGATGCCCCTCGTGCTAATTTTCAGAGAGAGGCCGACTCCTATGCTAAACTACTTTGGTGTTTTGAGATAAGGGATGTAAGAAAGAGATTAACAGAGTAAGGGTGCAGGAAAGAGATAAAAAGAGTTAGGTTTAGAGAAATAAATAAAAAGGGGTAAGGGAAGAGAGATCGATAATTTAAAGTGGGAGAGAATAGGAAGCATGATCACTAACTAACAACTTGAATAGCAGCAAAGAACACCAAGAATAAACGAAATAAATGCCACATTAACCTTCCTATGTATCCTCTAGGAGAGCTCCAGGATTCTCCTTCTCCCTTTCATCGAAATTCAAGGTTCAGAGTAACGACGATTAGGACAAGCGAATATAAAAAAAACCACAACCCACCAGGAAGCATAAAAGAAAACCAATATAGCATTTTTCCTCTCCTATGTATCCTTTGGGCAAATTTCAAGGTACAGTCCCCAATCGCACATCGAATTCAAGATTTAGAGTCACAGTATACAAATGAAGAAAGACAAAAGAAATAAACACAGAAGGCAGCATACAAGAGAGAAATTGAGTCCAAAGCTCTTTAGTATTAATCGCAGGACATCAAGTTACAGCAGCTTTCTAGCAGAAAGTTCCCCCCATTTTTCATTACAATGCCTGGGTTTTTATAGAGGACCCGACCCTCTAAGTCATAATTATACATAATGGAGAAGTACGCCTTCGATCCCTGAGAAGTCGGCTCCCTGTGGCTCTCGTGATCGAGCTCTCAAATCTGGTACCAAAACTAGCAACTGTGATCGGGTCAACCATGGAAAGATGCATTGATGAGCCGACTGAGCATCCTTAGCTTCTGGGGTTTGGTGCTCGAGTGGCCGCCATGCTCGTCGGGATCTCCATCATGGACTGATACTTCATTTCCAATTGCTAAAAATGAATAGCGGGCTTGCCGGGCATGAAAAAATGTATTTATGAGGCACTGGATCGCCTCGAGAAAATACTCGGCTTGGAGTGCGTGCCATTTGAAGTGCTTCGCTAAATTTTCATTTTTACTTCACTTCGCAATGGACTCGAGCCAAAGCAGATTCTCCTTGATTTGCACTTCGCATGGTGGAGCTTCACAAAACAGCTTCGGGGGTGGTGAGAGCCGAAGTAGATTTCTTCCTTCCTTAAAATGGGGTTTTCACTTCTCGCTACTTTGTTGTACCAAAAATGCTTTTATGATGCCTTCGCCCGAAGTAGATACTTCGTTGATGAGCTTAAAAAAGCTTCGCATCGATCCTTCTTCAAAACTACGGTTCGGGGGTATTTTGGTTGAAGCTCATTCTTGCCTTCAAAATGTTTCAATTGCTTCTACTTTAGGAGAAAGTACTTCACACGAAGGTTTGCCAAAGCAGATGCTTCGCAATGACTTTTGGTGAAGTAGAAATGGTTCACTGGTAGGAAGGCCCGAAGTGAGTGCTTCGGCGGTCTTTTGGCGAAGTATTTTTCAATGTTTGCCTTTTTCAATTTTCGCTTCGCAAGTTTCTTTCCCGAAGTATCATTTTGAAGTGCTTCGGACCTGAAGTAGTTTTCATCCCTCTACCTTTGCATTTTGCTTCGGTGACATCGCTTCGCAAAACTTTCTCTCGAAGTAACCGTTTGAGGGACTTCGGGGCCAAAGTAGTTTTCTTGCCTTAGCCAATTCGGACCGCGATTTTCCTTCGGCAAAGTTGTCGCTTGAATGTCGCTTCGCAAAACTTCTGCCCGAAGTAGCTTTTGGAAATGCTTTGGGTGCGAAGCTCTTTTTTTGAATTCTTCTTCGGCAACTCCACTTTGCAATATTTTCACCCGAAATAGCTTCTTGAAGTGCTTCGGGGCCGAAGTAGATCCAATCCTTAGTGATTTCCTTTGCGAAGCTATCTTCCTTGGCTTATTCGGCAGCGAAGCTCTTTCTTCTTCCTGTTTATGTACAAGGGGGGTGGCATGGAAAGCCAAAATTGTTGCAACACTTGAAAATGTTGTTTCTAAAAGCAAGGGAACAAATGCATGAATTTAAAGAAATACTTTACAAAAGAGAGACTGTACAAAATTTTGATTTCTTTTTTCTACCCCTTGTGCAATGTGACAAAATTGTCAACATTCTTGGTGGCTCGCAGGGCAATGAGCTCATCTCGGTGAGAGAACCCTCAGCTTTAATCCATTGGGCCAGAGTCACCTCCAGACCCTTCTCCTTTTTCCACCTCTCGGGGCACTTCCACAACTTGTTCTCCCTCCTCTTCTTCTTCGCCTTCTTCTTCTGCTTCTTCTGCTGGCATGGCTTCCTCTGGCGTGGCTTCATGTTGCGGCGATGGGGCAAGGCAATCATGGATTTTTCTCATGGTTCGGCAGACATGAGCCCAGGAACCCTTTGAAAAAGGTTCTTGATCTTGCAGTGCCTTGACTAAAACGTAGAACCGATCGATCTGCCCGATATCAGCATGTTGGGCCCTGGTATACAGATCGTTCAGGCAGGCCGCAATCTTGCAGTATTTTAGAATGAAATTTGTGACCTATTTTTCTATTATAGGCTCTACCCATTCATCTATTTCTGAGATGTTGCATTCAAAATGGAGCCATGTCGGCTTAATCTCTTCCTTGGTCAGAAGGTTCCCATCATCATCCATGAAGCTCAAGAAACCCAAGGAAGAGAGGTCTTGGAAATAGCCCATCGATGCATGCTGCTCATCCTCGAACACATCCAGGGGAACCTTCACCTTCTATGCTTTCCTCACCTTGGAGAAGAAGGCACGAACTATGGCTTCATAAAGAATAGTGAAGTCTTTATCTGCTGCCAAGAGTTCATAAGAATTCATCTTTTGGCGATGGACTTTCATTATCCACCACTCCCGAAGCTTTTCTTCACCCCAATTCTTCAATTCTTCCTTTAAATCATCCTTTGCCTTTCTCCAAAATGTGGAGCTTGGAGTTGGGAGGGGGTAGTGGTCAGGGTCAAACTCGACCTCCATGGGGTAGAACTCATGCCAGGGAGGCAATGTCCTCATTCTCTCCAAATGCCACTCCAGATCTTTCCCATTGGGATTATTCCTTTGTTCCACAATTTTAGGGTAGGGGCAGATGTGGAAATTCTTAAATTTTAAGTGATCCCTCATTACTCCCAAGGGATCATAGAGCCATTGCTGAGGAATATGGAGTAGGCCAAAATTGGCAATCTTTTCCTCCAGGAAGACGTTCTATTTTAAATCAAAGACTTCGATTACTCCCATCCTAAAGGGGAAATCATAGGTATGTACCCATTTTTTACCATGGCCATAGACAACGTTGGTTGTGTCGCTCTACAGAGCGACCTCCAGTATGAACTGGTACTCAGAGGGGTAGACTGGTAGTAGGAAGGGTTTCCATGTGAAGCCGAAAAGACGAATCACCAGTCCCTGTGTCAATTGGAAAACATCTCCTTTCTTCTCCTACACCACTCTATCTCTCAAACTGAGGGGCACCCGAGGGTGAGAACCCTTCAAAAAATGTATAGCGGGTCCCAAAAATTGTTGGTTAAAAGAATAATAAGACTCTATCCTCAATAGGAGGGGAGTCCACTGGTACATTGGCAGAGGATTTCCATCCTCGCCGCTTGGAGAAATGACGATATGGGGGAATCACTTATGTACTTGGTATAAAAACAACCAGACAAGGAAAGAACAAGGTGCGAAGTACTGGCCTGTCATCGAATTCTTCATACTGGTGAGCCGTGTATGCAAGGTTTGGGCCACCCATTCTGCCCAATCAAAGAAAACTAGGTTTGTACTTGGTCTTGAAGCATCAGGGGCATAGAATTCCCCTCTTGAAATACATTTAGCCAAAGACACCTGCCAGGGCTGCACCGAAGTATCTGTCGACAGGCCTGCCACCCATGCAATGATTGAGAAAATATCTATGTTTTTGAAGGCCACCAAGGGTAAAGGCATCTGGGGCAGCTTGTTTGAAGGGAGCCCACTTTTGAGGTTCTCGTGCACGAATTTCAATATGTGGTTGTTGGATGTGAACCTCTCCATCTGTTCACTCAGAATGACATTGCGAACAAAATAGCCCTTGGGTGGATCCTGCAGTGGCACGAAGGCTACTTGTACATCTTCTTTTAGAATGGAAAACAATTTATGACCTGAAGCATCCAAAACTTGCCTGGATGCAGGCTGGTAGTTCTGCGTGATAGCACAGATTAACTCTAGACAGTGGTGAGCAGGCAGGGTCAAATACTAGTAAATTTGAGAATAATAGGTAGCAATCCTCTTATTATCTGGGGTGAGTCTACTCACCATAAACTCAATAGTGTGTCGAAGGTCGGACACACCCTTAGAGAGCTCTGTGTCTCTAATTTTCTCCCACCCATCGATTGGTGGTTCTACAAGCTGCTCCTCCTCAGAGTCATCTCCTTCTTCTATCGGTTGCTTTTCGAGGCGAGGGGTGAGATTTATCTTCTTGGGAGTATGCTTTTTCTCTTCTTTGCCCTTCTTTGTTTTTTCAGGGCCTGCAACTTCGGGCTCTTTCCCCTTCTCCTTGGAGTTTTTATTCCCCATGTTGAAAATGATGGCGGCAGAGTCCTAGATACAGAGGGCTTTGATGTGAAGGGCTTAGATGCAAAGGGCAGGAGAATTGCAGAGTAACCAAAGGCTCTTAGTCTAGCATGAACTGATGGATAAATAACCTCCTCCTTGCTAGAGCTTCACATTTTATAGCCTTAAAAGGCAACCACCTGAATTTATGGCACCTACTAAAATTAAATTTACACCTCGGACGGAGGAGGTCACCGTGTCCTTTGATTGGTTCTGCAGCGACGTGGTACGCGGGGCCACATGCTTTGATGATTATGCCTTGTATTGGAGAAGCAACCTGCTGCCACCTCATACCTGGGCACGAGCTTTTCTCCTAATTGAATCGCCTAGGGATGTGCTCCGCCACTTTTTGCCTTAAATTCACCCGCTTTGAACTCTTTTCATGGTTGTTGTCTGCATGTTCTTTGAGGCACATTTTAAATTCTCCCATCTCACGTGTTATTGGTTCAGCAAAGTTGAAAACAGCATTGAAAATGCTTCACGACGAACATTTGGTGTGCTCTACTTTTTGACACTTCGGGCCCGAAGTACTTCTCTTTTGTCGCGTTGCCACTTTGCTTTGTGAATATCGCCTACCGAAGCTTGTTTTCTTTGGAAACAGCTTTACCAAACTTTGCTTCGAAACTGCTTCGCGAGGGCTCTTTTAAAATCTACTTCGCAAAACCTCTGCCCGAAGTAGCCTCTTGAAATGCTTCGGGCGCGAAGCTCTTTTCGTGCCTTTGTTTAAATTTTGGTTCGGACCCTTTTTTAGGGTAAAGTGCTTCACTGCGAACCTCCTTGCAACCATTACTTCGCATTGAAAGTCCCCGAAGGAGATTTTGCACCACTTAGCTTTTGCAATCTCGAAACAAGATGTATATACACAAATGAAAAAGGATATATACAAGAGTACATACATATTTTTTTTTTTGCATGAGTTTTACCTCAGCGATGAAAAGTCTTCAGATGAAGACCATTGACAGAGATCGGCAAGACCTGGCCATTTGCATCTTTGAGGATGAAACAATTGGCTGAGTTCACCTTCACAATTTCAAACGGCCCATCCCAAAAGGCATCCAACTTGTCGTAATTTCTAGGCTTGGCTTTCTAGGATTCCCACTTCCATACCAGATATCCCACCTTGAATGTGTGATTAGATGATTTTTTCTTGAACCAATCTTGGGTGACATAAGCATGCTTAGCGAATTTTTGGTAGGCTTCCTCGTGATATTCCTCTAGCTACAACAGCTGAGCTAATATGTTTTCCATTGGACTAACTCCATCCTCTTCTAGCAGTTGCAATGCAGGGATCTCTATATGGGTAGGTAATATGGCCTCCTTATTGTAGACCAGGGCATAGGGTGAAGTCTTGATTGACTTCTTGACTAAAATTTGATCGGCCCACAAGGCCCGATCTAGCAGAAGATGCCAAATCCTTTTGTTTGTCTCTATAAGTTTTCTCAGCACCCTCAACAAGGTCTTGTTGGTGGATTCTGCCAATCCATTGCCCTATGGATAGTAGTTGGAGGAGAATTTATGATATATCCCATGTTTGTAGAAGAAATCATTGATTTTGGTGCCTAAAAAATTAGGACCATTGTCCATAATAATTGCTTCGAGAATGTCGAACCTGGTGATCAAACCCTCTAGGAAGGCGATTACCGTCTCTTGGTTCGCATGCTTTGTAGGGATCGCTTCGGCCCACCTGGTGAAGTAGTCAATTGTAGTCAGGATGAAATTATGTCCTATGGAGGAGTTCGGCGATATGACCCCTATGAAATCCAACCCCCATTGTTGAAAGGGTGATTCAACTTGTATCGATCGGAGAGGCATCGAAGCATTTCTGCTTCGGTCGGAGAACTTCTGACACTGCTCACATTGGCGACAAATCGCGAAGGCATCAGCGAAGAGTGTGGGCCAATAATAACCCACTTTGATTATCTTTAGTGTCATTGTTCTTCCTACGAAGTGACCTCCAGATAATCCTGAATGGAATTCTCCCAGGACCCTTCTTTTATCATCATCTTTTATGCACTTGAGAAGGATGCCATCAATGTTTCTAAAAAATAGGCCTTCGAGGTGCAAAGTATATCGTGAGGACTGCATCCTAAAATGCCTTCGCTATGAAGCGTTCAGATGTGAATGACATCTGCCAATGTTTAAGTACTTGATTATCTCATTGACCCAGTCCTGCTCATCCTCTTCCTGGTTTACGAGGCATCCTTTGGCTGGCGAGTCATCCCATTGAGATTCTATCACTTCAGCCACTACGCTCTTCACCAGTTCTTGACACAATGCGTGACCGCGAACCAGTTTTATGGGCTTGATCTCAATGTCAAATTCCTATATCTTGTTCACCCAATCGGCTCTCTTGCTTCCCAATTCTCCTTGGATGATGAAATTGTGCACATCGGGGTGAATGACAAAGACCGTAACCCAACTTTGGGAGATGAAGTGCTTGTACTTCCCGAGATACTTCATTACTGCATGCACCTAACGTTCTATGAAATTGTATTTCTCTTCATGGGGATTGATCACCTGGCTCAGAAACGTGATGGGACGCTCTTCACCGTCTTCTCCCTTTTGTGTCAGGACCGCAAACATAGCTCTCGGGTTCCCCTATGGCATACAGGATAAAATCTTGACTGTAGTCAGGGTTGATCAAGATCGGCGCCTGAGCGATTCGGGCCTTAATCTCTTTGAATGCCTCCTTTCTTTGTTTCATCTAGATGAATTCAGCACCCTTCTTCAAAAGTTCGAACATCGGCTTGATGACTTGGGTGAAATCGGGGACAAACTTCCTCACGAAGTTGATCTGGCTAAAGAAATATTGAAGTCCTTTCTTGTCTGTTGGGAGTGGGAGCTTTGTTAGAGCCTCAGCTCTTTTGGGATACACAGCGAGGCCCTTTTTTGATATCGCATGTCCCAACAACTTTCCTTCACTAACTGTGAATATGGACTTCTTTAGATTGATTGAGATGCCAAACTCTCGGCATTTTTTGAAAATTTGTTGTAGGTGTACAGGGTGATCCTCCCTTCTTCGGGAGAAAATGGTCATGTCATCTAGATAGATGACGATTACCTTATTCAGAAGCTCGCCAAAAGATAGGTCCATCACCCTCTGGAAAGTGGCACCAACATTCGAAATGCCAAATGGCATTCGCTAGTAAGAAAATGTCCCCCACTTGGTGGTGAATGTTGTTTTATGCTGGTCTTCGTTCCTAACCTAGATCTGATTATATCCAGAGAAACCATCGAGCAGGGAGAAGCGTTGAGCTCCAGCCACTGAGTGCAAAATTTGATCGATTTAAGAAAGAGGATAGTGGTCCTTGAGAGAAGCCTGGTTCAGGTTACGAAATTCCACGCATAACTGTATATATCCATTCTTTTTTCTGACAGGGACTAGGTTCGCCACCCAAGAAGAATGCTTGATGGGATAAATAATCTTTGCCTCAAGCATTTTCAAGAGTTCGGCCTTCATCAGGACCTCGATCTTTGGGTTAACCAACCTTTGCTTTTGTCGAAAAGGTTTGACCCCCTCCTATAATTCAATTGTATGCTTTGGATCAACTGCCGATCGTATCCCCTAAGGTCTTGATAAGACCAAGCAATTATGTCGGGATACTTCCTGCACAAATTCTAGATCTATTCTATTTCTTCCAAAGTGCAATCAGTTCCAACTTTTATTGCTTTTCCAGGTTCAAGCTCTAAATCTTGATACTGCTTTTCATTGACTTTAATCATGTGAGAGAGTGCTCAATCATTCTGATCAAAGAGGCTTTCAAGAGTGATAAGTCCCTTGGGAACATGGTTATTCTTCAATTGAACTAGCCCTTCATATTCTCATTCGTCAGGACTTCTGTATTTGATTGTGGTGGCTTCTTGAATCATGAAATTTACAATCTGCTCGTCATTGTCAAAGACTTGCCAATGTAGGTCTTTTTCTAGGACAGAGGGTCTGTAGATCATCCTCACAACTTTGGGCTTGTGCACCATGTATTCTGCTGGAGAGTACTTGGCTGCGATGGATGCTAGAACATCAGCATGTCGATTCTTTTCTTGTGGAATAAACTGCAAATTAATAGATTTGAACTGGTCACACAGGTCCCATACCCTGTTACGGTACGACTTTAGATAATGCTTATTTGAAGTGCACTTGTTTGTGACCTGGTTGCCAACCAGTTCAGAACATCTGAAGATTTGGAGGTGCTTTATGCCTAACTTGTTAGCTTTCTTGAGTCCTAGGAATAATGCTTCATATTCTGTTGCATTGTTGGTGCAGCTCCATATCAACCAGTAGCAATACTCCGTTTGCTCTCCGGATGGCAAAACTAGAAGAATCCCTACCCCAACACCATTTTTACATCGGGCGCCATAGAAGAACAACTTCCATAGTCCTTCTTGGGCATTTGTTCTATTCTCTGGTTGTGTGTGTTTCTCAGGCTTGGTGATATCATAACATCCTATATCGGTCTCTACCATGGCATTAAATTCTGCCAAGGAGAACTCATCTTCATAACTTAGTTGCGCAAGAGACTCCTCGACCAGGTCCACCTGTTCTACTTCCTCCACTATTGCATTCACTAGATCGTTGCTCTCTTCTTCGGACATCTTCTGTACAAGGAAGGAAGAAGGCTTTTCATTGTAGATTTTCACCTTCTTTCCTTTGAATGGAATCTCCAGATGAGAGTAATCCATAGATAGATATCCACCTAGCTTTGCTGTAAATTCCCTTGACAAGCACATGCTAAAGTATGGCTCCAGGTCGACGACCACCACTTCTTGTATGACTATGATCTGAGGCATCTTATGTAGTCGAATAGGAATGTCTTTGATCACTCCTATAGTCTTCACTGGGGTACCATCCAACTGGAGTGCGCCTTGGCTACTTCGCATATATTCCATCCCTATTTCTTTGCATACTGCTCTTGACATGACTGTTGTCACAGCCCCAGAGTCGATCATACAGTTATGTATAATATACCCTTCCATTTGTAGATATAGGTAGAATGGAGGTGGTCTATTTTTCCCTGTAATAGATGTGGATATGGTCTGCACAAGAGTAAGCGGTGCTGCCTTTTTTGCTTTAGTCATCTTCAATGATTCTTGCAACAGGTCCACTTGTCTAGGTAGTTGCAGTGCATCGTACAAGCTGATCTTGGATGGAATCCTCTTTAAATCCTCCACAATGTTGTACGCCAGGGAACTAAAAACCTCGAGTTCCTTTCTCGGCTCATATCTATTACAATACTGCTTCATAGCTTCAACTCTTTGTCGTTTAGTCAGTGAAGGAAAATTGGGCTTTTCCTTAGCCTGCTCTTTGGTTTTTGCTTGAGGTGGTTCGGCAGAGGCCTTTTGAGCTTTTTCTTTGTTCGATGCAGGTGGAGGAACTTCGTTCAGGGCCGAAGAAGATGATTGTCCCTTCTTGGGTCAAGCATACACTTTCAAGGGAGCCATATGAGTAGTATCCACTTCTATCGCCTTCTTTCCTCCTCTGGTAAGCACTACAACTGGCTCTTCTTCGCCAATCGCCAGGTTCTGACTCATTTTCCTGATGATGTTGACTTGACCGCCATAACTACTACTCGCCAGCGTTTGTACATAGTGTTGGTGTAGCATACAAGTATTCTCTTCATGCGGATCATTGCACATAGAGCACCAATATACATAATCGGAAGAGCTCAGAGCTTCATCAATCGCAACATTTCTCGTTGAACCCTTCCCTTGCTGGACTACTTGGTCTTTGGTAAGCGCAGGTGTAGGATAAGACCTTATCGAAAGAAATTCTTGTTGTGCTTGCTTCTTCTTCACAATGGTCATGTCGTTGGACAACGTCTGAACTATGGAGTTCAAAGATTGCATCTCTTATAGAATTTTAGCTTGCATATCATCGGCTTTTGGAATGAATGGCAATGAAGCCATCGTTGGTATTGGAGGTAGGGTGGGGAATTTCAAAGTGACAATGGGCTGCAGAGTTGAAAATGTGGAAAAATGAATTTGTGGAGCGATGATTTGAGACACAATAGGATTCGGGTTCCAAGATGAGATCGGGTATGTAGGAGTTACAGATATCTGCAAAGCGGTCGTGCTCGCATACTAGGATTGAGGGAATTCAGGAAGTACGACCATCGACATCCTTTGGGGGATCTTGCCCACAAGTATCAAATTTGTTTCTGCCCTCTTTGCTAACTCATACAACTTAAGAAAAGTATTGATGTTAGAATATCCTACCATGATACTGATATCAGGGTTAAAAGTCCAAAGGAAATAGTATGCTGCAGCTTTGTCGGTTGGCCGAAGCCCAACTGGTACCCTCTACCAGGTTTGAGCGAACCTAACATTGAAGTCTACGATCTCCTCTTGTGGATGTCTTTGGATTGAAGTGAACTGATGTAGGAGAGAGGTAGGATCGGAGGATTCATTGAAGCTTCGCATCAACTGCCTGGCTAACTGGTCCCTGTTGGTCATCAAATCTGCCTAGGAAAGGATTTTGAGTAAATGTATGCGCCCTAGACCTGGACCAACATTGAAAGGCCGAAGGGAAGAGATGCCCCTCATGCCAATCTCTGGAGAAAGGCCGGCTCCTATGCTAAACTACTTGGGTGTTTGAAGATAAGAGTGCAGGAAAGAGATAAGAGGAGTTAGGGTTAGAGAAATCGGTGATGTAAAATGGGAGAGAACAGGAAGCACGAACACCAACTAGCAACTTGAATAGAAGCAAAGAACACCAAAGATAAATGGAAGAAATGCAATGTAGATTTTCCTATGTATCCTTCAGGCGAGTTTTAGGGTACCTTCCCCGATCGCACATCGAACGTAGGGTTCAGCATCCAACATACAAACGAAGAAAGATAAAAGAATCAAGCTCAGAAGGCAGCATAAAAGAAAGCCAATACGATGTCTTTCAACTCCTATGTATCCTTCAGAATGAGTTTCAGGGCACAGTCCCCGATCACACACCGGACGCAGAGTTTAGCATCTCGATATACAAATGAAGAAAGACAAAAGAATCAAGCACAGAAGGCGGCATAAAAGAGAAGAATTGAGCTCAAAACATTTTAGTATTAATCGTAGGACATCAAGTTACAGCAGCTTTCTAGCAGATAGTTCCCCCCTCTTTTCTTATTACAATGCCTGGGTTTTTATAGAGGACCCGGGCCTCTGAGTCATAATTACATAGCAAAGAAGAGTACGCCCTTGAGCCCTGAGAATTCGGCTCCCCGAGGCTCTCATGACCGAGTTTTCAAATCTATTACCAAAACTAGCAACTGCAATCGGGTCAACCATGGAAAGGTGCATTGATGAGCCATCTGGACGTCCTTGATCTCTGGGTGTGGTGCTCGAGTGGCCACCATGCTCGTCGGGCTCTCCATCATGGCTTGATACTTCATTTTTGATTGCCAAAAATGAGCAGCGGGCTTGCTGGGCATGAAAAATTGCATTTATGAGGCACTTGATCGCCTCGGGAAAATACCTGGCTTGGAACACGTGCCCGTGAAGCGCTTCGCTAAGTTTTCATTCACAACTTTGCTTTGCAATGGTTCTGGGCCGAAGCAAAAACTCCTCTTTGGTATGTACTTCACAAAATTGAGCTTCGCAAAACTACTTCGGAGGTGAGGAGTGTCGAAGCATATTCGCTTCGCAAAATGGGCCTCTTCGTCTTTTTTGCTTCGCTGACCAAATTACTTCGTTGATGCCCTCGGGAAATGCTTCGTTGCGACCCTCTTTCTAAACTGTGGTTTGGGAGAATTTCAGTCGAAGCAATTGTCTTCAGAAGACATTGCATCCTTTTACTTCGGGCAGAAGTACTTCACACAAAATTAGTCAAAGCAAATGCTTCGCAATGAGCTTTTGGCGAAGTAAAAGTGGTTCGCTGATGGAGGGGCCCGAAGTGAGTACTTCGGCAACTTCCTGGCGAAGTACTTTCAATGCTCCTTGAGTTTCGCTTCACTGATTTCCCGACCGAAGTGACTGATGGAAATACTTCGGATGTGAAGTAGTTTTACCCCCTTTTATTTGTATTTCACTTTAGCACACTGCTTCGTAGAAATCTTACCCGAAGTAGCTTCTGAAAATGCTTCGGGCCCGAAGTAGATTTCTTGCCCTTGCTTTTCGGCAAAGTTGTTCTTTCGAACGCTGCTTTTGTATTCTACTTCGGTGATATTACTTCGCAAAAAAAACTCCACCCGAAGCAGTGTCGAAAATGCTTTGGGTGCGAAGCTTTCTTTTCTTTTGTATGTCGCTTCGCTCAACTTTCGCCCGAAGTAGCTGCTGGAAACGCTTCGGGCGCGAAGTAGTTTCATTCTCTTTTCCTTGTATTTTTCTTCGGTGAAAACTACTTCGCAAAACTTTTACCCGAAGTAGTGCTGGAAATGCTTCGGGTGTGAAGCTCTTTTCATTTTCCTTCGACGAAGCTCTTTTCCCTAGCTTGTTTGGCAGCAAAGTTCTTTCTTTTCTATTTTTACATACAAAGGGGTGGCATTGGAAGCCAAAATTGTTGCATCTTTTCAAAATAAAAACAAAGCAAAAAACTTTACACAACACTGTACAAAATTTGTTTTCCTTTTCTACCCCTTAAGAAATTTGACAAAATTGTCAACATTCTTGGCGGCTCGCGGGGCAACGAGCTCGTCTCGGTGGGAGAACCCTTTAACTTTGATCCATTGGGCCAGAGTCTTTTCTCGATCCTTCTCCTCCTTCTTCCTCTGGGAGTGCTTCTGCAGCTGGTTCTTGTTCTCCCTCTTCCTCTGCTTCTTCTTCCTCCTCTGCTCCTTCGTCTGTTGGCGTGGCCTCCTGCTGTGGTGATGGGACAAGGCGGTCATGGATTCTCTTCATAGTTCGGTGAACATGAGCCCAAACCCCTTTTTGAAATGGTTCTTGGTCTTCGAGTGCCTTGACCAGAACATGGAACCGATCGATCTGCCCTATGTCGACATGTTTGATTCTTGCACCTAGGTCATTTAGATAGGCTACAATTTTGCAATGTCTCAGGATGAAATCAGTGACCTGTCCCTCCGTGACTGGCTCTTCCCACTCATCAATTTCGGAGACGTCACTTTCAAAATGGAGCCACGCCGGCTTAAGTTCTTCCCTGGTGAGAAGGTTCCCATCATCGTCTGTGAAACTCGAGAAACCCAAAGAAGAAAGGTCTTTGAAGTATCCCATTGATGTGTGCTGCTCCTGCTCAAATATATTGAGGAGGTCCTTCGCCTTTTGCGCTTTCTTCACCTTGGAGAAGAAAGCGCAAACAGTGGCTTGGGCAGTAGACCAATCCCTAGCCGTTCGACTCATAGCAACGACTCTGTAGGTCTTGATATCTAATGCTTTGAACCTCAAATGCAAGCTTGAGTCGCCTCTTGATTTTTTGTATCACCTCATCCACTATTGGTCCCTTCTTAGCAATGGCATGCTGAGCTTCGGTGACATAAATCAAAATTGACAAGGCACTGGAGGCCCGAGATCTGAAACCTTTGAGTAGGTGAGAGCGGATCTCCTTGATCCTACCTTTGTCGAATAGCTCCAGGTTTGCCTTTTCATACAATTGTTGCTGGGTCCGCAAGATCTTGCTCTTGAGCTCTTTGGATTTTAGCTCATTTTTGGCCTACTTTTGTGCTTGTTGCTCGGACGAAGTCTGCAATTATAGAATTTGTTGTTTGAGGGCATGTGTTTCCCTTTTGAGCAATTTGCACTACTTCTACGAATCCTCCAGCTCAGAGCGGATCCTAGCCAGCTCTTCTTCCAACTTGATGTTGGCATTTTCTGCTTCAAACCTGCGCTAGTTGGCAATGTTTGCATGTGCTCAAAAAGTTTCAACCCTGACATGCATGGATGCGGATTCGTCATCTATGTTTAAATGCTCTAGGTCCTTGGTCTTCTCTTGGTAGTCGTAGTCGGCTGGAGTCATTTCATCCAGAGGCTTCTGGACCTTAGGGACCTTCCTAACCTTATGCAACTTTTCACCTTTCAAGTTGAAAACCGCACATTTTTCAACTTGGGCCAGAGTTTTCCCTCTTTTCTTTCTTGCCTCCTTTAGCATCTTCTCTGTATTTTGTCGAGCTAGGAGTAGTTTTTTAGCCAAGGGGCACTCCTTTATTGAGGATAAATCTATTTCAGAGAAGGCCGAATCTCCAACCAAAGGTGTGAACAAATATAAAGAACTAACGAGGAAGGATTCCCCTGACGGCTCGGGGACGGGTGTAGCAGGGACTTCGGTGAGCGGGACTATGCTTTGAGCTATGGGAGAGTGGGCTACGGGGCTTGGTGTAGGCGAAGTGGTTTCAGTGGGCTTATCCTGGTCAGACGACTTGGGAGGAGTGGGGCTCTACAGGATTGGACTGGCAATGGGCAATTTTTGAGTGGGGGATTGACCCTGTGGGGGATGGAGAGATTGATGAGGGCTTCCACTCGGGACTGTCGTGGATGTGTCAAAGACCAAAGCAAAGGGAAGAGAGTGCGTACCTATGTGCCCTCCTAGCAAAGCGGCTATGGTAACTTCTTGCATGGTCGGCTCTTGTTCCTCTTGGGCTTCATCACTCCCGACCTCCACAATTTTTGCTTTGGGGTCTTTCTCTTGTTGGAGGAGTTCCTCCACATCAATGATATTTATTTTGGGGACCGTCTCAGCACTTGGTGCCCTTGCATCTTCAATGTTTGCTTCAACTAGGTTGGATGCATGGGATCTAACAGAAGTACTTGAAGTCTTTGTGCGAGGGTGCTTTGGGTGGCTCGGAGGCACTTGAATTTGCTCCTGCCTTTTTCTTTTCTTTCTCTCCAAAGGTTGCTCTACTTCTTCGACACTTGTATCATGAACTTCCAATGGCCTCTGTGGTAGTGTTGTAGGCGTAGCTTCGGCCCCTACTTCCTTTTCTTTATTCGAAGCATCCTTAGTGCCTCCTGGGCTTTCGCCTGACCCTAGTGTGGTCGGGGGAACAAAATCAACAAAGGATATAGACTTCCAGGTTTTGACATTGGTGTCATAGAGAATCGTGAAGTCTTTATCCGAGGCTAAGAGTCCATAAGAATTCACTTTTTGATGGTGGACTCTCATTATCCACCATTCCCGAAGCTTTTCCTCGCTCCAGTATTTTACTTCCTCCTTCAAATCATCCCTTGCCTTCTTCCAAAAGGTGGAGCTTGGAGTCGGGAGGGGAGTGCGATCAGGGTCGAACTCGACCTCCATAGGATAGAATTCATGCCATGGAGGCAATGTCCTCATTCTTTCCAAATGCCACTCCAGGTATTTTTCGTTGGGGTTATTCCTTTGTTCCACAACCTCGGGGTGAGGGCAGATGTGGAAGTTCTTGAATTTCAAATGATCCCTCATCACGCCCAAAGGATCATAGAGCCATTGTTGAGGAATCTGGAGTAGGCCAAAATCGGCGAGCTTTTCCTCTAGGAAAACATCCTATTTAAGGGCAAAGACTTTGATTACACCCATTCTAAAGGGGAAGTCACAGGTATGTGCCCACTTCTAGCCGTGGCCGTATATTGAATTTGTAGAGTCGCTCTGTCGAGCGACTTCCAATGCGAACTGATATTCAGAAGGGGTAGACTGGTAACAGGAAGGGCTTCCCTATGAAGCCGAACAGGTGAATCACCAATCCTTGTGTTAATTGGAAAACGTCCCCCTTTTTTCCCAACACCACTCTATCTCTCAAACTGAGTGGTACCCGAGGACAAGAACCTTTTAACAGGTGCATGGTGGGTCCCAAAAATTGTTGATTAAAAGAATAATAGGACTCTTCCTTCAATAAGAGGGGAGTCCATTGATACACTGGTAGAGGATTTCCATCCTTGCCGCTTGGAGAGATAGCGATATGGGGAAAACGCTTATGAACCTGGTAGAAGTACAACCAGACAAGAAAGGAACAGGGTGCGAAGTACTGGCCTGTTGTTGAATTCTTCATGCTAGCGAGCCTTGTATGCAGGGTTCGGGCCACCCATTCTACCCAGTCAAAGAAAACTAGGTTGGTGTTTGGCCTTGAGGCATCAGGGGCATAAAACTCCCCTCTTGAAATGCATTCGGCCAAAGACACCTGCCAGGGTTGTACTGAAGCATCTGTTGATAATCCTACCACCCATGCAATGATGGAGAAAATATCGGTGTTTTTGAAAGCCTCCAAGGGTAAGGGCATCTGGGGCAGCTTGTTTGAAGGTAGCCCGCTTTTGAGATTCTCTCGTAGGAACTTCAATATGTAGCTGTTGGAGGTGAATCTCTCCATTTGTTCGTTTAGGAGGACATTACAAACAGAATAGCCCTTGGGTGGGCCCTGCTGTGGTGTGAAGGCTGCTTGTACATCTTCCTTCAGGATGGAGAATAGTTTGTGTCTCGAAGCATCTAACACCTGCTTGGACGTAGGTTGGTAATTCTATGCGATAGCGTAGATCAGCTCGGGACAATGGTGAGCAGGCGGGGTTAAAAACTAGTAAATCTGGGAGTAATATGCAGAAGCTCTCTTATTTTCTGGTGTGAGCTTGCTTGTCATGAACTCTATGGTGTGTCGAAGATCGGATACACCCTTAGAGAGCTGTGTGTCTCGGATCTTCTCCCACCCATCAATTGGTGGCTCCACAAGCTATTCTTCTTTCGAGTCATCCCCTTCTTCCATTGGCTACTTTTCGGGTCAAAGGGGAAGATTTAGCTTCTTCGAAGTACGCTTTTTCTCTTCTTTCCCCTTCTTTGTTTTTTCGGGGCCTGCAACTTCGGGCTCTTTTCTCTTCTCCTTAGATTTTTTCTTTCCCATGTTGTTATTGATAGCAGCAGAGTTCTTGATACAGAGGGCTTTAATGTGAATGGCCAGATGCAAAGGATGGGAGGTTTGCGAAGTATCTGAAGGCTCTCAGTCTAGTTCTAACTGATGGACAAATAACTTCCCTCTTGCCAAGAATTCGCTTTTATAGCCTAAAAAGGCAACCACCTAAATTTATGGCACCTACCAAAATTAATTTTGCACCTCGGATGGAAGAGATTGTCGTATTCTTAAATAGTTTCTATAGCGACGTGGTACACAGAGTTGCATGTTTCAATGATTACACTTTGTACTGGAGATGCCACCCACTGCCACCTCGTACCTTAGTGCGAGCTTTTCTTTTCCCTTTTTCTGACTCGATCATCTCGAGAAATGCTCCACCACCCTTTTCCTTAAATTCATCCACTTTGTACTCCTTTCAAGGCCGTTGTCGACACGTTCTCCGAGGTATGTTTCGAATTCTCCACCTCGTGCATGTTCGGTTTGGCAAAGTTGAACTTCAATGTTGAAAATGCTTCACGGCGAACCTTTGGTTCGGACTACTTTTCGATGCTTCGGGCCCAAAGTACTTCTTCTTCGCCGTGTTGCCGCTCTGCCTTATGAAGGTCGCCGAAGCTTCCTCTTTTTGAAAACTACTTCGCAAAAATTTTGCCCGAAGCAGCTACTGAAAATACTTCGGGTGCGAAGCTCTTTTCATGCCTTTGCTCAAACTTTGGTTTGGCATGCTTCGCGATGAACCTCCTTGTAACTGCTCCTTCATGTAAAAGGTATCCGAAGGAGATTATGAAGTGTAGTACTTGGCTTTTGCGATCTTAGAGCAGGATGTACATGCAATTTATATACAAAAGTTCATACACAGTCACTTCGGAAGAAAACTGCGTGAAGCAGTTGTTTTGCCAGAATTTCTCTGAGGTAGTTCTACTTCGGCACTTTGTCCTTCGAAGTAGCTGCTTCGGATGCTTTTCCACCGAAGCTCCTCCCGAAGTTTATAAATCGCCGAAGTTTATTTGCCGAAGCATTTCTTTTGACGTGATTTATTTTCCAAAGTGCATTTTCATTTCATTTTTTTTTTTTTAAAGAAATCGTTTTACCTTAGCGGTGAAAAGTCTTCAGATGAAGACCATTGATGGAGATCGGCAAGACTTGGCCATCGGCATCTTTGAGGATGAATGAATTGGCTGAGTTCACCTTCGTAATTTTGAACGGCCCATCCCAAAAGGCATCCATCTTGTCGTGATTCCCAGGCTTGGCCTTCCAGGAGTCCCACTTCCATACCAGATCTCCCACTTTGAATGTGCGATCAGATGACTTCTTCTTGAACCATTCTTGGGTGACCTGAGTATGCTTAGCGAAGTTCTGGTAGGCTTCTTCGTGATCTTCCTCTAGTTGTAGCAGCCGAGCTAATCTGTTTTCCATCGGACTAACTCCATCTTTTGCTTCTAATAGCTGCAATGCAGGGATCTCCACATGAATGGGTAAGATGGCCTCCTTGCCGTAGACCAGGGCATAAGGCAAAGTCTTGATTGACCTTTTGATAGAAATCCGATCGACCCACAAGGCCTGATCTAGAAGGAGATGCCAAGTCCTTTTGTTTGTCTCTATGAGCTTCCTTAGCATTCTCAACAGAGTCTTATTGGTGGATTCTGCCAAGCCGTTGCCTTGTGGATAATAATTGGAGGATACTTTGTGATATATCCCATATCTATAGAGGAATTCACTAATTTTGGTGCCTGTGAAGCCAGGGCCATTGTCTATGATGATAGATTCGGGAATGTCGAACCTGGTGATCAATCCTTCTAGAAATGCAATTACAGTTTCTTGATCTGCATGCTTTGTAGGAATTGCTTCGGCCCACCTGGTGAAGTAGTCCATTGCAGTCAGGATGAACTTATGTCCCATAGAGGAGTTTGGTGATACGGCCCCTATGAAATCTAGCCCCCATTGTTGAAAGGGTGTCTCTACTTGTATCGAACGAAGGGGCATTGCAACATTTTTGTTTTGGTCGGCGAATCTCTGACACTGCTCGCATTTATGACAAACTGCGAAGGCATCGACAAAGAGTGTGGGCCAATAATAACCTGCCCTAATGATCTTTAACGTCATTGTTCTTCCTACAAAGTGACCTCCCGATAGTCCAAAATGGAATTCTCCCAGGACCCTCCTTTTATCATCGTCTTTGATGCACTTGAGAAGGACACCATCAATGTTCCTAAAAAATAGGCCTTCGGGGCGCAGAGTGTATCTAGAGGACCGCATCCTGAAATGTCTTTGCTACGATGCATTTAGATGCAAAGGACACTTGTCGATGTCAAAATAGTAGATTATCTCACTGACCCAATCCTTCTCATCTTCTTCGTGGTTAGCGTAGCATTCTTCGGCTGGTAAGTCATCTCTCCGAGATTCTGTCACTTCGGCCGTTGCGCTCTTTGCCAATTCTTGACACAATGCACGATCATGAACCAATTTTGTGGGCTTGATCTCAATGTCAAACTCTTGTATCTTGTTCACCCAACCAGCTCTTTTGCTTCCCAATTCTCCTTGGATAATGAAATTATGCACATCGAGGTGAATGACAAAAACTGTGACTCGACTTTGAGAGATGAACTGCTTGAACTTCCTTAGTGATTTCATTACTGCATGCACCTGACGTTCTATGAAATTATATCTTTCTTCATGGGGATTGATCACCTGACTCAGAAACGCGATGGGATGCTCTTCGCCATCTTCCCCCTTTTGTGTCAGGACAACAGCATAGCTCTCGGGCTCTCCTATGGCATACATGATAAAATCTTGACTGTAGTCAGGGTTGATTAGGACCGGCGCCTGAGCGATTCGAGCCTTAATATCTTTGAATGCTTCCTTTCTCTCTTTTGTCCAATTGAATTCGGTGCCCTTCTTCAGGAGTTGGGACATTGGCTTGATAACTTGGGCGAAGTCAGGGACAAACTTCCTCACGAAGTTAATCTGGTTGAAGAAGGATTGGAGTCCTTTCTTGTCTGTTGGGAGTGGGAGCTTCATTAGGGCCTCAGCTCTGTCAGGATCTATAGCAAGCCCCTTTTTTGATATCGCATGTCCCAACAATTTTCCTTCACTAACTACGAATATAGACTTCTTTGGATTGATTGAGATGCCAAATTCTTGACACTTTTCAAAAATTTGTTGTAGATGTAGTGGATGATCCTCCCTTCTTCGGGAGAAAATGGTCATGTCATCCAGATAGATGATGATAACCTTATTTAGAAGCTCGCCAAAAGCAAGATCCATCGCCCTCTGGAAGGTGGCACCAGCGTTCGAAAGACCAAATGGCATTCGTTGGTAAGCGAATGTCCCCCACTTGGTGGTGAATGCCATCTTGTGTTGATCTTCTTCCCTGACCCAAATCTGATTGTATCCAGAAAAACCATCGAGTAGAGAGAAGCATTGAGCTCCAACCATTGAGTGCAAGATTTGATCGATTTGTGGGAGAGGATAATGGTCCTTGAGGGATGCCTGGTTTAGATTGCAAAAGTCCACGCATAACCTGATATCTCCATTCTTTTTTTTGACTGGGACTAGGTTCGCTACCCATGAAGAGTGCTTGATGGGATATATGATCTTTGCCTCGAGCATCTTCAAGAGTTTGACCTTCATTAGGACCTCGATCTTGGGATTAACCGGTCTTTGCTTTTGTCGAAAAGGTTTGACCCCTTCTTGCAATTCGATTGTGTGTTGAACCAGTTGCCGATTGTATCCCCGGAGATCTTGATAAGACCAAGCAATTATATCAAAAAAATTTTTGCACAAATTTTGTATCTGTTCTATCTCCTCTGGAGTGCAGTCGGTCCCAACCTTTATTGCTTTTCCAGGTTCAAGCTCTAAATCTTGATACTGCTTTTCATTGACTTTGATCATGTGAGAGAGGGCTCGGTCATTCTGATCAAAGAGGCTTTCAAGAGTGACCAATCCCTTAGGAACATAGTTGTTCTTCAGTTGAACCAGCCCTTCATACTCTTCTTCATTAGAGCTTCTGTCCTCGATTGTGGCGGCTTCTTGGATCATGAAATTTACAATCTACTCGTCATTGTCAAATACTTGCCAATGCAGATCTTTTTCTGGGATAGAGGGTCTATAGATCATCCTCACAGCTTTGGGCTTGTACACCATGTCTTCTGCTAGAGAGTACTTGGCTGCGATGGATGCCAGAACATCGGCATGTCGGTTCTTTTCTCATGGGATTGACCATAGATTGAGAGACTCGAACTGGTCAAGCAGGTCCCATACCCTATTGCGGTATGAATTTAGATAATGTTTCTTTGAGGTACACCTGTTTGTGACCTGGTTGCATACCAGTTTAGAATCTTCAAAGATTTGGAGGTGCTTTATGCCTATCTTATCAGCTTTCTTGAGTCCTAGGCACAATGCTTCGTATTCTGCTGCATTGTTAGTGCAACTCCATGTCAATCGGTAGCAATATTCCTTTTGCTCTCCGAAGGATGAAATTAGAAGAATCCCTACCCCAGCACCATTTTTACATCGGGCGCCATCGAAGAATAGCTTCCATAGTTCTTCTTGGGCACTTGTTCTATTCCCTGGTTGGGAGTGATTTTTAGGCTTGGCGATCGCATAACATCCTATTTCGATTTCCACCATGGCATTGAAGTCTGCCAATGAAAACTCATCTTCACAACTTAATTGTGCAAGAGACTCCTCGACCAGGTCTATCTGCTCTATTTCCTCCACCATTGCGCTCACTGGTTCGCTGCTTTCTTCCTCGGACATTTTCTGCACAAGAAAGGAAGAAGGCTTTTCATTGTAGATCTTCACCTTTTTTCCTTTGAATGGAATCTCTAGATGGGAGTAATCCATAGACAGATATCCGCCCAGCTTTGCCGTGAATTCCCTCGACAAGCACATGCTGAAATATGGCTCTAAGTCGACTACCACTACCTGTTGTATGACTGTGATCTGAGGCATCTTATGTAGTCGGATAGGAATGTCCTTGATCACCCCTACAGTCTTCACTAGAGTACCATCCAACTGGAGTACACCTTGGCTGCTTCGCGTATACTCCATCCCTATTTCTTCGTAGACTGCTCTTGGCATTACTGTTGTAGCGGCCCCAGAGTCGATCATGCAATTATGCACAATATATCCTTCCATTTGTAGGTTCAGGTAGAATGAAGGTGGTCTATTCTTTCCCGTGATAGATGTGGATAGGGTCTGCACAAGAGCAAGCGGTGCCACCTTTTTTGCTTTAATTGTCTTCAATGATTCTTGCAGCAAGTCCACCTGTCCAGGTAGTTGCAGTGCATCGTACAAGCTGATCTTGGCTGGGATCTTCTTCAACTCCTCTACAATGTTGTACGCTAGGGATTTGAGTGCTTCGGGCTCCTTTTTGGGCTCATACCTCGTGTGATATTGCTCTGTAGCTTCCACTCTTTGTCGCTTAGTCAGCGAAGGAAACTTGAGCTTTTCCTTAGCCTGTTCCTTGGTTTTTGCCTGAGGCGATTCGACAGAGGCCTTTTGAGCCTTTTCTTTGATTGGTGCAGGTGGAGGAGCTTCGCTCGGGGCCGAAGTAGATGATTGTCCTTTCTCGGGTCGAACTTGCTCTTTTGAAGGAGCCAGCTGAGTAGCATCTGCTTCTATTGCCTTCTTTCCTCCTCGGGTAAGTACTGCAACCGGCTCCTCCTCGCCAATTGTCAGGTTCTGACTCATCTACCTAATGATGTTGACTTGACCACTATGACTACTGTTTGCCAATTTTTGTACATAGTGTTGGTGCAGGGTGCAGGTATTCTCTTCATGTGGATCATTGCACGTAGAGCACCAATATACATAATCGAAAGTGCTTGGAGCTTCATCAATTGCAGCATTTCTCATCGAAGCTTTCCCTTGTTGGACTGCTTGGTCCTTGGTAAGCGCAGGTGCAGGATAAGATCTTCTCGGTAGGAATTCCTGCTGTGCCTACTTTTTCTTCACAATGGTCATGTCATTGGACAACATCTGAACTGTAGAGTTCAGATACTGCATCTCTTGTAGAATTTTAGTTTGTATATCATCGGCTTTCGAAACGAGTGGCAATGAAGCCATCGTCGGTATTGGAGGAAGGGCGGGGTGTTGAGGTGGTGCTGGCAGCACAAGAAATGTCGAAGAGACAGTGGGCTGTGGGGTTGAAAATGTAGGGAAATGAATTTGTGGGGCGGTGATTTGAGACACGATAGGATTCGGATTCCAAGATGAAATCGGGAGTGTAGGGGTTGTGGAAATTTGTGAAGCGGCTACGCTTGCATATTGGAATTGTAAGAATTCGGGAAGTATGGGCGTCGGCATCCTTTGGGGAAGCTTGCCCATAGCTATCAAATCCATTTCTGCTCTCTTGGCTAACTCATACAACTCAGGAAAAGTATTAACGTTAGAATATCTTACCATGAGACTAATATCAGGATTGAAAGCCCGAAGGAAATAGAGTGTTGCAGCTTCGTCGGTTGGCCAAAGTCCAACTGGCACTCTCTGCCAAGTTCGAGCGAACCTAACATTGAAATCTGTGATTTCTTCTTGTGGATGTCTCTTGATCGAAGTGAACTGATGTAGAAGAGAAGTAGGATCGAAAGACTCGTTAAAGTTTCCCATCATTTTCCCGACTAACTGGTCCCATCCCGTAATGCTATCGGGTGGTAGAGATCTGTACCGATGAGAGGAGTTTTCCTCTAAGGGAAAGAACCAGAAGCTTTACCATAATTTGTTCTTCTGTAATGTCATGGATCACCGCAAGAGATATTATGTCCTGGATATGCTCTAAAGCAGTCTTCCTAGTTCCATCGAACATTGGGATTTTCTTTATGGCAGTAGGTGGCACTTGCCCTTGTCCTGCTAAATTCAGTGGTGACAAGGAATCCCATGTCGGGCACAACTTGGGTGGCTGTGGCTACTGCATTTCTTGTTTTTGTTGTTGTTGTTGTTGCTTTGCCATACTTGCTCCTGGATTTTGAGAAATAGGAATTCTCGAAGCTCCCCCTTGACTATTAATAGGACAACTAATAGGAATGGAGGGATTAGGATGCTTTGGTGAGTTGGGAGGATTGGGAGGAAAACTAGATGTTGTACTATCAAAAGTTGAGCCTTGTCTGTCAATAGAGGATGTTCCTTGTAATAGTGACTCGGGGGTGATCAACCTTGATTGTTCCCCGAAGGCGTCAATATCTAGCTCAAAGAACTCGGTTTCCTCTCCTCTATTCTTAACTCTCCATCTTGTTTGCATGAAGGCACAAACTTTTGGTACTGGTCTTTTCGGCTTAAATATTCTTGGGTAAACAGAGTCGCCAGATGCTAAGAGTCTTTCAGTAATGAGGGCATCAGTCCTCACTACCACTAGTCAGGTGAGACTGACCGGGTCACACCGGGAACTGATTTAAAACTATTGGCCCCGATGAAGACGGGTTTTGCATTAAAATATGGGACCTTGACTAGTTATGGATCTTTCTAAGACAAATACAGTCGGGTCCCATCGGGCGTGCCAGAAACTGTTGGTCATCAAATCTACCTAGGAAAGGATTTTGAGTAAATGTATGCACCCTAGACCTGGACCAACATTGAAAGGCCGAAGGGAAGAGATGCCCCTCATGCCAATCTCCGAAGAAATGCTGGCTCCTATGCTAAACTACTTGGGTGTTTGAAGATAAGAGTGCAGGAAAGAGATAAGAGGAGTTAGGGTTAGAGAAATCGGTGATGTAAAATGGGAGAGAACAGGAAGCACGAACACCAACTAGCAACTTGAATAGAAGCAAAGAACACCAAAGATAAATGGAAGAAACGCAATGTAGATTTTCCTATGTATCCTTCAGATGAGTTTCAGGGTACCTTCCTCGATCGCACATCGGACGTAGGGTTCAGCATCCAACATACAAACAAAGAAAGATAAAAGAATCAAGCTCAGAAGGTAGCATAAAAGAAAGCCAATACGACGTCTTTCAACTCCTATGTATCCTTTAGAACGAGTTTCAGGGCACAGTCCCCGATCACACACCGGACGTAGAGTTCAGCATCTCGATATACAAATGAAGAAAGACAAAAGAATCAAGCACAGAAGGTGGCATAAAAGAGAAGAATTGAGCTCAAAACCTTTTAGTATTAATCATAGGACATCAAGTTACAGCAGCTTTCTAGCAGATAGTTCCCCCCCACTTTTCTTATTACAATGCCTAGGTTTTTATAGAGGACTCGGGCCTCTGAGTCATAATTACATAGCAAAGAAGAGTACGCCCTCGAGCCCTAAGAATTCGGCTCCTCGAGGCTCTCGTGACCAAGTTTTCAAATCTGTTACCAAAACTGGCAACTGCAACCGGGTCAACCATGGAAAGGTGCATTGATGAGCCGTCTGGACGTCCTTGATCTCTGGGTGTGGTGCTCGAGTGGCCGCCATGCTCGTCGGGCTCTCCATCATGGCTTGATACTTCATTTTTGATTGCCAAAAATGAGCAGCAGGCTTGCTGGGCATGAAAAATTGCATTTATGAGGCACTTGATCGCCTCGAGAAAATACCCGGCTTGGAACGTGTGCCCGTGAAGCGCTTCGCTAAGTTTTCATTCACAACTTTGCTTCGCAATGGTTTTGGGCCGAAGCAAAAACTCCTCTTTGGTATGTACTTCACAAAATTGAGCTTCGCAAAACTACTTCGGGGGTGAGGAGTGTCGAAGCATATTCGCTTCGCAAAATGGGCCTCTTCGTCTTTGTCGCTTCGCTGACCAAATTACTTCACTGACGCCCTTGGGAAATGCTTCGCTGCGACCCTCTTTCTAAACTATGGTTCGGGAGAATTTTGGCCGAAGCAATTGTCTTCAGAAGACATTGCATCCTTTTACTTTGGGCAGAAGTACTTCGCACAAAATTAGCCAAAGCAAATGCTTCGCAATGAGCTTTTGGCGAAGTAAAAGTGGTTCGCTGATGGAGGGGCCCGAAGTGAGTACTTTGGCAACTTCCTGGCGAAGTACTTTCAATGCTCCTTGAGTTTCGCTTCGCTGATTTCCCGATCGAAGTGATTGATGGAAATACTTCGGATGCAAAGTAGTTTTACCCCCTTTTCTTTGTATTTCACTTTGGCACATTGCTTTGCAGAAATATTACCTAAAGTAGCTTCTGAAAATGCTTGGGGCCCGAAGTAGATTTCTTGCCCTTGCTTTTCGGCAAAGTTGTTCTTTCGAACGCTGCTTTTGTATTCTACTTCGGTGATATTACTTCGCAAAAAAAACTCCACCCGAAGCAGTGTCAAAAATGCTTTGGGTGCGAAGCTTTATTTTCTTCTGTATGCCGCTTCGCTCAACTTTCGCCCGAAGTAGCTACTGGAAACGCTTCGGGCGTGAAGTAGTTTCATTCTCTTTTCCTTGTATTTTTCTTCGACGAAAACTACTTCACAAAACTTTTACCCAAAGTAGTGCTGGAAATGCTTCGGGTGCGAAGCTCTTTTCATTTTCCTTCGGCGAAGCTCTTTTCCCTAGCTTGTTTGGCAGCGAAGTTCTTTCTTTTCTATTTTTACATACAAAGGGGTGGCATTGGAAGCCAAAATTGCTGCATCTTTTCAAAATAAAAACAAAGCAAAAAGCTTTACACAACACTGTACAAAATTTGTTTTCCTTTTCTACCCCTTAAGAAATTTGACAAAATTGTCAACAGTCCCATCCCATAATAGTATCGAGTGGTAAAGATCTATACTAGTAGAGGAGTTTTCCTCTAAGGGAAAGAACCAAAAGCTTTACCATAACTCGCTCCTCTGTGATGTCATGGATCACCGCCAGAGAGATTATGTCCTGGATGTGCTCCAGAGTAGTCTTCCCAGTTCCATCGAACGTTGGGATCTTCTTTACAGCAGCAGGCGACACTTGCCCTTGTCCTGCTAGATTCAACGACGACAAAGAATCCCATGCTAGGAACAACCTGGGTGACAGTTGTTGCTACATTTGCTATTGTTGTTGTTGTTGTTGTTGTTTCTATGCCATACTTGCTCCTGGATTTTGAGAAACAGGAATCCTCGAAGCTCCTCCTTGATTGCTAATAGGACGACTAATAGGAATGGAGGCAATAGGACACTTTAGTGAGTTGGGAGGATTGGGAGGAAAACTAGATGTTGTGCTATCAGAAGTTAGGCCTTATTCGTCAACAGCAGCCTCTTGCGAGGATGTTCCATGTAACAGTGACTTGGGGGTGACCAACCTTGATTGCTCCCCAAAGGCGTCAATATCTAGCTCAAAGAACTCAGTTTCCTCTCCTCTATTCCTAACTCTCCATCTCGTTTGTATGAAGGCACGAACTTTGGTACTGGTCTTTACGACTTAAATATTCTCAGGTAAAATAGAGTTGTAAGATGCTAAGAGTCTTTCGGTAATGAGAGCATCGGTTCTCACTCCCACTAGTCAAGTGAGACTGACCGGGTCACACCGGGAACTGGTTAGAACTATTGACCCTGATGAAGATGGGTTTGAGATTTCGTTCTTAAAATATGGTACCTTGGTCCCACTGGGCGTGCCAAAAAATGTTGGTCATAAAATCTACCTAGGAAAGGATTTGGGTAAATGTATGCACCCTAGACCTAGACCAACATTGAAAGGTCGAAGGGAAGAGATGCCCCTCGTGCCAATACCCAGAGAGAGGTCGACTCCTATGCTAAACTACTTTGGTGTTTTGAGATAAGGGATGCAAGAAATAGATGAACAAAGTAAGGTTGTAGGAAAGAGATAAAAAGAGTTAGGGTTAGAGAAAGAAATAAAAAGGGGTAAGGGAAGAGAGATCGATAATTTAAAGTGGGAGAGAACGAGAAGCACGATCACTAACTAACAACTTGAATAGCAGCAAAGAACATCGAGAATAAATGAAAGAAACACCACATTAACCTTCCTATGTATCCTCTAGGAGGGCTCCGGGATTCTCCTTCTCCCTTTCGTTGAAATTCAGGGTTCAGAGTAATGACGATTAGGACAAGCGAATATAACAGAAACCACAACCCACCAAGCAGCATAAAAGAAAACCAATATAGCGTTTTTCCTCTCCTATGTATCCTTCGAGAAAATTTTAGGGTATAGTCCCCAATCGCACACCGAATTCAGGATTCAGAGTCACAGTATACAAACGAAGAAATACAAAAGAAATAAACACAAAAGGCAACATACAAGAGAGAAATTGAGCCCAAAGCTCTTTAGTATTAATCGTAGGACATCAAGTTACAACAACTTTCTAGCAAAAATTTCCCCCCTTTTTCATTACAATGCCTGGGTTTTTATAGAGGACTCGACCCTCTGAGTCATAATTACACAGAATGGAAAAGTACGCCCTCAAGACCTGAGAAGTTGGCTCCCCGCGGCTCTCGTGATCGAGCTCTCAAATTTGTTACCAAAACTGGTAACTGTGATCAGGTCAACCATGGAAAGATGCATTGATGAGCCGGCTGAGCATCCTTAGCTTCTGGGGTTTGGTGCTTGAGTGGTCGCCATGCTCGTCGGGCTCTCCATCATGGACTTATACTTCATTTCCAATTGCTAAAAATGAACAACGGGATTGTCGGGCACAAAAAAATATATTTATGAGGCACTGGATCGCCTTGAGAAAATACTCAGCTTGGAGTGCATGCCATTGGAAGTGCTTCGCTGAATTTTCATTTTTACTTTGCTTTGCAATGGACTCGAGCCAAAGCAGATTCTCCTTGATTTGCACTTCACATGGTGGAGCTTCGCAAAACAGCTTCGAGGGTGGTGAGAGCCGAAGTAGATTTCTTCCTTCTTTAAAATGGGTTTTTCACTTCTCGCTACTTCGTTGTACCAAAACTGCTTCGATGAGGCCTTCGCCCGAAGTAGATACTTCGCTGATGAGCTTAAAAAAGCTTCGCGACGATCCTTCTTCAAAACTGTGATTTAGGGGTATTTTGGCCGAAGCTCATTCTTGCCTTCAAAATGTTTCAATTGCTTCTACTTTGGGAGAAATTACTTCGCACGAAGGTTTGCCAAAGCAGATACTTCGCAATGACTTTTGGCGAAGTAGAAATGGTTCGTTGGCGGGAAGGCCCGAAGTGAGTGCTTCGGCGGTCTTTTGGTGAAGTATTTTTCAATGTTTGCCTTTTTCAATTTTCGCTTCGCAAGTTTCTTGCCCGAAGTATCATTTTGAAGTGCTTCGGAACTGAAGCATTTTTCATCCCTCTACCTTTGCATTTTGCTTCGATGACATCGCTTCGCAAAACTTTCGCCCGAAGTAACCATTTGAGGGACTTCGGGGCCAAAGTAGTTTTCTTGCCTTAGCCAATTCGGACAGCGATTTTCCTTCAGCAAAGCTGCCGCTTGAATGCCCCTTCGCAAAAATTTTGCCCGAAGTAGCTTTTGGAAATGCTTCGGGTGCAAAGCTCTTTTTCTGAATTCTTCTTCTGCAATGCCACTTCGCAAGATTTTCACCCGAAGTAGCTTCTTGAAGTGCTTCGGGGCCGAAGTAGATCCAATCCTTAGTGATTTCCTTTGCGAAGCTATCTTCCTTAGCTTATTCGGTAGCGAAGCTCTTTCTTCTTCCTTTTTATGTACAAGGGGGGTGGCAGGGAAAGCCAAAATTGCTGCAACACTTGAAAATGTTGTTTCTAAAAGCAAGGGAACAAATGCATGAATTTAAAGAAATACTTTACAAAAGAGAGATTGTACAAAATTTTGATTTCTTTTTTTCTACCCCTTGTGCAATGTGACAAAATTGTCAACAGTGACTACATCATAACTACCCATAAGCATACATAAATATGCTCATAGTGTTGTAATTTAAACCTATTTTGAGAAACAAGGAGAAGCAATCTATCCACTCAAATATTATACAGAAAACATAAAAAGGAATAAAAGATAGAAATATATAGTGGAAATCCATAGTCACAATAAATAATCACTATATTATCTAAATATAAGAATCACATCACTTTGATACAATGGATGGAGTGGTGGGCAATATTTATACTAATACAAAATCCAATTACATAAATGAACTTAACCTAATTCAACATAATAAGAGGGATTTAAGGTTAATTACAAGTTTATAAGGTGGGTTTAACCATAACAAATTTAACCATGGCCCATAGGGCTTATTTAATAAAATATTACAATTAATAAAATATATTATACAATAAATTCCCTTAGGCCTATCAAATATCACATCATACAATGTTAGCCTTCGCCATAAATCAAATTACATTTTCAGCATAACTTCATAATCTAAACTGAGAAGCCAAGGAGAGAATACATTAGTGACATCAATATATTCCCCCCTAATGGATGTTGTAGTGAGTCTCCACTTTTGAGGTAGACTCATCTAAATCTCTCTCATCAGTTGAAATGCACTTCTATAAAAATACTTCTTGCACAAGAGTCTCCTTAGGGTAGACTGTAGTTACTTTCACTATTAGATACTCCTACACATCCAAAAAGCACTTATGGTAAGGCTTCAAATAAATAAGAGAAGTCAATATCACCACTACCTTTAGATATTAGCCACTCTAATATTTTATAGTCGCATAGGATATAACTTGAAGACATAACTATTCCTTTAACAACATACATCACCTTGTTTGAAGACATCCACTTGCCCTTGGACCACTTGATTTGTGTCATTAAAAAGACTTTGCATAAACCTGCTTAAAATAAGAGCTATAACAAACTTCGAAGAGTAGTTGGAAAAGAAATAGAAAATAGAATATATCATGAATTATTAAATCTTCATGAATAATTTGAATCATTCACCTTAAGGAAGAATAATAATTGACTAAAGGACATCTTGAATTCTTTTCTTATATATCTCTAAAAGACTTAAAATCTGCTACAATTTTCACAAATCCAACTACATCTCCCAAAAAAGTAGACCAAAAATTTTTATTGTATAGAATATGGTAAATCCACCCTCTCAATATAGCGCATTAGGTATTGATATAAATTCCATACAATTCATTCCCTAACATTGGAACAAATCTATAAACTAATGCCACCAATATGTAAAGCTCAAAAAATCATGCAATTTGAAAAAATGGGCTTAAAATGCTTTTATATGCAAAAGTTATGGCCTCTAAAGTTTTTCCTTAATAGCCCTTGAAAATGCAAAAATTAACCTTTTAGACCTTAGAACCATAACAATGAATCTCAACCTACCACTTAGTTATTTCTCATTCAATAGTGATAGTCACTCATCCTACACAACCTAGACATCTTTGGTTAGCCAAAAGTTTGACTTTTATTGAATTGTAATTGGATGGAAGGTTAGATATGTACAAAATATGGGGTTATGTGGTATCCCTAGATGTCACGTTGGTCGAAGAGGTTGCTTAGTCAATTCACTTTGGAAAAATCCATAGTTAGAGGTGAACTTCGGTCTCTTACATGCTAGAAATTTTGCACTAACCAATATTTTCACCATGTGTTAGCAAGGTAAAAGCATATTTTTAGCAACGTTTCTATTCCAATAATGAATATGAATAATTAATGCTCTTTACCAAGCCTTGATCCATTGACCACTCATTCATAAATGTCTTAGTGATCACAAGTCATTCATTTGAGCACTACTTCTCTTGCAATAAAAATCTTCCTACCCTTCTTGAAGAACATAAGGTATGTTAGCCAAAAAAATAGTTTCCCCATCCATGTCGATGGCAAAATATTTTTATTATTCCCACCTAGTCTTGATCCCTTGACCACTCATCCATTAATGCATTAGCAATCACAAGTCAACCATATAAGTGTTGCTCCTTCTATGATGCAAAACACCTTGGCCTTCTTAAATAACACATGGTATTTTAGCCAAAAGGATAGCTTTCCAATTGAGGCTAATGCAAAACATATTTTTCCTTCTATTTTAGAATAAAAATAGAGGCATAGAGTCTCAAAGTCAAAACCTTCTATTCTGAGTGCATTGTCATAACTCCACCTAGCCAATAGAGCATGATCATGATATTGTAGCATAGACCAATATCTTCCTTGATGAAGGATTCAAACGCCTATGAATGCATCTAGTGTGCACAATGAATGCATGTGTGTGTGATGTGGATAATGCATGATTTGAATTCAAACAAATTGGCACTAAGCAAAATATTTAGACCTACTATTCTCGTTTCACACAAAAATGGAGGGTACCAAAAACAAATCAAAATTGCAAACCATAAAATAGGATTACCTTGAAAAATATGGAGAATGGATTATTTAAAGATCCTTGAAAAATTAAATAATATGCTATGAAGTAAGATATCTTCTTTGATTCTTATGCAAAATATGCCTATGGACTTTTGAAGAGTAATTCATACTAAAATTTGGAGGATTTGAATAGTCTTCTTGCGTGATCAAGCAACATCACTTCATACCTATTATGCTACCATGTTGGAATTCACACCTATTTCTAGAAAAAAATAAAAGTGATTCATCCATTCAAATATTATATAAAATGGTGTAAAATTATAAAAGAGAGAAATATATAGTGGGCACTCATAGGCACCATAAATAATCATTATAGTGTCCATAGATAATAATCACATCACTTTGATGTAATGGATGGAATGGTGAACACTATTTATACCAATACCAAATTCTAATTACATAATTGAACTTAACTTAAGCCAACATAATAATAGGGATTTAAGGTTAATTACAAGTCTATAAGGTAGGTTTAACCATAACAAGGTTAATTGTAGAGCATAGGGCTTACATAATAATATTATAATAAATTAAATACATTGTATAATGAATGACCTTAGGCCTATCCAATATTACATCATACAATGTTGGCCTTGGTCATGAATTAGATTACACTTTCAACACGTAGGATTACATGGAAATATGACCATAAGTTTACATATAGAATTCTCGTAGGCTTACATATAGAATTCTTGTAGGCTTACATATAGAATACCCGAAGGATTACATAACACTCGGTTGTAGGCTACATCAGGACTGCCCATAGGCACTTCATCACTATCAACCTTCACCTAATAATGTTAGAGTACAAAAAATTCAACAATTCTTACCAAACAAATACAAATTCCCGACTCTTAGTTTCAACTTATTTCATTGCTTGATATGAATATGTACCAATGCATTGAAACCAAATACCGAGGGTTTCTCTCTACTAAAACTCTCATAAAATATCATATTGTTAGTGACATAATTAATGTTGATTATATGTGTCATACAATGGATTGCATCTCCCTAAAGATATATATTTATTTGTTTGGCATGGATCATCTAAAATATCATCTTCATTATTGTTATATTATTCCATTCAACCTCACCCTTATGCTAAGTGTATAGTGGATGACTCATTGGCAATTTATGACATACCCTATAAGCAACTTGTTAAATTCATTGTAAGATTTACTTTAATGTTCTCCATTGGTGATTTTTGTTTTATTTTGTAACAATAATGTGTTTTCATTTAGAATATTTATTATAAATTTTGTGGTTGCACTTGTATTTCATGAAGGAAACTAGCAATCTGTATTTGGTAAAATGGACTATGATAGTGTGATGTTTTGGATATATTACTCTACTAAGATGCAAGGCATAGATAGTAGAGGTAAATTTTTGGCATTGTGAAGGCTGCTATAGAAAAATGTCAAGAAAGATGCTAAATTTTGGAGTAATTGTATTCATACAAAGATTTGAAAACATCCAAAAAATAAAAATCAAGAATTCAGACATTTTATGTAAAGTGATGTAGGTTTCTAGCTATAGCATCTCAATTGAGATGAAAGTGTGTCTATTTGTAAAATATCAAGCTCTAAAGAAAATATATGTAATTTTTCAAGGGTGGGGGTCCCGAGTACAACCCCTTATTATCAAGAAAAAAACTTGTTAAATTCATTGCTTGTGTACTCTCCTATGCTATCAATTCTCATTCATTTGATTTTTCTCCCATAGAATTTCCACAAGTCTTTGAAGACATTGAATCATGTAAAGGTCTCATATTTATAATGGATGCAATATATCCAAATAAACCTTAAAAACCTTCAAGAATACGAGAGAATACTTACTATCTAGAAACAAATATTTTAGCCATAAAATGATAATTATCACTATGAAGAAACTCAAGGGTTGAGATGCACGGTGAGCTTTATCTCGGTGAGCTTTATCTATAAGAAATGTATTCTAATTATGTTTCTCTAGTACACATTCTTCACACATTCCACTCAAATGATAAATAGGAATAAGCTCATCAACCATTCGAAGATGACTTATATAACTCATAGATCCAAAGTAAGTTTTCCCTAGTCTCTAATACCATAATTCATTGATCATAAAATTATCATAAAAATTAAAATATCAAGCTTATATAATCCCAATAAAGCTTATATATTTATAATACCAATCAAGCTTATATATTTGATTTGTATTATTAAAATATCTAAAAACAGTAATTTCAAAGCCATGATTATTTTTCTTCAATATCATTTATCCAACTAAAGTTCTATCTTTTTATTCATATGAGATATGTGATAGGTAAAAAGGATATTTGGGTAAATACTTGAAAATAAATAACATCTCCATCCTTAGGATGGCCAACAGGAACAACATGTCCAAAAAATTATAATATTGAGTCATTATCAATAACTATTGTTTCTCCCTAGATCACTATAGTTGGAGAGAAGGTGTTTATACTTGGTTATACACTTTCTCACGTTGAAATTTAAATTAATTCTTAATAAGAAAATGATACCCACAAATCCATAGTTAGAGGGTCTAAGATCAATGTCTTGAAAGGCCTCAAAATTTTGTTTAAAACTTCTTGAACTCTTGAGAATCTCAAAAAGATTTTAAATTCAAAGAAAACAATTTATGAGCTTGTTCCCTTCCTTATTATAGTAAGTGACAGTAATATTTTTTGAGATATTTTGGAAGAAATTATCAACCATTATTCATATTTTATGCATTCTTTTTTTTTTTGGTAAGTTGGAATTTTTATTTATAAGGGTTTTAACTGGGTCCCACCCCTAGATATACAAAAACCTTTGAGAGGTCGAAATACACCAATAGTGCAGAATCCCTTTCCAGAGGGATAGACGTGTGCCATTTTAACCATTCCCATGCAGGGGATATTACGGATAAAATTCCCTCGTAGGGGATATTAGTGTCGATAGTTAAGGGATGCTTGCCCACGCAGGGGCTGCTAGAACCAGACATGACATGACCATAGACAGAAGCTATAACCCTCACCGGGGCTATTACAGAGAAACCCAAACTAGTAGGGAGACAAAGGGCGCAAAAACAAACACAAAAACCCATAGCAAGAAATCCCATATGAGTCTTCAAAAACTTACCCCCCTGAAGCAGCTTAGGGGTCAACCTCCGTAATGTCTTCTTCCACATGTTCTGCACTCTGTTGGAGGGCTTGTTTCAGAGCTGAGCTTGCACTTTCAAACATGATGATGAAACTCCTCAAAAACATTCTGGTGAGCCGATTTGAGATGCCAGAGGTGGGAGCCGAATCTCCGCTCAGGTCCTCGACCTCCAGGGGTGAATTCTGGCTAGACTCGATTTTGGGCTTCTTGGTCCTGGATGACCTATGGACTTGAGGGACCGTCTCCTCGGTTTTGACCTTGCGCTTGCCCAACGAAGATCTCTTGTAGGTGGAGGGGGTGGGAATGGAAGGGGAAGGGGTGGGTTTGGAAGGGGAAGGGATGGGCTTGGAAGGGGAAGGGGATGGCTTGGATGGGGAAGCAGTCATCGTGCCTTTTTTGGAGGTAGGGGTGCTGGGAACACCGTCGTTGGCCAAGGGCTCACTAGACAAAGAGTGAGTAGGGCTTTGGGAAGGAGGGGGAAAGGGGGGACTGGACTGTAAGGGGGTAGCCACAATGGGGGGATTGGACAGAACATGGTAGTAGATAACAGCGAACAACCCTTGGTGGGAGGGAGGGGTGGACTTCTTGCGGGCAGCTGACACCGAGAGATGAATGGAGTGGTGGAGGAAACCAAGAATGTTCATAGGCTTGTATCCTCGGATGTGATTGACCAGGGCAAGATGGAAACTAGCCATGGGCTTGTTAGGGTCATCGCAGGTAAGGTATTGCATAAGGGGAATAGCAACGGTGGGAAAAGGGGGTGGAAGGGACTGACGCTCCAGGGCAAGACCATCCCAAGTGAAATTTTGATAATTGGGGAACCCCTCCAGCTCTGGGTCCCAGCAATGCTTGTCATGATGAACCAAGCGGCCAGTGAGTGGCAAGTCTGCAATCTCACCAATCAGTTGGGGAGTAACCTTGAAACGTAGATTCTTGATGCAGACATGGCCATTCGACCATGTACGGAAAAAATCTATTGTAATGTCCTCTTTTGCTCCTCAAAATTTTGATAGAAGGGTGGTAAGTTTGTAGCCCTGCAAATAAGCAGATGACAGGGCATCCAGCTGAAGCGAACTCGGCTCCAGGTAGGCCATGGTGGGGGTGGGGATTGTATGGAAGGTGGTAGAGGATAACAACTAGAGGAATGGCTTGCAGTGGAGGACGTCGATGAGCACGTGATGATGAGGATATAAATAAGCTAGGGGAAGCCGACGGGGCATGCCGAGCACCACGGATGAAAGACAGGTGGACGGGTGGTTGCCATACCAAGGATGAAGGGGATTGGGTGGGAGCTTTGGGAAAATATCTGCATGGGTGGATTTAATATTTTGGGTGCTTCTTGCAGACATGGAAGGCGGTGGAGGGATGAGCGGAGGGGTGGCCGCATACACGGTAGTGGGATTAGGTGAAAGGCTTTGGAAAGCAGCAAAGGAGGACATTAAGTTCAAATCGATGAGATGATTGTACTGGACCTCAGTGGGGCGGCCAATCACGAAGTGGCATCGAAACGTACTCCATGAGGATCTCAAGAAATGGTACGTCTAGAGCAATACCTACAACAAATTGAAACCAAAAATCATTGATTAGTGTGGATGGGTTTGACAGACCTACCTTGGTTGTCCGAGGCCATGATTTGGAGGACATCTGGTGGAAAAGAGTCATGCCACACTATAATAGGTGTCTGCCCTATGCCCATGTTGGCAAGCCTATCAGCAAGCCGATTGGCTTCTCTGTATGCATGGGTAGCTTCCACCTGGCAGTGCTTACTTAAAAATTCCCTGCTCTCTTGGATCAAAGATCTGATGTTCCATGGGGGAATTTTGTTAGAGGTTATATAGCCAATGATGTTGAGGGAATCCCCTTCAATCTGGAGCTTGACTCACGAATCCCTGATCAGGTGTAAGCTTCGCCACAGGGCCCATGCCTCGGCTACATTGTTGGTTTGGTGGTGAAGATTTTTTGCAAAAGCCATAATGATCTCCCCTCTGGGATCCCTGACTACTCCTCCTGCTCCTGCCAGACCAGGATTCCCTTTTGATGCACCATCGAAGTTAAGTTTCAGCCATCCCTCAGGGGGGATTCTAGCAAGCTTTGGCATGGGGATGGGGAGTGGGGAAGGATAAGGTGGGAATGGGGATGTTGAGGGAATTGATGATCTCAAGTTTGACCTTGCTTAGCGGGGAGCTGGGCCAAGGAAGAAGTTGGGAGTTCTCGGCAACATAGGATATGGCTTTGATGGCCGAGGAGATGGAGTTGTTAGAGGTGGTGGAGAAGACCCTATGATTGCGCTCGAGCCACACCTACCAAATGAAGTGGTGGAGGCAAATTTTCCATAGGAAAGCCACCTTGGGATTTCTAAAGGGAGCGGGCCATTGGATGAACAGGTCCAAGAGGGAGTCGGGGCGGGCCCATCGGATTTGAAAAATGGTAAACATGTGGTCTAGGCCTTCCCTAGCATAATCACACTCTAAAAGGAGGTGGTTGATAGATTCCCAATTGGATAGGCAGAGGTGGCATCTGTTGGGGACAGGGATTCCCCTTTTCATGAGATTGTCAGTGGTGAGGGCCTTGTTTTGGATGGTTGTCCAAGCAAAGAAACCAATTTTTGGGATAAGGCGCTTGATCCACACTAATTTGAATGGAATAGTGGGAACACGAGGGTTGACCAGAAGGGAATGAGCTGACTTAACTAAAAAATCCCCATTGTCGGTTCCCGCCCACATCGGGATGTCTGGGGAGGCTGAGGTGGGGATGATGGTGGTTCTTAGCATCTCAGATAGAAGGTTCCCTTCCCTCTCAAGATGCTCACTACCTCCTGAGGGGATCTTCCATTTGCCCTGTCTGTCTATATAATATTTTACTTTGTTTCCCCATCTCCTCTCTAGACTCGGTCTTAAGCCGACCACCTCAGGGAGATCCTTGAGGGGTTTGTCTTTCAACCACGTGTCATCCCAAAAATTGATAGAAGTCCCTTTACCCAGCTGCCATCGGGTGCCTCTGATGATAAGAGGTTTCGCTTGGATTACGGCCCGCCAAAAGGCTGATCCATTAATAGGAATGTTGTTGTCCATCAGGGATAAGTTTTTGAGGTATTTTCTTTGGACAATTGAGACCCATTCTACCTTGTAGTTGGTGAACAACTTCCATGCCTGCTTTGCCAAGAGGGCAACATTCAGGTTGGCTGATCTTCTCATACCAAGGCCCCCTTGGTCCTTGGGTTGACAGACTTTATCCCAACTTACTAGGTGGAATTTCCTTGTGTTTTTTGGACCTGCCCACAAAAACCTCTTCTGAATTTGCTCGATTTTGGAATGAACAGAGGCAGGAGCTTTGAAGACTGACATGAAGTAGACCGGGATGCTCTGGAGGACCACCATAGTAAGGGTTGCTTTGGCTTCTTGGGATAGGAGGGAGCCTTTCCAAGCCGCAAGCTTGCATTTGATCCTGTCAATAACATTATCCCACATTGATTCCTTTGGGCTCTTGGTGAACAGAGGGAGTCCCAGGTAGGAGGTGGGAAGATCAACAATGCAACATTGGAGGATGTGAGCAATTTTTTGTTGCCTATTGCCTGGGGTGTTGAGGAAGTAACACTTGCTTTTGAGATAGTTGATCTCTTGGCCTGCTGCATGAGCATAGGTGTCAAGGATCCCTTTGATAGATTTTTCTTGGATGACGGAGGCTAAGGTTGCAATGATGGTGTCATCAACAAACTATTGATGGGACAGGGGAGGGGATTCTGAAGAAGCCTTGATCCCTGTCATACACCCAGAAGAAACAACCTGCTTGAAGGCTCTACCCAGGGATTCGATAAGGATGATGAACAAGAAAGGGGACAAAGGGTCTCCCTGCCTAATCCCTCTGAGGCTAGGGAAGTAACCTGCAGTAGATCCATTGACAAGAACTGAGAACCATGGATCAGTGATGCAGCCTTTGATGAGATTGACCCATTCTGTGTGGAAGCCAAACCGGGAGAGGACTTTTAGGAGGAAACCTCTGTCAACCCTATCAAAAGCTTTGCTGATATCCAATTTCAGAAACATGGTAGCTTTTTTGTTGCACATGGTCGAGTGGAGGGTCTCATGAAGAGATATGATGTTGTCAGTGATAGATCTCCCTTCAACCGAGCTGCCCTGGCAGGGATCAATAATGGAGGGGAGGATTTTCTTCAGCCTAAGAGCTAGGGATTTGGTAAGGATCTTGTAGATGATGTTACACAAGCTAATGGGTCTGAAGTCATTCATGGATTTGCACTGGGGATTTTTGGGGACCAAAGCAATGAAAGTGGAGTTCGTCCCTCGAGGGATGATTTTGGTCCGTTGGAGTTCCATAATTGCATCGGAAACCTCTTTCCCCACTATGTCCCAGAAGGTTTGAAAAAACCAAGGGGGAAACCCATCAGGTCCAGGGGCCTTGTCAGCTTTCATGGAAAACAAAGCACTCTTGATTTCTTTCTCAGAGAGAGGTCGGATCAGGGATCGGTTCATCTCAGGGGTGACCAGGGGGGGAATGTTTCCAAGCAGGGCTTCCTGGGCTTCAGAGTTGGTGGGAATGGCAGTTCCCATCATGTTGATGAAAAAAGAGGAGGCCTCCTCTCGGATCTTGAGGATGTCTTGACTGACGGTTCCATCTGCCAAGGTGAGCTCTCTGATCTTGTTTGTGCTTCTATTTCGCAATGTAGAAGCATGGAAGAATCTTGTATTGGCATCCCCATCCTTGAGCCAGAGAGCCCGAGATTTTTGTCGCCAAAAGGTTTCTTCTCTGGCTAGAATGTTGTGATATTCTGCCATCAACTGTCTTTCTTCATCTCTCAGCTGGGGGGTCCATTGGTCATGCTGGATTTGCTGCTCCAGAGTTTTGAGTTTGCTCAAGGTTTTTTCTTTGAGTTTGAAGATATCCCCGAATACCTCCCTGTTCCAAGTTTTCAGGTTTTCTTTGATTGACTTGAGCTTTTGGGATACCTGAACAATGGTTGATCCATAGACAGGGGTCTTCCACCAATCATCGATTCTCTGCTTCAGGTCCGGGTGATGGATCCACATGTTTTCAAACCTGAAGGGGGTTTTGAAAGATGGAGCTTTATTCGATTCCAGGAGAAGGGGGGAATGATCAGAGCCGATTCTTGGGAGAGGGATCAGGGAAGTGTCTCCAAATAGGGGAATGGCCTATTGGGTGAGAAAAAACCGGTCCAACTTCACCTGAATGTGCTTCGAGCCAACCCTTTTATTGCTCCATGTGTACTGGCAGCCTTTGATCTGCAGGTCCATGAGTTCATTCTCAGAGACAAACTCCTGGAAATCCAAGATACTTTTGGAAGGGGTAGACACACCCCCTTTCTTATCAGAATGAAAGAGGGGGGAATTAAAATCCCCTGCTACCATCTAGGGAAGGTTGGAGAAAGCATCCTTCATGAGGGACAGAGATCTCCACATATTGTATCTTTCCATTGGATTGTTGGGAGCATAGATGTTGGACAACACCCACGTGAATTTGTTTTCTTTGCAGTAGAAAACCATATTCAGGGTTCTGTTGGAAAAGGATATGACTCTGCCTTCCACCTTTTCAGGGTCCCAAAAGCATAGGAGGCCCCCGGATGAACCTGCTACCGGGGATGAGGCCCATTGACAGTGCTTCCAGATTTTTTGAGCTATATTGTGAGTTCTGGCAGCATCAATTTTTGTTTCTTGAAGAATAAGGATGGTTGGTTTATACTCCTTCCTGATGGTTCGAGCTAACCTTTGTTTGCTCACGCTATTGAGGCCTCTGATATTCCAAGAGAGGATCTTCATATAGATGGTTTGGTGGATTTCTTGCCTCCCTTGCTTGGTGGGGGGGAGGTTTGGGATTCTTTACCTCGTCCTTGGATTGGTTGAACAATTCAAGAAAAAGAGTTGTCTGCACTCCATTGGCCACCTAGTCATCAATATCTTTTTTGATCTGCTTAGAAGTAGTAGGTCGACCTCTTTTTCTTTCACCCTCGGTGTCAATGGGACCTTTTTTTCTTCTGGTGATGATGGGGTTAAAATCCGCCTTGGAGTGGGTGGGACTGGACGCATCCTCCTGGGACTCGGGGCATGATCCTGTTGGGGATAGAGGGTCTTCTGAGGGAAAGGAACAGGGAACACCATCATGAAGGAGAGGGTTTGCCTCAGACAAGGGATCGGACAGGGGAGGGAGGGGGGAATGGGGCATCAGGGGTGGGAATGGAAGGCCCATATTTGGAAGGGGAGGGGGGGATGGGGGTGGGTGGGCGGGGGTTGCATGGGGTTAGATTCGGGGAAGAGAACCTCATCGTTAGAACAGGATAAAGGTCCAAATATGTTGGGGAAAGCAAACATAGAGCATACCTGTTCAGATATTGAAGAGGGGTTGTTGATGAGAGGTTCCTAATGAGCAGCCTGCTTCCCTTTATACTCCCTTTCTCGCCTGTTGCCAAAGGGGCCTTTGAATCGATCATTTCGCGTTCCCAAGTGGGTGTTGTGGGTTCGAAGGGGGGGCAACTTGTTGCTTGGCACCTCCTACTGGGGTTTTAGAGATGGACATTGGGATTTGAGGTGTCCCTGGGATTTGCATTCGATGCAAAATGTCGGTTTATTTTCATACTCGAAAGCTTGGCACCATTGAAAGTCCCCATAAATGAGGTTTAGGCGTGTTGGGAGCTGGGATGCTAAATTAGCATTGATACAGATACGGGCTTGAGCCATGCGGGAACGAGCTTTGGTTGCAGAGTCAATAGCGATGAGGTCCCCTATGTACCCCCGATCCATCGGAGGATGTCTTCATGGTAGAACTGGATGGGGAGATCGGGAAGACGAACCCAGATCGGAGCATAGTTAATGTCCTGGGTTTGGGGATTGAAGTCTTCCCCCCATTTCCTCAGGAACAGGCTTTTCCTTCCAAAAAACCAGGGCCCGCCAGTGAGGATTCGGGCATGGTCATCCGGGTTGTTCAGACGGATCAAGAAGAACCCCCTTGAAAGGGCTACGAGCTGAAAACTTCCTGTTGTGCGCCATTTGAAGCTTGCCCATTTCCTTATGGATTCCATGTCGGGTCTGCCTCCCACGAACTTGCCAACGAGGGAAAGGGATTCCAGAGCTAGCTTTTCAACCATGATAGAGACATGGATGACCAGATTTTCTCCTGAAGCGATCACTGGGGGATGATTTAGGGTTCCAGTAACACTGGGGTTTGGTTTACCCGTTACTTTGTCACGGTAGGTCAGGAGGGCATCACCCTTCCCGCCAGGGTCCAGATCAGGGCCCTTGGGATCATCCACCTTGGGGCCTGTATCCGAGGGGGGAATTTCCCCTGTTCTAGATCCCCTGAATGGCCATGGGGATTCCCGCCAGAAGAAGCCAGAGTTGTAGAGGTCGTTGTTGAGGTCATTGTTCTCCAGTTCAATTGTATTTTATGCATTCTTGGTACGATTATTCTTTTGAATTTCTAACATTTGCTTTATTTCCTTCTTGTAAATTTTTCATATTTCTTAGTGTGACATGAAAATAAAAGAGACATATAATAACATCCTCAAAGGTAGACTATCATTTATAAAAATTTACATACAATGACTATATGCTAGAAAATGTTTCATATGTAGGAGATAAATTATTGGTAATAATATTAATGTACTCATTATCCTTCTTTGTAGATCCTTCTACTATAACTATATTCACCTTAAAATTCTTGTAATGCATAATGTACTCAACATGGACAAATTCTTCTATTTTTATGATAAGCCTATTATTAATTGATTAATATAATTTTTGTTGAATTTTATAAATGGCTCATAAAACGTATCTCATATTACTTGTAGGTCCAAACTATCCTTGGTGTAAATAACTTAGTCTAGTTCAATACGCAATGAAATCAATCCATGAGCTTCAAACCCTCTCATTCATTGTCTTTATTTTCATTGATTTTGACAACTTAAGGAGCTTTATACATTCATAGTCCTCTACTTCCAAGGAAATACATTTGGTAATGCTATAGACCATAGTTTATCCCATTAAGTCTCATATTACTAGCATTGAAGTTTTTCAAATGTTTGTAAAATTGAGCTTCACATTTCAAAATATTATAAAATTAAAAAAAGAAGAGTAAAAGCATGATTATTGGTGTATAAAGATAATTTGTAAAAATTAGGATAATGTACAAAAATTATGTATAAAGCTTCAAGTTTGTAGGGTAAAACATATTTGATGTTCAAATCTCATAGTAATACTTCATTACCCATCCCATGATTTAAAGGATAAACTTATGATTACTAGCGTATAAAGATGAGGATTTTGTTTATTGCCAAGGAAGTGTAGAGTGTTGTGGAAAATGGATACAAGGAACCTCTATATTGGAGTATTATATGAGTCACAAAAATTAAGAATATGGAGGAAGCATAAAGAAAAGTTACTTTGGATTTGTATCACATACAGGCAACTCTTGATGCAAGCATTTTTCCAAAAATTGTAAGTGTCAATGTTGCTAACGGGGCTTAGGACACCTTAAATACAACCTATCAAGGGTATGCTTAAGTTAAATTAGTGAAGTTACAGATATTGAAGAGAGAATATGTAAATATGAGAATGAAGGATAATGATAAAGTGAGAGATTTTTTTGTGAGGGTGCATGACATTATACACAAAACAGGTATTTTAGGTGAAGAACTAGCACAAGGAGATGTTGTCAAAAAGGATTTTAGAACATGGACAACAAAATGAAATAATTGTGCAATGACTATTGAAGAAAGTAAAGATTTGAAGAAGTTGAATTTTGATGAATTGTTGGGATCACTTCATACCATAAAGAAAAAATTAAAAATAGTGAAGGAGAAAACTTGGTGTAAACTTTTGCTTCTAAGGAAAGAGTGTGAATTAATAATGGGAATAGCTCATGTCGCAATTCCTAAGGCTAAAGAGGGTAGTAGCAAAATCAACATTCTATAGTAAGAAGAGGACATGGTAGAAGAGGCTATAATGGAATAGGTATGGATAAGAGGAATACTCAATGTCATAATTGCAAAAGGTATGACTATTGTGAAAGAGAAATTAGAATAAAGGAAAGGAATGAAGGAGAAAACAATAAGCTTTTCATATGAAGGAGAGAGCTAAAATTTTTGATTTTATCATGTAATGTAGTATAAGTTTCAACTAAAGAGTCTTAGTACTTAGATTTTGGTTGTTTAAATCATATATCCAATAATAAGGAGTTGTCTATGGAGTTAAATGACTCATACAAGATCAAGGTCAAATTTGGAGACAATAAAGTATTGGAGGTTGAAGGAAAAGGAAACTTACAAATTCACACAAAATATGGAATGAAAATTATTCAAAATACTTACTTCGTACCAAGCTTGAAGCACAATTTGTTGAGTATGGGGTAGCTTCTAGAGAAAAACTACAAAGTAGTGTTTTAGAATAAGGGGTGTGTCATCAATGAAAAATCAAATGGGAACCAAGTAGGGGTTATTGTACCTAAGATAAAGAACATAATGTTTCATTTAAATATTACACAAGGAGCAATTTGTATCATATATCCATTGAGGATAACATTTGGTTAGGGCATTAAAGGTCTAGTCACTTGAATATTTGAAGCTTGCATTTTTTGGATGTTAAGGAACACCTTATAGAGAAGCAAGTGAAGTGTACTAATATTTCACAAAGGAAATGCATCATAGAGAGAAATTTTTAGAATTAAGAGCATAGAGATTATCATATCCATTGTAGCTAATTCATCTAGGTATTTGTGGTCCAATGCACATGCCAAGTATTGGTAAATACTTCTACTTTATCAGTTTAATTGATGAAAAACCTAGAAAATCTTGGGCTTATTTTGTGAAGAATATGAGTGATGCTTTTGAAGTATTCAAGAGCTTAAAAACCATAGTAGAAAATCAAATAATATATAATCAAAATATTAATGAATGATTATTGTTTCAATAAATAAAAAATATTTTTTGATGACCATGGGCTAAGAAGACAATGGACATCAACCTATACACCTCAAAAAAAATAAGTGGAAGAAAGGAAGAATAGAACAATCATGGAGATGGCAAAAAGCATGGTACTAGAAAAATATTTGGGTAATCATTTGTGGGATGAAGTAGTTGCAATGACAATGCATATACCCAACATAAGTCCCACAACTATAGTAAATAATATGACTCCTTATAAAGTATGGTATGGAAATAAGCCTTCAGTAAGTCACTTGAGAGTGTTTGGTTGTTTTTCTTATGTTCATGTTGAATATAAGCAAAGAAAGAAGTTATATTCAAAAAGTCAAACATGAATTTTTATTGGTTATTCTAAACAAAGCAAGACATATAGATGTTATGACCCCAAATATAGAAAATTAATTGTGTTTAGGGATGTGATTTTTGATGAAGGGGGAGTACATGGGAAAAAATAATAAGAAGACAATCATAATTGAATATTTTGGTGTGTCACAAACATCAAGTAAATGAACAAACATTTCTCCAAAGACAAGCATAAAAATAAAGAAACATTATAATCACATCCAACCAGCCAAATGATGGATTATAATTTTGATATGAGGTTCACAAGAAGCCAAGCACAAGCCCAAGAACAAAACCAAAAGAAATAAGAAGATAATATGGTGAATTATCCACCATTGTCCAATATTGGAGTGAAGCCCTCAATTTTTGAGAAAGTATCCCAAATCAAGGTATGGGCAATAGCCCTAAAATAAGAATTGAATGTTAATGGAAAGAATAATACATGGGAGTTATATGAGCTTCCATTGATCAAGGAGGTAATAGAAGTGAAGTGGGTGTTAAAGATCAAGTACAATAGTGATGGACCAATTGAAAGGCATAAAGAAAGGCTAGTGGAAAAGGGCTATGCGCAAAAAATTGGAATAGATTATGATGATACATATGCACCTATTGGAAGGCAAGTTAATAAAAATAGTGTTTAATATTTGTGTCTTAAATAGATGGATTGTATATAAACTTGACATAAAGAGTGTATTCTTGAATGAAAATATTGAAGTAATGTTATAAAAATAACAAAGCATTTGAAGTGAAAGATAACAAAGGATACATCTACAAGTTATAAAAATTATATTATATGGACTCAAACAAACACCAAGGGCATAATATTCAAAAAATTATGCATACTTTTTGAAGTGCAAATTTGTGAGAAATATGAATGATCCCATATTATAATACAAAAGGGAAAGTAATGATATTTAAAATTTTTCTTATATGTTTTTTTTTATAGCGAAAAACCCCTTGCGGGTCCGCCTTGGTCTGAGAGACCATGAACAGGGGGTTCTACACCGTCAAAGTCACCCGGGAGTCGCACCCGACCCTGCCCGCACCAACATTATCAATTGAATTTTGGATACCCAATTCAGCTTTTTTGTAGGGTGGAGATTTGAACCTAGGACCTCCCTTGGAGGATTGCCCTCTCCTCTCCAACTCACCTACAACACCTGGGTAAATTTTTCTTATATGTTGAAGAACTATTTTTCATAGGAATTTCATCAAGATTAAAGAGAGAGTTCAAACCAGTTGTGATTCAAGAATTTGAAATGATCAACTTGGGTTTGTTGCATCATTTTCTTGGTATAGAAGTACATCAAACACATGATCGGATATTCATTTGTAAATTAAATACACACATGATTTGTTGAATAATTTTGGTATTGGAAGTTGTAAAGATTTTTCTCCCCCACTTACCTAAGGTGAAAGAATGTGCAAGGATGATGGGAGTGGAAGATTGGATGAGAATAAGTATAGAAATTTGATTGATAGCCTTATGTACTTGAAATTAACAAGATCAGATATTGCATATGTAGTATCTTTGGTTTCAATATTCCTAAGTGAGTTATCAAAAGATCATATCATAGCATATAAGACAATTTTGACATATGTGAAAGGAAATTTAAATTATGGAATTCATCGTACTTTAGCCAATAATATTGAGTTGGTTGGATATACTGATTTAGACTAGGGAGGCTCAATTGATGATAGAAACTCTATATGAAGTAGTTGTTTCTCATTGGAACATGGATTGGTAACATGGAGTTCGAATAAACAAGAAATGATTGCAATTTCAACAGTAGAGGTAGAATATATAGCAACTACATCAACAAGCACACAAGCAAATCAATTGAGACAATGTTGAAATTTGTGTAATATGATATTGTTTAGGCCAAGATCAAAAGTATGATGAGGTGCTTATGAGCACCATTTATGTAGCTTACAGGTATGTGATTATGTAAACCATTAGGCATTCATAATTTATATAAGTCTATGGGCATATTCATGTAAGTCTATGGGCCCCTTTCATATTTCACCCTTAGTGGTATTTGTTAATCCACCTTTATGGATAACCTTACTTAAAAGGGTAATTTATTAATATTTTATTGTAAGTGTTGGAGAATATTACATTGTTTGGTACATGCAAATGTACCCCCATGGTACCTTTATGGTACATATGTAATAGATTAGGGTTTGAGTCTATTAATAAGAGTGATTTATATTTCCCCTTTATGTAAGTGTCTATGTGCAGGATATGCACAAGTGTCATGTCATGTAAGAGTGCAAGTGTGTAATGAGAGAAAGTGCACAAGTGTCATGTATGTAAGTGTGCAAATATGTAATGTGAGGATGTGCACAAGTGTCATGTATTAGGAGTGCATGTAGAAGTGTGCAAGTGTCATAGAGTTAAGTGTGCATGTAAGTAGAGAGTGAAGAGTCATGTATACAAGTGGCAAGATGATAAGCCAAAGGTCATGGGAGCTATCATATGGAGAGCAATAGTCAAGTACGTGAAGAGTCATCTTCTATGTCTTTATTTTGGAGACAAAGCTCCATACAGTGTATTGGAAAAATGTTCTATAAACGATCACCACAACAAGCATTTATAATATTGAAGCTTGTATGCATATTTTGAGCAATTCTATTTTAAATGTATTTGATGTTATTACATAAATTATTTTTGCCATGTACATTCATATTTGATATTATTTTAAAGGTTATTATAATTTATATTGGCCAACATATATATTTTTATTTCTCTTATATTTGATTCTACTCTTGATTAAGTATATTAAAACCTAATAGAGTATATTGGGACCTAATATATAGTGGCTAAAATATATTGGGACTTGAGATAATTTGGCTTAAAATCCAACAATGGTATCAGAGCCATTGTCATATTTGGGGCTACTTTGAGTAGTCTCTATTATTATTATTATTATTATTATTACCATTAAAGGAAGACTTCGATGTGATTGCTACAAATTTTTAATTTGTAGATTAATTGATATTTGATATTGGTCCTCAACTCGAGTTTGTCCAATTTAAAGGAAGTCAATACTTGGACTCTATTTATTAAAAGGTCTTGAAGAGTAGATATCATAGGGCATTCAAAGTCACCCAAATAATAATGTGGATTCTCTAGAAAAAAAAGAGAATCAAGGGGGCATTCAATGTCACCAAAATAATTATTTGGATTCTATAAAAAAGAGGAGAATCAAGGGGACATTCAAAGTCACCTTGATAATAGTTGGGTTCTATAGAAAATAGGAGAATCATATAAGAAGATTATTGTTCTCAAGTTTGACTTGCGATACCAAAGATAGAAGAAATAATAATAGAGAAGCATCAAAGCTTCCAAATAATAGATAAGAAATATAAGCTTCATAAGATCAAAGAAGAAGGAAGCATCATAAGATTCCAGAGATAAGAGAAAGGAATATTAAAAAAGTATAAGATTTAGAATGTCTAGTCAATAAAATATATAGATATAGACCATAAAGATCAGGCTGACTAAAGAATCTACACAGTATTTCAATATTGGCCATGGATAATTTGAGCACTATATAAGTTCCATTTTTCAAGAGATTCAAAGAGCACCAACTCATAGTCAATCAAAGTACTATTTTGACATAAAAGAAAGTAGAGAATACAAGCGCTATCAGAGCACTATCATTCAAAGGTAACATAAGTGTTATACAAGTTCTATCAAAGCACCATCTTTCAAAGAAAAAATAAGCACTATTAGAGCACCATCATCAAGGGAACCTAAGTGCCACCTTCCAAAGAAAACTTGAGTGCTATCTGAACGCCTTCATCCAGGGAAACCTTAGCATCATCATCTAGGAACCTGAGCACCACCTTCCAAAGGAAACTTGAGCATTGTATCAAAGCAGAAGAACACCTTCATCCAAGAAAACCAAAGCATATTTTTCAAAAGAAATTCAAAAGCAATTGAACATTGAGCTAAAGCATGTAAAATAGAGCATGTCGAATAGAGTGTTGAGCTAAGTATGTAGGCAGAATAGAACGTTGAAGCAGAAATTTTTTTGGTAATTTTGAAGTAACGTTCAAACTTTATATTTGAGAAATCTTTAATTAATGTCATTGCAGCAATATGACTTCTAGAATTAGCACATTGTGAGGAGGAAAGGTAAGATTAGTTACCTTTATAGTTTTTTAATTATTATTTTTGGAGATGAAGTTTAGAAAGTGAAGTTTAATTAAAATTAGGTGGGAGTTATAAGGATTTCTACTTTATATTGAATTTGGATTTTGATTCTTGAAATTTTTTAATATTTATTAAATTATGGAGTGATAAGATTTTCTACTTCAAATAAGGATTTAGAAAAAAATTAGAATTTGAGTTTTCTGAAGTTATGAAATTTATAAAAAAATTGAAATTTGAAGATATTTATAAATTGAAAAGTTAATAAATTAGGGAGATAAAAGGATTACTACTTCAAAGCATTTGAAAATTTTAAAGTTTGCAAATTTACTCGAAATTTTGGAAAGGTTTTGAAATTGCATTTATTGAACTTTGGAGTAAAAATGATTTCAACTTCAAAGGAATTGAATTATTTAATTACAAACTTTGGAATAATATTGCTCTTTATGGATATAATAAATATCCAGGAAAAAAACAAAAACATCATTAGAAAATACGTGACTTATTTATAAAAAAATTAAGGAATAATAGCTTTAATATTACATCGATGGTTGCATTATTTTCTTAAGAATATAGATGATCATAAAGTATTAGCATGGAAGCATAGAATAAAGAAAGGATATTGTACTCAGTTGAAGTGTAATCATTGCAATAGAATTGGGCATGAAGAAGCTAATTGCTGGAATCTTTATCCATGTAAATTTTGTAAAAAATGCTCATTTTTCAACATTTTATTGGTACAAAGGAGGATATTATAAAAAGTTTGAAAAAATATTGTTCAAATTAGGCATTTTTTTCACAAACTTATTTTTGAAGCAACTCCTAAAGTCATTAAAAATAGAGAAAAATATTCTATTTCAGAGATACAAACCAAAATTGGAAAATATCAAGGAACTCAAATTCAAAAGAGCTATTCAATAATTTTTTGTCTAAGGATCAGATTAATGATGAACTGCTTGATCTTTCAAAAATATAGGATACAAGAAAATAGATCAAATATAGTTCAAGATTATCTTGAAAAGAAAATAGACAAAGGATTACAGGATAATATAAAGATTGCAGGAATGAAGGAATTAAAAAAGCACATGAATCAAAGGCAAAAGACAAAGAAGAAGCTCAAGTAGTTCATGAACAAGATAACAAAGAAGCAAAGACTAAAGAACCAAAAAAATATGAAGAAGATGAAGAAGGGTCTCAAGCAGAGTATCATGTAAAATGTAAAGTTACCTGATCAAATATAAAGATGAATATTGAAGACTAAAGTCTTCAATAACCAAATAATGTAATATAAGGGGGTGTTGGAGGATATTACATTATCTTATACGTGTAAATGTACCCCCATGGTACCTTTATTGTACATATGCAATAGATTAAGGTTTGAGTCTATAGTTTATGAGAGTGATTTATATTTCCCCTTTATATAAGTGTCTATGTGCAGGATATGCACAAGTATCATGTCATGTAAGAATGCAAGTGTGCAAGTGTGTAATATGCAGGATATGCACAAGTGTCATGTATGTTAGAGTGCAAGTTTGTAATCAGAGAAAGTGCACAAGCGTCATGTATGTAAGTGTGCAAATATGTAATGTGAGGATGTGCATAAGTGTCATGTATTAGGAGTGCATGTAGAAGTGTGCAAGTGTCATAGAGTTAAAAGTGCATGTAAGTAGTGAGTGAAGATTCATGTATACAAGTGGCAAGATGATAATCCAAAGGTCATGGAAGCTATCATATGGAGAGCAATAGTCAAGTACGTGAAGAGTCATCTTCTATATCTTTATTATAGAGAAAAATCTCCACACAATGTATTGGGTAAACAATCTGTAAACGATCACCACAACTAATATTTATAATATTGAAGCTTGTATGCATATTTTGAGCAATTCTATTATAAGTATATTTCATGATATTACATAAATAATTTTGACCATTTACATTCATATTTGATATTATTTTAAAGGTTATTATAATTTATATTGGCCAACATATATATTTTGATTTCTCTTATATTTTATTCTACTCTTGATTACGTATAGTAATACCTAAGATAGTATATTGGGACCTGAGATAATTTGGCTTAAAAGCCAACAGTAAGATTAACCTCAAGTTTAAGTTTATGTTGGACTCAAGTTAATCTCTCATTGAATATTTGGTATCACTATAAATACCTCTTAATGAAGACCATTTTTATCAAAAGTGTGAATAAAAATGTAATATATTGGGTGCCTACAAGCACCCACCTTATACTTATTGTCATCTTCGTTTGTTTCCTTTGTCATTGACTATTGGTATACTTTTAATTGCCTTTTATTATTTTTTGCATATGATTGTGGAGAATGCAATTTTTTGGAATGCTTCTAGAAATTTTTGCAAGTTTGAACATGGTATCAAAGCAAGTTTCGAAGCTACATCACTTTTTCAATGGAAAAGATTAGTTTGTTGGTGATTAAAGGCATCTTTCTTAGGTCTATTCCTCTTTTTTTAATTTTCAAAAAGATGAATTTGTAAATTCATATCTAGCCACAAAAATTTCCTACATAGAATAGACATACTCATCTATTCTTTGCATTCATCTTGTTCCTTCGTGTTAGTCGTGTTCCACCCAAATTCGACAAATGGTACACCAACACAATGAGTGCAAACAATGTGTTTGCATGTTGTTGACTGGGAGGTAGGATGTTTGAATCCCAAAAATTTGTTTTGGGTATCTGCTATCATATACTCTCTTTAATCTAGAAATATCTCTCCTTCATCTGCCAGAAGAGAGTGGAATGGTGGTAGAGGCAAAGCTTGCTTAGGTGGCCATCATGGGGTCGATTTGCTAGGACTGATCAGTTGCAAGATTTTTTGAGATAAGTGAAAGTACAAATGTCACAAAATGAATCTTGTAGCTCTACTCCGAATAGAACATGGTGACATAGTGGTTAGATCCTTTATTTGCATAAATGAGGTCTTGAGATCAAATCTAGTAATGGCTTATTTCTTATACAAGTTCTCAAAAGAAGCTTAAAGTCACTTCCTCCCTTTATTTCTCATCACATCAAGCCATGTAGCACAATGGTTAAGTCAACTTGGTCATAGCTCAAAGTTGGCAAGTCAATTTTTTTTGGAAAAATGGAGGGTGTATGCACTAAGAAGAAAGAAGGCTTCATAAGCCTTAAAATAGTGAGTGGGAAAGTGGTTGGGCAGTTGGCTTGTATATAGGATGTGTCGAATTCAAAACTCGATGCTAGCTCATATTTTATTCCTAGTAATATCAAGCTTGCAAATTGGTCAAAGGGAACTTCTCTCTTCTCTACTCTCGATCGCATGCATAGTGTAGCAATTTACTTGCTTTGAAGTGGGTCATCTTCCATTCAAGCCCTATCAACTCCAAAAACCTATTCAATATTTTTTAAACATACATACATATATCTATCTATGAGAATTTTACTGAGGGGGAGTAGCTTGTTAGGGGGAATAGTTTGTGAATCCAGTTGCAGTAAAAGAATTTTTTTTGTAGGGTTGCCATCAATGACAAAGGGGAGATTGTTAGAAATATTGAGTTGTCATTGATGTCAAAGGTGCATGGTATTCAAGGTAGAAATATCTTCAAGGATGAAATGTTGAGTTGTCATTGATAATAGAGGCAGAAATGCAAAGATATCTTCAAAGGTGTTTTCATATGATTTAATATTTAAATGAATTATTTAAATATTAAAGTGGAAGGTTTATCAAAAGGTTTAAAAGAAGTGGAAGGTTTATATTTAAATCTTATATATATATATATATATATATATATATATATATATATATATATATATCACACATATAGATATACATTTACATATATGTTTACACACACATATATATGAGAGTATGAGTGATTAGTCAATCATAACAAGTTACGTGACACTCTGATTTGCTAGCACACCATCCAATTGAGTGGCAATAAGTGGCAGATTATGATTTGATAAAAATATTTCTAAGGTTTGGCATTTGATTTTTTGTTGATTTGAGTGCTAATTTAACCAAATATTCCGGAGGCCATAACATATGCATATAAAAGCGTTTGGAGCCCTTTTTTCCAAATTGCATGATGTTTTGAGCTCTATGTAGTGGTGACTCTGTAGCAAAAATTGGCAAAAAATAGCGATTCGAATCGGAAAATCGTGATTCTGACCAATTTCGATTAAAATCGGATCAAAGTCGGCATTTTTGAAAAAATCACAGATTTTTTCAAAAAAATCGGTAAAAATTTGGAATCAGGATTTTTTGAAAAAATCGAGAATTTTTTGCAAAAAAAATCCCGATTTTTTCACCAAAAAATCCCGATTTTTTCAAAAAAATCCCGATTCTGATTTTTTGCCAATTTTTTTCGAAAAAATCGTTGATTTTTTCAAAAATATGATGAAAAAAAATTCAATTTTTTTGCATTTTTTTTAGGTTTTTTTTGTCGGTTTTTTACCGATTCCCAATTTGATCCGATTTTTTTCCAAGATAATTCTGATCCGATTCTGATTTTCTCAACTATGAGTGGTGATACCAGTTTATGGGCTTGTTATAAGTTTATTTAGGGTTTTTATGCAAAATGAATTCTGTAGGGTATGTTACTCACCTTAATGGGTGAAATTATAGCACTTGGTTAGTTTAAATGGCAGGATTACTTAGAAGCAAAAATCTCCAATTCCTCTTCAATAATGAGTCAAAAGGTGTCAATGATCATAAACTCAATAAGAGAAAGAAATGAAGCTCTTGGACTATTCGTCATGTTAGTAGAATGAGATGTAACTTTTCCACATAAAATAGAAAAATGATCCTATTGAGGTATGGCTACTTTGAAAGATCTCTATGGAAAAGTAAGTGCTAATGAAGTTAACAAAATAGAGATAGAGCTCTCCAATCTCAAAATTTTAGATTTCAATAATGTTGAAGACTATATATCTCACTTCAAATCTCTAAAAGTTGATCTAGCTACAACAAGAGGCAAGGTAAAGAGTGATGAAGAGTATGTCAAATCTATTACTTCCAATCTTTCTCATTTTTCATATCATTGGCTTGGCTCTTTTTGTGAATTTATGACTATTAAAGAGCCACAACCCATATCTCTTGAAGGACTTTTATGTTAGAATAAATATTTGTTCTCTTAAGTTCTACTATGATAGTCTAACTTGAGTCACCACTCTTCCATGAGTCAGGTGAACTCTCAGTTTAGACCAATTCAAATTTGTTGAGTTGTTGTACTCCAACGGCTCACATTGATCAACTTTGTTATTTATACAAAGTTGATCTCATGGAATAATCAATCAATTCTATTCTTCTCTTCAAATTCTTGTAATGCTTTGCATTTCTACTCTTGGGAAGTTTTCAACATGGTACCAGAGCAGGATAGATTTTGCTAGCATTCTCTCTTGAAGTTTCTAGGAGCTGGTTCATTGTATCTCTTGTAGACTACTCACTGCATTTGTTCAAGTCTACCAGAAGTTTTATATATAGTTCTTTCTAAACAGAATTACATTTTTTTAAATATTATGTAAAAGGGTTTCTACTGAATGTTATTATCTGCAGATGATAAAAAAAGAGAGAATTTCACTACTGTATTAACAGTGATGCTTAGATATTTTTTTGGCCATAATTGCTAACACAATATTGACCTCAAATAATTTTAATCTTTTTTTTTACGACATTTCAAAAGCCTCTTAGACCATATTTTGCAGACTCGGTGCCCACCATCACTTCGTCTCCTCTCTTCGAGAGAGACTACGCCTCTGAAAGTCTCCCTCGACACCTTCATCAATCGAAGGACTCTCCACTTCAGGCGAGCGCGGCTCTTTTCTCAAAGGCATATGCTTCTCCATTGCTGAGACGTACATAAGCCTTTGTTGGCAATAATTATTGGCCATCGACCACGTGTCGATCTTTGCACTGAACTATCTTCGCTGCTTTAACTCTGTACTTGGAGTACGTATGATTTTAGTGGAGTTCGCTTCAGTTCAAAGCGCGTCACTTCTTATGGCCGTTATTCCATATTTTTTGTGATCGTTGTTCTGTTCTTGACATCTGGAGTGCTCCACTTCGAGAAAAAACAGGCAGATTTCGAGTTTGCAAGCTATAAGTAATTTTTATCACTGCTCCTTCGTGAAGTTAACTCCACTTTGGCTTCACTAAACTCTGACATTTGGCATCTGACAGCATCAATTCAAATTCTGAGAGTTATGTGGAGATCGTCTCACTTGGAAATTTTCGAAACTGGAGACTCATGTTATTTTCTATAAGAGAGTCTATACCTTTCCATAGTCTTTCCATTGCAAATCTTGCACTCTGATTTCGCGATCGTTGTTACTTCCTGCACCTTGACGAAGATCCAGAACTGCTGGAGATTGGGTGAAAGCTTTGACAAAAGGACAATGTTTTTTGGTGTTTCTTGAAACATGCCTCGAAGACTGCATCCCTTTTGGTGTTCGTTAGTATTTCCATTGCGAAGCTTGCACTCTGATATCATGATCACTGTTACTTCTTGCACCTTGATGAAGATCCAAAACTGCTATCGATTGGGCGAAAGCTTTGACAAGAAGGACAACACTTTTTTTTTTGTTTCTTAAAACACATCTCGAAGACTACGTCACTTTTTGTGTTGGTATTCGGAGCTATAAAGTTTTGGTGTTTGTTGAAAGGCACCTTTCATCGTCAAATATGCGAACTTGCTGAAGCATCGACGCATCAGAGAGGTCTGCATTTCCTTTATTCAACGCAGCCCGGATACGCATTCTAAGCTCGCATTTCATGGTACAATCAATACAGCAAACAAGTGTTGCTTTCAACATTTGAAATAAGGGAGTACTCTAAATGATATTTTCTCCATCTTGTTTTAGTATTGAATGTGCAGGTTTCAAAGTATTGATGCCCATCCACTCAAAGAAAGCTTCTTGTGACGAAAATGTTGCCTTGTTTTTAACAGAAACACTCTTTTGATGTTATTTTGATATCATTTGTATATTTTTTCAAAAGAGCATTGTAAAAGAAACTCCCTTTTTAAGCCCCTCTCACTACTCTGCCTACAATGAAAAGGCAATTACAGTGATGGGTCTCCTTGTAAGATTAGGGGGTTTTGGTGGTGCTACTTCTTGCACCTATTTTTGAAGACTTCAGGGGGGTTGTTGGTGTTGCTCCTTGCACCTTTTTTTACGGTCTTTGGCTTTGTTCAGAAGAGTTCCTTTGTTTTACTACTGCATTCTTTGAGAAGGCAGATATTGAAGGATAGTTAGGTGGTGGAGTCTTTCTGTGGCACAATTTTTGGCCAGATGGTGTTGTTGCTTTCATCTCTTTTTCAGCATCTTCTACATGATCTACTTGCAAATCTATTTTTTTTAAACACACTTGATCATTTAAACATTTCAAGCAAGCAAACATTACAAAGATTATTTTCATAAAGCACATCAAAATTTGGCTCAAATCTTTTAGTAATCGCCTATGTTTCACGTATCGTTCTTTTCATTAACTTATATTTTCCCTCACGTAAGGGCGGATCATTGAGAAGATTCGGTATAAAGGTCTGGCAGATTATTCTTGCTTCAAATAGCCTATGTACCACATATCGCTCTCCTCATTTACTTATAATTTCCCTCACGTAAGGATGGGTAAATTGAAGAGATTGGTATAAAGGTTTGGCTTCTGCTTCCTTCAATCAACAAGTGTTTCTAATGGTGAATAACACACACTGTTCCAATTGAAAAAAGGGGGTGCATCATTGAAATCTCTAGAAGTTCTTGCAGTTAAAGGGGAGAATATTGGTTCTTTGCAGTTTTCTTTGGCAAAATAAATACAATTGACCCACTCACCCCTCATAACTATCACACATGGAAACCAAAAATATTAAATCTCATTTCTCAAAAAGGGCTCACACACTTGCTAGAAGAGAAGCAACCTGAATTTGAAAATGAATATGAAATATTTGTTCATAAAGGGAAGACGTAAGAAACAATGGGTATTATAAGCACAAATGTAAATGAGAGCTTATGGTTTCACATTTCAGAATGTAAAACTCCATTTGAGAGTTGGCAGAAACTAAAGAACTTGTTTGGTAATGTGGATCAAATAAGGTCAATGCAGTTAGAGGCAAAGTTAACAACATTATCTCCTGAAGACTTCAACAATATTTTTTACTTTCTCACCAAATTTAAAGAAGTTCTCACACAATTAAAAGGTAGTGGGAAGAATAAAACAGAAGAAGAATGCATCTATCTAATTCTTTCTAAGTTAAATGAAGTATGTCAGATTTTTGCAACCACCTTTTTGTCTATAAAAGATGCTCTTGGTACAAGTTTTAAAATGCCCTCTTTAGAGGAGTTTTGTGATAGGCTAACTAGAGAGGAAACAAAACTTGCAAAATATGAATTCTCTCCCTATTCCTCAAAAGCCTTAGTAGCATCCACCTCCACTAAAAAAAAAATCAAAAAGAAATAAAGAAGACCTATAACTTGTACACATTGCAAAATGGATTATCATTCTGTGAACAAATGTTGGAAAAGACTTCAACAACTAGAGGTAGCAATGAAGGATCACAAGATAGATATTAAGAAGCAGATAGGAAAAGCCTTAAATATTCAAGGTAAAGGTATAAAAACTTCATCAAAATATTGGGTTCTATATTCATGAGCAACTCATCATATGACTTCCTCACATGAGTCATTCACTTCAATCTCCTCAAGCTCAACTTGCAGCATAGAAGTTGGTGACTCATCCTTTATCCCAGTCAAAGGAAAAGGTGACATATCCATTGATGGTGGTTATATCAATAATGTTCTCTATGTCCCAAATATAGCTACAAATCTCCTCTCCATCTATCAGATTTGTACTTCTACAAAGGGCAAAACAGTTCTGTTTTCACCAATAGGAGTTGAGATAAGAGACTTTCAAGAACCAAACTCTCTCATAGCAAAAGGAGATATTGATAATAACACTCACCTATTTCACTTCAAGGGATTCAAAAATTCATATGGGGCCTCCTATTTTATTGCACATGGAGATCTTGAAAGCAAAATTTGGCATGAAAGGTTTGGGCATCTTAGTTATAGCTATCTAGAAGAGTTGAACACTCATGAAATGGTAATAGGGTTGCCAAAAGTCTCTTCTATTTATGAGGTATGTCCTAGATGTGCTCTTGGAAAGCAACATCAAGATCCTTTTCACCCAAGTGGTTCTCAAAGAGCCTCATCCCCTCTAGAGTTAATCCATAGTGACTTGATGGTCTTCCCAAAGCCTTCTTTCAAAGGAGCAAAATATGCCTTAACCTTCAATGATGATTTCTCCATAAGAACTTGGGTCTACTTTCTAAAATACAAAAGTGGTGTTCTATCCCACTTCAAAATCTTCAAAGCCTTAGTTGAAAATCAAACCACTTGCAAAATCAAGCAAATACGTACATATAATGGAGGGGGGAATACTTCAGTAATGAGTTCTCCATTTTTCTCTCAACTCATGGAATAATTCATCAACATTCAGTCTCCCATAATCCGTAGCAAAATGGCATTGCAAAAAGGAATAAAGGAAATGGCAAACTGTATGCTCCACTCAAGAAATATTCCAGTAGTTTTTTGGGTTGAGGAAATTAACTGTGCAAATTATATTCAAAATCGCACACCTCATAAAGCTCTTGGCCATTTGACTCCCGAGGAAGCATGGAATGGTTCAAAACCTGATGTCTCCTTCTTCAAATTTTTTGGTTGTACTTCTTGGGCACATATCGCAAAGAATAAGAGGAAGGCTCTAGACAAGAAAAGCAAGCAACTCATATTTGTTGGTTATTATGAGGAAATGAAAGCCTACAGACTCCTTAATCCCACAACTCATGAGGTATTTTTCACAAAAATATTCAATTTGATGAAGCATTCCCTCATAAATATCCTCAATCATCATCCTCCAACATTATTTCTCTTAAGCCATCTTCAATATTTGAGCCTCAATATAATGAAGATCCCATCCTTGAGATAAATGACCAAAATGAGGATCCTATACTCCAAAATCTAACTCAAAGTCCTACCACATCCATTACTCCTCCCACAATGCCAAAATGGGCCGCACCATAGTTCAAGAGGCCACTCCTTACATCCAAAATCTTCCATCATTCATATTAAGCAACTTCATGGGTTCTGGTCTTGTCTGTCAATCCATTTCCATAGATCCTCAATCCTTCAAAGAAGCAATTGGTATAAAAGAATAGGATGATGCCATAGAGAATGAATTTTCTTCCTTAATCAAAAACAAAACTTCGTATCTAGTCCCTCTACCTAAAGGAAGAAAAATTGGTTCGTTGTAAATGGATTTACAAAACTAAGGAACTGATGGAAAAATTGACAAACATAAAGCTTGCTTGGTAGCTAAAGGTTTCTCACAAATTGAAGGCATTGATTATTCTAAAACCTTTGCACCAGTTGCAAAAATGGATTCTATTAGGTTGGTACTTGCACTTGCTGCTTCCCAAAAGTGGCATGTTTTTTAGATGGATGTTAAAAGTCTTTTCTTACATGGTGACTTAAAAGAGGAAATATTCATGGAACAACCTGCTGGATTCACTCAAGACTCCTCCCTTGTTTGTAGACTAAGAAAATCTCTCTATGGTCTCAAACAAGCTCCTAGAGTTTGGTATGAAAAATGGACTCCTTCCTTCTTTCCTCAAGATTTTCTCATTGTGAGTCTGATGCCACAGTCTACATTTGGAGAGATGAAGAAAAATCACCATACTTTTTCTCTATGTTGATGATCTACTACTCACTGGTAGTGACATTTCTCACATCCAGACTATCAAAGACTCCCTTTTTGAAAAATTTGAGATGGTTGATCCGGGTTTAGCTCATTACTTCTTTGGGATTCAGATAACTCAAATAGATGTAGGAATTTTATTATGTTAACAAAAATATACTCTAGACCTTCTTCGACAGTTTAATATGACTGATTGTAAGCCTTCTTCCACACCTTTTCAGTCTGGAGTCACTCTAAGTACTTCCTGCAAGTCCCCTCTATGTGATGCTACTCTCTACCGACAACTTGTAGGAAGTCTATTATACCTCACTCATACTTGCCCAGATATTTCATATGTTGTTGGCTTAATATCTAGATTCTCACATCAACCTCATTTCAGCCATTGGCAAGCAACAAAAAGAATCATTCGCTACTTGCAAGGAACTACTCACTTTGGGCTCTTACATGAGGGTGGATCCATGGATATCATTGGTTACACAAATTCTTATTGGGCAGGATTAGTTGAAGATAGATGTTCCAATCCTGGCTATGTTTTTTTTTCTTTGTTCTTCACCTATGGTCATGCAAAAAACAAGCAGTATCATCTACAGAGGCAGAATACAAGGCAGCAGTTTTGGCCAGTCAGGAAGCTCTTTGTCTTCGTCAGATACTAAGTTAATTTGGTTTTTTCCATGACAAACCTATTACCCTTTGGTGTGATAATCAGATCACAATTCATATTTCCCGCAATCCAATTGAACATCAGTGCACCAAGCACATTGACATTCACATGCACTTCATTCGAAAACATATTCAGCAAGGGGATCTAATCTTGGAGTATATTCCCACTAAAAATCAAATTGCATACATCTTCACCATATCCTTTCCTTCTTCGCGTTAGATTTAGTTGCGTGAGAAACTTGGAGTTAGGCAGTTGCATTAAAGGGTGCTCATTCAGTTAAAAATCTTTGAGAGGCTCAATTCAGAGGACAATCCTCGCCATCTGGGGACATGCCTCTGTTTTTCACCGCTCTTATTCTTCTTTTTCTTCTTGAAATATGGTTTTTCCCATGTGTTTTTTTCACCATCTCTTCTATTAGTAAGTTCATTATACATGAGTACCTAATAAGGCCATATTGCCGAGACTCATTTTTTTTGGGTAGCACCAATATTGTACATGAGTACCTCATCAAGCCTTGTTGTCGGGACTCATCTCATGTTGTTACATTCAACCCTAGTATCACTTAAGGGAGGGTGTTATAATACATCTTTGTTCTCTTAAGTTCTACTAGGATAGTCTAACTTGAGTTACCACTCTTCCATAAGTCAGGTGAACTCTCAGTTTGGACCAGTTCAAATTTTTTGAGTTCTTGTAATACAACGGCTCACATTGATCAACTTTGTTATTTATACAAAGTTGATCCCATGGAATAATCAATCAGTTCTATTCTTCTCTTCAAATTCTTGTAATGCTTTGCATTTTACTCTTGGGAAGTTTTCAACATTTAAAAGCTTCTAATCCATTATGAAGTAGCAATGAAGAATTGTGGATCTCTTTCTAATACAAAGCTCATCCAAAAGACTTCAAGTCAATAAAATCTTAGGCTCAGGTGCCTTAGTGTAAGTCTTGAGGTTTCAAAGAAGTCTAACATTTTCGACTATTATAAAAGGAAAGGACACTCCATCATGAATTGCATTACAAGGCTAAATAATATTGAGATATAATTCTTAAGGGTTGGACACAACCTTTTTTATGATAAAGATAAGGACAAAGGAGGAAAATCAGAGGCCCACTATAGCATCCATTATAGAGGAGAGGTGTTACCTCTAACGCCTTCTATCCTTGGCCCACTCAACTCAAATTATGGGGTTGTGTTAAAACTTGTGTAATCTAATCTTGTTTAGACCACGATCAAAAGTGTGATGAGGTGCATACAAGCACAATTTATGTAGCCTACGAGCATGTGATGATGTAATACTACAAGTATTCATCATTTATGTAATCCTAAGGGCCCATTTCATATCTCACCCTTAGTGGTATTGGTTAATCTACCTTATGAATAACTTTACTTAAAAAGGTAATTTATTATTATTTTATTATAAAGTTAACCTCAAGGTCAAGTTTATATCAACCTAATGTTAACCTCTCATTGAGGATTTGGTATCATTATAAATACCCTTCAATGAGGATCCATTTGTATTAAAAGTGTGAATAAAAATGTGATACATTGGGGTGCCTGTGAGCACCCACCTTATACTTTTTGTTGCCTCCCTTCATTTTCTTTATGTCATTTATTATTGATATATTCTAATCACCTTTTATTCTTTTTGGCATACAATTGTAGCGAATGCAACTTTTGGAATATTTCTAGAAAATATTGCAAATTCGAATGGGCAAATCCTAGAAGACCTTGATGAAAAGCAAGAAAGACCAACTTCAAATTGTGATATTGAATGAGAAAAATAAAAACATACCAAGAATAGGATAACAATCAGAAGAGAAGAATAAGACATAAAGCAAAACTAGAATTGCAAGTGAAAATTAAAAAAGGAAAATAAATATTCTTACCTAAATTTGGAGAGAATGTGAAGCACCAAGAATCTTTTGAGACAACCAAGAGATATTCTATCTATTTATCTATCTATCTATCTATATCTACTATATATATATATATATATATATATATTGAAGATCGATGAAGTGTTTTTTAGAAGGTGGTTGTGCAATCTTGTCTTCTGTTCATTTTATACTTTCAATGTTATGTTAATCTCTACTTTACCACATCTCACATGTACTTCCTTGTCAATGTGATTTTAGGGGATGTGTAGAAAATATGATGGGGTTTGAGCTTGAGATATTTTGGGATCAAGTGCCCTAAACCAACTATGTTGTCCAAGGAGTCCTCACTTTGCTTTGGGAGATTAGGACCACAATCCCTCTTTTGGTGTTGCTTCCACCAAAGTGAAATAACCCAAGAGACACCCTGTAAACCACTACATGATGCAATAAAAAAAAGGTGTTGTCAATAACAAGGTGAAATATTCCACTGATGTTAGAATATTTTGGAAACCCTCATTAAGTTAAACATTTTTTCAAATATGGTGCTCATGCTTTAGAAGGATGACTAATCTGCTCTCAAATTTGATGCCCTAAACAATTGTTGTGTTGAAAATGCAAAACTAAACCCCCCTTAATGTTTTACATAGTTTCTAGAAAAACAAATGGATTCGCAAAATTATCAACAATCTACTTTTTAGAATTTGAGTATTTGTATTTTGTCCTTTGTTTAGGACACTCAAGTACTCTTCTTAGAGTTAGAGGAACCTAGAATTGAATCCATTACACCTTTTCACCTAGATCCAAGATGGGCATATGATGCAAGGGATTCTACCTAAAGATATCATACAACACAAACTTTTTGCACACAATTCCACACCATCAGTAATTAAAAACCGAGTCTCAAATATCTCAGAAAACTTCTTGCTTCATTATCATCCCCAAATGACATGAAAATAATGGTTTTCTAATGTTAAAAAAAGGAAGAAGTGGGAAAAAGAATTGATCTAGATTAAGAACCATTGAAAACTCTCTAAAAAAAAAAACCTTCCATGAAATTTGTCTCCAATATAAAACTTTGAGATAAGCCCAATATGATTATGCATCCTCTAAGAAACCTAATATCAAGCATGGTTGAATTGAATGAACAAGATTCACCCTTGCACTGACACCATGAAGCGATTCATGATAAAACCGCAAGTGAAGCAAATCGAATCAAATACATTACCTTGATCCATTAAAAATAAAGTAGGCATAATAATACTATAAAAGAACACAAGATATGGAATAGTACTAAGAGATGTCAATAATTAACAATATATTAGAAAGTTATCATATATTATGATAAAATGACTTGTTAGTGATGGTATTTATACACCCTAATATAAAATTTCATAGATCCCAATAATGTCATAAACAAATCAAATATATAAATGATGGGATCATAGGCCTTTTACAAAAATATAATGAATTGTTGCAAATTTCAACTATGGACAAAGTGAAGAGTACACATTCCAACAATAAAAAGATTACACACATTTTCTAGAACTTCGTTGTCATTTACAACCTAAGTGGGCCTAACGGTGGAAACTTTGGAACTCTAAATAGAGGTTCAAAGTTTGAATCCTAATGGGGGTAGGATTTTACACCATACTTTGATAATTAGAGTATGGTTGGATAGCCATATATTGGGTAAACAACATCCTCCATGAGGGTCATCTCATATGGCCTATGACCTTGTGGACATTAAAAACTACTTTACCTTTACCTTTTTAAGGATGACATCACATTTAGCCACAACTTTTCTATTGCCATTTATAATACCTAACCACTATTTTAGAAAGTAAGCTTAATAATTTATATAAGATCAATTTACTATGTTGTAAATAAGTATTTTTGTTATTGGTATATAATACAATATAGCATACAACAACACATGTTTTTCATCCTCCACTTCTTTATAGAGTAAATAAATGTGTTCATCTTAGTTTGTTCTAAACTTCCTATTTTGATTGTAAGAAGATATAACATTAGTCAAAATTGATTGATAATGTCTTGTTACATAGGGAATTTATATTTAAGGTGATTTTGTTCTATGTAGGTGACCATTGGATAGATTTCACATTCATAAAATATCATTTTTCTCACTGTGATCTTGTCAAACAATCATTAACATATAACATTATATGTTTTTCATCCTCCACTTTGATTGTAAGATAATATAAGGTTATTCTAAATTGATTGATAATATTCTTTTATATAGAGAACTTATCTTGAAGCTGATTTTCTTCTACATAGGTGACTGTTGGATTGATTTCATATTTGTAAAATGTTATTTTTCTTATTGTGATCTTTCAAAATAATCTTTATTACCTTGTTTACAAAGTGTCTTGAATGGTCAATAAATCTTCATGCAAATCAATTTTATCAATTTCCCTTTTTTATTCATTTTGTCGTCTTGGTACCAACTTTTCTCTTGAATTGAGAGCATTGTTTATTGTCGTAGCTTGTGTAAATTCAAAATTTTATTTTGATTAGATATATCAAAAGCTAGACTAATACTTCTTTAAAATATGTAATTTAATCTATTAAATACCATTCTTAATTTGTTTCATAATACTATATTGTTATTATTTGTACATAATTAAAAATACCAACTATTGTCAACTTAAATAGATGTCTTAAAAAAAATCCTTCACCTATATATATATATATATATATAAGAAAGACAATGTTCAATGTTAATATTGATGTCCTTGCACCATCTTTCACATGAAGCCTCACAACCCGCTACACATGGAAATGAATCTACTAAATAGTTGATGCATTGCTTTAACATCTACTACATTATATGAATGATCCATCTCCTTACATAGTAAAAATTTAATCTGTAATCTTAAATCACTTGGAATTGAATCTACTAAATAATTTATGCATTGCTTTAACATCTACTACATTATATGAATGATCCATCTCCTTACATAGTAAAAATTTGATCTGTAATCTTAAATGAATCCATTTTGACCCTCCATATTACATGGCAACCTTCTCTTAGCCTAGCAACGTCTATGACAAATATCTGCAAAGCTTCATTTGTTTGATGCATTTTTACATTGCTTCTATTTTTATTAAATTATGTTTTATAGGAGAGAAAACCTCAACTTATATCAATAATATATATATTTTAAAACACAAGTAATATAGTGTAAATATTTTCTTTTTAAATATGTTAGTTTCTTATATTACACCAATCTACAGCAGCTAAGCAATATGCATTGTATTTTCTAAAATACAACATTAGAACTTACAAGACAACCTGAGCACATTCTAGGAACGGCTTGCTCTTTGTGAGTTCTGAAATTTACAAAAATTATTAGTCACAGGTATGTAAGTATTACAACAAAATCAAGATGTACTCTTTTTAAGTCTGGATGTTCAGAACTCAACAGGTCTGGTTGATAGGGACTTTTGCATGCTAATTTTCTAACTGCAATCTTATTAACGTGGTGCAATGTCAACGATGGTGCCACTCAGAAGATCACTTCCAAGAACATTGGAAGACACATACGGATCTTGACTTGTGGTCTCAGTAGTGAATGCTTTTTGGTGTGCTAAAGGATCTTTTTCAGCGGACTGCATAAGTGTGGCATCTGTTCCAGGCGTGGACTGCAAGATCTTCTCAAGTGCATGAACCACCTCAGCCATGGAAGGGCGTGCATCAGTTTCTTCCTTGCAACAGTGCAATGCCAGACTGGCAAATGGCTCCAGGCATTCTGAAGGATATGAACCCATCCTTGAATCTATCATAGACAACATCGCTCCAGACTCGTATGCCATGTTCACCTGTGCATGGCATACAGTTCATCTTAAACCAAGCTCGGAAAAAACTGTTACAACACCCTTCTCACTTTTTTGAATGTACAATTGAAAAAACAAGGGAAGTTGCCATAAACGAAAAGTTTTATCAAAGATCAGACATACCTCCCTGACAAGGTTCTTTCCATTCGAAATAGGTTGCATGCCTGTCAAAAGCTCAAGGAGGACCACACCAAAACTATAAACATCACTCTTGTCAGTGAGCTTGTGAGTCAAGAAGTATTCTGGATCAAGGTATCCCTACAAAGGTCAATAACACACAACATTATATTACTTGTAACCAATCAAGATAAAAAAAAATTCTTGTGCATCTGTATAAATAGCATAAACAATACCATTTCAAGGCCTATGTCTTACCGGAGTGCCTTTCACTACAGTTGATACATGGCCTGGAGCTGAACCTTCAAGCTCTGGTACTGGTGCAAGCCTGGACAGTCCAAAATCTGCAACTCTTGCATTGAATCTATGATCCAATAATATGTTGCTTGCCTTTATGTCACGGTGGAAGATTGGAGGGTTGGCCTCATTATGAAGATAGAGAATGCCTCTAGACGCTCCCAAAGCAATGTGAAGACGTTGGGCAAAGCTTAGAGGCTTTTTGGAGCTTGCTGCAGATCAACAAAAATTATCTTAACATTGGCCTGAATCTGAAACTAAAGCATGCTTATAGAAGAAGTATCACAAGAATAGGATATCTTGCTGTGGAAGCAAGTTACCAGAGAGATGATCCCGTATAGTCCCATTTGCCATGTATTCATAAACCAGCATCTGCAAATAGAACAAATTGGCATTCTGATGTATATTCATTGAAATCCATCTTGATTCCACATAACTAGATTAAAGCTGAACTGTATTTTTCTTGAAAGGAAGAGGTTGCTTAGTAATATTTCTAGCATATAGATAGAAGCAACAAAGGAAATGCCTAGTTCATTCTTGGAAAGCAGGACAACTTCAAATGGTTTTAAGAAAAACATGATGAATCCATGCTCTAGTATAGCTTCCTGTATCACTTATGACATCTCTTTTGTTTGTAGAATTTGAAAAGGATAACTAATCAGCATAAATAAATAGCTGTGATCATGACTTCGTCTGACATGATTGACCCTAATATTTGTGGTCTGGCCAAACCAATCAATGGAGTTCAACAATTAGCCCATAAAGACAGCCACATATTTTGATCTAATTCCAGGCATCTGTAGGGACCTCAAAAATATTCTAGTGTTTTCTTCATGTTTTCCTAAGGGTATACTTATATGGATTAACAGTATGGATGTCTGAGGCAGTTAACTCATATTTTCAACAAAAGTTATTTCTTGTCCTAGGAAACTGACCAGAAAACCTGATATGAGCACACAAAGATATTGCAGGAATTGTACATCCCATACACTCATTTGTATTTTGTGTGTGTGTATATATATAACACAGAGAGGAGGTATAAAATAATATTCTAGAAGATTTTAATTTTTGCATGAAGAGAAATGCAAATATAACCATTTAATAGAGTATCTCTTGTGACTCTTTCTCATCAATGCATCTCCTATGAGAATTTTAGTTTAAATCCATGGTTAAATCTTAATCAGTATGCAATCCAAAATAAATAAATAAATGCAGGAAAGCTTTTTTTGTAAAACACATCAAAATTCTCTTACATCACATTCCAGCCAATTTTCCTATGGACCTCTTATTATGTTCTAGATTACCTTTTTCCCCGAGCAAACTGAAACATAGAGATATTCAGCCAATTTTCTTATGGGTGTCTTATTATGTTCTATGTTACTTTTTCCCCCACCAAATTGAAACATAGAGATCTTCTTACCTATGTTCCACCCATTTTCCTATGTAGCTACCAACTGCAAATTAAATATTTGCTTCTTAAAGAAATTGGAATCTTCCTCTAAATAGCGTGTGAATTTTCCACAAAACTATGAACAATCACAATAGAAAACCACAACTAGTGTACCTGCTCGTCTTCATCATCACAATAACCCACAAGTGAAACAAGGTTTCGATGATGAACTCGAGACAACAATTCTATTTCGGTGGAAAACTCTCTTTCTCCTTGTAATGATCCCCCCTGAGCTCGCTTTATAGCTACAACCGTACCATCAGCCAAAATGCCTTTGAAAACCTTACCATAGCCACCTTGACCAACTTGCATGGAGACACTGAAGTTATTTGTAGCTAATGCCATCTCAGCAAAATCAAAATCTCTGACACCTGCTATTTTGACTCGCTTTCTTGCTGCTATAGGAATAAATAAAACACTTTAGATGGGCATTGAAGGCAGAAGATAATTCACTATATCCAAAATTTCATTTTTGTCACTAGAAAATTTAACATTTTAGATTAGATAGCATCCTTTCAATTTAAGAACATGAATCAATCGACCATAAGAATATACAAAATCAAAATTTTTGAGACTATTTATAAGCTATCGCAAAAAATAGATGCAATTAAGTTTCTTTTCTCAAAGGCAGAATAAGTAGTAGATAATTCTAATGAGGCTTGCATCCCAAATGCTGGTGCTATATATGGACAAGTATATACAGTCATCTTAAACCACATGATCCCATGCATGTAATGCATCAATGCCTGTATTTTTAAAAGAGAGTGGGAAGTATGGGAGACACTTTGCTTACCAAGTAGCTTTTTTTTAGCCACACTGCGCTTTGTACGCTGCTTCAAAACCATAATTGCAACAACCAAAGAAACAGCAATTGTGCCAAAAATGGTCCCAATCAAAATTCCTGCAAGAGCACCCTTGTTCAAGCTAGATCCTCCACTAGATCCAAGTTTCACTGTACCAGCCAACAATGCATAAGAATTGGATTTGTAACTTCACACATACAAATAAATCTCCTAGAACACTTTTTCTTGGGGAAAAACTAAAGGCTTTTTTTCCCAACTTTGCTAAATATAAATATCCAAAGCAAAAGGTAAAGCCATTCATCCAATAGTTTAGACAAGTTGTCAGATTCTATGTTCAGAAACATGCAATGAAACCATAAGAACAAAAACTGGCAGAAGTGTTTCTCCTTTTCAACAACTTAGATGGACACCCACCAAAAACTGTGTACAAGGAACGATTTTTTTTTTTTTTTTGATGAGTAAGACTTTTTATATACACATTCACCATGGGGATTGAACCCGGGTCACCTCACAGATAATGCAAGTAGCGTCCTTTCCGGTAGACCACACTCATGGAACTATTTTGTTGAACATAATTAAATACCTGCATGCACATCGTTTTGTTGTGAGGGAAGAGGGTCTAATATTTGAGTGCCCTATGTTAGCATGCTTGCTGATATCACATGGTCCTACCTCAGCTCATGAAAACTAGTGGTAGGTCATGTTGTATATTTTGCTTCATCATTATTGGACCATTCTAAATTTTTCTATCTAGCTGATTTTTTCAAGGGTGTCAATACTATATATAAACTATGGATGGACCATTTCTTGACTAGTGTATCCTCCAGTAATTATGCACTTTACATTGAAATTTGTGTAACTCCACATAGATGACATGTTGGCACTCCAAAACTTACCCACACTTGCAGCATGGCAATGTAACAACAAATTTAAAAAAAAAATTCAATATATGTACTGTGCCATATTTTTCTTACAATGACGTGCTACTATGTATGAGTTGCAATCTTTTCCATCTAATTTGTTAGTATTTTTGTTTTTACATGATTGAAGAAAAGCATTCAAAGACAAGGTTCCATTGCATCAACTATCATCACAACTATTGGATCCCACTCAACTATTGGCTTCTGTCCCCTAAACACATGGTTCCATGTAAATAAATCATATAAAAGGCATCAGTGATAGCTGGGTTATTCTTCCTTGTTATATCACTAGTTGAAAACGATCTGTCCTTGAAATGTTGAAAATGATAATAAGGTTGAACTGCTATAACTATTTTCATGTATTTGTCCCATCATATATAGAATTCAATCACTTGATGTTACAATAGACAAAGCCTCTTCACATCTTAGCAAATTTTTATATGCATGTATGAACAAACTGGAACTTGAAAATCAGTGCATTACTTTGGTTTCCCTGATAAGGAAAAATTCTAGCAAGGAGAAGGCAAGAGTTGTGCCTTATCTACGCAAATCCTAGAATTTTCAATGTATGAAGTAAGAGGCACTAAGTGACAACAATTTGGCATCTCCTGCCTGTGGGAATATGCTGACAAGGTGAAGGCACATGCAAGCTTATAGCACACTGAAGAGGAAGAAAAGACCACATTGCACAAACCACCAAAGAAGGGTCTCTGTGGAAGGTTTGGCTGATTGATTGCTTTTCCTAAAAAATCATATTGACTGTTCTTTGTGAAAGCAATGCTGCCCTTGATCTCAAACCTTTTGTTGATTGAATAGGGTAAGCATGCACACTTACCCTATAACACTGGGTTTTTTCGTCATGGGTTTCAAGTAAAAAGAAGTGGTTAATAATGCCAATTTCTGGTTTCAGCTTTCCTACAAACTTTCCATCTGAACACTTCCTTTAATATCATACATATATTTATTGTTGCTCTTTATAAAAATAACTCAGTCATAAACAAAGGGTAACCTAGTTTTCTACCCTATATCTTTCACACTACTGCATCCAGAAAACTTGGGGTGACATAGCTTCCTCGATAGCATAAGATTTATCCTTCACATTCCAAATATGGGTAATGATGCAATCCTCAAAATTTGGAAAATTGCCCTCTTATTTTATGCTACCAAAAACTTCCTCCTGTCCTAGATTTGCATGTTCATATATCTGATTTTAATCTGAATTGGATTTGGCCAACATACATATCCAAGACATATTTATATCTCAATTTAACATATGCAAGGTTAAAAGACATATCAGGTATTATCCGTAGTCGTATTTCAATGAAATTCTAAAGACCAAATGAGAAAACTGAAAGAAGAAGATAGAAAACAAAAACAAATAAAATACCAAATGTAAATAGAGGCAAAATACTTAAAGTTTTCACACATGCCACTCATATTTGGATGTTTTTTTCCTGCTTCGTCTTTCAGTCCATTTTTCGAGTGATTTCAATCTTTTGTATACTGATGCTTGGAGTTGAAAATTCTTGCTTTCAATTACTTTTAAAAACTGACTAATGGTATTTTGGATTTTCTCTATGTTATGGCATTTATTTTGAAAGTACGTGCACACAAATATTTCGCTATTTATCTTCGTCACATCCCAGCTATATAATATCTAAGGTTTTCTACAAATCTCCCATATTTGTTACTGATTTCTTAACTGTATCTTTATCTGTATACATTCCCCTCTTACTTAGCTTATATGTAATGTTCTCCTTAATTTTCTTTAAAGACTAGTTTAATAGTGTGACCAACTAGTTAAGAAATTCATCCCAAATTAAGCTTGCATGTTCTTGTACCAATTCCCTTATATTTTGTTGTACATATTTGTACATATCATTCTTGCATCACATCTGCATCTATCAAGTATGGTTCAAAGAGAACCTTGATAGACAGTTTAAGGGGCTACCCTTCTCATGGTTTAACTAGACATGCATATAAGTATTGCCAAAGAGCTCTTGGAATATAGTTTGTTATACTTTAATCCTCATTGCATGGGTTTATCTCTATTTTCATTTTTAACCTTTGTTTTAATTAAAGGTCTTAGGCACATAGATTATACCAAATTTTCTCAGAAAGATTGTATCAATAGAAAAATTGCCATAGTTTGCAGTCTATCCATCATTATAAGGACTCTTTGACTGTAAGATAGAAGCAGCAAAGAACTAAAGGAAAAGCATGCGCTTGTCATGAAGAAGTGATATCCAATTGCGATGTCCGATATATCATCTACCACATTGTAAATTTACAAATAAAATTATGCCCATGAAGATAAGAGGAGGAAATAAAAGTGAAAAAACAATGGAGATGAAGGCCAAAACGTTTACCTGAATATGGCCCCTCAAGTGTGATATTTATCCATTCATATGGCCCAAATATATTGCTGTCTGGAATTAAAAATCCAGCAAACATCTCTTGTATTCTTTGAATCTCACTTTCATTAAAAACTCTTGTAGTATTATTCTTAGGAGGGAAGAACTTGAGTTCCATGGCCAACCTTGGACCTGGCTCCCAGATATACCTGTCTATGGATAATTGATATAAATATAATTTCAATTCAGATGTCAGATACTCTTCAAAAATCTCTCGATATGGGGGGAAATAGGATACACCTGGACTCTTTAAACGATACCCAACTTCAAATGGAGCCACACACAAACAATCTGCATTATCAGGAATATAATCGTAATAGGGTGGACAGGCATTTGGAGGGCAACCACTGTTGTTAGTGCTTCCACCAGTATCTACTATTTCGTTTTGAGAAGCACATGCTTTGGCTATTTGATTTTGGTTCCCTTGGCTGCAAATCGGGTTCCCATCCAACCTGTTATTTTACCAATTTAAGCAGGCATTAGACAATAGCATAATACCCATGTTAGTATAAATAACTGTAAAATACATTTGTGTGTTTTAGGGGGGAAATCATCATTTTTTTTCATTTTTGCATAGACATACTTGATTTTGCTGCCAACTAGAGGTTTAAAACTTAGTGATAAAAAGGTATATAGAAGTTAATAATGAGGGCCATGTTTTCCATGAAAACAAATGCTTTGCTCTGACAAGCTAGAGAAACAAATGACCATGGATTTTTTTTTCCCTTTCTCTCAAATAACATTATGGGACATGTTTGCTACCATGGACAATAGTAATATAAGGAATAATACCAAAGTTTGAACTATATGATCAGTGATTAAAAGAATGTAATACATGTTAGTTTATTTGCATTTTTGAGCTCCAATTTATAATGATTTACAATCTGATAATTGGTCAGTGCTGATAAAATCAAATCCTAAAAATACTAACAAGCTATTCCTATGAATCCTAACAACATATCCCTAAAAATCCTATAAGTTATCCTTAAAAATCTGTTATAGCAAACAAGACAATAATAGAAATCCCTATCATATATGTTAATAGACTTTATTTTACAAACCCCTTTAATGACTAACCCGGATACAATCCCAAGATTATCCCTAAATTCTATGAATTTTTCTTCACCCAAGGGTTTAATCATAAAATTAGCAATCTGTTCAAAATTTGGACAATAATTTAGACAAATTTCTTCTTGCTCCACCAGCTGCTAGATATAGTGATGATGATGATGAACTTCAATATGTTTTGTTCTGCCATGATTTACTGGATTCTTCACTAACTTGAACACACTTTGATTATCACAATGAAATGGTGTTAATGCTATTTGAACTATCTAAAGATCGTACAATATGCATCGCAACCAAACAGTTTTACAACCTACATAGCATGCTGCCTTATATTCTGCTTCAGTTGGTGACAAAGCATCTGTGTGCTACAGTTTGCTTTGGCAAGAAATAGCCCCTCTTCCAAGAGCAAACATATAGCAGTAGTTGATTTCTAATCATCAATTGATTTTGCCCAATCTGCATCAATGTATCCAACCAATTGAAAATAATTAGATTGTTGGTATAATATACCAAAGTCAAGGGTACATTTGATATATTTAAGAATATGTTTTGCATCTTAGTAGTGCTCTCTTTGCGCATTTGCCATGAAACGAGAGAAATAATTCGTTGCAAAACATAAATCTAGTCGAGTAGTGGTAAGATAAATCAAACTACCCAACAACTAATGATATCCTAACTCATTGACCGAAGATAAATTAGATTAGGCTAGCAATTTCAACCCACCTCCTTCCATAAATGTAGATATAGGATTACAATTTTTCATCCAAAATCTTTCCAAAAGTGTGTTGGCATACTTGCTTTTTGATATAAAAATAGTATGATTAGGTTGCCAAAATTCTACACCTAGGCAGTAATGAAGAAGCCCTAAATTTGGCATATAAAAAACTTAACATAAATGAGATCTTACTTGATGAATCAGGTGGGATCCATTACAAGTAATAATAAGGTTGCCAACATACACAATAATGTCATTACTTGTACTTTTGATATAGAGATTAGGATAAAAAAAACTTTGACTGAATCCTGAATCTCTAAGATGATGATCAATTTTGAAAAACCAAGCTTGAGAGCCTCCTTAAGTCCATATATGGACTTAATCAATTTACAAACCAGATGTTCTTTTCCTAGTACTTAAAACCATTGTGGCTACACCATGTAGACCTCCTCTTCCAAATCTCCATTTAGGAAGGCACTCTTAATATCCAAACTATGTTGCAATGGAGAGAACTAATTGAAAAACCACCATCTTTGCAATTGGGGCAAATGTCTCTCCATAGTCTATACCTTGTTGTGCATACCTTCAGCAACAAAGTGGGCTTTGTATTTTTCAATTGAGCCATTTGATTTACATTTTACCTTGTGAACCCATTTATAGCCAATGGGTTTCTTTCCATGGGTTAATTCACATGTTTTATTCTTCATCAAAGAGTCAAAATCTACCTTCATGGTGGCTTCCAAATCTAATTTACCTTTGGCCTCTTCATATCTGCTTGGTTCAAAAACTTGTGAAACTAATGCTTAATTTGCCTCCCCATTCACTTGTCTAGGCTCTTTTCTAGCTCGCCTAGATCACCCAGCTACTACTTTCTCATCCTCCTTGACATCTTTCATTGTCTATATACCAGTTTGGTCGTTAACGTGGCTCTTGTTGCTAGCAAATTTAACTTGTATGTACCTTGTCAAGCTCTATTATCCAAGTTCATCCCAATGTGGATTTTCAACACACCAATGTGGCTGAGTCTTCACATATTTCTTTTCATCATTAGTCTCTAATGTATCTAAATCCAAGAGAAACTTCATTACCTGTTGCAATACTATTAACAGTCCTAAAACATGCAAAAAACTCAATAAGTTTACCATCATTTGAGAAGAAAGGAGTCTTCTCATGTACAATAATATCTCTACTAATTACAATCTTGTTAGTAGAGACATCAAACAATTTGTATGCCTTAGATTGTTCACTATAGCCAACAAACATGAACTTCTTGCTTTTTGCATCTAGCTTACTTCTTTTCTCCTTAGGAATTAATGCAAAAGCAACACAACCAAAAATACAAAAATGACTAACCGAATTTTTTCTTCCAAATCATGTTTCTTCAAGAGTAACATTCCGTAGAACTTTACATGAACAACTATTGAGAATGGAGACTATAGTATTTCTTGTTTCTGCCCAGTAACAATATGGTACATTTCGGCTATGCACCATGCATCTGTCCATCCCCATGATTGTCCTATTCCTCCTCTCTACTACCCAGTTTTGTTGGCAAGTGTAAGGAGTTGAATATTATCTGTGTATACCCTCATGCATACAAAAATCATAAAACAGTTTTGAGGTAAACTCACTATAGAACAAAGATTTGTATTCCAACTCTTGGAGGAACAATTTGAATGACTGATTTAATAAACAAAGACTCTTCACTTGTATTGCAACCCTTAGTTTGCAACGTTCACCCTACATACAAAACTTGGAAGAAACAACACAGAACTATTTACTGCAACAATTAGCAATGACAATACTCATAATATACATGCAAATAGATGAAGGATGAATATGAGTGGATATTGCATTAACAATAGCCTATACAGTACTTGCATTACACAATTTGCAACCCTGTGCAGAATCTCCTTCATGCCAATGACCACACTTTGGCCAACAATGCCCACAACCTCTTACCACACACATCGGCCAACTCCACAACCATGCAACACAACCTTACATTCCAACCATATCATCCTCCAACTACCCGACACCTCATCATTTTCCTAAATTACATTTCACATGCATTTAACTTACATTTACATTTCATTTCCCACTACAAGACAAACTAGCTTATGACTCTTCCGTATATGACTAATACTTAACATTACACATTATCACATACATTATTACATTGCCACTTTATAACATTATTAATTATATGTATGCACATTTCATCAAACACTTTGCATACAAACTACAAAATAACACAAAATCACAACCTTTTTATTAATTATGTAGACATCAATTTGCCTACCTACACTCACCTCCATTATTTGACCTCAAGATGCAAATTTGCTTTCCAAATTGTTTCTCTACAAGGGCCTTAAAAGTTTAAAAGTACAAAAATCATTCAAACTTATACTTGAGGAATTATACCCACATCTTCCTTGAATAATCATCAACCATCAACAAAAAAATATTTTGCACCACAAACTGAAGGTGTATTCATTGGACCACACAAATCAGTATGCACTAAATCCAAAACACCTTGTGGATACCAAGACTTAACCCTCACAAACGGTTGGCAAATCTACTTTCTATGTTGACATTCTACACATAAATGCCACTACTCCTGAATGGATGGAAATCCACAAACTATGTTAGTAAGAATTGATAAATACTTATAATTGAGTTGACCAAACCTCTCATGCCAAAGAACAAAACTATTGTCTTCAACTGCCAAGGCAAATGAATTGGCAAACTTGGCATCAACTAACTTGTATAGTCCCTTCTCACCTATACCAAGAGCAATGAGCTTGTTTTTACCCACATGCATCACCTCACATTTGTTTTTATGAAAATGCACAAGTTGAGAATTCTTGGTGATTTCACTAATGGATAGAAGATTTTTGTTCATATCAAAAACATACCAAACATTCTTGAAGGTGTATGTAACATTGTTGTTCAATGTCATGCTAAAATCACCAAACACTTCAATAAAGTATGATCTACCATCACCAAGTGAAACAGACTCATTCTAACTTAGACACGATGGCTTTGTAGCCTTAATATCAATATGAAACTCATAGGATAAATTCCACAGGATCAAATATAAGATAGCCACAATATAGTAAGATCAAAATAATGATGTAAGTAGAATAATATGAGCCAATTAATATGTAAATCAAGGCTTATAATATATCAAATAACATTCACTAATATGCAACAATATGAATGTAAAATAGCCTGAATCATACATGTACAAAGCATGTAGCACAACTTACAATATTAATTGCTCAAATGTATGCAAACTTTATTACTTCTCTTTCTCTTACAAATACAACACTTGACTCTCACACTTGATAATAGGATATTTGATCTTCCTTTCTAGATTTTTTTATGCTCTATGGAGTTCTATATAGCCTTTGAAGAATGACTCTTTGGATACTTGACTCTTCCTTTCCATCTGCCAAGTCTCATGACTCTAGGCTTCTCTACTTGACACTTGCATACACATGACTCTATCTTGTATGCACACCTAGACATGACTCTTCACTTTACACACTCTAATCTGACACTTACGCACACTCACATATAAGACACTTGTGCACATATACTCACATTACACTTGCACACTTACTCACATGACACTTGTGCATTTTCTATACATACACACTTACATAACACGTGCACTTCTTGCACATTATTACATTACATAAAATATTACTCACACTCTAATATAAGACTTGACCCTAATCTAATATTTACAACATGTACCATGAAGGTACCATGGGGGTACATTAGCATGTACCAAATAATGTAATATTTTCCAACACTTCAATGAAATTAACATACTAGTCTTTCCGACATGTAAAATGTCTAAATGCTCCAGATTCAAAGTACCACTTAGTAGATTGACTAGATGAACTCTAGGTTGTTATAAAAGCAATATTCTCTTCTTGATCTTCTATCTTAGCAACATTTACATGTTTAATCCCTTGTTGACTTTTTTAAATCTTCAAATTACTGAAATCACGTTTGAAATTACCATGGTTCTTGTGGTAAAAACAAATGACTTGGGACTGCTTTCACATTAGACGTTTTACCTTGCTTGTGATTGTTGCCACATTTTGCACGGGGTGCCATGTCTTCATTTTTCTTGTAAGGATGTTGCTCTCCCTTCCCTCCTCCTCCTTTCCCTTTCTCCACTATCCCCTTTCTTCCCTTCCATCAGTTTCATTCCCTTCATTCCCCCCCTTTCCTCCTTTCCTTTTTTCTGTCAATTTCCCCAAAAGAGCAAAAGGCCCCTAAAAAATTCTAAGTATTAGAGTGCGCAACCCGACTTCGCAGCGAAGTCGGGCTGCGCCCTTGAGTTTGAGCGCACTTGGGGAGCCGAAGTGCGGAGAGATGATCAGAATTTTGCTAAGTATGAGAGCGCAACCCGACTTCGCAGCGAAGTCGGGGTGCGCTCTCATTTCTGTGCGCACCTGGGCATCAGTGGAGCCCTGAAATTTCTAAGTGTTGAGTGCGCAACCCGACTTCGCAGCGAAGTCGGGCTGCGCCCTCAAGTTCATGCGCAGTCGGGGCGATATGACCGAAAAAGTGGCTAAGTGTTGGGTGCGCAACCCGACTTCGCAGCGAAGTCGGGCTGCGCCCGCTTACTTGTGCGCACTCGGGCAGAATGTTGAAGACAGCCCGAAAATTTTCTAAGGCACGGAGGCCTCCCCAACTGCGCTACTTCCCCCTTGCGTTGTCTGATTGCGCTCCAATTCCGAGCGAAGTCGGGCAAGAAAGAGACGAGATCCCAAGGCAGATTTGTCCCTTATCAGATTTTGACAGGTGTCCAGCCTCGGGATTCGAGTCAGAGATGTGACGGGTGGTGTGCGAGCGTGAATTGGATTATTGTACTTAAGCTGCCCTCAGTCAAGCTGACTCGGAGCATCATCCCCTCACCGCCACGTAGCTGCCAATCCTTCAGGTGGACCTTACCACAAGCACATTCCATGCCGGCAGAGGTCAACATCAGCCGCTTTTTGCCGCTTTTGTCAGCTTTGTCAGCTTCTTCGATTAATTGTCAGGTCTGGGATCCTGTGCCCAATGATGTAATGGGGGGAAATTTGCGCTATAAATAGCTCGGCAATATCATTGTAAAAGGGTGGAAGGGGGATATATTGCTAGGGAACCATTGTAGCTATGCGTTTGATAACGAATACAAAATACACTTGGCTCTATTGGTTGTTCTTGTTCTATATGCTGCCTTTATTTAGCATTTATGCCTCATGTTGCTTATGTTATTGCTTACTGTTATTCTGCTATCTGGATATCGGTATTTGATAGTTAAGTATTCCTGGAATGCATAGTTAGAGGATACATAGGATGAATGACATTGGTAGTTTCTGCAATGTATTATGTGTTTAATTGTTGTTAGTAGTGGTGATTGATAGTTGTTGTGCTGCTTATCCTCCCCACCCAATACAAATACATTTATATTTCTTTCTGCATTTATAATTTCTTTCCTGCACTCTGAGCTGATAAACAACTGAGAAAACATAGGAAGTCGGCCTCCTCCGGAGATTGGCATGGAAGGCATTCCTTCCTTCCGGCCTTTCAATCTATTGGGCGAATCTAGGGCGCATTACACTAAATCCTATCCTAGTGGCAGATTCGTAACCAACAGTTTCTACAGCACGCCGGTGGGACACGGGAGTTTCCCACCCAAAACAGAATCGAAGCATTGGTGTTCGCTTCATTGCTGTTAAATCAGAACACCTGGCGACTCTGCAAGTACCTGAATATCCTCTGAGTCCGTGAGACCGGTCCAAGCGCCTTCATGCATACAAGAAGGTGGAGAGCAAGGAATCCGGGAAACCAGCCTGATCTCTACGAAATTGACATCAACGCTCCTGGAGAGCGCGTAAGGCTGGCTGACTACCAAGCTCACATAGACGAATCCGAAACCGAGATCGAAGAAGCTGAAGTCGAAGAGGCCGAAGTTGAAGAGCAACCTACAACTTCGGACAACAACGATACCGAGTACACGACCGGAGAGGAAGAAGACATGGCTGCCCAGCAAAATGATGACGACCTCTTCCCAGCGGTTGACTCCACAGGGCCCTTGGCTCTAGTCGGACAAGAGGTTGTGCCCCCCGCTGCCTTGAAATCCATCCCTACTTACGATGGCTCAAGGAAAACGGCATATGAGCACATCCAAGACATTCTGGCCTTGGCTGCACTGCACTCTATTACGAGTGAGAGTGTCAAGACCCGTCTATTGGCTCTTTCTCTGAGAGGGAAGCTTCTCTACTGGTGGAGATCTTTGCCAGAAGGAGCTATCACGGGGTGGCCTCAGTTGGCAGGCAGGCTCGTAAAAGGATGCAACGAGTCTGCCGACCCCTCTTCATTGTTGCATCAGTTTCAGAGTATCCAACGCCACCCGCAAGAGGAGATATCAGACTTCAACATAAGGTTTGCGAGGTCCTGGAAGAGAGTACCTCGTGAACTGCGACCTCCGGCGGGTCAAGTTGCACACTATTACCTGAGGTCTTTCAATTCGGATATTTGCCTACTTCTCAAGATAGCCCGGGTCGATACTTTCCCTGCCCTATACGAAGCTGCCCAGCAAGCAGAATTAGACATAATCTCTATAGGCAGACTTCCGCATAGAATGCAACCTCCCATTTATCCTGATTTCCCTCAGTCCCAATATCCATCGGCGTCTGGTGTAATGCCATCCTCATCAAATCAGTACCCCCAGCAGCCATGGAATCCAGCACCGATTATAAACCCCTATGGTCAGCCTCAGATCCATTATCCTAATCCGCCACCTCCACCTCCGCAGTATCCCGCACTCCCAGCTCCCCCTCATTACGCGGCGTATTCTGCACCTCCACCATTAGTTGCAATACCTCCGCCGGCCCGGCCGGCGCCTGCTGATAATGATATTCAGAATAAAATCCTTCAGGAGGTACGGGCTCTGGCCTCTGGGTATCATACTATTTCCAACGATATGACAATAATGAAGAAGAAGCAAGCCCAGATGGAGTTCCTTCCAAGGAGACCATATCCTCCCCCGGCGCTAACAAAAGATCAAGCTGCACAAGCGCAAAGGCCCCCGACAAGGAATGCTGCCAATGAGGTTCAACCTGGCACTTCTGACCAGGTTAACTGGTGCTCCACATGCAACGATCCACATGGAGAGGAGAGTTGCATGCTGCATCAACATTATCTTCAGACCCTTGCGGGCAACGCCATGGAGGACGAAGCATACATGATCCTGGACGATGAAGGCAACTTTGCAGTCCCAGAAGAAGATCCTGTGTCGCTCTTGACCAAGGAAGGCAGAAGGCCCATTGAGGCTGCCACGGCCCAAGCAAAGCCGTTGAAGGTATACGCCAGAAGAGAGAGGGCGCAGCCTGCTGGGCTACCACCTGACAAGTCACCTTTGCCTCCTACAGCCAAAGAAAGGTTCCCTACGCTCAAGGCTCCCGCGATGAAGGCTCCCGCAGCCCAACCTCTAGCCGAAACAAAAGAACAAGCTCAAGAGAGGCTGAGGTATCCGTCGGCGACGAAGAGACAGAGAGTCGAAGCCACGCGGCAATACCGGACCAGGTATGAGCCAGCGAAAGAGATAGAGGGAGCCGACACTTCAACCTACAATATAGTTGATGAGCTAAAAAGGACCCCGACAAAGATAAGTATGTACGAGGCTCTTCTGCTCCCGGGGCAAGTTGATCTGTTGCAGGAATCCTTGAAAAGCGTGAAAGATGGAAAGCCGACGCAACCTGCTGTGTTAGCTCAGCCCTTGACAGTTTCTGCTACCGGGAAAAACAGGCCACCTCCTTTCTATCTGTCATTGCGGATGGAAGGCTATATAGTACACAACTGCATGGTGGATTCCGGTGCTTCCACTACTGTCATGCCGAGAGCCGTCTGCGAGGAGATCGGTATGGAATATACAAGGAGCAGCCAAGGTGTCTTGCAGCTAGACGGCACCCCTGTCAAGACAGGTTGGTGTCATCAAGGATATCCCGATCCGACTGCATAAAGCCCTCGACATAGTGGTCATCCAAGAGGTCGTTGTGGTCGACTTGGAACCCTACTTCGGCATGTGTCTCTCTAGGGAGTTCACTGCGAAGCTGGGTGGATATCTGTCTCTGGATTACTCACATATGGAAGTGCCCTTCAAAGGAAGAAGATTAAAGATCTATAATGAAAAGCCTTCCACATTTCTGGTAGAGAAGATACCCGGAGAAGAGCCGCAGAATGGCATGGTTCAGCTGACAACTGAAGAACTGGTAGAGGTGGATATGGCAGAAGAGGCCCTTGAGCTGTTACAAGTGGAGGATGAGTTCTCCTTGCTAGACTTCAATGCCATGATTGAGACCGAGCAAGGTTGTTACTCCGTCACCCAGCCTGAAAGACTTGACCAGTCAGCAAAAAAGGAGGTTGGACCTGCACCAGAAAAGCTATGGAAGTTGTTCTTTGATGGCGCCGATGCAAAAATGGCGCCGGTGCGGGTGTACTTCTAGTTTCCCCATCCGGAGTCCAGAAGGACTACACTTACAGGCTGGCTTGGAGCTGCACTAACAACGCGGCGGAGTATGAAGCTTTGTGCTTGGGTTTGAGAAAGGCAGAGAGCGGGGGTAAGACATTTGCGAGATCTTTGGCGACTCGGAGTTGGTGTGCAACCAGATTACGAATAAGTGCGCCTCCAAGAAGCATTACCTCAAGGCGTACCGTAACCGTATACAGGATCTGATGGAGTCATTCGACTCTTTGAATGTCAAAGCCATATCGCGTGAGAAGAATAAGCATGCTGACATTTTGGCGTCTGTTGGAGCCAGGTACGTCCCGGTGATGACACTGTCCAGAAGCCAAAGCCGGTTCGTACCATCTACAAGCCTTACGTGCTGATAAAGACACCCAGCGGCGGTGTTCGAGCGTGACAAGGATATCGTCACTTTTTTGATAAACGAAGCAAGTACAATAGAAGGTAGAGACCTGATGACGAGCAATACGAGGGGTTGATACAGTTAAAAAACAATCATGTCCCGAAAGGACTGATTACCCTAGAAAGTCTCTTTGATCAGAACGATAGGGCAATATCCCACAGAATCAAAGTGGACCCCAAGCAGTACATGGACCTAGAACTGGAACCTGGAAAAGTGATCAAGGTCGGGACAGATTGCACTGAAAAGGAACTGGAGCGAGATCAGATCTTTATGCGAAGAGTTCCATGATATTGTGGCCTGGTGCTACCAGGACTTGAAGGGGTATGATAGAGAGATGATCCGGCATACTATAGAGCTGGAAGATAATGCAAGACCTTTCCGACAGAAGCAAAGGGCAGTGAACCCAAAAATTGAAGCCATGATGAAAGCAGAGCTCTTGAAGATGTTGGAGGCCAAAATCATCTACCCCATCAAGCACTCATCTTGGGTCGCGAATCTGGTCCCTGTGAGAAAAAAGAATGGAGACATCCGCCTCTGCGTGGATTTCAGAAACCTCAATCAAGCTTCACTGAAGGATCATTATCCGCTCCCCCAAATTGATCAAATCCTCCACGTAGTTGCTGGAGCACAGAGGTTCTCTCTCTTGGACGGATTCTCTGGATACAACCAAATATGGGTAAAGGACGAAGATCAGCACAAGACAGCGTTCACCACCAAATGGGGAACGTTTGCATATCAGCGCATGCCCTTCGGCCTGTCTAACGCCGGCGCTACATTTCAAAGAGCTATGGACTTGGCGTTCCGGAAGCTGCTCAACAAGGTCATTGTCATCTATTTGGACGATATGACTGTATTTTCACATAAGAGAGAGGACCATGCTTCCCACTTGCGGCAAATATTTGAGAGATGTCGTGAATTCGGCATTTCCATCAACCCGAAGAAGTCAGTCTTCGCGGTAAAGGAAGGTAAGCTGCTAGGACATGTCATTTCTGAGAAGGGCCTTGCAGTGGATCTTGACAGAGCAGAAGCCCTTCTTCGCTTATCCATCCCAGTTGACAAGAAGGGGCTACAATCATTTTTTGGCCAAATCAACTTCGTGAGGAAGTTCGTACCGGACTTCGCACAAGTAATCAAGCCCATGGCCGAACTCCTAAAAAAGAATGCTGAATTCTTGTGGATTGACGAAAGGAAGCAGGCCTTCGAAGAGATCAAGGCCAGAATCGTGCAAGCTCCAGTATTGATAAATCCAGATTATTCCAAGGATTTCATCCTATACGCGGTGGGAGAGCCCGAGAGCTACGCTGCAGTCCTGACTCAGAAGGGAGATGATGGCGAAGAGCGCCCCATAGCGTTCCTAAGCCAGGTGATTCAGCCGCATGAAGAAAAGTACAATTTTATTGAGCGGCAGGTGCACGCAGTCATGAGATCCCTCAGGAAGTTCAGGCACTTCGTCTCCCAGAGCCGGATAACTATCTTTGTGATACATCCGGACGTCAGGAATTTCATTGTACAAGGGGAGCCGAGGTCACAAGAGGGCGGGATGGATAGCTAAAATCCAAGAATTTGACATAGAGGTACGGCCAACGAAGCTGATCAGAGGCCGGGCCCTGTGCCAAGAGTTGGCCCGAAGTGCTGCAGCTGAAATCTCTGCCTGCCAGTGGGAGGATCCAATGGCGGAAATTAACCTTGCCAACTCCTTATCAGAGGAGAGTGACTGGACGAATGACCTGGTGTGGTATTTTAGCACAGGGAGATGTCCAGATCATCTCAATGCCTCACAAAGAAGGAGGTTTAGGCTGAATGCCTTGAGATATGTATTGCGCCCCGAGGGGCTGTATTTTAAAAATATTGACGGCATCCTGTTGCGGTGCGTCAGGGAATCAGACAAACCAAAGGTCCTCGGAGAGTTCCACTCCGGGATGCCTGGAGGACATCATTCAGGGAGGCCTACGGCCTTAAAGATTATCAGAGTCGGGTATTATTGGCCCACCCTCTTCACAGACGCACATGCGGTCTGTGTAAAATGTGAAAAATGCCAGAGGTTCGCCGGCGGGAATAGGAAGGCACCCTTGCCCCTCCAGCCAATTCAAGCCGAGACTCCGTTTCAGCAGTGGGGTCTGGACTTCGTCGGAACCATCACGCCTAACTCTGCAGCGGGACATAAGTTCATCCTTACAGCCACTGATTATTTCACTCGGTGGGCGGAGGCGATCCCCACTAAGCATGCAGACCAAGAAACGGTCATTGGGTTCCTTGAGAGCCTCATCACCCGTTTCGGGGTCCCAGAGGCAATAGTTACAGACAACGGTCCGGGGTTCGCAGGTGCTGTACTCACGGAGTTCACCAGCAAATACGACATCTATCACAAGATGTCCTCAAACTACTACCCGCAGGGGAATGGCCTGGCCGAGTCCACTAACAAGAATCTGCTGAAGATTGTAAAAAAAACAGTAGAAAGGAACAAGAGGACGTGGCACCTACTTCTGAACCGGGCGTTATGGGCGGATCGCATATCTTTCAAGAAATCTATCAAGACATCCCCCTACGCGCTTGTATATGGCAAGGAGGCAGTTCTGCCTACCCACATAGAAATGCCCGCACTCTGGTTGTTAGATGAAGAAAAAGGCGACGGGGATCCAGTGGATGCCAGACTTTGTCAACTATTGCAGTTAGAAGAGGAAAGGGAGAAGGCATACCAGGCCTTTACCAAACATGCCGAGGTAACCCAGAGCTGGTTTGCAAAAGGGACCACCACCCGGGTTTTCAAAATCGGGGGACCTAGTGCTCAAGTGGGACTCACTCAAAGCGAAGCCGGGCAACCATGACAAATTTGATGCCCTTTGGGAAGGCCCCTATCAGATCGCTCGGGTAAACCAATTCAACGCGTTCGTGCTCAAGGACATGGAGGGACAGCTTCTCCCTATTCCTGTCAACGGTTTCCACCTAAAAACCTATCACCACTGAAGGTGCCCGAGAGGTCCTTCCTTGTACATATTTTTTCCTGCATTTCAGTTTATGTCAGAATGTAAATATTTCTTTCAGTTATTCAGTTTTCAGTTTTCAAAACCGAAATGGGCTAAGTGTGAGAAAAGGAGCAAAATTTTGCGCTGCTTAAAAATCCGACCAAGCATAGAGCGAACCCCGACTTCGCAGCGAAGTCAGGCGTCGCTTCATGAATTGTGCGATGTCGGGAGTTTGGGAGAAAAGAGCAAACAAGAAGCCTCAGAAAATTTCTAAGTGTTGGGTGCGCAACCCGACTTCGCAGCGAAGTCGGGCTGCGCACCATCTTGGGAGCACAGTCGGGCAGCAGAGGAAGCAAAAATCGGCTAAGTGTGGAATCCCTACTGCGCAATATTTTCCGGGCGAAGTCGGATTGCGCACATTTTTTGAGCGAAGTCCGAGTGCGCTCTTGATTTCGGGCGCACTTCGAACGACCTGTCAGGGAGAACAAGGGGCATAGTGACGAAAAATTTCTAAGTGTGGGCCCAGGCGGCGCAATGTGTATAGCGCGAAGTTAGGCTGCGTCCCTTCTTGAGCCCTGGGCCAAAGTCTCCCTCGAAGTGTGTGCCCAAGCGGCGGCTGTGACGTCATTGGAAGCACGAGGTTCAAATTTTTAAGGAATGATTGCGCGGATTTCGAAGCAGATGTCATTAAAGAAGCAAGCGCATTAGGACCAACCGCAAACAAGGTGCGCCTTCCAAGGAAAAATCCCACGCGCGGCCGCCAAGGAATAACGGCGTTTTCTACCTACTTCGGGCAAATCACTTTAAACCCCCCCTCGCGCCATTAATGCTACGTTTTCATTCCTAGAAAAGGGCCCTGGCATACTCAGAACATTCGAATTATCAAGCTAAGTCTGAGCTGCGCGTTTAGGAGGAAGAAAGGCGCAGAATTAAAGACTGGTGACTAGAATTCCCGTCTCTGCCACCACGAGCAGAAAACAGAAAATGGACAAGGGAAAAGCGCCAATGCGGCCGCAGTCCAGCGATACAGAACAGGAGGCTGAGGAACACACAGAATCCAGTGCTCATGAGAGCGAAGTGCCGCAGGAACAGACAAGGAAATCTAGGTCAAAGAGAAGCAAAGGGCAAGCTCCGCCGCCGCCCATCAATCGCTTGGCCGGGTATAAGGATGGCGAGTACTCCATTAGCCTCACCAAGCTGCGGCCAAATATTGCAAAGTGGGCAGGCAAAGTCTCGCCCTCGCACCATGTCGGAGCTGCATACAAGTCGAACCTGTATTGGTTCTTGTGCCCTCCCGTCCACCATTGCCCGGAGCTGGTTGAGTCTATTGTGACATATTACAAACCAGCTACCCGGCAAGTCTGCGACAACCAAGGAAGGGTGTTGTTCACCCTCTTCAAAGAAAGCGTCCAGCCAGCCTTCGCCCCGGGGCTCCAGTACGACCCCAACGCCATTGTCAGAAGAATTAACTTGGATGAGCAGGCGGGCAGATTCGCTCAGAGCAGAAGGATGAGAGAGTTTCTCGATTCAGAACTGAAGACCCACTGCCCGGCGGGACAGTGGCCATCAGGCCCTATACCCCTGGAGAGGTTTGAAAACAAATATATTTATATTATCCTTGCATGGGTACTCGGCTGCGGCACGGACAGAATGGTGCACCCGTACCAGCTGGCGCTCGCGGAATGCATCTTGCATGGAGAGTTTTATGACTCCACTGCGCAAAGGAGCGGAAGACGCCCGATTTTCTTTGATTGGGCGGATTGGGTGGCGTACGCCATACATTCGAATCTGGTCAGGATACAACAGAAGCAGACAACTGAGTTTCGGCACTGCTCATTCCTCACATGGTTGTGCCTGTACCATACGCACTACCGGATTAAAGTGCCTGATCTAAAAAAGGTAAATGAGAAGGGAGCGCCGCTGCCTGTGTATGAGTGGACAGAAGTCCTGTATAGGAGAGGGTCTTACTACGACTTCAACTTCAAATTTCTAGGTATGACCCTGGCGCTGTTCAACGGCAAAGCATCTCGCCCTCCACTGGCCATGACGAACTACCTGAGGAAGTACAAATGCGGAGATACCTTCCGGTTGACTCAGGGCATTGTGATCAGAATCTACGGATTCAAAGGGAAGCCGTTCTTGCTGCCCTATTTTTGCACTGAGCATCAGTTCGGTATGGAGACATCGCGCCAAATGGACTATGTAGAAGAGGAATTCGGCCAGGGGAAAGAAGAGGGGCCATATTTTCAAGTATCCTATTACCTGGGCGAACATTCAAGTGCATGAGATTGGGCAGCATATCTACCTCGAACAAGAACTCCTCAACATGGGCTTGATACAGCTACCGCAGTGCTGGAAATACGACCCGATTGGGGTCAGGGGAAAATTTGTACATATTTGCCCCCGAGCAGAAATCATGGAGGAGAGGTGCAATAAAACAGGCGCAGACCTGGAATGGCACATCGAGCGGATGCAATCATGGCCACCATGGCAGGACTTTTATTGTGAGGAGGTGGAGTATGATCCGTAGCGCAATCCAGATCACAGGTTAGACTCGGCGGGCTTCAAAAAATTCCTCTCAAAGGTGACGCCCCTCAGCTGGGAAAAAGACAAAATCATTGAATTTTGGAAGATGAGGTGTCGCACGCAACACGATAAGTCTAACCGAAAGACATTGGCCGTAGATGATGAGTTTTCGGCCTTATATGATAAATACGCCGGCAAATGGGAGCCGTTCGCGTTTCGAGATTGCGTTCCCCTAGGCGCCAGAAAGAGATATAAAAGGAAGCCCCCATCCCGGCAATTACCCATTCAAAAACCTCCCAGCGGGACGCCAACAAGCGATCGGGTGGGCCCGATGTTGCCTCCAGCTCCCGAAGCGTCACCTCAAAAAGAACAGGAGCTAGAAAAGTCAACCAGTGAAGCGGTGCCTCAAAAGGAAAAGGCGCCAGAAGGGTCAACCGGTGGGCCATCGGCAATAGGCGTCCCTCCGTCAAAACCCAAGTACAAATTCACCGTGGGAACACCATTGCCAGCCGCGCCAACCTCCTCCGCCTCCTTCGAGCAAACTGCAGCTCCGGGAGAAAAGAAGAGAAAAAGGAGCGAAAAGACCAAGCGGCCGAAGGAGTCCGCACGACAGGCGAGCACGGACGAGGCAGCCACGCCGGAAATCATCTCTCCGGACAGCCTAGGGAAAGAAGCAGAAGTTTGGGCAGCAGGCGTCCTCCAATCAGCGGCTCAGGCGGAGCCCGCAGGTACGTCCTCTTCCCCGGTTCCCCAAATCCCAGTTGGCCCTGCCGTGACACCGTCCCCCTCTGTATCAGGGCAAGCCTTAGTTGCATCTTCCCTATCGCCTATCTCCCAATCCTTCCATAGTCCCCATTCTTTCGAACAGTTTGCCCAGGACCCGAACGTTTTCCAAACCCTGGGTCAAACCCTAGACCCCTCATCCGCGGCCAGTGCCGAAGCTGTACCTACATCGCCGCGCCGCTCACCTTCATTATTCAAGACCCCGCCTTCACCTCCCACTCAGCCGCCCGTTTCCCCTAGGACCCAGTCGCCCTTGAAAGCAACCTCACCTTACGGAATATCTCCTGCTTCATTGTTTGCAGGGATGAATGCCACAACAAGATTTAGCCTCGGCATATCCTATGCTTGGCGAGAACTTGACTTCATGGGGGAGCAACTGCAGATTACAGATGATCAGCCTCTGGCAGCGAAGGCCGTAGGGTGTTCCGCCTCTTTCCTCCAGGGCGTCAAACGAAGAAGAGCCGAGGAGATAGCTGCCCCGGTGAAGCGCACCAAGTTCGACTTGGACAGGAGAGTGCTGCGAACTGAGAAATTGATCCCTAAAGTAAAGAAGCCTCTCCGGGAAATGACCGAGGCCGACTATGAACACCGGATCAAGGAGAAGAATTTTGATGACATAAGCGAAGAATACGAAATCAACGGTATTCGTCGCAGGACTGACAATCTCCTTGTTAAGCGACTCGAGAATCAAGAGAAGTTGTTTCAGCTCCAGAATAACTCAAGACAGCTGGAGGAAGATCTGGCCAAGGCCACCACGCGGCTGGAGTCTGCCCAGAAGGAGATTGAGGACTTGAAAGCTCAGCTCGCCGCCTCTCAGCGGGAGGCTACAGCACAAAGGAAGACGGCCGAACAGCTGTCGGAAGAGAAGAGGGCAGCACTGGAACATGTATCTCAGCTGCAGGATTTGTTGAGGCAGGCCCAATCTCAGCTGAAGGAGAAGGCGTCCCAGGCGGCTGCCTTTTCGAAAAACAAGATCAAGGAGATGCGGGCTGGTTTGCTGCAAGGATGCGGGGGCTAATGTGGTCGGGTCCTCGTCCGTCCTGGATTTCGCATCCAGGATCCAAGAAGTATCCGCCCAGGGAAAGCCTGTGGTAGAGGAGGTCGAACGCCAAGCGAAGCAGTGGCTGGACTTGGCAATAAAAATTGAAGAGTTCGCGCGCAAGGGCCTCCGATTTCCCCCCATGTCCCGAATTGCCCTAGATTGGGCAGATGCAAGGGTAACCTTGCATAATTACTTTGAAAAAACAGAAAAAACAAGGGCCGCCAGGAAGATGCTGGACGCATTGAACCATGAAATGAATATTTGCCTGGCTCCCTTCAACACTCTTTCTGAGCTCGGATGCCCGAGCTTCGTCAAGGATGGGGAGTTTTTGCCCCTTGAACAAGTAAAGCTGGATTGGCTGTCTTTCGAGGCGGATACGTCAGAAATTGACAGTTGGGCCGAGCCAGTCCAGGAGACGCAGGTAACCCAAATGGTGTCAAGGTTTTGCAAGATTAACACCTCCCTCCAGGAGTTGGGAGAGAGATATGACACCATCGATGTACACGTGGTTGCGGCATTTAGAGCAGCGCTGAAGGATGTCAGCGATTTAGGGCCCTTCCAGGCAGCAGCTTGGGACCAGGCCAAGACTGCATACAATCACGTCCGCGAGCGGGAGCAACCTGCCGAGCGAGAAGGCGACAATGGTGAGCATTCGGATTCGAGAAGAGGAGGAGAATCGAGAAGAAGAGGCTACCGAGAGTGAGTCCGAAGAAGAACGAGTTACCCAAAAGGGGACTCGGCGGCGAGGGGAGCAGCGGGATGCAGGGGAAGGGAGTTCCTCTGCGCCCAAAGGATAAAGGCCTGGTTCGTTGCGTCGAGGCGAGCTCGACACCCCGCGAGCCGCCAGGAATGTTGCCACATTTTGCACGGGGTGCCATGTCTTCATTTTTCTTGTAAGGATCTTGCTCTCCCTTCCCTCCTCCTCCTTTCCCTTTCTCCACTATCCCCTTTCTTCCCTTCCATCAGTTTCATTCCCTTCATTCCCCCCCTTTCCTCCTTTCCATTTTTCTATCAATTTCCCCAAAAGAGCAAAAGGCCCCTAAAAAATTCTAAGTATTAGAGTGCGCAACCCGACTTCGCAGCGAAGTCGGGCTGCGCCCTTGAGTTTGAGCGCACTTGGGGAGCCGAAGTGCGGAGAGATTCAATTTTGCTAATATAACAACCCGACTTCGCAGCGAAGTCGGGTGTGCTCTCATTTCTGTGCGCACCTGGGCATCGGTGGAGCCCTGAAATTTCTAAGTGTTGAGTGCGCAACCCGACTTCGCAGCGAAGTCGGGCTGCGCTCTCATGTTCATGCTTGCGATCGGGCGATATGACCGAAAAAGTGGCTAAGTGTTGGGTGCGCAACCCGACTTCGCAGCGAAGTCGGGCTGCGCCGCTTACTTGTGCGCACTCGGGCAGAATGTTGAAGACAGCCCGGAAATTTTCTAAGGCACGGAGGCCTCCCCAACTGCGCTACTTCCCCCTTGCGTTGTCTGATTGCGCTCCAATTCCGGGCGAAGTCGGGCAAGAAAGAGAGACGAGATCCCAAGGCAGATTTGTCCCTTATCAGATTCTGACAGGTGTCCAACCTCGGGATTCGAGTCAGAGATGTGACGGGTGGTGTGCGAGCGTGAATTGGATTATTGTACTTAAGCTGCCCTCAGTCAAGCTGACTCGGAGCATCATCCCCTCACCGCCACGTAGCTGCCAATCCTTCAGGTGGACCTTACCGCAAGCACATTCCATGCCGGCAGAGGTCAACATCAGCCGCTTTTTGCCGCTTTTGTCAGCTTTGTCAGCTTCTTCGGTTAATTGTCAGGTCTGGGATCCTGTGCCCAATGATGTAATGGGGGGAAATTTGCGCTATAAATAGCTCGGCAATATCATTGTAAAAGGGTGGAAGGGGGATATATTGCTAGGGAACCATTGTAGCTGTGCGTTTGCTTCTGAATACAAAATACACTTGGCTCTATTGACTGTTCTTGTTCTGTATGCTGCCTTTATTTAGCATTTCTGCCTCATGTTGCTTATGTTATTGCTTACTGCTATTCTGCTATCTGGATATCGGTATTTGATAGTTAAGTATTCCTGGAATGCAAAGTTAGAGGATACATAGGATGAATGACATTGATAGTTTCCGCAACGTATTATGTGTTTAATTGTTGTTAGTAGTGGTGATTGATAGTTGTTGTGCTGCTTATCCTCCCCACCCAATACAAATACATTTATATTTCTTTCTGCATTTATAATTTCTTTCCTGCACTCTGAGCTGATAAACAACTGAGAAAACATAGGAAGCCGGCCTCCTCCGGAGATTGGCACGGAAGGCATTCCTTCCTTCCGGCCTTTCAATCTGTTGGGCGAATCTAGGGCGCATTACACTAAATCCTATCCTAGTGGCAGATTCGTAACCAACAGGTGATTAGATAATGAGAGCTTGGCATTTTGATTGCCTTTGTGTTCGGATTTAGAAATGAATGCACTCTCTTTACTCCTTGATATGGATACTCCTATCTATGACTCTCTCTCTCTCTTTGTAAAAGTAAAGAAGACATCTTTTCAAAATCAAGATTTTGAGTTTTAGCAAGAAAATGTGAAGACTCAACAAAAGACTCATAAGATGGAGATAAACTTCTCAAAACAATGCCAACCATGTCCTCATCATTGACTATCTTCTAAATAGTAGTCAATTGATCTCGTGAATCTTTTAGATACATGAAGTACTCAGAAACAGACCCCCCTTGCAATTGAAAAGAATAGTACGTCTTGCAATAGATAATTTGAGAAACATCAAAGCTTCTCTATGTCGTTTGTCAAAGTCATCAACATCATCTTCTGGTTCGATTTCTTTCTTGAGAACAATATACACTCACAAATTGTAAGTATCTTATGGCTTCACACACTGTACTTTCTTCCAATCAGTTTTTGTGAAACTAGAAGAATTCGAGTCTGAATATTTGTCATTCTTCCATTACTGACAACCCCAAACAACAAAGGTAGAATGTTGAATGCCAAATAAGTTTTCAACACTAGACTTTGAGAAATGAATGCCAAACATTACACTTTGCTCCACCCAAGCTCGAAACTTGGGCAAACCCTAGGCTTTGCTTTGCCCAAACTAGAAATATGATTAACCTCCAAACAACTCTTTGTGTTAGGAACATTCTAATTAAAATAAGCACATTCACATAAATATTGCAATAAAAGCAGTAATTCATGAAAGAACAAAATATTGCAATACGAAATGTAAATGCAAAAATATATATTAATCTCACAAATCACAACACAAAATCGTGGGCCTCTTCGAGGGGCAACCTCCTTCAATACTTTCATTCAATATGCAAAAAGATACATTCATTTATGCCCCCTTGTCTTTTAAAGATACACTTCATGCAACCCTAACCTAATGCTCAAGAGTTGGCTTACATGCAAAGTGTCACCCAAGCTAGAATCTTCTACCAAACAAACAATTACATTCTTTATAATGGTTACATGAAATGTCCCCACTTGTCTAGGCACCTCAAATTTCCACATACCATTACAAAACATTACAAAATATCATTAGAATGGGGTCCCCCGTTGGAAAAGGGTCATTACATAATACTATGAGAATTACATAATAATGTTAGGATGGGGTCCTAACACTTTGCCCAAGTTGGAAATGGGAAAACTCCAAGCTGCACTTTACCACAACTTGACCGAACTCCAAATGTCACAAGCAACAACTTTATCAAGTGAGGAGAAAACCACAAAATGCCAAATATCAAAATACCAAACACTGTCTATCAAATCTAGCAAATCTAAACACAACATAGAAGAAAACCTTTGTTGACAACTCAACAACACCAAAACCAACCACAAATGGTGTGAGACAAACTTCTCCTTTCTTCCTTCCATGGCTCTGATACTATAAAATAATGTAACACTTGCTGCTCAATTTCGTTTCCGAGCTCCAATTTATAATGATTTACAATGAGGTAATTGGTTGGTACTTAAAAAACCAAATCTTAAAAATCCTAACAAGTTATCCCTACAAATGTTAACTTATCCCTAAAAATTTGTTGTAACAAACAATACAATAATAGAAATCCCTATCATATCTACTAACTATTTTTAGTCTGATAGTAATAAACCTTACAATGTACAATTATGTTCTCCCTATTTTATAAGTCTAGCCTATATGTTCTATTTAAATTCAGGTAGACTACCCAGTTGTTTTCAACAACAACAAAATATATTTTATTTACCTTTCATTGGTAGGAAGTTGACAAAAAAAGTAGGGGAAAGGGGAAAAAGAACAATATGAATGTTGGGATTGTCACAAATCCAAACACATAAAACAACTTAACATGAAAAAAAACCAACATAATTCAAATAAAACTTGGAACAAATATAAAAATATGCTTTACCACATCGTGATATTTGGAATTGTCAGGATTGTAGAATTAATTATGTTGGAAATGCTGTTGTTTCGGAAATCCCTGCAATATATACATACAGAATAGTTAGCAATTCAATATAGACCTTCCAAAATGTAACAGAATTTATTACAGAAAAGACTCGTTGACATTGACTGAAAAGAATATCAGTGGTATCAATTGGCATGTATAGAAGAATTCACCTCAAAAAGAGGAAATATCATTAACTAAACATGAAAGTTTCATAGAAGCAACATACAGTAACAGTGTTGCATTAGAATCGAAGGACACATTCAACCCAATAACTGGTATGGAACCATTGAGCTGATTGTTATCAAGTGATCTGCAGACAAAAAGAACAAAATTTAACGTGAATATAAATAGTGCTCCATGTCACCCTAGTTATATTTATAAAGGCCTATTTTGTCTCCATAGATACTGTTCTCTTTTACATTTAACTTCACACACATTCCCTTATTCTGTTTTTATTTCTACTTTCTGGTCAAGCAGCATCAAGGTTTATGTTAAAAGTAATGAGAACTCAAAAATCATGCTCCATATGTTATCACTCTTTGGTCTTTCCTCCTATCATCCATTATCAATAATCTATTCACACTTTTAATAGGAAATCCTTTCAATGTGATAATTTTCAGAGTGGAAGGAACTAGATTCATAGTGTTTGTGAAATATCAAGTGAGATCAATATCATTTTCTTAAGAGTTTTCATCACATTGGTTGTTTTTCTTACAATCTTTGAAGTCGAGGCAAGGATGCAAAGCTTGGTGGTATTGATCCATTAAGTTTATTGTGTGATAAATCACTGCATCACAGCATAAGACCATAAATTAGTTTAGAAACACTAAGATAAAAATGAGAGATTATAATAAGTTTAGAAGGGCATGTTGGATCCATGGACTGCAAGGCTTGATATACATTCCAGAAAATAATGCTAGGCATTCAACTATAAGGATTCTTACATGGTGGTAATGTTCGTTGAAAGAGTTGTTGATGGGATTTCTCCTGTCAGATCATTATGACTCAGATCTCTGCAAAATAGACAAAGAAACTTGACATTTAAAGGAGGGAAAAAAAAATTCATCATGTCATCTACTTTCTGAATGACAAAGCAAATAATTGAGGTCTCATATCTTAGAGTATGAAATTGAATAATACAACAAAATTTTAGATAAACTGAGAATCATACTCCTAACCTTGTACTTGTGGATATGGGTCCTTAACCAAAAACCCAGACCGTGGGCTATGGCAAGCTACCCACTTCCCAAGTTTTGACAACATGATGCTAATAGCCTTGCTACGGTGTATAATGAAATCTAATTGCATCCAATGGAAAATAATCTTTGCATTACAACAATGGTGCTAATCACATTGCTTAACTTACATATAATCCAATTCAGGGATGCTACTAAAGTCTGGTATAGATCCCTGCAAGCTGCAGTTCCTAAGACTCCTGTATGTCAAAACTATCAGAATTAAATAACATATAGATAAACTTCATGATGACAGACCCTAGTCAATTATTAATCAATAAATTAGAGGAAACCATTACATAGATGAATAATATTCAAACAATCCTTTTAAGAAAAGTCAACAATATGTTTGAAACTGCAATCATAAGCTGTACAAACATTGATCTTTCTCTTCTTGTCTGCTGTGAATGTTCTATAAGTTACCATGTCATAGAGATAAACCTATCATAGCATGGATTCCACTGCAGCAGCAGCATAAATTAAGGGAATATTGTAGCAAACCAGGTCTAGAAATAACAGTCAGAAGAACAGGTTGCTCTCTTCTTATAGAATTTTCTCGTCTGATTCATTACACAGGTTGAAATCCAGAAATTGTTTCCATAATATTATGGACTGTGGAATCCTAAAAGCACAAATTTTCACCCTATGTGAAAGGGATACTCTAGCATAGAACCAGGCTTCTTGAGAAGCTCAAGATTAGACTCGCAAAACAGATTTTTGATCTAGCATTCCTAAAGTAAAGTCAGGATAGTAAAGTCATTCCAAGGTTTCTTGAGATATGACATGCCCTCAGAAACTGGAGAAATGATCACATATTCAGAAGAGCATGATTTTCTCTTTTTGGAGAAGTTTTCTGCCATGTTATTATACAGGTTGATCTGAAGAAATTGTCTCCATAATATTATTGGCTGTGTAAACCAAGAATCATGCATTCTTGTCCTGCATGGACAGGATACTGTACGTAAACCAGGCTTTTGAGAAGCTCCAGATTAAGCTCACAAAAGTATTGCTGATGTAGCGTTCCTAAAGAGGTGAAAGATAGTAAAGTCATTCTAGGATTTGTTGAGATCCCACATGTTCTTAGAAATAGAAGAATTGATCACATATACAGAAGAAAATGACTCTCTCTTTCTCTCTCTCTCTCTCACACACACATACACACACATTTCATTACACAGGTATATTTCAGAAATTGTTTCCATAGGTAAATTAATGTTTGCAAAAATGATTGTCTTAGAGATTATATGCAAACTTGAAGAACTGGAACAACAACTGCATAGAAAAATATATTCTCCTGTGGTGAGACCATTCAGCAAGTAAAAATAAATGTTTGATCACACATAGTAGGATTCATGAAGCTTTGATCTTTGCACCAGGTTAGACTACACACTTTGGCCTCTGGATATAGGCTTTGGCATTCAAACTACCATAACTGGTGAAGTGGGCATAGAAAAAACAAGCAAAACATAATCAAGGAGACCAGTTTAAGGCAATCATCAAAAATGTTAGCAAGAGTTGCAGAAACTAGGCATGCACCCTCTCTTTGCATGTTGACATTATAATTAAGCATCAGGATTTGAAGAGATGCTACACGAACTGTTCTTTTTAGGGGATCCTACTAATGAATAATCTTTAGGTATGGACAAATAATATGTGGCAAGTGAGGTATAGAAGAATGCAAGATAAATGCCTTGGAAGGACAGTATCTCAGTTGAGTTCCATGAGGCTGTAGCCAAATTTTTCCTTGAAAAGGGACCTTTGTCTCTATGTGGGTGCTTTGACCTGTCTACAGTAATGGAGAAGGGATTTTAATCTAGAATCTCCACACACTTGCAATTATCTATTGTGGATCACATTTCCCTCCACAAAACCAGTTCATAAGATGTATGTTAATCACACACATGGTAGCATCTTATGGTCTCACGCTAATAATGGACAAATTTTAGAGCATATCCCATTTGATTGTGTGGAGGTGGATTCAGTAATGAATTGTCCAAAGAAATCAAGCTTTAAGTGTTTGCAGTCTTAACAGAACTTGGAAAAGTAGGACCAAGCCTTAGTATGCTGCTAAGGGAAAGGGCAACATCATCAAAGACCTTACTAAGAGGAAAAATAGAACTAAATAACTTGTTCTGTTCCCTCAAGCTTCCTAATGCAAGCTAGGTTGCAATAACACAACCTATACCTTAAACGCTTGAACAATGCCTACCAACATATGGTTTTAAATTAATATATCTATGTTCATTATTTATATAGGATAGTAATAAAAATGGTATTAAATAACGATCCAACTCTGATTTTTCACGTAAACTTGTTTCCTTCTAAAGGAACAAGATAAATAACTTATTGTGTTTGATAACAAAGTTTTGTTGTTCCAGGTTGTTTTGGCCTCATGGACGTTAAAAACTTCCTTTTTCTTTTTTTCAATTATTTCTCAGCTGCACTTGCTTTATTCTTTTATTAGGAGTTGCTATATTTTTCCAGCTGTGCTTGCCTTGTTCTCCAATTTTACTTGTTTTTCTTATTATCTTGTTTGCCATATCTTATTTTAGCTGTATTTCCTTTATTCTCTTCCTAAAAACTAATTCTTATTCCCCTATGCAGTATTTGAGCTTATTACAGGTCCACACCTCTGTATTTGATTGGTCCCCAATATTGCATTATAATGACCACATAACCAAGGCTCCCTTTTCTTATCTCTATTCATATCTTATGTGTTGAAATCAGCTTATTTCTTGAGGTCCATACCCAGGAATTTGGTATTGAGTGCTGCATAAACTTCATAAAGAGCTCCTAAAATTTAAATATCATCAGGTAATCTCAACCATTGGATTCCTACAATAAATGAGCATCACTCAATGGCACAATATAAAAATCATAGTTCACAAAAAAGTTCCCATGTTAAGGGTGAATCCTTTAGTGCATGTGTGACAATGGAGTTGGCACCTTTTGACAATACTAATGTCAAAAGATTTGCATTCTATAATTGAAAAACCCAAAGCAGGATATAATTTTGAATGGGATGTTATGAACTTATGAGTACCTCTAGAATACATCAAAACAATGACCTTTCTTCCTTTGATAAAACCTTCCACACACAAGGTGGTTGATGATTCTCCACACTCTAAAGATGAGGAAGAATCCACTGATTCAAGATTCTTTCATATCTTCAGAGTGTGGAGAATCGTTAACAACCTCAATCAACTAAATCCGGATTTTATTAGCACACTTATGGCCTCAAGAACATGACTCCTTACATGAGAAGCAAGTCCTTGCTTAAGGAACTCTTCTTGAGCTGTGCCTTATTTGAGTTAAGGCTACACTCTATGAAATGTTTCACCTTATTTAAGATAGCTTCCTTGGAAGAATAGTTTGGTACTTCTGCAGCAACAAAAAACACTTTCCCTTTGCCTCATCTTTTGAGCATTCTTTGATATTCCCTTGCATTTGAGATGGACCTGTCAAGATCTGTTGGTCAAAGAGCTTCCACTTCACCTTTCAATTCCTCTTTCAATCCTTCAACAAATAAGTATGGTTGGTGAGAGATGGACATAACTCGAACTCGCTACATGATCTTTGGAACATTGTCCTTCACAAACTCTATTTGTCTTTGATTTGGATTACAAAATTCCAAAAACTTTTAATCGATTGTCTTTTTGCTGAAAACAATAGTAAACAGCTCAGTCATATCCTGCCATGTGAATAACTCATCACATTCACCATCCTGCACATCCACATCATAATGACGCCACCATTCATAGGCATCTCCCTCACAACGAAGGGAAGCAACATCATTCATGGGATGCATTAGAAAATACACTATTAATTACTTCTGGAAGAATTTTCAGCATACCATTATAATGTGGAACTTCAACCTTTGGCATGCAAGGTTGTGGCCCTACCCTACTATGGTCTTGTCCACCAGCATCACCTCTAATTTCCCCAGAGGCATTGAAATCATATACTACAAGAAAGTCTACATTGTTTGCCATGTGCACTCTCTAAAGTCTTTTAATAAGGCCATAATTGAAGTGTTGGGCTTCCTGTCAAGAATTCCAACATGAAGTAGGAAATGCATCATAGGCTGGCCTGTGTAGGTTCTAATGGGAATATGGAAATGGAAGGGGTTGAAGCCTCTAATGTGATTCAGCTCCAAGAGAAGAATGCCTTGAATTTGCAAGCAATTCTTGAATCACTTGATACATCTCCCTTACACTTTCCGCTGTTGGTTGTATGCCCTTACATACACACGCAGAAAAATCTTGGTTGTCAGCTTGTTCTCGCTGCTCTTTATCATGTCAAATGGACATTATGACAGAATCAGAGGCTTTAGTACACTTAGTACTAGTCTAAGTAGATCTGAATTGGAACTCAAACTAGTAAGAACTCTGAAATCTGGAATGAAACCTGAAAAAGATAGGGACAGAAAGTTTTCCATAGATGCTGTAATATTAATTCTGAATTATACAAGAAAGCACATCTGAAAATAAACTTCTAATAGGAAGAAAAGAACAAAAGAAATCTATTTTACTTACAACTAATAAATAGAATAACCCAAGCTCCCAAGTGAGCCGGTCCCAATTTAAGAAGATGACCAATCTTCTCTTCTCTCCTGTGCAAATACTGATTTCTTGTTTTGCAAAAGACCCTTTATTCTTGAAATGTTTCATACTTATAGTTGAGGGAATACTTTATTCTATTCTTTCTTTATTCCTTCAACTGTACTCACTTTATCCTTCCAGTGGTACTTTCTATATTTTCCAGTTGCATTTTCTATAAATTTTTCCCTCTGCACTTGCTTTATTCTCTTACTCGAGCTTCTATTTTTTCTACCTATACTTGCTTTATTCTCTTAACTTGCTTACCGTATCCTGTGCTAGGCATACTTTCTTATTCTTTTCCTAAAGAATAATATTTTTCCCCCTATGCAATATTCGAGCTCATTATAGATCAGCTCACATGAATATCTAAATAGATCTTATGAAGAGGAGAATGCAGGTAGGGCGTGTCCGAAAAAAGACCATGCACGAGAGCCAAAAAATACAATCAAATTGTGCCTAAGAGAAGTAAACCACCCCCTCCTCAGTGGAAAGGACGTTGAGAAGAACATCCTTCAACAACACCCCCTTGGGATGAGGGAAGTCAAGTATAGCCTCCTCCATGACAATGGATGGAAGAAAGAGACGTCTATGAGAAAACATAACCAGGAGATTGCATGTGGTGCAAACATTTTAAGTCTAGAAACCATTTCACAATGGGAAAGTGTTCAGCCCCCTTGAGAGAAGTCCTTTGCCAAGGACTAAATATTTGGACTTCATTGATGACGAAAAGCACAATGAAGATGAGTCCAAATATTTCCTCTTTAATGAGGAAACAAGTGCACATTGGCAGTATCTGATTCGACTAGAAAGGTTCAGTCTAAGACAAATATCAAGACCACAAGATCAAGAAAGAATTGCAAGAGCAGGATAACAAGATTGTCCAAGGCACAAAAAGTGTTATAGGCCATACATCTAGCAATGGGACAAAATTTTGGAATGAGAGCAAATACACCAAAAGAAGGGTTTTGAATATAGAGGTGACTATTGACAATGCATCGAGCGGTGCACAGGACAAAAGTTCAACATAAGAGCAATGGCTATGAGCATAGTTGCAAAATTCGTGATTTAAATCGATTCACGATTTTTTTTTATTTTTTCCAAATACCAAGTCAACTCACCTTGAATCGCCGACTCGCCGATTTTTTGGCATTTTTTTGAAAACATTGGCCACAGCCGCATGCGTAAATATTGTCACCGATTTACCCAAAAATATATTTTTTTCATTTTAATTCATTTCAACTGTTGCAAGGGGAGAAAGGGGTCTGACTACCTCCTACCACACCAAACCAAACACACTAGGGCATCCTAACAGCGGATTGTTTGTGGTTTGAAGGAATTTGGCAGCCACCAACAATCACCAACAGCCGCCCAAGTAACAAGTTAAAACCAATTGCAATCATCATTTATTTATTTGTTGGTGTTTTATTCAACCTATGAGTTGTTGAGGTCCATTATTAGTAATTGCAATATCCTTTCTACACCAAAATGGAAACAAGGAGAAAAATTCAGTTCACATAGTGAAGGTATTAGTGGTTTTGCCATTGAGGTTTTGAGGCGCTGCCCCTTGACACAAAACACAGGTGGCGTTGGGCGTTAGTAACTAAGGCACAAGAAGAAGCATGGGCACAACAATAAAGAGAGACTAAAGCTTTTGCTAGGGCAAATGGAAAAGGCATTCAAAGATCTTGAGACATTGTATTTGTCATGACTCATGACACATTTAGTAATTGTTGGTTACGAATCTGCCACTAGGATAGGATTTAGTGAAATGCGCCCTAGATTCGCCTAGCAGATTGAAATGCCGGAAGGAAGGGATGCCTTCCGTGCCAATCTTCGGAGAAGGCCGGCTTCCTATGTGTTTTCTCAGATGGTTTTAAGCTCAGAGTGCAGGAAAGAAATTAAAAATGCGGAAAGAAATACAAATGTGATTTGCGTTGGGTGGGGAGCATAAGCAGCACGGCAACTATCAATCACCACTACTAACAACAATCAAATACAAAATACATTACAGAAACTACAAATGTTATACATTCTATGTATCCTCTAACTATGCATTCCAGGAATACTTAATCATCAAATACCGATATCCAGATAGCAGAATAACAGTAAGCAATAACATAAGCAACATGAGGCAGAAATGCTAAGTAAAGGCAGCATAAAGAATAATAACAGTAAATACAGCCAAGTGTATCTTGCATTCAGAAGCAAACGTACAACTACAATGGTTCCCTAGCAGGATATCCCCCTTCCACCTCTTTACAATGATGTGGTGCAGCTATTTATAGCGCAATTTCCCCCCGATTACAACTCTGGGCACAGAATCCCAGACCCGACAATAGCTGACAAAGCTGACAAAAGCGGCAAAAGAGCTGCTGATGTTGACTCCTGCAGACAGGGACTATACTTGCAGCAAGGTCCACCTGAAAACTTGGCAGCTACGTGGCAGTGCGGTTGATGAAACTTTGAGTCAGCTTGAATGCGGATAGCTACGGTGGATGGAACTTTGAGTTAGCTTGAATGCGGGTAGCTTCGGTATAATAGTTTGGCCCACGCTTGTCCTTTTCCTGTCACATCTTCGGCCCAAATCCTGAGGCTGGGCACTTGTCAAAATCTGATGAGGGACACATCTGCCTTGAAAGGCAGTCTCTCTTTTATGTCCGACTTCGCCCGGAATCAGAGCGCAATTAGACAGCGCAAGTGGGGAACATCGCAGTTGGGGAGGCCTCCGTGCCTTAGACCGTTTTTGGGCCGCTTGAAACATCTTGCCCAAGTGCGCACAAGTTAGAGGGTGCAGCCCGACTTCGCTGCGAAGTCGGGTTGCGCACTCCACACTTAGCCAGTTTTGCTTGTTGTTCAGACTGCGCACAGGAACGAGAGCACAGCCCGACTTCGCTGCGAAGTCGGGTTGCGCTCTGGCACTTAGCCGATTTTCGGGATCCGCTGCTTCCCAGGTGCGCACAGGAACGAGAGCGCACCCCGACTTCGCAACGAAGTTGGGTTGCGCTCCTGTACTTAGCCAAATTTTGGTCCTTTTTGGTCTCTTCCGCACTTCGCATTCCCGAGTGCGCTCGAACTTAAGGGCGCACCCCGACTTCGTTGCAAAGTTGGGTTGCGCTCTTGGACTTCGAAATTTTCAGGGACCTTTTGCTCTGTTTTGGGAATTTGACCAAAGAAAGGACAAGGGGAAAAAGGGGAAATGAAACTGACAGAATGGGAGAAAGGGGATAGTGGAGAAAGGGAAAGGAGGAGGAGGGAAGGGAAAGCAGCATACTTACAAAAAATGAAAACATGGCACCCCGTGCAAAATGTGGCAATAGTAATTTGTACCATTTTTATATTATAAGCAACACAAGAATATTTGAATTTCGGATGCTTAAAAATTTCTTTATTTAAGATGCGTTTTGTCACTTTCATGTGTAGTTTAAGGCTTTAAGCTTGTATCACTTGCCACTTTCATGTGTAGTTTAAGCTTATAGTCTTACATCATTAATATTTGATTTGCATAATGTTAATTCATTGTCCCACTTTTGGTATGAAACCCACCGCCTAGGTCCAGGTGTGTAAGGGGTATGCAGCTCTGTCTTTGCTACAAAGGAATTGCTTCAAAGCACATTTCCAATATATACCTGTGAAGATGAGGATCTTTGATGGATTGGTCAAGCCAAATATTACTTATGGGTCAATGGTTTGGGGCCCTAGTCTTGGCCCGACTGAGTGGTCACGGGTTGAACGAGTCCAGACACTCTTTCTTCGACGATTCATTCGTTGCAAGGGCTCAATCCCCTGTTCTATTATTCTAGCAGAGTTTGGGGCTTCTCCTCTCCAGCTTGAGATTATCTTCCTAATTATCAGTTATCTTCACAGGATCCGTACTTTCGGAGCTTGCCCTTCTCTCCTTGATGGAACTCTCTCCGAGTTCTTGGGGAGGCCAAAGGAGCTGGTATTTTTAGGTTTCTGCTCTCCTGGCCAGCATTCAGATATGGATAGACAGGCTTCCCCCTTATTCTTTGGGGGTTCTCCCCCCCTCTCGGCTTAGTAAGGAGAAGATGCTCCACGAGATTCGGAAGGATGTTAGTCTCTAGTACACCAAATGCACATGGATCTCTCCTATTGCTCCTCTTTCCCCCAAGCTATCTTTCTACCATGAGCACTTCTTACAAATACAGAAGGGCAGAATAGTTCCTTCACAATACCTTCGGCAGCACACAATGCATAGTTTTCGAATCACTATTGGGCAACTCAGGGTGTGTTCTCACCAACTCCGGATTGAGTCAAATCACCATCTTCTGACGGAGGAGCGGATTTTCTTTTTTTGCTCCATGAGTGAAGTTGAAACCCTTCATTACTTTATTTTTTGTTGTCCCATTTATTATGAGATCCGGGGTAGGTTTTATTGCCTTTTCAGGGACAACTCTCGATCTGTTTCTACCTTCTTCAGATACCCGGACCAGCGTTGTCTCGCACTCTTTCTTAGGGAGATAACTCAGCTTCGATGACAAAAAAGTTCTCCAAATGGATCTCACCCTCCTCATCATCGGCTCATCACCAACTCCAATGGAGCAGGTGACTTCGATCGGAAACGCCCCACATCATCCAGTTCGAATAGAAGTAGGGTCACTAGACAGCGCACCAACAGTTTTTCAAGGTTCCGAACTAGCAATGGGCAGAGACATATCATGGACTTCTTCAACTCTGATACTTCAGCCTTGACTATTAGGAGAGATTAGTTTCTGGGGCGTTGTCGGAGCTTGCCCCTCTTGGGTTGCTCCCTCCCCCCTCCTCTATCTCTGTTCTTCTTGGTGTGCACTCCTCTTTATTGGACTACAGCCCTCCCCCACTCTGCTCTCCCTTTTCTTTTCTTTTCCCTTTCTCTTTGGCCCGTTTGACGGGTTTCATCTTGTATTTATCTTAGTTCTTTTCTTTGTTGGGCTTTTTAGCCTGCTATCTGGAAGTCATTATTGTCCTTCTTATAGTCCCTTGGGTCTTATTTTGGCCCATCGCAGACATTAATAATATTTCATTTCATTTTGAAATCATGAAAAAAACATTTTTTCAATGAAAGGTTGTGTTTTCTTCGGGTTTCTTTTTGCTGATTTTTTCTCCAGCCCGATTCTGAGCTTATTACGATTTTCTCTACTATGGCTACAAGTGTATCAAAGGCAGTGGCAAGTAGATTAGAAGGATATTGGCATTAACAAGAACAAAAGAAGTCATTACAACACAGACAAACCTTTGATGTTCAATAGCTATTATAGGAGTCTCACAACATTGTGGACGAGTTATAAAGAGAAGGAAATTGATCTATTGTTGAATCTGTAGCACGGATGTGAGTACTCCAATCGTGGGAGGAAAAAATTGATATGATATATTCTCCAACCAAGGCTGCAATCATAACAGACCTACAATCACTCAACATTCCCACTTTTATGGCGAGTGTCAACATCCACTTGTACGACAAAATATTAATGTTGGAGTATCTAGTAGTCCTTGTGAACTACTTTGGCCTCCCACTACATCATGCACATTTTGTGGTGGATCTCCAATCCTTCTCCTAGTTTTCCTTCCTTCTTCGAAGTTGGTTTGTTGTGCTTCATTATTCCTGTCTTCCACTTGGGGAATTGGCTGCAATCTTGGTGTGTTCCTCCTTACTCTTCTTCTAAGTCTTGAACTTGAACTTGAATTGTCACTACTTGAATTATTTTTGTTGGAACTCATGAAAGACATACTACTGGAGTCTATTACCCCGTTTCTCCTTTCACCTTTCTGTGATTTAGGTGTTTCAAATATATCCCTCCAAAGAATTTCATCTTTAACCAAATTCCTTTCCCTTCTGTCTTGAAGATGATCTCGTAGAGTCGTAACCATACTACCTATTTATCTATTTGTTCCCTCATTTGCTCATTCCTTCTTTGCAATCATTCACTTTCTTCTTGCAACTATTGTGTTTCTCTTCGTATTCTTTGTTTTGGAAGACCAATTCTCGCCAGCAAACTCATGCCTCTATATTTACTTCCTTCACTTTGAGGCTTGTGATCTGGAGGCTCTACTCCATTCTTTGTTGCCACCACTCTCTCTTGTTGCTCATTTTGGGATCTCAGTCTACTGCTTCTTCTATATTTGTTAATCTGACATGCACCCATATTCTCCTTCACTCTGTGGGGAGAGCTTCCAACTCCTCTTGTTCAATTATAGGTTGCACTTTCCAAATAACCAGACTAAATCTAAGTCACTTTCTTCTTCTTCTTCAACACCATTTGCTTCTCAAAATTTGGCTCAATCCTCCCTCTTCTTGGACCAATATGCCTTCAAATGCTTGTGAAGACTGATTTGGTGCTAGAATCAACCTTCCTATGCTCTTCTCTTCTTTTGCATTCACACTATCAAGTGTAACACATGCAATTGTTCTTCCACTAGACTCTCGTCCTATTTACTATGAAATGTGCCAACCTACAATTGGTCCAATGTCGGACTCCCATCCCACTCACCATCGAGCATACCATACTATAGTTCCCCTAGTGTTGAACTACTATCTTGCACATTGTTGGTCATGTCATCTTCCATTTTCACTAATGTTGGACTCTTGTCCCCCTCACCATCAGGCACCTCTACTTGGACTCTGTCCAACGCCATACATTATTCATGACTAAAAATTTACTTCTTTTCCTCCTTGGGTGCAGATTTTTCTTTGTCACTACTTTTGCCAACCTCGTATACAACATTCCTTTCATCATGTTCTTCCTCCTATACCTAGATGCACAAGCAATTTGGTTGAAAAACTTCGTAGTCATCCATCTGCCAATACAAAAGTCTGCCATTTGAGTGTTCATCATCCTCAGAAAATTCTTCAAGTTTCAGCACACCTTCCTCATTTGGTTTGTGTTCGCTATCCTCTTCTGACAACGAGCTTCCCAAATCGTACAATGTTGCAATATCCTCACTCAGACTGATTCTTCAATTTATCATGTATTTGTGCTATTCCTTCTTAAATGCCAAGTGATCCTTCTCCTAATTATGATTGATTTTTCCATGCATAGCCATCCTTGCCCCAACTGTACATATTACACAATATTTTGCATGTCAATTACTACAAAGTCCATGATGAATTCTTGGTCAGCAATCTTCACTTTTTGTGCAATTAAAACTCCCTTCATCTCTATACCATATTGATTTGCACCATACAATCGAAAATTTGGAGACCACAAAAATGGTGCTCCAAGGTCCCTCCAAGTCTTCTTTGGAAGCACGTTCACACTTGACCCTCCATCCACAATCACTTGAGTTAGCTTATGATTCAATAGTTCCATGTGTATTAGCATCAGTTTCTTTCCAGCTTCGATCATCAACACGTTCGGATCAATGAATTGATCCCTTATGATCTTGAGTTTTTGTGTTGGCATCACAGCTCCATGACTATTCTCGTCTACATCATCTCTCCCACCTTTACATAAAGCTCCAGTATGGCATGAGGTAAATTGGACACCTTCACCTCCACTGTTGTGTTCAATACTATGTCGTCAACTATTCTGTTGATGTTGGTTGTACTTCTTGTACTTCTTCCTGCATGATCAGTTTCTTAAATTTCTTCTCCTTGAGAATTCGTTCTTGCTTGGTCTTTTGTAACTCTTCTAACAAATCATGTGCTTCCTACCATCTCTTCTCCTTGGCAGGATTTGGGTACTGCTCAACTTTCCTTGCCTAAGCCCTTGTCACAGCTAGCACATGTTTCTCTTTACTCTGTTGGTCCACTGGAGGCTCCTCTATGTCAATGAGATTGACATTTTGTGTGTTACTAGAACTTGCTTTCTTCGGGCAATTGGCCTCCTTATGATTGCCCAATCCACACCATCTACACATGAGTCCATTGTTATTGTTCTCGATACTTCCTCCTATTGGTGGGTTTTGGCAATTTCTCGCAAAATGCCCCCACTCTTGGCATCTCCTACACTGGATTATCGGTCTTCCATCCAAATTGTACTATAATCGACCCTATCCTCCTTGTTGTCAATTACTATTTTGTGGTTGTCTTCCTCCATGGCAATTATTTCGATATCCTCCACTCATTGCCCCTTGCCCACTCTTTGAAGTGCTTGATTTTTCATCTTTTTCTTCTTTTTGCACCATCAAAGTCGAGTGCCTTGCACTCCTCAAATTAAACTTACAGTCACCAATCGCATGTCCTATGACCACATATATTGCAAAAGGCACTCTTTGGACAATTAATATTTGTTTGTCCCTTTGCCTTACTGTCGAAATGCAAAATCTCCTTTTCCTTTTTATTTTCACCTTTCATGTCATTTATCATCCTTTCATGGCCTAGATGGCGACATTTAGATCATCTCTATCACTATCAAAATCATCATCTCTAAAGTGACTTACTCCTATCATCGTTTGTTTTGCTTCGCTCTCCAAATTGAGAGCTCTTTCAAATGCCTCTTGATAGGTAGTCGGTGGTACTACCTTCATTTTCTTCTTATACCTTGGGAGTAGTCCATCCAAAAACCATTGTTTTTGTAAGCCATCAGCTGGTTGCACCTCAGAAGAAAAAGTAGTGCACATAGTAGGAATAAGTGCAAAATGCACAAGTGTACATATTTTTAATGAAATGTAATGTAAATGAGAATCAAATGTATGTGAAATGCAAATTCAAATGTAGAAAAAAATAGTAATGTAATGCAATTTAATCATGTGATTTGATAAATTGCAATAGACTATAGTTGCATTAAGGGTGCTATGTGAACGTCCGAATGGGGAGACAGTTGGGTGGTGTGTTGTCTTGGAAGCCATTGTTGGCAACGACCAGGATCAAAAGCTTGAATAGAACCTTCACTTGAAGAAATCTAGGATGATAAGAAGGGTAATCTGGTGAGGCTATGTATTGAGGAGTGCAGAGTGTATGCAAATGTGTATAGAGTATAGGAGAAAGATTGCATATGCATTGTACAAGACCCTTTAATGTTGTACTATTGAGTAATGCAAATGACTCGTCTTCTCTCCATGTGTGTAATTAGTGTACAGTATGATTGCCATTGGTAGTTGGTAGTTGTGTGTTGGATTCTGTGTGGAGAGATCATTGTTGTTGTTTGAGAGTGGGGCATGGGAGTTGCAATCCAAAACGTTGTACAAGTGGAACTGCCAAGGTTGTCATTCTAGTGGATTGGTTATGGCCATTCCAGTGCAATTTGTCATTCCAATTCATGTTGTTCCAATGCATGTCATTCCAATGCTTGTCGTTCCAGCAAGTGTCATGCCATACGAGTCATATTGTTGTATGAGTCAAGTTTTGATGCCATACTAGTACAAAATGATGAACAAAATTGCCTTGGCTCCAGTCTTGTTTGGCCCCTAATATATCATCCTATTCCTCCATCTATGGAATGCTTACCACCATGCTACACCAAGTAGACATTTCCAAGGCTCGTTGTTCATCGGACAGTCTTGACATTATCACATTCATGGTACACTGCAGCTCCTTCAACTTCAATTGTTGCACCTTCAGTCTATGGCTCCCATGCTTCATCAACTTGGCCACTTCTTGTGAACTGAGATTGGTAACCTTGTCTACCAAATTTTTCCACTGATGAGGATCCCATGCTTCCTTATTCACTGATATATCAGAATTCAGCAATCCAAAAGTCCTTTGGAAATTGCTTGGGGAGAATACCACACAAATATCCCTGTTACCAATCATTATTCAGCTCATTTTATGCTCAGGATCATATGTTTGCAGCATCTGCAACAAGAATGGTTTGAAAAAATCCTTGTCAAAATTTGGTATTTGCAAAATGTGGTGTGCTCCTGCATTCTTGAACGCAATATTCAATGGGTGCTCTAGTGGATTCTCCTACCATCAGATTCTGCAAAACTCTTGGGTTGGTTGTATCCATGTCCATTTCTCGCAAGGGTATCTCCATTCTCTCCTTCCCCTTGCTTTTCTCCTTGTCCTAAGGTGAAGTTTCTATTTCTTTGCCACAAATTTGTCCTTACTCAGGAGTGCTAGTCCTTGGCCTTACTCTTGGTTCTCCTCCATGTTGCTTAATCCTATCTTGCTTTGTGTTGTGATCCATTCCCTCTCTCTCACATGCACGCAATCAACTAGGCCTCTCCTGAAGCCAACTTTAACAACTTATCATCAACAAGGCTCTAACTGCAACACAACCTCAGTTGGAATCCTCCTCTACTGTTACACCTGCTATATGCTCTCTAAATTGATAGAAGCACTGGTACGTATGAGAATTCTGGTGCATATGTGTGTAGGGCATGATCCAGCCCAGTCTTGTATACAGCCATGAATAATATTCTGCGTAGAGTTTGCAGGCTGTAGATTGTAATGCTGAAACTGTAATGTTGTACTGTAAATGTCGTTGTTAATATAAAACTGCCTGTGATTATTGTCATCTTCTATTGCTGTTATTGCCATTGCTGCTGCTATTGTTATTGTTGTTGTTGTTTCTTGTATATTGTACTACAATGACTGCAGATCTGTAAAATTATTTAAGTAGAAATGGAATTGTGTGTAAGCATGTTAAATTTCATTTCTACAGTTTTATATAGGGCAAGGCCTGGAGGTTACTGCAACCAACCAGTCTCAACCATCCAAATCACCCTTACATTAGCAATTAACTAATCTGTTTTGTAGCCTAACAAACCAGTCCTAGACTGATTAACTAACGTGTTAACAAGCTTAACTATGTATGATGACTAGCTTTTCCTTTTGTGCATTTTTATTAATCAGTCCACATGACATTATGGCAGCTGATTTTACATTGCAAAACTTTACATTTATCAAAATTGCTTATACATTATCAAAATTGCTTATCATCCTGTAGACATTTTGTCAAACAATTTGGCATGTTATTTCTTCTTCGAATTGCTGATTACATCTATCCTCCCCTTCGAAGAAGTCGATGTCCTCAGTGATTTTTTGTGTTGTCCTGTTGGGGTCTCAGCATCCTTCGGTTCTGCAGCCTGTAGTGCCTCTTCTAATTCCTGTACCCTGAGCTGAAAAACTTCACGTTCATCACGAACTTGCTTGGCATAAGTGAAGTACTTGGCCCATTCTACTCCCATGTTGTTGGCTCGGGTTTCCATCTCCTGGAGTTTAGACAACAACTCTGATTCACACTGAACAAAGATCTCCTTCATATGCTGCATTGTCAGGGTTGAGGAGGATGGTGCCTTCTATGCCAGTTTTGCCTTGAGAGCTGCTTCGCAAAGCTATGATTGGAGTAACTCATTGCACAACGTTTCCCATTCCTTCTACCAAGCTGCCGCACTTTGGCTCTTCTAGGCCACTAATTCTGCATTCTATAACAATTCCTTAGCCTTCTTATGCTGTAACATTTCAGCCTTAATGTTGATGATCACTTGTTGCCTTTCTTGGAGCTGAGTACTAAGCTTCGTCAATTGCTGCTGTTTTTCCCGAATGTGTTGCAAAGCATCTTCCAACTGAGTGACCCCTTCAGCCATGTGCCGATATTTGTCTTGTAATTCAGCCTTTGTCGATTGTAGATCTTTATCCAAATTCTGCCGAGCTAGATTCAAATGCTTAATCCCTTCAACTAGCCAACACAGCAAGTGGGCTATGAAGTTAAGTTGGCTATACAGTGGTAGTAATTCGGGTACTAACTCCACCGATGGTCTGTTTTCTGCGAAGTGTTGGGAAGGAGGGTTATTGCCATGGCCAAGGATATACATATGTGTTGGCTCCAGGTAGAAGGTAGGTGTATTTTCAGGCAGTTGTTCAATTCCTTCCATAGTTTTCAAGTGCTTGGTAGGCAAAGTCCATGGCTGGTCTTGATAGATGCTGGAAATTTCTGCTCACCATGATCCTTGTGCTGCCCATTTCACCAAATTGTCCAGCTCCTCCTCAACCATAAACTGCCGCTTCTTCCATTGGCCAACACAAGCTACATCAAACTGCAGGCATAAATTATCCATCACACGGGTCAATTTGGAAAAACAGTCTACCGCTTGTTGATCAACCATGTCTGATGGATCAACAAAATTCGGCAGTTCTAACATAATATGCTCTGACCATGCATCCTGTTCCCCCTCCTCTTGTACTTGCAAGGCTCCTTCCCCTTTGCGGAAATATCGATAGGCTTCATAGTCGCTTGCCATTCTATGACCACTGCCTACTCCTTAGGTACTTGTGTTTGGTTGTTTCCACCATCGATTCCGACAATCTACTGAGGTTTTGTACTTGGCTGGGGATTCTCTCCATGCATTGTTCTAGTCTCAGTTTCTAGAGATATCTCTTCATCTACCAAGATAGGATGTTGTTGCGTTCCTATGACCAAATTTCCAAAGGTTGTCATCGGTGGAACTGCACCTATCATCTCTTTGGCGGCTTCTTTTGGGACAATATCTGCTGATTTTCCTGCTGCCTTAGATTCTTCTTCTACGAGCATATCTTCAAACAAGAAATCTCGTAGAGTATCAGTAAGGGAAGTCCAGGCAAACAGGAACTCTGGGGGTGGTGTAGGTGACTCCTCACGATCCCGAAATTGGGCCTCTGCCAAGTACTTTGTAGGCCCGACATGTACAGCAGTACTAGGTCCCTTTGGCACATCCTGAAGAATGGAAGGAATTTTAAAATCCACTTCCACAACATGCAAGCTCAGTTGTTGCTTAAGCTTCCGAGCCACTTCTTGACTGCGGGCTATTTTGTCAGTTGCTATCTCATCCATTGAATCAGGTGATGGTGATGGTGACGGTGGCTCAAATATTTGCCTTTTCCTTTTCGGTTTAGGCACTTCCTGCGGGGGTGCAGCAACTTTCCTTGTTGGCCTTGTCTCCTCAGGCAATGGTGGTGTAGTATCCTTCCCTTTTGAATCGGTCAACGACCCTTCTTCGAGTGAAGTCTTATGGAAGATCTGTTTCACTCTTGGTTTCTTCACTAGCGTCTGTCTTCAGACCTGTGGCTTTGCATCCTTCCATTTCAAAATGGTTGGTGCCAAATCTGGTAAAACCTTGGGAGGGTCAAAGTATGGTATCTGCACTCTGACTCTGGATGCTACACCCAATAGTAATCCAATAGCATGAAAGACCATCAAAAAATTCTTGTGGTGCGCATCAGAAAATTTTGAATACCCAGTGCTAAGTACGCTGCCCAATCATAAGCCACTCCCTGCTCAATCCCCTGCAAATATGGAATCAACCAAATTGGAAGATTCGAGCTCCACTGTTCTCGTGACAATCTGGCCATCAGTACATTCATTATGCACTGTAAACCTGGATTGGCCAACTGTGTCTGCTTGACTCCATGGTTACTGTGGGTGGAAAACATAGTATCAATGTCTGCCTTGGTCAAGGTGGTGATACTCTGAATCAACTACGGAGTCTTTTTTGGATCGACGCGTTCATTCACCACTGGTTTGCCCTTCTTTGGTAATCCGAATGTGCGTCGAAATGCTTTCTTAGAGAATTCGATTACCAGATCTCGATCTCCAATGCGTACTGTGCTGGTATTGTGCAGTAGTTCGTAGGTCTGCAGCATCTGGATTGGGTACTCCTTGAAGAAATCCTTATTAAAACTTGGAACCTACAAACTAAAATGGACTCCTTCCTTGATTTTTTGCTTTATGGGGTCCTTGGCTAGTGTTTGCTCCCACCATTGTTGGTAAAAATCTCCCTTGGCATGAATCCAGGTAATTTTGTCAATTGGAACCTGATCTTTCTCGAATTGTTGTGCGTCTCTGGTTCTCCTTGCAAATGCTACTACTTGCTTAGCCCCATGTTTACCTCGAGCCTTCCCTTGCTCTGGACTTGGTATTTGACCTTGCATCATCCCTCCGACCTGACCATGCTCCTGATGATGACAGAGTCGTTTCGCAGCAACTGATTCTAGTAAAGCTTTGGATCATGGTATAATCAGCGTTCGACTTCCTCCAAAATGCATAGGCTCATTAATCCGAAGTTGCACTAACTTTTGACGACTCATTCTCCTACTAGACGTCTCTTTTTTGGATGAATTAGACTGCCATATGGCTCTTCCCTTTTTTTCCAGACGTCTCTTTCGTCAGACGACTTAACATGCAATACGTCTACTCTTCCAGATGGCTACAATCTTCAGATAGGTGCAAACGTCAAACGGGTGTGCTTCTCAGATGGGTGGCAGCTTCCGATGGGTGTGCTTCTCAAACGGGAAGCAATCTTAGACGGGTGGAAATCCCAAACAGGTGCACTCTCCGACGGGTGGAATTTCCCGAACAGGTTGTAGTTTTGGATGGGTGCACTATCGAACGGGTAGCCCTAGACGTCTTCCTTGTAGACGACTCACCTTAGACATCTCAGATTTGGATGCATCGCAGCCAAGACCGATGCGTGCGACTTCACTTTGCGCTCACCTTTCATCTGCCTACGAATCGAGAGATAAAACTACTTGCACTTGCACTAAAAATTCAGAAAACCTCCACGAAGCGTATGATCTGCTAGTTGGTATGGCATCTTGCTTCATCCCGATTCCCGAATGATACTTGGTGCACCGACAATCCTACCTCGGCTCCAAATCCTCTGCATTTGCTCTTGCACTCCACTTGCAAAGTGCTCAAGACAAAATGAGCAATATGCCCAAGCACTTCCAATTTATAGACGTGTTGCCACCCCTATAACTGTCTATCTAATTGCCACCTTTCTTCCCATCTTCCGCATGTGCGCCACCTCGCCAATTTTTGCATGCACATGTTGTCTTTCATATTTTTCTCTATTTTCTCTCTTTCATTATTTTGTCTTTTTCCATTTTCATCTTTTTCTTTTATCTTTTTCTTTTTATTTTATTTTATTAGTTTTTTTTTCAAAAAAAACTGCGCCTTTTATTTTACCAATGTCAGGTGAAGTGCATGGCAATGCCAATGCGTACTTCTAGAGTTTTCGATGAGATGTCCTCCTGATGATGGCTACCAATCCCTTGACTGCTAAAATCATCACCATCATCCCGTGCTTCAATTTGTTGACGAGTCCAACGATTACCATGGCTTTGGGGGGTCTCCATCTGTGGCTGGTTGTCATGCCAATCATTTCATCGTCGAATGATACGCCAAGCTGCCCACTCATCTTCTCGTGGACGGATTCTTCTTCCTTCTGGATGATGACATGTTCCCTGCCCATCAATCCAGCGACTTACGTCCTGATGTCTATCCCTACTAACATTATTCTGACTGGTTCTACCAACCTCCAAACAGGTTGGTGCTATGTAGACGTCATCCAAACAGGTCTTGTCGTCATCCAGACAGGTCAACGCTGGGTAGACATCATCCAGACGGGTCTTGTTGTCGTCCACAGGGGTCAACTCTGGGAAGATGTCATTCAGACGGGTTCTTCTGTCTTCTCGATTGATCTGTTCAGTTCTTCCATCCTCCCATCGGATGATTATGCTATCATCTAGATAATGAAACTCTTCCCATTCCTGCTCTTGATGGCTATTCGTCCTTCCGCTTGGATGATGATTTCCTCTTCGTTTGATAGGTGCATCTGGTTATGATTGGAACCCCTACTTCTAGATCCATGTCTTCCTTGAGCCTGTTCAAATCGACGTCTTCCCCTTTCCGGTCGAATCTCCCTATTGTTGTGTTGTTGCACTCCCAGCTGCCCAAGATTCGGTCGATCTCTCAATCATTCTTGAAAACATCTTCGGTTCCTACAAGCTCACTAAGGTGGACCAAATGGCCTACCTCAGGAACACGTAATGATGGTTTGGTTGAAACTATGTCCACAGATGATCCTTGCAGACCAGTCTTGAAATGTCCCCTTTCCTAACTAGCCACTAGGTACAGTATGGACTTGCCTATACAATGGTTCCCGTAGGCAATGTCGTGGGTTTGGGAGCCTCCAGGTGTTGTGGAGTTACTGTTGGACGTTCAGTTTTCAGTGTGGACAGCTTTCAGGACCGTTTCCAGCAGGTTTCAGGGGGACTTACTATTTTTAGTAAGTCGATCAGAGGCAATATCTTGGGAAGCGGACGTTACGGATGGATTGTTCGGCGAAATGGGTGTCCGTTTCCAGTATTTTTTCTTGGGTCCGGCCTTAGGAGGATTATTATTTTAATGCCCAAAAGTTATTAATGTAATATTTAAATGTAATGTTTAAATATTCTAATGTTGGGCTTATATTTTATTATTAAGGGGTATAAGGGGGATTTTTGGGAGTCATAAGGTAAGTTATAAATTAAAATTAAGATGTTATCTCCCTAGGAGTTTGGGACGACCCCTCATGGGGCTCTTTAAAAATAAATTTAAATGCAAATGATATTAAAGGAAAAAAAGCAAACTTGGCCGACCCAATTGTGAGAGGGAAATAAAAGAATGAAGTTGAATTCATTTTCACATCTTTGGCTATTCATTCTCTTGGAGCAATTTTGAGGAGTTCTTGCAGAGTTGCAGGGGTTTCGAATTCAGCTTGTTGTGTGACGAAAATCACCAGCAGGGACAACATCCTCGGAGTTGAAAGATATTCTCAGGGTGTTCATGAGCAACTCTACTTCAGGGGTTGCATTGGAGCTTTATATCTGTAGATTTACTGTGGTTTTCAAGGGGTTTGGAAGGGATTTCGAAGCATATTTTGCATACATTGTTGTAGCATTCATTCCTCAGCATAGCCGTACAAGTGGAGTCATTTATTGTATGTGATTCCATGATTTGAGTTGGGGTTTCAAGGTGACTTGGTTTTTTTGCTTCTACAGTTCCAGTTGTTCCATTTAGAGTGGATTTCTTATGGTTTCAGGGCAGATTTCAGACATTTCTTGCTGGCCATAATTTCCTCTAGCCTGGCCGTACCATATCTTGCCTGGCATTGAAGGTGGTTTTTAATATTCAGAGTTTGGCTGCCAATTAATGATTGTGATTGAGGCGTCTAAGGATTGGAAGCTTTCCTTTGCATTGATATTGTAAAAAGACATCTTTTATTTGTTGCTGGGAAAGAAATACATATATTCTTGTGTTGTTGTTCAGCTATAAAGTCGCCATTTTCAGTCTTGTACAGCTTTCGGGTATTTTGTTACTTTCCAAAGTCCTTTAAAGGGTTTATAGTTTTATATAAATATTATCTAAATTCCAAGTTTCATTGATTCCCGCCAAGTAGTTTGCTAGATATTATTTGTTCAAGTTGGCAGTTTAACTTTTTTCTACATATTCTGTACTTAAATAAATAAATACAAAAAAATCAGAATATTGCACAAAATCCGAAAACCTTGCAAATTTCCAAAATAACAAAACAAGGCAGAAATTTCGTATCTCAGCTTGGGTGGGATATTACAGTGGTATCAGAGCTGGTTTCTTGCCAGCTTGTGATCAGATCTGAATTAGGGTTTCATGAGGAGGATTCAACATCCCTGAGTAGATCAGCATTCAAAAATTTTCTGGGCACTTTTGAAGGGTTTGTGGTGGAATTTTGCTGAAATGAAACCTAGGGTTCTTGAACATTAAATTTTTAATTGTGGATCATGGCACTATTGGGCGAAAACGAGTTGGTCGAAAGGCTTACTAATGCAGGAAGAAAACTTGGATTCATATCTCAGCCAAAAGATGTTCTCTACTGTGTCCTAGGGGAGGTAGAAGATTGTTTGTATATGATGGATTCATCACCTTCTCAGATATTACAAGCAGCTATGACTCCGGTGGTGAAGTCTTTGGGCAAGCCTAGATGGTTGAAACACACGGATAAGGAGGTAAGACTCATGGTCACTTCTTGCTTGAGTGAAATTTTGAGAATTTCAGCTCCTAAAGCTCCTTATAATGATGACACATTGAGAACAATATTTCAGTTGTTTGTTGATAGTTTTGAAAGTTTGGAGGATGTTACTTGTTCTCATTTCTCTAGGAGAGTTTCCATACTTGAATTATTTGCAAAAACTAGAATGGGCAACATCTTGTTAGATTTGGACATGGATGAGTTGGTTTACGAAATGTTTCATCATTTCATTGCTTCAGCTAGAAAAGAACATGCTAATAATGTTATTGCAGCTATGAGAGACATTATGATTTTGATTATAGATGAAAGTGATTATATTTACCAACCACTCTTATCAATGTTATTGGACGTTTGGAGGCAAGACTTGGTTGCTTCCACTGCTGCACATGAATTGGTTAATAGTGTTGTTAAACAGTGTGAGAGGAAGCTGAAACCTTTCTTGGACAATGAGGAGATTAGGGGAGAAGAGCAGCCCATGGCAGAAATTTCACATGAGGAAGCTAGTAAAGAAGAGCTTGTGGATCTAAAGAAGAATTCAGTGGAAAATTCTGAAGTTGTACCTACCCTGGACGAAGAAGAATTCAAATCAGAAATGGTTAACCAAGAGATTGAATCACCACATGAGATTGTTGTGAAAGAACATGATGCAGATGAATGTATTAAAGTTCCCAAATCAGTTTGTGATGATAATGGATATGGTCTAGATTCCCAAACTAAATCCTTGGATAGAAGTGTTCACACTAGTTCCAACTCCTTGGATTTGGAGAGTGATGTGTGGGAGAAATCAATCCCTCATGAGGATCACAATGAACATACCTTTTCAGATCAGCTCCTAGTTCCTTGGGATCCAGGTGTTTTGGTACCAAGGTATGATGAAGGCATGGAGGCCATTGGAGGCTTCTCTTTCGCAGTTTCAGCCTTTGAAGAAAAGCGTTCAGATTTGGAGATCCTAGAAGAGAGCAATACACACCCAAATATGCCAAGTTTATTCATAATAAATGGTGGCAACTATTTTTCCAACCAACCTAGCTTAGATTCAGTCTTGGACAGAGTTGAGAGTACATCTTCAGTTTTGGGGTGTTTGGATGAGAACGGCCGCCACTTGGAGTCATCTCTACATCCATTGGGATCATGGATCAGCCATGATATTACTCCCATAAGGTATGAGCTTCATCCTGATTTTTATAGCAGCAGATTGAGATATTTTGGCACTCATGAATTAGTGGCAACAATGTGTTTGATAAGACTAATGATGTATGAGAAGTATGGGACTCTTGCACCACATTCTTCCATGCTGTTAAGAATCATATGGGCTGCATGTTTTTGGATAGTTGGAGCACTTGATGGGACTGTATTAACAAAGGAAGCACTCACAGTTGGTGATGATATGATGCTTGTGTATAAAACTGATTACATGAATGAGGAGACAGAGATTGTTGACTCAAAATTTAAACTCTTTCTCACTCATTTCTCCTCAATGTTTGATGGTTCTATTCATTTTTTGCATAGTACAGTCTTTGATAGAAGTAGTAAACTGAGTTCGGTTGACGTTAAGGACATTGAACAACTTTTACACATTGCTGTTCATGGGATTCACAATGAGCACACTTTGTCAGAAGGAAGGCATCAGCCCTTAAATGCATGGAATCCAGGTGTAAAATTCAATTATGTGTTAGTGGCAGCCATGTATATAGATCAGTCTTCAGATTTGTTCATCACCATCGCTGATTTTGTCAGAGTTTTACATTTCACAGCCATAGGAAATGATGAGGAAAGATGTCACATTGTTGTTAGAAGGTTTGTGCCACATATGAAGACTGTTTATGATACACAAAAGATACAATATTTGCTTATTTCAGAGGATGCATTTGCAAGAACAGTCTTAGCAGGGACGTTGGGTCAATTGGAGCCTTGTATCACTCAACTTGGCGCACTACATGCCTATGATGAGACGTTGTTGTATAGGAGTTATTGGATGGTTGTGTTGGAATTTGTTACATTACTTGGTGCAATTTGGGCTGCACATGTGAAGACAACTGAGGAGGCAGTATACAAGGAGTTTTGGGCAGCTTTGTGGAGGAAATTTGATGACCAAACAATGTTGTTTTGGACAAACACTTCGCTGATTTTCAAGATTGATTTTGGGACTGTTGTGAGGGAGAATTTTGGTACCAATAGGACTGATTGTCTGCTGATTTCAGAAGCGGCATTTGGGAAGGCTATGAAGGAAGGAACGATGGAGAAATTGAGGTCTCATTTGGCAAAAAAAAGAGTTGCATCTTTAACACCTTGTGAGACAGAATTGGAGACAGTATGGGTTTCACGTAGACTGATCGGTAAGGCACCAACGACTGCACATCACATCAGGTCTGATTTACTTACATTCGCTGAGTTTTTGGTGACAAGAGGAATTGCTACACCACACGTGTTTTCAGTTTTGGGTGAGAATTGTATGAGGCCTGTGTTAGTCCATTTTGGGAGATATAATAAGGTGTCTTTCATAATGTTAAAGGCTGTTCTTAGAGCTGAGTATGAGCATAAGTTAGTAGTTTACAGGTATGCTCACTTGCAAGACATGAAGAGGGAGCATTGTCAGTTTTTGAGGAAGTTGGAGCAGCTGTTACACTTGGATTTGATGGCACATAATGGAGATAAAGTTGCATTTTCAGTTTTGATACATTGGGGGGCAAGTTGTTTTGGAGTTGGAAACGTGGGAAAAGTAGAGCTTCAGCCATTGACATGCACTTTCAGTCCCATTTTGGAACAGCAGTTAAGAAAAGCATGGAGTGAGGTATGTAGGAGTATTTTGGTCATAAAACTTGACATTTATGATGTTGATAATGTTTCTCAAGGTTGGGGAGTATTGGATTTCCCTTGGGGAAAGGAAGAGGTGATGTACTTGACTTATGCATATGGAGAGCCAGAGTTTGTTGATTATAATTTCCTTTTCACTCTCTTTGGTGTTGATTCATTCATTACCTTTGCTAATTTTATCACACTCTTGCATAGTACAGCCATTATAAATAAAGGAGAACTGAGTTTACACATCTTTGAAGAGATTAAACAGTTATTTACCATTGCTGTACATGACAAATCAGAACTGCTATGCATCACTTCAGATCTGGTCTGTGAGAGTTTGAGCCTATTTCCACTCAGTTTTTGCACAATTGCAGCCTTTGGACAGTTTTGGAATAGCATGAAGACAATCTTTGGTCAGCTTGAAGCAGGTTTGGGAACAGTCTTGGATGAATGTTTGAGGCAACCTTGGGTCCACACATTGTTGATTTGCATCTTGGCCTCACACTCAGATTTTTGTTTTGATTTTTATATAGAAGTGGCAGCTGTAATAATTGTTTTGAGATTGGTTTGGGACCCTGGAATCACAGGTGGTTCTGATTAGGTGATTCTGATGATGTTGATGTTATGTTAAGTATTGCTTGAGGACAAGCAATTTTGGGGAGGGAGGACTGTAATGTCCCCTTTCCTAACTAGCCACTAGGTACAGTATGGACTTGCCTATACAATGGTTCCCGTAGGCAATGTCGTGGGTTTGGGAGCCTCCAGGTGTTGTGGAGTTACTGTTGGACGTTCAGTTTTCAGTGTGGACAGCTTTCAGGACCGTTTCCAGCAGGTTTCAGGGGGACTTACTATTTTTAGTAAGTCGATCAGAGGCGATATCTTGGGAAGCGGACGTTACGGATGGATTGTTCGGCGAAATGGGTGTCCGTTTCCAGTATTTTTTCTTGGGTCCGGCCTTAGGAGGATTATTATTTTAATGCCCAAAAGTTATTAATGTAATATTTAAATGTAATGTTTAAATATTCTAATGTTGGGCTTATATTTTATTATTAAGGGGTATAAGGGGGATTTTTGGGAGTCATAAGGTAAGTTATAAATTAAAATTAAGATGTTATCTCCCTAGGAGTTTGGGACGACCCCTCATGGGGCTCTTTAAAAATAAATTTAAATGCAAATGATATTAAAGGAAAAAAAGCAAACTTGGCCGACCCAATTGTGAGAGGGAAATAAAAGAATGAAGTTGAATTCATTTTCACATCTTTGGCTATTCATTCTCTTGGAGCAATTTTGAGGAGTTCTTGCAGAGTTGCAGGGGTTTCGAATTCAGCTTGTTGTGTGACGAAAATCACCAGCAGGGACAACATCCTCGGAGTTGAAAGATATTCTCAGGGTGTTCATGAGCAACTCTACTTCAGGGGTTGCATTGGAGCTTTATATCTCGTAGATTTACTGTGGTTTTCAAGGGGTTTGGAAGGGATTTCGAAGCATATTTTGCATACATTGTTGTAGCATTCATTCCTCAGCATAGTCGTACAAGTGGAGTCATTTATTGTATGTGATTCCATGATTTGAGTTGGGGTTTCAAGGTGACTTGGTTTTTTGCTTCTACAGTTCTAGCTGTTCCATTTAGAGTGGATTTCTTATGGTTTCAGGGCAGATTTCAGACATTTCTTGCTGGCCATAATTTCCTCTAGCCTGGCCGTACCATATCTTGCCTGGCATTGAAGGTGGTTTTTAATATTCAGAGTTTGGCTGCCAATTAATGATTGTGATTGAGGCGTCTAAGGATTGGAAGCTTTCCTTTGCATTGATATTGTAAAAAGACATCTTTTATTTGTTGTTGGGAAAGAAATACATATATTCCTGTGTTGTTGTTCAGCTATAAAGTCGCCATTTTCAGTCTTGTACAGCTTCCGGGTATTTTGTTACTTTCCAAAGTCCTTTAAAGGGTTTATAGTTTTATATAAATATTATCTAAATTCCAAGTTTCATTGATTCCCGCCAAGTAGTTTGCTAGATATTATTTGTTCAAGTTGGCAGTTTAACTTTTTTCTACATATTCTGTACTTAAATAAATAAATACAAAAAAATCAGAATATTGCACAAAATCCGAAAACCTTGCAAATTTCCAAAATAACAAAACAAGGCAGAAATTTCGTATCTCAGCTTGGGTGGGATATTACAAGTCTGCGGACTAGTCGACCTATGGGTAGCAAGAGGGAATTTCTTCCTCTCAAGCTACCGGGATGGAGACCAACCACACTCCTCCCTTGGTTAGACAAGCTTGGGTTACCCAACAGTCCTGACGAACTTCCTTGATCCTCCAAGTCACCTTTGTTATGAACTTGATCAATAATTTTCGCTCTCAAACTTGATTCCACGTGTGCTTGATTATCAAGTGTCAGTTGGCATAGTATTCTTAACCTCCTATATACCCTGATTAGTCTTCGTCACCACCTGGATTCTTCAAAGCATCTTTGTGGTGCACATTGAGCTAAGGCATCTTGGTATTGATCCGAGAAGGTGAGAATCATTCCCTTTTCCTGCAGTATTCATTGGCCAATTTGAGGTTTCCTGGACCCTTTGTTGTAATCCTCTTACTTCTCTTGTATGTCTTCGTAAGTCCATTACAACCAACCAATATACTACCACCTCGTGATGCTCGATCAATATTCTCATTGATTCTTCGTATACTACCCTTTACCGATGCTCAATCGATCTTCCCATTGCCTCACCTTTACTACCTAAAGAATTGCTCATTCTTCCGTCCTTTTCTTCTTGTGGTATTAGTGACTCCTCATATTCAATTACCTATGTCATTTCAAGGAATCAAACTCCTGCTTGTCGACTTCGGATCTCGTCCCTTTGTCTTCTTCGATCTGGATTGGGACTTGGGTTGGGTATATTAGGATCTTGAGGTAGATTCTCATCATTGCTTGAGTCCTCCAGCCACCCTCCATTCCTTGGTCATTCGAGTACCTCCCTAACATCCCTCCACAACATATCAATTGCTTTCTCTCTACTTATTTGATAATCACTATTGGCAACCAAATTTTGACGTGGTTCCCTCATCCCGTCTTGTTCTGGCGATCTTCGTAGTCTTCGAAAATGTCTCATTAACGGTGAAACGGTTCTTGAAGAATCTTTGGTATTTAGGAGAATTCTCAGTGTTTCTGGATATGAGCTACCAGAGTCCGAGGAAAATGCATTGTTTCCCAAGGGTCCTTCGGTACTATTTTATGTATTTTCTCTTAGTTCTTCTAGTTCCCTATCCAGTCCTTGTTTTGGCAGTCTTCTATTCCCTTGCCTCCTCGAGCATCTCAAGTGGATTTTTAATGGAGCTAAGAATGAATTGTTTGAAGCCACGGAGAATAAGCTACTTTCTGAAGAAGCTCCCTCATTGCCATCTGCGTTCCTCTTAATTCTTTGTGCTCTCTTTCAGCCCATTCAGCTCTTTGTGTGTCTTGTCGCTCTTACATCTGCTGCATTGTTTCATCCAACTCCTGAATTACCTATTCATGCAATTTCACATTATACTGTCATAGAGTTTCATACTCCTACAATCTCTATGTTTCCCAAGCCATTTGTTGTAGAACTCTTGATCCTTGATCTTCCTCCATTTCTGGTACTTGTTCTTGTAAACCGACATCCATGAGGGTTTGGAGTCACTCCTCTTCTTCGCTATTTGGAAATCGAACATGGACTTGTAATCGTCTTTGTTCTCCCTCTCGAGGTTCTAACTCCCTCTGCTCAATTACCGATTCTTCCTTTGCTCCAAATAGCCATTCCAGGTTTGTTGGTTTGTCCTCTTGAACAACATTACTTGGCTCCCCGTGTTCATAGGAATGTATATCTGGTCGTGATTCCTCAACTTCTTTTCCAAAAGTGTCGTCAGATGTCTCTAAGTTGATCACACTCAGCTATGCATGTGCCTTATACACCTTCAATTTAGAACCATTCATCAGATCGGGGAAACTTGTACTGTCTAACTTTTTTAACCGGACAACCTTGTTGTCCAACTTCTTCCACTTGGAAGGGTCCGAGCCATAAGGTTTTCAACTTCCCTGGCTTAATTTCTCTCTTCCCATTATACTTGAGCACTAATTCACCAACCTTCAAATCCATCTTCCTGAGATGTTTATCACGCCAATATTTTTGTCTTTGTTGAGCAATCTTCGTTGCCCACTATGCCATCACCTTTTTCTTGTCTAGTTGCACCAATGTTGTAAGTTTCTCTTCCATACTATCTTCGTCATTCAAGTGGGTTTCTATTACTATCCTCAAACTGGGTACCAAAAATTCAACTGGTACTACCGCCTGTTGCCCATACATGAGTTGAAAGCGTGTATGATTTGTAGTTGGTTTGAAAGTGGTCCTGTATGCCCACAAAACCATTGGCAAGCGCTCCTCCCAGTCAGCTCTTTCTACACCGCATGTCTTATACATGATTGAAACTAGGACCTTATTCATTGCCTCCACTTGCCCATTTGCCCTAGGGTAATACGAACTCGACAAGGAATGAAAGATCCTGAATTATTTCATCAAATTCTGAATAATTTCATTAACGAAATGGCCTCCTCGGTCACTTGTCAATTGAAGAGGTATTCCAAACTGTATGATAACCTGCTCATTCAAAAATCGAGCCATGCTCCTTGCAGAGTTATCAGGTAAGGCTATCGCTTCAACCCATTTCGTTAGGTATTTCGTTTCTACCACAATGTATCGACACTTCCTCTTACGACTGGTTCGCAATGGGCCCACAAAATCTAAATCCCATCTCTCAAATATTTCTTGAGGTTGCGACGGATGTAATGGCATGAAGTCCCTTTTCAATGACTTCCCTGTTCCTTGACACGTATCAAATGCCTTAACATAATTCTTGGCATCATGATAAAGAGTAGGCCACCATAGCCTTACCAACAACACTTTCCTAGCCGTTGCATCTGGTCCCATATGGCCTCCTACCAATCCCTCGTGTGCCTCCTTCAGTGTTTGTTGGACTTCATCTTCCATCACGCATCTTCGCAATATGTGTTTCTCCCCCATTTTATATAGCAAACCTACAATCAAGGTAAAAGGTGCCACTTTCGTAATCACCTTTCTCTGTTTAGCTGTCGTCATCTCCTTTGGTAGCTCTCTTGTCGATAAGTATTCCCCAATATGTTTATACCATGTCGGTATCACACTTATCATGAATAGTTGTGTGCCGGGGAATTCGTCTTGTATTCCTCCTTCTGTAGGTTCTCTTGAGCGAATCCTCGACAGCTAGTCCGCTATTACATGCTTCTTTCCTAGTCTTACCATCATCCGAAACACAAACTCTTGCAAAATAACGAGCCATTTGCTTACTCATCCATAAACTGTTGATTTGTTAATCAAGTACAATAGTTCCTCATGATCCACATAAAAGGCAAAAGAGTTAGCCAAAAAATAGTGTTGTTACTTCTGTACTACGTACACCATCCCTAGTGCTTCTCGCTCTATTGTACTGTAGTTCTTTTCTGCTCTATACACTAACCGAATTGCAAAGTATATGGGCTGATCTAACCCAAATTGTCCTTCCTGAGCCAATGCGAAGTTTGAAGCATCCACGTGAACATGGAATTCTTTCTCCTAGTCTAGGTATACTAGGATAGGCGCCTTAACCAAGTGCGCTTTTAAGCCCTCAAAAGCCTCTTGGTGCTCCTCCGCCCACTTGAAAGGAACACCCTTGCATGTAAGAGCGTCTAGCGGATGAGAAGTTTGTGCATAATTTTTGATAAACCTTCTATAGTATCCCAATGTTCCTAAGAAGGTTTTTAATGAACTCACATCATGTGGTTCTTCTATCAGCAGTATTACTCGTATCTTATTTGGAACGGGTTTCAAACCCTCCTGGTATACAATATGCCCTAGAAGATTTCCATATGGCACCATCAAGACACATTTGCCTATATTTAAGGATATTGAGCTCTCCTACACAAGCTCATGCTCTCATCCAGCGCTTGCAAATGCTCCTGTGTCCTACCATATAGTGACCAATCGTCTAGAAAGGCTTTGAAGTTGCCTGTGGACATTTTATCAAAGATGTACAAGATGATCCTTTGGAATGTAACCGATGCATTGCACAATCCAAATGGCATGCGGTTATAAGCATATATCCCATTCTCCACTATAAAAGTGGTCTTCAACTTATCCTCCTCCACAATACTGATTTGGTTGTACCCCGAGAATCCGTCCAAAAATGAGTTAATCTTGTGGCCTGCTACTTCTTCCAAGATGGAGTCTGTGAATGGGATTGGGAAGGGATCTTTAATAGTTATGGCATTGAGGCTTTGAAAATCCACACAAATATGAATCTTATTTGCCTCCCTCTTCAAGGTAATCATGATTGGTGACACCCATTCACTCGTCATAACTTTGAAGATTATGCTTGCGTCCAACATCTTCTCGATTTTGGCATTCACTAGAGCGACATATTTTGGGTTCATCCTATATGATTGCGTCCTTACTGGTTGTGCATCTTCAATCAAAGGTATCTTATGCATACAGAGTTCTGGTGGTACTCCCTTCAGATTCGTGTATGTCCATGCAAAAACATCCTTATATTCTACAAAAATTTTGAACGTTGCTGCTTTTAGTATTGGATCCCATTTATCTCCGCATTTGATCATATTTTCTTCATCATCTTCTCCCAAATTCACCTAAATCATTCTACGTCCTTCATATTTAATGGACTCAGGTTCTTTTACTGCCTTCAAGACATCAATGCGGTGAACTGGTTTGTCTTCAATGACTGCATCCCCCATTGTATATTCTGCAAAATTCTTGGGAAATGTCCACTTCTCCTGTCCCTTGTCCTTTTTGACTATTGTCTTCTTTTTACTACCTTTTTCATTCTTAGGCTTCTTCTCATCCTCTTGAACTTCATCTCCTACATAGATGCAAAACCAGTAGGGAGAAAACACTTCATAATCTTCCAATTGCTAGTGAAGTAAGCCTTTATCTTCATCGTTCTCATCCTCCATGCATTCTTCCAATTGCAACACTCCTTCATCCGGTTCATATCCTGATTCTCCATCTGAGGAAGAATTTTCCGAGTCATCTGAAGTTGCAATGTCCTGGCTTACTGCCTAGTTTTTAAGATTAATCAGATACTTATGTTGACCCTTCTTGAAGGTCAGGTGTTCCTTCTCCCAATTGTGGTTTAGTTTTGTTGTTCTTAACCACCCTTGTCTAAGCAGTTTTGTGCAACACTCCAATGTGCAATTCTTTGACTCCTTGTTGGCTGATCATCGGCTCTTCCATGTTCACATCCTCGCAACAAGTTATCAGTCATTCACCTCTCCAAGTCTCACGTAGTGTTGGTTTGTTCTTCAAAATGGCAATGATGCCAAATGGAGCACAACAGTAAGTACTTCACTTTTGCAGGAACAATTTGATATGAAAAATTTAATGATCAGCAATGACTACAATCAATCTCAATAATCAATAATTCAGTCTACAAATAGGAAAGTCTAACCTGTTCCAAACTGCTATCCTTCATCTTCAAGCTAATCTCTCTACTCTATATGTCAATCTTAGAATAGCAATAGCATGTACGAAATTCCTCTTATGGCACTCCTTGTACGGTACTCCTTGTATAGCACTTTCGAATTGCGACTTTAACCCTACATATAGAACTTGGAAGGAACAACTACAAACTAAGTAGAATATTGAATAGAACTGCATTGACTGTAGTCTTGTTTGGCCTCTAATCTGTCATCTTGTTCCTCCATCCTTGGAATACTTACCATTGTGCTACAAATAGCAATGGCCGAATGATGTTATTGGTATTAGCAAGAATACATCTATGTATTACACTTATGCTTGTATGGATGCACTCTCCAGTAGGTCCCCTACGTACAACATCTACCTTGTGCATACAAAGCACTCTATCATGCACAATTTCTACAATATATCCTTGATGTGTGTATGTGTGTGTACCCGTTCAAATGAACGAGGAGGTCTATTTAAACTTATGGGAAGGTATTACCAACTACCAACCCAACACCTCACCTCTCACATTACATTTGTCATCCATTTACACTTTATTTCATCTTCAACTACCAGACAAACTGCTTGACAACTAAACAACTAATGACTCATCCATATATAACTAATACTTCACTCAAAATTACATAATATTACATGAATTAATATATCACATCAATTATATCAAAATTTTATTGTGCACATCCTTGACTTCCAACACATTTATTCCTATTTCTGAACTTGAGGTGGTAAGTCAGATCTAGCATCTACAAGGTGTATAACCACTAAGTAGTTATTAGGTACATAGCCAACAAACAATTACTATACCTAGTTGAACTATTTAACACTTAATAAATTCGTAATGACATCCCATGTGACTGACTATTAGAGACCTAAATATACCTCCATGTTTGAATGGACATTAATCTCTAATACTGAATGTCCTGGAATTTCGTTGTTATGTACATATCAATGGGACAATCCATAACAAGAACAATTAAGAAATGCACTAGTGTATGTCCTAGAAACTCGCTGATGCCACTGTTGTGTTAATGTCAATAGTTTTAACTAAGCCCTATTTTTGGTCTCAACTAATTAAATTGTCAAAAGATAGATTGAATTACGATGATGCATTTAATGTGCATTTTATTAAGCCATTTAATGATAGTTATACTTTCTAAATGTGAGATGTGGTGCAAGTTGGCTTAATTAATTTTTCACCTTAATTAATGCTATAGTTAAATTCAGGTCAGGCAGAAGAGAGAAATAAGAATTTTTAAAGTCAAAAATTCAGAATTGTGATAATGATATTATAATTAAATGATAAATAATGTCTTCAAAATTTTCTTGCTCCATTGGTATTCCATACCTCATCTCAAGTCTTTGTTTATCCTTCAAATAGTTGATGGCTTTTGTAGTGAAAGCTACTCAAGGTCATAATAATATTCCTTACCTATGGAGAACCCATGACCTTTGAACTTAAACTGTCTATGCAAAAATGTTATTGAGTTTTCATGACATACTAATTAAACCATGAGTGAGATATATAGGTACTTGCATAAACTAATCAGATCTAAATAGTATTTTGGGCATTGCCTTGAAGCTTCCAAAGTATTTTTAGTGTGAATCCAAACTTTTCTATTTTAAGATAAACAATTTTCCACCACATTTATTCTCATCTTGTAGGCAGATAACGAGCATGAATAACATGTAAAACACCTACATATTTCATTGGATTTATTTATATACCGTACATCTTTTGTATTATGTATTACTATTACATGTCTCATGCATATACATGAATGCTAATGGTGTTCCACAAGTCTCTATCCAACTAAAAGTTACAAGATATTTTAATTCTTGTTATTGTCACTAGACCAAGGGCATTAAGAAATTTTCTAAACTACATGTGTGTTTAATTATAGTATCTAAAAAATCATATGATATATATATATTCTCAATGTGTGCCTTATAACCATTGGATATAAAGGTAAGTTTGAAGTCTAACAAATATTATACCCATGATTGAAAAGAGTTATGGAAACTTGTAATGTTAGGACCCCATCCTAACATTATTATGTAATGACCTCTTTCCAATGCGGGGACCCCATTCTAATGATATTTTGTAATATTTTGTAATGATATGTGGAACTTGAGGCAGCTAGACAAGTAGAGCTATTTCATGTAACCGTTATAGAAAATTTAGTTGTTTGTTTGGTAGAAGATTCTAGCTTAGGTGGCACTTTGCATGTGAGCCAACATTTGAGCATTAGGTTAGGGTTGCATGAAATGTATTTTTAAAAGACAAAGGGGGCATAAAAAAATGTATCTTTTGCATATTGAATCAAAGTATTGAGGGAGGTTGCCCCTTCGAAGCGGCCCGCAATTTTGTATTGTGATTTGTGAGATTAATATATATTTTTGTATTTACATTTTGTATTGCAATATTATGTTCTTTCATGAATTACTACTTTTATTGCAATATTTATGTGGATGTACTTATTTTAATTAGAAGGTTCCTAACAAGTGGTATCAGAGCACTTTCCAGGGTCGTGTTCCGTTATGACTGCAACAATTTTTGCCCTGCCATTTCGACTGTTCAGTATAAATTTCCCATGTTTTTATTTTCTGTTTATCCTATTAAAAAAATATCCAGCCTTTTTTTTTCTATTTAGTTTACTAAGTTCGAAACCCCGTGTTGAGAGTTTTAAAATATCATAGAGGAGTTGTCATTATTGGCTAAGCTAGATTGCCCGTAAAGTGTCTAGTGAAGTGAGGGGCGATCAAGCTCCAATACCCAGGCCTCAGAAAGCACCCGTATATAGAATTGGGCTCCCATGTGTCTTTGGATATATCGAGACACCCCCCTAGGATTATGAGAAACCTTTAGCCCTAGGAAGATTTTCGACTGTATATTTTCCATAGTGCACCGAACATAGCATTCTAGAAGATCACCCTCCCATATTGTCAGAGGCAAGTAGTGTGCTCAAGGGTATGCATGGAATCCTCCTTGAGTAGTGGCCTAAAATATTGGTCCAAGCACTATCATTCGTCGCTGCGGTATAATAGAGGGCTATGGAAAGTACATACTCCTTGGCCTAGAGTACCCTATTTCCATGATTTTTTTTCCTGCACACCATAAACCCTACCACAAAAAGTCAGCATACTGAAGAGACTACACTATCACGGAATTGACTAACCAAAAACAGACGAAAGAGCTAGTGGTGAAAGTAACAGTCAAGACAGGGTTTGCCAGTAACAGTCAGGTATCATTTCAGTCAGGACCATAGTCAGTAATAGTCAAGACAGAGTCTATTCATGTAGTTGTCAATTATATAGTCAATAACAATTAAGACAGAGTTTGACCACACAGTTGACAGTTACAGTTGGGAATCATAATAGTCAGGGTATTTGTTAGAAACAGAGTTGCCAGGATAGCTGTCAGAAATAGTGAGTTACCAAGTTAGACAAAACAGTTGTTAGTAACATACATTGCAAAGTCTGTTAATTGTCAAACAAAAGTCAATTTTCAAAGTGAACAAAGACTCCAGGAGAAAAATAGACGACACTTGAAGACAATACTTCCCTAAAAAAGTTTGGGGTGCCAAAAAACGTTGTTGTGAGATATAGTTCATTGCAATCATCTCGTCAAGTTGATCATTTTGGTATATAGCCTCCATGCACTTTTTCTAGGGTGCCAAAAAACATCATTGTGATACAACCCATTACATTTGTCTTCTTGAGTTGAACATTTTGATATATAGCACCCAAACACTTTTTCTGGCTCATTACTAAAAATAATAACTCCTAGAACAACACTTCTATTTTAGTAAGTTAGTGAGAGTGGTCCAAATCATACATATATGGTTGGAAGGGCTAGAGGATAAATGAAAAAGCTAGAACAAAGAGAATATATGGAGCAATTAAACCAATCAGTACCTTGCAAAGCCAAATGTCCCACATTGGACAAGAAGTTTTACAGATGAAATATCACATGCAGGTTATAAGAACTAACCAGATTAAATCCAAATCTGAAATTGAAGAAAAATTCCTAGAGGTTGAAGAACAATTAAGGGAAGCCCCAGAGGTGTTCGAGCATCATAACACTAAAGGACCAGGTGGCAGTTCAGTCAATAAAGAGAAGGAAGTCCATCGTTCTCTTTTTGACATAGATACCTCGGTTAAGATGCCTAAATTAGAATTCTCTAACCTTAATGGAAAGGATGCTGATGGTTGGTTGTGTCAAGCAAATCAGTTCTTCAAACTTCATAATGTACCCCAAATTTTGAATCAGAGGCCCTACAATGGTATTAATGGTTATAGAACAGGACTCCTAACCCTTCTAGGGAAGACTTTGAGAGTCCCAATTACTCAATCATTTTGGCACTAGTAAGCATGAGGACTTTACAAGAGCCTTAACCAAATTGAAACAAACCTCTATTTTTTGAGAATATTAGAGAAATTGGCTAAAAGGACAAAGGGGTTGAATGAAGGATTCTTTTAGAGATGTTTTATCAGTGGATTAAAAGATGATGTCAAGGCCAAGGTAAAAATGTTCAAACCACAGTCTATGTTGCAAGACATACGATTGGCAAGATTAGTGGAACAAAAATTTTCTGCCCAAAGGAGATCATCCAAATTCCCACAGGCCAAGCTGTATTTCCCTCCAAGTTCACATCGAATACTAGAAATAAGTCTACCCCAATAAATCAATTGACTACAGAGGAAATGGATGCCCGTCAAGCACAAGGCTTATGTTATAATTGTGATTAAAAGTATTCACCAAGGCATAAATGCATCCAAAAGATTTTTTTTTTAGATGTGGATGAATTAGCAGGGAATGAAATACCTGATGAAGAAGTAGAACCACAAGAGGAACAACCTCGAGATGAGGTCGAAACACAAGAACCACAACCAAAGATCTTTGTCCATTCACTTACAAGAATCTTGACCCCTCAAATGATGAAGGTAGTAGGATTCTTCAAAGGGCAACATATTACAATTCTCATTGATTCAGGTAGTATGCATAATTTTATTGATCCCCGAGTAGCCAAACAAGCAAATTGTATACATGCTTACAACTCTTTTGAAGTTATGATGGCAAATTGTGGAACATTAACTTAAATTTCCGCAATGTTAAGTTGAAGATAGGGGACTATGAACTCAAAACTGATATGTTTTCTCTTGAACTAGGAAGATGTGATGTTGTGCTAGGAGCACAATGGCTAGGTACCTTGGGAAAAATAGCCTAGAACTTTGTTGGATTATGGATGTAGTTCCCATAGAATGGGAAGACCTACACTCTTCGTGGTTCACCAGTAGGATCTCCGTAGGTTATCAGTTCAAGTTGTATGGATAATTGTTAAAAAAATCCTCACATGGGGTAGTAGCTCAATTATTTGCAATTCAACCACAAAATTTAGAAGAATACAAGCCCCAAGATGATTTGCAACTCATTTTGACTAAGCATGATGCAATTTTTGCAGAACTGACAAAATTACCTCCACATCGTTCCCATGATCATGCAATATTGTTGGTACCAAGTAGCTTGTTACCTAACATCAAACCTTACTGGTACCCCTATGAACTTAAGTTAGAAATTGAGAAGTTGGTACAAGTTTCTAAAAGCAAGGGTAATTCAACTTAGTAACTGTTGCCACATTTGGCACGGGGTGCCATGTTTTCAGTTTTTGTAAGTGACCTGCTCTTTTCCTTCCTTCCTCTCTTTCCCTTTCTTCATTTCTCCCTTTCTCCCTCTTCCTCGCAGTTTAATTCCTCCCTCTTCCCCTTGAACTTTCCCCAGTAAGTTTCCAGCAAGTTTCCCTGAAAATGACTAAGTGTCAGGGCGCAACCCGACTTCGCCCCGAAGTCGGAGTGCGCCCTCCAGTTGGAGCGCAGTAGGGAATGCGAAGTGCGCAGGCAGACAGAAACAGGCAAAATTTGACTAAGTGTCAGGGCGCAACCCGACTTCGGCGAAGTCGGGGTGCGCCCTTCTTCCTGGGCGCACTTGGAGAACAGTGGCTAAAAATCAGCTAAGTGTTGGGGCGCAACCCGACTTCGCCCGAAGTCGGGGTGCGCCCCCCTTTTTGGTGCGCAGTCCGAATGACAGTGAAAACAACAAAGTGCCGGTGCGCAACCCGACTTCGCAGCGAAGTCAGGGTGTGCCCTCTGACCGGTGCGCAGTTGGGTAAGCAAGCCCATAAATTGACTAAGGCACGGAGGCCTCCCCAACTGCGTTGTTTTCCATCTGCACGACCCGACAGCGCTCAAATCCTGGGCGAAGTTGGATAAACTGCCTTTCAAGGCAGCCATGTGTCACTCATCAGCATCTGACAAGTGTCCAACTTCGGGATTCGAGAACAAGGACAAGCATGGACCGCCCTATCTACTCCAACTGCCACCATTAAAGCTGATGTAATGTGCCATCTGCCACAGCTACCCGCACTCCTGCTGACCGATGGTTTGACCCGACACACCGCCACGTAGCTGTACAGCTTTCAGGGAGACCATGCCGCAAGTACAGTCCTGCCCGACAGAAGTCAGCATCAGCAGCTCCTTGGCCGCTTTTGTCAGCTATTGTCTGGCCCGGGACTTTGTGCCCGTAAATGTAATCGGGGGGAACTTGAGGCTATAAATAGCCATGCAATGCATTGTAAAAAGGGGGAAGGGGAATATACTGCTAGGGAACCATTGTAGCTGTGCGTTTGCCTCTAATACAAAGCATATACTTGGCTCTGCTTACTGTCTTTTATCTTGTATGCTGCCTCTCCTTGTCATTTCTGCCTCATGTTTCTTGTATCATTGCTTACTGTTGTACTGAACTCTGGACTCTGGTATTTGATGATCAAGTATTCCTGGAATGCATAGATAGAGGATACATAGGATGAATGATAGCTGTAGTTTCAATGTATGTTCTGTATATGAATGTTGTTAGTAGTGGTGATTGATCGTTGTCGTGCTGCTTATTCCCCCCACCCAACTCCAATCACATTTGGATTCTCTTTCCGCACTTTTATCTCTTTCCCTGCACTCTTATCCTAAAACACTAAAACCCCACAGGAAGCCGGCCTTCTCCGGAGATTGGCACGGAAGGCATTCCTTCCTTCCGGCCTTTCAATCTGGTGGGCGAATCTGGGCGCAATAACATCAAATCCTTTCCTCATGGCAGATTCGTAACCAACAGTTTCTCTGGCACGCCCGGTGGGACATGGTAGTTTCCCACCCCCAAACAGAATCGAAGCACGAGTGCTCGCTTCATTGTTGTTAAAAATCAGAGCACCTGGCGACTCTGCAAATATCTGAATAATCTTTGAGTCCGTAAAGACCGGTCCTGACGCCTTCATGCAAACAAGAAGGTGGCGAGCAAGGAATCCGGGAAACCCGCCTGACTTTTACGAAATTGACATTGACGCTCCAGGCGAGCGCGTCAGGTTGGCTGATTACCAAGCTCGCGTAGAAGAACCCGAGGCTGAAATTCAAGAGGCCGAGGCTGAAATCCAAGAAGACGAGGCTGAAGAGCAATCTACATCCTCGGAAGGTTCTGACACCGAGTACACCACCGGAGGAGAAGAAGACATGGCTGCCCAGCAGAACGATGATGATCTCTTCCCGGCGGTAGACTCTACGGGGCCCTTGGCCCTAGTCGGACAACAAGTTGTGCCCCCCGCTGCCTTAAAGTCTATCCCTACGTATGACGGCTATGGCAAGACGGCGTACGAACACATCCAGGACATTCTAGCCCTGGCTGCGCTACACTCCATTACAGACGAAAGTGTGAAGACACGTCTGCTAGCCCTTTCCCTAAGGGGAAAGCTTCTCTACTGGTGGAGATCACTGCCAGAGGGATCTATCACGGGGTGGCGACAGTTAGCCGACGGACTCGTGAAAGGATGCAACGAGTCTGCGATCCCTCATCTTTGTTGCATCAATTTCAAAGCATACAACGACACCCCCAAGAGGAGGTGTCAGACTTCAACATCAGGTTTGCGAGGTCTTGGAAACGAGTGCCTCGCGAACTTAGACCTTCAGCAGGTCAGGCTGCCCACTACTACCTGAGGTCTTTCAACTCAGACATTTGCCTGCTGCTGAAGATAGCCAGAATAGACTCGTTCCCTGCTCTGTATGAGGCTGCCCAGCAAGCTGAGATGGATATCATTTCCATAGGCAGACTCCCGCACAGGGTACAGCCGCCCATTTACCCTGACTTTCCCCGATCTCAGTACCCATCGGCTTCTGGGGCGGTGCCGTCGACTTCAGGACAGCAACCCCAGCAGCAATGGAATCCGGCGCCGGTTGTAAACCCCTACGGCCCACCACAAATTCACTATCCGCCTCCTCCTCCTCCGCATTATCCAGCACTCCCAGCTCCCCCACAGTATGCACAATATTCTGCACCTCCTCCATTGGCTGCATTACCTCCCCCAGCTCAGTTGCCGCCTCCTGACAATGATATTCAGAATAAAATCCTCCAGGAGGTACGGGCTCTGGCCTCTGGATATCACACCATGTCCAACGACATGACTGTTCTAAAGAAGAAACAGGCCCAGATGGACCTTGTTCCAAGGAGGCCATATCCGCCCCCGACACTGACAAAAGATCAAGCCCCAGAACGGCGAGATCAGAGGCGGCCACCTCCAAGAAATGCTGCCATTGAAGACCAACCTGGTACTTCTGACCAGGTCAACTGGTGCACTACGTGCAATGACCCGCATTCTGAGGATGACTGCACTCTGCACCAACACTATCTCCAGACCTTGGCCGGCAACGCAATAGAGGACGAAGAACTCTACATGATCCTGGACGATGAAGGCAACTTTGCCGTCCCGGAAGAAGATCTGTTGCCGCCTCCTGCCAAGGAAGACAGAAAGTCTGCTGAAGCCGCTGCAAAGCCCTTGAAGGTATACGCCCGAAGAGATAAGGCGCAACCTGCTGGGCTACCACCTGACAAGAGGCTGTGGCCTTACACAGCCAAAGAGAAGACTCCCGCAGTCAAGCCTCCCGTAGCGAAAGCTCCCCCGGCTAAAGCTCCCGCTGCTCAGCCTCCAGCTGAAACCAAAGAACAAGCTCAGGAGAAGCTGAGATATCCGTCTCTGACCAAGAGACAGAGAGTTGAGGCCACTCAGCAGTACCGGACAAAATATGAGCCGGCAAAAGAAGCGGAAGGAGCTAGCACCTCGGGCTACAGCATAGTAGACGAGCTGAAGAGGACCCCCGCAAGAATCAGCATGTATGATGCTCTTCTGCTCCCAGGCCAAGTTGATCTGCTGCAGGAATCTCTGAAAAGCATGAAGAATGGCAAGCAGATACAGCCTGCTGTCCTGGTTCAACCTCTGACAGTCTCAGCCACTGGGAAGAACAGACCACCTCCCTTCTATCTGTCATTACGGATGCAAGGGTACATAGTACACAACTGTATGGTGGATTCTGGTGCTTCCACGACCGTAATGCCGAGAGTCGTCTGCGACGAGATCGGGATGGAGTACACAAGGAGCAGCCAAGGCGTGCTGCAACTGGACGGCACCCCTGTCAAGACAGTCGGTGTCATTAAAGACATCCCTATTCGGCTGCACAAAGCTCTCGACATCGTGGTCATTCAAGAGGTCGTGGTTGTCGACTTGGAACCCTACTTCGGCATGTGTCTCTCCAGGGAGTTCACTGCAAAGTTGGGAGGGTATCTGTCTCTAGACTACTCACACATGGAAGTGCCCTTCAAAGGAAGGAGACTGAAGATCTACAACGAGAAGCCTTCCACCTTCCTAGTAGAGAAGATACCCGGAGAAGAGTCGCAGGACTGCATGGTTCAGCTGACGGAGGAAGAACTGGTGGTGGTGGATATGACGGAGCAAGCTCTTGAGCTGCTGCAAGTGGAAGACGAATTCTCCTTGCGGGACTTCAACGCCGTGATCGAAACTGAGCAAGGCTGCTACACCGTCGTCCAGCCTGAGAGGCTTGACAAGTCGGCCAAAAGAGAAGTAGGACCTGCACCAGAAAAGTTGTGGAAGCTTTTCTTTGACGGCGCACGATGCAAAAATGGCGCCGGTGCTGGTGTACTTTTGGTTTCCCCAACCGGGATCCAGAAGGACTACACCTACAGGCTGGCCTGGAGCTGCACCAACAACGCGGCGGAGTACGAAGCCCTGTGCTTGGGTTTGCGAAAAGCAGAGAGGCTGGGGATTAAGCATCTGCAGATCTTCGGCGATTCGGAGCTGGTGTGCAACCAGATTACGAACAAGTGCGCCTCCAAGAAGCACTATCTCAAGGCGTACCGTAATCGGGTGTGGGACCTGATGGAGTCGTTCGACTCATTGAATGTCAAGGCTATATCACGTGAGAAAAACAAACATGCTGACATTCTGGCGTCTGTTGGAGCCAGGTACGTTCCGGCTGATGACACTGTCCAGAAGCCGAAGCCGGTCCGTACCATTTACAGGCCTTCTGTGCCTGATAAGGACACCCACTGGCAGGTGTTTGACTGTGACGAGGAAATCGTCACATTTTTGGTTAACGAAGCGTGTTCAATCGAAGGTAGAGACCCTGATGACGAGCAATATGAGGGGTTGATACAGCTGAAAAATAATCATGTCCCAAAAGGACTGATTACACTTGAGAGTCTATTTGATCAGAACGACAGAGCAATATCGCACCGGATCAAAGTAGACCCGAAGCAGTACTCCGACCTGGAGCTTGAACCTGGAAAAACAATCAAGGTCGGGACAGACTGCACCATAGAGGAACTTGAGCAAATCAGAACATTGTGCCGAGAGTTCCTTGACATAGTAGCCTGGTGCTACCAGGACTTGAAGGGGTATGACAGAAATATAATCCAGCATACCATTGAGCTAGAAGATGGCGCCAAGCCATTCCGGCAGAAGCAGAGGGCTGTGAATCCAAAGATCGAGGCCATGATGAAGGCCGAGCTCCTGAAGATGCTGGAGGCCAAAATCATCTACCCCATCAAGCATTCGTCCTGGGTTGCGAACTTGGTTCCCGTGAGGAAGAAGAACGGAGACATTCGTCTCTGTGTGGACTTCAGAAATCTGAATCAGGCCTCCCTCAAGGACCATTATCCGCTTCCCCAAATCGATCAGATCCTCCATATAGTTGTTGGAGCACAAAGATTTTCCCTCCTAGATGGCTTTTCTGGCTACAACCAGATCTGGGTTAAGGACGAGGACCAGCATAAGACGGCGTTCACCACCAAATGGGGAACGTTCGCCTATCAGCGCATGCCTTTCGGCTTATCCAATGCTGGCGCCACATTCCAGAGAGCCATGGACCTGGCCTTCCGAGAGCTGCTCAACAAGGTTATTGTCATCTACTTGGATGACATGACTGTATTCTCTCACAGGAGAGAGGACCATGTTCCCCACTTGCGGCAAATATTTGAAAGGTGTCGTGAATTCGGCATCTCCATAAACCCGAAGAAATCTGTCTTCGCGGTAAAAGAAGGTAAGCTGCTGGGGCATGTCATCTCCGAGAAAGGCCTAGCCGTGGACCCTGATAGAGCAGAGGCCCTCCTCCGTTTGCCCGCTCCAATTGACAAGAAGGGGCTGCAGTCCTTCTTCGGCCAAATCAACTTCGTGCGGAAGTTCATACCGGACTTCGCACAGGTAATCAAGCCCATGGCCGAATTGCTGAAAAAGAATGCTGAATTCTTATGGACTGATGAGAGGAGGCAGGCCTTCGAGGAAATCAAGGCCCGCATTGCACAAGCTCCGGTGTTGATAAACCCGGACTACTCCAAGGACTTCATCCTGTACGCGGTGGGAGAACCCGAGAGTTACGCCGCAGTCCTGACCCAGAAGGGAGACGATGGCGAAGAGCGCCCCATAGCGTTCTTGAGCCAAGTGATTCAGCCGCATGAAGAAAAGTACAACTTTATAGAGCGGCAGGTTCACGCGGTCATGAAGTCTCTCCGAAAGTTCAGGCACTTCGTCTCCCAGAGCCGGACAACCGTTTTTGTGATACACCCGGACGTCCGAAGCTTCATCATACAAGGAGAGCCGGGTCACAAGAGAGCAGGATGGATTGCTAAAATCCAGGAGTTCGACATCGAAGTGCGGCCAACCAAGCTTATCAGAGGCCGAGCCTTGTGCCAGGAGCTGGCCCGAAGCGCAGCAGCCCAGATATCCGCCTGTAAGTGGGAGGATCCAGCAACAACCACCAACCTAGCCAACTCCTTACCCGAGGAGAGTGACTGGACAGATGACCTGGTGAAGTATTTCTGCACCGGGAGATGTCCAGACCACCTGAATGCCTCACAAAGAAGGAGGTTTCGGCTAGGTGCACTGAAATACACTCTTCGCCCCGAGGGGCTTTACTTCAAAAATATTGACGGCATCCTGTTGCGGTGCGTCAAGAAAACCGACCAGCCCAGGGTCCTCGGAGAATTTCACTCCGGGATGCCTGGGGGTCACCATTCTGCAAGGCCAACGGCCTTGAAAATAATAAGAGTTGGGTACTATTGGCCCACTCTCTTTACAGACGCGCATGCGGTCTGTACAAAATGTGATCAATGCCAGAGATTTGCTGGCAGAAATAGAAAAGCACCCCTGCCCCTTCAACCGATCCAAGCCGAGACTCCGTTTCAGCAATGGGGTCTGGACTTTATCGGGGTGATTACGCCGAACTCTGCAGCGGGGCACAAGTTTATTCTTACCGCCACCGACTACTTCACGCGGTGGGCAGAGGCAATCCCCACCAAGAACGCGGACCAGGAGACGGTCATCAGGTTCCTCGAGAGCCTCATTACCCGCTTCGGGGTCCCTGAGTCAATAGTGACGGACAATGGTCCGGGGTTCGCAGGCGCTGTACTCACTGAGTACACCGGAAAATATGGCATTTATCACAAAATGTCTTCCAATTACTACCCGCAGGGGAACGGTCTTGCCGAGTCCACCAACAAGAACCTACTGAAGATCATCAGAAAAACAGTAGAGAACAACAAGAGGACTTGGCACCTACTCCTGGATCGGGCGCTGTGGGCGGACAGAATATCCTTCAAGAAATCAATCAAGACGTCCCCCTATGCGCTCGTTTACGGCAAAGAAGCAGTCCTGCCGACCCACATCGAAATTCCCGCTCTCTGGATGTTGGACGAAGAGAGAGGCAACGGGGATCCGGTGGATGACAGACTGTGCCAGCTGTTGCAGTTAGAGGAAGACAGAGAAAAAGCATACCAGGCCTTCACCAAACATGCTGAAACAACCCAAGGCTGGTTTGCAAAAGGAGCCACCGCCCGAGTTTTCAAAATCGGGGACCTGGTGCTGAAGTGGGACTCGTTGAAGGCAAAGCCGGGCAATCACGGCAAATTTGACGCTCTCTGGGAGGGCCCTTATCAGATTGCCCGGGTGAACCAGTTCAACGCATTTGTGCTCCGGGACATGGAGGGACAGCTTCTCCCCATTCCCGTCAATGGGTTCCACTTAAAAATTTACCGCCACTGAAGGTGCCCAATGGGCCCTTCCTTGTACAGATTTTCCTTCTGCTTTATTTTTAATTTTCAGAATGTATATATTTCAGCATTCAGTTTTTTATTTTTTAGAAAAAGCCCAAGTAAAGCTGAGGCAAAACCCGACTTCGCAGCGAAGTCGGGTAGCGCTCCTTGAACAGTGCGAAGTTCGGAAGAAGGCAGCTGAAAAGAGGAGCAAAAATGACAAGTCTGGGTGCACAACCCGACTTCGGGGCGAAGTCGGGCTGCGCACCATCTGGAAAGCGCAGTTGGAAAACAGGCAGCAGGAAAATGGCTAAGTGTCAGACTGCGCAGGCAAATCTGGGCGAAGTCGGATTGCGCCCATTTTTCGGGCGAAGTCCGAGTGCGCTCCCATTCTCGGGCGCACCCTGGGTGATCCGGCGCGGGAAGCTGAAAACGGCTAAGTGTCAAATCAGATTGCGCCCATTTTCCGGGCGAAGTCGGATTGCGCCCTTTTTTCGGGCGAAGTCTGAGTGCGCCCTGAATTGTGGGCGCCACCCGAATAACCCACCACGAAAAACGTAAAAAAATTTCTAAGTGTGGGCCCAGGGCGCAGTACGGCACGGTGCGAAGTTGGACTTCATGGGCCAGAAATTCTCCCTTGTAAAGTGTGCCCAGATGGTGGCGATGACGTCAGCAATGGCACGACGCCCAAGGAGGTTTAATGATTGCACATCTTTCAAGAATGATGCATTAAAAGGGCAAGGTGCGTTTGGACCAACGGCTACTAGGGTGCACTTTTCAAAAATAAACCCATGCACAGCCGCCAAAAAATCATAACGCCTCCACCAACTCCAAGTTAACCGCCCTAACTCCCTCCCTCGCGCCATTAATGTCACAGACGTTGTCTAGAAAAAGGGCCCTGGCGCACTCAGAAAATTCAAATCGTCCAAGCTGATTCCCTGACTGCAAAGAGCAGAGCTGACAATTCAGAAGCCGTAATTCCCGCCTCTGCTGTTTCAGAAAGGATGGACAAGGGAAAAGCGCCCGTACAGGCGCAATCTAGTGAAGAGCGGCGCGAAGTTGAGGAATCACCAGAGTCAAGCGCCCATGAGAGCGAAGCGCCGCCAGACCAGAAAAAGAAGACCCGGACAAAGAGGCGCGTAGCTGGGCGAACTCCGCCGCCACCAGTTAATCACCTGGCCGGGTACAAAGACGGCTCTTTCTCCATCAGCCTCACCAAGCTGAGGCTAAATATTGCAAAGTGGGTAGACAAGGTTTCGCCCTCACATCATGTCGGCGCTGCGTATAAATCGAACCTATATTGGTTCTTGTGCCCTCCTACTCACCGAGTGCCGGAGTCTGGTTGAAGCAATTGCAGAATATTACAAACCAGCTGCCCGGCAAGTCTGCGACAACAAGGGAAAAGTGTTGTTCACACTCTTCCGGGAAAGCGTCCAACCAGCGTTTGCCCCAGGGCTTCAGTACGAGCCTGACGCAATTGTCAGAAGGGTAAATCTGGATGAGCAGACCGGCAGATTTACGCAGACAAAGCGGATGAGAGAATTTCTTGATTCGGAGCTGAAGACTCCGCTGACAGCCGGACAGTGGCCAACTGGCCCCATACCCCTGGATAGATTTGAAAATAAATACATCTACATCATCCTGGCGTGGGTCCTCGGCTGCGACTCTGACAAAGTGGTACGGCCGTACCAGCTGGCACTGGCAGAATGTCTCCTGCACGGAGAATTCTACGACTCTACAGCGCAGAGGAGTGGAAAGCGCCCTATTTTCTTCGACTGGGCGGACTGGCTGGCATATGCAATACATTCAAGTCTGGTTAGGCTGCAGCAGAAGCAGTCAACGGATTTCCGGTTCTGCTCTTTCCTCGCATGGTTGTGCCTGTATCACATGCATTACCGGATGAACGTTCCTGACTTGAAGAAAATAAACGAAAAAGGAGAACCGCTGCCCGTGTATGAATGGACCGAGATTCTGTACAGAAAAGGATCATTCTATGAATTTAATCTTAAGTTTCTGTGCATGGTCATGGGGTTGTTCAACCGTAAGGCGTCTCGCCCACCGGAAGTCATGACAAAATACCTGTGGAAGAATGAGTACGGGGACACCTTCCGGCTGACTCAAGGCATCATAGTCAGAATCTACGGGTTCAAGGGGCAGCCGTTCCTGCTGCCCTACTTCTGCACTGACCACCAGTTCGGGATGGAAATTGCGCGGCAGATGGACTATGTTGAGGATGAGTTCGGACAAGGTAAAAAGAAGGGCCATATATTTCAGTATCCCATTACCTGGGCGAATACCCAAGTGTACGAAATCGGACAGCATGTCTACCTCGAGCGGGAACTCATTGATATGGGTCTAATAATGCTGCCGCAGCGCTGGAAATACGACCCAATTGGGGTCAGAGGAAAATTCACGCACATCTGTCCCCGAGCTGAGATCATGCAGGAAAGAAGGAACAGGACAGGTGCAGACCTGGAATGGCATATCGAGCAGATGCAATCATGGCCTCCATGGCATGAGTTCTACTGCGAAGAGGTAGCGTACGATCCAGAGCAAAACCCGGATCACCGGTTGGAGTCTGCGGGCTTCCGAAAATTCCTCGCCAAGGTGGCACCCCTCAACTGGCATAAAGACAAAATTATTGAATGCTGGAAGATGAGGTGTCGCACACAGCACGATAAATCCAACCGGAGGAATCTGGCCGTGGATGACGAATTTTCGGCCCTATATGACCAGCACGCTGCCACGTGGCGGCCCTTCGAATTTCGAAATTGCGTCCCCCGAGGCGCTAAGAAAAGGTATATAAGAAGGCCCCCGTCCCAACAATCATCTACTCCGGCGACTTCCAGCGCGACTCCGGTGAGCAGTCAAGTGGGCCCGATGCAGCCTGTATCTTCCGAGACAGTGCCCGAAAAGGCGCAAGATTCAGAAAAGTCAACCCCAGAGGTGGCCCCTCAAACAGAAAAAGTGCCCGCGCTGCCAGCTAGCAGACCGAGCGCGGCAGGCATCCTTCCAGCCAGACCCAGGTACAAGTTTACCGTGGGAACGTCAGCACCTGCCGCCCCGTCCTTATCCCCTTCCTCTGGACCAGCCACAGCGCCAGAAGAAAAGAAGAGGAAGAGAGTTGAAAGGACCAAACGGCCTAAGGAGCCGGTACAGCAGACAGCCGCGGCACAAACGGAAGCAGCAGCGCCAGAAGTTGTCTCTTTGGACAGCCCCGAATTAGACGCAGACACTCGGGCTGCAAGCGCCCCTCCAACAGCGGCTCAGGCGGAGCCCGCAGGTACGTCCACTGCACTTCTTCCCCAAGTCCCAGTCAGCCCTGCCAAAGCTCCCTCTCCCATTTCATCAGGGCAAGCCATAGCCGCGTCTTCCTCTTCCCAAGCTACCCAGCCCTCTAGCGGCCCACATTCCTTTGACCAGTTTGCTCAGGATCCTAACGCCTTCCAATCACTGAGTCAAACCCTAGAACCCTCACCCGCAGCCAGCGCTGAAGCTGCTCCTTCACCGCTGCGCTCCTCACCCCAGCCGTCCAAAACCCTACCAGCACCATCCACTCAGCCGTCCGTTTCCCCTAGGACCCGGTCGCCCTCAAAAGCGGCCATTCCTTCTGGAATACCTCCCGCGTCACTGTTTGCAGGAAAAATGCCGCGGCAAAATCCAATTTTGGAGGATCTAGACTTCATGGGCGAACTACAGAGCGCTGATGACCTACCTTTGGCAGTAAGCGCCTCAGGATGTTCTGCCTCCTTTCTCCAGGGCGTGAAACGAAGGAGAGCCGAAGAGATAGCTGCCCCGGTAAAGCGCACGAAGTTTGACCTAGACAGGAGAGTGCTGACAACCGAGAAATTGATCCCGAAAGTAAAGAAGCCTCTCCGGGAGATGACTGAGGCGGACTACGAGCATCGGAGGAAGGAGAAAAGCTTTGATGACATCAACGAAGAATACGAAATTCATGGTATTCGTCGTAGGACAGACAACCTCCTTGTCAAGCATCTTGAGACCCGGAAGCGTTGTTCCGGATGCGAGAATAACACAAGGCAGCTAGAGGAGGACCTAGCTAGGGCCACCGCGCAGCTAGGGTCTACACAACAGGAGATAGATGAGCTTAAGGCTCAGCTGGCCGCCTCTCAGCAGGAGGCCGCAGCACAGAGACAGACAGTCGAGCTGCTGTCAGAAGAGAAAAGAGTTGCGCTGGAGCAGATTTCGCAGCTTCAAGATTCGCTGAAACAGGCGCAGTCGCGGCTTGCAGAGAAATCATCACAAGCGGCGGTCTTTTCAAAGAGCAAAGCCAAGGAGATGCGGGCTAGTTTGCTGCAAGGTTGCAAGCCCAACCTTGTCAAGTCCTTGTCAGTTCTGGACTTCGTGTCCAGGATTGAAGAAGTATCTGCCCAGGGAAAGCCTGTGGTAGAGGAGGCCGAACACCAGGCGAGGCAATGGCTAGACCTGGCTATGAAACTTGAGCAGTTTGAGCGCAAAGGCCTCCAATTTGCCCCTATGTCCCAACTTGCCTCAGAGTGGGCAGATGCAAGGGTAACCTTGCACATTTATTTTGATAAGACAGAGAAAATCAGAACGGTTAGGAGGACGCTGGACGCCCTAGAACATGAAAGGAACATTCTCCTGGCCCCCTTTCACACTCTGTCCGAGCACGGGTGCCCGAGCTTCGTCAAGGATGGCGAATTTCTGACCCTGGACCAGGTCAAGCAGAATTGGTTGTCTTTTGAGGCAGACACCGCGGAGATTGATAGTTGGGCAGAGCCGATTCAAGAAGCTCAGGTCACCCAGATGGTGTCGAAGTACTGTAAAATCAACTCCTCCCTAAAGGAATTGGGAAGAAGATATAACACCATCGACCCCTGCGATTCTTTGCATTCCACGCAGCAAAAAAAGGTCAGCGACCTCGGGCCCTTCCAAGCGGCGATGCTGGGACCAAGCCAAGGCTGCATACCGACGCATCAGCGAGTGGGAGGCTGACAGTGGAGAGCATTCAGATTCAGAAGGAGAAACTGAGGAGGCAACTGCCGGAAGTGATCCTGAAGAAGAACAGTTGCCCGGAATGAAGCGGTCAGAGCAGCAGAAAGCAGGGGAAGGAAGTTCCTCTGCACCCAATGGATAAAGGCATGGTTCTTTGCGTCGAGGCGAGCTCGACACCCCGCGAGCCGCCAGGAATGTTGCCACATTTGGCACGGGGTGCCATGTTTTCAGTTTTTGTAAGTGACTTGCTCTTTTCCTTCCTTCCTCTCTTTCCCTTTCTTCATTTCTCCCTTTCTCCCTCTTCCTCGCAGTTTAATTCCTCCCTCTTCCCCTTGAACTTTCCCCGGAAGTTTCAATGTTTCCCTGAAAATCGACTAAGTGTCGGGCGCAACCCGACTTCGCCCGAAGTCGAGGTGAGCGCCCCCCTTTTTGGTGCGCAGTCCGAATGACAGTAAAAACAGCAAAGTGTCGGTGCGCAACCCGACTTCGCAGCGAAGTCGGGGTGCGCCCTCTGACCGGTGCGCAGTTGGGTAAGCAAGCCCAGAAATTGACTAAGGCACGGAGGCCTCCCCAACTGCGCTGTTTTCCATCTGCACGACCCGACAGCGCTCAAATCCTGGGCGAAGTTGGATAAACTGCCTTTCAAGGCAGCCATGTGTCACTCATCAGCATCTGACAAGTGTCCAACTTCGGGATTCGAGAACAAGGACAAGCATGGACCGCCCTATCTACTCCAACTGCCACCATTAAAGCTGATGTAATGTGCCATCTGCCACAGCTACCCGCACTCCTGCTGACCGATGGTTTGACCCGACACACCGCCACGTAGCTGTACAACTTTCAGGGAGACCATGCCGCAAGTACAGTCCTGCCCGACAAAAGTCAGCATCAGCAGCTCCTTGGCCGCTTTTGTCAGCTATTGTCTGGCCCGGGACTTTGTGCCCGTAAATGTAATCGGGGGGAACTTGAGGCTATAAATAGCCATGCAATGCATTGTAAAAGGGGGAAGGGGAATATACTGCTAGGGAACCATTGTAGTTGTGCGTTTGCCTCTAATACAAAGCATATACTTGGCTCTGCTTACTGTCTTTTATCTTGTATGCTGCCTCTCCTTGTCATTTCTGCCTCATGTTTCTTGTATCATTGCTTACTGTTGTACTGAACTCTGGACTCTGGTATTTGATGATCAAGTATTCTTGGAATGCATAGATAGAGGATACATAGGATGAATGATAGCTGTAGTTTCAATGTATGTTACGTATATGAATGTTGTTAGTAGTGGTGATTGATCGTTGTCGTCTTTGCTTATTCCCCCCACCCAACTCCAATCACATTTGGATTCTCTTTCCGCACTTTTATCTCTTTCCCTGCACTCTTATCCTAAAACACTAAAACCCCACAAGAAGCCGGCCTTCTCCGGAGATTGGCACGGAAGGCATTCCTTCCTTCCGGCCTTTCAATCTGGTGGGCGAATCTGGGCGCAATAACATCAAATCCTTTCCTCATGGCAGATTCGTAACCAACAGTAACAGTCCTTATTCTTCTCCGGTGCTATTGGTTAGAAAAAAATATGGGGTTGGTGGTTGTGTATAGATTTTCATGAGCCCAATAAGCTCACCATTAAGGACAAATTTCCTATCCCAATGATTGACGAATTGTTGGATGAACTACATGGCACAAAATTGCTCTCCAAGTTGGATCTTCGCTCAGGTTATCATCAAATAAGGCTCAAGGAGGCAAATATTCCCAAAACAACATTTCATACTCATGAGGGCCATTATGAAATTTTGCTCATTCCCTTTGGTCTAAATAGTGCACCATCAACATTTCAGAGCCTCATGAATAAGGTCTTCTTCCCATTCCTTCGCAAATTTATGTAGAAATGTAATTTCACATGCTACACAGTTCCATTTCCACTTAAATAATCTACGGATCTGCAATTATTGTAGTATAGCAATAATAATGCACAGAAAACCTGTAACAACAATAATAAAAGCAACAATAACAGAAATAGCAGTAGCAATGGTAGATAACAGTAAATACAGCAGTTTCATATTAACAATGGCATTTATGATACAACATTATAGTTTCAGCATTACAATCTCATCCTACAAACCCTAGGCTGAACATCCTTCATGGTTGCACACAACAATGGACTGCATCAATCTCCATGTATTGCTCTCCTTACTGCCTGCACATCTTCTATGGGTGAACAACCGTGCATGAACAACTTGAATGAATGAGGGGGGTTTATTTATACACCCAAAAGTAGTTATATTCTCCAACTACCTCATAACTTCCCTCAAATTACATTTCATGTGCATTTGCTCTTGCATTACATGACATTTCCACTACAGGACGAAATAGCTTATAATTCTAATTTAGCCGACATAATTGAATTACATGACTTTATTCTTACGTACAATATTAAATTGCACTTTACAACATTATTAAATATATGCACGTGCATTTCATCAAACACTTTGCATACATTTACAATACCAAAACTGATTCAGCAAATAAGGGCAAATAAGGACATATCAATTTGCCCATCTACAATTTATTCTACTTTTCTTTCATGATATTCTAATTTATCGTTGGTCTTGGGAGAAGCACCTCATACGTTTGGATCAGATTCTACAACTTTTGTCTGAGAATCAACTTTATGCCAAGAGGTCTAAGTATTCTTTTGGGTTGCAAGAAGATTACTTGGGCCAAGTTGTCTCCAAATATGGAGTTAAAGTTGATCCTAAAAATATTCAGGTTTTTCAAGAATGGCCAAAGTCTCGCACCCTCAAGGGACTTCGAGGATTTTTGGGACTCACGGGGTATTACCATAAATTTTGTACAGAACTATGTAAACATAGCAGCTCCTTTAACAACCATGTTGAAAAATAATTCTTTTATTTGGTCAAAACCAGCAAAGAAGGCTTTCAATGAATTAAAGCAAGCCATGAAAACCACCCTAGTGTTAGCAATGCCTGAATTTTCTACACCTTTTGTGATTGAAAGTGATGCTTCGGGCAATGGAATTGGGGCTATGTTGATGCAAGAAGGAAGACCATTGGCCTTCACCAGTAAAGCACTTTCAAGCCGAAAATTGGGCAAATCTACTTATGCAAAGGAGATGCTAGCCATTTTACATGTTGTTAATCATTGAGGCCATATCTCATTGGGCATCATTTTTAATCAAAACCAACCATCAAAGTCTAAAGTACTTCTTGGAACAATGGGTAGCCACGCCTGAACAACAAAAGTGGGTTTCTAAATTGATGGGCTATGATTATGAAATCACATATAAGAAAGGAAAGGATAATATCGTGGCTAATGCACTATCCCAACAGTTTGAAGATCAAAGTATGTTAAATGCTATCTCTTCACCAATCCCTCAATGGATTAATAATCTCAAAGAAGAAATGTCCAAGGAGTTAGGCTTGCAAACTTTGATCAAAAAAACTTCAAGTAGAGCCTAAGTCATGCCTTGGATACACTTGGAATGGACAAGACTTGCGATATCGTGATTGATTGGTTATTCCCCAAACCTAACAAATGCGTGAATTAATCTTGAAGGAAATGCATGCCTCACCAACATCGAGACATTCTAGGTTTCTAAAAACTTATAAAAGGACCAAGCGTACTTTCTTCTAGAAGAGAATGAAGGACATTCAAACTTTTGTGGCTGAATGTGATAAGTTCCAAAGAATGAAAAGAGAAATTGTGTATTCCCTTGGAACCCTTCAGCCCTTACCAATTCTGGAACAAGTATGGGCAAATATTTCTATGGATTTTATTGAAGGGTTACTCAAGTCGAGAGGAAAATCAGTTATTCTGGTGGTAGTGGATCGTCTCACAAGTATGCTCATTTTTGTTCCATATCCCATCCCTACACAGCCTCTATAGTAGCCCAAGTCTTTTTAGACTCCATCTTTCACCTTCATTGAATGTCGAAATCTATTGTGTCAGGTAAAGACCCTAACTTTACTAGTCATTTTTGGCAAGAACTGTTTAAGTTGCAGGGAAATCAGCTCAAAATGAGTTCGGCCTATTATCCTTAGATTGTTGGCCAAATAGAAATTGTTAACAAATGCTTGGAAAGCTACCTTCATTGCTTTGCATCTGAACATAGTGGCTTCCTTTGCTGAATGGTGGTACAATACTTCATATCACACCGTGACCAAGGTTACACCCTTTAAAGCAGTATATGGTCATCTACCATCAACACCCTCCTATATTCCAGGAAGCTCCAAGGTTCACGTTGTAGACACCACTCTCAACCAACATGTCGTCGTCCAACGACAACTTAAGATGAATCTTGAATTGGCTCGGAATTGTATGTGTCAATAAGTTGATCAATACAGTTATGAGCACAACTTTGAAGTGGGGGATATGGTTTTTCTCCACTTACAACCCTACAAAAAATCATCACTCTAGCTCCACAAATGCCAAAAGCTAGCTGCCAAATACTATGGACCCTACCAGGTATTACAAAAAATTGGTTCATGTCATGACCCTCCCTTGGCAAACTTTTTATATGATGGACTCATGGATTGATATGCTATTTTGTTGATTGAATGATAGATTATTTCATGTTTGGTTCTTGTAAAATTTCTATTTCATGAAAGAATATGATGCTGCTAATGGATTTGCACTCTTGTAGGAACATGTTTTCTCATGAGTGCAAGAAAGAATTAACCACCAAGAACGGGATGCCATAAGAAAAGGGAAATGATGTGATGATATAATCATTGAAACAACTTTGGCAACATGGATGAATGCTCTCTTTTCATATAGTTGCATATCATGTTTTGCATGAGGAAAAATTATATATCAAGTTTTGAAGGAAGCTTGTTTGCTAATTGATAATTTTCTTTTAGACGAGATTTTATCCGATATGAAGAGTTTAATTGCAAAGAAGAATAAATATTTGTTTTATGGTTTCTTCTCTTAAGAAAAGGGGATTTATCTTTAGACTGAAATGATTGTTTATAAGCATTTAAAAAAAAGATTATTATGCTTAATTGAACTCAATACTGATTATGAATTTTCATTATTATCTTTTGTCTATGATTCTCGTCCACACCAACCATGGAAAAGGAAGATACTCCTGTGAAGGAAGAGGTTCATTAAGTGGGGATTTAATGACCTCGTGTCCGATTAAAGGAGATAATATTTTCTACCTTATGGTAAGTCTGTTGTTAATCCAATAATCAGGGAAAGTGACAATACTTGAGTTACTTGTAACTGCGGTATGAACCATGGTAAATACAACATCTGTTTTGGTAATCATCCATCATACTCCGAAGGGGGGGTTGTGTGTAATGGCATTTAGAGATAATGCATAATTCATTAATGACGCCCGACAAATCGGAAGGGAGAGGTGGATGAGGTACTTCTGGAAGAGGAGAATAGGATAGAGGTAGGAAGGAAGAAGCAAGAACGGAAGCAAGGGAACCAGAGATGAATGTGCGTTTGGATTTCTTTGGAAAGTTGTTGTGACTGTGTTTTCCAGGTTGGTTCCATAAGCTTGTTTCCTTGATTAAAAAAAAAAAAATGGACAAGATGTCAGATACTTAAATCCGATCGGTTCCATAAGCTGCGTTTTCCAGGTCGGTTCCATAAGCTTGTTTCCTTGACTTTAAAAAAAAAAACTGGATAGGATGTCGGATACTTAAATCCGGTTTTGTTTTGAACATAAGATGGCCTGTATGTTTCATTTAGTAGGTGAACCTTCCTTCATCTCTAAAGACATAGCGAAAACGTCCTATGTTTATACCTCACAGCATGTTGTTGTCTCTAGTTTTCTTTTAAACTAGCTAGAGTACGTATCTCTTTCTATTAGAGTAAAATCTGGTATGAATTTTACTAATATTCTGTTGGCTTCCTAAAGAATTCTCAGATTGATGTAATCTTTCTTTGAGATGGTTTGCATGAGAGTTTAGTAAATGAGTTTTGAGGACTCTGAACTCAATGAGTGAAGGTTTTCTTTTAAGGGTTTAAGGCACCAAATTAATAGAGGGAGTTCTTGAGTTATTTTTAATGTATGTACATTTGTAGATTCGATTGAGATCGAATTACATTGAGAGCCAGTAGAGACGTCTGGCGAAAGATTTTAGGATGTTTCATTCCTTCCGCGGTTGTCATGAGTTTTCATGTTTGCTTATGCGCTTGGTATTGGGTTTGGTGAGTGGTACCAAGCTTACTGAGTTAATTCTGTAGGCGTAAGATGGCCTGAAGATAGTATTCCTGTCAAATGCATTGATACATTGCATGACGCGAGAGAAAAAGGGCAAATGATAGCATTCGAATGAGGTGATAGAACCTTTTCACTCTCTATATTTTGATAAATGTTTGTAGATAGCGTTTGAGCTATTCAATTAAATTCCTCTACATGGGAATTGGTGTGTGCTTGGCTTTTTTTTAAAAATTCTTGTTATTTGAACCGTGAAGAGCTTTCCAGAATCTGCTGACCGTATGGAGTTAAACCATTGGAACGTTATTGTTAAGGAAAATTCTATTTAAAATATGTGTGTATATAGCATCTTCGTGAACGTCATTGGTATTGCTATACGTTCGGGTATGACAATGAAGAATTTAATATTATATATGAATTCTTGTTCATTTCTAGATGCTAATGAAACATCTATCTAAGAATAAAAGACGAGGTGTTCGAGTCTTAATATATAGCTTCTGTGTTATCTTGAGAGGTGTAGTTATACTCTTGAGAAAGAAAAGACGTAGGAAAGTTTCGAGTGTATAACCGGAATAAACTCATCATTGTTTTATTGACTGTTAAAACCTTTTATTCTTCCAGAAATACGTTAGTATGCATTTGACTTTTGATTAAGGAAGAATTGGAATCCAATTTTTGTTAGAGGGATTATGGAGCCTTTTTCTTTAAAGCAAACAAAGGATGCTTGTTATATTTCTTAATATTCTAAGATGTGGAGCCCTCTTAATGAAAAAGAAAATATGGAGTTTCTTTTGGGCTAGGTTGATAACTTATGTAGGGAAGTGAACATGCTTTAAATACAGTTTTATTTAAAAAGAGCTTTGAGAGTTTATTTTATAGAAATATGGATGCAATGAAAGAGAATATGATGTATTTTTAATGATCTCATAATGTGTTAATGATAATGGATGATGAATTCTAAATTTGGAACCAGATTGTATGTATCAATTGAAGGACAGGTTCATATTGTAATACCATAAGTATGGGATTCTTATGAAGGTAAAAAGGGTATTAGAGGATGCCTTTGACACATTATTTGGAACCAAATTGTTATTATGAATTGACGGATGGAATTCATATTGTAATACCATAAGAAGTATGGAAATCTTATGTGGATAGGAAAGGTATCATGGGATGCCTTTGCCTCAAAACATGGGCCAATTTGTACTTATATAATTCATATTGTAAAATCATAGAGATTATGGAATTTCCTTAGTTGGAAGTAAAGGCATTATGGGGTGTCTTTAACTCAATGTAAGGAACCAAATCACTTTATGAAATTAATAAAGAAAACAATTCAAGGTTGGTTTTATTTCCCATGAGGGTTCCTAGGATATATGAGATGTGTGATTATGTGTGGAGTCTCTTTTTCTATGGGTGTACTTTGATTGAATTTCTAATGAAATTTCTATACTCTTCAAATAAATGGGTATCCCATTATGGATTCATACTTTCATTAGTTATGCATTAATTATTTGACATTGACTCCATGGAATAGTTATAAGCCTTGTATGATAAACCTTGATAATGCAATTGGAATAGATTGTACTTTGGTTTAGAAAAGAACTTGGATAATTCTCAAATATACATTATCCTAAAAGTAAGACTTGTTTGCTAACTCCTTTAGGGAGGCATTCAATGTGCACTTGTGATGATGGTTTACTTAAGGGAGAACTCACGCTAATACAAGTTACTACATTAAAAGTGGTAGAGGTAAAAAGAATAGGTAAGGCTTTTTACACTAGGAATAAGACCTTTCATGAGGAATTTTAGTGGTTTGGAAAGAGATTTTATGGTTTTGTGTCCTCGGTGTCAGACAATGAGCAAGACCTATTGGGAAAGACTAGTTCATCATGGAGATGAGATCGATAGTCTGATCCCAACACGCTTAGTGCACCTACATAGATGGGCTTATGTACGGTGTAGAGATTGGTGTGATCCTTTCAATGGACTGAAGGGAATAAGCTAGCTCATAGGAATAATGAAATTGATAGCTTAATCTTGCACTTTACCTAGTACACTTACATAGATAGACAGACGTATGTTGTAGGGATGGGTATACCTCATGTCGGATTTAGTAGAAATGAAATGATCCCTTGAGGAGAAGAGTCTAATAGTTTAGTTAAGGGACACTAAGATCTCGCATAGATTCCAAGCCATGTTTAGCTGAGTAAAAAAAAAATGGCTCACAGGTGAGATAGGAATTTTGTCTTGTGACAGTTCAACAACCTACAAATTGGTCCTTCTGGCTACGTCCAAGCTCCATCCAGTCTTTCCATGTTTCTTCTCTCAAGAAGGTTATTGGAAACAAGGTACAAGTTCAATCCACTTTACTAGAGTTGGATGAAGAAGGTTCCATCATGCTTGAGCCTGAAAATTTTTTGGACCGGAGATCGCGCACCATTCACAACCATGTCATAAATGAGGTTCTTGTTCAATGGCATGGAATACAACCAGAAGACGCCACATGGGAATCTCTCCAGCAGCTACAACAACAATTTCCTCATCTCCAGCTTTGAGTACAAAGCTTTTTGAGGGAGAAGGGCCTGTTAGGAACCCATCCTAAGATTATTATTTAATGACCTCTTTCCAATGCAGGGATCCCATTATAATGATATTTTGTAATGGTATATGGCACTTGAGGCACCTAGACAAGTAGGACCATTTCATGTAACCATTATAAAGAATGTAACTGTTTTTTTGGTAGAAGATTCTATCTCAGGTGGCACTTTGCATGTGAGCCAACTCTTGAGCATTAGGTAGGGTTGCATGAAATGTATTTTTTTTTTAATTGAGTAAATACTTCTTATACATATACATATCTGTATCCGTCGTGGGGGTTGAACCCGGGTCACATCATCGATAATGCAAGTGGCATCCTTGTCGGTAGACCACAAGCACGCGGATACATGAAATGTATTTTTAAAAGACAAGGGGACATAAACGAATGTATTGCATATTAAATCAAAGTATTGAAGGAGGTTGCCCCCTCGAAGAGGCCCACGATTCTGTATTGTGATTTGTAAATTTACATTTCATATTGCTATATTCTATTCTTTCATGAATTACTGCTTTTATCGCAATATTTATGTGGATGTGCTTATTTTAATTGAAAGGTTCCTAACATGTAATCACTGGAAACATGCTTCTTTGTCAATGCAATACTTCTGATATTTTTTTCAATATTGGCTGATCGCATACCAAAAAAGACAAATATTCCCATAAAGTCAATGCAATACTTCTGATATTTTTTTCAATATTGGCTGATCGCATACCAAAAAAGACAAATATTCCCATAATCCCTATGCCATGTGATACAGAAAAATACAATTCTAGATCTAAAAGCAAAATATAAGGCAGCAGATTTTAAAATTATATCAAGCCATTAATGGCATAGTTTCTAAATGTGAATTTTGAAGGTTGATGTGGTGCGAGTTGTCTTAATTAATTTTTCACCTTAATTAATGCTATATTTAATTTCAGGTCAAGCAGAAGAGAGAAATAATAATTTTTACAGTCAAAAATTCAGAAATCTCACTATAATTGTGATAATGATGTCATAATTAAATGATAAATAATGTCTTCAAAATTTTCTTGCTCCATTGGTATTCCTTACCTCATCTCAAGTCTTTGTTTATCCTTCAAATATATGACTTTTGTAGTGAAAGCTACTCAAGGGCATAATGATATTCCTTACCTATAGAGAACCCATGAACTTTGAAATTTTAAATTTCTATTTAAAAATGTCATCAAGTTTTCATGACATACTAATCAAACCACTAGAGTGACATATATAGGTGCTTGTATAACCTAACCAGATCTAAATAGTATTTTGGTGATCCATTGCCTTGAAGCTTCCAAAGTATTTCTAGTGTGAATCCAGGATTTTCTATTTTAAGATAAACAATTTTCCACCACATTTATTCTCTTCTTATCTTGTAGGGAGATAATGAGCATGAACAATGTGTAAAATACCTTAACATTTCATTAAATTTTTTATATACCATATATATTTTCTATTGTGTATTACATATCTCATGTATGCATGAATGCTAATGGTGTTCCACAAGTCTCTATCCAATTAAAAATTACAAGAAAATTTAAATCTTGTTATTGTCACTAGACCAAAGGGCATTTAGAAATTTTCTTGTCTACATCTGTGTTTAATTATATATCTAAAATATCAGATAACATTTTCCTTTTTCTTTCTGAATTTGTGCCTGCTAGCTGTTGGATATAAAGGTAAGTTTGAAGTCTAACGAATATTACACCCATTATTGAAAGAGTTATGGAAGCTTGTAATCACTAGAAACATGCTTCTTGGCCAGTTCAATACTCCTGATATTTCTTCAATATTGGCTGATTGCATACCAAAAAAAAACAGATAGAATAAATTGAAACACCATACATAATTATTCCCATAATCCCTGTGCCATGTGATATAGAAAAAGACACTTTTGGATCTAAAAGCAAAATATAAGGCAACGGATCTTATAATTATATTATTCATAATTTATTTTTTTATTTTTTAATTTACATCTGCGATGTCTGCCCCGGAAGCCGCCGCACAGATCTTTGCGCAGTCTGCCCCTATAACCACCATGCCACAATCATTTTAAACCTTTTACACCGCTGAAAGCACTAGGAAAGGGACAAAAGTTCAGTCCGGCGAGGCCCGAGATTTGAACCTTGGACCTCTGCCCCCTTACGGGGTTTAGTCAAACCAATTGATCTACACCTCGGACCTTATATTATTCATTATTACTTTGCATTCCTATGACAAATTTTCTGGTTTTTTTGAAAGACTAATAAAGTAGGTCACTCAAATAACCATGAATCCTAATAAGCTGCAATTTTACACAAACTTTCAAAGTTTTCTGCACCTACAAAACCAAGTCTAAATAAAATATTCAAGTAACTTATGCTTGGACAGCTTTCCACCTGACTAACAAATAGGAGAAATGATTAGTGTGTGTGCGTAAGCAATCATATAGAATAAAAAGATGGATACTTACAATTTCAATAAATTTTTCATGGTAGTGTATGAAGTAGGAATCTCGCTTCCATTAAAGTTATTGTTATCAAGTTGCCTGTAGAAAGTACAATTGAAGGGTAAGAGATTATTAATAAACCTGAAATTAAATATAACGTCTTTATGCTTTGTTCATCTTTCTCAAATTTTACCTAAATCAATGAAAAAATAGAACTGAATAAAACTAAGAAAGAATCAATTGTTTTTACAAGAGACATTCAGATTTAAAAGGAAAAGCAATTCAAGAACTTTTAAGCAAGAAAAGGCAATGATGGCTCTATAAATTTCTTTGCACTTATTAAGCTACAAAAGATCATTGGTAGACATAGAAATTAGAAATTACTACACTACAAATGAGATATTGCTTACAGTGCAAAAACAATCAAATTTATTTTAATGATTTTGAATCAAGTAATATATATGCTTTGCAGTATAAAATATATTTGTAATCCCACTTGATTAGAATCCAATAGAACCTCTACATAATATAGTAACCAGCATTTAGTTTCTTTCTCAATCAATGTCAAAGAGCTACAAACAAGAAGAGATATTGGTCAACTTGCTTTTTCTTACAAGGTAGCATCCATACAGCCATGGAAACTATAAATAAAGAAGGAGATCCTTCAATGATAATATATTTGCCCTCATTCCTAGGTCATTTGCTTTTTAAATGTATATGGATAGAGTCATTTACAACAAAACCAAATTACGGAACACATGGAAGATAAGAACAAAATAAAACTAAATAAAAATTGAAGTTGAAAAAGGTGGATGTTTAGGCCCCAGACTGTCCAGTACACTTATAGGCATTTAAAATCCTCTTATGGTAAACATCTCTTGCCTTATATTTATTATTGTTTATTCTACCTCTTTGGATCTTGACCCTTAAAGAAAGCTCACGATAAACTGAGCTCTGCCAATCTGTCTAAGCCCAAGATAAATGGAATTGATCACAAGATCCATTCCAAGTCTCCCACAAGCCAATTTCAGAAGGTATATGGACCAGAGGTTCCTAATAAATGAACCCATATGGAAATTGAGTCCAAAAGCAGGATTTCCAATCTATTCATGAGGTTGTTTAGGTACTTCTATTTGTAAATAGCTCATGAGGGGCACTCATTAGTCTTAACCCTAAGATCCACCTAAGAAAGGACATTTTCCAAGGAAGTCTAGTAAGAACTGCTTTAAGAATGTTCACAGTGCCTATTGAAATATATAATTGGCCACAGATGAATACAATTGGCTGTAGATGGCCAATTAAAAAAGGGATTAACATCTAAACTCAAATATACCACATTTACAGATAGAGGACCCATGACCATAAATCAATGCTCACTATCCGGAATCCAAAGGGTATACAACTCCAATAAGAGAACCCTATCATTAAATTACTCCATGATAACAATAATATCAACATCAAAACATACAAAGGTAAAAATACAGCCCCCAAGGAACTTTACTTTTTTAGCATTCTATAAATGTTTTCTGCAAAAACTGAATTATGCTGTTCTAAGAATAATAATTTTTGGTATCTTTGGAATCCTCAAAAGGACAGAGCTACTACAGACTAGATTATACAACCCAATTCAATCTAGAGATATGTACAATGTCTATTAGGATTTTAGAGTTAAAATCTTGAATGACCATAAGCTGCAAATCTGGAATTGAAAGTATATTATTTTCATTATGAATTGTCCCACATGTAGGCCTGCATAAAATGGCAAAAAACCATACAACAGTTACTTCCTAAAAAGCACCAAGACATAAACTACACAATGTTAGTAACCAAACCCAATAAGTCATGTACGGACAAAGTAGACCATCGCAACAGTTTAGTCAGATAGAAACATCCCTTGATGGTCATAACCATGAAAGCAACACCTTTTCATATCATCCTCCTTTTTCACATAGCCCGAAAATCAGCTACATAATAAAACTGACAAATACTTACAATAAAGTGTTTATACATAAGAATTAATTATAACACATTATCCACAACGGATGTCTTATAGATGTCAACGAAAACAGAATGACTTGCATGTGTATGCCATGGAGGAAATTTCAATTCACTGTACAATTTACAAACATAATCCAATAGGACACATATTGTAAGCATCCTAACCAATCAATGCTCAAGGATTCTCATAGGATGACATATAGCTGTTAACCGCTTTGAAGACATCTCACAAAAATCAACCAACTTACAATTAACTAAATAGACAAGGACTGTGGAACAACTTACAAGCATCAACAGAATAGGATTGTAGCCATACATTAGATAGCATGAGCCTCATGAGTTGAGTTGTACATGATTGAATACATGTTTTGATATATTTTGTTGTGTTGTTCTGTTGAGAATAAATGATTTAATAATGGCATGTGTTGTATATAGTTAGTACAATTCAGTTTTACTAGTGTCTAGGAAATTGGATGGTTACAACAATTATACCCATTACCATTTGCCTAAAAGACAATATGTACACATTGTTGTCTAGCTTAGAGCATTAGTGATGAATTATTCAGTCACCAATGTATGTTCAATCAGGCCATTTCCCAAATTGCATTGAAGGCTTGGTGAGTTTAATAATGTTTTATGCCTTGACCTATATTGATCTTGTATTGCTACTTTGTTGTGTATATGATATTCTATTGGTTCCTTCATTTTGATTGCATATTATTTCATTACATATTACTTTATTACATTAGAATATTGCATCGTATGATGTTATTTTGCACTTGCATAATCATCCGTACCACATTTTTGGCATCAATTCCGACAAGGATATTGGTCAATGACTTGGAGATTTTATGAGCGAGAGTCCAGACCTCACTCTAGTACAAAGACAATAATGATAATGGGAAGACCATCCCACAAGAATATTAGAAAGAATCTCATGCAAAGCACGTAATGTGGCTAACAAGGAAACAAGTGTGAAAAACCAAAGGTAGAAGTCACAGTGTGACAAGATTTGCCCCTTCCCTAATTGAAAGTAAGTGTCAAAGGTGTGTCTTCTACAATGACCCCTCAAAAGGAAAGAAGTTGGAGTTTTTCTCCTTCAAGACAGTTGTTTAAGGAAAGAGAGGTTGTGTAGAAGCTTATATCTAATTAAGGGTGTAGTATCAGTAAGTATTTCAATAATGCACAACAAATAAAATTTAGTGAAGTATAATATAAGGTAAACTACAATAGTAGTGTAATCTATGCAAGAGAAGAAAACAATAAAATCAACTCAACCATATGTAGAACACAATAACAACATCAACACATAACATTACTCTAATAGTCTGCAATTCATATCAGTAACTTGGTTGAGCATACACACTATGACATCCATAATATCCTATCAACAATTTGCTTCAACCAAGGCTCGTATATAACATCATGAGAGAAGGTGAGTAGATGACAAATGTACCCGCTCCACCACATAACTACTTGAAGACTCAAAATGCATTACAAATACCACATAATCCATTACATGCTATTGAGTTAAATCAAAGACATGAACACCAACACGACTTTATAAAACACGCTATGTACGATAAGACTTGTGGGCGTAGCATCACTCATGACGCAGCTCATGAGACAAAAAAACTATTGGCCATGGACCCGCCACCTGCGAAGGACTTGGTATATCAATGCGCCTTAGACCCGCAGAACAACATTGAGAGGCCGGAACGAAGGGATGCCCCCCGTGCCAATCTCCGAAGAAGGCCGGCTCCTTTCCTAACCTACTTGGGGGTTTTTAGATAAGAGTGCAGGAAAGAGATTAAAAAGGTGGAGGGAACTGGAAAGAGATGTAAATATCATGTGTTTCGGGTGGGGGAAGAACAAGCAGCACGATCGCAAATTTGCATCCGAACCAACAACCATCAAAACAAAGCATGTAACAGAAATTGCAACTACGATCCTATCCTATGTATCCTTTTGTTTTGTATTCCAAATCCAAATAATCACCAATGCTCGAATCCAGGATTCAGAATTCAAACAGACAGAAATATAAATGGACATGAAGTAGAAATACTAGCAGAAGGCAGCATAAAAGACAGAGACAAGAAGCAGAGCCAAGGATGCCTTGAGTTAAGTAGAAGGTGGTCCGTCACAGCAAAGTCCTCTAGCAATATGTTTTCCCCTTACCCCAAAGCGCTCATCCTGAGCAATTTTGCCCTGAAGCGCTCGATACTGCAGCGCTTTAGGGCTCACTTTACACTTAGGAACTCTTGGGCTTCTTTGCCTTCTCTTTGGCAGCACCAAAACTGCCCCAAAGCGCTCTTGACGTGGTGTTTTGCCGTGGAGCGCTGTCATGCTACAGCGCTCTGGGGCGAGTTTTGACACTTAGACTCTTTTTGTGTCATTTGATCTGGCAGCAGGAGGATATGCTTCAAAGCGCTCCAGAGATGGAAACTTGCCCGGAAGCGCTCCAAACTTCAGCGATATGGGGCAATTTTACACTTAGAATATCTTCGGCCATTTTTCACCTTTTTTCTCCCAACTGCCCGGAATTTGCTCCAAAGCGCTTTAGGCTGGCAAAATCACTCCAAAGCACTCCAAACTGCAGCGATCTGGGGAAGATTTTTGTACTTAGTCAAAAAATGCATCGATTTTTCAACTCTTTCAAATTTGCTCTAAAGCGCCCTAAATTGGCAGGTTCGCTTCAGATCGCTGCCTAGCTGCTGCGATTTAGGGCCGAATCCGGAAGAAGGAAGAGGGAGATGACAAAATTTTCAGAATTTTTCAAAATTTCACACCCCTTGCAAAATGTGGCAACACAAACTTGTCCATCTAAGCAAGAACATGAACAAGAAAGTGATGAAGTCATTCTATAAGTCTAATGTGTTTGGCCCCCTCAACATCAGAGAAATTTATTGGCAAAAATAGAATGTGTTTCGTCCCCAAGGATAGAAGAAGATCTTTACTAGAGAGTAAGCCCCATAAAGACCTCTTCTTTGACAAAGACAAGAGTACATACCTATTGAGTCTTGTTTGAATTAAAATGTTATTCTTGATGATTGAAGAGCATGAATGAGAACTCAACATGAAGCTTCATGATCAAGCCACAAAGATTTGCTCACGATAAGATAAGTGTATTAGTTGACTACTACCATCACTTCCAAACAAATATCTACCACACAAAATGAGATGAACACAAAGGACGCCAAGTCAAAGCCCCTAGGGCACCCCATTCTAGTGAAAGGGCACCTTGCATAGTACAAGTGTGCCCCACTTTGCGTAGGTATGCCCTACTCAATGCAAGTGCATCTTGCTTGAGGCAGGCACACCCTGCTCTACATAGGTGCACCCCGTTCTATGCAGGCATGCCCCACAAAAGGCAAGAGTGCCTTGCTTAGCCTAGTGCACCCTACTTTCAATCTTGGGTGTCTCATTCTAGGTAGCATGCTTAATTTTGACAAATTAGCATGCAATTTTTGTTAAGAATAGAATAGTGTTTGTTATGTAATTTTGGATTGCAAGTTTAGAGATAGAACCAAAAGCCCAAAAATAGATTAGAGCTTATATTGTAATTTTAGACTACAAGTTTAGAGATAGAAATGTAAGTCTAAGAATAGATTAGGTCTTATTTTTCAAGTATAAATAAGAAATTGATTTTCATTGTAAACGTCTTTTGGCTACCCAGCATACTAGAGCTACTTTGTAGAGTAAGATCATACTTAACATATCAAATAAAAAGCAATAGCGGTATTGTGCACGGCATTTTGAATCACTTGTGTCTCCAACCTCTTGTTCATGAATGTGTGACATCAATGGATTTGTCCTCTTTTCCTCTATTAGTCCTTTCTTTTATTGTTCTTGCAAGTTAAAGTTATTTGGTCACCGTTGGATATTCCAATCGCATTAACACCGATCCTACTACAACTTCGACCATATTTTGTTTTTTTTTTTGGTAGTTGTTTTGCTTATCATCTCGCACCCTTTTCGTTAACAAAGAAGATTAGAGTTATTTATGCATATTTAGATTAGTTTATTTTCACATTTTCAGTTAAGTTAGAAGGGAAGTGGCCCAATTCTGGAGGTTGGGCAAAGCAAAACCCTCCTCATCCATTTTTTGAATAGGCATAAAGTGTACTTGAAGATTTCTATGTTCAATAGTTCTGGCATGCTCAAAGGGACTCACATGTATGATTTTAGTACAAAATTAATCTTAACCCACCTGCACTTAATTTTACAAATCATACAAATACACTTCACCTTTTTCTAGATCTATAGAAGGGTTTGTGTGTTACATTAACATGCAAGAAAGCCACATATTTTTTTGCATTGAAACTTTATGAGTCGTTTTTTAATTCAACTTTCATATTTTCATAATTTTTCATGCAAATGGGGACTCCATTTGAATTAATCCAGGCTCTTACCTAACTCATGATCTATGAATCTCGCTTTTTCTAGGAAAGAATGAAAGTAGTAATGCACAAAAATGGTAAGTGAGAGAAGCCGAAAACCTATGACAAAAAATTCCTCTTAAGTGTCTACTGCACCCCGCTCTGATTAGTTGCACCTTGCCTTCATTCATGATCTTTGATATGATTTTCAAGATTTCATCCCTTGACTCCCTTTATGAATCCAATATCCAAATTGTGCTTAACTAGGAAGGGGATTGATCCAATTAAGCTGCTCACTTATCAGAAAAAGAACAATCTGAAGAAGACAGGTACAGTAGTTTGAATTCACGACCTAGCCAACCCATCAAAAGATCACCAAATTGAGAGTATAAATTTAGACCAAGATAAATAATAAGCAACCCCCAATACGAATATGATCCATGCAGTACAATGATGGTATTCCATACTTGGAGGAACAATTAGGAATGACAGTTAAATTGCTCAAGCAACATCAAGATTATAGTCTAGACAACATGTATCATTTCCTCTCCTACGGCCCTGCACAACATAGTAATCAAACAGCCTAGTTTGAGGTCGAGACAGCTTGGTACAACAGTCAGAAAACTTGCACTTCAAGTCAAATGGCCCACGCTTGCATGGGACGAAGTGGCACTAGTCTAGATAACCCTGTAGAGATAGAGTACAACAACCAAAATATAAATAGGAACAATTTGAAATTTATATCTACAACAAAGGGGAAAACACGGATACGAAGAGATTTTAAGTACCAGAAGACACGGATGGGGAAGAAAGACGGCACCAGCAATAGATATAAACACATGCAAACAACATACACAGAACATTTTAACAAAATACTGCATTACATATACATCTGTACAAATGCACTTCCTGCATCAACTCTGCATACAGGTTCTCCAAAGGACATATCCTCTATAGCATGTATAGAATACAACCAATGCATTATCTCTCCTCTATATGCAGGCTTCTCTCTCACATATACAATGTACTGTCCTCAATCTATACAATATCCCCTCTATATAGAAGCTATCATGTGTGTGTACAATACTACAATGTACCCGGTCAAATGAATGAGGGGGTCTATTTAAAACTTGAGGGAAGGTAGTTATTGCCAACTACCAACCCCGACAGCTCACTTCTCTCGATCCATTTGTCTTGAGTTTCATTTCATAACTACAAGACAACTACACGATAACTAATTTCTCATGACTCATTTGTACGTGACTATCAGTTATCCCATCATTACACATTATTGCATGAAATATTACAACGTTATCAAAACTTCAACCGTAGCTGAGAAAATCTACAAAAAAACCCGATTTTTGCTGATTCTGCCCTTGCCAATAAAATCCCGATATTTTTCTAAAAAAATCTGCCACGGCAGCATGGGTAAAGGAAACAGCAAAAACAATTTGTTTTTTTTTTTTCATTTTGCCTCATTTTGCTTGTATCACTTGCCACTTTCATGTGTACTTTAAGCTTGTATCACTTACATTATTAATATTTGATTCGCATGATTTTAATTCATTATAATACGCATGAAACCAAATTTTTGTCAATGAAAAATGCATTTTCTTCGTTTTTTTTTTTATTCCTTTTGTTGACTTTTTGTTAATTACCTATTTTTCCGATTCTTTTGCCTTGTCGATTCCGATTTTCTCAACTATGTCATGCACGTACTTGAATTCTAATGCATTAATTATTTTTGTTGCTAAGGTGGTGTTGGTTACGAATCTGCCATGAGGAAAGGATTTTTGGTTAATGCGCCCAGATTCGCCCACCAGCATGAAAGGCCGGAAGGAAGAGATGCCTTCCGAGCCAATCTCCGGAGAAGGCCGGCTCCTTTTGGGGGGCTTGATTTAAGCTAAAGGGAACAGGGAAAGAAATAAAGGAACGGAAAGAGACAAATGTACGGAAAGAGATACAAATATGTCCAAAGGTTGGTGGGGAGGAACTAACGATGCGGGAACACACCAATCACCGCTACTTATCGCATACAAACACAGAGCATGACAAAGAACCGCAAAACCTAGGCGTACTTCCGATACACCAGCCGCGTATGCACAGCTTCAATAGCTCCCTAGCAAACATTCCCTACAAGGAACTAACAGCAGGGGATCGTATCAATCACCAGATACGTACACTGACAACGGTAGAAAGTAAACCTAGAGATGTCAGAGCCAGGTATATGTGTTAAGTAGAGAGTTTAACCGCACAGCTTCAATGGATCCCTAGCAAACATTCCCTACAAGGAACTAACAGCAGGGGATCGCATCAATCACCAGATACGGGCCAGCAACGTCACACACAACTGATGGAACTGCTACCAAATTTATAATGAATGCTTTAAATAATGAAGTACAGAAGGTGCTTTAAGCAAGCAATGCTAGAGGAACCTGATCGCCAAATGCCAAAGTGAATCAACGAGCAACGACACAGGTGGGCCTAAGGCATATAATGAAAGACAGCATAAAAGAATAAAGACAGTAGAGAACGTAACCAGGCATACGATTGTATTCATAAGCGAAGCACGGTTACGATGAAGCACAGTAGTTCCCTAACAAACATTCCCCTTCCACCCTTTACAATGAATTTCAGATGGGCTTTTATAGCCCGAGTCCCACCCGTTACATTAATGGGCACAGAGTCCCGGTCAAACATGAGCTGACAGAAGCGGCGAAAGAGCTGCAAATGCTAACCTTTTGTCGGACTGGGCTGTACCCGCAACATGGTCTTCTCGGAAGCCGGACGGCTACGTGGCGGAGTCTTTGGGTAATTCTTCAAGTCGGCGAGCTTGCTAGTAGCTGGAGCAGGTGAAACCTCAGATCAGCTTTGAATGAGGCTATTAACGCAGGCGGTGCAGGCAGCCCATGCTTATCCCTTTTGGTCGGCAGTCTTGGTTCAAATCCCGAAGCTGGACACTTGTCTGATGATGGGTTATGCTGTGTGACACATGCCTGCCTTAGAGGGCGGTCTATCCATCTTTGCTTGGGATCGGGGCTCCTTGGGATGCGTGCAGAAATCAGTGCAGTCGGGGAAGGCCTTCAAGCCTTGGTCAAATTCCGGGTTTGTTCCCCTACCGTACACTCGTCAAGGGCGCATTCCGGCTCCGTTGAGAAGTCGAACTGCGCACAGGCGAACACTGGTGTCTGCCGCCATATGGACTTGCTCCGGCATTTTACCTTTTTTCTGCATTGACCTGCCGGTCTGCCAGTGCAAGGTGCGCCCAGAAAGTGGGGCGGAGTCGGACTTCGCACCAAAACTGGGCGAAGTACGAACTTCGCACCAAAACTGGGCGAAGTGCGAACTTCGCACCCAGACTTAGCCAATTTCAGATAGACCTGCTGGAAAGCTGGAAAATCAACTGGGGAACTCCAAGGAAAAAGGGGGGAGAGAAAGAGAATGGGAAAGAAAAGGAAAGGGAGAGAAGGGAGAAAAACGGAAGGAGGAAAAGAAGAGCAACACTGTTACAAAACAATATTGAAGACATTGCACCCCGTGCAAAATGTGACAACATTTCTGGCGGCTCGCGGGGTGTCGAGCTCGCCTCGGCGCAAAGAATCCATGCCTTCATCCTTTGGGTGCAGAGGAACTTGCCTCCCCTGCCTTTTGCTGCTCTAACTGTTCTCCTTGCGGCAACTGTTCTTCAGATTCATCTTTGTCAGTTGCCTCATCAGTATCTCCTTCCGAAAGGTCTCCATTTCCTGCTCTTCTGCCTCGCACATGCGAGTGTACGCCTCTTGGGCTGAGCGCCAGGCTTCCGCTTCGAATGGCTTGCGGTCAGCTATGTCTTCTAATGCTCCGTGAAAAGCAGCGACCGCGTGCAGGTCGATGGTGAGGTATCTTTTCTCTAACTCCTGAAAATAGGAGCGGATCCTGGAATATCTGGACACCATCTGAGTGACCTGACTGTCTTGAATTGGCTCAGTCCAGCTATCAATTTCAGCTGTATCTGCTTCAAAGGACTGCCAATTCTTCTTTACCCGATCTAGGGTGAGGAGCTCGCCATTCTCAACAAAACCTGGACACCCAAGTTCTGAAAGAGCGTGAAAGGGGGCCAGACAGATATCTCTTTCATGTCCGAATGCGTCAAGCATTCGTCTGGCCACTCTCACCTCTTCAACTTTTCTGAAATATTTGTGCAAGGTCACCCTTGCACCTGCCCATTCTGCAGCGAATGAGGACACGGGGGAAAAAAGGACGCCGTCGCGCTCGCGCTCCTGAAGGTTTATCGCCGAGTCCAGCCATTGCTTTGCCTGGCGCTCGGCCTCCTCTACCACAGGCTTTCCCTGGGCAGAAACTTCTTGAATCCTGGATGCGAAGTCCAGGACCGCCATTGCCTTAAAGGTATGGGGCTTGCATTCCCTCAGCAAACCAGCCCTCATTTCCTTAACTTTTGTCTTTGAAAAGACAGCCGCTTGAGATGTTTTCTCTGCAAGCTGCGACTGTGCCTGCTTCAAAGACTCCTGGAGCTGAAAAATCTGCTCCGAGGCTGCTTTCTTTTCGGTTGCGGCCTGTTGCTGAGAAGCGGCCAGCTGGGCTTTGAATTCATCTGTTTCTCGCCGCGCCGCTTCCAGCTGCTCAGTGGACCTAGATAGGTCCTCTTCAAGCTGCCTTGCTTTGTCCTGCAACGCGAAAAGTTCTTCCTGCTCCTCCGGACTCTTGACAAAGAGATTGTCGACTTTGCGCATGATCGTCCGAATCTCATCATCGTTTATCAATGTCGTCAAAGCTTTTCTCCTTTGTCTGGAGCACGTAGTCCGCCTTAGTCATTTCTCGGAGAGGCTTATTCACTATTGGGATTATTTTCTCCGTTGTAATCACTCTCCTTCCGAAATCATACTTTGCGCGTTTTGCCGGGGCAGCTATCTCTTCATGTCTCCTCCGCTTCAGGTCTTGGCGGAAAGAGACAGAATACTCTACGGCTCTTGTTGCCAGGGGCAAGTCATCTGAGTTCTGAAGGTCGTCCATAAAATCTGGTTCCCCCAGCCTAGGGATCTGCTGAGACGTCTCTCCTGCGGGAATGGGATCAGGAGGAACCGGACAGAGCTTGGAAGAATCGGTCGCTTGTGGGGGCGACCGGGAAATGGAAATGGGAGCGGCTGACACTGTGAGGGTTTGAAACGGCTGAGGCAGAGGATGTGATGGTGAACGGACAGCCTCGACGACTGACCTCGGGCGAAGGGTTTGGAGTTGTGCTCAGAGAAAGAGAGACGTTAGGGTTCTGAGCAAACTGGTCGAAAGAATGGGGGCCGCCCGGACGGGGAGGAGGATGTGGTCATGGCTCGCCCGGATTGAGCGGGGGCCTGAGTGGAAGTAGAACTGGGTGAGACTAGAGAGACAGGGACAGCAAACGTACCTGCGGGCTCCGCCTGAGCCGATGCCGGGTGAATGTCTTCGCTTCTTGTCTCGGCGGGCGGCTTGGGACTGCCCAGAGGAACTGTCTCTGCGGCGGCAGGATGCGGCTGCGGCTCTGCGATCGGTCTGTCGCACTATCGAGCTAGGTCGCTCGATTTTCTCAACTCTCCTCCGCTTCTTCTCTTCTGGAACAACTGTCGGATCAGGGGAAGGAGACGAAGCAGGTGCAGCTGGCACTGATGCTCCCACGGTAAACGTGTACCGGGGTTTGACTTGCAGAAGGTCTGCCGCGACCGGTCTGCTTTTTGGCGGCGCTGGCGCTTTTCTTGCCTGAGGAAGTGCCTCGGGCGCTGCCTTGACTAACTTTTTCGCCTTTTCAGGCGCCGCCTTAGGAGCCACGAACTGCATTGGATCGGCCTGGGTACTTGCTGGGCCGGCGTTGGCAGTTGCCGAAGTGTACAACTGTTTGGGAGGAGACCCACTTTTATAATCCTCAAAGGGGCCTCGGGGAACGTAACCTTGATATGCGAACGGCCGCCAGCTGTCATGATGTTGGTCATAGAGAACCGAGAAGTCGTCATCTACGGCCGAGTTTCTCCTCGTGGATTTATCGTGCTGCGTGCGGCATCTCATTTTCCAAGCATTCAATAATCTTTTCTTTAGACCAATTAAGGCCTGCAATCTTGGACAGAAATTTTTTGAACCCTGGAGATGAGAAGTGATGGTCCGGGTTTCTCTTGGGGTCATATGTCACCTCCTCGCAGTAGAAATCCTGCCAAGGGGGAGAAGCTTCCATTAATTCAATCTCCCAGTCAAGGTCCACATGGACCACGTCGCATCTATCTTCGGTTATGTCCCGGGGCACAAATGTGCAAACTTTCCCCTTATCCCATGAGGGTCATACTTCCAGCTGCAGCGGCACAGAAACCAGGCCAATCCGGGACAGCGCTTGCTCTAGGTAGACATGTCCTACCTCGATAATCTCAACGTTGGCCCAAGAAAGAGGGTATTGAAAAATCTGTCCTCTTTTCTTCCCTAGGCCAAACTCTTCTTCCACATAGTCCATCTGTCGGGCAACCTCCATCCCGAACAGATGCTCTGAGCATCAATAGGGCAGCAAATAGGGTTTGCCCTTGAATCCGTAGATTCTGATCACAATCCCCTGCGTCGGTCCGAAACGTCCCCGAGCTTCGATTTATCAAAGCACTCGTCATTTCTCTCGGGGAAGGGGGATTTCACTTTCGGTGAAGACCGACATGACGAATCCCGGAAAGTTGAAGTTGAACTTGTAGTAGGACCCTTTCCGGTATAAGTCATCTCGTCCGATTATAGACGGGTGAGGTTCTCCCTTCTCGTTAACCTTCTTCAGGTTCAGGATCGGCATTTGGGGGTGCAGATGGTACAAACAAAGCCAGACCAGAACGGAACTGAAACGAAAATTGGTTGACTGGCGCTTCTGGATTTTCAGCAGACTGGAATGAATGGCGTAAGCCAGCCAGTCTGCCCAGTCGAAAGAGATGGGGCGTTTTCCGCTCCGCTGCGCCGCTGGTTCGTAAGATTCTCCACACAGGAGGCATTCTGCCAGCGCCAGCTGGTACGGGTGCACCAGCTCATCGGAGTCGCGGCCGAGGATCCATGCCAAGATGGTATATAGATACTTGCTCTGAAATTTCGCCAAAGGCATGGGGCCAGTCGGCCATTGTCCGACTGGAAGCGGGGCGCTCAGCTCTGAATTGAGGAAATCCCTCATTCGCTTGGTGTGCGTGAAACGTCCCGCTTGTTCGCCCAGATTTATCTTTCTGAGGATGGTGCCGGAGTCATACTCCAGCCCTGGGGCGAAAGCTGGCTGCACAGTCTCCCTGCGCAGTGCGAACAAGGGTTTGCATACGGAACTGCAGATTTTCCGGGAAGCTGGTTTATAATGTCTAACAATTAAGTCAATCAGCTCCGGGCACTGGTGGACAGGAGGGCACATGAATCTGAAGAGATTTGATTTGTACGCCGCTCCAAAATGATGGGAGGGCGAAACTTTGTCAGCCCAGCTCTCCACATTCGCTCTCAGCTGAGTTAGGCTCATGGAAAACGAGCCGTCCACATATCCTGCCAGGTAATTCACCGGAGGTGGTGGGGATTGCCCACGCTGTACCTTCTTCGTCCGGGCCTTTGAATTTTTCTCTGGCGGAGGATCGCCTTTGAAAACTCCTGGCCGCGGCAAATCCCCTGGTTCGCTGCTTCCGCTGGACTGCGCTGACAGGGGCATTTTTCCCTTGTCCATCTCTCCGAGTCAGCAATAATGACAGGTTCAGGCTGTCTGCAACAAATTTCGCTATCAGAGGAATAATTAGCACTGTCCGAGGAATAATCTCTGCAATCTGGAATGTTGGCATGATTCTGACCCCCTTTTCTAGATAAAAACAACGCCATTAATGCAACGCAGGAGGGGTAGGTCGGCTGAGTTAAAACCCTTGGTGGCCGCGCAGGAGAACGTTTAGGAAAAGACGCGCCCCGGCAGCCGTGCCTTGCTTTTTTTTAGTTACGTTTTTGCTTGAAAAACGCGCAATCATTAATTCAGCGTTGGGGACTGCACCATGGCTGACGTTGCTGCCACCATTTGGGCACACTGCTCAAGACAAAATCTCTGGCGCGGAAACCCAGATTGAAACAGTTACAAACGCGCCTTGGGCCCAGCTGGGACTTTTTGAGTTTTTTATTCATTTTATTGAATGCTGCCCCCTCTGGCCCGGAAAACTAGGCGCAGCCGGGCTTCGCCCGAAGTTGGGCGCGGCCCGACCTCGCCGGCGAAGTCGGACTTCGCCCGAATTTCGGGCGAAGTTCGAACTTCGCGCGAAGCGCGCGTTGGAACCGTTCCATTTCTGCTTTTTTTTTTTTTTTTGCTGCGCCCAAGGTTTGGGCGCGGTCTGGGTCTTTGCCGTCTTGGGGCCTTGGAACACACTTAACATACCCTGCAACCTTTGGACCTTGAATAAACTGCGCTGTGCGACGCTGGGGCGGGTTCGGACTTCGGCCGAAGCTTGGGGCGAAGTACGAACTTCGCGCGAAGTTCGCACTTCGCACAAGCGTTGAGCGCAGCGCGCACTTCGCACAAGCGTTGAGCGCAGCGCGCACTTCGCACGGGCGCTGGCCGAAGTCGGACTTCGCTGCGAAGTTCGCACTTCGCACAAACTTTGCGCGCAGTGCGTACTTCGCACGAAGGGTTGCGCAGTGCGGACTTTGGTCTGCTTCAGTGTTTTCTCGGACAAACTTCGCAATTCGGCTGGGCCGAAGTCGAGCTCATTGCGAAGTCGGACTTCGGCCGACACTTAGTCGATTTTTTGCTCCTTTTTCTCCTTTCTTTCTCTGCATAGCCGAACTTCGCCCCTCCTGCGGGGCAACGACAGACTTCGCTGCGAAGTCTGTCTTTCTCTCCCATGCCGCATTTAAGCTCAAAGAAGGAAAAATAAACTGAAAGCTAAAACTGGAAACTATACATGCGGGGAAAAATAAAAGCACAAGGCAAAATTTTTACAAGGAAGGGCCACTCGGGCGCCTTCAACAGCGATAAAGCTTCAAGTGGAACCCGTTGACGGGGATGGGGAGGAGCTGACCCTCCATATCCGAAAGTATGTAGGCATTGAACTGATTCACCCGAGCAATCTGATAAGGGCCCTCCCAGAGAGCGTCAAATTTTCCGTGATTACCCGGTTTTGCCTTGTATGAGTCCCACTTCGACACCGGGTCCCCGACTTCGAAAACTCGGGCAGTGGTGCCTTTGGCAAACCAGCCTTTAGTGGCTGCAATGTGATCCGCGAAGGCCTGGTATGCACTTTCTCTGTCTTCTTCCAACCGCAGGAGTTGGCACAACCTCGGCGTCTACCGGGTCTCCGCTGCTCCTCGTCTTCGTCAATCATCCACGGGGCGGGGATTTCAATGTGTGATGGCATAACAGCTTGCTTGCCATAGACGAGCGCATAGGGGGACGTCTTGAGGGATTTCTTGAACGCAACTCGGTCCGCCCATAGCGCCCGGTTCAAGAGCAAGTGCCAAGTCCGCTTATTCTTTTCAATGGTCCTCCGGAGAATTTTCAGGAGGTTCTTGTTAGTAGACTCGGCAAGGCCATTCCCCTGCGGGTAGTAATTAGAAGACATCTTGTGATAGATGCCAAGTCTGCCTGGTGTACTCCGTGAGTACGGCGCCTACAAATCCAGGACCGTTGTCCGTCACAATCGACTCGGAACCCCGAAGCGGGTAATCGGGCTCTCAATGAACCTGATGACCGTTTCTTGGTCGGCGTTCTTGGTCGGGATCGCCTCCGTCCACTTGTGTGAAATAGTCGATGGTCGTGAGAATAAACTTGTGGCCGGCGGAGGAGTTAGGAGAAATCACCCCAATGAAGTCTAGACCCCATTGCTGGAACGGAGCTTCGGCTTGAATCGGTTGAAGGGGCAGGGGTGCTTTTCTGTTTCGGCCAGCATACCTCTGGCATTGATCACATTTGGCGCAGACCGCATACGCGTCTGCGAACAGAGTGGGCCAATAGTACCCAGCCCTTATTATTTTTAAGGCCGTTGGCCTTGAAGAATGGTGACCCCCAGGCATCCCGGAATGAAAATCTCCGAGGATCCTAGGCTGGTCAGATTTTATGACGTACCGCAACGGGATGCCGTCAATGTTTTTGAAGTAAAGCCCCTCGGGGCGAAGAGTGTACCTTAATGCACCTAACCGAAATCTCCTTCGTTGTGAGGCGTTCAGGTGATCGGGACATCTTCCGGTGCAGAAGTATCTCACCAGTTCATCTGTCCAATCACTCCCCTCCGGTAAGGAGTTGGTTAGGTAGACGCGTGTCGCTGTGTCCTCCCACTTACAGGCGGAGATGCCGGCTACAGCGCTTCGGGCCAATTCCTGACACAAGGCTCGGCCTCTGATAAGCTTGGTGGGCCGTACTCCGATGTCAAACTCCTGGATCTTGGCAATCCATCCCGCTCTCTTGTGACCCGGTTCCCCTTGCAAGATGAAACTGCGAACATCGGGGTGAATCACAAAGACAGTGGTCTTACTCTGGGAGACAAAGTGCCTGAACTTTCGAAGGGACTTCATGACCGCATGGACCTGCCGCTCTATAAAGTACTTCTCTTCGTGCGGCAAAATCACTTGGCTTAGGAACGCAATGGGGCGCTCCTCACCGTCGTCTCCCTTCTGAGTCAGGACTGCAGCGTAACTTTCGGGTTCTCCCACTGCATACAGGATGAAGTCCTTGGAGTAGTCCGGGTTTGTCAACACCGGAGCTTGCGCAATTCGAGCCTTGATTTCCTCGAAAGCTTGCTCTCTCTCATCAGTCCATTCGTAAGGTGTATCTTTCTTCAACAGTTCGGCCATAGGCTTGATCACCTGTGCGAAGTCCGGAATGAACTTCCGCACGAAGTTAATCTGACCGAAGAAGGACTGCAGCCCTTTTTTATCAGTGGGGGCTGGCAAGCGAACGAGGGCTTCTGCTCTGTCAGGGTCAATGGCGAGGCCTTCCTCCGAGATGACATGTCCCGACAGCTTTCCTTCCTTTACTCGCGAAGACGAGACTTCTTCGGGTTTATAGAGATGCCGAATTCTCGACAACTTTCAAATATCCGCCGCAGTGCGAAACATGATCTTCTCGTCGGTGAGAAAACAGTCATGTCATCAAGATAGATGACAATAATCTTGTTGAGCAGCTCTCGGAAGGCCGGGTCCATGGCCCTTTGGAACGTGGCACCAGCATTGGATAAGCCAAACGGCATGCGCTGATAGGCGAACATCCCCCACTTCGTGGTAAACGCCGTCTTATGCTGGTCTTCGTCTTTGACCCAAATCTGGTTGTAGCCGGAAAATCCATCTAAAAGTGAAAATCTCTGGGCTCCAGCAACGATATGCAAAATTTGGTCAATTTGGGGAAGCGGATAGTGGTCCCGGAGGGAAGCCTGATTTAGGTTTCTGAAGTCGACACAGAGACGTATGTCGCCATTCTTTTTCCTCACGGGCACCAGATTCGCGACCCAGGATGAATGTTTGATGGGGTAGATGATCTTGGCCTCCAGCATCTTCAAGAGCTCGGTCTTCATCATGGCCTCAACCTTTGGATTTACGGCCCTTTGCTTTTGTCGGAACGGCTTGGCGCCATCCTCTAGCTCGATGGTATGCTGGATGACAGATCTGTCATACCCCTCAAATCCTCGTAGCACCAGGCCACGATGTCGGGGAACTCCTGGCACAGTGATCTAATCTGCACCAGCTCCTCCGACGTGCAGTCTGTTCCGACCTTGATGGTTTTACCAGGTTCGAGCTCCAGGTCAGCATACTGCCTCGGGTCTACTTTGATCCTGTGGGATATTGCTCTGTCATTTCGATCAAAGAGACTTTCTAATGTAATCAGTCCTTTTGGGACGTGATTATTCCGTAACTGTATCAACCCCTCATATTGCTCGTCATCATGGTCTCTACCTTCGATTACACACACTTCGTTAACCGAGAATGTGACGATCTCCTCGTCACGACTGAATACCTGCCGAAGGTATCCCTATCAGGCACAGAAGGCCTGTAAATGGTGCGGACCGGCTTCAGTTTCTGGACGACGTCTTCACTCGGAACGTACCTGGCTCCAACAGACGCCAGAATATCCGCGTGCTTGTTTCTCTCACGCGATATTGCCTTAACGTTCAATGAGTCAAACGATTCCATCAGGTCCCAGACCCGATTGCGGTACGCTCTAAGATAGTGATGCTTAGACGCGCATTTATTCGTAACTTGATGACACACTAACTCTGAATCTCCGAAAATTTGGAGATGCTTGATTCCGAGCCTTTCCGCCTTTCGCGGACCCAAGCACGGGGCTTCGTATTCCGCCGAATTGTTAGTACGGCTCCGAGCCGGCCTGTAGGCATAGTCCCTCTGGACTCCGGTTGGAGAAACCAGGAGGACCCCTGCACCGGCGCCATTCTTGCAACGCGCGCCGTCAAAGAAAAGCTTCCACAGCTCTTCGGGTGCAGGTCCTACTTCCTTCGCAACGGACACGTCAAGCTCTTCGGGCTGCTTAATGGAATAACAACCATGCTCTGTCCCGATTACGGCATTAAAGTCCCGCAACGAGAACTCGTCTTCAAGCTGTAGCACTTCGAGAGCTTGCTCGGTCAGTTCTACTGTCACCAGTTCTTCCTCTGACAACTGGACCATGCAGTCCATCTCTCCGCCGGGTATCTTGTCTACTAGAAAAGGGGAAGGCTTCTCATTGAAAATTTTCAGTCTCCTTCCTTTGAAGGGCACTTCCATGTGCGAGTAGTCTAGAGACAGTACCCGCCCAACTTCGCAGGTGAACTCCCGAGAGAGACACATGCCGAAGTAAGGCTCCAGTTCAACAATCACGACCTCTTGGATGACCACAATGTCGAGAGCTTTGTGCAGCCGGATAGGGATGTCCCTTATGACACCAACTGTCTTGACGAGGGTGCCGTCTAATTGCAGACACACCTTGGCTGCTCCGTGTGTATTCCATCCCGATCTCATCGCGGACGGCCTTCGGCATCACAGTCGAGGAAGCACCAGAGTCCACCATGCAGTTGTGAACTATGTGCCCTTGCATCCGTAAAGACAGATAAAAGGGTGGCGGTCTGTTCTTCCCAGTGGCGGAGACTGTCAAAGGTTGAACCAGGACAGCAGGTTGCATCTGGCTGCCGTTCTTCATATTCTTCAATGATTCTTGCAGCAGATCTACCTGGCCTGGGAGCAGAAGAGCATCGTACATGCTGATTCGCGCAGAGTCTTCTTTAACTCGTCTACAATGTCGTAGCCCGAGGTACTAGCTCCTTCGTTGGTTTAGCCGGTTCATACTTGGTCCGGTGCTGTTGGGTGGCCTCAACTCGCTGTCTCTTGGTCGAGACGGGTACTTCGACCTTCTCCCGGGCTTGTTCTTTGGTTTCGGCTGGGGGCTGAAGTACAGGAAGCTTAGCGGGAGTTGGGGCCTTTGCTGGAGGCTTAGCTGGAACATCAGCGGCCTTTGCTGGAGAAGGTTTAGCGGGAGCTTTATCTTTGGATGCCTTCTCCTGGGCTGTGTAAGGCCACAGCCGCTTGTACGGTGGCAGCCCATTGGGCTGCGGTTTTTCTCTTCTCGCATATACCTGCAAAGGTTTAGCCGCGTCCGCAGCTTTCTTTTCTTCCTTGGCGGGCGTCACTGGGTTCTCTTCTGGCAAGGCAAAATTGGCCTCGCCGTCCAAGATCATGTACAGCTCATCATCTTCTATAGTGCTGCCGGCCAAGGTCTGGATGTAGTGCTGGTGCAAAGTGCAGTCTTCCTCCGAATGCGGGTCATTGCACGTAGTGCACCAGTTGACCTGGTCAGGAGGACCAGGTGGGTCATCTATAGCAGCATTTCTCGGAGGCGGACGCCTCTGCGGTTGGTTCTCTGGGGCTTTATCTTTTGTCAGCGCCGGTGGCGCATACGGCCTTCTAGGAGCAAAGTCCATTTGGGCCTCGCTTCTTTTCATAGCAGTCATGTCATTGGACATGGCATGATATCCGGAGGCCAAAGCCCGCACTTCTTGTAGAATCGTGTTCTAGATGTTGTTGTCGGGAGGCGGCAACTGTGCGGTGGAGGCAAAGCGGCCAATGGAGGAGGGTTAGAATAAGACGCATACTGCGGGGGAGCAGGAAGCGCTGGAAAATGCGGAGCGGGGAGGAGGTGGATGAGGGTAATGCAACTGAGGCGGGCCGTATTGAGTTACGACCGGCGCCGGATTCCACTGCGGCTGGGGCTGCTGCCCTGAAGTAGACGACACACCACCAGAAGCAGAAGGATACTGCGATCTGGGAAAGTCGGGATGGATCGGCTCCTGCACTCTGGACGGAAGCCTGCCGATGGAGATAACGTCAGCTTCAGCTTGCTGGGCAGCTTCGTACAGTGCAGGGAACTCGTTAATTCGGGCGATCTTCAGCAGCAGGCATATGTCTGAGTTGAAAGACCTCAGATAGTAGTGAGCAGACCATACCAGTGAAGGCCGAAGTTCGCGAGGTACCCGTTTCCGGGATCTCGCAAACCTAATGTTAAAATCAGACACCTCCTCTTGAGGATGCCTCTGGATTGCTTGGAACTGATGCAGTAGAGAGGTAGGATCAGCAGACTCGTTGCATCCTTTTACGAGCCTCCTGGCGAGCTGGGGCCACCCAGTGATGGATCCCTCTGGCAGCGATCTCCACCAGTAGAGAAGCTTTCCCCTCAGGGAAAGGGCCAGCAGACAGGTCTTCACACTTTCATCGGTGATGGTATGCAGTGCGGCCAGGGCAAGGATGTCCTGGATGTGCTCGTACGCCGTCTTACCGTAGCCGTCGTATGTGGGAATAGACTTTAAAGCAGAAGGGGGCACAGCTTGCTGACCGATCAGGGCCAAAGGCCCTGTAGAGTCCACCGCCGGGAAGAGATCATCATCATTCGGCTGTTGATCAGCCATTTCTTCTTCTTCTCCGCCGTCGGTTGTGTACTCGGTATCGGTACTTTCCGAGGATACAGGATTTTCCTCTTCCTCGGCCTCTTCTACTTCGTACTCGGCTCTTCCGACCTCGCCTTCGGCCTCTTCTTGGATCTCGGCCTCGGCTTCGTCGAAACGAGCTCGCGGATCAGCCGGCCTGGGTATCTCGCCTCGAGCGTGGATGTCTAGTTCGTAGAACTCAGGCGGGCTTCTCGGATTTCTTGTTCGCCACCTTCTCGTGTGCATGAAGGTGACAGGACCGGTCTTCTAGACTCAGAGGATTTGTTCGTGCAGAGTCGCCGAGTGTTCGGATTTGGAACAGCAATGAAGCGAACACCGGTGCTTCGATTCTGTCGGGGGTGAGAAACTTCCTTGTCTCACCAAGAGCTCAGGAACTGTCAGCGCCAGGTGGAGACTGATCAGAAAATCTCTCATCAGATGTGGGACCCGTGTTCCGCAGAGCGGGTCAGAAGAACTGTTGCGCTAGGTGGAAACTGGACGGGTACCCTTTCTTTAAAACGTGGGACAAGCGTCCCACCGGTCGTGCCGTAGAAACCGTTGGTTACGAATCCGCCATGAGGAAAGGATTTTTGGTTAATGCGCCCGCATTCGCCCACTCAAGATGAAAGGCCGGAAGGAAGAGATGCCTTCCGAGCCAATCTCCGGAGAAGGCCGGCTCCTTTTGGGGGGCTTGATTTAAGCTAAAGGGAACAGGAAAGAAATAAAGGAACGGAAAGAGACAAATGTACAGAAAGAGATACAAATATGTCCAAAGGTTGGTGGGGAGGAACTAACAGTACGGGAACACACCAATCACCGCTACTTACTGCATACAAACACAGAGCATGACAAAGAACTGCAAAACCTAGGCGTACTTCTGATACACCAGCAGCGTATGCACAGCTTCAATAGCTCCCTAGCAAACATTCCCTACAAGGAACTAACAATAGGGGATCGTATCAATCACCAGATACGTACACTGACAGTGTAGAAAGTAAACCTAGAGATGTCAGAGCCAGGTATATGTGTTAGGTAGAGAGTTTAACCGCACAGCCTCAATGGCTCCCTAGCAAACATTCCCTACAAGGAACTAACGACGAGGGGATCGCATCAATCACTAGATACGGGCCAGCAACGTCACACACAACTGATGGAACTGCTACCAAATTTATAATGAATGCTTTAAATAATGAAGTACAGAAGGTGCTTTAAGCAAGCAATGCTAGAGGAACCTGATCGCCAAATGCCAAAGTGAATCAACGAGCAGCGACACAGGTGGGCCTAAGGCATATAATGAAAGACAACATAAAAGAATAAAGATAGTAGAACAGAACCAGGCATACAGATTGTATTCATAAGCAGAAGCACGGTTACAGTAAGCACAGTAGTTCCCTAACAAACATTCCCCTTCCACCCTTTACAATGAATTTCAGATGGGCTTTTATAGCCCGAGTCCCACCCGTTACATTAATGGGCACAGAGTCCCAGTCAAACATGAGCTGACAGAAGCGGCGAAAGAGCTGCAAATGCTGACCTTTTGTCGGACTGGGCTGTACCCGCAGCATGGTCTTCCTGGAAGCTGGACAGCTACGTGGCGGAGTGCTGGGTAAATCTTCAAGTCGGCGAAGCTTGCTAGTAGCCGGAGCGGGTGAAACCTCGGATCAGCTTTGAATGAGGCTATTAACGCAGCGGTGCGGGCAGCCCATGCTTGTCCCTTTTGGTCGGCAGTCTTGGTTCAAATCCCGAGCTGGACACTTGTCCGATGATGGGTTATGTCTGTGTGACACATGCCCGCCTTAGAGGGCGGTCTATCCATCTTTGCTTGGGATCGGGGCTCCTTGGGATGCGTGCAAAAATCGGTGCGGTCGGGGAAGGCCTTCAAGCCTTGGTCAAATTCCGGGTTTGTTCCCCTACCGTACACTCGTCAAGGGCGCATTCCGGCTCCGTTGAGAAGTCGAATTGCGCACAGGCGAACACTGGTGTCTGCCGCCATATGGACCTGCTCCGGCATTTTACCTTTTTTCTGCATTGACCTGCCAGTCTGCCAGTGCAAGGTGCGCCCAGAAAGTGGGGCGGAGTCGGACTTCGCACCAAAACTGGGCGAAGTACGAACTTCGCACCAAAACTGGGCGAAGTGCGAACTTCGCACCCAGACTTAGCCAATTTCAGATAGACCTGCTGGAAAGCTGGAAAATCAACTGGGGAACTCCAAGGAAAAAGGGGGAGAGAAAGAGAATGGGAAAGAAAAGGAAAGGGAGAGAAGGGAGAAAAACGGAAGGAGGAAAAGAAGAGCAGCACTGTTACAAAACAATATTGAAGACATTGCACCCCGTGCAAAATGTGACAACAGGTGGCAAGTCAAAACTAGTGTCTGCATCTGCCCCCCCATCTAGATTGGTTGACATCCTCATCAACAACTGTTGATAATCTTGGGGTCTCTAACTTTGTTGAGGAAGAGGCAATGGAATAGGTACTCCTCCTAGCTTTTGGATCTGCAACTTCAAGGCTTCATTTTCTCCCTTTAATCTCTTCTCATAGGCCTAGTAACAAGGCCACTAGAAGCCATAATTATGCGACTTCTACTTGACTCTAGCCAGCCTAGACTTGAAATCAGCCAACCTCGTTGCTGCTTTGGATTTCTTGTAGCTTCTTCCAGTTGCTTATCACGATTAGCGAACAATCAATCCCGATGGCAATCTCCTGCATATTTACTTCTAGAGTTTGCTCCCTCACAACACATCTTGACTTTAGCTGTCCAATCAACTGATCCTATTGTTCTTGCATCTGCCTCATGCTTTCCATCTCCTTTCTCATTGCTACTAGTTCTGCTTTGGCATCCTGCTATACTTGCCAAAGTTGTCCTTCCACCATCTACAATTGGTTAGGCTGCTCTTCCTATTTCATCTTCAAGCTACAAACCATTTGGTGAAACATTTCTAGCCTTGCTATTAACCACTGAATCAAGTATGCCCATAAATTCATTCTTGCATACAATTTCACTAGCTCAAGTGTCAACTTCACATTCTTGACACCTAGAAGTTTAGTATAAGGCATCATGATCCCTTCATCAACATATATTCACAATAAGTGTCGATATAGAACCGGAGTTCCTTCTGGTAGTTTCCTTACTTCCAACATCAAATGGATATTACTACTACCAACATTTGCTCCCATGGCTACATCAAAGGAATCTTTGCAATATTTTTCATGTGCTCATCATCTTGAGGCCCAACTCACCAACTTGCTCAACTTTGCTTCCATAGTTCCCATAGTTGGCAACCCTAACACAACCTACTTGGAACTCACTCCGGTCGCTATCAAAGAATCTACTCATCTTCGTGAAAAATGTGTCAACATGTTCATTACTAGTTTTTCCATGAACTAGTGGTCTCTTCAAATTTGGCACTTCTATCATGAAATGCTCACTTGTTCCTCCATCTTCCAGCTCCATGTTCATATCATCCTTGGTGGTTGTCTCCTCAACATCCACTCCACCTTGACTTGTTCGATTGATCTTTTGTCTAGTTGCCTTACCATCCTGAATATCCAATGCGCTTCTTCCTTTTGCATCAATATGCTTCCCATTCCTATCCACCATTTCCTAACATTGACCAAGTTTTTTAGGTGGTTGACTACTCTGACCCTTTTGCCACCAATTGTATTTTGATGCAAGTTGTTTCCCTTCTCTCTTCTCTCCTCTAGTATAGATCATATTGTTGTTGTGACCTATGTAGTTGTAGATGTCAACTCGATTGGTGGTCCGTCATCCAATGGAGGTGAACCACATCTCTCCACTTCATCTACAAATTACCTCAACAATATTGTGGCATAGTTCTCTAGTGTCTCCACATTGTCAACAAGCATTGAAACATCACCAGCAAAGTCTTCTCCTTCCAATACTTTGTCTAAGAGTGGTGATGCCTACATCATGTCCACTGCAATTTTAACATCGTCACCCACATCTACACTTACAGGTGTTTCCTGCACCTTTTGTTTGCAATTCTCTTCCTATACTGTTGCACTACTCCTACACATCGAACATTATTTTGCATAACAAGTACATCTCTTCTTGGTTGCTATCCTCCAATGGCAACCTCATTGAAGCCTATCTCCTCGTACCCACAATGGCACCTATAGTGCCTCCTCACATAGTATGGCTTGTTGGTTGTATTGGAGTTCCCACTTGCACTGCATCCTTTGACCATCCATGGGATTGAGTTTGTTGACCATCCACCACTCTACGAATCACCACCAACTTTCCTCCTCTGTATGGCATACTATGGGGGTCCTAAAGAAAATACTTTGGCACCTTGACTAGCTGGCTAATGTTGTTGCTACTACTACTATCGAGGCTATGATTGTTGCACAGTTTCATTTCCATCCGCAACCATTGGTGCTCCTACTACCTCTGCTTCTCTTTCCTGACTAATTCCTTAGCTAGGCACTTGCTCCTCTACTCCATTATACTCTTTATTTCTTTAGACATGGCATCCATCTCGTCCTCCTTGTCCTTTGATGTCTCTTGTGTTTTCCTTTTCTTTTATCATTTCTTTTTTCGTGAAGCTACATTTCTAGTAGTTCCAACTTTCCTCAATGGACCAACATGTACCCAACAAAAAATGGTAGGTGTACATTCTAGAATAGTATGTGGGGAATTCAGTACTAGAAACTAAAGCTTCTCATGCAACACTGCATCCAAAATCAAAGCAATGACGTGGAAAGCCATCAAAAAATTCTTCTTATACCACATCAAAAAATTCTGAATATAGTTTGACAAAAACTAGTCCAATCGTATTGTTCTCCAACTATAATTCCCTCCATGTAAGGTATGAGCCAAGTGGGCATCCTCGAGGCTCTTTGCTCATTGGACAATCTAGACATTATCACATTCATTGTGCACCGCCATTTGTCTAACTTAAGATGTTGCATTTTCAATCTGTGGCTCCCATGCTTCATCACCTTAGCCACTTCTTGCGAACTGAGATTGGTGACCTTGTCAACAAAAATCCACAACCAGTAGGGCTCCACTCCCTCCTTCACTGGTCTCATGGAATTCAAAAAGCCAAATACTCTTTAAAAAAAAATTGGGGAGAATAACACCCGTACTTCCTTGTCACCAAGCATAACTTTGCTTTTGTTTCTTTCAATATCATAGGTTTGTAGCAATTCCACTAGGTACAGCTTGAAAAAATCTTTATCAAATCCAAGGACTTGCAAGATAAACTTCACTCCTATGTTTTGAAATACTCTTTTTAGTGAATGACCCTTCGAGTGCTTCAGCCACCATTTTCTACAAAATTCACCTGCTGGCATTGTCCAAGTTATTTCTTCTAAAGGAATTGGCATCTACTCCTTCCCTTTACTCTTTGAATGCAGTGAAGTTGTTGGTTCCTTCCCATTTCCCTGTCTCTCATCTAGGCTACCATTTCTTGATCTCGATTCTTCTCATGTTGCCACATTATCCCTCATTCAACATCTATTTCGTGCTCTCTTTCTCTACCACACACGCAGTCAACTAGGCCTCTCTCGAAGCCCACTCTGACGCTTTGCTCGATGGGAGAGAGGTCCTACATACTATTGACAATTTCGTCACATTGGAGGGGTGGTGAAAATTAATGTCGTGTAAAGGATTTTCTTGTTTTCTTTATTTTTGTTGATAGTGGTATTGCAGCAAGTTTGGTTGTCATTTTTGAATCCCCTTTGTAGATAACCGTGTAAGAGAAAGCTTCGCTTACAGCACTAGCAGGAACAGGCAGCTTCGCAAACAGGAAATAGGGAAAACATAGGTGCAGGCCTGAAATCTCCTAAGGCATAGAAAGAGCTTCGCAAGCGAAGCCCCCGCAAGACCTGCTTCGGGCCGAAATTCTGCAAAGCGTAAAATGTGAAATGCGAAAGTTTCTAAAGTATGGAAAAACACTTCGCAAACATTCCAGCGAAGCACCCGCTTCGGCCTTCCTTTTTGGCGAACCACCCCCAAGAAAAATCTACTTCGCTCAAAACTTTTGCGAAGCACTTGCTTTAGGCGATTTCAGTACGAAGCTCCCCCATCCGAAGGTTGATTACCCCCGAAAATTTTCTAAGGCATGGATGAGCTTCGCCCAAATTCCTTCCGAACGGCCATTTTGAAGAAGGTTCGCAGCGAAGCATTTTTGCAGCCCATCAGCGAAGCATCCACTTCGGGCAAGGACTCTCAACCCATTTTTCCAGCGAAGCAAAGAAATATTGAGAGCCATGTTTTGAGAAGGAATATCTTCTTCAGCACTAAGTCTTCGCGAAGCCGTTTTTGGAAGTCCCTTCGCGCGAAGTACCCATCCAAGGAAGTCAGACCCGCTTCGGCTCACATCCGTTGCGAAGTAAGGTCCCGAACTGGAATTCGGCGAAGCTCTTCAAGGGCACACACACCAAGGCTGGGTATCTTTTCGAGGCAATCGAGTGTTTCATAAATGAATTTTTACTTGCCCGAAAGACCCGGGGCTCATTTTTGGCAATCAGAAAAGAGATATCAGTCGCAGGAGGAGAGCCCGACGGACCTAGCAGCCACTCGAGCTCCGCACCCGGAGAAATTTAGGACGAGTCAGGCGGCCCATAAATGCAAATTTCCCCGGCTAATGCGGCCGTAGCTGCTAATTGTAGAAAAGGATGTGAGAGCTCGGTCACGGGAGGAGCGAGAGCAGATTTCTCAGGTTTTCGAGGGTGTACTTCCAGATTTTGTGCATTGATGGCTCAGAGGGTCGGGTCCTCTATAAAAACCCATGAATTGTAATGAGAAAGGGGGGGACTTTTGCTAGAAAGCTGCTGTAACTTGATTTCTGCAATTGATATTAAGAATTTTGGGCCTAATTTCTCTCTTGTATGCTGCCTTCTGTGATTATTTCTGCTATTCTGTTTCTTCATTTGCATACTGTAATTCTGAATCCTGGATTTAGGTTTGTGGTTGGGGACAGAACCCTGGAATTCTCCTGAAGGATACATAGGGGAGAAAACGCTGTGTTAGTTTTCTTGTATGCTGCCTGTGGATAGTGTTTCTGCTATATTCACATATTTTCTAACCGCTGTAATTCTGAAATCTGGATTTAGGCGTAGGGAGATAGGTGGATCCTGGAACTCTTCCAGAGGATACATAGGAAAGCTAGTGTGGTATTCATTTATGTTTTATCCTTTGTATTTATTGCTGCTTCTTCAAGCTATTAGTTAGTGATCGTGCTGCTGGTCCTTCCCTTTTAAATCAACCATTTACATTTCTTCCCTTACTCTTTTTATTTCTTTCCTGCACCCTACTCTTTTTATCTCTTTCCTGCACTCTCGTTTAGTAAAGGATCCAGCCTTTCTTCGGAGATTGGCACGGAGGGCATCTCTTCCCTCCGACCTTTCAATGTTGGTCCAGGTCTAGGGCGCATATACGTATAAAATCCTTTCCTGTGGCAGATTTGTGACCAACACATACAACACAGCCTCAAGTGAAAATCTTCCCTACAACTCCACTCTTTCAAAAATTCATAGCCTCTTCTGCTTTCCTCCTACAATAGACCTCTTCGGCTCCAATTTTTACCAACTTCTGGCACATGTTACCTCCAACTACTTCAACTGGTTCACTAATGACTTCTCTTCCACTTATAGCTCCAACGACATGCTCTTTCATCTCATTCTTTGTTCCTCTACTAATAAACGACTTTACAACTTTGAATATCCATATGCCTTACTCCTTGAGGACCCACCTCTAGATGGTACGGTCTTGAACGACCCACTGCCAGATGGCCAGGCCTCATGCGGCCCATATTTAACTGCCTCACTGTAGACGGTTTGGTCTCATACGGCTCTATACTTGACAACCTGAATTTGGATGGCTTTGTCTTTAGCAATAGCACTCTTCCAAGTCAGGATTCGACCTCCACATCACCTTGGCCGTCGCTGAAGAAATAGGTTTACAATCACACTAGCAATGGTATAAATATCGGACTCTAGACAAAAAATCTTGCCGACTAGGGCTGCCGCTGCATTGAATTTTGATAATTTTCTACGTTTGCCGCTCCATTAAGGGATCATCCGCAGGAGTCTAAGGGCTGCAGAGACGTTTGGACGGCTTGCACACAAATCTGGGATGGGTCCTTGCTGCAAATAAGAATTTGCACGCAGGGATGGATAAAACTGCTTCAAAAAAAAATCATGCTATCTTATTTTGTCTTTTTTTGGTTGACGTCCTTCCAGCAGGGATCGCGTAGGATGCAACGGAATGCTACGAGGTGGGAGTAAACGCAGTGGAAAAGGAAAGACCATGCCAATCATTTGCGTCGCACATGCCAGCTTCTGGGTTTGATCAAGGCGCACGATGTTCCAGTCGCAGGTCTATTTGTTTTAGCTCAAATGAGATGGTGCTACCTAGCCTCTTCTCTAGCTGGGTTGCAGATCAAAAAAACTCCATGCTCTCAGATCAAACAACCGTCGTCCAAAATTCAAAAAGCCTTCGTCTTGATCAAACAAATCAAAAACAGCCTCTGCCTTAGGGTCCACCACTCTTCCGCTACACATACAATAGTGACACGGCCCACATGTAGCTTGCACAGCTAGATGTAAGAGGTCAGCTCCATTAGCTTCGTCACTCCTAACACAACATATATGGAGAACTTGTTTTTAATCTGCAAAAAAAATGATATTTAAAACACCCTCAGGTTAGAGTATAAATCGAGGCTTGAGTTTGGCGCCCTTGCAGATTTTGCGACAATAGCACTTTCAGTTCACGATGATCTCCCTTGCAACCTGACATGCTATTGCAGTGGGTGGGACCCACGTGCCAATAGGATGATGGCCCTTGTCTGTTTCCACACAAACTTGTGTACCGTTAGCTGGAGTAGCCGTTTCCACACGAACTTGTGTACCATTAGCTGGAGTAGCCGTTTCCACATAAACTCAAGTTAGAAATCTAACGCCAAGATTGCCATATCATTTCCCACTCAGCGTTGGTACAGTGTTGAGCCAAATTTCGGAGCACATCAATATTGATGTTCCACAAAAATCTGAAAAAAATTAGATCGGCATCAAACAAAAACTTTACTGCACGTCCACAAACAAAATTTCTCCAACGGTCATTTTAGAGAACGAGCGGCTAACGGAGGAGGATATCAGTTTCAATCACGAAAAAAATGGGCAGTCATCACGTAAAGCTTCACTCTGCAAAAGAATTTAGTCGCTTTAATCTCCAACGATCGGAACACTTCAGTTCGTTGCACTGCCACCAGAAATTACTCCAACGATCACAGTTACAGAGCGGTTGCGGAAGGAAAAAAACGAAAAATGCATTGGGAGGATAACAGAGGGCGGGAGTTTGCGGCAGTGGTCGAGAGGTGATGGCAGACGCGTAGGGAAGGGTTGTGGAGAGGCCGCAATGCCCACACGGACTGTTATTCTGCAACTTCAACATTCACAAGTAGCAGTTGCTAGCGGTGGATAACGACCGGAAGAAAAATTATTTCCACCAAAGGTGGCTTGCCAATGCATGCGCCAGTCAAACAGTCAACTGAGGCGGAGTGGCGCAGCATCGGTTTTTATAACAGACAACTTCACTGAATACCATCCATTGGATGGCTTCACTGGAAACCCGGTCTACACAATGGAAAAAAAATCAGAGAATATGTTTTAATCTGATCCGTGCTCATCCACAGACGCTCTTGCTGCCCTAAAACATTAAAAAAATGTTTAAAAATATTTCATAAAACATTAAAGCTTTTGACACAGCCGGAGATGGAAAAAAAATATGTCCGCCAAAAACAATTGGTGGCATCAGACTTTGGTCCTGGTAAAAAGGAACAGCGGCTGTTCTATGACTGCCAAACTGCTACATCATGCCTCACATACATACATAAATTGTATGCAAAAAAAAAGGCACCCCAAAAAAATATGACGACCAATCCAAAGCTCAAAAAGAGAAAAAAAAATGGGCAATGTGAATCAGATCTGAAAACAAAGAAATTTCTCGAATGTCTGCAAGAGTCTAAACCTGGCTTTGATACCATTGAAGAGAATATTGAGAAACAATATTCAATAGAAAAAATAGACATGCAAAGCATTACAAGAGATTGCACAGAAGCTCAGAAATGATTGATTATTCTATGAGAGGATCCTTGCATAAATAGCAAAGGTGATCAATGTGAGCCATCGGATCATAACAACCGAATAGATCTCAGACAATCATAACTAGGAGTTTACCAACCTCATGCAAGAGTGATAACTCCAAACAAGATAAATATCCTAGTAAAACTTAAGATATACTCTAACACTAGATCTTGAAGTTCTCATGATAGAGCAATTGGTTGAGGTCGTTGAAGAGCAAAAAGAGAAATATGCCCAATCAGACCAATTGACAAAGGTCATAAGCAGATTTGATTTGTATGAATAAGTAAAACAAGTGGCAGTGGAAGCTAAAGATCTCCAAAAGGCACGTATGAAGAGCTGACAAAGGACCTTGGTGCATTGTAGAGCTTCCAAATTCCTTCTAATGCAGACTAGGAAATTTTGCAAACATTGATCCAACCAAAGTAAAGAGGATATGGGAAATCTAGTAAAAGACTCTGTTGTTTAATGGATAAAGCACCATCTAGGATCTCTCATCAATCAGGATTGATGTCCTTGCAAGTTGATAGAATTGTAATAGTTGATTACTACCATCATTTCCGTACAAATATTTGTTGTGCAAAACAAGATGAAGAACATGAAGGATGCCAAGTCAAAGCCCCAATAGCACTCTGCTTGAGGTAGGTGTGCCCTGCTTGAGGAAATGCGACCCACGCTATACAGATGGGCCCCACTCAGCCGAGGGCGCCTTGCTTTCAACCTTGGGTGCCTCATTCCAAGTAGCATGCCTAATTTTGGCAAGTTAGCATGCAATTTTTGTCTAAGAATAGATTAGGGTTTGTTATGTAACTTTGCATTGCATGTTCAGAGATTGAACTGTAAGTCCACAAAAAGATCAAAACTTATATTGTAATTTTAGACTGCAAGTTCAAAGATAGAATTGGAATTCTAAGAATAGATTAGTTCTAATTTTTCAAGCTTAAATGAGAGATTGATTCTCATTGTAAGGGTCTTTTGACTACCATGTATACTAGAGCTGCTCTTTGGAATAAGATTGTACTTAACAGTTCAAACAACAATGAATACATTTTGAATCACTTGTGTCTCTAACCTCTAGTTCATGAATGTGTGAAATTAGTGGCTCTGCCCTCCTTTCTTCTATTAATCATTTCTTTTATTGTTGTTGCAAGTTATTCAAATATCTTATGCACTAAAGTTATTTGGTTACTGTTGGATATTCCAATCGCACCAGCATTGATACTACTATGACTCTGGCCGTATTTTGTTCTTTTGTTCTTTTTGCTTTGCTTATCTTCTCTCACCCTTTTCCTTAACAAAATATATTAGAATTATTTTTTCATATTTAGATTAGTTTTTTTTCATGTTTTCAACTAAGGTAGTGTTGGCAATTGAACCGGCCTAGATACAGATTTTCTAAGCCTGCAGCGCCCTAGGCCCGCTGCCAAGCATTGAATGCCCGAAGGAAAGGAATGTCCTCCATGGCAATCTCCAGTAGGGCTGGTTCCGAAAATAAAAATGGGGTTTTGAGATAAGGGTTAGGAAGATACTGAAAAGGATGAAATGACTAAAAGGAATGGGAAATGGCTAAAAGCCAGAAATACGGGGTGATGGATAGGAAGCACGATAGACAACCTAACTATTTGAACCAATAGCAATCAAAACAATAGACTTTTAACAGAAATCAGTATTAAATCTTCAAAACTGTATAAACTCCAGCAAGTATTCCAGGGATTAATCCTCTATTAACAGCGAAATCCAGAAAATAGAATTAAACTGTGCAACAAAGAGACTAATTTTAATAGAAATTACAGAATAGAAGTCATACACAGAGATAGAAAACTCAAAACCGAAACCAGAAGTCTTTATTTCGAAAGCAGATTTCAAAGTACAAAGTTGCTTCTCTAGCAAAGATTGTCCATCCTTGGTTACAGAGAAGAAGCCGGATTTTATAGAAGAATTCTTCCGCTTAAAACATTAATGCCCAACCACTCCCGTGACAAGCAGATTCGATCCCAATGATGACTTGAAACAGTGAATTTAACCTTACAGATAACTCAGCATTGAAGACAGAAGGTTCCGGTAATGATTACGATCATACGGTTCAAAGTGCAACTTGGAGTCGGTTCAACTGGTCAATAGCAGATTTACAGCAGTCCCTGACAGCTTCGGGCAGCTTCATGGTGATTCCGGGTAGTTTGCACTGCATTTGAGGTCTTCCAGGAACTTCGCTCCATAACTGGAGTGACAAGGGCTTTCGCTCCACAAGTGGAGCGCCCGGAACCTTCGCTCCACTGGTGGAGCACTTGGTTCCTTGACCAGGTCATTGACTCTCTTTACACTTAGTTTCGCCTTCGCTCCACTGGTGGAGCACTTGGGGAAATCACTCCACTAGTGGAGCGCTCGCGTGTTTGACTTTCTTTGACTCCTTTGCTAAAAAACTTAACCAAGTCTGTATTTTTCTAAGCTCTTCTGGCCCTGACCATTCTAACTTTAGCATACTTGTCTTTCTTAGTCATCGTTTGAGAAGTTTGCTCCACTAGTGGAGCGCTTGGGAAGTTCGCTCCACTAGTGGAGCGCTCGACACTTTGACCAAATTGACTTTCCTTTGCCTTGTCTTCTCTTAATGCCTTTGCTTGAAATTCGCTCCACTAGTGGAGCGCTTTGGAGAGGCGCTCCACTTAGTGGAGCACTTTGTTTTTTGACCGTTTTGACTTTTCTTACTGCACCCTTAGTGCCTTTTATTATCTCTATGCCTTGCTGGCCCTTCGCTCCACTGGTGGAGCGCTTGGGAAAGGCGCTCCACTAGTGGAGCGCTTTGCCCTTTGACCATATGTTGACTTTCTTGGGAGTTGTCTTTTGCACCACTTTGACATCTTTACACTTGGATTCTTTTAAATCTATTTTTGTTGTTTAGAGTGTCGCTCCATGGGTGGAGCGCTTTGAGGGTTCGCTCCAGGAGTGGAGCGCCTGCAGTTCTGACTATGTTTTGACTTTCTTTGTCATACTTAGCCATATTTGCCTATCTTTACTCTTTTTGGCCTTTCGCTCCTACTGTCAGAGCGACAGTATAACTTAACAAAAAAACATACCCAAGTGTCTAAGTGCTGGAAAATACAGCCATATGTGCAGATATGAAAGGATTTGAAGACCAAAGTAAGGAAGAGAAACCATCAGAATATTGCCCATGCTAAAACGTTCACAATTTTGCATGCAACATGACAGGAAAAAGTACAGAAAACGTAGAGAAAAGTACAAAAAGAAGAGGAACCACATAATGTGACAGAATACAATCTTAAACAAAAAGAGACAGCCGGTGAAAGCACAACAGCATAACAACATCTTAACCATTTTTTATGGAAAAAGAGAGGTTTTTACAATGAATGGTCTCAAAAACTGTATACAATAGGAATTTTAACAAAGTGTGGCAAAATTGGCAACACATTTGGCGGCTCGCAGGGCATTGAGCCTGCCTCAATGTGAAGATCCTAGGCCCTTATCCTTGGGTAGCAGAGTCCTTACTCTCAGAGTCTTCGGACTGCTCCTCTGATTTTTCTTCACTACTGTTGGGCTCTTTCTCTTCGTCTTCTCCATCCTCTGATTCTTCTTCTGTCTCTTCTTCCTGTTCTTCCGTCTCCTGTGCCTTTGAATCTGGCTCACTTTCCGTTTCCTTTTCCTCATCCTGTTTGGGCGGTTGGGGGAGATATTGGTCCAAATATTTGTTAAATACATGCTTGTACACTACGGAAGCATCAATCCAACGATCCAAAGAGAAAGTCGACTGCTTCTGAAGCTCCTGGATAAGGCAACGGTATGTCTCAACGCATTCAACATCAGCAAATTCCAGCGTTCTGTCGAACTCCTGTAAACAAGATTCGATCTGGGCGTATTTGGCCATGAAAAGAATCACCTGTGCATCAGGAGTCGGGACTTCCCAATCGTCAATGTCCGAGGCGCTATCAACGAATGTTGCCCACACAGGCTCTAACTCCTCCACTGATGGAATGGGTCCTTCAAGGTCAGTGAAGCCAGGAACGCCGATTTTAGCCAAGGTATTGAAATATCTCAGTGAAACATCTCTTTCTTGCATAAGGGAGTCCGAGAGCAGGCGAGCTTTTTTGGCCAGCTCAACCTTTGTGAAGTAGTGCAGAGTTGTTTTTGTCGTTGCCCATGACCGAGCCAAATCGCTCATAGGGGTAAGGCGGACAGGCACATCTTCAATTTTTCTGAGCTGCGTGGCTATGTCCAACCAATAATTGACGTCTGCTTGAGCGGATTCCAAGATTGGGCTGCCAGCAACAATTGCCTTGTGTGCTTCTCTAAAAAATGTCCAAACTGTAACTCCCTTTGCCGCTCTTGCCGAGAACTCTCCCAGGAACTGTAGACGCATCTCTTTGAGGCGCTCCTTAGAGAATAGAACAGGCTACTCCGTTCTTTCTGATAACTTAGCCTGCAACTCATTGTTTTGGACAGTGAGCGCCTGGATCTCCTGATTTGCCTCGGCACGTGACTTCATATGGTGATCGCATAGCTTGGACATTTCATCATTTTCCGCCTCAAGCGACAACACTTTCTGCTTCAACTGCGCAACTTCAGACTCCAGCATCTCAACCTGTTTCTTTGACTTAGACTCCAACGCCTCAATCTGCCTTCTTGTTGTTGCTAAGGCCTCTTCGAGCTCATCGTTTTTGGATTGCACTTTGAAAAAGAGGTCCTTATAATACTCATCGTGAGCATAAATGGAGCCCATGCCAACTTGGACATCGCACATCTTTTGCGCTGTGTTCATTCTGGCTACATCTTCCACAATATGGCGAAAGGCGTAATCAACCAGGGTCATTTCCCCCAAGGGCTTTTGGACGATTGGAATCTTCTCAATCGTATGAAGCTCCATCATCTCTAGATTGATGATGGAAGCTTTCTGAGTTTGTGCCAGAGCCTATGCTACTCTCTTTCTGTGGTCCCTTTGGTAGCGCGATGAACTCTGGTGCGCCTTGCGGATGCTTTCTACGGCAACGAGTTGGTGTGACATTTCCAACTCGGACTCCAGGGACTCTTGAATGCCTATTTCAAGGATTGGCGTGAAGGGGATGAGTGGAATATGGGACTCAAATTCGGACAGTGCATGGGAAGCCGAAGGGGAAGCGACTGCGCTAACCCTCAGAGGTGCTTGGGTCTAGATCGCTACCGCATAAATAGTTGGCTTGGGCATTGAGAAACCAACGGACTCTGAAGACATGGCAAGAGGAGGTGACACGGAAAAAGGATTCAGCTCTACTGTAGTGGAGACATCTTCAATGGGGTCCTCTGCTATAGAAAATGGAAGGCTAACTGATGTAGATATGGAAAAAGCATTAGGGTTTCCCGCGAAGGACTCAAACGTTATAGATGAAGGTACAGAAAATGACGCAGATAATGGCACAGATAATGCCGGGAAAACTAAAATATTGGGAAATGTGGATTGGGGCAATGAAGGTGTACTTGATACAGGGGCTACGAAAACTAACACTGTAACAGGTATTTTAGGGGCCGAGCAAACAGGTACCGGGGCTACAAAAACTCACAATCTAGAGGGGGAAGGAGAAGGAGGAGACAAGTGCGTACCTTTGGGCTTCGTGATCAAGGGAGCCGAGGAAGATGGGCGTTGCACTTCCGCTTCTCCTTTCTCCTCAGTATCTGGCGCATCCATGTTGATGAGCTCTACGTCTTCATCCCTTTGCTCCTCAACCTGTGTCGCCACCGCCATTTCGGAAGAGCTTGTCTGAGGGGGTTTAGGTATCGCTCGAAATATTGTTCCGAAGGGCATCGGGGCACTGGTGCACGACTTCTTCATGGCCTACTGCAAGAGAGGTGCCTCAGCTTTTCTTTTTGAAGGAGCGCTCCTCTTCTGATGAGGCAATGGCCTCTTCTCCTCAATAAATAATGGGTCGCCCAAAATGGCCTTGCCCTTGCCCTGTACCTTGTGCCTTGGGTCTGCCAGGTCATCTACTTCATCGGGGTTACGCCCACCTCGAGGAACAATATCAACAAATGAGAGAGGTCGATAAGTGTTTATGTTCTCATCGTAAAACTTTGAGAACTTATCATCAATCGCCAGCGGGTTGTCCGAGGATGCCTTGTCATTGTGGACCCTCATGATCCACCACTGTTTGATTTTATCCTCCGACCACTATGGATGTCTGACCTTCATTGTCGCTAAAATAGCCCTGGACAGCCTCTGCTCCGGATTGACAGTCGGGTTATACTCGGTCTCCATGGTGTAAAAATCTAACCAAGGAGGCAAGGGCTTCATTTCGTCAATGTGCCACTCCATCTCGAGGCCCAGCGGATTATTGCGTTGCCTCTCCATGTCGTGATGAGAGCAAAAATGAAAAGATTTCACTCCGAGGTGTCTCTGGATGATACCATGTGGGTCCCATCTCCAGCGATGGGGAAGTTCAATCAGCCCATAGTCGGAAAGTGTCATTGTACGCACCGCATTCTAGCCACACTGCGTTACCTTGACATCTCGAACTCAAAAGGCGTAGAGCATATGACTTTCCTTCCTCGACCTTCCCCGTACGCCTCATTTAGTGTAGTCGAGTTGTCGGGCGACTTCCAGGGAAAAATGATAGGGTGTGGTGTAATAGGGTAGCAAAAAAGGTTTTTCTGTAAACCCGTAGAGCCTGACAACCAAGCCTTGGGTGAGCAGAAACGTATCTCCCATCCGCTCATCTACCACCTTGTCTCTCAGCTCCATAGGAACTCGCTCGTAGTGGCCGTAAATCAACTCTAGTGCTGGCCCGAGGAAAACCTGGTTGAAGACATAGTATGATTCGTCTCTGGACAAACTGTTCATCCAGAGATAAACTGGCAACGCCTTGCCCTCCCCATCTGTCTGGTTCTTCGTGATGTAAGGGAACTTCTCATGCATGTGCCAAAAAAAGTACCACACCAAGAGGGAGCAGAGTCTGAACTGGTCTGCTCTACGGGTCTGAACATAGGCCAACGCTCCATGCAACTGCCGCGCCAAGAACTCCACCTAGTCAAAGAAAACTGGGATAGCGCCCGGCCTCACCTTGGATGGGAAATAGATTTCATTCTCGAATATGGACTACGCTATGGATATTTGCTAGTTATGGACCACCTCGTCCGTGGCAAGGCCCATTATCCACACCAAAATGGAGTAGATATCACAGTGGCCAAATTTCGCCAAGAGCTTCGATAGCTGGGGCAACTCGTTGGATGATGTCGCACCTCCCAGTTGCTCCCTTACGAAATGGCACATCTCCGGCGTTGGCTGATACCTAGCGCCCTCTTCATCAATGTGGATTTTTCTTGGGATAAACTCAGATGAGTGCTTCTTTCCACAGGTGAAAGCGTCCTAGACATCAGCTGTGATGGCGAACAATGCCTCTGACTTAGCGTTTCGCACCGTTCTCGACTGGGCATCATAAAAACGCAATACAGCCTGTACAAACTCTGAACAGTGATGTACAGGTGTGCACATGTAAAAGAATAGATGTGAATGGTAGACAACAGCCAGCAGGTTCCCAGTCGGGTCCTCCCTATAAGCCTTCTCAATGTCCTGGCGCAATTGCTCCATATCTTTATGTCATCAAGCAATCCTGGTACCGGAAAAGACTATTTTGCGGAGCCGTTAACTGTACTGGCTTTCTCTCACGTTTCCGCGGCTTCTTTGGCTTCTTCGAGCCGGACTTTCCTAAAAGTGTCACCTTTTCCTTGGGCACATTCTATTTGACTCTTCCCCTTAGTCTCCTTATCTATTTTACCCATGGCTGCCGAATGTACCGATGCAACTCACACTCTGAACAGAGGGGGGCTCTAGACGAAAGCAGGGTGCTAGGATAGTGGAGAAATTGGAAATGCTACGAGGGCTTGAAATTTTTCTGATAAACCCGCCACCTTATAGCACCAACTTTTAATCTGCCACCTTGAATACAGGGCACCTAAAATTAATGTTGGTAGAGATCGTGCATGCAAACGTGTGCCTTTAACTACCCACGTGCGGGTGGTTGCTTTTGGAAATGATGAATAACAGCGGCGGACAAGGACACTTCCTTGGGGCGCACGTTCGTTGGGAGGAGTGCCCGTACGAATCTTCCAGAGGGGCACGTTTTTAGCTGATAGGGAGCGAGAGTGTTTTGATTGGATAGTCATACGGTCCCATTTAAAACGCTGCACTTTAGGGCTCAAAACATGCTTTTGAAAACTAACTTATCTCTCCGCGACACTTGGCGCATCCCAAAAGGATGGCTTATTATGAAATAAAATTAACTTTTTTGAGGGAAGGGGAATGTTCACTCCCCAGATGGAGCGAACGGGGCTATCGCTCCACTAGTGGAGCGCTTTGGGGAAGCGATCCATCAATGGAGCATTTGCCACTTTTAAACTTAGAAGAAAAAACATTTTTTTTTTATTTTTTTATTAGGTGCTCCTCTTCACTCAAACGCTCCCTAGGTGGAGCGCTTGAGGGAAGCACTCCCTAGGTGGAGCACTTAGCTACCCTTAGGAACCTTTTCTTTTTGGGAAGTCGTCACTCCACTAATGGAGCGACAAAGGGCTTCGCTCCAGAAATGGAGCGACAAAGAACTCCCTCTCCCTTATCCAATTTTTCTAGCCGCGCTCGAAAAACTAGGACGACAGCAAAATGTACATATTTTGAAAGAATCTATACACGAGAAATACTTGGAGGATCAACGATCTTCCTCGGATTTCGGCGGGTGATAAGCTTTCAGAAGAAAGTCGTTTACTAGAATTGGGAGAGTGAAACCCTCCATGTCTTGCAGAATGAAGGAGTTGATCTGGTTGATGCTAGAAACTCGAAATGGGCCTTCCCAGAAGGCATCGAACTTCTCGTGGTTCCCCGGCTTGGACTTATTCTCATTCCACTTTAAGACCAGGTCTCCGACACTGAAGGTTCTGTTGGAAGTTCTTTTGCCGAACCAACTCTCGGTGGATTTGGCATGCTCTGCAAAAGCTTCGTAAGCTTTCTCTCTTTCCTCCTCCAACTGCAGCAACTGAGCTAACCTCACATCCATCGGGTTGAATTGGCCCTCTTCACTGTCAAGCTACTTACGTAACTGTAATGTGGGCAGCTCGATGTGCGTGGGCAAGATTGCGTATTTCCCATACAACAGTGAGTAGGGCGATGTTTTGATCGAGCGCTTAATAGAAATGCGGTCGGCCCAAAGCGACTGGTCCAAGAGTAGATGTGAGCTTCGCTTGTTTTTCTGCAGAGACCTCTTGAAGATCCGCAACAGGTTCTTGTTTGTAGATTCTGCCAATCCATTGCCCTGCGGGTAATAATTAGAACAAGGATTTCAAATAGATCCCATACCTGACCGAGAAATCGTAGATTTTTGCACCGGTGAAAGGAGAATCGTTATCAGACACGATGGCTTAAGGTACGCCAAAACGAGTGATTAGCCCTTCCAGGAAGGAGATAACCATGTCTTGGTTAGCCTGCTTGGTCGAAATCGCACCGAGTGAAGTAGTCAATGGTGGTCAAAATGTATTTGTGGCCATCGAAGGAGTTGGGATTGATGATCCCAATGAAGTCGAGACCCCACTGTTGGAATGGAGCTTCTATTTGGATAGGGTGGAGAGGAAGTGAGGCATTCCGAATCCTGTCGAAGCAGCGCTGGAAACTATCACAGTGCTAGTTGATCTTGAAAGCATCGGCGAAAAGGGTGGGCCAATAGTAGCTGTTGGCATTTTTGCCACATTAAATTTTTTTACAAAATTTTGCCTAAGTATGGAGCTTTAAATCGACAAAGAGCATGCAGAGGCGTTGGCATTTTCGCGGGCCCTAAAAGAGGATGATAAAGTGGACGAATTGATCTTTTGATGTCTCATTATTGCAGATCTTTTCGCAAGCTTTCCGGCGATATATTACAATAGGTGATCGGGTCAGCGGATCAAAAGTTATGGCCCCGGAAGCAAAGCCAGCAAAAGTCCACTTCGGGCTTGAAAAAATTCTAAGGCATGAGGGGCACTTCGCCCAGAATGCTGCCGAAGTTGCCACTTCGGGCTTGAGCCTGGCGAAGCACCCACTTCGGCCACAGTTTTGGCGAACCTCCATCCAGTTGGCAGAAAAATCTTTAAGGCAAGAGGGGCACTTCGCCCAGAATTTGGCCGAACTGCCACTTCGGGCCTCCACTTCAGCGAAGCTCACGTCGGCCAAAAAGTTAAACGTCGGCCAAAAGGTTCACTTCGCCAGCGAAGCTCCATGTCGGCCCCGAAGTGCAATGTCGGCCGCGAACCTCATGTCGGCCCAAATAGCTAATGTCGGCCACGAACCTCATGTCGGCCCCGAAGTGCAATGTCGGCCACAATGTTCAACGTCGGCCAAAATGTCTAAGTCGGCCAGAAAACTCCACTTCGCCAGCGAAGCTCCATGTCGGCCCCGAAGTGCAATGTCGGCCGCGAAGTTCATGTCGGCCAAAATAGCTAATGTCGGCCGCGAACCTCCACGTCGGCCAGGAACGAATTCCAATGTCGGCCAGAATTCCAACGTCGGCCAAAATTCCAATGTCGGCCAGAATTCCAACGTCGGCCAGAATTCCAATGTCGGCCAGAATTCCAACGTCGGCCAGAATCCCAACGTCGGCCAAAAATGCTTTATGTCGGCCAAAACCCTTTATGTCGGCCAGAAATGCTCAAATTCGTCCGAATCACCTGCGAACCTCAGCTCCGGGGGCGGACTGCAGCAAACTTCGGTTTTAACATGCTCCCAAAAAACACTAAAGCAGGTTTACCTCCAAGTTCGGCCTCCACTCCTGCCAAACCCTAGTTTCGGGCCATTTGTTCAACGGACTTCATCCTCGGACCCTGTTTGGGCGAACTCCAGCAAAGGCATTTTTTAGACGTTGAGACAGCAACAGAAGAGGGCAGAAAGGGACAACTTCGTTCAAAGAAGGGTTAACAGGCAGCTTCGCCGAAGAAAATAGGCAGAAAGCTCACTTTGAGCTTGGTAAAATTTCTAAGGCAGAGGGGGAGCTTCGGCCAAAGCTTCTCCGAAGTATCACTTCGGCCCCCTTCTTCAGCGAAGCACCCATTTTCCAGCGAAGCAACAAAACAGGGAGTTGGGTCGCCTCATTCCCTACAACAAAGTTGGCCACTTCGGCTAAAATTAAATTAAATGCCCGCTTCGGCCAGTTTTTCTAGCGAAGCTGTTTCCAGGGCTAGATTTCAGCGAACCACCCTCTCATGAGGCCATTTTGACTTAGGGGATTTCGTCCATCCTCCTGACCTCCACTTCGGCCCGATTGCATTGCGAGGCTGCTACTTCGGGTGCAAATTCAGCGAAGCTCCCCCAAGGTCGCTCCTGACAACGACACTACTCCCAAGGGGCACACGTTCCAAGGCCGGGTATTTGTCCAAGGCATTTGTGCGGCACATAAATGCAGTTTTTCTTGCCCGAAAGACCCGATATCTAGTTGTGGTAATAGGATGGGAAGTATCAATTGCAGAAGATGGCCAGCGCAACTTTTGGAGCCACTTGAGCATCCTCCGGAGTAACCTAGGACAGGTCTGCAGCTCATAAATGCGAATTTCCCCGCTTAACGCGGCCCTGTATCTAGTAATGGTAATTGGATAAGAAGGCTCAATTGTGAAAAGTAGGCTAGCATCATTACCAAATCTGCCCTAGCATTCTTGTAAATCGGGTTCATTAATGGCACAGAGGGTTGGGTCCTCTATAAAAACCCACGCATTGTAATGAAAAAGGGGGGGAACTTTTGCTAGAAAGCTGCTGTAACTTGATTTTTGCAATTGATATTAAGAACTTTGGGCTCCATTTCTCTCTTGTATGCTGCCTTCTGTGATTATTTCTGCTATTCTGTTTCTTCATTTGCATACTGTAATTCTGCATCCTGGATTTAGGTGTGTGATTGGGGACAGAACCCTGGAATTCTCCTGGAGGATACATAGGGGAGAAAATGCTATGTTAGTTTTCTTGTATGCTGCCTGTGGTTAGTGTTTCTGCTATATTCACATATTTTCCCAACTGCTGTAATTCTGAAATCTGGATTTAGGCGTAGGAAGATAGGTGGATCCTGGAACTCTTCCAGAGGATACATAGGGAAGCTAGCGTGGTGTTCATTTATGTTTTATTCTTTGTATTTATTGCTGCTACTTCAAGGTATTAGTTAGTGATCGTGCTGCTGGTTCTTCCCCTTTAAATCAGCCATTTACATTTCTTCTTCCCTCACTCTTTTTATCTCTTTCCCGCACCCTTACTCTTTTTATCTCTTTCCTGCACTCTTAACTTAAAACCCCAAGTAGTTTAGTAAAGGAGCCGGCCTTTCTCCGGAGATTGGCACGGAGGGCATCTCTTCCCTCCGGCCTTTCAATGTTGGTCCAGGTCTAGGGCGCGTATACGTACAAAATCCTTTCCTGTGGCAGATTTGTGACCAACAGTTTCTGGCACGCCCGGTGGGACGAACAGTCTCCATATTTTAAGGAAGCCCGAGTTTGGTGAATCTCTGGCTTGCCTTCATCTGGCAAAATCACCTGGCGACTCTGTTGAGCTGAAGATCCAGATTTCTTGATCGTAGGCGCCTTTTAAAGCTGAAAGAAGACACCCCGGAGGAATCAAGGTTTGGTGAGCAGCCTTGACCTCACAAGCGGAGAAAAGAATGTTCACCTGGCGACTCCGACTTAGTGGCGAGAACCGTGATCTCTGCAGACCACTGCTATAATGGCAGAGGTGTGCCATCCCAGCTGGGATGATCCCGGCCCTCTGAATCTCCAAAGTTGGCACGAGATTCCCAAAAGTGCCCTGAAAACCTTGACAAAATACAATGGCACCAAGGGAATGGCCCGAGAGCACCTTGAAGATGTTGTTGCTCTAGCGACCCTCCATGGCATAACCCACGAAGATGTCATGATCAGACTTCTGGTCCTGTCTCTGGAAGGAAGGGCGCTGCAGTGGTACAGACTGCTCGGGCGTAAGAGCATCTGCTCATGGGATGACCTAGCGGGAGCACTCATCAACACATTTGACGGCTCTCAGGATCCCTTCCAGCTATTGATGCACCTCTCCACCATCACGAGAGCACCTCTGGAGAGCATCACAGACTTCAATGTCCGATTCTGCAGAAGTTGGAAGAGAATTCCAGGGGAGATCCAACCGACACCTGCCCAGGCCCACCTCTTCTATGTTCGGGCTTTCCACCCGGACATAAGCCTCCTCTTGCTGCAATCAGGTGAACATAGATTCCCTCAAATCTTTGAGGAAGCAGTACAAGCAGAGCAACTTCTGCTCCTATCAGGAAAGTGGCAATGGGGAGAAACTCCATCACTTTCTCCGGTGGTTGCTGCTCCTGTCTATCCCGCGCAGTATTCACCATGGCAGATCCCTCATACTGTGCAGAGACCTGAAATGCAGTTGTGTGGAGCTCAAGAGGCAGATCTCATCCAAGGCCAACAATGGGAATATGCAAGCACCGCCCAAGCGATGAATAATATGGTTGCTTGCAGTTTCCATCAGGAGATGGGCCAAGAAGGGGAACAGGCTCAAGTGGCAGAACCTGAGAGCAAAGAGGGCACATTTTTGCACCCTTTTTGTGTCCCAGGGCATAGCACGCAAGTATTCAGCCAAAACCCAACAAGCATGCCTCATCAAGAGGCTGATCCTGAGGAGATCCTGGCAGAAGGCCTATCGTCGAAAAAGTCTTGTTGTCGCATCAAGGGGTTGGAGGAGCCCGTACTCGAGAGCCCACAACCAATGGACTCTCTAAAGTGGTGGTATTGGCTCCAGCCATCACCGCAACCAGTACCCGAAGAAGGCTCCCATGTGGCAAACCTCTTTGCCACATTATTCACTAACTGTATGGGTACTGGCATGAATGATAACCTGCCACGTTGCACCCTGTTCGCAACATGGAGAACTTCGGGAAGAGGCCAGCCGGACTTCAAAGATCGACTGAAGTACAATCAGATCTGGTCCGGACACTGCAGGTTCACCGGATAGGCACCCGAAGCTGGGTTTGTGGTGGCGGCATGCCAATCATGTCGCAAACTTTTGTGTAAATACTGTAAATAGCCCGACTGGTAAATAAAGTGCCGAGGGCACTAAGTGTTGCTTAGGAGCTTAAGTACAGTTTTATGTTTTTAGTTTAGTTTGTGTGTGTTTCTTTTTAGCGCTCCAAGGAGATAGCAGTTTTCAGGTGCTGTTTTTAGCATCCCCTGGCACAACAATTCAGTGCCATATAAGGCGCTGTCATTTTCAGATCAAGCGCTTGGGCAATTGTACAACCAGAATGGGCAAGAGGAGCGCTGAGAAGAAAGAAAAGGCCCCAGAGAGGTTGGAGGAGGAGTTTACCGCCACCAGTGAGCATCCAGAAGAGGACAGCGGGGATGACTCTGTTGCCCAATGGATAAAGGCCTGGGATCTCTGCATTCAGACGAGCTAAATGCCCCGCGAGCCGCCAGGAATGTTGGCATTTTTGCCACATTAAATTTTTTTACAAAATTTTGCCTAAGTATGGAGCTTTAAATCGGCAAAGAGCATGCAAAGGCGTTGGCATTTTCGCGGGCCCTAAAAGAGGATGATAAAGTGGACGAATTGATCTTTTGATGTCTCATTATTGCAGATCTTTTCGCAAGCTTTCCGGCGATATATTACAATAGGTGATCGGGTCAGCGGATCAAAAGTTATGGCCCCGGAAGCAAAGCCAGCAAAAGTCCACTTCGGGCTTGAAAAAAATTCTAAGGCATGAGGGGCACTTCGCCCAGAATGCTGCCGAAGTTGCCACTTCGGGCTTGAGCCTGGCGAAGCACCCACTTCGGCCACAGTTTTGGCGAACCTCCATCCAGTTGGCAGAAAAATCTTTAAGGCAAGAGGGGCACTTCGCCCAGAATTTGGGCGAACTGCCACTTCGGGCCTGCACTTCAGAGAAGCTCACGTCAGCCAAAAAGTTAAACGTCGGCCAAAAGGTTCACTTCACAGTGAAACTCCATATCGGCTCGGGAAGCAAGACCAGGAAGCTCAATTTCGGGCCAGAAAATTGACTAAGTGTTGGGCCCGCCTGACTGCGCTCATCCTCCCGACTGCGCTCATCCTCCCGACTGCGCTCATCCATTTGTGCGCAATAGGGCAGAAAGGCAGGAAGAAGCAGCCAAAAATATTCTAAGTGTCGGGCCCTGCCCGACTGCGCTCATCCTCCCGACTGCGCTCATCCATTTGTGCGCAATAGGGCAGAAAGGCAGGAAGAAGCAGCCAAAAATATTCTAAGTGTTGGGATCACCCGACTTCGCAGCGAAGTCGGGCTGCGCCCTCAAACTCGTGCGCAGTTGGGCAACTCACTTGAAGAAAACGGCTAAGTGCTGAGACTTCACTCACTGACCTGTGCGCACTTGGGCAAAGAACGTTGAAACCTGCCCAAAAATTTTTTAAGGCACAGAGGCCTTCCCAAATACACTACTTCCCCCCTACGCTGCCCGGTTGCGCTCCAATTTTGGGCGAAATTGGGCAAGAGAGAAAGTGTGAGCTCCTAAGGCAGATTTTTCCCCTTATTAGATTTCGACAGGTGTCCAACCTCGAGATTCGAGTGCGAGCGTGAACTGAATTATTGTACCTCAACTGCCCTTAGTCAAGCTGACTCGAAGCGTCATCCACCGCACTGCCACGTAGCTGCTAATTTTTCAGGTGGAACTTGCTGCAAGTACGTTCCATGCCGGCAGAGGTCAACAACAGCCGCTTTTTGTCGCTTTTGTCAACTTTGTCAGCTTTTGTCAGGTTTGGGATCCTGTGCCCAAAGTTGTAAAGGGGGGAAAATTTACGCTAAGCTCCGCTGTAAAGGGGTAGATGGGGGAACATATTGCTAGAGGACGGATCACCTTCTAATTAATTCAAAACATCCTTGGCTCTGCTTCTTGTCTCTGTCTTTTTATGCTGCCTTCTGCTAGCATTTCTGCTTCATGTCCATTTATATTTTTGTCTGTTTGAATTCTGAATCCTGGATTTGAGCATTGGTGATTATTTGGATCTGGAATACAAAACAAAAGGATACATAGGATAGAATCGCAGTTGCAATTTCTATTACATGCTTTGTTTTAATTGTTGTTGGTTTAGATGCAAATTTGCGATCGTGTTGCTTGTTCTCCCCCCACCCGAAATGCATGATATTTTCATCTCTTTCCTGTTCCCTTATCTTTTTCAATCTCTTTCCAATTCCCTTTACCCCCTTTTTTAATCTCTTTCTTGCACTCTTATCTAAAAACCCCCAAGTAGGTTAGGAAAGGAGCCGGCCTTCTCCGAAGATCGGCACGAGGAGAATCCCTTCCTCCCGGCCTTTCAATGTTGGTCTGCGGGTCTAGGGCGCATTGACACACCAAGTCCTTCCCAGGTGGTGGATCCGTGGCCAACAGTTTCTGGCACGCCTGGGACGAACAGTCTCCATATTTTAAGGAAGCCCGAGTTGGTGAATCTCTAGCTTGCCTTCATCTAGAAAAATCACCTGGCGACTCTGACTGAGCTGAAGATCCAAATTTCTTGATCGCAGGCGCCTTTTTTTTAAGCTAATAGAAGACACCCCGGAGGAATCAAGGTTTGGTGAGCAGCCTTGACCTCACAAGCGGAGAAATGAATGTTCACCTACAGTCTCCATATTTTCAGGAAGCCCGAGTTTGGTGAATCTCTGGCTTGCCTTAGCTGAAATATGGAAGCCCGAGTTGGTGAATCTCTGGCTTGCCTTCATCTGGCATAATCACCATGGCAAATCCCTCATACTATGTAAAGCCCTAGAATGCAGCTGTGTGGAGCTCGAGAGGCAGATCTTGTCCAAAGTCACCAGTGGGAATATGCAAACACTGCCCAAGCAATGAATAATTTGGTTGCTTGCAGTTTCTATCGGGAGACGGGCCAAGAGGAGGAACAAAATCTAGTGGCAAATTCTGAACACAAAGAGGGCACATTTTTGCACCCTTTTAATGTCCCAAGGCATAGTACGCAAGCATTCAGCCAAAGCCCAACAGGCATGCCTCACCAGGAGGTTGATCCTGAGGGGACCCCGGCAAAAGGCCCATCGCCGAAAAGCTCCTGCTATCACATCAAGGAGTTGGAGGAACTCGTGATCGAGAGCCCATAGGTGGTGGACTCTCTAGAGTGGTGGTATTGGCTCCAACCATCACCGCAACCGGTACCCGAAGAGGGCTCCTGTATGGCAAATCTCCTTGCCACATTGTTCATCAATTGTATGGGTACCGACATGAATGATAACCTGCCACGTTGCACCATGTTCGCGACCTGGCAAACTTTGGGAGGCCAGCTGGACTTCAAAGATCAACTGAAGTACAATCAAATCTGGTCCAGACACTGCAAGTTCACCGGATAGGCAACCAAAGCTAGATTTGTGTTGGCGGCATGCCAATCATGCTGCAAACTTTTATGTAAATAATATAAATAAGCCTGCTAGTATGCAAAGTTTTAGTTATTTTCTTAGTTTATTCTGTGCAATGTTTTTTTTTTTTTAAAAGTGTTCCAAGAGGGCCATGGGTGCCAAGGGTTTGAGAAAGAGGTTGCTGCTGGCAGTGAGTATCAAGAGGACGGCGAGGGTGACTCTATTACCCAATGGATAAAGGCCTCGGTCCTCACATTGAGGCGAGCTCAATGCCCCGCGAGCTGCCAGGAATGTTGGCAATTTTGCCACATTAAATTTTTTCATAAACTTTGGCCTCAGTATGGAGCTTTAAAGCGGCAAAGAGCATGCAAAGGTGTTCGGGTTTTCACGGGCCATAAACGGGGGTGATAAAATGGATGAAATAAGCTTTGGATATTTTATCATTGCAGATCTTTTCACTAGCTTTTCGACGATATATTATAATAGGCGATCGGATCAGCGGATCAAAAGTTATGGCCTCGGGAAGCAGGACCAGGAAGCTCAATTTCGGGCCAGAAAATTGACTAAGTGTTGGGCCCGCCCGACTACGCTCATCCTCCCGACTGCACTCATCCATTTGTGCAAAATAGGGCAAAAAGGCAGGAAGAAGCAGCCAAAAAAATTCTAAGTTGTCGGGCCCCGCCTGACTGCGCTCACCCGCCCGACTGCGCTCATCCTCCCAACTGCGTTCATCCATTTGTGCGCAATAGGGCAGAAAGGCAGGAAGAAGCAGCCAAAAATATTCTAAGTGTTGGGATCACCCGACTTCGCAGCGAAGTCGGGCTGCGCCCTCAAACTCGTGCGCAGTTGGGTAGCTCACTTGAAGAAAACGGCTAAGTGCTGAGATTGACCGACTTTGCAGCGAAGTCGGGCTTCGCTCACTGACCTGTGCGCACTCGGGCAAAGAACGTTGAAACCTGCCCATAAATTTTCTAAGGCACGGAGGCCTTCCCAACTGCGCTACTTCCCCCCTGCGCTGCCCGGTTGCGCTCCAATTTTGGGCGAAGTCGGGCAAGAGAGAAAGTGTGAGCTCCTAAGGCAGATTTTTCCCCTTATCAGATTTCGACAGGTGTCCAGCCTCGAGATTCGAGTCAGAGATGTGATGGGAGGTGTGCGAGCGTGAACTGACTTATTGTACCTCAACTGCCCTCAGTCAAGCTGCACTGCCACGTAGCTGCTAATTTTTCAGGTGGACCTTGCTGCAAGTACGTTCCATGCCGACAGAGGTCAACATCAGCCGCTTTTTGCCGCTTTTGTCAGCTTTGTCAGCTTTTGTCAGGTCTGGGATCCTGTGCCCAAAGTTGTAATGGGGGGAAAATTTACGCTATAAATAGCTCCACAATATCATTGTAAAGGGGTGGATGGGGGAACATATTGCTAGAGGACGGATCACCTTCTAATTAATTCAAAGCATCCTTGGCTCTGCTTCTTGTCTCTATCTTTTTATGCTGCCTTCTACTAGTATTTCTGCTTCATGTCCATTTATATTTCTGTCTGTTTGAATTTTGAATCCTGGATTTGAGCATTGGTGATTATTTGGATTTGGAATACAAAATAGAAGGATACATAGGATAGAATCGCAGTTGCAATTTCTGTTACATGCTTTGTTTTAATTGTTGTTGGTTCGGATGCAAATTTGCGATCGTGCTGCTTGTTCTCCCCCCACCCGAAACGCATGATATTTACATCTCTTTCTTGTTCCCTTATCTTTTTCAATCTCTTTCCAATTCCCTTTACCCCCTTTTTTAATCTCTTTCCTGCACTCTTATCTAAAAACCCCCAAGTAGGTTAGGAAAGGAGCCGACCTTCTCCGGAGATCAGCATGGGGGGCATCCCTTCCTCCCGGGCTTTCAATGTTGGTCTGCGGGTCTAGGGCGCATTGACACACCAAGTCCTTCCCAGGTGGCGGATCCGTGGCCAACAGTAACTAAAGAAGTTCATTCGGACAATGAAGGACGTTGCTTAGATGAGAAAGGAAGACCTTTGGATGATGAAGGATGCCATATAGATCATAAATCCTTCTGTCTAGATGATGGAGGACTTCGCAGCAACCTAGAGGATCAACACAGTCCAGGCAGCATCAAATGGAGTTCAGAGAGTAGCATGGATGATGAAAACAGTCCTAAAAAGTGTTCTAGAGGATGGATGTGACTTGGAAAGTGTCCCAAAGGATGGATGTAGTTAGTGACACTTTCAACCATTTCCATCTAAATGCCAACTACATAGAAAGGTTTTCTAACCACCATCCAACAAGGGGAGACCCTAAACATAGGTAGTCATCCAAGATATGCTAATGTCTTCACGGATTTCCTATCAGCATGTTATGGCCAAGCTGCTTGTCTGTGTATGGTTGTTAATAGTTCTAATTTCCCAAATCTTCTTTAGTAGTTGAGCGCATTTTGAAAAGTACAGTTTAAGTTTTGTTGGGAAATTTGCTTTGATAAGCTCTTATAAGTTGTTATTGATCTCATGTTGTCAATGCCATCTGCTAAACTGCCCTTTTTGGGATCTTTATCAAGGAGCTTGAGACTTTTATTAGGGAGAACACTCACCCAGAGGATGGTTGCCTTCTTCATCATGTTCTGATTTCTATTCTCCTCTTTGCTAATGATGTTTTTCTTTTGGCCTTATCCCCCGAGGGGCTTCAGCGTCATCTGAACACTCTTGCCGCTTTTTGTGACTCGATACAGTTGACGGTGAATCTTTCTAAGACCCAGGTTATGGTATTCAATACTATAAAAGAGGCTTTATCCCATATCCACTTCCTTTTCCATGGTCAAGAGGGCGAAATCACCACCTCTTAAGTGTATTTGGGGGTTCTTTTCACTGGTCCCACTTTTGGTATGAAACCCGTTGCCCAAGTCCGGGTGTGTAAGGGGTATGCAGCTCTGTCTTTGCTACAGAGGAATTGCTTCAAAGCACATTTTCAGGATATACCTGTGAAGATGAGGATCTTTGATGCCTTGGTCAAGACAACTATTACTTATGGATCAGTGGTTTGGGGTCCTAGTCTTGGCCCAATTGAGTGGTCACGGGTTGACCGAGTCCAGACACTCTTTCTTCAACGATTCATTCGTTGCAAGGGCACAGTCCCCCATTCTATTATTCTGGCAGAGTTTGGAGCTTATCCTCTCCATCTTGAGATTATCTTCCTGATTATTGGTTATCTTCACAGGATCCATACTTTCGGAGATACCCTTGAGGGTTGTAGGTGGTACCCTTACCTCGCCCTTCGCTCCTCGATGGAACTGTCTCCGAGTTCTCGGGGAGGCCAGAGGAGCTAGTATTTTCAGTTTTCTGCTCTCCTGGCCAGCATTCAAATAAGGATAGACAGGCTCCTACCTTATTCTTTGGGGGTTCTCCCCCCCTCTCGGCTTAGTAAGGAGAATATGCTCCAGGAGATTCAGAAGGCTTTTAGTCTCCAATACACCAGATGCACATGGATCTCTCCTATTGCCCCTCTTTCTCCCAAGCTGTCTTTCTACCATGAGCACTTCTTACAAATTTAGGAGGGCAGAATAGTTCCTCGACAATACCTTCAGCAGCACACAATGCGTAGTCTTCGGATCACTATTGGGCAACTCAGGGTGCGTTCTCACCAACTCCAGATTGAGTCAGATCACCATATTTTGATGGAGGAGTGGATTTGCTTGTTTTAATCCTTGGGTGAAGTTGAAACCATTCACTTTATTTTTTGTTTTCCCATTTATTATGAGATCCGAGGTAGGTTCCATTGCCTTTTCAAGGACAACTATCGATCTGTTTCTACCTTATTTAGATACCTGGACCAGCGTTGTCTCGCACTCTTTCTTAGGGAGATAACTCAGCTTCAACGACATAAAAGTTCTCCAAATGGATCTCACCCTCCTCAACATCAGCTCATCACAACATACTTCACCAACTCCAACGGACCAGGTGACTTCAATCAGAAACGCCCCACATCATCCAATTCAGACAGAAGCAGGGTCACTAGACAGTGCACCAACAGTTTGTCAGGGTTCCAAACTAGCAATGGGCAGAGACATATCATGGACTTCTTCAGCTCCGGTACTTCGGCCTCGACTATTAGGAGTGATTAGTTTTTGGAGGGTTCTCGGAGCTTGCTCCCCCTGGGCTGCTCCCTCCCCCCTCCTTCTCTCTCTCCATTCTTCTTGGCGTGCACTTCTCTCTGTTGGATTTCAGACCTCCCCCCTATGCTCTCCCTTTTATTTTCTTTTCCCTTTCTCTTTGGCCCATTTGTCAGGTTTCATCTTGTATTTATCTTAGTTCTTTTCTTTGTTGGGATTTTTAGCCTGCTAGCTGGCAGTCATTATTGTCCTTCTTATAGTCCCTTGGGTCTTATTTTGGCCCACCGTGGACATTAATAATATTTCATTTCTGAAAATATTTGAAAGAGGTAGGGCCCCCTTGACAGATGCCCCACATTTAAATCTCAAAAAGTGCTTTGGAATTAATATTTGCTTTTCTGTTTATTTAAAGAAACGGTTATTTTTTCTTACTTTTAAACTCTTTTTCTCTTGATCTTTCTCAAAAAACCTTTTTGGGATACTTGTAAATTAATTAATATTCACGGATCTGGTAACAATGGATGGAATGGTTGAAGGCTGATAATTCAATGGAGAGTTAATCTTCCTATATTGTCTATTCAATATACATCTTTTGCTTAGACGGTGCCATTTACAATACCATGACAAGACATAGCTAAAGTTGACCTACAGTGTAACCTACTATCCATAAAAACAACAGTTCCTCAATGTATGATTACCAGCTTCAATTGCAAATTACACTGTTCCATCAATTATATTGGTTTCTTCCTTCTGAAGGCCAAATTGTCATTATTGGACTGGCCTACAGGGCAATCTTGTGTATCCAATTAAATAGTTCGGAATTCTTTCTGATTGTTTATTTAGTGTTTGGTTAAGAAATTATAATTTAGAGGTGCAGAAATATAAGTTATAACCTATTTATTAGAATTTTCAGCAAGAATTTTGCATTCTATATAATAATATATCTATTATCGATTATGCCCCCTCTATGAAGTTATCCATATTATATGTATATTAGAAAAAGGGTTTTATAACAACACATGGTTAAACCACTTGAATAAAAGACATGGTCCTCCTATAAGTATTTTGGTTCTTGATACATTTTGCTTACCTCTAATAAACAATTCTATATCTATATCTTATTTTGCATATATTTTCAAAAGGAAAACCTATGTCATTATCTAGCAATTGATTTGTCATATGCACTTGCCTTTACTAGTATTTTACCTGTGTTTAATGCTTCCTCCTATATATCCTCTATAGCATTGTATTATAGTATAAACAGGAAAACTCACAATATAAGCAGCTTTGGTGTTTCTGATAGTTCAGGTGGAAGTTTGCCTGACAAGTTATTATTATCCAATAAGCTGCAAAGAAGAAACATTTTCAGTTTTGACAAAAATAGTAATAATCTGACTGTAACTAATAATTTTGCAACAAATACAAACAGTAGGAAAGATGCTTTATATTCATTAAGGTGGTCTTTTTACACCACTTGAATCCAATAATGTCAGACAAACAACTTTCGCATGCCTTAACTTCACACCAACCAAATTATAAATATAATAACTTACAGGTGAATCAAATTTGGAAGTTTGGAAAGCTCATGTGGTATCTCACCGCTGATTGAATTATTATTCATATGGCTGCATGCAGAATACATATTTAGTCAAATTGGGAGACCAGACAATTTTTAAATGTCTTTCCCTCTAATTCCCATCACAGTCACCATTTTCTAAAAAAATAGATTTCCACAATAAATTTGAGAAAAATAGACTTGATCATAACCATGACAAGCTTACAAATGCTTTATATTAGTCAGATTAGTGAAGGACATTGGCAGTGGCCCTGATATGTTGTTCTGATCAATCTGTATTCTGTTTAAACTGGGAAGATAACCAATCTCATCTGGCAATGAACCCGATAATCTGTTGCCGCTGAGGAGCCTATAAAAACTAAAAGTGTCAGACATCAGAGCATTTATAATGGGCAAAAAGCTTCAACTAAAGCAAATAAAAAAATTTCTGATACAAATAAAGGTCATTTTTTTACTTCTTCATGGACCCTAGAAGTCACAGTGTATGCAGTGAAAGAAAAACAATGTTAACCAGGTTAATGCTTTAACATTCAAACCTATGGGAACAATGGTTTGCTCCCTTGACAAAAATGTAAGGTGAATTCTTCATCTTATGTTTATAGTCTTGAAAGGTGTATGAATTATTTATTCATAATAAGTTGCTGCAACAATTGATAAAGCAGTATGTGCAATATAAAAAATACTTTATTATGTGAGATACAGTTCGTAACGATCTTATATATAAATAAATCCCTACTTAGCATTGACATAAATTTATATGCATACTGCCAACGGTTCCTTGGTTTGATGGTTGGGACAAATAAATATATATGCATACTGCCTACTACAACAAATTATTAGTAATAAAATCTGAATCTGCTTCTAAATCAGGTACTCTCTTCTGGAGTCTTCTTCAGGATCAAGGCTTCTGTGGCCTTTCTTCAGATCAAGGCTTCTGTGGCCTTTTTTGGATCAAGGCTTCTATGGCCTTTCTTTGCTGTGAAGTTGACTCTTATCGATGGAGATCTTTAACCTCCAGACTTCACCACGAATATTTCTCCTAGAGTCTCTTTTGTAGTATTCTTCTCTTGCAACAACTAATATCTGCACTATGAAGGCACTCCGACCTTCGGGTAACAAAGTTGAAGTCTCCTACCTTTCTGTTGTAGGAGGTGCCCCAATAATTTGAGAGTTAGTTCCCTGCAATAAAAGAAACTTTAGGCAATAGTAAACTTTTCAGATCTCTTAGATGAGCTTCACTAGTTGATTCATTAAACTAGTGGATCAAATGCTGAGTCCTTATCTTCACGAGTTTTCCTGCAACTCTGTGGGAAGACTGTGAGCTAAATGTATTCACAATCTCTTTCCAGTCTGTTCTACCAAACAATCTTAAGACAACGAAATTTACATGTAATGGGTCCAAAGGAACATCCAATTTGCAAAAATCAAAGCTATGGTGACTAGCCCAATTTTTAACAATAGTACTTTCTCGAAGCTCTCCCTACCACCTTGATTCTTCTGAATATTTTTGCAAGAGCCTGTGCACTATGGCAAATCAGGTTCACAAAAATTCAGGCTCAATAATAATGGTGGTTCTCCTCTTAATCTACAGTAGCTAGTTCTACTGTGACTGGATCTATCGTGGCTTTGATACCACTGTTAGATTTTGAGGTAGATTGCAATGGGAGATGACAATCACAAGATGCAGAAATATGAGAGAAAATAAATTCACGAGATTGCAAAAACATGCTATAAATAGAAATGACGAAAATGAATACAATATTGCTATGGAGGAAATGGACACTCCATGCAAGAAGCTACAGGACTACATTCTACTCCATCACTAATGGAGTTACACGGTAATGCTACTCCTACCTACTGCCTTGTCAAGCTCTTACAATGAGGCCCTTTTATAATGGAAGATAGATTCCTTGGCCAACACTCTACCTAGCTGTACAAGGGACACCTTGCACATTTACAACTTGCACATTGACACTTGTGCATTTATTACATTGCATGAAGTAACTAGATAACTTCCCCTAAAGTAATCTAATGTCCTAAGTATGTACCTAGGAAGGTACTGTTGGTTACGAATCTGCCATGAGGAAAGGATTTGGTATAATGCCCCCAGATTCGCCCATCAGATTGAAAGGCCGGAAGGAAGGAATGCCTTCCGTGCCAATCTCCGGAGAAGGCCGGCTTCCTGTGGGTTTTTAGTGTTTTAAGCTAAGAGTGCAGGGAAAGAGATAAAAGTGCGGAAAGAGAATCCAAATGTGATTGGAGTTGGGTGGGGGGAATAAGCAGCACGACAACGATCAATCACCACTACTAACAACAATTAAACACAAAACACACCATAGAAACTACAGCTATCATTCATCCTATGTATCCTCTATCTATGCATTCCAGGAATACTTAATCACCAAATACTGGAGTCCAGAGTTCAGTACAACAGTAAGCAATGAAATAAGAAACATGAGGCAGAAATGACAAGGAGAGGCAGCATACAAAATGAAGACGATAAGCAGAGCCAAGTATGTATCTTGTATTTAGAAGCAAACGCACGGCTACAATGGTTCCCTAGCAGTATATTCCCCTTCCACCACCTTTACAATGAAATGATGTGGCTATTTATAGCCCAAGTTCCCCCCGATTACATTTACGGGCACAAAGTCCCAGACCAGACAATGGCTGACAAAAGCGGCCAAGGAGTTGTTGATGCTGACTTCTGTCGGCGAGGACTGTACTTGCAGCAAAGTCTCCCTGAAAGCTGTACAGCTACGTGGCAGCGCGTTGGGTGAAACTTCTAATCAGCGGGAATGCGGGTAGCTGTGGTAGATGAAACTTCACATCAGCTTAAATAGGGGCAGTCGGCGTAGGCAGTGCGGTCCATGCTTGTCCTTGTTTCCGTCATATCTTGGTCCGAATCCCGAGGCTGGACACTTGTCAGATTCTGGTGAGTGACACGTGTCTGCCTTGAAAGGCAGTTTGTCCAACTTCGCCCGGGATCAGAGCGCTGTCGGGTAGCGCAGGTGGGAAACAGCGCAGTTGGGGAGGCCTCCGTGCCTTAGCCAATTTCTGGGCTTCTGATGGATCTTGCCCAACTGCGCACCGGTCAGAGGGCGCACCCCGACTTCGCTGCGAAGTCGGGTTGCGCACCGGTACTCAAGCTGTTTTGGCCGCTGTTCGGACTGCGCACTGTTAGGGGAGCGCACCCCGACTTCGCTGCGAAGTCGGGTTGCGCTCCAGTACTTAGCTGATTTTCTGATCACTGCCTTCCCAAGTGCGCACAGGAAGAGGAGCGCACCCCGACTTCGCTGCGAAGTCGGGTTGCGCTTCCATACTTAGCCAAATTCTGCTCCTTTTCTGCCTGCTTTCGCACTTCGCATTCCCTAGTGCGCTCCAACCTGAGGGCGCACCCCGACTTCGCTGCGAAGTCGGGTTGCGCCCTGACACTTAGAAATTTTCAGGGAACACTTGCTCTATTTTGGGGAACTGATTGGGGGAAGTACAAGGGGAAAAAAAGGGAGGAATGAAACTGCAGGAAAGGGAGAAAGGGAAAAGTGGAGAAAGGGAAGAAAGAGGAGGAGGGAAGGAAGAGCAGCCTACTTACAAAATCTGAAAACATGGCACCCCGTGCAAAATGTGGCAACATTCCTGGCGGCTCGCGGGGTGTCGAGCTCGCCTCGACGCAAAGAACCAGGCCTTCATCCTTTGGGCGCAGAGGAACTTCCTTCCCCTGCTTTCCCGTGCTCTGACGGCTTCCTTCCGGGCAACTGTTCTTCTTCAGGTTCACTTTCGGCAGTTGCCTCTTCTGTTTCTCCTCCTGAACCTGAAGGTTCTTCACTGTCGGCCTCCCGCTCGCGGATGCGTTCATATGCAGCCTTGGCTTGGTCCCAGACTGCTGCTTGGAAGGGCCCTAGGTCGCTGACCTCTCTTAGTGCTGCGTGGAATGCAGCAACTGCATGCAGGTCGATGGTGTTATATCTTTTTCCCAACTCCTTTAGGGAGGAGTTGATTTTGCAGTATCTTGACACCATCTGGGTGACCTGAGCTTCTTGGATTGGCTCTGCCCAGCTATCAATTTCTGCTGTGTCTGCCTCAAAAGACAGCCAATTCTGCTTTACCTGCTCAAGGGTCAGAAACTCGCCATCCTTGACGAAGCTCGGGCACCCGTGTTCGGACAGAGTTTGAAAGGGGGCCAGGCAAATGCTCATTTCATGTTCTAATGCGTCCAGCATTTTCCTGGCAGTTCTTATCTTCTCTGTCTTATCGAAATAAACATGCAAGGTTACCCTTGCATCTGCCCACTCTGAGGCAAGTTGGGACATAGGGGGAAATCGGAGGCCTTTGCGCTCAAACTCCTCAAGTTTCATAGCCAGGTCTAGCCATTGCCTCGCTCTGGTGTTCGGCCTCCTCTACCACAGGCTTTCCCTGGGCAGATACTTCTTCGATCCTGGACACGAAATCCAGGACTGATACGGATTTAACAATGTTGGGCTTGCATCCCTGCAGCAGGCCAGCCCGCATCTCCTTAACTTTATTCTTTGAAAAGGCCGCCGTTTGTGATGTTTTCTCCGCAAGCTGCGACTGCGCCTGTTTCAACGAATCTTGGAGCTGAGAAACTTGCTCCAGTGCTGCCCTTTTCTCCTCTGACAGCTGCTCGGCTGTCTGTTTCTGCGCTGCGGCCTCCTGCTGAGAGGCGGCCAGCTGGGCTTTCAGCTCGTCTATCTCCTGTTGTGCAGATCCCAGCTGCGCGGTGGCCCTAGCCAGATCTTCTTCTAGCTGTCTTGCGCTATTCTGCAGCTGAAACAGCGCCTCCTGGGTCTCAAGCCGCTTAACAAGGAGATTATCGGTTCTGCGACGAATACCATTGATTTCGTATTCCTCGTTGATGTCATCAAAGCTTTTCTCCTTCCTTTGGTGCTCATAGTCTGCCTCGGTCATTTCCCGGAGAGGCTTCTTTACTTTCGGGATCAACTTCTCAGTTGTCAGCACTCTCCTGTCCAAGTCGAACTTGGTGCGCTTTACCGGGGCAGCTATTTCTTCGGCCCTCCTCCGTTTGACGCCCTGGAGAAAGGAGGCGGAACATCCTGCGGCCTTTGCTGCCAAAGGCTGGTCATCTGCGCTCTGCAGCTGTTCGCCCATGAAGTCCAGGTCTTCCAGCATCTGGTCTTGCTGCGGCATCCTTCCTGCAAACAGCGAAGCGGGAGGTATTCCAGAAGGAGTGGCCGCTTTTAAGGGCGACCGGGTCCTAGGGGAAGCGAGCGGCTGAGTGGACGGTGTTGGCGGGGTTTTGAATAGCTGAGGTGAGGAGCGCGGCGATGTATGTGCAGCTTCAACACTGGCCGCGGGCGAGGGTTCCAGGGTTTGGCTGAGAGACTGGAAGGCGTTAGGGTCTTGGGCAAACTGGTCGAAAGAATGGGGGCTGCTGGATGGTTGGACAGTCTGGGAAGAGGAAGATGCAACTACGGCTTGCCCTGATAAAATGAGGGACGGCGTTATGGCAGGGCCGACTGGGACTTGGGGGAGAGGGAAAGTGGACGTACCTGCGGGCTCCGCCTGAGCCGCCGTTTGAGGGACGCTTGCAGCCCTAGTTTTTGCTTCCGCCTCAGGGCTGTCCAGCGAGACAATTTCTGGCACGGCTGTCCCGCCTTCGCTGCGGCAGGTTGTTGCACAGGTTCCTTAGGCCGCTTGGCCTTTTCACCTCTCTTCCTCTTCTTTTCTTCGGCGTTGTGGCTGGTTCGAAGGAAGGAGATGAGGTTGGGGCGGCAAGCAGTGATGTCCCCACGGTAAACTTGTACCTGGGTTTGGCTGGAAGGATGCTCGCCGTAGCCGGTCTGCTGGCGGCAGTGGCTGGCGCTTTTTCTATTTGAGGGGCCACCTCAGGAGTTGACCTCTCTGACCCTTGCGCCCTTTCGGGTACTGCTTCGGGAGCTGGAGGCTGCATTGGGCCCACTTGACTGCTTGTCGGAGTTGCGCTGGAAGTCGCGGAAGTAGGCAACTGCTGGGAGGGGGACCTCCTTGTATACCTTTTTCTGGGGCCTCGGGGAACGCAATTTCGAAATTCGAAAGGCTGCCAGGTGGCAGCGTACTGGTCATATAGGGCCGAAAACTCATCATCGACGGCCAGCGTTTTTCGGTTGGATTTATCGTGCTGCGTGCGGCACCTCATCTTCCAGCATTCAATGATTTTGTCCTTTGGCCAGTTGAGGGGCGCCACCTTGGCGAGGAATTTCTTGAAGCCCGCTGATTCCAACCGGTGATCCGGGTTTCGCTCCGGATCGTACGCTACCTCTTCGCAGTAAAACTCATGCCATGGAGGCCATGATTTCATCAGATCAATGCGCCAGTCGAGGTCTGCACCTGTTCTGTTACACCTTTCCTGCATAATCTCTGCTCGGGGGCAGATATGCGTAAATTTACCCCTGACCCCAATTGGGTCATACTTCCAGCGCTGCGGCAACATTATCAAGCCTATGTCGATGAGCTCTTGCTCGAGGTAGACATGCTGTCCTATCTCTTGCACTCGGATGTTCGCCCAGCAAATCGGATATTGAAAAATATGCCCTCTTTTCTTGCCCTGGCCGAACTCTTCTTCGACATAGTCCATTTGCCGTGCAATCTCCATCCCGTACTGGTGATCAGTGCAGAAGTAGGGCAGCAGGAACGACTTCCCCTTGAATCCATAAATTCTGACCACAATCCCCTGTGTCAGCCGGAAGGTATCCCCGCACTTGTATTTTATCAAATAATTCGTCATAGCTAGCGGGGGGCGGGATCCTTCGCCGCCGTTGAACAATGACAGGACCATACCCAGAAAATTGAAGTTAAATTTGTAGTATGACCCCTTCCGGTACAGGTCCTCCGTCCATTCATAGACTGGCAGCGGCTCTCCTTTTTCATTCACTTTTTTCAAACCTGGAACTTGCATCCGGTAGTGAGTGTGATACAGGCACAGCCAAGTGAGGAACGAACTGAACCTGAATTCCGTCGTCTGCTTTTGCTGCAGTCTGACCAGGCTTGAATGAATCGCATATGCCAGCCAATCCGCCCAGACGAAGAAAATAGGGCGCTTCCCGGTCTTCTGCTCTGTGGAGTCGTAAAACTCCCCGTGCAGAATACATTCTGCTAGCGCCAGCTGGTACGGCCGTACCACTTTGTCAGAATCGCAGCCGAGGACCCACGCCAGGATGACGTAAATGTACTTGTTCTCAAATTTGTCCAGTGGTATGGGGCTTGTCGGCCACTGTCCGGCTGCCAGCGGAGTCTTCAGCTCCGAGTCGAGGAATTCTCTCATCCTCTTTGTCTACGTAAATCTGTCGGTTTGTTCATCTAGGTTAATCCTTCTGACAATCGCGCCGGGGTCGTACTGAAGCCCTGGGGCGAAGGCTGGCTGGACGGTCTCTCTGAAGAGCGTAAACAACGCTCTCCCTTTGTGGTCGCAGACTTGTCGGGCAGCTGGCTTGTAATATCTGACGATTGAGTCAATCAGCTCTGGGCACCGATGAACAGGAGGGCATAAGAACCAGTACAGGTTCGATTTATATGCAGCCCCGACATGGTGTGAGGGCGAAACCTTGTCTGCCCATTTTGCTATGTTCGGCCGCAGTTTGGTGAGGCTGATGGAAAATGAGCCGTCCTTGTATCCGGCCAGGTGGTTGACGGGCGGCGGCGGAATTTGCCCTTGACTTCTCTTCGTCCGGGTCTTTCTTTTCTGCTCCTGCGGCACTTCGCTCTCATGAGCGCTGGATTCCGTCTGTTCCTCAGCTTCGCGCCCTTCTTCGCTGGATTGCGCCTGCACTGGCGCTTTCCCCTTGTCCATCCTTTCTGTTCGAAGTGGCAGAGACGGGAAAATACGGCTTCTGAATTATCAGTTCTGCGCTTTGCAGTCTCGGAGTCAGCTTCGACAATCTGGATTTTCTGAGTGCGCCAGGGCCCTTTTTCTAGGCAAGGATTGCAGCATTAATGGCGCGAGGGAGGGAGTTAGGGCGGTTAACTTGGAGTTGGTGGAAGCGTTATGATTTTTTGGCGGCTGTGCATGGGTTTAATTTTGAAAAGCGCACCCTAGTTGTCGTTGGTCCAAATGCGCCTTACTTTCTTAATGACGTCGTTCTTGAAAGTCGCGCAATCATTAAACATTCTTTGGACCTCGTGCTTTTGATGACGTCATCGCCGCCGTCTGGGCACACTTTCCAAGGGAGAATTTCTGGCCCATGATTTTAAACCGGGGCGATACCCAACTTCGCACTGTGTCGTACTGCGCTCTGGGCCCACACTTAGGATTTTTCATGTTTTCCGTGATGGGTTATTCAGGCTGCGCCCAAAATTGAGGGCGCACTCGGACTTCGCCCAAAAAGTGAGCGCACTCTGACTTCGCCCATGTTTGACTGCGCAGTCAGACTTCGCTCCAAAAATTTGCGCAGTCTGATTTGACACTTAGCCATTTTCTTGCTTCCCGCTTCCCAACTGCGCTCTTCAGACGGTGCGCAGCCCGACTTCGCTGCGAAGTCGGGTTGCGCACCCAGACTTAGTCATTTTTGCCCCTCTTGTCAGCTGCTTTCTCTCGAACTTCGCACTGTCCAAGGAGCGATACCCGACTTCGCTGCGAAGTCGGGGTTTGCTTTAAGTCCTACTTGGGCTCCTGAAAACTGAAAAACTGAATGCTGAATATGTACATTCTGAAAACTAAAAATGCAGAGAAGAAAACTGTACAAGGAAGGACCCATTGGGCGCCTTCAGTGGTGATAAATTTTGAGGTGGAACCCATTGACGGGAATGGGGAGAAGTTGTCCCTCCATATCCCGGAGCACGAATGCGTTGAACTGATTCGCCCGGGCAATCTGATAGGGACCTTCCCAGAGGGCGTCGAATTTTCCATGGTTGCCCGGCTTTGCCTTCAGTGAGTCCCACTTTAGCACTAGGTCCCCGATTTTGAAAACTCGAGCGGTGGTGCCTTTTGCAAACCAGCCTTGGGTCGCTTCAGCGTGTTTAGTGAAGGCCTGGTATGCTTTTTCCCTGTCTTCCTCTAACTGCAGCAGCTGGCACAGTCTGGCGTCCACCGGATCCCCGTTGCCTCTCTCCTCATCCAACATCCAGAGAGCGGGAATTTCGATGTGGGTTGGCAGGACTGCCTCCTTGCCGTACACGAGCGCGTAGGGGGACGTCTTGATAGACTTTTTGAATGCTATTCTGTCCGCCCACAGCGCCCGGTTCAGGAGTAGGTGCCAAGTCCTCTTGTTTTTCTCTATTGTCCTTCTGATGATTTTCAGTAGATTCTTGTTAGTAGACTCGGCCAGGCCGTTCCCCTGCGGGTAGTAATTAGAAGACATTTTGTGATAAATGCCGTACTTGCTGGTGTACTCCGTGAGTACAGCGCCTGCGAACCCCGGACCATTGTCCGTCACTATTGACTCAGGGACCCCGAAACGGGTAATGAGGCTCTCGAGGAACCTGATGACCGTCTCCTGGTCCGCATTCTTGGTGGGGATCGCCTCTGCCCACCGCGTGAAGTAGTCGGTGGCGGTAAGAATGAACTTGTGCCCCGCTGCAGAGTTCGGCGTAATGACCCCGATGAAGTCCAGACCCCATTGCTGAAACGGAGTCTCGGCTTGGATTGGTTGGAGGGGCAGGGGTGCTTTTCTGTTTTTGCCGACAAATCTCTGACATTTGTCACATTTTGCACAGACCGCATGTGCGTCTGTGAAGAGAGTGGGCCAATAGTACCCAGCTCTGATTATTTTCAAGGCCGTAGGCCTTGCAGAATGGTGACCCCCAGGCATCCCGGAGTGAAATTCTCCGAGGACCCTGGGTTGGTCGGTTTTCTTGACGCACCGCAACAGGATGCCGTCAATGTTCTTGAAGTAAAGCCCCTCGGGGCGAAGAGTGTATTTCAATGCACCTAGCCGAAACCTCCTTCTTTGTGAGGCATTTAGGTGGTTTGGACATCTCCCGGTGCAGAAATACCTCACCAGGTCATCTGTCCAGTCACTCTCCTTTGATAAGGAGTTGGCTAGGTTGGTGGTTGCTGTCGGATCCTCCCACTTACAGGCAGATATCTCGGCTGCTGCGCTTCGGGCCAGCTCCTGGCACAAGGCTCGGCCTTTGATAAGCTTGGTTGGCCGCACTTCGATGTCGAACTCCTGGATTTTAGCAATCCATCCTGCTCTCTTGTGACCCGGCTCTCCTTGTATGATGAAATTTCGGACGTCCGGGTGTATCACGAAGACAGTTGTTCTGCTCTGGGAGACGAAGTGTCTGAACTTTCGGAGAGACTTCATGACCGCGTGAACCTGCCGCTCAATAAAATTGTACTTCTCTTCGTGCGGCTGAATCACTTGGCTTAAGAACGCTATGGGGCGCTCTTCGCCATCATCTCCCTTCTGGGTCAGAACTGCGGCGTAACTCTCGGGTTCTCCCACCGCGTACAGGATGAAGTCCTTGGAGTAATCCGGGTTTATCAACACCGGGGCTTGCGCAATTCGGGCCTTGATTTCCTCGAAGGCCTGTCTCCTCTCATCAGTCCATAAGAATTCAGCATTCTTTTTCAGCAGTTCGGCCATGGGCTTGATCACCTGTGCGAAGTCCGGTATGAACTTCCGCACGAAATTGATTTGGCCGAAGAAGGACTGTAGCCCTTTCTTGTCAACCGGAGCGGGCAAGCGGAGGAGGGCTTCTGCTCTGTCAGGGTCCACTGCGAGGCCTTTCTCGGAGATGACATGTCCCAGCAGCTTACCTTCTCTTACCGCGAAGACTGATTTCTTCGGGTTTATGGAAATGCCGAATTCACGACATCTCTCAAATATCTGCCGCAGGTGGGAAACATGGTCCTCTCTCCTATGAGAGAATACAGTCATGTCATCCAAATAGATGACAATGACCTTGTTAAGCAGCTCTCGGAAGGCCAGGTCCATGGCTCTCTGGAATGTGGCGCCAGCATTGGATAAGCCGAAGGGCATGCGCTGATAGGCGAACGTTCCCCATTTGGTGGTGAACGTTGTCTTATGCTGGTCCTCATCTTTGACCCAGATCTGGTTGTACCCAGAAAAGCCGTCTAGGAGGGAGAATCTCTGGGCTCCAGCAACTATATGGAGGATTCGATCGATCTGGGGAAGCGGATAATGGTCCTTGAGTGAGGCTCGATTCAGATTTCTGAAGTCCACACAGAGACGAATGTCTCCGTTTTTCTTCCTCACGGGAACCAAGTTCGCAACCCAGGATGAATGCTTGATGGGGTAGATAATCTTGGCTTCCAGCATCTTCAGGAGCTCGGCTTTCATCATGGCTTCGATCTTTGGATTTACAGCCCTCTGCTTCTGCCGGAATGGTTTTGCACCATCTTCTAGCTCAATGGTATGCTGGATTATCTATCTGTCATACCCCTTCAAGTCCTGGTAGCACCAGGCTACTATGTCGGGGAACTCTCGGCATAATGTTCTGATCTGCTCGAGTTCCTCTTCGGTGCAATCCGTTCCGACCTTGATTGTCTTTCCAGGTTCAAGCTCCAGGTCGACGTACTGCTTGGGGTCTACTTTGATCCTGTGTGATATTGCTCTGTCATTATGATCAAAGAGACTTTCTAGTGTAATCAGTCCTTTTGGGACATGATTATTTTTTAACTGTATCAACCCCTCATATTGCTCGTCATCAGGGTCTCTACCTTCGATTGAACATGCTTCGTTAACCAAAAATGTGACGATCTCCTCGTCACAGTCAAACACCTGCCAGTGGGTGTCCTTATCAGGCACAGAAGGCCTGTAAATGGTACGAACCGGCTCCGGCTTCTGGACAGTGTCATCAGTCGGAACGTGCACGGCTCCAACGAGACGCCGGAATGTCGGCGTGCTTGTTTTTCTCACGTGATATGGCTCGACATTCAATGAGTCGAATGACTCCATCAGGTCCCAGAACCCGATTACGGTACGCCTTGAGATAGTGCTTCTTGGAGGCGCACTTGTTCGTAATCTGGTTGCACACCAGCTCTGAGTCGCCAAAGATCTGCAGATGCTTAATCCCCAGCCTCTCCGCTTTTCGCAAACCCAAGCACAGGGCTTCGTACTCCGCCGCGTTGTTGGTACAGCTCCAGGCCAGCCTGTAGGTGTAGTCCTTCTGGATCCCGGTCGGGGAAACCAGGAGCACACCTGCACCGGCGCCATTTTTGCATCGGGCGCCATCAAAGAAAAGCTGCCATAGCTTTTCTGGTGCAGGTCCTACTTCTTTCTTGGCTGACTTGTCAAGCCTCTCAGGCTGAATGACGGTGTAGCAGCCTTGCTCAGTCTCGATCATGGCGTTGAAGTCCCGCAAGGAGAACTCATCTTCTACTTGCAGCAGCTCAAGAGCTTGCTCCGTCATGTCTACCACCACCAGTTCTTCCTCCGTCAGCTGAACCATGCAGTCCTGCGACTCTTCTCCGGGTATCTTCTCCACTAGAAATGTGGAAGGCTTCTCGTTGTAGATCTTCAATCTCCTTCCTTTGAAGGGCACTTCCATATGCGAGTAATCCAGAGACGAGATACCCACCCAGCTTCGCAATGAACTCCCTGGAGAGACACATGCCGAAGTAGGGTTCCAAGTCGACAACCACGACCTCTTGAATGACCACTATGTCGAGAGCTTTGTGCAGCCGGATCGGGATGTCTTTGATGACACCGACTGTCTTGACAGGGGTGCCGTCTAGTTGCAGCACACCTTGGCTGCTCCTTGTATACTCCATCCCGATCTCGTCGCAGACGGCTCTCGGCATAACGGTCGTGGAAGCACCAGAATCCACCATACAGTTGTGTACTATGTACCCTTGCATCCGTAATGACAGATAGAAGGGAGGTGGTCTGTTCTTCCCAGTGGCTGAGACTGTCAGGGGTTGAACCAGAACAGCAGGCTGTATTTGCTTGCCATTCTTCATGCTCTTCAGAGATTCCTGCAGCAGATCAACTTGCCCTGGGAGCAGAAGAGCATCATACATGCTTATTCTTGCGGGGGTCCTCTTCAGCTCATCCACTATGCTATAGCCTGAAGTGCTAGCTCCTTCCGTTTCCTTTGCCGGCTCATACTTCGTCCGGTATTGCTGTGTGGCTTCAACTCTCTGTCTCTTTGTCAGAGACGGATATCTCAGCTTCTCCTGAGCTTGTTCTTTGGTTTCAGTTGGAGGCTGAGCAGCGGGAGCTTTAGCCGCAGGAGCTTTTGCTACGGGAGGCTTGACTGCGGGAGCTTTCTCTTTGGCTGTGTAAGGCCACAACCTCTTGTCAGGTGGCAGCCCAGCAGGTTGCGCCTTGTCTCTTCTGGCGTATACCTTCAAGGGCTTTGCAGCGGCTTCAGCAGACTTTCTGTCTTCCTTGGCAGGGGGCGGCACCAGATCTTCCTCTGGGACGGCAAAGTTGCCTTCGTCGTCCAGGATCATGTAGAGTTCTTCGTCCTCTATGGCGCTGCCCGCCAGAGTCTGGAGGTAATGCTGGTGCAGTGTGCAGTCTTCTTCCGAATGCGGGTCGTTGCACGTGGTGCACCAGTTGACCTGGTCAGAAGTACCAGGTTGGTCCTCGATGGCAGCATTTCTTGCAGGGGGGCGCCTCTGCAGTTCTTGTTCTGCGGCTCGATCTTTTGTCAGTGTCGGAGGAGGATATGGCCTCCTTGGAACAAGGTCCATCTGGGCCTGTTTCTTCTTCAGTATAGTCATGTCATTGGACATGGTGTGATATCCAGAGGCCAGAGCCCGTACCTCCTGGAGGATTTTGTTCTGGATATCATTGTCTGGAGGCGGCAACTGAGCTGGCGGAGGTAATGCAGCCAATGGAGGAGGTGTAGAATACTGTGCATACTGCGGGGGAGCAGGGAGTGCTGGATAATGCGGAGGAGGAGGAGGCGGGTTAGGATAATGTATTTGGGGCGGGCCGTAAGGATTTACGACAGGCGCCGGATTCCATTGTTGTTGGGGATGCTGTCCTGAAGTTGACGGCATCACACCAGAGGCTGATGGGTACTGGGATTGAGGAAAGTCAGGGTAAATGGGTGGCTGTACCCTATGCGGGAGTCTGCCTATGGAAATGATATCCATTTCAGCTTGCTGGGCAGCCTCGTACAGAGCAGGGAATGAGTCGATTCTGGCTATCTTCAGCAGCAGGCAAATGTCTGAGTTGAAGGACCTCAGGTAGTAGTGCGCAACCTGACCTGCTGAAGGTCGAAGTTCGCGAGGTACTCGTTTCCAAGACCTCGCAAACCTGATGTTGAAGTCCGACACCTCCTCTTGGGGGTGTCGCTGGATGCTTTGGAATTGATGCAACAAAGAAGAGGGATCAGCAGACTCGTTGCATCCTTTCACGAGCCTGCCGGCCAGCTGACGCCACCCCGTGATAGATCCCTCTGGCAGTGATCTCCACCAGTAGAGAAGCTTTCCCCTTAGGGAAAGGGCCAGCAAACGGGTCTTCACACTCTCGTCAGTAATGGAATGTAGCGCAGCCAGGGCCAGAATGTCCTGGATGTGTTCGTACGCCGTCTTGCTGTAGCCATCGTATGTAGGGATGGACTTTAAGGCAGCGGGGGGCACAGCTTGTTGTCCGACTAGGGCCAAGGGCCCCGTGGAGTCCACCGCCGGGAAGAGATCATCATCGTTCTGCTGGGCAGCCATGTCTTCTTCTCCTCCGGTAGTGTACTCGGTATCGGTACCGTCCGAGGATGTAGATTGCTCTTCAGCCTCGGCCTCTTCGATTTCGGGCTCGGATTCTTCTACGCGAGCTTGGTGATCAGCCAGCCTGACGCGCTCTCCTGGAGCGTCAATGTCAATTTCGTAAAAGTCAGGCTGGTTTCCCGGATTCCTTGCTCGCCACCTTCTTGTTTGCATGAAGGCGTTAGGACCGGTCTTTACGGACTCAGAGAATATTCAGGTACTTGCGAGTCGCCAGGTGCTCTGATTTTTAACAACAATGAAGCGAACACCGGTGCTTCGATTCTGTTTGGGGTGGGAAACTTCCATGTCCCACCGGGCGTGCCAGAGAAGCTGTTGGTTACGAATCTGCCATGAGGAAAGGATTTGGTATAATGCGCCCAGATTCGCCCACCAGATTGAAAGGCCGGAAGGAAGGAATGCCTTCCGTGCCAATCTCCGGAGAAGGCCGGCTTCTTGTGGGTTTTTAGTGTTTTAAGCTAAGAGTGCAGGGAAAGAGATACAAGTGCGGAAAGAGAATCCAAATGTGATTGGAGTTGGGTGGGGGGAATAAGCAGCACGACAACGATCAATCACCACTACTAACAACAATTAAACACAAAACACACCATAGAAACTACAGCTATCATTCATCCTATGTATCCTCTATCTATGCATTCCAGGAATACTTAATCACCAAATACTGGAGTCCAGAGTTCAGTACAACAGTAAGCAATGAAATAAGAAACATGAGGCAGAAATGACAAGGAGAGGCAGCATACAAAATGAAGACAGTAAGCAGAGCCAAGTATGTATCTTGTATTTAGAAGCAAACGCACAGCTACAATGGTTCCCTAGCAGTATATTCCCCTTCCACCACCTTTACAATGAAATGATGTGGCTATTTATAGCCCAAGTTCCCCCCGATTACATTTACGGGCACAAAGTCCCAGACCAGACAATGGCTGACAAAAGCGGCCAAGGAGTTGCTGATGCTGACTTCTGTCGGCGAGGACTGTACTTGCAGCAAGGTCTCCCTGAAAGTTGTACAGCTACGTGGCAGCGCGTTGGGTGAAACTTCTAATCAGCGGGAATGCGGGTAGCTGCGGTAGATGAAACTTCACATCAGCTTAAATAGGGGCAGCTGGCGTAGGCAGTGCGGTCCATGCTTGTCCTTGTTTCCGTCATATCTTGGTCCGAATCCCGAGGCTGGACACTTGTCAGATTCTGGTGAGTGACACGTGTCTGCCTTGAAAGGCAGTTTGTCCAACTTCGCCCGGGATCAGAGCGCTGTCGGGTAGCGCAGGTGGGAAACAGCGCAGTTGGGGAGGCCTCCGTGCCTTAGCCAATTTCCGGGCTTCTATGGATCTTGCCCAACTGCGCACCGGTCAGAGGGTGCACCCCGACTTCGCTGCGAAGTCGGGTTGCGCACCGGTACTCAAGCTGTTTTTGGCCGCTATTCGGACTGCGCACTGTTAGGGAGCGCACCCCGACTTCGCTGCGAAGTCGGGTTGCGCTCCAACACTTAGCTGATTTTTTTATCACTGCCTTCCCCAGTGCGCACAGGAAGAGGAGCGCACCCCGACTTCGCTGCGAAGTCGGGTTGCGCTTCCACACTTAGCCAAATTCTGCTCCCTTTGCCCTTTTTCCCTTTCGCACTTCGCATTCCCTAGTGCGCTCCAACTTGAGGGCGCACCCCGACTTCGCTGCGAAGTCGGGTTGCGCCTTGACACTTAGAAATTTTCAGGGAACACTTGCTCTATTTTGGGGAACTGATTGGGGGAAGTACAAGGGAAAAAAGGGGGGAATGAAACTGCAGGAAAGGGAGAAAGGGAAAAGTGGAGAAAGGGAAGAAAGAGGAGGAGGGAAGGAAGAGCAGCCTACTTACAAAATCTGAAAACATGGCACCCCGTGCAAAATGTGGCAACAGGTACATTTACATGATCCAAATGATGTAATAGAATCTAATTCTAACAAGTATACTGTTAGATGCAGCAGTCAATGAATAATAATATAACTCAGCCATTGCCATTAAATGCAGTCCTTGTTGATGCTAGTGGATGTGATTTCTATTATGTTATATGTTGTATCCCTTAGGTATTGCAGACCATATAAATAATTGCCTTGGTGATAGAAATGCTAGTGGCTGAATTGTCTAGGATTGCTAGCCATTGCAGGTTATAGAAGGGATTGCAAGAGTGCTAAACACAGGTAGACCATACGAGGGTACAGCAGTGAAAGATTTGGTAGTTACAAAAGTCGCAGGCCATAGGATGGTGGAGTTGTACAACGGCAAACACATAGGAGTGTTGCCAAGTTAGGACTTAATCGTTATTTGTGGCATTGTACTTGTGATACCGTACGATTGTTGTCGTACAAAGGGTTGAGGATTTGTCTTTAAGTGTTTTGTTCTATGTCGTATGAAATATGGATTGCATAAAGGATCAGATTGTACAAGGGTCCCACCATACAGTATGTTGCATCGTACAAGTGTTAGTGTCGTATGACGAATTGAGTTGTACAATGAGACCATATAGTCTCAAGTTTGGTTGTACGATGATGTTTACAGTCTCATGACTACAGCGCTGTTTAGTTCCTGAACCTGTCACCATCCCATTACTAGGAATACTTCCACTCGTGCTACAATTAGCTGGTTTGATTATTTAATAGTTTGGACATAGACTAGAATTGTTTTAATTGAGGCCATGATGACAAGAGACACTCTGAGATGTAAATCATTTGGACCAAATGTTATGTATTGAAGTGGTGGAGTCATGTGCAAGGCATTGCTGTCCTAAAGATAGTGAAGGCAATACAACCTATGAACACGAACTAGGGTTGACTATGGGGGCAAGGACTAGACAGGTAGTGTATTCTGGCCATATAACATGCCCCTAGAGTCACTGATCTCCCACAAAAATTTATAGATAGTTGATTTATCCTCTCGTGATCCCCCAGTGCGTAGTGGGCATGTGCGCATGCTAATATTATGACCATTAATCTTATTAAGCTCTTCACCTCAAATTGAGGATGCATGATAATAATGCTTTAGAACTAAAAAAATGTTTTGCAAGTCCTTATATATGTCAATATCTAACAGTTGATGCTCTATGAACTATAAAGGGAAATTATATGTCTGTGTTCTGCTTGTTTTTGTTGATGATGCTTTCTTATCTAGTTCTAAATTCTAGTTTGTGATTTTGATTGTAGTACCTCATATCATGTAAAAGTTAACATTTCAGATTCTAGTATCTATGAAGGCAAAGTATATATAAATGTCAAGTTGGTTTTTGTCAATGGTGTTCTTTTTAGGTAACTTTAAGTTTTAAACTCTAATTTGTACTTTTGTCTGTAGCATTTGTAATTTTGTTTGAAATTTTTTGAATTTTTCATTGTTGAATCCTGTATTAAATCTAACTCCTGGGGTGTTTTGTGTTTTCAGTCTGCATACAATGGAAATCATACTGCTGCAAATCACAAGGCCAGAGCTTTGTGTCCCTGATAAAGGATAGAAGGGAACAGATTTGCCCATCTACTTTTCTCAAGCCGCAAAAAGAAATCTATTAAAAAACATAATTGTTTAAATATAAAATATTTGCAGGTTATGATCCAAGTGTCCAATTGGAATTTGTTCTCTTTCTTATGTTAGACCTGCATATCTGCATTAAAGTGGTGCTCTATTTAGATAATACAAATGCATTTTTATAATGGACTCTCTTGGTCACTTGTAATTTGTGTGGCAAAGGAGGAAAGAAAAAACAAGTTAACATTTCATTTCATGTATACATCTGAATTAGTATAGGAAAATTATATATTTGCACCACTGAAAAGGGCACTGCAAAAATGTACATAATTGTCTGGAGTACATCTACTCATGAGTTATTTTGAAGGCATTCCAAATAAAGATTCAAAGTTTCGGGAAACTCACAGGAGCTCAAGAGTTGTTATATTTCCAATCTCCTTTGGGATGTTGCCAGTTATATTGTTCCACATGAAATCCCTTCCAAAAGAGGAAAACCAAAGTAAAAAATTGTAATTTCTGCATTCCATGTTATACAAATGACAGGAAACCCAAGAGTGTAACAATACTGATTACATTTATACAAAACTAATCTAGGAAGGGAAAAGAAATGATCAATATGAACTAAAAAGGATAGTCTGTAACAAGGTTATGAAAATTTTCTGATGGAATCATTGGATCCTTGTACGTGGAAAATATACCCAATATAACAAGCTGACAGTTAAAGTACCACATCCATTGAACTTACAAAATTTTAAGTTGCCGTAGTTGACCAATTGCTGGAGCTAGACTTCCCATAAGGTTCAGATTTAACAATTCCCTGCATATTCCAATCAGTTCAAGTAAAGAAAATGACTACTCAATTTAACATGACTTTAAACATATTCTTACACTTTGCTCACTTTCAGTAGAGATATATATTGTTTCTTTTCTCTTCAAGTACTTACAAAAGTAATCTAAAATCGTACATGCATTAGCATTGATGAAAGACTAAAAGGCTCTCTCATGTTTTTAAAATAGAATTCAAATTGTCTATTAGAGAGAGTTCCACATATGGAACTTGTTGCTCTAGAAAACAAATGTGCTCATATGGGCAGGGCACTTCCTTCAACTCCTGGGACTGTTTCAGCATGCATGGTGACAGGCACTTCTGTCGACTCTTTAACCCTAACAAGGTTGAAGCAGGTTGGGTCTCACATATGGGCTAACCTGATCCCTCTTACATGATGGGGGCTGCCATGTATGTCCTCCTTAAGGTTAAACTATTTGGAGTTCCTACCACAAGATGTTTAACTTTGGTCGGGCTGCTATGGATGTCTTCCTTAAGGTTGAATTCATTGGAGTTCTGTTGCCATTCCGGTAACATGATATACTTTTAACTTTCCATTGTTTTGTTTACTCGCCTTGCAAGGAAATCTCCCCAGCATTTTGGTGTTTTGTGCCGAGTTCCGGGTATAAGGGTTTCGTTCCAGAGATAGGCAGATGCTCCACGGCGATGAGGCGGGGCGATGGATTGACAAGTTCGGAGCTTCTGTGTACCAATTTCAGTCCTTTGCCGAAAGTTAAGCAATTCCCGGTGGAGTAGTACTCGGATGGGTGACCTTCTGGGAACTGTCCCGGTTGGTGCACAGTGAGGTGCATTTTTGTCAAAGGAAGGAGAAGGCGGCACTTAACTCCGGCAGACGCACAATTGGAAGTGCACCCAGGTTAGGCGCACAGGTCGAGGTACACCAAGGTTGGGCGCACAACTGAAGTGAGCCCAAGTTGGGCGCACATGGAAAGTGCGCCCATGTCGGGCGCACAAGAGGAAGTGCGCCTAGGACGAACACACAATTTGGAGTGCGCAAGACTGTTTCATGACCTCTCGCGATGCCCTATCGGTTGACCTTTGACCCTGGCGCCGGTTTCTCCCAGAAGCACTCCACCTCAGCAGTTTGAAGCATATCCTTATCCGACCGACCGCAGCCATTCTGAGAAGCTTCCGGACTGGACGTTCCGGGAATTCAAGCATATCTTCCACGAAAGCGGTCCCCGCGAGTGAGGAGGCAGCGCCAGCAAGCTGAGTCTGTCAGGGCATTGAAGGGGTTCAGCGGCATTTTGAGGAGTCACCAGTCCTTGCCATGCCTGTTTAATGCTTTGTGACTGTACTTCCTTGTAATCCTTATCTTGGCTTCCGCCGCCATATTTTGTTTATGAACATTTATTGTTCAAGCGGCATAATTCTCTATATAAGCCCGCTCTTTTGTTGTAAAATGGATGGATGTTTGCTAGAGGCTAAATGAAAACCTGAATTCTGCTATTAATACAGCTGATGTCTGGCTCTAGACTGGGACTTCTATTTTCATGTGTATGTCTTCTATTGCTTGTCTTCTATCGTTCCTTACTTTAGACTGTAACTTGAATTCTAATATCTGGATTTAGTTGCTAATAAAGTAGTAACTCTGGAGTAGTCCTGGATATTATACATGCTAGATGTTCTGGTTTAAATTTTTATTAGTTAGCTATATTTGAGGGCTATTTGGTTCAAAATGCAATAGATTTTTCGTGTTGTTAGTCCATCACCCCTATTCTATCCGGCCTGTGGCCATATTTCCCATCCCTTTCAGTCATTTCCCATTCCTTTCAGTTCCTTAATCTCAAAACCCCCCAGTTATAATAGCAAGGGAACCAGCCCATCTCTGGAGATTGGCACGGGAGGCATTTCTTCCTCTCGGCCTTTCAATGTTGGCCGGGTCTAAGGTGCACTAAAATACCAAATCCTTACCAAAGGCAGATCTCTGACCAACAGTTTCTGGCATGCCCGGTGGGACGAACAGTCTCCATGTTTTAAGGAAGCTTGAGTTTGGTGAATCTCTAGCTTGCCTTCATCTGGTAAAATCACCTGGCGACTCTGATAAGTGGAAGACCCGGGTCTCATGACCGGTGGATCCCTTTTATACTAAAATAAGACACCCCGAAGGACCCAAGGTTTGGTGAGCAGCCTTGGCCTCACAAGCGGAGAAAGAATGTTCACCTGGCGACTCTCACTCAGCGGCAAGGACCGTGATCTCTGAAGACCACTGCTATGATGGCACAGCCAGCTCCCGCCAGGCAATTTGTAACCTGGGACCATACGGGCCCCCTGAATTTAGGGGCTCAACATACAGTGCCACTTGCAGCATTGAAAGCTTTGCCCACCTATGACGGTACAGGAAAGACAGCGGCCGAGCATATTCAAGATGTTGCAGGATTGGCAACTGTTGGTTACGAATCTGCCACTAGGATAAGGATTATAATCTAATTGCGCCCTAGATTCGCCCAGCAGATTGAAAGGCCAGAGGGAAGGAATGCCTTTCGTGCCAATCTCCGGAGAAGTCCGGCACCTTTGGTTCCTCAACTTGGGTGGTTTAGCTTAGAGTGGAGGAAAGGGATTAGAAAATACGAAAAGAGACATAAACATGCTTGTTTCGGGTGGGGAAGATAAGCAGCACAGTAACGAACCAATCACTACTACTAGCAGCAATCCAAAACAATGTATAAAGCATAAACTAATGGTGTTATTCTATCTTATGTATCCTTTACTTTAGTGCACCAGCGTTACTTAATTACCAATATTGATATCCAAATTCAGAATAACAATAACCAGAAATATAAGCAACATAGAGCATAAACACTTAGCAAAGGCAGCATACAAGACAAAAACAACCAATAAAGCCAATTATACTTTATATTTTGGAAGTAAATGCATAGCTACAGAAGTTTCTTAGCAGTATACCGTCCTTCGACCCTTATACAATGAAAAGAGACTGCTATATATAGTGTAAAATCCCCCCCATTTACATTATGGTCCCAGTGTCCCAGACTTGACAAAAGATACAAAAGCTGACAAAAGCAGCAAAAAGCGGCTGATGCTTGACCCCTGCAGATAAGAAAGTAATGGCAGTGAGGTCCACTTGAAAACGTGTCAGCTCCGCGATGATACGGTGGGTGAGAAGCCAAATCTGGCTTGAATGGGAGCAGATGAAATAGAATTTGTCAGTTCATACCCATCCAAATAGCACTTGAGTAGCACAACTTCTGTCACACCCGGATCCGAATCTCGAGGTAGGACACCTGTCAGCATCTGAAGCCCGCTGGTGAATGATGGGGGAGGGAAGACACTTAGTCATTTTCTTTGGATTCTGATTCCGCCCGACAGCGCGCAAAAATGAAGCGCAGTCAGACGGCGCAGCTTGGAAATGGCGCAGTCGGGCGGTCCTTGCCTTAGCCACTTCTTGGCTTTCTTTGTTTCTTCCGTCCGAGGGCGCATGAAGACGGGCGCGCAGTCGGACGACGCGGCGCACTTGGGCGGGTCCGTGCCTTAGAAACTTTTCGGCACTCTCTTCTCCTTTGGTCTCCCGATGGCGCACAAATGGGTCAGCGCCGCCCGACTTCGCAGCGAAGTTGGGCGGCCCCAACACTTAGCAATTTTTGTATGTTTTCACAACAATGTCGCCCGAGTGCGCACTCTCCTTCTGGGCGCCGTCCGACTTCGCGCGAACTCGGGCGGCGCCAACACTTAGAATTTTTTCTGGGCTATTTCCTCTTAATGTCGCCCGAGTTCACACTTGGATATGTGCACCGCCCGACTGCGCAATGCAATCGGGCGGCTCAACACTTGGTCAATTTTCGGGCCTCCCTTGCTTGTCTGCCCATGTGCGCAAGAGGTGGTGTGCGCAGCCCGACTGCGCAGCGCAGTCGGGCGGAAACCAACACTTAGAGTAATTTCGGGCCAATTTTGCCCACTTGACAGAAACATTTGCAAACATGAATTGAAAGATGAAAGGCATGGAATGGAAGAATAGAGAGCAGAAATGGAAAGAAGAAGAACGGGAAAGAAGAAAGGAGGGAAGGCGAAGCAGCAACCTTACAAGTTTTTCAAAATTTAGCACCCCGTGCAAAATGTGGCAACATTCCTGGCGGCTCGCGGGGTGTCGAGCTCGCCTCGGCGCAATGAACCTTTGGCCTTTATCCCTTGGGCATAGAGTCACTCCCGGACCCTGTACCTGTCTGCTGTCGTTGTCGCACTTGCCGTCGTTGAGCTCCTGGCTTGGGAAGCTGCTCTTCTTCTTCACTCTCAGCAGTGTCCTCTTCGGATTGTGAGCCTGACAGCTCAGCTTCCTTATCTTCTTCCTGCCTGGCAGGTTCGACCCGTTCGCGGACGTGCTCATAAACGGTTTTTGCCTTGGCCCAGGCTGCCTCTTGGAAGGGCTCTAAGTCGCTGATATCCTTCAGCGCTTTTCGAAATGCCGCAACCATGTGCTCGTCAATAGCACTGCACCTCTCTCCGATTTCCAGGAAACAGGCACTGATCTTGTCGAGCTTAGACATTAACTGGGTCACCTATTCTTCTTGTATGGGCTCGATCCAACCATCAATATCCGAGGTATCTGCCTCATACGTCCGCCAATCCTGCTTGATTTGCTCCAGGGGCGGGAATCCTTCATTTTTTACAAAGTTCGGGGATCCGAGCGCAGAAAGGGAATGGAATGGGGCCAAGCAAATGTTCTTTTCATGTAGCAATGCATCTAACCTCTTCCTGGCCACCCTGACTTTCTCTGACTTCTCAAAATAATCCTATAAGGTGATCCTTGCGTCTGCCCAGTCTAGGGCAATCTGTGACATTGGTGAAAATTGGAAGCCTTTGTGCTCATATTCTTCAAGTTTCATTGCCAAGTCCAGCCATTGCCGTGCTTGATGTTCGACTTCCTCTACCACAGGCTTTCCCTGGGCAGAAAGTTCATGTATTGCGGAGACAAAGCTGAGGATAGGTAAACACCTGGCAACATTAGCCCTGCACCCCTTTAGCAGGCCGACCCTTATCTCCTTTATTCTGTCTTTTGAAAACGCCGCGACCTGGGATGATTTTTCTGCTAGCAACGCCTGAGTTTGCTGCAGTTGATCTTGTAGCTGAGCAACATGGGTTAGGGCTGCCTTCTTTTCCCCCTCCAACCGGGCAGCTACCGTCTTTTGGGCCGCTGTCTCCTGCCGAGATAGTGCAAGCTGGTCCCTTAAAATTTTTACTTCTTCTTGGGCGGATTCCAGCTACACTTTCGTTTTGGCCATGTCATCCTCAAGGTCTCTTTTCTAAATTTGAAGCTGGAACATCTTCTCCTTGTATTCGAGCCGTTTGACTAGAAGCTTATTTGTTTTCCGCCGAATCCCACCTATCTCATACTCTTCACTAATGTCATCAAAGCTCTTCTCCTTGACCTCGTGCTCATAATCAGCATTGGTCATCTCTTGCAGGGGCTTTTTGACCTTAGGTATCCTCTTTTTTGTACGGATGACCCTCCTATCTAGGTCAAACTTTGCGAGCTTCTCCGACATTGCGATTTCCTCAGCCCTTCTCCTTTTTACGCCTAGAAGGAACGCGGCGGAGCTTTTTGCAGCCCTTGCAGCCAAGGGCTGATCCTCTGAAACTTGCAGCTCGTTTCCAACCAGGTCCAATTCTGCCAGGATGGGGTGCGTAGAGGACAAATCCTTCTGCGGCATTTTCTCAGAAAATAGTGAGTCGGGCGGTGGGCCAGAAAATGTGACCGCCTTTGAAGATGATCGGGGCCTAGGAGAAGCGGGTGGTTGCTTAGGAGGTGGAGATGGGGTATGGAGGTCTGTAACGGCGGCGGGCGAGCGGCGTGGGGACAGAGAAGCCTCTTCGGCGCTGGAGGAGTGGGATAGACCTAGGGTTTGGCCTAGGGTCCGAAAAGCATCGGGTTTCTGCGCGAAGCGGCCAAAGGATTGTGGGCTGTTCTAGGGCTGTGTAAATGGTAAAGGTGATGAGGCGGCCAGAACTTGCCCGGATGCAGAGGAAGAGGGCGTAACAGCAGGGGTTTCTAGGGTTTGTTTGCAGGGGAAGGAGGACGTACCTGCGTGCTCCGCCTGAGCCGACGTTTGAAGTACTTCTGTTATGCAGGCCTTTGCATCCTTTTGCGGGCTGTCCACAATAGAAATTACGTTGTCTGTAGCAGCGCCAACCTATGAGGCCACCGCTGCTTGTCGCTTAGCCTCCTTATTTTGCCGCTTTTCCTTGTGATGTTTTTTTGATTTTCTTTTTCTTTTCTCCTTCGGCACGACTGCTTGCTCAGGTGGAACGGGAGCAGGTAGGACTTCGGGAGCTGGGGTGCTTATAGTAGCCTCTCCTTGTTGTCTCGTGGGGTCCACACTTTCTGTCTCTGTCCCACTGGCTGATTTTTCAGGCTCCTTTTCCACCTGGGGCGACTTCTCAGATGCCGTGGACAACATTGGGTCCTCTCTCGTGCTCTTCGATGTTTGGCCGCTGGGCGCACTCTTCATACAATCAAATGTTGGTGCGGAGGCTTCCTCTTATACCTTTTTGGGGTGCCTCGGGAGACGACATTTCAAAATGAGAATGACTCCCATTTGTTGAAGTAGCGGTCATATAGGACAGAAAAGTCATCATCAACTGACAGGTTATTTTTTTCTGATTTCTCATGCTTTGTGCGGTACCTCAACTTCCAACATTCGAGGATTTTGTCTTCTGTCCAGCCAAGCAGCTTCCCCTTTGCAAGCACTCTCCTGAATCCAGGCGCATCCAATCTATGATCTTTATTGCGCTTAGGATCGTATTCTGCTTCTACACAGTAGAAGTCGTGCCACGGCGGCCATGAATGCATCCATTCAATATGCCATTCCAAATCCGCTCCTGTTTTGTTGCACCTTTCCTCCATGATCTGCTCCCGCGGGCAACTATGCACGAATTTTCTCATTTCTCCAAGTGGATCATATTTCCAACGCTGCGGCAGCTGTATTAGGCCAAGATCGAGAAGGGTTTGCTCTAAATATATATGTTTCCCAACTTCATTGATAGTGATGTTTCCCGAGCTAAAAGGATATGTGAAGATGGGGCTTTTCTTTTTTCCTTAGCAATATTCCTCCTCGACGCTGTCCATTTGTCGTGCCGCTTCAAGGCCAAAATGGTTTTCTGTACAAAAGTATGGCAGCAAGAAGGGCTTCCCTTTGAATCCGTAGACTCTGATGACAACGCCTTGAGTTAACCGAAAAGTATCGCCCATTTTATTTCTCGCCAAGTGCTTCGTCATGGCAAGGGGAGGGCGACTTGCTGGGCCATTAATTAGAGCCAGGACCAGGCCCTGAAATTTTAGATTAAAATCGTAGAAAGACCCCTTTCTATACAACAATTCGGTCCACTCATATACTGGCAGTGGCGCACCCTTCTCGTCCACATTCTTGACTTTGATGCTCGGCATTCGGAATTGCAAGCAGTACAGGCATAACCACGCCAGAAAAGAGTAGTTCCTGAACTCTGTCGACTGCCTCTGCTGCAACTTGACAAGGGCAGAGTGAATGGCGTATGCCACGTAGTCGGCCCAATCAAAGTAAATCTGGTGCCTCCTGTTGGTCACGAATCCGCCACGAGGAAAGGATTTGTCGTTATTGCGCCCTGGACCCGCGAACCAACATTGAAAGGCCGGAAGGAAGGGATGCCTTCCGGGCCGATCTCCGGAGAAGGCCGGCTCCTTTCGGGGGGCTTGATTTAAGCTAAAGGGAACAGGAAAGAAATAAATGAACTGAAAGAAACAAATGTGTCCAAAGGCTGGTGGGGGGGAACTAACAGTACGGGAACACACCAATCACCGCTACTTACTGCATACAAACACAGAGCATGACAAAGAACTGCAAAACCTAGGCGTACTTCCGATACACCGCAGCGTATGCACGACTTCAATAGCTCCCTAGCAAACATTCCCTACAAGGAACTAACGGCAGGGGATCGTATCAATCACCGGATACGTACAGCGACGGGGGTAGAAAGTAAACCTAGAGATGTCGAGCCGGGTATATGTGTTAGGTAGAGAGTTTAACCGCACGGCTTCAATGGCTCCCTAGCAAACATTCCCTACAAGGAACTAACGGCGAGGGATCGCATCAATCACCGGATACGAGCCGACAACGTCACACATAGCCGATGGAACTGCTACCAAATTTATTATGAATGCTTTAAATAATGAAGTACGAGAGGGTGCTTTAAGCAAGCAATGCTAGAGGAACTTGATCGCCAAATGCCAAAGTGAATCAACGAGCAGCGACACGGGTGGGCCTAAGGCATATAATGAAAGACAAGCATAAAAGAATAAAGACGAGAGAAACAGAACCGGGCATATAGATTGTGTTCATAAGCGGAAGCACGGTTACGATGAGGCACGGTAGTTCCCTAACAAACATTCCCCTTCCACCACTTACAATGAAAACGTGGTGGCTATTTATAGCCCAAAGTTCCCCCGTTACATTAATGGGCACAACGTCCCAGTCAAACATTAGCTGAAAAAAGCAGCCGCGAGGCTGACGATGCTGACCTCTGTCAGTGGCTGCACCCTCGGCATGGTCTCCCGAAGGTTGAACAGCCACGTGGCAGCGCGTTGGGTAGAACTTTATATTGACAGGAATGTGGGTAGCTGAGGCAGGTGGAAACTCAGATCAGCTTTGAATGAGGCTACTGACACAGGCGGTGCAGCCCATACTTATCCCTTTTGGTCGGCAATCTTGGTTCAAATCCCGAAGGCGGACACTTGTCGTATGATGGGTTATCTTTGTGTGACACATGTCTGCCTTGAAGGGCAGTCTATCTATCTTTGCTTGGGATCGGAGCTCCTTGGGATGCGTGGGCAAAAAACAGTGCAGTTGGGAAGGCCTTCATGCCTTGGTCAAATTCCGGGTTTGTTCCCCTACTGTACATCTGTCAAGGGCGCATTCCGGCTCGGCTGAAAAGTCGGGCTGCGCACGAGTGAACACGGTGTCTGCCAGCTGTACGAACCTCGCTCCAGCGATTATCATTCACCTGCCCCGCTGCCAGTTACAAGGTGCGCCCAGAAAGAGGGGCGAAGTCGGACTTCGCACCAAAACTGGGCGAAGTGCGAACTTCGCACCAAAACTGGGCGAACTGCGCACTTCGCACCAAAACTTGGTCACGAATCCGCCACGAGGAAAGGATTTGCTGCTATTGCGCCCTGGACCCGCGAACCAACACCTCCCACTTTGGTAGGTTCCCCCATACATAATGCATTCGGCGAGCACCAACTGGTAAGGGTGGACCACCTCGTCGGTGCCGCAGCCTAGTACCCATGCGAGTACCGTGTAAAGGTGCGTGTTCTTAAATTTTTTTAAGGGAATAGGGCCTAACGGACATCTTGAAGCTGGGATTGGATGCTTCAACTTCGAATTGAGAAAATCCCTATTTTTTTGAGACTCATCAAAGCTGCCCGCCTGCTCATCTAAAATAACCTTTCTGATGATAGCGTCCTTGTCTGGCTCGACCCCTGGTGCGAACGCAGGATGCACCACTTCTCCGAAGAGAGAAAATAGTCGCCTGCCCTGCCAGTCACAAACCTGCCGGGTGGCCGGTTTGTAGAATGTCATAATTGACTGAATGAGCTCGGGGCACTGGTGAATGGGAGGGCACAAGAACCAGTGAAGGTTCGAGGTGTAAGCGGCCCCGACATGATGTGTAGACGGGATTTTACCCGCCCATTGCAAAATATTAGGGCACAACTTGGTGATGCTGAGGGAGTAGTCGTCGTCCTAGTATTCGGCCAAGAGGTTTATGGGCGGCGGAAGAGGACCCTGTCTCCTGCGTCGCGCCTTGGGTTTTTCTGTTTTTTCCTTCGACGCTTCAGTGCCCTGAGTAGCTGAAACAGTCTGCCCTTCGGATTCCTGCTCTGAGGTGATAGATTCCGCCTGCATAGTTGCCTTTCCTTTCGCAGCGCCCGACCTTTCACTCATGGCGTAGAATTTTGCTAGAATATGCAGCTGTAACTTAGTAAGAATTCACTCCTTTATCCTTTCCACAGCGCAGCTTTGATTTACCTTAACAATGCTGGTAATTTGGAGTGATGAAACCTCCTTTTCTAGTGCGGGAGTGGACAACATTAATGGCATCTTGAGGAGTTAAATTTTTATTGCCCGAAGTGGGTGGCTAGCGCTGCTATTTTTTGGCAGCCGCGCATGGGATCCCTCCTTGGAAGTCGCGCATCACACTCGATTGGACCCCAAGTGCGCTTTTCATTTATGAAATCCGCCTAGAAGATCGCGCAATCATCCTCAAGGATTTTTAGAAGCTCGTGCCATTAATGACGCCATGGACGCCAACTGGGCACACATTTCAAAGTTTTTCAACCCTTGGCGAGACCTTGTCGTAGCTTCTTTCTTTTCGACCAAGTGCGCTCAAAAAGTAAGCGTCGTTGGACCTCGGGCCATGAAATCCGCACAGACGGGCGGTCTTAAACTTAGAAAATATCCGACATAACATCGCCCTCAGGACGCGCCCGTCGGAGTGCGCTAGATTCGGTGCACACCGTCGGACGGCGCACGAGAAATCCGCGCAATCGGGCGGAGTACTTGGCCACTTTTCAAAACTTCTTGCTTCGTCCCGCCCGGTGGCACGCAAAAGAGGGTGCGCAGTCCGACTTCGCAGCGAAGTTGGGTGGCGCACCAACACTTAGACAAATTTTGGATATTTTCCTTTTGCTCACCACGACTCATTCCTCCCGAAAGCGCTAAAACCAATGGGCGAAGCCCAGCTTTGGGACTATTTTCTGCGCCCTTGGGAGGAGACCTTGTGCCTTAGTCAGAATTTTGGGGCTAGTGCATTTTCTTCTTTCAAAACGTTGGCTCTCCTTTTTGAATTTAAAGCAGGAAACTATGGACTGAAAACAATATTTACATGCAGAAATAAAACTGACTGCAGAAAACAAACATATGTACAAGGGGAAAACCTTGGGTATCTTCAGCTGTAGTATGCTTTCAGGTGAAAGCCATTGACGGGAATTGGGAGGACCTGGCCCTCCATGTCCTTCAGTACAAACGCATTGAACTGATTCACCCGAGCAATTTGGAAGGGACCATCCCAGAAGGCATCTAGTTTGTCATGATTTCCTGGTTTGGCTTTGTGGGAGTCCCATTTCAGCACTAAATCCCCGATCTTGAAGACTCGGGCGGTGGTTCCTTTTGAAAACCAATTTTGCGTTGTCTCGGCGTGCTTGGTGAAAGCCTGATACGCCTTCTCTCTTTCTTCCTCCAGTTGCAGTAGCTGAGCCAATCGGGCATCAATGGGGTCTCCGAGACCTTTCTCATCTTCTAACAGCCAGAGTGCAGGCATCTCTATGTGTGTGGGCAGGACAGCCTCCTTGCCGTATACAAGTGCATATGGGGACGTTTTGACAGACTTCTTGAAAGAGATACGGTCTGCCCAAAGCGCACGGTCCAACAGTAGATGCCATGTCCTTTTATTCCTTTCCACAGTCTTCTTTATAATCTTCAACAGATTCTTGTTAGTAGACTCAGCTAGGTCGTTTCCCTGTGGATAGTAGTTCGAAGACATTTTGTGATAAATGCCATACTTACTAGTGAATTCTGTGAGCACGGCACCTGCAAACCCTGGACCATTGTCCGTGACGATTGCCTCTGGTATCCCGAAACGGGTAATAAGGCCCTCTAGAAATCCAATGACTGTTTCCTGATCTGCATGCTTTGTAGGCACTGCCTCGGCCCATCGGGTGAAATAGTCTGTGGCCGTCAGGATAAACTTATGCCCTGCCGAAGAGTTGGGTGTGATTACCCCGACAAAGTCAAGGCCCCACTGCTGAAATGGAGTCTCAGCTTGAATCGGGTGGAGGGGCATGGGAGCCTTACGATTTCTGCCAGCGAACTTCTGACATTTCTCACACTTCTGGCAGACTGCATGCGTATCTGCAAAGAGGGTGGGCCAATAGTAGCCCGCTTTAATAATTTTCAAGGTCGTCGGCCTTCCCGAATGATGTCCTCCTGGCATCCCAGAATGGAATTCGCCAAGGACCTTCGGCTGGTCTGATTCTCTGATGCACCGCAACAGGATGCCATCAATATTTCTGAAATATAGCCCCTTGGGACGTAGAACGTACTTCAAGGCGTTAAGCCTGAACCTCCTTCTTTGTGAGGCATTGAGGTGATCTGGACATCTCCCCGTTTTGAAATACCACACTAGATCATTTGTCCAATCACTCTCCTCTGATAAGGAGTTAGCAAGGTTAATTTCTGTCACTGGATTCTCCCACTGACAAGCAGAGACTTCGGCTGCAGCACTTCGGGCCAATTCTTGGCATAGAGCCCGCCCTCGGACCAACTTCGTGGGTCATACTTCTATGTCAAACTCCTGGATCTTGGCAATCCATCCTGCCCTCCTGTGACCGGGCTCACCCTGGATCATGAAATTTCTGACATCCGGGTGTATCACGAAGACAGTGGTCCGGCTCTGAGAGACGAAATGCTTGAATTTTTGAAGGGATCTCATAACTGCATGGACTTGTCTCTCAATAAAATTATACCTTTCTTCGTGCGGCTGGATTACCTGACTTAGGAATGCTATTGGACGCTCTTCTCCATCGTCTCCCTTCTGGGTTAGAACTACAGCGTAGATTTCGAGCTCTCCTACTGCATAAAGTATGAAGTCTTTTGAGTAGTCTGGATTTATCAATACCGGCGCCTGAGCAATTCTGGCCTTGATCTCTTCAAAGGCTTTCTTCCTTTCATCGGTCCAGACGAATTCTGCATCTTTCTTTAGGAGTTCGGCCATAGGCTTGATCACTTGGGCAAAGTCAAGTACAAACTTCCTTACGAAGTTAATCTGGCCGAAAAATGACTGCAGCCCTTTCTTGTTGACTGGGATGGGTAAACGAAGGAGAGCTTCTGCTCTATCTGGATCAACTGCAAGGCCCTTTTCGGAAATAACATGGCCAAGCAGTTTACCCTCTTTCACCGCAAAGACCGATTTCTTTGGGTTGATGGATATGCCAAACTCGCGACATCTCTCGAATATTTGCCTCAAATGGGAGGCGTGGTCTTCTCTCCTATGTGAAAACACAGTCATGTCATCCAAATAAATGACAATGATCTTATTCAGTAATTCACGGAACGCCAGGTCCATGGCTCCCTGGAACGTAGCCCCGGCATTTGAAATACCGAAGGGCATGTGTTGGTAGGTGAACGTCCCCCATTTGGTAGTGAACGTCGTCTTGTGTTGGTTTTCATTCTTTACCCAAATCTGGTTGTAGCCGAAAAACCCATCTAACAGAGAAAATATCTGAGCTCCTGCAACCACGTGCAGGATCTGATCAATTTGAGGGAGTGGGTAATGATCCTTCAATGAGGCTCGGTTAAGGTTTCTGAAACCAACGCAGAGACGGATGTCTCCATTCTATTTTCTCACGGGGACCAGATTTGCGACCCAAGAAGAATGCTTGATGGGGTAGATGATCTTTGCCTCCAGCATTTTCAAGAGCTCTGTCTTCATCATGGCTTCAATCTTAGGATTTATAGCCCTCTGCTTCTGCCTGAAGGGCTTAGCGTTATCTTCTAGCTCTATGGTGTGCTGAATCATCTCCCTGTCATACCCCTTCAAGTCTTGGTAGCACTAGGCTACAATATCTGGGTACTCTTCACATAGAGCTCATATCTGCCTTAACTCTTCATTGGTGCAGTCTCTCCCGACCTTGATCACCTTTCCAGGTTCTAACTCTAGGTCAGTGTACTGCTTAGGGTCTACTTTGATCCTGTGGGATATGGCCCTATCATTTTGATCAAAGAGACTTTCCAAGGTAATCAGTCCTTTTGGGACGTGATTATTCTTCAACTGTATCAACCCCTCATACCGCTCTTCATTAGGGTCTCTACTTTCGATTGAACTAGCTTCATGTATCATAAAGGTGACGATATCCTCATCACAATCAAACACCTGCCAGTGGGTGTCCTTATCAGGCACAGAAGGCCTGTAGATAGTACGAACCGACTTTGGCTTCTGCATAGTGTCATCAGCCGGGACGTACCTGGCTCCAACAGACGCCAGAATGTCAACGTGCTTATTTTTCTCACGAGAGATAGGTTTGACATTCAAGGAGTCGAATGACTCCATTAGATCCCAGACACGGTTGCGATATGCCTTGAGATAGTGCTTCTTGGAGGCGCACTTGTTGGTAATCTGGTGGCACACCAGCTCTGAGTCGCCAAAAATCTGTAAATGCTTGATCCCGAGCCTTTCTACCTTCTTCAAACCTAAGCATAGGGCTTTGTCCTCCGCCACATTATTGGTACAACTCCAAGTCAGCCTATAACAATAGTCCTTCTAAATGTCAGATGGCGATACCAGGAGGAAACCTGCCCCGACGTCGTTCTTGCATCGGGCGCCATCAAAATAGAGCTTCCAGAGTTTATCGGGAGTAGGTCCTGTGTCCCTTTTAGCAGTCTGGTCGTGTCTCTCCGGCTGAGTGATAGTGTAGCAACCGAGTTCTGTTTCAACCATGGCGTTGAAATCCAGCAAGGAGAACTCGTCCTCCATCCGCAACTGCTCCAGGGTTTCCTCTGCTAAGTCCACCTCTATTAGTTCTTCAGTCGTCAGTTGGACCATGTCATTTTGCTCTTCCCCTGGTATCTTTTCAACCAGGAAAGTGGAAGGTTTCTCATTATAGATTTTCAATCTCCTTCCCTTGAAGGGCACCTCCATATGCGAATAATCCAGTGACAGATATCCGCCCAACTTCGCAGTGAACTCCCTAGAGAGACACATGCCGAAGTAGGGTTCCAAGTCAACCACCATGACCTCTTGGATGACCACTATGTCAAGTGCTTTATGCAGTCGGATTGGGATGTCCTTGATGACACCAACTATCTTGACAGGAGTGTCGTCCAACTGTAGCACACCTTGGCTGCTCCTTGTGTATTCCATACCAATCTCTTCGTAGACAACCCTTGGCATGACAGTAGTGGAGGCACCAGAGTCCACCATGCAATTATGTACTATATGGCCCTCCATTCGCAAAGATAGATAGAAAGGTGGCTGCCTATTTTTCCTGGTAGCAGAAACTGTCAAGGGCTGAGCTAACACAGCGGGCCGCGTTGGCTTTCCATCTTTCACACTCTTCAAGGATTCCTGCAACAGGTCTACTTGTCCTGGGAGCAGAAGAGCATCATACATGCTTATTTTCATCGGAGTCTTCTTGAGCTCATCGACTATATTGTAAGTCGAAGTGCTGGCCCCTTCTGCTTCCTTCGCTGGTTCATACCTAGTTCGATACTGTTGCGTGGCTTGAACCCTCTGTCTCTTCGTCAGGGACGGGTACCTCAGCTTTTCTTGAGCTTGTTCTTTTGTTTCAGCTAGAGGTTGGACCGTCGGAGTCTTTACCACGGGAGCCTTGAGTGTTGGGAGCTTTTCTTTGGCTATAGGTGGTAAAGGTGACTTATCAGGAGCTGGCGCAGAAGGTTGCGTCCTCTCTCTTCTCGCATATACCTTCAATGGCTTCATCTGGGTCGGGGTGGCCTCAATCGACTTTTTGCCCTCCTTGGTCAAGAGAGACACGGGATCTTCTTCTGGGACTGCAAAGTTACCTTCATCGTCAAGGATCATGTATGCTTCATCTTCCATGGTGCTGCCTGCAAGGGTCTGAATATAATGCCGATGCAACATGCAACCCTCCTCTCCATGTGGATCGTTGCATGTAGAACACCAGTTAACATGGTCAGAAGTGCTCGGTTGAGCATTGTTGGCCGCATTCCTTGCCGGAGGCCTCGGTGCTTGAGCAGCTTGATCTTTTGTCAGCGGAGGAGGATATGGCCTCCTAGGAAGAAACTCCATCTGAGCTTGCTTCTTTTTCATGATCGTCATGTCATTGGAAATTGTATGATAACCGGACGCAAGGGCCCGTACTTCTTGAAGGATTTTATTCTGAATATCATTATCCGCCTGCGCAGGCCGGGCTGGCGGAGGAAGTGCGGCTAATGGTGGAGGAGCAAGCAACGCTGCGTACTGAGGGGGAGCTGGGAGTGCTGGATATTGCGGAGGTGGTGGATTAGGATAATGGATCTGGGGCGGACCGTACGGGTTTATAGCCGGCGTCGGGTTCCATGGCTACTAGGGGGACTGATTGGATGATGATGATGTTCCACCAGACGCGGGCGGATATTGTGACTGAGGGAAATCGGGATAGATGGGGGGCTGCATTCTATGAGGAAGTCTGCCTATAGAAATTATGTCTAATTCTGCTTTTTGGGCAGCCTCATATAAGGCGGGAAAAGTGTTGACCCGGGCTATCTTGAGAAGTAGACAAATGTCTGAATTAAAAGATCTCAAGTAATAGTGAGCAGCTTGTCCTGCAGGAGGACCCAGCTCAGGAGGTACTCTTTTCCAGGACCTTGCAAACCTCACGTTGAAGTCCAATATCTCCTCTTGCGGGTGGCGTTGGATACTTTGAAACTGGTGCAGCAGTGAGGAAGGATTAGTGGACTCATTGCATCCCTTCACTAGCCTACTTGCTAGCTAGGGCCTGTTGTCACATTTTGCACGGGGTGCAATGTTTTCAATTTTTGTAAGAGAGCTGCTCTTCCTTCTCCCCCCTTTTCTCTCTCTTCCCTACATTCTCATTCTTCTCAAAATTGACAGCACTTGCCCTGAAAAATGGCTAAGTGTCAGGGTATGCTGAGGTGTTCGGGTTTTTTGCGGGCCATAAACAGGGGCGATAAAATGGACAAAATGAGCCCTGGATATTTTATTATTGCAGATCTTCTCGCAAGCTTTCCAACGATATATTATAATAGGCGATCGGGTCAGCGGATCAAAAGTTATGGCCCCGGGAAGCTGAACCAGGAAACCCAGTTTTGGTGCGAAGTGCGCACTTCGCCCAGTTTTGGTGCGAAGTGCGTACTTCGCCCCTCTTTCTGGGCGCACCTTGTAACTGGCAGGCTGGCAGGCTGACAAAGAAGAAAGATAAAATGCCGGAGCAGGTCCATATGACGGCAGACACCAGTGTTCGCCTGTGCGCAGTTCGACTTCTCAACAGAGCCGGAATGCGCCCTTGACAGGTGTACAGTAGGGGAACAAACCCGAAAATTGACCAAGGCTTGAAGGCCTTCCCCGACTGCACTGATTTCTGCACGCATCCCAAGGAGCTCCGATCCCAAGCAAAGATAGATAGACTGCCCTTCAAGGCAGACATGTGTCACACAGCATAACCCATCATACGACAAGTGTCCAGCTTCGGGATTTGAACCAAGACTGCAGACCAAAAGGGATAAGTATGGGCTGCACCGCCTGTGTCAGCTGCCTCATTTAAGACTGATGAGAGTTTCCACCGCCTCGCCTACCCACATTTCGTCAATTTAAAGTTCTACCCAACGCGCTGCCACGTGGCTGTTCAACCTTCAGGGAGGCCATGCCGAGGGTACAGTCCAGCCTGACAGAGGTCAGCATCAGCAGTTCCGCGGCTGCTTTTGTCAGCTAATGTTTGACTGGGACGTTGTGCCCATTAATGTAACGGGGGGAGCTTTGGGCTATAAATAGCCACCACGTTTTCATTGTAAGTGGTGGAAGGGGAATGTTTGTTAGGGAACTACTGTGCTTACTGTAACCGTGCTTCTGCTTATGAATACAATCTGTATGCCTGGTTCTGTTCTACTATCTTTATTCTTTTATGCTGTCTTTCATTATATGCCTTAGGCCCACACTGTGTCGTCGCTCGTTAATTCACTTTGGCATTTGGCGATCGGGTTCCTCTAGCATTGCTTGCTTAAAGCACCTTCAGTACTTCATTATTTAAAGCATTCATTATAAATTTGGTAGCAGTTCCATCAGTTGTGTGTGACGTTGCTGGCCCGTATCTGGTGATTGATGCGATCCCCTGCTGTTAGTTCCTTGTAGGGAATGTTTGCTAGGGAGCCATTGAAGCTGTGCGATTAAACTCTCTACCTAACACATATACCTGGCTCTGACATCTCTAGGTTTACTTTCTACCCCTGTCATTGTACGTATCCGGTGATTGATACGATCCCCTCGTTGTTAGTTCCTTGTAGGGAATGTTTGCTAGGGAGCTATTGAAGCCGTGCATACGCTGCTGGTGTATCGGAAGTACGCCTAGGTTTTGCAGTTCTTTGTCATGCTCTGTGTTTGTATGCAGTAAGTAGCGGTGATTGGTGTGTTCCCGTACTGTTAGTTCCCCCCCACCAACCTTTGGACATATTTGTATATTCTTTCTGTTCATTTATCTCTTTCCTGCACTCTCATCTTACTAACCCCCGCAAGGAGCCGGCCTTCTCCGGAGATCGGCCCGGAAGGCATCCCTTCCTTCCGGCCTTTCAATGTTGGTTCGCGGGTCCAGGGCGCAATAGCAGCAAATCCTTTCCTCGTGGCGGATTCGTGACCAACAGTTTTTGGCACGCCCGGTGGGACCCTTTGTCTCGCATTTGGAAGATCTCAAGCTCGTCCTCATTCGGGCTGACAGTTTCTTTCCGAATGCTTGGTGGGACAAGGAGGTTTCTCACCCCCAAACAGAATTGAAGCACTGGTGCTCGCTTCATTGCTGTTCAAAATCAGAGCACCTGGCGACTCTGCACATTCATATTCTCTGAGTCCGAAAGACCGGTCCTAACGCCTTCGTTCAAGCAAGAAGGTGGCGAGCGAGGAACCCGGGAAACCAGCCTGACTTTGCGAAATTGATACCAACGCTCCAGGCGAGCGCGTCGAGCTGGGCTGATTACCAAGCTCGCATAGACGAATCAGTGAGGTGAGACGATCAGTCTCCATATTTTAAGGAAGCCTGAGTTGGTGAATCTTTGGCTTGCCTTCATCTGGCAAAATCACCTGGCGACTCCGACTGAGCTGAAGATCCAGATTTCTTGATCGCAAGCGCCCTTTTTAAGCTGATAGAAGACACCTCGGAGGAATCGAGGTTTGGTGAGCAGCATTGACCTCACAAGCGGAGAAATGAATGTTCACCTACAGTCTCCACCGTGGTGGTATTGGCTCCAACCATCACCGCAACCGGTACCCGAAGAGGGCTCCCATCTGAAAAATCTCCTTGCCACATTGTTCATCAATTGTACGGGTGCCAGGCATGAATGACAATCTGCCACGTTGCACCATGTTCGCAACTCTGGCAAGCTTTGGAAGGCCAGCCGGACTTCAAAGATCATCTGAAGTACAATCAGATCTGGTCCGGGCACTGCAGGTTCACCGGATAGGCAACCAAAGCTAGATTTGTGGTGGCGGCATGCCAATAGCGCCGCAAAATTTTGTGTAAATAATCCGGCTATTATTTAAAGTTTTAGTTGTTTTTCTTATTTCAGTCTGTGCAGTGTTTTCTTTTTAAGTGTTCCGAGGAGGCAGTTGCCGGAGGTGGATCTGAAGAGCAGTTACGACGAGGGTGACTCTGTTTCCCAATGGATGAAGGCATGGATTCTTTGCGCCGAGGCGAGCTCGACACCCCGCGAGCCGCCAGAAATGTTGTCACATTTTGCACGGGGTGCAATGTTTTCAATTTTTGTAAGAGAGCTGCTCTTCCTTCTCCCCCCTTTTCTCTCTCTTCCCTACATTCTCATTCTTCTCAAAATTGACAGCACTTGCCCTGAAAAATGGCTAAGTGTCAGGGTATCTTGAGGCGTTCGGGTTTTTTGCGGGCCATAAACAGGGGCGATAAAATGGACAAAATGAGCCCGGGATATTTTATTATTGCAGATCTTCTCGCAAGCTTTCCAACGATATATTATAATAGGCGATCGGGTCAGCGGATCAAAAGTTATGGCCCCGGGAAGCTGAACCAGGAAACCCAGTTTTTTGTGCGAAGTGCGCACTTCGCCCAGTTTTGGTGCGAAGTCCGACTTCGCCCCTCTTTCTGGGCGCACCTTGTAGCTGGCAGGCTGGCGGTCGACAAAGAAGAAAGATAAAATGCCGGAGCGAGTCCATATGACGGCGGACACCGGTGTTCGCTCGTGCGCGATTCGACTTCTCAACAGAGCCGGAATGCGCCCTTGACAGGTGTACAGTAGGGGAACAAACCCGGAAATTGACCAAGGCTTGAAGGCCTTCCCCGACTGCACTGATTTCTGCACGCATCCCAAGGAGCTCCGATCCCAAGCGAAGATAGATAGACTGCCCTTCAAGGCAGACATGTGTCACACAGCATAACCCATCATACGACAAGTGTCCAGCTTCGGGATTTGAACCAAGACTGCAGACCAAAAGGGATAAGTATGGGCTGCACCGCTCGTGTCGGCTACCTCATTTAAGACCGATGAGAGTTTCCACCGCCTCGCCTACCCACATTTCTGTCAATATAAAGTTCTACCCAACGCGCTGCCACGTGGCTGTTCAACCTTCAGGGAGGCCATGCCGAGGGTACAGTCCAGCCTGACAGAGGTCAGCATCAGCAGTTCCGCGGCAGCTTTTGTCAGCTAATGTTTGACTGGGACGTTGTGCCCATTAATGTAACGGGGGGAGCTTTGGGCTATAAATAGCCACCACGTTTTCATTGTAAGTGGTGGAAGGGGAATGTTTGTTAGGGAACTACCGTGCTATCTTGTAACCGTGCTTACGCTTATGAATACAATCAGTATGCTCGGTTCTGTTCTACTATCTTTATTCTTTTATGCTTGTCTTTCATTATATGCCTTAGGCCCACATGTGTCGCTGCTCGTTAATTCACTTTGGCATTTGGCGATCAGGTTCCTCTAGCATTGCTTGCTTAAAGCACCTTCTGTACTTCATTATTTAAAGCATTCATTATAAATTTGGTAGCAGTTCCATCAGTTGTGTGTGACGTTGCTGGCCCGTATCTGGTGATTGATGCGATCCCCTGTTGTTAGTTCCTTGTAGGGAATGTTTGCTAGGGAGCCATTGAAGCTGTGCATACGCTGCTGGTGTATCGGAAGTACGCCTAGGTTTTGCGGTTCCTTGTCATGCTCTGTGTTTGTATGCAGTAAGTAGCGGTGATTGGTGTGTTCCCGTACTGTTAGTTCCCCCCACCAACCTTTGGACATATTTGTATATTCTTTCTGTTCATTTATCTCTTTCCTGCACTCTCATCTTACTAACCCCCGCAAGGAGCCGGCCTTCTCCGGAGATCGGCCCGGAAGGCATCCCTTCCTTCCGGCCTTTCAATGTTGGTTCGCGGGTCCAGGGCGCAATAGCAGCAAATCCTTTCCTCGTGGCGGATTCGTGACCAACAGGGCCATCCTGTGATAGCTCCTTCTGGCAAAGATCTCCACCAATAGAGAAGCTTCCCTCTCAGAGAAAGAGCTAACAGACGGGTCTTAACACTCTCACTAGTGATAGAGTGTAGTGCAGCCAATGCGAGGATGTCTTGGATGTGCTCGTATGCTGTTTTTCTGGAGCCATCATATGTGGGAATGGATTTCAAGGCAGCAGGAGGAACAACTTCTTGTCCCACTAGAGCCAAGGGCCCCGTGGAATCAACTGCTGGGAAGAGGTCGTCATCATTTTGTTGGGCAGCCATGTCTTCTTCCTCTTCTTCAAGCTGATCAGTAGTATAATCAGTATCAGTGTTGTCCAAAGTTGTAGGCTGTTCTTCAATTTCAGCCTCTCCAACTTCTTCAGCTTCTTCAACCTCAGCTTCCTCTATTTCAGCTTCAGCTTCGGGTTCGAGTTCAGACCTATCGGCTTGGTGAGCTTGGTAGTCAGCAAACCTTACTCGCTCTCCAGGAGCGTTGATGTCGATTTCGTAGAGGTCAGGCTGTTGTCCGAGGTTCCTTGCTCTTCACCTTCTCGTATGCATGAAGGCGCTTTCGATATTGGACCAGTCTCACGAACTCAAAAAATATTCAGGTACTGCAGAGTCGCCAGGTGTTCTAATTTGACAGTAATGAAGCGAACACCGATGCTTCAATTATGTTTTGGGGTGGGAAACCTCCGGGTCCCATCGGGCGTGCGCAGAAACTGTTGGTTACGAATCCGCCACTAGGATAGGATTTTAATCTAATTGCGCCCTAGATTCGCCCAGCAAATTGAAAGGCGGAGGGAAGGAATGCCTTCCGTGCCAATCTCCGGAGAAGGCCGACACCTTTGGTTTCTCAACTTGGGTGGTTTAGCTTAGAGTGCAGGAAAGGGATTAGCAAATACGAAAAGAGACATAAACATGCTTGTTTCGGGTGGGGAAGATAAGCAGCACAGTAACGAACCAATCACTACTACTAGCAGCAACCAAAATAATGTGTAAAGCAGAAACTAATGGTGTTATTCTATCTTATGTATCCTTTACTTTAGTGCTCCAGAGTTACTTAATTACCAATATTGATATCCAGATTCAGAATAACAATAACCAGAAATATAAGCAACATAGTGCAGAAACACTTAGCAAAGGCAGCATACAAGACAAAAACAACCAATAGAACCAAGTATACTTTATATTTTGGAAGCAAATGCATAGCTACAGAAGTTTCTTAGTAGTATACTGTTGGTTACGAATCTGCCACTAGGATAGGATTTAGTGTAATGCGCCCTAGATCCGCCCAGCAGATTGAAAGGTCGTAAGGAAGGAATGCCTTCTGCACAAATCTCCGGAGGAGGCCGGCTTCCTATGTTTTCTCAATTTGGTTTAAGCTCAGAGTGCAGGAAAGAAATTAGAGATGCAGAAAGAAATGTAAATATGATTGTTCCAGGTGGGGAAGATAAGCAACACAGTAACAGCCAATCACCACTACTAACAACAATTAAACACAAAATATGTTGCAGAAACTATCAACACCATTCATCCTATGTATCCTTCATTTTTGCATTCCAAGAATACTTAACTATCAAATACCGATATCCAGAAAAGCAGAATAACAATAAGCAATAACATAAGCAACATGAGGCAGAAATACTCGGTAAAGGCAGCATACAAGACAAAGACAATCAATAGAGCCAAGTATATTTCATATTCAGAAGCAAACGCAGAGCTACAACAGTTCCCTAGCAATATATCCCCCTTCCACCCTTTTACAATGATATGGCGCAGTATTTATAGCACAAATTTCCCCCCCATTACAACTTTGGGCATAGGATCCCAGACCTGACAATAGCTGACAAAGCTGACAAAAGCGGAAAAAAGCGGCTGATGTTGACCTCTGCGGGTATGGAACGTACTTACAGCGAGGTCCACCTGAGAACTTGGCAGCTACGTGGCAGTGCGGTAGATGAAACTTCAAGTCAGCTCAAATGAGGGTAGTTACGGTACAATAATTAAGTTCATGCTCGCACACCTTCTGTCGCATCACTGACTCAAACCTCGAGGCTGGACACCTGTTTGGATCTGATAAGCGGGAAAAAATCTGCCTTTGAAGCTCACACTTTCTCTCCTGCCCGACTTCGCCCAAAATTGGAACACAACCGGGCAGCGCAGGGTGGAAGCAGCGCAGTTGGGAGGGAGCGCAGTTGGGAAGGCCTTCGTGCCTTAGAAATTTTTTGGGCAGTTTTCAACGTCCTTTGCCCGAGTGCGCACAAGTCAATGAGCGCAGCCCGACTTCACTGCGAAGTCGGGCGGCTCAACACTATGGCAAATCGCCCGGCTGCGCAACTCTTTGAGGGCATCGCCCGACTTCGCTGCGAAGTCGGGTGGGACCAACACTTAGCCGTTTTTTGGATCTCTCATTGACGTCGCCCAGGTGCGCATAAAATTGGGAGTGCAGCCCGACTTCGCTGCGAAGTCGGGCGGCTCAACACTTAGCCGATTTTCTGAGCTCAGCTCCACACGTAGGCTTCCCAAGTGCGCATGGAACTAGGAGCGCAGCCCGACTTCGCTGCGAAGTTGGGCGGCTCCACACTTAGAGAATTTTTGGGCACGCTTCTGACAATCCTGCCAAGTGCGCACAAATAGGCGAGCGCAGCCCGATTGCGCTACGCAGTCAGGCGAACAACAACACTTAGAAAATTTTGGGCTCCTTGCCCTCGCAGAGAAACAGTCAGAAGTATGGGGGGGGGAAATGGAGAAAATGAAACTGATGGCAGAAAAGATAGGGGATAGCGAAGAAAGGGAGAGAAAAAAGAGGGAAGGGAAAGCAACATCCTTACAAAAATTTCGAAGACATGGCACCCCATGCAAAATATGGTAGGTGTCGAGCTCACCTCGATGCAACGGACCAGGCCTTTATCCTTTGGGAGCAGAGAAACTCCCTTCCCCTGCATCCTACTACTCCTGTTGCTATTGCTGAGCTCCCTTTCTGGGTAACCCTTCTTCGGGCTCGCTCTCAGCAGTCTCTTCTTCCGATCCTTCCTCTTCTTCTCTTTCCAAGCCTGACTGCTTAATACCACCATCGCCCTCTTGTTCAGCAGGCTGCTCCCGCTCGCGGACGTGCTCATATGCGGTCTTGTCCTGATCCCAAGTTGTTGCTTGGAAGGGCTCTAAATCGCTAATATCCTTCAGCACTGCTTTGAACGCCGCAACCATGTGCATGTCAATGGTGTCATACCTCTCTCCCAGATCTTGGAGGCAGGTGTTAATTTTGCAAAATCTTGACACCATTTGGGTTACTCAGTGCCTCTTGGGTGGGTCGGTCTAGCCATCAATCTCCCGATGTGCCCGCCTCAAAAAACAGCCAGTCTTGCTTTACCTGCTCCAGGGGCAGAAATTCCCCATCCTTGACAAAGCTCGAAAATCCGAGCGCAGAAAGAGTGTTGAAGGGGGCCAGGCAGATATTCATTTCATGGTTCAGTACATCCAACATCTTCCTGGTGGCCCTAATCTTCTCAGTTTTTTCAAAGTAATTTTGCAAGGTTACCCTCGCATCTGCCCAGTCTAGCGCAATTTGGGACATAGGAGGAAATCGGAGGCCCTTGCCCGCAAATTCCTCAAGTTTTATTGCCAAGTCTAGCCACTTCCTCGCTTGGCATTTAGCCTCCTCTACCGCAGGCTTTCCCTGGGCAGATACTTCTTGAATTCTGGATGCGAAATCCAGGACGGATAGGGACTTGACCACATTAGTCCTGCAGGCCTGCAACAAACTAGCCCGCATCTCCTTGATCTTGTCCTTTGAAAATGCAGCCGCTTGGGACGTTTTCTCCTTCAGCTGGGATTGAGTCTGCTTCAACAAATCTTGCAACTGAGCAACATGCTCCAGTGCTGCCCTCTTCTCTTCTGACAGTTGTTCAGCTGTCTTCCTCTATGTTGCCGCCTCCTGCTAGGACGCGGCAAGCTGATATTTTAAATCTTTAATCTCTTTCTGAGAAGATTCCAGCTGTGTGGTGGCCTTGGCCAAATCCTCTTCCAGCTGTCTTGAATTGTTTTGAAGCTGAAACAACTTTTCCTGATTCTCGAGCCGCTTAACAAGGATATTATCAGTATTTCGACGAATACTATTGATTTCATATTCCTCGCTTATATCGTCGAAACTCTTCTCCTTGGTTCGGTGCTCATAATCTGCCTCAGTCATCTCCCAGAGAGGCTTTTTGACTTTTGGGATTAACTTCTCCGTTCGTAGCACCCTCCTATCCAAGTTAAACTTGGTACACTTCACAAGGATGGCTATTTCCTCGGCTCTTCTTTTCTTTACGCCTTAGAGGAAAGAGGCAGAACATCCTGCGGCCTTCGCGGCTAGAGGCTGGTCGTCCGTAACTTGTAGTTGTTCTCTCATTAGGTCCAACTCTGCCAGCATAGGGTATGCCGAGGCCAAATCCTGTTGCGGCATCCTTCCTGAAAACAATGAAGTAGGAGATATTCCAGAAGATAAGGCTGATTTTGAGGGCGACCGGGTCCTAGGGGAAACGGGCGGCTGCGTACGAGGTGGAGATGGGGTTTTGAATGCGGCTGGTGAGCGGCACGACGATGTAGATACAGCTTCAACGTTGATCGCGAGTGAGAGGTTTAGGGTTTGACCCAAAGGAATGGGGACTATGGAGGGACTGGGCGATAGGTGATATGGATGATGTGACTAAGGCGTACCCTGATGCAAAGGGGGAAGGCGTTATGGCAGGGCCAACTGGGGTTTGCGAAACAGGGGAAGAGGACGTACCTGCATGCTCCACCTGAGCCGGTGCTTGGATGACACCTGCTGCCCAGACCTCTGCTTCCTTCTCTGGACTATCCAGAGAGATTATTTTGGGTGTGACCGCTCCTGCCCGTGGGGCCGCTACCATCTGCTACTGCTCTGTCTCCTTTTTCGGCCGCTTTATCTTGGTCTTCTCGCCCCTCTTTCTTTTCTTTTCTCTTGGGGCGGCAGTTTGTTCGGTGGAGGCAGAGGCGGTTGGCACGGCGGGTAACGAGGCACCCACGGTAAACTTGTACTTGGGCTTTGACGGAGGGATGCCCGCTACTGCTGCCTCGCCGGTTGACCCTTCTGGCTCCCTCTCCGTTTGAGGCGACTTTTCGGGAGTTGGAGGCAACATTGGGCCCACCTGAGTGTCTTTTGGCGCCTTGCTGCTGGGTGGCTTTCGAATGGACAAATGCTGTGGTGGGGGTTTCCTTTTATATCTCTTCTTGGCGCCTAGGGGAACGCAATCTCGAAATGCGAACGGCTCCCATTTGCCGGCGTATTTATCATACAAGGCCGAAAAATCATCATCTATGGCCAATGTCTTTTTGTTGGATTTATTGTGTTGCGTGTGACACCTCATCTTCCAGCATTTAATGATTTTGTCTTTTTCCCAACCGATGGGAGCCACCTTCGTGAGGAACTTTCTGAAACCGGCTGAGTCTAGCCTGTGATTTGGATTATTCTCTGGATCATAATCTACCTCCACACAGTAGAAGTCGTGCCATGGTGGCCATGACTGCATTCGCTCGATGTGCCACTCCAGGTCTGCCCCTGTCTTGTTGCACCCTTCTTCTATGATTTCTGCTCAAGGGCAAACATGTACAAATTTTTTCCTGACCCCAATTGGGTCGTATTTCCAATGTTGCGGTAGTTGTATCAGGCCTATATCGAGGAGTGCCTACTCCAGGTAGATGTGCTGCCCAATTTCATGAACTTGAATGTTCGCCCAGGTAAAAGGGTATTTGAAAATATGGCCCTTCTTTTTTCCCTAGCCAAATTCCTCCTCGATGTAGTCCATCTGCCGCGCTGTCTCCATGCCGAATTGGTGCTCAGTGCAAAAATAGGGCAGCAACGGCTTCCCTTTGAATCCGTAGATTCTGATAACGACGCCCTGGGTCAACCGGAAAGTATCCCCATATTTGTATTTCCTCAGGTAGTTCGTCATGGCCAGGGGAGGACGAGACGCCTTGCCATTGAACAGTGCCAGGGTTATTCCCAAGAATTTGAAATTGAAATCATAATAAGACCCCCTTCTAGCCAATCTCGCACTTCTCATCATAGGTTGCTCTGAAGTTTGTACTTGATTCCTTGTTGGAATTTCTGCAACATTGTGTATATTTTGCTATGTTGTAATTTCTCCTTCCCTGAAGCTCTCTTCCTTGTACAAATGTTTTTTATCTTTCCTGCTTTCTCTGTCAAAATTTGTCAGTTGCGCCCAAGGGCTGGCGCAATTTTTCTGTTCATCTATCATGCAGAGCATTCGTCTTTTAGAAGGCGTAAGTCAGTTTCAAGGCAAGGTTAAAGCGCAGAACCATTTATGTCTGGCCAGTAACAACACCCACCTTTGAGCAAGAAAAAGTCACAATCCCCTTTTCGAGGCCAGTAGCCACGGTTGTTTGTGCCCTATCTGTAAGGCACAATCCCCTTTTCGAGGCCTAAACTGGGTGAGATTGCTTTCAAACTGTTCAAAGCTATCAATTTTAGCACAAGTGTGGGGCCCAGTCTGTTTTGCACTGGTGGTTGAGCACAAGGCAAATTTGCAGCTAACAAGGAGCACAAGGTCAGTTGAATTTTCAAAGTGCAGTAGCAGTTTTAATAAAAAAATCACTAAGTGTTGCAAGGTTGTTGCGCTCCACTTTTTAGGTGCAAGGCCATTTTGCACCTGATAACTCCGCTTTGTCCTTTGACCGTTCAACGCTTGCACATCTTCCTAAGCAGGACAGTTTCGCTCTATATGCCAAGCGCAAAACGTTTTCAGATAAGAAAGCAACGCATTCCCCATTGACTTTTCAAACACCTGCACTCCTCCCAAGGTTGTAGCTTGTTGCGCTCCGTTTTCCAACGAAGGGCACTTTCGCTCCAAGTTGGTTGCATTGCGGCTATTGAATTTTCAACGCCGACGCTCCTCCTGATGCCCTAGTCAGCTGCGTTCTACTTTTCAGGTGCAAGGCATTTGCGCTACACTCCATTGCACTTTGTCCATTGACGTTTCAAAGCCAACGCTATCTTCAAGATGCCAAGCGGTTGCGCTCCATTTTCGAGTGTTGGGCAGATTCAGGGTAAGATGACTACATTCCATCTTTGAATTTTCAACCCTGGCGCCCCGTTTGATGCAGCAAGACATTTCGCTCAAGCTTTTCAGCACAAAGCAATTTCGGCCTAAGGGAGCAGCGCTTTGCGCCTTGACTTTTCAACGTCTGCCCTGTGTTCAAGGCGGCAAGTTGTTTTTCTGTAGTATTTTGAAGCGCCAACCCATTCCGGGCCAGGATGCGGCAAAACGTAGCATCTAGGGCTGCATCCAACGCCTATTTTCTGTCTAGTACCCTCGCCTGATCCAGAGTTCCGCAGAAGTGCTTCTAGCGAGGCGCATCCTCATCCATTTGAACACAGTCAGTCTGAGAAGCTTCCAGACTGGACGTTTTCGGATTTCAGAATCCTATCTCGCATTGAGGCGGTTCCAGCAAGTGAGGAGGCGACGCCAGCAAGCTGAACCTATCAGAACATTGAAGGGCTGCAATTGTATTTCGAGGAGTCATCGTTTTCGGCCCATGCCTGGTTACTATTCCATAAATGTTTTTCCTTGCAAATCTTATCTTCTTTGCCACCACCATCTTTTGTGGGTGTGCATTAAATATTTCAAGTGGCATAATTCTCTATATAAGCAGCAAGTTTATTGTAAAACGACGGGCGTTTGCTATAAATCTTGTTGTAACTTGAATTCTACTATCAATACAGATAATTTTTGGCTCTAACTCTGGACTTCAATTCATGTGTATGTCTTCTATTGCTTATTTTATATTAAATTCTCTGCTCTGTATGGGAGTTATTATTCTAATATTTGGATTTGACTCCCGATAGAGGTTGAACGCTGGAATAGTCCTGAAGATTACACACATTAGACGCCTGGTTTTAATTTCTGTTAGTTTTCTGTATTGAGTGCTATTGATTTGACATATAGTTAAGTTATCGTGTTCATCACCACTGTTCTATCTGGCCTATGGCCATATTTCCCATCCCTTTCAGTCATTTATTAATTTCTTTCATGTTCTTTAATCTAAATCCCCCAGTTAGAATAGCAAGGGAACCAGCCCATCTTTGGAGATTGGCACGGGAGGCATTTCTTCCTCTCGGCATTTCAATGTTGGCCGGATCTAGGGTGCATGAATAGATCATTTCATACCTAAGGCAGATTTTTGACCAACATTCCTCCTTCGTCATCTTTGCAACCTTGAATCCATCATTCACCTCCTTGTGTGTCACTTCCTGTCAACCCGTACTTGTTTAGGTAACGATGCCAAATGTAGCACAACAATGAGAATTCCTAGGATGAGGGAATGACAGTTATTGATCCAAATAATGGCAAAAATCAGGAGAAGACTTTATACAAGACGACATTATGTTCATGATGGCAACTCAACTCCAATCAGCAAGTCAGGCTTCAAATGATAGCATAGCTCAGGCGGCAATGAGATGACGACATCTAGTCTGATGATGCTCCGTATGATGACACTCAGTCACAAATGGCACTCGGTCACAAATGATAGCTACTAGACAACCGACATCATGGTGACATGATGGCACTATGATGCTATGACAACATGATTTTCTTCCAATTTCAGTGATGGCACTCCTCGACGACCTTAGCACCTCTTAACAACATTAGCAATTTCTCATAATGTCTGCAACTCTTCTGCGGTTGCACTTTAGACTACGTCTATGATCCTGTCTACGTCTAAGCCTATCAACTTGCAACAATATCAACAAGGGCACAATATCTTAACTTTCTATCATCATACATTGGGCACAACTGGAGAACAATATAGATATGTTTGTATTATCAGAATTGCATAGCATATAGAAATCACAGTCTTGGACCGCATTCAGATTCATCAACTAGCCTCACGCTGTTACACTTTGCACTATATCTTTCTAGCATCCATTGTCAAAATGAAATAAAGGGGGGCTATTTAAAGCACTATCCTGGTGGTTGGCATAACCAATTTCAGGACATCTTTAACCAAGTACCAAAACTTTACTTAATTAGCAGCCTTAACAACCTTAGCAAATGACGTGATTTATTAAGGTTTTACAATGGCGGCTGCAGTTGTATTTCATTGAGCATATTCCCTATATTTCGTTTAGAATGAATTTGACTATATTTGACGTCATTACATTTCACTACATATGGTATTTGGCATTTCTACAAACACTTTAACTTTGGTTTCTTAGAAGTGTTGTTTGCATGTATCTTCATAAGTAACTCCATTCGCCTTCCATATCGTTTCACATATTCCGATATGGCATTCAGGATCTTCTCTCCCATCTTCAGTGAACTTCAAGCACTTCTACTTACATGCAGCTGCAACAATATTTTCCATTGGTGGTTATTAGTCTCCACTCAACAAACCTTCTGTTGGTAATTGGTCATCTGCAAACAATCTTCAACCGCTTCCATGCATGCATACACTCCTCAATCTCCCTCGCAAGTACAAAAAGCTTTGGTTCTAGTATTTCGAGCACACTTCCCCGCGGTTTTCCTTGTGCTTGAATCCCACCTTCTGTGTGTCTAGGCACTCTCCCCTGCACTTGTGCTAAAGTCACTAGTTGCTTTGCCTTGTCCTATGCACGATACATGTTGGCGCTTCCTTCACCACTCGTACAAACATTTTCCTCAACCCAATCTTTGTTTGCACGTAACGCCTCTACTTGCATGTAGTCCTCCATCATAAAAAACAATGGTTGTCACCTTTCACGTCCTTTGTCTGAACTTCCCTCCTCCTAAGGCTTCCACAATCACTCTACCTATGACGCTCATATCTCCTCACTAGAAAATTCCGTTAGCACTTTGCATTCAACGTGCAAAGCTTCCTTGCCAACATGCAAGTCGACTGGTATATCGTGGTTTGAACCTGGATCTCTTGAAAGAGAACCCAAAGCCCTAACCACTACACCATCCCAACAAGGACTATTAAGTATATGTATGTTATCTATCACTTCATCATATGCATAACAAAACATTACAAGGAACAAAACTATTGCATTAAAATTTGCATGTGAGCATACTTGGCTTTCAATGCATTACTTTTATGTACAAGGTGGCGCTTGGAATGGTGCCACATTCAAACTAGCACCTATGCATTTTTTTCAGTTTCCAAGGCATTTTTATGAACAAGCAGAAGGAGTGGCTATGGGATCAGCTCTATATCTGTTGATTGCAAATCTTTACATGGAATAATTTGAAAGGATGGCACTGAAATCTTCAAAACTCGTACCCAAATGGTGGAAGAGATACATGGCTGATACCAATGTATGTTGGCAGCATGAGGACGGCAAGCTTGGTGATTTTTTATTGCACCTTCATTATAGCTATAATAACATCAGGTTCACCATGAAGGATGAACATGATGGTCAACTTCCTTTTCTTGATGTACTCATTACAAGAAAATATGATGGTTCAATAGGGAGAAAAGTTTATGGAAAGAGAACTCACACAAAAAGATACATCCATGTTAGCTCACACCACCAACAATAACACAAGCAAGGCCATTTAACAACTCTTGGCTAATAGAGTTCTGAGGATAGTAGATTAGGAGCATATAGACGATGAAAAAGGACACCAAAAATTCTTTAAGCTTAATGGTTATCAAAGAAGACAGAACTTCAAAACAAATTCAAAAGTTAAGGAGGTGAGATGTTACTTGCCTTACTTGGAGGGGGTCTCCTAAGGAGGTGCAAAATTTTCACGGTTTTTAAATCTTTTAAGAAAGTTGGAGATGTTATAAGGACAGCTAAGGATAAGGTGAATCCCAAAAGACAGGAGTGAAGCTTACTCATTTCTTGCAGTGTTTGTAACAAAGTTTGTGGGGAAATAGGAAGATCAATACACATAAGGATAAGGGAGCATTGCAAGGATTTGAGAATGACTAAGCTGAAAAAATCAGCACTCTAGCACAGTTGGCCATCACATCAAGATGAAGGACACGAAGGCTATCACTTGTGACAATATTTAGTGACCAGGAAGTTTAGAGAAGCTTTGAAAGTTGCCAAATATCAAAATGATCTCAATAGAGACGATGGCACTAGAGATATTCACATTCAAAGACCTTTACTTCTTAATGAAGATGTTGCCAATTCAATAATTAATAGAAGTAAAGGTCTTATTAGTCATCGTTGTAATATTCAATGCCTCTAATTAGCCATCATTGTAATTTTCAATGTCTCTCATTAGCCATTATAATAATTCTCAATGCTTGATTGATGTTTGTGTTAAATTGTATGCATAATGTTTCACCTCATGCATTATCTCTATAAGAAGCTCATTTTTGAGCTTTACTTCTTGACGAAGATGTCGCCAATTGAATATTAAATATAAGTAAAGGTCTTATTAGTCATCGTTGTAATTTTCAACGCCTTTAATTAGGCATTGTCGTAATTTTCAATGTCTCTCCTTAGCCATTATAATAATTTTCATTGTTTGATTGATGTTTGTGTTAAATTGTAAGCATAAAGTTTCACTTCATGCATTATCTCTATAAGAAGCTCATGCCTGTCATATTTTTGTGATCAGTTGTAATCCTGACATAGAGTCCTAGCAATGGTCTTAAAATATTGATATCTCTGTGGTCATTCTTACATAGCTAAAAATCCAAAAAAAAAGTTTTTTACCAAAACATTTGTAAACTTTTTCCAATCTATTATTTTTAATTGTTTATTGAAGATGGCTAGAATGATTTGACCTACTTTAGAAAAGAGTCATTCAAACTTAATCCATTATCATGCTTGAAAATCCTTAATGTGATTCTTCTATTTTGCATTGTTGTTGACCTTTTCTCTCTTCCAACTTCCAGGTATTTACTACATTCAACCCATGGGCATTTCGCCATTCATTTTTCTATGAGCTTTTGTATATGTACAGCTAGGTTTTTATTTTGGAAAAACATTCCTTATATTATACAAAAAAGTATGAACTATGGATACAAATAGAAAGAACTCGCTTACAACTGCAAAGGTAGCAACAAGGCAGATGGAGTGCTGATAGAGAACTCAATAGAACCCTTTATTAGCATATATGAACCCTTTCTTTGCAAAATACCCCTTTGCCCTGACTGAGCTTCATGTATATAAGGCAACAGTTATGCATAATAGCGTTGTGATTCCAGTAAGGCTGAAAGATCTAATGAAAATGGATCACAATTTGGTTTGGATTATCACTCTATTACCAATTCACCATGGATGACTCAACATGACTGGTTCTTGTGAGTACTCTTTGATGTTTTGAAAGATCCAGTCAATATACTTTAAACTGAATTCTAATCATTAAAACATTATGACTTTCAAATTTATTTTTCCACTGCTCATAGCCATGGTAGTCAATAAGGATAGTCCTGGTCCCCTTAATTTTACTGCCCCAGTGGCATGGACTTTTAAAAGCTTCAGAATATCAGCCTTAACTATTCATGAAATGGACATTTCACTTTGTAGAAATCTAGACAACTAGGTCTTTTAACATTTGTACTCAGAACCCACGTGCCGTAGGTGAGTTGGAGAGGGTAAGGCAATCCTCCATGGGAGGTCCCTGGTTTGAATCTCCACCCTACCAAACGCACATCGGGTACCCAAAATCCAATTGATAATGCTAGTGTGGTCAGGGCCGGGCGCGACTCCCGGATGATTTTGACAGTGTAGAACCCCCTGATCGTGGTTTATGAGACCAAGGGGGTCCAATAAAGGATTTTTCGCTAAATTCAAAAAACATTTGTACTCAGATGTTTCACCACCTATGCAAAGATCTATAGCTATGTGGTAAATAGAGGGTGCTTATGATGATAAGACCTGGGTTCCCATCTTGGGAACATTTTACAATCCAAAGCCCATCTGAAATATCTCATGTTGCATATGGACTCACTAAGATAAGTGGCTACTCTTGTAAACAAAAATTAGGAGAAACTTTGGTTATTAATTGAAAACTTACATAGAAACAAACATATTTGGGGCCTAGAAAGATTGCTAAGATCCAACTTAGCGTCAGGTTCATTAAAGGATAGTACAAAATTTGAAACACTATCTATAACATCAGAAACTTCTTTTGTCAACAAAAATTGAAACAGTATATATAACATTAGAAGTTTCACTTGTCAGCACAAGACGGTCTCACATGGTGGTATAATATGAGATGGGCTGGTTAGGCTGGGACCTAAAAATATTCCCTTTTGCCTTCAACATCTGACACAAATTTAAGATATGTTGCGAGAAGGAAGGAACGAGTAACACAATCACAACGATAATACCCAAGCTGTCAAGATTATGGTTTGAGATATGGATTTTCATGTATACATATCAATATATATATAAATAATGAAAAATTTACAAAGATTGATATCAAGAATACCTCATATGCATTATTTTTAAATACCCAGAGATAAATCACAAGAATACCCCAATGACTATGATGATACCAACAAAGCAATCATATAACTTCCAAGAAATAGGTTTCTTTGAAGATACGGTCGTGAAACGATAGGTTGTATTTCTTGCAACATAGAATTTAAGAAAATTTATGCTTACAATTTAAAATTTAAATTAATCACTCATAACCATATAAATTCAAAATTCAAAACCCCTAAGCCACTTAAATCTACCAAACGTCAAGCAAGGAACGAGGATTAGTAAACTTACAGCTGCATCACATGCAAGAACCCGGCAGCAGTACTTGCATTATCATAGCATAGAACTCCTGTCCAGTTTGTGTTACAAGGATCACCATCCTTCCAGTTATGCAGCTTATCGAAAGGATCTTGAAGACTCATTCTGATTTGTTGAAGGGCTTTAACTGCACCAACAACAAACAGAAACAAAATATCCTACCCATTAAAACGTGCAAAACCAATAGCTATTAGGGCCAAAACATAAAGCCCAATCACACTACACCTCAAAACTTTTTTCTTGCAGACTAAAGTGCTATATTACCACTCTATGTCAAATTGAACTCCATTGAATTGATTACCTTCGTCAGGATCTGTAACAGGTGCTGCAGCACATAGAAGCAGAGTGCAGTACATAAGTAAAATGCAAACAACAGCCAGGTGGGTGTTCTTCTTCTCCATGGTAAACTTCATCTGCTGAATGTTCCATCCAAATCAGAGCATTTTGACTGCTAAATGTGCATGCATTCCAATGTAAGCAAAAAAAAACCATATGAATGTGTCTTTCATGGTGTGCCAAAAAAATCCTGATTCTGACCAGGTAAAGCCATTTTGGTAAGGGTGACGCATTTGTTAAAAAGATCCAAAAACAATAAAAAAATATTGCCGTTGTAGCCATGTCTTATTCCTCCTCCTCTCTGGTAGGGCGGTGATGAAGAAGGATTCAACGTTCGTGTCAGCAGAGGCGGGTGTTGGAATTCATTGGATTTCGATAGAGTTGTGTTGTAGTTCATTGCAATTTTTTAAGCAAAGTCTTCTCTGGAGTGCTTTTGACTTTCGCATAGCCCACCAACTCAATATCCATCGTTTTCGTTATGATATCTTTTCTTCTGGATGATTCTCCTTACAGTTTACTTATAGCCGGCTTCGTTAAGATATATTTTCTTCTGGATTTATTATAGCCGGCTGCTTTCCATATCGCAGATAACGCCTATTTTTTCAGGTAACTCCGAAGCTACTGCTTCAGCATTTTCGGCTACCCGTTAAATGGAATAAAACAACCAAGAAATTAAAAAAAATTAAACTTGCCAGTCAGATATGATACAACTGCTTTATGATGCAGGCTATCAAGTTAAGACGAGGCCCCTTGAAAACGAGGCTCAAAACGTTTTTTTTAAATAATCATTTTTGGCGGAGGTGTTATACACGGAATTCGATTGTAAGGATTCGTCCGAATGTCAGAATTCAATTTCTGAATCTCGTAATAACGAACTCTTGACCAAATCCTTTTTCTTTTAAAAACTATTGAAGCCGTTGTTACCTGCTCTATCAAAGGAAGATTTTCACATACTGGAAAATAATTTGTATTTATTTTAAAAACATGAGATACCTTTTCACGTCCATAACTAAAAATTTGGTAAAAACAAAACTTTTTCAATTAAAATGTAGGTACTATTTCTTCGATTTCTTAGCTTCATTTTCACAAGTGATGAAATTTATATTTTCAATACTAAAGAAACAATGAAAGCATCGTAGTTTCAATTTTATTTAACATTAAAAATTAATTTAAACTTATATTCAATTTTAAATATTAAAATATAAGGATTTTAAGGTTAACCGAACAACCTATAGTTCATTTAACTATAGTGAGGCTAAATAACCTTCACTCCAACGCACATAATTTAAATGTATACATATGGTTCATTTAATTAATTTTATAAATATATTTATTAATTTTTATTAAAAAATTAAATATCAAAAAAAATATGTATTTCCAAAAAAATAGAGAGATTAATTTACTTGATTTGAGAGTAAATTAATATACAAAAAATTTAGGTGAATTTTAATATTTAATTAAATATAAGGTGTTTAAATGGTTAAATATGTAAATTTAGTATAAAATATTTAAAAATTATATATATTTTTTTAAAGATATATTTAGACATTCACTTTAAATCTAGCTTATATATATATATATATATATATATATATATATATATATATTCGAGTAGTTTCGGAAAGTCGAGGGAGGGGGGCATGGGAGGGATGGCTCCAGCACCAGGTTCCCTTGGACTGACCAGTCCCACTTCTCCTTTTCCCTGCCCCCCTCTCGGGTCGGCTCTCAGGCCTAGTTTCTAGGTTCCCCTGTTTTCTCAGGTTTCCCTCTTGACGGGGTTGTTGGTCTGCAAGGAGGGTTTGGTGGTTTCTTGCCCTGAGTTTCCTGGTTCGACGGGTTTCCAGTGTGCTTTCGGGGCTGTTGGAAGAGGGTTGGCTCTGGTTTTCTGGTTGCTGCTCGGGATCTTCATCTGCGTTCTTTTGGCTTCGGGGGGCGCCTTTTCCCGTAGATGGTTTTCCCAGTCGCCCCATGAAACCCTTGTCTTCGGGATCTCCTTGTAGATCCGGGGTTTGTTTGTTCTTGTGGATGGATCTCAGGGATCTTTCTGTAGTTTGTTGTTTGGGTCTTGGGGGGGTGCCCATGCATGCAGCTACATCTCTCCTTGGATCCATTCCCTGACAGACAATGGTGGGGCTAGAAGTTTTCTTGATGGTGGTTTTAATGGCTTGTTTCCTTGTAGGGTTTGATCTTGGGATGGGGGCTCAAGTTCTTACAATGCAATGGCTTTCGCTATTTTTTCTACCCGTCAAATTCCTTCTCAGTCATGGACGCTCACGAGACAGCTTCCCTGTCTCTCCTCTGCAGCTTGCTTCCAAGATCGGGGTTCCTATTAGGCAGGGGTTGTGTTCTTCTGGGCATGCTACTAGTTTTCTCGTTGGGCAGGATCCACGAGTTCGCGAGATTTTCTGCAGGTTCAGGGCATGCTGGTTTTCCCCGATGGGGGGTCGTGGGTTTGTCTACAGGTCTTGGGTGTACTGCTGGTTTTTCCCGTTGGGCGAGTTCACCTTCTCTTGCTGGTTTCTCTGACGGCGGGATTCTGGGCATGCTGTTGTTTTTTCCTGCAAGGCAGGATTTCCTGTTGTTGTTGGGTTTCCCGCAGGGCAGGACCTTCCCTTGTTGTTGGTTTTTTGTCCCCACTGAGCGAGACCCTTCACACCCGGTTTAGGGTTGGTTTGGTGGTTTTCCCACAGGCGGGATCTTCCAATTTTGTTGGTTTTCCCGCTAGGCGGGATTTCTCAAACATATTGGTTTAGGGTTTGTGTGCCTTTCTTGCTTGGCGGGATTCCTAAACATGCTTGTTTTCTCCATGTGGCAGGATTTCCAGATTGTGCGATTTTTTCCCCATGAGGCGGGATTGTAATTTTTTCTGTTGTTTTCCCTGCTGGGAAGGTTTTTAAATTTGCTAGGGTCCCCGCTGGGCGGGATTTTCCCTTTTTGACTACCGATTTTTCCCGTTGGGTGGGATTTCCTTTGTGGTGGTCTTCGGATGATTCCCGCTAGACGGGATTTTATCTTCATCCTTATAATGAGTCTCCCACTGGGTGGGATGTGTCAGGATTTTATCTTCATCCTTGTAATGAGTCTCCCACTAGGTGGGATGTGTCATTTGGGTTTTAACCCTCGGTTTGGTCTTTTGACCTATTGTAAGAAGGTTTTTGGGATCATTTCAAAACCCGCTTGTAATATAATTCCAACTTACCAAATATATATATATATTTTGTAAACATGGAGCAATTTTTATTATTTAGGTAACATTGGGATAACATCCATTTAAATGAAAAATTAGAGTTTTTATTGTAAAATGTCATCATCTCAATTATGAAACTTCTAGAATTATAATTTAAAATTGATATTGTATAGTTTTATTGATTAAAAAATAACAATGCTAAAAGATTTATTTATTCATAGAGGAGTCTAAACAAATCATATCAACTCATCTAATACCTAATTTGGAAGCAAAGAGCTTTGATAGATGGAGTTAAGTCATTAAATGGAATTATGATATTGGTTATAGGAGAAAGAAAAAGAATGCAAAGAATAAACGATGGAAACCACAAGATGTGAGTTGGTCAAATTAAATTTTAATAAAGCATCTAGGACGAGTAAGTGATTCAATAATAATAATAAATGTAATTTTGAAGAAAGCAAAGGTTCCATGGAACATACAAGAGATAATTGTGGAAATACAAGACCTTGCTATAGAGTTTGAAGAAACCAGGTTTACATATACATATGTTAACGGAAGGAAACAAATGTGCATATAGGTTAATCAACAGAGGGGTTTTAATTGGGAATTGTGAAGTTAAATTCTCTTTTACTTGGTTAAAGGAAGTAGTAAGTTTAGCTGAAGCTAACAAGAAAATGTTAACTACCTAAATCATATAATAACTAGAAATAATAGAGGAGAGATTTTGCATAATTACTCTTTCAATAGTGGATTTAAGACAAGTAATGAAGTTGAAGCTTGGGTGGTTTTGGAAGGGTTAAAAATAAGCAAACAACTGAAATAAAACAAAGTATGGAATGGAAGCTAATTCAATAATAGTAATAAATGTAATTTTGAGGACCAAGAGAAGGAGGTTTTATTAGAAATAATAGAGGAGATATTTTACCTCGTTACTCTTTCAATAGTGGATTTAAGACAAGTAATGAAGTTGAAGCTTGGGTAGTTTTAGAAGGTCAAAAATATGCAAAAAAATGAAATAGAACAAAGTATGGATGGAAGGTGATTTAATAATAGTAATAAATACAATTTTGAGGAAAGCAAAAGCTCCATGGAACATGCAAGAGATAATTGTGGATATACAAGACCTTGCTATAGAGTATGAATCAGGTTTATATACTTACTTTAAGGGAAGGAAACAAATGTAGAAATAGGCTAGTGAATAGAGGGGTTTTAATTGAACATTGTGAAGTCAAACTATCTACTCCTTAATTAGAGGAAGTAGCAAATTTAGTTGAAGCTAACAAGAAAATGTTGAGTGCTTGAATCAAATAATGATTAAGATTTACTTTATTGTTTTCCATTGGTAATATTTGTTTTATTTTATAGCATTAACGTGTTTTCATATAAATTATTTCTTACAATTTTTTTGGTTGCACTTATGCTTCAGGAAGGAAACTAGCAATCCAAATTTGGTAAAGCGAACAATGATAGTGATGTTTCAAAAATACTACTCTACTAAGATGCAATGCATAAACAATAGAGGTGGAGTTTTGGTATTGTGAAGGATGTTGAATTCTAAAATATTTGTATTTTAAAAATGAAAATAAAAAATTTAGACATTTTATGAAAATTGATGTGGGTATCTAGCTATAGCAACTCAATTGAGAAAAGAATTGAATTTGTTTGTAAACTCTCTCAAGTTTTACAAGAGAGAGTTGTGATTTGTCAAAGGTGGGAGGGGGTCAAGTGCAACCCCTTCTCCTTAGGAAACAAAAAATAATAATGCTAAATTAAAAATTTTGAAATTTTGACTTAATAAAATTGTTCAAGCACTACCCAAGAGGTGCCATTTACTACAAGATTAAACTTTTTCATATATACATAATTGATTTAAATATCGTAATTATAATATAATATAGTGTGCATTGTTTCAATTTTATATAATTAACTAAAAAAAATACATGTTTCAATCCCATATAACCATTAACATATAGAGAGATTATATGAAATTATGATATATAATTATTTATTATGAAAAATTTTGTATTTACTTTTTATGTTTATATAAAAATAAATGAATAAATTTTTTAAAATATAAATGTTTATATGATATTATTTTAATGCAAGAGTTTAAAATAAATAATGTTTTATAACATAATGAATATTGGTCCACTTTGGCTTAATTAATAATTTAACTCAAACATTTTGTATATTTTTTGAAAATTACACACTTAAGTAATTTTTTTTGTCACAAGCTCACTAACATACGTACACACTTTGTCATGGTTTAAACTTGGGTCTCCTGAAAGAGAGCCCAAAGCCCTAACCACTGCGTTGTTCCACAAGGACTTTTTAAGTAACTTTGATGAGAAGTTAACTAAGTTAAATCATAGTTACAAATTAATCAAATATGTAATGGCCCAATTAAATAGTTGTAGTATTATAGACTATAATATTAATTAAATTTCACTTAACAACTTATGACTCAAGGAGAAGGACATTTGCTTTAAAGAGGTAGTTGACCTTGGATGGTGGTATCTCTTTGAGAAGCCCCTTCTCGCTTGTATTTTACCAACCATTTATCTAGTTTATTATTGTTTCATACTTAGTTAGAGTTTAGTCACATGTGAGTAGGTTTTGATAATTTTTTTTGGTAGGTAAAAAAAAAAATTATTTACTGATCGGGTTGAAGGGTCTCGTCCCTGTTACATAGGGCATAAACAGTGTTGATATTACAAAAAAATCAGTTTTGGATAAAAATTCTTAGGGTCCAACCCTTCCATTCACGATAAAACAAAAAAGTAGTCATCCAGTACAAAACTAAACAAACTCTAATACAAACATCGGTAATCCATATGCCTAAGACTATCTTCCCAGGGCTACTTGGATGCCTCTTTTCCATCCTGGTGATCCACCTCTTTCTTGATCGGGTCGAGGAGGGCCTCGAGTACGTCAGGGAGCTCCTAAACTTCGTTGGTAACGTTGGACATGTTGGAGTCGGCCTCCCTAATGATATTGGTTATTGAATTTAGAAGATCCATAGTTCTGTTGATGCGAGTGAGGGTGGCCACTCGTAGCACATATTCGATATTTCTGGATGCCTCTTCATCCTCGTCGATGATGACCTCAGAAGTCTGACCCGGAGTGCTCATGTTATTTGACTGTAGTCGACGAGAGTTTTCGCTTTTTTGAGAGGGGCAGATTGATTTTTGCTTGCTTCTCAAGGACTGGCCAGGGGGTTTGTGTTCAGGCGAAGCAGAGGTTTTAGGAGTGGGAGTCAAGGTTGAGGTCTTCTTACCACTGGAATGAGCGGGAGTAGGAGAGATTAGGGGAGAGTCGATGGGGGAAGCAAACCGCTGAGGGGTGTCTATAGAAGCTGGGGAGTGGGGGGCTATCCTTGTCCTTACGAAGGGACATAGAGGAAGGCTCGAGGTTAGGAGAGCGATCAGGGATACTACCAGAGACCTAGTGCACAAGGGTGTGCTTGTAGAGGACAAGGAACAGGCCCTGGTGGCGAGGGGGCTTGGAGAACATGCTTATTCTGAGATTGGCGATGGTGATGTGGATGGACCGAAGAAGGAAGTTGAGGAAATTCATTGGCTTGACATCATAGAGGTGGTTCACAAAAGCAAGGTGGTAAGCACGTAGGGGGCGATTAGGATTGTCGATAGTGATTTATTGGATGACAGGGACTACAACAACGTCCCAAGGCCTGGGGAGAGACGAGCGCAGCACACCCCCCTTCTCCCACTCCAAGTCTTTCCCCTTATCGGGGAAGTGCTCTAATTCTTCTTTGAAGTTGTGTTTATCCCTTCGAACACTTTTTCCACCAAGAGATAAACCAAAAATTTTAGCGATGGAGTGGACACTTACCTCAAATCGAAGGCCACAAACCTAAACTTCATCTTCGTTCCATATGCTGACAAAATCCCTAGTCACTTGTTCGTCCATGTCGATAAAAAGCTTAAAGAAAGGGGTGAATTTCTTGGCTTCGATTAAATCTTTATAATATTAATTAAATTTCACTTAACAACTTATGACTCAAGGAGAAGGACATTTGCTTTAAAGAGGTAGTTGACCTTGGATGGTGGTATCTCTTTGAGAAGCCCCTTCTCGCTTGTATTTTACCAACCATTTATCTAGTTTATTATTGTTTCATACTTAGTTAGAGTTTAGTCACATGTGAGTAGGTTTTGATAATTTTTTTTGGTAGGTAAAAAAAAAAATTATTTACTGATCGGGTTGAAGGGTCTCGTCCCTGTTACATAGGGCATAAACAGTGTTGATATTACAAAAAAATCAGTTTTGGATAAAAATTCTTAGGGTCCAACCCTTCCATTCACGATAAAACAAAAAAGTAGTCATCCAGTACAAAACTAAACAAACTCTAATACAAACATCGGTAATCCATATGCCTAAGACTATCTTCCCAGGGCTACTTGGATGCCTCTTTTCCATCCTGGTGATCCACCTCTTTCTTGATCGGGTCGAGGAGGGCCTCGAGTACGTCAGGGAGCTCCTAAACTTCGTTGGTAACGTTGGACATGTTGGAGTCGGCCTCCCTAATGATATTGGTTATTGAATTTAGAAGATCCATAGTTCTGTTGATGCGAGTGAGGGTGGCCACTCGTAGCACATATTCGATATTTCTGGATGCCTCTTCATCCTCGTCGATGATGACCTCAGAAGTCTGACCCGGAGTGCTCATGTTATTTGACTGTAGTCGACGAGAGTTTTCGCTTTTTTGAGAGGGGCAGATTGATTTTTGCTTGCTTCTCAAGGACTGGCCAGGGGGTTTGTGTTCAGGCGAAGCAGAGGTTTTAGGAGTGGGAGTCAAGGTTGAGGTCTTCTTACCACTGGAATGAGCGGGAGTAGGAGAGATTAGGGGAGAGTCGATGGGGGAAGCAAACCGCTGAGGGGTGTCTATAGAAGCTGGGGAGTGGGGGGCTATCCTTGTCCTTACGAAGGGACATAGAGGAAGGCTCGAGGTTAGGAGAGCGATCAGGGATACTACCAGAGACCTAGTGCACAAGGGTGTGCTTGTAGAGGACAAGGAACAGGCCCTGGTGGCGAGGGGGCTTGGAGAACATGCTTATTCTGAGATTGGCGATGGTGATGTGGATGGACCGAAGAAGGAAGTTGAGGAAATTCATTGGCTTGACATCATAGAGGTGGTTCACAAAAGCAAGGTGGTAAGCACGTAGGGGGCGATTAGGATTGTCGATAGTGATGTATTGGATGACAGGGGACGACGACAATGTCCCAAGGCCTGGGGGAGAGACGAGCGCAAGCACACCCCCTTCTTCCACTCCAAGTCTTTCCCCTTATCGGGGAAGTGCTCTAATTCTTCTTTGAAGTTGTGTTTATCCCTTCGAACACTTTTTCCACCAAGAGATAAACCAAAAATTTTAGCGATGGAGTGGACACTTACCTCAAATCGAAGGCCACAAACCTAAACTTCATCTTCGTTCCATATGCTGACAAAATCCCTAGTCACTTGTTCATCCATGTCGATGAAAAGCTTGAAGAAAGGGGTGAATTTCTTGGCTTCGAGTAAATCTTCGATCCTTACCTCAAGCTGGAGGTTTGTGGGCTCCATGATGGTCATCGCGATGGGGGAGTTGGGATCGAATGAACTGCTGCGATATCTACTACTAAGCAGGATGAAGGTTCTCAAGAAAATGCACAAAGAAAAAACATGGCTCAGGCTAATAAACCTAAAATTAATGTGAACGTGATAGGCTAGTACTCCTATGAAACTGAAGAGAAAAAGGGAACGACGGGCATGAAAGGCAGAGATAACAAAGAATGAGGGGGGGAGACAACTAGTCCTGAAGGGAGAGGGAGGGTGAGCGAAGAAGGCAGTGCAAGAAGTGAGCATGGGAAGAATATGATGGGGGAGGTGAGTGGTCATCACGAGGAGGGGAAAAATGAGGGGATGATGGCATGATGTGAGCGGAGGCAACGGGTGGTGACTGGTAACATTGACACGGGCTAAGAACACCACACGGGTGGTCATCCTATCAAAACATCAAGAAATTATGGATAGTAATGAGTTCCCGATGATCATGATGTTAAGAGAACATATTTTTGGCATTGAAGGAACGCCTTTGTGGCTGCTAGAGCTGTCATTTGTGACATTCCTTAGGTTTTTTATAGTATTGAAAAAAAACACCTTAGGTGTTAATGAAACACCATTATGATAGCTAGTGCTGCTCCTTATGGATATACCTTGCATCATGATTGGCTACCGTGTTGACTTCCTAGGGGAAGACATCTTCCCAAATGATTAGGCTGGCTTGATTGGTCACTATGTTGGCCAAGAGATATGCCACCTTATTAGCTTCTCTAAAAATGTGAATGGTCACGTTTTGGGGACTTTGCCGAAGGAAATCTTGGCAGTCTTAGATTATGTTGTGGATGTTCCAACCCCCGTTGCTATTGTTGTTGATATGATTAACCACAATGAGTGAATCATCCTCGAAGATGATTGGATTGACCATGGTTTTGCTTACTTGGATACACCTCCAGAGAGCTCGAGCTTCCATATTTTTTGCGAAGGCCAAAATGATGTTACCCATATGGTCGCTGATGAATCCTCCAGCCTCTGCATCTCCCTGATTACCTTTGGAGGATTCATCAAAGTTGGCCTTGAGCCAATAGGGGGGAATACATTTGGTGTTACTCTCGGAGCTAGGCAAATTTTGAGGTCTGGAACACTCAGTGTATATCCCTAGGCTCTTGATCACTAAGGACTCCCTTTCGCAAGAAGGGGGTTCTGTACACAGGATTATGCTAGTATTTTCTAGAGCAAAAGTCAAGGCTTTGTTGATAACAACTTTAGGGTTCTTGGGCTTGTCATTGAAGGTGCGGTTGTTCCGCTCCAACCAAATTTTCCAAAATATATGGTGCATCAAGGATTTCCAAAGAAACCTGAGTCTTGGGTTTCTGAAGACATTGGGCCACTAGATGTCTAAGTCGGAGACGAAATTAGGCCAGGCCCAGCTTACTTGGAACCTACTAGTCAGGGAGGAAAAAACCTCTCTGGTGAAGGGGTAATCGATGAATAAGTGTTGAGTGCACTTCCAGGACTGGGTGCAGAGGTAGCATCTATTGGGAATAATGATACCTCTCTTGATCAAGTTGTCTATGGTCAGGATTCTATTGTGGACCATGAGCCAGTAAAAGTGAGCGATTTTGGGACTAGATGCTTAAGCCAAATGGACCTGGAAATGGTGGTGTTGGTGGTGGAGATTGATTTCTTGGGAGGGGTGTCATCCAGATGGTAAGCTAACTTCACAAAGAACTTCCCATTATTTATGCCTTTCCAACAGAGCTTGTCAATCGTCTAGGTTTGAGGGATGAAATTTACCCTAAGAATAGATTGAAGTGTAGAATTGGATCGTTTAAAAAAACATTACTGACTTTGAACTAGATCACCTTCCACTTTTGGCTACCTTGAGTGGTTGTTATGAAATCAATGACTCTATGACCAAATCTACTATCGATGAGATGTTTAATTACTGCAATATCAGGGTCTCTGATGAGAGGCTCATCCCTAGCCCATGGGTCATGCCAAAAGCTGATGTCCCTTCCATTCCCAAACTACCACCTTATTCCCTATTGGATGAGGTGCTTCATTTGGGATATGGATCACCATAAGTGGGACCCATTACTAGGAGTCCCTTCATCCCTGAAAGAGTGTTGTTGGAGGTAATTATTGTTGGTCATCAAATCTGCCTAGGAAAGGATTTTGAGTAGGTGTATGCACCCTAGACCTGGACCAACATTGAAAGGTCAAAGGGAAGAGATGCCCCTCATGCCAATCTCCGGAGAAAGGCCGGATCCTATACTAATCTACTTGGGTATTTGAAGATAAGAGTGCAGGAAAGAGATAAAAGGAGTTAAGGTTAGAGAAATAAACAAAAAGGGTTAAGGGAAGAGAGATCGATGATTTAAGGTGGGGAAGAACAGGAAGCACGATCACTAACAGACAACTCGAATGGAAGCAAAGAACACCAAGAATAAACGAAAGAAATGTAATATCAACCTTCCTATGTATCCTTTAGGCGAGTTTTAGGGTACAGTCCCCGACCGCACACCAGACGCAGGGTTCAGCTTTCTCAATATGTAAGCGAAGACAGACAAAAGAATCAAGCACAAAAGGCAGCATAAAAGAAAACCAATATTACGCTTTTTCACTCCTATGTATCCTTCAGAACGAGTTTCAGGGTGCAATCCCCGATCGCACACCAGACGCAGGGTTCAAATTTCTTAGTATGCAAATGAAGATAGACAAAATAATCAAGCAAAGGAGGTAGCATAAAAGAGATAAATCGAGCCCAAAGCTCTTTAGTATTAATCGTAGGACATCAAGTTACAACATCTTTCTAGCAGATAGTTCCCCCCTTATCCCTTACAATGCCTGGGTTTTTATAGAGGACCCGAGCCTCTGAGTCATAATTACACAGAAGAGAAGAGTACACCCTCGAGCCCTGAGAATCGGCTCCCCGAGGCTCTCATGACCGAGTTTTCAAATCTGTTACCAAACTGGCAACTGCAACCGGGTCAACCATGGAAAGGTGCATTGATGAGCCATCTAGACGTCCTTGGTCTCCGGGTGCGGTGCTCGAGTGGCCGCCATGCTCGCCGGGCTCTCCATCATGGCTTGATACTTCGTTTTTGATTGCCCAAAATGAGCAGCGGGCTTGCTGGGCATGAAAAATTACATTTATGAGGCACTTGATCGCCTCGGGAAAATACCCAACTTGGAATGTGTGCCTGTGAAGCGCTTCGCTAAGTCCTCATTCACAACTTCGCTTCGCAATGGTTCTGGGCCTAAGCAAAACTCCTCCTTGGATTATACTTAGAAAAACTGAGCTTCACAAAACTGCTTCGGGGATGGTTTGTGCCGAAGAATATTTGCTTCGCAAATATGGGCATCTTAGTATTTGCCGCTTCGCTGACCAAATTAATTCTCTGATGCCTTCGAGAAATGCTTTGTTGCGATCCTTTTTCTAAACTGTGGTTCGAGAGAATTTCGGTCGAAGCAATTGTCTTCAAAAGACATTGCATCCTTTCACTTCGGGCAAAAGTACTTCGCATAAAATTAGCCAAAGCAAATGCTTCGCAATGAGCTTCTGGCGAAGTAAAAGTGGTTCACTGATGGAGGGGCCCGAAGTGAGTACTTCGACAACTTTCTGGCGAAGTACTTTCAATGCTCCTTGAGTTCTGCTTCGCAAAAAACCCTTCTCGAAGCAATGTTGGGAATGCTTCAGGTGCGAAGTAGTTTTCTTGCCTTTGCTTTCTGTTTTACTTTGGTACACCGCTCCATAGAAATCTTACCCGAAGTAGCTTTTGAAAATGCTTCGGGCTCGAAGTAGATTTCCTGCCTTGGCTTTTCGGAAAAGTTGTTCTTTCAAACACTGTTTTTGTATTCTATTTTGGTGATACTACTTCACAAAAAACTTCACCTAAAGCAGTGTTGAAAATGCTTCGGGTGCAAAGCTATTTTATTTCCCTTCGACGAAGCTTTTTTCTCTAGCTTGTTTGGCAGCGAAGTTCTTTCCTTTCTACTTTATGTACAAATGGGTGGCATTGGAAGCCAAAATTGCTGCAACTTTTCAAAATAAAAATAACAAAGCAAAAACTTTACACAACACTATACAAAACTTGTTTCTTTTCTACCCCTTGAGAAATGTGACAAAATTGTCAACATTCTTGGCGGCTCATGGGGCAACGAGCTCGTCTCGGTGGGAGGACCCTTTAACTTTGATCTATTGGGCCAAAGTCTTTTCCCGATCCTTCTCCTCCTTCTTCCTCTAGGAGAGCCTCTGCAGCTGGTTCTCGTTCTCCCTCTTCTTCTGCTTATCCTTCCTCCTCTCCTCCTTTGTCTGTTGGCGTGGTCTCCTACTGTGGTGATGGGATAAGGCGGTCATGGATTTTCTTTATAGTTCGGCGAACATGAGCCCAGACCCCTTTTTGAAATGGTTCTTGGTCCTCGAGTGCCTTGACCAGAACATGGAATCGGTCAATCTACCCTATGTTGGCGTGTTTGATTCTTGCCCCTAGGTCATGTAGGCAAGTCACAATTTTGCAGTGTCTCAAGATGAAGTCCGTGACCTGTCCCTCCATGACCGGCTCTTCCCACTCATCAATTTCGGAGACGTCACTTTCAAAATGGAGCCACACCGGCTTTAGTTCTTCCCTGGTGAGAAGGTTCCCATCATCATCCGTGAAACTTGGGAAACCCAAAGAAGAAAGGTCTTCAAAGTAACTCATTGATGTGCGTTGCTCCTGCTCAAATATATCAAGGAGGTCTTTCGCCTTTTGCGCTTTCTTCACCTTGGAGAAGAAAGCACGAACAGTGGCTTGGGCAGTAGACCAATCCCTAGTCGTTCGACTCATAGCAGTGACCTGTAGGTCTTGATATCTGATGCTTTGAACCTCAAAGGCAAGCTTGAGTCGCTTCTTAATTTTTTGAATCACCTCGTCCACCATTGGTCCCTTCTTAGCGATGGCATGCTGAGCTTCGGTGACATAAATCAAAATTGACAGGGCACTGGAGGCCCAAGATCTGAAACCTTTGAGTAGGTGAGAGCGGATCTCCTTGATCCTGCCTTTGTCGAACAGCTCCAGGTTTACCTTTTGGTACAATTGTTGCTGGGACTGCAAGATCTTGCTCTCGAGCTCTTTGGCCTTTAGCTCATTTTTGGCCTATTTTTGTGCTTGTTGTTCGGCCGAAGTCTGCAATTGTAGAATTTGCAATTTGAGGGCATGTGTTTCCTTTTTGAGCAATTTGCCCTGCTTCTGCGAATCCTCCAACTCAGAGCGAATCCTAGCCAGCTCTTCTTCCAACTTGATGTTGGCATTTTCTGCTTCAAACCTGCGCTGGTTGGCAATGTTTGCATGTGCTCTAAAATTTTTGACCTTGACATGCATGGATTCGGATTCATCATCTATATTTAAATGCTCCAGGTCCTTGGTTTTCTCCTGGTAGTCGTAATCAGCTGGAGTCATTTCATCCAGAGGCTTCTGGACCTTAGGGACCTTTCTCACCTTATGCAACTTTTCGCCCTTCAGGTCGAAAACTGCACATTTTTCAACTTGAGCCAGAGATTTCCCTCTTTTCTTTCTTGCCTCCTTTAACATCTTCTCTGTATTCTGTCGAGCTAAGAGTAGCTTTTCAGCCAGAGGGCGCTCCTTTATTGAAGATAGGTCTGTTTCAGAGAAAGCCGAATCTCCAGCCAAAGGTGTAAACAAATATAAAGAACTAACAGGGGCAGGTTCGCCCGACGACTCGAGGACGGGTGTAGCAGGGGCTTTGGCGAGCGGGACTATGCTTTGAGCTATGGGAGAGTGGGCTATGGGGCTTGGTGTAGGCGAAGTGGTTTCAACGGGCTTATCCGACTCGGGAGGAGTGGGGCTATGCAAGATTGGGCTGGCGATGGGCAGTTTCTGAGTGGGGGATTGACTCTGTGGGGAAAGGAAAGACTGATGAGGGCTTTCACCTGGGACTGTTGTGGATGTGTCAGAGACTGAAGTGAAGGGAAGAGAGTGTGTACCTGTGTGCCCTCTTGGCAAAGCGGCTATGGTCACTTCTTGCATGGTCGACTCTTGTCCCTCTTGGCCTTCATCACTCCCGACCTCTACAACTTCTGCCCCAGGGTCCTTCTCTTGTTGGAGGAGTTCCTCCACATCAATGATATCTATTTTGGGGACCGTCTCAGCACTTGGTGCCCTTGCATCTCCAATGTTTGCCTCAACCGAGCCTGATGCAGGGGATCCAGCAGGAGTACCTAAAAGTTTTGTGCGAGGGCACTTTGGATGGCTCGAAGGCACTTGAACTTGCTCTTGCATTTTCCTTTTCTTCCTCTCCAATGGTTGCTCTGCTTCTTCAATGCTTGCTTCCTTTTCTTCTTTCGAAGCATCCTTAGCTCCACCTGGGCTTTCGCCTGATCCTGGGGTAGCTGGGGGAATAAAATCCGCAAAGGATATGGACTTCCAGGTTTTGACATTGGTGTCGTAGAGAATTGCGAAGTCTTTATCCGATGCTAAGAGCCCATAGGAGTTCATTTTTTGACGATGGACTCTCATTGTCCACCATTCCTGAAGCTTTTCCTCACTCCAGTCTTTTACCTCCTCTTTCAAATCGTCCCTTACTTTCTTCCAAAAGGTGGAGCCTGGAGTCAGGAGGGGGTACTGATCAGGGTCGAATTCGACCTCCATAGGATAGAACTCATGCCATGGAGGCAATGTCCTCATCCTTTCTAAATGCCACTCCAGATATTTTCCATTGGGATTATTTCTTTGTTCCATGACTTCGGGGTGAGGGCAGATGTGGAAGTTCTTGAATTTTAAATGATCCCTCATCACGCCCAAAGGATCATAGAGCCACTGCTGAGGAATCTGGAGTAGGCCAAACTCGGCAAGCTTTTCCTCCAGGAAAACATTCTGTTTGAGGGCAAAGACTTCGATTACACCCATTTTGAAGGGGAAATCGTAGGTATGTGCCCACTTTCGACCGTGGCCGTATACTACATTTGTAGAGTCACTCTGTCGAGCGACTTCCAATGCGAACTGATATTCTGAGGGGTAGACTGGCAACAGGAAGGGCTTCCCTATGAAGCTGAATAGGCGAATCACCAGTCCCTATGTCAACTGGAAGACGTCCCCTTTTTTCCCTAGCACCACTCTATCTCTCAAACTGAGTGGTACCCGAGGACAAGAACCTTTCAACAGGTGCATGATGGGTCCCAAAAATTGTTGATTAAAAGAATAATAGGACTCCTCTTTCAATAAGAGGGGAGTCCATTGATACACTGGCAGAGGATTTCCATCCTTGCCGCTTGAAGATATGGCTATGTGGGGAAACCGCTTATGAAGCTGGTAGAGGCACAACCAGACAAGAAAAGAACAGGGTGCAAAGTACTGGCCTGCTGCCGCATTCTTCATGCTGGTGAGCCTTGTATGCAGGGTTTGGGACACCCATTCCGCCCAGTCAAAGAAAACTAGGTTGGTGTTCGGTCTTGAAGCATCAGGGGCATAGAATTCCCCTCTTGAAATACATTCAGCCAAGGACACCTGCCAGGGCTGCACCAAAGCATCTATTGACAATCCCGCTACCCATGCAATGATGGAAAAAATATCAATATTTTTGAAGGCCTCCAAGGGTAAGGGCATCTGGGGCAACTTGTTCGAAGGTAGCCCGCTCTTGAGATTCTCCCGCAGGAACTTCAATATATAGCTGTTGGAGGTGAATCTCTCCATCTACTCGTTTAGGAGGACATTGTGAACAAAATAGCCCTTGGGTGGGCCCTGCTGTAGCGTGAAGGCTGCTTGCACATCTTCCTTTAAGATGGAAAATAATTTGTGTCCCGAAGCATCTAGCACCTGCCTGGTCGCAGGTTGGTAATTCTGTGCAATGGCGTAGATCAACTCGGGACAATGGTGAGTAGGTGGGGTTAAAAACCAGTAAATCTGGGAGTAATAAGCAGTGGCTCTCTTATTTTCTGGTGTGAGCCTGCTTGTCATGAACTCTATGGTGCGTCGAAGATCGAATACACCCTTAGAGAGCTGTGTGTCTCGGATTTTCTCCCACCCATCAATTGGTGGCTCCACAAGCTGTTCTTCTTTCGAGTCATCCCCCTCTTCCATTGGCTGCTTTTCGGGTCGAAGGGGAAGATTTAGCTTCTTCGGAGTGCTCTTTTTCTCTTCTTTTCCCTTCTTTGTCTTTTTGGGGCCTGCAACTTCGGGCTCTTTTCTCTTTTCCTTAGAGTTCTTCTTTCCCATGTTGTTATGGACAACAGCAGAGTTCTTGATACAAGGGGCTTTAATGTGAATAACCAGATGCAAGGACGGGAGGGTTGCAGAGTATCTGAAGGCTCTTAGTGTAATTCTTAACTGATGGACAAATAATTTCCCTCTTGCCAAGAACTCGCTTTTATAGCCTAAAAAGGCAACCACCTAAATTTATGGCACCTACTAAAATTAAATTTGTACCTTGGACGAAAGAGATTATCGTATTCTTAAATCAATCCTACAACGATGTGGTACACAGGGCTGCATGCTTCGATGATTACACTTTGTACTCGAGACGTCACCTGCTGCCACCTCGTACCTTGGTGCGAGCTTTTCTTCTCTTTTTCTGACTTGATCATCTTGGGCAGTGTTCCACCACCCTTTTGCCTTAATTTCATCCGCTTTGTACTCCTCTCAAGGCCGTTGTTGGCATGTTTTCCGAGGCACATTTCGAATTCTCCACCTCGCGCGTGTTTGGCTCGGCGAAGAGAAACTTGATGCTGAAAATGCTTCGTGGTGAACCTTTGGTTTGGACTATTTTTTGATGCTTCGGGCCCGAAGTACTTCTTCTTCACCGTATTTTTGCTTTGCCTTCGAGGGTCACCAAAGTTTTCCCTTTTGAAAACTTATTCGCAAAAGATTTGCCCGAAGTAGCTACTCAAAATACTTTGGGTGCGAAGCTCTTTTCATGCCTTCATTTGAATTTTGGTTCGGCCTCCTTTCGGGTAACATGCTTCGCAAGGAGCCTCTTACAATCCACTTCGCAAGAATGCTGCCCGAAGTAGCTGCTGAAAATACTTCGGGTGCGAAGTTCTCCCTTTTGAAAACTACTTCGCAGAATTTTTGCCTTTGGTTACCTTCTTCGCAGTGAACTTTTTGTACTTGCTACTTCACATCAGAAGTCCCCGAAGGAGATTTGGAAGTGGTACTTGGCTTTGTGATCTTGGAAGAGAATGTATATACAAATGCAAATTATATACATAAGTATATATACACATTTTTTTTTTTAAAAAGAAATCGTCTTTAGCGATGAAAAGTCTTCAGGTGAAGACCATTGACAGAGATCGACAGAACTTGTCCATTTGCATCTTTGAGGATGAATGAATTGGCCGAGTTTACCTTCATAATTTCAAATGGCCCATCCCAAAAGGCGTCCATCTTGTCATGATTCCTAGGCTTGGCCTTCCAAGAGTCCCACTTCAATACCAGGTCTCCCACATTGAATGTGCGATCGGATGACTTTTTCTTGAACCAGTCTCGGATGACCTGAGTATGCTTAGCGAAGTCCTGGTATGCTTCTTCGCGATCCTCCTCCAGTCGCAGCAGCTGAGCTAACCTGTTATCCATCATACTAACTCCATCTTCTGCTTCTAACATCCGTAGTGCAGGGATCTCAACATGGATGGGTAAGATGGCCTCCTTGCCATAGACCAGGGCATAAGGCAAAGTTTTGATTGACCTTTTGATAGAAATCCGATCGGCCCACAAGGCCCGATCTAGAAGGAGATGCCAAGTCCTTTTGTTCGTCTCTATGAGCTTCCTTAGAATTCTCAATAGAATCTTGTTGGTGGATTCTGCCAAGCCGTTGCCCTATGGATAATAATTGGAGGATACTTTATGATATATCCCATATCTATAGAGGAAATCATTGATTTTAGTGCCAGTGAAGCCAGGGCAATTGTCTGTGATGATATCTTTGGGGATGCCAAACCTGGTGATCAATCCTTCCAAGAAGGTGACTACAGTCTCTTGATCTACATGTTTGGTGGGAATCGCTTCGGCCCACCTGGTGAAGTAGTCTATTGCTGTCAGGATGAACCTATGTCCCACGGAGGAATTTGGTGATACGACTCCTATAAAATCCAACCCCCATTGTTGAAAGGGTGTCTCTACTTGTATCGGATGAAGGGGCATTGCAGCATTTTTGTTTCGACCGACGAACCTCTGACACTGCTCGCATTTACGACAAACTACGAAGGCATCGACAAAGAGTGTGGGCCAATAATAACCCGCCCTAATGATCTTTAACGCCATTGTTCTTCCTGCAAAGTGACCTCCCGATAGTCCTGAATGGAATTCTCCCAGGACTCTCCTTTTATCATCGTCTTTGATGCACTTAAGAAGGACACCATCAATGTTCCTGAAAAATAGGCCTTCGGGGCGCAGAGTGTATCTGGAGGACCGCATCCTAAAATGTCTTCGTTGTGATGCATTTAGATGCGAAGGACACTTGCCGATGTTGAAATAGCAGATTATCTCACCGACCCAATCCTTCTCATCTTCTTCGTGGTTAGCGAAGCATTCTTCGACTGGTAAGTCATCCCTCCAAGATTCTGTCACTTCGGCCACCGCGCTCTTTGCCAATTCTTGACACAATGCACGGCCACAAACCAATTTTGTGGGCTTGATCTCAATGTCAAACTCCTGTATTTTGTTCACCCAACCAGCTCTTTTACTTCCCAATTCTCCTTGGATAATGAAATTACGCACATCGGGGTGAATGACATAAACCGTGACTCGACTCCGAGAGATGAACTGCTTGAACTTCCTTAGTGATTTCATTACTGCATGCACCTGACGCTCTATGAAATTATATCTTTCTTCATGGGAATTGATCACCTGACTCAGAAACGCGATGGGACGCTCCTCGTCATCTTCTCCCTTTTGTGTCAAGACAACAACGTAGCTCTCGGGCTCTCCTATAGCATACATGATAAAATCTCGATTGTAGTCTGGATTGATCAAGACCGGTGCCTGAGCTATTCGAGCCTTAATTTCTTTGAATGCTTCCTTTCTCTCTTCTATCCAATCGAATTCGGTGCCCTTCTTCAGGAGTTGGGACATTGGCTTGATGACTTGGGCGAAGTCAGGAACAAACTTCCTCATGAAGTTAATCTGGCCGAAGAAGGATTGGAGTCCTTTCTTGTCTGCTGGGAGTGGGAGCTTCATTAGGGCCTCGGCTCTGTCAGGATCTACAGCGAGCCCATTTTCTGATATCGCATGTCCCAGCAGTTTTCCTTCGCTAACTGCGAATATAGACTTTTTTGGATTGATTGAGATGCCAAATTCTCGCCACTTTTCAAAAATCTATTGTAGATGTAGTGGATGATCCTCCCTTCTTCGGGAGAAAATGGTCATGTCATCAAGATAGATGATGATAAACTTATTTAGAAGCTCGCCAAAAGCAAGATCCATCGCCCTCTGGAAAGTGGCCCAGCATTCGAAAGACCAAATGGCATTCGTTGGTAAGAAAATGTCCCCCATTTGGTGGTAAATGCCATCTTGTGCTGGTCTTCGTCCCTGACCCAAATTTTATTATATCCAGAAAAACCATCGAGCAGGGAGAAGCATTGAGCTCCAGCCACAGAGTGCAAGATCTGGTCGATTTGCGAGAGGGGATAGTGGTCTTTGAGAGAAGCTTGGTTTAGATTGCGAAAGTCCATGCATAACCAAATATCTCCATTCTTTTTTCTGACTGGGACCAGGTTCGCTACCCATGAAGAGTGCTTGATGGGATAAATGATCTTTGCCTCGAGCATCTTCAGGAGTTCGACTTTCATTAGGACCTCGATCTTAGGATTGATCGGCCTCTGCTTTTGTCGAAAGGGTTTGACCCCTTCCTGCAATTCGATTGTGTGTTGAACCAACTGTCGATTGTATCCCCTGAGATCTTGATAAGACCAAGCAATTATGTCGAAAAACCTTCTGCATAGATTCTGTATCTGTTCTATCTCTTCTAAAGTGCAGTCGGTCCCGACCTTTATCGCTTTCCCAGGTTCGAGCTCCAAATCCTGATACTGCTTTTCATTGACTTTGATCATGTGAGAGAGTGCTCGATCATTCTGATCGAAGAGGCTCTCAAGAGTGACCAGTCCCTTGGGAACGTAGTTGTTCTTCAATTGAACCAACCCTTCATACTCTTCTTCATCAGAGCTTCTGTCTTCGACTGTAGCGGCTTCTTGGATCATTAAATTTACAATCTGCTCGTCGTTGTCGAATACTTGCCAATGCAGATCTTTGTCTAGGACAGAGGGCCTATAGATCATCCTCATAGCTCTAGGCTTGTGCACCATGTCTTCTGCTGGAGAGTACTTGGCTGCGATGGATGCTAGGACATCGGCATGTCGGTTCTTTTCTCGTGGGATTGACTACAGATTAAGAGACTCGAACTGGTCAAGCAGGTCCCATACCCTATTGCGGTATGACTTTAGATAATGTTTCTTTGAGGTACACCTGTTTGTGACCTGGTTGCATACCAATTTAGAATCTCCAAATATTTGGAGGTGCTTTATGCCTAACTTGTCAGCTTTCTTAAGTCCTAGGCACAATGCTTCGTATTCCACTGCATTGTTAGTGCAGCTCCATGTCAACCGGCAGCAATACTCCTTTTGCTCTCTAAAAGGTGAAACTAGAAGAATCCCTACCCCAACGCCATTTTTACATTGAGCGCCGTCGAAGAACAACTTCCATAGTTCTTCCTGGGCACTTGTTCTATTCCCTGGTTGGGAGTGATTTTTAGGCTTGGCGATTGCATAACACCCTATCTTGGTCTCCACCATGGCATTGAAGTCTGCCAATGAGAACTCATCTTCATAACTTAATTGCACAAGAGACTCCTCGATCAGGTCTATCTGCTCTATTTCCTCTACTAGTGCATTCACTGGTTTGCTACTTTCTTCTTCGGACATCTTCTGCACAAGAAAGGAAGAAGGCTTTTCATTGTAAATCTTCACCTTCTTTCCTTTGAATGGAACCTCTAGGTGAGAGTAATCCATAGATAGATACCCGCCTAGTTTAGCCATGAATTCCCTTGACAAGCACATACTGAAATATGGCTCCAAGTCGACTACAACTACCTCTTGTATGATTGTAATCTGAGGCATCTTATGTAGCCGGATAGGAATGTCCTTGATCACTCCCATGGTCTTCACTGGAGTACCATCCAATTGGAGTACACCCTGGATGCTTCGTGTATACTCCATTCCTATTTCTTCGCAGACTGCCCTTGGCATGACTATTGTAGCGACCCCAAAGTCGATCATGCAGTTATGTACAATATACCCTTCCATTTGTAGGGTTAGGTAGAACGAAGGTGGTCTGTTCTTCCCCGTGATAGATGTGGATAGGGTCTGCACAAGAGCAAGCGGTGCTGCCTTTTTTGCTTTAATTATCTTCAATGATTCTTGCAGCAAGTCCACCTGTCCAGGTAGTTGCAGTGCATCGTACAAGCTGATCTTGGCTGGGATCTTCTTCAATTCCTCTACGATGTTGTATGCCAAAGATTTGAGCACTTCGGGTTCCTTTTTGGGTTCGTATCGGGTACGATATTGCTCTATAGCTTCAACTCTTTGTCGCTTGGTGAGGGAAGGAAACTTGAGCTTTTCCTTAGCTTGCTCCTTAGTTTCTGCCTGAGGTGGTTCGACAGAGGCCTTTTGAGCCTTTTCTTTGATTGGTACAGGTGGAGGAGCTTCACTCGAGGCCAAAGTAGACGATTGTCCTTTCTCGGGTCGAGCCTGCTCTTTTGTAGGAGCCAGCTGAGTAGCATCTATTTCTATTGCCTTCCTTCCTCCTCGGGTAAGTACTACAATGGGCTCCTCCTCGCCAATTGCCAGGTTCTGACTCATCTGCCTAATGACGTTCACTTGACCGTTGTGACTACTATTTTCCAGCGTTTGTACATAGTGTTGGTGCAGGGTGTAGGTATTCTCTTCATGCGGATCATTGCACATAGAGCACCAATATACATAATCGAAAGTGCTCGGAGCTTCATCAATGGCAGCATTTCTTGCCGAAGCCTTCCCTTGCTGGACTGCTTGGTCCTTGGTAAGTGTAGGTGCAGGATAAGATCTTCTTCATAGGAACTCCTGTTGCACCTGCTTCTTTTTCACAATTGTCATGTCATTTGACAACATATGAACTGTAGAGTTTAGAGACTGCATCTCCTACAAAATTTTAGTCTGTATATCATCGAATTTTGGAATGAGCAGCAATGAAGCCATCGTCAGTATTGGAGGCAGGGCGGGGTGTTGAGGGGGTGTTGGCAGCACAGGAAAAACCAAAGTGACCGTGGGCTGTGGAGTTGAAAATGTAGGGAAATGAATTTGTGGGGTGGTGATTTGAGACACGACAAGATTCAGATTCCAAGATGAAATCGGGAGTGCAGGGGTTGTGGAGATTTGCGAAGCAGTTGCGCTTGCATACTGGAATTGTAAGAATTCAGGAAGTATGGGCGTCGACATCCTTTGGGGAAGCTTGCCCATAGCTATCAAATCCATTTTTGCTCTCTTGGCTAACTCATATAACTCGAGAAAAGTATTAACGTTAGAATATCTTACCATGAGACTGATATCGGGATTGAAAGCCCAAAGGAAATAGAGTGTTGCAGCTTCGTCTATTGGTCGAAGGCCAACTGGCACTCTCTTCCAGGTTCGAGCAAACCTAACATTGAAATCTATGATTTCTTCTTATGGATGTCTCCTGATCGAAGTGAACTGATGCAGGAGAGAAGTAGGATCGAAAGATTTGTTGAAGTTTCCCATCATCTGCCCAGCTAACTAGTCCCATCCCGTAATGTTACCGGGTGGTAGAGATCTGTACCAATAGAGGAGTTTTCCTCTAAGGGAAAGAACTAGAAGCTTTACCATAATTTGCTCTTCTGTAATGTCATGGATCACCGCCAGAGATATTATGTCCTGGATATGCTCCAGAGCGGTTTTCCCAGTTCCATCGAATGTTGGGATCTTCTTTATGGCAACAAGTGGCACTTGCCCTTGCCCTGCTAGATTCAATGGTGACAAGGAATCCCATGCTGGGCACAACCTGGGTGGCTATGGCTGCTGCATTTGCTATTGTTGTTGTTGTTGTTGCTACTGTGCCATACTTGCTCCTAGATTTTGAGAAATAGGAATTCCCGAAGCTCCCCCTTGATTGCTAATAGGACAACTAATAGGAATGGAGGGATTAGGATGCTTCAGAGAGTTGGGAGGATTGGGAGGAAAACTAGATGTTGTACTATCAAAAGTTGAGCCTTGTCTACCAATAGAGGATGTTCCTTGTAACAATGACTCGGGGGTGATCAACCTTGATTGTTCCTCGAAGGCGTCAATATCTAGCTCAAAGAACTCGGTTTCCTCTCCTTTATTATTAACTCTCCATCTTGTTTGCATGAAGGCACAGACTTTTGATACTGGTCTTTACGACTTAAAGATTCTTGGGTAAACAGAGTCGCCAGATGCTAAGAGTCTTTCAGTAATGAGGGCATTAGTCCTCACTACCACTAGTCAGGTGAGACTGACCGGGTCACACCGGGAGCTAGTTTAAACTATTGGCCCCGGTGAAGACGGGTTTGAGATTTAAAATATGGGGCCTTGACTGGTTATGGATATTTCTAAGACAGACACAGTCGGTCCCACCGGGCATGCCAGAAACTGTTGGTCATCAAATCTACCTAGGAAAGGATTTTGATAGATGTATGCGCCCTAGACCTGGACAAACATTGAAAGACCAAAGGGAAGAGATGCCCTCCGTGCCAATATTCGGAGAAAGGCCGGCTCCTATACTAAACTACTTGGGTGTTTGGAGATAAGAGTGCAGGAAAGAGATAAAAGGAGTTAGGGTTAGAGAAATAAAATAAAAGGGGTTAAGGGAAGAGAGATTAATGATTTTAGGTGGGAGATAACAGGAAGCACGATCACTAACTGACAACTAGAATGGAAGCAATGAACACCAAGAATAAACGAAGGAAACATAATATCAACCTTCCTATGTATCCTCCAAGCGAGTTTCAGGGTACTGTCCCCGATCGCACACCGGACGTAGGATTCAGCTTTCTCAATATGCAAACAAAGACAGACAAAAGAATCAAGCACAAAAGGCAGCATAAAAGAAAACCAATATTACGCTTTTCCACTCCTATGTATCCTTTAGAATGAGTTTTAGGGTATAATCCCCGATCGCACACCGGACGCAGGGTTCAGCTTTCTCAATATGCAAACGAAGATAGACAAAAGAATCAAGCAAAGAAGGCAGCATAAAATCCTTTCCTAGGCAGATTTGATGACCAACAATTACTTTGGATGATAGATACCCAATCCAAATTGGCATCGGTGGCCACCTTCCACGCTTGTTTGGCCAGGAGGTCCTGATTCATGAGGTTGATTTTGCGTAGGTTGAGCCCACCTTTGTCTTTCGGGGTGCATACTTTATCCCAGGCCATTAGGTGAAACTTTCATTGATTATCCGTCCCTACCCATAGAAAGTGCTTCTAGATTTTTTCTATGCTTTCTCCCACAAAATTTGGGATTTTGAATATAGAAAGAAAAAACATCGAGATACTTTGGAGAAAACATTTAACTATGGTGGCTTTACTTTCTTGTGATAGGAGATCCCCTTTCCACCCTTTCAACTTCTTGTGGATTATCTCAGTGACACTGTTCCACGTGGCCTTGGTTGGCCTCCCTTGAAAAATTGGAAGCCCAAGATAGGTGGTTGGGATATCAATGATTGTGCCTCCTTGCAGGGGTGTTTATGAAGTAGAGCTTGCTTTTTATATAATTAACCTTCTGTCCAGTAGCTTCCTCATACAGATTGAGGATAGACTTAATGACCTTGGCTTCTGAGACAGTGGTTGATGTGGCCAGTAGGGTATCATCCATAAACATTTGATGGGTCGAGTATTGAAGGTTGGAAGTAGCCTTAATACCAGAAATCAATATTCTTGAGAAAGCAGATTTGACAACTCTTCCCAAGATTTCAGCCAAGATGATGAAAAGGATATGGGAAAGGGGGTTCCCTTGTCTCAGTCCTATGGAACTGGGAAAGTACCTTGCTGCTGAACCATTGACCAGGACAGAGAACCAGGGAGAGGAGATGCAATTTGATATCATCTTAACTCAATTCTCATGGAATCCAAACTTGAGTAGGACTTTGATTAGAAACTCTCGATCCACTCTATCGAAGACCTTGTTCATGTCAAGATTAAGGAAGAAGACTGACTCGTTGGAATTTTGGGCTGAATGGATAAGCTCCTGAATAGTGATGACTCCATCAATAGTATTTTGACCCTTGATAGTACTACCTTGGCAAGGATCAATAATGGATGGGAGAATGCTGGTCAGTCTGCTAGCCATGGCTTTGGATAGGATTTTGTAAAGAACGTTGCACAGGCTGATGGGGCGGTAGTCGAACAAGGACTGGAAATTAGGCCCCTTGAGAATGAGAGCTAGAAATATGGAGTTGATATCCTTGGGAATGAATCTTGTAGCTTAAATTTTGGAAATGGCTCAACAAATATCAGGCTCTACGATGTCCCAATAGGTTTGGAAGAACCTGGGAGAAAACACATTAGGGCCAAGAGCTTTGTCTAGCTGTATGGAGAAGAGGGCCTGGTGGATATCTTTAAGAGACATAGGGCTGAGCAGGTGGATATTCATGACCTCAGGGATGGATCTGGGAATGTTCTCAAGGAGGGTGTCCATAGGGGCCAAGGGTGAGGAGGGGACACCGAGGAGGGTTTTGAAATGGTTAACAACTTCACCTTGAATTTGATGGATATCAGTGGTGTAGGAACCATCTTGATTGGTGAGGGTCTTTATCCTGTTGGCCCCTTTATGCCTGAGGGTGGAGATGTAGAAAAATTTGGAGTTGGAATCTCCTTCCTTAAGCCACAACTGTCTTGACTTCTTGTGCCAAAATATTCTTTCCTTTTGCAGAGTATTATGGTACTCTGAAAGTATAATATTTTCCTCTGCTCTGAGATTGTCATCCCCCTGCCCCTGTTGGAACCTGTCCTCAATATGAATGAGCCTATTTTTATGATAATTTGTTTTTGAAGATATTTCTAAAAGTCACTTTATTACAAACCCTCAACTTACCCTTAATTGATCAAAGTTTTTGCATTACCTGGTTTATGGCTATCCCAGGGAACTTTTCCCCCCACCACTCAATAATCTAATTCTTGATATCTAGGTGTTGGGTCCACATAGATTTGAATTGGAAGAGGGTTTTAAACTGGGATATGCTGTCAGTTTTGAACATCAGGGGACTGTGGTCAGACCCATATTTCAAAAGTGCCTACAGAATAAAATTCTCAAAGAGGGGGAGCACTTCTTGGGACAACAAGAAATGATCTAGTCTCTCTTGAATAAGGTCTCTGTCTACCCTTCTATTGCTCCAAGTGAATTGGGACCATTTTAGTTGTACATCCATAATTTCACTTGAGTCTACAAAGTGGGCAAAGTCCTCTATAGTTATGGAAGTAATGGCATTCCAACCTCTCTTTTCTAATGATGCAAGGGCATGTTGAAGTCACCTGCTAATACCTAAGGGACACCATTGAATGCTTGTCTCATCTGGAAAGGTTGTTCCATAGGATTATTCTATCATGTAGGGTGTTAGGAGCATACACATTGGTCAAGACCCATGAGAGTTGGGTGTTAGAATTATGAAATAGGATGTAAGCCAGGCACCCATCACCTGAAATAACTCATCCTTCAACTTTTGTTGGATTCCAAAGGCAAAGGAGTCCACCTGAGGTACCCTGCATTGGGGTGTAGACAAACTCACACTTCCTCCAAATGGTTTTGGCAACTCTTGGTGACTAGTGCTTACCTAATTTGGTTTCTTAGATGAGGAAAATAATAGGATTCATTTCCTTCCGCATGGTAGCATCCAGTATTTGTTTGGCTGCCCCATTTAGTCCTCTTGTATTCTAGGAGAGGACTTTTATTTAGAACTTTTGGAGGGTTTTCTGCCCCCTTTGCCTTGTTGGGTGGGGGTTTTGGATCTCCTATTTTCTTCCTTGTTTGTTAACCCTAGCTCCTAGAAAAAAGTTTTTTGGGTGCCATTGGCTATATCTTCAGCTGCATCTTTGTTTCTCAGATCTACCCTCGAGGGCATTCCCTTATTTTTGTCACCTCCCACATCAATCTGGGTCTTTCTGAAACTTTGGGTCTATTTTGGGCTCCATTGTTTCGGGGACTCTTGGGAAGAATCGTCGCTGTCAGCCTCGACTTCAGGGGATTTGGAAAGGGAGTGGGGTGAGCTAGTCTTGCTAGGTAGGGAAGATGGTGGTGGGGGGATAGGGGGTTGAGGGGGTCTAAGGGGGATTCGAGGAATCACAACCATTGTCGAGAGTGGGGGAAGGGCATCGGGTTGGGGATGAGAGAGGGGTTTTTGGAGGGATGGGATCAATGGTGTCTAGTTGAAATATAGGGTTTGAATCAGGGGTTTCCTCACAAAGTAATTCCTCAAAATGGAATCTATCATTGCGACCAAAATTGCTAAGTAAATTAAATTTATTGGATATGGTGAACAAATTACTTACCTTTTTTTATCACTACTTGTAGGGAAAATTCTTGTTGCTTTCCCTTGTGGTTAGGTTTTGTCTCGTTCCTACCTTCGTCTTTTGATTTTCCTCTTGGACTGGGCGGGCCACAGTCTACGACTCTGTCTACATGTTTTTGTGGTTTAGATACTGATATGAAAGGTGCCCTTGTTTTTGACATTCAAAGTAGAAATTGGGTTTTTTTTATACTCCAATGGCTGGATTCGCCTGTAGTTTTTGTAAATTAGTTTAACCTAGCTAGGGAGTTGCATTTCTAGGTTGACATTGATGCAAATATGCACTTGCATCAGCTGAGTCTGTGTGTGGGTTGTTGTATCAATGGCTACCAGTTCCCCTATTGCTCGGGTTATCGCTTGGAGTGCATCTTCATAGAAGAAGTGTGGTGGTAAGTTTGGGATCCGCACCCAAATGGGATTGTAATTTATGTTCTACGACTTCGGATAAAAGTCTTCTCCCCACTTCCAGATGAAGATACTTCTCCTCCAAAAAAACCATGGGCCTCTTGATAAAATATGATCAACATCTTCCTGTGTGTTGAGGTAAACCATAAAAAACCCTTTGGACATGGCTGACAACTCAAGGCATCCTCTGGTTTTCCACTTGATCACCACCCAATGCCATAGTGAGTCCATGTTCGGTATCCCTCCAAAAAATTTCCCTACCAAGGAAAATGAGTCTTGGTTTGTGTATTTTTTCATGACTTGCTCAGGACAGAGGACATTACAGCCTTGGGTTATGAAGGCATTCAATGTCGAGGACCTAGGTTTAGGTTTTCCTTGAAGTACTTCTATGAAAGAAGATCGATTGGTCTTCATGTCAATTGTTTCATGTTTATTTGGTGGGTCTTTGCCTCTGCATCCTTCTTTCCCTTCTCTTCTCGCACCTGGATTAGTTTCATTTGCTAATTCATCCTCTTCCTAGTGGGAGTTGAATTCGTCTTGCGATTGCGAGCCAGACCCAAAGTTTCTATTCTCGCATTTTGGCTTCCCATTCACCGATACATCACTCCATGAGTGGTCACTCTTACTCCTTTCCCTCTACCTCCCGCACGTCGATGATTCGATCACGTATGTTCACTCACCTTTTCCTGCCTTTTGCTCGTCATCGCTCTTTCTCCTCTTAATATTCTTTCCTCAAGTTTTGATAATTAAATAGTTTGATAGACTTATATATTCTAAGATACCTCAGTATCCAACATCACACTTGAAGCATTCTATACTCCAAGCATGATAGATGGTATCCTACAAAAAATTCTCCCTAGTGTCCCCATCTCAAGAAAAGCCTCTTGGAGTCTATTTATAAATGCATCTTGATATTGGTACTTGTTCTTCTCATGGAGGAAGTGCTTTCAATATTTCCACTTCCCACACATGTTTCTCTAAAATTTCACTTCCTTTATGAGTGTCTCTCCAAGTTTAATTATAGGGAGTGAGAGTCAATATGAGTAGCATGGAAAAAACTAAAGTCTTTTTTTTAAGTCTATGGTGGGAATCTACATTTTAAAATCGATAAAAGGGCTTAAAGGAAATTTTTATCAATACTACTACCAAACCAAGATCCAATGTAAGCTCTTTATCTTATGTTAAAGCCTAATGCAAATATGTTTATAATTATAAATATGGAGGAAGCCATGTTAGGATCTATTGGTATATTTCTTTTTACTTTTGGTCCTCCCCCACCCAAAGTCTTTCTCAACACTTGGGCTAAATATAATTAGCTTAATAAGGGCATGTTTATTTCTTATTTCATAATTGTTAAGCTAGAAATTTACATATTTTTTAAGAATCCTAATTTGGCAACAAAATAATGCAATAAAAATATTTGCTATTGTGGGAAACTATGTTTAAAGCTTTCTTATGGTCAACCAATGTTGGCATTGACCATGTAAATCTATCACGTGAACCAAAATGATTCAAAAGTTTAGATGTCCCTCCCTTGTTGCATAAATTGCTTGAGTTATTGGGTGACATCCTTAAATTTGAGTATACAACCTCTTTTGATTTTGCATTGTAGCATTAGGGCCTTGATTGCCTTAAAATAACTTGAACATTTTTTGAGCTATAATGAGTTGGATTTCAAAGGTCATTTTTATTCTTTGGAAATTTCATGTCTATGCACCTTTCAACTTGTCACTTATGTAAAAGATACAAGAATTTTTACAAAGACTTCCCACATCTTAACTTTTTTTCTAAAAATTCTAATCCTTCCCTTCATGACCCATAAAAAAATACAATAGTGATAATGTTTATGAAACACACTCTCTTCTTCATGAGGGTTCAAGCCATATTCTATTTCTATCTATATATAAGCTTATAGGAAATTTTTAGATGCAATGTCCAAAAAGTGTTCCTCTACTTATGATCTAAGAGGAAGAAGAAAAAATAATTATTTTCTTATGTAGATACTAGGTCTTTGTAAACTTGTAGGATATTCTACAATATAATACCAAACCTATACCATGAATTCCTCTTTTAGTCTAGTTGATATGAATTTTGAACATATGCTTACATTATCAAAGGAAGCATGTAGAGGGAACTTCGAGTAAACACTATTGAAAATGTACTAATGAATAGCCTCAATATTAAATAGATTATTATGATGACAAAAATCCTTCAATATTTTACCCAAGGAAGTTTCTACAAAGCTTGCTTGATCTATTTCTCAAAAATATTTTTAACTTGAAAAGAATATTGTATGTTAGAAAGCCATAGAAGACATAAAAATGTATAACAAATCCCTTGTTTAATGAGCCACTTGATTATAGTGGTGGTCCCTCGCCCTCGATGGTTATACTGGAGTAAGAAAAATATATTTCTAGATCTAAGAGGCTTTCTTAGGCCAAAGAAAAGAAGTGGAAGCCTATAGAACCTAATAAGTGAAAATATAATTACCCCAACTTGATAAAGAAAGATAAACTATCTAAGAACTTGAAATATAACAAAATAGATAGTTTTTCAATAAGCTCTATCAACCCTATTTTGCTCATAGTTAAAAGTGACCATTGAATGCAAACAAGCCATTTTTGTGGAAACCTATTGCCACAAATTTGTCTTATTTTGTGATAAAATGCTTCTTGTTGCCATCAAAAACTTGGAATTATACTGCCATGTTATGATCCAACACTTGTGGTACAAGCAAAAATTTGTTTTCCAATCTAGATGTATATAGTACCTTTTCACATGCATTCGAGGAACATCTCTCATTCCTTTGACATGCTAGGTTTTATCATCGATAATAGTCATTATTTTTCCATATTTGGCTTATAAGGAGTCAAACCACACTTTCTCCACTATTGTTTGCTTGCTAGAACTTGAATCAATATACCAAACATTATTCTTGGGTCACTGTATTGCCTTGGACATTAGCTTATGTGCCTATTCAGAGTCTGAAGTCGATTCTTCAAGTGCAACATGCCCTTGTCATTGCTTATGCTTAGGGCATGGGTTATTTTGTGTCTTTTTTTTATGAGGTTGATGGACTCGACCTTCTTGGATCGTAGAGTTATACCAATGACTCTTTGTATTGTGTCCTTATTTATCATAGATATAGCAATACCTTTTTTTTTGGAGGTTGATTCTATGATGATGATGAGGAGGATGGTGGGGAAGGACCTTTTTATGGCTATTTTTTCCTAGACTTCTTGGAAATGAATGCATTGTTTGTTAATTGATCCATCTACTTATTGGTTGCTTCTTCTTGTTGAAGCATATTGATCAACTCATCAAAAGACACTTTCCTATTTGAAACTTGAAAGGAAGTTATTAGCACTCAAAATGAATATGATAGAGCTCAAAGTATGATGGGTACTAAGAGCTTATCTTCCTCTATTTCATTCATGGCATTCAATCTGAATTTCAACTCGAAAAAACAACAAAGAAATACCTCAATTCTTTCTCTATTATGAACTCTCCATTTGTGGATTTTAGACTAACGATAAAGAATTGTTGATTTATTCTTCCCCTTATAGACGGTAGAAAGTGTAACCCATGCTTCCTTGGATGTTTGTGCATCACAAATATGTGGCTAGATAACATTTCTTGTGGTAAGGGTGATGATCATCAGTGCTCTGGCATCTACATCATTAAATTTTTATTGGGCATCTTCATCCTCTTTAGGTCAAATTCATTTATCAATGATAGTATCCCAGAGTTTCTCAACTATCAAGATAGTTCTCATCTTAGTCTTTCAAGGTCCAAAATTTGAACCTTTGAGAAGTTGTGAATTTGTAATAAAAATTTTTAGTGTTGCCATGGTGAGGGTTCCTTATAACTCCCACATGATCCCCCTTTAAATATATTACCAATCTGAGATACCCAACCTTTCTATATACCATGCTTCTTATATATACCCTTCGATACATGGGAAAAGTTAGTCCTCTCGATAGTACATGAGAGAGATTTTAAAGTATGTGAAAGAGATCAATATGAGGTACCAAGGTTGTACAAAAATAAAATCACCTTATCAATGATACCTTCTTAAAGAGAAATATTTGAATTTAGATACTCAAAAAATTTCAATTTCAAGATTTATGTCTAGCAATAGTGATGAACAAGGTATGATGATGGAGTGAAAGTATCAAGAAAAGATGACCGTATATATTCTCGATGATTTAAAGGGTTGTTGCTTGTATGTATTTATGGTAGATTTGTTAGGCTATAGACATAGTAGCTCAAAACGGTAACTTTACCTATAAATGAGAGCTAGAGGTATCATTGATACCAAATACTGCTTGTGTACTTAAGCATTTGCTTAATTTGTATACAGAGTATAAAATTTTTAAAGAAAATTTTTTAATATTTGAACTATCGGTCACCATAAACAATGCACCTTTACAAAAAAAATATTTAATACCCCCTTTGAAATTTGCAATATATGTACTATAGTCAATGTTTTAATTATTTGTTGCAAAAACTATAGGAAATTGCTAAAAATAAAAAAATGTCCTTCCTATGGTAGTAACAGGCAAATGTAGTCTTGGTGGGTATTGACCCCTTGATCTATACTTTAAAATTTCATACTTTCTTTTAAAGTGTCAATTCTCCTACTTAATCCCATATGCATGGAACAACAAAAATGTTGCTTTTAACCCCTTTTTAAAAAATCATGCAATTTTAAAGCAAAAAAAATGAAAAGTAGAGAGTTGAACTTGAGATCTCCAACTTGAAAGTCTTTAGCTTTCCAAAGATGCTAGTCTAGCTATTTTATTTTGTGTTCTTCTCCTCCCTATATCACTTCACCCTATCTTCTCCTATTTTGTGTTTGACCTCGAACATATTTATTCCATAAGAATAATGTGTCTTAATATTATATATTTTATTTTCAAGTGAGGCAATGGGAGTTGGTGGTGGGAACCATCAACAGATGAGGGGATATTTTCTCTTAGTGCTTCTATAGGTGTTGATACTCTAATATATTTCCTAGTAAATCCTCATCACTAGATGTTGAGAATATTTGGTAATCCAGATCTACAAAGACAAGCATTTGAATCTAGAAATGTTTTTTAGGTCAATTCCTCTGCTCAATGAATCAAAATTATGTAGGGCTAGGGTAGACAAAAAATTCAAAGTTAGAAGGCTCTAAAATTGATGTAGGAAGGAAAATATGATGGTGGAGTCCTCAACAATTGCACAATAGGTGGGGAGGCCTTGGTAACTACCACTAGAGGTCAGGCACTGGCCTATAGAGAAGAAGATGCCAAAGCTTGAGAAGGAAGAGTGATTGATGAAGCTCAAGCAGAGTGAGTGATCATAAACATGTAATCCATAGAGGAAGTAGACAATGATATTGCACTATTTGGTGCTAAAGTTGGTGTTTTTTTGTCTAGAATCAGAACCAGTGTTGTAGTGAGTAGATTCAAAACTAGCGATGTTTTTCTTGACCCAAGGCTTGCCTCTCCTCAAAATGTGTAATGTCAAAACCTTAAATGATCCCAACACCTCTATTACAACTTCTCTAGACTCCTCTCCACCATTAGAGTCTCCAAATATATTGTTTATATTTTGTGCTTTGATACAATTGAGCTTCCTACTTACAACCTAGCTTGGCACTACATGACCACACTCGATGTTGACCATAAAAAAATGAGCATATTCATGGAAGTAGATTCCTCCATAGTGTTAATCCATCTATATTTCAAAGAGATGTGAAATCCTCTAATATTATTTTGGATGAGAATTTATAGGAAAAAGTTGCAAATATTGGGCTTTCTAGCTTAATACCTATGAATGCCTTATGTGTCATGATTGCTTTGATACCATTGATAGATTGAACATCATTGCTTACATTTGATTAAAAATAAATATTTAAATATAGTATGTTTGTTGCAAATGTATTTAATTTTAGGCTAATGGTTATACCTTCCCATCTAATAGATCTTTAAGGTGCAATTGATCTATCTCTTGTGAGCTCTAATAACCAACTATAACTATAAAAAAAATGTTATATTTTTCTAAGCTAGAAAATTATGCATTTTGATTAAAAAATAGGCCCCAAATGCTTCCATATGAAAAAAGTTATGACCTCTAAAAGTTTGGTCATATTAGTAGTAAAATATTAAAAAAAAAAAAATCTAAACTTAAAAAAATGATAGATCAACCAAAAAATTGTCACATGTCACCTCCTGAAGTGTTATTTTTACTATAATGACATCATCACTATACTACCAAATTTGTTGGGTTAATAAATTTGAGATTGATGTTTGGGATAAAATGATTGGTTGGCTTCATATTTTTATATAAAAAATATTGATAAGATATCATTTAAGCTATGTTGATGCATATAATAGAACTTGAGACCTTTTGGTGAGGAATGACCTAGCATTGTTACCCTAAACAAACATCCTCAACTTGCATTGGGACGTGAAAGTGCATACTTTATTTTTAAGAAAAATATTGTACACATGCTTTGTAAAGCCACACATAAAAAAAAGACCATCAATGAGAATCAAACAAAAGACCTTTCCTATACAATTTACATACCTGACCAATATGCTATCAACTTGCCACATAATTTGTTTATCCTATGAAGTATTTTTTTAGGATAAAGTTAACTATAAATATCCCTACACATCGCTTAGAAAGGCAAACAATAAATTGTGGTCATGATTTGAACATATAAGCATTGTTGTAGCAACCAAGTGGCTTACCACTACAATATAACTAGTTCTAGCATAAAGACGTCATTATGTGAACATATGACTCTAAACCTTGTCCAATCACACAAAAAGACAAAAAATGTTGTGTATGCACCATGGAAAAACCCCCCAATAGGGTTTGAAATCTAGACCTTTCACAAGTTGGTTGATTATCTCACCACTATGTTGTGGTACTTCAATGGATACTAAGTTGTATAATTATCTCTTCATCATTCAAAGCATAGAGAAATATCACCCTATGCCACACATTGTCAATGCTAACTAGAATAAAGTTATTTTCTAATGGAGTAACTTTTAAAAGCATCAAAGAGAAAATGCATGTGGGGCCCTATCCTCTCCCACCATGAAATGAGATATTTTGTAGAATATTCCTATTATAAATTTCAAAATTTTGAAGGAAGTGGGAAAATTATTTAAAAGTAAAAAGGATACATCAAATGGAAAAATCATGAGAAGTGTTGAACTAGGATCCCCTTGAAATTTTACAAGAAATTTGATAGAATTGATAGTTCACTCATATCTATCATGGTGTTATTTGTACAACCTCTTTGTGTAATTGAGTGAAGTTTTTTCATTTTAAATTTAATATCATGTTGGAATTCATAATACTTTCTACAAACATTCTAAAACATACATTCACCATAATCATATGTAGAAAAAGGAAGAAGAGTGAAATAAAAGAGCATATAGATAAAAATAGAGAAAGAGATAAATGACATGAATAGATAGAAGGAATAAGAGGTGGGTGCCCATAGACACCCCCATGACCTCACATGTCACAAATTAATATAATGGATTAGTCATTAGGGGGTATTTATAGTGATACCAAATCCCCAATTAAATGCTAACCTCAAGTTGACATAACTTGACTTGAAGATTAAATTACAATATAATAAATGTATTAAACCCTTTAATCAATGTTAACCATAGAGGTGGTTTAACCAATATCACTAAAAGAAAATACATCAAAACTACTTGTAGGCTTATGTAAATATGCTTATAGTGTTGTAATTCACACATATTTCAAGAAACAAATAGAAGAAATCCATCCACTCAAATATTATACATAAATCATAAAAAAGGATAAAAGAGAAAGATATAATGGACAATCATAGGCACCATAAATAATCACATCACTCTGATACAATGGATTGAGCGGTGGGCGGTATTTATACTAATACTAAAACCTAATTACATAAATGAACTTAACCTAACTCAACATAATATGAGGGCTATAAGGTTAATTACTAGTTTATAAGGTGGGTATAACCATAACAAGGTTAAACATGGCCCATAGGGCTTATAATAATATATTACAATGAATTAAATAAATTGTACAATGAATGCCCACAAACCTATCCAATATCACATCATATAATGTTGGTCTTGGTAATGAATCAAATTACATTTTCAACACACCCTCATAATATGAATTGAGTAGCCAAGGAGAGAAGACATTAGTAACAATAATATCTTCCACCCATAATGGACATTGTAGTGGGCCTCGAACCTCGATATTTGAGGTAAACTCAACTAAATCTCCCTCATCATATAAAATTTACTTCTAAAAAAATGCTTCTCACATAAGATTCTCCTTAGGCTAGTCTGTACTAATCAATCATTGCCACTATAAGATACTCCTACATACATCCAAAAAGCACTTTCATTAAGGCTTTAAATGAAGAAGATAAGTCAAGATTACCACCACCTTTATAGATAAGCCACTTCAATATCTCATAGTCACAAAAGATATAACTTGAAGGCATAGATTTTCATTTTACAATATACATCACCTTGTTTGAATACATCGACTTGCTCTTGGGCCACTTGATTTTTGTCATTAAAAAAGACTTCACATGAACTTGCTTAATACAAGACCTATAACAAACTTCCAAGAGTACCTGGACAAGAAATAGAAGGAATAGATCATAAATGATTAGATATTCATGAATATGTTGAATCATTCACCCAAAGGAGGAAGAAGGATTGACTAAAACATATCTTGAATCCTTTTTCTATATGCCTTCAAAAGACTCATAATATATTACAATTGTCACAAATCCAACTACATCTAAAAAAGAAAACCAAAGATTTTTATGGCATAGAATATGATAAATCCACTCTCTCAATATAAGGCAGTAGAGATTGAGGTATATTGTACACAATTCATCCCCTAACATTGGAATATGTCTATAAAGTGATGTCACCAATACGTAAAGCTCAAAAAATCATACAATTTGAAAAAATTGGGCTCAAAATGCTTTTGTATGCAAAAGTTATGTCCTCTAAAATTTTTACCCAAATAGAAATAACCTTTTAGACCTTAAAACTGTAATAATGAATCTCAACCAACCACTAAGCTATTGCTCATTCACTAGTGATATCCACTCATCCTGTGCCACTTGGCCACCTCTAGTTAGCTAAAATTATACCACTTATTGCATTATAATTGGTTGGAAGGCTATATATATATACAAAAATTTGGGTTATGTAGCACCCTTAGGTGTCACGTTGGTCAAAGAGGTTGTTTAGTCAATTCACTTTAAAAAATCCATAGTCAAAACTGAACTTTAGTCTCTTACATGCTAGAAATGTTGCACTAATTAGTGTTGTTGGAGAGTATTACATTATTTGGTACATGTTAATGTACCCCCATGGTACCTTTGGTACAATTGTAAATATGCAAATATTTGAATAGGGTTTGAGTCACTAGTTTAGGTGTGTGATTTATATTTTCCCTTATGTATGTGTCTTTGTGTAGGATGTGCACAAGTGTCATGTAATAATGTGTGCAAGTGTGTAGAGAGAGAAAAAGCACATGTCATGTAAAAATGTGTGAAAGTGTGTAGATGTAGGAGAGTGCAAAGTGTCATAGAGTAAAGTGTGCAAGTAAATGTAAAGCCAAGAGTCATGTATACAAGTGGCAAGATGTGAAGCCAAGAGGCATGAGAGGTTTATCTTATGTGTGGAATATGAAAGTTTACATCTCCTAGATATGTGAGGAGAGCAATAGTCAAAGTATTGAAGAGTCGCCTTTCTAAGGTTATATTATGGAGACAAAGCTCCATGTTGTATAATGAAATATGAGAAGAATATCATATTGTAATCAAGCTTGAAGATTTAATACAAAGTTTGTATATTTGAATCATCAATGATATTGTGAGTATATTATTGATTGACATTGATATTGTTATATTTCATGAATGTTATATTGATTGACATTGATATTATGTTGTAATTTGAATCTTCACATATCTTTCTTGTGATTTATGTTTGTTTCTAAATATTGGGACCTATGATAATCTAGCTATAAAGCCAACAAGTGTGTCCACCATTCTTTAGCAAGGTAAAATCATGTTTTTTTATCAAAGTTGTATGCTAGAAATAAATTAATGCATTAGCAAGGTAAAAACATGTTTTTTTAGCAAAGTTTCTATGCCAATAATGGAAGGTGAATAAAAATGCTTCTTGCCTAGTCTTGATCTCTTTTCCACTCATCCATCAAAGTCTTCACGATCACAAACCATCCATTTGAACACTACTCTTGCAATGAAAATATCCCTTTCCTCGAAGAACATAAGATATGCCTACCAAAAGTATAGTTTCCCCATCTATGTCGATAGTAAAATACGTTTCTTGTTCCCACCCGACCTTGATCCCTTGACCACTCATCCATCAATGCCTTAGTGATTGCGATCCAACAATTTGAGTATTGTTACATCTGCGATGAAAAACTCCCTAGCCTCTTTGAAGAACATAGGGTATTCCAACCAAAAGGATAGTTTTCCTGTCAAGGCTAATAAAAAATATTTTTTTTCCTTTTATTTTATTAAAAAATGGGGATGCAGAGCCTTAAATTTGAAACCTTCTATCTTGAGTGCCTTGTGATCACTCTTAGCTAACAGAGCATCATCGTGACATTGTATCATGGACCAGTATCTATCTTTATAGAGGGTCCAAGCATCTATGAACGAATTCATGATGTGCGATTTAAATTTGAACATATTGACACCAAGCAAAATATTCAGACTTGCTATTCTCCTATCATACAAAAATGAAAAAGGGTGCCAAAAAAAAATCAAAATTATAAACCATAAATTAGGATTACCTCAAAAAATATGAAGAGGGTGGATTTTTTAAAATATTTCTAAAGATAAACCATATGCGACAGAGTAAGATCTCTTCTTTGTTTCTTATGTATAATATGTTTACGAAACATTGAAGAATAATTCATCCTGAAACTTGAAGGCTTTGAATAATCTTCCTATGTGACCAAGCAATGTCACTCCATACCTACTCTGATACCATGTTTGAATTCACACCTATTTTTAGAAATAAACAAAAGTAGTCCATCCATTCAAATATTATACATAAAGTGTAAAAATTATGAGAGAAAGAAAGATATAATGGGCACTCATAGGCACCATAAATAATCACTATATTATCCATAGAAAGCGATACAATGGATGGAGTAATGGACGATGTTTTTACCAATACCAAAACCTAGTTACATTGATGAACTTAACCTAACCCAATATAATAAGAGGGCTTAAAGATAATTGCAATTTTATAAGGCAGGTTTAACCATAACAAGGTTAACCACAACCCATAGGGCTTACAAAATTAAATATAACAATAAATTAAATACATTGTACAATGAATGCCCTGAGGCCTATCCAATATTACATCATACAATGTCAGCCTTGGTCATGAATCAAATTACACTTTGCTTACATAGAAAGATGACCCTAGGCTTACATATAAAATGTTTGAAGGCTTACATAACACTTGGTTGTAGGCTACATCAAGAGTGACCATAGGCACTTCATCATTATCCGCCTTGACGTAATAATGTTAGATTACATATATTTCAACAATACTTATAAACAAATATGAATTCTTGATTATTAGTTTCTACTTGTTTCATTGCTTGATATGAATGTGGACCAATGCATTGAAACCAAATACCAAGGGTTTGTATCAATTCTTATAAGGGATCTTATTGTTAACGATGTAAAAAACATTGTGATTATATGTGTCATACAATGCTTTGTATCTCTCCAAAATTTTATATTTATTTGTTTGGTATGGATCATCTAAAATATTATCTTCATTATTGTTATATTCTTCCATTCAACCACACCGTTGTGTTGAGTGTGTAGTGGATGATTCATTGGTAATTTATGCCATACTTTATAAGCAACTTGTAGCAACTAAAACGACACCCTAGAAAGATAAGATGAAAAAATAAGAAAAGTGTAATAAAAGAGTGATTTCTATTTTGTGTTGAATAGATTGGAGCCTTGGTCTCCTTTTACAACAGTATGCCCCGATGTGCAAGGGTCAAATTCCAAAAATATGCTTGCTTGTTTTTTAATACAAATGAGAAAGGGAGAAAAGCTCTTTTCATAAACCAGGTGAGGATGGGTGCCAAAGTCTTCATGCTACAATCAAAAGAGTGTGGGTGGGCTTGCGTATCCTTGCAGGCCACCCTTGCTTCAATAGATTTCAAGAACTTATCACCTGCACAAAAATATTGTAAACAAAAGAGGATCAATAGCATATACGGGGACTTCACGATGTAAGGCCCATGTTGATATAAAGAAAATATTAAAAATCCTAAAACAAATTATTACAAAACTAAAAATATGTGCAAGATGCAAAACAACAAAAAATATACCTTGTTGAGTTACCTATGCTAATACAGGGTTGATGTTGGTTGACTGGGTCTGTGCAAACGTAGCAAACTGCATTTGGGAAATACAGGCTGTATTTGGGATTGGTCAAACATAGCAGACTGTGTTTGGTAAATGTAGGCTACATTTGGGACTGGGTAAATGCATGGCATTGCATTTGAGGAAGCCTAGTAGAAGGGCTCGGACAATCACTCCTTGACTCTTATGGTTCAGATCTCGAGAAAGATGTGATCTTCCTAGCACAATTTTGGCAATGTGATAGTACTTGTTTTATCCTCCTTTGGTTGATGTAATTATGGGGTATTTGTAGGATTTTTGGAGGTTACGGATGTGAGGATAGGTGGCAGGCTAGGGTAGCCAAGTGGCAAGGACAGGGCAACCAAGTGGTTTGGGTAGTTAGAGTGAGGCACTTGAGGTGTCTCACTTAGGGGGAGAGGTGGCAAGTGAGGTATTGATGAGGGTGAGAGATGTGGCAAGGGGAGGGGTAGTGGTAGTTAGGACACATGGCAAAGGAGGGGACAAGGGATCCTAGGGGGTATTTTATAGATTTTGTTAAATCTAGAAAATAAGATAATGTGCACATAAAAATGACCTAAGTGAGACCTTAGGCATATTTTTATTATACAGAACTTAGGGTATGCGACGTGAGTGGTTAGGTCTTGGTGTCTACACAACTTATCAAATTTATTGCTTGTGTACTCTCCTATGCTATCCATTCTCAATAACTTGATATTTCTCCCATAGACTTTCTACAAGTCTTTGAAGACCTTGAATAATGTAAAGACCTCATATTTATATTTGATGCAATATATTCAAATAAACCTAAAAAACCATCAATAATATGAAATAATATTTAATATCTAAAAAGAGAAGCTTTGGCCATAAAATGATAATTGTCACTATGAACCAACTCAAGGATTGAGATGCATGGTTAGTTTTATCTGTAATAAAGGTCTCTTAATCATGTTTCTCTAGTACACATTCTTCACACACACCACATAAAGGATAAATAGGAAGAAGATCATCCATAGTTTGAACATGACTTATTTAAAACATGGATCCAAAATTTGTTTGCCATAGTCTCTAATGCCATAATTCATCAATATTATTAGCCTTAGCCATCATAAATATAAATTAATTTTGATCCATAGATTGAGAATCCCAATCAAGATTATACATTTGATTTGTTTTATTATGATATCTAAAAGCAGTATTTTCAAAGTCATAATTTATTTCCTTGAATATTATTTATCCAACTAAAGTTCTATATTTTTATTCATATAAGGGATGTGATAGATAAAATGAATATTAGGATTGATGTTTGAAAATAAATAACTTCTCCATACTTAGCATGGCCAACAAGAACAACACCATTTCCAAAAAAATTTAAGGTTGAGTTATCATCAATAAATATTGTTTATCCCTAGATCACTCTAGTTGGAGAGAAGGTATTTATACTTTTTCATACTATTTGTCACCTTGAAATAGAAATCCATTCCTAATAAGAAAAGTATACCCATGGAGTAGATTTGATGGCCACAAATTTGTAGTTAGAGGATCTAAGATCATTTTCTTGAGGGGCCTTAAAAAATTATTTTAAACCTTGAACTTTTGAGAATCTCTTAAAGCTTTTGAATTCAAAGAAAAGATTTCCAAGCTTGTTCCCTTCCTTATTATAGTAATTATAAGTCATATTTTTTGAGATATTTTTTAAAAATTTGTCAATTGTTCTTCATATTTCATACATTATTGGTAGGATTGTTCTTTTGAACTTCTAACATTTGCTTATTTTTTCATTTTAAAATTTTCAAAATTTTCAATGTAATATGAAAATAAGAGACGTATAATAATCTCCTCAAAGGTAGACTCCCGAAGATCATTTATAAAAAGTTATATAACATGACTATATGCTAGCAAAATTTTCATATGTAGGAGATAAGTTATTTCAAATAATATTAATGTACTCATTATCCTTCTTTGTAGATCCTTCTACTACAACTATATTCACCTTAAAAGTCTTGTAATGCATAGTATACTCAACATGCACAAATTCTTCCAATTTGATAATAAACCTATTTCTAACTAATTAATCTATATGTTATTGAATTTACCAAATGGCTCATCAAACATGTCTCATATCACTTGTAGGTCCAAACTATATTTTGTGTAAATAACCTAGTCTAGTTCAACATGTGGTGCAATCAATCCATGAGATTCAACCCTCCTCATTCATTGCCTTTATTTTCATTGATTGTGACATTTGAAGGATATTTATACATCCATAGTCCTCTACTTCCAAGGAAAGACATTTGGTCATACCATGGACCATAGTTTATCCCATTAAGTCTCATAATACTATCACTAAAGTCTTTCGTTTGTTTATAAAATCAAGCTTCAAATCTCAAAAAATTACAAAAAAAAATAAATTATGATTATTAGTGTATAAAGATTATTTGTGAAGATTAAGAGAATCTACAAATATAATGTATAAAGTTTCAATTTTGTGGAGGATAAATTCATTTATTATTGGTGATCAATGCTCATGGTAATACTTCACTACCCATCCCATAATTTAAAGGATAAAACTATGATTACAAGTGTATAAAGATGTGGACTTTATTGATTGCCAAGGAAGTGTAAAGTGTTGTAAAAATGGATATAAGGAACCTATATATTGGAGTAATTTACGAGCCAAAAAAATTAATAATATGGAGAAATTATAAAGAAAATATGTCTTGGATTTATAACACATACAAACAAACCTTGATACAAGCATTTTTCTAAAACTTGTAAGTGTCAATGTTGGTAAAGGAGTCTGGGACACCTTGATATTAGTGAAGCTACAAACATTGAAGAGAGAATATGAAAATGTGGGAATGAAGTACAATGAGAATGTGGAAGATTCTTTTGTAAGGGCACATGACATTATACATAAAATGAGTATATGAGGTGAAGAACCAGCACAAGGAGATGTCAAAAATATGGTGATAAAATTGACCCCAAAATGAGATTGTGCAATGATTATTGAATAAAGTAAGGATTTGAAGAAGTCATATTTTGATGAATTGCTAGGATCACTTTGTACCATGAAGAAAGAATTAAAAATATTAGAGTAGAAAACTTGGTGTAGGCTTTTGCTTCCAAGGAAAGAGTGTGAAACAACAAGGGGATTAGCTCACATATCAATCCCCAAGGTTAAAGAGGAGAGTAGAAAAATCAATATTTTGTAATAGGATGAGGACAGGTAGAAGAGGAGGCTATAGTGGAAGAGGTAGAGGTCATGGATAATAGGAATACTCAATATCACAATTGCAAAAGGTATGACCATTATGAAATAGAATGTATAATAAAGGCAAGCAATGAAAGATAAAAAATGTAAACTTTTCACATGAAGATGAAAGCTTAAAAATATGATTTTATCATGTAATGTAGCAGAAGTTTCAACTAAAGAGTATTAGTACTTAGATTTTGGTTGTTTAAATCATATGACTAGTAATAAGGAGTTGTCAATGAGGTTAAATGAAACATACAAGATCAAGGTTAAATTTGGAGATAATAAATCTTTAGAGGTTGAAGGAAAAGGCACCTTACAAATTGACACAAAAATGAAAAGAAAAATATTCAAAATACTTACTTCATACCTAGATTTAAGCACATTGAGTGTGGGGTAGCTTCCATAGAAAAACTACAAACTGGTGTTTGAGAATAAGGAGAGTGGCATCAATGACAAAGAAAATTAAAACCAAGTAGTGAATGTTTTACCCATGACAAGGAATGTAATTTTTCCTTTAAATATTAGATAAGAAGAGCAATTTGTGCCATTTAGCCATTGACGACAACATATGGTTACTATACTAAAGGGATGACCACTTGAATTTTTTAAGCTTGTATTTGTTATATGTTAAGGAATGGTACATAAACCACCTTGTGGAGAAGCAAGTGAAGTGTATTAAGGTTTCACAATGGGAAAATATCATATAGAGAAATTTCTAGAAGGAAGAGCATGGAGAGCATCATGTCCATTATAGTTTATTCATTTGGATATTTTTGGTCCAATGCACATGCCAAGTGTTGGTAAATCATTCTACTTTATAAGTTTCATTTTTGATAATACTAGAAAATATTGGGCATATTTTTTGAAGAATAAGAGTGATGCTTGTTAAGTATTCAAGAGCTTCAAAGCCATAGTAGAGAATCAAATCAAATATAGAATGCACTAATGAATGATCGTGGTGGCGATTATTGCTCTAATAAATAAAAAATAACTTTTTGATGAGCATGAGATAAGAAGACAATTGAAATAAACCTATACACCTTAGTAAAATGGAGTGGTAGAAAGGAAGAATAGAACGATCATGGAGATGACAAAAAGCATGGTCTTAGTAAAAAGTTTAGGCAATCATTTGTGAGATGAAGCAATTGCAACACCAGTGCATATCCCCAATAGAAGTCCCACAACTATAGTAAATAATATAACTCCTCATGAAGTATGGTATGGAAATAAACCTTTAGTAAGTTACTTGAGAGTGTTTGTTTGTTTTCCTTGTGTTCATCTTGAAGATAAGCAAAGAAATAAGTTAGATCCAAAGATTCAAACATGCAATTCTGTTGGTTGTTCTAAAGAAAACAAGTCATATAGATGTTATGACCCTAAATATAGATAATGCATCATGTCTAGAGATATGATTTTTGATGAATGGGGAGTACATGGAAAAAAAAAGACTAAGAAAATAATCATAATTAAATATTTTGGTGTCATAAACATCAAGGGCACAAACATTTATCCAAAGATAAATATAAAAGGAAAGAAACATTATAGTCACATCCAACCTGCCAAATTTTGATAGGAGGTTCACAAGAAGCCAAGCACAAACTCAATAACAAATCCAAAAGGAATAAGAAGGTAATATGGTGAACTATGCACTATTTTCCAAGATTGGAGTGGAGCCCTCAAGTTTTTAGGAAGCATCCCAAATCAATGCATGGGCAACAACCCTTAAAGAAGAATTAAATGCAATTGAAAAGAATGATACCTTGGAGCTATATGAACTTACAATAAACAAGAAGGTAATAGGAGTGAAGTGGGTGCTAAAGATCAAGTACAATAGTGATGGGTCAATTGAAAGGCATAAAGCAAGTCTAGTGGAAAAGGGTTATGCACAACACATTGGTATAGATTATGTTTATATATATGCACTTGTTGCAAGGAAAGACACAATAAAAATAGTCTTAATATTGACAATTTAAAAAGATAGATTGTACATCAATTTGACATAAATAGTGTATTCTTGAATGTGAAGATTGAAGAAGTATTTGTGGAACAACCACAAGGATTTAAAGTGAAAGATAATGAAGGATAAATATACAAGTTTTAAAATATATTATATAGACTCAAACAGACATCAAGGGCATAATATTCAAAAACTTATGCATACTTCTTGAAGTGTGGATTTGTGAGAAATATGAATGATCCCACATTATACTACAATAGGGAAAGTAATGATATTTTGAACTTTTTCTTATATTTTTATGAACTATTTTCGTAGGAAGTTCATCAAGAATGAAGAGAGAGTTCAAGTTAGTTTGATGAAATAATTTAAATTGATCAACGTGGGTTTGATGCATTATTTTCTTGGCATGGTACATCAAACACATGATGGGATATTCATTTGCCAATTAAATACACACATAATTTGTTGAATATGTTTGGCATGGAGAGTTATAAAGATTTTACCACCCTACTTACCTAAGGTGAAATAATGTGCAAGGATTATGAAATCGAAAGAGTGGATGAGAGAAAGTATAGAAGTTTGATTGGCAACCTTATGTACTTGACATGAAAAACACTAGATTTTGCATATATAGTATCTTTGTTTTCAAGATTCCTAAGTGAGCTATCAAAAGATAATATCATAGCAACTAAGACAATTTTGACATATGTGAAAGGAACATAAAGTTATGGAAATTTTTATACTTTAGTCAATAAGACTGAGTTGTTTGGATATAGCGATTTAGACTAGGGAGGCTAAATTGATGATAGAAAATTTACATGAAGAAATCATTTCTCATTGTAAAATGGATTGGTAACATGAAGTGTGAAGAAACAAGCAATGGTTGCACTCTCAATGGTAGAGATAGAGTATATAGCAACTACATCAACAAGCACGTAAGCAAATTGGTTGAGGCAACATTGAAATTTTTGTAACATGATATTGTTTAGTCCAAGGTCAAAAGTGTGATGAGGTATTTATGAGTGAAGAACACAAGCTTATACTGAGAGGGGGGTGAACAGTATAAGACCACTTTTTACTTTTCTTTCCCAATCAATATTATGCAATGTATCAATAGCAATATCAACAACAGTAATCAAAGCAATGCACAAATCACCACACACAATAGAGACACCAATTTAACGTGGTTCACCCAATGTGGGCTACTCCACGGAGAAAATATTTCACTAATATTTTCTCAATAAATCTCTTGGGAATCCTTTCCCTATTACAATGTTTATGGACCTCTATCCAAAGGAGACACCAATCCCCTGATCAAGTTCGTGGATCTCTATCCATAGGAGAACTCCTTTCTCCTCAGCTCTAGTTGGTGATCTTCTAGAAGAACTACTGCCTCCACTACACTGGCTAATGGATCTCTATCCACTGAAGACTCTTGTCCTCACTCAGAAGACCTATCCTCACTACCCTGGCTAATGGATCTCTATCCACTGGAGACTATCATCCTCTATACTCTATCACCTCCAAAGCTATCTCTCAAATCTACACTAAACATAGTCCTTCGATCTAGCACAAATCTACTCAATATCTATCTCTAGTCTAGCACAAACCTATCCTCAAATATGCACCAAAATCTATCCTCAAATATGCACTAAACATAGTCCTTCGATCTAGCACAAATATATCCTCAATATCTATCCTCTGATATACACTAAACATAGTCCTTCGATCTAGCACAAATATATCCTCAATATCTATCCTCAAGCCTTAACACAAAGCTTGACTTAATCACAAATCAACTCTGCTAGATCTGCCCCAAACCTTAACTCAAGGTTTGAACAAATCAATCAATCAACTCTGCTCACAAGTCTTCTCAAAGACTTATCTCAAATCTACCTTGTAAGCTTCCACAAAATCTCACTCTAATCTATCCACAAGTCCTCTCTAGAACTTGTCCAATCTCTCAACAAGTCCTCCACTCAAAACTTCTCCATCCCAATCTACTCCAAAATATCTATCTTCAAATCTATATTGTAAGCTTCCACAAAAGCTCACACAAATCTATCCACAAGTCTTCTCTAAGACTTACCTCAAATCTGCTCAACAAGTCCTCACTAGAACTTGTCCAATCTCATAGAAACATATAGAGAATTGTTAGAGACTCAATATGCTTCACATTCACAACAATTCTCAATCACTTTCAATCTCTCTTTTACCATAGAAACATATAGATAATTGTTAGAGACTCAATATGTTTCACACTTACAAACACTCAACCTCTTTCTCAAATCAATTTAGAATATGGAACAATTTGTTTCATAGAACTTGAACTATCACTTCAACACATCCACTTGACTAGACTCAACCAATCACTTCAACAACAATGCTTATCAAGTAATCCTCACATAACAATGATACTCATGATCTTTGCAAACCCTAGTTCAAGTTCTTCACTCAACCAATCACTTCAACAACAATGCTTATCAAGTAATCCTCACATAACAATGATACTCATGATCTTTGCACAAACCCTAGTTCAAGCATATGAAAGCTTTACTCAATATTTCCAACAATGCTTATAAAACAAGGTTTTTATCATCAACTCTCACTCAAAAAACCAAACTCAACAATGCTTATCAAACAACCCTTTTCACTCCAACTTAGCATTCACAACATTCAACAATCACTCACTAGGAAGATGTGCCCATACCTTTTTGTTTGATGAAGAAAATGACCTCAAAACCTATCTTAAACACAATTTTCTTCTTTGCCAATTTCAATGGTTAGATGACAAAAATATCACACTAACTCTCTTTAGAAATATTTCTCAATCACAAAAATAATCAAACTCAAATACACCTTATTACTCCTTTGAAATTAGCAATCATCAAAGCATACAAAAATTAATTACTCAATTACTCCTTATAATCTCCAATATTTAATTAACAACCTCCAAAATCAAACCCTCAAAAATAATGCTTCCTATCCTTTTATCTCCCTCAAATTCTCAATAATCAAACTTTAAAAAATAAACTTTATAACCCTCAAAAATATTTATTTTATTCAACCTTTAGCAAATCCGAAACATAGCAATTAACCTTGGCAAATCATGAGCGCATACCTCTCTCTATGCAAAAAGGGCCTCGATGGGTTTCGAACATGGAACCTCTCCAATCGAGCGCCTTAGCAAGGTGCTAGCCCACCACGTGGGCTACGTGCCTTCCCACAAAGAGGAAAGCTAGCGCTTTCCCTTTGTGTCTTCCCCGATGGTGCAACGCTCAACAAAACAATCACCCCCGCTTTGCAAAACCAAAGTCGATGGGTTTCGAACCTTGCACCATGAGCCTGCCACACTTAGCGCCTCCCACGATTGCCAGCTATGCTACACAATGTTGTGCGATGGAGAAGGAGCTCCGCTCCTCTTTGTCCTTTAGTCTACCACCGAAAACCTTTGAAACATGAATTATCTTCTTCCCTTTGCGCACGATCATCGAGAGCATAGCACATACGAATGATGGATGGGATTTAGACAAAGTCTTTGCCCCCTTTTTATATGCATAGACCAAGCTTTGAAAACATCGACGGATAATTCAAATTTTTGAATTCGAATTATAAAATAAATTTTATAATCCTAACTTTAGGATTATTTTAATTAACATAAATTAATTTTATAATTAAATTATAATTAATCAATAATTAACTTAATAACTTTAGAAGTTAATTAAATTAATTTATAATGAAATTATTTAAATTAATTTATAATTAATTTAAATCTCCCCTTTTAATATTATAATAAAATATTATAATATTATTTTCTTGGGCCTCTTTATTGCTCTTTGAACCTCATCTGACCACCTGGAACCGGATCTGACCAACTGGACGTGGACTTTCCTTTGCACTGATTTTGGAACCGCTTCTTCTTGCATTGCTCACTAAAACTGACTCTTGACATCAATGACAACTCAATTACTCAAAATGTCCAACAATCTCCCCCTTTGTCATTGATGGCAACCCAATTACCTTTTACCATTTCCTTGACCTTTTCTATTCTACTCCCCCTAGGAAACTGCTCCCCCTGACTCAATGCTCTCCTTAAATCAAATCTCTCTCCCTTACTCAAATCTCTCCCCTTTGACATCAATGGCAAAGGGTCACCTTTGGGGCTCGGGGCTAAGAATGAGTCTCTTAGCTTAGCCCCTCCCCCACCTCCTCTTGAGGTGGTTAATTCTTGGGGTGGGAGTATTTCTACTCCCAGCATGCACTGATCTTTACCTTTGTCCACTTTCCTTCTCATCTGATCCTTCTGATTCCTCTGACTATTCTTGTTCCTGCTTGTCTCTGGAATTTTTTCTCTACACCACTTTGTTGTATGTCCATCATTATTGCACTTGTAACACTTAATATTGTTATTCCTTGAAGGTGCAAATATCTTGGGATTTCTTCTGGTGAAGCCATATCTATTCCTATCATGGACCCTGCAATTCATTGCCTTGTGACCAAACTGATTACATGAGTAGCAATACCCATGAAAAAGTTACCTATTTCTGAAGTTCCCATATTCCTATCTTTCATGTGTCCTGCACTGTGAAGCCTTGTGCCCAAATCTGTGACATGAGAAACATCATCCATTGAAATTTCCTTGCCTTGACCTCATTGGTCTCTTAGTCTCTTTTACCCTGTGTTGGTTCCTGTTCCATCTGTTCCTCTTTTGTGCATTGTTCTTTTCCTTGTTGAACTTTCTATTGTCCAACTCATCCTCAGAAGTCTCACTTTCTCTCACACTATCTTCTTCTGAAGTTTCTTCTTCTTCAGAACTTGAGGTTGACTCCTCTTCTTGTTTCTTTTGTACTTGTTCAAAACCAAGACCTATTTTGTTTGTTGACCATCTTTGTACCTTGATCATCTTATCTACGATCTTTGAGCTCTTTCCAAACTTGTGTAGCTTATCCTTAGACTTTTCTACTTCTTCCCTTAGTAGAGCTACTTCTTGTTCTAATATTTCACATTCTAAGACCTTTGCTTCTAACTTATCCTTGAACTTCTTAGTCTTAGCCATTGACTTATTTAGATCCTCTATAAGCTTTCCTCTCTCTTCATCACATTCTTGAAACTGAAGCTTAAGTTGGGAGTTTTGCTTTCTTACCTTATTTAATGTGTTAAGAGCATAAATAAGCTCTCCCTCAAGATCAACTTCTCCTTTCTTTGATTCTTCCTCTATTTGTTTACCTTTGAAAACATCTTCATTCTCTTCTGACTTATCTTCTATAGGATCACCTCCTTCTTCTTCTAGTGCCATTAGAATATTCTCTTTTGGTCCTTCAAGTGTATCTTCATATTCATCATCACTGAAACTGAAACCATTCTTTGTACAACTATCTTCAAGATGTCCAAAATTACCACATCTAAAACACTTGAGAATTATTGGTGACCTTTTCTTAACTTCTTCCTTTTCCTCTATCAAAAATAGAACTTCATCTTTATCATTATCTGAGAAACTATTTTCACTATCACTTGAGTACTTACTTGCCTTGTCTGCATAGTAACTCCTCTTCTATCTTTGAAAGAACTTCTTTCCTTGTTTGCCTTGTCCATCCTTGCCTTTCTTTTGGTACCTGTATCTTTTTGATTCCCTGTTCTTATGATCCTATTTTTCTTCATCATTGCTATTTCTAGCTTCTTGAAAATCAGTTGCATAGTGACCATACTTTCCATAATTGAAACATCTAACATATTTTACATCTTTAAATCTTCTTGGATCCTTATTCCTTCTACCATAATTTGCTTCTTCATCACTAGATGACTCATTGCTTGAATCTGACTTCTTGCCCTTTGTCTTCTTAGTAGCTTTGAAGGTTGCTTCCTTTCAGATATTAGGTTCCTCTTTTGTTCTCATCTCAAAAGTTGTAAGAATACCAAGTAATACATCTCTTGTCAAAATATCACCATCTTTTGATTCCTCTATAGCAGAGATATTTTCACTAAACCTTTTTGGGAGAGATCTTAAGATCTTATCACAAACATCAGATTCTTCAATCTCAAGTCCAAGTCCTTGCATGGCATTAACAACCTCGTCTACATGAAGTAGATAAGTACTAATGTTTTCCTCATCCTTCATTCTTAATTCTTCAAATTGTCCTTTGAGATTTCGTATCTTTACCTTTTTGACACTTTTATCTCCTTCATATATGCTTTGCAACTTATCCCAAATTCCTTTTGCTGATTTGCAATGCATAACCTTTATGAACTATGTTCTATGCAAACCTCTCAAAATTGCATTCATTGCTTTTGAATTGTAATGATGTAGAAGCTTACCATATTTATCTGTAGGTGGAGTAGTTGGTGGTGTGTATCCATTTTCAACTGCTTCCCATATTTCATTGCCAAGTGCCATCAGGTGAATCTTCATTCTCATACTCCAAAATATATAATCACTTCCATAAAATACTGGTGTTGAATTATCTGAGGATCCATTCTTAGAATCCATTGTGTTCTTGTAAGCTTTTCCTTCAAGTTATTAAACTCTTTCGAAGGAACCCGCTTTGATACCAATTGAAGAACACAAGCTTATACTGAGAGGGGGTGAACAGTATAAGACCACTTTTTACTTTTCTTTCCCAATCAATATTATGCAATGTATCAATAGCAATATCAACAATAGTAATCAAAGCAATGCACAAATCACCACACACAATAGAGACACCAATTTAACGTGGTTCACCCAATGTGGGCTACTCCATGGAGAAAATATTTCACTAATATTTTCTCAATAAATATCTTGGGAATCCTTTCCCTATTACAATGTTTATGGACCTCTATCCAAAGGAGACACCAATCCCCTAATCAAGTTCATGGATCTCTATCCATAGGAGAACTCCTTTCTCCTCAGCTCTAGCTGGTGATCTTCTAGAAGAACTGCTACCTCCACTACACTAGCTAATGGATCTCTATCCACTGAAGACTCCTATCCTCACTCAGAAGACCTATCCTCACTACCCTAGCTAATGGATCTCTATCCACTAGAGACTATCATCCTCTATACTCTATCACCTCCAAATCTTACCCTATCTCAAATATGTACTAAACATAGTCCTTCGGTCTAGCACAAATTTATTCAATCTCTATCTCTAGTCTAGCACAAACCTATCCTCAAATCTACACCAAACTCTATCCTCAAATCTACACTAAACATAGTCCTTCGATCTAGCACAAATCTATCCTCAATATCTATCCTCTGATCTACACTAAACATAGTCCTTCGGTCTAGCACAAATATATCCTCAATATCTATCCTCAAGCCTTAACACAAAGCTTGAATTAATCATAAATCAACTCTACTAGATCTGCCCCAAACCTTAACTCAAGGTTTGAACAAATCAATCAATCAACTCTGCTCACAAGTCTTCTCAAAGACTTATCTCAAATCTGCCTTGTAAGCTTCCACAAAATCTCACTCTAATATATCCACAAGTCCTCTCTAGAACTTGTCCAATCTGCTCAACAATCTTTATCCTCAATTTATTGTAAGCTTCCCAAAAGCTCACCAAACTATCCACAAGTCTTCTCAAACTTCCCTCAACTTCAAAACTATATTGTAAGCTTCCCAAAAGCTCACACAATATCCACAAGTCTTCTCTAAGACTTACCTCAAATCTGCTCAACAAGTCCTCACTAGAACTTGTCCAATCTCATAGAAACATATAGAGAATTGTTAGAGACTCAATATGCTTCACATTCACAACAATGCTCAAACACTTTCAATCTCTCTTTTACCATAGAAACATATAGAGAATTGTTAGAGACTCAATATGTTTCACACTTACAAACACTCAACCTCTTTCTCAAATCAATTTAGAATATGGAACAATTTGTTTCACAGAACTTGAACTATCACTTCAACACATCCACTTGACTAGAACACACTCAACCAATCACTTCAACAACAATGCTTATCAAGTAATCCTCACATAACAATGATACTCATGATATTTGCAAACCCTAGTTCAAGTTCTTCACTCAACCAATCACTTCAACAACAATGCTTATCAAGTAATCCTCACATAACAATGATACTCATGATCTTTCACAACTTCACATAACAATGATACTCATGTTCTTTGCACAAACCCTAGTTCAAGCATATGAAAGCTTTACTCAATATTTCCAACAATGCTTATAAAACAAGGTTTTTATCATCAACTCTCACTCAAAAACCAAACTCAACAATGCTTATCAAACAACCCTTTTCACTCCAACTTAGCATTCACAACATTCAACAATCACTCACTAGGAAGATGTGCCCATACCTTTTTGTTTGATGAAGAAAATGACCTCAAAACCTATCTTAAACACAATTTTCTTCTTTGCCAATTTCAATGGTTAGATGACAAAAATATCACACTAACTCTCTTCAAAAATATTTCTCAATCACAAAAATAATCAAACTCAAATACACCTTATTACTCCTTTGAAATTAGCAATCATCAAAGCATACAAAAATTAATTACTCAATTACTCCTTATAATCTCCAATATTTAATTAACAACCTCCAAAATCAAACCCTCAAAAATAATGCTTCCTATCCTTATATCTCCCTCAAATTCTCAATAATCAAACTTTAAAAAATAAACTTTATAACCCTCAAAAATATTTATTTTTATTCAACCTTTAGCAAATCCGAAACATAGCAATTAACCTTGGCAAATCATGAGCGCATACCTCTCTCTATGCAAAAAGGGCCTCGATGGGTTTCGAACATGGAACCTCTCCAATCGAGCGCCTTAGCAAGGTGCTAGCCCACCACGTGGGCTACGTGCCTTCCCACAAAGAGGAAAGCTAGCGCTTTCCCTTTGTGTCTTCCCCGATGGTGCAACGCTCAACAAAACAATCACCCTCGCTTTGCAAAACCAAAGCCGATGGGTTTCGAACCTTGCACCACGAGCCTACCACACTTAGCGCCTCCCACGATTGCCAACTGTGCTACACAACGTTGTGCAATGGAGAAGGAGCTCCGCTCCTCTTTGTCCTTTAGTCTACCACCAAAAACCTTTAAACGTGAATTTATCTTCCCTTTGTGCATGATAGTCGAGAGCATAGCACATACGAATGATGGATGGAGTTTAGACAAAGTCTTTACCCCCTTTTTATATGCATAGACCAAGATTTGAAAACGTCGATGGATAATTCAAATTTTTGAATTTGAATTATAAAATAAATTTTATAATCCTAACTTTAGGATTATTTTAATTAACATAAATTAATTTTATAATTAAATTATAATTAATCTATAATTAACTTAATAACTTTAGAAGTTAATTAAATTAATTAATAAATTAATTTATAATTAATTTAAATCTCCCCTTTTAATATTATAATAAAATATTATAATATTATTTTTCTTGGGCCTCTTTATTGCTCTTTGAACCTCATCTGACCACCTGGAACCGGATCTGACCAACTGGACGTGGACTTTCCTTTGCACTGATTTCGGAACCGCTTCTTCTTGCATTGCTCACTGAAACTGACTCTTGACATCAATGACAACTCAATTACTCAAAATGTCCAACAATTATTGCCATTTATGTAGCCTATGGGCATGCGATTATGTAAGCTTGAGGACATGTTCATGTAAGTCTATGGGTCCCTTTCATATTTCACCCTTAGAGGTATTGGTTAATCCACCTTTATGGATAACCTTACTTAAAAGAGTAATTTATTATTATTATATTGTAAGGTTAATCTCAAGGTTAAGTTTATGTTGGTCTCATGTTAACCTCTCATTGAAGATTTTGTATCTCTATAGATACCCCTCAATGAGGACCCATTTGTTTCAAAAGTGTGAATAAAAATTTGATATATTGGGATGCCTACGAGCACCCACCTTATACTTCATGTCATCTCCCTTTGTTTCCTTTATGCCATTTACTATTGCTATATTTTTAATCGTTTTTTAATGTCTTTGGAATACGATTGTGGTAAATGCAAGTTTTGGAATGTTTCTAGAAAATATTGCAAATTCAAGCATGGTATTTGAGTAGCTTTTGGAGCTGCATCACTCTTTCAATGAAAATATCAGTTTGGTGGCAACTAAAGGCATCTTTCTCAAGTTTATTCTTGTTTTTTATTTTTTTTATTTAATTTAAATTTAAATTCATATTTTATCAACAATTTTTCCTACTTAGAATAGATAGGCTTGTTCATTCTTTGTATGTGGCTTGTCCATTTGTGTTGGTCATGTTCCACATGAATCTAGCATATGGTGCGCTGACATAGTGAGTGCAAACAATGTGTTTGCATGCTATTGATCAGGAGGTGAGATGTTTGAATCCCAATTTTTTTGGGGTATCTATTGTCACATACTCTCCTTAATTTGCAAATCCCTCTTCTTCACCCACCATAAGGGAGTTGCATGATGGTAGAGGCAAAGATTACTCAAGAGATCATCATGGGGTTGAGTCGCTAGGACTAAAAAGTTGTAAGTTTTTTTTGTGAGATAAGTTAAAGCACAAGTGCCACAAAATGAAGCTTGTAGCACTGCTCCTAATAGAACATGGTGGCGCATCGGTTAGATCCTTCATTTGCATAAATGAGATCTTTGGATCAAATTCAGTAGTGGATTTTTCTTCTACGCATTCTCCTTAAAAGTAGCTTAAAGGGACTTCCTCCCTTTCTTTCTCATCACATTGGGCCATGTAGGGCAGCAATTAAGTCAACTTGGTTATAGCTCAAAGTTGGCAAGCCAAGTTTTTTTGAAGTCTTTTTTCAAAAAAATGGAGGGCATATGCACTAAGAAGAAAGAAGACTTTATAAGCCTCAAACCATTGAGTGACATAGTGGTTGGGAAATTGGCTTGTATATAGGATATGCCGATTTGAAAACTTGGTGCCGAATCATCTTTTGCTCCATGCATAGCACAACCATTTTCTTGCTTGATTTTAAGCAAGTCATCTTGTCTCACATTCTAGCCCCAACGACTCAAAAAACCCATTTAATTTTTTTTAACATATATATATATATATATATATATATATATATATATATATATATATATATATATATATATTAAAAATCTTATAACACTTGGTTAGTTCAAATGGCAGGATTACTCAAAAGCAAAAATCTTTGGTTTATATTCAATAATGACTCAAAGAAGGTCTCAATGGTCATGAAATCAATAAGAGAAAAGAGGAAGCTCTTGGACTATTCTTCATGTTAGTAGAACTAGATGTAACTTTTCCACATCAGAGAGAAAATTGATCCTATTGATGTATGGTTAATTTTAAAAGATCTTTATGAAAATGTAAATGCTAGTGAAGTTAACAAAATAGAGATAGAGCTTTCCAATCTCAAAATTTTAGATTTTAGTAATTTTGAAGACTATATATCTCACTTCAAAGCTCTAAAAGTTGATCTAGCTATGATAGGGGGCACAATAAAGAGTGATAAATAACATGTCAAATTTGTTACTTCCAATATTTCTCCTCATTTTTCATACAATTGGCTTGGTTATTTATGTGAATGCTATGACTATCAAAGAGCCACAACCCATATCTCTTGAAGGATTTTTCAAGCTTCTAATCCATTATAAAGTGACAATGAAGAATTGTGGAGCTCTTTCTCATACACAAGCTCATCCAAAAGACTTCAAGTCAATGAAATCTAAGGCTTAGGTGCCTAAGGGTAAGTCTAAGGTTTCAAAGAAGTCAAACATTTGCAAGTATTGCTCCATCAATAATTGCATTACAAGGCTGAAGAAGATTGAAACATAATTCTTGAGGGCTAGACACAACTTTTTGATGATGAATATGAGGACAAAGGAGGAAAATCATAGGCCCATTAGAGCATCCATTATGGGAGGGAGGTGTTTCCTCTAAGCCTTCTCTCATTGGCCCTCTTAGCCCAAATTATGAGGGGTTGTTGAAATTTGTGTAATCTAATATTGTTTAGGCCAAGGCCAAAAGTTTGATGAGGTGATTATGAGCACCATTTATGTAGCCTATGGGCATGTGATTATGTAAGCCTATAGGCATTCATTATTTATGTAAGCCTATGATCTCCTTTAATATCTTACCCTTAGTGGTATTGGTTAATCCACCTTTATGGATAACCTTATTTAAAAAGGTGATTTATTATTATTTTATTGTAAAGTTAACCTTAAGGTTAATTTTATGTCGGCCTAAGGTTAACCTCTCATTGGGGATTTAGTATCATTATAAATACCCCTCAATAAGGATCCATTTATATCCAAAGTGCGAATAAAAATGTGATAAATTGGGGTGTCCATGGGCACCCACCTTATACTTCTTGTTGTCTCCTTTTGTTTCCTTTATGTTATTTACTATTGCTATATTTTTAGTCGCATTTTATTCTTTTTGAAAAACTATTGTGATAAATGTAAGTTTTGGAATGTTTATGGAAAATATTGCAAATTCGAATGAGCAAATCCTAGAAGACCTTGAAGAAAAGTAAGAAAGACCAACTACCATTTTTTGTGACAAACAAATGACTAAAAATCTTGTTTTTGTACAAAATCAAAGTACATTGATTTAGACCATCATTTCATTAGAGACTTAGTTCAAGAAAAGGAATTTGAATTGAAACACTACAATTTGAAATATCAATATGCAGATATTTTTACAAAGATAGTGGTAAAGAATAAGTTTATTTCAGTTAGAGGTAGAATGAAAATTTTCCCATTTAGTCTCAAAGGGGAGAATATTAGAAAATTGTGATATTGAATAAGACAAAAATCAAAACAAAACAAGTATAGTACAAAAACTAGAAGATGAGAAGATAAGAAAAATATCAAAACAGGAATTGTAATTGAAAATTAAAAAAGGAAAATAAATATTCTCACCTAAATTTGGAGAGAATGTGAAGCACTGAGAATCTCTTGAGACAACCAAGAGACATCCACATTAAAGTACCACCACATCTCACATGGACCTCCTTGTTACTATGGATCTAGGTGATGTGTAGAAAAGACCTTTTGGGATCAAGTTCCCTAAGCCAACTATGTTGGCCGAGGAGCCCTTACTTCTCTTTGGGAGATGAGGGCCACTATTTTTCTTTTGGAGTTGCTTCACCAAAATGAAAGAACCTAAGAGGCACCTAATAAACCACTACATGATGCAAGAAAAAAGAGGTGTTGTCAATAAAGGTAAAATATACCATCAATGTTGGATTATTTTGGCACCCCTCATAAAATTAAATATTTTTCAAGTATGGTGCTCATGCTTTAGAAGGGTGATTATCTTGCTCTCAAATTTGAGGTCGTGAAAAATTGTTGTATTGGAAGTGCAACACTAAAATTCCCCTTAATATTATAAATAGTTTCTAGAAAAACAAATGGATTCCCAAAATTATCAACAATCTAATTTGTAGAATTTGAATATTTGCATTTTGTCCTTCCTTTGGGACATTCAAGTACTTTGCTTAGAGTTATAGGAACCTAGAATTGAATCCATTACACCTTTTTGCCTAGATCCAAGATGGACATACGATGCAAGGGATTCTACCTAAAGATATCATACAACATAAACATATACCTTCTACTTTTTACACGTAATTCCACACCATTGACAATTAAATATTGAGTCTCAAAAGTCTCAAAAAAAATCTTGCTTCATTATTGTACCCAAATGTCATTAAAAGTAATGGGTTTTCTAATGTAAAAAAAAGGAAGAAATGAGAAAAATAATAAGGAACATTGAAAACTCTCAAAAAAACCTTCCACGCAATGTCTCCAAGTCAAAACTTTGAGATAAACCCAGTATGATTGTGCATCCTCTAAGAAACCTAATATTAAATATGGTTCAATTGAATTAAGTGAAGCAAATAGAATCAAATGCATTACCTTTGATCCATTAAAAAAAAGTAGGCATAATGATACTGCAACAAAACACAAGATATGGGGTAGTACCAAGAGATGTCAGTGATTAACTAGATATTAGAAATGTGTGGTATATTATGATCAAATGACTTGTTAGTAATGGTATTTATACACCCTAATATAAACTTTTATAGATCCCAATAACACCACTAACAAATCATCTATACAAAATTACAATGGGATCATAGTTACAAAAATATAACAAATTATTGCAAATGTCAACTATGAACAAAGTGAAGTGTGTTAGGACCATAATCATTGAACAATTGAATTAATAATATAAGGTGTTTAAATAGTACAACATAGGAAGCTAAAAATAGATTTAGGAAATAATAATAAAATATTATCCCCTAACCACACCAAATAACACGCTTCACAAATAAGCGCTAAACAACTAAAAAACTAGGTAGATTAACATAATCAAGTTGACTATTGTCACTCACCTAGCTACCACAAGATATTCCAAACAGTGAATATCTTCGAGGTAAAAAGTAAAAATAATGTAGTAATTTATATCTACCATGTGGTAAGTAAAATCTACCTAGGAGAATCTACTAATTACCAAATGAGGTAATAATTATAGTTACTGTAGCATAGTAACTCTAACATCCCCCCTTATTACATTATTTGGGTAATGTATATAAATGCCCCAATATAGTGAAAAAGATGTTGATATGCTGGTTCTTGCTCTGGCTCGAGCTCTGTCACGGTGCTCTAGTTGCTCTAAGCAAAAAGTGGGTCATTCCTCATGTTGTTTTCACATCAATGAATGTCCTTATTGTAATCTTGTCATCCAACCGGATTGCATGGGTAACCAACCGCTGCAACCGCTAGGTGTACTAAAGTAGATCACTACATACGAGGTTCATTATGTTACAATATGATTTTGTAAAAGTTTTGATAAGGTAGCTAAGGTGTCGGTCGCTATCGAAAATGCATCCTTATAAATTTTACCCTTGTTGCAAAACATTTGGTAATAGAATTTCTGCAAGAAGTGTGACTAAGGTGTCGACCGCTGTCGAAAATGCACCCTTATAAGTCTTTTCTCCCTTTTTAGCAAAAAATTGTGTGAAGTAGGAAAGAAATGTTTATCCCCCTTAAGTGCAAAAGCTATGCAACTTATGAAGCTTGTTAAGGCTTTTACAAAGATTGCCTCCTAGGCAAATTTCAAAAAATTACACTAGAAAATCCCCCCTTTTATTACAAGTACTTCAAACAAAAAAGAGTTTGCTATTTTATGAAGCCTAAAAAGAGGTACAATCACCCCTTTATTGAAAGTACTTCAAACAAAAACATTTGCTATTTATGAAGCCTAAAAAGAGGTTTGGAATGGTGCATGCCTAGTGATGAGGGCATCAAATGAGAACCTAGGGTTTAGGTTATTTAGTTAGGATAGGTCTTAGGGCTTGGTCTTATTTTTAATATTTTTATGTAAGTGAGACTTTTCTCATGTAGTCTATATATATAATATTGTTGTGGTATAAACCAACCTGTTCGATTAATTAAAATGAAGAGCTTAAAAAGGCCCAAAATTACAACCAATTCCCTATGAAGGAGCAACGAACTCCCAAATGGAGAAAGTCGGCTCACCTCCGAGGATTTATTTAAGGATTGACTATTATCAATCCAACTCACCTAATCTAGAAGGCGAGTAGCTATGTGAGAAAAGTCTCACTTACATAAAAATATTAAAAATAAGACCAAGCCCTAAGACCTAGCCTAACTAAAGAACCTAAACCCTAGGTTCTCATTTGATGCCCTCATCATACCTCCCCACAAAGGAAGCATTGGACTCCAATGCTTTTACAATAGTAGTGGGTGAAGGGTGAAGAACTCGAGCTGGAGGGAGCGAAAGAAAAAAATTAGGTGCCAGAGGAGCAGAGGCACTGATGTTGTCGAGAAGACCAAGAGATGCCGATGTTGGAGGGCCTCGCCTGGTCACGACTGGAGGTCCAACACGAATGAAGGCCTGTGGATGAGGTTGATGAGGAAGCTCCTGTGGTGGTGGCTACAAGGTTTGTTTCACATTAGGAACAGGAGGAGCAACTGAAGCAATAAGAGGAGGTGCTAAAAAACGAGGAGGAACCTCCTTGTGTGAAACTGGGGCTGGCGTGTCCTTTGGCTTGCGAAATATCAATGTTGTATGGTGTGGACCTGTATAACTGTATGTGGGCTTCGTGGAAGAGATGAGAAATTGTTTGTTCTTGTGATGCAATGTATAGGTATTGTTATAAGCATCATATTGAGCCCGTTTATCAAATTGATAGGGCTTTCCAAGAATGAGATCACAATAGTCAATTGGAGTCACATCACAAGTGACTTTGTCCATATAGCGTGGCCCAAATGCAAAAGACACAGTGCATGTTTCTTTAATCATGGAGGAGGTGCCCGCATCCTTCTAGGCAAATGGGTATGCATGAGGATGGGGTTGTATAGGAAGCTTCAACTAATCAATAACGGATCTGGAAATCAAGCTTGTTTAGGAGCCATTATCGATTATGCAATCTACAAAATAATTATGTTTTAAGTGGGCACATGTGACAAAAAAATTGTCACGACCTCTTTCAATCATGTTGTGTGTCAACAAAATATGATTGTTTAGCCCTCGAAGCTTTGGATAAGGGCGATGTTCTCCCGTAGCCTCAATAGGCCCTTCGTGTTTTTCCTCTGGTGGAGCTTCTACAATAAGATTCTTCTTCTTCCTAAAACACTCAGATTCTACATGACCTTTCTTCTTACAATAATCACAGAATTTCTTAGGATCAAAATAAGGAGTAGAAGAAGTGTTAGAATAAGGGGAAGAAGAAGAAGAGGAAGAAGAGGGAGAAGTCTTCTTCTGTTTTTGTGAAGATTGCTTTTGTTTGGAAGCTTTGGTGGAATCTGAAGAGCGAGATCCACCTGATTGAGCAGCAAGCTTCTCCTCCGCAAGTTGTGCTTGATTGTACATGGTGTTCAAATCTGTGATAGGAGTATATTTCAACTCCCTAAAAAATGGTTCTTACAATCCACTCTTGAATTTGGTGATCAACTTAGCAGTAGAGTCCTGAATACCATTCAAAATTCTCAATTTGTTGAATAGGCCGATGTAATTTTGGACACTCATATTGTAGCCTTGCCTCAATCGAAGCCATTGACATTCAAGATCTTCTGCATAGTTTGATGGATAAAAAGTGTTCATCAAATTCTTCACCAAATCATTGCAATGGTCAATGGGATTTTGGTTACTGAAGCGGTCCGTGATCAAAAACTTGGCTATGCCAGAAAGTTTTAAAAGTGCAAAAGAAACTTGCTCATCTGGTGGTATTTTGCTATAGGCAAACCACGTGTCCATGTCGAGGATCCAATTGTTTAGAACCTCAGGATCATGGGAGCCATCATAAATTTTAACTTTGCATTTTGCCTTCACACGAGAGTCAGGGGCTTGACTGGGACCACTTTTAGAAGCAATATCATTGACCTTATCGGTCAATGTACTAATGACTGTGGTGATTGCAGCCATTTGCTGCGCCAAATCCTATGTCATTTGTCCTCTGGTGTATGCCAAGGATATTACAAGGAGGATTTACAAATATGTTGAAGGGGTTTACAAATGAAGTGCTATTTGCCCCAATAATTGCAAAAACAATGTTGCAATTTTACAATGGTAGGCAAAAATAAACTATACAAAATCCCCTTTTACAAAATTTGTTTTTTTTTTTTTTTTAATAATTCAAAATTCAAATTAAATTGACCCCTTTAAAGAAATAAAACACCCCTCACATGCATACATACATATATATATATAGATTGTTAAATTGAAATCCACCCTTGGCAAACAAAAGAAAGTGGGTAATTTTTTCCGAACCTTACCCAAATAAGTTGGTCACCATTCACCAACGATTGGTGACGAAGCCATTAGGAGCCTCTTACCACCGCAATGCCAGGCCAAATGAAGCGAAGATGTCGGTGCGGTCAACCAACTTGGACCGAATGCGCAAGATTAGCGCGTGGCGGTTGTGAATGAAAGGATGCTCCCATCCTTAGCGAGTACAAGTGAGCTGTCGATGTATAGTTGACGAGCGTAATAATAGCGATCTGGCGCTGGCTATATTTAGAGGGTCGACCGAACCCTCATAAAGGCTATGAAGCCTTATCCACAACCCATGTGGAACAAAAACTAAGATCTTTAACTTGCCACATACGCCAATCTGTCAATCACAAACAATACCCATCACGGTTTTTTTTTTTTTTTTTAGCAAGGGTAAACCCAAAAAAACAAATGTATCATTTACTTTTCTCCAAGCATGTGCTGACAGGCAGTTGGCAGAAAACAACAGGCCTGGAAGGCGTTTTAGTCCTCTGAGGATATGCAAACACAGGTATTTCGCAAATGTTCGGCACAATCGCAGTAGATCGAGCCAGGTAATGTCGACAAAAACAGTTGTTGCAGAGTGGCTAGTAACAACGTCACGTGTGCAAATTCAACGACGGTGCTGCACTGAAGGGCCGACTTTGGGTTGCTCTCACGATCTGCATCGACGACAGGCTTCGTAGCTCACGGGACTAATAGCACGAAGTGTCGCATGTGCAAACGACATCCAAGGGTAGATTCAATGCTGAAAGATGAACGTGGCACGGGCATCGAGATGGAAACATTTGGCCTTGCTGCAACATCCAGGAGTGCAAGCGTGGTGCAGACAGACAAATATTCCGTCCTCCCAATCATGGCCAATGTGCCGAGTTATGTCAGGGCAGACAAAATGATGCGTAAGAGACAAATCAGGCAGTGTGGAGGGTTTTATCAGTCCCTGATAGTGGCAATCGGGCTAAGCCGTGTCAGTACGCAGATGCAGGAGAGTGGCAGCACATATTTCCAAGCGAATCACAGAGCTGGCTACCAGGGCAGCAAAACTATGGTAGAAAATGCTAAATTCAGCCGACGCAGCTGATTATAACAGGATGCGGCAAGGTCAAATCTGACGCAATTTCAGATGCAGAGAAGGGCAGAATTGCTGGCAGTCGGGTCGACAACGCTCCTATCACCGACGACTGTCAGTTGAGCACTATTTTCAGTGCTCACTTGCGCCAATGTCGATGCTCGATCAGCGCCAAAAGGTTGGGCACTCTGCATAAGGCAGGGCCAACGGAGGAAAAGTAATAATTGATTAATAATAATCGATGTGCCCAAATAGAACAACAACAACGTCGAACAACTCGATTTTGTCAGCAATAATTTTGTAACTTTCTCGTCAACAACAATTTTGCAGCGATAATTTTGTGACAACAATTTTTTGCAGCAACAATTTTTGTAGCGACAGAAAAATTAAGAAAAGATTTAAACAAAAACAGGACAGTGTGAGATCGGAAATAACCCAAAATCTCCACTATAACCAGCTCTGATACCCCTGTTGTGGTATAAACCAACCTGTTCAATTAATTAAAATAAAAGGCATAAAAAGGCCCAAAATTACAACCAATTCCCTACGAAGGAGCAACGAACTCCCAAATGGAGAAAGTCGGCTCACCTTCGAGGATTTATTTAAGGATTGACTATTATCAATCCAACTCACCTAATCTAGAAGGCGAGTAGCTACGTGAGAAAAGTCTCACTTACATAAAAATATTAAAAATAAGACCAAGCCCTAAGACCTAGCCTAACTAAAGAACCTAAACCCTAGGTTCTCATTTGATACCCGCATCACCTAGGGTGACAAATTTGTTTTCCTTTACAATGTTGTTTGAGCCATAAGCATCTTGTGTGCTCTTTCTGAACCAAAATCAGAATCGGAATCAAACACTTCACTAGCAACATGTCCTTTTTGTTGTCTATTTTGCCTTTGTGATGTGCCTTTGCCATTTTTGTTTTGCTTTTTTTAAAACCAACATCGATGGGTGTCATGGTTGTCCTTTCTACAATTTGTGCAAAAATTCTTTTGAGGTTGCTTGCCCTTATCTTTTGAAGATGATCCTCCCTTCTGAAAGTTACCTTTCTTCTTTCCACCCTGATTGTTTGAGTAAAGTGCATTGTTTGACACTTCATCACTTTAGAGCTGATTTGCTTCCTCGGTTTGAAGCAAATTGACTAACTCCACAAAGGTGATTGTTCTTTGATATACATTAAGGGATGTTATTAACATCTTGTAGGATTTTGGAAGAACCTTCAATATTATTGAAGTCAGGATGGTATCTTTTACTTTTACTCCTAAAGCATTCATATTTGACTTTAGTTCTACCACTTTGCAGAGGAATAGTTCTATTGTTTCTCCTGACTTCATATGAAGTGTATGTAGTTGAGTTTGAAGGTTTAGAATAGTCTATTGATTCTTGCCTTCAAAAATGGCACTTAATGCATCCCATGCATCTTTACCAGTTTTGGCTTCACTTATGTGAGGCTGGATTTCATCGGTATTAGCTAGGAGAATCAACATGAGAAGACAGTTATTATTTTTGTCCCATGCTTTCTGATTTGCTCCCATTTATGTGGGTCTTTTATCAGTGCCATCTACTAAATCCCACATTTCCTCTATAGTAAGAATGACTTTCATCTTGGTTTTCCATGCTGAATAGTTAGAACCTTTAAGCAATTGTGTATCATTTAGGTAATTGTTGATAGTTGCCATAATGAAGGTTCTAGAATTTGCACCAAGATGATCTTTCTTTCACTCTTAATTGGTATTTAATGGCACCTACCTGAAAAATCTATTGGAAGAAAGATGATCAGTTTGAGGAAATTTAAGCCAGAAAAATAAGAAATGAAAGAGAATTCACTCAAACAGATATTTAATGGCACCTGCCTGAAAATCCTCCTGATGAAGGATAATCAATTTGAGGAAATTAAGCCAAAAAAATAAGAGTGAATTTTAGGGTTGTATGGAGAAAATATTGATTTAAAAAATGGCCTATACTTATGCAATGAATTACACAAATTATTGTGAAAATTTGGGGTTTTGAGTGCTCTTGATTTTGATGACTTATAATTGCAAAAAACAAGAAATTAAATGCAATAATCAATCAAAGAGTGCCCACCAAATTTTTATCACATAGATTTCGGATGCAACCAAAAATGCACCTAATTTAGTAATGTCAATTTTTTAATAAAGGTGTTGAGTAAAATCGAAAATGCACCTTATTACTAATTTTTGCAACAAAATTTTGATTTGTTTTGTGCAAAAATTTGATATTCAAAGTCTCCTCTTGTTTTTCAATTTTGCAAAGAATGTGGCATAAAACAATTGTCTTTCCTTTTTGTGTTGCAAAATAAACAAGTTTTTATTTTTAAGTGCTCCTCAATTTGTGTTACAATTTTTCAAAGAAATACAATTTCTTGTCTTCCCCCTTTTATTTGCAAAATTAACAAAGTAGCACTCCTTTCAAGTCAAGTCGACACACAACCCACGTTTGAAAGGCTTTCCAGAACCAATCGACACACGACTTGGTTTTAGTGGACCCAAGGTCTTCAATCTCTTCTCATTTTTGCAGAAAATAAAATGTGTAATTTCTTTTATTATATTCCTCCTTGGAGAAAAAAAATGCACAAATTTTAACTTGGGAGTTTGCAAATTTGGTGCCTCCTTGTGTTACAATTTTGCAAGAAAGAATCAATTTTCTTAATTTTGTCCCCCTTTTATTTTGTAAAATAAACAAGGTTTTGAGAAGATATTAGGGTTCCCTAATTTTGCAAGAAAAATAGTGTTAATATTTGTCTTATATCCCCCTTGTTTTTAGAAAACAAAAACACTCATTTGTTTGAAATTTGCAAAAAATAGGTTTCGTCTTCATGAGACAAAACTTGTACTCTAAAAAATGTTTAGAAAGATTTGGCGCAAAGTGTTAGAAATATCAAGTTGTTTGCAAAAGAAATTGTGCTTTGATTTTTGTCTCTTATCCCCCCTTGATTTGGAGAAAACAAAAAAACATCAATTTTTATATGTTGCAAAACAAATTTACCTTTGATTTTCAATTTTAATGCATAATTTTATTAAAGTTCTAGCATAATTTTAATAATAAAATACTTTTTTATAATAAAAATCACTTGATTATGAAAAAAATGATTTTATATATAAAAAATATTAAATTATATTAATAATACTAAAAATAATAAAAAAATTCAAAAAAATAAAAGATCTACCTTAGGGGAAAAAGTGAAATGTTTTTTTTGTTCAAAAAATATTGTTTAACCCCCGCCATGAGGCGAACCCGCGAATTCGTGGGGATAAGCCCTACGACTTGCTCTCTGGCCAGACTGGCTAGGCCGCTCGATGGGATGTGAAGGGAAGGCCCTTCATTTTATAGAGTTGTTGGTAATTTTGCGCTTTGCCACATTGGGGATTTTGCTGGAATATTTTTGATGTATTTTGATGCAGTATAAAGATACAATCTTGTTGTTTATGGCAGCTTTTAGCAATTTCATTTATTCCTTATGTATTTTTTGCCTTGTTATGAAAAAGAGCACATCTTTGAGCCTGTGGAAATTAAAACAAATCGTGAACAATTTAAAGAAGTTCATTATTTTGAAAATATCAACGCGTTCACCCCAAACAAGAGGCGAACGCCCCATTCGCCCCAGTTTTGGGCGAATGAAAAGGTGAAGTATTTGAAAAGACTCAAGGGGAAGTAAAAGAGGCACGGCCGAACATTCTTGTTCGCCCCAACTGAGGGGTGAACACCCCGCTTGCCCCTCCTTTGGGTGAACGAACTCTAACATCTAAACCACAAGCGTTTTTGCCCGAATGCAAAGTAATATTGCGTTCGCCCCATTGGAGGGGTAAACGTCACGTTCACCCCTCCTTTGGGTGAACGTACCCTGCAAAATAATAGTAACGCATTCACCCCAGTAGAGGGACGAACGTCCTGTTTGCCCCTCTTGTGGGCGAACACGTTTTAAAGAAGGGATCATGAGCGCTTAAAAGAGGGTGGGGCGAAACAGATCATGGTCAAGGCTTCCAAAGGCACTATATTTACAAACATTAAATAATGGTGGCAATAAGTGACTCGAATCATGGATCCCGAGTAAGAAACAAGTTGTGCAGGAAGAGCAAAAAAAGAAGAATCTTCATGATTTCCAAGGCATGAGGACGTTTCCAAGGCATTTAATGTTTTCCAAATTATCTGTGCACCGACGCTCGAGCTGCTGCTTTCTTGGAAAGTATTCCCCAAAATATGGATCGTTGTTTCTAAAGAGAATATTTTTCATGATTCCAAGGAGGAATTTCCTCATTTTTGTTTTTGATCTGGGATCATTTTGTTCTCTTGTGCATTTAATGAAAGAGGCAAAAACCTCTATAAATACTAATGGAATTTCTATTGTAAGAGGAGGTTAGACACTTTGTGAGAATACTCTCCAAGTTCTCTACATTAATACAAGGCATCAGACTTCTGAATTTGCAAGTGATCTTGTGTGTAATTTCTTTCTGTACTGTGCACTTCTATTTTACATTCATCTTTCTTGTTTGCTGTTAAATTTAAATTCTACATTTGGATTTAAATATTGCTAGTAAGGGAGTGAATGTTGGAGTGTTATTCTAGGAGTTATTACTACAAATTTATAAGTAAATTCTGTTGCATTTTCCTCTGTTAAATGCTATTTCATGCTTGGGTGAATTTCCTATTGTTAGTCTACCCGAATCCTGCACTTCGGCCTGTGGCCATATTTCCCATTTCTTTCTACATTTTTCCGATTTCTTTCCTGCATCCCTAGTATTCTACCAATGTAGGATTTAGTTTGGGAACCAACCCTCTCTAGAGATTGGCATGGGGGACATTTCTTTCCTTTGGCATTTCAATGTTGGCCGTATCTAGGGTGCACAAATGTAGTGTTTGTTGATTAGGCAGATATTTGACCAATAGTTTTTGGCATGCCCAGTGGGACCTCAAAGTTTCCACTTCCAACAATATGAAGGTTTGATGTTTGCCTTCGTGCTATAACATTAGAACATCTGGTGACTCGACTATACTCAAAAATATCCAAGTGTGAGAGCAACAAAAGTTATGTCTCATGAATACAAGATCGAAGGCCAAAAATCCAGATCATCAAATCGAGTTCTACGAACTTGATATTCAAAGGTTGGGGGAACATCCTCAATTAGCCATGTTTCGGCGTACATCCTCGTTACCCCATATATCCCACATACCATCTGTTACATCCTCACGATTAGCGGGTGTATGTTTCGCTCCTATAAGCCCAGTAAGTACTACCACAAGTTTTCCACAACCTCCGCCCTATACAAATGCCAGTGTTCCTCAACCTAAACCCCATATACCAGTCCATATGGCTCAAAACCCTCCACCAAGGTAGTTCCCAGCATGGAATAGCTCAGGAGCTTTGAATCTGCAAGCACAAAATTCGGTCCCGCAAGTTGCTTTGAAAGCTTTGCCGACCTATGATGGTACCTATAAAACTGCATATGAACATATTCAATATGTGGCTTCTTTAGCGACCATCCATGACATAATAGACGAAGATGTAATGATAAAATTATTGGTATTGTCATTGAGAGGCAAATTGTTTTATTGGTATCTATCGCTGAAACTCGGTACCATTATGTCATGGGATCAACTAGCGAAGTTGCTGATTAAAAATTTTCATGAACAAGTTGATCCATACTCTTTGCTACACTAGTTTACGATGATTCAGAGACATCCACAAGAAGAGATAGTTGATTTCAATGTCAGGTTCATGCGAAGCTGGCAGAGAGTCCCTGATGGATTATGACCCACACATGAGCAAGCTGCATTCTACTATCTTAGGGCGTTTAGCACCAAAATTGGTATAGTTGTACGGTAGGCAAATGTGACTACATTTCTAGACTTGTATACGCAAGCTCAAAAGGCTAAATCTGACTTGATTGTTGTAGGTAGGCTTCCCCCAAAGATGACTATGCCCATTGTTCCTGACCTTCCATAGTATCTGTATTCAAGCATATTTTTGCAACCCATGCCTTCCATGTATCCGGTTCCCTCATGGAGTTCTAGCCCACCTCATGTTGCTCCAATCCCTGTCCCGCAACGTTCAACCTCAAGTTTTTCTCAATTGTTGACTTAATCAGCTCCCTAGTTTCCAGCGCCTATCCCTTTCCCAGCATTTCCAGCACCCTCGACTCCCTTGTCGTTACCTGCACCACAAGAACCCTTACCATTGCCAACACCCACTCCACCATCTAATCTTGATCCCCTCACGACGTTGTTGTAGGAAGTAAAATCCAATAACGCAACTTTAAGGACAATATCTAATGAACTTACCACAGTAAGGAAGAAGCAAGTGGAGGTCGAGTTTCGGTCTAGGAGATTTCAGACCCCACCTATTACAAGAGAACAAGCTTCTACAAGTAGAGGCCCTAAGAAGAGCCAAGCAGTGATGGTGAATGAGGAGATTAGTGCAGCAGAAAATGTGTATTGGTGTTCAACATGTAATGATCCTCATGGAGAAGAAACCTACATGGTGCATATGAATTATGTGCAAACGCTAGCAGAAAGTTTTGTTGGTGGACAAGTTAATATGATTAGAGAGGCCGAACACAATTTCATGATGCCATCCTTGGAGCAAGTTTCTATACTCACAAGGTCCAGGAAAAGGCCGATAATCATAAATCTGGTGGAACTCGAGCCTTTGAAGGTTCCTGCAGAACCAAAGGTACAAGATGAAAAGTGACCACCTCCAGCGAAAGCACCTAGGGTAAGAACTAAGGAGCAAGAGTCTATCAAGTTGAGAGACTTATTGCCTAAGCAGGCTCAAGAGAAAGTACAAAATAAAGCATCAATTTCTCAACCTGTAGTAGCTGCTCAAACACAGAACAAAACAAAAGAGCAGGCCAGGGAACGACTTAAGTACCCATCATTGACAAAGAGGCAAAGAGTAGAAGCTACTCAACAATACCGGGATAAATATGAATGAGCTCCAGAAGAGAAGGTTTTGGCTACTTCAAGTTACAACATCATAGAGGAAATGAAGAGGATCCCAGCTAAATCTAGCTTGTATGATGCGCTGCAGTTGCCAGGACAAATTGATTTGTTGCAATAATCCTTGAAGACTACTAAAGATCAAAAAAAAATTTCTTCTCAAATGGTCCTAGTGTTATAATCACAATGACACTGAGAGGGGGGAATCAGTGTGTTCTTTAAAACTTAAAAGCAATTTAGACTTTTAAATAAACAAGATTAAAACATAAATAATAAAAGACTAAGAGCATACACATAACACGACATTTTAACGAGGTTCAAGATGTGGCTACTCCTAAAAGAGGTTGGACACATCCAAACGATCAAATGCAAAGCTAAACTTTACATAATCATTCACGGACAAGGAAGAGGCACAACCTCTAAATTTTATTGTACAAAGAATGGAGACCAACTCCAATTTTCCAACACCAAGCGGAAAGAGGCACCAACCCCTTTTCAAGCTACAACTGAAGATAATAATAAAAATGAATGTAAACTTACCTCAATTATCACGATCTGTTTTCCTACGATTCTTCGCATTCTATGTGAAAATGATTCGACTTTTCAACCACTCCTCTATATCTCTCGCGTTTCATGCAACTTCACAAAATATCACTTCTACAATCATTCACAAACACGAACCAACACGTTCTTATCTTCTCTTAGACACAGAACTATAACAATATTTTAACAACCTGAACAAAATAAAAAAATAATAAAGTAAAAATTAAATATCCACAAAAAAGAATTATTTCAACTTTACTATAAAATCTCCTGATGCAATAAAATAAATCATCTCTTTATTTCCATTCCTCTTATCTCCCTTACTCATATCTCTCCCCTTTGTCATATTGTCAAACAAAAGAGCCTCTTAGCTCACCTGAGAGTATTATAAACTCTACACATCAAGCTATAATTCCTTGCCTCTTAACTTTTGACCATATTGTTCTCATTGTTATCCTTGAATTTTATATAGGATTTATTTTATAAAAAAGTGTTTCTACTATTTTTATAATAATTAAATACCCCAAAACAAATAAAAAAACCCAAACACAACCACACCCCCCCCCAAAACCCAAAACCACACCACCACACACACCCAACAACCACCAACCCCCACAACCCAACAAACCCCCCCAACAACCCACACAAAACCAAAAAAAAAACCAAACCCCACACCACACCAACCACAACCACCAACCAAACCACACACCCAAAACAACCAAAACAAAAGAAAAACAAACACACCCCACCAAAACCCAACAACCCCCCACCCCCACCAAAACCCACCACACACCCACCACCCAAAACCCCCCACACCAAACCCCACAAAAACACCAACCCCCCACCCAAACCCCAACCCACCCCACCACCCCACCCCCACCAACCCACATACAAAGGAAAATAAAAAAACATAAAAAAAAAGACCAAAGCACACCACCACAACCCCCCCAAACCACCCCACCACCAAACACACACAACCCCCCCAAACCCCCCCCACCACCACCCCCCCCCAAACCCCCAACAACCACACAACCCCCCCAACCCCCCCCAACCCACCCCACACCCCCAAACACCCCCCCCAAACCACACCCAACCAGCAACCACAACCCACAAAAAAAAAAAAAAAACAAAAACACAAAAAAAAACAGTGCAAGCACTACCCACTTTTACGATAGGGAAAAATAGGCCTCCCCCATTTTATTTATCTTTGAGAATGGAAGGGTGGATTGTACATAATTGTATGATCGACTTTGGAGCTGCAACTACTATCATGCCAAAGGTAGTATGTGAAGTAATGGGGATGGAATATACGAGAAGTAGTCCAAGAGTGTTGCAATTGGATGGGACTCTAGTCAAAATAGTGGGGGTTATCAAAGACATCCCTATTGTACTCCACACTATGTCATATATCACCATCATCCAAGAAGTGGTGGTAGTTGACCTGGAGCCATATTTTAGTATGTGCCTCTCAAAGGAGTTCGTAGATAAGCTGGGAGGATACCTTTCCTTGGACTATTCACATTTGGAGATACCATTCAAAGGAAGATGAATTTGTATCCATAATGAAAAACCTTCACCTTTTCATATTGAAAGGTTAGAAGAGGAAGAACAATCCCTAGGCGTAGTGAACATGATGACTGAAGAACTAGAAGAAGTGGATTTGGTAGGAGAAGCATTGGGTGAGCTTCACTTGGAGGATGAGTTTTTGCTCATAGATTTTAATGCAATGATCAGAACAGATATTGGTTGTTACACAATAACTAAACTAGAGCAAGCTGAAAAGCAAGTTCCCGATTCATAGACTTCTAACACAAATCAGTTATGGAAACTATATTTTGATGGCGCAAGGTGTAAGAATGGCGCAGGAGCTGGTGTTGTATTGATCTCCCTTGAAGGTATACAAAAGACTTATTCTTATAGGTTGACTTGGAGTTGTACAAATAATGCAACTGAGTATGAAGCATTGTGCCTTGGATTGAAAAAGGCTAAAAAATTAGGCATTAAACAACTATAGATTTTTGGTGACTCTGAGCTTATCGTTAATTAGAACACCAATAAGTGTGTATCAAAGCAGCATTACCTGAAATCTTATCGTAATAGGGTCTAGGATTTATTTGAAGCTTTCACAACTTTGAACATTCAGGTGATTCCTCGGGAGCAGAACATACATGTTGATATCTTAGCTTCCCTTGGTGTAAATTATTCCCCTGTAGAGCAAGTGGTCCAAAAGCCCAAGACAGTTAGAGTGATCTATAGACCTTTAGTTCCAGACAAGAATCTCTATTGGCAAGTATTCGACAATGATGAACAAATAGTCAATTTCCTACTCAGAGAAGCTGCTAGTGCGGATGACAAAGTATTTGCTGAGGAGGAGAAGGAAGGGATGATTCAATTAAAGAATAATCACATTCCCAGAGGTTTAATCTTGTTGGAAAGTTTGTTCGATCAAAATGACAGAGTTGATAAGCACAGGATTAAGGTAGATGCCAAGGAGTACAAGGAATTGCAGTTGGAACCAAAAAATATTATCAAGATCGGGACCGATTGTGTGCCAGATGAGCTTGAAGGCATTAAAAACCTATGCTACGAATACCCCGACATTGTGGCATGGAGTTACTAGGATTTAAAGGGATATGACAAGAATGTGATTCAGCATACCATAGAACTGTAAGAGGGGTAAAACCTTTTCGACAAAAGCAGCGTCCTATCAATCCTAAGATTGAAGTGCTCATGAAGGCAGAATTGTTGAAGATTTTGGAAGCAAATATTATATATCCGATTAAGCATTCAACCTGGGTGGCGAACCTAGTTCCTGTAAGGAAGAAGAATGGAGACATACGGTTGTGCATTGATTTTCACAACCTAAACTAGGTATCACTCAAAGACCATTATCCTCTGCCCCAGATTGATCAAATTCTTCATGTAGTCACTGGCGCTCAGAGATTCTCACTATTAGATGGCTTCTCCGGATATAATCAAATTTGGGTGAAAGATGAAGATCAATACAAAACAACATTCACTACTAAGTGGGGCACATTTTCCTACCAGTGGATGCCCTTCGGGCTCTCAAATGCAGGCGCCACCTTCCAAAGAGCCATGGATATCGCCTTCGGTGAGTTACTGAATAGAATTATTGTAATATATCTTGATGATATGACTATGTTTTCACATCACAGAGAAGATCATGTTGCTCATCTTAGGCAAGTGTTTGAGAAGTGTCGTGAGTTTGGTATCTCCATCAATCCAAAAAAGTTGATATTTATCGTCAAGGAAGGAAAATTGTTGGGTCACGTCATCTCACAAGAAGGACTGGTGATAGATCCTGCAAGAGCTGAAGCGCTCATGAAATTGTCGCTACCTGCTAATAAGAAATACTTACAATCCTTCTTCGGTCAAATAAACTTCATCCGCAAGTTTATTGCCGATTTTGCCTAGGTTGTTAAGCCCATGACCAAGCTTTTGAAAAAGAATGTTGAGTTTAAATGGATGGAAGTCAGGAGATGAGCTTTTCAGGAAATCAAAGAAAGAATCACCCAAGCCCCAGTTTTAATTAATCCTGACTATTCAAAGGACTTCATTCTTTATGCAGTAGGTGAGCATGAAAGCTATGCTACAGTGTTGACTCAAAAACAAGAAGATGGAGAAGAGAAGCCAATTGCTTTCTTGAGCCAAGTTATTGCACCACATCAGGAGAAGTACAACTTTATTGAGAAGTAGGTCTACGCAGTAATGAAATCATTGAAAAAGTTTCAATATTTTGTTTCTAGAGCAAGACCATTGTTTATGTAATTCACCTCGATGTCCGAAACTTCATACTGCAAGGAGAACTAGGTGATAAGAGGGTAGGATGGATTTCTAAAATTCAATAATACGATGTGGAGATCCGACCGAAAAAGCTAGTTCATGGGCGCGCCTTATGTCAGGAGCTAGCTAAGAGCATTGTCGCTAAGACATTGGATGTGATTCACGAGGAAGACATAGGTGAAACAATTTGCGCAAATTATACTACGAGTGACCATGATTGGACAGAAGAGCTGATTGACTATTTTGCTTTTGGGAGATGTCCAACTCATCTCGATGCCTCATAGCATTGGAGGTTCAGGATGCAAGTGCTCAAATATGTATTGTTGCCTAATGGGTTATATCATAAGAACATTGACGGAGTTCTTCTCAGGTGTGTAAAGGCATCCGAAAAGGAGAAGGTATTGGAAGAATTTCACTTTGGACTATCTGGAGGCCATTATGCAGGTAGACCCATGGCTTTAAAAATTATACGAGCAGGTTATTATTGGCCTACTCTGTTTGTCGATGCTCATAAAATAAGTCAGCGGTGTGATAGTTGCCAATGATATGTGGGAAAAATTAGGAAAGGAGTGTTGCCTTTACGTCCAATCCAAGTGGAAGCGCCTTTCCAGTAGTGGGGTCTTGATTTCATTGGTGTCATTGATCCACATTCTTTTACGGAGCACAAGTATATCCTGATGGTGATAGATTATTTCACCAGATGGGCAGAGGCTATTCCCACTAAGAAGGTCGATCAAGCTACTATTATTTCTTTTCTAGAGGGGCTCATTACTCGTTTTGGCATACCGGATTCTATTGTGACCGATAATGGCACTCCATTTATTGGAGCCCAAATTACAGAGTTTGCTAGCAAATACGGTATTTATTTGAAGACATCATCCAACTATTACCCATAAGGGAATGGGTTGGCCGAATCTACCAACAAGAATCTGCTACGAATCTTAAAAAGAATAATGGGCAGTAACAAGAGGAGTTGGCATTTGTTATTGAATCAAGTGCTTTGGGCTGATCGTATCTCAGTAAATAAATCTATCAAGACTTCCCCGTATGCTTTGGTTTATGGGAAAGAAGTTGTCCTTCCTACACATATTGAGCTACTAGTACTCTAGACATTGCAGTCGTTTCAGGATGAGAATGAAGAATATGACCCTATAAGTTCAAGGTTGGCACAACTGCTGCAATTAGAGGAAAATAGGGAACAAGCTTACCAGGTATTTGTTGAGCATACTAAAGAGATGAAGAAATGGTTTGGGAAGAAAGCAAATGAGCATAGTTTTCAGGTGGGAGATTTCATTTTAAAATGGAACGAAAAGAAGGCCAAGCCGGGAAATCACCATAAGTTCGATGCTATCTGGGAAGGCCCTTTTCAGATTTCCATGGTGAATTCAGCAAATGCTTATCATCTCCGTGATATGGAGGGTTATGATCTTCCCATCCCTATGAATGGCCTTCATTTGAAGGCCTATGTTTTATGATGACATTTTAGTGAGGTACTATTCTGTACATATGTAAATACTTTTTTTTTAAAATGCAGTTGTTTTAGTTAGTCGATGATTTATATGTTATATATATAAAAAAAAAGAGAAGGAAAGAAAAATCATGAAAGGCATTCGCCTCAAGAAGAGGCGAAAGGGATTTTCATCCTAAGAACGAAATGATCGAAGCTATATGTGAAACTCAGATGCGCCAGCAAAAGAGAAAGGGTCTAAAAGCAAAATATTTTTCTAAGAGACGCCTTCGCCCAACAAATGAAATCAGCCATTCGGGGTGAACTTAATTCATTAATCAGGTTCGATGACAATAAGTATGGAAGACACGTCGCATTCACCCAAGGATAGGGGCGAACGAGCCATTCGCCCCTGTTATGGGTGAACGCACCCAGAAGGGCGACAGAGCTTTGTTTTTTTTCATAGGGTTAAGATTAAAAGCACCTGCTTTTTATGATTCAAAGCTTTTATTTATAAAGCATTTTTAAAAGAAAAGACAAAAAGGGAACTTTAAATTATTTTTAGAAAAATCTGGTTTTCCAAAGCATATGCGAAAAAGCAAAGCAGGCAAACTCTTCTTTAAGAAGGGCCTATTTACAATGAAGTTTAAAATAGATTGAAGGTGCCCAAGTCAAGCAAAGGTGAGACATATTGACCTTAAAATTTGAAGTTGCCAAAGGAAAATTAAAATTGCTTTGCGCCCGATGTGGTTATACCGAAAAGAGACGTGGTTATACTAGAAAGAGAAGATAATTGCAGCAGTTTTGGAAGCACATTGCGTAGGAAATCATGCCCCTCAGTTACATGTCAGCAATCGGAGAACAAGGGTGCAGGTGAAAGAGCATTAAATTGAAAACGTGCCTTGTGCCAAATTTTTAATTTCCCAAGAGCGACGAATATTGAATGATTGGATATCAAGCGGCCAATTTAGCTTCCCCAACAAGCTTCAAGTGCCAGGGCACAATTTATGATAAAACTGCACGATGAATTGGGCACACTTTTTTAGGAGGATTCAGTAGCGGATCAAAAGAGAAATCATTAGAGCATTGAAAATGGTGCCAGGTTAATAGTTTGAAACACCTTCTTCCCGAACATGCCTAACATTAAATTGGCATTTATTGTGATAGTTGTGGAGTAGTTCTATATAAACCCTGAGGTAAAATATTGTAGTTTATTTTCTATTTTTAAATTTTTATCGCAAAGTCTTGCTCTTAGCTACAAGGAATTTTAGAGTCTACTCAGAGATTTTGTTAGAGAGAAGGAAAATGGGGAAACGAAGTAAAGAGCCCAAGGATGTCGCAAAGGCTACAAAGCCTAAGAAATTGAAGAAAAAGGAGGGAGGCTCTAGAGCCAAAAGGGCTCATAAAAATGATTATGTGGACTTAGACCCATATGAAGATACTATGGTAGAGGTTGGAGACTGCCTTGTCACGCACAAAGGAATTGAAATATTAAGGCAGGAGGTAGAAGCTACGGTAAGCCAAGGAGTGTCATCAAACAACTGGTTGACAATGCCATATCATTCGTAGTTGTCCTGGTATTTGTGTTCGCCTGTCCACCCATGCCCTGAGCTGGTGCAGCTCGTTGCCCAGTTCTATGACCCTTTCACTAAGGCTGTCAAAAATGCCAGGAGGGAGATTTTGTTCACCATCACTCCGGATGAAATTCGGGAGGCCTTCACTTGTGGATTGAAGTCCCCCTCTTATGCAGTGCATAAAAAGCTACATATTGATGAGCAAGAGGACATGTACGTCTCCATAGTGACAATGTGCCAATTTATGGAGATACAACTTGTTAAAGAGCCATAGATGGGGCAGCTTCCAAACTTTCCAAAGCCACTCTCGGAATTCAAGAGTCAAGACATATACTCCATGTTGTCTTGGGTCGTTGGATTGCCTTCGGATGAAACTGTGCATAAGTGGCAGGTGGTTGTTTCATAGTGTATTTATAAAGTCGAGTTTTATTCTCCCTCTGCCATGAGGCAAGGCGACAATCCCATTTTCTTTGATTGGGCTGACTTCATTTCCCGAAGGATAAACTTTTAGTTGGAAAAAATGCAAACCGGAGAGTCCAAGTCGTTTTTGCATACGTCATTTTTAGTATGGTTTTTATTTTTCCAATTGCAGCAACATTTTTCCTTCATTGTAGTAATGTAGCTGGGTGAAAAGAATGAGCCTTTGCCAGTTTATATGTGGACTCCCATTTTGATAAGGAGGGAGTCAGTGTACAACTTTAATAGTTGGTTTTTGGGACCGGCGATAGAGTTGCTCTGCAGTACCTGTGAAAGAGTGCCACGAAATTTGAGGGACGCAGTCGTCACGCAAGAAAAGGGTGACATTTTCTTGCTTACCCAGGGTGTAGTTGTGCAAATTTTTGGCTTTACGGGTAAGCCATTTTTATTGTCGTATTTCACCATGGAGCACATGTTTGCCATGGAGGTTGTGTGCCAAACTGATCATGTGAACGATATATATGGAGTTGGGTGCGGAAAGAAGACTACATGCAATATGTCATTCAAATTCGGTAGCATAGAAGTGAGCCAAGTTGGGTAGAATAGGCTCTTGACGGTGGCGCTATAGGATTTAGGCTTGATTGAATTGCCACAACACTGGCAATATGATCCTTTGGGTAAGTTCTTGGCTATTGTAAAGGCCAAATCATTCCATTGTTGTCCTCGACCTGATATCCAAAAGAGGAGAAACAATTTTGATGGTCCAGACATGAACTGGCATAGCGAGAAAATGATGACCCTCTCACTGTGGCATGATTATTATGAGTAGGAAGTAGAATATAACCCCACCAAGTATAAGATCCAGATTCCTCTATCAGGTTTATTCAGTTTTGTTAAGAAAGTCAAACCTAACTGGACTGAAGAAAAGATAATGAATTGGTGGATTATGCGGATTCATCACGGGAAGCCGACTACTGCTTATGGGTTGAAATTAGATGAGCAATTTTTAGATATTTACGATGAGTTTGTAGACTCATATCAACCCATCACCTTCGCCAATATTTTGTTGCAAAGATTTTAGCATTCTGATAGTGGCGAAGGTGAAACTGAACAGGAGCGCCCAATAGTTGAAGACGAGACCCCGGAGGAAGAAGAACAATAGTATGTATTTAAAATGAGGTCTCAACGAACAAAGCAGCAACAAAAGGAGACGCCCATGCCTAAAAAGCAAAATTTACCGAAGGTGCCTCCATTTCCTAAGGCAGTGAAGAGGCCAAGAACTAGCGCAGTTATGACTTATGTCATTGAGGCTCCAATAGTTTCGGTCATCGCCTTTTCTACAATGACAGTTGTAACTGTCCCCATGGTTACTAATGTGTCGGAGGCTATGGTAAATCCTACAATGGTAAATCCTTTGCCCATGGAAGAGCCCCCGATCAAAGTCGCAGAAGTATTTTTGATGGCACAATCACTGGCGGAAGATCATCAGTCGGAGAGCTCTCATATCGAAGTTATGGATGGAGACATTGGAGAAAGGTCATAAGTACAGGAAGAAGAAGAATTCTCGCAGCCACCTCCATCGTCGCAGCACATGATGCTTGCGCTCGAAGGTACGTCTCTTCTTCCCTCTTCTTCTTTGGAGCAAGCAGTGATTTCCACTTCGCTTCCATCTATTCCATTTTTATCATCCTCAGTCTCCATTTCTTTGCCCTTTGGTATGCCATCCACGTCCATCTCATTTCCATCTTCTTTCACTCCTGAAGTCACTACTGCTCCTTCTATTCTCGTTCCTTCGTCTTTCGTTTCTTTAAGTTCGTATGTGTCGGTTTTGAATCCCTTTTCACACCCTTCCTTTTCTATTTCCGCCTCCACTACCATCGAAGCTATAAGTACACAAGCTCCTCCCAGAGTAAGCATAACTACAGTCGAACCCGCTTCCTCCACCAAGACCGCCATTTCCATTCCATATACTGTTTCCATTTTGCCTTTTCTATCTGTGTCCACTATTCCCGCTGGGCCTAGTTGCTCAGACATTTTGGTTCCACTCACCCCATCTTTAGAGCTGCAAACATAACCTGATGTACAAGTTGCCCGTAAGCAACTCGACATAGAGAAGATCAATCGGGCACACATGAGCTCTTCGTAGTGGTTGAAGAGTATGTGGCGCAAAGAGACCTTAGCTCTAGCTCGACCGATTAAAAAGGTTGCTTTTGACCCCATCGTGAAGGAAGCTCATATTACAACCATTACGCCATTGGTTCAGAAGCCCCAAGGGGAGTTGTTGCCGGGCGATCTCATTTTTGAGACTATAACAGAAGACCTTACGTGGATAGATCCTATGGAAAATATGGGCAATATTCAAGTCGATATGAGCTCAGTGTACCTACATGGCGAGCATTTTAAGGAGAAATATTTTGAAAGTCAGAACAAAATAATTGAGCTCAAAAATGCCCTGGCAAAAACCAGAGCCCAAGAGGATAAGACAGCACGTAGGTCAATATTCATTTGAAGGAGCGCGATGTCGATAGGATTGAGATGCACAAGCTTCAGTAGCAGCTTGAAGAAGTGAAGAAGCAGTTAGTTGAGAAAGTGGCACAGGCCACAGGATTTTTGTGTGATAGCATCAAGGTAACCCGCCTTCGCTCTGCACAAAATTGTGAAAAGTTGGCTGCACAAGCTGTTAAGGTGCTACAATATTTATGGGAGACGTGAATAAAAATTCAGCTGGGGAAACAATTAATTGATACCACTGAGGAGATGTTGTCACCCTATTTGGATATGGCAGTAAAGATACAGGCTTTAATTAATACCAATTTGCACATTCACCCCCTTAGCGAGATGGATTACGCCTGGTCTAAGGTAAAGTTACACTGCGTAGTTACTTCTAGTGCATGGACCTAGTACGAGAGGGTCGGGCCATCCTCAAAATTATTGAATGTGAACACATTATTTCTATGTCTCATTTTGATACCATTGATGAGTTGGGATTCCCGACCTTTGTGGATAATTACGGAGAACCTCTTCCCATGGAACAGCTGGAAGCGCTCTGGAAGAAGTTCATTAAGGATACCTCTGAGATTGATGCCTAGGAAGAGCCTCTCGTAGAAGCGTAGGTGTTGCCCTTGATGTAGAAGTATATGCGCTTGGAACTGTCATTATACAAGTTGGCTCAATGAGCAAAACACCTCAGTTTGACTGATGTGTAGAATCTGCATTTTGTTTATAAATCCCTCAGTATCCCTTTCCTATTCTCTACTCATGCTTAGGAAGAGGCGGTCACAACCTATGAGGTCATTACTAAAACCATCAAAGAGCAGGAGGAGTAGGCAGAAGCAGAGCGCACAATGGCGGAGAAGGCAGTAGAAGAAGCGGAGCGGCCCGAAGTACTCAGAGTAGCAGAAGAAGCTAAGCAGAAGGAGCACGCAGAGGAAGAGGGGCATCGTAAGGTGTCTACAGTATCGGTGAAGGCACCAGCTAAAGGCCCTGTTGCCCAATGAATGAAGGCCTAGGATCGCTTGCATCCATGCGAGTTGGATACCCCATGATTTGCTAGAAATATTGGCAATTTTGCGCTTTGCCACATTGGGGATTTTGCTGAAATATTTTTTATGTATTTTGATGCAGTATAAAGATACAATTTTGTGCTTTGCCACATTGGGGATTTTTTTGAAATATTTTTTATATATTTTTATGCAGTACAAAGATACAATCTTGTTGTTTATGGCAGCTTTTAGCAATTTCATTTATTCCTTATGTATTTTTTGCCTTGTTATGAAAAAGAGCGCATCTTTAAGCCTATGGAAATTAAAACAAATCGTGAACAATTTAAAGAAGTTCATTATTTTGAAAATATCAACACATTCGCCCCAATCAAGAGGTGAACACCCCTTTCGTCCCATTTTCGGGCAAACAAAAAGGTGAAGTATTTGAAAAGACTCAAGGGGAAGTAAAAGAGGCACGATCGAACATTCGGGTTTGCCCCAACTGGGGGGCGAATGCCCCACTCGCCCCTCATTTGGGGGAACGAACTCTAACATCTAAAGCACAAGCACATTCACCCGAATGCAAAGTAATATCACGTTCACCCCACTGGAGGGGTGAACGTTGTGTTCGCCCCTCCTTTAGGTGAACGTACCCTGTAAAAGAATAGTAACACATTTGCCCCAGTGGATGGGCGAACGTCCTGTTCGCCCTCCTGTGGGTGAACATGTTTTAAAGAAGGGATCATGAGCACTTAAAAGAGGGTGGGGTGAAACAGATCATGGTCAAGGCTTCCAAAGGTGCTATATTTACAAACATTAAATAATGGTGGCAATAAGTGACTCGAATCATGGATCCCGAGTAAGAAACAAGTTGTGCAGGAAGAGCAAAAGAATCTTCATGATTTCCAAGGCGTGAGGACATTTTAAAGGCATTTAATGTTTTCCAAATTATCTATGCATCGACGCCCGAGCTACTGCTTTCTTGGAAAGTATTCCCCAAAAGATGGATCGTTGTTTCTAAAGAGAAGATTTCTCATGATTCCAAGGAGGAATTTCCTCATTTTTGTTTTTGATCTGGGATGATTTTGTTCTCTTGTGCATTTAATGAAAGAGGCGAAAACCTCTAAATACTAATGGAATTTCTATTGTAAGAGGATGTTAGAAACTTTGCGAGAATACACTCCAAGTTCTCTACATTAATTCAAGGCATTAAACTTCTGAATTTGCAAGTGATCTTGTGTGTAATTTTTTTATGTACTGTGCACTTCTATTTTACATTCATATTTATTGTTTGCTATTAAATTTAAATTCTGCATTTGGATTTAAATATTTCTAGTAAGGGAGTGAATGCTGGAGTGTTATTCTGGGAGTTATTATTGCAAAGTTATAAGTAAATTCTATTGTATTTTCCTCTGTTAAATGTTATTTCATGCTTGGGTGAATTTCCTGCCGTTAGTCTACCCTGAATCCTGCACTTCGGCTTGTGGCCATATTTATCATTTCTTTTCGTATTTTTTGATTTATTTCCTGCATCCCTAGTCTTCTACCAGTGTAGTATTTAGTTTGGGAACCAACCCTATCTGGAGATTGGCACGGGGGACATTTATTTTCTTTGGCCTTTCAATGTTGGCCGTATATAGGGCGCACAAATGCAGTGTTTGTTGATTAGGCAGATATTTTACCAACAAAAGTATCCTGCACCCGAGCGGGAAAAAAGAATTCTTAGGATATTTATCCCACATCCACCCCACGGATGCTTGTGGGATGAAATAAAAGGGGAAAGCCTCACAAAGGCTTTTGATTGCCTTCGAGAAATCAGGGTCGGGCCCCTTTTGTTGCCGCCCACGTGGTGCGCACAGAGGAGTCCATGTGTTAGGTGGACACATGGCTAGCCTGCCACATGTCTGCCATGTGTCAATCCTAGTCAGTCCACATGTCAGGTGGACACATGGCCAGTCCACCATGTGTCTACCATGTTAGTCCGAGTATGTCCAAGGGGTGCATGGCCAGTCCTCCATGTATCTGCCAGGTGTCAGTCCAATTCGCCACGGGTCAGTCTAGGGTCATTCTACGTGTCTGGTGCCATCCTTGAGATGCATGCCAGGTATCGTCCTCAGGATGTGCACCAGGTATCGTCCTCGGGATGTGCACTAGGTGTCATCCTCAAGATGCACACTGGTCCAGTCAACAGTCACGTCTTGGGAGTCATGTCATCAAGTTTTGTGAGACATAGGGAACTAAGTGTGTGATATTTCATCCTATGCAGTGGGCTCCGTGATCTGATCTTCGATGAGAGGGTGCTCCTACCCTTGCGTAGAGGTGGGCCACCACCAGGATTGAGGTGACCTGTAGACCCATGTGCCGCCTGCCACATGAGAGCCTGTCATGCCTGACAGGTCTGATAGTAAGTGGTTGTCAAATCTACAGGCTAATCCAATAAAAATCGGGCCTGCGGGCCGATTCAACACCTTCTAATGAAAATCAAGCCTGCGGGCCGATTCAATAGCAAATAAACCAAAAAAATGTTGACCAGGACCTTGAAAACGTGTCGTATCAGATGATACCAGCTCTTCCTCATGATGCATGTCTTGCCAAGGGGGTCCCGTGTCTCAAGATTTGGGCCCCAGGGTCCAGTCTTCTGGAGCGAGTTGTTGCTCGCCTTGTCTAGTGTTGAGGGTTTCAAAGGTCCCAGATAATTAGCTCTAATACCAATGTTAGGAGCATAATCATAGAACAATTAAATTAATAATATAAGGTGTTTAAATAGTACAACATAGGAAGCTAAGAATAGGTTTATGAAATAATAATAAAATATTATCCCCTGACCACACTAAGTAATGCGCTTTAAAAATAAGCGCTAAACAACTAACAAACTAGGTAGGTTAACGTAGTCAAGTTGACTACTGTCACCCACTTACCTAGTTACCACAAGATATTCCAAATAGTGAATATCTTCGAGGTAAAAAGTAAAAATAATGTAATAATTTATATCTACCATGCGGTAAGTAAAATATACCTAGGAGAATCTACTATTTACCAAATGAGGTAATAATTATAGTTACTATAGCATAGTAACTCTAACAAAGTGTACACATTCCAACAATAAAATGATCACACACATTTTCTAGAACTTCATTGTCATTAGAACGATCATTAGGATCATAAGACAATCGCAACTTGAGTGGGTCTAATGGTGGAGACTTTGTAACTTTGAATAGAGATCCAAAGTTCAAATATTGTAGGGGGAGTAGGGTTGTACAACATGTGTCAATAACCAAAGCATGACTAGATAACTATATATTGGGTAAACAACATCCTCTATGAGGGTTGTCTCATACGACCTCATGGACTTATCTATTGCCATTTATAATAGCTAACCACTATTTAAAAAAGTAAACTTAATCATTTATATAAGATGTTCAACTTCCTATGACGTAATAAGTGTTTTTGTAGTTGGTATACAATACAATATAGCATATAACATCACACGTTTTTCATCCTCCACTTCTTTGTAGGGTAAATGTTGGTCAAAAATCTGCCTTAGGTATGGAATGTTTCATCAATGCGCTCTAGACCTGGCCAACATTGAAAGGCCGAAAGGAAGAAATGCCTCCCATGCCAATATCCAGAGATGGGCTAGTTCCCTTACTATTCTAACTTGGGGATTGGTATTAAGGAATAGGAAAGAAATTATAAATAACTGAAAGGAATGGGAAATATGGCCTCAGGCCATATGAATAGGGGTGATGAAAAAACAACACGATAACTTAATTGCACTCTGAATCAATAGCACTTCACACAAAGAAAGTAATAGAAATTAAAACCAGACAACTTATATGTGCAACCTCCATATTTATTCCAGTATCCACCCTCTATTGGAAGCTAAATCTAGACATAAAATTATAGCCCAAAAACAAAGCAAAGAATTTTATAGAAATAGCATATAGAAGACATACACAAAAAAAGAAGTCCAGAATTAGAGCCAAGGTTTCTTTGCATTCATAACATAATTCATGTACAACAAGTCTTTAGCAAAACGTCCATCATATTACATTAGAATTGTTGGCTTTTATAGAGGATTTCACCTCTAAGACATAACTGCACACCCACAAAACATTGTGGTGGGAGCAAAGATAGGATTTTAGCAATCATTAAATAGTAATGAGGCATGTTCTGGATTCGGTGACTCATGAAGAAGTGGTTGTATGGCTTCAATGCAACGATATGATTCACCTGTAGCGCCGCCTCCCCACTTGCTGGAACCGCCTCAATGGAAGATTGAATTCTAAAATCCAGGAAAATAAAATCTGGAAGCTTCTCAGACCGACTGCAATTAAACTGGTGAGGGTGCAACTTGTTTCATCGATGAGAGGCATTTATGAGGAATTATGGCTGAGGTAGAGGGAGCTAGACTGAAATAGGCACTTTGTGGATGCAAGCCCCACCTACGTTTCACTTTTTTTTGGCCCAAAATGGGCTTGCACTCCAAAACTACAACGAAATGACTTTGCTATCTTGGGAGAAATGCTGGCGTGGAAAATTCAAAGGTCATTTCTCTCTTGCTAGGCCCGAAACTACCTTATGCTGGAAAACAGGAGCGAAAGCACCTTACTGCCTTGGGAGGGGTGCGAGAGTGGAAAATTCAAAGGTACTTTCTCCCTTGGTAGGCTCAAATTTTATTTGCGCTTGGAAACTGGAGTGAAATACTCTGGACCATACTTAGCATTTTTCTTTGAAAGTACTGCCACGCCTTGTAAAATTCAAAGGTGCTTTCGCCTTGGAAGACTCTGAAAAGGAATTGCGTTGGCGCTATGAAGCGAAACACTTCAGGCCCCACGTTAGCATTTTCTTGATCCGAGAGTTGGGTGCATCGTGGAAAATTCAAAGGTGATTTCTCCCCTCCTAACTTTGAAAAGGAATCGCGCTTGCAAATCTGGGCGAAAACACTTTGGGCCCCACACTACCGTGGGAATTTGAAACAAGCTTGCACTGACCTTGATGACGGGTCAAAGCCGCTTTTGTCCAAAAGAAGCCCAAAACTAGGTTGCACTCATGATTTGGGGTGAAACAGAATTGGGACCTACATTAACATTTTCTCTCCACAATGTGTGTTTCACCCAGAAAGGACCGAAACAAAATTGTGCTTTCTCCCAGGGGCAAAAAGGATGGGCCCCACACTATGTTGAAGTAGATTTACACTAAGTTTCAAAATAGAATGAAGGCATTTTTGCTCTCTAACCGTGGCGAAAAGACTTGGGCCCACCTAGAATTTTTCCCTTCGAAGTTGAGTTTCGCCCAGCCAAGGCCCAAAACTGCCTTGCACTCTCACACAGAGGTGAAAATCATGGGTAACACTTACGTTTTCTTCTCCCTAGCTAGGTTTGGCTGCTCTCTGGACTGAAATGGGCTTGCGCTCTACTCCTTGTTCCAAAACCAACCTGCGCTCAAAGACCTGGCGCGAAACTACCCTTGCCCTAAAAAATACAAAGATCCTGCATGGTGATTGAACTAGAAAAATTGCACACTCCTTTGGGCACAACCCACAAATTCTGACAACAAAATACAAGAAACAAAGAATTCACTCTGAAAAAAGAATAGAGCCCCAAGGAAGAAGAGGTTACTTAATAGCAAAATATATAAAGAGGAAGTCAATGTTGCAGGAATGCCAACATCTCTGGCAGCTCGCAGGGGGATTGAGCTCACCTCAATGTTAAGATCCCATGCCTTATCTATTGGGCTCTAATTCATCATCGTTGTCCTTTTCTGAATGCTCACTAATGGTAGTAGACTCTTCTTCCAACTTCTCCCTTTATGCTTCTTTCTCTTCTTCTTGGCACTCATGGTCCTCTTCTTCTTTTTGGTTTCCTCCTTCCCTTTGGTCTATGTCTTGTTCTTGATCTCCTTTATGTGCTTGATCTTCATGCTGTTGGATAGGTTTCAATCATGGGAGATGCTCGTTGATACGTTCGTAGGTCGCTTGGACCAGGGCATAGGCGTCTTCTTTAATTGTGCCATGATATTGGAGCTCCTTGATCAGGTATTCGAAGGTCTCAAGTTGGTCTATGTTAGCGTAGTTAGCCCTCTAGCTGAGGTCTACCAAATAGGCTTCAATCCGTGTGAACATGGCTATTAACTACATCACCTGATGCTCTGAAATAGGCTCACTCCAACTATCAATCTTCGAAGTATCACTTTCAAAAGCATCCCAAACTGACTTCAACTCTTCTTTTGTCAAAATATGGTCTTCTTCGTCAATGAAGCCAGGGAAATCGAGTTGCGCGAGAGTTTCAAAATACATCAGAGAAACTCACCTTTCCCACTCAAACATGTCCATCAGCCTTCTCGCCTCTTGGGCAGTTTTCATATTTGCAAAGTAGGCCTACAACGTTACCTTCGTAGTTGCCCATGACCGAGCAGGTGGGCACATTGGAGTAAGCTCGAGGTCTATTTTTTCTAGGGTTTGCACCTTCATGGCCATTTCCATCCATTGGTCAATGTCCTTCTCAGCATCCTCCATGATAGATGTGTCGTAAGTGACTGATTGATTGGCCTCCCAAATGAACGTTAGGACTGCTATTGCTTGGTGCACCCTTGTTCGGAAGTTTGTCAGGAAGCGATGGCAAACCTCCTTAATACGGTCTTTTGAGATGACCTCTGCTTGCCTTACTTTTGTTTTCAACTGGGTTTGCAATTCCTGAACTTGAGCATTCAAGGCTTGCAACTAGATTTCTAATTTTGTATGTGCTTGGAGGTGCTGTTCATTTTCAACATCCGCATTGGGAATAAGGCCCTTCCTCCACACCTTATCCACAGGTAACTAGGGATCAACATCCGCATCTAACAGAGAATGAGCCGAATTAAATAAGAAGCATCCATCATTTTAAGCAGTCCAAACTAACTTATCAAGATTTTCTTTGTTGGCAATAATGATCCACCTCAGTAATTCAGTCAACTCTCTATAGGCCAATTCTTCATCCTATGACCACCCAGGGAAAACAAGGGGTTTCTAGCATTTCCTACCCTCTACAATATGAATAAAATCACATACCTTTAACCCAAAAGCAAGATTCATGATTGGTTCAACCAATCTCAAGTTAGGAAATGAATTCAAAGGCGGATCAACTGCCCAAGTATCATTCCAAAAGTTTATGCCTTTGTCGTTTCGTAGTAGCCATATTCCACCCAACCAAATGTCAGTTCGAATTTTAACAATGCTTCACCAAAAAACAAAACCATGGGCCAGATTGATATAAAAAAAAAGAAGTCTTCGTTACCTAAATATTTGACTTTTAAGATTTTGACCCATTTAACATTTTCGTTCTAAGCCAATCTCCAACCCTGCTTGGCTAGGAGAGCCCTATTCATAGTTTTCAGCCTTCTCAATCCCAAGCCACTAGAATATTTTCTACTACAGACTTGGTCCCAAGCAACCAACATGAAATTTTTCTTTTCTTCAACACCTGACCACAAGAAAGACCACTAGATTTGCTTGATTTTCTATAGGATTTTACCTAGAAACCTAAAAAGAGAAAGGAAGTAAACTGGAATACTCTAAAGAGTTGACTTAACCAACATGGATTTCCTTACTTGGCTCAAAAGTGTGCCTTTCCAACCCATCAACTTCCTCTAGACTCTATCCACCACAGAGTCCCAAAGAGAAGCTTTAATCCCACCCTTGAACAAAGGCATTCCCAAGTACACCGAGGGGAGGGAATCAATATCACATCCTAGAATCTCAGCAACTCTCCTCTATCTTTCTAGGGGTGTATTAAAGAAAAAAAATTGTTTTTCCTAAGTTTAAATTTAGGAAAATCCATCAGGATAGATTTAATCGCTCTAGCTTGAGAAAAAGAAGCAAGAAAGGAAAGAAAAATATCATCCGCAAACTGGTGATGGGAAATTGGGTCCACACCATTTGTCGGGGTGATCCCCACAATAGTAGGGTTAGCTTTGAGAGCTCTACCCAATGACTCCACCAAAAGGATGAATAGGTAAGGAGATAACGGATCCCCCTACCGGATTCCCCTACAACTTCGAAAGTAACCAGCTGGAGATTTGTTTATGATAACAAAAACATTTGCAGAGGAGATGCAGGAATTAATCAATCTTACCTAGTTTTCACTAAATCCAAACTTGCTCATGACTTGAAAAAAAAAGTCCCAGAAGACTCTATCGTATACCTTGTTCATATCTAGCCTCAAAAAGGTACCCAATATGCCATTTCTGTCAACTGAGTGAATGAGATCATGAATTGTGATTATGCCATCAAGGATTTACCTTCCTGCCACAAAGGCACTCTGAGGATGATCAATAATCTCCGAAAGAAGAACTTTTAATCTGTTAGCTAAAGACTTTGTGAGGATTTTTAGTAGGGTATTGCAGAGACTTATGGGCCTGAAGTCTTTGAATTCCTTAGCTCCCATTGAATTAGGAATGAGGACTAGGAAGGTGGAGTTGATATCATATGGAATGAAGTGCGACCTCTAAATTTCCCTTAAGGCTACACAAATTTTGTTCCCCACAATCTACAAAAACCTTTGGCAAAAAATAGGTGGGAGACCCGCTGGGCTATATTTGAGCCCACCCATGGAAAACATAGCCTCCCTGATTTCCTCATCACTAAAAGGGGTGCACAACCCATTGTTCATGTCCTCTGAGACCAAATGAGGGATGTTATTGAGCAGACTCTGCTAAGCCTGAAACTCCCCGTCTTCTTGCGAACAAAGGAGGGATTTAAAATACAAAACTGCTTCTTCCCTGATTTCATCAATATCATCTGATACCACCCCATTGGATTTCAATATTTCTCTAATTCTATTATTACTCCTGTGTCTCAAAGTGGACGTATGAAGTTTTTTTGTATTCCTGTCGCCCTTCCAAAGCCAGAGAGATCTTGACTTTTGCCACCACATAATTTCTTCTTTGGCAAGGATATTGTGCAACTTTGATAACAACTCCCTTTCTCTGAGTCTATCCCTCTCAACAAACTCTCTTGATTCATTAGTGATTTCATACTCCTCAAGTTGCTCAAAAATTTCTTTTTTCCTCTGCGTCACATTACCAGAGATATATTTGTTCCAAATTTTGAGGTTTGCCTTAACGAATCTAAGCTTGGACACTACTTGGGAGATGAGTGGGCCCAAAAAAGTCTATGACCACCAAAATTTGATTTGAGATTCCAAGTCTAGGTGTTGTAGCCACATTGCCTCAAACCTAAAGGGTTTGGGGAAGAATCTTGGGTTTTGGAACTTCTCAAAAACTAGAGGATTATGATCTGACCCAATTTTGGGCAAGGAATAGAGGAGCACATCACCAAAAAAAGGGAGGCCTTCCTTGGAGACCAGGACTCTGTCGAGCCTAATTTGGATATTCTGACTACCAAGCCACCTATTATTCTAGGTGTATTTGGATCCTTTTAGGTCCATGTCCATCAATTCTTGATTGTTTATAAAAGATGCAAACTCCTCCATGCTCCTAGAAACCCCTTCACAACCACCCTTTTTATTAGAGAGATAGAGAGGGGTGTTGAAGTCCCCTGCCAGGATCCAAGCCTCACCTCTAAACAACTCTCTCATTACACTTAAGGAATCCCATAATAGGGCCCTACTGGGGCCAAAATTAGGAGCATAAATATTAGATAAAATCAAGGTTTCATGAGCCTGGGGGACGGGGGGATGGGGGAATGGGTTTCCGGGGACGACAAGGGACGGTAGGCCGATTTTAGGGGACAGCTCGGGGATGGTATAATACTATAAAAATTGAATTTTTTTAGAAATTTAGAATAATCTACACATTCAGAATTCTACACCCAACAAAAATGATATTTCATATTAGTAATCAATTATGTAAGCGTAGCCATTCATATTCATATTAGTTACTAACACATAAGTGGTATTAGGATATTCATATTAGTTACTAAGTGCAACCATTTAATTGTTTCAAGTTCAACAACTATAACTTGAAGGTTCAGCCAAGGATATCAAGTGCAAACAATGTTCAAACAGTCATCATTTTAAGTAGTAACAGTCATCACTTTTTCAGCCACCAATGTTCAAACAAATACTTTCTCACCCCTCCCATTGTTTGAGGGACTAATCACAAAGCTGGTGATGTATAATGCTGAATTAATCTCTGCTAGTTCTTGATGTGCCTACAATAAGCACTAGGCAACGTACCAAGCTGAATTAATCTCTTATAATTATTGATTTTCCCATAATCCACTTTAAACAATAACAGTGGGTAATATGCTGAATTTTAGCATATGAATACTTCTGAGGAACGTCTTAAATATTTTCATACTTAAAAGCAATCGATCGTCTGATTACAAATAGTTCAATCTACTACATAAAGCCAGATGGTGAAACTGAAAATAACAACTTACCATATAATTGGCCCCAAAAAGTGATTTACTAGAAACATCCATAATTAGGGTAAAGTTGCATGTACTTAAATTTATGTATTTCACTAACAGTTTCAAGAGGTGATAAAACCAATGACCCCTTACCTTTTTCTTTATTAATTTTTTTTTTTTTGGATGAGGACACCCAGCTGTGGGGGACGGCTGGGTCCCATTGGGGACGCTTAGACCATCCCTAGGGACGGTTGGGCATCCTCGGGGATCGCTGGGCACCACTAAAAGATGCCCAGCCATCCCCGAGGAAACCCAGACATCCCCGGGGATGGTCTGAGTGTCCCCAATGGGGCCTAGCCATCCTCGGGGATGGCTGGCCGTCCCCGAGGATGCCCCAAAAAAGGGGACGTCTCGGGGATGGGAGGCCATAGGCCTCAGCCGTCCCGGGGACGTTTCCCAATCGTCCCCCAAAAAGGGGGACGGGGGGAAACGTCCCCCTTGCATCCCCCCGTGCTGGGGGACGCGAGAAACGAGGGGACGCGTCCCCGTGGAACACTGGGTAAAATCCATCTAGCTCCTGATTGGGGGACGCATCCCCGTGGAACACTGGGTAAAATCCATCTAGCTCCTGATTCTTTACAAAAAAAAGAATATTTATAACCCTATAAAAAATAAGGAGGGTTTATCCATTCAACTTTTTGGGATCCCACATGCATAGAAGGCCCCCAGAAGCTCCATCAGCTGAATTTGCCATACAACTCGCCTCCTTCAAAATAGAATTTTTAGTTGACTCTATGTTGTTAGTATCCATCTTAGTTTCCTGAATAAGGATAATACTTGGTCTCACCTCTTTTCTCATAGACACCAAAACTTGCCTCTTAGAGGGCCCATTTAGGCCCCTAATATTCCAAGAGAGCATCTTCATTTACTAGATTTTGAGCATTTTCCCTCGTTCAAAGATTGGGGGAGCAACAAAAAGATTCAAGCTTTAGTTGTTTATATTTTGTGTCCTTTTATTTTTCAAACTTTAGTTGAGATTGAAATCCATCAACAATGTCTGGATCTATCTCACGAGCCCTCAACGCTTTATTGGAAGGCTTCCCTACCTTACAATTTGCCCCAACATCCATTTGGTCCTTTTAAAGGCTCCTAGTTTTAGGTCTGGAAGAGGTTGCACTTAATGATCCCTCTCCAGTGCACAAATACTGCATTAGTTCGAATAGGTTTGGGGTTTCTGCCCCTTAGCTAAGGGCTCACCCTGCTTCTAAAGGGAACCAAGCTCTTCAACAACAAGTTCCTAAGAGGTAAGGAACAAGTAGGAGTTTTGGAGAAACTCTGAAGGAATGAGTGTCTCTGTAACCAAGTCATTAGGATTAACTTGGTCAATACTTCTGCAGAGAGAGGGGTCCAATTGCTGAACCACCGCCTTGCCAGAATCACTAACATCCACAGTAGTGATTTTGTCAATTATCCTTTCTTCTAGTTCTGACTCCTCCCGAGTCATGGCTTCAGGTTGGGCTAACCTTGTAGGGGCTTACAACTGAGCCTTACTGGCTTGCTTTTTAACCTCGTTTTTCCTTTGGGTACCATCACCTGTAACTTTGCAGCAAGACCTAGAGAAATGCCCAACTTTCTTACAAAGGGAGAATTTAATAGGTTTGTTTTCATAAGTAATGGGTTGAATCCAAGGGCCCTACCTAGAAACAAGCTCAATCTGATCTAGTAAATTAGCCTTTGGGTCTACCATGATGCACATCCTTGTAAAGATTAACTTGGTCTTTGCTCTGGTTGTCAAGTTGATCAAAATTATGTCTCCAATAGTTTTGGCAATACCTTGCAGGATATCTTCGTGCCAGAGATGGAACGGTAAATCTAGAAGACGCACCCAAAGGGGGGCCAAGTTCACTTTGTGATTTTTGGGGTTAAAGTTTGGTCCCCTGGCCCCCATCCATGCAGAAACAATCCCCTCTTACCAAAGAACCTCCACCAAAAATGTTCTTTGAGTCCTCCTCGCAGTTCAACTTTACAAGAAAGAAAGCATTTAACATTGCAACAATCTCAAGCGAGCCTAGGGGTTTTCATTTAAAAAGAGCCTAACATCGAATGACATCAAGGTCTAGTTTCCTACCTTGAAACTTTTTGACCAAATTCCATGACCCTTCCTCCATCGTTACATCCAAAAGGCCATGCATAATAATCAACTTGTTACTAATCGAAGAGAGGTCAAATAGTGGTTTGGTGAACCGAGGGTTCAACCCTTTGGCGGTAACTGCAGCAAAAAAGGACTCACCTGGGTCAAAAGGATGCCCATGCCTTGGGGACCCACTCACGGATGCGACAAAGGGCACCTCGATGCCAACGTGCTCGCCTTTATCCACGACCTTCGGAACTAACCCCTCGTTAGCCAGACCTGCCTGCAGACCGCCAAGACTCCTGCCATTCAGCAGACCGACTCCCGCCATTCTGCAGACCACCAGTTTCTCCACTGTCCTGCAGACCGCCACACCCCTTGCAAGCAAACACCCGGCCATCCTGCTCCAACACCAAATTGCCACCTTCCTTACTCGCAGCCATCCTACCATCCTGCTCCAACGCTAGATCACCACCTTCCTCACTCGCAATCTCCTGACCAACCTGCTCCACCACCCTCCCGCTTATTCCTGGTCATTCACAGGACCAACTCTTACCCTAACACTGCAGCATTGCAATAATGCTTTTTCCCTAGCACTGCAATACTGCTCTCGCCTTTGTTCTTACCCTAACACTGCAGCACTACAATACTGCTCTAGCACTGCAAAACTGCTTTGCCCTAACACTACAATACTGCTCTTGCCTTAACACTGCAAAACTGTTTTTGCCCTAGCACTATAGCGCTGCAATACTGCTCTCGCCTTCGCTCTTTACCTAACGCAGCAGCACCAATGGTTGATAAAAATTTTGCCCTAACACTGCCACCTTTCTGCTCATTCCCGCACTTTCACATGACCGACTCTTACCCTAACACTACAACTCTGCAATACTGCTCTCGCCTTCGCTCTTACCCTAACACTGCAGCACTGCAATACTGCTCTCGCCTTTAGAGAATGAAGATTATAATTACTACTGCTTCTGCCCAATAATATTATGATAAATTTTTGACTATGCACCATGCATCTGACCATCTCCATGATTGCCCTATTGTTCCTCTCTCTTACCACCTATTGAGAATAAAGAATATAATATTTATTGCTTCTGCCCAATACATTTCCACTATGCACCACCCATCTGACGATCTCCATGATTGCCCTATTGCTTCTCGCTGCTGATCTGCTGCAGCACATAGCAGCAGAGTGCAATACATAAGCAAAATGCAAACAACATCCAGGTGGGTGTTCTTCTTCTCCACGGTAAACTTCATCTGCTGAATGTTCCATTCAAATCAGAGCATTCTAGCAAAAAAAAATCATATGAATGGGTCTTTCGTGGTGTGCCAAAAAAATCAGGTAAAGCTATTTTGGTAAGGGTGACGCATTTTGGGAAAAAAAACAAAAACAATAATAAAATATTGCTGTTCCAGCCATTTCTTATTCCATCTCTCTGGTGGAGCTGTGATGAAGAAGGATTCAACGTTGTGACAACAGAGGTGGGTGTTGGAATTCGTTGGATTTCGGTAGTGTTGTAATTCATTGCAATTTTTAAGCCAAAGTCTTCTCTTGGGTGCTTCTGACTTTCGCATAGCCCACCGACTTAATATCCATCATTTTCGTTACGGTATTTTTTCTTTTGGATGATTCTCCTTACAGTTTAGCTAGAGCCGTATGCCTCCCACATCGCTGGGTTACGCGTATGTTTTCGGGTACTCCGGAGCTACTACTTCAGCGGCTAGTGGAACAAAACAACCAGGAAATCTAAAAATTAAAACCTTCCTAGATGTGGTACAAATTTAAGACGGGGTCCCTTGAAAACGAGGTTGAAAAGCGTTTTTTTAAACTAATTATTGTTGTACACGGAATTTGATTGTAAGGAAACGTTCGAACGTCGGAAGAACCCAAATTCGGAATCTCTTTATAACGAACGCTTGACCAATTGCTACGTGCTCTCTAAGGAAGATTTTCACGTTGTAGAGGATATGAGAATATTTATCGTAAAAACATCACATGCCTTTTCAGGTAGTAGAGAATTTGAGAATTCTATTTATCGTTAAAAACATCACATGCCTTTTCAGGTAGTAGAGAATTTGAGAATTCTATTTATCGTATGCTTTCAAATAAAATTTAGTTTATTTTCGAATAAGTCGTGAAATTTATATTTTCAATACAATCAAAGCATGTTGGTTTTAATTGTTATTAAAAATAAAAAATTATAAATTATTTTAAAAATTATTTAAACTGGAAGGTTTTAAGGTCAACCGCAGCACAATCTATAGTTGATTTAACTATAACAAGGCTAAATAACCTTCACTACAACACAAATAATTTAAATGAAGACATATAGCCCAAAGCAACTATAGCAAGGCTAAATAACCTTCACTACAACACAAATAATTTAAATGAAAACATATAGCCCATTTGGCAAATATGTTGATTATTTTTTAATAAAAAATTTAATATGAAAATTTATATATTAAAAAAATATAAAAATTATTTATTTGATTTCAATGATAGAGAACAATGAATTTTATGTTATAAATCAATATTCAATATTTAATTTTTGATATTTTTCATAAAAATCTACATTTGTAACTTAAATTTAGTCAACTAGGTCTTTAGTTTAATGACTAGGACAAATAGTTGATGTAGCCTACAACACCAAATAGCTCAATGTGACTAAATTGATGTAAAAGAAAAATAACAAGCCTTTCAAAACCCTTGTCTCTCCTTCCCTATTTTTTATATTTAATATTTAATCAAATATAAAATAATTAAAATATATACTTTAAAAAAAAAACTTTAAACATTATATATAACATATTATATTATATAACCTAGGTGTTGTAGGTGAGTTGGAGAGGAGAGGACAATCCTCCAAGGGAGGTCCCAGGTTCGAATCTCCATCCTACCAAAAATCAGAATTAGGTACCCAAAATCCAATTGATAATGTTGGTGCGGGCAGGGTCGGGTGCGACTCCCGGGTGACTTTAACGGTGTAGAACCCCTTGTTCGTGGTCTCTCAGACCAAGGTGGCCCCACAAGGGATTTTTCGCTTAAAAAAAAAAAAAAACATATTATAGTATATATATACTTTAGTTTCAAATCTTACATACATATATGTATATATATATGGAGAAAATGTATTTTTTTTAGTTTAGGTTAGTGTGAGAAACCTCTACAACCTACGGGGGTTGAGCAATCCCCTCCCAACCATGACCTCTCGTAAGGCTGGCCTCTTGTAAGGCTGAGAGCTAGACTTATCAATAGAGGATTAACACACAACCACACATACAAAAATTTGAACCTTGAACCTTTCGAATAAGAGTCTTTGCCCTATCCCCCATGACTACATGGAACAAATGTTGCTACTTAGGTAACATGTTGGTAACATCCCTTTAAAAGGAAAAATAAAATTTTTATTGTAAGATGTCATCATCTCAATTAGAGAACTCTTAAAATTAAAATTTACAATTTTATTTATATAATTTTATAGATTAGAAAAATAAATTAACAATGTTAAATTAAAATTTTCAAAATTTTAACTAAATATATTGTTCAAACACTACCCAATGGTTGTAGATTGTTATAAGATTAGACTTCTCCATATATACATAATTTATTTTTAAATTTTTACTGTAATATGTCATCATCTTAATTATAAAACTCTTAGAATTACAATTTACAATTTTTTATATAATTTTATAGATTAGAAAATAAAATTTAACAATGCTAAGTTGGAAGCGAGTGTGAGCACATGCCAAGAGTGAGAGTAGTAAAAAATGAGTGTAGCTAGAAGCGAGCTAGGAACAACTGTAGCCAAAAGTGAGTGTGAATGCAAGCCAAAAGTGAGTGCAGAGCACAAGTGTGTGAACACAAGCCAAAAGTGAGAGCAGAGTGTAAGTGTGAGATATGAGTGAGTACAACCAAAATTGAGTGCAAGCACTAGCTAGGAGTGAGTGCAACCAAAAGCAAGTGCGAGCACGAGTTGGTAGTGAAGAGGAAGTGTGAGCAGGGAAGCAAGAAGTAGAAATCAAAGTGTGATCAAGGAACAAGTGCTACTTCTTGTCCCAGATCTTAGGAGAATTTAAAAGAATTCATTTGAAGAGGAAACGAGTGTGAGTGTGAGCTAGGAGTAACTGCAGCGAGTGCAAGTGCAGACCAAGAGTAAGTGCAATCAAAAGCGAGTGCGAGTGTGAACCAAGATGAAGTGCAACCAAAAGCAAGTGTGAACACGAGTTGGAAGTAAGAAGGAAGTGTAAACATGTGAGAAAAAATTAGAAAGCAAAGTGTGATCAAGGAAAGTGCTACTTCTTGTTCTAGATCTTAGGAGAACTTAAAGGATTTATTTGAAGAAAATCTAGGTAACATGGAAAGAAAGTCATTTGTGAAAGTCCTTACTCAAAGTATGTATGGCCAAGTTGGAAGTATGGATGCCCTAGCTAGCAATAAGAGGAAGAGAAAATCTATGGCAAACCTAGTCTAGGTAGCAAATTCTACACCAAAAGTGATTATCAAGGATGAGATGATTGAGCATGATATAATGGTTTTTAAAACTAGAGGATTAATTTGTAAGTTTTATGGATACTGGCTAGGTTTTTTGAGATTCAAAATTGGATCAAGTGGAAGTGGAGATTGAATTCAAATTACCCCATGACTTTTCTTCCAAAAGGATTTTTTCTCATTATGTTCTCTAGTTAAAAAATAAGAGATAAAATAATGGATTATATTTAAGACCTTGGAGTGAGAATTTTTCTAGAGACACAGAAACTATTAAAAGGCTTCCGATATGGATTAGGCTTTTTGAAATTTCTTATCAACTCATCAATAAGGAGGTTTTGAAGAATATTGGTAATACTCTAGGTGAATTCATCCAGGAGGGACCAACTACTAAGGAGAGGACGCATTTTGTATACACTCAAATATACATTGCCATGGATATCTCTAGACCTTTACCGCAGTCGATTAGGATTAAATCTGAATCAAGAGAACGGGATCAACAAGTGGATTATGAAAATATTGCATTCCCATATCGCAAATGTTATGAAACCAGACATATGGCAAGAGACTACAAAGTGAAAATTATGGAGGAAGAAATATATATTTTTGGGCATAAGGGTAGCTTCAATTTGAACAAGGAGATCATTTCACAGGAGAAGCTAGGTCAAATCAAGGATTTTCCACTCCTAAGAAAGTGGCTAGAAAAAACCCTCTACATCATCAGATGGTAAAGTTCACTTGAATCAACCATTAGAAAAAAATGATATGGGGGATGAGGAAGTACAATGTGCAATTTTAAATATAGAAGGAGCTAAAGGTGCGAATAAAGAAAAGAAGGAAAATTTTAAAGCAAAGGAATATGGGGGGTAAATTTTAAAGCAAATGAGGTGAAGGAGGTCAAGCTTAATCCAGGTAAATCACCTTTATTATCCTCAAGTAGCATAAAATATTCTCCTTACAATAAAAAAGGAAAGCAGTACGAAGTGTATTATTTGCACTTTAGGATTTCAAGAGTAGTATAGTAAAGGAAATTTTTAGGAGGATATCTAAGTAAATTTAGGATTTTCAGGCCAATATAAGAAAGTAATGACTATGGAGGATCATCTATGCAATTTAGAGTTTTCAGGGCAACATAAAGAAGAAAATGCTAATGAGGATATTCCTTGCACTTTCAATTGTTTAGGGCAACATAAATCCTTGGAAGATAAGTCTCATTATGAACAATATGAAAAATGAAAAAAATAGAAGAGATTGATGAATACGAGAGTGTAGGTAGGAATGGAAGAAGGAGAGGAAGGTCATCAAAGCAGGAACAAATAGAAAAAGAAACTCAAAAGGATATTGATTTGGGAATCCAAATAAAAAAATCATGTGTTAACAAGAAGTAGGGTTAAGCCCACTAATAAAAATAAAAAGTGTTGATGATGAAAATGATATCATGGAATATTAGGGGTATGAATAAAACCCCTAAAAAAAAGTTATCAAGGAATTAATAGGTTGTTATAGTCTTGAGTTTATTTTCATACAAGAAACAAAATTAAGCAGTGAGGAATGTAAGGATGTTTTTAAAAATATTTGGAAGACAGATGATTGTTTAACAGTTTCTTCTACAGGAGCTTCAGGCAGTATTGCAATAATATGATACAAATGCAAATGGGATGGACAACTGTTAGAAGTAAAAAGTAATTGGGTTGCTGGATTATTTTGCAAGAAAGAGGAAAAAATCAAAGTTGAGGTTATAAATTTATATACTTCAACTACAATTACTCCTCGTGAAAGATGTTGGAAGGACCTTAGCATACTTCTATCAAATACAATGATTATTCATTGTGATCTATGGATTCTTAGGTGTGATTTTAATATTGTTTTATCTCCTTTAGAAAATGGTGGCATTCCAAGATGGTCTAAATCAACGTGAGATTTTATTTCATTTATCAATTCAAATGACCTTTGGGATGTTAGTCCCTAAAGATTTCAATATACATAGGACAATAGATGCACTGGGTAAAATCATATAGCAGAAAGACTAGATAGATTCATGTTATACAATGAATGGTTGCAAACAAAGTATACAATCTCTTCGAATATTTTATTGTGAGCATGATCGATCACAAACCCATTATTTTGACTTGTGAGTTACCTAATAATGGTCATCCAAAGCCATTTTGCTTCCATTCTATGTAGCTCCAAGACCTTGATTTGTTCTAGATGGTTATGTTATGGTGGGATGAATCAAAATTTGAAGAATCATGTATGTACAAGTTTGTTCAAAAGTTGAAATATTTAAAGGAGCAAATGAAGATATGAAATGCCAAATCTTTTGGTACACATTTTTAAAGAAGAGAAAGAAATTATCCAGGCTAAAAAATTTACAAGAGATAATAGAAATTATTGGAATGGATCAAGATTCTTATTTGAAAGAAAAACAATTATTTTTGTATTATCATAAAGCATTAAAAATTGAGGAGTTATATTGGTTCCAAACATAATGAGAGAAATAGATCAACAAAGGAGATAGAAATACAAAAAAAAAGATCATACTATAGCAAAACAATTTGTTTTGTTCATCATATAAAAATTATTATAACTCCAGATGGAAAAATATTGAGGATAAAGAAGATATAATGAAGGAAGCAATTAATTATTTCATATTTTGTTAGATTCTAGGCAAGATAAGGAGGCACAAGAAAAAAATTTGTAAAATATTTGAAGATAAGGAGGCACAAGAAAAAAAATTGTAAAATATTCCATCAATTATCACTCAGGGACAAAATGAAAAATTTATGAAGAAGATATCTATGGAGGAGCTCCATGGAGTAGCTTTCTCTTTCCATCCTAACAAGGCACTAGCCCCGATGAATTTCCTATAATTTTATTTCAAGAAGTTTAGGATTTATTTAAGAGTGATATTTTAGTTGTGGTTGAAGAGGCTCAAAAAAGTAAGACTATAATAAGTGAGATCAATGCTACTTTTATTGCCTTTGTTCCCAAGAAAGGTGACAAAATATTTTGATAATTTTCGTCCAATAAGCCTTTGTAATATGATTAATAGGATAATTTAAAAATTATGGCAAACAGGTTGAGGCGTATTCTAGGGTGTCTTATCTCAAAGGAACAAGGTGACTTTGTTCATGGTAAACAAATTCTTGATGGGATAATTGTTTCATAAGAGGCCATACATTCTCTTCATTCCATGAAAAAACTAGGTATGCTTTTGAAATTAGATATTAACAAAGCATATTATAGGGTCTCTTGGAATTTTCTACATGTTATTCTTTGAAATTTTGGATTTGATTATAGTTGGTGTGAGTGGATTAAATGTTGTTATAGCACTATAAAATTTTCTATATCGATCAATGGTTCTCTTGGTTACTTCAAGTCATCTTATGGACTTCGTCAAGGTGATCCACTTTCATCTTATCTATAAATTATTCTAGTGGAAGCATTAGGGAGAGCCTTTTTAAAGGAAAAAATGGAAGGAAAAATCAAGAGTATTCAAGTTGCAAAAAATGGTCCCTCCAAATCTCATCTCCAATTTGTTGATGATACTTTTATTTTGGGCCATCCCTTAGTTAGTGAGGCCATGGAGTTTAAATCAATATTATCATGCTATGAGAAGGCTACTGAACAATTGGTAAATACTACAAAATCCAAGATTTTTTTATTAGTACTGCCATAGATTTATAAAAATTTATTGTGAATATTTTAGGGTTTAAAATTGAAAATTTTCCATCAACCTACTTGGGTATTCCTTTGTTTGATAAAGGAAACAAAAATGAGCTTTGGATATCTTTTTTGGATAGAATGAAAGTTTGCTTGGCAGGTGGGAAAGGTAAGTTCTTAACCATGGCAAGAAATCTACAACTCATAAAGACTACATTGCAATTCATTCCTATTTATATGACATCACTTTCAAGACTGCCAACAACTATTGCATTAGAAATCGATAAAATTAAAAGAGATTTTCTATGGAAATATTATGAGAAAGAAACTAGGTTTCCTCTTTGTAAGTGGAATAGGGTTTGCAAAGGAAATAATATTGGAGGAGCAAGCTTACAAAATTGCAAAATTATGAATTTAGAATTAGGAGCAAAGCTTGGGTGGAGATTATTTAGAGATCAAGAAAAGAATTGAGCAAAAATATTACTTCAAAAATATATAGGTTCTCTTGATGCAATGAAATTATTTAGAAAAATAAATTTACCCAAATGATCATCAACATGGAATTTCATATCAAAGATTTTGCAATTGATAAATAAACATATTATATGGTCAGTTAATGAAGGAAGTTATACAAATTTTTGGTCTGATGTTTGGTTGAAGCCTTATCCTCTTATTTTTGACTCAAAATGGTAATCATTGGTTCAAGCATGACTATCCTGTAAAGGTCCAAAGGTCAAAGACTATATTACTATGAGCAAAAACTCCAGATCATGGATTTATTTTAGTAACCTGGTTGAAGAAGAAGAACTCAAACAAATTGTAGATGAACTTCAAAATATGCTTCAGGAGTTTTATTTGCCAATTTTTACATGAAAGGATGAGTTGGTTTGGAATTTATCAAAGGATGATGGATACTCAATCAAGTTGAGATATGAATATTTAAAATAATCAATATTTCCTTCTCCCAAATATTTTTCTTGGTATAATGTTTGGTCATTAGAGGTTCTCTCCAAGGCCTTAACATTTTTTTGGTTAATAGTTCAAAGTTAGATTATTTTACACAGAAGACGATATTATGGACCCTTTAGATGTGCCTTGTGTGAAAAATATTTAGAAACATCATACCATTTACTTGTTCGTTGTCCATTTTCTCACACCATTTGGGGTTATTTAAAAAACAATATGAAATTATTTTGGGTAGCTCCATCAACATTGAAAGAGTTGATAAAATATTGGATTAATTATTTCAAAGCTAAAGCATTATGTATTCTTTGGAGGATTGGCCTTACCATTATTTGTTGGAATTTATGGCTTGAAAGGAATAACATAATTTTTAAAAATAAATCTCAAAATCATGCCCAAGTTTGGAATTGTATTATTGCCTCTCTTGCAGAATGCCTACAAATATGGTGCTTATCATGGGAAGTCTCAATAGCAGAAAAGACATGCTAATAACTTGGATACAAGATTTGAACATACATGGAAGAGTCATTTGTGATAATAAAATTAAAACAAAGGATATATTTTGATCTATGGTATAATGAAAATATCTAGAAATTAGGTTTATCAAATTTAATTTTGATAGTGCTTTTAAAGAAAATCCAAGAAAAGTTGGTGGAGGTGATGTATTTAGAAAGAGTAAAGGTAAAATTATCCTAATTTATCAATGTGCATGTGGTTTACTATCAAGGATGCCACTTGCATTATCAGTTGTGAGACTTGGGTTAAACCTCCATGATGAATGCGTATAAGAAGTATTGATTAAAAAATATTCTCATTTATTTATAATCTTATGGAACTTCAACTAACAACTATGGAGAGGTTAGGGCACTTAAAGAGATTGAAATTGCAATAGAAAAAGGATGGATGTGGAGATTGGATACAAAATAATATTATGGTGATGTTATCATTTATTTCTAAAGGCAATATTTTATAAGTGTGAACATATTTATAAATAAGGAAATCGAGTAGCAAATAAATTAATGAATTGTGGAGTTGATCTTCATCCTTCATCTTGTGAAATTCAAATTTTAGAAGGCAATTGGCCAAGTGAGATTTTATCTCTTAATAAAATAGATGTCAAGGAGTTAATTGTGGAAACATAGCACTTCGAGGTTGAAGAATATATTTAAGATAAAAAAATAAAAAACTGTGATAAAAAGGTTTGTTATAACAAATATAATATTTTGGTATTTTTATGGGAGTAACCCCAATAGAAACCACATATAACTTATTAAAAAAAATAACAATAAAAATTTCAAAATTTAAACATAAAAATTGTTCAATTTATATCCAATGGGTGTTGTTTGTTACAATATGAGACTTCTCCCCACACATACGGAGTGACCCCCAATAGAAACCACATATAACGTATTAAAAAAATAACAATACTAAATTAAAAATTTCAAAATGTTAACATAAAATTGTTCAAATTATACCCAATGGGTGTCGTTTGTTACAAGATGAGACTTCTCCCCACACATAGGGAGTGACCCCAATAGAAACCACATATAACTTATTAAAAAAAATAACAATACTAAATTAAAAATTTCAAAATTTTAACATAAATTATATCCAATGGGTGTCATTTGTTACAAGATGAGACTTTTATATATATATATATATATATATATATATAGAGAGAGAGAGAGAGAGAGAGAGAGATAGAGGATTGCCCATCAACTTAGCCCATGGAGCTCAAGATTTGAATCTTGATGTGGGCTACATCATCTATTTGTCTCAGCCATTGAACCAAATATCTCGTTGGTTATACACATAATTTATTGAAATATCACAATTATAATGTAAAATGATATGTGGTTGTTTCAATTATATAATTAACTAAAAATGTGACATGTTTCAATCCCATATAACCATTAAAATACATAGAGATGATATGATTGTGATATAAAATTATTTATCATGAAAAAAAAATATCTAAAATTTATGTTTATATGCAGCACAACGATTTGGGCTTTGGCTCTTCTTCGGGAGATCCAAGGTTCAAACCACGACGTGGGTGAGTGTGTGAGGGGGTGTGTGTGGTGGCTTTGTGTTAAATTCCCTATTGATAAGTATAGCTCTCAATTTTAAGAGGGTTCATGGTTGGGAGGAGACTGCTTAGCCCTGTACGTTGGTTATAGGGGTTTCTCACAATAACCAAATCCAAAAAATAAATAAATAAATATATAAAATATTTAAAATTTAAATGCTTATATGATATTGTTTTGATGCAAGACTTTAATGGAAATAAAAAACAAATAATGTTTTGAAACATAATGGAATAATTGGTTCACTTTGGTTTAATTAATAATTTAACTGAAATATTTTGTATATTTTTTGAAAACTACACACTTAAATAACTTTGATAAAAAGTTAACTAAGTTAAATCATATTCACAAAGTAATCAAATATGTAATGGTCTAACTCAACTTTTTACTTGCATCTCAGAAAATAGTTGTAGTATTATAGACTATAATATTACTTAAATCTCACTCAATAACTTAGAAATCAAGAAGAAGGGTATTTGCTTTAAAGAGGTAGTCAACCTTGAATGATGGAATCTCTTTGAGAAGCTCCTTCTCGCTTGTCTTAGATCAAAAAATTATCTAGTTTATTCTAGTTTCACATTTAGTTAGATTTTATTCACATGTGAGTAGGTTTTGATAATTAAATTGTTTGATAGACTTGTAGATTCTAAGATACCTTAGTATCCAACATCATAATTGAAGTATTTTATACTCCAAGCATAATAGTTGGTGTCCTATGGAGAATTCCCCCTAATCCCCCTATCTCAAGACAAATCTCTTGGAGTCTATCAATAAACGCATCTTGAAATTGGTACTTGCTTATCTTATGGAGGAATTGCTTTCAATATTTCCACTTCCCACATAAGTTTCTCTAACATTTCAACTTCCTTTATGAGCATTCCTACAAGTTTAGTTATAGATAGTGAGAGTCATTGTGAGTAACATTTGAAAAAACTAGTCTTTTTTCCTAGCATGTGGTGTAAAATCTGCATTTTAAAGTCAATCAAAGAGCTTGGAGGAGATATTTATCAATCGAAGTACCAAACCAAGATCCAATTTAAATTTTTTCTCTTGTTTTAAAGCCTAATGCATATATGGTTATACTTATAAATATGGAGGAACTTGTGTTAGGATCTGTAAGTATATTTATTTTTGTTTTTGGTCCTCCCCTATCCAAATTCTTTCTCAACTTGGGTTAAATCTAATTACCTTAAGAATGGCATGTTTATTTATTTTTTCTTAATGGTTAAGCTAGATATCTATGCATTTTTTAAGAATCCTAGTTTGGCAATAAAAACATTTGCTATTATGGCAAAACTTTATTTAAAGCTTTCAAATGGTCAACCAATATTGGCATCAACCATATAAAGCTATTACATGAACTAAAATGACTTTTTTTTAGGTGTCCCTCTCTTATTGTATAAATTGCTTGAGTTATTAGGTGACATCCTTAAATTTGACTATACAACCTCTTTTGATTTTGAATTGTAACATTAATGCCTTGATTGCCTTAAAATATCTTGAACATTTTTTGAACTATAGTGAGTTTGATTTCAAAGGCCATTTTTATTCTTTGGAAATTTCATTTTTGGGAACTTTTCAACTTGTCACTTATGTAAAAGATATGGTAATTTTCACATATACTTCCAACATATTAACTTGTGATCTAAAAATTCTAATCCTTTTGTTGATGACCCATAAAATAATGATAATAGTGATAATATTAATGAAACACCCTCTTCTTCATGAGGGTTCAAGTCATATTCTATTTCTATCTATAGATAAGCCTATAGGAACTTCCTAGATGCAATATCCAAATGGTGTTCCTATACTTATGGTCTAAGAGGAGGAAGAAAATTTAATTATTTGCTTATGTAGATACTAGGTCTTTGTAAACTTGTAGGAGATTCTACAAAAGAATATTAAACCTATAACATGTATTGTGTCCTTTATCATGGATATGGCAATGCCTCTTTTGTTTTGGAGGTTGTTTCTATGATGATAATGAGGATGATGGGGAAGGATCCTTTGTGGTTTATTTTTCCTAAAGTTATTGATAATGAGTGCATTTTTTGCCAATTGATCCCTCAACTTGTTGGTTGTTTCTTCCTATGGAAGTATATTAACCAACTCATCAAAGGGCATCTTCCTATTTGAAACTTGCAAAAAATTAATTAGCATTTGAAATGAATCTGGTGGAGCTCAAAGTATGATGGGTACTAAGAGCTTAGCTTCCACTATTTCACCCATGGCATTCCATATGGCTTTCAACTCAACAACTCGACGAAGAAATAACTCAATGCTTTTCCATCATGAACTCTCAATATATGGATTTGAGACTGAAGGTGAAGAATTTTTTATTCTTTCTTCCCTTTGTAGATCATAGAAAGTGTATCTCATGCCTCCTTTAATGTTTGTGTATCATAAATGTATGGTTGGATAACATCTACTGTGGTAAGGGTGATGATCATCAGTGCTCTAGCATCTGCATCATCAATTTTTTTTGGGCATATTCATCCTCTTTGGGTTGAGTGACTTTGTCAGTAACAATGTCCCAGAGTTTCTCAACTACCAAGATAGTTCTCATATTATTCTTCCAAGTTCCAAAATTTTAACCTTTGAGTATATACGAAAAAGTTTGGATGTTGCCATGGTGAGGGTTCCTTATAACTCCCACATGGTCCCCCTTTCAATATATTATAAATCCAATATATCAAACCTTTCTATATATCATCCTTCCTATATACTCATTGATACATGGAAGAATCTATTCCTCTTGATATACGTGGTTGTACATGAGAGATATTTTACAGTATATCAAAGATATTGATATGAGGTGCCAAAGGCAATATGGAAAAATATTCACTCTATCAATGATACATGCTTGAAGAAAAATCCTTATAAATGGATACTCAAAATTTTTAATGGCTTATGTCTAACAATAGTGACAAATAGGGTATGATGATGGAGTGAAAGTATCAAGAAAATATGACCTTATATCTCCTTAACTATTTAAAGGGCCAATGCCTAGATGTCATTATGGCAATTTTTTTAGGCTATAGATATAGTAGCTCAATGTGATAATTTTACAAGTCAATATGAGCTAGAGGTACCATTAATACCAAATGCTACTTGTGTGTTTAAGTACGTGTTTAATTTTGTTTAATCACATGTTTAAAATTTGAAGGTGTCGGATGTCATTATGGTAATTTTGTTTGGCTATAGATACAGTAGCTCAACATGACAAATTTACTTGTCAATATGAGTTAGAGGTATCGTTAATACCAAATGCTACATACAAAGTATGATATTTTTAAAGCGAGTTTTTTAAAATTTGAAGGTGTCGATCATCGTAGAACATGCATATTTTACAAAAAAAATTACTACTCACCTTAAAATTTGCAATATATGCACTATAGTCAATATTTTAATTATTTGTCACAAAACTATAGGAAATTGCCAAAAAACAATGTCCTTCCTATGGTAGTAAAAGGTAAATATGGTCTTGGTGGGTTTTGACCCCTTGACCTCTACTTTAAAATTTCATACTTTCTTTTAAAGTGCCAACTCTCCTACTTAATCCCATATGCATGGAAAAGGAAAAATGCTACTTTTAACCCCTTTTAAAAAAATCATGCAATTTTAAAGCAAAAATAAAAAGTAAGGAGTTGAACCTAAGACTTCCAACATGAAAGTCTTGAGATTTGAAGATGCCAATAAAGCTATTTATTTTTGTGTGCTTTTTCTCCTCATATCACTTCACCATGTCTACTCCTATTTTGTAGTTGGCCTTAGGCATCTTTATTCTATGAGAATAAAGTGTGCCTTATATATATATATATATATATATATATATATATATATATATATATATATATATATATATATATATCAAGTGAGGCAGCAAAGGTCGGTAGTAGGAACCATTAGTGGATGAGAGGATATTTTCCCTTGATGCCTTTGTAGGTGCCAATACTCTAATATATTACCTTGGAATTTTTTGTCATTAGACGTCGAGAATATCAAGCAACACAAATTCATGAAGACAAGCGTTCAAATCTAGAAATATATTTGAGGTTGATTCCTCTATTTGATGAATCAAAACTGTGTAGGGTCAGGAGAGACAAAATCATTGAAGGTAGAAGGCTCTAAAATTGATGTAGAAAGGATAATAGGGTGGTTAAGACCTTGATAGTTCCATGGTAGGAAGCCTTGATAGCTACCACTAGAGGCAAGGAATCAAGCATTGGCCTATGGAGGATAAGATGTCAGAGCTTGAGAAGGCAGAGTGGTAGTTGAAGCTCAAGTAGAGTGAGTGATTGTAGACATACAATTCATAAAGGGAGAAAATAATGCAACTGCACTGCTTGGGATTGAAGTTGGTGCTTTCATTGACTAGACTTTGAATCAACATTGTAGTTGGTAGACTCAAAATTGGTTATGTTTTACTTGACCTAGGCCTTGGATCTCCTAATATTATGCAATGTTATAACCTTACCTATTAGTTAGTATGATACAACTCTCAAAAATGGTCCTAACACCTCTTCTACAACTTCTCTAGTATCATCTCCCTCTAGAGTTATTTTTTATATTTTAGATCTAATACAGTTGAGCTTATTTCTCGTAATCTAACTTGGGACTACATAGCCACACCCGATGTTGACCACAACAACCCAAGTTTCTTCATGGGAGCATATTACTCCATAGTGTTAATTCATCTATATTACATAAAGACATGAAATTCTCTAATATTCTTCTCTTCTAGATGACAAATTCTAGGTAAAAGTTACAAACATTAAATTTTTTGGCTTAATGCCTGTGAATGCCTCACATGTCATGAGTGCTCTCATACCACTGATAGACAGAGCAACATTGCTTACATTTGATTAATATCAAATATTTGAATACAGTAGATTTGTTACAATTGTATTCAATTTTAGGCTAATGGTTATGCCTTCCCAAATAATAGATTAGTAAGTTCTAATTGATTTATCTCCTATGATCTCTAATAATCAACTATGATTATAGAAAATATTGTATTATTTTCCTATCATTATATAGCTAAAAAAAGTATGCATTTTGAAAAACAAATAAGCCCAAAATGCTTCAACATGCAAAATTTATGACCTATTAGTAGTAAAAAAAATAATTTCAAACCTTAGTAAAATGACAAACCAACCAAAAACTTGTCATGTCACCTCCTAAAGTACTCACTTGCTACACTAGCATCGTTACTATACTACCAACTTTTTTGGATCAATAAATAGTAAATTGATGTTTGACATACAATGATTGGTTGGCTTCATACATACATACATACATACATACATACATACATACATACATATATATATATATATATATATATATATATATATATATATATATATATATATATATATATATATATATATATATATATATATATATATATATATATATATATATATATATATATATATATATATTTACAAAATATTATTTAAGTTATGTCAATGCATAGAATAGAACTCGAGATATTTTGGTGAGGAATACCCTAGCATTGTTTTTTTGGGTAGTCATCCTCAACTTGTATTGGGGAGTGAAATCACATACCTTATTTTAAAGAAAAATATTGTACATATGCTCTATAAATCCATACATAAAAAATAACTCACATACTTTGCATATATATTGATACACTATCATTTAAACTAAGTCGATGCATAGAATAGAACTCGAGACCTTTTCGTGAAGAATGCCCTAGCATTGTTTCCCTAGCTAGTCATCCTCAACTTGTATTGGAAAGTGAAATCACATACCTTATTTTTAAGAAAAGAATTGTATATATGCTCTATAAATCCATACATAAAAAATAATAGTTGATGATAATCCAACATAATATCCTTCGCATACAACTCACATACTTGGCCAATGTGCTATCAAGTCACCATATAATTCGTTTATCCTATGAAATATTTGTTTAAGAAAATATTAACTATCAATATACCTACACACTACTCAAAAAGGCAAAGAAGAAATTGTGGTAAGGATTTGAATATATAAGCACTGATGTAGCAACCAAGTAACTTATCATTGCAATATTACTAGTTCTAACATTTTTTGAAAAAATCATTTGAACCTTGTCCAATCACATGAAAAGACAAAAAAATGTTTTACATGCACCATGTAAAAATTCCCCAATGGGGTTTGAACTCTAGACCTTTCACAAGTTGGTTGATTTTCTCACCATTGTATAGTGGAACTTCAATGGATACTAGGTTTTTGCATAGTTACATCTTTTCAGCATTCAAAGCATAGAGAAATTGTAAACAAAAAATATAACATCCCAATTTGAACACATGACTTCTAAATTATCACCCAAGTGTCTAACCATTATGCCACACAATGTTGGTGCTAACTAGAAAAATATTATTTTCTAATGGAGTAGCCTTTTGAAGCATCAAAGAGAAAATGTATGTGGGACCTGTCCACTCCCACCATAAAATGGAATATTTAATGGAATATTCATATTTTAAATTTAAAAATTTTGAAGGAAATGGGTGAATTCTTTAGAATTAAAAAAGATATATCAAATGAAAAAATCATGAGAAGTGTTTAACTGGGACCCCCTTGAAATTTTGCAAGAATTATGAGAAAATAGATAGCTCATCTATATCTACCATGGTTTTATTTGTACAAACTTTTTTAATTGTAATTGAATGAAATTGTTTCTTTTTAGATCTGATACCATGTTATAATTCATAATAATTTCTATAAACATTCTTATACATACATTCACCACAATCATATGCAAAAAGAATAAGAGCAAAATAAAAGAGCATATAGAAAAAATAGAGAAAAATATAAATGACATGAATAGATAGAAGTAATAAGGGATGGGTGCCCATAAACACCCCCATGATCTCACCTATCACAAATTGATACAATGGATTAGTCATTAGGGGGTATTTATAATGATACTAAATCCCTAATTAAATGCTAACCTCAAGTTGATATAACCTGACTTGAAGGTTAAATTAGAGTATATTAAATGTATTAAACCCTTTAATCAAGGCTAACTATAGAGGTGGTTTAACCAATATCACTAAGGGAAAATACATTAAAATTGTGTATAAGATTATATAAATATGCTCATAGTGTTGGAATTCACACTTATTTCGAGAAATGAATGGAAGCAATCCATCCACTCAAATATTGTACAAAAAGCATAAAAAAGGATGAAAGAGAAAATATATAGTAGATACTTATAAGAACCATAAATAATCATTATATCTAAAGATAAGAATTACACCACTCCGGTACAATGTATGGAGCAGTGGACAATATTTATAATAATACCAAAACCCAATTACATAAATGGACTTAACGTAAATCAACATAATAAGAGGGATTTAAGTTTAATTACAAGTTTATAATGTGGGTTTAACCATAACAAAGTTAATCATAGCCATAGGGCTTACACAATAAAATATGACAATGAATTAAATAAATTGTAGAATGAATGCCCTTAGGCCTATCCAATATCACAACATAGCTTTGCCCATGAATTAAATTACATTTTCAAAAATCCCTCATAATCTAAATCGAGGGACCAACAAGAGAAGACATTTATGACAATAATATCTTCCCACAATAATGAATGTTGTAGTGGGCCTCCACATTTGAGGTAGACCCATCTAAATCCCCCTCATCATATAAAATCCACTTCTACAAAAAATATTCTTGTAAAAGAGTCTCCTTGGGTTAGATTTCACTTGTCACTGCCACTATTAAATACTCCTACACACATCCAAAAAGCACTTGTGCTAAGACTTCAAATAAAAAAAGAAGTCAATATCACCACCTCTAAAGATAAAACACTTCAATATAGTCGTATAAGATATAACTTGAAGGTATAGCTTTTCCTTTCATAACATGCATCACCTACCCTTGGGCCACTTGAAGAAATTCATTTGCCCTTGGGCCACTTGATTTTTGTCATTAAAAATACTTTGCATGAACCTACTTAAAAGAAGAGCTATAACAAACTTCCAAAAGTACTTGGACAAGAAATAGAAGAAAGATCAAATTATGAAATATTAGATCTTCATGAATATGTTGAATTATTTTTCCAATGAAGGAAGGGAGATTGACCTAATCACATCTTGAATTATTTTTCTATATGCCTCTAAAAGACTCAAAATCTACTACAATGGTCACAAATTCAATTAAATGTCCTAACAAAGTAGACCAAATATTTTGATTGCATATATTCCACACAATCAACATAAGAGCTCGAATGTGATTTGAAAAAAATGAGCTCAACATGCTTTTGTATGCAAAAGTTATAGCCTCCAAAATATTTTCCCAAATAGCCCTTGAAAATGCAAAAATTAACCTTTTAGACCTTAGAATTGTAACAATGAATCTCTACCTATGACTTAGTGATTTCTCATTCACTAGTGATAAACACTCATCCTATGCCAATTGGCCACCTTTGGTCAGCAAAAATTCTGCTAGTTGTTGTATTGTAATTGGATGGAAGGTTAAATATGTATAAAAAATTGGGTCATGTGGCACCTCTAGCTGCAACATTGGTCGAAGAGGTTGTTTAATCAATTCAATTTGAAAAATTCATAGTAATAAGTAAACTTTAGTCTCTTGCATGCTATAAATGTTGCACTAACCAATGTGTACACCATACATTAGAAAGAAAAAACATATTTTTTAGCAAAGTTTATACGCCAACAATGAAAGGTGAATAAAAATGCTTCCCACCTAGTGTCAATTCCTTTACCACTCATTCATCAATGTCACAGTGATCACAAGCCATCCATATGAGCACTACTTCTACAATTAAAATCTCCCTAGACTCCTTGAAGAACATAAGGTATGTCATCCAAAAGGATAGTTTCCCCATCCATGTAGATAGCAAAACACTTTTTTGTTTCCACCTGGTCTCTATCCCTTGACCACTCATCCATCAATGCCTTAGCAATTTCAATCCATCCATCTGAGTGTTGCTCCTTCTACAATGAAAAACTCCCTATGTTCCTTGAAGAACAAGAACATAAGGTATTCTAACCAAAAGGATAACTTTCCTATCAAATCTAACACAACACATTTTTTCCTTTTATTTTATAACAAAAATGGAAACACATAGCATCAAACCCAAAATATCCTATCCTGAGTGCCTTGTGATCACTTCACCTAGCTAATGGAGCATCATCATGACATTGTGTAATGAACCAATCTATCTTGATGGAGGGTCCAAGTGTCTATGAAGACACCAAGTGCACACCATGAATGCATGTGTGTGAGTTGTGCATAATTTGAATTCAAACATATTGGTGCAAAGCAAAATATTCAGACCTATTATTCTCCTATCATACAAAATTGGAGGGTACCAAAGATAATAAATCAAAATTGTAAACCATAAATTAGGATCATATTGAAAAGATGAAGAGGGTGGGTTGTTTTAAGAATCCTTGAAAAATAAATAGTATGCTATGGAGTAAGATATCTTATTTGTTTCTTATGTAGAATATGCTTATGAAATTTTGAATAGTAGTTCATCCTAAAATTTGGAGGCTTTAAATAGTCTTCCTGCATGAACAAGCAATGACATTCCATACCTACTTTCATACCATGTTGGAATTCACAACTATTTCCAAAAATGAACAAAAGTAATCCATCCATTCAAATGTTATACAGAAATAATACAATGGATGAAATAGAGAAAGATATAATAGGCACTCATAGGCACCATAAATAATCACTATAATATCCATAGATAAGAATCACATCACTCCAATACAATGGATGGAGTGGTGGGTGATACTTATACCAATGCCAAAACCTAGTTACATCAATGAACTTAACCTAAGCCAATATAATAAGAGGTCAATATAATAAGAGGGCTTTAAGGTTAATTACAAGTTTTAAAGGTGGTTTTAACCATAACAAGGTTAATTATTTCCCACAAGGCTTACATAATAATATATAACAATAAATTAAATACATTGTAATATGAATACCCTTAGGTTTATCCAATATTACATCATACAATGTTGGCCTTGGCCATGAATCAAATTACACTTTCAACATGTAGGATTACATAGAAATATGACCATAGGCTTAAATATAGAATACCCAAAGGCTTACATAGCACTTGGTTGTAGGCTACATCAAGAGTGCCCATAGGAACTTCATCGTTGTCGGTCTTCGCCAAATACTTTCAGATTAAAAATATTTCAACAATACTTACCAAACAAATATGAATTTCTAATTCTTAGTTTCAACTTGTTTCATTTCTTGATATGAACGTGGACCAATGCATTGAAACAAAATACTGAAGGTTTATGTCTATTAAAACTCTCATAAGGGGTCATATTGTTAATGACATAAGTATTGTTTACAAATTGTGTTATACAATGCATTGCATATCCCCAAAAGTTTAGATTTATTTGTTTGACATGGATCATCTAAAACATCATTTTCATTATTGTTATATTCTTCCATTCAAAAACACTGTCATGTTGAGTGTGTGTGGATGATTCATTGGCAACTTATGTCATACTCTAAGCAACTTGTTAAAATTCATTTCTCATGTACTCTCTTATGCTATCCATTCTCAATCATTTGATATTTCTCCCATAGAATTTTCACGTCTTTGAAGATCTCGAATCATGTGAAGGCATCATATTTAGACTTGATGCACTATATCCAAATAAACATAAAAAACGTCAATAATGTGAGAAAATACTTGATACCTAAAAAAATATGCTAGAAATCATTTATAGTGGAAAAGGATCAGTCTCCTTCCCATATGTCTACTCAGGCTGATTCCCCTATTTGTCAAAACCAGAAACCTCCCGAGTCCCTACTGGAAGAGTATCTGCTGGGCAAGAGGGACGAACAACATGGCAACATTAGTATGCGAAACACTAGAAGCTAGAAGCAAGGGGTGGATTTCGGCTATGAAATAAAATAGGGGCAACCTCCTAACAAAAAAAGAAGGGATAAGGAAACGGTAGCAGACATTGCAAATGGATCCCAGCGATTGCTTTTTCAAGAAGATTTCGACTCCCTGGTGGGTGATTCGCCTGTCCCAAAACCTCCCATCCAGTAGGGAAAGGGAGGCAAGAAAGTCTTTAAAATTTCCAAATGAAAATCCTCTCATGGAATGTGAGAGGTCTTAACGGAGCGGCAAAACGTAGGGTGGTGGCCGATCTCCAAAAGAAGTCTAACCCATCCATCCTCATTTTGTAGGAGACTAAGTCTGATGCCTCTGCCTCTGTCAAGGTTGCCAGGGCCATTTGGGCCAAGGCCAAATTCCTTTCCAACCCTACAATAGGTTCTACAGGCGGTCTCATGGTGTTGTGGGACTCTGACAAGGTCAAGGGTAGTCTTCTATCGGCTTCCAATAGGACTATCAATGTCCTGTTTCACTCCAAGGTTGATAATTTTTCATGGATTTTGACCAATGTTTATGCCTCGAACTCTACTTTGGAGCGATCTGAGTTGTGGAAAACCATCTCTCCGATGAGGAAAAGTTTTAGTGACTTCTCGTGGGTTGTGGTAGGGGATTTCAATTGCCCTCTTCATCCCTCTAAAAAGATGGGAGGCACTGAGCTGGCCAGTTGTAGCATGGAGGATTTCAGAGATTTTGTTTCGTCTAATAATCTACTAGACATCGAACTTAAGGGGGCATCCTTCACCTGGAGCAAAAGGAGGATTGGGAGCAATATCATCTAGGTCAAGCTTGATCGGTTCCTCATTTCCCACAAAGCTATTCCCTTCCTCGACACTGCAACTCTCTCAGATTTGCCAAGAATTGGGTCGGACCATAATCCCATTCTGTTAGAGGCCACTGGAGGGCCTAGGTTTAAGATCCCTTTCAGATTTGAGTCCATGTGGATTTCCCACAAGGATTTCAAACAGTTGGTTTCGGAATGGTGGCAGGTGACGATGGTTGGCTCAGCGTCCAAAAGACTGGCCCTAAAACTTAAGATGATTAAAAAAAACTTAAAGGCGTGGAATAAGGAGGTTTTTGGCAACATTTTTTAGTCTAAAAGGTCCATCTCTGAGTGCTTGAAGATTTTAGAGAAAAATATGGAGGTCAAAGGGTATTCTGAAGGCCTCAGAGAGGAGGAACAGAGCCTCCTGGGGGACTATCATTCCATTCTTGCCAGTGAGGAAACGTTTTGGCGTTAGAAGTCCAGGGATCTCTGGCTGAAGAGCGATGATTCAAATTCAAAGTTTTTCCATGCGTCTACCATGAGACATAGGGGGGCCAACAAGATCAGACAGGTGCTGTGTAAGTATGGGCACACTACCAGGGATATTGAGGAAATTCAAAGCAAAGTAGTCGATTTCTTCTAGGATTTGCTGGGTGCTCCTCCTGATAGCGTCCTCCAAGTTCAAAAATCCTTGCTTGTTAATTTCCCTACCAAAGTCCCCCATGAGGCAAGTATTAAACTCCTGGAACATTTTTCCCATTCTGATATTAAGGATGCTCTTTTTTCCATGCAACCAGATAAGGCCCCCGGGCCTGATGGGTTCCCCCTTGATTCTTTCAAGTTATGTGGGATGTTGTGGGGCCTGATGTCTATGAGGCTATCTTAGAAATCCAAGCATCAAGATCCATCCATCCGAAGCTCAACTCTACCTTCCTAGCTCTCATTCCTAAGTCGCCCACCTGCAAAATTTTTTTTGACTATCGTCCCATAAGCCTTTGCAATATTTTCTACAAGATTCTTACCAAGACCATTGCCAATCGTCTGAGATCCCTCCTCCCCTCTTTGGTAGGTTCAACTCAGGGGAGCACCGTTAAGGGTAGAAACATCCTTGACAGCGTCATTACTATTCACGAAACCCTCCATACTGCCCAATGTTCCAAGAATGCTGTGCTTTTCCTTAAACTAGACATGAATAAAGCTTTTGACAGAGTGGACAGGAGGTTCCTCTGTGCTGTACTTTGCAAGTTGGGCTTCCATCATCACTGGATTGACCTTGTGAACAGTTGCATTTCCACTCTGTCCTTTTCTATGCTAATCAACAGGTCCCCCGCTGGATTCTTCCAGAGTGCTCGTAGCCTTAGACAAGGTGATCCACTGTCTCCTATTTTATTCATTCTTTTGCAGAGGTCCTTAGCTGGTCTTTGAATGAAGCCCTCTGTCGAAGCAAGATTTTTGGCATTCTGCCTACTTCCAGAGTTGATCCTGTCACTCACCAACAGTTTATGGATGACATTCTCATATCCACTGGATTGTCTGTCACTCAGGCCAAATCTATCAAGCGCATTCTGTCCCGATATGAGAAGGCTTCTGGCCAAAAAGTAAATTATTTGAAGAGCAAAATTTATTTTGTTAATACCCCTCTGCATAGGCAAATTCACATTGCCAGAATCCTCGAATGCACTATTGATTCCCTGCCTGCAACTTATTTGGGGTTACCGCTAGTTTGCAATGGGCGAGGCGGTGGGAACATCTGGAATTCGATTTTGGAACGGCTTCATAAGAAACTTAGCACTTGGAAAGGCAAATTGCTATCTCAAGCTGGGAAGGCAACCCTCACCAAAGCCTGTCTTCAAGGAATTCCCACCTATTTCATGTTTGTTTTCATGCTTCCTGTGTTTATCCATTCCAAAATCGAGCAAATTCAAAGGAATTTTCTCTGGTCCGACAGCGAAGAAAAATACAGAATTCCTCTGGTGGCGTGGGATAAGGTTTGCCTTCAAAAGGACCAAGGGGGCATGGGATTGAGAAGATCCAGGATCATGAACACTACCTTAATTGCCAAACATGCTTGGAGAATTCTTATTAATGCACCGACAAAATGGGTCAATATAGTTAAAAGAAAGTATCTTGGGGAAAATTCTCTCCTGGAAGCTGAGTCTCCTCATGAAGCTTCAGATTTCTGGAAGACGGTGCTTCAAGGTCGTTTGGTGATTAACAGGGGTGCTCATTGGATCTTGGGGGATGGATCCACGATCCTTTTTTGGAGAGACAGGTGGGCTACAGATGAAGCTCTCGCTGTAAATCAAAACTTGGCTGGCTTGAGGGCCCAGATTGATCCAAACAGTCATCTCAAGGTTTCGGATTGCATTGACCGGAGTTCCCTTCCCCCTCGATGGAAACTTTTGATGATGGATGGGTTTGATAATGAGGCAAGTTTCTTGTATAGTGTTCTCCAATCGATGTTAATTCCTTCGGTCATAAGAGACGACAGAATTATTTGGAGCAACACGTAGGATGGGCGGTTTTCTGTTAAGTCCGCTTATGATCTTCTGTCGTGTGAGGCTGTTGTGGACCCCCGATGGAAAGCAATTTGGAGGAAAGGGATTATTCCTAAGATAAATTACTTTGCTTGGATTGCCTTTTATAACAAAGCCCTTACCATAGACAATCTCCATAAGAGAGGCCTTACAATTCCCAACAGGTGCTATCTTTGCTTAGCTGACTATGAAACATCCGATCACTTATTTTTGCATTGCCCCTTTTCCCATTCGGTCCTAAGCTATGTGTTGTCTTCCTTCCAAGTACTCTGGTTCTCCCCTCGCTCCCTTAAATATGCCTTCCTCCAATGGCCCAAGCCCTTTAAGAATTCTAAGCTCCGATTCCTTTGTGAGGCTGTCTTTCACCATTCCATCTGGAAAATTTGGTTGGAGCGTAATGCTAGAGTCTTTGGCAATATCCCTAGAATGGCTCCCTCTGTTTCCTAGCGGGCATTATCCTTTGCTATCGAGAATTCAAAAACTATTCCCAGCTCCCGCCCTCACAATCCTTGGGAGGCAATTATTTTCAAAAGACTGGACCTTGGCTCCTCTTCCAGAGTTGACTCAGTGAATGGCCGTAGGGAGGTCACTTGGACCAAACCTCCTTTGGGGTGGATCAAACTTAATTTTTATGGGGCTGCTAAAGGCAACCCAGGGCCCGTTGGTTTCGGAGGGCTTGTCAGGGACCATAATGGGAAGCTGATCTTGGCCTACTGTGAAAATCTGGGCCCTTAGACCAATCATTTTGCCGAAGCCCGTGGTGTGTTGAAAGGGTTGCAGGTCATATCGAATGATCCTAGGCCTTTAATTATTGAAGGCGATTCTCTAAACATTATCAACTACCTTCGTGGCTCCAAAGACCCGTCGTGGTAGGTCTTGAATATCATCCTCGAGGCTAGGATGCTCCTCTCTCGGTGCGCTAGGTGGGAGGCGAGGCACATCTACAGAGGGTGGCGGATCACTTGGCCAACAAAGGACTGATGACCACGTGCCCGGTTGTTTGGCATTCTCGTTTTCCAACCGAGGTGGACAGTTTGGCCAAGGTAGATATTCCCTCATGATGAAGAATTTGTATCATAGGTCTTCTCCCAAAGTTTGTTGATATATTGTCTTTGGCTATTATTCTGTTTTAATGTATTTCAAGATCAAGATTTCCAGAACTATCCGTGTCTTCTGGGGCCCTCGGGCATTTTGTATTTCCCTGTCTTTTTTATGAACTGCTCTATTTACCCAGCCATCCGACATGAAATATCTTTTAGCAAGGCTGATTTTGTACATAAGGTTTTGGGATCCTTTATAAAAACCCACAATTAATCTATTATTATAATTACCAAAAAAAAAAGATGCTAGAAAAAATTTCATATGTACGAGATAAGTTATTTGTAAGAACAATAGTTTACTCGTTATCCTTCTTTATAGATCCTTCTATTACAACTATATTCACCTTAAAATTCTTATAATGCATAATGTACTCAACATGGATAAATTCTTCTAATTTGATAATAAGCCTATTCTTAACTGATAAATCTAAATGTTGTTGAATTTTCCAAATGGCTCGTCAAAGATGTCTCTTATTGCTTGTAGGTTCAAACTATATTTGGTACAAATAACCTAGTCTAGTTCAACATATGGTGCAATCAATCTATGAGCTTCAACCCCCCTCATCCATTGCCTTTATTTTTTAATTTTTTTTAATAATTGAAGGATATTTATACATCCATAGCCCTTTAATTCCAAGAAAAGACATTTGGTCATGCCATAGACCATAGTTTATCCCATTAAGTCTCATAAAAATAGCTTTGAAGTCAATCAATTGCTTGTAAAATTAAGCTTCAAATCTAATAAAAGTACAAAATAAAAAATAAAGGATAAAATTATGATTATTGGTGTATAAAGATAATTTGTGAAGATTTGGATAATGTACAAATATAATGTAAAAAGATTTGGAGGAAAAATTCATACAATATTGATTACAAAAATTATGGTAATAGGGGGGCAGATTCCCAAGGTTCAAATCTCGGGCCTTATCGGATTGAACACTTGTCCCTTTCCTAGTGCTTTCAATAGCGTAAAATGTTTAAAATGATTGTGGCATGGTGGTTATAGGGGAGGACTACGCAAAGAACCGTGTGGCGGCTTTTGGGGCGGATATCACAGATTATTGTGATGGACATAAAAGTCGAACAACATGCTTGTACGTGGTGGCTACCAAATCCACCATGTAAATTCAAAAATAATTCATAGTAATACTTCACTGTCCATCCTGTAATTTAAAGGCTAAAATTATGATTAATAGTGTTTAAATATAAAAACTTTATTGATTGCCAAGGGAGTGTAGAATTTTGTGAAAAATGGATTCAAGGAACTTGTAGATTGGAGTATTTTATGAGCAAAAAAAATTAAGAATATGGAGGAAGCATAAAGAAAAGATATATTGGCTTTGTATCATATACAAGCAACTCTTGATACAATAATTTTTCCAAAAATTGTAAGTGTCAATGTTGCTAAAGGAGCATGGGGAACCTTGAAGAAAACCTATTAAGGGTCTACTCAAATGAAATTAGTGAAGCTATAGACATTTAAGAGAGAACATATAAATATGAAAATGAAGGACAATGAGAATGTGGGATATTTTATTTGTAAGGGTGCATGACATTATACATAGAATGGGTATTTGAGGTGAAGAACTAGCACAAGAAAATGTTGTCAAAAAGGTTTTGAGAACATTAACACCAAAATGAAATAATTGTGCAATGATTATTGAATAAAGTAAGGATTTGAAAAAGTTGAAGTTTGATGAATTGTTGGAATCACTTTGTACCATGAAGAAAGAATTAAAACTAGTGAAGAAGAAAACTTGATGCAAGCTTTTGCTTCCAAGGAAACAATGTGAAATAATAATGGGTCTAGCTCACATCTCAATTTCTAAGGTTAAAGAGGGGAGTAACAAAATGAAAATTCTATAAGAGGAAGAGGACATCGTGGAAGAGGTAAAGGTCATGGATAAGAGGAATACTCAATGTCGCATTTGCAAAAGATATGGCCACTATGAAAGAGACTGTAGAATAAATGCAAGCAATGAAAGAGAAAAAAGGTAAACTTTTCACATTAAGGTGAGAGCTAAAAATAAATTTTTTTCATGTAATGTAGCAAAAGTTCCAACTAAATAGTCCTAGTACTTAGATTCTGGTTGTTTAAATCATATGACTAGTGATAACAAGTTGTCTATGGAATTCAATGAATCATACAAGATCAAGGTCAAATTTGGAGATAATAAAGCATTGAAGGTTGAAGGAAAAGGAACCTTAGAAATTGACACAAAATATGGAAAGAAAAATATTCAAAATATTTATTTCATATTAGGCTTGAAACATAATTTGTTGAGTGGGGTAGCTTCTAGAGAAAAACTACAAATCGGTTTTCGAGAATAAGGAGTGTGTCATCAATGACAAAGAAAATGGGAACCAAGCAATGGTTTTTGTACCTATGACAAAGAATGTATTGTTTCGTTTAAATCGTAAATGAGAAGAATGATTTGTGTCATATAGCCATTGAGGAAAACATTTTGTTAGCACACTAAAGGTATGGTCACTTAAACTTTTGAATCTTGTATTTGTTGGATGTTAGGGAATGGTCCATGGACCACCTTGTGGAGAAGAAAATATAGTGTATTAATGTTTCACAATGGGAAAACTTCATAGAGAGAACTTTGTATAAGGAAGAGCATGGAGAGCATCATATCTATTATACCTCATTCATTTAGATATTTGCGGTCCAATGCTCATGCTAAGTGTTGGTAAATCCTTCTACTTTATCAATTTTATTGATGATCATATTATAAAATTTTGGGTATATTTTTTGAAGAATAAGAGTGATGCTTTTGAAGTATTCAAGAGATTCAAAGCCATAGTAGATAATTAAAGCACTAATGAATGATCGTGGTGGTGATTACTGATCCAATAAATAAAAAAGAATTTTTTATGAGCATGGGATAAGAAGACAATTGACATCAAACTATATATCTTAAAAAAATGGAGTGGCAGAAAGGAAGAATAGGATGATCATGGAGATGGAAAAAATAATGGTAATAGGAAAAGTTTTGAGCAATGGTTTGTGGGATGAAGTAGTTGCAACAAAGGGGCATATCCCCAATAGAATTCCCATAACTATAGTAAAGAATATGATTTCTCATGAAGCATGGTATGTAAAGAATTGTTCAGTAAGTCACTTGAGAGTGTTTGATTATTTTTCTTATGTCCATATTGAAGATAAGCAAATAAATAAGTCAGATCCAAAGAATCAAGAATGCATTTCTATTGGTAATTCTAAAGAAAGCAAGTCATATAGATGTTATGACCCCAAATATTGATGATGCATTGTGTCAAGAGATGTAATTTTTTATGAAAGGGGAGTACATGGAAAACAAACAAAAAAAGACAAAGAAGACAATCATAATTGAAGATTTTGGAATGTCACAAACATCAAGTAAAGCATGAGCATTTCTCTAAAAATAATCATAAAAGGAAAGAAACATTTGAAGAACACAAGCTTATATAGAAAGGGGGGGGGTGAATAGTATAAGACAACTTTTTACTTTTTCATTTATACTTCAAAATAGTAAAGCAATATACCCAAAGCAATATCAAAACAATGCATAATATCATCCACAAAGTGACACCAATTTTAACGTGGTTCACCCAGAAATGTTGGGCTACGTCCACAAAACTTTTCTCTAAAATTTATCTCAAAGTTCTTTGGGAATCCTTCCCAATTACAATGTTTATGAGCCTCAGCCCAAAGGAGATACCTTCCCCCAATTAGAATTTATGAGCCTCTACTCAAAGGAGATACCTTCCCCCAATCTGAATTTATGAGCCTCTGCTCAAAGGAGATACCTTCCCCTCTGCTCTGGAAATGATCCCTCAAAAGATCAATTGCCTCTACCTCTTGCCAGCATGTGGAACTCCTTTCCACCGAAGACCTCCTATCCTTAATGCTTAGCCTAAGAGACCTCTGCCTTCTATGATCACATCCACAGCAGCTCAACAACTTGTACCAAACATAGTCAATCGGTCTAGTACAAGTCTTCCTTTGTCTGTCAAATCTATCCAACACTTGAACAAATCAATCCTCTGCACACAAGCCTTCTCAAAGACTTGCCAAATCTATCCTCAGGTTCTTCTCAAAGAACCAATGCACCTCTATCCTCAAGTTCTCTGATAGAACTAACAAACTCAGCTCACAAGTCCTCTTCTAGGACCTGTCCAAATCTGCTCACAAGTCCCCACCGGAACCTATCCAAAACCTGCTCACAAGTCCCCACCGGAACCTATCCAAAACCTGCTCACAAGTCCCCACTGAAACCTGTCCAAAACCTGCTCACAAGTCCCCACCGGAACCTGTCCAAAACCTGCTCACAAGTCCCCACCGGAACTTGTCCAAAAACTCAACAAGCTCACCAAGAAAAACTTTCTTAGTAGGAAATCACAAGGTGAATTGTTAGAGACCCAATGTGATTTGTCAAACTCATAGAAGCATAAAGAGAATTGTTAGAGACTCAATATGTTCTATACTCAACTCCCAATCTCAAAACTCAACTCAAATCAACTCAGCTCAAACTCAATCTCAAATCTGAAAACTCGACTCAAAATCTGAAATGGATAGGATAGAATGCTTTCTTTCAAGAACATGAAACCCCAACAATTGCCAACAATGCAAAGAATCACATAACAATGATACTCATGTTCTTTTCACCATCAATTAGGGCTTCAACAACAATGCTCATCAAACAAGGTTCAATCAACACCATTCAGCTCAAAACACAACCTTGAAGCATTTCACAATCAACATCAGAAAAGGAAACAAGTAGAACTCCTTTTCTCTCCAATATTGTTTTAACAAAAAGCATCCACCAACTCAACTCAACAATAGCATAAAACAACTTTTCAATTCATCACCAAAGGAGTAAGCCCAAAACTTTAACCAAGTAAAGAATAGCTTGATTATAAACAATTTAATGAAAGCAAATGTCAATCTCAAAGCTACCCACTTAAGGTTTCACAACTTCACACAAGAAGCAATTAACCTTAAAACATCATGCTTTCATTTCCATAATCAACCAAAAGCACTCTCAACATTACAAGAAAGATTTATCCATTATACACCTTATTTCTCCCTTATAGTCTTATCAAAAATAAACTTTATCTCTCATAAGAATGCAAAAAGATATTTCAACAACACTTTCAAAATAATCTTTTATCAAAATAACAACAAGCTTTGAAACTCCTTATAACTCCTAAGCTGTTTTTCTTTTAACAAACTTCCTCCATCCGCAACATACACTTAGCAAAAGATTAATTTCGAAAATACCTTAGCCAACATCAAAAAATCGCTTTGGAGAAATTTGCGCCTAAAATCTAACACCACCCGCTGCGTCCACGACAAAAAAACCTTTCCCGTGTTTCGAACGAGGAACCTCCCATTCAAATAGCGCGCCAACAGCCTAGCCGCTACCGATGCGCCAAAGGCACCCGATGAGGTTAAAACCTCATGCTGTTACACTTGTCCCTTCTGCGTCAGGAAAAATAAAACACAGTCCTCTCTTCCTTCTTTCACGAACTCGCAGACGACAATCTATACAGAAGATTCGATAAACGGCGAGACAAACAAACAAACAACGGATTACGAAAAACGACGAAGACACACAACGATCAACGGATTACAAAAACTGACAAAGACACAGAAGTGATCAACGAGCAACTCTTCGAAAATCGGATGGCCTTTTCTTTGTTTTCATCGAGGGGTATTAATATGAATCCTTGACATGAGCTCTTCGATGTCAGCGGGGAGTTTACCACGTCGACGAAGGTCTTGGGCTAGCGCCCACCGAGTTTAAAACATAGTGCCCACCTAGACATTTGCGCCATGGATTATGAGAACCCATTGCAAACCATAAATTAATATTTATTTAAAAATAATTAAATGGAACCTTAGCAAGGTTTTAACTATTTAAATAAATATTTCCACCTGGACCCAATTGCATTAAATTAATGCATCCACCTGAAATCTTTAAACTTGTCAACTTGGGGTTAACAAAAGACCTTTGAAACTGTCATGCCGAACCTTCATCAAAACAAGTTAATTGACATCAAACCAAAATCCTTCAAGAGCTTATTGACATCAATGACAACTTATACACTTGAGCAAGGGCAATGTACCCAAAGTACCAAAAATTGCCAACAATCTCCCCCTTTGTCAATGATGGCAAACCCTTACTGAAAACACATCTCAAGAGCCAAAATTGAAACCAATTGTGCTAACAACTGACAAACTGTGCCCACAACTAAGAATATTCCTTTGAAGTTTTGCTCCCCCTGACTTGAAGCTTTCCTCTTCACTTGAAGCTCTCCCCCTTACTCATATCTCTCCCCCTTTGTCATCAATGGCAAAGGGCCACCTTTGGGGCTCGGGACTAAGAATGAGCCTCTTAGCTTAGTCCCTCCCCCACCTCCTGATGAGGTGATTAATTCTAGGGTGGGAGTAATACTCCCATTAGGCACTGATCATCATCAGTGTCTATAACTTCCTTGTCGGGATTTCTCTTGAACTCTTTGTCCATATTCCTGTTCTTGTCACTGTTCTTGTTCTTGTTCTCATCCCTGTTCTTGTCCATGCCTTGATCCTTGGACCTGATCATGCCATTGTTCCTATTTCTGTATTCTATAATTTCAGTTCTACACTGTTTGATTATGTGACCTTCATTGTTGCACTTGAAACACTTGATGAAGTTGTTTCTCTGAGGTAAACTTGATCTTTGAATCCACCTGTTCTGACCAAACTTGTTCTGGCCAAACTTGTTCTAACCAAACCTGTTCTGACCAAACCTGTTCTGATCAAACCTGTTCCTATTATTTACCTTGCAATAGACTACCTTGTGCCCAAACTATTGACAAGAGTAGCAATACCCTTGAAAGAAACTAGCACTTCTAAAATTGTCATTTACCTTCTTCACTTGAGCCATGCAATGTGAAGCCATGTGACCAAACTTATGACAAGCAAAACATCTGCCTTGAAATTTTCCTTTATTTGACCTCTTGGGTCCTGAAAACTTCTTCTCATTCTGAATTTTGTTTTCTGTTTTTGTGCATCTATCATTCAAGGACTCATGATCTGAAATACTTTCCTCATAAGAACTCTCTTCCTTTTGGAGTCTCTTACTAGACTCTCCAACTTGTTCTTTGTGTGGCTTAACAAAACCAAGGCCTGTTTTATCTGTTGTCTTTCTTTGACCTTTGATGAGTGACTTAACCTTTTTGGAGCTATCTTGAAACCTGTAAAGCTTATCCTTGTACTATTTAGTTTCCTCTTTCAAAAAAGCCATTTTCTGTTCTAACTCACTATACTCAAGAACCTTAGACTCTAACTCATCCTTGAGTTCTTGTGACTTAGCTATAGAGAAATCAAGACTTTCTATAAGATCATCTCTCTCCATACAACATTCATCTAATTTATCCTTGAGTCTAGCATTCTTCTTTCTTTCTTTTTTCAAAGCACTAAGAGCATTAATAAGTTCACTTTCAAGATCCTTTATTTGTTTTCTTTCTGAATCATCAAAGCCTTTTTCAGATTTTTTATCACTAGAGGTGCTACCTTTTTCAAAAACCATACAAGCATCTTCCTTATAGTTTTTCGAAGCATCCTCATACATACTAGAAACCAAATCATTATTTGTACAATCATCCTCAAGGTGACCAAAATTTCCACATCTAAGACATTTCATGATAATGAATCTATGTTTCGGTTCTTCCTCTTTTTTTGATATGAACAACATCTCATTTTCATTATCACTTGAAGAACTTTCACTATCACTACTAGAACACTTACTTGCTTTGTCTAGATAGAAACTTTTCTTGTGCTTGTGAGAATACCTCTTTCCTTGATTGCTGTGCTCGTCTTTGTTCTTTCTGTGATGCTTATGCTTTTCAGAAACCTTGCTCATAGAATCTTGTTTATTTTCATCACTTTCATTCTTGGGAATAGTACAGTTAGTAGCATAATGACCAAACTTTCCACAATTGAAACATCTTATATTTTTCATACTTTTGTGTTTTCTAGAGAACTTGCCTTTCTTGCTGTAATATGCCTCTTCATCACTAGAAGACTCATCACTATCTTGAAGTTGTTTACCCTTGGATTCCTTGGTAGCCTTGAAAGCTGCCTCTTTCTTGACATCAACCTTCACTTGAGTTCTCAACTCAAATGCTGCAAGTATACTATGGAGCTCATATTTTTTCAACTTATCCAAATCTTTAGCTTCCTCAATAGCATAAATCTTTTCACTAAATCTATTAGGAAGAGATCTTAAAATCTTATCACAAACATCATTTTCAGCAAGCTCAATACCTAAGTCTTTCATGGAGTTAACAACCTCATCCATACGAAGCATGTAGTCACTAATATTTTCATCATCATTCATCTTGAGTTGTTCAAACATACCTTTGAAGTGTCTCAACTTGGCCTTTCTGACATTTGTATCACTTGTATGAACCACCTTCAACTTGTTTCCACATTTCATTAGTTGTCTTGCAGTGAATCACTTTGGTGAGATCTACTTTCTGTAAGCCTTTCAGGATTGCATTCATTGCTTTTGAATTGTTGTGATGTAGGAGCCTTTCTTCTTTAGTATTAGGACCATGTATAGGAATAGTGTACTCATCTTCAATCACTTCCCATACCTCATTACCAAGTGCCATTAGATGAACCTTCATCCTTGCACTCCAAAGACCAAAATCCGACCCATCAAGAATAGGTGTTGCATTGCTACTTGAATGATCCATTGTGTTCTTTACTAGCTTTTCCTTCAAGTCGTTAAAATTTTTGAAGGCACCTGCTCTGATATCAATTGAAGAACACAAGCTTATACTGAGAGGGGGGGTGAACAGTATAAGACCTCTTTTTACATTTTCCTTTATACTTCAAAACAGTAAAGCAATATACCCAAAGCAATATCAAAACAATGCATAATATCATCCACAAAGTGACACCAATTTTAACGTGGTTCACCCAAAAAGGTTGGGTTACGTCCACAAAAATTTTCTCTAAAAGTTATCTCAAATTTCTTTGGGAATCCTTCCCAATTACAATTTTTATGAGCCTCGGCCAAAAGGAGATACCTTCCCCCAATCAGAATTTATGAGCCTCTGCTCAAAGGAGATACCTTCCCCCAATCTGAATTTATGAGCCTCTGCTCAAAGGAGATACCTTCCCCTCTGCTCTGGAAATGATCCCTCGGAAGATCAACTACCTCTACCTCTTGCCGACACGTGGGACTCCTTTCCACCGAAGACCTCCTGTCCTCAATGCTTAGCCTAAGAGACCTCTCGCCTTCTATGATCACGTCCACAACGGCTCAGACAACTCTGTACCAAACATAGTCGGTCGGTCTAGTACAAGTCTTCCTCTATCTCGTCAGATCTATCCAACTCTTGAACAAATCAATCCTCTGCACACAAGCCTTCTCAAAGACTTGCCAAATCTGTCCTTAGGTTCTTCTCAAAGAACCAATGCACCTCTGTCCTCAAGTTCTCTGATAGAACTAACAAACTCAGCTCACAAGTCCTCTTCTAGGACCTGTCCAAATCTGCTCACAAGTCCCCATCGGAACCTATCCAAAACTTGCTCACAAGTCCCCACCGAAACCTGTCCAAAACCTGCTCACAAGTCCCCACCGAAACCTATCCAAAACCTGCTCACAAGTCCCCACCGGAACCTGTCCAAAACCTGCTCATAAGTCCCCACCGGAACCTGTCCAAAAACTCAGCAAGCTCACCAAGAAAAACTTTCTTAGTAAGAAATCACAAGGTGAATTGTTAGAGACCCAATGTGATTTGTCAAACTCATAGAAGCATAAAGAGAATTGTTAGAGACTCAATATGTTCTATACTCAACTCCCAATCTCAAAACTCAACTCAAATCAACTCAGCTCAAACTCAATCTCAAATCTAAAAACTCAACTCAAAATCTGAAATGGATAGGATAGAATGCTTTCTTTCAAGAACATGAAACCCCAACAATTGCCAACTATGCAAAGAATCACATAACAATGATACTCATGTTCTTTTCACCATCAATTAGGGCTTCAACAACAATGCTCATCAAACAAGGTTCAATCAACACCATTCAGCTCAAAACACAACCTTGAAGCATTTCACAATCAACATCAGAAAAGGAAACAAGTAGAACTCCTTTTCTCTCCAATATTGTTTTAATAAAAAGCATCCACCAACTCAACTCAACAATAGCATAAAACAACTTTTCAATTCATCAACAAAGGAGTAAGCCCAAAACTTTAACCAAGTAAAGAATAGCTTGATTATAAACAATTTAATGAAAGCAAATGTCAATCTCAAAGCTGCCCACTTAAGGTTTCACAACTTCACACAAGAAGCAATTAACCTTAAAACATCATGCTTTCATTTCCATAATCAACCAAAAGCACTCTCAACATTACAAGAAAGATTTATCCATTATACACCTTATTTCTCCCTTATAGTCTTATCAAAAATAAACTTTATCTCTCATAAGAATGCAAAAAGATATTTCAACAACACTTTCAAAATAATCTTTTATCAAAATAACAACAAGCTTTGAAACTCCTTATAACTCCTAAGCTGTTTTTCTTTTAACAAACTTCCTCCATCCGCAACATACACTTAGAAAAAGATTAATTTCGAAAATACCTTAGCCAACATCAAAAAATCGCTTTGGAGAAATTTGTGCCCGAAATCTAACACCACCCACTGCGTCCACGACAAAAAACCCTTTCACGTGTTTCGAACGCGGAACCTCCCGTTCGGATAGCGCGCCAACAGCCTAGCCGCTACCGGTGCGCCAAAGGCACCCGGTGAGGTTAAAACCTCACGCTGTTACACTTGTCCCTTCTGCGTCAGGAAAAATAAAACACAGTCCTCTCTTCCTTCTGACACGAACTCGCAGACGACAAGCTATATAGTGGATTCAATAAATGGCGAGACAAACGAACGAACAACGGATTACGAAAAATGGCAAAGACACACAACGATCAGCGGATTACGAAAATCGACGAAGACACAGAAGTGATCAGCAAGCAACTCTTCAAAAATCGGATGGCCTTTTCTTTGTTTTCATCGAGGGGTATTAATATGAATCCTTGCCATGAGCTCTTCGACGTCGGCGGGGAGTTTACCACGTCGGCGGAGGTCTTGGGGTAGCGCCCACCGAGTTTAAAACATAGTGCCCACCTAGACATTTGCGCCATGGATTAGGAGAACCCATTGCAAACCATAAATTAATATTTATTTAAAAATAATTAAAGGGAACCTTAGCAAGGTTTTAACTATTTAAATAAATATTTCCTCCTGGACCCAATTGCATTAAATTAATGCATCCACCGAAATCTTTAAACCTGCCAACTTGGGGTTAACAAAAGACCTTTGAAACTGTCATGCCGAACCTTCATCAAAACAAGTTAATTGACATCAAACCAAAATCCTTCAAGAGATTATTGACATCAATGACAACTTATACACTTGAGCAAGGGCAATGTACCTGTTGGCATTTTTGCCACATTGATTCTCATTGATGAATGCATTGATGTATTGTTGGGGATCTGACCTTTGATTGATGCAGCTTGGGCGAAAAAAGGAGAAAAATTGAGCAAAAAATGGTTAAGTCTGAAAATTGCAGCGACGCGCTGACATGTCAGCGAATCGCGACCCGGGCAGCTTCGAAGGCAAAAAGTGCAAACTTGCAGCACGTCGCTGACATGTCAGCGAATCGCGACCGAAAAAGGCGATTGGTACGGCGATGGAAACATGTAGCGAAATCGCGACATGTTCCGATTTCGCGAGGCGAGCGCGAGGAGGAGCCAACGGCGGAAACATGTAGCGAAATCGCTACATGTTCCATTTTCGTGGGTCAACGGTGGTCAAAGCGCATCGACATGATAAGACGTCGCAATTTCGCGACCCGTCGCGATTTCGCGACCCGTCGCATTTTCGCGACTCGCGCAGCTTTCCCGCCAAGTGCAATATGAACGGCCGAAAGGGTTTTTTCGATTTTCGAGGATTTAATGCTAACCCGAATTAAATATTTTGCGGATTTCCGATGCGGTTAAGGTCAAAGAGTGCCCAGGCCACCAAAATTAAAGGGTTTATTGGTTCGAAGTTGCCATTCGTGGATTAATTCAACGGTTTTTCATGCACATATTCAAAGAATCGAATTTAATGAAGGGCCGCAAGCGTTTCATGGAATTTAATTTTTATTTCTTCGAGAATGCGATAGGGGATCATGTTCCTCGTTTCCTTCGCATGATTGTAGATCACGAGGAAGTTGGTTTTAATTATTTAATGCTGCAAAGAGGACGGACCTCTATAAAAACCAATGTAATTTTCATTTGCAAAGGTTGGAAAAACTTGCTTGCTAGAAACTGAAATTGTATCTGCGGGAATAAAAGGATCGACTTCTAATTTTTCAAGCGTCGCATGGATGAATTTGCTTTCCGTTTTCTGCATTTCTAATAGCATTCGTACTCTTGCATTGCTATTACATTTAAATTCTGCATACTGGATTTAAATACCGCGGTCAGGGTACAATTCCTGGAATGTGGGTTTGGAGGGATTTGCGGCATGTGATTGTGCGAGGATGAAGCTGATTTCTTATGTTACTTGCTGTTGTTGCGTTTTTAGTTTCCTGTTGTTGTTTTTCTGATCCCATCACTTCGGCCTGTGGCCATATTTCCCATTTCTTTCTGCAACCTTTTAAATCTCTTTCCAGCAACCCTATCTTAAACCCATTTTTAGAGTAGTAAAGGGAACCAGCCCACTCTGGAGATTGGTCTGGGAGCCATTTCTTGCTTCCAGCCTTTCAATGTTGGCCGGGTCTAGGGCGCAATTGTAAAAATCCTTTCCTGTGGCAGATTCGTGACCAACAGTTTTTGGCACGCCCGGTGAGACAGATCTGTCTGTCTCCAAGAATTCATAATCGGTGGGATACGCATAATTTTCCAAAGTGATAACCCCACCGGTGCCAACAGTTTTGGCACGTTTTAACACCCGGAGGTCTCAAGATTTGATGAGCTGTCTTGGCCTCACAGCGGAGATTTGTAAGTTCATCTGGCGACTTTGCTGAGTTGAAGATCTGTTCGTGGACGCCTGTTTTTGTTTAAAAAAAAAAAAAAGAATGTTCATCTGGCAACTCTGACTTAATGGCGATGGCCGTAATTCCGCAGACTACTGCCACAAAGGTGAGGGTTTTTTCTAGATGGGATGATCCTGGTCCTCTGAATCTGCAAGTTCGGCATGAAATTCCCGAAGGTGCCCTGAAGAACCTGGCAAAATATGATGGTACCGAAGGCATGGCTCTGACACATGTTGAAGATATTGCTATTCTGTCCATGATCCATGTCATAGAACACGAGGATGTCATGATCCGACTTCTGGTTCAGTATTTGGAAGGAAGAGCGTTGCAATGGTACAGATTGCTCAAACGTCAAAGCATCAGCTCATGGGACGATCTAGCGGGGGCACTGATCAAAAGATTTGACGAAGATCCTTTTTACAGTTCTTTGGATCTCTACCAATATTTCATGTACATCAAGAGAGAACCTCAAGAGAGCATCACGGACTTCAATGTCCGATTCTTGATAAGCTGGCAGAGAATTCCAGAGAAGATTCGTCCATCACCCACCCAAGCCCACCTCTTTTATGTTCGAGCTCTGAACTCTGACATAGGTCTCTTTTTTCTGCAGTCAGGTGAACAACGGTTCCCACAAATATTTGAGGAAGCAATGCGAGCGGAAAAGCTGTTGCTCTTATCGAGAAAATTACCGTGGGGAGAAACTCCATTACCTTCTCCGGTGGTTGCTGCTCCTGTTTACCCTGCACATTCATGCCAGATCCCTGAGATGCAGTCATGTGGAGTTCAAGGGACAGATCTCGTCCAAAGTCAAGGATTGGAACATGCAAGCACTTTTCCAGCAATGAACAATATGGTTGCTTGCAGTTTTCAGCAAGAGATGGGCCAAGTAGAAGAACAAGTGCAAATTCCAGAACCTGAGGAGATCCCAGAATCCGAGTTCTCACTTGAAGAGCCCTGTGATCACATCAAGGAGTTAGAGGAGCCTGTACTCAACCCACAGCCAGTAAAGTCTGCAAAGTGGTGGTGTTGGTTCCAGCCACTACATCCAGTACCTGAAGAAGTCTTCCATATGGGTACTAGTAAGAAGGATAATCTGCTGAATTGCATCCTATCAGCACCATGGAGAACTTCAGGAAGGAGCCAGCCCAATTTCAAGGACCGACTTAAGTATGATCAGATCTGGTCGGGACATTGCAGATTTACCGGATAACATTCTGAGATTGGGTGTCTGGTGGCGACATGCCAATCATGTCGTGCATTATTGTATATAGTATTTTGAAAAAAACAAAAAAAATAGAAAAAGAAGGAGAAAAAAAAAAAAAAACTGGTATTGTTTTTATTTGTTCATCTCGGCTCTTGTTGCCTGCGAGCCGTAGATGCTTGTTTTTTCCTTTGTTTTTCTCCTCCCAACAGTTTGGTGGCTTTCTAGCACTTTCTTCTTTTCCCTTCCCCGTTTCCTCTCTTTCCTTTCTTCATCTTCTTCCTTCTGTTTCTTCTGCATTAAAACAAAATAAGCCACAGCTGTTGTTTCTTTTCCCTTTTCTGTTTTTCCCCGTTCCTTCTTATCCCTTTCCTCTAAGTTCAGTCTTTTATGCATTTATTTCACAGTCTAGTTCATTTCATTTCACAGCTTTTCTAGTTCCATTCCCACTCCATAACTTCGTTCATTTTCATTTCATCATTCCATTGCAGTCACCGCTTGCGCAACCGCAAGAGCTCACTCCATCATCGCGTTCCATTAGTCATTTCATAATCAGTTATATGCAGGTTTTTTCCAGTTTCAATTTTTCAGCAGCACATGTATTGCAGCAGCCAGCTTCTGTTCGGATATGACTCTATGCCCAATGGACTAAGGCCTGGATTCTTGCATACAGCAAGCTGTATACCCCGCGAGCCGCCAAGAATGTTGGCATTTTTGCCACATTGATTCTCATTGATGAATGCATTGATGTATTGTTGGGGATCTGACCTTTGATTGATGCAGCTTGGGCGAAAAAAGGAGAAAAATTGAGCAAAAAATGGTTAAGTCTGAAAATTGCAGCGACGCGCTGACATGTCAGCGAATCGCGACCCGGGCAGCTTCGAAGGCAAAAAGTGCAAACTTGCAGCGCGTCGCTGACATGTCAGCGAATCGCGACCGAAAAAGGCGATTGGTACGGCGATGGAAACATGTAGCGAAATCGCGACATGTTCCGATTTCGCGGGGCAGAGCGCAGGGAGGAGCCAACGGCGGAAACATGTAGCGAAATCGCTACATGTTCCATTTTCGCGGGTCAACGGTGGTCAAAGCGTACTGAATGATAAGACGTCGCGATTTCGCGACCCGTCGCATTTTCGCGACCTGCGCAGTTTTCCCGCCAAGTGCAATATGAACGGCCGAAAGGGTTTTTTCGATTTTCGAGGATTTAATGCTAACCCGAATTAAATATTTTGCGGATTTCCGATGCGGTTAAGGTCAAAGAGTGCCCAGGCCACCAAAATTAAAGGGTTTATTGGTTCGAAGTTGCCATTCGTGGATTAGTTCAACGGTTTTTCATGCACATATTCAAAGAATCGAATTTAATGAAGGGCCGCAAGCGTTTCATGGAATTTAATTTTTATTTCTTCGAGAATGCGAAAGGGGATCATGTTCCTCGTTTCCTTCGCATGATTGTAGATCACGAGGAAGTTGGTTTTAATTATTTAATGCTGCAAAGAGGACGGACCTCTATAAAAACCAATGTAATTTTCATTTGCAAAGGTTGGAAAAACTTGCTGCTAGAAACTGGAATTGTATCTGCGGGAATAAAAGGATCGACTTCTAATTTTTCAAGCGTCGCATGGATGAATTTGCTTTCTGTTTTCTGCATTTCTAATAGCATTCGTACTCCTGCATTGCTATTACATTTAAATTCTGCATACTGGATTTAAATACTGCGGTCAGGGTACAATTCCTGGAATGTGGGTTTGGAGGGATTTGCGGCATGTGATTGTGCGAGGATGAAGCTGATTTCTTATGTTACTTGCTGTTGTTGCGTTTTTAGTTTCCTGCTGTTGTTTTTCTGATCCCATCACTTCGGCCTGTGGCCATATTTCCCATTTCTTTCTGCAACCTTTTAAATCTCTTTCCAGAGCAACCCTATCTTAAACCCATTTTTAGAGTAGTAAAGGGAACCAGCCCACTCTGGAGATTGGTCTGGGAGCCATTTCTTGCTTCCAGCCTTTCAATGTTGGCCGGGTCTAGGGCGCAATTGTAAAAATCCTTTCCTGTGGCAGATTCGTGACCAACAAGTACCCAAAGTACCCAAAATTGCCAACAACATTATAATCACATTCAACTTGCCAAAAAGAAATATAGTTCTCTATGCACGGGTGGGGAAGAAGAGGAAGAATCTTACCATGTCTCTCCTTAGACATTATAATAATTTGCATCGTTTGATTGATGTTTGTGTTACATTATAATAAATTTTCACCTCATTCATTATCTCTATAAGAAGCTCATGTCTATCGTAATTTTGTAATCAGTTGTAATCTTGGCGAAGAGTCACAACAATGGTCTTTAAATATTGATATCTCTGTGGTCATTCTTACACAAGTAAAAAAAAAAAAAGTTTTCTACCAAAACATTTGTAATATTTTTCCAATCTATTATTTTTTATTGTTTATTGAACATGGCTACAATGATTTGACTTACTTTAGAAAGAGTTATTCAAACTTAATCCATTATCATGCTTTAAATTACTTAATGTGATTCTTCTATTTTGCACTGTTGTTGACCTTTTCTCTCTTCCAAATTCCAAGTATTTAGTGAATTCAACCTGTGGGAATTTCACCATTTATTTTTCTATGAGATTTTGTATATGTATAGCTAAGTTTTTCTTTGGAAAAAACATTCCTTATATTATACAAAAAAAAGTATGAACTATGAATACAAATAGAAAGAACTAGCTTACAACTGCAAAGGTAGCAACAAGGCAGATGGAGTGCTGATAGAGAACTCAATAGAACCCTTTATTAGCAGATATGAACCCTTTCTTTGCAAATACCCCTTTGCCTTGACTGAACTTCATATATATAAGGAAACAATTATGCATAATGGTGTTGTGATTACAGTAAGACTGAAAGGTCTAATGAAAATGAATCACAATTTGGTTTGGATTATCACTCTGTTACCAATTCACCATGGATGACTCAACATGAGTGGTTCTTGTGAGCACTCTTCAATGTTTTGAAAGATACAATCAATATACTTTAAACTGAAAATTAATCAATAAAACATTATGACTTTCAAATTTATTTTCCACAGCTCATAGCCACGACAGTCAAGAAAGATAGTCCTGGGACCCTTAATTTTACTGCCCCAGTGGCATGGACTTTTAAAAGCTTCAGAATATCAGCCTTAACTATTCATGAAATAGACACTTTATAGCAATCTAGACGACTAGGTCTTTTAAAATTTGTACTTAGATATTTCACCACTTATGCACAGACCTATAGCTAAATGGTAAATAGAGGGTGCTTATGATGATAAGACCTGGGTTCCCATCTTGTGAATATGTTACAATCCAAAGTCCATCTGAAAGATCTCATGTTGCATATGGACTCACTAAGATAAGTGGCTACTCTTGTAAACAAATATTAGTAGAAACTTTGGTTATTAATTGAAAACGTACATAGAAAGTGAAACAAACATATCTGGGGCTTAGAAAGATTGCTAAGATCCAACTTAACATCAGGTTCATTAAAGAGTAGTACAAAATTTGAAACACTATCTATAACATCAGAAACTTCTTTTGTCAACAAAAATTGAAACAGTATATATAACATCAGAAGTTTCACTTGTTACCACCAGACGCTCTCACAAGGTGGTGGTATAATATGAGATGGGCTGGTCATGCTGGGACCTAAAAATATTCCCTTTTACCTTCAACATCTGACACAAATTGAAGATATGTTGCCAGAAGCAAGGAACGAGTAACACAATCGCAACGATAATACCCAAGCTGTCAAGGTTGTGGTTTGAGATGCGGATTTTCATGTATACATATCAATATATAAATAATGACAAATTTACAGTCTGATATCAAGAATACCCCAATGACTATGACGACATCAACAAGGTCTCAAGCTTTACAAGAAAGAGTTGTGATTTGTGGAGATGACTATGACGACATCAACAAGGTCTCAAGCTTTACAAGAAAGAGTTGTGATTTGTGGAGGGTGTAGGGCAGAGTGCAATGCCTTGAAATTGACTTTAAAAATTTGTTCAAGCATTACCCAAGAGGTGTCATTTACTACAAGATTAAACTTCTCCATAATTTATTGAAATATTGCAATTATATGTGGGGGAAGTTGGAGAGCAAGTGGGTAGTTAAAAACTACCAAGGTGAAAAAGAGAGCTTCAAGTTCAAATCTCTCCCCCTCACATGCTGAGGATATGCAAGGGGCGTGTTTAAAAAATAAAATAAAAATCACAATTATAATGCAATATAATGTGCATTGTTTCAATTTTATATAATTAACTAAAAAAGTGACATGTTTCAATCCAATATAACCCACCCATTAAAATATAAAGAGATTATGTAAAATTGTGATATATTATTATTTATTATAAATAAATTTTATATTTATTTTTTATATTTTTAAAAATAAATGAATAAAATATTTAAAATTTAAAGAAGTGACATGTTCAAATCTCATATAACCCATTAAAATATAAAAAGATTATGTAAATTTGTGATATATAATTATTTATTATAAAAAGATTTTATATTTATTTTTTATGTTTTTTTAAATAAATGAATAAAATATTTAAAATTTAAATGTTTATATGATATTATTTTGATGCAAGAGTTTAAAGTAAATACAAAACAAATAATGTTTTCAAAAATAATGGAATAATTGGTGCACTTTAGCTTAATTAATAATTTAACTCGAACATTTTGTATATTTTTTGAAAATATACACTTAAATAACTTATTTTGTCACAAGCTCACTATCACACATACGCACACATACTTAATCATGGTTTAAATTGAAAGAGATCCCGAAACTCTAACCACTGTACTATCCCACAAGGACTTCTTAAGTAACTTCGATGAAAAGTTAACTAAGTTAAATCATAGTTACAAATTAATCAAATATGTAATGGCCCAATAAAATAGTTATAGTATTGTAGACTATAATATTAATTAAATTTCACTTAACAACTTATGACTCAAGGAGAAAGGTATTTGCTTTAAAGAGGTAGTACGACCTTGGATGATGGTATCTCTTTGAGAAACTCCTTCTCACTTGTATTTAATCAAACATTTATCTAGTTTATTATTATTTCACATTTAGTTAGAGTTTAGTCACGTTTGAGTAGGTTTTGATAATTAAATTCTTTGATAGACTTATAGATTCTACGATACCTCGATATCCAACATCATACTTGAAGCATTCTATACTCCAAGCATGATAGATGGTATCCTATGGAGAATTCTCCCTAGTGTCCCCGTCTCAAGACAAGCCTTTTGGAGTCCATCTATAAAAGCATCTTGATATTGTACTTGTTCTTCTCATGGAGGAAGTGCTTTCAATATTTCCATTTCCCACACAAGTTTCTCTAAGATTTTACTTTCTTTATGGGTGTCCCTACGAGTTTATTTATAGGGAGTGAGAGTCAATGCGAGTAGCATTGAAAAACTAAAGTATTTTTTCCTAATCTATGGTGGGAATCTGCATTTTGAATTCGATCAAAGAGCTTGAAGGAGATCTTTATCAATCATACTACCAAACCAAGATCCAATGTAATCTCTTTCTCTTATGTTAAATCCTAATGCAAATGGAGGAAGCTATGTTAGGATCTACTGGTATATTTCCTTTTGCTTTTGGTCCTCCCCCACCCAAAGTCTTTCTCAACACTTGGGCTAAATCTAATTAAATTAAGAAGGGCATGCTTATTTCTTATTTCATAATTATTAAGCTAGAAATTTACATGTTTTTTAAGAATCCTAGTTTGGCGACAAGATGCAATAAAAATATTTTCTATTGTGGAAAATTGTATTTAAAGCTTTCTTACGGTCAACCAATGTTGGCATTGACCACGTCAAGTTATTACATGAACCGAATTGAATCAAAATTTTAGATGTCCTTTTTTTCATAAATTGCTTGAGTTATTAGGTGACATCATTAAAGTTGAGTATACAACCTCTTTTGAATTTGCTTTGTAGTATTAAGGTCTTAATTGCCTTAAAACCTCTTGAACATTTTTGGAGCTATATTGAATTGGATTTCAAAGGTCATTTTTATTCTTTGGAAATTTCATGTCTAGGCACCTTTCAACTTGTCATTTATGTAAAAGACACGAGAATTTTCACAAAGACTTCCTACATCTTAACTTTTGATCTAAAAATTCTAATCCTTCCCTTCATAACCCATAAACAAATGGTATTATTGATAATGTTTATGAAACACACTCTTTTCTTCATGAGGGTTCAATATATATTCTATTTATATCTATAGATAAGCCTATAGGAACTTCCCAGATGCAAGGTCTAAAAAGTGTTCCTCTACTTATGGTCTAAGAGGAAGAAGAAAAATAATTATTTGCTTATGTAGATACTTGGTATTTGTAAACTTGTAGGAGATTCTACAAAATAATACCAAACCTATACCATGAATTCCTCTTTTAGTCTAGTTGATATGAATTTTGAACATAAGCTTACAATATCAAAGGAAGCATGTAGAGGGAACTTAGAGTAAACACTATTGAAAATGTACTAATGAATAGCCTCAATACTAAATAGATTATTATGATTATAGAAACCTTCAATATTTTACCCAAGGAAGTTTCTCTAATGACCAAACTTTGGTTGATCTATTTCCTAAAAATCTTTGTAACTTGAAAAGAAAATTGTATGTGAGAAAGCCATAGAAGACTTATAAAAATGTATAACAAATCTATTGTTTAGTGAGCCACTTGATTATAGTGGTGGTCCCATGGTTATACTAGAGTAAGAAAAATATGTTTCTAGATCTAAGAGGCTTTCTTAGGCCAAAAAAAGTAGTGGAAGCCTATAGAACCTAAGAAGTGAAAAGATAATTACCGTAACTTGATAAAGAAAGATAAACTATCTAAGAACTTCAAATATAAAGAAATAGCTAGTATTGTCAATAAGGTCTATCAATTTTGGTTTGCTCATAGCTAAAAGTGATCATCAAGTGCAAACAATCCACTTTTGTGGGAACCTATTACCACAAATTTGTCTTGTTTTGTGATAAAATGCTTCTTGTTGCCATCAACAACTTGGAATTAGACCACCTTGTTATGATCCATAACTTGTGGTATAGGCAACAAGTTGTTTTCCAATCTAGAAGCATTTAGTACCTTTTCACATGCATTAGAGGAACATCTCCCATTCCTTTGACATGATAGGTTTTATCATCGACAATAATGACTAGTTTTCCATCTTTGGCTTGTAAGGAGACAAACCACCCTTTCTACCCTATTGTGTTCTTGCTAGCACTGGAATCAATACACCAAACATTATTATTTGTTGTTGCATTGCCTTGGACATTATCACCTTATGTTCCTATTAAGAGTTTAAAGTTGATTTTTCAAGTGCAACATCCCTTGTCATTGTAGACAAGGGTAAGTACTTTCCCCAGACAAGGGAATGATGAGAAGCTAGGAGGCAGTGATAAGCTAGGTTACACAAATTGTCATGATATGCAATGATGGTTAAGTGAGCTTAAATAGATGCCTATAATAGTAGACGTCTAAGGTAGATAGTCTAGACGTCTGGTACGAATGGCTAGACGTCTCGACAAGATGTCAGGGATAGATGGCTAGACATCTAGAATGAATGACTAGACATCTAGATTGGACGTCTGGAATAGATGGTCAGACGTCTGGGATGGACAACTAGACGTTTAGACTGGATGGTTGGCTAGATGTCTGGACTTGATTACTAGATGTTTGGGATAGACGACTAGACGTCTGGACTGGACGGTCAACTAGACATCTAAAATGAACAACTATACATCTGGGATGGACGACTAGACGTCTAGACTAGACGGTCGACTAGATGTTTGGAATAATTTTGTTGACAAGGCCAGACGGCTAGATTGATTTATGCAATGAGTGTTTTGCAAGGGTCTAGATGTCTCCAATTGTGGTGTCTATCTTCAGTCCTCAATACTCCTTAGCACGCCATGTAACCAAAAAACAACACACAAAAATACATGCTCTCGTGGCTATGATCAATACCTGCAACACAACACTATAACACAAATGCAATCACATACAACACATATTCTAGAATAACAGTTGATGCACAACAGTTATGCATTATAGACAAGTATGGATAAATTACAAAATGAAAGAGAGGGGTATTTATAAGTAAGCCTAGGTAGTTACTGCAACTAACCCATTTCAACCATCCCAACTGCCTATTCCTTAACAATACGTTTATGGCATAATTGACTATTTCAGACATTTAATACAACAACCAGATCTTTGACTAGTTAGGCTTGATGTCTGATTAATCCAAACTTCTCACTAATCAGGATGTATTAACATAAATATGACTACATTTTACCTTTTGTGCATATTTATTAATCAAGTCATATTCATTGGATTGGATGATTTTACATTGCAAAATTATCATTTTCATGATTTGTACATTATCAAAATTGTTGTACATAGTCAATATTGTGAATCTTCGTAGGACATTCTTTATCAGATACCTCAATGATTTATTTATGGTTGGAACTATTATCTACATCTATCCTCCCCTTCGAAGAAGTCGATATCCTCAACAACTTTCTTCGCTCACTTTGAGGAGTCTCAGCATCCTTGTGAGTTGCAACTTGTAATGCTTCATCCAATTGCATCTATAGAGCATCGTAGTCACCTTTAAGTTGCTTGACATAATTGTAGTAATTACCCCATTCAACTCCCATGGAATTAGCATGATTTTTTGTTTCCTTAAGCCTAGCCAACATTTCAACCTCTCATTGTAAGAAAATCTCCCTCATCCTTGGGACTGACACTATGGATGAAGATGAGGCTTTTGAAGCTAATTTTTGTTTCAAATTTACCTTGCACTGTTGTGCTTGTAGCAATTCTTTTTGTACTACTACTAGTTGCTTATGCCAAGTCTCTTCACATTGTTTCATCTCTTGTTACCAAACCATCTCACTATGCTAATATTTTAGTTTGCTTGACCAATAGTTATTTAGCATGTTTTTTTTGTAGTGCCTTCTTTTCAAGGTTGGTAATTTTTGTGCCTGCTCTTCCAAATAGGTATGAAGGCTTTCCAAATTTTGTTGCATTCCTCAAATTTGCTAAGAAAAAACCACCATACGGTCCATCCCTTCTTCAATAAGTTGGTCCTTGAACATCTTCTTGTACCTCTTGCAATTCATTGTCTACCATTTTCTTGGCTGAATGCAAGTATTTAATTCCTTCTGCTAGCCAACACAACAAGTGGGCTAAGAAGTTATACTATCGATACATGGGCAATAATTCAAGTGCTAACTCCACCCGTGATCCTTGTTCTATGGATTGCTGAGAAGGTGGATTAGTATTGTGGCCACAAACATACACTTGTGTTGATTCCAAGTAGAGGGTGGGCATTTTCTCAACCAATTGTTCCATTCCCTCCATTGTTGACAAGTGTGCAGTGGGCATCGTCCAAGGCTGGGCCTAATAGATACTAGAAATCTCTACTTGCCAAGGACCTTGTGTGGCCCATTTCACCAATATGTTCAACTCTTCTTCTACCATAGACTGCCACTTCTTCCATTAGCCAACGCAAGCTATGTCAAACTGCAACTGCAAGTTTTTCATTATCTTTGTTAACTTGGAGAAACATTCTACGACCTGGTGATCCATATTATCTTATGGATCCATGAGGTTGGGTAGTTGCACCAAGAAACATTTGGACCATGCATCCTCAGGTTGCTCCTCTTGTTATTCTTCTTTCACCATCTCCTTCCCCTTTTCGGAGAGGTCAATAGGTTTTTTGGCTACCTTCCCTTCTATCACTACAACTTGACTATTGTCACCTTCTATCCCAACTTGCTGAGACATGTTTGTTTGTGGGGGCTACTCTCCCTCCTCTACATTGGTCTCATGTTCCAAAGAGACTGCCTCATCTACTGATATGGGATGTTTTTATGTCCCAGGCACTGGATTTTCAACATTAGGAGGGGATAAAACTTCCTCTACCCTCTTGATTACAGTTTTACCTAGAATATCGATGGTTACTATTGCTTTGGCTTCTTTCGTTGTAAGAATATACGCAAAGGAAACAACCTACAGGGAATCTGCAAAGGAAGTTATTGTAAAGATAGGATTGAGGGATACATCTGGTAATGTTGCATGGGCCCAAACATGAGATTCTACCAAATATTAGGTCCCATAAAACCAGCAACACTTATCCCAGCTGCAATATTTTACAGAGCCAAAGGGATTTCAAATTTCATGACTTCCCTAGGCATTTTCATCTGTTGCTCAAGACTTCAAGCTATCTCCCGACTGCGAGCAATATTTTTTATGGTAATCCCTTTCACCGAGTTTGGGTTAGATTAAGGGGGTGGTGATTCAAATCATCTTTTCTTCCTCTTTGTCTTGAGATCTTCTGGTGATGGTGCAGCAACTTGCTTTTTGGGTTCTTTCACCTCAGCAAAGGGTGGTGTTGTATCCTCCCCTTCTGAATCGATCATCATCTTCTCCTGACATGATGACTTGTGGGATATTTTTTTCACCCATTGTTTCTTCATCGGTGTTGACTTCTCATATGTTTTGGCATTCCTCCAATGCAAGATAGTTGGTGTCAAATATGGAATCTACTGAGGTAAATAAAATTCTAGAATTTGCACTTCTACCTTGGAAGCTGCATCCAAAAGTAATCCAATGGCATGAAATGCCATTGAAAAATTCTTCGTAGTTCGCATCAAAAAATTCTAGATACAAATCACCAAATGGGTTACCCAATCATATGGCACTCCCTATACTATCCCGAGTAAATATGAGATCAATTAGATAGGAAGATCTGAGCTTCGTTGTTTGCCTAATAGTTTAGCTATTAGAACGTTCATAATACACTCTAACCCATTATTCTTCAGTTGGAACTGCTTTACTCCCATGCCATTGTGAGTTGCTAACATTTTCTCCACATCCTCCTCTATTAGAGTAGTGACTCCCAATATCAACTGTCTAGTTTTCTTGGAATCTTGTCGTTCATTGATTATAGGTATACCCTTCCTTGGGAGTTCGAACGTTCGTCTGAATGCATCAGGAGAATATTCAACTACCAACTTTCGATCAGCAACCCGTACCATGCTAGTATTCTGAGGTGTGTTATAATTTTGCAACATTTGCACCAGATACTTATTGAAAAAATCTTTGTCGAAACTTGAGGTCTGCAAAATAAAGTTCACTCCTGCGGCTTGAATGCTCTTCTTTACCGTACTATTTTTCGGTGTCTCTACCCACCATTACTGGCAAAAATCACCCATGGGACAAGTCCAAGTGATTTCCTCAATCGAAATCTAATCCTTGTTGCTTTTTTGGACTTCCTTGGTAGTCTGAACGGATTCCTCTACTTGCATCGCCTCTCATTTTCCTCAAGGCTGCCCCTTGTATAGGCTTGGCACTTGTTCATGCATAATTTCTTGGTGATGACAGAGTCTTTCAGTCATGATTGACTCAGTTCCTGCTTCAGATTGGATTGGAGGCTATCCACACTTATGACGACTCATCTTTTCCCTCTTGGACATCTCCTGTACTCAAACGATAGACTAGCTCAATCCTACCAAACATCAGGGATTCAATAGAACACTATAGCTTAGACATTGAATTTGTTCAGATTAGATGTCTAAGTTTGATGGTTATACATTTGGGACTGAAGACTAGACATCTAGGATGGACAGCTATTCGTCTATGCTTATGGACGTTTGGGATGGATGGTTGGCCATCTGGAACAAATAGCTAGACGACTCCTTGCTAGATAATTCTTTTGTCAGACAACTTAAAACACTTTGCCTCTTTCCTTTGTTCACTCTACCAAATGCTTCTCCCTTCAAATGGCTTGCTACATGCTAGACAACTATGCTTCCTCCAAGACGTCTGCTCCCTCTAGGTGCTTGTTGGTTTGGTAGTTTTGATGGTAGCTTATCCAGAAGGATGCCCTAGTAGGTCGTGACCGATTTGTATTCTTTGTGAAGGTAGGGTTTCTACACTTGCACTGACAAGAAGAAATTTTCTATAAAGCTTATGACTGCCAATGCTGTAATGATGTCTATGCTTCATCTTGAATAAGTCTTGGTGTGCTTCTTAACCCTGCTTCATCTCCAAATCTTCCTGCGCTCTTTTCTCCTACACAAACTAAAGCAATTGAATAATTAATGCCTAATGCTTCCAATTTATAGGTGATCGGGAGATCAATTAAAAAAAATCATCTACACGAAGTGTGGAAGGAGCCTCGGATAAAATCCTTACTTCAAAGAAATCAACACTTACCAAAACAAAGCATGGAGGAAAATTGGCTTAACTTCTATCATTCAATGAGTGGTCAACACCCATTTAATAAAATGGGTTGGTTTTAAATAATCAACACCTATTTAATAAAATTGGTTGGTTTTAAATAACCAACACCCATTTAATAAAATGGGTTGGTATTAAATAACCAACACCCATTTAATAAAATGGGTTGGTATTAAATAACCAACACCCATTTAATAAAATGGGTTGGTATTAAATAACCAACACCCATTTAATAAAATGGGTTGGTTTTAAATAACCAACACCCATTTAATAAAATGGGTGGATTTAATTACCAACACCCATTTAAGAAAAAGAGGCTCTAAGCATTTAATAAAAACAACTTTCTTTCGCACAACACTGAGTGGCATTTTAGCACAACACTTTGTGGCAGTTTCGCACAACACTTGGTAAAAGTTTAGTAAAACACTTGGTGGCAGTTTTGCACAACACTTGGTGGTAGATTGTTGCACAACATTTGGTGGCATTTTTACACAACACTTAGTGGAAAATTTTGCACAACACTTGGTGGTAAATTGTTGCACAACACATAGTGGCAAATGGTTGCATAACACTTGATGGTAAATTGTTGCACAAAACTTAGTGGAAAATGTTTGCGTAACACTGGATGGCAATTTAGTTTTTACACAGCACAGTGTGGCAGAGTTGTTAGAATATAAATTTTGGCAAAACACATGGTGACGACTTGATTGTCAGATTTGCAGTGGAAAACAGAAAGAGAAGAAAAGACATCATAGCAGGGGGATTAGAGTTGGAAAATGGAAGATTGCAATCTAATACCACATTAAGAATTGTAATCACATTATTATTTCCAATAAAAATCTACAAAATTCTCTTTGACTGTGGTTTTACCCATTTTGGGGTTTCCACGTAAATTTGGTGTTTCTCTTTAAACTATGTGTATGTTTTTTTTAATATGAAATTATTGTTATTGTTTACCTTAATTGCAAGAATTACCAAATTAATTTTAACACATCGAAAGAGTTGATCTCTTTGAAAATAACCAGACAACACACCAATGCTTGTATTCATGCTGTGAATTTACGAAGCAGTTTCTGGTTCAAGTTTCAGAGATCCTCAACCACAAATTAAGCATAAGGATTAAGCAATATCCATAGATTTGTATGTAGAGGTGAATCCACAATGTGGCACTTTACAAATCAAGTTTGGTATCAGAGCCGATTTTCTTGAAGAACTATATATGCAAGGTAGTCTTGGCATTGGAATCAACCTAGTTATAGATTTTCTAAGTCTACAATGCCCTAGACCTGCTGCCAAGCATTGAATGTCTGAAGGAAAGGAATTTCCTCCATGATAATCTCCAATAGGGTTGGTTTTGAAAATTAAAAATGGGGCTTTGATATAAGGGTTAGGAAGGTACTAAAAGGAATGAAATGATTGAAAGGAATGGGAAAAGGCTAAAAGCCAAAAATACGAGGTGATGGGTAGGAAGCATGATATACAACCTAAATACTTAAACCAACAGCAATCAAAACAATATACTTTTAATAGAAACCAACATTAAACCTTTAGAACTGTATAAACTCTAGGGGTATTCCAGGAATTCGTCCTTTACTGACAACTAAATCCAGATAATAGAATTAGGCTATATGGTAAAGAGGCTAATTTAACAGAAATAACATGGTAGAAGTCATACACAAAGAAGTTTCAAATTCGGAGCCAAAAGTCTGTATTTCAGAAATAGATTTTAAAGTACAAAGTTGCTTCTCTAGCAGAGATTGTCCATCATAGTTATAGAGAAAAGAGCAACTTTTATAGGGGATTCTTCCTCCTAAAATATTAATGCCCAACCACTCCCCAGCAGTGATAGGCAAACTTGGTCCGGAACCAACTTACAACATTTAATTTGGCCCTACAGATAACTCAATATTGAAGGTAAAATGTTTCAATGATCTACCACGATCAGACGGCTCAAAGCACAACTTAGGGTCAGTTTAATCGGTCAATAGAAGATTCACAGTAGCCCCTGATAGTTTTGGGCATCTTCATTGCGGTTATGGGTAGTTTGCACTACGTTTGGGGCCCACCAAGAGGTTTGCTCCATTACTGGAGTGATAGGGTCATTTCATGCCTTAGAAAATTTTTGGTGTTTCTGCCTTGGGTGGAGCGATAGATTCTTTCACTCCACTAGTGGAGTGCTTGGAGGGTTCGCTCCACTGGTGGAGTGACTGGCACTTTGACTACCTTGACTCTTTTGTCAAGCTTATCACTCCTTGGATGGAGCAACAGAAGCTTTCGCTCCACTAGTGGAGTGCTTGGCCCTTTGACCAATATGTTGACTTCTCCTTTCACTTAGCCTCATTTTTGCTCCTCTGGTGGAGTGCTCGAGGGATTCGCTCCATTGGTGGCGCGCTTGCAAATTTGACCACCTTTGACTTTCTTTGTGCACTTTTAGCTATATTTGCTTATATTTAAGCCCTTTTGGCACTTCGCTCGATTGGTGGAGCGGCAAGGCCTATCGCTCCAATGGTGGAGTGATAGGGCCTTTGACCGCTTTGACCTTTCTTTGAGCGCTTGGTGTTTTGACCAAACTCTGACCTTTCTTGCACCCTTTCTTTGCCAACATTTTAGCTTTATGTTTTTTGGGACCTTCGCTCCACTGGTGGAGCGATAGGGACTTTCGCTCCACTGGTGGAGCAACTGAAGCTTTGACCACTTTGACTTTTTGTACTTAGCCTCTTTTAACTATTTTTTGCTTGGAGTGTCGCTCCATAGGTGGGACGATTGGAGATTTTGCTCTAGTAATGGAGTGACTGCAGCCTTGACCGTGCTTTAACTCCCTTTGATACACTTAACCATTTTTGTTTCTTTAAAACCCTTTTTGGCCTTTCGCTCCACTAGTGGAGCGACTGGGAGGTTCGCTCCACTACTGGAGAGACAACACTTTTTAACATAAAAATATGATAAAAAACACCTAAGTTCTAGAAATCACTACCATATGTGCAGTTATGAAAAGTACTTGAAAAAAAAGGTATGAGAAGATAAAATATCTGTAACATCGTCCATGCTAAAACATCTACAATTTTGCATGTGATATGATCGAAAAAGTATAGCAAAGGTAAAGGTACCACAAAATGTGAAAGAATACAGTCTTAAGCTAAAGAGACAGCTGGTGAAAATACAACAAAATAACGTCTTGACCATTTAAATGGAGAAAGAGAAGTTTTACAATGATTTAGTCTCAAAAACTATATACAATATGAATTTTAACAATATATGGTAAAACTGACAACATCTTTGGCGGCTCGCAGGGTATTGAGCCTGCCTCAATGTAAAGACCCCAGGCCTTATCCTTGGGTTACAAAGTCCTCTTCACTCTCAGAATCCTCAGACTATTCTTTGGACTACTCTTCGTTGCTGCTGGGTTCCTCTTCAAGCCTGTCCTTCTCTTCATCTTCTTCATCCTCCTCTAACTCTTCTCCTTGCTCTTTTGTTTCCTACGCCTTGAAATCTGGTTCACTTTTTGTCTCTTTTTCCTTCTCCTACTCGCATGGGAGGGGAAGGAACCTATCCAGGGAGCTCTTAAACACATTCTTGTATACTGCAAAAGCATCAATCTAGTGTTCAAGGGAGAAATTTTGTTGCTTCTAGAGCTCCTGGATTAGGCAACGGTAGGTCTCGATGCGCTCAATGTCAGCAAAATCTAGTCTTCGATCGAACTCTTGCAAGTAGGACTCGATTTGGGTGTACTTAGCATTGAAAAGGATGACTTGAGCATCTAAACTTGGGTCCTCCCAAGTGTCAATGTCCGATGGAATGTCAACAAATGTCGATCATATGGGCTCTAACTCCTCAAGCAACGGAATGGGTCCTTCAGGATCTGTGAAACCGGGGATGCCAATTTTAGTGAGGATATTGAGCTACCGTAGCAAAACTTCTCTTTCTTACTTGAGGGTGTCCAAGATCTAGCGAGATTTTCCGCCTAAGTCAACCTTCATGAAGAAAGAGCACAAAGTCATCTTTGTTGTCACCTAGGATCGATCTAGAGGGCTCATAGGAGTAAGGCGAACGATCACCTCCTCAATTTTTTGATGCTATGTGGCCAAGTCTAGCCAATGATTAACTTCTCCTTGGGTGGATTCCAAAGTTGGGTTGCCAACTGTAACTACCTCTTGAGCCTCATTGAAAAATGCCTAGACTGTAACTCCCAATGTAGCTCTTGCCAAGAAATCTACTAGGAACTACAAATGCATTTCCTTGAGGCGCTCTTTAGAGAATGTGACAGGCTTCATTGTTTTCTCCGTTAACTTAGGTTGAAACTCATGGTTTTGAATGGTGAGCGCTTGAATCTCCTGATTGGCCTCAGTGCGTGACCTCACATGGCGTTCGCATGCATTGGAAATTTCATCATTCTCTTCCTCTAGAGAAAGGATTTTCTGCTTCAGTGGTGCAACTTCAGATTCCAACACCTCGATCTGCCTCTTCTCTGCTGCTAAATCCTCCTCAAGCTCAAGGTTCTTAGACTGTTCCTTGAAGAAGCGCTCCTTGTAATATTCACCATGAGCATATATGGAGCCCATGTCAACTTGTATGTTGCCCATCTTTCATGTCATATCCATCTTGGTGACATATTCCACGGTATGGTAGAAAGCATAATCAACAAGAGCAATCTTTGCCAAGGGCTTCTGGATAAGTGGTATTTTCTCGACAGTGTGTAGCTCAATTTTTTCTTAGTCGAGGATGGACTTCTCAATTTTTTCTAGAGCTTGCACCTCCTTCCTCTGACGATCCTTCATCCAGCATGTCGAAATTTGACGTGCCTTGTGGATACTATTTGTAGTGGCGAGATGATGCATCATTTTCAATTTAGATTCCAATGACTCATGAATTCCCACTCCAAGGATCAACGTGAAAAGAAGTAGGGGAAGATGTGACTCAATTTCAAACAGCATGCAGGAAGTAGGAGGGGAAGCAACTGCACTAACCCTCAAGGGAGCTTGGGTTTGGACCACTAAAATAGTAGGCATAGGCATTGACACATCAGGAGCAATCGATGCCATGGTGGTGGAGGATGGGAAAATGGAGGATGGTTTTATTTTAGTAGCAACAAATGTATGTGTAATAGGGTCCTCTACGATAGAAAAGGTCAAGCTAACAAACATGGAAATTTTGAAGGTGTTAGGGCTACCAGTGAAAGTTGTGAATGCTACTAATAAAAGTGTTGAAAGGATCGAGGAAACTAAAATTTTGGGCACCACAGAGCGGGACAGCGAGATATAAAAAGAATCAGAGACCAAAGGAGTAGAAACCAGGATAGGAATTATGGGCACCGAGAAAATGACTGCTACAAAGCAGGAAGAATAAAGAGGTGGAGATGGGTGCATACCTTTGGGCTCCGTGATCAAGGGAGTTAGGGAAGATGGTCGTTGTGTCTATGACTCTTCTTTATCCTCCACTTTTGGCGTGTATACGTTGACAACCTCTATGCTTTCAACCTTCTGCTTCTCTGACTACGCAGCCATAGAAACTTTTGGAGAGCTCGACAGAGGGTTTTCAGGCACCATCTGAGAGATTTCTCTGAAGGGCTTCTAAGCGCTAGTGCATGGTCGTTTTGTTTCTTGTTGCAAGAGAGGCATCTCAACTTGCATTTTTGGGAGAGCACTTTTATTTTAATGGGATAATGGCCTACTTTTTTCAGTTGATAATGGGGTGCCCAAGACTGCCTTGCCCTTACCTTCTACCTCATACCTTAGATCCGTTAGGTCATCCACCTCGTCATGACTACGCCCACCTCAAGGCATAATATTGAAAAATGAGAGAGCCCGATAAGTATCTATGTTCTCATCATACATCTTTGAGAACTTATCATCGATCGCCAGCGGGTAGTCCGAAGATGTCTTGTCATTGTGGACCCTCATGATCCACCACTATTTGATCTTATGATTTGACCAATGCTACAATTTGGCCTTCATTCCCACAAAAACATCATGGGCAGCTTATGTTTCGGGTTGACAACTGGGTCATACTCGCTCTCCATGATGTAGAAATCATGTCAGCGGGCAAAGGTGCCATCTCGTCAATGTGCCACTCCAACTCGAGTCCATTAGGATTATTGCACTATTTTTCCATGTCAAGACGAGGGAAACAGTGAAAGAACTTCACTCCAAGGTGATCCCAGATGATGTCATGTAGGTCGTACCTCTAGTGTTGGGGGAGCTCAATCAACCCGTAGTCGAAAAGCATCATGATAAGCACAATGTTCTGATCACACTACATCACTTTGATGTCCCCAAACTTGAAATGTATGGGGAATATGGTCTTCTTTCCCCAAACCTTCTCGTAAAACTTGTTGGTGTAGTCATGTTGTCGGGCAACCTCCAGGGCAAAGAGATGGGGCATGACATAAAATGGCAACAGAAAAGGTTTTTTTGTAAACCCGTAAATCCTAACAACCAAGCCCTAGGTGAGCAAAAAAATATCTTCTAGCTTCTCGTCCACCACCTTGTCTCTCATCCCCACAAGGACTCGCTCATAGTGGTTGTCTATCAACTCCAGTGCTAGCTTCATCTTTGGACAAGCTCTGCGTTCATAGGTAAACTGATAATGCTCTGCCCTCCTCGTCTATCTGGTTCTTTGTGATATAGGGGAACTTATCGTGCATGTGCCAAAAGAAGTACCACACCAAAGGGTAGCAAAGCCTGAAATGGTCATCTCTATAGCTTTGCAAATAGGACAATGATCCATGCAACTACCACACCAAGAACTCTGCCTAGTTTAAAGAAAACTAGGATAGCACCTGACTTCATCTTGGATGAAAAGTAAATCTCATTCTAAAAGATGGACCGTGCCATGGATACTTACCAGTTGTAGACCACCTCATCAGTGGAAAGTCCCATCACCCATGCCAAAATGGAATAGATATCGTGATGGCTGAATTCTATCAGGAGTTTGGGTAGCTTGGGAAATTCTTCAGACGATGTCGCTGCTTCCAACTGTCATCTCATAAACTGGCACATCTCAAGCATAGGCTTATACCTGGTGCCCTATTCATCACTGTTGATTTTTCTAGGAATAAAATTTGATGAGGATGTCTTTCCATAGGCAAAGACCTGTTGAAAATCTTCAACCATGAAGGCAAACAATTTTTCTCCCCTGGAATTTCGCAATGTTCTTGTCTGGGCATCATAGAAACATAACACCGCTTGCACAAACTCTAAGCAGTGATGTACAGATGTGCACATGTAAAAGAACAAGTGTGAATGATAAATAGTAGCCAGCAGATTCCCAGTAGGGTCTTCTCTATGCGCCTTCTCAACATCTTGATGTAATTACTCCATATCCTTGTGCGTCATCATACAATCCCGAAACCAAAAAATATTATCTTTTGGAGGCATCAATTTCACTAGTTTCCTCTCACACTTTCACAACTTTTTCGATATAGAATCTCCTGTAGGCGCTAATTTCTCCTTGGGTGCCTTCTCTTTGGGCCCTTTTGCTTAGGCTCCTTAACCTTTTTGCCCATGGTTGTTGGAAAAACTGATACAACTCAAAATCTAAATAGATATACATTTGGTAAGAATATTGGGCGCTAGGGTAGTAGTAAAAAAGAATTGCAACTGAGTGGTGGAAAGTCTCCCAACAAACTCTTCACCTTATAGCTCCAGCTTCAAATCTACCACCCTAAATGTGCACGTTAGAAGTTAATGCTGGTGAATATCATGGGCGCAATCGTGTGCCTTTTATTGGCTCATGTGTAGGTAGCTAGCCTTGGAAATGATGAAAAATTGGCGATGTCGAACAAACTTCCTTGGGGCGTGCACACTTATCAAGAGGAGTGCCTCACTCAAACCTACCATGGGGGGCATGGTTCAGCTTGTAGGGAGAAAAAATGTTTTGATTGGATAGGGCCAGATGACCCCACTTTATAATGTTGTGCTTAGGGTTTGAAAATACCTTTTGAAATTTACCTATCCCCTTCGCGATACTTGGCACATTCTAGAAGGATGGATTTGCAGGAAAAAGAAATAAAAACTAACTTTTTAAAAAATAAGGGAGGGGGGAAATTCATTCCCTAGGCGGAGCAAAAGGGGGTGTCGCTCCACTAGTGGAGCGACAGAGGCTTTCGCTCCACTAGGGAACAAGAGTCACTTCTTTGACTTAGATTTTTTTTCTTTTTTATCCTTTTTTGAAGATTGGAGGAGAAGTTCTCGCTCCACAAGTGGAGCAAAGGAGAACCTCCCCTCTCCCTCTCTCTTTAAGTTTTATTTTCTCATATTCGCTCCAAAGCTATAGCAACAACAAACTATACACACCTTGAAACATATATACACGAGAATTACCTAGAGGATCAATGATATTCCTCGAAACTTGGTGGGTGATAAGCTTTCAGAAGAAATTCATTCACCAAAATTGGGAGAGTGAAACCCTCCATGTCTTGCAGGATGAAGGAGTTGATCTGGTTAACACCGGAGACTCAAAATGGGCCTTCCTAGAAGGCGTCGAACTTCTCATGGTTCCTCGGCTTGGACTTGTTCTCATTCCACTTTAAGACCAAGTCTCCGACACTGAAGGTTTTGTCGAAAGTCCTTTTGCCAAACCAGCCCTTGGTGGATTCGGTATGCTTCACAAAATTTTCATAAGCTTTCTCTCTTTCCTCATCCAACTACAGCAACTAGGCTAAGCTCGCATCCATCAGGTCAAATTCACCTTTTTCACTATCGATCCACTTAAGTAACTGTAACACAGACAGCTCAATGTGCATAGGTAATAATGCGTCTTTCTAGTAAACCAGTGAATAAGGCAACATCTTGATCGATCGTTTGATGGAAATGAAATTGGCCCAAAGCAACCAGTCTAAGAGTAGATGCCAGCTTCGCTTATTTTTTTGGAGAGACCTCTTCAAGATCCGTAGCAGGTTCTTGTTTGTATACTTTGCCAATCCATTGCCCTGTGGGTAATAGTTAGACGAGGCTTTCAAGTAGATTACATACCTGACTATGAAATCACAGATCCTCACACTGGTGAAAGGAGAATCGTTATCAGATACGATGGCTTCAGGAACACCGAAGAGAATGATCAACCCTTCAAGGAAGGAGATAACTACGTCTTGGTTAGCTTGTTTGGTCAGAATTACTTTCGAGCATCGAGTGAAGTAGTATGTGGTAGTCAAAATGTACTTGTGGCCGATGGAGGAGTTGGGATTGATGATCTCGATGAAGTCTAGGCCCCATTGATGGAATGGAGCTTCTACTTGGATGGGGTGGAGAGGAAGTGATGCATTTCGAGTCCTGTCCGAATAGCACTGGCAACTGTCGCAGCGTTGGTTGACCTTGAAAGCATCGATGAAAAGGGTGGGCCAATATTAGCCCGCTTTGATAATTTTTAGCACCATCAATCTGCCCATGAAATGGCCTCCTGAATCCTAGAGTGAAACTCCTCCAATATTTTTGCCTTTTTCAACTATGATACATCTCAGGAGAACTCCATTAATGTTCTGATAAAATAGTTCGTTAGGCGTCGGGACATACCTGCCAACCTACAAGTGAAATCTCCTTCTTTGTGAAGCATTGAAGTGAGAAGGACATCTGACCATGTCGAAGTATTTAACTAGGTCATATTTCCAATCTGAACTGTCAACTGACAGGTTGTCAAGGTTGCTTTCGGGTGCAGGGTTGTCCAAGTCGGGGTTCACAGTTTCAGTTGCAGCATTTGTAGCCAGTTCTTGATAGAGCGCTTTACCTCGGACTAACTTGATGGGGTGCACTTCGATGTTGAATTATGGATCTTAGTGACCCATCCAGCTCTCTTATTGCCAAGCTCCCCTTGGATGATAAAATTTTGGACGTTAAGGTGTATCACATACACTATTGTCTTACTCTGAGAGACGAAGTATAAGAACTTTTGGAGCGACTTCATCACTGCATGCACTTATTGTTTGATAAAATTGAACTTTTTTCCGTGTTGTTGGATGATTTGGCTAAGGAAAACTATCGTGCGCTCATCTTCATATTCCCCCTTTTGTGTCAGAACAACTGCGTAGCTTTCTGGCTCTCCGACGGCGTATAAGATAAAATATTTTTAATAGTCGAGATTGACAAGGATTGGAGCTTGCATGATCCTCTCCTTAATTTCTTGGAAAGCCTACTTTCTTTCATCGGTCCACTTGAATTCAGTGTCCTTCTTCAGGAGCTTGGTCATCGGCTTTACTACTTGGGAAAATTTGGCGATGAACTTCCTAACAAAGTTTATTTATCCGAAAAAGAACTGCAGGGCTTTTTTATTTGCTGGCAATGGAAGGTAGAGAAGTGCTTTAGCTTGGGTGGGATCAACTCTTAACCCTTTTTTAGAGAAGGTGTCCGAGTAGCTTTCCTTCCTTCACTGCAAATATTGGCTTCTTGGGGTTGATGGAGACCCCAACTCTAGGTATTTCTCAAAAACTTACCGTAAATGTAGACCGTGTTCCTCCCTCTAATAGGAGAATATTGTCATGTCATCCAAGTAGATCATGATTACATGATCTAACAGTTCACCAAAGGCGAGGTCCATCGCCCTTTGAAAATTCACTCCAGCGTTTGAAAGGCTGAAGGGCATACGTTGATAGGCGAATGTTCCCCACTTGGTGGTGAACGCAGTCTTGTGTTGGTCTTCATCTTTGACCCAAATCTAGTTGTAATCGGTGAAGCCATCTAGCAAGGAGAACCTCTGGGCTCTTTCCACTACGTGAAGGATTTTATTGATCTAAGGTAGCGGGTAGTGGTCCTTGACTGATGCTTTATTGAGATTTCAAAAATCGATACACAAGCGAATGCCATTGTTTTTCTTTCGTACTAGGACCAAGTTCACCACCCAAGAGGAATGCTTGATTGGATGGATAATCTTGGATTCAAGCATTTTTAAAAGCTCAGCCCTCATCAGCATCTCAATATTTTGGTTGAAAGGTCGTTGCTTCTGCCTGAAGGGTTTGATCCCTTCCTCTAGCTCAATGGTGTGTTGGATGATGTCCTTATCGTACCCCATTAGATATTGGTAGAACCAAGCGATGATGTTGGAATACTCCTTGTAGAGGGTGTGAATCTATTGAAGCTCTTCGGTTGTACAATCAGTCCTGTTGGTTACGAATCTACCACTAGGATAGGATTTATTGTAATACGCCCTAGATTCGCCTAGCAAATTCAAATACCGGAAGGAAGGAATGCCTTTCGTGCCAATCTCCGAAGGAGGCCGACTTCCTATGTTTTCTCAATTGTTTATCATCTTAGAGTGCAAGAAAGAAATTAAAAATGTAGAAAGAAATATAAATGTATTTGTATTGGGTGGGAGGATAAGCAGCACAACAACTATCAATCACCACTATTAACAACAATTAAACACATAATACATTGCAGAAACTATTAATGTCATTCATCTATGTATCCTCTAACTTTGCATTCCAGGAATACTTAACTATCAAATACTGATATCCAGATAGCAGAATAGCAGTAAGCAATAACATAAGCAACATGAGGCAAAAATGCTAAATAAAGGCAGCATATAGAACAATAACAGTCAATAGAGCCAAGTGTATTTTGTATTAAGAAGCAAACGCACAGCTACAATGGTTCCCTAGAAATATATCCCCCTTCCACCCTTTTACAATGATATTGTCGAGCTATTTATAGCGCAAATTTCTTCCCATTACATCATTGGGCACGGGATCCCAAACCTGATAATTAATCGAAGAAGCTGACAAAGCTGACAAAAGCAAAAAAAAGCGACTGATGTTGACCTCTACCGGCATGGAATGTGCTTGTAGTAAGGTCCACCTGAAGGATTGGCAGCTACATGGTGGTGATGGGATGATGCTCCGAGTCAGCTTGACTGAGGGCAGCTTAAGTACAATAATCCAATTCACGCTTGCACACCACCTATCACATATCTAACTTGAATCCCGAGGTTGGACACCTGTCAGAATCTGATAAGGGACAAATCTGCCTTGGGATATCATCTCTCTTTCTTGCCCGACTTCACCCATAATTGGAGCGAAATCAGACAACACAAAGGGGAAGTAGCATAGTTGGGGAGGCCTCCATGCCTTAAAAAATTTTTGGGCTGTCTTCAACATTCTGCCCGAGTGCGCACAAGTAAGCGGGAGTAGCCCGACTTTGCTGCGAAGTCGGGTTGCGCACCCAACACTTAGCCACTTTTTCAGTCATATCACCCTGACTGCGCATGAACTTGAGGGCGCAGCTCGACTTCGCTATGAAGTCGAATTGCGAACTCAAAACTTAGAAATTTTCAGGGCTCCACTGATGCCAAGGTGCGCACAAAAATGAGAGCACACCCCGACTTCATTGCGAAGTCGGGGTTCACTCTTATACTTAGCAAAATTTCTGACCATATATCCGCACTTCGGCTCCCCAAGTGTGCTTTAACTCAAGGGCGCAGCCCGAATTTGCTGCGAAGTCGGGTTGCGCAATACCAATACTTAGAATTTTTAAGGGTCCTTTTGCTCTCTTGGAGAAATTGACAAGAAAAAGGAAAGGAGAAAGGGGGGGAATGAAGGAAATGAAACTGATGGCAGGGAAGAAATAGGATAGTGGAGAAAGGGAAAGAAAGAATGGGGAAGGGAGAGCAGCATCCTTACAAGAAAAATGAAGACATGGCACCCAGTGCAAAATGTGGCAACATTCCTGGTGGCTCGTGGGGTGTCGAGCTCACCTCGACGCAACGAACCAGGCCTTTATTCTTTGCGCATAGAGGAACTCCCTTCCCCTGCATCCCACTGCTTCGGCTACTGCTGAGTCCCCTTTTTGGGTAACTGTTCTTCTTTGGACTCACTCTCAGTAGTCTCTTCTTTTGATTGTCCCCCTCCTCTTTCTAAATTTGAATGCTCACCACTATCGCCCTCTCGCTCGGCAGGTTGCTCCCACTCACGAACGTGATTGTATGCAGTCTTGGCCTAGTCCCAAGCTACTGCCTAGAAGGGCCCTAAATCACTGAAATCCTTCAACACTACTCTGAATTCCGCAACCACGTGTACATCGATGGTGCCATATCTCTCTCCCAACTCCTGTAGGGAGGTGTTAATCTTGCAAAACCTTAACACCATTTGGGTTACCTACGTCTCCTGGATTGGCTCGGCCCAACTGTCAATTTCTGATGTATGTGCCTCAAAAGACAGCCAATCCAGATTTACTTTTTCAAGGGGCAGAAACTCCCCATCCTTGATGAATCTCGGGCATCCGAGCTCAGAAAGAGTATTGAAGGGAACCAGGAAGATATTCATTTCATGGTTCAATGCGTCCAACATCTTCCTGGCGGCCCTTGTTTATTCTATTTTTTCAAAGTAATTATCCAAGGTTACCCTTGCATTTGCCCAATCTAGGGCAATTAGGTGCATGGGGGGAAATCGAAGGCCCTTGCGTGCGAACTCTTCAAGTTTTATTACCAAGTCCAGCCACTACTTCGCTTAGCGTTTGGCCTCCTCTACCACAGGCTTTCCTTGGGCAGATACTTCTTGGATCTTGGATGTGAAATCCAGGACAGACAGGGACCTAACCACATTAGCCCTGCACCCTTGCAACAAACCAGCCTGCATCTCCTTGATCTTGTTTTTCAAAAAAGCAGTTGCCTGGGACGCCTTCTCCTTCAGCTGAGATTGGGCCTGCCTCAACAAATCCTGCAGTTGAGATACATGTTCCAATGCTACCCTCTTCTCTTTCGACAGATTTTCGGCCATCTTCCTTTGTGCTGTAGCCTCCTACTGGGATGCGGCGAGCTGAGCTTTCAAGTCCTCATAAGACAGCGTTCACCACAAAATGGGGAATGTTTGCCTATCAGCGCATGCCCTTCGGCTTGTCCGATGCTGGCACCACATTCCAGAGATCCATGGACCTAGCCTTCCAAGAGCTGCTTAACAAGATTATTGTCATCTACTTGGATGACATGACTGTATTCTCTCATAGAAGAGAGGACCATGCTTCCCACGTGTGGCAGATATTTGAGAGATGTGAATTCGACATTTCCATTAACCCAAAGAAATTAGTCTTTATAGTAAGAGAAGGTAAGCTGCTGGGACATGTCATCTCTAAGAAAGGCCTTGCAGTGGATCCTGATAGAGCCGAAGCCCTCCTCCGCTTGCCTGCCCTAGTTGAAAAGAAGGGGCTATAATCCTTCTTCGACCAGATCAACTTCATAAGGAAGTTCATATCGGACTTTGCACAAGTGATCAAACCCATGGCCAAACTACTAAAAAAGAATGCCGAATTCCTATGGACTAACGAGAGGAGGTAGGCCTTCGAGGAGATCAAGGCCAAAATTGCACAAGCTTCGATGTTGATAAACCCATATTATTCCAAGGACTTCATCCTGTACGCGGTGGAAGAACTCGAGAGTCACGCCATAGTCCTGACTCAAAAGGGAGACGATGGCGAAGAGCACCCCATAGCGTTCTTAAGCCAGGTGATTCAACCGCATGAGGAAAAGTAAAATTTTATTGAGAGGCAGGTTCATGTAGTCTCTCCAAAAGTTTAGGCACTTCATCTCCTAGAGCCGGACAATTGTCTTCGTGATACACCCAGACGTCCGAAACTTCATCATACAAGGGGAGCTAGATCACAAGAGAGCAAGATGGATTGCCAAAATCCAGGTGTTCGACATCGAGGTGTGGCCAACAAAGCTGATTAGAGGCCGAGCCTTGTGCCAAGAGCTGGACCGAAGCACTGCAACTAAAATATCTGCCTGTAAGTGGGAAGATCTGACAACAACCACCAACCTAGCCAACTCCTTATCAGAGGAAAGTGGCTGGACAAAGGACCTGGTGAGGTATTTCTACACCAGGAGATGTCCAGATCACTTCAATGCCTCACAAAGAAGGAGGTTTTGGCTAAATGCCTTGAGATACACTCTTCGCCCTGAGGGGCTTTACTTCAAGAACATTGATGACATCCTGTTACGGTGCGTCAAGAAAATCGACCAACCCAGGGTCCTTGGAGAATTTCACTCTGGGATGCCGGGAGGACACCATTCTGGAAGGCCTACGGCCTTGAAAATCATCAGAGCTGGGTACTATTGGCCCACTCTCTTCACAGACGCACATACGATCTGTGTAAAATGTGATAAATGCTAGAGATTTGCTGGCAGAAACAGAAAAGCACCCCTGCCCCTCCAACCAATTCAGGTTGAGACTCCATTTTAGCAATGGGGTCTGGACTTCATTGGGGTCATTACTCCTAACTCTGCAGTAGGGCACAAGTTTATTCTTACCACCACCGATTACTTCACTAGGTGGGCAGAGGCGATCCCCACGAAGAATGCAGACCAAGAAATGGTCATTGGGTTCCTCGAGAGCCTCATCACCCGTTTTGGGGTCCCAAAGTCAATAGTGATGGACAACGGTCTGGGGTTTGTAGGCGTTGTACTCATGGAGTACACTAGCAAGTACAACATCTATCACAAGATGTCTTCTAACTACTACCCGCAAGGGAACGGCCTGGCTGAGTCCACCAACAAGAATCTACTAAAAATTGTCAAAAGGATAATAGAGAAGAACAAGAGGACTTGGCACCTACTCCTGAATCGGGCGTTGTGGGCGGATAGAATATCATACAAGAATTCTATCCAGACATCCCCCTACACGCTCGTGTATGGAAAGGAGGCAGTCCTGCCAACCCACATAGAAATTCTTGCACTCTGGATGTTGGATGAAGAGAGAGTCAGCAGGGATCCAGTGGACGTCGGACTGTGCCAATTGCTACAATTAGAAAAAGAAATAGAAAAAGCATACTCGGCATTCACTAAACATGCTGAAGCGACCCAAGGCTAGTTTTCAAAAGGCACACCACCCGAGTTTTCAAAATCGGGGACCTAGTGCTGAAGTGGGACTCACTAAAAGTAAAGTCAGGCAACCATGGAAAATTTGATGCCCTCTGGGAAGGTCCCTATCATATTGCTCGGGCGAATTAGTTCAATGCATTCATGCTCCAGGACATGGAGGGATAGCTTCTCCCCATTCTCATCAACGGGTTCCACCTCAAAATTTATCACCGTTGAAGGCACCCAATGGGTCCTTCTTTGTACAGTTTTATTTTTTGCATTTTAGTTTTTCAGAATGTATGTATTTATTTCAGCATTTCAGTTGTTAGTTTTCAAGAGCCCAAGAAAAACTTAAAGCAAACCCCAACTTCGCAGCGAAGTCGGGTATCGCTCCTTGGATCGTGCAAAGTTTGAGAGAAAGCAGCCGACAAAAGGGGCAAGAATTTGACTAAGTGCTGGGTGCGCAACCCAACTTCACAGCGAAGTCGGGCTATGCACCATCTTGGGAGCGCAGTCGGGGAACATGAAGCGGAAAATCGGCTAAGTGTTAAGTCAAACTGCGCAACTTTTCTGAGCGAAGTCTGACTACGCAGTCAAACCTGGGCAAAGTTGGAGTGCACTCATTTCCAGGGCAAAGTCGAAGTGCAATCATTTTCTGGGCAAATTTCGAGTGCGCCCTTAGTTTTGGGTGCACCCTGAATGACCTATCATAGGAAACATGAAAAATTCTAAGTGTGGGCCCAGACAGCGCAGTACGGCACAGTGCAAAGTTGGGTCTTGGGCCAAAAATTCTCCCTCAAAAGGTGTGCCCAGGCTATGGCTATGACATCATCAAAGGCACGAAGTTCGAAGAAGCTTTAATGATTGCGCAACTTTCAAAAATGATGTCATTAAGAAAGCAAGGCGCATTAGGACCAACTGCAACTAGGGTACGCTTTTCAAGATTAAACCCAAGCACAACCGCCAAAATATTATGACGCTCCCACCAACTTTCGACAAATCACCTTAACCCTTGCCCTGGCGCCATTAATGCTAAAATCATTGCCTAGAAAAAGGGCCCTGGCGTACTCAAAAAATCCAAATTGTCTAACCGACTCTGAGCTGCAAAGTCCATAATTGAGCAATCAATAGCCAGAATCTCTATCTCTGCCAATTCCAGCAGAAAAGAAATGATGGACAAGGGGAAAGCGCCAATGCTGGCACAGTCCAGTGATGTAGAACCTAAAGCTGAGGAGCAGACAGAGTCCAGTGCTCCTGAGAGCGAAGCGTCGCAAGAGCAAGCCCATCAACCTCCTAGCCGGGTACAAAGATGGCAAATTTTCTATCAGCCTCACCAAGCTACTGCTGAATATTACGAATTGGGCTGACAAAGTTTCACCCTCACATCATGTTGGGGCTGCATAAAAGTCGAACCTGTACTGGTTCTTCTGCCCTCCTGTCCATCAATGCCCGGAGCTGATTGAATCCATTGCGACATATTACAAACTAGCTGCCTGACAAGTATGCGATAACAAGGGAAGAGTTTTGTTCACACTCTCTAGGGAGAGCGTCCAGCCAGCTTTCACCCCGAGGTTCCAGTACGACCCTGACGTGATTGTCAGGAGGATTAATCTGGATGAACAGACGATCAAATTCATGCAGACCAAGCAGATTAGAGAATTCTTCGACTCAGAGTTGAAGACTCTGCTGGCAGCCGAATAGTGGCCGACAGGCCCCATACCCCTGGACGGGTTTGAGAATAAATACATATACATCATCATGGCATGGGTACTCGGTTGCGACTCTGATAGAGTGGTACACTCGTACCAACTGGTGCTGGCAGAATGCATCCTGCATGGCGAGTTCTATGACTCCATGACGCAGAGTGGGAAGCACCCTATTTTCTTCGACTGGGCAGATTGGTTGGCATACGCCATGCATTCCAACCTGGTCAAATTGCAACAGAAGCAGATGACAAAATTTTAGCTTTGTTCATTTCTAACATGGTTGTGCCTGTACCACATGCATTACTGAATCATATTTCCCAACTTGAAGAAGGTAAATGAGAAAGGAGAGCCGCTGCCCGTGTACGAATGGACCGAGATCCTGTATAGAAAAGAGTCATTCTATGAATGGGGTTGTTCAATGGTGAGGCATCCCACCCACCAGAGGTCATGACAAGCTATCTGAGGAAGCACAAGTACAAGGACACCTTCCGGTTGACGTAGGGCATTGTAGTCAGAATCTACAGATTCAAGGGGAAGCCCTTCCTGCTGCCCTACTTCTACACTGACCATCAGTACGGAATGGAGATTGCACGACAGATGGATTATGTCAAGGAAGAGTTTGGCCAGGGAAAGAAAAGGGGCCATATTTTCCAATACCCTATTACCTAGGCAAATATTCTAGTATGTGAGATTGGACAGCATGTCTATCTCGAACGGGAACTCATCGACATGGGCCTAATAATGCTGTCGTAGCACTGGAAGTATGACCCAATTGGGGTCAGGGGTAAATTTGCACACATCTACCTGCGAGCAGAGATCATGCAGGAAAGGGGCAACAGAATAGGTGCAAACCTAGAATGGCACATTGAGCAGATGGAATCATGGCCTCCATGGCATGATTTTTACTGTGAGGAGGTGACGTATGATCCAGAGCAAAAGCTGAACCATCGGTTAGATTCGACAGGCTTCAAGGAAATCCTCTCCAAGGTGGCGCCCCTCAACTGGCAAAAGGAAAAAATTGTAGAATACTAGAAGATGAGATGTCACACGCAGCACGACAAATCCAACCAAAAAATGCTGGTCGTTGATGATGAGTTTTCGGCCCTATATGATCAATACGCTGACACGTGGCAGCCTTTCGCATTTCGAGATTGCATTCCTCGAGGCGCTAGGAAGAGGTATACAAGGAGGTCAATTGTCTACTCCTGAAACTTCCAGCGCAACACCAACAAGTAGTTAAGTGGGCCCAATGTTGGCTCAAGCTCCTGAAGCATTATTCGAAAGGGCGTAACGACTAGAAAAGTCAACTCCAGAGGTGGCCCCCCAAGTGGAAAAAGTGCCAGAACAGCCAGCTACTGGAGCGGCCATGACGAACATCCTCCTGTCTGGATCCCGGTACAAGTTTACCGTGGGCACATCACAGCCTTTCGCCCCAACCTTCTCTCCCTCCTTTGAACCAGTCGCAGCGCCAGAAGAAAAGAAAAGGAAGAGAAGTGAAAAGGCCAAGCGGCCTAGAGAGTTTGCATAGTAACCAACCGTGGCACGGACAGGAGCAGTCGTGCCAAAAATCGTCTCTTTGGACAGCCCTGAAGCAGAAGCAGAAACTTGGGCTACAGACGTCCTCCAAGCAGTGGCTCAGGTAGAGCCCGCAGGTACGTCCACTTCCTCGCTCCCCCAAATCCCAATTGGCCTTGCCATAACACCATCTCCCATTATATCAGGGAAAGCCCTAGTCCCATATTCTTCATCTTAGACCACTCAACCCTCGCACAACCCACATTCCTTTGACCAGTTCGCCCAAGACCCGAACGCTTTCCAGTATCTCAGCCAAACCCTATAACCCTTGCCCGTGACCAATGCTGAAGCTGTGCATACATCGTCGCACTGTTCACCTCCATTTTTCAAAACCCCACCAGTGCCCTCCACTCCGTCGCTCACTTCCCCTAGGACCTGGTCACCCTCAAAAGCGACCACAGCTTCTGGAATACCTCCTTCTTTGCTGTTTGCAGGGAAAATGCCGTAGCAAGATCAAATGCTAGAAGACCTCAACTTCGTGCAGATCGTAAATGACCATCTTTTGGTAGCAAGAGCCGCAGGGTGTTCCACCTCTTTCCTTCAGGGCATCAAATGCAGAAGGTCCGAGGAAATAGCTACCTCGGTGAAGCGCACCAAGTATGACTTGGACAAGAGGGTGCTGAGAACTAAAAAAATTGTTCCAAAAGTGAAGAAGCTCCTCCAAGAAATGACCGAGGCAGACTATGAGCATCAAGTCAAGGAGAAGAGCTTTGATGACATCAACGAGGAATACAAAATCAACGACATTCGTCACAGAACCCATAATCTCCTTGTCAAGCGACTCGAGAATCAGGAGGCACTGTTTCAGCTGCAGAATACTTCAAGGCAGCTAGAGGAAGATCTGGCTAGGGCCACTATGCAGTTGGAGTTTGCATAGTAGGAGATCAATGACCTGAAGGCCCAGCTCATCGCTTCTTAGCAGGAGGCTGCAACGCAAAGGCAGACAACATAACAGCTATCAAAAGAGAAAAGTGCAGCATTGGAGCAAGTTTCCCAGCTCCAGGATTCGTTAAGGCAGGCTCTGTCTCAACTCAAGGAGAAAACATCCTATTGGTTATGAATCTGCCATGAGGAAAGGATTTGATGTTATTGCGCCCAGATTCACCCACCAGATTGAAAGGTCAGAAGGAAGGAATGCCTTCTGTGCCATTCTTCGGAGAAGGCTGGCTTCCTGTGGGTTTTAGTGTTTAAGATAAAAGTGCAGGAAAGAGATAAAAGTGCAGAAAGAGAATCCAAATGTGATTGGAGTTGGGTGGGGGGAATAAGCAGCACGACAACGATCAATCATCGCTACTAACAGCATTCATATATAGAACATACATTGAAACTACAGCTATCATCCATCCTATGTATCCTCTATCTATGCATTCCAGGAATAATTGATCATCAAATACCAAAGTCTAGAGTTCAGTACAATAGTAAGCAATGATACAAGAAACATGAAGCAAAAATGACAAGGAGAGGCAGCATACAAGATAAAAGATAGTAAGCAGAGCCAAGTATATGCTTTGTATTAGAGGCAAACGCACAGCTACAATGGTTCCCTAGCAGTATATTCCCCTTCACCCCTTTTTACAATGCATTGCATGGCTATTTATAGCCTTAAGTTCCCCCCGATTACATTTATGGGAACAAAGTCTCGGGCCAGACAATAGCTGACAAAAGCGGCCAAGGAGCTGCTGGCTGATTTCTGTTGGGCAGGACTGTACTTGCAGCATGGTCTCCCTGAAATCTGTACAGCTACGTGGCGGTGTGTCGGGTCAAACCATCAGTCAGTAGGAGTGCAGGTGACTGTGGCAGATGGAACATTATATCATCTTTAATGGTGGCAGTTGGAGTAGATAGGGTGGTCCATGCTTGTCCTTGTTCTCGAATCTCGAAGTTGGACACTTGTTAGATGCTGATGAGTGACACATGGCTGCCTTGAAGGGCAGTTTATCCAACTTCACCTGGGATTTGAGCGTTGTCAGGTCGTGCAGATGGAAAACGGTGCAGTTGGGGAGGCCTCCATGCCTTAAAAAAATTTTGTGCTTGCTTACCCAACTGCACACCGGTCAGAGGGCGCTCCCCGACTTCGCTACGAAGTCAGGTTGCACACTGGTACTTTACTATTTTTACTATCATTCAGACTATGCACCAAAAATGGGGGCACACCCTAACTTTGGGTGAAGTCTTGCACCCCAATACTTAGCTAATTTTTAGATACTGCTCTCCAAGTGCGCCCAGGAAGAAGGGCGCACCCCGAATTTGCCATGAAGTCAGGTTGCACCCTGAAACTTAGTCAAATTTTGCTTGTTTCTGTCTGCCTACGCACTTGGTATTCCCTACTATGCCCCAACTAGAGGGCACACCTCGACTTTGGGGCGAATTCGGGTTGCGCCCTGACACTTATTTCATGGAAACTTGCTGGAAACTTACTGGGGGAAAGTTCAAGGGGAAGAGGGAGGAATTAAACCGCAAGGAAGAGGGAGAAAGGGAGAAATGAAGAAATGGAAAGAGAGGAAGGAAGGAAAAGAGCAGGTTACTTACAAAACTGAAAACATGGCACCCCGTGCCAAATGTGGCAACATTCCTGGCGGCTCGCGGGGTGTCAAGCTTGTCTTGACGCAAAGAACGATGCCTTTATCCATTGGGTGCGGAGGGACTTCCTTCCCCTGCTCTGTGCTACTCTGACTGCTTCATTATGGGCAACTGTTCTTCTTCAGGATAACTTCTGAAAGTTGCCTCCTCAGTTTCACCTTCTGAATCTGAATGCTCTCCACTGTCAGCCTCCCACTCGCTGATGCGTCGGTATGCAGCCTTGGCTTGGTCCCAGACTGCTGCTTGGAAGGGCCCGAGGTCGCTGACCTCTTTCAGTGCTGCGTGGAATGCAGCAACTGCGTGCAGGTCGATGGTGTTATATCTTCTTCCCAATTCCTTTAGGGAGGAGTTGATTTTACAGTACTTCGACACCATCTGGGTGACCTGAGCTTCCTGAATTGGTTCTACCTAGCTATCAATCTCTGCTGTGTCTGCCTCAAAAGATAGCCAATTCTGCTTGACCTGGTCTAGGGTAAAAAATTTGCCATCTTTGACGAAGCTCGGGCACCCGTGTTCGGATAGAGTGTGAAAGGGGGCCAGGAGAATGTTCCTTTCATGTTCTAGGGTGTCCAGCATCCTCCTAAACATTTTAATTTTCTCTGTCTTATCAAAATAAATGTGCAAGGTTACCCTTTCATCTGCCCACTCTAAGGAAAGTTAGGACATAGGGGCAAATTGGAGGCCTTTGCGCTCAAACTGCTCAAGTTTCATAGCCAGGTCTAGCCATTGCCTCTCCTGGTGTTCGGCCTCCTCTACCATAGGCTTTCCCTAGGCAGATACTTCTTCAATCCTGGACACGAAGTCCAGAACTGACAAGGACTTGACAAGGTTGGGCTTGCAACCTTGCAGCAGACTAGCACGCATCTCCTTGGCTTTACTCTTTGAAAAGACCACCGCTTGTGATGATTTCTCTGCAAGTCGTGACTGTGCCTGTTTCAATGAATCTTGAAGCTGTGAAACCTGCTCCAGTGCAACTCTTTTCTCTTCTAACAGCAACTCAGCTGTCTGTCTCTGTGCTACGGCCTCCTACTAAGAGGCGGCCAACTGGGCCTTAAGCTCATCTATCTCGTGTTGCGCTGACACTAGCTACGTGATGGCCCTAGCTAGGTCCTCCTCTAGCTACCTTGTGTTATTCTGCATCTGGAACAACGCTTCCTGGGTCTCAAGATGCTTGACAAGGAGGTTGTCTGTCCTACGACGAATACCATGAATTTCATATTCTTCATTGATGTCATCAAAGCTTTTCTCCTTCCTCCGATGTTCGTAGTCCGCCTCAGTCATCTCCCGGAGAGGCTTCTTTACTTTCAGGATCAATTTCTCAGTTGTCAGCACTCTCCTATCTAGGTCAAACTTCGTGCACTTTATCGGGGCAGCTATCTCTTCGACTCTCCTTCGTTCTACGCCCTAGAGAAAGGAGGCAGAACATCTTGAGATGCTTACTACCAAAGGTAGGTCATCAGTGCTCCGTAGTTCACCCATGAAGTCCAGATCCTCCAACATTGGATTTTTTCGTGGCATTTTTCCTGCAAACAGTGACGCGGGAGGTATTCCAGAAGGAATGGCTGCTTTTGAGGGTGACCAGGTCCTAAGGGAAATGGGTGGCTGAGTGGATGGTGTTGTTAGGGTTTTGGACGGCTGGGGCGAGGAGTGCAGTGATGAAGAAGCAGATTTAGCACTGGCTACGGGTGAGGATTCTAGGGTTTGACTCAGTGATTGGAAGGCATTAGGATCCTGAGCAAACTGGTCAAAGGAATGTGTGCCGCTAGAGGGCTGGGTAGCTTGGGAAGAGGAAGACGCGGCTATGGATTGCCCTGATGAAATGGGAGAGGGAGCTTTGGTCGGGCTGATTGGGACTTGGGGAAGAAGTGTAGTGGATGTACCTACGGGATCTGCCTAAGCCTCTGTTGGAGGGGCGCTTGCAGCCCGAGTGTCTGCGTCTAATTTAGGGCTGTCCAAGGAGACAATTTTTGGAGCTGCTGCTCCCGTCTGTGTCGCAGTTGTCTGCTGTACCGGATCCTTAGGCCGTTTGGCCCTTTCAACTCTCTTCCTCTTCTTTTCTTCTAGCGCTGTGGCTGGTCTAGAGGAAGGGGATAAGGACAGGGCGACAGGAGCTGACGTTCCCACGTTAAACTTGTACCTAGGTCTGGCTGGAAGGATGCCTGCCGTGCTCGGTCTGCTAGCTAGCAACGCGGGCACTTTTTCTGATTGAGGGGCCACCTCTGGGGTTGAATTTTTTGAATCTTGCGCCTTTTTGGGTGCTGTCTCGGAAGACACGAGATGCATCGGGCCCACTTGACTGCTCACCGGAGTCACCCTGGAAGTCATCGGAGGAGATGATTGTTGGGACGGGGGCCTCCTTATATAACTTCTCTTAGTGCCTCAGGGGACGTAATTTTAAAATTCGAAGGGCCACCACGTGGCAACGTGCTGGTCATATAGGGCTAAAAATTCATCATCCACGGCCAGATTCCTCCGGTTAGATTTATTGTACTGTGTGCGACACCTCATCTTCCACCATTCAATAATTTTTTCTTTATGCTAGTTGAGGGGTGCCACCTTGGCATGGAATTTTTTGAAGCCTACAGACTCCAATCGGTGATCTGGGTTTTGCTCTAGATCGTATGCTACCTCTTCGCAGTAGAACTTATGCCATGGAGGCCATGATTGCATCTGCTCGATATGCCATTCCAGGTCTGCACCTGTCCTGTTCCTTCTTTCCTACATGATCTCAGCTTAGGGACAGATGTGCGTGAATTTTCCTCTCACCCCAATTGGGTCATATTTCCAATGCTGCGGCAGCATTATTAGACCCATATCAATGAGTTCCCGCTCGAGGTAGACATGCTGTCCTATTTTGTACACTTGGGTATTCACCCAGGTAATGGGATACTGAAATATATGGCCCTTCTTTTTACCTTGTCTGAATTCATCCTCAGAATAGTCCATCTGCCACATAATTTCTATCCCAAACTGGTGGTCAGTGCAGAAGTAGGGCAGTAGGAACGACTGCCCCTTGAACCCGTAGATTCTGAATGTGATGCCTTGAGTCAGCCGGAAGGTGTCCCCGTACTCATTCTTCCACAGGTATTTTGTCATGACCTCCGGTGGGCGAGACACCTTATGGTTGAACAACCCCATGACCATGCACATAAACTTAAGATTAAATTCATAGAATGATCCCTTTCTGTACAGAATCTCGGTCCATTCATACACGGGCAGCGGTTCTCCTTTTTCATTTATTTTCTTTAAGTCAGGAACGTTCATCTGGTAATGCATGTGATATAGGCACAACCATGCGAGGAAAGAGCAGAACCAAAAATCCGTTGACTGCTTCTGCTGTAGCCTAACCAGACTTGAATGTATTGCATATGCTAGCCAGTCCGCACAGTCAAAGAAAATAGTGCGCTTTCCACTCCTCTGCACTGTGGAGTCATAGAATTCTCCGTACAGGAGACATTCTGCCAGTTCCAGCTGGTACGACCGTACCACTTTATCAGAGTTGCAGTCGAGGACCCATGCCAGGATGATGTAGATGTACTTATTTTCAAATTTTTCCAGGGGTATGGGGCCAGTTGGCCACTGTCCGGCTGTCAGCGGAGTCTTCAGCTCTGAATCAATAAATTCTCTCATCCGCTTTGTCTGCGTAAATCTGTCGGTCTGCTCATCAAGATTTACCCTTTTGAAAATTTTGCCAGGTTCATACTGAAGCCCTGAGGAAAATGCTGGCTGGATGCTTTCCCGGAAGAGTGTGAACAACACTTTTCCCTTGTTGTCGCAGACTTGCCAGGCAACTGGTTTGTAATATTCTGCAATTTCTTCAACCAACTCCGGGCACTGGTGAGTAGGAGGGCACAAGAACCAGTATAGGTTTGATTTATACATAGCACCGACATGATGTGAGGGCGAAACCTTGTCTACCCACTTTGCAATATTTAGCCTCAGCTTGGTGAGGCTGATGGAGAAAGAGTCATCTTTGTACCCGACCAAGCGATTAATTGGTGGCGACAGAGTTCGCCCAGCTACGCGCATCTTTGTCCGGGTCTTTTTTTTCTGGTCTAGAAGCGCTTCGCTCTCATGGGCGCTTGACTTTGGTGATTCCTCAGCTTCGCGTCGCTCTTCACTAGATTGCGCCTGTACGAGCGCTTTTCCCTTGTCCATCCTTTCTGAAACAACAGAGGCGGGAATTACGGCTTCTGAATTGTCAGCTCTGCTCTTTGCAGTCAGGGAATCAGCTTGGATGTTTTGAATTTTTTGAGTGCGCCAGGGCCCTTTTTCTAGACAACGTCTATGACATTAATGGCATGAGGGAGGGAGTTAGGGCGGTTAACTTGGAGTTGGTAGAGATGTTATGATTTTTGGTGGCTGTGCATGGGTTTATTTTTGAAAAGTGCACCCTAGTAGCCGTTGGTCCAAACGCACCTTGCATTTTTAATGCATCATCCTTGAAAGATGTGCAATCATTAAACCCCCTTGGGCACCGTGCCATTGCTGACGTCATCACCCCCATCTGGGCACACTTTACAAGGAAGAATTTCTGGCCCATGAAGTCCAACTTTGAACCGTGCCGTACTGCGCCCTGGGCCCACACTTAAACATTTTTTACATTTTTCGTGGTGGGTTATTCGGGTGGCGCCCACAATTCAGGGCGCACTCAGACTTCGCCCAAAAAAGGGGTGCAATCCGACTTCACCCGAAAAATGGGCGCAATCTGATTTGACACTTAGTCGTTTTCAGCTTCCCGCGCCGGATCACCCAGGGTGCGCCCGGGAATGGGAGCGTACTTAGACTTCGCTCGAAAAAAGGGCGCAATCTGATTTTTCCCAGTTTCGCCTACGCAGTCCCAGACTTAGTCATTTTGCTCCTCTTTTCAGCTGCCTTCTTCCAAACTTTGCACTGTTCAAGGAGCGCTACCCGACTTCACTGTGAAGTCGGGTTTTGCCTCGGCTTTGCTTGGGATTTTTCTAAAAAAATAAAAAATTGAATGCCGAAATATATACATTCTGAAAATTAAAAATAAAGCAGAAGGAAAATATGTACAAGGAAGGGCCCATTAGGCACCTTCAGTGGCGGTAAATTTTTAAGTGGAACCCATTGACGGGAATGGGGAGACGCTGTCCCTCCATGTCCCGGAGCACAAATGCATTGAACTGGTTCACCTGGGAAATCTGATAAGGGCCCTCCCAGAGAGCATCAAATTTGTCGTGATTGCCCGACTTTGCCTTCAACGAGTCCCACTTCAGCACCAGGTCCCCAATTTTCAAAACTCGGGCAGTGGCGCCTTTTGCAAACCATCCTTAGGTTGTTTCAGCATGTTTGGTGAAGGCCTGGTATGCTTTTTCTCTGTCTTCCTCTAACCACAATAGCTGGCACAGTCTGTTATCCATCGGATCCCCTTTGCCTCTCTCTTCGTCCAACATCCAGAGAGTGGGAATTTCGATGTGGGTTGGTAGGACTGCTTCTTTGCCGTAAACGAGTGCATAGGGGGATGTCTTGATTGATTTCTTGAAGGATATTATGTTCGTCCACAGTGCCCGATCCAGGAGTAGGTGCCAAGTCCTCTTGTTGTTCTCTACTTTTTTTCTGATGATCTTCAGTAGGTTCTTGTTGGTGGACTCGGCAAGGCCGTTCCCCTATGGGTAGTAATTGGAAGACATTTTGTGATAAATGTCGTATTTGCCGGTGTACTTGGTGAGTACAGCGCCTGCGAACCCCAAACCATTGTCTGTCACTATTGACTCGGGGACCCCAAAGCGGGTGATGAGGCTCTCGAGGAACCTGATGACCATCTCCTGGTTTGCGTTCTTTGTGGGGATCACCTCTGCCCACCACATAAAGTAGTCGATGGCAGTAAGGATAAACTTGTGCCCTGCTACAGAGTTCGGCATAATTACCCTGATAAAGTCCAAACCCCATTACTGAAATGGAGTCTCATCTTGGATCGGTTGAAGGGGCAGGGGTGCTTTTCTATTTCTGCCAGCAAATCTCTAGCATTGATCACATTTTGTATAGACCACATGCACGTCTATAAAGAGAGTGGGCCAATAGTACCCAGCTCTTATTATTTTCAAGGCCGTTGGCCTTGCAGAATGGTGACCCCCAAGCATCCCAGAGTGAAATTCTTTGAGGACCCTGGGCTGGTCGATTTTCTTGACGCACCGCAACAGGATGTCGTCAATGTTTTTGAAGTAAAGCCCCTCAGCACGAAGAGTGTATTTCAGTGCACCTAGCCAAAATCTCCTTCTTTGTGAGGCATTCAAGTGGTCTGGACATCTCCCGGTGTAGAAGTACTTCACCAGGTCATCTGTCCAGTCACTCTCCTCTAGTAAGGAGTTGGTTAGGTTGGTGGTTGTTGTCGGATCCTCCCACTTACAAGTGGATATTTGGGCTGTTGCGCTTCGGGCCAGCTCCTGGAATAAGGCTCGGCCTCTGATAAGCTTGGTCGGTCGCACTTTGATGTCAAACTCCTAGATTTTAGCAATCCATCCTGCTCTCTTGTGACCCGGCTCTCCTTGTATGATGAAGCTTTGGACATCCGGGTGTATCACAAAAATGGTTGTTCGGCTTTGGGAGACAAAGTGCCTAAACTTTCGGAGAGACTTCATGACCACGTGAACTTGCCGCTCTATAAAGTTATACTTTTCTTCATGCGGCTGAATCACTTGGCTCAAGAACGCTATGGGGCGCTCTTCTTCATCGTCTCCCTTCTGGGTCAGGACTGTGGCGTAACTCTCGGGTTCTCCCACCGCGTATAGGATGAAGTCCTTGGAGTAGTCCGGGTTTATCAACATCGGAGCTTGTGCAATGCGGGCCTCGATTTCCTCGAAGGCCCGACTCCTCTCATCAGTCCATAAGAATTCAACATTCTTTTTCAGCAATTCGACAATGGGCATAATTACCTGTGCAAAGTCCGATATGAACTTTCACACGAAGTTGATTTGGCCGAAGAAGGACTGCAGCCCCTTCTTGTCAATGGGGGTGGGCAAGCAGATGAGGGCTTCTGCTCTATCAGGGTCCACGGCTAGGCCTTTCTCGGAGATGACATGCCCCAACAGTTTACCTTCTTTTACCGCAAATACAGGTTTCTTTGGGTTTATGGAGATGTCGAATTCATGACACCTTTCAAATATTTACTGCAAGTGGGGAACATGGTCCTCTCTCCTATGAGAGAATATAGTCATGTCATCCAAGTAGATGACTATAACCTTGTTGAGCAGCTCTTGGAAGGCCAGGTCCATGGCTCTTTGGAATGTGGCGCAAGCATTGGATAAGTCGAAAGGCATGCGTTGATAGGTGAACGTCACCCATTTGGTGGTGAATGTTGTCTTATGTTGGTCCTCATCCTTAACCCAGATCTGGTTGTAGCCAGAAAAGCCATCTAGGAGGGAAAATATTTATGCTCCAGCAACTATATGGAGGATCTGATCGATTTGGGGAAGCGGATAATGGTCCTTGAGGGAGACCTGATTCAGATTTCCGAAGTCCACACAGAGACGAATGTCTCCGTTATTATTCCTCACGGGAACCAAGTTCGCAAACCAGAACGAATGCTTGATGGGGTAGATGATTTTGGCCTCCAGCATCTTCAGGAGCTCGGCCTTCATCATGGCCTCGATCTTTGGATTCACAACTCTTTGTTTCTATTGGAATGGCTTGGCGCCATCTTCTAGCTCAATGGTATGCTGGATTATATTTTTGTCATACCCCTTCAAGTCCTGGTAGCACCAGGCTACTATGTTAGGGAACTCTCGACACAATGTTCTGATTTGCTCAAGTTCCTCTATGGTGCAGTCTATCCCGACCTTGATTGTTTTTCCAGGTTCAAGCTCCAGGTCAGAGTACTGCTTCAGGTCTACTTTCATCCGGTGCGATATCACTCTGTCGTTCTGATCAAATAGACTCTCAAGTGTAATCAGTCCTTTTGGGACATGATTATTATTTTTAGCTGTATCAACCCCTCATATTGCTCGTCATCAGGGTCTCTACCTTTGATTGAACATGCTTCGTTAACCAAAAATGTGACGATTTCCTCGTCACAGTCAAACACCTGCCAGTGGGTGTTCTTATCAGGCATAGAAGGCCTATAAATGGTATGGACTGGCTTCAGATTCTGGACAGTGTCATCAATCGAAACGTACCTGGCTCCAACAGACGCAAAAATGTTAGCATGTTTATTTTTCTCACATGATATAGCCTTGACATTCAATGAGTTGAACGACTCCATCAGGTCCCACACCTGATTACGATACGCCTTGAGATAGTGCTTCTTGGAGGTGCACTTGTTCATAATCTAGTTTCACACCAGCTTTGAATCATCGAAGATCTATAGATTCTTAATCCCCAACCTCTCTGCTTTTTGCAATCCCAAGCACAGGGCTTCGTACTCCGCCGCGTTGTTGGTGCAGCTCCAGGCCAGCCTGCAGGTGTAATCCTTATGGATCCTGGTTGGGGAAACCAAAAGTACTCCTGCACCGACGCCATTTTTGCATCGTGCACCACCAAATAAAAGCTTCCACAACTTTTTTGGTGCAGGTCCTACTTCTCTTTTGGCAGACTTGTCAAGCCTCTCAAGCTGGATGATGGTGTAGCAGCCTTGCTCAGTTTTGATCACGGCATTGAAGTCTCGCAAGGAGAATTCATCTTCTACTTGCAGCAGCTCAAGAGCTTGCTCCGTCATATCCACCACCACCAGTTCCTCTTCTGTCAGCTGAAACATGTAGTCCTACGACTCCTCTCTAGGTATCTTCTCTACTAGGAAGGTGGAAGGCTTCTCGTTGTATATCTTCAGTCTCCTTCCTTTGAAGGGCACTTCCATGTGTGAGTAGTCCAGAGACAGATACCCTCCAAACTTAGCAGTGAACTCCTTGGAGAGACACATGCCGAAGTAGGGCTCCAAGTCGACAACCATGACCTCTTGAATGACCACAATGTCAAGAGCTTTGTGCAACCGAATAGGGATGTATTTAATGGCATCGACTGTCTTGACAGGGGTGTCGTCCAGTTGCAGCATGCCTTGGCTGCTCCTTGTGTACTCCATCCCGATCTTGTCGTAGATGGCTCTCGGCATTACGGTCGTGGAAGCACCAGAATCCACCATACAGTTGTGCACTATGTACCCTTGCATCCGTAATAAAGGATAGAAGGGAGGTGGTCTGTTCTTCCCAGTGGCTGAGACTGTCAGAGGTTGAACCAAGACAATAGGTTGTATCTGCTTACCATTCTTCATACTTTTCAGATATTCTTGCAATAGATCAACTTGGCCTGGGAGTAGAAGAGCATCATACATGTTGATTCTTGCGGGGGTCCTCTTCAACTCGTCTACTATGTTGTAGCCCGAAGTGCTAGCTCCTTTCTCTTATTTTGCTGGATCGTATTTTGTCCAGTACTACTGAGTGGCCTCGACTCTCTGTATCTTGGTTAGAGATGGATATCTCAGCTTCTCCTGAGCTTGTTCTTTGGTTTCAGCTAGAGGCTGAGCAGTGGGAGTTTTAGCCGAGGGAGCTTTTGCTACAGGAGGCTTGACTACGAGAGTCTTCTCTTTGGCTATGTAAGGCCAAAGCCTCTTGTCATGTGGTAGCCCAACGGGTTGTGCCTTATCTCTTCTAGCGTATATCTTTAAGGGCTTTGCAATAGCTTTAGCAGACTTTCTATCTTCCCTGGAAGGAGGCGGCAACAAATCTTCCTCTAGGATGACAAATTTGCCTTCATCGTCTAGTATCATGTAGAGTTCTTCATCCTCTATTGCACTGTCGGCAAAGGTCTGGAGATAGTGTTAGTGCATAGTGCAGTCATCCTCAGAATGTGGGTCATTGCACGTAGTGCACCAGTTGACCTAGTCAGAAGTGCCAGGTTGGTCTTCAATGGCAGCATTTCTTGGTGGTGGCCACCTCTGATCTCGCCGTTCTGGGGCTTGATCTTTTGTCAGTGTCGAGGGCAGATATGGTCTCCTTGGAACAAGGTCCATCTGGGCCTGTTTCTTCTTTAGGATAGTCATGTCGTTGGACATGGTGTGATATCCATAGGCTAGATCCTGTACCTCTTGGAGGATTTTATTCTGAATATCATTATCAGGAGGCGGCAACTGAGCTGGGGGAGGTAATGCAACCAATGGAGGAGGGGAAAAATATTGTGCATATTGCAGGGGAGCTAGGAGTGTTGGTGTTGGTCCAAAATCTGCCACAGGAAAGGATTTTATAAATGCACCCTAGACCTGGCCAACATTGAAAGGCTGGAAGCAAGAAATGGCTCCCAGACCAATCTCCAGAGTGGGCTGGTTCCCTTTACTAATCTAAATTTCTGTTTGAAGATAAGGGTTGCTGGAAAGAAATTAAAAGTTGCAGAAAGAAATGGAAATATGGCCACAAGCCGAGGTTATGGGATCGGAAGAACAACGACAGAAAACTTAAAGTGCAACAACAACAAGCAACAGAAGATAATGACTCAACTCTCACACAACTGTATGCAGAAAATCTCTCCAAGATTACACTCCAAGAATCATATCCTTACAAGCAAGATTCAAATCCAATATGCAGAATTTGAATGTAACAGCACTCAAGGAATATAAATTCGATTAGAAATGCAAAGAACAGAAAAGACAATCACCCAAACAATTGCTTGAAAAATCCGAAGCCAATAATTTATTCTTGCAAATGCACTTCCAGTTTTTAGCAAAACTTCCAACCTTTCGAAATGCGAATTACATTGGTTTTTATAGAGGTCCGTCCTCTTTGCAGCATTAAATATTTTAAACCGACCTTCTTGAGATCTACAATTATGCGAAGGAAACGAGGAACATGATCCCCTTAATTGCAGTCTCGAAGAAATAAAAATTAAATACCATGAAACGTTCGCGGCCCTTCATTAAATTCGTTTCTTTTAAACATGTGCATGCAATTGTTAACTCAATCCACGAACAGCAACCTCGAACCAATAAACCCTTTAATTTTGGTGGCCTGGGCGCTTCTTCGACCTTGACTGCCTTGGAAATCCACAAAGCATTAAATTCGGGGCAGCATTTAATCATCGAAACCCAAAAAAACCTTCTCGGCCGTTCATACTTGTGTTTTGGCGGGAAACTGCGCAGGTCGCGAAAACGCGACGGGTCGCGAAATCGTGACATCTTATAATGCCGTACGCTTTGACCACCTTTGACCCGCGAAAATGGCACATGTAGCGATTTCGCTACGTCTCCGGCTCCCTCTTCTTCATCGCAAGCTTGCTCCGCGAAAACGGAACATGTAGCGATTTCGCTACATGTTTCCGTCGTTGGCTCCTCCCTGCGCTCTGCCCCGCAAAAATGGAACATGTAGCGATTTCGCTACATGTTTCTTCTCGCCGTACCAATCGCCATTTTTCGTCGCGATTCGCTGACATGTCAGCGACGCGCTGCAAGTTTTCAACTTCTGCCTTTGAAGCGCTGTCGCGATTCGACATGTTAGCGATCCCGCAAGTTTTCGACTTAATGCCTTTGAAGCCGACCGACCCGCGATTCCGGAACACGTCGCGATATCGCGACGGTTCCGCCCAACCTGCCTGCGTTGACTGCGTTGACCGCGATTCTGCAACATGTCGCCGTCGTCGCTGCAGTTTTTTGACTTAACCATTTTTTGCTCAATTTTTCTCCTTTTTTCGCCCAAGCTGCATCAAAGCTGATATCAAAGGTCATATTTCCAACAATACACTAATGCATTAATCAATGAGAATCAATGTGGCAAAAATGCCAACATTCTTGGCGGCTCGCGGGGTATACAGCTCGCTGTATGCAAGAATCCAGGCCTTAGTCCATTGGGCACAGAGTCATATTGGAACTGTAAACTAGCTGCTGCAAAACATGTCAGGGGACTGCTGCAAAACTTCTTCTGCTGCTGAAAACTAGAACCGGAAGAACCTGCATAGAAGCGGTTATAAACTGAAGAAATGGAATATGATGGTGAAGTGAGCTCCTGCGATTGCGCAAGCGGTGACTGCAATGGAGTGATGTGGAAGTAAGCAAGTGATGAGATAGACATAACAACATCATGTTGATACACTACCAGCGGCAATAGATGGAATGAACGAATGGATGGAACAGAAGTGGAAGTTTTGAAGCGTGAAATGAAAATGAACTAAGCTGGAAAATAAATGCTTTTTAAAACAAAAACAAACTGAGAAGAAAGGGATAAGAAGAAACGGGAAAAATAGAAAAGGGGAGAAGAAACAACAGCCGTGGCTTATTCTGTAACTGTAGAAGAAAAAGAAGTAAAAGAAGGAAGATGAAGAAGGGAAAGGAAAGAAAAAGGGAAGGGAAAAGAAGAAAGTGCTAGAAAGCCACCAACTGCTGGGAAAGGAGGAGACAAAAGGGAAACCAACACCTACAGCCCACAAGCAACAAGAGCCAAGGTGACAACAAAAGGCAACACATATATACATACTCTTTTCTTCTTTCTTTATATATATATATATATATATTTTTTTTTCTTTTTTTTTTTTTATATTATATACAAACTCAAATTGAACTTGCGAAGTCATGAAAAGTAGGCTTTCAAATGAAAGCCATTAACTGAAATTGGAAGTGGGCTACCATCCATAGCTTCCAAATAGAAAGAATTAGCTGCACCAGTGTTGGAAATACGGAACGGACCCTCCCAGAATGCATCAAACTTCTTATGATTGCCAGGTTTAGCTTTATTCTCATTCCATTTCAGCACCAAATCTCCTGTCTTGAATGGACGGGCTGCAGAATGCTTATAAAACCACTTCGAAATCCCTTGTATGTGCTTGTCAAATTCATTGTACGCTTTGGAACGTTGCTCCTCTAATTCCAACAACTGTGCTATTCGCAGATCCAAGGAACTCAGGTCTGTCTCATCATCTTGAAAAGACTGCAACTGCTGTAATACTGGCAACTCAAGATGAACCGGCAACCTTGCTTCTTTGCCATAGACTAGGGCATATGGTGAGGTTTTAATGGACTTCTTGACGGAAATCCTGTCTGCCCATAACGCCTGATTCAATAACAAGTGCCAAGATCTTTTGTTCTCTCCCAATGACCTCTTCAAAATTCTGAGCAAATTTTTGTTCGTTGACTCTGCCAAGCCATTTCCCTGTGGATAGTAATTGGAAGATGTCTTAAGGAAAATGCCAAACTTGTTAGCAAACTCAGCCAATTCAGCTCCAATGAATGGAGTCCCATTATCTGTAATGATGGCGTCTGGAACACCAAAACGTGTAATTAAACTTTCAACGAAAGAAATCACTACAGATTGATTGGCCATCTTTGTAGGTATGGCTTCAGACCACCTGGTGAAATAATCTGTAGCTGTTAAAATGTATCTGTGACCAGCTGAGGAATTAGGATCAATTATTCCAATAAAATCTAACCCCCATTGCTGAAAGGGTGCTTCAACCTGAACTGGATGCAAAGGCAGAGCTGCATTCCTTACTCTTCCTGCATATCTTTGACACTTATCACAGGCTTGTGCAATCTTGAAAGAATCTGAGAACAGGGTCGGCCAGTAGTAACCAGCTCGAATGATTTTCAAGGCCATCGGTCTTCCTGCAAAATGTCCTCCTGATAGACCGGAATGGAACTCTTCCAAGATCCTATCCTTGTCTGCTTGTTTAACACACTTCAAAAGAACACCATCAATATTTTTAAAAAATAAACCATCTGAAAACAAAACATACCGTAGAGCTTGCAACCGAAATCTCCTCCTCTGAGAAGCAGTCAATTGTGATGGACATCTTCCAGTTGTGAAGTAATCAATCAAGTCTTCTGTCCAATCCTTTTCCAGAATTAAGAAATTCATTAAATTGTCATTACCAGCAAGAGCTTCTCCCTGATCTTCGCATACATCAAATGCTGCCATCTTTGCTAACTGCTGGCACAGAGCTTTACCACGCACTAATTTAGCTGGGTGAATTTCTACATCAAATTCCTGGATCTTGGTGACCCAGCCAGCACGTTTATCACCCAATTCTCCTTGAAGAATGAAATTTCTCACGTCTGGGTGAAGCACATAAACAAATGTCCTGCTCTGGGAAATAAAATGTTTGAATTTCTTCAGGGATTTCATCACAGCATATACCTGTTTCTCAATAAAATTGTACTTTGCTTCGTGAGGTAAAATGACTTGGCTCAGAAAAGCAATGGGCCTTTCATTCCCATCATCTCCCTTTTGCGTCAAAACTGCAGAGCATAACTTGTCATCTTCTCCAACTGCATATAAGATGAAATCCTTGGAGTAGTCAGGATTAATCAGGACAGGGGCCTGCACTATTCTTTCCTTGATCTCCTGAAATGCTTCCTTTCTTTGAGCTGTCCATTGGAAAACTGCATCTTTCTTCAACAATTCAGTCATTGGTTTAACAACCTGAGCAAAATCAGCAATGAATTTTCTAATGAAATTTATCTGTCCAAAGAAAGATTGAAGTTCCTTCTTGTTTGCGAGGAGTGACAATTTCTTCAGGGCTTCAACACGGGCTGGATCAATTGCTAATCCATCTTCAGAAATCACATGACCCAGAAGCTTACCCTCTTTTACAGCAAACACAGACTTCTTTGGATTAATGGAGATTTCGAATTCTCTGCATTTCTCAAAAATTAGCCTCAAGTGAGAACAATGGTCTTCCCTTCTATGTGAAAAGACTGTCATGTCGTCAAGGTATATTACAATGATCTTGTTCAACAAATCCTTGAAAGCAATGTCCATAGCTCTTTGGAAGGTAGCTCCAACATTTGACGAGCCCAAAGGGCATTCGCTGATATGCAAAAGTACCCCACTTCGTGGTGAATGTCTGTCTTAAACTGATCTTCATCTTTTACCCGGATCCGGTTATACCCAGAAAATCCATCCAGCAAAGAAAAACGTTGTGCACCAGCCACAACATGCAATATTTGATCTATTCTCGGCAAAGGATAATGATCCTTTAATGAAGCACGGTTCAAATTCCTGAAATCAACGCACAATCTAATATCTCCATTCTTCTTACGGACGGGGACCAGATTGGCGACCCATGTGGAGTGCTTGACCGGATAGATGATCTTAGCTTGCAGCATTTTAACGAGTTCAGCCTTCATCAACGCCTCAATCTTTGGGTTTACAGGTCTCTGTTTCTGTCGAAAAGGCCTAACTCCTTCTTCCAGTTCAATTGTATGCTGTATAATCTGCTTGTTGTAACCCTTCAAGTCTTTATAGCTCCAAGCTATAATATCAGAAAACTCTTTACAGAGCTGCCTGATTTTTTGCAGTTCTTCTGGGGTTGAGTCAGTGCCAACCTTAATCACTTTGTCAGGCTGAAGCTCTAACTCCATGAATTCCTTTCTATCAATCTCCATTCGAGGCTTTCTGGAATGATCATGTTGGTCAAACAAGCTCTCCAGAGTTATTAGACCCTTTGGAATATGGTTATTCCTTAATTGAATAAGACCTTCGGCTTCCTCATCTTCCAAAGTTCTGCCTTCAACAGCTGCAGCTTCATGTATCAGGAAATTAACAATCTGCTCATCGGTTTCAAAGACCTGCCAGAAAGTTTCCTTATCTGGCACACTGGGTCTGTATACCATTCTCACTGTCTTGGGCTTGTTCACAACTTGATCAGCAGGAGAAAAGTTCGCTCCAAGAGATGCTAATAAGTCAGCATGTTTATTCATCTCTCTGGAAACAGCTTGAATATTAAGCGCAGTGAAAAGTTCAAACAAATCCCAAACCTGATTACGATATGCTTTCAGATAATGCTGCTTTGAGATGCATCTATTTGTGACCTGATTTACGATAAGCTCGGAATCACCAAAAATATTGAGCTGTTCTATTCCTAACTTCTTTGCTTTCTTCAGACCCAAGCACAATGCTTCATATTCAGCGGCATTATTAGTACAACTCCATGTAAGCCGATATGAATAAGTTCTCTCGTACACCAGAAGGAGAAATTAACACAATACCTGCTCCGGCACCATTCCTGCATCTAGCTCCATCGAAATACAGTTGCCATAACTGATCTGTAACCTCAGTCTGATCAACTGGGTTAGACAATTCTTGCTTTGTCTCAGTCTCAGGTTTTCGAATGGCATAGCAGCCAATCTCTGTCTCCATCATGGCATTGAAGTTAAGCATTGAAAATTGGTCTTCCAACTGAAGATTGTTTAAAACTTCACTCATTAAAACAACATCTTCAGACTCTTCAGTGAGCATATGGACCGACTGCATGTCTTTTCCAACATCTTCCAACTTCTCAATGTGAAAAGGGGAAGGCTTTTCATTCTGTATTTTGAGACGTCTATTCTTAAAAGGAATTTCCAGATGGGAATAATCTAATGCCAGATAACCCCCTAATTTTGCGGTAAATTCCCTGGATAAACACATGCTAAAATAGGGCTCTAAATCTACTACAACAATTTCTTGAATAACGATGATTTGGGGCATTGTATGCAGGACAATGGGTACATCTTTAATGACACCTACTATTTTTACAGGCGTACCATCCAATTGCAGAACTCCAGGACTACTCCGGGTATACTCCATTCCCATAGCTTCACAGACTCCCTTGGGCATGACAGTGGTTGCAGCTCCAGAATCAATCATACAATTGTGTACAACCCAACCTTCTATTTGCAATGACAAGTAAAAAGGAGGAGGTCTGTTCTTACCAGCAACAGAGGTGGTTAAAGTTTGGGCATAGACGGTCTGGGTAGGCCCTATTTCACTCTCCTTCATAGATTTCAATGACTCTTGTAATAAATCTACTTGACCAGGTAATTGCAAAGCGTCATAAAGGCTTACCTTAGCAGGGGTCTTTTTAAGATCATCAACAATGTTGTATGAAACTGAAGCAGAATTTTTCATCTCAAGCAGGTTGCTCAAATGCGGTTCCGTATCGTTGTGTAGCTTCCACTCTTAACCTCTTGGTCGATGATGGATACTTCAATTTTTCACGTGCTCGCTCCTCTCGCTTCGACCTTATTGGTGCAAGTCGCTGCCTTTTCTTGAACTTCGTTAAAAGTTGGATCTTTGGGCAAAGGCTTTGGAGCTAGCACAGGAGCTTTCACTGGCCTTTTCACTTCATCCGGTACTCTTAACGGCTCTAAGTCAGTAGGATCAACATTCATAGGCTTCTTTCCAGTCCTTGTTAGAACTGAAACTTGATCTTCCACTGCAGTCATCAAATTATAACCAGCTTTTGAGATCATATTAACATGGTCACCTGAGGAGCTGGCCACCAAGGTCTGCACATAATTTAAGTGAACCATACATGTATCCTCTCCGTGAGGATCATTACAAGTCGAGCACCAATATACTCCATCTGCATGGGCTGCATCTTCATTTGCTAGAACAGCTAAGCCCTTTTCAGGTGCTTTGCTTGTGGAGGCAGCTTGATCTCTAGTAATTTGAGGAGGTTGAAATCTCCTTGGCTGGAAATCTCTCTCAGCCTGCTTCCTCTCAATGAGTGTGATCTTGTTTCCCATGGCTCTAATGGCAGAATTTGCAGACTTAACCTCTTGCAATAATGTTGTATATGGATCAGGGTTTGCAGGTGCAGGAAGTGCTGGTAAGGGCAAAGGAGCTGGTGGTGCTGGCAAAGCTGGAAATGCAGTGGAAACGGGAGATGGTTGAATGCTGGGTGCAGGGAGCGGTAAAGGAGTTAAAGCAGGCAATTGAGGAGCTGGGACAGTTGCAACCTGAGGTGCTTTAGAACTCCATGATGGTGTAGGATACATAGTTGGCATGGGGTGTGGTTGTGAACCATATAAATATTGAGGCAAATCTGGAATAAGAGGCATAGTTACCTTTGGAGGCAGTCTTCCTACAAGAACCAGATCAGCTTCTGCTTTAATTGCTTGTTCAAAGATTTTTGGAAACGTCACCACATTAGACTGCCGAACCGCCCAACCGATATTTGAGTGAAACGCTCTGAGGTAGTACATCGCAGCTAATTCATCAGCAGGTCGAATACCATCAGGAATCCTTTACCAAGTTCTGGTAAACCGGACATTAAAATCGGGTATCTCTTCTTGTGGATGTCTCTGTATGACAGTAAACTGATTTAACAATGAGAAAGGGTCAGCCTGTTCATGAAAATGTTTCACCAGCAAATCACCAAATTGATCCCATGATGTTATGGTGTCGGGAGGCAGAGTTCTGTACCAAAACAACAGTTTACCTCTCAAAGAACACACTAACAATTTGATCATTACATCTTCATCAGTAATGTCATGAATAGCAGCCAGAGAAGCCACATCATTTATGTGCTCATAGGTTGTTTTACCAATACCATCGTAAGTGGGCAAAGCCTTCAGTGCGACCTGTGGTACTGGATTCTGAGCCTGCAGATTCAAGGCTCCAGTGTTGTTCCATGCCAAGAATTTTTTGGGTGGAGGAAATTGTGCCATTGGTGGAACTTGTAGGGGTGCAACACTAGCAACAATACTGGATATTTGTACAACAGAAGATGGAAGGGACGAGGAAACTAATCTAGAATGCTCACCACTTCTCGAACTATCAAGCTCAAAAAATTGAACAAGATCGCCAAATTTCTTTGACTGTGATCTTGTGATCATGAAGTATTTCTGGGTTCAGCAGGTTACCAAAAACAACAGAGTCACCAAATGCTCTAATTTACAGTCTGAAGGCGAACATTAAACCTTCGACCCTATGGGATCTTTTAGAGACAAATAAAATCTGTCCCACCGGGCGTGCCAAAAACTGTTGGTCCAAAATCTGCCACAGGAAAGGATTTTATAAATGCACCCTAGACCTGGCCAACATTGAAAGGCTGGAAGCAAGAAATGGCTCCCAGACCAATCTCCAGAGTGGGCTGGTTCCCTTTACTAATCTAAATTTCTGTTTGAAGATAAGGGTTGCTGGAAAGAAATTAAAAGTTGCAGAAAGAAATGGAAATATGGCCACAGGCCGGAGTTATGGGATCGGAAGAACAACAGCAGAAAACTTAAAGTGCAGCAACAACAAGCAACAGAATATAATGACTCAACTCTCACACAACTGTATGCAGAAAATCTCTCCAAGATTACACTCCAGGAATCATATCCTTACAAGCAAGATTCAAATCCAATATGCAGAATTTGAATGTAACAGCACTCAAGGAATATAAATTCGATTAGAAATGCAAAGAACAGAAAAGACAATCACCCAAACAACTGCTTGAAAAATCCGAAGCCAATAATTTATTCTTGCAAATGCACTTCCAGTTTTTAGCAAAACTTCCAACCTTTCGAAATGCGAATTACATTGGTTTTTATAGAGGTCCGTCCTCTTTGCAGCATTAAATATTTTAAACCGACCTTCTTGAGATCTACAATTATGCGAAGGAAACGAGGAACATGATCCCCTTAATTGCAGTCTCGAAGAAATAAAAATTAAATACCATGAAACGTTCGCGGCCCTTCATTAAATTCGTTTCTTTTAAACATGTGCATGCAATTGTTAGCTCAATCCACGAACAACAACCTCGAACCAATAAACCCTTTAATTTTGGTGGCCTGGGCGCTTCTTCGACCTTGACTGCCTTGGAAATCCACAAAGCATTAAATTCGGGGCAGCATTTAATCATCGAAAACCAAAAAAACCTTCTCGGCCGTTCATACTTGTGTTTTGGCGGGAAACTGCGCAGGTCGCGAAAACGCGACGGGTCGCGAAATCGCGACATCTTATAATGCCGTACGCTTTGACCACCTTTGACCCGCGAAAATGGCACATGTAGCGATTTCGCTACGTCTCCGGCTCCCTCTTCTTCATCGCAAGCTTGCTCCGCGAAAACGGAACATGTAGCGATTTCGCTACATGTTTCCGTCGTTGGCTCCTCCCTGCGCTCTGCCCCGCGAAAACGGAACATGTAGCGATTTCGCTACATGTTTCTTCTCGCCGTACCAATCGCCATTTTCCGTCGCGATTCGCTGACATGTCAGCGACGCGCTGCAAGTTTTCAACTTTGCCTTTGAAGCCGCCAGTGTCGCGATTCGCTGACATGTTAGCGAATCGCTGCAAGTTTTGACTTAATGCCTTTGAAGCCGACCGACCCGCGATTCCGGAACACGTCGCGATATCGCGACGGTTCCGCCCAACCTGCCTGCGTTGACTGCGTTGACCGCGATTCTGCAACATGTCAGCGCGTCGCTAGCTTTTTGACTTAACCATTTTTTGCTCAATTTTTCTCCTTTTTTCTCCCAAACTGCATCAAAGCTGATATCAAAGGTCAGATTTCCAACAATACACTAATGCATTAATCAATGAGAATCAATGTGGCAAAAATGCCAACAGTTGGATAATGTGGAGGAGGAGGAGGCGGATAGTGAATTTGTGGTGGGCCTTAAGGGTTTACAACCGGCGTCAGATTCCATTGCTGCTGGGGTTGCTATCCTAAAGTGGACGGCACTGCCCCAGAAGCCGATGGGTACTAAGATTGGTGAAATCCAGGTTAAATGGGTGGTTTTACCCTGTGCGGGAGTCTGCCTACGGAAATGATATCCATATCAGCTTGTTGGGAAGCCTCATATAGAGCAGGGAATGATTCTTTTTTGGCTATCTTCAGTAGAGGGCAAATGTCTAAGTTGAAAGACCTCAGGTAGTAGTGGGTGGCCTGACCTGCTGAAGTTCTAAGTTTGCGAGGCACTTATTTCCAAGACCTCGCAAACTTGATGTTGAAGTCTGACACCTCCTCTTGAGGGTGTCGATGTATGCTTTGAAATTGATGTAGCAAAGATGAGGGATCAGCAGACTCATTGCATCCTTTCACGAGTCTATCAACTAACTATCGCCACCCTGTGATAGATCCCTTTGGCAGTGATCTCCACCAATAGATAAGCTTTCCTCTTAGGTAAAGGGCTAGCAGACATGTCTTCACACTTTCATCCGTAATAGAGTGTAGCGCAGCCAGGGATAGAATGTCCTGGATGTGTTCGTACACCGTCTTGCCATAGCCGTCATACGTAGGGATAGACTTTAAGGTAGCGGGGGGCATAGCTTGCTATCCAACTAGGGCCAAGGGCCCCGTAGAGTCTACCGCCGAGAAGAGATCATCATCATTTTTCTGGGTAGCCATGTCTTCTTCTCCTTCGATGGTGTACTCGATGCCAGAGCCTTTCGAGGATGTAGATTTCTCTTCAGCCTCATGTTCTTGGATTTTAGCCTCGACCTCTTGAATTTCAGCCTCAGGTTCTTCTACGTGAGCTTGGTAATCAGCCAGCCTAACGCGCTCGCCTGGAGCATCAATATCAATTTCGTAAAAGTCAGGCGGGTTTCTCAGATTCCTTGCTAGCCACCTTCTTGTTTGCATGAAGGCGTCAAGACCGGTCTTTACAGACTCAAAGATTATTCAGGTACGTGCAGATTTCACTGCGAAGCTAGGTGGGTATTTGTCTCTAGATTACTCACATATGGAAGTGCCCTTCAAAGGACTGCATGGTTCAGTTGACAGCGGAAGAACTGGTGGTGGTAGACATGACAAAAAAAGCTCTTGAGCTGTTGCAAGTGGAGGATGAGTTCTCCTTGCTGGATTTCAACGCCATGATCGACACTGAGCAAGGCTGCTACACAGTCATTCAGCATGAGAGGCTTGACCAATCATCCAAGAAGGAAGTAGGACCTACATGAGAAAAGCTATGGCAGCTCTTCTTTGATGTTGCCCGATGCAAAAATGGCATCGGTTCAGGTATACTCTTGGTTTCCCCGACCAGGATCCAGAAGGACTACACGTATAGGCTAGCTTGGAGCTGTACCAACAACATGGTAGAGTATGAAGCCCTGTGCTTGGGTTTGAGAAAAGTAGAGAGGCTAGGGATAAAGCATCTGTAGATCTTTGGCGACTCAGAGCTAGTGTGCAACCAGATTACGAACAAGTGCACCTCCAAGAAGCACTATCTCAAGGCATACCATAATCGGGTCTGGGACCTGATGGAGTCATTTGAATCATTGAATTTCAAAGCCATATCACATGAGAAAAACAAGCATGCTAAAATTTTGGTGTCTATTGGAGCCAGGTACATTCTGGCTGATGACACTGTCTAGAAGCTGAAGCCAATTCGTACCATCTACAGGCCTTCTGTGCCTGATAAAGACACCCACTGGTAGGTGTTTGACTGTGATGATGAGATCATCACTTTTTTGTTTACCGAAGCATGTACAATCGAAGGTAGAGACCCTGATGACGAGCAATATGAGGGGTTGATACAGTTAAAGAATAATCATGTCCCAAAAGGACTGATTACACTAGAAAGTTTCTTTGATCAGAATGACAGAGCGATCACACAGGATCAAAGTAGACCCCAAGCAGTACGTCGACCTGGAGCTTGAACCTAGAAAAACAATCAAGGTCAGGATGGACTGCACTAAAGATGAACTCGGGAAAATCAGATCATTATGCAGAGTTCCCCGATATAGTAGCCTGGTGCTACCAAGACTTGAAGGGGTATGACAGATAGATAATCCAGCATACCATTGAGCTAGAAGATGGTGCGAAACCATTCTGGAAGAAGTAGAGTGTTGTAAACCTAAAGATTGAAGCCATGATGAAAGTCGAGCTCCTAAAAATGCTGGAAGCCAAGATAATCTACCCCATAAAGCATTCATCCTGGGTTGCAAATCTGGTTCCTGTGAGGAAGAAGAACGGAGACATCTGCCTTTGCATGGATTTCAAAAATCTAAATCAGGCCTCACTAAAGGACCATTACCCGCTTTCCCAAATCGATCAGATCCTCCACATAGTTCTTTGGAGCACGGAGATTCTCCCTCTTAGATGAATTTTCTGGGTACAACCAGATCTGGGTCAAAGATGAGTACTAGTATAAGACAGCATTCACCACAAAATGGGGAACGTTCGCCTATCAGTAAATGCCCTTTGGTTTGTTCAATGTTGGTGCCACATTCCAGAGAGCCATGGACCTGGCCTTCCGAGAGCTGCTTAACAAGATCATTGTCATCTACTTGGATGACATGATTGTATTCTCTCACAGAAGAGAGGACCATGCTTCCCACATGCGACAGATATTTGAGAGATGTCGTGAATTCGGCATTTCCATTAACCCAAAGAAATCAGTCTTCGTGGTAAGAGAAGGTAAGCTGCTGGGACATGTCATCTCCGAGAAAGGCCTTGCAGTGGATCCTGATAGAGCCAAAGCCCTCCTCCACTTGCCCGCCCCAGTCGAAAAGAAGGGGCTACAGTCCTTCTTCGTCCAGATCAACTTCGTAAGGAAGTTCATACCGGACTTCGCACAAGTGATCAAACCCATGGCCAAACTACTGAAAAAGAATGCCGAATTCCTGTGGACTAATGAGAGGAGGAAGGCCTTCTAGGAGATCAAGGCCAGAATTACACAAGCTTCGGTGTTGATAAACCTGGATTATTCCAAGGACTTCATCCTGTATGCGGTGGGAGAACCTGAGAGTTACGCCGTAGTCCTGACTCAGAAGGAAGATGATGGTGAAGAGCGTCCCATAGCGTTCTTAAGCCAGGTGATTTAGCCGCATGAGGAAAAGTAAAATTTTATTGAGCGGCAGGTTCATGCAGTCATGAAGTCTCTTCGAAAGTTCAGGCACTTCGTCTCCCAAAGTTGAACAACTGTCTTCGTGATACACCCAAACGTCCAAAACTTCATCATACAAGGGGAGCCGGGTCACAAGAGAGCAGGATGGATTTCCAAAATCTAGGAGTTTGACATCGAGGTGCGACCAACAAAGCTAATCAGAGGCCGAGCCTTGTGCCAAGAGCTGGCCCGAAGCGCTGCGGCTGAAATATCTGCCTGTAAGTGGGAAGATCTGACAACCACCAACCTAGCCAACTCCTTATCAGAGGAAAGTGGTTGGACAGATGACCTGGTGAGGTATTTCTACACCGAGAGATGTCTAGATCACTTCAATGCCTCACAAAGGAGGTTTCAGCTAAATGCCTTGAGATACACTCTTCGCCCTGAGGGGCTTTACTTCAAGAACATTGATGACATCCTATTGCGGTGCGTCAAGAAAACCGACCAACCTAGGGTCCTTGGAGAATTTCACTCCGGGATGCCTGGAGGACACCATTCTAGAAGGCCTACGTCCTTGAAAATCATCAGAGCTAGGTACTATTGGCCCGCTCTCTTCACAGACGCACATACGATCTGTGTAAAATGTAATAAATGCTAGAGATTTGCTGGCAGAAATAGAAAAGCACCCCTGCCCCTCCAACCAATTCAGGTCGAGACTCTGTTTCAGCAATGGGGTCTGGACTTCATCGAGGTCATTACGCCTAACTCTGCATTGGGTCACAAATTTAATCTTACCGCCATCGATTACTTCACTAGGTGGGCGGAGGCAATCCCCACGAAGAATGCAGACCAGGAAACGATCATTGGATTCCTCGAGAGCCTCATCACCCATTTCGGGGTCCCAAAGTCAATAGTGACGAACAACAGTCTAAGGTTCGCAGATGCTGTACTCATGGAGTACACCAGCAAGTATGGCATCTATCACAAGATGTCTTCTAACTACTACCCGTAGGGGAACGTCCTGGCTGAGTCCACCAACAAGAATCTACTAAAAATTGTCAAAAGGACAGTAGAGAAGAACAAGAGGACTTGGCACCTACTCCTAAATTGGGTGCTATGGGCGGATAGAATATCATACAAGAAGTCTATCAAGACATCCCCCTATGTGCTCGTGCATGGCAAGGAGGCAGTCCTGCCAACCCACATAGAAATTCTTGCACTCTGGATATTGGATGAAGAGAGAGTCAGCGGGGATCCAGTGGACGTCGGACTATGCTAGCTACTGCAGTTAGAAGAAGAAATAAAAAAAGCATACCCGACCTTCACTAAACACGCTGAAGCAACCCAAGGCTAGTTTTCAAAAGGCACCACCGCCCAAGTTTTCAAAATTAGGGACCTAGTGTTGAAGTGGGACTCACTGAAAGCAAAGCTGGGCAACCATGGAAAATTTGATGCCCTCTAGAAAGGTCCCTATCAGATTGCACACCATCTCCGAATCGTCGAAGATCTACAGATGCTTAATCCCCAGCCTCTCTGCTTTTCGCAATCCCAAGCACAGGGCTTCGTACTCCGTCGCGTTGTTGGTGCAGCTCCAGGCCATCCTGTAGGTGTAATCCTTCTGGATCCTGGTTGGGGAAACCAAAAGTACTCCTGCATCGACGCCATTTTTGCATCGTGCACCATCAGAGAAAAGCTTCCACAGCTTTTTTGGTGTAGGTCCTACTTCTCTTTTGGCCGAATTGTCAAGCCTCTCAAGCTGGACGACGGTGTAGCAGCCTTGCTCAGTTTTGATCACGACATTGAAGTCTCGCAAGGAGAATTCATCTTCTACTTGCAGCAACTCAAGAGCTTGCTCCGTCATATCCACCACCACCAGTTCCTCCTCCGTCAGTTGAACCATGTAGTCCTACGACTCCTCTCTAGGTATATTCTCTACTAGGAAGGTGGAAGGCTTCTCGTTGTAGATATTTAGTCTCCTTCCTTTGGAGGGCACTTCCATGTGTGAGTAGTCCAAAGACAGATACCCTCCCAACTTAGCAGTGAAATCCCTGGAGAGACACATGCCGAAGTAGGGCTCCAAGTCGACAACCACGACCTCTTAAATGACCATGATGTCGAGAGCTTTATGCAACTAGATAGGGATGTCTTTAATGACACCGACTGTCTTGATAGGGGTGTCGTCCAGTTGCAGCATTCCTTGGCTGCTCCTTGTGTACTCCATCCCGATCTCGTCGCAGATGGCTCTCAGCATTATGGTCATAGAAGCACCAAAATCCACCATATAGTTGTGCACTATGTACCCTTGCATCCATAAGAAAAGATAGAAGGGAGGTGGTCTGTTCTTCCCAGTGGCTGAGACTGTCAGAGGTTGAACCAGGACAGCAGGTTGTATCTGCTTACCATTCTTCATACTTTTCAGATATTCCTACAGCAGATCAACTTGGCCTGGGAGCAGAAGAGCATCATACATGTTGATTCTTGCAGGGGTCCTCTTCAACTCGTCTACTATCTTTGTAGCCCGAAGTGCTAGCTCCTTCCGCTTATTTTGCCAGCTCGTATTTTGTCCAGTACTGCTGAGTGGCCTTGAATCTCTGTCTCTTGGTCAAAGATGGATATCTCAGCTTCTCCAAAGCTTGTTCTTTGGTTTCAATTGGAGGCTGAGCAGTGGGAGTTTTAGCCAGGGGAGCTTTTGCTATGGGAGGCTTGACTGCAGGAGTCTTCTCTTTGGCTGTGTAAGGCCAAAGCCTCTTATCAGGTGGTAGCCCAGTGGGTTGCACCTTATCTCTTTTGGCGTATACCTTTAAGGGCTTTGCAGTGGCTTTAGAAGACTTTCTATCTTCACTGGTAGGAGGCAGCAATAGATCTTCCTCTGAGATGACAAATTTGCCTTCATCATCTAGTATCATGTAGAGTTCTTCATCCTCTATTGCACTGTCGGCAAAGGTCTGGAGATAGTGTTGGTGCAGAGTGCAGTCATCCTCAGAATGCGGGTCATTGCACGTAGTGCACCAGTTGACCTGGTCAGAAGTGCCAGGTTGGTCTTCAATGGCAGCATTTCTTGGTGGTGGCCACCTCTGATCTCGCCGTTCTGGGGCTTGATCTTTTGTCAGTGCCAGGGGCAGATATGGTCTCCTTGGAACAAGGTCCATCTGGGCTTGTTTCTTCTTTAGGACAGTCATGTCGTTGGACATGGTGTGATATCCATAGGCCAAATCCTGTACCTCCTGAAGGATTTTATTCTGAATATCATTATCAAGAGGCGAAAACTGAGCTGGGGGAGGTAATGCAACCAATGGAGGAGGGACATAATATTGTGCATACTGCGGGGGAGCTGGGAGTGTTGGATAATGCGGAGGAGGAGGATGCGGATAGTGAATTTGTGGTGGGCCATAAGGGTTTACAATCGGCATCGGATTCCATTGCTGCTGGGGTTGCTGTCCTAAAGTGGACGGCACCACCCCAGAAGTCGATGGGTACTAAGATCAGGGAAATCCAGGGTAAATGGGCAGTTGTACCCTGTGCGGGAGTCTACCTATGGAAATGATATCCATATCAGCTTGTTGGGAAGCCTCATACATAGCAGGGAACGATTCTTTTTTGGCTATCTTCAACAACAGGCAAATGTCTAAGTTGAAAGACCTCAGGTAGTAGTGGGCGGCCTGACCTGCTGAAGGTCTAAGTTTGTGAGGCACTTGTTTCCAAGACCTCGCAAACTTGATGTTGAAATTTGACACCTCCTCTTGAGGGTATCGATGTATGCTTTGAAATTGATGCAGCAAAGATGAGGGATCAGCAGACTCGTTGCATCCTTTCATGAGTCTGTCGGCTAACTATCGCCACCCTGTGATAGATCCCTCTAGCAGTGATCTCCACCAATAGAGAAGCTTTCCTCTTAGGTAAAGGGCTAGTAGACGTGTCTTCACACTTTCATCCGTAATAGAGTGTAGTGCAGCCAGGGATAGAATGTCCAGGATGTGTTCGTACACTGTCTTGCCATAGCCGTCATACGTAGGGATAGACTTTAAGGCAACGGGGGGCATAGCTTGCTGTCCAACTAGGGCCAAGGGCCCCGTAGAGTCTACCGTCGAGAAGAGATCATCATCATTTTTTTGGGCAGCCATGTCTTCTTCTCCTCTGATGGTGTACTCGGTGTCAGAGCCTTTCGAGGATGTAGATTTCTCTTCAGCCTCATGTTCTTGGATTTCAGCCTCAGCATCTTGAATTTCAGCCTCGGGTTCTTCTATGCAAGCTTGGTAATTAGCCAGCCTAATGCGCTCACCTGGAGTGTCAATATCAATTTCGTAAAAGTCAGGCAGGTTTCTCAGATTCCTTGCTCGCCACCTTCTTGTTTGCATGAAGGCGTCAGAACCGGTCTTTACGGACTCAGAGATTATTCAGGTACGTGCATAGTTCACTGTGAAGCTAGGTGGGTATTTGTCTCTAGATTACTCACATATGGAAGTGCCCTTCAAAGGACTGCATGGTTTAGCTGACAGTGGAAGAACTGGTGGTGGTAGACATGACAAAGCAAGCTCTTGAGCTGTTGCAAGTGGAGGATGAGTTCTCCTTGCTGGATTTCAACGCCATGATCGACACTGAGCAAGGCTGCTACACCGTCATTCAGCATGAGAGGCTTGACCAATCAGCCAAGAAGGAAGTAGGACCTGCACCATAAAAGCTATGGCAGCTCTTCTTTGATGTCACCCGATGCAAAAATGGCGTCGATGCAGGCGTACTCTTGGTTTCCCCGATCGGGATCCAGAAGGACTACACCTATAGGCTAGCTTGGAGCTGTACCAATAATGTGGCAAAGTATGAAGCCCTGTGCTTGGGTTTGAGAAAAGTAGAAAGACTGGGGATAAAGCATCTATAGATCTTTGGTGACTCAGAGCTGGTGTGCAACCAGATTACGAACAAGTGCGCCTCCAAGAAGCACTATCTCAAGGCATACCGTAATCGAGTCTGGGACCTGATGGAGTCATTCGACTCATTGAATGTCAAAGCCATAACACATGATAAAAACAAGCACGCTGACATTTTTGCGTCTGTTGGAGCCAGGTACATTCTGGCTTATGACATTGTCCAGAAGCCGAAGCCAATTCGTACCATCTACAAGCCTTCTGTGCCTAATAAAGACACCCACTGGCAGGTGTTTGACTATGACGAGGAGATCATCACTTTTTTGGTTACCGAAGCATGTACAATCGAAGGTAGAGACCCTGATGATGAGCAATATGAGGGGTTGATACAGTTAAAGAATAATCATGTCCCAAAAGGACTGATTACACTAGAAAGTCTCTTTGATCAGAATGATAGAGCGATATCACACAGGATCAAAGTAAACCCCAAGCAGTACGTCGACCTGGAGCTTGAACTTGGAAAAACAATCAAGGTCAGGATGGACTGCATTGAAGAGGAACTCGAGAAAATCAGATCATTATGCAGAGTTCCCCGATATAGTAGCCTGGTGCTACCAGGACTTGAAGGGGTATGATAGATAGATAATCCAGCATACCATTGAGCTAGAAGATGGTGCGAAACCATTCTGGCAGAAGTAGAGGGTTGTAAACCTAAAGATTGAAGCCATGATGAAAGTCGAGCTCCTGAAAATGCTAGAAGCCAAGATAATCTACCCCATAAAGCATTCATCTTGGGTTGCGAATCTGGTTCCTGTGAGGAAGAAGAACGGAGACATTCGCATTTACGTGGATTTCAAAAATCTAAATTAGGCCTCACTAAAGGACCATTACCCGCTTTCCCAAATCGATCAGATCCTCCACATAGTTCTTTGGAGCACAGAGATTCTCCCTCTTAGATGAATTTTCTGGGTACAACCAAATCTGGGTCAAAGATGAGTACCAACATAAGACAACGTTCACCACAAAAAGGGGAACGTTCGCCTATCAGTGCATGCCCTTCGACTTGTTCAATGCTGGCGCCACATTCCAGAGAGCCATGGACTTGGCCTTCCAAGAGCTTCTTAACAAGATCATTGTCATCTACTTGGATGACATGACTATATTCTCTCATAGAAGAGAGGACCATGCTTCCCACCTGCGGCAGATATTTGAGAGATGTCATGAATTTGGCATTTCCATTAACCCAAAGAAATCAGTCTTCGTGGTAAGAGAAGGTAAGCTACTGGGACATGTCATATCCGAGAAAGGCCTTGCAGTGGATCCTGATAGAGCCAAAGCCCTCCTCCACTTGCCCACCCCAGTCGACAAGAAGGGGCTACAGTCCTTCTTCGTCCAGATCAACTTCGTAAGGAAGTTCATACCGGACTTCGCATAAGTGATCAAACCCATGGCCAAACTACTGAAAAAGAATGCCAAATTCCTGTGGACTAACGAGAGGAGGCAGGCCTTCTAGGAGATCAAGGCCAGAATTACACAAGCTTCGATGTTGATAAACCTGGATTATTCCAAGGACTTCATCCTGTATGCGGTGGGAGAACCCGAGAGTTACGTCGCAGTCCTGACTCAGAAGGGAGACAATGGTGAAGAGCGTCCCATAGCGTTCTTAAGCCAGGTGATTTAGCTGCACGAGGAAAAGTAAAATTTTATTGAGCGGCAGGTTCATGCAATCATGAAGTCTCTTCGAAAGTTTAGGCACTTCGTCTCCCAAAGTTGAACAACTGTCTTCGTGATACACCCAAACGTCCAAAACTTCATCATACAAGGGGAGCCGGGTCACAAGAGAGCAGGATGGATTTCCAAAATCTAGGATTTCGACATCGAGGTGCGACCAACAAAGCTAATCATAGGCCGAGCCTTGTGCCAAGAGCTGGCCCGAAGCACTGCGGCTGAAATATCTGCCTGTAAGTGGGAAGATCCGACAACCACCAACCTAGCCAACTCCTTATCAGAGGAAAGTGGCTGGACAGATGACCTGGTGAGGTATTTCTACACTGGGAGATGTCCAGATCACTTCAATGCCTCACAAAGGAGGTTTCGGCAAAATCCCTTGAGATACATTCTTTGCCCTGAGGGGCTTTACTTCAAGAACATTGACGACATCCTATTGCGGTGCGTCAAGAAAACCGACCAACCCAGGGTCCTTGGAGAATTTCACTCCGGGATGCCGGGAGGACACCATTCTAGAAGGCCTACGTCCTTGAAAATAATTGGAGCTAGGTACTATTGGCCCACTCTCTTCACAGACGCACATACGATCTGTGTAAAATGTGATAAATGCTAGAGATTTGCTGGCAAAAATAGAAAAGCACCCCTGCCCCTCCAACCAATTCAAGCCGAGATTCCATTTCAGCAATGGGGCCTGGACTTCATCGGGGTCATTACGCCTAACTCTGCATTGGGGCACAAGTTTATTCTTACCGCCACCGATTACTTCACTAGGTGGGCGGAGGCAATCCCCACGAAGAATGCGGACCAGGAAACGGTCATTGGATTCCTCGAGAGCCTCATCACCCATTTCGGGGTCCCAAAGTCAATAGTGACGGACAACGGTCCGGGGTTTGCAGGTGCTATAATCATGGAGTACACTAGCAAGTACGACATCTATCACAAGATGTCTTCTAACTACTACCCGTAGGGGAACGTCCTGGCTGAGTCCACCAACAAGAATCTACTGAAAATTGTCAAAAGGACAGTAGAGAAGAACAAGAGGACTTGGCACCTACTCCTAAATTGGGCGTTGTGAGCGGATAGAATATCATACAAGAAGTCTATCAAGACATCCCCCTACGCGCTCGTGTATGACAAGGAGGCAATCCTACCAACCCACATAGAAATTCCTGCACTCTGGATATTGGATGAAGAGAGAGTCAGCGGGGATCCAGTGGACGTCGGACTATGCCAGCTGCTACAGTTAGAAGAAGAAATAAAAAAAGAATACCTGGCCTTCACTAAACATGCTGAAGAGACCCAAGGCTGGTTTTCAAAAGGCACCACCGCCCGAGTTTTCAAAATCGGGGACCTAGTGTTGAAGTGGGACTCACTGAAAGCAAAGCCGGGCAACCATGGAAAATTTGATGCCCTCTGGGAAGGTCCCTATCAGATTGCTCGGGTGAATTAGTTCAATGCATTCGTGCTCTGGGACATGGAGGGACAACTTCTCCCCATTCTCGTCAACGGGTTCCACCTCAAAATTTATCATCGCTGAAGGCACCCAATGGGTCCTTCTTTGTACATTTTTATTTTTTGCATTTTAGTTTTTTAGAATGTATATATTTATTTCAGCATTTCAGTTGTTAGTCTTCAAGAGCCCAAGAAAAACTTAAAGCAAACCCCGACTTCGCAGCGAAGTCGGCTATCGCTCCTTGGATCATGCAAATTTTGAGAGAAAGCAACTGACAAAAGGGGCAAGAATTTGACTAAGTGCTAGGTGCGCAACCCGACTTCGCAGTGAAGTCGGGCTATGCACCGTCTTGGGAGCGCAGTCGAGGAACATGAAGCGAAAAATTGGCTAAGTGTTAAGTCAGACTGCACAACTTTTTTGAGCGAAGTCTGACTGCGCAATCAAACCTGGGCGAAGTCGGAGTGCGCTCATTTCCTGGGCAAAGTCGGAGTGCGCTCATTTTCTGGGCGAAGTCCGAATGCGCCCTTAGTTTTGGGCGCACCCTGAATGACCTATCATAGGAAACATGAAAAATTCTAAGTGTGGACCCAGACATTGCAATACGACATAGTGCGAAGTTGGGTCTTGGGCCAAAAATTCTCCCTTGAAAGGTGTGCCCAAGCTGCGGCTATGACGTCATCAAAGGCATGAAGTTCAAAGAAGATTTAATGATTGCGCGACTTTCAAAAATGGTGTCATTAAGAAAGCAAGGCGCATTGGGACCGACTGCAACTAGGGTACGCTTTTCAAGATTAAACCCACGCACAACCGCCAAAATATTATAACGCTCCCACCAACTTTTGGAAAATCACCTTAACCCTTGCCCTGGCGCCATTAATGCTGAAATCCTTGCCTAGAAAAAGGGCCCTGGCGTACTCAAAAAATCCAAATTGTCTAACCGACTTTGAGCTGCAAAGTCTAGAATTGAGAAATCAATAGCCAAAACCTCTGTCTCTTCCAATTCTAGCAGAAAAGAAATGATGGGCAAGGGGAAAGCGCCAATGTCGACGCAGTCCAGTGACGCAGAACTTGAAGCTGAGGAGGAGACAGATTCCAGCGCTCCTTAGAGAGAAGTGCCGCAAGAGCAAAAAAGGAAAACCCGAACAAAGAGAAGGTGAGGGAAAATTCCGCTGCCACCCATCAACCTCCTAGCTGGGTACAAATATGGCAAATTTTCTATCAGCCTCACCAAGCTGCGACAGAATATTATGAAGTGGGCTGACAAAGTTTCGCCCTCACATCATGTCGGGGCTGCATACAAGTTGAACCTGTACTGGTTCTTCTGCCCTCCTGTCCATCAATGCCCGGAGCTTATTGAATCCATTGCGACATATTACAAACTAGCTGCCCGACAAGTCTACAACAACAAGGGAAGAGTTTTGTTCACACTCTCCAGGGAGAGCGTCCATCTAGCTTTCGCCCCGGGGTTCCAATACGACCCCAGTGCGATTGTCAGGAGGATTAATCTAGATGAACAGACGAGAAAATTCATGCAGACCAAGCGGATGAGAGAATTCCTTGACTCAGAGTTGAATACTCCACTGGCAGCCGAACAGTGGCCGACATGCCCCATACCCCTAGATAGGTTCGAGAACAAATACATATACATCATCCTGGCATGGGTACTCGGCTGCGACTCCGATAGAGTGGTACGCTTGTACTAGCTGGTGTTGGCAGAATGCATCCTGCATTGCGAGTTCTACGACTCCACGACGCAAAGGAGTGGGAAGCGCCCTATTTTCTTCAACTAGGCAGATTGGCTGGCATACACCATGCATTCCAACCTGGTTAAATTGCAGCAGAAGCAAATGACAAAATTTCAACTCTGTTCATTTCTAACATGGTTGTGCCTGTACCACATGCATTATCGAATCAGAGTTCCCAACTTGAAGAAGGCAAATGAGAAAGGAGAGTCGCTGCCCATGTATGAATGGACCGAGATCCTGTATAGAAAAGGGTCATTCTATGAATTCAATTTCAAATTTCTGAGTATGGTCCTGGGGCTGTTCAATGGTGAGGCATCCCGCCCACCAGAGGTCATGACAAGCTATCTAAGGAAGCACAAGTATGGGGACACCTTTCGGCTGATGCAGGGCATTGTAGTCAGAATCTACGGATTCAAGGGGAAGCCCTTCCTACTGCCCTACTTTTGCACTAACCATCAGTACAGAATGGATATTGCACGATAGATGGATTATGTCGAGGAAGAGTTCGACCAGGGAAAGAAAAGTGGCCATATTTTCCAATACCCTATTACCTGGGTGAATATTCAAGTACATGAGATTGGACAACATGTCTATCTTGAATGGGAACTCATCAACATGGGCCTAATAATGCTGCCATAGTGCTGGAAGTATGACCCAATTGGGGTTAGGGGTAAATTTGCACACATCTGCCCGCGAGCAGAGATCATGCAAGAAAGGGGCAACAGAATAGGTGCAGACCTAGAATGGCACATTGAGTAGATGGAATCATGGCCTCCATGGCATGATTTTTACTGCGAGGAGGTGACGTATGATCCAAAGAAAAACCCGAACCACTGGTTAGATTCGGCGGGATTCAAGAAATTCCTCTCTAAGGTGGCGCCCTTAAAATGGCAAAAGGACAAAATCGTAGAATGCTGGAAGATGAGATGTCACACGTAACACGACCAATCCAACTGGAAAACACTGTCCGTTGATGATGAGTATTCGACCCTATATGATCAATATGCTGACACATGGCAGCCTTTCACATTTTGAGATTGCATTCCTCGAGGTGCTAGGAAGAGGTATACAAGGAGGTCCTCCTCCCAGCAATTGTCTACTCCCGAAACTTCCAGCGCAATGCCAAAAAGCAGTCAAGTGGGCCCAATGTTGGCTCCAGCTCCTGAAGCATTATCCAAAAGGGCGCAGTGGCCAAAAAAGTCAACTCCAGAGGTGGCCCCCCAAGTGGAAAAGGTGCCAGAATAGCCAACTCCTGGAGCGGCCACGACGAACATCCTCCCGTCTAGACCCTGGTACAAGTTTACCGTGGGCACATCGCAACCTTTCGCCCCAACCTCCTCTCCCTCCTTTGAACCAGCCGCAGCGCCAGAAGAAAAGAAAAGGAAGAGGAGCGAAAAGGCCAAGCGGCATAGGGAGTTTGTACAACAACCAGTCGTGGCACGGTCAGGAGCAGCCACGCCAAAAATCGTCTCTTTGGACAGCCCTGAAGCAGAAGTAGAAACTTGGGCTGCAGATGTCCTCCAAGCAGTGGCTCAAGCAGAGCCCGCAGGTACGTCCACTTCCCCACTCCCCCAAATCCTAGTTGGCCTTGCCATAACGCCATCTCCCATTGTATCAGGGCAAGCCCTAGTCCCATCTTCTTCATCTCAGACCACTCAACCCTCGCACAACCCACATTCCTTTGACCAGTTCGCCCAAGACCCAAACGCTTTCCAGTCTCTCAGCCAAACCCTAGAACCCTCACCCGTGACTAGCACTGAAGCTGTGCATACATCGCCGTGTCATTCACCTCCATTGTTCAAAACCCCAACAACACCCTCCACTCAGCCGCTCACTTCCCCTATGACTCGGTCACCCTCAAAAGCGACCACAACTTCTGGAATACCTCCTACTTCACTGTTTGTAGGGAAAATGCTACAGTAAGATTAGATGCTAGAAGACATCGACTTCATGCAGATCGTAGATGACCAGCTTATGGCAACAAGAGTCGTAGGGTGTTCTGCATCTTTCCTTCAGGGCATCAAATGCAGAAGGGTTGAGGAAATAGCTACCTCGGTGAAGCGCACCAAGTATGACTTGGACAGGAGGGTGTTGAGAACTAAAAAATTGGTTCCAAAAGTGAAGAAGCCCCTTTGGGAAATGACCGAGGTAGACTATGAGCATCAAATCAAGGAGAAGAGCTTTGATGACATCAATGAGGAATATGAATTCAATGACATTTGTCGCAGAACCCATAATCTCCTTGTCAAGCGACTCGAGAATCAGGAGGCACTATTTCAGCTGCAGAATACTTCAAGGCATCTGGAGGAAGATCTGGCTAGGGCCACTATGCAATTGGAGTCTGCATAGTAGGAGATCAGTGACCTGAAGGCCCAGCTCACCGCCTCTCAGCAGGAGGCCGCAACACAAAGGCAGACAGTCGAATAGCTGTCAGAAGAGAAAAGTGCAGCGTTGGAGTAGGTCTCCCAGCTCCAGGATTCGTTAAGGCAGGCTCAGTCTCAACTCAAGGAGAAAACATCATGTTGGTTATGAATCTACCATGAGGAAAGGATTTGATGTTATTGCGCCCAGATTCGCCCACCAGATTGAAATTTCGGAAGGAAGGAATGCCTTCTGTGCCAATCTTCGAAGAAGGCTGACTTCCTATGGGTTTTAGTGTTTAAGATAAGAGTGCAGGAAAGAGATAAAAGTGTAGAAAGAGAATCCAAATGTGATTGGAGTTGGGTGGGGGGAATAAACAGCACGAAAATGATCAATCACCGCTACTAACAACATTCATATACAGAACATACATTGAAACTACAACTATCATCCATCCTATGTATCCTCTATCTATGCATTCCAAGAATACTTGATCATCAAATACCAGAGTCTAGAGTTCAGTACAATAGTAAGCAATGATACAAGAAACATGAAGCAAAAATGACAAGGAGAGGCAGCATACAAGATAAAATATAGTAAGCAGAGCCAAGTATATGCTTTGTATTAGAGGCAAACGCATAGCTACAATGGTTCCCTAGCAGTATATTCCCCTTCACCCCTTTTTACAATGCATTGCATGGCTATTTATAGCCTTAAGTTCCCCCCAATTATATTTACAGGCACAAAGTCTCGGGCCAGACAATAACTGACAAAAGTGGCCAAGGAGCTGCTGATGCTGACTTTTGTCGAGCAGGACTATACTTGCGACATGGTCTCCCTAAAAGTTGTACAACTACGTGGTGGTGTGTTGGGTCAAACCATCGGTTAGCAGGAGTGCAAGTAACTATGGCAGATGGAACATTATATCAGCTTTAATGGTGGCAGTTGGAGTAGATAAGGTGGTCCATGCTTGTCCTTGTTCTCGAATCTTGAAGTTGGACACTTGTTAGATGCTGATGAGTGACACATGGCTGCCTTGAAATGCAATTTATCCAACTTTGCCTAGGATTTGAGCGTTGTCGGGTCGTGCAGATGGAAAACAGTGCAGTTGGGGAGGCCTCCGTGCCTTAAAAAATTTCTATGCTTGCTTACCCAACTGCGCACCAATCAGAGGGCGCTCCCCGACTTCGCTGTGAAGTCGGGTTGTGCACCGATACTTTGTTGTTTTTACTGTCATTCGGACTGCGCACCAAAAAGGGGGGCGCACCCCGACTTCGGGCGAAGTCGGGTTGCGCCCCAATACTTAGCTAATTTTTAGACACTGCTCTCCAAGTGCGCCCAGGAAGAAGGGCGCACCCAAAATTTGCCACGAAGTCGGGTTGCACCCTAACACTTAGTCAAATTTTGCTTGTTTCTGTCTGCCTGCGCACTTGGTATTCCCTATTGCACCCCAACTAGAGGGTGCACCCCAAATTCGGGGCAAAGTCGGGTTGCGCCCTGACACTTATTTCAGGGAAACTTGTTGGAAACTTACTGGGGGAAAGTTCAAGGGGAAGAGGGAGGAATTAAACCGCAAGGAAGAGGGAGAAAGGGAGAAATGAAGAAAGGGAAAGAGAGGAAGGAAGGAAAAGAGCAGGTTACTTACAAAACTAAAAACATGGCATCCCGTGCCAAATGTGGCAACACATCCCAGACGGCAGCCTTTTCGAAGAACAAGATCAAGGTGATTCGGGCTAGTTTGCTATAGGGTTGCAGGGCCAACGTTGTCAGGTCCATATCGGTCCTGGATTTCACGTCCAGGATCCAAGAAGTATCTTCCCAGGGAAATCCTATGGTAGAGGAGGCCAAACGCCAAGCGAAGCAGTGGCTGGACTTGGCAATGAAACTTGACGAGTACGAGCGCAAGGGCCTCCGATTTCCCCCTATGTCCCGAATGACCCAAGAATGGGCAGATGCAAGGGTAACCTTGCATAATTATTTTGAAAAAGTAGAAAAAATAAGGGTCGCCAAGAAAATGTTGGATGCATTAGACCATGAGATGAACATTTTCCTGGGCCCCTTAAACGCTCTTTCTGAGCACGATTTCTCGAGCTTCATCAAGGATGGAGAATTTTTGACCCTTGAGTAGGTGAAACTGAATTGGATGTCCTTCGAGGCAGACACAATAGAAATTGATAGTTGGGCTGAGCAAATTCAGGAAGCTCAGGTCATCTAGATGGTATCTAGGTACTGCAAGATCAACACCTCCCTCAAGGAGTTGGGAGAAAAATACCACACCATCGACATGCATGCGGTCACAGCATTCAAAACAATGCTGAAATATGTCAGCGACTTAGGGCCATTTCAGGAAACATCCTAGGACCAAGCCAGGACCGCATACAATCTTGTCCTTGAGCGGTAACAACTGACCGAGCAAGAAGGTGACAACGGCAACCATTCAGGTCCAGAAGGAGGAGAAACAGAAGAAGCAATTGTCGAAAGTAGATCTGAAGAAGAGCAGTTGCCCAAGAAAAAGTAGTCAAAGTAGCAGAAGGCAGGGGAAGGGAGTTCCTCTATGCCCAAATTATGAAGGCCTGGTTCTTTGTGTCGAGGCAAGCTCGACACCCCGTGAGCCGCCAGGAATGTTGCCACATTTTGCACGAGGTGTTGTTGGTCATCAAATCTGCCTATGAAATAATTTGGGTGAGTGTATGCGCCCTAGACCTGGACCAACATTGAAAGGTCGAAGGGAAGAGATGCCCCTCATGCCAATCTCCGAAGAAAGGTCGACTTCTATGCTAATCTACTTTGGTGTTTTGAGATAAGGGTGCAGGAAAGAGATAAAAGGAGTAAGGGTTAGAGAAAGAAATAAAAGGGGTAAGGGAAGAGAGATCGGTGATTTAAGGTGGGAGAGAACAGGAAGCACGATCACTAACTAGCAACTTGAATAGCAGAAAGGAACACCAAGAATAAATGAAAGAAACGCTACATTAACCTTCCTATGTATCCTCTGAGCGAGCTCACAGGGATTCTCCTTCTCCCTTTCGTCAAAATTCAGGGTTCAGAGTAAAGACGATTAGGACAAGTGAATGTAACAGAAACCACAACCCACCAGGCAGCATAAAAGAAAACCAATATAGTGTTTTCCTCTCCCATGTATCCTTTAGGCGAGTTTCAGGGTACAGTCCTCGATCGCACACCGGATTTAGGATTCAGAGTCTCAGTATACAAACGAAGAAAGACAAAATAATCAAGCATAGAAGGCAGCATAAAAGAAATGAATTGAGCCCAAAGCTCTTTAGTATTAATCATAGGACATCAAGTTACGATAGCTTTCTAGCAGATAGTTCCCCCCCCTCTTACATTATAAAATATGGGTTTTTATAGAGGACCCGACCCTCTGAGTCATTATTACACAGAATGGCAAAGTATACTCTTGAGATCGGTGAAGTCAGCTCCTCACGGCCCTCGTGACTGAGCTCTCAAATCCATTACTAGAACTGGCAACTGTGACCGGGTCAACAATAAAAATATGCATTGATGAACCATCTGAGTGTCCTTGGTTTTTGGGTGCAATGCTCGAGTGGTCGCCATGCTTGACTGATACTTCTTCAGGGACTGATACTTCGCTTCCAATTGCCAAAAATGAGTAGCGAGCTTACCAAGAAAGTAAAAATGCAATTATGAGGCACTTGATGGTCTCGAGAAAATACCCGGTTTGGAGTGTGTGCCCCTCACAAAAAAGCAACATGTCACGATATCACGACATTTCTATGCCTTCAGCTTGGTTCTTCTTGTTGCATCGCGAAAATATGACATGTCGCAAAATCGCGACATCTCTATGTCTTTGTCTTCTTTTGTTGCTTTTGGCTGCGAAAATGCAACATGTCGCGATATCGTGACACTTTTCCTCCTTTGGTCTTTCTCCTTGCTCTGAGCAACGAAAATGCAACATGTCGCGATATCGCGGCAGTTTTCATCCTTTGCCCTTTCTCCTTGCTTTTGGCCGCGAAAATGCGACATGTCGCTATATCGCGACACTTTTTCCTTCTGCTCTTCCTTGTCGCTCTCGGACGCGAAAATGCAACATGTCGCGATATCGTGACACTTTTCTTCTTTGCTCTTCCTTGTCGCTTTGAGCCGTGAAAACACAACATGTCACGATTTCGTGACACTTTTTCCTTCTTTTAGCGAAGCTATCTTCTTTGGCCTGTTTGGCAGCGAAGCTTTTCCTTCTTCATTTTGTGTACAAGGGGATGGCATTGAAAGCCAAAATTGCTGCAACACTTACAAACAAAAAGAAATACTTTTGCAAAAGGAAAGACTATACAAAATTTTGATTTTTTATTTTTATTTTTTTCTACCCCTTGTGCAATGTGACAAAATTGTCAACAGGTGCCATGTTTTCAAATTTTGTAAGTATGCTGCTCTCCCTTCCTTCCATCCTTCTTTCCATTCTCCACTTTTCTATTCTTCCCTTTCCTTCAGTTTCATTCCTCCCTTTTCCCCTTGTACTTCCTCCAGTCAAAACCCCAGAACAGTGCAAGCATTCCTTGAAAAATTCTAAGTTTCAGGGTGCAACCCGACTTCGCAGCGAAGTCGGGTGCGCCCTCAAGTTGAAGCGCAGTAGGGAATGCGAAATGCGAAAATAGGCTGAAAAGGAGCAAAATTTGGCTAAGTACCGGAGCGCAACCTGACTTCACAGCAAAGTCAGGGTGCGCTCCCCCTTTTGTGTGCAGTCTGAACAGCGGCCGAAACAACCAAATACTGAAGTGCGCAACCTGAATTCGTAGCGAAGTCGGGCTGCGCCTTCTGACTGGTGCGCAGTTGGGCAAGATCCATCAAGCAGCCTAGAAATTGGCTAAGGCACGGAGGCCTCCCCAACTGCGTTTTTCCCCACCTGCGCTACCCGATGGCGCTCTGATCCCAGGCAAAGTTGGACAAACTGCATTTCAAGGCAGACATGTGTCACTCATCAAAAATTCGACAAGTGTCTAGCCTCGAGATTCGAGCCGAGATGTGATAGGAAAGAGGACAAGCATTGGCCAAACTACCTACGCCAGCTGCCTCCATTTAAAATGATGCAAAGTTCCATCTACCATAGCTACCCGTATTTCTGCTCACTAGAAGTTTCACTCGATGCACTACCACGTAGCTGTACAACTTTCAGGGAGACCTTGTTGCAAGTACAGTCCTCACCGATAGGAGTCAGCATCAATAGCTCTTCTATCGCTTTTTTCAGCTATTGTCCAGTCTAGGACTTTGTGCCCATAATTGTAATCGAGAGGAACTTGGGCTATAAATAGCCACACCATTTCATTGTAAAGGGGTGGAAGGGGAATATACTACTAGGGAAACATTATAGCTATACGTTTTCTTCTAAATGCAAGACACATACTTGGCTCTGCTTACTGTCATCATCTTTTATGCTGCCTTTCCTTGTCATTTCTGCCTCATGTTTCTTATTTTGTTGCTTACTATTATATTGAACTCTGGATTCCATTATTTGATGATTAAGTATTCCTGGAATGCATAGATAAAGGATACATAGGATGCATGATAGCTATAGTTTCTATGGTGTGTTTTGTATTTAATTGTTGTTAGTAGTGGTGATTGATCGTTGCCATGCTGCTTATTCCCCCCACCCAACTCCAATCACATTTGGATCTCTTTTCGCACTTTATCTCTTTCCTGTACCCTTAGCTAAAAAACTAAAAAAACCCACAGGAAGCCAGCCTTCTCCAGAGATTTGCACGGAAGGCATCCTTCCTTCCGGCCTTTCAATCTGGTGGGCGAATATGGGGTGCATTATACCAAATCCTTTCCTAATGGCAGATTCGTAACCAAAAGGTCTCACTACCACTCAAAAAATGAATTCCTACATAGTGAGGAGCCATTAACTCACTCGTCCATAGATTATTGGTTTGTTGATCAAGTACAATAGTGCTTGGTGATCTACAAAGGGTTATCTAACAGATAATATCGATACTTCTGTACTGTGTACACCATCCCTAGTGCTTTGTGCTCTATTGTACTATAGTTTTTCTCAGCTCGATACAACAGTCGACTTGCAAAGTAGATGGGCTGATCCAACATAAATCAACCTTCTTGAGCCAATGCGCAACCAATAGCATAATTTGAGGTATCAACATGCACATGAAACTCCTTCTCCCAGTCTGGATAAACTAGGATAAGTGCCTTCATCAAATGTGCTTTCAAGCTCTCAAATGCTCCCTGATGCTTCTTTGCCCAATGAAAAGGGACACCCTTACGTGTAAGAGCATCTAATGGATGAGAAGTCAATGCATAGTTGCGGATGAACCTTCAGTAGTATCCTACTGTTCCCAAGAAGTTTTTCACCAAGCTCACATCATGTGGCTCCTCCATAAGCAGTATTACCTGAATCTTATCCGTATTGGGCTTTAGGCCCTCTTGGCATACAATATACCTGAGTAGCTTTCCATATGGTACCATCAGGACATATTTTCTTGGATTTAATGATATTAGGGCTCGTCTACATAAGCTCATGCATTTCTCCAGTGACTTTAAATGTTCATGTGTTCTCGCATACAATGACCAATCATCTAGGAAGGCTTTAAAATTCCCTGTGGACATCTTATCAAATATATATAGGATGATTCTTTGAAATGTGGCCGATGCATTACACAAAGTAAATGGCATGCGATTATAAGCATATATTCCATTTTCAACTACGAAAGTTATCTTCATCTTATCTTCTTTGGTGATGTTGGTATGGTTGTACCTTGAGATTCCATCAAAAAATGAATATATCTCGTGACCTGTTACTTCTTCTAGGATGGAGTCTATGAAAGGGATCGGGGAGGGATCCTTGATTGTTTTGGTATTGAGGCTTCAAAAATCTACATAAATTAGAATTTTATCTACATCCCTCTTCAAGGTTATCACAATTGGTGACACCCATTCACTTGTTGTAACTTTGAAAATAATGCCTACATCCAACATTTTATCATTTTCAGCATTCACCAAAGCTGCGTATTTAGGGTTCATCCTGTGTGGTCGCCTTCTCATTGGTTGTGCACCTTCAATCAAGGAAATATTATGTATGCAAAGTTCTGGTGGAACTCCCTTCAGGTCCTTCTACGTCTAAGAGAAGACATCCTTATACTCCATAAATATTTTAAAAGCTGCTGCTTTCAATACTGGCCCAATTACCTCCACACTTAATCATCCTCTCCTTGCCATCTTCTCCCAAGTTTACCTAAGTCATTCTCAGGCCTTCATATTTAATGGACTTAGGTTCATTTGCTGCTTTGAGAACATTGATGGGGTGGTTTGGTTTGTCTTCAATGACTGCGTCTCCCATCGTAAATTTTGCAAAGTTCTTGGGGAATGTCCATTATTCTCTCACCCTATACTTCTTTGTTGTTGTTTGTTTCTTACTGATTTTTGCCTTTTCTGGTTTCTTTTTCTCATCCTCTTGGATTTCCTTTCTTGCATCAATGCAAAAATACTGGGGGATAATACTTCATAGTCTTCCTACTGCTAGTGGAGTAAGCCTTTGTCTTCATTGTACTCATCCTCCGTGTAGTATTCCAATTTTAGTACTCCCTCTTCATCTAGTTCATATCATGTTTCTTCATATGAGGAGAAAACTCCTGAATCATCAGAACTTATAATCTCTTGGTTTACTGCCTGGTTATTTAAATTAATTAGATATCTATGCTGGAATTTATTGAAGGTCACATTCTCTTTATCCCAGTTGTGGTTTAATTTTACGATTCGTAACCACCCACGTCCCAACAATGCATCATATGTTCGTTTCTGCATGGCAATTATAATGAAATCCAATATAAAATCCTATTCCGCTATGCACACTTTTTGGCTTATTAGTACACCTATTGTCTCGATGTTATATTGATCTGCTCTGTATAATTTGAAGTTTTGTGATCTAATTTCGGTTGACCAATACTCTACCACATTCTTTCTGGCATCACGTTCACACTTGATCCTCCATCAACAATTACCTGATTCAGCTTATGGTCCAGTATCTCCATATGAACCTGTTGCCACAATTTGCACGGGGTGCCATGTTTTCAAAATTTTGTAAGTATCTTTGCTCTCCCTTCCCTCCATCTCCTTTCCCTTTCTCCACTATTCCCTTTCTCCCCTTATATCAGTTTCATTCCTCCCTTTTCCCCTTGTTCTTTCTGCAATCAGAATTCCCAAAACAGATCTAACATTCCCTGAAAAATTCTAAGTCTAAGAGCGCAACCCGACTTTGCAACGAATTCGGGGTACGCCCTTAAGTTTGAGCGCACTAGGGAATACGAAGTGCGGAAGCTGACTAAAAATGAGCAGAATTTGGGTAAGTAAGGGGGCACAACCCGACTTCGTAGCAAAGTCGGGGTGTGCTCTTATCCCCATGAGCACTTGGGAAGCAGTGTCTCCAAAAATCAGCTAAGTGTCGGAGCGCAACCTGACTTTGCAGCGAAGTCGAGGTGTGCTCCTCTTCTTGCGTGCAGTCCGAGCAGTGGCTAAATTGACTAAGTGCTGGAGTGCGCAACCCGACTTCGTAGTGAAGTCGGGCTGCGCCCTCTGACCTGTGCGCAGTTGGGAAAGATCCATCAAGCAGCCCAAAAACTGGCTAAGGCACGGAGGCCTCCCAAACTACGTTGTTCCCCAATTGTGCTATCCAATTGCGCTTTGATACTAGGCAAAGTTGGACATAAAGGAAAGACTGCCTTTCAAGGCAGACATGTGTCCCTCATCAAAATTTGACAAGTGTCCAGCTTCAGGATTCATGCCGAGATGTGATGGGAAAAGGACAAGCATGGGCCGAGTTATCTGCCACAACTACCCTTATTTAAGCTGACGCAAAGTCTCATCAACCGCACTGCCACATAGCTATCGAGTTTTTAGGTGAACCTTGCTACAAGTACAATCCCTGCCTACAGGAGTCAGCATCAGTAGCTCTTTTGTCGCTTTTGTCAGCTATTGTTTGGTCTAGGACTTTGTGCCCATAATTGTAATCGAGGGTAAATTGCACTATAAATAGCCGCACCACTTCATTGAAAGTGGTGGAAGGGTATATCCTGCTAGGGAACCATTGTAGCTATACGTTTGCTTCTAAATTCAAGACACACACTTGGCTCTATTTTGCTGTTATCATTCTTTATGCTGCCTTTACTTGTCATTTTTGCCTCATGTTGCTTATTTCATTGCTTACTGTTATACTGAACTCTGGATTCTAGTATTTGATGATTAAGTATTCCTGGAATGCATAGATAGAGGATACATAGGATGTATGATAGCTGTAGTTTCTATGGTGTGTTCTGTATTTAATTGTTGTTAGTAGTGGTGATTGATCGTTGTCGTGCTGCTTATTCCCCCCACCCAACTCAAATCACATTTTAATCTCTTTTCGCATTTTTATCTCTTTCCTGTACTTTTAGCTAAAACAATTGAGAAAACCCATAGGAAGCCAGACTTCTCTGAAGATTGGCACGGAAGGCATTCCTTCCTTTCGGCATTTCAATCTGGTGGGTGAATCTGGGGTGCATTTTACCAAATCCTTTCCTAATGGCAGATTCGTAACCAACAGTTTCTCTGGCATGCCCGGTGGGACATGGAAGTTTCCCACCCCAAAATAGAATCGAAGCACTGGTGTTTGCTTCATTGTTGTTAGAATCAGAATACCTAGCGACTCTACAAGTACCTAAATATTCTCTGAGTCCGTGAAGACCGGTCCGAGCGCCTTCATGCATACAAGAAGGTGGAGAGCAAGGAATCCGGGAAACCAACCTGATCTTTATGAAATTAACATTGCCGCTCTAGGAGAGCGCGTCAGGCTGGCTGACCACCAAGCTCACATAGACGAATCTGAGACCAAAATCGAAGAGGCCGAGGCTGAAGAGAAATCTACATCCTCAAACGATACCGATATTGAGTACACTACCGGAGGAGAGGAAGAAATTGCTGCTCAGCAGAATGATGACGATCTCTTCCCGACGGCAGACTCCATGGGGCCCTTCGCCCTAGTCGAACAACAAGTTGTGCCCCCCGCTACCCTAAAGTCCATCCCTACTTATGATGGCTACGACAAAATGGCGTATGAGCACATCCAGGACATTCTAGCCTTGGTTGCGCTACATTCCATCACAGACGAGAGTGTCAAGACCCGCCTACTAGCTCTTTCCCTAAGGGGAAAACTTCTCTACTGGTGGAGATCTCTGCCAGAGGGATCTATCACGGGGTGGCGCCAGCTGGCTGGCAGGCTTGTAAAAGGATGCAATGAGTCTGCTGATCCCTCTTCGCTGTTGCATCAGTTCCAAAGCATTCAGCGACACCCCCAAGAGGAGGTGTCGTACTTTAACATAAGGTTTGCGAGGTCTTGGAAACGAGTACCTCACAAACTACGACCTTCAACGGGTCAAGCTACGCACTACTACTTGAGGTCATTCAACTTTGACATCTACCTACTGCTAAAGATAGCCTGAGTCGATTCATTCCCTGCCCTGTACGAAGCTGCCTAACAAGCCAAAATGGATATAATCTCCATAGGCAGGCTCCTGCATAGGGTACAGCCACCCATCTACCCTGACTTTCCTCAGTCCCAGTACCCATCGGCCTCTAGTGTGATGCTGTCATCTTCAAGTCAGCACCCCCAGTAGCCATGGAATTCGACGCCAGTCGTAAAGCCTTATGGCCTGCCACAAATTCATTATCCTAACCCGCCTCCTCCTCCTTCGTAGTATCCTGCACTCCCAGCTCCCCCTCAGTATGTGTAGTATTCTGCACTCCTGCCATTGGCTGCATTACCTCTACCAGCTCAGTTGCCACCTGCAGACAATGATATTCAGAACAAAATCCTCCAAGAGGTACGGGCGCTGGCATCTGGATACCATACCATGTCAAATGACATGACTATATTGAAGAAGAAGCAGGCCCAGATGGAGTTTATTCCAAGGAGGCCATATCCTCCTCCGCACTGAAAAAAGATCAAGCCACAGAACGACAAGTTCAAAGGCACCCCCCTACAAGAAATGCGGCCATTGAGGATCAACCTGGAACTTCTGACCAGGTTAACTGGTGCTCCACGTGTAATGACCCGCATTCAGAAGAAGATTGCATGCTACATCAGCATTAGCTCTAGACCTTGGAGGGCAGCGCCATAGAGGATGAACTTTACATGATCTTGGATGATGAAGGCAACTTTGTTGTCCTAGAAGAAGATCTGGCATTGCTCCCTGCCAAGGAGGACAGAAATCCTGTTGAAGCTATTATGGCCCAAGCAAAGCCATTGAAGGTATACGCCAGAAGAGAAAAGGCACAACCTATTGGGCTACCACTGGACAAAAGGCTATGGCATCCCACAGCCAAAGAAAAATTTCTTGCACTCAAGCCTCCCACAGCGAAAGCTCCTGCAGCTCCGTCTCTAGCTGAAACAAAAGAACAAGCTCAGGAGAAGCTAAGATATATGTCTCTGATAAAGAGACAGAGAGTCGAAGCCACACAGCAATACCAGACCAAGTATGAGCCTACGAAAGAAACAGAGGGAGCTAGCACTTCAGGCTACAACATAGTGGATGAGCTAAAGAGGACTCCCACAAGGATAAGTATGTATGATGCTCTTCTGCTCCCAAGTCAAGTTTATCTGCAGGAATATTTGAAGAGCATAAAACATGGCAAGCAGATGCAACCTGCTGTTTTGGTTCAACCCCTGACAGTCTCGGCCACTAGAAAGAATAGACCACCTCCCTTCTATCTGTCATTGCAGATGCAAGGGTATATAGTACACAACTATATGGTGGATTATGGTGCCTCCACGACTATTATGTCGAGAGCCATCTGCGACGAGATCAGAATGGAGTATATGAGGAGCATCCAAGGTGTGCTGTAGCTAGAAAACACCCTTGTCAATACAGTTGGTGTTATCAAAGATATCCCGATTCGACTGGACAAAGCTCTTGACATAGTGGTCATTCAAGATTTCATGGTTGTCGACTTGGAACCTTACTTCGGCATGTGTCTCTCCAGGGAGTTCACTGCGAAGCTGGGTGGGTATTTGTCTCTAGATTACTCACATATGGAAGTGCCCTTCAAAGGAAGGAGACTGAAGATCTACAACAAAAAGCCTTCCACATTTCTAGTAGAGAAGATACCCAGAGAAGTCACAGAACTACATGGTTCAGCTGACAGCAGAAGAACTGGTGGTGGTAGACATGACAGAGCAAGCTCTTGAGCTATTGCAAGTAGAGGATGAGTTCTCCTTGCTGGACTTCAATGCCATGATCAAGACTGAGCAAGGCTGCTACTCCGTCACTCAGCCTAAGAGACTTGACCAGTCAGCCAAGAAAGAGGTAGGACCTACACCAGAAAAGCTATGGCAGCTCTTCTTTGATGGTGTCCGATGCAAAAATGGTGCCGGCACAGGCGTACTCTTGGTTTCCCCATCTAGGATCTAGAAGGACTACACCTACAGACTTGCTTGGAGTTGTACTAACAATGTGGTGGAGTATGAAGCCCTGTGCTTGGGTTTGAGAAAAGTAGAGATACTTGGGATAAAACATCTACAGATCTTTGGCGACTCAGAGCTCATGTGCAACCAGATTACGAATAAGTGCACCTCCAAGAAGCATTACCTTAAGGCGTATCGTAATTGTGTCTGGGACCTGATGGAGTCATTCGACTCGTTGAATGTCAAAGCCATATCACGTGAGAAGAACAAGCACGCTGACATTCTGGCATCTGTTAGAGCCAGGTACATTCTGTTAGAGCCAGGTACATTCTGGCATCTGTTAGAGCCAGGTACGTTCTGTTAGAGCTAGGTACATTCTGGCATCTGTTAGAGCCAGGTACATTCGTACCATCTATAGGCCTTCTGTGCCTGATAAGGACACCCACTGGCAGGTGTTTGACTGTGATGAGGAAATCATCACTTTTTTGGTTACCGAAGCATGTACAATCGAAGGTAGAGACCCTGATGACGAGCAATATGAGGGGTTGATACAATTGAAGAATAATCATGTCCCAAAAGGACTGATTACATTTGAGAGTCTCTTTGATCAGAACGATAGAGAAATATCCCACAGGATCAAAGTAGACCCCGAAAAACTGTCTTCGTGATACACCCGGACGTCCGAAACTTCATCATACAAGGGGAACTAGGTCACAAGAGAGCAGGATGGATTGCCAAAATCTAGGAATTTGACATTGAGGTGTGGCCAAAAAAGCTTCTCAGAGGTCGAGCCTTGTGCCAGGAGTTGGCACGAAGCAATGCAGCCGAGATATCTGCCTGCGAGTGGGAAGTTCCGATAGCAACTACCAACTTAGCCAACTCCTTACCAAAGGAGAGTGACTGGACAGATAACCTGGTGAGGTATTTCTGCACCGAGATATGTCCAGACCACCTAAATGCCTCTCAAAGAAGGAGGTTTTGGCTAGGTGCACTGAAATACACTCTTCGCCCCGAGGGGCTTTACTTCAAGAACATTGACGATATCCTATTGTGGTGCGTCAAGAAAACTGACCAACCCAGGGTCCTCGAAGAATTTCACTCTAGGATGCCTAGAGGTCACCATTCTGCAAGGCCTACGGCCTTAAAAATAATCAGGTCTGGGTATTATTGGCCCACTCTCTTCACAGATGCACATGCGATCTGTGAAAAATGTGACAAATGTCAGAGATTTGCTAGCAAAAACAGAAAAGCACCCCTGCCACTTCAACCGATCCAAGCCAAGACTCCGTTTCAGCAATGGGGTTTGGACTTCATCGGGGTCATTATGCCAAACTCTGTAGTAGGGCACAAGTTCATTCTTACCACCACCGACTACTTTACGCAATGGGTAGAGGCGGTCCCCATGAAGAATGAAGACCAGGAGACGGTCATCGGGTTCCTCGAAATCCTGATTACCCATTTTGGGGTCCCTAAGTCAATAGTGACAGATAATGGTCCAGGGTTCGCAGCGCTGTACTCACGGAGTACACCAGCAAGTACAACATTTATCACAAAATGTCTTCTAATTACTACCTATAGGGGAATGGCCTGGCCGAGTCCACCAACAAAAATCTACTGAAGATCATCAGAAGGACAGTAGAGAAAAACAAGACAACTTGGCACTTACTTCTGAATCGAACGCTCTGGGTGGACAGAATAGCATTCAAAAAGTCTATCAAGACGCGCCCCTACACACTCATGTATGACAAGGAGGCAGTCCTGCCAACCCACATTGAAATTCTTTCTCTATGGATGCTTGATGAAGAGAGAGGTAGCGGGGATCCAGTGGACGACATACTATGCCAGCTGCTGCAGTTAGAGGAAGACAAAGAGAAAGCATACCAGGCCTTCACCAAGCATACTGAAATGACCCAAGGCTGGTTTGCAAAAGGCACCACAACCCGAGTTTTCAAAATCAGGGACCTGGTGCTGAAGTGGGACTCACTGAAGGCAAAGTCGGGCAATCACGACAAATTTGATGCCCTCTGGGAGGGTCCTTATCAGATTTCCCGAGTGAACCAGTTCAACGCATTCGTGCTCTGAGATATGGAGGGACAGCTTCTCCCCATTCCCGTCAACGGGTTCCACCTCAAAATTTATCACCGTTGAAGGCACCCAATGGGTCCTTCTTTGTACAATTTTCCTTTCTGTATTTTTAGTTTTCAGAATGTACATATTCAGCATTCAGTTTTTTAGTTTTTGAGAGACCAAGTAGAACTTAAAGCAAACCCCGACTTCACAGCGAAGTTGGGTGTCGCTCCTTGGATTGTGCAAATTTCAGAAGAAAAGCAACTGACGAAAGGGGCAGTAATTTGTCTAAGTCTGGGTGCACAACCCGACTTCGCAATGAAGTCAGGCTGCGCACCATCTTGGGAGCGCAGTTGGGAAAGGTGAGGCTGAAAATGGTTGTGTCAAAATCAGACTGCACAAGCAAATCTGAGCGAAGTCAGATTGTGCCCACTTTTTGGGCCAAGTCCGAGTGCTCTCCCATTCTCGGGTGCACCCTGGGTGATCCGTCGCGGGAAGCAAAAAAATGGTTGTGTCTAGTCAGACTGTGCAACTTTTGGGGTGAAGTCTGACTACGTAGTCAAACATGGGCGAAGTTGGAGTGCGCCCTCTTTCTGGGCGAAGTCTGAATGCGCCCTCAATTTTGGGTGTAGCTTGAATTACCCATCACGAAAAACATGAAAAATCCTAATTGTAGGCCAAGAGCGTAGTACGGCACGGTGCGAAGTTGGGTCATGGGCCAGAAATTCTCCCTTGGAAAGTGTGCCCATATGGCGACGATGACATCATAAAAAGCACGAGGTCCAAAAAATGTTTAATGATTGCACGACTTTCAAGAACGATGTCATTAAGAAAGCAAGGCGCATTTGGACCAACTGTAACTTGGGTGCGCTTTTCAAGATTAAACCCGTGCACGGTCACCAAAATCTTATAACGCTTCCACCAACTTCCAGTTAACCATCTTAACTTCCGCCCCAGCGCCATTAAAGCTGCAACCCTTGCCTAGAAAAAGGACCCTGGCATACTCAGAAAATTCAGGTTATCGAGCTGACTCTGAAACTGCAAAGCGCAGAACTGAGAAGCTAGAAGCCATAATTTCCTATCTCTGCCCATTCTAACAGAGAAAATGGACAAGGGGAAAGCACTCGTACAGGCGCAATCAAGTGACACAGAGCCTAACGCTGGGGAGTAGACGAAATCCAGCACTCATGAGAGCGAAGCATCACAGGAGCAGAAAAGGAGAACCTGGACGAAGAGGTGCGTAGTCAAGAAAATTCCATCGTCATCCGTTAATCACCTGGACAGGTACAAGGATGGCTCTTTCTCCATCAGCCTCACCAAGCTGCGGCTGAATATTGTGAAGTGGGCAGACAAGGTTTCACCCTCACACCATGTCGGGGCTATGTATAAATTGAACCTATACTGGTTCCTATGCCCTCCTACTCACCAGTGCCTGGAGCTGATTGAAACGATTGTAGAATATTACAAGCCAGTCGCCCGACAAGTCTGCAACAACAAGGGAAAAGTGTTGTTCACACTTTTTCGGGAGAGCGTCCAGCCAACGTTCGCCCCAGGGCGCCAATATGAACCCGGAGCGATTTTCAGAAGGGTAAATCTAGATGAGCAAACCGGTAGACTCACATAGACCAAGCGGATGAGAGATTTCCTCAACTCAGAGCTAAAGACTCCGCTGGCAGCCGAATAGTGGCCATCAGGCCCCATACCACTGGACAAATTTGAAAACAAGTACATTTATATCATCTTGGCTTGGGTCCTCGACTGTGATTCTGACAAAGTGGTATGACCGTACCAGCTGGCACTGGTAGAGTGTATCCTGCATGGGGAGTTTTACGACTCCACGGTGCAAAAGAGTGGGAAGCGCCCCATTTTCTTTGATTGGGTAGACTGGCTGGCATACGCCATTCATTCTAACCTAGTCAGGCTGCATCAGAAGTAGTCAACATAATTTTGGTTTTTCTCCTTCCTCGCGTGGCTATGTCTGTATCACATGCACTACCGGATGAACGTTCCTGACTTGAAGAAAGTAAACGAAAAGGGAGAGTCGCTGCCCATGTACAAATGGACCGACATCTTGTACAGAAAAGGGTCATTCTATGAGTTTAATCTTAAATTTTTATGCATGGTCCTAGGGTTGTTCAACAGTAAGGCATCCCGCCCGTCGAAAGTCATGACAAGATACCTGAGGAAGAATGAGTACGGGGACACCTTTCGACTGACTTAGGGCATCATAGTTAGAATCTATGGATTCAAGGGGAAGTCGTTCCTGCTGCCCTACTTCTGCACTAACCACCAGTTCGAGATGGAGATTGCGCGACAGATAGACTATGTCAAAGAAGAGTTTGGCCAGGGCAAAAAGAGAGGCCATATATTTTAGTATCCCATCACCTGGGCGAATACCTAAGTTTACAAAATCGGACAACATGTTTACCTCGAGCGAGAGCTCATCGACATGGGTCTAATAATGTTGCCGCAGTGCTAGAAGAATGACCCAGATGGGGTCAGGGGTAAATTCATGCACATCTACCCACGAGCAGAGATTATGCAGGAAAGAGGCAATAGAACAGGCGTAGACTTGGAATGGCACATCAAGTAGATGCAATCATGGCCAACATGGCATGATTTTTACTACGAGGAGGTGGCAAACGACCCAGAGTGGAACCCAGATCACCGATTGGATTCTACGGGCTTCAAAAGATTTCTCGCCAAGGTGGCGCCCCTTCACTGGAAATAGGACAAAATCGTCGAATGTTGAAAGATGAGATGCTACACGCAGCACGACAAATCCAACCGAAAAACATTGGCCGTTGATGATGATTTTTTGGTGCTATATGATCAATACGCTGACATGTGGTGGCCCTTCAAATTTCAAAATTACATTCCCCAAGCACTACGAAAAGGTATACAAGGAGGCCCTCGTCCCAGCAATCGTCAACTATGACAACTTCCAGCACAACTCCGACGAGCATTCAAGTGGGTCCGATGCATCTTGTAGCTTCTAAAGCAGTACCCAAAAGGGTGCAAAGGTCAGAAAGGTCAACCCCTGAGGTGGCCCCTCAAGCAGAAAAAGCACCTGCGCTACTAGCTAGCAAACCGATCGCGGCAGGCATCCTTCCAGCTAGACCCCGGTACAAGTTTACCGTAGGGACATCACTACCTATCGCCCCAACCTCTTCTCCTTCTTGGGAACCAACCTTAGTGCCGAAAGAAAAGAAAAAGAAGGGTGAAAAGGCCAAGCGACCTAAAGAACCTGTGCAACAACCAGCCATGGCGCAGAAAGAGACAGCAGCACCGGAGATCGTCTCACTGGACAGCCCTGAGGCTGAAGCTGAAACCTAGGCTGAAAGCATCCCTCGAACAGTGGCTCAGGTGGAGCCCACAGGTACGTCCACTTCCCCGCTCCCCAAAGCCTCAGTCGGCCCTGCCGTGACACCATCCCCCATACCATCAGGGCAAGCCGTAGCTACATCCTCTTCTTCCCAAACAGCCCAACCATCCAATAGCCCCCTTTCTTTCGACCAGTTCGCTCAGGACCCTAATGCCTTCCAGTCCATGAGCCAAACCCTAGAACCCTCACCCACAGCCAGTGTCGAAGCTGCACATATATCGCCGTGCTCATCACCTCAGCTATTCAAAACCCCGCCAACACCGTCCACTCAGCCACTCGCCTCCCCAAGGACTCGGTCGCCCTTAAAAGTGGCCACTCCTTCTGGAATCCCTCCTACTTCGTTGTTTGTAGGAAAGATGCCGTAGGAGGACAATATGCTAGAAGATATTAACTTCATGCAGACCGCAGATGACCAGCCTCTAGCAGCAAGAGCTGTAGAGGGTTCCGCCTCTTTCCTTCAAGGCATCAAACGGAGGGGAGCCGAGGAGATAGCTGCCCCGGTAAAGCGCACCAGGTATGACCTGGACCCAAAAGTGCTCACAACTGAGAAATTAGTCCCAAAAGTGAAGAAGCCTCTCCGAGAGATGACCGAGGCAGACTATGAGCACCAAGTCAAGGAGAAGAGCTTCGATGACATAAATGAGGAGCAAGAAATCAACGGCATTCACAGCAAAACCAATAATCTCCTTGTCAAGTGGCTTGAGACCCAAGAGGCACTGTTTCAAATGCAAAATAGTGCCAGGTAGCTGGAGGAAGATCTTTCTAGGGCCACCGCGCAGCTGGGATCTGCACAGTAGAAGATAGATGAATTGAAAGCCTAGTTGGCTGCCTCGCAGTAGGAGGCCGCAGCACAGAAACAGACAGCCGAACAGTTGTCAGAGGAGAAAAATGCAGTGTTGGAGCAGGTTTCTCAGCTCCAGGATTTGTTGAAACAGGCATAGTCATAGCTTGAAGAGAAAACATCACAAACGATAGCCTTTTCAAAGAACAGAGTTAAGAAGATGCGGGCCAGCCTGTTGTAGGGTTGCAAACCCAACCTTGTTAAGTCCATATCGGTCCTAGATTTTGCATCCAAGATTGAAGAAGTGTCTGCCCAAGGAAAGCCTATGGTAGAGGAGGCCGAACACCAGGTGAGGCAATGGCTGGACCTGGCTATGAAACTTGAGGAGTTTGAGCGCAAAGGCCTCCAATTTCCCCCAATGTCCCAACTTGCCTCAGAGTGGGTAGATGCAAGGGTAACCTTGCATATTTATTTTGATAAGACAGAGAAGATTAGAACTGCCAGGAAGATGTTGGATGCATTAGAACATGAAATGAGCATTTTCCTGGCCCCCTTTCAAACTCTGTCTAAACACGGGTGCCCGAGCTACGTCAAGGATGGCGTTTCTGACCCTTGAGCAGGTAAAGCAGAATTGGCTATCTTTTGAGGCAGACACAATAGAGATTGACAGCTAGGCAGAACCAATCCAAGAAGCTTAGGTCACCCAGATGGTGTCGAAATACTACAAAATCAACTCCTCCCTTAAGGAGTTGGGAAAAAGATATAACACCATCGACCTGCATGCAGTTGTTGCGTTCCATGCAGCACTAAGAGAGGTCAGCGACCTAGGGCCCTTCCAAGCAGCAGTCTAGGACCAAGCCAAGGCTGCATATGAACGCATCCGTGAGCGGGAAGCTGACAGCGAAGAACCTTTAGGTTTGGAGGGAGAAACAGAAGATGCGACTGTCGGAAGTGATCTTGAAGAAGAATGGTTGCCCGGGGAGAAGCCATCAGAGCAGCGGAAAGCAGGGGAAGGAAGTTCCTCTGCACCCAATGGATGAAGGCCTGGTTCTTTGTGTCGAGGAGAGCTCGACACCCTATGAACCGCTAGGAATGTTGCCACATTTTGCATGGGGTGCCATGTTTTCAAAAATTTGTAAGTGTGCTGCTCTTCCTTCCCTCCTCCTCTTTCTCCCTTTCTCCATATTTCATTTTTCCCTTTCCTACAGTTTCATTCCTCATTTTTTCCCCTTGTACTTCCCCCAGTGAAGTGCCCAAAACTGAGCAAGTGTCCCCTAAAAAATTCTAAGTGTCAAGGTGCAACCCTACTTCGCAGCAAAGTCGGGGTGCGCCCTCAAGTTTCAGCGTAGTAGGGGATGCGAAGTGCGAAGGCAGGCTGAAACGGAACAAAATTTGACCAAGTGTGGGGGCGCAACCTGACTTCATAGAGAATTCGAGGTGTGCCCTTCTTCCTGGGTGCACTTAGGAAAGCAGTGTGCAAAAAATCAGCTAAGTGCTGGGGTGCAACCCGACTTTGCAGCGAATTCGGGGTGCGCTCCCCTTTTTGGTGCATAGTCTGAACAGCGAGAAAATCAGCCAAGTACCAGTGCGCAACCCGACTTCGCAAAAAAGTTAGGGTGCGCCCTTTGACCAGTGCGTAGTTGGGTAGGATTCATCAAGCAAGCCAGAATTTGTCTAAGGCATGGAGGCCCTCCCCAACTGCGCTGTTTCCCACCTGTGCCACCCGACAACACTCTGATCCTGGGCAAAGTTGGATAAACTACATTTCAAGGTAGACAGGTGTCACTCATCAGAATTTGACAAGTGTCCAACCCCAATATCCGAGCCGAGATGAGACGGGATAAAGGACAAGCATGGATAGCATTACCTACACCTGCTACCCCCATTTAAGTTGATGTGAAGTTCCATCTACCATAGCTAACCGCATTTCTGCTGACCAAAGGTTTGATCGGACGCATTTCCACGTAGCTATACAGCTTTCAGGGAGACCTTGCTGCAAGTATAGTCCTTGCCGATAGAAGTCAGCATCAGTAGCTCTTTTGTTGTTTTTGTCAGCTATTGTCTAGTCTGGGACTTTGTGCCCGCGATTGTAATCGGGGGGAACTTGGGCTATAAATAGCCACATCCTTTTATTGTAAAGGGGTGGAAGGGGAATATACTGCTAGGGAACCATTGTAGCTATGCGTTTGCTTCTAAATACAAGATACATACTTGGCTCTGCTTACTGTCTTCATTTTGTATGTTGCCTCTCCTTGTCATTTATGCATCATGTTTCTTACTTCATTGCTTACTGTTGTACTGAACTCTGGACTCCAGTATTTGGTGATTAAGTATTCTTGGAATGCATAGATAGAGGATACATAGGATGAATGATAGCTATAGTTTCTATGGTGTTTTTTGTGTTTAATTGTTGTTAGTAGTGGTGATTGATCATTGTCGTGTTGCTTATTCCCCCCACCCAACTCCAATCACATTTGGATTCTCTTTTGGCATTTGTATCTCTTTCCCTGCACTCTTAGCTTAAAACACTAAAAACCCACAGGAATTCGGCCTTCTCCGGAGATTGGCACGGAAGGCATTCCTCCCTTTCGGCCTTTCAATCTGGTGGGTGAATCTAAGGCTCATTATACCAAATCCTTTTCTCATGGTAGATTCGCAACCAACACCACCATGCCACTCCATTCTAGTGGGTGAAGAATATGGATTTCCAAATTAAAGAGAGTATGTGACAATAGATACCCAAAAAAAATTGGGATTCAAACATCGCACATTTAGATCAATAGCATGCAAACACATTGTTTGCACTCACCATTTCAGTGCACCATTTACTAGATTCACATGGAACATGACCAACACAAATGGACAAACCACATGCAAAGAATAGACAAGCCTATCCATTTTGAGTAGGAATGATAAAATATAAATTAAAAAATTTAAACGTTTTAACAATTCAAAAATAGGAATAAACTTCAGAAAGATGCCTTTGGTTGCCAGCAAATTGATCTTTTCTGTTGAAAGAGTGATGCAACTCTAGAACCTACTCTAATGCCATGCTTGAATTTGCAATATTTTCTAAAAATATTCCAAAAATTGCATTCACCACAATCGTATGCCAAAAATATTAAGATGATTGAAAATATAGCAATAGTAAATGACATAAAGGAAATAAAGGGAGACAACAATAAGTATAAGGTGGGTGCTGGTAGGCATCCCAATATATCACCTTTTTATTCACACTTTTGATACAAATGGATCTTCATTGAGAGGTATTTATAGAGATACCAAATTTTCAATGAGAGGTTAACATGAGACCAACATAAACTTAACCTTGAGGTTAACCTTACAATAAAATAATAATAAATTATCCTTTTAAGTAAGGTTATCCATAAAGGTGGATTAACCAATACCACTAAGGGTGAAATATGAAAGGGGCCCATAGGCTTACATGAACATGTCCATAGGCTTACATAATCACATGCACATAGGCTACATAAATGACACTCATAAATACCTCATCACACTTTTGACCTTGGCTTAAACAAGATCATGTTACAAAAATTTCAACATTACCTTAGCCAATTTTCTTACGTGCTTATTGATGTAGTTGCTATATACTCTACCTCTATTATTGAGAGTGCAACCATTGCTTGTTTCTTCAAACTTCATGTTACCAATCCATTTTCCAATGAGAAACAATTTCTTCATGTAAATTTTCTATCATCAATTGAGCCTTCCTAGTCTGAATCGCTATATCCAAACAACTCAATATTATTGACTAAAGTATAAAGAATTCCATAATTTTATGGTACTTTCACATATGTCAAAATTGTCTTAGTTGCTATGATATGATCTTCTGATAACTCACTTAGGAATATTGAAATCAAAGATACTATATATGCAATATTTGGTGTTGTTCATGTCAAGTACATAAGGCTGCCAATCAAACTTCTATACTTCCTGGTAAAATCTTTATAACTTTCCATGCCAAACATCTTCAACAAATCATGTGTGTATTTAATTGGCAAATGAATATCTCATCATGTGTTTGATGTACTTCCATGCTAAAAAGATAATGCATCAAACCCAGGTTGATCATTTTAAATTCTTGCATCAAACCAACTTGAACTCTCTGTTCATTCTTGATGAACTTCCTATAAAAAATAGTTCATAAACATATAAGCAAAAGTTTAAAATATCATTGCTTTTCATTTTATAGTATAATGTGGGATCATTCATATTTCTGACAAATCCACACTTCAAGAAGTATGCATCAATTTTTGAATACTATGCCCTTGATGCTTGTTTGAGTCCATATAATATATTTTTTAAAACTTGTAGATGTATCCTTCATTATATTTCACTTCAAATCCTTGTGGTTGTTCCACAAATACTACTTAAATATTCTCATTTAAGAATACACTCTTTATGTCAAATTGATGTACAATCCATATTTCTAAGTTTTCACTGTTAAGACTATCTTTATTGTATCTTGCCTTGCAGCAAGTGCATATATCTAAACATAATCTATGCCAACTTGTTGTGCATAATACTTTTCCACTAAACTTGCTTTGTGCCTTTCAATTGATCCATCACTATTGTACTTGATCTATAGCACCCACTTCACTCCTATTACCTCCTTGTTTATTGGAAGTTCGCGTAACTTCTAGGTATCATTCTTTTCAATTACATTCAATTATTATTTTAGGGTTGTTTCCCATACCTTGATTTGGGATGCTTCCTCAAAACTTGAGGGCTTCACTCCAATATTGGATAAGAGTGCATAGTTCACCATATTACCTTCTTATTCCTTTTGGCTTTTTTCTTGAGCTTGTGCTTGGTTTCTTGTGAACCTCCTATTAAAATTTGGCAGGTTGGATGTGAATATAATGTTTCTTTCCTTTTATGCTTATCTTTGGACAAATCCATGTGCCCTTGATGTTTGTAACACACCAAAATATTTAATTATGATTGTTTTCTTAGTCTTTATTTTTTGTTTTCATGTACTCCCCATTCATCAAAAATCATATCTCTAGGCATGATGCATTATCTATATTCAGGATCATAACATCTATATGCCTTGCTTTCTTTAGAATAACCAACAGAAATGCATGTTTGACTCTTTGGATCTAACTTCTTTCTTTGCTTATGTTCAATATGAACATAAGGAAAAAAAAAAAACACTCTCAAGTAACTTACTGAAGGCTTCTTTCCATACCATACTTCATGAGGAGTCATATTCTTTAGTGTAGTTGTCGGACTTCTATTGGGGATATGCACTGTTGTTGCAATTGCTTCATCTCACAAATGATTTCTCAAACTTTTTCCTAGTACCATGCTTTTTGTCATATCCATGATCATTCTATTCTTTCTTTTTACCACTCCATTTTGCTAAGGTGTATAGCTTGATGTCAATTGTCTTCTTATCCCATGCTCATCAAAAAAATGTTTTTTTATTTATTGGAACAATAATCACCACCATGATCATTCATTAGTGCTTTGATTCTATATTTGCTTTGATTCTCTACTATGGATTTTAAGCTCTTGAATAATTCAAAAGCATCACTCTTATTCTTCAAAAAATATGCCCAATATTTTCTAGTATTATCATCAATGAAAATTATATAGTACAAGGATTTACCAACACTTGGCATGTGTATTGAACCACAAATATCCAAATGAATCAACTATAATGAATATGATGCTCTTCATGCTCTTCCTTCTAGAAAGTTCTCTCTATGATATTTTCCTATTGTGAAACCTTAATACACTTCCCTTGCTTCTCCACAAGGTAGTCTATGTACCATTCCTTAACATCCAACAAATACAAGCTTAAAAAATTCAAGTGACCCTACCTGTAGTGTAGTAACTGTTGCCACATTTTGCACGGGGTGCCATGTTTTCAAAAATCTGTAAGTGTGCTGCTCTTCCTTCCCTCCTCTTTCTCCCTTTCTCCATCTTTCCTTTTCCCCTTTCCTACAGTTTCATTCCTCCTTTTTTCCCCTTGTACTTCCCTCAGTGAAGTGCCCAAAACTGAGCAAGTGTCCCCTAAAAAATTAAGTGTCAAGGCGCAACCCGACTTCGTAGCAAAGTCAGGGTGCGCCCTCAAGTTTGAGCGCAGTAGGGGATGCGAAGTGCGAAGGCAGGCTGAAATGGAGCAAAATTTGACTAAGTGTGGGGGCGCAACCCGACTTCGCAGCGAAGTCGGGGTGCGCCCTTCTTCCTGGGCGCACTTGGGAAAGCAGTGTGCAAAAAATCAGCTAAGTGTTGGGGCGCAACCCGACTTCGCAGCGAAGTCGGGGTGCGCTCCCCCTTTTGGTGCGCAGTCCGAACAGCGGGAAAATCAGCCAAGTACCGGTGCGCAACCCGACTTCGCAGCGAATTCGGGGTGTGCCCTTTGACCGATGCGCAGTTGGGTAAGATTCATCAAGCAAGCCAGAATGTGGCTAAGGCATGGAGGCCCTCCCCAACTGCGTTGTTTCCCACCTGCGCCACCCGACAGCGCTCTGATCCTGGGTGAAGTTGGATAAACTGCATTTCAAGGTAGACAGGTGTCACTCATCAGAATTTTACAAGTGTCTAGCCTCAGGATCTGATCCGTGATGAGACAAGATAAAGGACAAGCATGGATAGCATTACCTATGCCTGCTACCCCCATTTAAGCTGATGTGAAGTTTCATCTACCATAACTACCCGCATTCCTATTGACCAGAGGTTTGACCGGATGCACTACCACGTAGTTGTATAGCTTTTAGGGAGACCTTGCTGCAAGTACAGTCCTCGCCGACAGAAGTCAGCATCAGCAGCTCTTCTGCCGCTTTTGTCAGCTATTGTCTGGTCTGGGACTTTGTGCCCACGATTGTAATCGGGGGGAACTTGGGCTATAAATAGCCACATCATTTTATTGTAAAGGGGTGGAAGGGGAATATACTTCTAGGGAACCATTGTAGTTGTGCATTTGCTTCTAAATACAAGATACATACTTGGCTCTGCTTACTGCCTTCATTTTGTATGCTGCCTCTCCTTGTCATTTCTGCCTCATGTTTCTTATTTCATTGCTTACTGTTGTACTAAACTTTGGACTCCAGTATTTGGTGATTAAGTATTCCTGGAATGCATAGATAGAGGATACATAGGATGAATGATAGTTGTAGTTTCTATGGTGTGTTTTGTGTTTAATTGCTGTTAGTAGTGGTGATTGATCATTGTCGTGCTGCTTATTCCCCCCACCCAACTCAAATCACATTTGGATTCTCTTTCCGCATTTGTATCTCTTTCCCTGCACTCTTAGCTTAAAACACTAAAAACCCACAGGAATCCGACCTTCTCCGGAGATTGGCACGGAAGGCATTCCTTCCTTTCGGCCTTTCAATCTAGTGGGCGAATCTGGGGTGCATTATACCAAATCCTTTCCTCATGGCAAATTCATAACCAACAATTTCTTTGGCATGCCCGGTGGGACATGGAAGTTTCCCACCCCAAGACAGAATCGAAGCACTGGTGTTCGCTTCATTGCTATTAAAAATTAGAGCACCTGGCGACTCTGCAAGTACCTGAATACTCTCTGAGTCCGTGAAGACCGGTCCTAATGCCTTCATGCAAACGAGAAGGTGGCGAGCAAGGAATCCGAGAAACCAACCTGACCTATACAAAATTGACATTGCTACTCCAGGAGAGCGTGTCAGGCTGGCTGATCACCAAGCTCGCATAGAAGATACTGAAATCGAAATTGAAGATGCTGAGGGTGAAGAGCAATCTACATCCTCGAAAGGTACCGATACCGAGTACACAACCGGAGGAGAAGAAGACATGGCTGCCCAGCAGAATGATGATGATCTCTTCCCGATGGTAGACTCTACGGGGCCCTTGGCCCTAGTCGGACAGCAAGCTGTGCCCCCCACTGCCTTAAAGTCTATCCCTACATATGACGACTATGGCAAGACGACGTACGAACACATCCAGGACATTTTTTCCCTTGTTGCACTACATTCCATCACTGATGAGGGTGTGAAGACCCGTCTGCTAGCCCTTTCCCTAAGGGGAAAGCTTCTCTACTGGTGGAGATCACTGCCAGAGGGATCTATCACGGGGTGGTGCCAGTTGGTCGGCAGGCTCGTGAAAGGATGCAACGAGTCTACTGATCCCTCTTCCTTGTTGCATCAGTTCCAAAGCATCCAGCGACACCCCCAAGAGGAGGTGTCGGACTTCAACATATGGTTTGTGAGGTCTTGGAAATGAGTACCTCATGAACTTTGACCTTTAGTAGGTTAGGCTGTGCACTACTACCTGAGGTCCTTCAACTCAGACATTTGCCTACTGCTGAAGATAGCCAGAATTGACTCGCTTTGTACGAGGCTGCCCAACAAGCTAAAATGGATATCATTTCCATAGGTAGACTCTCGCATAGGGTACAGCCACCCATTTACCCTGACTTTCCTCAATCCCAGTACCCATCGGCTTTCGATACAATATCGTCCACTTTAGGACAACAACCCCAGCAACAATGGAATCCGGCATCGATCATAAACCCTTACGGCCCGCCATAAATTCACTATCCGCCTCCTCCTCCTCCGCATTATCTAGCACTTCCAGCTCCCCCATAGTATGCGCAGTATTCTACACCTCCTCCATTGGCTGCCTTACCTCCGCCAGCTCAGTTGCCGCCTTCGGACAATGATATTCAAAACAAAATCCTCTAGGAGGTGCGGGCTTTGGCCTTTGGATATCACACCATGTCCAATGACATGACTATTCTGAAGAAGAAACAGGCCCAGATGGACCTTGTTCCAAGGAGGCCATATCCTCCTCCGACACTGACAAAAGATCAAGCCCCAGAACGGCGAGATCAGAGGCGGCCCCCTGCAAGAAATGCTGCCATAGAGGACCAACCTAGTACTTCTGACCAGGTCAACTGGTGCACCACGTGCAACGACCCGCATTCGGAAGAAGACTGCACACTGCACCAGCATTACCTCCAGACCCTGGCAGGCAGCACCATAGAGGATGAAGAACTCTACATGATCCTGGACGATGAAGGCAACTTTGCCGTCCTAGAGGAAGATCTGGTGTTGTCCCCTGCCAAAGAAGATAGAAAGTCTGCTGAAGCTGCTGCAAAGCCCTTGAAGGTATATGCCAGAAGAGACAAGGCGCAACCTGTTGGGCTGCCACCTGACAAGAGGCTATGGCCTTACACAGCCAAGTAAAAATCCCCGCAGCCAAGCCTCCCGTAGCAAAAACAACTCCTTACAAAGCTACCCCCTCTCCATCCAAAGCTCCCACTACTCAGCCTCTAGCTGAAACAAAAGAACAAGCTCAGGAGAAGATGAGGTACCCGTATCTGACAAAGAGACAGAGAGTAGAGGCCATGTAGCAATACCGCACCAAGTATGAACCTGCAAAGGAAATAAAGGGAGCTAGCACCTTAGGCTATAGCATAGTCGATGAGCTGAAGAGGACCCCTACAAGGATAAGCATGTATGATGCTCTTCTGCTCCCAGGACAAGTTGATCTACTACAGGAGTCTCTGAAGAGCATAAAGTGTGGCAATCAGATACAACCTGCTATTCTGGTTCAACCCCTGACAGTCTCTGCCACTGGGAAGAACAGACCACCTCCCTTCCATCTATCATTACGGATGCAAGGGTATATAGTACACAACTGTATGGTGGATTCTGGTGCCTCCATGACTGTAATTTTGAGAGCTGTCTGCGACAAAATTAGGATGGAGTATACAAGGAGCAGCCAAGGCGTGCTACAACTAGATGGCACCCCTGTCAAGACAGTCGGTGTCATCAAAGACATCCTGATCTGGTTGCACAAATCTCTCGACATAGTGGTCATTCAAGAGGTCGTGGTTGTCAACTTGGAACCCTACTTTGGCATGTGTCTCTCCAGGGAGTTCACTACGAAGCTAGGAGGGTATCTGTCTCTGGATTACTCGCATATGGAAGTGCCCTTCAAAGGAAGGAGATTGAAGATCTACAACGAGAAGCCTTCCACATTTCTAGTGGAGAAGATACCCGGAGAAGAGTTGTAGGACTGCATGGTTTAGTTGACAGAGGAGGAACTGGTGGTGGTGGACATGACGGAGCAAGCCCTTGAGCTGCTACAAGTAGATGTGTTCTCCTTACGGGACTTCAACGCCGTAATCGAGACTGAGCAAGGCTACTACACCATCATTCAGCCTGAGAGGCTTGATAAGTCAGCCAAGAAAGAAGTAGGACCTACACTAGAAAATCTATGGCAGCTTTTCTTTGATGGCACCCGATGCAAAAATGGCGTCGATGCGGGTGTACTCTTGGTTTCCCCAACCGGGATCTAGAAGTACTACACCTATAGGCTGGCCTGGAGTTGTACCAACAATGCGACAGAGTACGAAGCCCTGTGCTTGGGTTTGAGAAAAGCAAAGAGGCTGGGAATTAAGCATCTGTAGATCTTTGGCGATTCAGAGCTGGTGTGCAACCAGATTACGAACAAGTGCGCCTCCAAGAAGCACTATCTCAAGGCGTACCGTAATTGGGTGTGGGACCTGATGGAGTCATTCGACTCTTTGAATGTTAGAGCCATATCACGTGAGAAAAACAAGCATGCTGACATTCTAGCGTCTGTTGGAGCCAGGTACATTCGGCTGATGACACTGTCCAAAAGCCGAAGCCGGTCCGTACCATTTATAGGCCTTCTGTGCCTGATAAAGACACCCACTGGCAGGTGTTTGACTGTGATGAGGAGATCGTCACATTTTTGGTTAACGAAGCGTGTTCAATCGAAGGTAGAGACCCTGATGATGAGCAATATGAGGGGTTGATACAGTTAAAAATTAATCATGTCCCTAAATGACTGATTACATTAGAAAGTCTCTTTGATCAGAATGATAGAGCAATATCACATAGGATCAAAGTAGACCCCAAGCAGTACGTCGACCTAGAGCTTGAACCTGGAAAGACAATTAAGGTCGGGATGGACTGCACCAAAGAGGAACTCGAGCAGATCAGATCATTGTGCGGAGAGTTCCCTGACATAGTAGCCTGGTGCTACCAGGACTTGAAGGGGTATGACAGATAGATAATCCAGGATACCATTGAGCTAGAAGATGGTGCAAAACCATTTCGGAAGAAGCAGAGGGTTGTAAATCTGAAGATCAAAGCCATGATGAAATCCAAGCTCTTAAAGATGCTGGAAGCCAAGATCATCTACCCCATCAAGCATTCATCTTGGGTTGCGAACTTGGTTCTCGTGAGGAAGAAAAACGGAGACATTTGTCTCTGTGTGGACTTCAGAAATCTGAATCAGGCCTCACTCAAAGACCATTATCCGCTTCCCCAAATCGATCAGATCCTCCATATAGTTGCTGGAGCACAGAGATTCTCCCTCCTAGATGGCTTTTCTGGGTACAACCAGATCTGGGTCAAAGATGAGGACAAGCATAAGACAACGTTCACCACCAAATGGGGGACGTTCGCCTATCAGTGCATGCCCTTCGGCTTATCCAATTTTGGTGCCACATTCTAGAGAGCCATGGACTTGGCCTTCCGAGAGCTGCTTAACAAGGTCATTGTCATCTATTTGGATGACATGACTGTATTCTCTCATAGGAGAGAGGACCATGTTTCCCACCTGCGACAGATATTTGAGAGATGTCGTGAATTCGGCATTTCCATAAACTCGAAGAAATCAGTCTTCACGGTAAGAGAGGGTAAGTTGTTGGGACATGTCATCTTTGAGAAAGGCCTTGTAGTGGACCCTGACAGAGTAGAAGCCCTCCTCCGCTTGCCCTCTCCAGTTGAAAAGAAAGGGCTACAGTCCTTCTTCGGCCAAATCAATTTTGTATGAAAGTTCATACCGGACTTCACACAGGTAATCAAGCCCATGGCCGAATTGCTGAAAAAGAATGTTGAATTCTTATGGACTGACGAGAGGAGACAGGCCTTCAAGGAAATCAAGGCCCGAATTGTGCAAGCCCTAGTGTTGATAAACCCAGATTACTCCAAGGACTTCATCCTGTACGCGGTGGGAGAACCTGAGAGTTACGCCGCAGTCCTGACATAGAAGGGAGACGATGGCGAAGAGCACCCCATAGCGTTCTTAAGCCAGGTGATCCAGCCACATGAAGAGAAGTATAATTTTATTGAGCGGTAGGTTCACGCGGTCATGAAGTCTCTCCGAAAGTTAAGGCACTTTGTCTCCCAGAGCCGGACAACCGTCTTCGTGATACACCCGGACGTCCGAAACTTCATCATACAAGGGGAACTGTGTCACAAGAGAGCAGGATGGATTGCCAAAATCCAGGAGTTCGACATTGAGGTGTGGCCAACAAAGCTTATCAGAGGTCGAGCCTTGTGCCAAGAGCTGGCTTGAAGCGCTACAACCGAGATATCTGCCTGTGAGTGGGAAGATCCGATAGCAACTACCAACTTAGCCAACTCCTTACCAGAGGAGAGTGACTAGACAGATGACCTGGTGAGGTATTTCTGCATCGGGAGATGTCCAGACCACCTAAATGCCTCACAAAGAAGGAGGTTTCAACTAGGTGCATTAAAATACACTCTTCACCTCGAGGGGCTTTACTTCAAGAACATTGATGGCATCCTGTTGCGGTGCGTCAAGAAAACCGACCAACCCAAGGTCCTCAGAGAATTTCACTCCGGGATGCCTGGGGGTCACCATTCCGCAAGGCCTACGGCCTTGAAAATAATCAGAGCTAGGTATTATTGGCCCACTCTCTTCACAGATGCACATGCGGTCTATGCAAAATGTGACAAATGCCAGAGATTTGCTAGCAAAAATAGAAAAGCACCCCTGCCCCTTCAACCAATCCAAGCCGAGACTCTATTTCAGCAATGGGGTTTGGACTTCATCGAGGTCATTACGCCGAACTCTGCAGCGGGGCACAAGTTCATTCTTACCGCCACCGACTACTTTACACGGTGGGCAGAGGCGATCCCCACCAAGAATGTGGACCAGGAGACGGTCATCGGGTTCCTCGAGAGCCTCATTACCCGTTTTGGGGTCCCTGAGTCAATAGTGACAGACAATGGTCCGGGGTTCGTAGGCATTGTACTCATGGAGTACACCAGCAAGTACGACATTTATCACAAAATGTCTTCTAATTACTACCCGCAGGGGAATGGCCTGGCCGAGTCCACTAACAAGAATCTACTGAAGATCATCAGAAGGACAATAGAGAAAAACAAGAGGACTTGGCACCTACTCCTGAACCGGGCGTTGTGGGCGGACAAAATAGCATTCAAAAATTCTATCAAGACGTCCCCCTACGCGCTCGTGTATGGCAAGGAGGCAGTCCTGCCAACCCACATTGAAATTCTTGCCCTCTCGATGCTTGATGAAGAGAGAGGTAGCGGGGATCCAGTGGATGACAGACTGTGCCAGCTGCTGCAGTTAGAGGAAGACAGAGAGAAAGCATACCAGGCCTTCACCAAGCATGCTGAAGCGACCCAAGGCTGGTTTGCAAAAGGCACCACCACCCGAGTTTTCAAAATCGGGGACCTGGTGCTGAAGTGGGACTCACTGAAGGCAAAGTCGGGCAATCACAACAAATTTGATGCCCTCTGGGAGGGTCCTTATCAGATTTCCCGGGTGAACCAGTTCAACGCATTCGTGCTTCGAGATATGGAGGGACAAATTCTCCCCATTCCCGTCAATGGGTTCCACCTCAAAATTTATCACCACTGAAGGCACCCAATGGGTCCTTCCTTGTATAGTTTTCCTTTCTATATTTTCAATTTTCAGAATGTACATATTCAGCATTCAGTTTTTAATTTTTCGAGAGCCCAAGTAGAACTTAAAGCAAACCCCGACTTTGTAGCAAAGTCGGGTGTCGCTCCTTGGATTGTTTGAAGTTCAGAAGATAAGAAGTTGACCAAAGGGGCAGTAATTTGTCTAAGTCTGGGTGCGCAACCCAACTTTGCAACGAAGTTAGGCTGCACACCGTCTTGGAAGCGCAGTTGGGAAAGGCAAGGCTGAAAATGGCTAAGTGTCAAAATCATACTGCGCAAGCAAATCTGAGCGAAGTCGGACTGTGCTCACTTTCTGGGCAAAGTTCGAGTGTGCTCCCATTCTTGGGCGTACCCTAGGTGATCCGTCGTGAGAAGTAAAAAAATGGCTAAGTGTCCAGTCAGACTGCGCAACTTTTGGGGCGAAGTCTGACTGTGCATTCAAACATGGGCGAAGTCAAAGTGCGCTCTTTTTTTGGGTGAAGTCCAAATGCGCCCTCAATTTTGGGCGCAGCCTAAATTACCCATCACAAAAAACATGAAAAATCCTAAGTGTGGGCCTAGAGCGCAGTATGACACGGTGCGAAGTTGGGTCATGGGCCAGAAATTCTCCCTTGGAAAGTGTGCCCAGATGGCGTCAATGACATCATAAAAAGCACGAGGTCCAAAGAATGTTTAATGATTGCATGACTTTCAAGAACGATGTCATTAAGAAAGCAAGGCGCATTTGGACCAACTGCAACTTGGGTGCACTTTTCAAGATTAAACCCATGCACGGTCACCAAAATCTTATAATGCTTCCACCAACTTCCAGTTAACCGTCTTAACTTCCTCCCCAGCGCCATTAAAGCTGCAACCCTTGCCTAGAAAAAGGACCCTAGCATACTCAAAAAATTTAGATTATCGAGCTGACTCCAAAACTGCAAAGCGCAGAACTGAGAAGCCAAAAGTCATAATTTCCTATCTCTGCCCATTCTAACAGAGAAAATGGACAAGGGGAAAGCGCCCGTATAGGCGCAATCCAGTGATGCAGAGCCTGAAGCTGGGGAGCAGATAGAATACAACGCTCATGAGAGCGAACCGTCGTAGGAGCAGAAAAGGAGAACCCAGATGAAGAGGTGTGTAGTCGAGAAAATTTCACCGTCGCCCATTAATCACCTGGCCGGGTACAAGGATGGCTCTTTCTCCATCAGCCTCACCAAGCTGCGGCTGAATATTGCAAAGTGGGCAGACAAGGTTTCACCCTCACACCATGTCGGGGCTGCATATAAATCGAACCTGTACTGGTTCTTGTGCCCTCCTACTCACCAGTTCCTAAAGCTTATTGAAGCGATTGTAGAATATTACAAGCCAGCCAAGTCTACGACAATAATGGAAAATTGTTGTTCACACTTTTTTGGGAGAGCGTCCAGCCAATGTTCGCCCCAGGGCTCCAGTATGAACCCGGAGTGATTGTCAGAAGGGTGAATCTGGATGAGCAAATCGACAGACTCACACAGACCAAGCGGATGAGAGATTTCCTCAACTAAGAGCTGAAGACTCTGCTGGCAGCCAGACAGTGGCCGTCAAGCCCCATACCGCTAGAAAAATTTGAAAAAAAGTACATTTATATCATCTTGGCTTGGGTCCTCGGCTGTGATTTTGACAAAGTGGTACGGCCGTACCAGCTAGCACTGGTAGAGTGTATCTTGCACGAGGAGTTTTATGACTCCACAGCACAAAAGAGTGGGAAGCGCCCCATTTTCTTTGACTGGGTAGACTGGCTGGCATACGCCATTCATTCTAACCTAGTCAGGCTGCAGCAGAAGTAGTCAATGGAATTTTGGTTTTGCTCCTTCCTCACGTGGTTGTGCCTGTATCACATGCACTACCGGATGAACGTTCCTGACTTGAAGAAAGTAAGCAAAAAGGGAGAGTCATTGCCCGTGTACGAATGGACCGATATCTTGTATAGAAAAGGGTCATTCTATGAGTTTAATCTTAAATTTCTGTGCATGGTCCTGGGGTTGTTCAACCATAAGGCATCCCGCCCATCGGAAGTCATGACAAGATACCTGAGGAAGAATGAGTACGGGGACACCTTCCGGCTGACTCAGGGCATCATAGTTAGAATCTATGGATTCAAGGGGAAGTCGTTCCTGCTGCCCTACTTCTGCACTGACCACCAGTTCGGGATGGAGATTGCGCGACAAATGGACTATGTCGAAGAAGAGTTTGGCCAGGGCAAAAAGAGAGGCCATATCTTTCAGTATCCCATCACCTGGGCGAATACCCAAGTATACGAAATCGGACAGCATGTCTACCTCGAGCGAGAGCTCATCGACATGGGTCTAATAATGTTGCCGCAGCGCTGGAAGTACGACCCAATTGGGGTCAGGGGTAAATTCATGCATATCTGCCCACGAGCAGAGATTATGTAGGAAAGGTTCAACAAAACAGGTGTAGACCTGGAATGGCACATCGAGCAGATGCGATCATGGCCTCCATGGCATGATTTTTACTACGAGGAGGTGGCATATGACCCAAAGCGAAACCCGGATCATCGGCTGGATTCTGCGGGCTTCAAAATATTTCTCGCCAAGGTGGCGCCCCTCAACTGGCAACAGGACAAAGTCATCGAATTTTGGAAGATGAGATGTCGCACGTAGCACGACAAATCCAACCAAAAAATGTTGGCCGTTGATGATGAGTTTTTGATGCTATATGATCAATACGCTGACACGTGGTGGCCTTTCAAATTTCGAAATTGCGTTCCCCAAGGCACTAGGAAAAGATATACAAGGAGGCCCCCATCCCAGCAATCGTCAACTCCAGCAACTTCCAACACAACTCCGACGAGCAGTCAAGTGGGCCCGATGCAGCCTGTAGCTTCTGAAGCAGTACCCAAAAGGGTGCAAAGGTCAGAAAGGTCAACCCCTAAGGTGGCCCCTCAAGCAAAAAAAGCGCCTGCGCTACCAGCTAGCAAACCGGTCACGGCAGGCATCCTTCCAGCTAGACCCCGGTACAAGTTTACCGTGGGGACATCACTACCTACCGCCCCAACCTCTTCTCCTTCCTGCAAACCAGCCTCAGCATCGGAAGAAAAGAAAAAGAAGAAGGGTGAAAAGGCCAAGTGGCCTAAAGAACTTGTGCAACAGCCAGCCGCAGCGCAGACAAAGATAGCAGTGCCGAAGATTGTCTCATTGGACAGCCCTGAGGCTGAAGCTGAAACTTGAGCTGAAAGTGTCCCTCGAACAATGGCTCAGGCGGAGCCCGTAGGTACGTCCACTTCCCCACTCCCCAAAGCCTCAGTTGGCCCTATCGTGACACCATCCCCCATACCATCAGGGCAAGCCGTAGCTACATCCTCTTCTTCCCAAACGGCCCAACCATCCAACAGCCCCCATTCTTTCGACCAGTTCGCTCAGGACCCTAATGCCTTCTAGTCCCTGAGCCAAACCCTGGAACCCTCACCCGTGGCCAGTGTCGAAGCTGCACATATATCACCGTGCTCCTCACCTCAGCTGTTCAAAACCCCGCCAACATCGTCCACTCAGCCGCTCGCCTCCCCTAGGACCCGATCACCCTTAAAAGCGGCCACTCCTTCTAGAATCCCTCCTACTTCGCTGTTTGCAGGAAAAATGCCACAACAGGACCAGATGCTGGAAGATCTTGACTTCATGCAGACCGCAGATGACCAGCCTCTGGCAGCAAGAGCCGTAGGGGGTTCCGCCTCTTTCCTTCAAGGCGTCAAACGGAGGAGAGCCGAGGAGATAGCTGCCCCGGTAAAGCGCACCAACTATGATCTGGATCGGAGAGTGCTCACAACTGAGAAATTGGTCCCAAAAGTGAAGAAGCCTCTCCGGGAGATGACCAAGGCGGACTATGAGCACCAAGTCAAGGAGAAGAGCTTCGATGACATAAACAAGGAGCAAGAAATCAACGGCATTCACCGTAGAACCACTAATCTCCTTGTCAAGCGGCTTGAGACCCAGGATGCGCTGTTTCAACTGCAGAATAGCACCAGGTAGCTGGAGGAAGATCTGGCTAGGGCCACCATGCAGCTGGGATCTGCACAGCAGGAGATAGATGAACTAAAAGCCCAACTGGCTGCCTCATAGCAAGAGGCTACAGCATAGAAACAGACATCCGAGTAGCTGTCAGAGGAGAAAAAGGTAGTGCTGGAGTAGGTTTCTTAGCTCTAGGATTCGTTGAAACAGGCACAGTCACAGCTTGAAGAGAAAACATCACAGACGGTGGCCTTTTCAAAGAACAGATTTAAGGAGATGCGGGTTGGTCTGATGCAGGGTTGCAAGCCCAACCTTGTTAAGTCCATATCGGTCCTAGATTTCGCATCCAGGATCGAAGAAGTGTCTGCCCAAGGAAAGCCTGTGGTAGAGGAGGCCGAACACCAAGCGAGGCAATGGCTGGACCTGGCTATGAAACTTGAGGAGTTTGAGCGCAAAGGCCTCCAATTTCCCCTAATGTTCCAAATTGCCTCAGAGTGGGCATATGCAAGGGTAACCTTGCATATTTATTTTGATAAGATAGAGAAGATTAGAACTACCAGGAAGATGTTGGACGCATTAGAACATGAAATGAGCATTTGCCTGGCCCCCTTTCAAACTCTGTCTGAACACGGGTGCCCGAGCTACGTCAAGGATGGCGAGTTTCTGACCCTTGAGCAGGTAAAGCAGAATTGGCTGTCTTTTGAGGCAGACACAGCAGAGATTGACAGCTGGGCAAAACCAATCCAAGAAGCTCAGGTCACCCAGATGGTGTCAAAATACTGCAAAATCAACTCCTCCCTTAAGGAGTTGGGAAAAAGATATAACACCATCGACCTGCATGTAGTTGCTGCATTCCATGCAGCACTAAGAGATGTTAGTGACCTAGGGCCCTTCCAAGCAGCAATATGGGACCAAGCCAAGGCTACATATGAACGCATCCATGAGCGGGAAGCTGACAGCGAAGAACCTTCAAGTTCGGAGGGAGAAACAGAAGAGGCGACTGTCGAAAGTGATCCTGAAGAAGAACGGTTGCCCGGGGAGAAGCCATCAGAGCAAAGGAAAGCAAGGGAAGGAAGTTCCTCTGCACCCAATGGATGAAGGCCTGGTTCTTTGCATCGAGGCGAGCTCGACACCCCGTGAGCCGCCAGGAATGTTGCCACATTTTGCACGGGGTGCCATGTTTTCAAAAATTTGTAAGTGTGCTGCTCTTCCTTCCCTCCTCCTCTTTCTCCCTTTCTCCATTTTTCCTTTTTCCCTTTCCTGCAGTTTCATTCCTCCTTTTTTCCCCTTGTACTTCCCCCAGTGAAGTTCCCAAAACTGAACAAGTGTCCCTTGAAAAATTCTAAGTGTCAGGGCGCAACCCGACTTCGCAGCGAAGTCGGGGTGTGCCCTCAAGTTTGAGCATAGCAGGGGATGCAAAGTGTGAATGCAGGCTAAAACGGAGCAAAATTTGACTAAGTGTGGGGGCGCAACCTGACTTTGTAGTGAAGTCGAGGTGCGCCCTTCTTCCTGGGTGCACTTGGGAAAGCAGTGTGCAAAAAATCAGCTAAGTGTTGGGGCGCAACCCGACTTCGTAGCAAAGTTGGGGTGTGCCCCCTTTTTGGTGCGTAGTCCGAACAATGGGAAAATCAGCCAAGTACCGGTGCACAACCCGACTTCGCAGTGAAGTCGGGGTGCGCCCTTTGATCGGTGCACAGTTGGGTAAGATTCATCAAGCAAACCAAAATTTGGCTAAGGCATGGAGGCCCTCCCCAACTGCATTGTTTCCCACCTGCGCCACCCGACAATGCTCTGATCCTGGGCAAAGTTGGATAAACTGCCTTTCAAGGCAGACAGGTGTCACTCATCAAAATTCGACAAGTGTCCAGCCTCGGGATCCGAGCCGAGATGAGACGGGATAAAGGACAAGCATGGATAGCATTACCTACGCCTGCTGCCCCCATTTAAGCTGATGTGAAGTTCCATCTACCATAGCTACCCGTATTCCTGCTGACCAAAGGTTTGACCGGATGCACTACCATGTAGCTGTACAAATTTCAAAGAGACCTTGCTGCAAGTACAGTCCTCGCCGACAGAAGTTAGCATCAACAGCTCTTCTGCCGCTTTTGTCAGCTATTGTCTAGTTTGGGACTTTGTGCCCGCGATTGTAATTGGGGGGAACTTGGGCTATAAATAGCCACATAATTTTATTATAAAATGGTGGAAGGGTAATATACTGCTAGGGAACCATTGCAGCTATGCGTTTGCTTCTAAATACAAGATACATACTTGGCTCTGCCTACTGTCTTCATTTTGCATGTTGCCTCTCCTTGTCATTTATGCCTCATGTTTCTTATTTCATTGCTTACTGTTGTACTGAACTCTGGACTCCAGTATTTGGTGATTAAGTATTCCTGGAATGCATAGATAGAGGATACATAGGATGAAATATAGCTGTAGTTTCTATGGTGTGTTTTGTGTTTAATTGTTGTTAGTAGTGGTGATTGATCATTGTCGTCTTTGCTTATTCCCCCCACCCAACTCCAATCACATTTGGATTCTCTTTTCACATTTGTATCTCTTTCCCTAAACTCTTAGCTTAAAACTATAAAAAACCACAAGAATCCAGCCTTCTTCGGAGATTGGCACGGAAGGCATTCCTTCCTTCCGGCCTTTCAATCTAGTGGGCGAATCTAGGCGCATTATACCAAATCCTTTCCTCATGGCAGATTCGTAACCAACAGTAACCATATGTTGTCCTTAATGGCTATATGACACAATTGCTCTTCTTATCTAAGATTTAAAGGAAACATTACATTTCTTGTCATAGGTGCATCATCCACTAATTGGTTTCCATTTTCTTTGTCATTGATGACACACTCATTATTCTCAAACACTAGTTTGTCGTTTTTATCTGGAAGCTATCCCACACCCAATAAATTGTTTTTAAAGCTAGGTATGAAGTAAGTATTTTGAATATTTTTCTTTCCCTTGTTGTGTCAATTTGTAAGGTTACTTTTCATTCAACATCTAATGCTTTATTGTTTACAAATTTAACCTTGATCTTGCATGATTCATTGAACATCATTGACAACTCCTTATTACTGGTCATATGATTTAAATAGCCAAAATATAAGTACTAAGACTCTTTATTTGAAAATTCTACTACATTACATGATAAAATCATATTTTTTAGCTCTCACCTTCATGTGAAAAGTTTACATTTTTTCTCTTTTATTGCTTGCATTTATTATACATTCTCTTTCATAGTGGCCATACCTTTTGCAATTGTGACATTGAGTATTCCTCTTATCCATGACCTCTACCTCTTCCATTATAGCCTCCTCTTCTAAATGTCCTCTTCCTCTTATAGAATGTTGAATTTATACTCTTGTATTTAACCTTGGGGATTGAGATGTGAGCTATCCCCCTTGTTATTTCACACTCTTTCCTTGGAAGCAAAAGTCTACACTAAGTTTTCTACTTTACTATTTTCAATTCTTTCTTCATGGTACAAAATGATCCTAGCAATTCATCAAACTCTAAATTCTTCAAATCCTTACTTTCTTGAATAATCATTGCATAATTGTTTCATTTTGGTATCCATGTTATTACCACCTTTTTGACATCTCCTTGTGCTGGTTCTTCACCTCAAATACTTATTTTATGTATAAGGCCAGGCACCCTTACAAAATAATCTCTCACATTCTCATTGTCCTTCATACCCATATTTGCATATTCTCTCTTCAATCTTTGTAGTCTCACTAATTTCACTTGAGCAGACCCTTGATAGGTTGTCTTCAAGATATCCTAAGCTCCTTTAGAAACATTGACACTAATATTTTTTGGAAAAATGCTTGTATCAAGAGTTTCTTGTATGTGATACAAAGCCAATGCATCTTTTCTTTATGCTTCCTCCTTAATTTTTTTGGCTCATAAAATACAAAATTCTATAGGTTTCTTGTATCTATTTTTACAACACTCTACACTTGGCAATCAATAAAGTCCACATCTTTAGACACTTGTAATTATAGTTTAATCCTTTAAATTGTGGGATGGTTAGTGAAGTATTACCATGAGCTTTGATCACCAATAATATATGAAGTTTTCCTCCACAAACTTGAAACTGTATACATTATATTTTGACATTCTTTCAATCTTAAAAAATTATCTTTATAAACTAATAATCATAATTTTTTTTTTTTAATTTTGTAATTTTTTTAAGATTTGAAGCTTGATTTTATAAACAATTGATATACTTTAGTGCTAGTACTATGAGACTTAATGGGGTAAACTATGACCCATGGTATGACCAAATGTCTTTCCTTTGAAGTAGAGGACTATGGATGTATAAAGCTCCTTCAGTTGTCACAATCAATGAAAATAAAGGCAATGAATGAGAGGGTTGAAGCTCATGGATTGATTGCACTACATGTTAAACTAGACTAGGCTATTTGCACCTAAGATAGTTTGGACCTACTAGTGATATGAGACATGTTTGATGAGCCATTTGGGAAATTCAACAACATATAGATTACTTAGTTAGAAATAGGCTTATTATCAAATTAAAAGAATTTGTCCATGTTGAGTACATTATGCACTACAAAGCTTCAAGGTGAATATAATTGTAGTAGAAGGATCTACAAAGAAGTATAATGAGTACATTAATATTCTTAGAAATAACTTATCTCCTACATATGAAAATTTAGCTAGCATATAGTCATGGTATATAAGTTTTTATAAATGATCCTAGGGAGTCTACCTTTGAAGAGGTTATTATATGTCTCTTTTATTTGCATGTTACATTGAAAAAAAGAAAAATTTACAATGAAAAAATAAGCAATGTTAGAAGTTCAAAAGAACAATGCTACCAATAATGGATGAAATATGAAGAACAATTGACAAATTCTTAAAAAATATCTCAATAGATATTACTTCTAATTACTATAATAAGGAAGGAAACAAGATTGGAAATCCTTTTCTTTGAATTCAAAAGCTTTAATATATTCTCAAAAGTTCAAGAAGTTCAAAATAAAATTTTGAGGCCCCTCAAGAAAATGATTTTAGATCCTCTATGGATTTGTGGCCATCAACTCTGCTCCATGGGTATCCTTTTCTTATCAGGAATGGATTTATATTTCAAGATGACAAAGAGTATAAAAAAGTATAAATACCTTCTCTTCAACTACAGTGACCTAGGGAGAAACAATATTTATTGGTGATGACTCAACCTTGAACTTTTTTGGACATGGTGTTGTTCTTGTTGGCCATGCTAAGTATGGAGAAGTTATTTATTTTCAAGCATCAATCTGAATATTCATTTTACCTATCACATCCCTTATATGAATAAAAATATAGAACTTTAGTTGGATAAATAATATTCAAGGAAATTAATTATGACTTTGAAATTACTGCTTTTAGATATTATAATAAAACAAATCAAATGTATAAGCTTGATTGGGATTCTCAATCTATGGATTAAAATGAATTTCTTTTTATAATGGCTAAGGCTAATACTATCAATGAATTATGGCATTAGAGACTATGGTAAACTAACTTTGGATCCATGAGTTAAATAAGTCATCTTTAAATTGTTGATGATCGTCTTCCTATTTATCCTTTGTGTGGTGTGTGTTAAGAATGTGTACTATAGAAACATGATTAAGAGACCTTTCTTTTAGACAAAACTAACCATGCATCTCAACCTTTGAGTTGGTTCATAGTGACAATTATCATTTTATGGCCCAAGGTTCTCTTTTTAGATATTAAATATTTTCTCACATTATTGATGGTTTTTTAGGTTTATTTGAATATATTGCATCAAATATAAATATGAGGCCTGTACATGATTCAAGGTCTTCAAAGACCTGTGGAAATTATATGGGAGAAATATCAAGTGATTGAGAATGGATAGCATAGGAGATTACACGAGCAATGAATTTCACAAGTTTCTTATAGAGTATAGTATAAATTGCCAATGAATCATTCACTACACACTCAACATAACGATGTGGTTGAATGGAAGAATGTAACAATAATGAAGATAATATTTTAGATGATCCATGCCAAACAAATAAATCTAAAGTTTTGAGGAGATGCAATATATTGTATGGCACATATATTACAATGTTGTTTACGTCATAAAAAATAAGACCTCTTATAAGAATTGTAATAGAGACAAATCCTTGGTATTTGGTTTCAATGCATTGGCCTACATTCATATAAAGCAATGGAACAAGTTGAAACTAAGAATTAGGAATTCATATTTTTTGGTAAGTATTGTTGAAATATTTGTAATCTAACATTCTTAGGTGAAGGTCAACAATGATAAAGTTCCTATGGGCACTCTTGATGTAGCCTACAACCAAGTGCTATGTAAGCCTTCAAAAATTATATTTGTAATTCTATGGTCATTTTTCTATGTAAGCTTATGTTTTGAAAGTGTAATTTGATTCATGACCAAGGCTAACATTGTATGATGTAATATTGGATAGGCCTAAGGGCATTCATTGTACAATGTATTTAATTTATTGTAATATTTTATTATGTAAGCCCTATGGGCTGCGATTAACCTTGTTATGGTTAAACCCACCTTATAAACTTGCAATTAACCTTTAGTTCCTCTTATTATGTTGGATTAGGTTAAGTTCATCAATGTAACTAGGTTTTGGTATTGGTAAAAACATCGTCAACCACTCCATCCATTGTATCGGAGTGATGTGATTCTTTATATGGATAATATAGTGATTATTTATGGTACCTATGAGTGCCCATTATATTTTTCTTGATTTCATTCTTTTTAAGCTTTCTGTATAATATTTGAATGGATAGATTACTTTTGTTCATTTATAGAAATAGTTATGAATTCAAACATGGTATCAAAGTAGGTATGGAGTGACATTGCTTGGTCACATAGGAAGACTATTCGAAGCCTTTAAATTTCAAGATAAATTTTTCTTCAATGTTTCATAAAGCATATTCTACATATGAAACAAAGAAGAGATCTTACTCTATAGCATATTGTTTATTTTTCAAGAATATTTTAAAAAATCCACCCTCTTTGTATTTTTTGAGGTGATCCTAATTTATGGTTTGCAATTTTGATTTGTTTTTGGTACCCTTATTCATTTTTGTATGATAGGAGAATAGCAAGTCTGAATATTTTGCTTGGTTCCAATATGTTCGAATTCAAATCACACACCGTGCATTCATTATGTGCACTTGGTTCCTTCATAGATGCTTGTACTCTCTATCAAGATAGATATTGGTCCATGATAATGCTCTGTTAGCTAGGAGTGATCATAAGGTACTCAGGATAGGAGGTTTTAGGTTTGAGGTTCTGCATCCCTATTTTTGTTGTAAAATAAAAGGAAAAATATATTATTTTTATTAGCCTCGATAGGGAAGCTATCCTTTTGATTGGAATACCCTATGTTCTTCAAATAGGCTAGGGAGTTTTTCATAGTAGATGTAACAATACTCAAATGGTTGGATCATGATTACTAAGGCATTGATGGATGAGTGGTCAAGGGATCAAGATCGGATGGAAACAAGAAAAATGTTTTGCTATCGACATGGATATGGAAACTATACTTTTGGTAGACATATCTTATGTTCAAGAAGTCAAGGAATATTTTCATCGCAGGAGTAGTGCTTAGATGGAAGGTTTGTGATCATGAAGATATTGATGGATGAGTGGTCAAGGGATTAAGGCCAAACAAGAAGTATTTGTATTTACCTTTCATTACTGGCATATAAATTTTTTTGAAAAACATGATTTTACCTTGCTAATGCATGGTGGATACACCTATTAGTGCAACATTTCCAGCATGCAAATTTAATAAAAAAACATGCTTTTACCTTGCTAAAGAATGGTGGACACACTTTTTTGGATTTTTAGCCAGATTATGATAGGTCCCAATGTTTGGGAACAAATATAAATCATAGAAAATATATGTGAAGACTCAATTACAACATAATATCAATGTCAATGAATATAATATTCATGAAATATAACAATATCAATGTCAATCAACAATATACTCACAATATCATTGATGAATCAAATATACAAGCTTTGTATTCAATCTTCAAGCTTGATTACAATTTGATATTCTTCTCATATTTAATTATTACAACATGGAGCTTTATCTCCATAATAAAACCTTAGAAAGGTGAATCTTCAATACTTTGACTATTGCTCTCCTCACATATCTAGGAGATTCAATATTTCCTATTCCACACATAAGACAAACCTATCATACCTCTTCATTTCACATCTTACCACTTTTATACATGACTATTGGCTTTATATTTACTTGCGAAATTTACTCTATGACACTTTGCACTCTCCTCCATCTACACACTTGTACACATTGTTACATGAAACATGCACTTTCTTGCTCTACACACTTGCACATATTTTTACATGGCACTTGTTCATGTTGGCAACGGATCCACCACCTGGGAAGGACTTGGTGTGTAAATGCGCCCTAGACCCGCAGACCAACATTGAAAGGATGGGAGGAAGGGATGCCCCCGTGCCGATCTCCGGAGAAGGTCGACTCCTTTCCTAACCTACTTGGGGGTTTTTAGATAAGAGTGCAGGAAAGAGATTAAAAAAGGGGGTAAAGGGAACTAGAAAGAGATTGAAAAATATAAGGGAATAGGAAAGAGATGTAAATGTCATGCGTTTCGGGTGGGGGAGAACAAGCAACACGATCGCAAATTTGCATCCAAACCAACAACAATTAAAACAAAGCATGTAACAAAAATTGCAACTACGATTCTATCCTATGTATCCTTCTATTTTGTATTCCAGATCCAAATAATCACCAATGCTCAAATCCAGGATTCAGAATTCAAACAGACAAAAATATAAATGGACATGAAGCAAAAATACTAGCAAAAGGCAGCATAAAAAGATAGAGACAAGAAGCAGAGCCAAGGATGCTTTGAATTAATTAGAAGGTGATCCGTCACAGCAAATTCCTCTAGCAATATGTTCCCCCCATCCATCCTTCTACAATGAAATGAGGCTGCTATTTATAGCGCAATTTCCCCCCCGATTACATTTTGGGCACAGAATCCCAGACCTGACAAAATCTAACAAAAGCGGCTGATGTTGACCTCTGTGGGTAAAGAATGTACTTGCAACAAGGTCCTCCTGAAAATGTGGCAGCTCCGTGGAAATCCGGTAGGTGGGAAGTTGGGTCAGTTTGAATGGGGGCAGATGCGATACAATCTGTCAGTTCATGCTCATCTGTCCGGTACCCTGGCGGCACACCTTTTGTCACATCTTTGACTTGAATCTCGAGGTTGGACACCTGTCAGCATCTGATGGAGGGGGAAGAAATCATCTTTAAGCTCAACCTTTGTATAAGCGCAGTCGGGAAGGCCTTCGTGCCTTAGAAAATTTCTGGGCAGGTTTCAACGTTCTTTGCCCGAGTGCGCACAGGTCAGTGAGCGAAGCCCGAATTCGCTGCGAAGTCGGGCAGCTCAATGCTTAGTCATTTTTCTAGAGATACCATGATGGTCTGCCCAAATCTGCTCTTCTTCTAGGGTGCAGCCCGACTTCGCTGCGAAGTCGGGCAGTCCTAGCACTTAGCCATTTTCTTCAAGTGAGTTGACCAATTGTGCACGAATTTGAGAGCACAGCCCGAATTCGCTACAAAGTCGGGTTGCGCACCCAACACTTAGACTTTTTTGGGATGTCCTTCACTGATAATGCCCAGGGGCGCACAAAACTTAGAGCGCAACCCGACTTCGCTACGAAGTCGGGTTCGCTCAATACTTAGTCAGATTTTGGGCTCAGCTCTCTGCACGTCAGCTCCCCAAGTGCGCACAAAATTAAGGGTGCAGCCCGACTTCGTTGCGAATTCAGGTTGCGGCAACACTAACACTTAGAAAATTTTGGGCCTTTGTATGAGTGCAGTTAGGAGGATGAGCGCAGTTGGGTGGGGCCCGACACTTAGTCAATTTTTTGGCCCGAAATTGAGCTTCCTGGTCCTGCTTCTCGGGGCCATAACTTTTGATTCGTTGACCCGATTGCCTATTATAATAAATAGTTGGAAAGCTAGTGAAAATATTTGCAATGATAAAATATCCAAATCTTATTTCATCCATTTTATCACCCATGTTTATGGTCTGCAAAAACCCGAACACCTATGCATGCTCTTTGCCGCTTTAAAGCTCCATACTTAGGCCAAAGTTTATCAAAAAATTTAATGTGGCAAAATTGCCAACATTCCTGGTGGCTCACGGGGCATTGAGCTTGCCTTAATGTGAGGACCCAAGCATTTATCCATTGGGCAACATAGTCACCCTCACCGTCCTCTTGATACTCACTGCCGGCAACAACCTCTTTCTCAAACCCTTGGCACCCATGGCCCTCTTGGAACACTAAAAAAAAAACACTGCACAAAGTAAACTAAGAAAACAACTAAAACTTTGCATACTAGCTGGCTTATTTATATTATTTACACAAAATTTTGCGGCATGATTGGCATGCCGCCAACACAAATCTAGCTTTGGTTGCCTATCCGGTGAACCTGCAGTGTCCGAACTAGATCTGATTGTACTTCAGTTGATCTTTGAAGTTCGGCTGGCCTCCCAAAGTTTGTTAGGTCGCAAACATGGTGCAACGTGGCAGGTTATCATTCATGCCGGTACCCATGCAATTGATGAACAATGTGGCAAGGAGATTTGCCATACAGGAGCCCTCTTCGGGTACCGATTACGATGATGGTTGGAGCCAATACCACCACTCTAGAGAGTCCGCCACCTTTGGGCTCTCAAGCACGAGTTCCTCCAAATCCTTGATGCAATAGCAAGAGATTTTCGATGATAGGCCTTCTGCCAGGGTCTCCTCAGGATCAGCCTCTTGGTGAGGCATGCTTATTGGGATTTGGCTGAATGCTTGCATACTATGCCTTGGGACACAAAAAGGGTGCAAAAATGTGCCCTCTTTGTGTTCAGAATTTGCCACTAGATTTTGTTCCTCCTCTTGGTCCGTCTCCTGATGGAAACTGCAAGCAACCATATTATTCATCATTTGGGCGGTGTTTGCATATTCCCACTGGTGACTTTGACGATATTTGCCTCTCAAGGTCCACACTGTTGCATTCTAGGGGCTTTGCATAGTATGAGGGATTTTCCATGGTGATTTTTCCAGATGAAGGCAAGCCAAAGATTCACCAACTCGGGCTTCCATATTTCAGCTCAGTCAGAGTCGCCAGGTGATTTTGCCAGATGAAGGCAAGCCAAAGATTCACCAAACTCGGGCTTCCTAAAAATATGGAGACTATAGGTGAACATTCATTTCTCCGCTTGTGAGGTCAAGGATGCTCACCAAACCTTGATTCCTCCGGGGTGTCTTCTATTAGCTTAAAAAAAGGTGTCTGTGATCAAGAAATCTGGTCTTCAGCTCAGTCAGAGTCGCCAGGTGATTTTTCCAGATGAAGGCAAGCCAGAGATTCACCAACTCGGGCTTCCATAATTTATGGAGACTGTTTTTCCCACCGGGCATGCCAAAAAATGTTGGCCACGGATCCGCCACCTGGGAAGGACTTGGTGTGTCAATGCGCCCTAGACCCGTAGACCAACATTGAAAGGACGGGAGGAAGGGATGCCCCCCATGCCGATCTTCGGAGAAGGCCGGCTCCTTTCCTAACCTACTTGGGGGTTTTTAGATAAGAGTGCAAGAAAGAGATTAAAAAAGGGGGTAAAGGGAACTGGAAAGAGATTGAAAAATATAAGGGAATAGGAAAGAGATGTAAATGTCATGCGTTTCGGGTGGGGGGAGAACAAGCAACACGATCACAAATTTGCATCCGAACCAACAACAATTAAAACAAAGCATGTAATAGAAATTGCAACTGCGATTCTATCCTATGTATCTTTCTGTTTTGTCTTCCAGATCCAAATAATCACCAATGGTCAAATCCAGGATTTAGAATTCAAACAGACAGCAATATAAATGGACATGAAGCAAAATTACTAGCAAAAGGCAGCATAAAAAGACAGAGACAAGAAGCAGAGCCAAGGATGCTTTGAATTAATTAGGTGATCCATCACAGCAGAGTCCTCTAGCAATATGTTCCCCCCATCCACACTTCTACAATGAAATGAGGGTGCTATTTATAGCACAATTTCCCCCCCCAATTACATTTTGGGCACAGAATCCCAGACCTGACAAAAGCTACAAAAGCTGACAAAAGTGGTTGATGTTGACCTCTGCGGGTAAAGAATGTACTTGCAGCAAGGTCCTCCTAAAAATGTGGCAGCTCCATGGAAATCTGGTAGGTGGGAAGTTGAGTCAGTTTGAATGGGGGCAGATGTGATACAATCTGTCAGTTCACGCTCATCTGTCCGGCACCCTGGCAACACACCTTCTGTCACATCTTTGACTCGAATCTCAAGATTGGAAACCTCTCAGCATCTGATGGAGTGGGAAGAAATCATCTTTAAGCTTAGCCCTTTGTATAAGCATAGTCGGGAAGGCCTCCGTGCCTTAGAAAACTTTTGGGCAGGTTTCAAAGTTTTTTGCCCGAGTGCGCACAGGTCAGTGAGCGAAGCCTGACTTCGCTGCAAATTCGGGCAGCTCAACACTTAGTCGTTTTTCTGGAGATACCATGATGGGCTACCCAAATATGCTCTTCTTCTAGGGCACAACCCGACTTCGTTGCGAAGTCGGGCAGTCCCAGCACTTAGATGTTTTCTTCAAGTGAGCTGCCCAACTGTGCACGAATTTGAGGGCGCAGCCCGACTTCGCTGCAAAGTCGGGTTGCACACCCAACACTTAGAATTTTTTGGGATGTCCTTCACTGATAATGCCCAGGTGTGCACAAAACTGAGAGCGCAACCCGACTTCACTGCGAAGTCGGGGTTCGCTCAATACTTAGTCAAATTTTGGGCTCAGCTCTCTGCATGTCAGCTCCCCAAGTGCGCACAAAATTAAGGGCGCGGCCCGACTTCGTTGCGAATTCGGGTTGTGGCAACACTAACACTTAGAAATTTTTGGGCCTTTGTATGAGCGCAGTCGGGTGGGGCCCGACACTTAATTTCCTAGTCCTGCTTCCCGGGGCCATAACTTTTGATCCGCTGACCCGATCGCCTATTATAATATATCGTTGGAAATCTAGCGAAAAGATCTGCAATGATAAAATATCCAAAGCTTATTTCATCCATTTTATCACCCCAATTTATGGCCCACAAAAACCCGAACACCTCTACATGCTCTTTGCCGCTTTAAAGCTCCATACTTAGGCCAAAGTTTATCAAAAAATTTAATGTGGCAAAATTGCCAATAGTTCACACCCTACATAGAAACATAGATAAGAGGAAATATAAATCACACACCTAAACTAGTGGCTCAAATCCTATTCTAATATTTACATATTTACAATTGTACCAAAGGTATCATGGGGGTGCATTAGCATGTACCAAATAATGTAATATTCTTCAACAACACTAATGAGTGCAACATTTCTAGCATGTAAGAGACCAGAGTTCACTTTTGACTATGGATTTTTCAAAGTGAATTGACTAAACAACCTCTTTGACCAACATGACATCTAAGGGTGCTACATAACCCAATTTTTTGTATATATATAACCTTCCAACTAATTATAATTCAATAAGTGGTAGAATTTTGGCTAACTAGAGGTGGCCAAGTGGCACAATATGAGTGGCTATCACTAGTGAATGACCAATAGCTAAGTGTTTGGTTGAGATTCATTATTACGATTCTAACGTCTAAAAGGTTAATTTTTGTATTTTCAAGGGCTATTTGAACAAAACTTTTATGGGCCATAACTTTTGCATACAAAAGTATTTTGAGCCCAATTTTTTCAAATTGAATGATTTTGAGCTCTACGTATTGGTGACATCGGTTTGTAGACCTATTCCAATGTTAGGGGATGAATTATATGCAATACCCCTCAAGCTCTACTGCTATATATTGAAAGAGTGGATTTACCATATTCTATGCAATCAAAATCTTTGGTTTTTTTTTAGGATATGTAGTTGGATTTGTGATAGTTGCAATATATTCAGAGTCTTTTGAAGGCATATAGAAAAATGATTCAAGATGTGCTTTAGTCAATCCTTCTTCCTCTTTGGGTGAATGATTCAACATATTCATGAAGATCTAATCATTCATGATCTATTCCTTCTATTTCTTGTCCAGGTACTCTTGGAAGTTTGTTATAGCTCTTGTTTAAGCAAGTTCATGCAAAGTTTTTTTTTATGACATAAATCAAGTGGCACAAGGGCAAGTGGATGTATTTTAAAAAGGCAATGTATATTATAAAAGGAAAATCTATGCCTTCAAGTTATAGCCTATGTGACTATGAAATATGAAGTGGCTTACCTCTAGAGGTGGTGGTGATCTTGACTTCTCTTCTTCATTTGGAGCCTTAGTGGAAGTGCTTTTTGGATGTGTGTAGGAGTATCTTATAGTGGCAATGGTTCATTAGTACAGTCTAGTTTAAGGAGAATATTATGCAAGAAGCATTTTTGTAAAAGTGAATTTTAGATGATCAAGGGGATTTAGTTGAGTTTACCTCAAATATTCGAGGCCCACTACAACTTCTATGGTTATGCATAAGGGGTAGTACTGAAAAATTATTTAGCAAATCGGGGCAAATCAACGTGAAAACTGTATAAAATTTGGGGTGAATCATTCATATTTTCAAAGAAAATATTTCAGAACATGGTGATTTTTTCTTTTTTCCCACTAAAATTATCATTAAAATTATCATAAGGTGTGTGACAGAAGGCGAGTGGCATAAGGCGACAGGTAGAATGCGAGTGGCAGAAGGTGAGTGGCAGAAGGTGAATGACAGAAGGCGAGAGGCAGAAGGCGACTGGCAGATGGAGAGTGGCAGAAAGCAACTGACAGAAGGTGAGTGGCAGAAAGCGAGTGGTAGAAGGCAACTGGAATATGGCGAGTGGTAGAAGGTGACTGGTAGTAGGCGAGTGGCAGAAGGTGACCGACAGAAGGCGACTGACCTAAGGTGACCGAAAAAAATAATAACATGAACAAAAGAATAACATGAAGAAAGAACATTATTAAAAATGAAAATAACTGGTATAAAAAATACTACTGCTAGAGACAGAAGAATATCTATCTCTAGTAGGCGAGTGGCAGAAGGTGACCGACAGAAGGCGACTGACCTAAGGTGACCAGAAAAAATAATAACATGAACAAAAGAATAACATGAAGAAAGAACATCATTATTAAAAATGAAAATAACTGGTATAAAAAATACTACTGCTAGAGACAGAAGAATATCTGTCCCAAGAATATCATTCGCAAGCAGAATAAACCTCCTTTTTGAGTGTCCATGAATAAAATGTTAAATGAAATTTAATGGTAAAAGAAACATACCGGTAAAATTAGTCACCTTATGCCACTTGCCTTCAGCCAGTCGCCTTATGCCAATCGCCTTCTTCTATTCGCCTTATGCCACTCACCTTCAGCCACTCGCCTTCAACCAGTCGCCTTATGACACTCGCCTTATGACACTCGCCTAATGCCAGTCGCCTTATGCCAATCACCTTCTACCACTCACCTTATGACACTCACCTTATGCCACTTGCCTTATGTCAGTCATCTTCTGCCACTGCCTTATGCTAATCGTCTTATGTCGATCGCCTTATGTCGGTCGCCTTATGTTAGTTGCCTTATGCCAGTCGCCTACTTCCAGTCACCTTCTGCCAGTCGCCTTATGTCATTCACCTTCTACCAGTCGCCTTCTGTCAGTTTCCTTCTGCCAGTCGCCTTGTGTCAGTCGCCTTATGCCACTCGCCTTATGCCACTCACCTTATGTCGGTCGACTTTTGCCAGTCGCATTCTGCTTTGTATCGCATGCTATCCGAAAAAAATGTTGTAATTGTATGGGAGTTGCTGTCAAGGTTAGCTATATATATAGGGGTACAAGGGGCTATTTGGGTGGGATATTTCTTATTTTTAATAAATTTAAGGCAAAAATTAGGTGGGAAACCTTATGAAAACGGGGCGAATTTACCCTTAAAAAATTTGAACCCAAAATTTTCGGGTGAATGGGCCGACATCTATGGACCCAAAATTCGCAAAATTAACATTTTGAAAATCTCAATATTCGCGCTAAATTATGAAATTCGCCACTATGCAAAACCTTGACAACTTCCATTATGGGTGGAAGATATTATTGTTACTAATGTCTTCTCTCCTTGGCTACTCAATTTAGATTATGAGGGTGTGTTGAAAATGTAATTTTATTTATGATCAAGGTGAACATTGTATGATGTGATATTGGAGGTACATTTTTTATGGTGACCAACACGTTCAAATATTAAAATATTTGATTTTAAAATTTTATACTTTGTATACAAATTAAGCACATGCTTAATCACACATGCAAAATTTGGTATCAATGACACCTTTAGCTCACATTTATAGGTAAAGTTGTCATGTTAAGATATTGTGTCTATAGCCTAGCAAAGCTACCATAAAAGCATCCAGGCAACAACCCTTTAAATCATCAAGAAGATATAAGGCCATCTTTTCTTGATACTTTCACTCCATCATCATACCTTATTCATCACTATTGCTAGACATAAATTCTAAAATTGAATTTTTTTGAGTATCTACGTACAAGGATTTATCTTTAAGCAAGTGCCATTGATAAGGTGATTTCCTTTTCATACTGCCTTGGTACCTCATATTGATCTCTTTCACATACTTTAAAATCTCTCTCTCATGTAGTATCGAGATGATTAGCTTTTTTCGTGTATTGGAAGGTATATATAAGAATAATGATATATAGAAAGGTTCGGTATATCAAATTGGCAATATATTGAAAGAGGGACCATGTGGGAGTTATAAGGAACCCTCACCATGGAAACATCCAAAAATTTTATTATAGATTCACAACTACTCAAAGGTTCAAATTTTGGACCTTGAAATACTAAGATGAGAACTATCTTGTTAGTTGAGAAACTTTAGGACATTGTCATTGACAAATTCATTTGACCTAAAGAGAATGAAGATGCCCAAAAAAAATTTAATGATGTAGATGCTAGAGCATTGACGATCATCACCCTGACCAAAACAAATGTCATCTAGCTACATATTTTTGATGCACAAACATCCAAGGAAACATGGGATACACTTTCTACCATCTATGAAGGGAAGAATGAATCAACAATTCTTTACATTTAGTATCAACTCCACAAATGGAGAGTTCATGATAAAGAAAGCATTGAGGTATTTATTTGTTGAATTGTCGAGTTGAAAGTCAGATTGAATACCATGGATAAAATGTATAAGATAAGCTCTTAGTAGCCATCATAATTTGAGCTATACCAGATTCAATTTGAGTGTTAATCACTACCTTGCAAGTTTCAAATAGGAAGGTGCCCTTTGATGAGTTGGTCAATATGCTTTTACAATAAGAAGAAACCAACAAGTACATGGATCAATTAACAAACAATGCACTCATTTCCAAGAAGTCTGAAAAAAATCATAAAAAGGTCCTTCCCCACCATCCTCCTCCTCATCATCATCAGAAACAACCTCCAAAATGAAATAGGTACTGCCATATCTATGATAAAGAGGGACACAATGCAAAGGAATTGTTGGTATAACTCTATGATTCAAGGAGGTTGAGTCCGTCAACCTCATCAGAAAAAGACACAAAGTAACCCTTGTACTAAGCATAAGCGATGACTGTAGACAACAGTTCCAAGCATAAATAAATCACTGGGCTGTCTAACAAAGAATGTACTATAAATATTTACAATTTTGACTATGTACAATAATTTTGATAAAGTAAAAATCATGAAAATTATAATTTTACAATGTAAAATAAGCCAATCCGATGAATATGACTTGATTAATAAATATGCATAAAAGGAAAAACGTAGTCGTCTTTGTGTTAAGACGTCTTGATTAGTCTAGACCGTTGCAAAACACCCATTGCATGTATCAGTCTAGTCTTCTAGCCTGTCAGCATAATTGTTCCAAATGTCTAGTTTAGACATCTAGCTGACCATTCAGTCCAGACGTCTAGATGTTCGTCCCAGACATCTAGCTGTCCAGTCCAGACATCTAGCTGATCGTATAGTCTAGACGTCTAGTTGTCCGTTCTAGACATCTAGCCATCCAATCTAGACGTCTAGCCGACCGTCTAATCCAGACGTCTAGCCAACCGTCCTAGACGTCTGGCCATCCATTTCAGATGTCCAGTCCAGACATCTAGCCGTTCTTTCCAAACGTCTAGTCGTTTGTCCTTGACATCCATTTTAGATGTCTAGCCATCCATCCCAAATGTCTAGCTATCTATCCCAGACGTATAGACCAGTTGACTCAGACATCTACTATTCTAGGCATCTGTTAAAGCTTGCTTAACCATCATTGTAGATCATGACAACTTGTGTAACCTAGCTTATCACTCCCTCCTAGCTTCTCGTCATTCCATTATCTCAGAAAAGTACTTACCCTTGTATATATTTGGTGTCATTGCTTAGAAACAAACTTTGGATCAAGAAGTACAGGTGATAAGACAAAGAGATGAATGACACATCGCAGATCACAAGGTAGAAGAGAAAGGTTTTCAAGATAGCCAATAAGAAGTGCACGACTGGCAAACCAAAGAACACACGATGAAGAAGAAGTTTTACAACCTAAAGTGGAAAGAGTGTGGGATCTAGTGGAAGATGAGAATCCGAGAGTAGAGACGATGTTGGTTACAGTAGAAGACAAATAGCAAATAGCAGAGGAAGTTCCTATTATTGAAAACGAGGATTGGATGGTAACACCTGAACCAGTAGAGAGGAGTTGGTCAGCGGATATAGAAGTAGGAGACTTTGTACCTTAACAACCACACATCTATTCGTGGGGAGGAAGACCAGAACCACATCTCGTTTATTCGTGAAGGATGTCATGAAGTGGAAGTAGAAGGCTATTTGACCCAAATTTTGCACCATCAACAACAAAGAGAGAGTCGGATAGAATTCCACCACACTCACCACCAAGACACTCGCCTAGTGGGACAGTCCCAATGGCGCATATTGCTACTCAAGCAGACAAACAAAAATGTCCATCTTTCCATGGGGAAGTAAAATAAGACCCAACCCATCATGTGGGAACTTGTATCACCATTTGGGGATCAAATGGGGTAACACAGGATACAGAGTGGTTGCAATTGTTTCCAACCACTTTGCGGGGAATGGCAATGGATTGGTATTTGAAACGATAGCATACCCAACCATTCACCCAATGGACCCCCCTGAAGGATGCATTTATTGAAGAATTCAGACCATTAAGGGATGATACAGAAATCATCATTGAAATCTTCTCCATGAAACAAAAACTAGAAGAAGATGTCAAGAGCTATTATAGGAGACTAAGACAACTCACAGATAAAATGGAAATGCCACCGGTCGACAAAATGATAAAATGTTGGTTCTTGGATGGATTACTACATAAATATCGAAAAAATATGAAAGTAGTACCATCCTCGACATATGCAAAAGCCCTCGAGAAAGCAAAGAACTTTGAAAGCGAGGCCAAGCAAACAACTATAGGAATCGGTGGACAACCAAAACGTGATGAATCTGATAGTGATGAAGAAGATAAAGTGGAAATTGTAGTACACTCCTTTCGAAAAGAGTTTGATAAAATTATAAAAGAAGTCAAAGGAGAAGTGAGGAAAGATAGGAAGGATATTTGGTGTTCCTACTGCAAAACAGAGGGGCTTGCCAATACCAATTGCCCAAAGAAAGCGTATTACAACATATGTGATATTGTAGGTCACCCAATAGCAGACTTTCCATTCAATCTAAAGGGAGCAAGGCACGAGACATTAACAATCCAACAAGGAAGTCAACCTGAGGCTTCAAGAAATGGACAAGGTGCAACAAGCGGTAAATACAGAAATAACCATCAAGGAGGAAGACAAGGAGGATAGAGTTGACTGCAGTAAGACTCTGAAGGGAGACCTGTAATTTAGTGTTGAAATAGTCAAGAGTGAGGCCACTTTGAGAAGAACTTCCCCTAGCCTCAGAACATGAACAATGATGATGGTAACAATGTTACTCAAATGTGTAGGTGGTGTAGTCTAGGGAACAACAAGGTGGCTAATTATCCAAATAAGGCAAGTTTCAGTGGAACATAGAATGTCAATTTGATTGACATTGGAAAATTAAGTACAATAATGGAAAGGGAAGATGAAGTACTAACCATAACAAGAACTAAAGCTAGGAAAGTCAGAAGAACACCCAAATCCTGCCAAGGAGAAAGAGTGATGGTAGGAAGCTCAAGAATTGATAAAAATAGAACTAAACAAAGGAGAGCAGGACAAATTAGTTCTAGAAAAAACTCTAAAGAAGGTGAATATCACAAACGATAAACAAGCATTTGTAGAAGGCTTGGTGACACAGGTACTGAATATGACAGTAGAAGTGAAGGTAGCAAGCCTATTCAAAATAGTACCGAATTTGTATGCTATAGTGGGAGAAGTTATAAAAATAAAGAAAGAAACCCGACAAGTAACACACATCAAGCAAGGATAGTTCATTGATACAACGATACTGATGATTGAGGTAGGAAAGAAGCCAGATTTGGTTCTGTTGGTTACGAATCTGCCATTAGGAAGGGATTTGGTAAAATGCGCCCCAGATTCGCCCACCAGATTGAAAGGCCGGAATGAAGGAATGCCTTTCGTGCCAATATCCGAAGGTCAGCTTCCTATGGATTTTCTCAATTGTTTTAGCTAAGAGTATAGGAAAGAGATAAAAATGCAAAAAGAGATTCAAATGTGATTTGAGTTGGGTGGGGGGAATAAGCAGCACGACAACGAGCAATCACCACTACTAACAGAAATTAAATACAGAACATACCATAGAAACTACAGCTATCATACATCCTATGTATCCTCTATCTATGCATTCCAGGAATAATTAATCATCAAATACTGGAATCCAGAGTTCATTATAACAGTAAGCAATGAAATAAGCAACATGAGGCAGAAATGACAAGTAAAGGCAGCATAAAGAATGATAATAGCAAAATAGAGCCAAGTGTGTGTCTTGCATTCAGAAGCAAACGTATAGCTACAATGGTTCCCTAGCAGGATATCCCCCTTCCACCACTTTACAATGAAGTGGTGTGGCTATTTATAGCGCAATTTCCCTCCGATTACAATTATGGGCACAAAGTCCCAGACCAGACAATAGCTGACAAAAGCGGCAAAAGAGCTACTGATGCTGACTCCTGTATGCAGGGACTGTACTTGCAGCAAGGTTCACCTAAAAACTCGGCAGTTACATGGCAGTGCGGTTGATGAGACTTTGCATCAGCTTAAATGAGGGTAGCTACGACAGATAACTCGGCCCATGCTTGTCCTTTTCCCATCACATCTCGGCTCAAATCTCGAGGCTGGACGCTTGTCAAATTTTGATGAGGGATACATGTCTGCCTTGAAAGGCAGTCTTTCCTTTATGTCCAACTTCGCCTGGGATCAGAGTGCAATTGGATAGCGCAAGTTGGGAACAGCGCAATTTGGGAGGCCTCCATGCCTTAGCCAGTTTTTGGGCTGCTTGATGGATCTTGCCCAATTGCACACAGGTCAGAGGGCATAGCCCGACTTCGCTGTGAAGTCGGGTTGCGCACTCCAGCACTTAGTCAATTTGGCCGCTGCTCGGACTGCACGCAAGAAGGGGAGCGCACCCCGACTTCGCTGCGAAGTCGGGTTGCGCTCCGACACTTAGCTGATTTCTAGAGACACTGCTTCCCAAGTGCGCACGGGGATAAGAGCACACCTCGACTTCATTGCGAAATCGGGTTGCGCCCCCATACTTACCCAAATTCTGCTCATTTTCGGTTAGCTTCTGCACGTCGCATTCCCTAGTGCGCTCGAACTTAAGGGTGCACCCTGACTTCAATGCGAAGTCGGGTTGCGAGACTTAGAATTTTTCAGGGAATGTGAGATCTATTTTGGGAATTCTAACTGTAGAAAGAACAAGGGGAAAAGGGAGGAATGAAACTGACAGAAGGGGAGAAAGAGAACAGTGGAGAAAGTGAAAGGAGATGGAGGTAAGGGAGAGCAGCATACTTACAAAATTTTGAAAACATGGCACCTCGTGCAAAATGTGGCAACATTCTTGGCGGCTCATGGGGTGTCAAGCTCGCCTCGACGCAAAGAACTAAGCCTTCATCCTTTGGGCGCAGAGGAACTCCCTTCCCCTGCATTCCGTTGCTCTGACGACTTCTTCCTGGGCAATTGCTCTTCTTTAGATTCACTTTCGGTAGTTGCCTCTTCTGTTTCTCCTCCTTCTGAACCTGAATGGTCTTCACTGTCACCCTCCTGCTCGACCGCCTGCTCCCGTTCAAGGACATGATTGTATGCGGCCTTGGCTTGGTCCCAAACTACTGCCTGAAAGGGCCCTAAGTCACTGACCTCTTTCAACGATGATCTGAATGCTGTGACTGCATGTACGTCGATGGTGTGGTATCTCTCTCCTAACTCCTTAAGGGAGGTGTTGATTTTGCAATATCTCGACACCATCTAGGTGACCTGAACTTCCTGGACTGGCTCCGCCCAGCTGTCAATTTCTGACGTATCTGCCTCGAAAGATAGCCAATTCGGCTTCACCTGCTCAAGGGTCAGAAACTCTCCATCCTTGATGAAGCTCGGGAAACCATGCTCAGAAAGAGTGTTGAAGTGGCCCAGGCAAATGTTCATTTCGTGGTCTAGTGCATCCAGCATCTTCCTGGCAGCCCTTATCTTCTCTGTTTTATCAAAATAAATGTGCAAGGTTACCCTTGCATCTGCCCACTTTGAGGCAATTCGGGACATCGGGGGAAATCGGAGGCCTTTGCGCTCGTACTCCTCAAGTTTTATTGCTAAGTCCAGCCACTGCCTCGCTTGGTGTTCGGCCTCCTCTACCACAGGCTTTCCCTAGGCAGATACTTCTTGGATCCTGGACGCGAAATCCAGGACCGATATGGATCTGACAACATTGGCCCTGCATCCTTGCAGTAGATGGCCCGCATCTCTTTAACCTTATTCTTTGAAAAGGCCGCCATCTGGGATGTTTTCTCTTCAAGCCGAGATTGATCCTGCCTTAACGAGTCCTGGAGTTGAGAGACCTGCTCTAGCGCTACCTTTTCTCCTCTGACAGCTGTTCGACTGTCTGTCTTTGCACTACGACCTCCTGTTGAGAGGCGGCGAGCTGGGCTTTCAGGTCGTTGATCTCCTGCTGGGCAGACTCTAGCTACGCGGTGGCCCTGGCCAGATCTTCCTCCAACTGCCTTGAGTTGTTTTGCAACCAAAACAGTGTCTCCTGGGTTTTGAGCCGCTTGACAAGGAGGTTATGGGTTCTGTGACAAATACCGTTGATTTCTTATCCCTTGTTTATATCGTTGAAGCTCTTCTCCTTGACTTGGTGTTCATAGTCTACCTCAATCATTTCCCAGAGAGGGTTCTTCACTTTCGGGATCAACTTCTCAGTTCTTAGCACTCTCCTGTCCAAGTCGTACTTGGTGCGCTTCACCAAGGCAGCTATTTCCTCGGCTCTTCTTTGTTTGACGCCCTGGAGGAAAGAGGCGGAACACCCTGCAGCCTTTGCTGCCAGAGGCTGATCATCTGTGATCTGCAGCTGTTCTCCCATGAAGTCAAGGTCTTCCAGCATCGGATCTTGCTGCGGCATTTTTTTGGTAAATAGCGAAGCAAGAGGTATTCCAGAAGGCGTGGTCGCTTTTAAGGGCAACCGGGTCCTAGGGGAAGCTAGCGGCTGAGTGGAAGGCATATGCGGGGTTTTGAACAGGGGAGGTGAGCGACACGACGATGTATGCATAGCTTCAGCACTGGCCGCATGCGAGGGTTCCAAGGTTTGGCTGAGGGACTGGAAAGCATTCGGGTCTTGGGAAAACTAGTCGAAGGAATGGGGGTTGTTAGAGGGTTGGGTGGTCTGAGATGAAGAGGATTGGACTATGGCTTGCCCTGATACAATGGGGGACAACATTATGGCAGGGCCGACTGGGATTTGGGGGAGTGGGGAAGTGGACGTACCTACGGGCTCCGCCTGAGCCACTGTTTGAAGGACGCCTACAGCCCAAGTTTTTGCTTCTGCTTCAGGGCTGTCTAGCGAGATGATTTTCGGTGCGGCTGTCCTTGTCTGCACTGCGGCCATTTGCTGTACAGACTCCTTAGGTTGTTTGGCCTTTTCGCTCCTCTTCCTTTTCTTTTCTTCTGGTGCTATAGATGGTTCAAAGGAAGGAGAGGAGGTTGGGGCGACAGGCAGCGATGTTCCCATGGTAAACTTGTACCTGGGTCTAGACGGGAGGATGCTTGTTGCGGCCGTTCTACTAGATGGCTGTTCTGGCACCTTTTCCACTTGGGGGGCCACCTCTGGAGTTGACTTTTCTGGCCCTTGCGCCCTTTCGGGTAATGCTTCAGGAGTTGGAGGCAATATTGGGCCCACTTGACTGCTCGTTGGTGTCATGCTGGAAGTCTCGGGAGTAGGCAATTGTTGGTATGGGGACCTCCTTCTATACCTTTTCCTAGCGCCTCGGGGAATGCAGTTTCGAAATGCGAAAGGCTGCCATGTGTCAGCGTATTGATCATATAGGGCCGAAAACTCATCATCAATGGACAACGTTTTTCGGTTGGACTTATCGTGCTGCATGCGGCACCTCATCTTCTAGCATTCAATGATTTTGTCCTTTTGCCAGTTGAGGGGTGTCACCTTGGAGAGGAATTTCTTGAAGCCCGTTGAGTCCAACCGGTGATCCGGGTTTCGCTCTGGATCATACGCCACCTCTTCGTAGTAAAAATCATGCCATGGAGGCCATGATTGCATCTGCTTAATGTGCCATTCCAGGTCTGCACCTGTTCTGTTGCACCTTTCCTGCATGATCTCTGCTCTGGGGCAGATGTGCGCAAATTTACCTCTGACCCCAATCGGGCCATAATTCCAGTGCTGAGGAAGTTGTATCAGGCCCATGTCGATGAGTTCTTTCCTAAGATAGACATGCTGTCCAATCTCGTGCACTCGGATTTTCACCCAGCAAATAGGATATTGAAAAATATGGCCTTTCTTTTTTCCCTGGCCGAACTCTTCCTCAACATAGTCCATCTGGCATGAAATCTCCATCCCAAACTGGTGGTCAATGCAGAAGTAGGGCAGCAGGAACGGCTTCCCCTTGAATCCGTAGATTCTGACCACAATTCCCTGTGTCAACCGGAAGGTATCCCCGCACTTGTATTTTATCAGATAATTCGTCATGGCCAGCGGCGGGCGGGATCCTTCGCCGTTGAACAATGCCAGGACCATACCTAGAAAGTTGAAATTGAATTCGTAGTACGACCCTTTCCGGTACAGGGCTTCTGTCCATTCATACACTGGCAGCGGCTCTCCTCTTTCATTCACCTTCTTCAAGCCAGGAACTTTAATCCGGTAGTGCATGTGGTACAGGCACAACCATGTGAGGAACAAGCTGAGCCAAAATTCTGTTGTCTGCTTCTGCTGCAATCTAACTAGGTTCAAATGTATTGCGTATGCCAGCCAATCTGCAAAGTCAAAGAAAATAGGGCGCTTCCCACTCCTTTGCGTCATGGAGTCTTAAAACTCCCCATGCAGGATACATTCTGCTAGTGCCAGCTAGTACGGGTGTACCATTCTGTCGAAATCACAGCTAAGTACCCATTCCAGGATGATATATATGTACTTTTTTTTGAATCTGTCCAGGGGTATAGGGCCTGCCGACCACTTTTTGGTTGGTAGCAGAGTCTTTAGCTCTGAGTCGAGGAATTCTCTCATCCTCTTTGTCTGCGTGAATCTACCCGTCTGCTCGTCCAATTTAATCCTCCTGAAAATTGCATCGGGATCGTATTGAAGCCCTAGGGTGAAGACTGGCTCGACACTCCCTGAAGAGTGTGAACAATACTCTTCCTTTGTGGTCACAGACTTGCCGGGCAGCTGGTTTGTAGTATGCTACAATGGATTCAATCAGCTTCGGGCACTGGTGAACAGGAGGGCATAAGAACCAGTATAGGTTCGATTTGTATGCAGCCCCAACATGGTGTGAGGGCAAAACTTTGTCAGCCCACTTTGCTATGTTCGGCCGCAACTTGGTGAGGCTGATAGAGAACGAGTCGTCTCTAAACTCGACTAGGTGATTAATGGGCGATGGTGGAGCTTGCCCTTGACTTCTCTTCGCCCAAGTTTTCATTTTTTGCTCTCGCGGCGCTTCGCTCTCATGAGCGCTGGACTTTGTCTGTTCTTCAGCTTCGCGCCCTTCGTCGCTAGATTGTGCCTGCACTGACACTTTCCCCTTGTCCATTTTATCTTTCTTGTTCGAAGTGGCAGAGAAGGGGATTCTGGTTCCTGATTTCTTGGTTCTGCACCTTGCAGCTCGGAGTCAACCCGACAATATGGATGTTCTGAGTATGCCAGGGCCTCCTTTTCTAGGCAAGGATTACAGCATTAATGGCGCGAGGGAGGGAGTTAAGGTGGTTAACTTGGAGTAGGTGGAAGCGCTATAATATTTTGGCGGCTGTGCGTGGGTTTAATCTTGAAAAGCGTACCCCGGTTGCAGTTGGTCCTAATGCACCTTGCTTTCTTAATGACATCCCTTTTGAAAGTCGCGCAGTCATTATTAAACATTCTTCGGACTTCGTGCTTTTGATGACGTCATAGTCACTGCCTGGGCACACATTTTGAGGGAGAACTTCTGGCCCAGGGTTTTTAGGAGGGATGCAACCCAACTTCACATTGTGCCACACTGCGCTGTTTAGGCCCACACTTCGACATATTTCATCGTTGTCCCTTGTTTCCCGTGACAGGTCATCTAGGGTGCGCTCGAAATTGAAGGCGCACTCAGACTTCACCTAGAAAATGGGCGCACTCCGACTTCACACAAGTTTTATTGTGCAGTCAGCCTTCACTCAGAAAAGTCACGCAGTCTGACTTGACACTTAGCTGATTTTTGCTTCGTGCTCCCCGACTGTGCTCCCAAGACGGTGCGTAGCCCGACTTCGCTGCGAAGTCGGGTTGCCCACCCAACACTTAGTCAAATTTTTGCCCTTTTTGTCAACTGCTTTCTCTCAAACCCCTACGTCGCACAATCCAAGGAGCGATGCCCGAATTCACTGCGAAGTCGGGGTTTTCTCTAAGTTTTACTTGGGCTCTGAAAACTAAAAGCTGAATGCTGAAATAAATATGTACATTGATAAACTAAAATGCAGAAAAGAAATCTGTACAAAGGACCCATTGGGTGCCTTCAGTGGTGGTAAATCTTCAGGTGGAACCCGTTGACGGGAATGGGGAGAAGCTGTCCCTCCATGTCCCGGAGCACGAATGCATTAAATTGGTTCACCCGAGCAATCTGATAGGGACATTCCCAGAGGGCATCAAATTTCCCATGGTTGTCCGGCTTTGCTTTCAGTGAGTCCCACTTCAGCACGAGGTCCCCGATTTTGAAAACTCGGGTGGTGGTGCCTTTCGCAAACCAGCCTTGGGTCACTTCAGCATGTCTAGTAAAGGCCTGGTATGATTTTTCTCTTTCTTCTTCTAACCGCAGCAGTTGGCACAATCTGGCGTCCACTGGATCCTCGTTGCCTCTCTCTTCATCCAACATCCAGAGTGTGGGTATCTCTACGTGGGTAGGAAAAACTACCTCTTTGTTGTACACGAGTGCGTAGGGGGATGTCTTGATAGATTTCTTGAATGATATGCAATCCGCCCACAACGCCCGGTTCAGGAGTAGGTGCCATGTCCTCTTGTTTCTCTCTACTGTCCTTTTGACAATTTTCAGTAGATTCTTGTTGGTGGACTCAGCCAGGCCATTCCCTTGTGGGTAGTAGTTAGAAGACATCTTGTGATAGATGTCGTAGTTGCTGGTGTACTCTGTGAGTACAGCGCTTGCGAACCCCAGACCATTGTCTGTCACTATTGACTTTGGGACCCCGAAACGAGTGATGAGGCTCTCGAGGAACCCAATGACCGTTTCCTGGTCCGCATTCTTAGTGGGGATCGCCTCTGCCCACCTAGTGAAGTAATTGGTGGCGGTAAGGATAAACTTGTGTCCTGCTGTAGAGTTAGGCATGATGACCCCGATGAAGTCCAGACCCCATTGCTGAAACGGAGTCTCGACTTGAATTGGTTGGAGGGGCAGGGGTGTTTTTCTATTTCTGCCAGCAAATCTCTGGCATTTATCACATTTTACACAGACTGCATGTGCGTCTGTGAAGAGAGTGGGCCAATAGTACCCAGCTCTGATAATTTTTAAGGTCGTAGGCCTTCCAGAATGGTGTCCCCCAGGCATCCCAGAGTGGAATTCTTCGAGGACCCTGGGTTGGTCGGTTTCTTTGACGCACCGCAATAGGATGTCATCAATTTTTTTGAAATAAAGCCCCTCATGGTGAAGTGTGTATTTCAAGGCGTTTAGCCTAAACCTCCTTCTTTGTGAGGCATTGAGGTGATCTGGACATCTCCCGGTGCTAAAATATTGCACCAGGTCATCTATCAAATCGCTTTCCTCTAATAAGGAGTTGGCTAGGTTGGTGGTTGCTATCGGATCTTCCCACTTGGAGGCAGAGATCTCAACTGCAACGCTTTGGGCTAGCTCTTGGCACAAGGCTCGGCCTCTAATCAGCTTTGTTGTCCGTACCTCGATGTCGAATTCCTAGATCTTGGGTATCCATCCTGCTCTCTTGTGACTCGACTCCCCTTGTATGATGAAGTTCCAGACGTCCGGGTGTATCACAAAGACAGTTATACGGCTCTGGGAGATGAAGTGCCTAAAATTTCAGAGGGATTTCATGACTGCGTGAACCTGTCGCTCAATAAAACTGTACTTTTCTTCATGCGACTGGATTACCTGGCTTAAGAACGCTATAGGGCGCTCTTCGCCATCGTCTCCCTTTTGTGTCAGGACTGCGACGTAACTCTCGGGTTCTCCCATCACGTACAGGATGAAGTCCTTAGAATAATCCGAGTTTATCAACACCAGAGCTTGTGCAATTCTAGCCTTGATCTCCTCAAAGGCCTGCCTTCTTTCGTTAGTACATAAGAATTCGACATTCTTTTTCAACATTTCGGCCATGGGCTTAATAATTTGTGCGAAGTTTGGTATGAACTTCCTCACGAAGTTGATTTGGCTGAAGAAGGACTGTAGCTCCTTCTTGTCTACTGGGATGGGCAAGTGGAGGAGGGCTTCTACTTTGTCAAGATCCACTGCAAGGCCTTTCTCGGAGATGACATGTCCCAGCAGCTTACCTTCTTTTACCACGAAGACTGACTTCTTCGGGTTAATGGAAATGCCGAATTCACGACATCTCTCAAATATCTGTCGTAAGTGGGAAGCATGGTCCTCTCTCCTGTGAGAGAATACAGTCATGTCATCCAAGTAGATGAAAATGATCTTGTTAAGCAGCTCTCGGAAGGCCGGGTCCATGGCTCTCTAAAATGTAGCGCCGGCATTAGACAAATCGAAGGGCATGCGCTGATAAGCGAACGTTCCCCATTTGGTGGTGAACGCTATCTTATGCTGGTCTTCGTCTTTCACCCATATCTGGTTGTACCCAGAGAATTCGTCTAAGAGGGAGAATCTCTGTGCTTCAGCAACTATGTGGAGGATCTGATCAATTTGGGGAAGCGGGTAATGGTCTTTCAGCGAGGCCTGATTCAGATTTTTGAAATCCATGCAGAGACAGATGTCTCTGTTCTTCTTCCTCACAGGAACCAGATTTGCAACCCAAGATGAATGCTTGATGGGGTAGATGATCTTGGCTTCCAGCATTTTCAAGAGCTCAGCTTTCATCATGGCTTCAATCTTTGGTTTTATAGCCCTCTGCTTCTGCCAGAAAGGTTTCGCACCATCTTCTAGCTCTATGGTATGCTGGATCATTTGTCTGTCATACCCCTTCAAGTCCTGGTAGCACCAGGCTACAATATCGGGGAACTCTCTGCATAATGATCTGATCTGCCCGAGTTCCTCTTTAGTGCAGTCCGTCCCGACCTTGATTGTTTTTCCAGGTTCAAGCTCCAGGTCGACATCATCTCCCGGAGAGGCTTCTTTACTTTCGGGATCAATTTCTTGGTTGTCAGCACTCTCCTGTCTAGGTCAAATTTTGTGCGTTTTACCGGGGTAGCTATCTCTTCGGCTCTTCTTCGTCTTACGCCCTGGAGAAAGGAGGTAGAACCTCCTGAAGCGCTTACTGCCAAAGGCATGTCATCGACGCTCTGTAGTTCGCCCATGAAGTCCAGATCCTCCAACATTGGATTTTGTCGCGGCATTTTTCCTACAAACAGTGACGCAGGAGGTATTATAGAAGGAGTGGCCGCTTTTAAGGGCGACTGGATCCTAGGGGAAATGGGCGGCTGAGTGGGTGGTGCTGGTAGGGTTTTGGATGGCTGTGGTGAAGAGCGCAGCGGCAAAGGAGCAGCTTCAACACTGGCTGTGAGGGAGGGTTCTAGGGTTTGGCTCAGTGATTGGTAGGCGTTGGGATCCTGAGAAAACTGGTTAAAAGAATAGGGGCTGCTGGATGGTTGGGCTATTTGGGAAGAAGAGGATGCAGCTATAGCTTGCCCTGATGATATGGGGAGTGGTGTTGCGGTAGGGCTGATGGAGACTGGGGGAAGCGGGGAAGTAGACGTACTTGCGGGCTCCGCCTGAGCCGTCGTTCGAGGAATGCCTTCAGCCCGGGTTTCAGCTTCTGCTACAGGGCTGTCCAGTGAGAACTTCTGGCGCAGCCTGCTCGGTCGACGCTGTGGCTGTCTGCGGCACTGGTTCCTTAGGCCGTGTGGCCCTTTCACTTTTTCTTCTCTTTTTCTCTTCTGGCACAGCAGCTGGTTCGCGAGAAGGAGATGAGATTGGGGTGGCAGACAGTGATGTCCCCACGGTGAATTTGTATCGGGGTCTAGCTAGAAGAATGCCTGCCACGACCGATTTGCTAACTAGCAGAGCGGGCACGTTTTCTGCTTGGGAGACCACAACAGGAGTTGACCTCCCTGAATTTTGCGCCTTTTCGGGCACTGTCTCAAAAGCTGCCGGCTGCATTGGGCCCACTTGACTACTTGCCGGAGTTGCGTTGGAAGTCGCCAGAGTTGACGGTTGCTAATATGAAGACCTTCTTATATACCTTTTTCTTGTGCCTAGGGGAACGCAACTTCAAAATTCGAAGGGTTGCCATGTGTCAGCGTGATGGTCATATAGGGCTAAAAATTCATCATCGACAGCCAGATTCCTCTGGTTGGATTTATCGTGCTGTGTGCAACACCTCATCTTCCAGCACTCGATGACTTTGTCCTGTGGCCAGCTGAGCGACACCACCTTGGCTAGGAATCTTTTGAAACCCATGGATTCCAACCGGTGATCCGGGTTTCGCTCTGGATCGTACGCTATCTCCTCGTAGTAGAATTCATGCCATGGAGGCCATGACTGCATCAGCTTGATATGCCACTCTAGGTCTGCGTCGATTCTGTTTCTCCTTTCCTGCATGATCTCCGCTCGGGGGCAGATGTGCGTGAACTTGCCCCTAACCCCATCTGGGTCATATTTCCATCGCTGCGGCAGCATTATCAGGCCCACGTCAATGAGCTCCCATTCGAGGTAGACGTGCTGCCCAATTTCATATACCTCAGTATTCGCCCAGGTGAAGGGATACTGAAAGATGTGGCCTTTCTTCTTGCCCTAGCCGAATTCTTCTTCAACGTAGTCCATCTACTGTGTGATTTCCATCCCAAACTGGTGATCAATGCAGAAGTACGGCAGTAGGAACGACTTCTCTTTGAATCCATAGATTCTCACTATGATGCCCTGAGTTAGCCGGAAGGTATCCTCGTACTCTTTCTTCCACAGGTATTTTGTCATGACCTCCGGCGGGCGAGATGCCTTGTGGTTGAACAACCCCATGACCTGGCATAGAAATTTGAGGTTAAACTCATAGAATGAGCCTTTTCTGTACAGAATGTCAGTTCACTCGTACACGGGCAGCGGCTCTCCTTTTTTGTTTGTTTTCTTCAAGTTAGGGACGTTCATCCGGTAGTGCATGTAATATAGGCACATCCATGCGAGGAAGGAACAGAACCGAAAATCCGTTGACTGCTTCTGTTGTAGTCTGACCAGACTTGAGTGAATCGCATATGCTAGCCAGTCCGCCCAGTTGAAGAAAATTGGGCACTTTCCACTCTTCTGCACTGTAGAGTCATAAAATTCTCCGTGCAAGAGACATTCTACCAGCGCCATCTGGTACGGCCGTACTATTTTGTCAAAGTCGCAGCCCAGGACCCACGCCAGGATGACGTAAATGTATTTGTTCTCAAATCTGTCCAGGGGTATGGGGCCGGTTGGCCACTGTCCGGGCGCCAGCGGAGTCTTCAACTCCGAGTCGAGGAATTCCCTCATCCTCTTCGTCTGCGTAAATCGCCCCGTCTGCTCATCTAAATTTATTCTTCTGACAATTGTGCCAGGGTCGTACTGCAACCCTGGGGCCAACGCTGGCTGGACGCTTTCTCTAAAAAGTGTGAACAACACCTTTCCTTTGTTGTCGCAGACTTGCCGGGCAGCTGGTTTGTAATATTGTACAATCGCCTCAACCAGCTCTGGGCACCGATGAACAGGAGGGCACAAGAACCAGTACAGGTTCGATTTGTATGCAGCTCCGAGGTGGTGTGAGGGTGAAACCCGGTCTACCCATTTGGCAATGTTCAGCCGCAGTTTGGAGAGGCTGATGGAGAAGGAGCCATCTTTATATCCGGACAAGTGGTTAATGGGTGGTGGCGGAGTTCGCCCAACCACGCATCTCTTCGTACGACTCTTCTTTTTCTGGTCCGACGGCGCTTCACTCTCATGAGCGCTCGACTCTGGTGATTCCTCAGCTTCGCGCCGTTCTTCACTGGATTGCGCCTGTACGGGCGCTTTCCCCTTGTCCATCCTTTTCGAAACAGCAGAGGAAGGAATTACGACTTCTGAGTTTGTCAGCTTTATTCCTTGCAGTCAGAGAATCAGCTTGAACGTTTTGAATTTTCTGGTTGCGCCAGGGCCCCTTTTGTAGACAACGACCGCAACATTAATGGCGCGAGGGAGGGCGTTAGGGCAGTTAACTTGGAGTTGGTGGAGGCGTTATTATTTTTGGCGGCTGCGTGTGGGTTTATTTTTGAAAAGCGCACCCATTAGCCGTTGGTCCAAACACACCTTACCTTTTTAATGCATCATCCTTGAAAGATGTGCAATCATTAAACCACCTTGGGCGTCGTGCCATTGCTGACGTCATCGCCACCATTTGGGCACACTTTACTAGGAAGAATTTTCTGGCCTATAACCCAACTTCGCCCTGTGTCGTACTTCGCCCTGGGCCAACACTTAGGATTTTTCATATTTGCTGTAGTGGGCCATTCGGACTTCGCCCGAAATTCGGGGCGCACTCGGACTTCGCCCGAAAAATGGGCGCAATCCGACTTCGCCCGGCAACAGGGGCGCAATCTGATTTGACACTTAGACGCTTTCAGCTTACCGCGCCGGATCACCCAGGGTGCGCCCGGGAATTGGAGCGCACTCAGACATCGCCCGGAAAAAGGGCGCAATCCGATTTCGCCCAGTTTCGCTTGCGCAGTTTGACACTTGGCATTTTCTTGCAGTCTGCTACCCAACTGCGCCCTTTGGAGGGGGCGCAGCCCGACTTCGCTGCGAAGTAGGGTTGAGCAGCCATACTTAGTCATTTTAGCTCCCCTTTTCAGCTGCCTTCTTCCGAACTTCGCACCGTTCGAGGAGCGCTACCCGACTTCGCTGCGAAGTCGGGCTCTTGCCTTGGTTTTACTTGGGCTTTTGAAAAATTAAAAACTGAAAAACTAAATGCCGAAATATATACATTCTGAAAACTAAAATGCAGAAGGGAAATCTGTACAAGGAAGGACCCATCTAGGTGCCTTCAGTGGCGGTAAATTTTGAGGTGGAACCCGTTGACGGGAATGGGGAGAATCTGTCCCTCCATGTCCCGGAGCACAAATGCATTGAACTGATTTACCCGGGCAATCTGATAAGGGCCCTCCCAGAGGGCGTCAAACTTGTCGTGGTTGCCCGGTTTCGCCTTTAGCGAGTCCCACTTCAGCACCAGGTCCCCGATTTTGAAAACTCGGGCAGTGGTACCTTTTGCGAACCAGCCTTGTGTCGCTTCAGCGTGTTTGGTGAAGGCCTGGTACGCTTTTTCTCTGTCTTCCTCCAACTGCAGCAGTTGGCAAAGTCTGTCATCTACCGGATCCCCGCTGCCTCTCTTTTCATCAAGCATCCAGAGAGCGGGAATTTCGATGTGGGTTGGCAAGACTGCTTCTTTGCCGTATACGAGCGCATAGGGGGACGTTTTAATGGACTTCTTGAAGGATATCCTATCCGCCCATAGCGCCCGATCCAGGAGTAGGTGCCAAGTCCTCTTGTTTTTCTCTACTGTTCTCCTGATGATCTTCAGCAGATTCTTGTTGGTGGACTCGGCAAGACCGTTCCCCTGCGGGTAGTAATTGGAAGACATTTTGTGATAAATGCCGTATTTGCCGGTGTACTCCGTGAGTACAACACCTGCGAACCCCGGACCATTGTCCGTTACTATTGACTCAGGGATCCCGAAACGGGTAATGAGGCTCTCAAGGAACCTGATGACCGTCTCCTGGTCCGCATTCTTTGTGGGGATCGCCTCTGCCCACCGCGTGAAGTAGTCGGTGGCGGTAAGAATGAACTTGTGCCCTGCTGCAGAGTTCGGTGTAATCACCCCGATAAAGTCCAGACCCCATTGTTGAAACGGAGTCTCGGCTTGGATCGGCTGAAGGGGCAGGGGTGCTTTTCTATTTCTGCCAGCAAATCTCTGGCATTGATCACATTTTGTACAGACCGCATGCGCGTCTGTAAAGAGAGTGGGCCAGTAGTACCCAGCTCTGATTATTTTCAAGGCCGTAGGCCTTGCAGAATGGTGACCCCCAGGCATCCCGGAGTGGAATTCTCCGAGGACCCTGAGTTGGTCTGGTTTCTTGACGCACCGCAACAGGATGCCGTCAATGTTCTTAAAGTACAGCCCCTCGGGGCGAAGAGTGTATTTCAGTGCACCTAGCCGAAACCTCCTTCTTTGTGAGGCATTCAGGTGGTCTGGACATCTTCCGGTGCAGAAATATTTTACCAGGTCATCTGTCCAGTCGCACTCCTCGGGTAAAGAGTTGGCTAGGTTGGTGTTTGTTGTTGGATCCTCCCACTTACGGGGCGGATATCTGGGCTGCTGCGCTTCGGGCCAGCTCCTGGCACAAGGCTCGGCCTCTGATGAGCTTGGTTGGCCGCACTTCGATGTCGAACTCCTGGATTTTAGCAATCCATCCTGCTCTCTTGTGTCCCGGCTCTCCTTGTAAGATGAAGCTTCGGACGTCCGGGTGTATCACAAAGACAGTGGTTCGGCTCTGGGAGACAAAGTGCCTGAACTTCCGGAGAGATTTCATAACTGCGTGAACCTGCCGCTCTATAAAGTTGTACTTTTCTTCATGCGGCTGAATCACTTGGCTCAGGAACGCTATGGGGCGCTCTTCGCCATCGTCTCCCTTCTGTGTCAGGACTGCAGCGTAACTCTCGGGTTCTCCCACCGCGTACAGGATGAAATCCTTGGAGTAGTCCGGGTTTATCAACACCGGAGCCTGTGCAATGCGGGCCTTGATTTCCTCGAAGGCCTGCCCTCTCTCATCAGTCCATAAGAATTCTGTATCCTTTTTCAGCAATTCGGCCATGGGCTTGATTACCTGTGCGAAGTCCGGTACGAACTTCCGCACGAAGTTGATTTGGCCGAAGAAGGACTGCAGCCCTTTCTTGTCAACTGGGGCGGGCAAGCGGAGGAGGGCTTCTGCTCTATCAGGGTCCACGGCTAGGCCTTTCTCGGAGATGACATGCCCCAGCAGCTTACCTTCTTTTACCGCGAAGACAGATTTCTTCGGGTTTATGGAGATGCCGAATTCACGACACCTTTCAAATATTTGCCGCAGGTGGGGAACATGATCCTCTCTCTTGTGAGAGAATACAGTCATGTCATCCAAGTAAATGACAATAACTTTGTTGAGCAGCTCTCTGAAGGCCAGGTCCATGGCTCTTTGGAATGTGGCGCCAGCATTGGATAAGCCGAAAGGCATGCGCTGATAGGCGAACGTTCCCCATTTGGTGGTGAACGCCGTCTTATGCTGGTCCTCATCCTTGACCCAGATCTGGTTGTAGCCGAAAAAGCCGTCTAAGAGGGAAAATCTCTGGGCTCCAGCAACTATATGGAGGATCTGATCGATTTGGGGAAGCGGATAATGGTCCTTGAGGGAGGCCTGATTCAGGTTTCTGAAGTCCACACAGAGACGAATGTCTCCGTTCTTTTTCCTCACGGGAACCAAGTTCGCAACCCAAGATGAATGCTTGATGGGGTAGATGATCTTGGCTTCCAGCATCTTCAAGAGCTCGGCCTTCATCATGGCCTCGATCTTCGGATTGACAACCCTCTGCTTCTGCCGAAATGGCTTGGCGCCATCTTCTAGCTCAATGGTATGCTGGATGATATTTCTGTCATACCCCTTCAAGTCCTGGTAGCACTAGGCTACTATGTCAGGGAACTCTCGACACAATGTTCTGATCTACTCGAGTTTCTCTGTGGTGCAGTCTGTCCCGACCTTAATTGATTTTTCGGGTTCGAGCTCCAGGTCGGCGTATTGCTTCGGGTCTACTTTGATCCGATGTGATATTGCTCTATCATTTTGATCAAATAGACTCTCAAGTGTAATCAGTCCTTTCGGGACATGATTATTTTTCAGTTGTATCAACCCCTCATATTGCTCGTCATCAGGGTCTCTACCTTCGATTGAACACGCTTCGTTAACCAAAAATGTGACGATCTCCTCGTCACAGTCAAACACCTGCCAGTGGGTGTCTTTATCAGGCACAGAAGGCCTGTAAATGGTACGGACCGGCTTCGGCTTCTGGACAATGTCATCAGCCGGAACGTACCTGGCTCCAACGGACGCTGAATGTCGAGATGCTTGTTTTTCTCACGTGATATAGCCTTGACATTCAATGAGTCGAAAGACTCCATCAGGTCCCACACCCGATTACGGTACGCCTTGAGATAGTGCTTCTTGGAGGCGCACTTGTTCGTAATCTGGTGGCATACCAGCTCTGAATCGCCAAATATCTGCAGATGCTTAATCCCCAGCCTCTCCGCTTTTCGCAAACCCAAGCACAGGGCTTCGTACTCCGCCGCGTTGTTGGTACAGCTCCAGGCCAGCCTGTAGGTGTAGTCCTTCTGGATCCCGGTTGGGGAAACCAAAAGTACACCAACACCGGCGCCATTTTTGCATCGTGCACCGTCAAAGAAAAGCTTCCACAGCTTTTCAAGTGCAGGTCCCACTTCTCTTTTGGCCGACTTGTCAAGCCTCTCAGGCTGAACAATAGTGTAGCAGCCTTGCTCAGTTTCAATCACGGCGTTGAAGTCCCGCAAGGAGAATTCATCTTCTACTTGCAGCAGCTCAAGAGCTTGCTCTGTCATGTCTACTACCACCAGTTCTTCCTCCGTCATCTGAACCATGCAGTCCTGCGACTCTTCTCCGGTTATCTTCTCTACTAGGAAAGTGGAAGGCTTCTCGTTGTAGATCTTCAGTCTCCTTCCTTTAAAGGGCACTTCCATGTGTGAGTAGTCTAGAGACAGATACCCTCCTAACTTCGCAGTGAACTCCCTGGAGAGACACATGCCGAAGTAGGGTTCCAAGTCGACGACCACGACCTCTTGGATGACCACGATGTCGAGAGCTTTGTGCAGCCGAATAGGGATGTCTTTAATGACACCAACTGTCTTGACAGGGGTGCCGTCCAGTTGCAGCACGCCTTGGCTGCTCCTTGTGTACTCCATCCCGATCTCGTCGCAGACGGCTCTCGGCATAACAGTCGTGGAAGCGCCAGAGTCCACCATACAGTTGTGTACTATGTACCCTTGCATCCGTAATGACAGATAGAAGGGAGGTGGTCTGTTCTTCCCAGTGGCCGAGACTGTCAGAGGTTGCACTAGAACAACGGGCTGTATCTGCTTACCATTCTTCATGATCTTCAGAGATTCCTGCAGCAGATCAACCTGGCCTGGGAGTTGAAGAGCATCGTACATGCTGATTCTCGCAGGGGTCCTCTTTAGTTCGTCTACTATGCTGTAACCCAAGGTGCTAGCTCCTTCCGCTTCTTTTGCCGGCTCATACTTCGTCCGGTACTGCTGAGTGGCCTCAACTCTCTGTCTCTTGGTCAGAGACGGATATCTCAGCTTCTCCCGAGCTTGTTCTTTGGTTTCAGCTGGAGGCTGAGCAACGGGAGCTTTAGGCACGGGAGCTTTGGCTACTGGAGGCTTGACTGCGGGAGTCTTCTCTTTGGCCGTGTAGGGCCACAGCCTCTTATCAGGTGGTAGCCCAGCAGGTTGCCCTTTATCTCTTCTGGCGTATACCTTTAAGGGCTTTGCAGCGGCTTCAGCAGACTTTTTGTCTTCCTTGGCAGGAGGTGGCAACGGATCTTCCTCCGGGACGGCAAAGTTGCTTTCATCGCCCAGGATCATGTAGAGTTCTTCGTCTTCTATGGCGCTGTCGGCCAAGGTCTGGAGGTAGTGTTGATGCAGAGTGCAGTCGTCCTCAGCATGCGGGTCATTGCACGTGGTGCACCAGTTAACCTGGTCAGAAGTACCAGGTTGGTCTTCAATGGCAGCATTTCTTGGAGGTGGCCGCCTCTGATCTCGCCGTTCTGGGGCTTGATCTTTCGTCAACGCCGGGGGCGGATATGGCCTCCTTGGAACGAGGTCCATCTGGGCCTGTTTCTTCTTTAGAATAGTCATGTCGTTGGACATGGTGTGATATCCAGAGGCCAAAGCTCGTACCTCCTGGAGGATTTTATTCTGAATATCATTGTCAGGAGGTGGCGGCAACTGAGCTGGGGGAGGTAATGCAGCCAATGGAGGAGGTGTAGAATATTGTGCATACTGCGGGGGAGCAGGGAGCGCCGGAAAATGCGGAGGAGGAGGAGGGTTAGGATAATGTATCTGTGGTGGACCATAAGGATTCACGACTGGCGCCGGATTCCATTGCTGCTGGGGTTGCTGTCCTGAAGTAGACGGCACTGAATCGGAAGCTGATGGATACTGAGATCGGGGAAAATCAGGGTAAATAGGCGGCTGTACCCTGTGCGGAAGTCTGCCGATGGAAATGATATCCATTTCAGCTTGTTGGGCAGCCTCGTACAGAGCGGGGAATGTGTCGATTCTGGCCACCTTCAGCAGCAGGCAAATGTCTGAATTGAAGGACCTCAGGTAGTAGTAGGCGGCCTGACCTGCTGAAGGTCTGAGTTCGCGAGGCACTCGTTTCCAAGACCTCGCAAACCTGATGTTGAAGTCTGACACCTCCTCTTGGGGGTGTCGCTGTATGCTTTGGAATTGATGCAGTAAAGAAGAGGGATCAGCAGACTCGTTGCATCCTTTCACGAGCCTGCCGGCTAGCTGACGCCACCCTGTGATGGATCCCTCTGGCAGTGATCTCCACCAGTAGAGAAGCTTTCCCCTGAGGGAAAGGGCCAGCAGACGGGTCTTCACACCTTCGTCAGTGATGGAGTGTAGCGCAGCCAGGGCCAGAATGTCCTGGATGTGTTCGTACGCCGTCTTGCCATAGCCGTCATACGTAGGGATGGATTTTAAGGCAGCAGGGGGCACAGCTTGCTGTCCGACTAGGGCCAACGGCCCCGTAGAGTCTACCGCCGGAAAGAGGTCATCATCGTTTTGCTGGGCAGCCATGTCTTCCTCTGACCCGGTAGTGTACTCGGTGTCGGAACTGTCCGAAGATGTAGATTCTTCTTCGGCCTCTACTTCTTCAATTTCAGCCTCGGCTTCTTCGATTTCAGCCTCGGGCTCTTCTATGCGAGCTTGTTGATCAGCCAGTCTGACGCGCTCTCCTGGAGCGGCAATGTCGATTTCGTAAAGGTCAGACCGATCTCCCGGATTCCTTGCTCGCCACCTTCTCGTTTGCATGAAGGCGTTAGGACCGGTCTTTACGGACTCAGAGAGTATTCAGGTTCGTGCAGAGTCGCCAGGTGCTCTGATTTTTAACAACAATGAAGCGAGCACTCGTGCTTCGATTCTGTTTGGGGGTGGGAAACTACCATGTCCCACCGGGCGTGCCAGAGAAACTGTTGGTTACGAATCTGCCATGAGGAAAGGATTTGTTGTTATTGCGCCCAGATTCGCCCACCAAATTGAAAGGCCGGAAGGAAGGAATGCCTTCCGTGCCAATCTCCGGAGAAGGCCGGCTTCCCGTGGGGTTTTTAGTGTAAGATAAGAGTGCAGGGAAAGAAATAAAAGTGCGGAAAGAGAATCCAAATGTGATTGGAGTTGGGTGGGGGGAATAAGCAGCACGACAACGAATCAATCACTGCTACTAACAACATTCCTTTACAAAGCACACATTGAAACTACAGCTATCATTAATCCTATGTATCCTCTATCTATGCATTCCAGGAATACTTGATCATCAAATACCGGAGTCCAGAGTTCAGTACAACAAAGAAGCAATGATACAAGAAACATGAGGCAAAAATGACAAGGAGAGGCAGCATACAAGATAAAAGACAGTAAGCAGAGCCAAGTATATGCTTGTATTAGAGGCAAACGCACAGCTACAATAGTTCCCTAGCAATATATTCCCCTTCCACCACCTTACAATGAATTACATGGCTATTTATAGCCTCAAGTTCCCCCCGATTACATTCGTGGGCACAAAGTCCCAGACCAAACATTAGCTGACACAAGCGGCTGAGGAGCTGCTGATGCTGACTTCTGTCGGGCAGGACTGTACTTGCGGCATGGTCTCCCTGAAAGATGTACAGCCATGTGGCGGTGTGTCGGGTCAAACCCTTGGTCAGCAGGAGTGCGGGTAGTTGTGGCGGATGGAACTTCTTATCAGCTTTAAATGATGGCAGCTGGCGTAGATAGTGCAGCCCATGCTTTGTCCTTTTCCCGGTCATGTCTCGGCCCGAATCTCGAAGTGGACACTTGTCAGATGTTGATGAGTGACACATGCTGCCTTGAAAGGCAGTTTATCCAACTTCGCCCGGGATCAGGGCGCTATCGGGTTGCGCAGGTGAAAAACAGCGCAGTTGGGGAGGCCTCCGTGCCTTAGTCAATTTCTGGACTGGTTTACCCAACTGCGCACCGGTCGGAGGGCGCACCCCGACTTCGCTGCGAAGTCGGGTTGCGCACCGGTACCTTGCTGTCATCCCTGCCGTTCGGACTGCGCACCAAAAGGGGGGCGCACCCCGACTTCGCTGCGAAGTCGGGTTGCGCCCCAACACTTAGCTGATTTTTTGCTGCACTGCTTCCCTAGTGCGCCCAGGAAGAAGGGCGCACCCCGACTTCGCCGCGAAGTCGGGTTGCGCCCAACACTTAGTCAATTTTGCTCATTTCCTGTTTTGTCACACTTCGCACTGTCCCTACTGCGCTCCAACTGGAGGGCGCACTCCGACTTCGCTGCGAAGTCGGGGTGCGCCCTGACACTTAACCATTTTCAGGGAACACTTCTGGAAACTTTGTTGGGGGAAGTTTAAGGGGAAGAGGGAGGAATAAGACTGCAAAGAAGAGGGAGAAAGAGAGAAATGAAGAAAGGGAAAGAGAGGAAGGAAGGAAAAGAGCAGGCTACTTACAAAAACTGAAAACATGGCACCCCGTGCCAAATGTGGCAACAGTCCAAAGTTCAAATCTTGTAGGGGGAGTAGGGTTGTACAACATGATTTGGTAACTAGAGTATGGCTAGATAACTATATATTGGGTAAACAACATCCTCTATGAAGGTTGTCTCATACGGCCTCGTGGGCATTAAGAATTACTTTAGCTTTACCTTTTTAAGGATGAAATCACATTTAGCCACAACTTATATATTGCCATTTATAATAGCTAACCACTATTTTAAAAAGTAAACTTAATAATTTATATAAAATGTTCAATTTCCAATGATGTAATAAGTGTTTTTGTTGTTGGTATACAATACAATATAGCATATAATATCACATGTTTTTCATCCTCCACTTCTTTGTAAGGTAAATAAATGTGTTCATCTCAATTAATTCTAAACTTCCTATTTTGATAATAAGATGATATAACATTAGTCTAAATTAATTGATAATGTCCTATTACATAGAGAATTAATCTTGAAGGTGATTTTCTTCTATGTAAGTGACCATTGGATTCATTTCACATTTGTAAAATGTCATTTTTCTCGCCTGATATTGTCAAACAATATTTAACATATAAAATTACATGTTTTTCATCTTCCACTTCTTTGTAGAGTTAAATAAATGTGTTCATCATAGTTGATTCTAAGATTCCTATTTTGATTGTAAGATGATATAAGGTTATTCTAAATTGATTGATAAAGTTTTTTTTACATAGAGAGCTTATCTTGAAGGTGATTTTCTTCTATGTAGGTGAGCACTGGATTGATTTCACATTTTTAAAATGAAATTTTCTCATAGTGATCTTGTCAAACAATCTTTAATACCTTGTTTACAAAGCATCTCAAATGGTTAATAAATCTTCATTCAAAATCAATTTTATCAATTTCTCTTTTTTATTCATTTTGTCATCTTGGTACCAACTTTTCTCTTGAAATGAGAGCTTTGTCATAGCTTGTGTGAAATCATATGTTTATTTTGATTAGATATATCAAAAACTAGCCTAATACTTCTTTTATTTATGTAATTAGATCTATTAAATATCATTCTTAATCTGTTTTGCATAATATTACATTATTTGTACATAATTAAAAAATACATATTATAACATTAAATATTGTTAGACTTAAATAGATGTCTTAAAAAACCATCCTTTATCCACACACACAAATGAGAAAGACAATTTTAATATTGATGTCCTTGTAACACCTTTCCCATGAAGCCTCCCAACCTACTACACTTGAAATTGAATCTACTAAAAAATTGATGCATTGCTTTAACATCTACTCCATTGTATGAATGATCCATCTCCTTATATAGTAAAAATTTAATCTGCAATGTTAATGAATCCATTTTGGCCCTACATATTACATGGCAACCTTCTCTTAGCCTAGCAACATCTATGAGAAATATCTGTAAAGCTTCATTTGTTTGATACATTTTTACATTGCTCCTATTTTTATTAAGTTATGTTTTATAGGAGAGAGAACCTCAACTTATGTCAATAATATAATTTTTTTTTAAACATAGTAATATAGTGTAAATATTTCCTTTTAAAATATATTAGTTTCTTATATTACACCAAGCTACAACAGCTAATCAAATATGCATTGTAATTTCTACAATACAACATTAGAAATTACAAGACAACCTAAGCACATTCTAGGCACAGCTTGCTCTTGGTGAGTTGTGAAATTTACAAAAATTATTAGTCACAGGTATGCAAGTATTAGAACAAAATCAAGATGCACTCTTTGTAAGTCTGGATGTTCAGAACCTAACAGGTCTGGTTGATAGGGACTTTTGGTTGCCGATTTTCTAACTGCAATCTTATTAACGTGGTACAATGTCAGGTACGGTGCCACTCAGAAGATCACTTCCGAGAACATTGAAAGACACGTACGAATTTTGACTTGTGGTCTCAGTGGTGAATGCTTTTTGGTATGCTAAAGGATCCATTTCAGAAGACTGCATAGGTGTGGCATCTGTTCCAGGCGTGGACTGCAAGATCTTCTCAAGTGCATGGACCACCTCAGCCATGGAAGGGCGTGCATCAGTTTCATCCTTGCAACAGTGCAATGCCAGACTGGCAAATGGCTCCAGGCATTCTGAAGGATATGGACCCATCCTTGGATCTATCATAGACAACATCATTCCAGATTCGTATGCCATGTTCACCTGTGCATGGCATATAGCTCATCTTAAACCAATGAGAATAGTGCAGCTCAGGAAAAACTGTTACAACACACTTCTCACGTTTTTGAATGCATAATTGAAAAAACAAGGGGGGTTGCCATAAACGAAAAGGTTTGTCAAAGATGAAACATACCTCCCTTACAAGGTTCTTTCCATGTGAAATAGGTTGCATGCCTGTCAAAAGCTCAAGAAGGACCACACCAAAACTATAAACATCACTCTTGTCAGTGAGCTTGTGAGTCAAGAAGTATTCTGGATCAAGGTATCCCTACAAAGGTCAATAACACACAACATTATACTACTTGTAACCAATCAAGATCAAAAGAATATCTTTGTGCATCTGTATAAATAGCATAAACAATACCATTTCAAGGCCTATGTCTTACCGGAGTGCCTTTCACTACAGTTGATACATGGCCTGGAGCTGAACCTTCAAGATCTGGTACTGGTGCAAGCCTGGACAGTCCAAAATCTGCAACTCTGGCATTGAATCTATGATCCAATAATATGTTGCTCGTCTTTATGTCACGGTGGAAGATTGGAGGGTTGGCCTCATTATGAAGATAGAGAATGCCTCTAGACGCTCCCAAAGCAATGTGAAGGCGTTGGGCAAAATTTAGAGGCTTTTTGGAGCTTGCTGCAGATCAACAAAAATTCTCTTAACATTGGCCTGAATCTGAAACTAAAGCATGCTTATAGAAGAAGTATCACAAGAATAGTATATCTTGCAGTGGAAGCAAGTTACCAAAGAGATGATCCCGTAAAGTCCCATTTGCCATGTATTCATAAACCAACATCTGCAAATAGAACAAATTGGCATTCTGATGTATATTCATTGAAATCCATCTTGACTCCACATAACTCGATTAAAGCTGAACTGTATTTTTTTTGAAAGGAAGAGGTTTCTTATTAATATCTCTAGCATATAGATAGAAGCAAAGATAGAAATGCCTGGTTCATTCTTGGAAAGCAGGACAACTTTAAAATGGTTTTAAGAACAACATGACGAATCCATGCTCTAGTATAGTTTCCTCTATCACTTATGACATCTCTTTTCTTTGTAGCATTTGAAAAGGATATCTAATCATCATAACGAAATAGCTGTGATCATGACTTCATCTGACATGATTGACCCTATTAATTGTGGTCTGGCTGAACCAATCACTAGAGTTCAACAATTAGCCCATAAAGTCTGCCACATGTTTTGATCTAATTCCAGGCATCTTTAGGGACCTCAAAAATCTTCTAGTGTTTTCTTCATGTTTGCCTAAGGGTATACTTATATGGCTTAAAAGTATGGATGTCTGCGGCATTTAACTCATATTTTCAACAAAAGTTATTTCTTGTCCTAGGAAACTGACCAGAAAACCTAATACGAGCACACAAAGATATTGCAGGAGTTGTACATCCCATACACTCATTTGTATTGTGTGTGTGTATATATAAGAGAGGGGGGGTATAAAGGAATATTCTAGAAGATTTTACATTAAGAGAGATGCAAGTATAACCATTTAATAGAGTATCTCTTGTGACTGTTTCTTATCAATGCATCTCCTATGAGAATTTTAGTTTATATCCTAGGTTAAATCTTAATCAGTATGCAATCCAAAGTAAAAAAATAAATGCAGGAAAGCTTTTTTTGTAAAACACATCAAAATTCTCTTAAATTACATTCCAGCCAATTTTCTTATGGGTGTCTTATTATGTTCTAGCTTACATTTTCCCCTCACCAAATTGAAAACATGGAGATCTTCTTACCTATGTTCCACCTTTTTTCCTATGTAACTACCAACTGCAGATTAAATATTTGTTTCTAAAAGAAATTGGAATCTCCCTCTAAATAGTGTGTCAATTTCCACAAAACTATGAACAATCACAATAGAAAACCACAACTAGTGTACCTGCTCGCCTTCATCATCACAATAACCCACAAGTGAAACAAGGTTTCGATGATGAACTCGAGACAACAACTCTATTTCGGTGGAAAACTCTCTTTCTCCTTGTAATGATCCTTCCTGAGCTCGCTTTATCGCTACAACTGTACCATTGGCCACGATGCCTTTGTAAACCTTACCATAGCCACCTTGACCAACTTGCATGGAGACGCTGAAGTTATTTGCAGCAAATGCCATCTCACCAAAATCAAAATCTTTGACACCTGCTATTTTGACTCGCTTTCTTGCTGCTATAGGAATAAATAAAACACTTTAGATTGGCATTGAAGGCAGAAGATAATTTGGTATATCCAAACTTTCATTTTTGTTTCTAGAAAATTTAATATTAGATGGCATCTTTTTAATTTAAAAACATGGACCAATCAAACATAAGAATATACAAAATCAAAAATATTGAGACAATGTTTATAATCTATTGCAAGAAATAGATGCAATTAAGTTTATTTTCTCAAAGGCAGAATAAGTAGTAGATAATTCTACTGAGGCCTGCATCCCAAATGCTGGTGCTATATATGGACACGTATATACAGTCATCTTAAACGACATGACCCCATGCACGTAATGCATCATTGCCTTTGTGTACAAAAGAGAGTGGGAAGTATGGGAGACACTTCACTTACCAAGTAGTTTTTTTCTAGACACACTGCGCTTTGTATGCTGCTTAAAAACCATAATTGCAACAACTGAAGAAACAGCAATTGTGCCAAAAATAGTCCCAATCAGAATTCCTGCAAGAGCTCCCTTGCTCAAGCTAGATCCTCCACCAGATCCAAGATTCACTGTACCAGCCAACAATGCATAAGAATTGGATTTGTAACTTCACACATACAAATAAATCTCCTAGAATAATTTTTCTTGGGGAAAAACAGAAGGCAAGAGGGAAGAGGGTTAAATATTTGGGTGCCCTATGTTAGCATGCTTGCTGATATCACATGGTCCCACCTCAGCTCATAAAAATTAGTGGTTAATAGGTTTACCATGTGGTCATGTTGTATATTTTGCTTCATCATTATTGGACCATTCTAAATTTTTCTTTCTAGCTCATTTTTTCAAGGGTGTCAATGCTATATGTAAATATGGATGGACCATTTCTTGACAAATGTATCCTCTAGTAATTATGCACTTTACATTGAAAGTTGTATAACTCCACATATATGACATGTTGACACTCCAAAATTTACCTACACTTGCAGCATGGCCATGTGAGAACATTTAAAAAAACAATTCTCATTATATATACTGTGCAGTAAATTTCTTACAAGGACAAGTGCTACTATGTATGAGTTACATTCTTTTCCATCTAATTGTTAGTATTATTGTTTTTACATGATGAAAGAAAGGCATTCAAATACAAGGTTCCATTGCATCAACTAGCATCACAACTATTGGATCCCACTCAACTATTGGCTCCTGTCCCCTAATATACATGGTTCTGTGCAAATAAATCATATAAAAGGCATCAGTGATAGCTGGGTCATTCTTTCTTATTATATAACTAGTTGAAAATCATCTCATCATTGAAATGTTGAAAATGATAATGAAGTTGAACTGCAATAACTATTCTTATGTATTTGTCCCATCATCTATAGAATTCAATCACTTCATTGTTACAATAGACAAAGCCTCTTCACATCTTAGTAAACTTTTATATGCATGTATGAACAAATTAGAACTTGGAAATCAGTGCATTACTTTGGTTTCCCCGATAATAGAAATATTCTAGAAAGGAGAAGGCAAGAGTTGTGCCTTATCAAAGCAAATCCAAGAATTCTCAATGTATGAAGTAAGAGGCACCAAGTGACAACAACAATATGGCAAGTCCTGCCAATGGGCTTATACTGACAAGGTGGAGCCACATGCAAACCTATAACACATTGAAGAGGAAGAAAAGACCACATTGCACAAACCACCGAAGAAGAGTCTCTGTGGAAGATTTGACTGAATGATTGCTTTTCCAAAAAATTCATATCACTGTTTTTTGAAAGCAATGCTGGCCTTGATCTCAAACCTTTTGTTGATTGAATAGGGTAAGCATGCACACTTACCCTATAACACTACATTTTGTTGTCATGGGTGTCAAATGAAAAGAAGTAGTTAATAATGCCAATTCTAGTTGCTTTCCTACAAACTATCCATCTGGACGTTTCCTTTAAGATCATGCATATATTTATTCCCGCTCTTTATAAGAATATTTCAGTTGTAAACAAAGGGTAACCTAGTTTTCTATACCCTTCACACTGCTGCATCCAGGAAACTTGGGGTGACATAGCTTCCTCCATAGCATAAGATTTATCCTTCACCTTCCAAAGATGGGCAATACTCAAAATTTGAAAAATTGCCCTCTTATTCTATGCTACCAAAAACTTCCTCCTATCTTAGATTTGCATGTTCATATATCTGATATTGAATTTGGCCAACATACATATCCAGGACATATTCATATCTCAATATAACATATGTAAGGTTAAAAGTCATATGAGGTATTACTGGTAGTCGTATTTCAATGAAAATCTAAAAATCAACTGAGAAAACTGAAAGAAGAAGACAAAAAACAAAAACAAAAAAAATTACCAATTGTAAATAGAGGCAAAGTACTTTATGTTTTCACACATGCCACCCATATTTGGATGTTTGTTGCCTGCTTTGTCCTTCAGTGCATTTTTGGATTGATTTCAAGCTTTTCTATATGGCTACTTGGAGTTAAAAATTCTCTCTTTCAATTACATTTAAAAATTGACTAATGCTGTTTTGGATTTTATCTATGTTATGGCATTTATTTTGAAAGTACGTGCACACAAATATTTAGTTATTTATCTTTGTCACATCCCAGCTATATCATATCCAAGGTTTTCTACAAATCTCCCATATCTGTAACAGATTTATTAACTGTATCTTTATCTGTATAAATGCCCGTCTCACTTAGCTTATATGTAATGTTCTCCTTAATTTTCATAAAACACTAGTTTATTAGTATGACAAAATGGGTAAGAAATTCATCCCAAATCAAGCTTTCATGTTTTTTTACCAATTCCCTTATTTTTTGTTGTACATATTTACTTGTACATCTCATTCTTGCATCACTTCTGCATCTAACAAGCATGGCTCAAAGAGAACCTTAATAGACAGTTTAAGGGGCTACCCTTCTCATGGTTTAACTAGACATGCATATAAATATTGCCAAAGACCTCCTAAACTATAATTTGTTATACCTTTAATCCTCATTTCATGAGTTTATCTCTATTTTCATTTTTAACCTTTGTTTTAATTAAGCTCTTAGGTGCATAAATTATACCAAATATTGTCCGAAAGATCGTGTAAATGGTAAGACTGCAATAATTTGCAGTCCATCCATCATTATAAGGACTCTTTGACTGTAATATAGGAGCAGCAAAGAACAAAAGGAAAAAACGTGCGTTTGTTATAAAGAAATGATATCCAATTGCAATGTCTGTTATATCATCTACCACATTGCAAATTTACAAATAAAATTATGCCCATGAAGATAAGAGGAGGAAATAAAAGTGAAAAAGCAATGGAGATGAAGGCCAAAACGTTTACCTGTTGAATATGGCCCCTCAAGTGTAATATTTATCAATTCCTTTGGCCCAAATATTTCACTTTCTGGAATTGTATAACTAGCAAACTTCTCCCGTATTCTTTGAATCTCACTTACATTAAATTCACTTGTATTATTCTGAGGGAAGAACTTGAGTTCCATGGCCAACCTTGGACCTGGTTCCCAGATATACCTGTCTATGGATAATTGATATAGACATAATTTCAATCCAGATGTCAGGTACTCTTCAAAGATATTGCGATATGGAGGGAAATAGGATACACCTGGACTTTTTAAACGAAACCCAACTTCAAAGGGAGCCACACACAAACATTCTGCATTATCAGGAAGGTACTCATAATAGGGTGGACAGGCATTTGGAGGGCAACCACTGTTGTTAGTGCTTCCACCAGTATCTACTATTAAGTTTTGAGAAGCACATGATTCGGCTATTTGATTTTGGTTCCCTTGGCTGCAAATCGGGTTCCCATCCAACCTGTTATTGTACCAATTCAAGCAGGCATTAGACAATAGCATAATACCCATGTTAGTATAAAAAACTGTTAAATACATTTGAGTGTTTATGGGGGAAAGACCATCATTTTTTAAAATTTTGCATAAGCACACTTGATTTTGCTGCCAACCCAAAGTTTGCAACTTAGTAATAAAAAGGTATATAGAAGTTAATAATGAGGGCCATGTTGTCCAAGAAAACAAATGCTTTCCTTTGAGAAGCCAGAGAAACAAATGACCATGGATTTTTTTTTCCCCCTTTTCTCTCAAATAACATTATGGGACATGTTTGCTACCATGGACAATAGTAATATAAGGAATAAAACCAAAATTCGAACTATATGATCAATGATTACAAGAATGCGACACATGTTGTTCTATTTGCATTTTTGATCTTCAACTTATAATGATTTACAATCTGATATTTGGTTGGTGCTGATAAAACCAAATACTAAAAATCCTAAGTGATTCCTACAAATCCTAACAACCTATCCCTAAAAATCCTACAAGTTATCCCTAAAAATATGTTCCAGCAAACAATACAATAATAGAAATCCCTATCATATCTATTAACAAACTTTATTCTAACAACCCCCCTCTTAATTACTAACTTGGATACAATCCCAAGATTATCCCTAAATTCTACGAATTTTTCTTTACTCAAGGGTTTAGTCATAGAATCAGCAATCTGTTCAAAAGTTGGACAATAATTTAGACAAACTTCTTCATGCTCCACCAACTACTAGTGATAGTGATGATGAACTTCAATACGTTTTTTTCTGCCATGATTAATTGGATTCTCCACTAACTTGAGCACATTTTGATTATCACAATGAAATGGTGTTGATGCTATTTGATCTATCTAAATATTATACAATTTGCATCGCAACCAAACAGTTTCACAACCTGCACTACATGCTGCCTTTTTCTGCTTCAGTTGATGACAATTTCACAATCTACAAACCAGATGTTCTTTTCCTAGCACCTGAAACTATTGTGGCTGCACCATGTAGACCTCTTCTTCCAAATCTCCATTCAGGAAGGTACCCTTAACATCCATTTGATATACCTTCCAACCAAACTGTGTTGCAATGGAGAGATCAGAGAGCTAATTGAAAAACCACTATCTTTGCAATGAGGCAAATGTCTCTCCATAGTCTATACCTTCTTGTTATGCATACTCTTCAACAAAAAGATGGGCTTTGAATTTATCAATTGAGCCATTCGATTTACATTTTACCTTGTGAACCCATTTATAGCCATTGGGTTTCTTTCCATGGGCTAATTCACATGTTTTATTCTTCATGAAAGAGTCAAATTCTGCCTTCATGGTGGCTTCTCAATCCGGTTAACCTCTAGCCTCTTCATATCTCCTTGGCTCAAAAACTTGTGAAACTAAAGCAAAATTTGCCTCCTCATTCACTTGTCTAGGCTCATTTCTAGCACGCCCAGCTATTGCTTTCTCATCCTCAACATCTTTCATTGTCTATATACCATTTTGGTCATTAATGTGGTTCTTGTTATTAGCGAACTTCACTTGGGTGTACCTTTTTCAAGCTCTATTCTCCAAGGTCATCCCAGTGTGGATTTTCAACACACCAATGTGGCTGAGTCTTCACATCTTTCCTTTCATCATTAGTATCTAATGTATCTAAATCCAAGAGAAACTTCATTACTTGTTGCAGTACTATTAGCAGTTCTAAAACATGTAGAAAGCTCAATAAGTTTACCATCATCTGAGAAGAAAGGAGTCTTCTCATGTATAATAATATCTTAGCTAATTATAATCTTGTTAGTAGAGACATCAAACAATCTATATGCCTTAGATTGTTCACTATATCCCAACATACATGAATTTCTTGTTTTTCACATCTAGCTTACTCTTTTTCTCCTTCGGAATGAATGCAAAAGAAACACAACCAAAAATATGGAAATGACTAACCGAAGGTTTTCTTCCAAACCATGCTTCTTGAGGAGTAACATTTTGTAGATATTTACATGAACAACTATTGAGAATGAAGACTATATTATTTATTGCTTCTGCCTAATAACAATATGGTACATTTCGACTGTGCACCGTGCATCTGGCCATCTCCATGATTGTGTTATTCCTCCTCTCTACTACCTGATTTCATTGTCTAGTGTAAGGAGTTGTATAATATTTGTGTATACCCTCAAGCCTACAGAAATCACGAAACTATTTTGAGGTAAAATCACCTCCATTATTTGACCTCAAGATCCTAATTTGCTTTCCAAATTGTTTCTCTACAAGGGCCTTAAAAGTTTGAAATTACAAAAAACATTCAGACTTATATTTGAGGAAGTATACCCACATTTCCTCGAATAATCATCAACCATCAACAAAAAATATTTTGCACCACAAATTGAAGGTGTATTCATTGGACCACACAAATCAATATGCACTAAATCCAAAACACCTTGTGCATGCCAAGACTTAACTATCACAAATGGTGTAGGCACTAGTTTTGGACCTCACAAGAAGAAATAGTGTCAAGAGTAGGAATAAGTGCAATATGCACTAAGTGTAAATAAATTGTAATGAAATGTAAATGCAAATGTGAGTCAAATGCATGTGAAATGAAATGTAAATGAAAGTGAAATGACAATGTAATGCAATTTGATCATGAGTTTGATAAATTGCAATAAACTATAATGTGCATTAAGGGTGTCATGTGAACGTCCGAACGGGGAGACGGTTGGGTGGTGAGGTGTCTTGGAAGTCATTGTTGGCAATGGTTGGGACCCAAGATTAAAAGGACCCCCCTCCTTCATTCGAGACATCTATGGAAAAATGGTGTATGTGTAGACAATGTAGCATGTATGCAGATGTGTGTATGAGCGGATGTAGAACATGTGCTAGGAGAGAGACTATGTGCACATTATATTGTTGTATGAGAATCTGTAAAGCCATACAATTGAATAATGCAAATGATTCATCTTCTATCCATGATATGTGTATGATCTATGTACAATATGATTGCCATTGGTAGTTGGTAGTTGTGTGTTGGGTTTTGTGTGCAAGTATCATTGTTGCAATTAGAACATGGAACAAGGGAGTTGCAGTCCAAAACGCCATACAAGTGGAACTACTAAGGTTGTCATTCTAGTGGATTTGAGCATGCAGTTCCAATGGATTATCTATGGCTGTTCCAATGGAGATGTCAGTCAAGTGGCATAGAAGGAGTTGAGCTTGACACTACCAACCAAAGTGCAAGTGTGTTGTTCAAGTCAAAGTGTTGTTCAAGTGCTCGTCATTCAAGCAATGTGTTATGCAAACTGATGTCATTCAAGTGTAGGATGTTGTAGGAGGTAAATCTGCCTCTCAGAAAAAGAAAAAGTAAAATTTTGTATAGACATCGAATTGCAAATTTTGACAAGTTTTGTATGCTTTTTGACAAGTTTTTGTAATTTTGAAAAGCAAAATGTGAAATGAAATTCACATTAAATTAAGTGTAATTAGCATGAAATGCAAATTAGATTTAAATGAAATTAAAAGTGAAATTAGCCAAAATTAGGGAAAATGCAAATGAAATTTGATTTAATAAAAATCAAATTTAGACTTTAGGAGAATAAGGTTAATTTATGAATGACAGTTTTGGGGTGGCAATTGTAAATAGTGCGCTGTCCCAGGAACCACTCAGAACGACCTAGGATAGGCATTATAAGGCACCATTCAATTTTTGAGTCTATCGTTATTGTTCCTAGAGAAGAAAGGTGCAGAGGTAGATTGATGAATACTGAATCTATGAGTGCGCCATAGTACAGTAATGTTGATTGCAGATGTAATCGTGTTGTGTGATTGCTATTGCATCAAATAAAGCATATTTTGTACTTATATCTACATGTTGCTGGTTACATCAGAGATGAATATCAAGGCAGTTGTTGTAATGTCCCCTTATAATCAGCTAGTGGGAGCACATTGAGACTAGCCTATACATGGGTTCCTGTAGGCTATGTCATATGGATGAGAGCCTTTGGAGATATTTGAGACAACTTTTGGATTCTTAGAGCTCATTTTTGATGGTTGTTCGGGATCAAACGGAGCTAGGATGCTAGAATTGCTATTTTTAGCAGTGTCGGGTTTTAGGGTTTCTTGCCGAGCGGACAAGGGGATGTTGTTCTACAATGAAATGGGTATCCAAAACAGGTTTCAGTTGGTCAATAGGAGTTTCATAAGGCAGAGTTTTTAAAGCGCAAATCTTGGCTTTATTAAGTGAATTATTAAATTCATTTTATAAAGTTAAAACTTTTATATTATAATTAAAGAGAAAGAAATATGTTTATTCCACATTGAGCGTGCAAAAAAGAGTTTTCCAAGGAGGAGCCTATTTATTCGGTGGCTTGGTCTCATTTCAGACATTCTAGTTTATGTTATTTCTTCTCTTGGAGATTAAGGCCGACGACTGATATTTCTTCATCGAAAGGGATTCAAACCCCAATCGATAACCCGACGGACGAAACCCTGAAGGACAGATCGGTTCCATTTCAGGGATCGACAGTGTGCAAATTATTGAAGTTCTGAGGATGGAAACCCTCAGTATTGGAGAAGGAAGCTGGACGAAAACCCAGTTCTTGGCTGGTGAATTCACTCAGGATTCACGTTTATGTGATCCAATCAAAGATTCAGAGGTTTATAGTCCATAAAGCAAATTGGTATGTTTATAATGATATTTTGAAGACATTTATCCATCTGGAATTTCTAAACATTGTTCTTAATTTCCTGATATGAATTACTAAGCTATTTCGATTATGGGTTCTACATAAAAATCAATTATTCAATGTTAAATCCATCTGGGTATCATTGCATGCTGCTGTTATTGGCTTCTTTCATTTGGGTATTATTGCATGTTCAAATTAATCCATAGTTATTGCAACAACACCAAAAATAGAACAGGGCAGCTCATTACAGTGGTATCAGAGCTAGTTTTTCCTGCCAGCCTGTTCAGGGTTTTATTGCGAATTTTGTGAAGTCTTCTATCGAAAACAAAATTCTCAGGTTTGATTTGGTGGAAATAATTCTTTGTCTGAAATTATATTTCTTGAAAATCTGCGGAGTATAGAAAATTAGCAGAAGTTAGGGTTTGGTTGCCGTTTTCAAATCTAGGGTTTCCAGTTTCTGGGTATTGGTGATTTGAATACCCATTTGGTTGTTTTAGGCTTTAAGAGTTATGGGTATTGTTAATTCAGAGTCGGTCATTCCTGCCAGCCTATGGAAGCCTCAAACTAATTTCAGATTCATGGCGTCTATTAATGACTGGACTAAGAGACAGCGTGAGTGATATAAGACCCAGCATCAGATAGAACAGTCCCTAAAAAATTTAGCTGCAATGATGAAAATTTCTCTACCAAAAGGTGCTCCTCCGGTCAAGATTGAACCTTTATACACTGAGTTGCCAATACAAGTTGGAATTAAAAGAGATGAGCTTGTTGTCCCAACGAGAAATGACAAAGGAAAATAGAATTTGGTAGGTAAAACAGATGGCTTCGAAGTTTCACAGGATAGAGGACCTCCTCGTATAAGCAGGAACCAATTGAGGAGAGAGAACAGGTGTCTCACATGTCACCAGAATTGGACATTTGGTCATGTTTGTGGAACCTGTAATGTTAGTAATTTATTGCAACCACACAGTTCAGGATAGCGGAACAGTTGAATTTATAACAGATGCTTCATCTTAGGAGGTAAGCAGGATAGAGACCCAAAATGATTTGGGTGGTATGAGCTGGTAGAAGATGGTTTGTCACAGGTTGAATCCATATCAAATTTTTAGGATGACCTGGTTAAGGAATATTTTGATGATAATAGTGATGGGGCAAAAATTGTGGGTTTACATGTAGAACAATCCATTGACAGTTATTAGTCACAATGATTCAAGCACTAGTTCTAAATTTTCAGAAAAATATAGAGAAACGTTAGTAGATTGTTAACCACAAAGGCGCTTCGAGGAAAGATGGATAAGATGGTTACGATGGGCAAATTGGAGATTGAGTTATTTAAGACAATTGTTGTCAAGGACTCAAAATCGAGAAGGGTACTTCACCAATATAGAATTCTTTGAAATAAACCCCAATACTTGGGATAGAGGAGAAACAAGTAAATGACAAGAGCAAGAACAAGAAGGTGGCTCAAGTATCATGGGGAGGCAACCAAGCCTCCACGGGGGCCTAAGACAACCTAGTCAAGGAAGAAATCTAGTTGATGTCCCTTCTAGTGGTTCAAGGGGAAAAAGTCAACCTACTCCTAGGTGGCCTATTTGGTGCAATGAATCGTAAGGACCATCTGCTGATTTAGTAAGAAGCGTGCAATTTGGATGTACCCTTCGAGGTGGACCTTTTCAACCCTCTCGAGGACAGTGCTCCACCGAGGAGGTCGGTTGCGACCACCTATGCATCAAATAGGTCCAAGGCAAATAGGAGTACGAAGAGGGATTCAAGGAGCCTTGGCACGAATGTGGAGCCATAGAAAAAATACTCAAGGAAGAGGAGAACAATTTTGTCAAATTCAAGAGCGAACTCAGCAAGTTGGAGTCTGGAGAAGGACTCGCTCACCTAGTTTGGAGGCAGAATTAGTCCAGGGGGGCTCGAAGTAGAAGTCACCCAAATGATGATCGTACGATCGAGGGCCATACAAGTCAAGAACAACAAAACAACCGTATGACGAGATGTCGTACGAGTCCAGAACAAGATAGTTGTATGACCTGTCAATGTACAAGTCAGGGAGAAGAAGATGATCATACGATTGGGGATTGTACAACTCAGGCAGACATGAATCGTACGATGCCAGTTAACATAAATTGTACGATCAGAGATAGTCTGACTGGGAATTGTACAAGTACAAATCGTATGATGCAGGAGGAAGGAAGCAATCATACAATGCAAGAGGAAGAAAAAAACCGTACAATAGACAATCGTACAACAAGCGGTTGTGAAGATAATTGTACGATGGGCCAATCAAAAGGAAATTGTACGAATTTTGTTGTGGAAGAACCCTCGGAACAACAAAATGGTGTGTCGCCAGCAGAGATCATACAGGTGTAAGTTAATGATGTTGTACGATTCACAAGACGACCCTAACATATTAGTAGAATAGGAATGTACATATTGTACAGTATTAAAAAAAAAAGAGAAGAAAATGACAACAAAATAAAAAACGCATGCAAGCACTGAGGTGGTAGTCATCTGTAAACATGCAATGAACGGTTATAATTGTTTCCACCAAAAAGAGGTTATAAAAATCATGCAAGACAAATTTAAAACATAAACCAATGCCAAGAAGAAAAGTGGGACACATTGAAGTAGCAAAGAAGGAAATTATAGAGCACTAAGGAGAGCCAGACAGAGTACGCTATTAGGGATGCATGTTGTAATGTCCCTTTCCTGGCTTGTCGGCGGTATGGGAGTTCACAGAGGGTGTTGGACAGTCATCGGGATGTCACATGCTTTAAGATGCCTGTTTCCCGAGGTCTTTCTGAGCTCAGATGATGGACTTACTATTTTTAGTAAGTCAGTCAGGGTTTGAATTTCGGAAAAACGGATGTTACGTCTAAGCAGTATGGCCAAATGGGTATCCGTTTCTATAATTAGTTTGATGGTTTGATCAGTGGAGGCCTAAGATTTTAATGTGTAAAGTTATATTATGTTATATTTAAATACTATAACATAGTTATAACTTTATAATGTCATGTCTTTATTAAAATGGGCCTTATAGGTACTCAATGGAAAGATAATTTAATAAAGTATTGAATTATGAGGCCTAAAATAGAGATACGCCCTCCCTTGGAGAAAGATGAATTAAAATTAAAGCATTAAGTGAGGATTTAATATTTAATTCTCAAAAAAAGAAGCATCTAGAAAACTTCACGTTGGCTGGAGGAAAAAGATAAATAGAGGGTTTGGGCTCATTTTCTGGCATCTTTTGGCTATTCATTCTCTTGGAGCAATTTTGAGGAGTTCTTGCAGAGTTGCAGGGGTTTCGAATTCAGCTTCTTGTGTGACGAAAATCACCAGCAGGGACAACATCCTCGGAGTTGAAAGATATTCTCAGGGTGTTCATGAGCAACTCAACTTCAGGGTTGCATTGGAGCTTTATATCTGTAGATTTACAGTGGTTTTCAGGGGGTTTCGAAGGGATTTCGAAGCATATTTTGCATACATTGCTGTAGCATTCATTCCTCAGCATAGTCGTACAAGTGGAGTCATTTATTGTATGTGATTCCATGATTTGAGTTGGGGTTTCAAAGTGACTTGGTTATTTTTCTTCTACAGTTCCAACCGTTCCATTTAGAGTGGATTTCTTATGGTTTCAAGGCAGATTTCAGACATTTCTTGCTGGCCATAATTTCCTCTAGCCTGGCCGTACCATATCTTGCCTGGCATTGAAGGTGGTTTTTAATATTGAGATTTTGGGTGCCAATTAATGATTGTAATTGAAGCGTCTAAGGATTAGAAGCTTTCCTTTGCATTGATATTGTAAAAAGACATCTTTGATTTATTGTTGGGAAAGAAATACATATATTCCTATGTTGCTGTTCAACTATAAAGTCGCCATTTTCAATATTGTACAGCTTCCGGGTATTTTGATACTTTCCAAAGTCCTTTAAAGGGTTTATAGTTTTATATAAATATTATCTAAATTCCAAGTTTCATTGAGTCCCGCCAAGTATTTTGCTATATATTATTTGTTCAAGTTGGCAGTTTAACTTTTTTTTGCATATTTTGTACTTAAATTAAAAAAAATACAAAAAAATCAAAATATTGCACAAAAACCGAAAACCTTGCAAATTTCCAAAATAACAAAACAAAGCAAAAATTTCGTATCTCAGCTTGGGTGGGATATTACACATCCGAAGCTCATCTGCAGCAGAAAGAAGCTAGGCTTTGAAAAATACCCAATTGCCATTAAACCTTGCAAGAGTACAAAACTTTCACCAGAAAAGAAGAGAGGACTCAACAAGCAAGGGCCTATGCAGCAGAAGAAAGAATTGCAAAACAAAAATGAAAGAAAAGGGTAAACTCCAGGTAAGAACAATAGGCCGAATTTTTTCTAACAAACCCTCGTAAAGAAATTGCACCAGAACGGTACCTACTAACCAAGAAATCCCTCATTAGGGTTTTACAGAAACAAGAGAAAGATAGAAAACATTATTGTACGAATGAACTGCATCGGGAGCAAGGCTAGCCAATAAGAAAGTCGTCGTACAAGCAATAAACCCTACAAATCAACAAGGTAGTGGTGGAGTGGCTAGAAAAAAATTGCTACAAAGTTGCTGCCATAGAATGCGTGGAGCCACATACAATCGCACAAAAGAAGCAAGCAAAATTGGCAAAAGCACTTGAATTTGGTACATTTGCAGCAGACAAGAATCGTATGGTTGTAGCAGACAAGAACCTATGGTTGCAATAGACAAGAATTGTGTGATTTCAAGAGAAGATTGAACAATTGTGAAAAGGGAAAAATCGTACTATCTAGATTGATTTGTGAAATAGCCGAGCAAGATGAATGCCAAATGAAGCATGGCTGGAGGAAGGGATTTCCATGAGCATATACAAAATATCGCTGGATGAAGAATTGAGTGTTCACTAGGTCCATTGCACCAAAGGGAATTGGCCAAGACGGGAAGATCCAAGGTTTACAAGAAGCCTAGAACCAGTCCAATACCCATAGAGGCAAGGGCATGGTTATCGACCTACGTTGTTATCGGCCGTGGTGAGGACGTTGTGGTGGACATGGTTATAGGATGGTAGAACAAATGCAACACCCTAGAAAGCATCAAAAGGAACCCCCTAGAGAACAACGGAGAGAACTTCGAAGTGAATTTCACAAGGAAAAGATGCCAAAAGAACAATGTGACTACCCGAGTGAAGAAGAAAAGGAACAAGTGGTACTGAAGGATATAACATGCACTCAACCTGTAAGGTGACATAAGAGAAAGCAGGATTGAGCGTCATTATACAAGTTCTTATTTTCGACAAGAATTTCTTCCATGAATACTTGTTGCAAATAATTTAGTTTTATGATGTGAAGAACAATTGCACATTTTTCTGCATTGGGAATTGACCCCTCAAGGTGGAATTCTCTGCGGAAAATTTTCGACAATTATTTGGGTTGCCGCAGGGTGGAAGACAAGTAAAGAAAGGACATGTAGACCAAATTGAGTGGCATAAGTTGATTCATAATTTAACAAAGATTAAGCTTGAGGAGGATGTCACAAAGCCTTTCAATCTAGGAGGACGTGGAATCAACCAAAGTCAACTAAGTACTAAGGAAATGCAGTGTGTCATGAACATAATTATGGCATGACTGTTAGGGGATGCATGATCATCAAAAATGCCCGTGTGGTTGGCATAATACGTAAAGGGAATCATGGAAGGTGTACAATACAATTGGGGGACATACTTGTCACACAGAATTAGAAACTTACTAAAGCCGCAAATGAAGAACTTCTCCATGATGTTGCATGCAATTGGAGTAATGTTGGATGCAATATCTCAGGCTAATATCCCATTTTATGGACTAACTGCTCCAAGGGATTTGCTGAAAGACCAACCTTCAATTTTGAGATAGGAAAAAACAGTACCAATAAAAAAGCCTACTCCATAAAAGCCAAAAACCAAGAAGAATTCGAAGAAACCAAAAGCAGTTGCTATAGAGCAAACTGGCCAAGAGGAAGGAAATGAAGAAATGCAGCTGGATGAAAACAGAGATACATAGTCCAACCAACAAGAAGCAGAGGATGAAGAACAAGATGGAACTAGTCAAGGGTTGTAGACACATTTCATGATTGAAATACCCACTTTTGGGTTATCTGACGAAGAAGGAGAAGAAACTGACGATCAAGTAGATGAGTTTGTTGGAAGAATAATGGATATGTTCAATCATACAAGATTGCAGTTTCGGTTGGGCTGTGTTGGACAGTTAAGGCGTTGGAAGGCCAGAGCCTATAATGAAATGGATAAAGTAATGTAGTGGGTGAGAAAAGAAGAAAGGATAAGGAATCTCATTGAAAGCTACGCAAAGCAACCCTGGGGATTACCAGTTGGAGAAGTAACAAGCATGATTGGAATAAAAGAGCTACCAGAAGGAATGCAGACTAATTATAGAGTGCCTTCGAGAGTATACATGGATACAAGTCATTTTCGATAGTGTTCAGAAGATACAGAAGCTATGGAATATAGGAGAGCACCACCAGAACAAGCATTTCTATTCCATAAGTATAATTTTCTGACACATTGGATAGAGTGGCTTACCGTAGGGTTGGAGTAGATTCACCAAGCCAAAGAAGAACAAAAAGGGGAAACAGAAGCAGCAAGAAAAGAAATGGCTGCTATGGAGGAAGAAATTGAAAAGATTAAAACTTAAAAGAGAGGCAGAAGCAAGACAAAAAGAAACAAAAATAGAAATAAACAAAATGAAACAAGGTTTTGAAAAATAGTTGAAGGCCCAAGAAGAGCAATTGAAAGTCACAAACGACCAGCTAGAAGAACAGGGAAAACAATTGAAGGATAAAGAGGAACAGTTTAAAAGACAAGAAGAACAATTGAAAAGATACGAGGAGCAGTTGAAAAATAAAGAACAATTGCAGACTAAGGATAAGAAGATTGTTACAATGGAGAGGGATGCAGCAAGATACAATGATGGATCATACGGCCATGCTCCAGGTAAGGGAAGAGCAACAACAAGCTCCTGAAATAGAGATAGGACAAAGAGATCAAGTCATTGTTGAAAAGAACAAAGAACTGGCTATTGCAGCTAAAAGAGAAACTTCAGAAGGGAACCTCGAAACGGGAGAAGCAATTGATATAGGACCTAGCAATAGCAGAAGAGAAAACAAACAAGTATGGCTTAAAAGTTGTTGAAATCAGCCAGTATGCAACTTTATTGAGGGATGAACAAGATATTCTCCACGTCCAATTAGCTGATTTACGTGAAGAACAACAGAAAAAGAAGCCACCTACAAGGAAAAAGCAAGAATTGACAAGGTCACCGACTGATTTAAAAGGGGAGGACAGATGTAGGTGGTAAATTTGCCTCTTAGAAAAAGAAACAATAAAATTTTGTATAGACTTTGATAAAATTTTGTATAGACTTTGAATTGCAAATTTTGACAAGTTTCGTATGCTTTTTGACAAGTTTTGTAATTTTGAAAAGCAAAATGCGAAATGAAATTTGCATTAAACTAAGTGTAATTAGCATGAAATGAAAAATTAGATTTAAATGAAATTAACCAAAATTTGGGAAAATGCAAATAAAATTTGATTTAATAAAAATCAAATTTAGACTTTAGGAGAATAAGGTTAATTTATGAACAATAGTTTTGTGGTGGTAGTTGTAAATAGTGCTTTGTCCTAGGAACCGCTCGGAATGGCCTGGGATAGGCATTATAAGGCCACCATTCAAATTTTGAGTCTGTTGTTGTTGTTCCTGGAGAAGAAAGGTGCAGGGTAGATTGATGAATACTGAATCTGTGAGTGTTGTAGTACAATAATGTTGATTGCAGATGTAATCGTGTTGTGTGATTGTCATTGTATCAAATCAGGCATATTTTGTACTTATATCTGCATGTTGCTGGTTACATCAGAGATGAATATCAAGTTGTTTATCCAATTTTATCTGTGAATGTGTGGATAATTTAATTATTTTATTATGTTTGCATGTTCTTTAATTATAGCTTGGTGCAATGGTTAGCACGCATCATAGGTAGGATTTGGTATAGGATTTAATATTTTGCAAGTTATACCCAACATAGTTGCAATGGATTGCTCGAAGGATGGTTGTGGAGAATAATTGTTCATTGGAATATTGCATGGGAGTTGTTATAATTAAAATTGTTCGTTTGTATGGTTCGAACAATTGCATAGTTTGGTGGTTTGTACGAGGCAATTGTAAATCAAGTGCGTAAGTTGCAATTGTCCAATTGCAAAGAAGTTCATACCTTAGGTTGGGATTTGTATAAGAGTATTACAATATAGAAATAACTATGAATTGTACAATTGCTATGAATTGTACATCTGGCAAAGGAACAATTTCTGCCTAGGAAGAACCATACAATTGTAAGTTGTACACTCAGAGGTGATTGTACGATTTGGTCATCGTACGATTGTACATCGTACGATTGATATCCTACAGTGTTGATTGAACCGTATGGTTTAGAGACCATACAGTTATAGATTGAAGTGTGAAAATTTGCTAGTTTGTGTTTCATTCCTAAATCTATTACCACCTCCCTTACTAGGAATACCGCCACTCGTGCTATAGATGTTGAGCAGAACTATATTAACTTCAATATTTTTTGGCTTCCAATTTGTCATCTTGTTCGTCCATCCTTAGAATACTTACCATTGTGCTACATTTGGTGGCGTTGCCATTGCTAAATCGAAACAGGGTCCAATTGAAGGAGATTAGCACACGTGAAGTGTGGGGAGGTGATTGACAAATTCATTACTGTGAGGATGTAGAATACGAGGTTGCAGAGCAAGTCAAATTCCTATGATTACAAGGATTGCTCAGCAAGGGGGTGTTGAGAAAAATATTGCCAACCAAGTACTACAGTCTAGGGATACAGAATTTGAAGAGCCAGTAGTTGAACATGTGTGGAATCCTTGGGAGGAGGAGATCGAGAGGTGGCAAACATTGTTAACAATGAAGGAAGTTCAAGGTAATACATGATCAAATGAGGCAAAGACCGTGGAGAATGTTTGCGCAAGTGGAAGCACCAATGTGGAGAACAAATGTGGAGATGATGTTGATTGGTTGGCACAAGAGCGGGGGAGTTTGCCAAGAGGTGTGGAGGATGGGATTCAAGCACCAGGGAAATTGTAGAAGAGTACTTAACCGAATAGACTAGAACCAACGCATGTATATTCGTGAAGGTGGCCATGAAGTCTAATATTGGTTAAAGATTGTTTGTTGGTGACAACATGCATGGTGAGGAAGCGCCAAGTGAAGAACGACATGAGGAACAACAACCACTTATGGTAAATATGGCTAACACTGCAACAACTGCAGGCAAGTAGAAGTGCCCACCATTTTTCGGGTGATGGAAAGGAAGACCCAGAATGCCATAATGAATCATGTATAACCATATGGCGAGAAAATGGAGCTAAGGACAAGCAAACATGGCTGAGATTATGCCCAGATTATTGCAATCACATTTGAAATGACCAAGTTTCTTGTAGTAAAAACAAATGACTTGGTACTGTTTTACACTAGATGTTTTACCTTGCTTGTGATCATATGATGAGATCTTGGCATTTTGATTGCCTTTGTATTTTGATTTAGCAATAAATGCGCTCTTATTACTCCTTGAGATGGATACTCCCATCTGTGACTATCTCTCTCTTTTTTTATAGCGGTGGAGACTGCAACCACTTTCCACCTCATCCCTCTCAACCCTATGACTAGGGATCCCAGGGATGGCACAATAGGAACAAGTTTCCCTATCTCAACCTCACCATCTCCTGGAGGAGGGATGTAGAAGACAACCGGGCGGATGAACTAACTAGTGAAGGTGCCAACTTGGGTTGGGATCCTCCACTAGACACTCAAGATTCACGGACCGTGATCCACCACCTCCTTCTGGCTCCATAGCTCTTGTTGCATAAATAGCTCGCGGTCGATCCGCTATGTCTACTTTTGCTTGATAATTTTGGTTTAATGGCTTTGCCTAGCATAGACTTTGGGGTGTGATTTTCTATCCATCCACCTTTTTTGTGAATTAGTGTACTATATTTCTTTTCTAAAGTAATATAATTATTGTACTTTTTCATAAAAAAAAATCAATATTTTGAGTTTCAACAAGCAAATGTAAAGACTCATAAGATGTAGGCAAACCCCTCAAAACAATGCCAACCATGTCCTCATCATCGACTATGTTCTGAATAGCAATCAATTAATCTTTCAAATCTTTTAGATACATGATGTACTTAGAAATAGACCCTCCTTGAAACCAAGAAAAATAGAGAAGATTCTTCAAAAACAAAGCATGTCCTGTTTTAGATGTCTGATACTTATTCTACGATTTTTTCCACTATGCTGCACCATCATTCTCATTACGAACTTTTGGAATCAAATCATTTGCAATAGATAATTTAAGACACATCAAAGCTTCTCTATGTCGCTTGTCAGAGTCATGAACATCTTTTGGTCCTGTTTCTTTCTTGAGAACTATATTCGTCAAATCTCGACTCTCACAAATTGTAAGTATCTTATGGCTCCACGCATTGTAATTTCTTCTAGCCAGTTTTTGTGAATCCGAAAGAATTTGAGTCTAAATATTTATCTTTCTTCCACTAATGACAACCCCCAAACAACAAATGCAAAATGTCAAACGCCAAACAAGTCTTGAACACCAAACTAAAAGCAACAAATGCCAACATTGCAATCTGCTCCACCCAAGCTCAAAACTTGGGCAAACCCTAGACTATGCTTTGCCTAAACTGGAAATATAAGCAACCTCCAAACAACGCTTTGCCCAATCTAGAAATGGGAAAAATCCAAGCTACGCTTTACCACAGCTTGACTGAACTCCAAATGTGGCAAGCGACAACTTTATTAAGTGAAGAAAAAACTACAAAACGCCAAATATCAAAATACCAAACACCGTCTATCAAATCTAGCAAATCTAAACACAACGTAGGAGAAAACATCTGTTGACAACTCAACAACACCAAAACTGACTACAGAGTAACAATCTGTAGAGGCACTAACTGCGAAAGACAAAGAAACGACTTGGTTGAAACAAATTGTATGAGACAAACTCATCTTTTCTCCCTTTCGTGGCGCTAATACTATAAAATAGTGTATAGGGAAGGAAAATAAAAAACAATATGAATTTTGGGATTCTTACAAACCCAACCACATAAAACAACTTAACATGAAAGAAAACCAACATAATACAAATAAAACTTGGAACAAATATAAAAATATGCTTACCGCATGGTGATATTTGGAATTGTCAGAATTTGAGAATTAGTTAAGTTGGAAATATTGTTATTTCGGAAATCCCTACAATATATACATACAAAGTAATTAGCAATTCAATATCGACCTTCCAAAATGTAACAGAATTTATTACAGAAAAGACTTGTAGACTGACAAGAATATCAGTGATATCAGTTGGCATGTACAGAAGAGTTCACCTCAAAAAGAGCAAATATCATTAATGAAAAATTAAAGTTTCATAGAAGCAACATACAGTAACAGCGTTGCATTAGAACCAAAGGACACATTCAACCCAATAACTGGTATGGAACCATTGAGCTGATTGTTATCAAGTGACCTGCAGAACAAAAAGAAAAAGATTTAACATGAATATAAATCGTGCTCCATGTCACCCTAGTTATCTTTCCAAAGGCAATAGATTATATCTTTCGTCTCCATAGATGCTGTTCTCTTTTGCATTTAACTAAACACACATTCCCTTATTCTGTTTTCATTTCTACTTTCTGGTTAAGCTACATCAAGGTTTATGTTAAAAGTAATGAGAACTCAAAACTCATGCTACATATGTTATCACTCTTTGGTTTTTCTTCCTATCATCTATTCTCAATAATGTATTCACACTTTTAATAAGACATGAGAAATCCTTTCAATGTGAAAATTTTCAGAGTGGAAGGAACTAGATTCATAGTGTTAGTTAAATATCAAGTGAGATCAATATCATTTTCCTAAGAGTTTCCATCTCCATTGGTTATTTTTCTTACAATATTTGAAGTTGAGGCAAGGATGCAAAGCTTGGTGGGATTGATCCATTAAGTTTATTGTGTGATAAATCACTGCATCACAGCATAAGACCATAAATTAATTTAAAAATATAAAGATAAAAATAAGAGATTATAATAAATGTAGAAGGGCATGTTGGATCCATGGACTGCAAGGCTTGATATACATTCCGGAAAACAATGCTAGACATTTGAATATGAGGGTTCTTACATGGTAGTAATGTTTGTTGAAAGCGTTGTTGATGGAATTTCTCCTGTCAGATCATTATGACTCAGATCTCTGCAAAATAGACAGATACATTTAACAGTTAAAGGAGAGAAGAAAAAAAAAAATCCATCATGTCATCTACTTTCTGAATGATGAAGCAAATAGTTGAGGTCTCACATCTTAGAGTATGCAACTGAATACTACAAAAAGAGTTCAGATAAACTGAGAATCGTACTCCTAACCTTGTACTTGTGGATATGGGGCCTAAACCAAAAACCCAGACCGGGGACCATGGCAAGCTACCCACTTTTCCAAGTTATTGATAAAACAGCATGTTAATAGACTTGTTACAGTGTATAATGAAATCTAATTGCATCCAATGAAAAATAGTCTTTGCATTAACAACAACGGTGCTAATCACAATGCTTAACTTACATATAGCCCAATTCAGGGATGCTACTAAAGTCTGGTATAGATCCCTGCAAGCTGCAGTTCCTAAGACTCCTGTATGTCAAAAGTATCAGAATTAAATAAACATATAGATAAAATTCATGATCACAGACCCTAGTCAATTACTAATCAATATATTAGAGGAAACCATTACATGGATGAATAATAATTAAGCAATATTTTTAAAAAATGTCATAGGCTGTACAAACATTGGTCTTTCTCTTGTCTGCTGCGAATGCTCTATAAATTACCATGTCATAGAGATAAGCCCATCATAGCATGGATTCCAGTAAAGCAGGAGCAAAAATTAAGAGAATATTGTAGCCAACCAGGTCTAATAATTAAATAGTCAGAAGAATGTGTTTGTAATGTCCCAATGCAAAACTGGATTTTTTTTTTTTTCTTGTAACAACCCACCCTATTCTGGATTGTTTCCTATCTATTTTGACTAGTAAAAAAAACACAAATTTCTTGCTCTTTTTATTCAAATATATGCTCTCTTTTTTTGGGTATTTTTATGGGATTTAAACATACAGTATACTGCTGAAAGAAAGCTTCACAAACTGGAACAACTTAATTGCAAGGGAAATTACAATGATGAACAGCACTGAAAATACCCGATTTTCCTCAAGTCTGAAAACAAATCGCAGCAATCCACGTTCTGGAAATAGTTTGTGAATAGTGCCGTGAATAGTAATTTGCTACAGCGCCGCGTGAATAGTAATTTGCTACAGTGCCGCATGAATAGTAAACTGCTACAGTGCCGCGTGAATAGTAAACTGCTACAGCTCCAAATAAGTACCGTCTACAGGTATAAATCGCTGCTATCTCCCAACACACACAAGATATCAATGACGAACCAAAAATTCTCTTTGATCTCCAATTTGCCCTCTGAATGAAGACAACCAAAATCCAATAGAGCTGATCTTTCACAGCCGTAGTGGATGTCCTTGCCGAGAGTTTCCGTTCTCAACAAGCTCGAATCTGCAAGCAAATTCTCCAAAATGCATCAAGCAATATATTCAATGTTCAAGGATGCTGGAATGAGAGCCCGACCACTTTATTTATTATTGACTCGGCCTGGTTGTATCATAACATAACCAATGTGGGATAAAAAAACCCCCTTTTTAATAAATCCTTATGTCTCCCTAAGTCACTTTATCAAATAATTAATAATTCACTTAAGTGACTTATGTGCACACATAATATAAAGTCTATTTAATTAAATACGACTTTATAATTAAATAATTACGAGTATTAAAATAATTGCACCGTAAGACCCAAGCCAACATCTCGATAGCATTTTTGGATACCCTTTTGGTCGAACCGTCCAAATATAGAAACTGTTTCCAAAAAAGCACGGCCCTAAAAAATAGGAAACCGCTCCAACTGACTTCCAAGATCCTTAAACCGCTCCCATAGCCTACAGGATCGCGTGAATAGGCTATGCACCGTGCCAATGCCGACGAGCTCGTAAAGGGGACATGACAGCTCCTCCCTCCCAAAAATTGCTTGTCCCCAAGCAATCTTAGTGCTCGGATGCCGTAGAATGTCTTCATGTTCCCGTGTAGCATCATCAACAGGTAAGTTCTTCCATTTAATCAAATATTCCTTAATTACCTTCCGCCTCAACACCTTCTCCCTGTAATCAATAATAGCTTCAGGAACCAAAATGAGTTTACCCTCCTCATCCCATGGAGGCAACTCAGTAGAAGGAACAATGCGTGCACCAATCGCCTTTTTGAGGCGTGAAACATGGAAGACATTATGTATTTTGCTGTCACCAGGTAGCTCCAACTCATAAGCTACCTCACCAATCCGCCTGATTACCCGAAAGGGTCCATAAAATCTGGGCTTCAACTTCTCCTTCCCACTCTTCTTGAGAGTAGATTGTCTATAAGGCTGCAACCTAAGATAGACCAGATCATCCACCTCAAAACTGCGCTCAACTCTGTGCTGATCGGCATAAAGCTTCTGCCGATTCTGAGCCTGAAGGATATTATCCTTGAGGGACCTCAACAAGTCCTGGCTGTCCTGCAAATAATCCTTAGCTCCCGGAGCTCGACTGTCACCCAATAGAAGATCAATGAAGCTTGGAGCCTCATAACCATACAAAGCCATGAAAGGTGTCATACCAATAGTCATGTGGTGAGTTGTGTTGTAGCAGAATTCACCAAGATGAAGCCACTTCACCCAAGCTTTCTGCTGCCCTGAAACATAATTCCTCGTGTAACCCTCTATCCACTTATTAACTGTCTCTGTCTGCCCATCGGTCTGAGGGTGGTAGCTAGTGCTGGGAGTGAGCTCGGTTCCTCCTAACCCGAATAACTCCCGCCAAAAAATGCTCATGAACCGTGTATCCCTGTCGCTCACAATAGTCTTGGGTATTCCATGCAAACGGAACACCTCTCTGAAAAATAAATCAGCCACCTGAGCAGCCGTAAAAGTAGCTGAAATAGCAAAGAAATGTGCAAACTTAGTGAGTCTATCCACCACAACATAAATGCAATCCTTGCCCAGCACTGTGGGTAACCCAAGAATGAAATCCATAGATATACCTTCCCATTTCTGGTTCGGTATTGGAAGGGGTTGCAATAAACCTACCGGGTGTGTATGTTCATCCTTATTTTGCTGACAGATAGAACACTCACGAACATACTGAAGAACCTCATTCTTAAGCCCTTTCCAAGAAAATCTCTCCCGAATGCTCCTGTAAGTCTTAAAGAAACCCGAATGACCCGCAATGGATCATCATGAAAATACTGGATAACTCTCTTCCTAAACCGTGACCCAGATAGAAGAAAAACGCGACCCTTATAAAGGATCAAACCCCGTGAAATCATATAACGGTCATCCTGCACTTTGCCCTCTAGCAAACTGGATGCCCACTCATCCTCGGCATATTCTGCAATAATAACATCTCGCCATTCTCGCTGAAATACCAGCCACCGAACAAATGTGAGGCCTTCGAGATAAAGCATCAAGCAACCACATTCGACTTTCCCTTAACATAAACTATGTCAAAATCATAAGCTTGTAGCTTGCTGACCCACTTCTCGTCTGCCTCTCATTTAGATCCTTCTGAGCCAAGAAGTATCTAAGACTGTTATGATCCGTGCTGATAGTGAATCTACCTCCAACCAGATACTGCCGGAATTTGGCGAGAGCATGCATTATCGCCAACATCTCCTTATCATAAATAGAATAACTCCTTTCTGCCCCCTGGAGCTTCCGACTCTCATAAGCCACTGGGTGTCTGTTCTGCATCAGAACTGCACCAATCCCTTCACCGGAAGCATCACACTGTAAAACGAAAGGCTGTGAAAAATCTGGCATAGCAAGCACCGGGCAAGAACACATAACCTGTTTGAAGTGTTCGAAACACTTCGAGCTTCATCGGACCATTTGAAGGCACCCTTCTTGGTCAAATCCGTGAGTGGGGCTGCCAACTCGCGAAAATCCCTTCACAAACCGTCTGTAAAAACCACAAAGTCCAAAGAATCCCTTAAGCCGAGATAGATTTGTTGGAGCTGGCCAATCCCGGATAGCTTTGATTTTATCCGGGTCCATACGTACTCCATCCGCACTGATAATGTGCCCAAGATACAAGAGCTCTGTCAACCCAAAATCACATTTTGTTTCCTTAGCATAAAAGGATTCCTGTTCGAGGATACGGAGGACCTCCTCAAGATGCTGTAGGTGCTCCTCCCATGATCGATCAGTAAACCGTAATATCATCAAAGAATATCAAAACATACCTCCTCAATTGCCTGCTAAAAATCTTGTTCATACAAGACTCGGAAAGTCGCTGGGGCATTGGTCAACCCAAAAGGCATAACCGGAAACTCAAAGTGCCCACAATGACAGCGAAAAGTTGTTTTCTCTATATCCTCGCTCTCTCATTCCGATCCGATGGTAACCACCGCGCAGTGTCTATTTTTGAGAAGAGTTGAGCTCCATGTAGCTCATCAATCAATTCGTCGATGCGTGGAATAGGGTACCTGTTCTTAATTGTTTTCTTATTTAGCTCCCTATAGTCAACACACATACGCCAAGTCCCATCTTTTTTCTTTACCAAAACCACAACCGAAGCAAAAGGACTCTTGCTTGGTCGGATATGTCCCATGTCAAGCAATTCCTGAATTGTTTTCTCAATCTCATCCTTATGTCGCCTAGGGTGCCTATAGGGTGTAGTGATAACTGTCTTAGCACTCTCCTCCAACTCAATAATGTGCTCCATTCCTCTCTCCGGAGGTCTCCCCGGAGGAATATTACTAAACACCTTGGAGTGTTTAGTCAAGATGTCCCGAATCTCTCGGCCGGTAAGTGGACTTAAACCGTACATCCCCTCGCTGAAGTAATGAGACACTCGCTGCCCACTCAACCTCATCATGTCCGAAAAGCCTCTCCATTCGCTTAATGGAGACAACTCGGGGTCCGCCGTCTGACATGCCTCTCAACGTCACCTTCTTGCCACCTGTCATGAAACTCATCTCCATAGCCCTCAGGTTCATAGTGAATTCGCCCAAGGATTCTAACCACTGCATTCCCTAATCATATGAGTATCCCCAATATTAACCACATAAAAATCATCAGCAAGATCATAGCCTCCTAACTTCATCTCGTAGTTTAGGGATCCCGCGGTTACACCGTATGGCTGTCCCATCTCGCTACCATTACTCGAATCCCGGAAATTCTTCCGTCTCGCAACCCTCTCTTATCAACCAACCCAACATCAATAAAGTTATGAGTTGCCCTCGTATCAATCGTGTCACCACCCGCTGCCCTCGAAGGACTCCTCGGACCTTGAAAGAAGATCCCTTTTTAAAACTATACAATTGTGCAATCTGTACCTCGCCTCTTCTTCTCGTCTCCCCGCTCCACAATTCTCCTCATCCTCCCGTTGATCCGAATGCTCGAACCGCATTCATCAACTTCAAAATATTCTCTAGCCTCTAGTTGCTTCACCTTAACTGAACACTTGTGGCCCAACTCCCATGGTTCTCTACATCTGAAGCATAATTTCCTTTTTCTTAATTCATTGAGCTCATTATCTGATAGTTTCTTAGTTTCAGTTTTAGGTGCATTCTGGACAAACCCCTTCTTATCTTTGTTATTCTGAAAAGGTTTGAAGGCTGGTTTTTGTTTCGGAACAGCGAACTCCATGCTTCTCGCCTTTTTCATGGCATCCTGTAAAGTGACTGGATCAAATGCCTTTACCCAACCACGTAGCGGCTCAGACAATCCCTCATAGAAGAGTATGATTAGACGCCTCTCTGCGATATCATCCACTTTGACAGAAATGGACTGGAATTCTGTGATGTAGGCCTCTACTGAACTGTTTTGCCTCAACTGTGCTAGATCTCGAAAATACAACTCAAGATCCTTCTTATCGAATCGATCGATAAGTAGCCGTGTGAACTCCTCATAGGATGTAATCAAATTATGACCCAAAGTGATCAACCCATGAAACCACCAATCGTGTGCAGCTCCTTCAAGATGTAATGTGGCGAATTTTATAGCTTCTTCTTCCAGCATAGGTCGAAGTGAGAGGAAATTATCAAGTTTATCCACCCATGTCCTGGCTGTACATTTGCCACTACCATCAAACTGAGGTAAAGAAACCTTGTTCAGTGCTTGGTTGAATTCTTTATGTGCTGGTCTAGCCTGATCGGTACGGTGACCACCTCCCTGTCCCATACTCCTCTGCTTCTGAGTGACGTATTGGTCAAATGACCAATGGGCCCTAAGGCCTTCCGGAAGAGCACTATACCGCTGATACCACTCCTCAAACTGATCCTCTATAGGCCCTTGAGCTGTGTGCATCTCAGGTGCTGGAACTTCAGCTCTAGATAAGAACGTAGGCCAAGTCGGTCGAGAAGTAACAACTGTATGTTGCCTCTAATCAGTCATGCCCTGGCTGTCCTTGCTCGGAATACGCCTGTTTGATGAGCTAGGCCCACCATCCCGATTAGTCCCCGTCTCGTAGCCCCCGCAAAGTATTAGTCATAGCCATAATAGCATCTCGCTAATGCTTCCTGTCCCCGTATCATCCGATCCTCGCATATCCATCTGTGCCTTTGACAAAGCATTAAGAGCCCCAAATATACTAGGGTTCTCCCGATGCTGATCATCACCCATATTGTCTAGTAATTCAGTAGATCTCTTATGTCGCTCGTACTGAAGATGAAAATCTTTCTCTTTCCCTTTACCAACTGGTTCACTCATTAATTAAACCCACAAGTCGGCAGATATGACTCGCTCTGATACCACTGTAACAACCCACCCTATTCTGGATTGTTTCCTATCTATTTTGACTAGTAAAAAAAAACACAAATTTCTTGCTCTTTTAATTCAAATATATGCTCTCTTTTTTTTGGTATTTTTATGGGATTTAAACATACAAGATAATCGCTGAAAGAAAGCTTCACAAACCGGAACAACTTAATTGCAAGGGAAATTACAATGATGAACAACACTGAAAATACCCGATTTTCCTCAAGTCTGAAAACAAATCGCAGCAATCCACGTTCTGGAAATAGTTTGTGAATAGTGCCGTGAATAGTAATTTGCTACAGCACCGCGTGAATAGTAATTTGCTACAGTGCCGCGTGAATAGTAAACTGCTACAGTGCCGCGTGAATAGTAAACTGCTACAGTACCGCATGAATAGTAAACTGCTACAGTGCCACAAAGTAAACTCCAAAATAAGTACCGCCTACATGGTATAAATCGCTGCTATCTCCCAACACACACAAGATATCAATGACGAACCAAAAATTCTCTTTGATCTCCAATTTGCCCTCTGAATGAAGACAATCAAAATCCAATAGAGCTGATCTTTCACAACCGTAGTGGATGTCCTTGCCGAGAGTTTCCGTTCTCAACAAGCTCGAATCTGCAAGCAAATTCTCCAAAATGCATCAAGCAATATATTCAATGTTCAAGGATGCTGGAATGAGAGCCCGACCACTTTATTTATTATTGACTCGGCCTGGCTGTATCATAACATAACCAATGTGGGATAAAAAAACCCCCTTTTTAATAAATCCTTATGTCTCCCTAAGTCACTTTATCAAATAATTAATAATTCACTTAAGTGACTTATGTGCACACATAATATAAAGTCTATTTAATTAAATACGACTTTATAATTAAATAATTACGAGTATTAAAATAATTGCACCATAAGACCCAAGCCAACATCTGATAGCATTTTTGGATACCCTTTTGGTCGAACTGTCCAAATATAGAAACTGTTCTGAAAAAAGCACGGCCCTAAAAAATAGGAAACTGCTCCAACTGACTTCCAAGATCCTTAAACTGCTCCCATAGCCTACAGGATCGCGTGAATAGGCTATGCACTGTGCCAATGCTGACAAGCTCAGAAAGGGGACATGACATTTCTTCTGATTTTCTGTTTCTGATTTTGAACTAGTTTTTTATGAACACTTAACACATTTAAATAGAATGTCGCTATTGAATAAAAACACAGAAATACAGTGCAATATGATGCCAGAAATTGAAACCCACTTCACCAAATATTGTATTTAAATCCAACTAATGAGTGGTTTACAGTACTTCATTTACAAATAACTAAAAATGATGTTTTCAAACATACCCATTAGTTAATAATAAAATTCCAATCATCTGGTTGTCTACTGCAATCAAACTGGGCTTCACCAAAACGCGAACAAACCAGAGATTAATCTCACACTCTAAGCGCCTCTTTTCATGCAAAAAAAACCCTCCAAAGGGCAGCGAATCATCCTTTAGACCCCCACGTGGCTCCACAAGGTATTTCAGCATGCACATAATTGTACGGACAGTTAAATAAGTCTTTTATTTGTTGGAAACGAGTCTGCAACAAGTCTAAAAATGAAGGCAAGGAGATTCTGAAGGAGTATAAATGCTGCTAACAGTTCAAACCCTCACTAAACCCCTTCAAACTGTATGGTACCCCCTAGAAATGGTGCGGCTGACTTCTAGAAGTGACAACATTAATGAAAGTGTGATGAACCCTCCAATAACTCTATTCAGCTCTGCCATCCTCCATTAAACTCAGAAAATCTCTTCTCCATTAAAGTTCAAGTGCACCCTCTGAATGAGACTGCCAACAGATTTTCCAGGGATGATCTCCCACACCCGAAGACAATGTCCTTTGTGAAGGTTTCTGTCCTCACAAAGCTTGAAACCCTTGCATGCAAGCTGCTACAAGTATTTCTCCATAGAAGAATATATCAAGTCCCCTCCTCCAAAATGAGCCCGAAACTCTTTTATTCTTTTAATCTCTTTTCCCAAGGTGGGACGTCCACTTTTGCATCCAATAACAAAATCAATTTATCAAATATTTCATTTTAATACTTTATGTTTGGGTCCTAATTTATTATTTAATTTGACGTTAGAAGTTAAATATTTAATTTAACTTAGGGAAATAAAGCCAAAAATTAAATAATATTTTTCAATGAGGTAAGAATTACCGACTGAGAGAAGAAACAGACTTTCCAATCAAGATAAACATCACACCCTGTCCACTGACCAAGTCGGTGCCCGAAAACGTACTTACTAAAAATAGTAAGCATGAGCTCGCATACCCAAAACGGCCTTGGAAACTGGCAAAAGAAAGCTTGTAACGCACAAAATACACCTATCCAACCCCAATGAGCTCCCTAACACAAAATATTAGCCTACGGAAGCTCGTGAGTAGGCTAACCTTCTCAATATAATTAACTGCTTCGAAAGGGGACATTACAGTGTTGTTCTCTTAGAGACTTTTCTCCTCTGATTTATTTCACAGGTTGAAATCCAGAAATTGTTTCATAGTATTATGGACGGTGGAAACCTAAAAGCACACATTTTCACCCATGTGAAAGGGATACTCTAGCATAGAACTAGGCTTCTTGAGAAGCTCAATATTAGACTCACAAAACAGATTTTTTATCTAACATTCTTAAAGCAATGTCAGGATAGTAAAGTCATTCCAATGTTTCTTGAGATATGACATGCTCTCAGAAACTGGAGAACTGATCACATATTCAGAAGTGCATGTTTTTCTATTTTTAGAGAAGTTTTCCTCCATGTCATTATACAGTTTTATTTGAAGAAATTGTTTCCATAATATTATTGGCTGTGTAAATAAAAAATCATGCATTCTTGTCCTGCATGGACAGGATACTGTACAGAAACCAGGCTTTTGAGAAGCTCCAGATTAAGCTCACAAAATTATTGCTGATCTAGCATTCCTAAAGAGGTGCAAGATAGTAAAGTCATTCTAGGATTTGTTGAGATCCCACATGTTCTTATAAAAAGAAGAACTGATCACATATCCAAGAGAAAATGACTGTTTTTTCTCGTCTTTGCTCTGATTTTATATTTTTATATGGGAAAACAGGATGGAGGAGGAAATGAGGAAACACAGGCTTCATTGCATACCTCAGTACAACGTTTCCATAAAAAAGCTTCCTACCAACGTCTTTCCAAACAGATAACATCTCTTCAGAAATTGTTGGATACATAAACCAGCATCATACTCTCTCTGTAGGATCAAGTGAACGATGGCAGTCAACTCTTCACGGATATTCAGGGTAAGATTCAAGACCAGCAAGCTATTATCACTCAATTACAGACTGCACACACAAAACAATCTCTTCAGAACTCTCCAAATTTTCAATCCGAATTCTTGAAGATCCGGGAAGAGCAAGTTGCTCTTTTGGCTGAACAAGAACATCTTAGGGAAGCATCCACTGAACAGAGCCGAAAATTAGCTGATCAACAATCTTGGGTTCAGGTAGTGGCCAGGAAGAAGAACCCCCCTCCTCTAGTCGAGCTTGCAGTCCAGGCTAAGTTCGAAGAGGAAAGAGTTTGCAATGCTAAGGCCCTCAATCTTAGGGTTCGTGGAGTGCCCAAACCAACAGATCTGCTTCAAGCTGGAAACACCTTCATTCAAAACACTCTTGAGGTAACGGACATCACTCTAGAGAAAGCATGGGTCTTTTGTCTTTTCTAATTCCACATTGGTCATAGGCTTCAAGAACGCCGAAGAGCATATGAAGACCTTAAGGGCCAAATGGAAACTATTCAATCTCCAGGACAAGATCTTGCTTGATGAGGACCTTACACAACTCCAAGTTGATGACTTGAGGAAAGCCAAGGAATAGGTAGCAATAGCTAGAAAGCCAACAAATGGGTAGTAATCCATAACCTACATGCAGTCATCAAAAACTACCCTCCACCGAGGTGTTCCAAACCCATACCAACCAAATGATTCCTTCAGCACGAAAAGGAGAGGACAAAGGATCTGCCTATAGCTTGTTGGAATGGTAATGGTATGACATGGTCTGCCCTTGAATCCCTTGCAAAAGTGATCAGCGAACATGACATCATCTTGATATGTGAGACACACGATGATATGTGAGACACACGAGAGCAAGCAATCCCTACCACCCATCACTGGTTACTTCTAGTGGTCTAACTGTCAGTAAACTACTCACCGCTCCAGGGGGATCATAGGGTAAAGAGTCGCTGCTCTTATCAGGTATAGATTCCAAGGTCCAATGACATTGATATCCCCAAATCCCCACTCCAGGTTCCTATGGATTAAATCCCATCATCACCCCCCTCTTTGATATGTTTTCATTTCCATTTGCTACTTCCCCCTAACCACATCCAACTTTGCTATACACACCAATGGGGACCCATATCAGGACCTTTATGAGGACATCACTAGGCAATCGACTTCAAGGGAGGTGCTATTGTTGGGAGACTTCAATGCCCAGACTGGATCTATGCAGGTTACTCTCCACGACATCACAAAAAATGAGATGCAAACTCGTGAATTAGACCCGAGGACCTTGGTTTTGTTAAAACCTCCATCGACACATAGGTTATTGCTTATGGTAGGCATATTCTAGAGTTGGGAGAATCCAACAGGCTCATTATTCTCAATGGACTATCTTGTTTCCTAGACTCTAGAGGACTCACATGTTTTCGTCACAGTGATGGAGCCAGTGCCGTGGACTATGCTCTTTCTTCCACCACCCTCATCCCATTCATTTATCGTTTCAGTGTCTCTGATCACCCTCCCCCCCTTACTGATCACTCCGTACTCTCTCTCATTATCTCCACTACCACACCCCTTATTAATCCACCACCCCATTCCTCCACTCCCACCCCTCGGGTTACTATAGAATTTTACTACAATTATTCCACTTCTTAAATGGATCGTTTGTGTTAGATTCTTCCTAGGCTGTCATCTCTCCCTATCGCTACTGATCGTTTTGCCTTCTTAGTCCAAGCAATTTGGAGGGCCACGATGGACTCTTACCCCACACCATCCACCCCCCTCCTCGCCCATGCCCCCTAGGTCATTGTCCCATGAACATTTGGTACGACGAGGACTATAAATCTGCTCACCGAAGGTTGAAACATACCATTCGATACTCTCCCCAACTCACGGCCACCTCCCACAGAGCCTGCAGATCGCTCCTTCGAAAGAAGAAACCTCTCTTCCTCTCTCAGCGTAGACTGAATCTCATTAATTCCTTCCACCAATCCCCTAAATCCTTTTGGTGTCTTATCCTCCCCAGAGACCATACCATGGGATCAATATTTCCACTTGGACCACTCATGCCTCATCCCTCTATACCATCCCCAATCAACCTCCTATTAGGGTGTCTTATTCTTCCTGGTGCATGGAGGCTGAGGTGGTTTTAAAAACAAATTTATTTTTAGTGGGGTTTAAATCTTGGATTTCTTAAAGAGAGGTTAGATCCCTTACCATGCACTAAGCTTACAGTTACATAAAAAAAATTCAACGAGTTTACACATGTTTTTATAAGGGGTTTTGGACCCCTCATATTAAGTTTGAACCTTAGACCTCTCAAATAAAGGCCAAAGTCTTTATCATTGTATAAGCTTATAGCTATAAAAAAGAAAAATCGATGAGTTTACACATGTTGGATCCTAGACCTCTGATATTGAGTGGGGTTTGAACCTTCGACCTCTCAAACAGATGCCAAAGCCCTTATCCTTGCATAAGCTTGCAACTATATATAGTTTTGGCCCTCTCATATTGAGTGGGGTTTGAACCCCTTAAACCTCTCAAACAGAAGCCAAAGCTCTTATCACTGTAGTAAGCTTGCAACTATATATAGTTTTATAATTAAAAAACTCTGAGAATTATTTTTTAAGATATTTATATTAAAAAAGGTTTTTTTGTGGGGGGAGGGACAATAGTCAAAGTATTGAAAGGTCATGTGTAAGGTTATATTATGGAGACAAAGCTCCATGTATTGTATGACAATGAAGAAAATCATTAAACGAAGAAAAATGATATGAAGCATTGTACTAAGCATTGAATCTTGAAGAATACAAGAGGTCTTGTACATTTGATCAATAATATTGTGAGTTTTATATTCTCAAATATTGTTATTTTTTGTCTTTGAGAACAAAGAGTTGTACTCAGGTCCCTCATCATTCAATTCTCATCTCAATTGAATTGCTATACCTAAAAACTTACGTCCTTTTATATAAAATGTTTGAATTCTTTATTTTCATTTTTTGGTTTTCATTTTTTGTGAGCACAAATATTCTAGAATTCAGCATCCTTCTTGACATTTTATTTCAGTAGCCTTCACAATACCAAAATTTCATCTCTACTATCTATGCATTGCATCTTATTAGAGTTATATTTCCAAAACATCACACTATCATAGTCGCTTTAGCAGATTTGGATTGCTAGTTTCCTTCTTAAAGCACAAAAATTATAATAAATAGTTTATATAAAAAAACATTAATGTTAAAAAATAAAATAGATATTACCAATAGAAAACATTAAATTAAATCTTAATCATTATTTGATTCAGGCAATCAACATTTTCTTGTCAGCTTCAACTAAACTTACTACTTCCTCTAACTTTGGAAAATAGAATTTAACTTCACAATCCTCGATTAAAACCCCTCTATTGACTACCCTATCTACACATTTGTTTCCTTCCCTTAACGCATGTATAAACCTAATTTCTTCAAACTCTAGAGCAGGGTCTTGAATTTTCACAATTATCTCTTGTATGTTCAATGGATCCTTTACTTTCCTCAAAATTGCATTTATTACTATGAGTGAATCACCTTCCATCCATACTCTATTCCATTTCATTTGTTTGCATATTTTTAACCCTTCCAAAGTTGCCCAAGCTTCAACTTCATTATTTGTCTTAAATCCACTATTAAAAGCATAATGAGACAAAATCTCTCCTCTATTATTTTTAATTATTCCTCTCCTCTTATTGGTCCTATATTTCCTTTAGATGCTCCATCAAAATTCAATTTGACCAACTCCACATATGACGGTTTCCACTTTGTATTCTTTGTTTTATTTTTGTCTCCTATACCCAACATCATAATTCTATTTGATGACTTGACTCCATCTATCAAGGCTCTTTGCTTCCAGATTAGGGATTGGGTGAGTTGATAGGGTTGGTTTAGACTCCTCTATAGCTAAACAAATTTTCCTTTTCATTACCTCTAAACTGCTTTCCTTTCTTTTAAATATTCTTCTATTCCTTTCTAGCCATACAGTCCAAAGTATTGTATCTTTTAATATATCCTAAATTGTCTGTAAAGCCTCACTTTTAAAAGTGCTCTAATATTGCTTTAACCATTCTTCAATTATGTCATTCATCACCATGAATTTATCAAACATATTAAGAATCCATTGCTATAGTTTCCAAACTATTGAGCAGTATCAAAATATGGTCTATACTCTCCTCCTTACAAAGTGTTGTGAGGGGCCATGAAAACCTCTTTTCATAAAGTTATTCTAGGATAAAATTCTTCTATGATCTACTAGCCAAACAAACATTTTGACTTTAGGAATGCTTGGGCTATCCCAAATATCTCTCCATATTCTTACGATATTCCTATTTTTTTGGTGCTTTACATTATATCCACTTCTTGTTGTGTATTCTCTTGAGCTATTCAACTTCTAAATCAACTTATCATTGTTGTTATCTTTCTACTCATTTGCCTCCTAACATCAATGTTTTGTATACTTATAAAAAAATCTTCTTTCCATATGTATCTTCCTTCTTAATCCTTTTACAAAATGTTTGAAACCCTATCACCTTATTTATCTTGAAGTAATTTCATCCATGGTTTCAAAATTGGATCTAAGATTGAGTGTTTTATTTTCACACCAAGTATCCATTTATCTTGAAGTAATTTCATCCATGGTTTCAAAATTGGATCTAAGATTGAGTGTTTTTTTTCATACCAAGTATCCATCCAAATAGTTTTTTTTTTCCAATTACCACAACCCATCTTAAACCTTTAATCACTAGGTCAACTAATTCTTTAAATTGTTCCATAGTGCAAAACTATTTGGTAGAAAGAATGTAGTAAATATTAAGCTTAGGTCATTGGGCTCATCATATTTAGATAGAAGAATTATTGCCCATAGTCTTTGACTCTCTTTGTACAATTTCCAAATTATTTTCCCCTAAGAGCTAAGTTTGCATCCATAAGAACTCTTAAACCGAGACCTCCCTTGGTTTTATTATCACACCTTGCTTCATTTCACCAAAGAAAATTCCCTTTATCATGTAATCCTGACCACAAAAATGATTGCATAATATAGATTAAATTTTTTTTTTATCGATTTTGGCATAGTATACAAGGACATATAATATGTTGGAATGACCTATAAGACTGATTTAATTAGTTGCACTCTTCTTGCTAACGATAACCATCTACCTTTCTATGCTGGTAGTTTATTCTAAACTTTACTTATAATTGATTCCACAATTCTATTCTCATTCTCTCCTCAAATAAGGGCACCCGTAGATAAGTTGATGGTAAATTTGCCTCCTCCATTTGAAGTAACCTGCATATCCTACTTTGATTTTAGCTAAGATGTTTAGGAAGTAAATTTTGGATTTTGTCCTACTAACTTTTTACCCCGATGCTCTTTCGTATTCTTTTAATAAGTTATTCAAAACTCTAACCTCAAAGCTCTAGTCTCAATGTTTGCAATCTTTGTATTGCTATGTATTACGAATTCTTTTTAATAATTTAAGTAATATTTATTAAAAAAAAAAAAACAAAATCAATATATTTATAACTCCCTTTGACTATTCAAGTTTAAGAGGCTGATGAAAGTTTTTGATTTTTGAAAAGGAATGTCGCTGAATTTGGAAAGTATAACCTGCAAAAGGACAAAATTCCCACTACGTGCATGGCATAATAGGTGGCTGTGATTTATAATCGCGAAAGTTATTTTTTTAATTAAAAATTTATTATATTCCCTGGTAAAAGTTATTCGTTAATTAAATTATATTCCCTGGTAAGCGCACAATTCGGAAAAATAAAGTGGTATTATGTGAATATTGGGAGATGTAAGGGGTAAGCATCTCACAGGAGGAGAATATTTTTAAGAAAAGACAACAACAAAAGGTTGTCTTCAACGGGAGATACTAGGGAAGATTTTTTAATAATTTGAATTTATTATTGAAGAAAGAGTAAAAATTGAGGGAAATTTGAAGTTGAAAAATTAAATAAAATGGGAAAAAATAATTTGGGAGATATAAAGTATTTTACATTACATTAAATATTTGAATAAAAGAAAAATATTGTAATGTGGTAATAAAAGAAAAAATTAAATAAAAAAAAACAAAGAAAGATGGTAAAAAATCTTTTACAAATTTTCTCTCAAGAAGGTACTAAAGTCAAAAAATACGTATCAAAAGAAGTGATAAATATTTACAATCTATTCTTGAAGGCAAAAATATGGGAATTTTTAATACTTCAACAATACTTGCAAAGTGTTCTTAATGATGCTAATCATTGTCATAAAAATTTTGTTATTGTACTTCTAATCTATGGAAAACAACATACAAAGGAATAGTCACTTTAAATGTTTTCAAGATATAAAAAACAAAGAAATTTTGAAAATTTGGTGAATAAGCCTATAATGAAAGATGTATGTTGTGACACAAAATATTCAAGGCCCATCATGACAGATGCATGTTGTGATATTAGTGATCATCAAAATGCAAAAGAGAATTGTGATACAAACTCTAATTTGGGATCTATAGCAAAGACAAAGGAACTTGTTTCAAGAGCAGATGTTGCATGTGATACAAAGGATTTGTATATAGTTCATGAAGACAAAGAGCTGACATAAAGTATATGTGACAATAACCATTGTAATGATAATGGCGATAGAGAGATTGAAATAGAGTTTTTGATAGGTTGTGGTTCTAAAAAAATGGAAAAAATATTGTAAAGCAAACTAATGAAGACCTTGAACAATCAAATAACAAATGTGAACATTGTGGCAGGCATGTCACGAAAAATAAATATTTCAAAATATTCATTGTTGTGAAATTTGTGGAGGTATAATCATTCTCAAAATTATTGTTGGTACAAAGGAAATAATATTTATGGATGAATAATCAGATGGCATTAGCTCAATTGGTTAGATTCCTCAACATTAAAAGGGAGGAGACCCAGGTTCAAATCTTGCCAAGTGATACACGATAATATCCAAGCTTTGTTGTAATACCATTATGTGATGATGATGTAATACGGGTGGAGCCCATTTCAATCCCATATAACCAGTTAAAAATATATATTTTTCGATGAATAAACACAATAACAAGAAAACACTAAATGGATTTCCTCAAAAATATTTTTCAAAATTCAGATATGGTCTAGGAAAGGTATGTACTTCTTCAACAACAAATTCAAAAGAAAACTAGTACCAACAACAATACCAAAGCTAGAGCCAAAATAAAAAGACAAGAAGCTGAAGACAAAGATTGAAAACTAAAAGTCTTAAAACCAAATAATGTAACAAGGGGGTGTTGGAGATGTTACATTATTTGGTACTATGCTGAAGTACCCCTATGCTACCATTGTACATTTGTAAATATTAGGTTAAGGTGTGAGTTATTAGATTAAGGTGTGTAATTTATATTTTCCTTAAAGTATGTGTCAATGTGTGAGAAGAGTCCAAGTGTCATGTAATAAAGTGTACAAGTGTGTAAAGTGTGAGAGTGTGCAAGTGTGTAGAAAGTCAAGAGTCATGCATGTAGATGTCAAGTATACAAGTGAAGATGTAAAGTCAAGAGATATGAAAGGTTTATCATATGTGAGGAATAGGAAAGGATTCATCTCTTGGACATGTGAGGAAAGCAATAATCAAAGTATTGAAAGACCATTGGTAATGTTATATTATGGAGACAAAATTCCATGTATTGTATGACAAATGAAGAAAATCACTGTATGAAGAAAGATGATATGAAGCATGAGCATTGAATCTCGAAGAATACAAAAGGTCTTGTATATTTGATCAACAATATTGTGAGTTTTATATTCTCAAATATTATTATTTTTTCATTTATGTGATTGATTTATATTGATCAAATATTTGTATGCTTCAATATTGTGAATTATATTAGATCCTGGATATTGGTACCTATGATTAATCTAGCTAAAACGCCAACACAAATAAGGGTCTTTACTTCCCAAAATATAAGGATCTCTATGAAGATGGAAAATTCATCACTTTAAAAGTTGATTGCAAAAAATTCTCAAAGATGCTAATGTTTGTGAATATTTTCTCCAAAATTGTGTTATAGCCCTATAGATGTTGTGAGAACAATCTACATGGCGTTAATCACACTTGACATCTATAAGCATAAAAGGAAAGCATAAATAAAGGGGCAATTGAAGATCAATCCCACAATGGTAGATGCTTGTTGTAACACAAGCAACCTCACGCCCTTTATGGCCAATGCTTATTGTGACACAAGCAACCTCGCACCCTTTATGGCCAATGCTTATTGTGACACAAGCAACCTTAAGCCCTTGATGATAAATATCTATTGTGACACAAGCGATCTTATCACAAAGATAAATTTAGCTTGTGATACTAATGACTTGATTGCTATTGATGATAGTGGTGGCCATGACAAAGGCCATATTACTATAGGTGTTGAAAGCCATGTTGAAGAACAAGAACTTGGGTGCTTTGAAAAGCACACCAAAGGAATTGGCTCCAAGCTAATAAAACAAATGGGTTATAATGGCACAAGATTGGGCAAATATGGGCAAGGCATAAGAGAGCCCATAATGCCAAAGAATGAAGGCCTTGGCTATGATGGTCAAGTAGGAACTAGTAACACTAAGTTCGTGAAATCAGAATCCCATGCAACTCCTAGAACCATATGTTGGCATAAACAAAAAATGACCAAGGTACATATTGATTGTGGATGGACAGATGTCACACAATGGGACAACATGAAATCAATATTGAATAGATTCTATAAAAGGTGGTAACCCCAGAGGTAGACCCACAGGTAGAAGACCCAAAGGCAAAAGACCAATAGGAAGACCTAGAGGCAAACCCAGTGGCAGAAGACCTAGAGGCAAACCTAGAGGCTGATCCAGAGGTGTTTACCCAAGCCAAAGTAAGAGCTCAAGTCAAAGAAAAAGAGCCACAGGCCAAAGCACATGCCAGAGCCAAGAGCCAAGAGCCAGAGCTAAGATCCAAATCCAGAGCCAGAAGACAAAGCCTAGACCTAGAGCTAGGAGCCAGAGCCAAGAGCCAAGAGCCCAAGCCAGTGCTAGAGCTAGAGCCAATAGCTAGAGCTAAGAGCCAAAGCCAATAGCTAGAGCTAAGAGCCAGAGCCTAGAATCCTCTAACTTAAGGGGGGTCCTAATATTTTCTATCCCAAATAATGTAATAAGGGGGGATGTTAGGAATATTTTATTACATTATTTTATTATTAGATCATGCATTTTTAGCTGGGAGATTATTTTAATAATTCTTGCATGTAACAATCTCCTAATCGGGAGTATCGATCTTCCAGTTTGTAACCCTAAGGCATGTATTAAATAGGCTCTTGCCTCAATGAATGAATTGCTAATTTGCCATCAAAGAAAACTAAATTTTGTTAACATCATTCATGGGATGCATTAGAAAATACACAATTTATGCAACCATACTTTTGGAAGAATTTTCAATGTACCATTATAATGTGGAACATCGACCTTTGGCATGTAAGATTGTGGCCCTACCCTTGTATGGTCTTGTCGACCAACATCACCTCTAATTGCGCCAAAGGCATTGAAATCATATACTACACCAAAATTTACATCATCGGCCATGTGCACTCTCTAAAGTCTTTTAATGTGGTCATAATTGAAGTCTTGGGCTTCCCCTCAAGAATTCCAACATGAAGTAGGAAATGCGTCATAGGCTGGCTTGTGTAGGTTCTAATGGGAAGATGAAAATGGAAGGGGTTGAAGCCTCTGACGTGATTCAGCTCCAAGAGAAGAATGCCTTGTGTTTGCAATCAATTTTTGAATCACTTGATAGATCTCCCTTACACTTTCCGTTGTTGGTTGCATGCCCTTATGTACACACTTAACAAATAGTTCTCATGTGTCAACTTGTTCTTGCTGCTCTCTATTATTTTCAAATGGACATGTTGATAGAATCAGTGGCTTTGGTACAACTAGTATTAGTCTAAGTAGATCTGAATTGGAACTCACTTAAACTAATAACTCTGAAATTTGGAATGAAACCTGAAAAAGATAGGGACATAATTTTTCCCATAGATGTTGTAATATTAATTCTAGAATATACAAGAAAACAGATGTGAAAAAAACTTCTGATAGGAAGAAAAGAACAACATAAATCTATTTTGCTTACAACTAATATATAGAATAGACCAAGCTCGTATGTGAGCCACTCCCGATTTAAGAAGATGACCAATCTTCACTTATCTCCTGTGCAAATACTGATTACTTGTTTTGCAAAAAAACCCTTGTTCTTGATATGTTTCATACTTATAGTTGAGGGAATGCTTTATAGTTTATTCTATTCTTACTTTATTCCTTCAATTGTACTTGCTTTATCCTTCCAGCAGTACTTTCTATATTTTCTAGTTGCATTTTCTATAAACTTTCCCCATTGCACTTGTTTTATTCTCTTACTCTAGCTTCTATATATCTCTATCTATACTTGCTTTATTCTCTTATCTTGCTTATCGTATCTTGTACTAGGCATAATTTTTTTTTTCCCTATGCAGTATTCGAGCTCATTACAGATCAGCTCACATGAAGATCTATATAGATCTCATGGAGAAGAGAACGCAACTAGGGCGTGTCCAACAAAATACCATGCAAGAAAGCCGAAAATGATGGTCAAATCATGCCTACGAGAAGTAAACCACCCCCTCCTTAATGGAAAGGAAGTTGAAAAGAGCACCCTTCAACAACACTCCCTTGGGATGAGGGAAATCAAGTATAGCCTCCTCCATGACAATTGATGGAAGAAATAGAGGTCTGTGAGAAAAGATAAGCAAGAAATTCCATGTGGTGCAAACATTTTAATTTTGGAAACCGTTTCACATTGGGAAAGTGTTCAGTCCCCTTGAGAGAAGTTATTTTCCAAGGACTAAGTCTCTAGATTTCATTGTTGACAAAGAGCACAACGGAGGCAGCAAATTGCAGGACTAAGTCTTCACTGGCAGCAAATTGCAGCACACAGACCTCTGAGGCACTACGGTGGATTGATTCTTCTTTGGGTTTTCCTACCTTCCAAACGTGATCTTCGTCTCCTTTGCAGTGAGATCTTGTGGCCTGTGAAGATCTCCTTGTGTTGCTAAACTATCTTCCAAGCCTTCTCTTCATTGCAGCGGGATCTCATGGCCTGTAGAGACCCCCCTTTGCTATTGATCCATCTTCCATGCTACTGCTGATCCGTGGTGAAGGTCTCCCTGGGAAGGGAACCTACTGTCTTTTTTCCTGTGTGCTGCAATTTGCTGTCAGTGAAGACTTCCCTACGCAGGAATATTTTTTCAAAAAAAATTGAATTTCTTTATTTTTGGTAAGGGTTTCCCTGAGCGGGAAACCCTTTTTCAATTTTTGAATTTTTGAGCTCTTTGGTGTTCTCTTTGTGTTTCATTTTCGAGCAGGAAGCACTTATGTTTCAATTTTGAATGTTTTTGTAGTTGGTCTTGCGGAGATCGTCTCCCTCCGGAGTTTGCCTCCCTGTTTCAGTTGTTCCTTGTTTGTCTCCTGGAGTTCGTGTTCTGTAGATGGTCTCTTTTGTGAGGCTCCTTTGTAAAAGGTTTGGGGATCCTTTCAAAACACCTTTTCAACCAATAAAAAAAAAATAGATAGGTTAAAGAGAGGTAGTTTACTAGGGGAATTCTTAAAAAGTAAAGGAACAAAATGGAAGTGCTCAATGGATCTGGGGCTAGCTGTGGGGAACAATAAGTTACACACCCTAGATCAAGGTTCCAATCCCATGGGTGAACCTCAAAAAATCAAACGGGATGAGCTCAATTGGTTAAATTCCTTAACTTTCAAGCAGGAGACCTAGGTTTGAATCTTGTCAAGCTATACATGTATAATTGCCAAGTTGTTGTAATACAACTACGTGATCATGATGTAATACAGGTAGGTCTTATTTCAATCCCATATAACTGATTTAAAATAAAAAACAGGAACAAGATGAAGGTAGTCCATTTGATGTCATATTAAGAGGCCTTTAAAAAAACAATGAATCAAGGAAGAGAGTGTAAGGTAGCATCTAGAAGTTTGGGTCAAGAGGGATCAGTGATTCCGATGATGTTGATAATGATAAAGAGGGAACATCCGTTGATATTATCAATGAAGATATGATTCATAAGTTTGAAGAGATTAAAGAAGAAAGTAAGGAAGACCACAAGCAAGTCTCATGCATAGGCTGCAAGGAGGAGGAACACACCAAAGCCACATGTCCAAAGAAAGTATCTTGTAATACTTTCAATATGAAAGTGTATTCAATGAAGCAATATCTATTAACATGAAGCATAATCAATAGGTCCTTGTGATGTAAGTACAAAGAGATAATGCTCCTGACACTTCAAAAGGAGGCGTTGACAACTGTGAGTTTTGGAATTCCTAAACAAAGAATTAGACCAAACTAGCATCAGACACAAGGAGACGGTAAAAAAATTCACTATCAATTAAATGAGACCAATTATCTAGGTTTGCATCTGTAATGAAAGGGAAAAATTCAAAAGGAAGTGCCCAAATAATGCAACTTGAAGTGGCCAATGATTATTGTGAAGATGGTGTGAAGGTAGGAACCATCATGACAAGCACTACATCAAGAAGATGACGAAATGTGCTAGAGGTTGAATTCTTTGCGAACATACCATGGTCATGACCAGAGTCCAAGCAAAGCAAACAAAATACCCAAATCCAATAGATGAAAGGGAAGGTGGAAAAAATACTAGTTCAAAGTGGAAAAACCATGGTCAATGAGAGACATTCATAGGAGCAAGTTGTTTAGACACTAAATGAGACACAACGAGAGATGTTGACATTCCACTCAGATACGGAGATGGCAAGACAAGTGTTGTAGACTCCAATGCCAATTAAGGACATGAACCTTTTTCTAAGTACTCACAAATTGCAAAAGCTAGTTTGGGATGTGGCATGACTATAAAGAACAATAAACAACAAAACATTAAACCTATCATCCTCATTCTCAACATAGATGAAATAATTCTTGTTCTTTACATGCAATCGCCAGGACAACAATTGACAAATGTAATCATGGATGGAGGATTGAGTGCCAACGAACTCCCAAAGAAGACCTAGAACAAGTATAAGTACAAAATGTTATGATTGACAATCAACCATTTTTAATGGACTTCGTGGTAATCAACTAGTGAAACACTAATTATGATGACCTATTGAGTCATGGATAGTTGCAAACTAGGAAGGGGAACCACAACTAGGAGTAGGATTTCTAAAAGTTAGAGAAGGACCATCCTAATTATATTTTTAATTTGAAGGACCAATTGATGAGCAATGACATTACATACTCCAATGATTTTGAACCTTTAAAGTCAAAACACGAGGAAGTCATTCACAATAAAGGCATTGACACAACTCATATGGAGCCCAAGGAAGATATCATCATTGAATTGGAGGAATGCTCCAAGGATAAGAGGAACTCCAACAATCGACTCTTTCATTGACAAATGGAGGATTACAAGATTTTCACTTCAAGATGACTTTGTCTAAATATTGAATATGAGTGGGATGACAAAAGTAATTAAATAACCCTTTCCACCATTCAGTACCAATGGATCCAATAGAATAAGATTGAAAACTAGTAAGTTGTGTTTGTCTCCGATTCGTGGGAATGTGATGGTTGGTTGAAAACTGGTGCCAAATATTGCATTTTTGTCCTATTGCATGCAAGAAGAAAGCACCAAAGCCCTTGCGAACACTCACATATGCAAACAAATTTGTCATTAATGTTTTGAAGAGTCATAGCTTCAAATGTAGACTTGTTACTCTCGATATGAAATATAGGGTGAAAGAATGAGGTGACGAGTTAAGTCGTAGTCTGTCTTCTTTGTAATAACTGATGTTGAAGAGTGATAGTTACCCAAAGGTATAGATCTAAGCATTTCTAGTCAATATAGTTAAAAAACAAGTGATCCACCCAAGTCTTTATACAAGCAATCATACCTTTGTCAAATCTTGTAATAATTAGGAAACTTGAAAAATCTAGAAAGGGTTCCTATGCACGTTAGGGTATTTGGACTTCCTTATGAGGAACATTAGTAACATGGATACCCTGGAGGATATCATCCAAGGGGCACTAATTCTTATGGAGAGGAATCTAGTTATGTATGTGTGGATTTGAGTTGTCATGGATATTTCAAAATCTTAAAGACCCATATCCACAAGTACAAGGTTATGAGTTTGATTTGATTCTATCAAAATCCATTGTTATCAAATTTGAATCAAGAAGGTAAGTTCAATATGTAGACTATGAAAAAATTGCATACTGGTGTTGCATATGCAATAAGATCAGGAAAATAGCAAGAGATTACAAAATGAAAATGATTGAGAAAGATGTGGAAGTTTTTGGGCATATGACAAATTCAAAGTTGAAGAAAAGGGATCAAGTAGCAGAAGAAGATGACACACTAAGTATTTTCAACTCCTAAAAAGTGGTAAAGAAAACCCTTTGCCTAGTTAGATGGCACAAGCTTATCATGGTTTATTCAAAAAAACATCAGGAGGAACTAAGAAGGATGTGTTGGATGAGTAGCTGCAATATGAGTATTTGAATTTAGCAAGTTCCAAAGCTACGAAGGAAAGTTTAGAGTCAATTTTCAAATGGGGGAAGGCCAAAGGAGTTGGCTATGAGTTAGGTGAATCATTTCTAAACAATAGAGAAATCATATCCTTATGATTATTAGAAAAAAAAAAAGCAATATGGAAGCCATCTGTTGTGCTTTAGGTCCCTTGGGACAGCATAAACCCATATGATAAGTCAAATTGAGAATACTCCATTTGAAAAATGGAAGACATTTAGGAGAATGAAAATATTGGTGGGAAGGTAAAGAAGACTGTCAAATCAGGATCAAAGAGAAAAGGAAACCCAAAAGGACATTGATTGGAGAAGCTAGAAGCAGATATACCAAATATTGAAAAAAAGTGAAATCAATCCCATAAATAAGAATAAAGATGAAGATGGTATCTTGTAACATTTGGGGTATGAATATGACAAAAAAAAAAAGAATTATCAAGGAATCAATAGGCTATCATAGTCTTGTGTTTGTTATAATATAGAAGACAAAAATAAGTAGTGAGGAATGTAAGGAGGCCTTCATAAGGATTTGAAGGATGAGGGATTAAATTTGTGCATTGTTATGTGCAAGTAGAAAGAAATAAAAAATAGAAAGTTTTTAATGTCTACGAGGCGTAAACAAACTATGGGACAGCAAAGCTTTGTAATCAAACACTATACATTATCTTACTTGTTCCTTATAAGAAAAATGTTTATGTGAAAAATCAAAATTGAGTGATCATTATTTCATTCTAAAGAACTAATATTTTACTACTGATATTGTTGATAATTTTTCCTAGCTTCTTTATTCTTCTTTCTTTAAACAATTTAAAAAGAGAATTCATTGCTAATGTATCAGGATAACTATCCCAAATATCATTATAAAATTTTCATTCCAAGATAAATTGTTTCTCTATTTCCACTGCCTCTAAAGTAGATCAGGTGCCTATTCTCTTTTCCCATTTCTCTTTAGGTCTTTTCCATATGACTGTCTCATATCTGTCGATGTGAACTTATCCTCAATTGGGCCATATATTTGCTACCCATTTGATATTTGCATCTGCATATGCTTTTTGATGATGCTCGTATGTGGGGTTGAACTCAACAATGCAATGCACCTTCTTTCTTTCTAGCTCCCATGTCCACATTGTTGCCTTGAATTTTTCCCTTACATAGACTTTTACATCTTTGTCCTTATTTGGGAATTTTATTAAATCAATATCCTACTTAATCATCTATTTGAAATTTGTTTCATCCAAGTGTTTTTTTTTCTTTTCAGCTCATCTCCTATTATAACCTTAGGCCACCTATTTTCATTCATTTATTCAATATTTTTCAGACATCCTAGAAAACAAATCATTGCAGCTGTCTCTATAGCAAAAGGACTTGTTTCTGCTAGAAGTATGTCTCTATGTTCAATGTGAAGTCAGGTAGAAGAGAGAAATAAGATTGTTTACAGTCAAAAAGTCAGAAATCTCACTATACTTAAATAATAAATAATGTCTTCAAAATTTTCTTGCTCCATTGTTATTCCTTACCTCTTCTCAAGTCTTTTTTTATCCTTCACATAGTTGATGGCTTTTGTAGTGAAAGCTACTCAAGGTCATAATAATATTCCTTACCTATAGAGAACCCATGAGCTTTGAACTTAAAAAGTCTATTAAAAAATGTTATTGAGTTTTCATGACATACTAATCAAACCGCTAGAGTGACATATATAGGTACTTGCATAACCTAATCAGATCTAAATAGTATTTTGATGATGCATTTCCTTGAAGCTTCAATAGTATTTCTATTGAAGCTTCAATAGTATTTCTAGTGTGAATCCAGGTTTTTCTATTTTAAGATAAACAAATGTCCACCACATTTATTCTCATCTTGTAGGAAGATAATGAGCATGATCTACGTGTAAAATACCTGAATATTTCATTAAATTATTTATATATCATATATCTTTTGTATTAGGTATAACGTATCTCATTCATATACATGAATGCTAATGGTGTTCCACAAGTCTCTATCCAATTAAAAATTACGAGAAACTTTAAATCTTGTTATTGTCACTAGACCAAGGGCATTAAGAAATTTTCTCATCTACATGTGTGTTTGATTATAGTATCTAAAATATAAGATGATATTTTTCTTTTTTACGTTTTTTTTTTTAACTTGTGCCTGATAGCTGTTGGATATAAAGGTAAGTTTGAAGTCTAACGAATATTACACCCATTATTGAAAGAGTAATAGAAGCTTGTAATCACTACAAACATGCTTCCTGGCCAGTTCAATACTTTTGATATTTCTTCAAAATTGGCTGATCGCATACCAAAAAAAAAGATAGAATAAATTCAAGCACCAGACAAATATTTCCATAATCCCTGTGCCATATGATACAGAAAAAGACAATTCTGGATCTAAAAGCAAAATATAAGGCAACTTATTTTATAATTATATTATTCATTATTACTTTGCATTCCTATGACAAATTTTCTGGTTTTTTTAAAAGACTAATAAAGTAGGGCACTCAGATAACCATGAATCCTAATAAGCTGCAATTTTACACAACTTTTAAAGTTTTCCGCACCTACAGAACCAAGTCTAAATAAAATATTTTAGTAACTTATGCTTGGTTAGCTTTCTACCTGACTAACAAATAGGAGAAATGATTAGTGTGTGTGTAAGCAAGCATATAGAATAAAAAGATGAATACTTACAATTTCAATAAATTTTTCATGGTAGTGTATGAAGTAGGAATCTTGCTTCCATTAAATTGATTGTTATCAAGTTGCCTGTAGAAATCATGATTGAAGGGTAAGAGATTATTAATAAACCTGAAATTAAATATAATTTCTTTATGCTTTGTTCATCTTTCTCAAATTTTACCTAAATCAATGAAAAAATAGAACTACATAAAACTAAGAAAGAATCAATTTTTTTTACAAAAGACATTCAGATTTAAAAGGAAAAGCAATTCAAGAATTTTTAAGCAAAAAGAGGCAATGATGGTTCTAGAAATGTAACGACCCTCCTCGCACGATCACTGATTATGGATTAATTAATGAATCGAACTTGCATTTATCCTTTAGAGCATGGTACTGTTGATGTCCTTTATGTGTGCAGGATTAGGTATGCGCATTTGATGGACGCAAGGACTATGCAAGTAAGACCAGCCACAACTCAAGCAGCAGTTTCTGAAGAACAAAAAATCATAGCAAGAGATCCAACAGATATCCCCTCGAGTGTTGAAGATGTCCTCAAAGCTCCAAAACCAAGGAACATGAAGCCCTTGCCCTTTTATATCACTCTGAAGATTGAAGGGTATTTTCTGTGAAGCTACATGGTTGATCCAAAAGCTGCGGTAACAGTGATGCCAAAAGTAGTCTACGAAGAAATGGATTTGACTTATGCTGCCATCACCAGGACACCCATTTAGAAGGATGGAACTAAGGTGAACATTGTGAGAACTGTGAAGGATTTGATCATGACAATAGTCTGATGCCTGAATTGGTGGTGGTACAGGATATAGTGGTTGTAGATCCGCCCCCTTGTTTTGGTGTGCTTTTATCATGAAAATGGATGTGAAAGTTGTCAAGAAGTGGATATCTTGCGATGGACTACACACATATGAAAGTACTAAGGAACGACAAGATGATCAAGATTGAAAACAAACCCCCTTGTAATTATCTCCTAAAAAAGCTAGAAGATGGTAAAATAGTGAACTGGAATGAGTTGTAGTTTGTTCATGAAGAGTTCGAAGAAGGACTCATTTCCGAAAGGGATATGATTATTGGAATGATTGGAGATGCAAATGAAGAGGATGATGAACCTTGGGAAGAAACCGAAATGGGTAATCATTTGGTTTCGAAGAGCCGAAAGAGTTACCGACATTAACCAAGGAACATATACAAGGTGACAAGCAGCATTAGTTAATGCACTTTGATGGGGCATGGACACAAAATGGTTCTAGTGTAGGAATTCAATTATAAACCCCCCCCAGGAGAGTCCTTCAAATTTGTCTAGCGTCTACTTTTCAGTTGTACCAACAACGTGGCCACAAAGCTTTGTGCGTGGGACTGCAAAAAGCAGAGAAGCTTGGGGTTAAGCACCTGAAAGTCTTGGGTGATTCTGAATTGGTGGTCAAACAAGTCAACTCCAAATGTGGAACTACTGACAAATAAATGAAAGTGTACAAGGTGATTCTGAATTGGTGGTAAAACAAGTAACTCCTAATGCGGAACTACTGGCAAACAAATGAAAGTGTACAAGCACAGAGTATGGGACATGTTGGAGAGTTTAGAAACCTATGAAATTCAAGTCATGCCCACAAAAGACAACACTAAGGCTGATGAGCTAGCCTCCTTAGCAACTTGATTTGATCTAGTGGAAAACATGTGGACCAATCCTGAAGAACTAGGGGTAGTCTAGAGGCCAATGGTACTAGAAAATTTAGACCACTAGCAGGTGTTCAAGAATGATGGACAGATCATTGAATTCATAATTCAAGAGGCTCAATATCTAGGTGACTAGAACGAAAGACGATGATGTCAAGGATGGAGTCATTCAGTTGAAGACTAATCAGCTACCTAAAGGTTTGATTATGCTTGTAAGTTTGTTCAATCCATATGACAATGTGAAGAAGGCCTATTTAAAGGTGAGAAGCTCGGATTATCAACTGGTGGATATCCTGGAAGGGAAATCCCTCTTGCTAGGGAAATATTGCACAAATAAGGAAAAGTATCTATTCAAAGAACTATGTTCCAAATAGAATTATTGAATAACATGGTGTTATGGAGACTTGAAGGTCTACTGTAGAAGTGTGATTGAGCACACCATCAACCTAGAACCAAGAGCTAAACCGTTTAGGTAGAAGTGGAAGCCAATCAACCCCAAGATAGAAGTTATAATGAAAAAGGAGCAACTAAAGCTACTTAAAGCCCAGATAATCTTTCCGATCAAACACTCCACTTGGGTGGCAAATCTAGTGTTGGTCAGGAAGAATGAAGACATTTTGTTGTGTGTGGATTTCCAAAATTTAAATAAGGCCTTGCTCAATGACAATTATCCTATGCCCTAATGGAATAGATCTTGTATAAGGTTGCAGGTTCACAAATGTTGTCTCTACTCAATGGATTGGCAGGGTACAACCAGATTTGGATCCGAAATGAAAATCAATACAATAGAGCTTTTACCACGAAATGGGGAACATTTACATATCAGAGGATACCATTTAGGTTGTCAAATGCAGGGGACACCTTTCAAAGATCCACAAACATAGATTTTGCAAGGTTATTGGAAGACATCATTTTTATATACTTGGATGATATGACGGTCTTCTCATAAAGCAGGAGTAAACATTTGGAGCATTTGGAGATTATTTTTTAGCACTGTAGAAAATTTGGCATTTCACTGAGCTCAAAGAATCCTATCTCCCTTGTTCAGGAAGGAAAGTTGTTGGGCTACATTGTGTTGAAGGATGAACTGGAAATCCATCTAAACAGAGTCAAGGCTATCCAACAACTTCCTTTTCCATCATCAAGGAAAGGGATCCAATCATTTATGGGTCAGCTTGAATTCATCTCCCACTTCATTATGAAATTTTTTGAGATGGTTATGCTGATAACGAAGATGATGAAGGATGAAAATTTTACTTGGATGAAAGAAGGCAAACAGGCTTTCCAAGACCAAAGATGTAATCACCAAGGCCGTAATGCTTGTAAACCCAGATGCTTGAAGGATTTCAGCCTATAAGTATTTGGGATTGACATTAGTGTAGAAGTTGTTCTCATGTAGAAATATGACGAAGGGGATGAACATCCAATATATTTCATGAGTCACACATTATGAAGAGAGATATGCATTCATTGAGAAGCAAGTGTTGGCCACAATGAAATTTTTGAGAAAGTTCAAGTACTATCTTTCGAAAAGTAGGACTACAATGTTGGTGGTTCATCCTAATGTTAAATCGGCTATTCTACAAGGAAATCTAGGAGAAAAGAGGGCCAATTGGATTAACAAAACCAAGAGTTCAACATTGAGATCAATCCAACCAAGCTAATAAGAGGTAGAGCACTGTGTGAGAATCTAGCACGATCCTACACAAAGGAGCAAGTGGCTTTCATAGGGGAACTTGAATGACAGGATCAACAAATAGTTGACCAATAAAGACCTAGATGGATGAATGACATAAAATAATATCTCCTAACCAACACCAAGCAACAAAAATCAAGTTGAAAGGAAGCATTTTAAGAGGTAAGCAATGAATTACTTGATCATGAATGGCATCCTTGTTTGAAGAGGGTATGATGGTGTTTTCCTAAGGTGTGTTGAGGGAGAGAAAATTGATGATTTGTTGAAGGCCTACCATGATGATGGAGGGCATTATTTTGCGTACACCATTGCTCACAAAATTTTAAGGGTAGATTATTACTAGCCCATGATCATGTTAGATACCTTTCATGGGGTGAAGGAATGTAAGTCGTGTTGCAAGTTTGTGAGGAAGAGGAAGACAACTCTAATGCCATTGCAACCTATCGTTGTCTCAAAACCCTTCTAGCAATAGGGATTGGACTTCATAAGCAGAATTAGTCCTCTCTATAGTTTATTACATTGGTGGATCCTAACGGATATAGATTATTTCACCAACTAGGTGGAGGCAATTGCAATCAAGGAGTCGAACTAGGATAGCGATGCAACTGCTAGAAGACATTATAACCTGTTTTGGGGTCCCTTCTATTGTCATTACCAACAATGCATTAATTTTCACTATGGGAAAACTGATACAGTTTTCCCTTCAACATGGTTTTTGTTGAAGACATCCTCAAATTATTATCCAAAAGGTCATGGATTGGCTGAATACACTAACAAGAACTTGGTCGAAATTCTAAGGATGATAGAAAAATGTCAAAGGAATTGGCACCCTCAGCTGAAGAAAGCACTATAGGCAAATAGGGTAACCCCTAAGGCTTCTACAAGGCACTCACCATACAAACTAGTATTTGGAAAATAGGCGGTGCTGCCTATTAACTTGAAGTTCCTATTTCTGCAGCTCTCACAACACTCAAATAGGACAGAGATAAATCCCTTGTAGGCCAGGCTGAATGAATTGTTGCTCCTTGAAGAAGAGAGGGAGAAGGCATTTGAAAAGAGCGTAAAACACCAAGTCGTAATAAAGAGGTGGTTGTACAAAAAGGCAACACTAGTCAACCTCAAGGAAGGAGAGTTGGTTTGGAAGTGGGATAAGATTGAGCCAAGCCCGGTTAAGACACTAAGTTTGACTCCTTGAGATCTATGCCACAGCAGGTCATTTAGAAAAAGAGCACCAATGCCTTCAAACTAGCAAATTTGGAGGGTCGTCCATTGCCCATATCAGCCAATGGGCAACATACGAGACGCATGTAGACCATCTCAAATATAAATAAATAAATAAAATTTAAGTTAGAGGCACGTCTTGCTCTACAAAGAGTGCCCCTTTTGTATGGGTGTGCCCTGCTCCACTTACCATAAAAGTGGGTAAAGTGAAATCATAATTCATGTTTCACCCTTTGCACTATGAAATCCCTATTTCAGCTTAGAGAAGATTCTTTGCAACCATCAATTTGCTCAACAAATTCTGATTCCTCTAGAGACCCATTTGAGTGGGGGCACACTTTCAACAGCACAACAATTTGAGGGATATTTTCACAAACATCAATCCTCTCACCGAATTCTGATTCTGTGAGAGAACCATTTGAGCATGTGAGAGAACACACTGCACAATTTCAAATTTCAAGAAAAGGCTCCTAAGGCACAGTTTTCAGCAGAATTTTTTTCCAAGAGAGGGTTTTTCATTGCCAGTGGCACATTCCGGTAATCCCATTTTCCATTTTCCCGTTTTTCCTTTCAGTTTCCTATTTTTTGTTTCTGCAGTTGAATTTTTTCCCCCATTTTCCAATTCCTTTTCCCCCCATATAAAATTCCCCAAATCCTATGCCTATGTGCCCAAGTGCACCCTGCTTCCTGATGTGCCTTGTTCTTGGCACATCCCACTCGTTTCGTATTTTCCCAAAATTCTGAATTGTTTTCCCAAGTCCCGAAACTCAACACGCCCCACTTTTGGTGTGCCCTACTTTCCAGCACATCTAACTTCCCAGTGCACCCCCCTTGGTTGACCAGTGTGCCCTGCTTCCTGATGCGCCCCACTTGCTCTGCTCAGCACACCTTGCTTGAAGAGCCTTGTGCTCACTGATTTTCAGCATGCCACATAGGCCAAATTGCCTATCAGATGGCACAACTGAAATCATGACACTGAGTGGCAACTCTCTAAAAGAAAGGATTCAGTATAATCTGGAGACCATGATAGAATATGCACCACCAAAAGCTAAAATGATGGAAATCAAGTCCGGTGATGAAGATGAAGAATACGAACCTCCACAGCCCATCCATCAAGGGACAACAGAAAAAGAAAAAGGAGTAGTAAGGGAAGAAGAGAGTCTATGGAGAAACCTCATGGATCAATGTACTTTGACAGTTTGACCCATACGCCAATATCCGTGAGGGTAACTTCTGATATTCACCCCATGCAATAAAGAATGAGGCTTTCACGCATTCTTTTGTTGAAGCCAAAGATCAATTCAATGTCAAATTACACTGTTCCATCAACTATATTGGTTTCTTCCTTCTCAGCCAAATTGTCATTATTGGACTTGCCTATGAGGCAATCTTGTGTATCTAATAAAATAGTTCGGAATTCTTTCTGATTGTTTATTTAGTGTTTGGTTAAGAAATTAAAGTTTAGAGGTGAGGAAACATAACCTATTTATCAGAATTTTCAGTGAGAATTTTGCATCCTATATAATAATATATCTATTATCGATTATGCCCCATCTATGAATTTATCCCTATTATATATATATTAGAAAAAGGGTTGCATAACAACACATGGTTAAACCACTTGAATAAAATACATGTTCCTCCTATAAGTATTTTGGTATATATCTTCTTGATACATTTTGCTTACCTCTAATATACAATTCTATATCTTATTTTACATATACTTTCAAAAGAAAAACATGTCATTATCTAGCAAGTGATTTCTCATATGCACTTGCCTTGCCTTCTATGTTGCCTGTTTTTAGTGCTTCCTCATATATATCCTCTATAGAATTGTCTTAACGTATAAACAGGAAAACTCACAATATTTTCAGACTTGGTATTTCTGAGAGTTCAGGTGGAAGTTCGCCTGACAAGTTATTATTGTCCAATAAGCTGCAAAGAACAAACATTTTCAGTTTTGACAAAAATAGTAATAATCTGAGTGCAACTAGTCATTCAGCAACAAATACATACAGTAGGAAAAATGCAATATATTTATTAAGGTGGTCTTTTTACATCTCTTGAATCCAATAATGTCAGACTCAAAGCTTTGGCATACCTTAACTTCACACCAACCAAATTAAAAATATCATAACTTACAGGTGAACCAAATATGGAAGTCTGGAAAGCTCGTTCGGTATCTGACCACTGATTGAATTATTATTCATATGGCTGCATGCAGAATACATATTTAGTCAAATTGGGAGACCACACAATTTTTTAATATCTTTCCCTCTAATTCCCATCACAGTCATCATTTTCTAAAAAATTGTAGTTCACAAATGAAAGAAATGATCATCTGTGATAGATTTCCACAGTAAATTTCGGAAAAATAGACTTGATCATAACCATGATAAGCTTACAAGTGCTGTGTGTTATTCAGATTAGCAAAGGACTTTGGCAGTGGCCCTGATATGTTGTTCTGATCAATCTGTATTCTGTTCAAATTGGGAAGATAACCAATCTCATCTGGCAATGAACCTGATAATTTGTTGCCGTTAAGGAGCCTATAGATAGTAAAAGTGTCAGACATCAGAGTATTTATAATGGGAAAAAGACTTTAACTAAAGCAAAGAATACAAATTTCTGTTACAAACAAAGGTCATCTTTTGACTTCTTCATAGGTCCTAGAAGTTACAATGTATGCAGCGAAAGAAAAACAATGTTAACCAGGTTAACGCTTTAACATTCAAACCTATGGGAACAATGGTTTGCCCCCTAGACAAAAATGTAAGGTGCATTCTCCATCTTATTTTCATAGTCTTCAAAGGTCTATGAATTATTTTATTCATAATAGGTTGCTGCAACAATTGATAAAGCATTATGTGCAATATAAAAAATACTTATTAATATAAGATACAGTTTTTAAGGATCTTATATATAAATAAATCCCAAATTAGTATTGAGATAAATTTATATGCATACAATAGATGACAGCTACTCTTGCATTGAAAAGTAGCATAGAAATTTGAGATTTCATATTCAAAATTCTTATAATGTCTCACTGAAACATGGGAAAAAGTTACTGTAACAAAGTAAACAGATAAGATTGTATTACAGGAATCAGGCTTCTCGCCACAGAACCCAGGAGATCTTAAAGAAATTAAAAGCTGCAATGAACTCACAAACATAGAAGAAAATGAAACAAAGAAAAGAAGATCAAGAAGGGTTTACATTTTTCAGTTTTGACTTGTCTTGATGAGAATACATTTCCACATTTTGTGTACAAGAGCTGGAAATGAATCATCCAAAGAGCTATTTCTTTGTCCAGTTATGTGACATTTACACAATAATTCAGATGAGACGAATGGGATACCTTGATTTATATTTCACTTGTCAAGTTTATGGAATCCACCATTCCCACTATAACCAGTGTTACTAAATTTGGCAAATTATATCAAGCATGTGTGAATTCTGACCATAATCTACCTTAAACAAATTTGGCAAACATAATTGAACAGACAACAACCAATGGAAAATAAGATTTTAGACAAAATATAAATCTAAAACTTGTTCTATTTGGATAATTCATTACCACATCTACTTGACTTCCTTCTATGCCTACAATAACTAGAGGTTGAAACAGAATAATGAAGGAAAAAGTTAAAATGATTTCAATAAGGCAGAATGATATGGGCAACCCATTGATAGAGGCTTTTGCAAGCGAATGTCATTCTTGCATAAGTGTGAAGCTCTTTATACATATTTATATTTATTTTATACATTTATAGTAATAAATTTATTTCTATTTTTTGAGCTTCAAGATAAATTATATAGTGGATTTTCTCAATGACAGTTTTTATAAAATACTTGTTAAACTCAAACACAAATTTGAATATGGTAACTTAGACTATAACCCAAGGTTACATGACTAAGATTTGGAAATGACTTAGTTTATTGATCAAATACAACAAGGCCTGGTGGTCAATGTCGAAGGCGAATGGGTTGGTCAACAAAGAGTGCCTATATTTTTGTATTGCATACACCATCCCCAAAGCCTCTCGCTCTATCATGCTATAGTTTATTTCTGCCCTTGACAGTAAGCATGACTTGCAAAATAAATAGGTTGATCCAGCCTAAACTGTCCTTCTTGGGCTAAGGCACACCCAATCGCGAAATTAGATGCGTCTATGTGGACATGAAATTCTTTGCCCCAGTTCGGGAACACCAGAATGGGACTGCACACTAGCTTCACCTTCAACTCCTTGAAGGCTCCTTAATGTTCCTCCGTCCACCTAAAGGGAACATTCTTCTTCGTTAATGAATCCAATGGGTAGGACACATGGGCAAAATTCTTGATAAACCTCTTGTATCCTATCGATCCCAGGAAGGTCTTCAATGAGCTCATGTCATGAGGTTCTTCCATATTTACAATTAAGCGAATCTTATTAGGATTAGTCTTCAGCCCTTCTTTACAAACCGTGTCGTAACAACTTGCCATAAGGTATCATTAGATGACATTTTGTTGGGTTTAAAGCTAACTGGGCATTCTTGCATAGTCTAATGCATTCTTCTAATGTTGGTACGTGCTCTACATTTCCATATATCGACCAATCATCCAAGAAAGCTCTGAACTTTCTTGTCATCATCTAATCGAATATATACAAAATAATACTTTGAAATGTGGCTGGCACATTACATAGCCTGAATGGCATCTTATTGTAAACATAAATGCCATTCTCTACTACAAATGTGGTCTTCAACTTATCTTCCTTTGCAATACTGACTTGGTTGTAGCCAGAAAACCCATCCAAAAGTGACTAAATCTCATGTTCAGCTACATCCTCTAGGATAGAATCAGTGAATGGAATAGGGAAGGAATCCTTTATGGTTACCACGTCCAAACTTCTAAAGTCCACGCATGCGGATTCTATTTGCCTCCTTCAAAGTAATCACAATTGGTGACACCCACTCGCTCACCATTACTTTGAAGTTTATGCCGACATCCAACATCTTTTCTAATTCCATATTTACCAAAGTTGCATACTTTGGGTTCATCCTATATGACCTTCTCCTTATTGGTAAGGCACTTAGGATCAAATGGATCCTACAAACATGCAACTCTGGGGGTATCCCTTTCAAGTCCTTATACGTCCATGTGATAATATCCTTATACTACAAGAAGATTTTGAAATTTTGCTTTCAATACAGGATCCCAATCGTCTTCGCAATGGATTATTTTGTGGTCTTTCTTTGTTCCCAGATTCACTTCCACCGTTTTCGGTCCTTCGTACTTTATATTTTTTTGTTCATCCTTTACTTTTTCCACAGCTTCAGGGTGTGTTGGTTTGGCATCAATCTCAACATCACTGATTGTATATTATGCAAAACTTTTGGGAAATGTCCATTTCTCATCCCCTCCGTTATTTTTGTTACTATCAACATTTTCATCATGGGTCTTAAGTCTCCTCTGCCTCAATACAGAGGTAGGTGGAAAACATTTCATACTCCATTTTCCAATGAAGAAGTCCACTATTAGATTGGTTCTCATCTTCACTACACTTTTCTAGGTACAACATTCCTTCTTCATTCGAATCATAGTGATCATCTTCTTCTAAAGAACTTCTTGATGCGTCAATTGTGGCCAAATTTTCATACTTCATTTTCCAATGAAGAAGTTCACTATCAGATCAATTTTCATCTTCACTACACTTTTCTAGGTACAACATTCCTTCATTCGAATCATATTGATCATCTTCTTTTGAAGAAATTCTTGATTCGTCAATTGTGGCCAAATTTTCACTAACCATCTGGTTCATCAAATTAATCATATACTTATGCTGTCCTTTCTTAAATGTTTACCAATCTTTTTCCTAGTTGTGATTCACTGTGGCTAACCTTAGCCACCCCTTCCCAACAATGCATCATATGCTGGTTTTTGCATTGTGATCACAATGAAATCCATGATGAGTTCTTGATTAGCAATCTTTACTTTCTGAACCGTTAAGACTCCTTTCATTTTGATTCCATACTAGTTCGTGCCATATAATTTGAAACTTGATGACCATAGAAATGGAGCCCCAATTTTTTGCCATGTCTTTCTGGGACACTCGAGCCACCATCGACAATCACTTGCGTCAACTTATGATCCAATATCTCCATAAGGATAAATGTTGGCTTTTTTCCAACATCGATCATTAATTTTGTTGGATCAATGAAGTGATCCTTCTTCACTTCTTCCACTGGCTGGTTTTGCACCTCCAACACTCTATGCGGCTGCAGTTCTCCTATAACAACATGCAATGATGGTATGGCACCCAACAAAATTGAAAATTTTACTTCTACCATCATATTCAACACTTGTGTTGCCAGTTCTCATGTTGACACATTCTCTTCTGAATCTAATGTCTTTAGATTCTTTTGTTCTGCCAATCATTCTTGCTTGGCTTTCTAAACTTCCTCTTCAATCACCTTTTGTGCCTCCCACCATATTTCCTTTACTATGGCAATTTCAGGTTATTTGTCCTTCTTGACCTGACTTCTTGTCATGCTCGATACATCCTTTTCCATTGACTCGTTTTTAGTAGGAGGCCCTTCTATTTCAAGGAAATTGCTATTTTGCAAGTTGCTTGTACTCACCTTCTTTGGGAAATTAGCCTCTTTGTGATTTCCCAAACCACACCATCGACACATGTGCGATACATTATTTCTTGTTATCCCACTTGTTTTAAGAGGAAGGAAATTTTTCGCAAATTGCCCCCCACTCTTGGAAATTGTGACATTGTATGATCTGTCTACCATCCGAATCATACTACAACCAACTTTGACCTCCTTGTCGATTGCCTTGATATTGCCTACCTCCTCGACGGTTGTTCCTATAGTCGCCATTGGTTGCACCTTGTCATTTCCTTGGGGAATTCAATTTCTCTTCTTCTTGCACTGTCATAGTCTAGTGCCTTGCTCCCTTCAAATTGAATGAACAGTCAGTAACCAGATGTCCCAACACCTTGCATATATTGCAATATGTATTCTTAGGACAATTTACATTGGTGTGTCCTTCAGACTTACAGTCTGTACACCATATGTCTTTCTTGTCCTTCTTCACTTTACCCTTGACTTCTTTGATCATCTTGTCAAATTCCTTTCACATGGACTAGATAACATTCTATACCTTGTCATTGATGTCACTTTTCGAGTCCTCACTCCTAGCATGGCCCACAATTCTAGTTGCTATCTGCTTTGCCTTGCTCTCAAAATTCTTTGCTTTTTTCAATGCTTCTGCATATGTTGAGGATGGTACCACATTCATCTTCTTCCTACGTTTACACAATAATTCATTGATAAACCATCTTCTAACCAAACCATCGGCTAGTGGTGTCTCCATTTTATCAGTAAGTTGCTTCAATCTTCTATTATAAGTTTTAACATCTTCATATTTATTTTGCTTCGTGGCATATATTTTTGTGATGATCTATGTCATCCCTCAAGGGTCAAAATTCCTTTTTGAATTCTTCTATCATAGTTTCCCATTCACCAAAAGATTTTGCACCTTCTCTTTTTAGGTATCATTCTATTGTGATGACTTGCAATGAAGCAAGAAATAATTGCAACCATTCATTGGGTTTACTTATCCCATTTGCTTTCCAAATGTTAGTGCAAGTGCCTATGTGCCTTGTTGGATCTTCTTTCCATTCTCTAGTGAAGGGTGGGCATTTTTTCCTGCTTGCTCTATTTGCAATATTGACCATTGAGTGGTTTACCACTGCATCGTCACTCAATGATATCTTCCTTAGGATTTCAGTCCAATATCTTTCTGTCGTAGGTGGTTCTACTTGTTGTTCCTCTCCTGGTGCTTTGGTCCTAGGCACTTCATCTCCCTGTAGTGTCTCTGGACCTTTAGTTCCTACTTGAAATAGTCTCCTTCCAAACTCTCATGCATCTTCACTTTGAGACCTTAGATGATAAATGATATGTGGCTCTGGTCTTTCTCCCCAAGTATCCATGTGTGGTTGCTCTGTTGCTTGAATCCCGTCCTCTGCACCCCTTGGAAAACTCCTCCCTACCTGCCTAGGTGTCACCATCCACTCTTCGTTTCTTTGCGCACTTCCTACGTTAGCGTCTTCACTTACATGAATGTTTTCTTTGACTAGTTGATGCTTCTCTCCTTGCACCTCATCTTCTGTACTTAGCAACAATGTTTCCCACCTTTCACTTCCTCCCTCTTATGGAGTCCAAACTAGTTTGAGTATTCATTCCTCCGTTTCCCTTGAATGTAGTATTGTATTGTTCACGTTCCCTCTTTGAGTGATCCTTGTACTTCTCACGAGTACTTGATCCTCTCTGCTATCTCTTCTCCTACGTCCTTGCAGACTTGCATATGTCATCCACCCTTATTTTCCTTCATGCTACTTCTTTACTGAATCAGATCGTCCTCGCTCCAACAACGGAAATGCTTCCAAATGTAGCCCAAGTGGTGGTATTCCTAGGAAGGGGGGCAGTGACAAATTTAGGAATGGAACCTAATATCATACAACATAACTATAACTTTTATTGTACGATGCACAAAAAGTACTACCTGACCTATCGTATGACAATACTAACCGTACAATGCCTAATCGTATGATGGTCCTGTCATACAATCACCTTCAATTGTACAATTCACCTAGTTGCATTCATATGATGATGTCTTCGTATGCTATCTCACTCAATTCACTTAACCAATAAATCCAATATGCTCCCATAACTTGTATGATTTGTCTATCGTATGATTCAATACAATGTTAATGGGCAGTCTCTCCAATCCTCCGTACAATGGCAACTTTCTATACTGTGCAATCACTCAATGAGCAAGTTCAGCACAGGCAACATGGTTCGGTGTTCCCTTGTATGACTCCCTAGCTGTATGATTCATAACCACTCATAACTGCCAAACTTGTCGATGCTGCACCCAACTATACCATCTGCTGTAATTTTGCAACCCTAGTTGTAACCTGCAATTAATCTAATTTCTACTGCACTACAATTACAGTCCTATGTACCATAATAATGCTTTGCATATCTTATGTTAACAAATAGAACAACTCAAATAAAAACCAATGATAACACCTACATGCATTGGGAAAACTGTAAGTATAATCACTGCTACATTGTATTATCTTACTGGCAAAAACAGCAAATGGTTGTCATCATGCAGAATAAGAATTGCATATCAATGACAAACAACTAGAACATTCACATATTGCAAGTTTATGTTCAGCATCTACACATATGTCTCTTCCTCCTGGGATCAACAACAACAAAAATGAAGGAGGGGGACCTTATGAAGCCTGCCCCAAGCCATTCCAAGCGGTTTCTGGGACAGCACATCATTTACAACTGCCACCCCATAATCTCCAAACATGCCTTCATTAATTTTTCCTAAGGTTCTAAGTTTTATTTATCAAACTCTAATTTCATTCACATTTCACCTAATTTCGTTTAATTGACTTATAATTACATTTCATTTTAATTATATCTAATTTGGTGTACATTTCATTTCACACCTTACTTTATCAAAATTGCAATTAAAAACTTGTTCAAAACTTGCTAAAATTGTAATTAAATTTCTGTACTATCTTTTCACTTCTTCTTTTGGGAGGTGGATTTACTTCCTACACTTGTCAGGCTCATTTTCTTCCATCAATTGCCATTGTTTCCACTGTCCAACACAATTTCTATCAAATTCCAACTTCAATCTGTCAATGACTCCAGAAAGCTTACTAAGACAAGTATTAACTTGTGCATTGATGTGCTCCCCAATCTTCGATGGTTCCCTGAAATTTGGCACTTTAATTAGCAAGTGTTCATTTAATTCATCCTTTGTCTCATTATTTGTTGTAGCTTCTACCACTTGCTCTTCACCCTAGCCTGACAGATTAATAGGTCTCTTTTTTGCTTTGCCCTGTGTCATTGTTTTCTTTACTGTATGAGCCAATCTACTCTTTTGTTGACTATGTCCTCCTCTAAACACATCACATCTCTAGGAATACTCACTGTCACGTGAGTCTGATCCTTGCTGCACCGGTTCTATTCTTTCCCTTTCTCTAGTGTCTTTGTAGGCTCAATTGGTTTTTCATTTTTTGGTGTTTTAGCAGGCGTAACTGGTTTCTAGGCCTAAACTTCTCTGTTATGGATGTGAATTCAAAACAGGGCTCTCCCTGCACTACAAGTGATGCCATTGGATCAAACTACTGAATTTTTGTCAAAAATTCAGTTATTCCAAATTACACATTTCCCATTGTATCCATAGTTTCTTGGACTTCTTTGTCCATGGGCATAACTTTCAGAAACTCGCATTCTTATTGTTGTCCAACTGCAGCTTCTACTTGCTGTTGTTCTTCCTCCACAGCCTGTTACCTCATACTCTCTGCCTCAACTGCGACATGCTGTGGGGATTGCGATTATTCTAGCAAAACAAACTTTTACGCTTTTTTTGCTTTTGGGCCAACTCTGGCCTTGACGACAATGTTTCTTCCTGTGAATACTCACTAGGTACATCTCCTAGTTGATCCCTACTCAATATCTTCTTCGTTCTTTTTGCTGGCGTACTCTTCTTCTGTTGTGGCTTTGCCTTCATCCACCTCAATATTGTTGGTGCTAACTCCGGTAGCTCTCTTGGAGGATCCAATCTAGGAATCTCTATCCTCACCTGTGTTGTAGCATTTAGTAACAAGCCAATGGCATGAAATACCATTGAGAAGTTCTTTGTGCTTTGCATCAAGAAAGTCTTAATGTGATACGAAAGGTAAGATGCCTAGTCATAGGCTTCCCCTGCTACTACGCCTTGCATGTATGGTATAAGTGTATGGTTCCATATACTTCATGTCCGAGGCTTTGAATCTTCTTAGGATTATCAATCCCTCTACACATCATTGGTTCACTATTACTTGTATTACTTTGACAATCTCGTGTGATGTGCCCCCAAAGATGATATGTATGGAACTGCACAATGGGTCTACCCCATGTATCATATGCAATTTGTCTTCACCTATTGCCTTGGTAGTTTCTTTTGAAAGCCCCTAGGCATCCCTAGTTGGAACAATATTTATGCCGCATATAATTATTGAGTGTTCTTTAAATTCGAGAGGCATTCCTTCATCGCATGTTCTTCCTTTTGACACTTACTGCAAAATATTTGTTCTGCTTATATAGACTCAATGCACCCTGAGTATGGCCCAATCTTGTATTCTTTAAACAAACATATCTTCTTATAGAGAGCACTTATACACTCATTCTCCAAATTTATGCTCTCATCACTCTCATCATTGCTCCCGTTACCAAATTCAGTCTCTTTGGAGTCACTCTCATCATTGAATATTTGACCCCAACATTTAAATGACATCATTGTATCATTTTCTAAGTTCATGGCCCCCTAGAAGGCCTATTGGTATGACATTTTAGGGGCCACCTTGATCTTCTTCCTGTGCACAAAAGAGAAGGCCCTCCATGAAGCAACACTTCTTCAATGCTTCCAACAGATCCTCTACGTGGTTGACCAACTCGCTCAACCTCTAGTTGTAGGACCAAACAGAATTTGTCTCACTTTGCTCTATTCTAAATATTTCAGCAATGACCTCACCAACATTGCAAAACGAATTGAATTCTTCCACAAAGGCTTCCCACAACTCCTATGTCTAGCACTTGCTCTCTAGCAATACCTGTACCAATCGACTATGATTCCATGCAATGTCATAGGGAATAACATGTTGCTCTCGTGGGAATTTCGTAATTTGTTGATGTTGCAAGTCAGGTTCCCATATTCTTTGCCTTTTATTTCTTCAGGGTGCCAAATCTTCCTCCAAATACTCACTGTCATTCTCTTCTACCAAGTCCGTTCTTGCCAAAATCCTCTTTGTTCTTGTTTTTATTGGAGTGGACTTAGTCATTGGTATTGCATGTATCCATTTCATTATTGTTGGTTCTTCTTTCGACAATGTCCTAGGAGCAGTTAGTCCTAGAATTGCCATCTTGGCAAATGAAAAGCCATTAATCCAATGGCATGAAAAGCCATTAAAAAATTCTTGGTTTGTCGCCTCAAGAAATTTACCGTGGGGACATCGCTGTTTGCTGCCCCAATCTCATCTCCTTCTCGCGAACCAGCTGCTGCGCCAGAAGAGAAATGGAGAAGTGAGAGGGCCACTCCGCCTAAGGAACCAGTACCGCAGATAGCCACAGCGCCGACCGAGCAGGCTGCGCCAGAAGTTGTCTCACTGGACAACCCCGTAGCAGAAGCTGAAACCCGGGCTGAAGGCGTTCCTCGAACGACGGCTCAGGCGGAGCCCGCAGGTACGTCTACTTGCCCGCTTCCCCCAGTCTCCATCAGCCCTGCTGCAACACCACTCCCGTGTCATCAGGGCAAGCTGTAGCTGCATCCTCTTCTTCCCAAACAGCCCAACCATCTAGCAGCCCCCATTCTTTTGACCAGTTTTCTCAGGATCCCAACGCCTTCCAGTAACTGAGCCAAACCCTAGAACCCTCCCTGTGCTCTTCACCCCAGCCGTCCAAAACCCTACCAGCACCTCCCACTCAGTCGTCCGTTTCCCCTAGGACCCGGTCGCCCTTAAAAGCGGCCACTCCTTCTGTAATCCCTCCCGCGTCACTGTTTGCGGGAAAAATGCCACGGCAAAATCCAATGCTGGAGGATCTGGACTTCATGGGCGAACTACAGAGCGCCGATGACATGCCTTTGGCAGTAAGCGCTTCAGGAGTTTCTACCTCCTTTCTCCAGGGCGTAAGACAAAGAAGAGCCGAAGAGATAGCTGCACCGGTAAAACGCACAAAGTTCGACCTAGACAGGAGAGTGCTGACAACCAAGAAATTGATCCCGAAAGTAAAGAAGCCTCTCCGGGAGATGACCGAGGCAGACTACGAACTTCAAAGGAAGGATAAAAGCTTTGACGACATCAACGAGGAATACAAAATTCGTGGTATTCGTCGTAGGACAGACAATCTCCTCGTCAAGCATCTTGAGACCCAAGAAGCACTGTTCCAGATGCAAAATAACACAAGGCAGCTTGAGGAGGACCTAGCTAGGGCTACTGCGCAGCTGGGATCAGCGCAACAAGAGATAGAGGAGCTTAAGGCTCAGCTAGCCGCCTCTCAGCAGGAGGCCACAGCGTGGAAACAGATAGCCGAATAGCTAGCAAAAGAGAAAAGAGCAGCGCTGGAGCAGGTTTCGCAGTTTCAAGACTCGCTGAAACAGACGCAGTCGCAGCTTGCAGAGAAAGCATCACAAGCGGCGGTCTTTTCAAAGAGCAAGGCCAAGGAGATGCGGGCTAGTCTGCTACAAGGTTGCAAGCCCAACCTTGTTAAGTCCTTATCGGTCCTGGATTTCGCGTGCAGGATCGAAGAAATATCTGCCCAGGGAAAGCCTGTGGTAGAGGAGGCCGAACACCAGGCGAGGCAATGGCTGGACCTGGCTATGAAACTTGAGCAATTTGAGCGCAAAGGCCTCCAATTATCTCCTATGTCCCGACTTGCCTCAGAGTGGGCAGATGCAAGGGTAACCTTGCACATTTATTTTGATAAGACAGAGAGGATTAGAACTGCTAGGAAATCGCTGGACGCCCTAGAACATGAAAGGAACATTCTCCTGGCACCCTTTCACACTCTGTCTGAGCACGGGTTCCCGAGCTATGTCAAAGATGGCGAGTTTCTCACCCTTGAGCAAGTTAAGCAGAATTGGTTGTCCTTCGAGACGGATACAGCAGAAATTGATAGCTGGACAGAGCCAATCCAAGAAGCTCAGGTCACCTAGATGGTGTCGAAATACTGTAAAATCAACTCCTCCCTCAAAGAGTTAGGAAAAATATATAACACCATCGACCTCCACGCGGTCGCTGCATTCCACGCAGCACTAAGAGAGATCAGCGACCTCGCGCCCTTCCAAGCAGCAGTCTGGGGCCAAGCCAAGGCTGCATACCAACGCATCAGCGAGTGGGAGGCTGACAGTGGAGAACATTCAGGTTTAGAAGAAGAGACTGCAACTGCCGGAAGTGATCCTTAAGAAGAACAGTTGCCCGGAATGAAACGGTCAGAGCAGCAGAAGGCAGGGGAAGGAGGTTCCTCTGCACCCAATGGATGAAGGCATGGTTCTTTGCGTCGAGGCGAGCTCAACACCCCGCGAGCCGCCAGGAATGTTGCCACATTTGGCACGGGGTGCCATGTTTTCAGTTTTTGTAAGTAGCCTGCTCTTTTCCTTCCTTCCTCTCTTCCCCTTTCTTCATTTCTCCCTTTCTCCCTCTTCTTTGCAGTCTTATTCCTCCCTCTTCCCCTTAAACTTCCCCGAGCAAAGTTTCCAGAAGTGTTCCCTAAAAATGGCTAAGTGTCAGGGCGCACCCCGACTTCGCAGTGAAGTCGGAGTGCGTCCTCCAGTTGGAGCGCAGTAGGGACAGTGCAAAGTGTGACAAAACAGGAAATGAGCAAAATTGACTAAGTGTTGGGGCGCAACCCGACTTCGCAGCGAAGTCGGGGTGCGCCCTTCTTCCTGGGCACACTAGGGAAGCAGTGTAGCAAAAAATCAGCTAAGTGTTGGGGCGCAACCCGACTTCGCAGCGAAGTCGGGGTGCGCCCCAACACTTAGCTGCACAGTCCGAACGGCAGAGATGACAGCAAAGTACCGGTGCGCAACCCGACTTCGCAGCGAAGTTGGGGTGCGCCCTCCGACCGGTGCGCAGTTGGGTAAACCAGTCCAGAAATTGACTAAGGCACGGAGGCCTCCCCAACTGCGCTGTTTTCCACCTGCGCAATCCGACAACGCTCTGATCCTAGGCGAAGTTGGATAAACTGCCTTTCAAGGCAGCATGTGTCACTCATCAACATCTGACAAGTGTCCACTTCGAAATTTGGGCTGAGACATGACCAGGAAAAGGAAAAAGCATGGGCTGCACTATCTATGCCAGCTGCCATCATTCAAAGCTGATAAGAAGTTCCATCCGCCACAACTACCCGCACTCCTGCTGACCAAGGGTTTGACCCAACACACCGCCACATGGCTGTACATCTTTCAGGGAGACCATGCCGCAAGTATAGTCCTGCCCGACAGAAGTCAGCATCAGCAGCTCCTCAGCCGCTTGTGTCAGCTAATGTTTGGTCTGGGACTTTGTGCCCACGAATGTAATCGGCGGGAACTTGAGGCTATAAATAGCCATGTAATTCATTGTAAGGTGGTGGAAGGGGAATATATTGCTAGGGAACTATTGTAGTTGTGCGTTTGCCTCTAATACAAGCATATAATTGGCTCTGCTTACTGTCTTTTATCTTGTATGCTGCCTCTCCTTGTCATTTTTGCCTCATGTTTCTTGTATCATTGCTTACTGTTTTACTGAACTCTGGACTCTGGTATTTGATGATCAAGTATTCGTGGAATGCATAGATAGAGGATACATAGGATTAATGATAGTTGTAGTTTCAATGTGTGCTTTGTAAAGGAATGTTGTTAGTAGCAGTGATTGATTCATTGCCGTGCTGCTTATTCCCCTCACCTAACTCCAATCACATTTGGATTCTCTTTCCGCACTTTTATCTCTTTCCCTGCACTCTTATCTTACACTAAAAACCTCACAGGAAGCAGGCATTCTCCGGAGATTGGCATGGAAGGCATTCCTTCCTTCCGGCCTTTCAATCTGGTGGGCGAATCTGGGCGCAATAACAACAAATCCTTTCCTCATGGCAGATTCGTAACCAACAGGAACCTATCAAGACTGTAGTCATAAGGTCATTCTCACAGGTAGAAGAGATGTTATCCTATACAGTAGTCACAAGACAACATAATCTTCTTACTTATACGACACAATATTCTCACTTGTACAACATAATCTTCTCACTTGTACGACACATTGCATGAGATAGTCTTCTACAAGAGATGGTGCAGTATATGACAGTCCAATTCCTTAGGTTTGTATGGCAAGCAACTTGTACGGTAATCACATGTACAATGCTTGATCCTTTGCTAAGACAATGCTGTCTAGATATGATGGTAATATGCTGAGACTTTAGTACAGACTTGTATGGTGGTATCCACATACAGTTTCCAACACCTAACTCCAGGCTTACCTATCAATGGCTGTCTATCCTTGTAGCCTGAAAATACAATGAACATACAATACAAGGCAAAAAACAACCATACCAATAGACATAGGAAAAATGGAATGCAATTGTAATCAATTTTATTGGCATTAACTTAGCCTACTCAGCACTTGCATTACATATTCATGGCATACGACAATGCCTGCAAACAACATATACACATATGCAGGAATGATTCTCTCCTATGCGTTCTCCACAATGTGCAAACCTATTCTCATGATAGTCTCGAATGAAGGAGGGGTTTCTATTTATTAACAACCCTGGTCGTTGTATACAACGGTTTCCAGGACACCTCATTACAATACCACCTATTTCGGACGTACAATGAACATTATTGCATAGCTTTAGAAAACCTCATAATATTTGCACTTTATCAAAACTTAGACCCAAATTACATTTCATTTGCATTTGCCCACATTTGGCTTACATTTCATTTACATGTCATTACAAAATTCTAATACAAAATTTCACTCAAATTACAATGTATTTTCTACTTTTTCTTCTTTTTTTGGGAAGTTATTTTTCTGCCTACACATACAATGATCTATTCCCATAATGGCCCTATTTTTATGTTTATCTACCCTATTTTGTTGAGGTGCTTACCAACAATGCATTTCTATACAATACCATGATTGTCAAAAAAATATTTGAACTTATTGCTAGCAAACTCACCTCCATGATCAATCCTCAAGCTTTTGACCTTTTCCTCGGTCTACTTCTTGACAAGTGCTTTGAAATCCTTGAACTTGGTCAATGATTCATTCTTGGATTTGATGGCATATACCAAAATAACTTTGATGAAATTATCAATATAAGCGAGAAAGTATCAATTTCTCATAAGAGAACAAATAGCCATAGGACCGCAAATGTCACTATGAATCAACTCCAAAGGCTATGTTGCTTATCGATCTTTTACCTTGGGAAAGGAATCTTGATGGTGTTTCCCTCACGAATTCTTGTAGGTGAATCAATTGATGGAAGACCACATACCTTGTTTAGATGAATTATGTGCCTCAAGGAACCTTAATTGATATGCCCCATATTTTGATACCAAAGCTTAGTAGTAGCATTGACCTTAGCCACCATGGCAACAAAATCTTTCTTATCAAAGGAAGTCAAATAGACCAAGTTTGTATATATGATTTTTCTCATTATAATATCTTGAAGCAACAACCCTTAAATCATCATCCATGTCCTTAACAATCCATAGATCCATCCAAAAATCCACCTTCTTATTGGTGTGAGAGATGGAACAAATAGAAAGGAAGTCAAACTCCACGAAAATGGAGTACCTTTCTCAACTTGGAATCACCAACAACGTCACCACAACATAAAACCAGCAAGGCTGAATCATCACTAATAATGACTCGCTCTTCACTTCACTAGTGGCTATAATCGAAAAGGAGATGGTGATGTTAAGCCATATTTTTAGTAGCTAAACAATCTGCAATCAAATCCTAAGAAGAAGAGTATGACCAATATGTATTGTGCACCACAACATATGCAATATGAGAAGTTACCTTCTTATCTTGAGATATATAATGGAGACCCACATCATAGATTATTTATTTATGCCCTTTCATGTGCATAGGAACAAAATAATACATCAAGCTAAAAATCTTATATGGAGAAGACATACTAGCTATGACACATTTTTGAATCTATCTTATCCATGCCTCCGAAAGTCACAATGTCTACCCTCAAAGCATTAAATTTAGCAATATAGTCCTCAACATTATCAAAATCCCCAAATCTGAGACTAGCAAGCTCCATCTCCAAGTGACTGAATTCCAATAGCTTTTTCCATAGTTGAATAAGATTTGGCTTGACCAACAAGGAGAAAAAGACCAAGAGCTGCTTCTTTCTTGTCTTGGAAGGTTTTATCATCAAGAATCATTGTTGTAAAAATGTTCCACAAGCTTGTACTTAGTAGTAAAATGACCATCCAGACAAACTAGGTACTGTGATTTTGTGCATTCATGTGGGTAGAATATGACTTGGGGTTAATCATAAATCTCCACAAATGCATCTATGCTTCTATAGATAAGACAAGAAAAGATCATTTACTAATGTAGATGACCAAAGTATGACAATGTAACAAATGCACTATAGTAAACAAGAAAAATACTACAAAAATAAACTAAACTAGAGTAAAGAAAATAGCATAAACTACACTAAAGTGAAGCAATTGTATGGAATTAAATTTAATCCTTGAGGGTTGGATCTAAAATGGATAAATTTTAACATACTAAAAGTAATGATGAAGAGGGAGCTAGTAATAAAGAAGAGAGAGAGAGAGAGAGAGAGCTCCACTAGATCCAAGTGCCAACACTAATTTGTAGTGGGATGTAAAGTAGAAGCACAACCATTGTCGTCATCACCAACTATCTTAAAAGGGCCAATGGAAGATCTAATGATGCTTATGGGAGAATGGCCACAACTAACGCAGCTTAATTGGATAATCCTAGTAGGACATGGAGTTCAACCCCTCAAGACTCTTCTAGCATCCATGTTCATGGAACCAATAGAAGATAGGAAACTAGAAAGTTGCGTCTGCTTGTAACTCTTGGGTATGTGAGAGGTGGTCTAAACCCCACGTCGAAAAAACTACAGTCTTGTCCTACCACATGCAAGAAAAAGAAGGAACCGAAGCTCTCATAGGCACTCTTGTGTGTAGACAAAGGTGCATATATGTCATTATCATTTTGGAGAGTTGTAGCTTCAAATGAATGCTTCTTACTCTCTATAGTAGAAAGAGAGTGAACGAATGAGGTGATTAGCCAAGTAGTAATTGATTTCCCCTATAAAAACTAACATTGAAGAGTGATAGCTTCCCAAGAGTACAAAACCAAGCATCTACGGTCAGGATAGCTGAAAAAAAAAGGCAAGCAATCTACCTGAGTCTCTATAAAAGAAATAATACCTCCCTTGATTCTCATAATGAAAAGGACACCTAAGGATTAAAAGTTCTTCAATATCCACATCCCAAAGAGAGCAGAGACAACATATCCTATCTTCTCAAGGAATATGGTGTTCTGTCTCCTTTGTCAACTAATGTGAGCACACTCTAAGCTAACCAAGAGGAATCATGAGGTTGTGTCCAATGTCGCTACATATAATTAGAACAAGTAATAATGACATTCTCAATTCTCATGAAATGATTGTTTTTCTCACAAATTAAGTGAAACTAGCCAATAATTCACTACTAAATGAGTCTTGTAACAATGATATAAACAAGGAGCATTAATAGTGGGATGAGCGGCGGATGAACTAGGGTTTCTGAAGCTAAGGAAAAACTAGGGCATCAGTTGGGTAGCCGAAGAGATTTCTGGTTACTGTGGATTTGAAGACAAGATTGCTGCCCTAGGAGGGTCCAATGGGGACACCTCCGGATCCTCTTCTAGAGAGACATAGTTCTTTTGCAGATTTGTTAAAGGATAAATCTCCATCAAAGACTGAAGAAGCACAAAAAAATGCATTAAAAATGCTCTTTACGGCTGCTGGAAATAGATCAACATCTCAACGAGTTAATGGATGCTTGCCACAGTCAGAATCAAGGCCAAAGATTGTCATTGAGCAAAGGATGGTGGAAGAAACAGTTTTATATAGATCCAATCATGCTTTGATCTGTAAATTCATGGGTATTCGCCCTACCCTGATTTTTTTGCATTCCTGGGTCCGACAAAACTAGGAGCCTCTTGGTGAGTATTCTTTATGGTTTATTAGCAATGGATATTTTATTGTTAGTTTTTCTTCACTGGCCGATAGAAATAGGGCTTTTGAATCAGAAAAGAGGAATCATGGTCCGGCGGGATTATTTGTTCAACCCTGGAGAGTGGGATTTGATCCTCGAATTGAACCCACTGCTGTCCCGGTTTGGATCCGTTTGTATGCACTTCCAATGGAGTTTTGGAGCGAGCAGGTATTGGAAATTATCGGTAATTCCCTTGGAAGACATTTGGGTGTATCCAAAGACACAATAGAAGGAAACACAGTTGTTTATGCAAGATTATGTGTGGAAATGGATCTTAGCCAGCCTCTACCGGCAGAGGTGGAACTTGAACTTGCAGGACTATCTTGGATTCAACAGTTGGATTATGAGGCTTTGCCCTTCAGATGCAGAGTTTGCCACAAATATGGGCATTTGGCCCGATCTTGCCCAAATAATATGAACACAAAAATGGAGGCTCCTCTAGGAATGTCAAATCTTCCTAAGGAGGGTAAGTCAACAATAAACAAAGAACCAACCAATATTTCTTAGGGTAAAGAAGCACAGAGAGATGGTTTTGAACAGCCCAAAAGAAGGAGAAGGCAAAAGAAAAAATATGGTAAAGAGCAAACCCAACTCAAGCCCTCCAATAGGTATGAGATATTTAAGACACTAACGGACCAAGAAGATCAATTCATGGAAGGAGTGGATGGGAATAATGAAAATAATAACATCCATGTTCAAGCTCCTCTTTCATCTCCCCCTGTCATAGAGTAGGTAATTGAGTACAGTGAGTTACCGCGATCGGAGAGTCCGGGGGCATTGATAGTGCATAACCAAGAGCAGCCAATAATTAAGGATGTCAGCATGGGAATAGCAGAAAAGAACAGAGAAAGGCCAACTTTAGGGATAACTCGGGTGGAAAAGAGAGCAAAAAATAGCAACTCTCAAGGAGTGGGTAGAAAATCAAATAAGGAATTGATAGCAGTTCAAGGAGACAAACTGATCATCTGGAGGATCGGTGAGGTCAATAGATTCTTACTGCTCTCAAGGTAACCAATGATTATACAATCATGGAATGTTAGGGGTTTAAACAGTAGAACCCATCAATCTGTTGTTCGAAGACTCTTAGAAAAATGTAAAACAGATTTTTTGCTTATCCAGGAGACAAAAATGTCGTTAGATCTTATGTGCAAAACAGTTAATAGAATTTGGAGGGGTGCTGGTCATATGGAAGTGGCTGCCCAAGGTGCCTCAGGGGGGATAGTTACTCTTTGGAACTCTCTTGAATGGACTGCAATACAACATATAGCTTGGAGGGGTGTTCTCACATCACATTTTAGAAATAATGTCACAGATGAACATGTTTTAATCACAAATTTTTATGGGGCTCAAAACCTAGATGGTCAGATGCATCAATGGAAAGTTGTGCATAACATGAGAGTCTCAAGGGAAGATTTAGACTGGATTATTGCTGGGGACTTTAATGCTAAATTATCCTCTAGAGATCAGGAAGGGGGAACCCCAATTTTTGACCCAGGGGATCGACTTATGATTTCCCAAGTCCAGGCATTACACTTGGTGGATATTAAATGCCCTGGAACCAACTATACTTGGACTAATAAGAGGAGGGAGCTGTTGTCACATTTTGCACGGGGTGCAATGTCTTCAATATTGTTTTGTAACAGTGTTGCTCTTCTTTTCCTCCCGTTTTTTTTCCTTCTCTCCCTTTCCTTTTCTTTCCCATTCTCTTTCTCTCCCCCCTTTTTTTTTTTGGAGTCCCCCAGTTGGTTTTCCAGCTTTCCAGTAGGTCTATCTGAAATTGGCTAAGTCTGGGTGCAAAGTTCGCACTTCGCCCAGTTTTGGTGCGAAGTGCGTACTTCACCCAGTTTTGGTGCGAAGTCCGTACTTCGCCCAGTTTTGGTGCGAAGTCCGACTTCGCCCCACTTTCTGGGCGCACCTTGCACTGACAGACTGGCAGGTCAATGCAGAAGAAAGATAAAATGCCGGAGCGAGGTCCATATGGCGGCGGACACCGGTGTTCGCTTGTGCGCGATTCGACTTTTCAAAGAGCCGGAATGCGCCCTTGACAGGTGTGCGGTAGGGGAACAAACCCGGAATTTGACCAAGGCTTGAAGGCCTTTCCCAACTGCACTGATTTCTGCACGCATCCCAAGGAGCTCCGATCCCAAGTGAAGATGGATAGACTGCCCTCTAAGGCAGGCATGTGTCACACAGCATAACCCATCATCAGACAAGTGTCCAGCCTCGGGATTTGAACCAAGGCTGCCGACCAAAAGGGATAAGCATGGGCTGCCCGCACCGCCTGCGCTAATAGCCTCATTCAAAGCTGATCTGAGGTTTCACCGCTCCAGCTACTAGCAAGCCTGCCGACTTGAAGATTTACCCGGCACTCCGCCACGTAGCTGTCCAGCTTCCAAGAAGACCATCTTGCGGGTACAGCCCAGTCCGACAAAAGGTCAGCATTTGCATCTTTTTCGCCGCTTCTGTCAGCTTATGTTTGGTCGGGACTCCGTGCCCATTAATGTAACGGGTGGGACTCGGGCTATAAAAGCCCATCTTAAATTCATTGTAAAGGGTGGAAGGGGAATGTTTGTTAGGGAACTATCGTGCTTACTTTGTAACCGTGCTTACGCTTATGAATACAATCTGTATGCACGGTTACGTTCTCTTGTTTTTATTATTTTATGTTGTCTTTCATTATATGCCTTAGGCCCACCTGTGTCGCGGCTCGTTGATTCATTTCGGCATTTGGCGATCAGGTTCCTCTAGCATTGCTTGTTTAAAGCACCTTCTGTACTTCATTAATTTAAAGCATTCATGTAATAAATACGGTAGCAGTTCCATCAGTTATGTGTGACGTTGCTGGCCCGTATCTGGTGATTGATGCGATCCCCTGCTATTAGTTCCTTGTAGGGAATGTTTGCTAGGGAGCCATTGAAGCTGTGCGGTTAAACTCTCTGCCTAACACATATACCTGGCTCTGGCATCTCTAGGTTTACTTTCTACCCCTGTCAATGTACGTATCTGGTGATTGATACGATCCCTCTCTGTTAGTTCCTTGTAGGGAATGTTTGCTAGGGAGCTATTGAAGCTGTGCATGCGCTGCTGGTGTATCGGAAGTACGCCTAGGTTTTGCAGTTCCTTGTCATGCTCTGTGTTTGTATGCAGTAAGTAGCGGTGATTGGTGTGTTCCCGTACTGTTAGTTCCCCCCACCAACCTTTGGACATATTTGTAATCTCTTTCTGTACATTTGTCTCTTTCCGTTCATTTATTTCTTTCCTGTTCCCTTTAGCTTAAATCAACCCCCCAAAAGGAGCCGGCCTTCTCCGGAGATTGGCTCGGAAGGCATCTCTTCCTTCCGGCCTTTCATGCTGGTGGGCGAATCTGGGTGCATTAACCAAAAATCCTTTCCTCATGGCAGATTCGTAACCAACAGTTTCTCTGGCATGCCCGGTGGGACGCTTGTCCCACGATTTAAAGAAAGAGTACCCGTCCAGTTTCCACCTAGCGCAACAGTTCTTCTGACCCGCTCGGCGGAACACGGGTCCCACATCTGACGAGAGATTTTCCGATCAGTCTCCACCTGGCGCTGACAGTTCCTGAGCTCTTGGTGAGACAAGGAAGTTTCTCACCCCCGACGAGAATCGAAGCACCGGTGTTCGCTTCATTGCTGTTCCAAATCCGAACACCTGGCGACTTGCACGAACAAATCCTCTGAGTCTAGAAGACCGGTCCTGTCACCTTCATGCACACGAGAAGGTGGCGAACAAGAAATCCGAGAAGCCCGCCTGAGTTCTACGAACTAGACATCCACGCTCGAGGCGAGATACCCAGGCTGGCTGATCCGCGAGCTCGTTTCGACGAAGCCGAGGCTGAGATCCAAGAAGAGGCCGAAGCTGAGGTCGGAAGAGCCGAGTACGAAGTAGAAGAGGCCGAGGAAGAGGAAAATCCTGCATCCTCGAAAAGTACCGACACCGAGTACACAACCGACGGCGGAGAAGAAGAAGAAATGGCTGATCAACAGCCGAATGACGATGATCTCTTCCCGGCGGTGGACTCTACAGGGCCTTTGGCCCTGATCGGTCGACAAGCTGTGCCCCCTGCTGCTTTAAAGTTTATTCCCACATACGACGGCTACGGTAAGACGGCGTACGAGCACATCCGGGACATCCTTGCCCCGGCCGCACCGCATACCATCACCGATGAAAGTGTGAAGACCCGTCTGCGGGCCCTTTCCCTGAGGGGAAAGCTTCTCTACTGGTGGAGATCGCTGCCAGAGGGATCCATCACTGGGTGGCCCCAGCTCGCCAGGAGGCTCGTAAAAGGATGCAACGAGTCTACTGATCCTACCTCTCTACTGCATCAGTTCCAAGCAATCCAGAGGCATCCTCAAGAGGAGGTGTCTGATTTTAACATTAGGTTTGCGAGATCCTAGAAACGGGTACCTCGCGAACTTCGGCCTTCAGCCGGCATGGCTGCTCACTACTATCTGAGGTCTTTCAACTCAGACATATGCCTGCTGCTGAAGATCGCCCGAATTGACGAGTTCCCTGCACTGTACGAAGCTGCCCAGCAAGCTGAAGCTGACATTATCTCCATCGGCAGGCTTCCGTCCAGAGTGCAGGAGCCGATTCATCCCGACTTTCCCAGATCGCAGTATCCTTCTTGCTTCTGGTGGTGTGTCGTCTACTTCAGGGCAGCAACCCCAACCGCCGGTGGAATCCGGCGCCGGTCGTAACTCAATACGGCCCGCCTCAGTTGCATTACCCTCATCCGCCTCCTCCCGCTCCGCATTTTCCAGCGCTTCCTGCTCCCCCGCGGTATGCGTCTTATTCTAACCCTCCTCCATTGGCCGCTTTGCCTCCACCGGCACAGTTGCCGCCTCCCGACAGTAGCATCCAGAACACGATTCTACAAGAAGTGCGGGCTTTGGCCTCCGGATATCATGCCATGTCCAATGACATGACCGCTATGAAAAAGAAGCAGGCCCAAATGGACTTTGCTCCTAGAAGGCCGTATGCGCCACCGGCGCTGACGAAAGATAAAGCCCCAGAAAACCAACCGCAGAGGCGTCCGCCTCGGAGAAATGCTGCTATAGATGACCCACCTGGTCCTCCTGACCAGGTCAACTGGTGCACTACGTGCAATGACCCGCATTCGGAGGAAGACTGCACTTTGCACCAGCACTACATCCAGACCTTGGCCGGCAGCACTATTGAAGATGATGAGCTGTACATGATCTTGGACGGCGAGGCCAATTTTGCCTTGCCAAAAGAGAATCCAGTGACGCCCGCCAAGGAAGAAAAGAAAGCTGCGGACGCGGCTAAACCTTTGCAGGTATACGCGAGAAGAGAAAAACCGCAGCCCGATGGGCTGCCACCGTACAAGCGGCTGTGGCCTTACACAGCCCAGGAGAAGGCGTCCAAAGATAAAGCTCCTGCTAAACCTTCTCTAGCAAAGGCCGCTGCTGTTCCAGCTAAGCCTCCAGCAAATGCCCCAACTCCCGCTAAGCTTCCTGTACTTCAGCCCCCAACCGAAACCAAAGAACAAGCCCAGGAGAAGCTGAAGTACCCGTCTCTGACCAAGAGACAACGAGTTGAGGCCACCCAACAGTACCGGACCAGGTATGAACCGGCTAAACCAGCGGAAGGAGCTAGTACCTCGGGCTACAGCATTGTAGACGAGTTAAAGAAGACTCCTGCTAGAATCAGCATGTACGATGCTCTTCTGCTTCCAGGCCAGGTAGATCTGCTGCAAGAATCACTGAAGAACATGAAGAACGGCACGCAGATGCAGCCTGCTGTCTTGGTTCAACCTTTGACAGTCTCCGCCACTGGGAAGAACAGACCGCCACCCTTTTATCTGTCTTTGCGGATGCAAGGGCACATAGTTCACAACTGCATGGTGGATTATGGTGCTTCCTCGACTGTAATGCCGAAGGCCGTCTGCGATGAGATCGGGATGGAATACACACGGAGCAGCCAAGGTGTGCTGCAATTAGACGGCACCCTTGTCAAGACAGTTGGTGTCATAAAGGACATCCCTATCCGGCTGCACAAAGCTCTCGACATTGTGGTCATCCAAGAGGTCGTGATTGTTGACCTGGAGCCTTACTTCGGCATGTGTCTCTCTCGGGAGTTCACTGCGAAGTTGGGCGAGTACCACATGGAAGTGCCCTTCAAAGGAAGGAGACTGAAAATTTTCAATGAGAAGCCTTCCCCTTTTCTAGTAGACAAGATACCCGGAGGAGAGATGGGTCGCATGGTCCGGTTGTCGAGAGGAAGAAGCGGTGACGATGGAGCTGACCGAGCAAGCTCTCAAAGTGCTACAGCTTGAAGACGAGTTCTCGTTGCAAGACTTCAATGCTGTAATCGGGACAGAGCGAGGCTGTTACTCCATTAAGCAGCCCGAAGAGCTTGACGTGTCCGTTGCGAAGGAAGTAGGACCTGCACCCGAAGAGCTGTGGAAGCTTTTCTTTGACGGCGCGCGTTGCAAGAATGGCGCCGGTGCAGGGGTCCTCCTGGTTTCCCCAACCGGAGTCCAGAGGGACTATGCCTACAGGCTGGCCTGGAGCTGTACTAACAATTCGGCGGAATACGAAGCCCTGTGCTTGGGTCTGCGAAAGGCGGAAAGGCTCGGAATCAAGCATCTCAAAATTTTCGGAGATTCAGAGTTAGTGTGTCATCAAGTTACGAATAAATGCGCGTCTAAGCATCACTATCTTAGAGCGTACCGCAATCGGGTCTGGGACCTGATGGAATCGTTTGACTCATTGAACGTTAAGGCAATATTGCGTGAAAGAAACAAGCACGCTGATATTCTGGCGTCTGTTGGAGCCAGGTACGTTCGGCTGAAGACGTCGTCCGAAGCGAAGCCGGTCCGCACCATTTACGGGCCTTACGTGCACGATAGGGATACCTTCCAGCGGGTATTCAGTTGTGACGAGGAGATCGTCACATTCCCGGTTAACGAAGTGTGTGTAATCGAAGGTAGAGACCATGATGACGAGCAATATGAGGGGTTGATACGATTACGGAATAATCACGTCCCCAAAGGACTGATTACATTAGAGAGTCTCTTTGATCGAAATGACAGAGCAATATCCCACAGGATCAAAGTAGACCCGAGGCAGTATGCTGACCTGGAGCTCGAACCTGGTAAAACCATCAAGGTCGGAACAGACTGCACGTCGGAGGAGCTGGTGCAGATTAGATCACTGTGCCAGGAGTTCCCCGACATCGTGGCCTGGTGCTACGAGGATTTGAGGGGGTATGACAGATCTGTCATCCAGCATACCATCGAGCTAGAGGATGGCGCCAAGCCGTTCCGACAAAAGCAAAGGGCCGTAAATCCAAAGATTGAGGCCATGATGAAGACCGAGCTCTTGAAGATGCTGGAGGCCAAGATCATCTACCCCATCAAACTTTCATCCTGGGTCGCGAATTTGGTGCCCGTGAGGGAAAAGAATGGCGACATACGTCTCTGTGTCGACTTCAGAAACCTAAATCAGGCTTCCCTCCGGGACCACTATCCGCTTCCCCAAATCGACCAGATTTTGCATATCGTTGCTGGAGCCCAGAGATTTTCACTTTTAGATGGATTTTCCGGCTACAACCAGATTTGGGTCAAAGACGAAGACCAGCATAAGACGGCGTTTACCACGAAGTGGGGGACGTTCGCCTATCAGCGCATGCCGTTTGGCTTATCCAATGCTGGTGCCACGTTCCAAAGGGCCATGGACCTGGCCTTCCGAGAGCTGCTCAACAAGATTATTGTCATCTACCTTGATGACATGACTGTTTTCTCTCACCGACGAGAAGATCATGTTTCGCACCTGCGGCAGATATTTGAAAGTTGTCGAGAATTCGGCATCTCTATAAACCCGAAGAAGTCTGTCTTCGCGGTAAAGGAAGGAAAGGCTGGCTGGGACATGTCATCTCCGAGGAAGGCCTCGCCATTGACCCCGACGGAGCGGAAGCCCTCGTTCGCTTGCCACCCCCACTGATAAAAAAGGGCTGCAGTCCTTCTTCGGTCAGATTAACTTCGTGCGGAAGTTCATTCCGGACTTCGCACGGGTGATCAAGCCTATGGCCGAACTGTTGAAGAAAGATACACCTTACGAATGGACTGATGAGAGAGAGCAAGCTTTCGAGGAAATCAAGGCTCGGATTGCGCAAGCTCCGGTGTTGACAAACCCGGACTACTCCAAGGACTTCATCCTGTATGCAGTGGGAGAACCCGAAAGTTACGGCTGCAGTCCGACTCGGAAGGGAGACGACGGTGAGGAGCGCCCCATTGCGTTCCTAAGCCAAGTGATTTTGCCGCACGAAGAGAAGTACAATTTTATAGAGCGGCGGGTCCATGCGGTCATGAAGTCCCTTCGAAAGTTCGGGCACTTTGTCTCCCGGAGTAAGACCACTTGTCTTTGTGATTCACCCCGATGTTCGCAGTTTCATCTTGCAAGGAGAACCGGGTCACAAGAGAGCGGGATGGATTGCCAAGATCCAGGAGTTTGACATCGAAGTACGGCCCACCAAGCTTATCAGAGGCCGAGCCTTGTGTCAGGAATTGGCCCGAAGCGCTGTAGCCGGCATCTCCGCCTGTAAGTGGGAGGACACAGCGACACGCGTCTACCTAGCCAACTCCTTATCGGAGGGGAGTGATTGGACAGATGAACTGGTGAGATACTTCTGCATCGGAAGATGTCCCGATCACCTGAACGCCTCACAACGAAGGAGATTTCGGCTAGGTGCACTAAGGTACACTCTTCGCCCCGAGGGGCTTTACTTAAAAAACATTGACGGCATCCTGTTGCGGTGCGTCATAAAATCTGACCAGCCTAGGATCCTCGGAGACTTTCATTCCGGGATGCCTGGGGGTCACCATTCTTCAAGGCCAACGGCCTTAAAAATAATAAGGGCTGGATACTATTGGCCCACTGCGTTCGTGAGACGCGCATGCGGTCTGCGCCAAATGTGATCAATGCCAGAGGTATGCTGGCCGAAACAGAAAAGCACCCCTGCCCCTTCAACCGATTCAAGCCGAAGCTCCGTTCCAGCAATGGGGTCTAGACTTCATTGGGGTGATTTCTCCTAACTCCTCCGCCGGCCACAAGTTTATTCTCACAGCTACTGACTATTTCACACGGTGGACGGAGGCGATCCCGACCAAGAACGCCGACCAAGAAACGGTCATCAGGTTCATTGAGAGCCTGATTACCCGCTTCGGGGTTTCAGAGTCGATTGTGACAGACAACGGTCCGAGATTTGTAGGTGCTATACTCACAGAGTACACTGGCAGACTTGGCATCTATCACAAGATGTCTTCTAATTACTACCCACGGGGGAATGGCCTTGCCGAGTCTACTAACAAGAACCTCCTGAAAATTCTCCGGAGGACCATTGAAAAGAATAAGCGGACTTGGCACTTGCTCCTGAACCGGGCGGCGTGGGCGGACAGAGTTGCGTTCAAGAAATCCCTCAAGACGTCCCCCTACGCGCTCGTCTATGGCAAGCAAGCTGTTATGCCATCACACATTGAAATCCCCGCCCTGTGGATGGTTGATGAAGACAGGAGCAGCGGAGACCCGGTAGACGACAGATTGTGCCAACTCCTGCAGTTGGAAGAAGACAGAGAAAGTGCATACCAGGCCTTCGCGGATCACATTGCAGCCACTAAAGGCTGGTTTGCCAAAGGCACCACTGCCCGAGTTTTCGAAGTCGGGGACCTGGTGCTGAAGTGGGACTCATACAAGGCAAAATCGGGTAATCACGGAAAATTTGACGCTCTCTGGGACGGCCCTTATCAGATTGCCCGGGTGAATCAGTTCAATGCCTACATACTTTCGGATATGGAGGGTCAGCTCCTCCCCATCCCCGTCAACGGGTTCCACTTGAAGCTTTATCGCTGTTGAAGGCGCCCGAGTGGCCCTTCCTTGTAAAAATTTTGCCTTGTGTTTTTATTTTTCCCCGCATGTATAGTTTCCAGTTTTAGCTTTCAGTTTATTTTTTCCTTCTTTGAGCTTAAATGCGGCATGGGAGAGAAAGACAGACTTCGTAGCGAAGTCTGTCGTTGCCCCGCAGGAGGGGCGAAGTTCGGCTATGCAGAGAAAGAAAGGAGAAAAAAGAGCAAAAAATCGACTAAGTGTTGGCCGAAGCCCGACTTCGCAGCGAAGCCTGACTTCGGCCCAGCCGAATTGCGAAGTTTGTTCGAGAAAACACTGAAGCAGACCGAAGTCCGCACTGCGCAACCCTTCGTGCGAAGTACGCACTGCGCGCAAAGTTTGCGCGAAGTGCGAACTTCGCAGCGAAGCCTGACTTCGGCCAGCGCTCGCGCGAAGTGCGCGCTGCGCTCTACTCTCGTGCGAAGCGCGAACTTCGCGCGAAGTTCGCACTTCGCACCAAGCTTCGGCCGAAGTCCGAACAAAGTCAGCATCGCATTGCGCAGTTCGGACAACGGGCGAAGGTTGCAAAGGTGTGTGAAGCCCAAAGGCGGCAAAGACCCAGACCGCGTCCGAAGCCTTGGGTGCAGCAAGCAAGCAAAAGGAGTTCAAGCACGCGCTTCGCGCGAAGTTCGAACTTCGCCCGAAATTCGGGCGAAGTCCGACTTCGCCGGCGAGGTCGGGCCGCGCCCAACTTCGGGCGAAGCCCGGCTGCGCCTAGTTTTCCGGGCCAGCGTTGGGACGCGTTTCAAAAGAAAAATAATAATGAAAAATTCAAAAACCCCCATGCTGGGCCCAAGGCGCGCTTGCACTTGTTTTAATCTGGGTTTCCGCGCCAAAGGTTTTGTCTTGAGCAGTGTGCCCAAGTGGTGGCAGCAACGTCAGCCATGGTGCAGTCCCCAACGCTGAATTAATGATTGCGCGTTTTTCAAGGAAAAATGCAACTAAAGAAGCAAGGCACGTCTGTCGGGGCGCGTCTTTTCTCAAACGTTCTCCTGCGCAGCCACCAAGGGTTTTAACTCAGCCGACCTACCCCTCCTGCGTTGCATTAATGGCGCTGTTTTTATCTAGAAAAGGGGGTCAGAATCATGCCAACATTCCAGATTGCAGAGATTATTCCTCGGACAGTGCTAATTATTCCTCTGATAGCGAAATTTGTTGCAGACAGCCTGAACCTGTCATTATTGCTGACTCGGAGAGATGGACAAGGGAAAAAGGCCCGTGTCAGCGCAGTCCAGCGAAAGCAGCGAACCAGGGGATTTGCCGCGGCCAGGAGTTTTCAAAGGCGATCCTCCGCCAGAGAAAAAGTCAAAGGCCCGGACGAAGAAGGCACAGCGTGGGCAATCCCCACCACCTCCGGTGAATTACCTGGCAGGATATGTGGACGGCTTGTTTTCAATGAGCCTAACTCAGCTGCGAGCGAATGTGGAGAGCTGGGCTGACAAAGTTTCGCCCTCCCATCATTTTGGAGCGGCGTACAAATCAAATCTCTTCAGATTCATGTGCCCTCCTGTCCACCAATGCCCGGAGCTGATAGACTTAATTGTTAGACATTATAAACCAGCTTCCCGGCAAATCTGCAGTTCCGTTGGCAAACCCTTGTTCGCACTTGCGCAGGGAGACTGTGCAGCCAGCTTTCGCCCCAGGGCTGGAGTATGATTCCGGCACCATCCTCAGAAAAATCAGTCTGGGCGAACAAGCGGGACGTTTCACGCACACCAAGCGAATGAGGGATTTCCTCAATTCAGAGCTCAACGCCCCGCTTCCAGCCGGACAATGGCCGACTGGCCCCATGCCTTTGGCAAAATTTCAGAGCAAGTATCTATATACCATCTTGGCATGGATCCTCGGCTGCGACTCCGATGAGCTGGTGCACCCGTACCAGCTGGCGCTGGCAGAATGCCTCCTGTGTGGAGAATCTTACGAACCAGCGGCGCAGCGGAGCGAAAAGCGCCCCATCTCTTTCGGTCGGGCAGACTGGCTGGCTTACGCCATTCATTCCAGCCTGTTGAAGATTCAGAAGAGGCAGTCAACCGATTTTCGTTTCAGTTCCGTTCTGGCCTGGCTTTGTTTGTACCATCTGCACCCCCAAATGCCGATCCTGAACCTGAAGAAGGTTAACGAGAAGGGAGAGCCCCAGCCCGTCTATAACTGGATGGATGACTTATACCGGAAAGGGTCCTACTACAAGTTCAACTTCAACTTTTTGGGATTCGTCATGTCAGTCTTCACCGAAAGTGAAATCCCCCGTCCCCCGAGAGAAATGACGAGTGCTTTGATAAATCAGAAGCTCGGGGACGTTTTGAGATCGACGCGAGGGATTGTGATCGGAATCTACGGATTCAAGGGCAAACCCTATTTGCTGCCCTATTGGTGCTCGGAGCATCTGTTCGGGATGGAGGTTGCCCGACAGATGGACTATGTGGAAGAAGAGTTTGGCCTAGGGAAGAAAAGAGGACAGATTTTCCAATACCCTCTTTCCTGGGCCAACGTTGAGATTACGAGGTAGGACAACATGTCTACCTAGAGCAAGCGCTGTCCCGGATTGGCCTGGTTTCTTTGCCGCAGTGACTGGAAGTATGACCCTCATGGGATAAGGGGAAAGTTTGCACATTTGTGCCCCGGGATATAACCGAAGATAGATGCGACGTGGTCCATGTGGACCTTGAGTGGGAGATTGAATTAATGGAAGCTTCTCCCCCTGGCAGGATTTCTACTGCGAGGAGGTGACATATGACCCCAAGCGAAACCCGGACCATCACTTCTCATCTCCGGGGTTCAAAAAATTTCTGTCCAAGATTGCGAGGCCTTAAGCTGGTCTAAAGAAAAGATTACCGAATGCTTTGGAAAATGAGATGCCGCACGCGACACGATAAATCCACAAGGAGAAACCCGGCCGTAGATGACGACTTCTCGGTTCTCGTATGACCGGCATCATGACGCTGGCGGCCGTTCGCATATCAAGGTTACGTTCCTCGAGGCCCCTTTGAGGATTATAAAAGTGGGTCTCCTCCCAAACAGTTGTACACTTCGGCAACTGCCAACGCCGGCCCAGCAAGTACCCAGGCCGATCCAATGCAGCCCGTGGCTCCTAAGGCGGCACCCGAAAAGGCGAAAAAAGTTAGTCAAGGCAGCGCCGAGGCACTTCCTCGAGGCAAGAAAAGCGCCAGCGCCGCCAGAAAGCAGACCGGTCGCGGCAGACCTTCTGCAAGTCAAACCCCGGTACAAGTTTACCGTGGGAGCATCAGTGCCTGCTGCACCTGCTTCGTCTCCTTCCCCTGATCCGACAGTTGTTCCAGAAGAGAAGAAGCGGAGGAGAGTTGAGAAAATCAGGCGACCTAGCCTGATAGTGCAGCAGCCAGTCGCAGAGCCGCAGCCGCGTCCTGCCGCCGCAGAGGCAATTCCTTTGGGCAGTCCCAAGCCAGCCGCCGAGACAAGAAGCGAAGACATTCACCCGGCATCGGCTCAGGCGGAGCCCGCAGGTACGTTTGCTGTCCCTGTCTCTCTAGTCTCACCCAGTTCTACTTCCACTCAGTCCCCCGCTCAATCTGGGCGAGCCATGACCACATCCTCCTCCCCGTCTCCGCGTCCTTCTAGCGGTCCCCATTCTTTCGATCAGTTTGCTCAGAACCCTAACGTCTCTCTTTCTCTGAGCACAACTCCAAACCCTTCGCCCGAGGTCAGTGCTGAGGCTGTCCGTTCACCATCACATCCTCCGCCTCAGCCGCTTCAAACCCTCACAGTGTCAGCCGCTCCCATTTCCATTTCCCGGTCGCCCCCACAAGCGACCGATTCTTCCAAGGTCTGTCCGGTTCCTCCTGATCCCATCCCCGCAGGAGAGACGTCTCAGCAGATCCCTAGGCTGGGGGAACCAGATTTTATGGACGACCTTCAGAACTCAGATGACTTGCCCCTGGCAACAAGAGCCGTAGAGTATTCTGTCTCTTTCCGCCAAGACCTGAAGCGGAGGAGACACGAAGAGATAGCCGCCCCGGAAAAACGCGCAAAGTATGATTTCGGAAGGAGAGTGATTACAACGGAGAAAATAATCCCAATAGTGAAGAAGCCTCTCCGAGAAATGACTAAGGCGGACTACGTGCTCCAGACAAAGGAGAAAAGCTTTGACGACATTGATAAACAGTATGAGATTCGGACGATCATGCGCAAAGTCGACAATCTCTTTGTCAAGAGTCCGGAGGAGCGAGGAAGAACTTTTCGCGTTGCGGGACAAAGTAAGGCAACTTAAAGAGGACCTATCTAGGTCCACCGAGCAGGTGGAGACGGCGCGGCGAGAAGCGAGATGAATTCAAAGCCCGGCTGGCCGCTTCTCGACAACGAGCCGCAACCGAAAAGAAATCAGCCTCGGAGCAGATTTCTCAGCTCCAGGAGTCTTTGAAGCAGGCGCAGTCGCAGCTTGCAGAGAAAACATCTCAAGCGGCTGTCTTTTCAAAGACAAAAGTTAAGGAAATGAGGGCTGGTTTGCTGAGGGAATGCAAGCCCCATACCTTTAAGGTGATGGCGGTCCTGGACTTCGCATCCAGGATTCAAGAAGTTTCTGCCCAGGGAAAGCCTGTGGTAGAGGAGGCCGAGCGCCAGGCAAAGCAATGGCTGGACCTGGCGATAAATCTTTAGGAGCGCGAGCGCGACGGCGTCCTTTTTTCCCCGTGTCCTCATTCGCTGCAGAATGGGCAGGTGCAAGGGTGACCTTGCACAAATATTTCGAAAAAGTTGAAGAGGTGAGAGTGGCCAGACGAATGCTTGACGCATTCGGACATGAAAGAGATATCTGTCTGGCCCCCTTTCACGCTCTTTCAAAACTTGGGTGTCCAGGTTTTGTTGAGAATGGCGAGCTCCTCACCCTAGATCGGGTAAAGAAGAATTGGCAGTCCTTTGAAGCAGATACAGCTGAAATTGATAGCTGGACTGAGCCAATTCAAGACAGTCAGGTCACTCAGATGGTGTCCAGATATTCCAGGATCCGCTCCTATTTTCAGGAGTTAGAGAAAAGATACCTCACCATCGACCTGCACGCGGTCGCTGCTTTTCACGGAGCATTAGAAGACATAGCTGACCGCAAGCCATTCGAAGCGGAAGCCTGGCGCTCAGCCCAAGGGCGTACACTCGCATGTGTGAGGTAGAAGCAGGAAATGGAGAGCTTTCGGAAGGAGATACTGATGAGGCAACTGACAAAGATGAATCTGAAGAACAGTTGCCCCAAGGAGAACAGTTAGAGCAGCAAAAGGCAGAGAGGGCAAGTTCCTCTGCACCCAAAGGATGAAGGCATGGATTCTTTGCGCCGAGGCGAGCTCGACACCCCGCGAGCCGCCAGAAATGTTGTCACATTTTGCACGGGGTGCAATGTCTTCAATATTGTTTTGTAACGATCTTTGCTCTTCTTTTCCTCCTTCCGTTTTTCTTCCTTCTCTCCCTTTCCTTTTCTTTCCCATTCTCTTTCTCTCCCCCCTTTTTTTTTTTGGAGTCCCCCAGTTGGTTTTCCAGCTTTCCAGCGAGTCTATCTGAAATTGGCTAAGTCTGGGTGCGAAGTTCGCACTTCGCCCAGTTTTGGTGCGAAGTGCGTACTTCGCCCAGTTTTGGTGCGAAGTCCGACTTCGCCCCACTTTCCGGGCGCACCTTGCACTGGCAGACTGGCGGGTCAATGCAGAAGAAAGATAAAATGCCGGAGCAGGTCCATATGGCGGCAGACACCAGTGTTCGCCTGTGCGCAGTTCAACTTTTCAACAGAGTCGGAATGCGCCCTTGACAGGTGTACAGTAGGGGAACAAACCCGGAATTTGACCAAGGCTTGAAGGCCTTCCCCGACTGCACTGATTTTTGCACGCATCCCAAGGAGCTCCGATCCCAAGTGAAGATGGATAGACTGCCCTCTAAGGCAGGCATGTATCACACAGCATAACCCATCATCAGACAAGTGTCCAGCTTCGGGATTTGAACCAAGACTACCGACCAAAAGGGATAAGCATGGGCTGCCTGCACCGCCTGCGTTAATAGCCTCATTCAAAGCTGATCTGAGGTTTCACCTGCTCCAGCTACTAGCAAGCCTGCCGACTTGAAGATTTACCCAGCACTCCGCCACGTAGCTGTCCAGCTTCCAGGAAGACCATGCTTCGGGTACAGCCCAGTCCGACAAAAGGTCAGCATTTGCAGCTCTTTCGCCGCTTCTGTCAGCTTATGTTTGGTCGGGACTCTGTGCCCATTAATGTAACGGGTGGGACTCGGGCTATAAAAGCCCATCTTAAATTCATTGTAAAGGGTGGAAGGGGAATGTTTGTTAGGGAACTACTGTGCTTACTGTAACCGTGCTTCTGCTTATGAATACAATCTGTATGCCTGGTTCCCATTCTCTTGTTTTTATTCTTTTATCTTTGTCTTTCATTATATGCCTTAGGCCCACCTGTGTCGCGGCTCGTTGATTCATTTCGGCATTTGGCGATCAGGTTCCTCTAGCATTGCTTGTTTAAAGCACCTTCTATACTTCATTAATTTAAAGCATTCATGTAATAAATCTGGTAGCAGTTCCATCAGTTATGTGTGACGTTGCTGGCCCGTATCTGGTGATTGATGCGATCCCCTGCTGTTAGTTCCTTGTAGGGAATGTTTGCTAGGGAGCCATTGAAGCTGTGCGGTTAAACTCTCTGCCTAACACATATACATGGCTCTGGCATCTCTAGGTTTACTTTCTACCCCTGTCAGTGTACATATCTGGTGATTGATACGATCCCTCGCTTGTTAGTTCCTTGTAGGGAATGTTTGCTAGGGAGCTATTGAAGGCTGTGCATGCCGCTGCTGGTGTATCGGAAGTACGCCTAGGTTTTGCAGTTCCTTGTCATGCTCTGTGTTTGTATGCAGTAAGTAGCGGTGATTGGTGTGTTCCCGTACTGTTAGTTCCCCCCACCAACCTTTGGACATATTTGTAATCTCTTTCTGTACATTTGTCTCTTTCCGTTCATTTATTTCTTTCCTGTTCCCTTTAGCTTAAATCAACCCCCCAAAAGGAGCCGGCCTTCTCCGGAGATTGGCTTGGAAGGCATCTCTTCCTTCCGGCATTTCATGCTGGTGGGCGAATCTGGGCGCATTAACCAAAAATCCTTTCCTCATGGCAGATTCGTAACCAACAGGAGCCACATAGCAGGAAGGTGAAGTTAGACCGTTTTTTGGTTTCAGAGGAGGCATTTGTAAAATGAAATATAAAATTTCAGATTTTGGAGGGTCCAGTTTCAGATCATTTCCCCATTTTGTTGGAAAGAGGGATCAAGACAGTGCAGCATCACAAACCATTTAAATTTGAAAACTTTTGGTTACAAAAAGAGGAACTTCAAAAGAAAATTCCACAATGGTGGGAAGGTCGCCCAACATATGGGACAACAATGTTTAGATTCCACAAACAACTTCATTATGTCAAATATCAACTGAAACAATGGAGGCGAGCTAACAAGACAAACTTCCAAGTCCAAAGAGCTCCATTGGTGGCCAGATGGGATGAGGTTCAAAAACACTTTAGGGAAGGAACAATTACAGAGCAGCTCAAAGAAGAGGATGTTGCATTGCGTAAAGCGGTTGAGGACATTGACAACCAAGAGAAGACCTACTGGAAACAGAGAGCAAGAACCACTTGGTTATTAGAAGGTGATAAAAATACCAAATTTTACCATCGGACTGCCTGTGCTAGGAGACAGATGAACAACATGGAAGCTCTTCAAGATGAGAACGAACACTCCTTTGATACACTTCCAGGTATACGTTTCCATTCAATGGATTATTTTTCTAAACTTTTAAAGGAAAGTTTGGTGCAAGATGAAGAGGCTCAAAGAGACGTTATTGCTGTCATACCCTCTGTTATCTCTGAAGAAGAAAATCAGACCCTACTTAAACCCATTGATAGAGAGGAACTGAAGAATGTAGTCTTTGGAATGAGCACCGGAAAAACTCCAGGTCCAGATGGCTTTCCAATTGAGTTTTTCAGGCCTTTTGGGATAACTTGGAGGAGGATATAATGGCTGTTATAGAGGAGTCCAAAGGTAGTAAAAGAATGCTTAAAGCATTAAATCATACTTTCATTACCTTAATTCCAAAAGGTAATGGCTGAGCGGCTAAAACCTCTTCTACATAACATTATCTCCTCGGAGTAAGGGGGTTTTGTAGAGGGTAGGCAGATCTTGGATGGTGTGGTTCTAGCTCAGGAGGCAATCCATTCAATGCAAACATCTGGTAATAGAGGAATGTTCATAAAATTAGATATGTCAAAGGCTTATGATAGGGTGTAGTGGAGCTTCTTGTCAAAGATGATGGTAGCCTTTGGTTTCTCTCGGGATTGGATAGAATGGGTCATGAGTTGTGTTTCTACTCCGACATACTCGAGTGTTAATCAAGGGTCTTCCCTCGCAACCGTTTGGAGCTTCTCGAGGCCTTCGTCAAGGAGATCCTTGCTCTCCCTATCTTTTTCTCATTTTGGCTAAAGGATTGGGTAGACTTATCTTGAGGAGAAGACAACAAGGTTTGTTAATAGGTATCAAGGTGGGTGAGGAAGTTTTGACTCACCTACAGTTTGTGGATGACATAGGATTGGTGGGAGTGGCCAGTTTGGGGAAGCAAGAATGATTAGAGATACACTTAATGTCTACCTTAGGGCTACAAACCAAGTCATCAATGATAAAAAATCCAAAGTGGTCTTTTTCAATCTTGATCAATTGGGATTCACAAGGACTTATCTCCTAGTGGTATACTTGGGGGTCCCTTTGCATTTTAAAAAACTAAAAATAGATATCTGGAGGAATATTTTGGATTGTATCAAGGATAGAATTAATCATTGGTCTCACAAATGGTTAACCTGGTAGATTAACTTTTTTACAGTCAGTCATTCAGGCCATGCCAATTTATAAATTTTCTATCCTTGCTGCCCCACATACTATATGGAAAAAGTTGGACAAGATGGCTAGAAAATTTTTATGGGAAGGAGTAAAAAGAGAGAGGAAATGGGCCTTAGTAGGTTGGGACAAAGTAAGCTAGCCCAAGGTAAAAGGAGGTTTGGGACTGAGAAGATCAAAGTTAAATAATAAAGCTTTGGATGGAAAGCTTTACTGGAGGTGGATTTCCCAACCAACTTCTTTATTCAGTAGAATCTTAACTAGTAAATATTTGGGACAAGTGAACCCAAATGAGGTGGGTCGTTTCCCTTTGGACGGTAATGGATCCTTAGTGTGGCGAGGCTCTCAAGTTAGGATCTCAGGTAGTAAAAGATAGATTATTTTGGAAAGTGGGGAGAGGGGAGAAGGCACGATTTTGGACAGATTCATGGGATCAATACCCACCTATCATTGTTGAATTTCCTGAATTGCAACCAATAAAAACAGCCATAGAAACCAAGGGCTGGGTCCAAATTGAAAGTTATTTCAACACTAGTCAGGTGGGGGATTATAAGTTTAAGCAGTTTAAGAAGTTGGATGAGTGGCCAATTCCAATCCCTCCGGATTTGACACCCATCATGACTAAAATCTTGGTAGAAAGATTTCTCATAGGTAGAGACGAGGAGGATGAATTAGCTTGGGGCTATGGGAGCCTTGGTTTCTACACAGTGAAGGACGGATATGATAAGATCCTTCCAGAGCCCCCTCCTCATACTTATCAGGTGGAGGATTGGAGAAAGATTTGGCAGTTCAAGGGTTGGCCGAAAGTAAACTTTTTTGCCTAGCAGTTCATACATAATGGAATTCTTACTTTTGATAAACTCAGATGTAAGGGAATCATCGGTCCATCTCAATGTGGTTTATGCTACAAGAGCGAGGAAACAGCTGATCACTTGATGTTTGAGAGCCCATTCACGCACCAAATATGGGAGAGATGGTTTTTATATTATAAAATTCAAGCTAATGGTGATTTGAATCGGATTAATATTTGGGAAAGATGGAAGAGGGGTAGATTTAAATCTAAAGCTCTTTGTATTGGTTGGGAGCTTGTATTAAACTTTATATGGTGGCAAGTGTGGTTGGAGAGAAATGCTAGAATTTTTAGAGAAACTTTTTCTTCTTTAAATGGAGTTTGGCAGGTCATTTGGAGCAAAGTCACAGAAATTGTGGCAGTCTATGCTAAAGAGGAAACTCGGGTTGTTAATGGGGCAATGGAAAAGGAAGTTGAAGTGCAAGAGGGACAGGACAAAGCTAGTTGGAAACCACCCCCAGAAGGTTGGATTAAAATTAATACGGATGGAGCTGCAAAAGGCAATCCGGGTAGAGCTGGAATTGGAGTGGTTTGCCGGAATCATGTTGGAACAGTGCTCTATTGGGAACTGCAAGGCTTGGGAAGAGCCACAAACAATGAAGCGAAGCCTTAGCTATCAAATCTGCTTCTATTTGGGCAGTAAAACAAGGCCACGGGAGGATAATACTAGAATCAGATTCTCAAATAATGGTTGGAGCTCTAGATTTTTTTTTTTTTTTTTTTTTTTTTGGTGGTGGCCACAAGGGATAAACAGACTGTGACCACGAGGGAACCATTACATAACATATCCGCAACATGTGAGGCGAGAGATAAGAACCTGGGCCTCTCAGCAACTAGAGAGGTTTAACTACCCACTTGCTCTCCAACTCCTCTACATGGGCGGATGGAGCTCTAGATTGCATGAGGAACTTTGCTTTGAAAACATGGAGGCTGAGGATTCTTGTCACTCAAATTAAGGAATTATGGAGGGAATTAGATGATGTGATTCCAGTTTATGTGAGGAGAGATCTAAATAAAGTGGCGGACTTCCTGGCTAAGATGGGTGCTTGAGAAGGAGGTAGGGGTTCGGTGGCACAGGTGACATGGTTGTTGAGGATGAAGTGATTAGGCAGGGTGTTGAAAGGGCAGCAGACCGAGACAGCCTGAAGACAACAGGAAGGTGTCGCGATTTCACGACATGTTGCAACGTCGTGGCCAGTTGAGAAGAAGTGTCGCGATATTGCGACATGTTGCTTCGACGAGGCCAAAGGAGAAAAGGTGTTGCGATTTTGCGACATGTTGCTTCGTCGCGGCCAAAGGAGAAAAAGTGTCGCGATATCGTGACATGTTGCATCGTCGCGGCCAAAAGAGAAAAAGTGTCGCGATATCCCAACATGTTGCATTGTCGCGGCCAAAAGAGAAAAAGTGTCGCGATATCCCAACATGTTGCATTGTCGCGGCCAAAAGAGAAGAAGTATCGCGATATCGTGACATGTTGCATTTTCGCGGCCAAAAGAGAAAAAGTGTCGCGATATCGCAACATGTTGCATTTTTGCGGCCAAAAGAGAAAAATTGTCGCGATATCGTGACATGTTGCATTTTCGCGGCCAAAGGAGAAAAGATGTCACGATATTGCGACATGTTGCATCGTCGCGGCCCAAGGAGAAAAAGTGTCGCGATTTTGCGACATGTTGCTTCGTCGCGGCCAAAAGAGGAAGAGTGTCGCGATATCACGACATGTTGCATCGTCGCGGCCAAAGGAGAAAAAGTGTCGCGATTTCGCGACATGTTGCTTCGTCGTGGCCAAAAGAGGAAGAGTGTCGCGATTTTGCGACATGTTGCATCATCACGGCCAATAGAGAAAAAGTGTCGCGATATCGCGACATGTTGCACTGTCGTGGCCAAGCGAGAAAAAGTGTCGCGATATTGCGACATGTTGCACCGTCGCGGCCAAGCGAGAAAAAGTGTCGCGATATCGCGACATGTTGCACTGCCACGGCCAAAGGAGAAAAAGTGTCGCGATATCGCGACATGTTGCATCGTTGCGGCCAAAGGAGAAAAAGTGTCGCAATATCGCGACATGTTGCATCGTTGCGGCCAAAAGAGAAAAAGTGTCGCGATATCGCGACATGTTGCATTGTCGCGGCCAAAAGAGAAAAAGTGTCGCGATATCGCGACATGTTGCTTCGTCGCGGCCAAAGGAGGAAAAGGTGTCGCGATATCGCGGCATGTTGCAACGTCGCGGCCAAAGGAGAAAAAGTGTCGCGATATCGCGACATGTTGCATTGTCGTGGCCAATGGAGGAAAATGTGTCGCGATATCGCGACATGTTGCAGCGTCGCGGCCAAAGAGAAAGTGTCGCGATATCGCGACATGTTGCATATCGCGACCAAAAGAGAAAAAGTGTCGCGATATCGCGACATGTTGCTTCGTCCCGGCCAAAGGAGGAAAAAGTGTCACGATATCGCGACATGTTGCAACGTCGCGGCCAAAAGAGGAAAAAGTGTCGCGATATCGCGACATGTTGCATTTTTGCGGCCAAAAGAGAAAAGTGTCGCGATATCGCGACATGTTGCATTTTCGCACCAAACGAGAAGAAGGAAAAAGTGTTGCGACATCGCGACAAGTTGCATCAACAGACCAAACCGATCCCCCTGGCAACATCTCACATTGTGCAAACATTGAAACTCGTTGGATCGTGCCTTAGGCCAATGGGGAAGGAGTCTCTCCACACTTGAATCTCAGATTCGCCGACTCCCCTGTTAGCTAGGTTTTGGTTTAAGAGATTTGGCTCCAATGCAAATCTTCTTTTACTGTTGTAATCTTGTGTTCTCTTTGTCTATGGCTGGGAAAAGTCTCATCCCAACTTGTAACTGATCTTTGTTTTAATACAAGTTTTTTCAAAATTTTCAAAAAAGAAAAACAATGATATAAACAAAAAGTGTAATTTGTTAAGGAAGAGTCACTATGGATTATTGTTAAGATTTGGCCTATATGTGATATTCTGCATTTCCATAGGGCCTGATGCTGAAATTATCCCATGATCCATGGTCATAAAGTTGAAAGAAGCCAAGAATTTTATGTACACACCTTTAATGATTGGCATGTGATTCTTTCATGGCCCTTTAGCTGGTTTGATTACGTAATAGTTTGGACATAGACTAGAATGGTTTTATTTGAGGCCATGATGAGAAGAGGCACTTTGAGATGTAAATCATTTTGGACCAAATGTTATGTAGTGAAGTGGTGGAGTCATGTGCGAGGCATTGCTGTGCTAAATATGGTGAAGGCAATACGACCTATGAACACCAAATAGGGTTGACTATTAGAGCAAGCACTACACAAGTAGTGTATTCTGGCCATATAACATGCTCCTAGAGGCACTGATCTCCCATATAAGTTTGTAGATAATTAATTTCTCCTCTCATGATCCCCCAGTGCTTGAGTGGGCATATATGCATGCTAATATTATGACTATTCATCTTATTAATCTCTTCACCTCAAATTGAGGAAGGATGGATGCATGATAATAATGATTTAGAACTAAAAAAATGTTTTGGAAGTCCTTGTATATGTAACTATCTAACAGTTGATGCTCTATGATCTATAAAGGGAAAGTATATGTCCATGTTAGTCTTGTTTTTGTTGATGATTCTTTCTTATCTAGTTCTAAACTCTAGTTTGTGCTTTTGGGTGTTCATGCTGGTTTTTGTCAATGGTGTTCTTTTTATATAACTTTAAGGTTTAAACTCTAATTTGTACTTTGGACTGTAGTATTTGTAATTTTTGTATGATTTTCTTTTGAATTTTTCATTGACGAATGCAGTATTAAATCTAATTCCTGGGTTGTTTTGTGTTTTGAGTCTGCATCCAATGGAAATCATACTGCTGCAAATCACAAGGCCAGAGCTTTGTGTCTCTGATAAAGGGTAGAAGGGAATAGATTTGCCCATCTACTTTTATCAAGCCGCAAAAAGAAATCTATTAAAGAACATAATTGTTTAAATATAAAATATTTACAGGTTATGATCTAAGTGTCCAGTTGGAATTTGTTCTCTTTCTGATGTTAGACCTGCATATCTGCATTAAAGTGGTGCTCTATAGAGATACTACAAATGCATTTTGATAATGTACTTTGTGTGGCAAAGGAGAGAAAAAAAAAAAGTTAACCTTTCATTACATTTATACATCTGAATTAGTATAGGAAAATAATGTACATGCACCACTGAAGATGGCACTGCAAAAATGTACATAATTGTCTAGAGTATGTCTACTCATTAGATACTTTGAAGCCCTTCCAAATAAAGATTCAAAGTTTCAGGAAACTCACAGGAGCTCAAGAGTTGTTATATTTCCTATCTCCTTTGGGATGTTGCCAGTTATATTGTTCCACATGAAATCCCTTCCAAAAGAGGAAAACCAAAGTAATGTAAGAATCATAATTTTCTGCATTCCATGTTATGCAAATGACAGGAAACCCAAAAGTGTAAAAATACTGATTACATTTATACAAAACTAATCTAGGAAGGGGAAAAAATGATCTATATGAACTACAAAGGATAGTCTGTAACAAGGTTATGAAATTTTTCTGATGGAATCTCTGGATCCTTGTATGTGGAAAATATACCCAATATAACAAGCTGACAGTTAATGTACCACATCAATTGAACTTACAAAATTTTAAGTTGCTGTAGTTGACCAATTTCTGGAGCTAGACTTCCCATAAGGTTCAGACGTAACAATTCCCTGCATATTCCAATCAGTTCAAGTAAAGAAAATGATTACTCGATTGAACATGACTTTATACATGTGCTTACACTTTGCCAACTTTCAGTAGAGATATATATTGTTTCTTTTCTCTTCAAGTACTCACAAAAGTAATCTAAAATCTTACTTGAATTAGCAATGAAATAATTGATGAAAGGAACTCAAAGTCTCTCTTAAGTTTTTAAAATAAAATTCAAATTGTCTAATTAAAGAGAGTTGCATATATGGAACTTGTTGCTCTAAAAAACAGATGTGCTCGTATGGGCGGGGCACTTCCTTCAGCTCCTGGGACTGTTTCAACCCGCATGGGTCACTTCTGTCAACTCTTTAACCCTAACGAGGTTGAAGTGGGTTGAGTCTCACATATGGGCTAAGGTCATCCCTACTACATGAAGACTCACCATGGGGGTTGCCATGTATGTCTTCCTTAAGGTTTAAACCCTTTGGAGTTTCTGCCACAAGACGTTTAACTTAGGTCTCGCTGGCATGTATGTCTTCCTTGAGGTTAAAATTCCTTGGAGTTCCTACCCCAAGACATTTGACTTAGGTCGGCTATACCCCAATATAGGGATGTTGATACTTGTCGTTGTCAACAACTAGTGTCAAGCATAAAAGTAAATGGCTAGTCATGTTGAACATGAGGTCAATAGGGTGATTGTGAAAGGTTAGGGCAAGTCCTTGTGTCCATCTTGAAATTTGGAGTCGGTTTCAGGAAAAAGTGGAGGAAAAAAAACAATTGCACTTGTTGATTATACAAGTCAAAAAGGAAAGGGAATGTCCGCCTCTACATGCAATTTTGAATTACAATCCTTTTAGCAAAAAGTAGCAGTTGGGGGAGGGGAAAACGACACATATATGCATGTTTTTGTGGTCCATAGTATTTAATGTTTGTTTATATCCCCTACAATCAACATTGATCATACTCTCTCTTCGATTCTAGCTTTGTTCATCTCTAGTCTACATTAATTTGGCTCTTTTCTTTTCCTCTTCTTCATGGTGGCCAAACCAAATTTCCTGCAAAACACTCCCCTTTGCTCATATTCTTATGACCCTTCTCTTCTTCCATCATATGTAATTACATGTGGAAGCAAAACAACATACAAGAAAAATACACCTTATTGTAGATTTACCTTTTATTCACACTTTTCCTCTAGCATCTCTTAAAACATAAGATGATGATAATAATAATAATCTGATTGATGGTTCTAAACACTCAAACACTCATAAAATCAGAAATAATTCAAGCATGCTTATATCATTCATCTAGTTTGACAATCCTCATGCTTGTATTCATTTAAACAAGTGCTATGTTTTATCTAGTATTTCATTGTGATCCTATTATATAGTATGTATGCATATTCTTCCTTTTAAACAAAGACAGTCTCATGTCTATTTTTTTTTCAGAATAAATATTTCAAAAATAATTTGAATATATGTATTTCATAAAAAATTACCTCTAAGTCACTTTTTCTTACTTATTCAAATACAACGTCAGTTCTCCAAGATATCAATGAAAAGTGTTAAATACATGGTAAGAAGGCAAAAAGCAACTTTGGTCAAGTTATGTCTCAAGTCCATCTTGTAGCACGGTGGTCGTATTTTGCAGTTAGAGGAACAAAGAAGGAATGACAGACTGGATTAGCAAAACAACTCACCAGCATGAAGTCTAAGCAACACTCGAACAGTCTTAGGTCTCACTCGAGATGGCCTGCAACACACCAACCTTGTCCTTGACGGCCATGCACAAAATAGCAAATACGACGGCCTTGTCTACAATCAAGATGGCCTTGAGCATACTCTAGACAGCTTGTCTCTTGGTTAGACAGCCTTAGATTTGCATGAGATGGCATGTGTCCAAAATTTAGACGCTATTTGCCGCAATGACAATTAACTACATACACATGCAAAAAGATTACATAGTCTACATAACAATGGGAATGGTAATATTATTATCAGCAAGAACATGTTTGTACACAAGCAATTATCTCCTCTGTTCTCTCCTATGCATACTCTCCAGCATGTAATTGCTCAAATAAATGAGGTGTCCTATTTGTACTTTAGTTACTCCAACTACCTACCTGACACCTCATCATCTTTTACATTACATTTGTCATGCATTTTCATTTCTTTCCATTGCCAAGTACATGACTCATTAGGTATACATATATTATCTGTCACTTCATCGTATGCATAACAAAACATTACAATGAACAAATTTATTACATTCAAAATGGCATTTGTGCATACTTGACTTTGGACACACTAAGTTTATGTATGAGGTGGCGCTTGGAATGGCAACATGTCAGAACTAATGTCTACATCTACCTTCCCCTCTAGATTGGTCGACGTCCTTCACAAATATATGTGTGTTGGTTCTAGTCTACTTGCCCAAGCACTCTCTTGCAGTTGCTATGGTCCCTAACTCCCATCCTTTGCACCTCTCAATAAACTCCCCCACGCTTGTGTCGGCATTACCAACCAATCGTCATCTCCATGTGCTCTATCCATGTTGGTGCTTCCACTTGCACAAACATTCTCCACGGTCTTTGTTTCATTTGCTTGCGTATTACCTTCAACTCTCTCTGTTGTTAACAACAAAATTTGCACCTCTTGTGTGTTTCACTCGGATTCTCCTCCTCCCGAGGGCTCTACACACATTCAACTACTTGCTCCTCAAGTTTAATCTCTTGGAATTGTAGTACTTGGTTGGCAATATTTTTCTCAACACCTCATTGTTGAGCAATCCTTATGATCCTCACAATAATCTATCTTCATGATCTCATCTTCCATGTCCTCGCAGTAGTGAATTTGTCATTCACCTCTACCCTCTTCATACATGTTGATTCTTCGTCAACTAGACCCACTTTGATCTGGCAATGACAACACCAAATGTAGCACAATGGTAAGTATTCCAAAGATGGAGGAATAGGATGACAGATTAGAGGGCAAACAAGACTATAGTCAATGCAATTCTACTCATCATTCTGCACTAGAACGACAACAAACTTGACTAGGATGACACTTGCTAGAATAGCAAGTATTGGAACGACATATACTACAACGACAGTTCCACTAAATCAGCACACACTGGAACGACAATCCATGTGAACAGAAGTATGTTGGAATGTCAAGTCCTCGAACGACACTTTTTGGAATGGCAAGATCAAGTCTTACTAGCATGGCAAGTGCTCCACACATTGGAACGACAGCTTGCACTGGAACAACCAAAGTCATTCTATTGGAACGACACTCTTGGCAGTTCCACTCGTACTGCGTTTTGGACTGCAACTCCCTTATTCCATGATTAGAAAGCAACAATGATCCCTGCATACATAATCCAACACATAACTACAAACTACTAATGGCAATCATGCTTATACATAGATCACACACATCATGGATAGAAGATGAGTCATTACTCAATGGAACAACCATAGTCATTCTATTGGAACGACATTTTGCACTGGAACAACCACAGTCATTCTATTGGAACGACACTCTTGGCAGTTCCACTCGTACTGCGTTTTGGACTGCAACTCCCTTATTCCATGCTTAGAATGCAACAATGATCCCTGCATACAAAATCCAACACATAGCTACAAACTAATAATGGCAATCATGCTTATACATAGATCACACACATCATGGATAGAAGATGAGTCATTACTCAATGGTATGGCGTTACAAAATACCGCACAATGCATACACAATTTGCGCACATGCTGCATTGTCTGCACATATTGTTTGCCAATACACAGCTCTAGTCTCTCCCTAGACGTACTAGATATCTGGTAGATTGTCTTGAATGAAGGAGGGGTCTATTTAAGCTTTTGTCCTAGTTGTTGCCAACAACAGCTTCCAGGAAAGTGCATCACCCATTGGAAAGACAACTTGCACTAGAACAACCACAGTCATTCTATTGGAATGACACTCTTGGCAGTTCCACTCGTACTGCGTTTTGGACTGCAACTCCCTTATTCCATGCTTAGAATGCAACAATGATCCCTGCATACAGAATCCAACACACAACTACAAACTACTAATGGCAATCATGCTTATACATAGATCGCACACATCATGGATAGAAGATGAGTCAATTGCATTACTTGTTGGCTTTTTTCCCACATTAAATTTTTTGATAAACTTTGGCCTAAGTATGGAGCTTTAAAGCGGCAAAGAGCATGCGGAGGTGTTTGGGTTTTCGCGGGCCATAAATGGGGGCGATAAAATGGATGAAAAGTTATGGCCCCGGAAGTAGGACCAGGAAGCTCAATTTTGGGTCAGACTAAGTGTCGGGCCCCGCCCGACTGCGCTCATCCTCTCGACTGCGTTCATACAAAGGCCCAAAATTTTCTAAGTGTTAGTGTTGCCGCAACCCGACTTCGCTGCGAAGTCGGGCTGCGCCCTTAATTTTGTGCACACTTGGGGAGCTGACGTGCAGAGAGCTGAGCCCAAAATTTGACTAAGTATTGAGCGAACCCCAACTTCGCTGCGAAGTCGGGTTGCGCTCTCAGTTTTGTGCGCACCTGGGCATTGTCAATGAAGGACATCCCAAAAAATTCTAAGTGTTGGGTGCGCAACCCGACTTCACAGCGAAGTCGGGCTGCGCCCTCAAATTCGTGCGCAGTTGAGCAGCTCACTTGAAGAAAACGGCTAAGTCTTTGGGACTGCCCGAATTCGCAGCGAAGTCAGGCTATGCCTTGGAAGAAGAGCGTAGTTGGGCAGCCCATCATGGTATCTCCAGAAAAACGACTAAGTGTTGAGCTGCCCGACTTCGCAGCGAAGTCGAGCTTCGCTCACTGACCTGTGTGCACTCGGGCAAAGAACGTTGAAACCTGCCCAAAAAATTTCAAAGGCACGGAGGCCTTCCCGACTGTGCTCATACAAAGGCTGAGCTTAAAGATGATTTCTGCCCCCTCCATCAGATGCTGACAGGTGTCCAGCCTCGAGGTTTGAGTCAAATATGTGACAGAAGGTGTGCCGCAAGGGTACCAGACAAATGAGCCTGAACTGACGTATTGTACCGCATCTGCCCCCATTCAAACTGACTCAACTTCCCACCTACCGGATTTCCACGGAGCTACCACGTTTTTAGGAGGACCTTGCTGCAAGTACATTCTTTACCCACAGAGGTCAACATCAACCGCTTTTTTTAGGTCTGGGATTCTGTGCCCAAAATGTAATCAGGGGGGGAAAATTGTGCTATAAATAGCAGCCTCATTTCATTGTACAAGGGTGGAGGGGGGACATATTGCTAGAGGACTCTGCTGTGACGGACCACCTTCTAATTAATTCAAAGCATCCTTGGCTCTGCTTCTTGTCTCTGTCTTTTATGCTGCCTTACGCTAGTATTTTTGCTTCATGTCCATTTATATTTCTATCTGTCTGAATTCTGAATTCTGGATTTGGGCATTGGTGATTATTTGGATCTGGAATACTAAACAGAAGGATACATAGGATAGAATAATAGCTGCAATTTCTGTTACATGCTTTGTTTTAATTGTTGTTGGTTCGGATGCAAATTTGCGCTCGTGCTGCTTGCTCTCCCCCCCAACCGAAACGCATGATATTTACATCTCTTTCCTGTTCCCTTATCTTTTTCAATCTCTTTCCAGTTCCCTTTACCCCCTTTTTTAATCTCTTTCCTGCACTCTTATCTAAAACCCCCAAGTAGGTTAGGAAAGGAGCCGGTCTTCTCCGAAGATCGGCATGGGGGGCATCCCTTCCTCCCGGCCTTTCAATGTTGGTCTGCAGGTCTAGGGCGCATTGACACACCAAGTCCTTCCTAGGTGGCGGACCCGTTGCCAACATTACTCAATGGTATAGCGTTACAAAATACCGCGCAATGCATACACAATTTGCATACATGCTGCATTGTCTGCACATATGGTTTGGCAATACACAACTCTAGTCTCTCTCTAGACGTACTAGATGTCTGGTAGATTGTCTTGAATGAAGGAGGGGTCTATTTAAGCTTTTGTCCTAGTTGTTGCCAACAACAGCTTCTAGGACAGTGCATCACCCATTGGAACGACAACTTGCACTAGAAAAACCACAGTCATTCTATTGGAACGACACTCTTGGCAGTTCCACTCGTACTGCGTTTTGGACTGCAACTCCCTTATTCCATGCTTAGCATGCAACAATGATCCCTGCATACAGAATCCAACACACAACTACAAACTACTAATGGCAATCATGCTTATACATAGATCACACACATCATGGATAGAAGATGAGTCAATTGCATTACTCAATGGTATGGCGTTACAAAATACCGCACAATGCATACACAATTTGCATACATGCTGCATTGTCTGCACATATGGTTTGCCAATACACAGCTCTAGTCTCTCTCTAGACGTACTAGATGTCTGGTAGATTTCTTGAATGAAGGAGGGGAAGTCTATTTAAGATTTTGTCCTAGTTGTTGCCAACAACAGCTTCCAAGATAGTGCACCACCCAACTGTCTCCACATTCAGACATTCACATAATACCCTTAATACAACTATAGTCTATTACAATTTATCATCTCGCATAATTATATTGCATTACATTAACATTTCACCCTCATTTGCATTTCATTACATATTCATTTGACTCACATTTACATTATATTACATTACAATTATTTACACTAAGTGCATTTTGCACTATTTATTCTTCTGAGGTCTAGAGCCAATACCTACAATCATCTTTTACCCATGCATTTTCATTTCATTCCATTGCTAACTACATGACTCAGTAAGTATATGTATGTTATCTATTACTTCATAGTACGCATAACAAAACATTACAATGAACAAAACTATTATGTTCAAAATTGCATGTGTGGGTACTTGAATTTCAATGCACTACTTTTATGTACGAGATGGCACTTGGGATGGCACCACATTAAAACTAGTTCCTACACATCTTTTTCAGTTTCTAGGGTATTTTTATGAACGAGCAGAAGGAGTGGCTATGGGATCAGCTCTTTATTTGTTGATTGCAAATATTTACATGGAATAATTTGAAAGGATGGCCCTCAAATCTTCAAAACTCATACGCAAATTATGGAAGAGATACATGGCTGATACCAATGTATGTTGGCAGCATGAGGAGGACAAGCTTGGGGATTTTTTATTGCACCTAATTCTAGATGTAATAACATCAAGTTCACCATGAAGGGGGAACATGATAGTCATGGTGAACCTGATGGTCAAATTCCTTTTCTTGATGTACTCGTTATAAGAAAATTTGATGGTTCAATAGGGAGGAAAGTTTATGGAAAGAGAACTCACACAAAAAGATACATCCATGTTGGCTCACACCACCACCAATAACACAAGCAAGGCCTTTTAACAACTTTTGGCTAATAGAGTTCTGAGGATAGTAGATGAGGAGAATATAGATGAAAAAATAGGATACTAAAAAGTCTTTAAGCTTAATGGTTATCAAAGAAGATAGATCTTCAAAACAATTCAAAAGATCAGGAGGTGAGATGTTAGCCAGGAATGCGAAAGAGAGGTCATTCAACATGTATATGTATAGGTAGAGTTTGAGGTGAAATGGACAGATCTATACACATAAAGATAAGGGAGCATTGCACGGATTTGAAAATGAATAAGCTGAACAACTCAACACTCTAGCACAACTAGCCATGACATCAATATGAAGGACATGAAGGCCATCACTTGTGAGAGTAATTTAGTCACTAGGAAGTTCAGAGAAACTTTGGAAGTTGCCAAATAACAAAATGATCTCAATAGAGACAATGGCATTGGAGATAGTCACATTCAGAAACCTTTACTTCTTAATGAAGATGTTGCTATTTCAATAATTAATATAAGTAAAGGTCTTATTAGTCATCGTTGTAATTTTCAATGCCTCTAATTAGCCGTAATTGTAATTTTCAATGTCTCTCATTAACCATTACAAAATTCAATGCTTTCTTGATGTTTGTGTTACATTGTAAACATAAAGTTTCACCTCATGCATTATATCTATAAGAAACTTGTAGGCTCTAGTTTTGGACAGAAGCAGAAATAGAAATAAAAGTGTCTATAGAAATCTCTAAGTGTTTAATCCACTAAGTTTGGTCCAAATAAAATGCAATGAAATTAAATGAAATGCCAATGAGATGTAATGCAATGAAATGTAATGCAAATGTCATAGCCATCATAGTTGAGTGCCCAAATATTTGATATATTGTAAAGTGGCGTTATGTCCTAAGTACGTAGGAAGAGGGGAAGTTAGTTATGTGCAAGGTGTCCTAGAAACCGTTGCCACCAACAGCCAGGACTGCACTATAAGAAGACCCCCCTTTCATTGTGGGATATCATCAGAGACACCTTAGGCTGTAGTACGTAGATGTTTATGTAGAGAGGCATACTATCAAAAGCTATTGCCATTGACGGAGTATATTGCAAGTCTGAGTGCTATAATTTGTATGCCATTTTGGCAAATCAATCAATACAAGAATCATTCTTCAATTGTGTGTTGATGTCTGTGTGATTTACTAGATTACTAGACTTGTGTTGTGGTAGTTGGCTGTAGGTTGGAAGAACTAGTCAGATCTGTTGGTTGCAAGTCACAGTCAAGGAGTGCAGATGCTGTCAGACAGTGTCGACGATCATTGCTATGGAGAATTGATGTCTTTTTGAAGTATAGTCATCATCTGGGAAATTGTCATTTGATGTCATGCCATCATGTCACCATGTGGGTGTTGTTGACATTGACTTGCTGATGTCGTCTAGAGGATGTTGTTTGGAGGATGTCGTCTAGAGGATGCCGTCTTGGAACTGTCGTCATATTGACCGAGAGCTCAAGTCCAACTGCTGACTAATGTATGTTGTCATTTGGTATATGTTATATGTTGTTGTCTGACTTGATGATGATGATGACTTTGTCCCAAAGTGTTGACTGCAAACGTGTTGGCTCTTAAACTTTATCACTATCTCATCGTTGAGAAACCTCACCGTTGTGCTACAAAACTCATGTCTGATATTTACTTATTAATGAAGATGTTGCCAATTCAATAATTAATAGAAGTAAAGGTCTTATTAGTCATAGTTGTAATTTTCAATGCCTCTAATTAGCCGTCATCATAATTTTCAATGTCTCTCATTAGCCATTATAATAATTTTCAATGCTTGATTGATGTTTGTGTTAGATTGTAAGCATAAAGTTTCACCTCATGCTTTATCTCTATAAGAAGCTCATGTCTGTCGTATTTTTGTAATCAATGTAATCCTGATGAAAAGTCTTGGCAATGGTTTTAAAATATTGATATCTCTGTGGTCATTCTGACACAAGTAAAAATCCAAAAAAAAGAGTTTTCTACTAAAACATTTGTAATTCTTTTTCCAATCTATTATTTTTTATTGTTTATTGAACATGGCTACCATGATTTGACTTACTGTAGAAAGAGTTATTTAAACTTAATCCATTATCATGCTTGAAGATCCTTATTGTGATTCTTCTATTTTACATTGTTGTTGACCTTTTCTCTCTTCCAGCTTCCAGGTATTTACTGCATTCAACCCATGGGCATTTCACCATTCACTTTTCTATGAGTTTTTGTATCTGGATAGCTAGGCTTTTCTTTGGGAAAAGCATTCCTTATATTATACAAAAAAAAGTATGAAGTATGGATACAAATAGAAAGAACTCACTTACAACTGCAAAGGTAGCAACAAGGCATATGGAGTGCTGATAAAGAATTTAATAGAACCCTTTATTAGCAGATATGAACCCTTTCTTTGCAATTACCCCTTTGCCCTGACTGAGCTTCATGTTTATAAGGCAACAGTTATGCATAATAGCATTGTGATTCCAGTAAGGATGAAAGGTCTAATGAAAAAGGATCACAATTTGTTTTGGATCATCACTCGATTACCAGTTCACCATGGATGACTCACCATGCCTGATTCTTGTCAACACTTTTAGATGTTTTGAAAGATCCAATAAATATACTTTAAACTGAATTCTAATCAATAAAACATTCTGACTTTCAAATTTATTTTTCCACTGCTCATAGCCATGATAGTCAAAAGGATAATCCTAGGCCCCTTAATTTTACTGCCCAAGTGGCATGGACTTTTAAAAGCTTTAGAATTTCAGCCATAACTATTCATGAAATGGACACTTCACTTTATAGCAATCTAGACAACTAGGTATTTAAACATTTGTACTCAGATATTTCAACACCTATGCACAGACCTATAGCTAAGTGGTATATAGAGGGTGCTTATGATGATAAGACCTGGGTTCCCATGTTGTGAACATGTTACAATCCAAAGTCCATCTGAAAGAGCTCATGTTGCATATGGACTCACTAAGATAAGTGGCTACTTTTGTAATCAAAAGTTAGGAGAAACTTTGGTTTATTAATTGAAAACGTACATAGAAAAAAACATATCTGGGGCTTAGAAAGATTGCTAAGATCCACCTTAGCATCAGCTTCATTAAAGACTAGTACAAAATTTGAAATGCTATCTACTTCTCTTGACAACAAAAATGGAAACAGCATATATAACATTAGAAGTTTTACTTTTCACCACAAGATGGTCTCACAAGGTGTTGTAATATGAGATGGGCTGGTTAGGCTGGGACCTGAAAATATTCTCTTTTGCCTTTAACATCTAACACAAATTTAAGGTATGTTCCCAGAAGCAAGGAACAAGTAACACAATTGCAACCATAATACCCAAGCTGTCAAGGTTGCGCTGTGGGATACGAATTTTCATGTATACATATCAATATATATAAATAATGAAAATTTTACAAAGATTGATATCACCAATACCTCATATTGCATTATTTTTAAATACCCAGAGATAAAACACAAGAATACCCCAATGACTATGATGATACCTAACAAAGCAATCATATAACTTCCAAGAAACGGGTTTATTCGAAGATATGGTCGTGAAACGAGGTCCATAGGTTGTGTTTCTTGCAACATAGAATTTAAGACATTTTCTGCTTGCAATTTAAAATTTAAATCAATAAATCATAACCATATAAAATCAAAATTCAAAACCCCTAAGCCACTTAAATCTACCATACGTCAAGTAAGGAACGAGGATTAGTAAACTTACAGCTGCGTCACATGCAAGTACCCGTCAGCACTACTTGCATTGCATGTAACTCCATTCCATGGTGTGTTACATGGATCACCATCCTTCCAATTATTCAGGTTTCCCAAAGGGTCTTGAAGACTCTTTCTGATTTGTTGAAGGGCTTTAACTGCACCAACAACAGACAGAAACAAAATCTCCTACCCATTAAAAACGTGCAAAACATAAAGCTATTAGGGCCAAAACATAAAGGCCCATCACACTACGCCTCAAATTTTTTCTTGCAGACTACAGTGCTATATTACCACCCTACGTCAAATTAAACTCCAGTGAATTGATTACCTTCGTCAGGATCTGTAACTGGTGCTGCAGCACATAACATCAGAGTGCAATACATAAGTAAAATGCAAGCAACAGCCAGGTGGGTGTTCTTCTTCTCCATGGTAAACTTCATCGGCTGAATGTTCCATCCAAATCAGAGCATTTTGGCTGATATATGTGCATGCACTCTAATGTAAGCCAAAAAAAAACCATATGAATGGGTCTTTCGTAGTGTGCCAAAAAAATGCTGATTCTGACCAGGTAAAGCCATTTTGATAAGGGTGACGCATTTTGGGAAAAAAAAAAAACCAATAATAAAATATTGCTGTTGCAGCCATGTCTTATTCCACCTCTCTGATGGGGCTGTGATGAAGAAGGATTCAACATTAGTAACAGCAGAGGTGGGTTTTGGAATTCGTTGAATTTCGATAGTGATGTAATTCATTGCAATTTTTTAGCCAAATTCTTCTCTTGGGTGCTTTTGACTTTCGCATAGTTCACCAACTCAATATCCATTGTTGTCGTTACTGTATTTTTTCTTCTGGATGACTTTTTCGACGGTTTACCTAGAGCCGTATGCTTCCGATATCGCTGGGTTGGAAAGCGTTTTTTTTTTTTAATAATTAATTTACGTCTAATTGTTATAGACGGAATTTGATTGTAAGGAAACGTTCGAATGCCAGAAGAACTCAAATTTGGAATCTCCTTACGACGAACGCTTGACCAATTGCTACGCTATGTGTTCTCTAAGGAAGATTTTCACGTAGTGCAGAATTTGAAAATTCTATTTTGTATAAACATGGCATGCCTCTTCAAGTCCATAAATAAAAAAATAAGCAAAGCATATGCTTTCAAATAAAATTTAGTTTTTTTTTAATTAAAAAATTTATATTTTCAATACGATCAAAGCACACTAGTTTTAAATTTAATTTAAAATAAAAAATTATTTAAAAAATAAATAAACTTACAGTCAATTCTAAATATTAAAACAGAAAGTTTTAAGGTCAACGACAGCACAATTAGTTGATTTAACTATAGCACGCTTTATAACCTTCACTACAACACAACAAATTTAAATAAAAACATACAACCCATAGATAAGTATGTTTATTTTTTTAATAAAAAATTTAAATATTAAAATTTATTAATTTAAAAATATGGAAATTAGCTTATTTGATTTGAGAGCAAATGAGAGCAGTGATTTTTATAATATTTAATTTTTGTGATTTTTTTTCTTAATTCAAATTTATCAGATGGATTTTTGGTTCAATGGTTGGGACAAATAGTTGATGTAGCCCATACCAAGGTTCAAGTGGCACCAAATAGCTCACTGTGATTAAATTGATGTAAAAGGGAAAGGGGCAACCCTTTCAAAACCCAAAATTTCAAAAAAAAATAAAAATAAATTAAATATAAAGTGATTAAATGGTTAAAATATATACTTCTAAAAAAAAACTTTAGAAATCATGTATAACACATGTATATATATACTTTAATTTCAAATCTCACTGATATATACATGGAACAAATGTTAATCTATTTAAATGGAAAATTAAATTTTTTATTAAGATGTCATCATCTCAATTATAAAACTCTTAGAATTACAATTTACAAATTTTTAATATAATTTTATAGATTAGAAAATAAAATTTAATAATGTTAAATTAAAATTTTCAAAATTTTAACTTAAAAATTTGTTCGAACACTACCTAATGGATGTTTCTTATAATATTAGACTTTTTCATATATATATATATATATATATATATATATATATATATATATATATATATATATATATATTTATTTATTTATTTATTTATTTATTGTAAAATGTCATCATCTCAATTATAAAACTCTTAGAGCTACAAACTTAAAGTAGTGGTAAGGACTTTGACCTCTCTTTGAGAGGTCCAAGGTTCAAACACCACTCAGTGTGAGGAACCAGGACCCCTCATAAAAACCAGTGTAAACTCATTCTAAAAACTATAAAATTCTTAGAATTACAATTTATAATTTTTTAAATATAATTTTATAGATTAGAAAATAAAATTTAATAATGCTAGATTTAAAATAATAAAAAAAACTTTAAAAATTGTTCAAACACTATCCAATGGGTTTTTTTTTTGTTACAAGATGAGACTTCTCTCTATATCTATCTATCTATATATATATATATATTTTTTTTTGGGTTTCCCATCAAATTAGCACATTGAGCTATATAACCTATTTGGTGTTAATATTTGAATCTTGGTATGTTTGTCTCAACTTAAACTTAGCAAATCAACTTAGCACATCATCCATTTGTCTCAACCATTAAACTAAATATCTCATTAGCTATATACATAATTTATTCAAATATCACAACTATAATGTAATGTGATTTTTGGTTGTTTCAATTATATATAATTAACTACAAAGGTGATATATTTCAATCTATGGGGTGGTTAATTCAACACCCTTAGATCCTCGCCCCAACTAAGAAGCAAAGTCATTTGTTGGGCAGGTTATGCAAAGGGTGGAAGTTTTGCCTATGGAAATATAATCCGCCCTAACTAAAACACCACCCAATCCAAGGCGGCAAGATCTGATTAGCGGGCGAGTGCAAATCAAAGGGAGTTCTGGGAAACCCCTGCCTTAGCCAGGGTAGGAGTTTAGAAGATGAGAAAGGGTGGAGCCATCCCAAAACTCCCACCCCAACTTGGGTGGGTGGTTTAAAGGATCTTTAGGGCGGGGATCATCCAGAAACACCCGCCCTAGCTTGGGTGGCTTTTTCAAAGGTCCCCGAGGGTGGAAGTATCCCAAAAATGTTGTTCAAATGGGGCGACAAGGGTGGAAGGTGAGCTATCACCCACGAAGGCTCCAGAACATCCTGCCCAAGGCTAGTACTTGATAAAGAAAGGTGATGAATGGTCAAAGCTGGTAGCCTAGGTTGCAGGCCTATCTCTAGGACATCATCATGCACATTTAATGCTGACTATTATATCATTCAAGAGGTCCACCGAAGCTCCACATTGGAAACCCGAGAACAGTGTTTCCCACCAATGCAATGTAGTCAAAAGAAGGCAGGTTACAGGTAAAATTAATGATCAACCACCACAACTAGGGGTATAAGTGCAAAGAGTACAACAGCATCGATGGAAGATAGAACTAGGGAAAGGGGATGCAATTAATGAAGATCATCTGATGGCATATTCTGTCCCTTAAAGGGTCTCATCAAATGCAGTGAGATATTAGGAAGATGATTACCCACCGCCCGAGTGGTACATTGCGCATTAATGAAGCCATTCGATGGAAGAAGAGGAGGACCCATTCCTCGGCTATAAAATAGAAAATGTAACCGATTCAAAGGGTCGGCTCTGAGCCATTACAATTTGTATGTAAGACAAGAAACGTATTAATATAAGCAGAGCATTGTCTGGCCTTCCAACCATTTCATGCATGTATGTATTTTCATGTTTGTGCTTTTCTACTAAAATTGGTAAATGAATTAGTTGTTATTCTACAATCTGGATTTTGACTATTGATTTATCAATTCTGGAATTTACAAGCATGTGGTGGATGTTAATAATGAAAGTTGAAATGTATCGGCTGGTCTGTTAGATGGTTTGTATATGTGAATGCATTTCTACCTCTATCTTGCATATATCTTGATGTGGCTAATCCACCCCTTTTAATTCAATCATGTTAGCTTAGTTTTGTTTTCTTTCTTGTTTTCCCTAAACTCCACCAAAATAGTTATCAAGTCATAAGGAACCGGCCTTCTCCGGATATTGGTCATAGGGTTTCACCATCTTGTGACCTCTCAATGTTGGTCTAGTCCGCAAGGTGCACAATCCTTCCATTAGGTGCAGATTACCGACCAACAATTTTTGGCATGCCCGGTGGGACCCGAAAAGTCTCACAGTTTGAGTAGTATAGAGTTAGGTGATTCTCTACTCCGCTCAATTATCCAATAATCACCTGGTGACTCTGTTGAACCATAAACCTGGAAAGCCTTGCAGTAGAAATATTTCATGATTACAAGGCATAAAGCTGATTTGTCTGAGGACCCTATTGAGTTCTTTGAGCTGAATTTCCTAAGGTGACAACTGCCAGTGTCCCCTGAGCCTATCTCATTCTGCACACCTTCAAAGGATCAACAATCTTTTGATTTTGACTCTGAGGAGCCGGTTACCCCTATGAAAGTTATGGCTCAAAATCAAAACCAAAACCAAAATCTAGGGTACCCCACCTGGAACAATACAAGTCCCCTCAACCTTACTAATCAGAATGCCATTCCCCTCATAGCCCTAAAAGCATTACCTACGTATGATGGCACTGGAAAGACTGCATTTGAACATTGCCAGGATGTAGCAGCTCTAGCCGTTGTTCACAATATTGTTGAGGAGGATGTCATGATTAGGTTATTGGTTATCTCCTTGAAAGGTAAGATGTTATACTGGTATAGAACCCTCCCTAATGGAAGTATCACTTCATGGGTAGACCTGGCGGGAAGGTTGGTTGTTGAGTTCAATGAGCAAGTTGATCCCTTCTCCTCACTTACTCAGTTCACCACTATACAAAAGCATCCTCAAGAAGAGATAAGTGATTTTAATATCAGATTTAGTCATTCCTAGCATAGGGTCCCCGAGGGTCTCAAGCCAACCAATGAATAGGTTGTGTATTATTATCTAAGAGCCTTTAGTCCAGATTTGAGTTTGATGATAAGGTAAGCCAATGTCCTAACTTTTCCCTAGATATTTCAAGAAGCCATGAAAGTTGAAAAGCTCTTGATAGCCATTGGTCGACTACCTCCTAAGCCTACTATACCATTTTTTCTTGAGCTACCCCAAAATTAGTTGTAGTCTATGTCTTCACCACCACTTTACCCTACGAACGCTCCCCTAATGAATATCCCACAATGGCCTGCTACTCCAATGACACATGCTCTCCCAAAAATACCCATGTTGCCAGCTCTTCCAACCCCCTCCTATGGTGCCAGCACTCCCTACACCAGATCCTCAAATGACCATCCTTTTAGACCTGCAAAACTCTATGAAAAATCTTAACATGGATTTCCAAAACTCTGTGAAGAATCTCAACAATGAGATGACTCTTATGAAAAGAAGAGAGGTGGAAAGAAATTTTCAACCTAGAAGATTCCCCTATGTATCTAGAGATCAAGCTGCTTCTACCAATAAACCCCATGAAAGGACAAATACTATTCTCACAAATGAAGAAGGAGAGCCCTCCTCTTCTGCATCCCAGTCATATTATTGGTGCTCTACGTGCAATGATCCCCATGCAAAAAATACATGCATGATGCACCAACACTATGTGCAAAAAGTAGTAGTGGAAAGGATGGAGTGAGCACAGAAGGGTCATATTAATATGATTCGAGAAAGTGAGCACAATTTCATGATGTCTTCGGATGAACAAATATCCATCCTAACCAGGTCTAGAAAGAAACCACTACTAGTGGGCCCAGAAGACCTCAATCCCCTCAAGGTACCTAATGACAAGAAGGAAAAGGAAGAGGTTGGGAGGAAAGTCCCTCAGATAGCTCCTACCCAGAAATTACCTATTCAAAGGAGGGAAAGTGCACCCAATGCAAATCAACATAAGGCAATGCAGACACAGGAGGAGGCCAGGGATAAATTGAAATACCCTTCCTTGACAAAGAGGTAGTGGATAGAAGCTACCCAAGAATATCAAAATAGATATGAATATTACCAGAAGGACAAAGAAAGATAGTCAATCATTTCCACCTTTAATATAGTTGAAGAACTAAAAAAGACCCCTTCAAAAGTTAGCATGTATGATGCCCTGATGATCCCAGGATAGATTGACTTGCTTTAGGTGGCACTACAACTAATAAAAGCTCAAAATAAGTCACCCCCTGAGCAGAATTTGGTTCAAGACACCCCTATTATGGGGGTGGGTAAGAATAGACCTTCTCCATTTTATCTATCCCTAGAAATGGAAGGATGGGTGGTGCACAATTGCATGATAGACTCGGGCACTACTACCATGGTAATGCCTAAAGCGGTATGTGATATCATGGGTATGGAGTATACAAGAAGCTACCCTGGAGTCCTACAGCTAGATGGCACTCTAGTCAAAACTATAGGAGTGATCAAGGATGTCCCCATGGTGTTACACAGGCTACCTCAAGTTACTGTGATACAAGAGATTATCATGGTGGATCTAGAGCCATACTTTGGGATGTGTTTATCAAGGGAGTTTACCACCAAGCTGGGAGGATACCTATCTTTGGATTATTCCCACATGGAGATACCTTTCAAAGGTAGAAGGGTAAAAATTTTTTCAAAAAGCCCTCTTCATTTCATATAGAGAGGTTGGAGGAAGAAGATCAACAGGTAAAAATAGTAGGCATTATCACTGAGGAGGAAGATCTGATGGAAGAAGTCCTAGAAGAACTTCAATATGAGGACCAATTTTCCTTGAAGGATTTTAATGCCATGATAGAAACAGGAATTGGTACCTATTCTATTCAAAATTTGGATGCTAAGAAGCTAGAAAAGAATTCCACGCATGCATCAGACCAATTGTGGAAGTTATATTTTGATGGGGCCAGATGTAAGAATGGTGTAGGAGCAAGAGTGGTACTGATTTCACCAGTAGGAGATCAAAAGACCTTCTCTTATAGGTTAACCTAGAGCTGCACTAACAATGCAGTAGAATATGAAGCCCTGTGCTTGGGATTAAGAAAGGTTGAGAAGTTGGGAGTTAAGCAACTACAAATATTTGGTGACTCTGAGTTGGTAGTCAATCAGGTTACCGAGAAGTGCGTGAGTAAGCAACACTATCTTAAGGCATACAGAAACCGAGTATGGGATCTACTGGAAGCTTTTGAAGCTCTGAATATCAAAGCTATCCCTAGAGACCAAAATACTCATGCTGACACCTTGGAAGCCATAGGAGATAATTATTGCCCTCTATCAAATGTCATATACAAACCTAAGGCAGTGAGGTTGATATATCAACCTTTAGTACTAGATAAAGACATCTTTTGGTAAGTATTCAAAAATGATGAACAGATAGTGGATTTTTTAATCTAGGAGATGAATTGCTCTACTAAACATATGAAAGATGAAGATCAAGAAGAAGAGGAAGGATTCCTACAGTTGAAAAATAATCACATCCCAAAAGGATTAATCACTCTAGAAATCTTGTTTGATAATAATGATCGTCCAACAAGCCGCATGATCAAAATTGATGTTGGAGGATCCAAGGAAATCTCAATAGCCCTGAGAAAATATTTGAAAGTGAGTACAGACTACTCTGAAGAAGAATTAAATTCAATCCAAGAACTATGTAGGAAGTATGATGATATTATAGCCTGGACATATGATGACCTAAAGGTCTATGATAAGAATACCATTCAGCATACCATTGAGCTAGAGCCAGATTCAAAGCTAGTCAAATAAAAATAGAGGCTAGTTAACCCAAATATTGAAGCTCTGATGAAACAAGAGCTCCTAAAATTGCTTAATGCTAAAATAATTTATCCCATTAAGCACTCAACTTGGGTGGTAAATCTAGTCCTGATTAGAAAAAAGAATGGGGACATCAGGCTCTGTATTGAATTTCGAAGCTTAAACAAAGTCTCTCTAAAGGATCACTACCCTTTGCCTCAAATTGACCAAATACTACACATGGTAGTAGGAGCAGAGAGATTTTCTCTACTAGATGGTTTCTCAGGATTCAATCAGATTTGGGTCCGAGATGAGGATCAGTACAAAATAACCTTCACTACTAAATGGGGAACCTTCACCTATCAACGCATGCCATTCAGATTATCTAATGTAGGAGCTACTTTCCAAAGAGCAATGGATATAGCATTTGGTGAACTGGTCAATAAAGTGATTGTTATCTACTTAGATGATATGACAGTGTTCTCCCACAAGAAGGAGGAGCATATAAAACACCTTGCTCAAGTTTTTGAGAAATGCAGAGAATTTGAAATATCATTGAATCCAAAGAAATTAGTGTTTGTTGTTCAAGAAGGTAAGCTATTAGGGCACATTGTGTCAAAAAAAGGGCTTGCCATTGATCCTGATAGGGTAAAAGCCATCTTGGAATTGCCCCTTCCCATGAACAAGAAAGGACTTCAATCCTTCTTCGAGAAGATCAACTTTGTGCAAAAATTTATTTCTGACTTTGCTCAGATAATCAAGCCCATGACCGAAATGCTTAAAAAGAATGCAGACTTCGAATGGATAGAAGCTCGGTGGGAGGCTTTCAAAGGTATAAAAGAGGTAATTTCAAGAGCCCCAATTTTAATCAACCCAGATTACTCTAAATATTTCATTCTGTATGCATTTGGGGTAGAAGAAAGCTATGTTGCAATGCTTACTCAAAAGGGGGAAGATGGTAATGAAAGGCCAATTGCCTTCCTCAGTCATACCTTACAACAACATGAAGAGAAATATAATTTCATTGAAAGATAGGTATATGCCATCATGAAATCCCTCAAGAAATTTAGGTATTTTCTATCTCAAAGCAAAATATTTGTGTATGTGGTGCATCCAGATGTTAGAAGCTTTATCATACAAGGAGAATTGGGTGAAGGAAGGGCTGGATGGACTTCAAAGATTTAAGAATTTGATGTGGAAATCAAACCAACAAAACTAGTAAGAGGAAGGGCTCTTTGTCAACATCTAGCTTACTCTATTGTTGAGCATTCAAATGCATGTATAGAAGAGGATAGCCCTACAAGGCAAGAGGGAAATCAAGAAGTACCTATGACATGGATGGATGAATTGGTGCACTATTTTGATTCTAGAAAATACCTAGAAGGATTGATAGCTTCACAAAGGAGGAGATATAAATTACAATCAAGAAACTATATATTGGTCGATGATGTCCTCTATCGATAAAACTTTAATGGTGTACTCCTCAGGTGTGTACCACCAAGTAGAACTAGGAAAGTCCTAGAATAATTCCATGGTGGATTCTTAGGGGGACATTATTCAGGACAAACCACAACCGCCAAGATCTTGAGAGCTAGATTTTATTGGCCAATTGTGTTCTCTGATGCATTCAAGTGGGTTCAATCATGTGATAAGTATCAAAGATTTACTAGAAAAGCTAAACATGTTGCTATGCCTCTACAACCAATAGTAGTAGAGGAACCGTTCCAATAGTGGGGATTGGATTTCATTGGTGAAATCAACCCAAACTCATCAATTGATCACAAGTATGTTCTTACGACCATTGACTACTTCACGAAGTGGACTGAAGTAGAAGCCACTAAACATGTTGATCAACAGATGATGATAGACTTCCTAGAAATATTGATAACCAGGTTTGGCATCCCTTCCACCATTGTATCTGATAATGGTACTCATTTTATAGGAACCAAGACCTTGGATTTCGCTAGAAAATATGGTATCTATTGGAGCACATCTTCAAATTATTATCCACAAGGAAATGGTCTGGCGGAATCTACCAACAAAAACCTCTTGAAGATAATCAAGTGCAATATAGAGTGTAATCCTAGAACATGGCATCTTCTGCTTGATCAGGCACTATGGGTGGACAGGATTACACCTAAGAAAGCATTGAAGACATCACCCTATGCACTGGTATATGGGAGGGAGGCAATTCTTCCAATCAACATAGAACTCCCAACCTCAAGGTTCATGAGTGAGATGGAGGCAGAGGACTTCCATGCCATTGAAAAAATGTTAGCCCAACTATTCCAATTGGAGGAAGAATGGAACATGGCATATTATGACTTGTGTCATCATCAAAGCATAGTCAAGCATTGGTTTGATAAAAAGGCCACACCTAGAGCATTCGATTAAGGAAATCTGGTCTTGAAATGAGATGTTAAATGGGAAAAATTAGGGGTCCATGAAAAATTTGATTCATTCTGGTCAGGCCCATATCTTATCCAGAGCTACAAACATTCAAATGCATACCGGTTACAAGATTTGGAAGGGAGGCTACTCCCAATTCTTGTAAATGGTTAGCACCTCAAACACTATGCTTGATCGTAGCCATGCTCAAGAGTGTACATATGTAAATAATATTTCATGTATCTATATTTCATTTTTAAAATCTTTTCAATAGTTTCGTATTTTCTTTTTAGAGCGACCTAGTAGATTTTTGACCCAAGCTTATGCTTGGCCTATAAAATTGTGATCTCAGTCAAGTTACAACCATAGTAGTGGATGGTTAGTAGGATGGATCAAAAAATATAAGATAAAGACTAAAAGGGTTGGGCGAGATGAAAAGTGGTAAAAGAACCATATAATCCATCAAGTTAAAAGACCCGCCCACTTTGAGCGAAGAAAAGAAAAATCTTAGAGGTGAGGCAAAACTCAAAAGTCTCACCCTAACAAAGGTTGATAGTAGGGTGGGGCAGAAGGATGTACAACAAGTGAAGGATAAAAGTCTTGGTAAAACCCTTCCTATGCACAAAATTGGGTGGATAATTAAGTCACGACCCACTATCCAAAAAACTCATAGTCTTCATCGAAAAAACTTGCACATGCTAGTACTAGAGGATAGTTGTTTCACTCTTTTGAGAGGACACATAGGCCCAATGGATTCTATGCTCCAATCAAATACTGGTGTCATTAATGTGAAGCATGGGAGCATTCATAATCATGACACCCACAACAAAGCCCCAATCATCACCAAGTGGATAGGATGGTTCACATCCCAAGACCACTAACAAAATAATAGTTAGGTAGGTGAAGGCTAGCCAAATGGATGAACTTCGACACACATCAACATGGACATTGGAGGCAATACTAAGAGTGAGCACATTCCTCTAGGTGGGTGGTTGGTTGACATGCATGGTACATCTTGAGCCTTAATTACCCATGACCAATGAGATGATGGCAGAATCCGATGGCACAACATTCAAGGAAACCCTAATTTAGAAGGACATCCAATCTACGCTCCCCAAAACTGATGTAGGTGGTAAGCATTGCTACTTAATTGGTCATTGGTTCACTCCCCAAAGGAAATTGATGAATGCCAACTATCAAAAAATGTATATCCCAAGAGATTTGCTTTGGTCTGAGCAAAATCTCCTCAATGGTCCTATCGCAACCATGCACGTAACCCCAATCACATGCTATAAATTAGAAGGTGAAGAGGTCAACCAACTTCTTCTCGACCTTGTCTAAATTCTAGTGCAGAACCAGGAGTGACAGTAAGGTTTTGTTCAAAATCATGAGTGGCAAAAGGTTTTTTCTGGCTCCTGATAGCTCCACAATTTCTAAGAAAGAAGCTCTAAAATGGGGAAGTCAAAAGTGGAGAAAAAATTAGAGGACTCTTACGAGGAGCTCAAAGACACCAAAATAACAATCAGAGGCAAAATCAAGATCATGAGGGAAGCTACAATAGTCTTGGAAGTGAACCAATCCAATTATGGCCTAATGACTATGTCTTGGAGAAGCCATCTGAGCCCTTTCATGCCATTTCCTATCCATCCCTACCCAGAGCTAGTGCATGCGATGGAAAGATTCTATGACCCAACTATTGGTGCAGTTTGAGATGCTAAAGGGCAAGTGTTGTTCACTATTAATGCTAGTGCCATTCGAGAAACCTTTTTTCCTGAAGCCACCATGCTCCAGGAACCTCAAGGAACTACCAGATCGAGGATGATTGATATAAATGAAGATGAGCAATGAAAATAGTTGCTCAAAGAGGGTCCTAAGCAATGGGTGGCTCAAGCTCTTGGTGAGTTACTAGAAGACTATATGGACAATCCTCGATCGATGGAAGAGTTTAGAGAAGAAGACCAACCCATTTTATCTTTGTTGGCCACCATGTTAGGCCTTCCATCAGATGAAGAGGTACAACCATATCAAATGGCAATGGGCCATGCTATCTCCTAGGCATATAAGACTATCAGGTTTAACTGGGTAGGATTTTTGGCCCAAAATATGTGAAAAAAACTAGCTGAATATCAAAGGAGCAAGTAAGGAATTTTGATATGCATCACATCTGGCTTGGCTATTCTTTCATCACATACCCCATGATAGACACTTTGTGCAAATTCAAGAGAAGAATGAAAAGGGGAAAATACACCCGATGGTGGAATGGATGCATGCACTCAAGAAGAGTAGTTCATACATGGAGTTCAACAAGTAGTTCTTGGGACCCACCCTTATGCACATCTATCAATCCTACCCATGCCTCTCTAAGAAAGCAAAGCATTTTTTGAGGACCAGCTCTCAAGATATTAGGGATTACTACTTCATGCAGGAAGGAACATGCATTAGGTTGTATGGCTTCTTAGACTTCCCCTATTTTCTCCCTTTCTACATTACAGATTGGGTCTTTGGCATGGAGGTGTGTCGACAAATTTGTTACATTGAAGAGAAATGGGGGAATGGGGCCAAGAAAAGAGTAATTTTCCCATAGGCAATGTTTCTCAAGCCCATCCTTCTACCCAAGAAGGATTGGGCTCTTTTTCACCAATTAGATCAGAAGCTATCTATTCTAGAGCTTCCTCAAGTGCTGCCCAGATGGCACTATGACCCTGATCATATTCTATAGGTCAAGCTTACAGATAATAATAGACCATGGTAGTTCAAGCACCATGAGAATGAAGGTAACAAAGTGGTGTTAGACTACAAGAATCTTCTAGAGGATCAAGTGATTCCCTTCACCAGATTTGACATGCACAATCAATCAGTGTGGAGGGTCGACTATCCATATAAAAAGGTATTCAATCCCAAGAAGGACTCCTCTCAACTGATAAAAGGATCTCTATTTCAAGACATAATCAACAAGAGGAAATGGTCAGAACATAAAATTGAACAATGGTGGATCATGCGATGTGAACGGGATGATACCAAGAAGGCATTCCTAGGAAGGTTTGATGTGGATTTCTCCACTAAGTACAATGACAACTATGAGCCACCAAAGAAGAAAGAAAAAGAGGTAGAAGACCTCACCCCTAAGGTTGCAAAAAAGGAGGATACCCCTAGTCCTGGGCTAAGCTAGGATATTCAGAGGATGATGATGAAGAGCAAGAAGTTTAGAGCGGCTGCCAAACACAAGCAAGCTCATCCAGGGTGAGAATGAGTAGGTAAAATGTTCCACCCATAGAACCCTCAATGAAAATTAGGGTGACTAGGTCATCCAAATCTAGTGGGATGGAAATCCAAAAATCCTTAGCCGCCCCAACCCAAAAGGCCCAACACAACAAGAAGCGGAAGGGTGCCCCGAGCCCTGATGTAACTCAATTGCAATAAGCGATAGGTGAAGGGAGGAAGTTGGTTCTAAAGGTACCAAATATAGAAGGAATGGTGGCCTTGAGCAAGATCCAAAAGTAGTAGTCGGCCCCAAGAGAGGTCTCGAAGATGGTCCAAGAGTAGATTGTAGTGGAAGAGGTAGACTCACGATCACCATCCCTGCAATGAACTCCATCATTATAGGCAATAGAGGATTCCCCCACCATGTCTCAAACATAGTTCACTGAGATGATACCCATCGTAGCCAGAATGATGCCTCCTCCTTCATCCCCAACATTCATCACCTAAGAAATCATTAGAGTTTCCACCACCCTCACCTACCAATCCCTCCACTAAAACTCCCCCACTATTGCAATCTCCACCAAAAAAGGAGCCCTTGTCTAGCTCACCCTAGAATCAACCAGATCAGACTCAACTCACCAAGCCATCCCCCTCATTACCCGAACCAAGACAACTAAGCAAGTCTGTGAGTTCATTCTAGAATCATGCCCCATCCTTGTATCCTATAACCCCCTTACCATCCTTCTTGACTACTCCAATTCTTGTACAGGTTATAGAGGAAGACTTACTAGAGGTTTACTCTATGGTAAGGAAGACTCAAGACAATCAGAGAATATGGGAGGATCAATAGTGGGAGGAGTTGGTAGAAGAATGTGCACCGATAATCCCCACAACATGCATGGAGCTAGATCTTGTAGAGGGAATACTTCATGAGGTGACAACTATACCAAAATTCAACAAGGATCTCATCGAGATGGAGAAGAAAGACTAGGATTTTTAGATAACTTCCAAGGATGTTACAAAAATACCCAAAGCACAAACTCTCAGAAGCCTACATGTACAAGCCGATACATTGTTCTGGTAGAGTAACAAGGAGGAGAGGGATTTGAAACAAGCCAAGAAAAGATCAGTAATATTGAGGAGAAGCTTAGGCAGGTAAAGGTGGAGCAATGGGCCCTGGAACTTTAGGTGAAGCAACTCTAGGAAGGGTTGAATAAGGCCACCTCCCAGAAAGTATTACAAGAAAAGGATGAAGAGATCAAGGTATGGAAAACAAAGCTTTAGGCTGCTCAAGAATCAACTAAAAAATAGGATGTTGAAGCTCAAGCCAAGTCACAAACTGCAAAGCACCTTGGATAATGCTCTGAGTGAGCTTGAAAGAGAGAAGAGTATGCCTCATGGGTCAACAATTGCAAAATACTGGATAGGGGATGTCAAGGAGTTTTACCTAAATAAGGTAAAAGAGGCAATGATAAAGGTGCTCCCTACCTTTACATTAAGGCTAGTGGATGTACTATCAATTTCCAAGTGGGCGGAGGTAGAGGTAGTCAACAAAGGAAGAGTTATCCATGGCATGGGTCCTCAAGCATTGGCAATAAAGACTATGTTTAGAAGAGTAGATCCTACCTTGATGGCCTACTCAAAATGGGAAAAGGATCATGCCAGACGTCGTATGGACCAAGTGCTCTTAGTCATGGACCTCTACTATGAGAACAAAGAAATTTAGGTGGCATTGAAGAAGGAAGTAGAGAAAATGAATGCCATCAATGCAGAGCTTAGGAAGCTTGGACTCTCCAATATTTTGGGAGAGCAATAAGCAATTTCATATGGAGTAGGACCTCATCGATCAGTTTGAAGCTATGAAGCAAGATCATAGTGAGATTGATGCACTTGATGAGCCCATGGTGGTTGACAAGATGATGGATGTTATCTTGAGGTTCTCAGAGCTTCATGCCAAGGTAGAGGAAGTGGTAGGATACTACTCAAATCTCTCCTACAAAATCTTGAACCGATTGGAGGACGTCAGTGACCAGCTTAAGAATGCATCCCTCCCTACGCTTGAAGTCTCGGAGTGCATCTACAATGATCTGAAGATTCAAATCTCGGATGAGACCAATATCCTAGGCTGAGTCTTCCAAAGGGTGAGAACAATAGCAAGATGACTCTGGTGCTGCATTCGAATTCTAGGTAAGTTTGAAGGCCCCTATAGGCCTGATCCAATTTTGTGGTTACTTGTTTTGTTGACTCTATAGCCCAATGGATAGGGATCAAGGTCAATTTTGGCTCAAATTTTGGTTTTAAGATTTTGATTAAGCCAAAGATCTAGGTTCTTCCTCTTTTACAAGTAAAAGGGCCCCAAAAGTCACCAAGAATATGGGGTGAATAATTCAGCACACTTAGATCCCTATCCCAGCTAAGAAGAAAAGTCATGTATTGGGTGGGTTATGCAAAGGGTGAAAGTTTTTACCCATGGAAATATAATTTACCCTAACTAAAACATCGCCCAAGCCGAGGTGGCAAGATCCGATGAGCGGGCAAGCGCAAATCAAAGGGAGTCCTAGAAAACCCCTGCCCTAGCCAGGGTGGGAGTTTGGAAGATGAGAAAGGGTGAAGCCATCCCAAAACCCTCACCCCAACTTGGGTGGGTGGTTTAAAGAACCTTTAGGGTGGAATCATTCAAAAACACCTACCCTAGCTTGGGTAGCTTTTTCAAAGGTCCCCAAGGGTGGAAGTATCCCAAAAATACCACTCGAATGGAGAGACAAGGGTGGAAGGTGAGTTGTCACCCATGAAGGCTCCAGAATATCCTACCCAAGGCTAGTACTTGATAAAGAAAGGTGATAAATGGTCAGAGTTGGTACTAGGTTGCAGGCCTATCTCTAGGGCAACATCATGCACATTTAATGCAAGTTATTATATCCTTCAAGAAGCCCACCAAAGCTCCATTTGGAAACCCAAGAACAGTGTTTCCCACCAATGCAATGTAGTCAAAAGAAGGTAGGTTATAGGTAAAATTAATGATTAGCCACCACAGCCAGGGCTATAAGTGCAAGGAGTACAACAACACCGATGGAGATAGAACTAGGGAAAGGGGATGCAATTAATGAAGACCATCCGATGGCATATTATGTCCCTTGAAGGGTCTCATCAAATGCAGTGAGATATCAGGAAGATGATTACCCATCGCCCGAGTGGTACATTGTGCATTAATGAAGTTGTCCGATGGAGGAAGAGGAGGACCCACTCCTCGGCTATAAAATAGAAAATGTAACCGATTCAAAGGGTCGGCTCTGAGCCATTACAATTTGTATGTAAGACAAGAAACATATTAATATAAGCAGAGCATTGTCTGGCCTTCCAACCATTTCATGTATGTATGTATTTTCATGTTTGTGCTTTTTTGCTAAAATTGGTAAATGAATTAGTTGTGATTCTGCAATCTGGATTTTAACTATTGATTTATCAATTCTAGAATTTACAAGCATGTGATGGATGTTAATAATGAAAGTTGAAATGTATTGGCTGGTCTGTTAGATGGTTTGTATATGTGAATGTGTTTCTACCTCTATCTTGCATATATCTTGATGCGGCTAATCCACCCCTTTTAATTCAATCTTGTTAGCTTAGTTTTGTTTTCTTTCTTATTTTCCCTAAACTCCACCAAAATAGTTATCAAGTCATAAGGAACCGACCTTCTCCGGAGATTGGTCGTAGGGTTTCACCATCCTGTGACCTCTCAATGTTGGTCTAGTCCGCAAGGCGCACAATCCTTCCATTAGGTGCATATTACCGACCAACACAATCCCATATAAACATTAAAATATAGAGAGATAATATGAAATTGTGATATATAATTATTTATTATGAAAAATTTTATATTTAAATTTTTATGTTTATATAGAAATAAATATATAAAATATTTAAAATTTAAATGCTTATATGATATTGTTTGGGTGAAAAACTTTAAAGCAAATAAAAAATAATAATGTTTTCAAACATAATGGAATAATTGATCCAATTTGACTTAATTAATAATTTAACTCAAATATTTTGTATATTTTTGAAAACTACACTTAAATAACTTTGATAAAATTTATCTAAGTTAAATCATAGTCACAAAGTAATCAAATATGTAATGGCCTAACTCAGCTTTTTACTTGCATCTAATAAAATATTTGTAGTATTATAGAATATAATATTACTTAAATCTCACTTAACAATCAAATCCAAAAAATCTCACTCAACAAACTAGGAATCAAGAAGAAGGGCATTTGCTCTAAAGAGGTAGTTGACCTTGAATGATGACATATTTTTTAGAAGCCCCTTCTTGCTTGTCTTAGATCAAATATTTATCTAGTTTATTCTTGTATGTGTGAATATGTTTCTACCTCTGTCTTTCATATATCTTGATGCGGCTAATCCACCCCTTGTAATTCAACCTTGTTAGCTTAGTTTTGTTTTCTTTCTTGTTTTCCCTAAACACCATCGAAATAGTTATCAAACCATAAGGAACCGACCTTCTCTAGAGATTGATCGTAGGGTTTTACCATCTTGTGACCTCTCAATGTTGGTCTAGTCTGCAAGACATACAAACCTTCCATTAGGTGCAGATTACCGACCAACACAATCCCATATAAACATTAAAATATAGAGAGATAATATGAAATTGTGATATATAATTATTTATTATGAAAAAATTTATATTTAAATTTTTATGTTTATATAGAAATAAATATATAAAATATTTAAAATTTAAATGCTTATATGATATTGTTTGGGTGAAAAACTTTAAAGCAAATAAAAATAATAATATTTTCAAACATAATGGAATAATTGATCCACTTTGACTTAATTAATAATTTAACTCAAATATTTTGTATATTTTTGAAAACTACACACTTAAATAACTTTGATAAAATTTATCTAAGTTAAATCATAGTCACAAAGTAATCAAATATGTAATGGCCTAACTCAACTTTTTACTTGCATCTAATAAAATAGTTGTAGTATTATAGACTATAATATTACTTAAATCTCACTTAACAATCAAATCCAAAAAAATCTCACTCAACAAAATAGAAATCAATAAGAAGGGCATTTGCTCTAAAGAGGTAGTTGACCTTGAATGATGACATATTTTTTAGAAGCCCCTTCTTGCTTGTCTTAGATCAAACATTTATCTAGTTTATTCTTGTATGTGTGAATGTGTTTCTACCTCTGTCTTTCATATATCTTGATGCGGCTAATCCACCCCTTGTAATTCAACCTTGTTAGCTTAGTTTTGTTTTCTTTCTTGTTTTCCCTAAACACCACCGAAATAGTTATCAAATCATAAGGAACCGACCTTCTCTAGAGATTGATCGTAGGGTTTTACCATCTTGTGACCTCTCAATGTTGGTCTAGTCTGCAAGACATACAAACCTTCCATTAGGTGCAGATTACCGACCAACACAATCCCATATAAACATTAAAATATAGAGAGATAATATGAAATTGTGATATATAATTATTTATTATGAAAAATTTTATATTTAAATTTTTATGTTTATATAGAAATAAATATATAAAATATTTAAAATTTAAATGCTTATATGATATTGTTTGGGTGAAAAAATTTAAAGCAAATAAAAAAAATAATATTTTCAAACATAATGGAATAATTGATCCACTTTGACTTAATTAATTATTTAACTCAAAAATTTTGTATATTTTTGAAAACTACACACTTAAATAACTTTGATAAAATTTATCTAAGTTAAATCATAGTCACAAAGTAATCAAATATGTAATGGCCTAACTCAAATTTTTACTTGCATCTAATAAAATAGTTGTAGTATTATAGATTATAATATTACTTAAATCTCACTTAACAATCAAATCCAAAAAAATCTCACTCAACAAACTAGGAATCAAGAAGAAGGGCATTTACTCTAAAGAAGTAGTTGACCTTGAATGATGACATACTTTTTAGAAGCCCCTTCTTGCTTGTCTTAGATCAAACATTTATCTAGTTTATTCTTGTTTTACATTTAGTTAGAATTTATTCACATATGAGTAGGTTTTAATAATTAAATTATTTGAGAGACTTGTAGATTCTAAGATACCTTAGTATCCAACATCATACTTGAAGTATTCTATACTCCAACCATAATATATGGTATCCTATGTAGAATTTCCTTAAATACCCCTATCTCAGGACAATTCTCTTGGATTCTATCTATAGATATATCTTGATATTGTTAGGATCCTCCATCCTAATATTATTAGTTAGTATTGTTAATAATTTAATTATTATATTATTAACTCATAAAGTGAACCATCACATCTAACGTGAACCATCACGTCTCTTCCTAACGTGAACCATCACGTCTCTTCACCAACGTAGCTTTAGGTTAGATATATATATTAGGTTGGCCATTCACACAAATCATCCATGAAGAAGAATATATAATTGTTTATTGAATGCATTGGAGGGACCTTCCTACTAGTGAAACAATGATTCTTTATAAAAGTGATTATTTTAATTTAGATGTTATTTTAATTATTTCTTTATTAAAATTGTGCTAGAACCTTCAGGGTTCTACCATTTGGTATCAGAGCCATGTGGGACCCAACCATGTGGGATTTGCTCAAGGACCTTCATCAAAACACTTGGGACCTTCATCAAAACACTTTCGTGCATGAGTATGAAATTCGATTTAAGGATATCACCAAACAATACACAGGGTTGGATGAAATAATTTTCATATATTGTTTCATCAGTGGATTAAAGGAAGAGATTTGGCTAGAGGTACAAATGTTCAACCCTAGTACCATGATGCAAACTATTGGATTGGCCAAATTAGCCGAAGATAAAATCAATGCACAACGTCGATTAGGTAAATTGCCTATGGGAAAATCTCAAACCAAGGAAGATAAGAAAGAGGAGGAATATGTGGAAATAAAGGACAATGAGCAAGAAATATCCCAAACACCTAATCACAACGATAAAGGCAATACATTTGATATGCTAGAATTGATCGATGCATCAAGTAAGGATGAGGTAGACATTCTCGAAATGACCCATTATGGCCAAACTTACACTCTACAAGAACTACACTCAAATTTCCCCCCAATTGTGAGTTCTTGCCATATAACCAAACCTATTTGAAAACAACATAGAAAGGTGATTACACACTCATTCACTGTTGGCTCTCCTAGGGAACAACAAAAGGATATGGAAGCGTTACCACCACTTTTGATGCATCCTTCTAAAGTGTTTGAGGAACCCCAAGGGTTGCCCTCCCATCATCATCATGATTATCCTAAGGAATATTCTACTATTATTCTTGGAAACCCCCCACTAACACTCCGACCTTCAAGATATCCCTGCCTTCGAAAAAGTGACATTAAAATAGTACAAGAACTTGTAAAAATTCTGCTTGGAAAACAAAAGATAAAGCTCCTCACTTTGAACTTTGAGGATGTTTTTAAGGAGGGTGGCATGTTAGGATCCTCCATCTTAACATTATTAGTTAGTATTATTAATCATTTAATTATATATTATTAACTCATAAAGTGAACCATCACATCTCTTCATAACGTGAACCATCACGTCTCTTCATCAACGTAGCTTTAGGTTATATATATATATATATATATATATATATATATATATTATTGCCATTCACACAAATCATCCATGAAGAAGAATATATAATTGTTTATTGAATTCATTGGAGGGACCTTCCTACCAGTGAAAAAATGATTCTTTATAAAAGTGATTCTTTTAATTTAGATGCTATTTTAATTATTTCTTTATTAAAATTGTGCTAGAACCTTCGGGGTTCTACCAGATATTGGTATTTTTTTTATCTTAGGGAGGAAGTGTTTTCAATATTTCCACTTCCTACACAAGTTTCTTTAATGTTTCAATTTCTTTTATGAGTGTCCCTACAAGTTTAGTTATAGGGAGTGAGAGTCATTGTGAGTAACATTTGAAAAAACTAGTCTTTTTCCTAGTTTATACTAGGGAAATTGCATTTTGAAGTCGATCAAAGAGCTTGGAGAGATTTATCAATCATACTACCAAACCAAAATCCAATTTAAGCTTTTTATCTAGTTTTAAATCCTAATGCAGATATGATTATAATTATAAATATGGAGGAACCTATATTAGGATTTGTTGGTGTATTTCTTTTTGCTTTTGGTCCTCCCCCATCCAAAGTATTTCTCAACACTTGGGCTAAATATAATTAGATTAAGAGGGGTATGTTTATTTATTTTTTCATAATGGTTAATCTAGATATCTATGCATTTTTAAGAATCCTAATTTTGCAACAAAACAATACAGTACAAATATTTGATATTATGAAAAATGTTTATTTAAATATTTTCTATGATCAACTAGTATTGGCATTGACCATATAAAGCTATTACATGAACCAAAACGACTTGAGATTTTAGATGTACCTCTCTTATTGCATAAGTTGCTTGAGTTATTAGATGACATCCTTAAATTTGAGTATACAACCTCTTTTGAATTTGCATTGTAACATTAGGGTCTTGATTGCCTTAAAATATCCTAAACATTTTTTGAGCTATAGCAAGTTTAATTTCAAAGGCCATTTTTGTTCTTTGGAAATTTCATGTTTGGGAACCTTTCAACTTGTAACTTATATAAAAGATATGGGATTTATCACATATACTTCCTACATCTTAAATTTTGATCTAAAAATTATAATCCTTCCCTTGATGATCCATAAAAGAATGACAATAGTGATAATGTTCATGAAAAACCATCTTTTTCATGAGGGTTCAAACCATATTATATTTCTATCTGTAGGGAAACCTATAATATTTTCCTAGATACAATGTCTAAATGGTGTTCCTATACTTATGGTCTAAGATAAGGAAAAAATAATAATTATTTGTTTATGTGGATAATATGTCTTTGTAAACTTGTAGGAGATTCTACAAGAGAATACTAAACCTATATCATGTATTATATCCTTTATCATAGATATGGTAGTACCTCTTTTTTTTGGAGGATGTTTCTATTATTATGATGACAAGGATGATGAGGAAGAACCCTTTTGTGGCTTATTTTTTCTAAAGTTATTAGAAATGAGTGCATTGTTTGTCAATTGATCCCTCAACTTGTTTGTTGCTTCTTCCTATTGAAGCATATTAACCAAATCATCAAAGGACACCTTCCTATTTGAACCTTGAAAAGAAGTGATTAGCACTTGAAATGAATATAGCAGAGCTCAAAGTATGATGGGTACTAAGAGCTTAGCTTCCACTATTTCACCCATTCGATATGGATTTCAACTTAGCAACTCGATGAAGAAATACCTTAATATTTTTTTCATCATGAACTCTCAATATGTGTAGTTGAAACTAAAGGTGATGAATTTTTGATTCATTATTCCCTTTGTAGAGGGTAGAAAATGTGTCCCATGCCTCCTTGGATTTTTGTGCATCAAAAATGTGTGGTTGGAGAACATCTACTATGGCAAGGGTGATGATCATCAGTGCTTTGGCATCTACATCATCATTTTTTTGTTTGGAATTTTCATCCTCTTTAGGTCGAATGACTTTGTCGATCACAATGTCCTAGAGTTTCTCAACTACCAAGATAGTTCTCATATTAATTTTCAAATGTCCAAAATTTTAACCTTTGAGTAGTTGTGAATCTATAAGAAAAAGTCTAGATATTGTCACGGTGAGGTTTATTATAAATTCCACATGGCCCCCCTTTCAATATATAGCTAGTCCAATATACCAAACCTTTTTATATATTGTCCTTCATATATACTCGTCGATACATGGAAGAAGCTAATCCTCTTGATATATATGGTCGTATGGAGAGAGATTTTATAGTACATAAAATAGATTGATACAAGGTACCAAGGCAATATGGAAAGGGATTCACCCTATGAATGACACATGCTTAAAGAGAAATCCTTGTAAATAGATACTCAAAAAATTTTAATAGCTTATGTCTAGCAATAGTGACAAATAGGGTATGATGATAGAGTGAAAGTAACAAGAAAATATGACCTTATATCTCCTTGACAGTTTAAAGGGTCAATGCCTAGATGTCGTTATGACAACTTTGTTAGGATACAGATATAGTAGCTCAACATGACAACTTTACCTGTAAATATAAGTTAGATCTATTGTTGATACCAAATGCTACTTGTGTGCTTAAGCATGTGTTTAATTTGTATATAAAGTACATAATTTTTTAAGATTTTTTTTTTTAATTTTAAGGTGCCAGTCATTGTTGAAAATGCACTTTTTACAAAACAATTACTACCCTCAAAATTTGCAATATATGCATTATAGTCAATATTTTAATTATTTCTCACAAAAATATAGGAAATTGTAAAAAATAAAAAAATGTCCTTCCTATGGTTGTAAAAGTCAAATGTGGTCTTGATGGGTTTTGACCCCTTGACCTATACTTTAAAATTTCAAACTTTCTTTCAAAGCACCAACTCTTCTACTTAATCCCATATGCATGGAAAGGGTAAAATATTGTCTTTAACCCCTTTTTAAAAATTCACACAATTTTAAAGCAAAAACAAAGTAGAAAGTTGAACCTGAGACCTCCCACTTGAAATTCTTTAGCTTTGAAGATGCCAATCAAGCGATTTACTTTTGTGTATTTCTCCTCTCTATATCACTCCACCCTATCTTCTCTTGTTTTACATTTGGCCTTAGGCATATTTAATCTATGATAATAATGTGTGCCTTATATATATTTCAAGTGAGGTAGTAGAGGTTAGCAATAGGAATCATCAATGGATTATGGGATATCTTTCCTCGGTGCATCTGTAGGTGCCAATACTCCAATATATTACAAGGGAAATTTCTTTTATTAGATGTCATGATTATCACACAACACAAATCCACAAAGACAAGAATCCAAATATAAAAATATTTTTTTAGGTTGATTCCTCTATTTGATGAATCAAAACTATGTGTAGTGTCAGGAGAGACAAAATCATCAAAGGTAGAAGGATCCAAAATTGATGTAAAAAAGATAATCTAGTATTGAAGACCTTGAAAATTTCATGGTAGGAGGGGAGACCTTGGTAACTACCACTAGAGGCAAAGAATAAGACATTGGCATATGGAGAAGAATATATCAGAGCTTAAGAAGGAAAAGTGGAAGTTGAAGCTCAAGTAGAGTGAGTGATTGTAGACATATAATTCATAAAGGGAGCAAACAATGTTATTGCACTACTTGGGACTGAAATTGGTGCTTCATCTACTGGATTTTGAACCAACGTTGTATTGAGTAGACTCAAAATTGGTGATGCTTTGCTTAACCTAGGTCTTAGCTCTTCCCAAATTCTGTAATGTCAAAACCTTACCTATTAGTCCATACAACACAACTCTAAAAAATGGTCCCAACACCTCTCCTACGACTTCTCTAGTATCCTCTCCGCCATTAGAATCTCTAGAGCTATTTTTTTATAATTTGTGTTCTGATACGGTTGAGCTTCCTGCTCGCAACCTAGCTTAGGACTACATGGCCACACCCAATGTTGACCACAACAACCCAAGAATATTCACAAGAGCATATTCCTCCATAGATTTAATCCATATATATTACATAGATTTGTAAAATTCTCTAATATTGTTCTCTTTCGGATGATAATTTCTAGGCAAAAGTTGCAAACATTGGGATTTTTAGCTTGATGCCTATGAATGCCTCACATATCATGAGTGCTTTGATACCACTTATATATTAAGCAACATTTCTTACATATTATTAATATCAAATATTTGAATACAGCAGTTCTGGTACAACTATATTCAATTTTAGGCTAATGGTTATACCTTCCCAAATAATAGATCGGTAAGTTCTAATTGATTTATCTCCCATGAGCTCTAATAATCAACCATGATTATAGAAAATAATGTAATATTTTCCTAACACTATATAGCTAAAAAAGTATGCATTTTGAGAAACAAATAGGCCCAAAATGATTATAGAAAATAATGTAATATTTTCCTAACACTATATAGCTAAAAAAATATGCATTTTGAGAAACAAATAGGCCCAAAATGATTATAGAAAATAATGTAATATTTTCCTAACACTATATAGCTAAAAAAATATGCATTTGAGAAACAAATAGACCCAAAATGCTTCAATGTCAGCCTTGGCCATGAATCAAATTACATTTTCAACATGTAGGCTTACATATAGAATTCCCAAAGGCTTACATAGCACTTGGATGTAGGCCAAATCAAGAGTTCCCATAGGCACTTCATCATTGTCAGCCTTTTCCTAATAATATCAAATTATAAATATTTCAACAATATTTACAAAAAAAATATGAATTTCTAATTCTTATTTTCAACTTGTTCCATTGCTTGATATGAATGTGGACCAATGCATTGAAACCAAATACCAAAGGTTTATCTCTATTAAATCTCTCATAAGGGGTCATATTTTTAATGGCGTAAGTATTGTTGATTATATATGCCATACAATGCATTGCATCTCCCCTAAAGTTTTAATTTATTTGTATGGCATGGATCATCTAAATCATCATTTTCATTATTTTTATATTTGAGAAACTACGTTTTAAAGTCGATCAAAGAGCTTGGAGAGATTTATCAATCATACTACCAAACCAAAATCTAATTTAAGCTTTTTCTCTTGTTTTAAAGCCTAATGCAGATATGGTTATAATTATAAATATGGAGGAACCCATATTAGGATCTATTGGTATATATATTTTTTGCTTTTGGTCCTCCCCCATACAAATTATTTCTCAACACTTGGGCTAAATCTAATTAGCTTAAGAGGGGCATGTTTATTTATTTTTTCATAATGGTTAAGCTAGATATCTATGCATTTTTAAGAATCCTAATTTGGCAACAAAAGAATGCAATACAAATATTTGATATTATGGAAACAAAATTATTTAAAGCTTTTCTATGATGAACCATTATTAGCATTGACCATATAAAGCTATTACATGAACCAAAATGACTTGAAATTTTAGATGTCCCTGTCTTATTGCATTAATTTCTTGAGTTATTAGGTGACATCATTAAAGTTGAGTATACAACCTCTTTTGAATTTGAATTGGAACATTAGGACCTTGATTGCCTTAAAATATCCTGAACATTTTTTGAGCTATAATGAGTTTGATTTCAAAGGTCATTTTTGTTCTTTGGAAATTTCATGTTTGGGCACCATTCAACTTGTTACTTATGTAAAATATATGGGTTTTGTCACATATACTTCCTACATTTTAAATTCTGATCTAAAAATTCTAATCCTTCCCTTGATGACCCATAAAAGAATGACAATAGTGATAATGTTCATGAAACACCCTCTTCTTCATGAGGGTTTAAGCCATATTATATTTCTATATGTAGGTAAACCTATAAGAACTTCCTAGATGCAATGTCCAAATGGTGTTCCTATACTTATGGTCTAAGAGGAAGAAACAAAAATAATTATTTGTTTATGTGGATACTAGGTCTTTGTAAACTTGTAGGAGATTCTACAAGAGAATACTAAACCTATATCATGTATTATGTCCTTTATCATAGATATGATAGTGCCTCTTTTGTTTTGGAGGATGTTTCTATGATTATGATGAAAAGGATGATGGGAAAGGATCTTTTTGTGGATTCTTTTTCCTAAAGTTATTAGAAATGAGTGCATTATTTGTCAGTTGATCCATCAACTTGTTGGTTGATTCTTCCTATTGAAGAATATTAACCAACTCATTAAAGGACACCTTCCTATTTGAACCTTGTAAAGAAGTTATTAGCACTTGAAATAGATCTAGCAGAGCTCAAAGTATGATGGGTACTAAGAGCTTAGCTTCCACTATTTCACCCATGACATTCAATTTGGCTTTTAAATTAGCAACTTGATGAAGAAATACCTTAATGTTTTCTTCATAATGAACTCTCAATATGTGTAGTTGAGACTGAAGGTGATGAATTGTTGATTCATTCTTCCCTTTGTAGAGGGTAAAAAATGTGTCCCATGCCTTCTTGGATGTTTGTGCATCATAAATGTGTGGTTGGAGAACATCTACTATGGAAAGGGTGATGATCATGAGTGCTTTGGCATATGCATCATCAAAGTTTTGTTGGGCATCTTCATCCTCTTTAGGTCAAGTGACTTTATCGACGACAATGTCCTAGAGTTTCTCAACTGCCAAGATAGTTCTCATCTTATTCTTCAAAGGTCAAAAATTTGAACCTTTGATTAGTTGTGAATCTATAAGAAATAATTTGAATGTTGTCATGGTGAGGGTTCCTTATATCTCCCACATGGTCCCCCTTCCAATATATATCCAATCCAATATACCAAACCTTTCTATATATATATATATATTTGGTAATTATTTTAATATATTAACAGTGGGTTTTTATAGAGGATCCCAAAACCTTATGTACAAAATTAACCAAATTTCTAATGATGCATCATACCTCTTGGCTATAACAATAAGTCTAATTGTAAGTAAAGCCATCCTAATGCTAAAGACTTGGAAACAACAAAACAGGATTTTAGTCCTGGAAACCCAACAACAAAAAATAAATAGGACAAACCCGAGAGAAACCCAAATAGAGGCCAAAAACAAAAGGAAAAAAACCAAGGACAGCTAATCACGATCCTTCTGTCCCTCCAAATTGGAGCGCTTCTGGTTCTGCTTCAGGATTGTAATCATGGAGTTAACAGTAGTAAGAATGGAAGCAGCCAGGTCCAGGAGAGAATTGCCACGACTCTCCATGTCGCTCTCCGTGTTCGATGGGATGTGCTATGAAAGGATGCTCTTCTCAACCTTTTTGGCTTTTTGCAGGCGCAGGGAAGGTCTGCTAGGAGCAAACGATTTGCCGCCAATGCTATGTTTTGGCCGAGAACGAGCGGAGTGGCTGTAGAGAGAGGGCTCGTCAGCACTAGGAGGGCTAATTTTGGAGGGGTTGGAGGCAGGAGAGGATGCACAGGGGGCTTGGGAATTCAACGGGTTGACAACCTGAGGAGGAGGACGTTTGGCCAGAGCATGCCTGTAAATAATTTCCATGAGGCCTTGATGGATGGGAGGGGAATCCACTTTTCGGATCTTATCAATAGCAAGGCCAAGGGAGTACATGAGGTAATATGGAAAACTCACTTGTTTGGCATCGTGGAGGTGGTTATAGAAGCTAATGTGAAAGCTTCGAATAGTCTTTTCGGGATCGTCACATGTAATATATTGCATGATAGGAATCATGGTGGATTGATAAGGCTTAGGGAGGGCAGACCGGAGGAGACATGACCTATCCCATCCAAGATTTTTCCCTTTATCAAGGAGCTACTCTAGCTCCTTAGCCCAATTGTGGTTATCTCTCCTGATGACCCGCCCAAGGGCTGACAAACCAGTGATCTCTGCCAAGACCGCAGTCAAAATGCGAATGTTAATACCTTTCACGACCACATCACCCTGGGTCCAAGTGTCAACTAAGATCTGCATAATCTCCTGTTCAGGGCCAACAAATTTTTCCAAGAAGGGCAGTACCTTCTTTGCTTTCATGAACATGCGCACCTCATCACTAAGGGATAGGGTAGATGGCTCAATGAAGGGGCTAGCCATAAATACCCACCTACAGAAAACTTCAATAATAGAGATTAAAGAAAAAATACGAATACAAAAAACAGGATGGGGGAGGATAAATCTGACCGTGAGCCACCTCCCACAGTCGACACAGATCCAATGCTACAAGCCAAGGTCACAAAGTAAAGGGGCCCCAGAGATCTCGAAATTGCCTCTCCTTTGTCTAAAAAGGCCACGTGAACTCGCCACCTCATTAGTTGTAACATCATCAGTCTTGCATGCACAGGGCGGATTGGAAGGAGCGTGCCAAATCCAAGGTAAATATTTGACAAGATCCAAGCCCAAACAATCCCATGTACCACCAATAATCCACACACATGTGGTCATAATTGGAAAGGAGTACTTTGAAAAGCCAACCACGAACCAATGATAGGATCGGACAAACCAGATAAACCTCCTCGATGGGGAAAAAGAGTAGAGAGCCTACAGGGCGCCGACTCTGGTGTGTCTTGGAGACTTAAAAAACAAAATGCTTTGGGAGCAGGGTGCGCATCACAAGACACTCACACCCATAGTCATCCAAGGGAGTAGACAAAAAAGCCATGCCACCCCAAAACACGTCGAAAGGGGCTATCCAAAACCTGCGCAAGGAAAACATCAGGAAGGTATGTCTGCTCTGGCCAACCTTTCCACCTCATATGGGAAGCAAGACCGCCACATGACCGGACACGTGGCAAACCTTTCTATATATTATCCTTCATATATACTCATCTATACATGGAAGAAGCTAGTCCTCTTGATATACATGGTCATACGTGAGAGATATTTTATAGTACATAAAATAAATTGATACGAGGTACCAAGGCATTTTGTAAAGGGATTCACCCTATGAATAACACATGCTTAAAGAGAAATCCTTGTAAATGGATACTAAATTTTTTTTAATGACTTATGTCTAGCAATAGTGACAAATAGGGTATGATGATGGAGTGAAAGTATCAAGAAAATATGACCTTATATCTCCTTGATGGTTTAAAGGGTCAATGCCCAGATGTCGTTATGGAAATTTTATTAGGCTATAGATATAGTAGCTCAATGTGATAACTTTACCTATAAATATAAGTTAGATGTATTGTTGACGTCAAATGCTACTTGTGTGCTTAAGCACATGTTTAACTTGTATATAAAGTATGAAATTTTTAAAGCATTTTTTTTTAATTTGAAGGTGCTAGTCATCGTCGAAAATGCACCTTTTATAAAAAAAATAATGCTCTCCTTAAAATTTGTAATATATGCACTATATTTGATATTTTAATTATTTGTCACATAACTATAGGAAATTGCAAAAAATAAAAAAATGTCCTTCATATGGTCGTAAAAGACAAATGTGGTCTTGGTGGGTTTTGACCCCTTGACCTATACTTTAAATTTCACACTTTCTTTCAAAGCACCAAATCTTCTACATAATCCCATATGCATGGAAAATAGAAAATGTTGTCTTTAACCCCTTTTTAAAAAATCATGAAATTTTAAAGCAAAAACTGTAGGTAGTTGAACTTGAGACCTCCAAATTGAAAGTCTTTAGCTTTGAAGATGCCAATAAAGCTACTTAATTTTGTGTATTTCTCCTCCCCATATCACTTCAGCATATCTTCTCTTGTTTTACATTTGGCCTTAGGCATATTTATTCTATGAGAATAATTTGTGTCATATATATATATATATATATTTCAAGTGATGTAGTAGAGGTCAGCAATAGAAATCATCAATAGACGAGGGGATATCTTCCATCGGTGCCTTTGTAGGTGCTAGTAATCCAATATATTTCTTGAGAAATTTCTTTCATTAGATGTCATGAATATCACAGAACACAAATCCACAAAGACAAGCATTCAAATCTAGAAATATTTTTTAGGCTAATTCCTCTATTCAATTAATAAAAACTATGTGTAGGGTTAGGAGAGACGAAATCATAGAAGGTAGAAGGATCCAAAATTGATAGAAAAAGGATAATCTGGTAGTGAAGACCTTGAAAATTCCATGGTAGGAGGGGAGACCTCAGTAACTATCACTAGAGGCAAGGAATCAAACATTGGCCTATGGAGAAGAATATGTCAGAGCTTAAGAAGGCAAAGTGGTAGTTGAAGCTCAAGTAGAGTGAGTTATCTTAGACATATAATTCATAAAGGGAGAAAATAATGTTATTTCACTGTTTGGGATTGAAATTGGTGCTTCATCTATTGGACTTTGAACCAATGTTGTAATGAGTACACTCAAAACTGGTGATGTTTTGCTTAGCCTAGACCTTAGCTCTCCCTAAATTGTGTAATGTCGAAATATTACCTATTAGTCAGTACAACACAACTCTCAAAAATGGTCCCAACACCTCTCCTAAAAGTTCTCTAATGTACTCTCCACCATTAGAATCTTTAGAGCTATTTTTTATATTTTGCATTATGATACGATTGAGCTTCCTGCTCGCAACCTAGATTGGGACTACATGGCCACACCCACTTTTGACCATAAAAGCCCAAGCATATTCCTCCATAGTGTTAATCCATCTATATTACATAGAGATGTAAAATTCTCTAATATGGTTCTCTTTTGGATGACAATTTGTAGGCAAAAGTTGCAAACATTGGGCTTTCTAGCTTGATGCTTATGATTGCCTCACATATCATGAGTGCTTTGATACCAATGATAGATTAAGAAACATTGCTTACATATAATTAATATCAAATATTTGAATATAGTAGGTCTATTACAACAATATTCAACTTTAGGCTAATGATTATACCTTCCCAACTAATAGATCAATAAGTTCTAGTTGATTTATCTCCCATGAGCTCTAATAATTAACTATGATTGTAGAAAACAATGTAATATTTTCCTAACACTATAGCTAAAAAAGTATGCATTTTGAGAAACAAATATGCCCAAAATGCTTCAATGTCATCCTTGGCCATGAATCAAATTACATTTTCAACATGTAGACGTACATATAGAATTCCAAAAGGCTTACATAGCACTTGGTTTTAGGCTAAATCAAGAGTGCCCATAGACACTTCATCATTGTCGACATTTGCCTAATAATGTCAATAAATATTTCAACAATATTTACAAAACAAATACAAATTTCTAATTCTTATTTTTAACTTGTTCGATTGCTTGATATGAATATGGACCAATGCATTGAAACCAAATACCAAAGGTTTCTCTCTATTAAATCTCTCATAAGAGGTCATATTGTCAATTACGTAAGTATTGTTTATTATATCTACCATACAATGCATTGCATCTCCCCAAAAGTTTATATTTATTTGTATGGCATGGATCATCTAAAATACCATTTTCATTATTGTTATATTCTTCCATTCAACAACACCGTCATGTTGATTGTGTAGTGGATGATGCATTGGCAATTTATTCCATACTCTATAAGCAACTTGTTAATGTTGGAATATATTACATTATTTCGTACATGACAATGTACCACATTGGCTACATATTTATATTAGGAAAGAGAGTCCTAGATTAGAGTGTGAGTATTTACTTTATGCAATGTAATAAATGCACAAGTATTATTAAAGTGTGCAAAGTATTTTGGTAATGTAAATTTGCATAATAGTCCATGAGCACATGAATCCATAGAGTAGGAAGATGAAGAGTCCCTATAAGAGTGAAGGTCAAGAGTGCTCTATATGAAGAGTCACATTCTATTATATGGGTCTGTGAGTGTGTGTGTAATAGACACAATTGTAGAATGAGAATATGGAGAAGTATGGTGTATTTGAGATCTTTATCAATTGAGATACAATTTTTGTGAGCATTTGTTAATGGCATTTCTATGAGTTATTTCTAAAGTTATTTATGAGTTTTATATGTTTAATATTTTTTCATTATCATATATTTCATATTGCAACTTTATTTTAGATCTTGTGGTTATTTTATCTTAAGTATTTAGCTTCAAAAGCTAACAATGGTATTGTTGGCATTTTTGCCACATTGTTTTGATTGTTGATTATTCATGCATAAATTGTTTAGTATTCACTCCTCTGTGTTTTCTCTACGAGTTTTGATGCCAAAACAACTAAGTTCAAAGATTATCGCGATATCGCGACCAAAAAATAGCATGGAAAGAATAGGTTCAAAACTGTTGCAATATCGTGACATGTCGCGTTATCACGGGTCTATTAAGGAGAGAGAAGCCAAAGTCAGAGAATGTCGCGATTTCGCGACGTGTTCCAAAATCACGGTCAAAGTGGTCAACGGAGGCAGTGCAGTAAAACTGTCGCGATATCATGACATGTCGCATTTTCGCGACTTGCGATGGCCATGGAGCAGAGTAATAGAAAAGGTCATGAAATTGTGACATAATTGGGCAATGTCAATGAACTTCGTCGCGATTTCGTGAAAGAAAAATGAACAAGGAGCAAAATGTGAAAGACGTCATGAAATCGCAACATGTTGCGTGGTCGCAGCAAGGTTGAAAGAAAAGCATAAGGCATGAAAGGCATCGCGATTTTGCGACATTTTTGAAGGTGAGGTCAAGCAAGAAGAAGACATCGCGATATCATGACAAAAAACGACAATAGTAGAGAAAGCAAGGAAACGTCACGATTTCGTGACATATTGTGGAGAAAATGCTAAACAAAGAAGGATGTCGCGATTTCGTGGCATGTCTTGTTTTTGCGATATGAAAGCGTAGAAAGAACAAAATGGTACGAAACATCGCGATTTCATGACATGTTCCATTTTTGCTACTTGCAAGAGGATGGAGGCCAAGGAAGAGAAAACTATCACGAAATCGCGACATGTTGCAGTTTCGCGGGTACACAGAAGAGAAGGGCACATAAGGTAGATGTGATTTTGCGACATGGTGAAGTTTTCGCAACATGTTGAGGAAAGAAGTCCAAACAAAGGAAAGTGTCGCAATTTCGTGATGTATCAAGAAGACAAAGCCAAAAGAGAGAAAGGTGTAGCAAAATCGTGACTTGTCACGTTTTCATGGTTCGAAGCGGTGCAAGGAAAAAATTGGGAAAGAACGTCACGATTTCGCGATAGGTCATACTTTCATGGAAGCAAGGCAAAGCATGGAGCAGAATAGTACAGAAAGTCACGATTTCGTGATGCGTCATATTTTCGTGACCTTAGGTGACGAAGGAGAACAAAGAGCCAAATACATCGTGATTTCATGACATGGTTGGTTTTCACGATCCAAAATGGCAAAAGCGTATGGAGTAAGAAAATGTTGCGATTTCATGACATGTGTTTTCGCGATCCATTACAGTTTCGTGCCAGAAAGCAGTTCAAACGGCCCGATGAAGCATAGTGATTTCCAAGGATTGAAAGCTCTCCAGAATTTAATGTTTTGCTACTTTCCAATGTGTGCAAGATAGAAGAATGTGCTCAAGCCTGTAGTTTTCGAAGCCACCAGAATTGAAAACACCACCATTATTCAAAGCTTCTGTTCATGATTCTCTAACGGTCCAAGCATGCTCCGAGAATGACCATTTAATGAAGACGACCGGTTCCTTGTTTCATTCAATTTTTGGTTTCTTTGAGGCTGGTTTAAGGGGATCATTTCCTTATTTTGGTTGCACATTTTATAGATCTCGAGGAAGTCAGTTGCATGTTTTAAATGCTACATAGAAGTAAGACTTCTATAAATATCAATGTATATCTCAGAAATAGAGATCGAGAGAGAGACTTTTGCTAAAAGATTTTCAAGTTCTTTGCATGAATGAAAGATATTTGGCCTCTGGTTTTGCAAGCAACTGTCTGTGTGTTTTTCCTTCTGTCTTATACATTCCTTGTTTATGCTCATATTTCTTATCTGCTGCTTAATTTGAATTCTGCATCTGAGTTTAAATATTGCTAGTGAGGAAGTGAGTTTTGGAATGTGATCTTGGAGGTTTTCTGCACAAGGTTGTAAGTTAATTACGTCGCTATATTTTGTTATATGCTATTAATGTGATTGAGGTTATCTACTACTAATATTTCCCGATTTGACAAATTTGGCCTACGACTATGTTTCCCATTTCTTTCTGCATATTTTCGATTTCTTTCCTGCAACTTTAGTCTTCAACAGCATAGAATTTAGTAAGGGAACCAGCCCTCTCTGGAGATTGGTCTGGGAGACATTTCTTTCTCCCAGCATTTCAATGTTGGCCGGGTCTAGGGCACATTTTGCATAAAATCCTTTCTTGTGGCAGATTCGTGACCAACAATTTTTGGCACGCCCGGTGGGACAGACTATTTCTGTCTCTCAAAGAATCCATAATCGGTGGGATAAGCATTATTTCCAATTGATAAACCCACCTGTGCCAACAGTTTTTGGCATGCTCGGTGGGACAAACTTCTTCTCTCTCAAAAGATCCACAATCGGTGGGACAAGTATTATTCCAAGTTGACGACACACCCGGAGGAATCAAGATTTTTGATGAACTGTCTTGACCTCAATAGCAGATATTGTAAGTTCATCTGGCGACTCTACTGAGCTGAAGATCCAAATTTCTTGATCGTAGACGCCTTTTGCATCTAAATGAAGACACCCTAGAGGAATCAAGGTTTGGTGAGCAGCCTTGACCTTACAAGCGGAGGAAAGAATGTTCACTTGGTGACTCTGACTTGGTGAAAACCATGATCTCGTAGAACACTGCTATAATGGCAATGGTATGTCCTAGATGGGATGATCCTGGTCCTCTGAATCTCCAAATTCGGCACGAGATTCCCAAAAGTGCCCTAAAAGCCCTAACAAAATACAATGGCACTAAGGGCATGGCTCTAGAGCATATTGAAGATGTTGCCACTTTGTCAACCATCCATGGCATAAACCATGAGGATGTCATGATCAGACTTCTGGTTCTGTCTTTGGAAGGAAGGGCGTTACAGTGGTACAGACTGCTCGGGCGTAAAAGCATCAGCTCATGGGATGACTTAGCGGGAGCACTAATTAGAAGATTCGATGAGGATCTCTTTAATAGCTCTCAGGATCCCTTTCAATTTTTCATGTACATCACAAGAGCACCTCTAGAGAGCATCACAGACTTCAATGTCCGATTCTCAAGAAGTTGGAAGAGAATTCCAGAGATGATCGGACCAACACCCGCCCAAGCCCACCTCTTCTATGTTCAAGCTTTCCATCCGGACATAAGCCTCCTCTTGCTGCAATTAGGCAAACGTAGATTCCCTCAAATCTTTGACGAAGCATTACAAACGGAGCACCTTCTGCTCTTATCAGGAAAATTACCGTGGGGAGAAACTCCATTGCCTTATCTGATAGTCACCACTCCTGTCTACCCTATGCAGTATTCATCATGGACGATCCCACATACTGTGCAGAGACCTGAAATCTAGTTATGTGGAACTCAAGAGGTAGATTTCGTCCAAGGCCAACGATGGGAATATGCAAGTACTTTCCCAACAATGAACAATATGATTGCTTACAGTTTCTATTAGGAGATGGATCAAGAGAATATAAGCAAAGGAGAGAAACAAATTCAAATTCCAGAACCTGAGCACAAAGAGGGCACAATCGTGCACAACATGCAAGTATTTAGCCAGAACCCATTGAGCATGACTCATCAAAAGGTTGAGCCTGAGGAGATCCTGGAAGCAGATTTCTCGTCTAAAAGGTTCTATGATCACACCAAGGGATTGGAGGAACCTGTTCTCAGCCCACAACCAGGGGACTCTTCGAGATGGTGGTATTGGCTTCAGCCATTACTACAATTGGTACCCATAGGAGCCCTTCATGTGGCAAATCTCTTTGCTACATTATTTTTCGACTGTGTGGGTACTGGCATGCAAGATAACTTGCCCATGTCTGCAACATGGAGAACTTCGGGAGGTCATCCCAATTTCAAGGACCGACTCAAGTATGATCAGATCTGGTCGAGACACTGCAGATTCACCGAATAACCCCCTGAGACTGGGTTTGTGGTGGCGGCATGCCAATCATGTCATAAAATTCTATATATAGTAAAAAAAAAACACAAAAAAAAGAGAAAACAGAAAAAGAAAAAAAAATTATTGTGGATTTCCTTTGTCAACTTTGGCTCTTTTTGCATGCGAGCCCGTAGGTACGTATTTCTTTCTTTTTTCTTCTTCCTTCCCAACAGATAGTGGCTTCCGTAAATTTCTTCACTCCACCTCTTTCCTTGTTTTCATTCCCTTCCTCACTTATTCCCTCTTCTACCGTCTGTAATTAAGCCACTACTGTTGTTTCTTTTTCCCTTTCTGATATTCCCATTTCTTCTTTTCCTTTTCTTCTAAATTCATTGTCGTTTTAGCATTTATCTACAGTTTCCACCACTTTGACCATCCCACCTGCTTCCATTCCATTATTCGTTTCTTTTACTTCATCCCCACAGCTGGTGACACAGTAGTTCCCTCTTTGGTTGCTGTATCTGTCGCTGTTGTTCCTTTATTTTCCATCATTTCACCATTCCATTCCCATTCCACAGCCTACACATTTGCTAGCCATCACTCCGTTCATTTCTGTTTTTGTAACCCAAGTGCTTTCATGGATATTCTTTTACAGCACCCGATGATTACCCAACTTGATCGAGCTAGGTGCAATGTAGATCCACTTAAGTGTCGAATATCAGCAAGAGTTTGTTGCAACAGTCTACAGAGATTCACTGATTCTGTTCCTCTAGTTTTTCTTGACTCTGTTGCCCAATGGATTCAGGCCTGGGATTCGTGCATACAACAGAACTGTATACCCGCGAGCCGCCAAGAATGTTGGCATTTTTGCCACATTGTTTTGATTGTTGATTATTCATGCATAAATTGTTGAGTATTCACTCCTCTGTGTTTTCTCTACGAGTTTTGATGCCAAAATAGCTAAGTCTGAAGATTGTCGCGATATCACGACCAAAAAATAGCATGGAAAGCACAAGTTCAAAACTGTCGCGATATCGCGACATGTCGCGTTATCGCGGGTCTATTAAGGAGAGAGAAGCCAAAGTTAGATAATTTCATGATTTCACGACGTGTTCCAAAATTGAGGTCAAAGTGGTCAATGGAGGCAGCACAGTAAAACTGTCGTGATATCGCGACATGTCACGTTTTCGCGACTTGCGATGGCCATGGAGCAGAGTAATAGAAAAGGTCACGAAATCGTGACATAATTGGGCAATGTCAATGAACCTCGTCACGATTTCGTGATAGAAAAATGAACATGAGCAAAATTTGAAAGACGTCGTGAAATCGCAATGTGTTGCGTGGTCGCGGAAAGGTTGAAAGAAAAGCATAAGGCATGAAAGGCATCATGATTTCGTGAAATTTTTGAAGGTGAGGTCAAGCAAGAAGAAGACATCACGATATCGTGACAAAAAGCGGCAACAGTAGAGAAAGCAAGGAAACATCGCAATTTCGTGACATATTGTGGAGAAAAGGCTAAACAAAGAAGGATGTTGCGATTTTGTGGCATGTCTTGTTTTTGCGATATGAAAGCGTAGAAAGAACAAAATGGTACGAAATGTCGTGATTTCGTGACATGTTCTATTTTTGCTACTTGCAAGAGGATGAAGGCCAATGAAGAGAAAACTGTCGTGAAATCGCAACATGTTGCAGTTTTGCGGGTACACAAAAGAGAAGGGCACAGAAGGTAGAAGATGTCGCAATTTCACGACATGGTGAAGTTTTTGCAACATGTTGAGGAAAGAAGTACAAACAAAGGAAAGTGTCATGATTTCGCGACGTATCAGGAAGACAAAGCCAAAAGAGAGAAATGTGTAGCGAAATCGTGACTTGTTGCGTTTTCACGGTTCAAAGCGGCGCAAGGACAAAATTGGGAAAGAACGTCATGATTTCATGATAGGTCATAGTTTCGCGGAAGCAAGGCAAAGCATGGAGCAGAATAGTACAGAATGTCACGATTTCGCGACGCATCGTGTTTTCGTGACCTAAGGTGACGAAGGAGAACAAAGAGCAAAATACATTGCAATTTTGTGACATGGTTGGTTTTTGTGATCCAAAATAGCAAAAGTGTACGAAGCAAGAAAATGTCGCGATTTCATGACATGTCGTGTTTTCGCGACCCGTTACAGTTTCCTGCCAAAAAGCAGTTCAAACAGCCTGATGAAGCATAGTGATTTCCAAGAATTAAAAGCTCTCTAGAATTTAATGTTTTGTTGCTTTCCAATGTGTGCAAGATAGAAGAACGTGCTTAGGCCTGTAGTTTTCGAAGCCACCAAAATTGAAGACGCCACCATTATTCAAAGCTTCTATTCGTGATTCTCTAACGGTCCAAGCATGCTCCGAGAATGGCCATTTAATGAAGACAACCGGTTCCTTGTTTCATTCAATTTTGGTTTCTTCGAGGCTGGTTTAAGGGGATCATTTCTTTATTTTTGTTGCACATTTTGTAGATCTCGAGGAAGTCAGTTGCATGTTTTAAATGCTACAAAGAAGCAAGACTTCTATAAATATCAGTGTATATCTCAGAAAGAGAGATTGAGAGAGATAGACTTTTGTTGAAAGTTTTTCAAGTTCTTTGCATGAATGAAAGATATTTGGCCTCTGGTTTTGCAAGCAACTGTTTGTGTGTTTTTCCTTTTGTCTTATACATTCCTCGTTTACGCTCGTATTTCTTATCCGCTGCTTAATTTGAATTCTGCATTTGAGTTTAAATATTGCTAGTGAGGAAGTGAGTTCTGGAATGTGATCTTGGAGGTTTTCTGCACAAGGTTGTAAGTTAATTATGTCACTGTCTTTTGTTATATGCTGTTAATGTGCTTGAGGTTATCTGCTGCTAATATTTCCCGATCTGACAAATTTGGCCTATGGCTATATTTCTCGTTTCTTTCTGCATATTTCCAATTTCTTTCCTGCAACTTTAGTCTTCAACAACATAGAATTTAGTAAGAAAACTAGCCCTCTCTAGAGATTGGTCTAGGAGACATTTCTTTCTCCCAGCATTTGAATGTTGGCCGGGTCTAGGGCGCATTTTGCATAAAATCCTTTCCTGTGGTAGATTCGTGACCAACAAGTATCAAAGCCACAACAAGGTTTTATCTTGCACAAGTTTTAAAGTTGCAAGGGAGATTTCCACTGGTTAAGGAGAAACCAATGAAGTTGAAGAAATTACCTCTGGAAAAGAAAACTAGGGAAGATAGTATTTTTCACTTTGTTGAAAGTTGAAGATTTACCTATTCCAAGAGTAAATTCAAAATAGAAGCAAATTTATAGATCTTGAAGATAGACCTTGACATTGATGAGATTAAGAGACCATAGAAGGAGGTCCTATTGCAAATTTTGATAGAAAGAAGAAGATTCTAGATTAATATTTGTCTAGAGTCTTTCCACAAGGTTGAAGGAAAACATATGAAGACTAGGATTCAACATAGATTTCTTTCCACTAGTTTTGAGAATAACTAGTGAAGTTTATTAATTTTAGAATTCTAGAAATTTGAATGTATTTGGTTACTATTGTCTAAGTTTTTGTTGCACAAAATTAGTTCTCAGAATTTGAGAAGCTTCTTACAACATATAGAGAAGAATTTCACCTCCGGTTGCCTAAAATTCTATGTGCTTTCCTCGTGCAAGGATTAGTTTTGAGTTACAACAAAAGAGTAGACATTGTAGATCAAGGAGATCCAAAAAGAGACCTCATTGAAGATTGAAAACTATAGATTGAAGTTTGAAGAGACCCCAGAAAGAGGCCACATTGAAGAAATTTTAGATTTGGAATATAGAATATTGAAGGTAGAGGACTATGAAAAGGTCCTATCGAAGAGTTGAGAAGCAACAAAATTTGAAGATCCAAGAAAGAGATATCATTGTAGAATTTCCATAGTTGGAATATTTACGAGACCAAGGAAAGATCTCATTGATTTTTTGAGAATATTTTGAGAAGTTGTTGAATTAGAAGACCCAAGGAAGATGTCTCAAGAGAATTTGGAGAAGGCTAGAGAAAGCCTCATTGCAAAGTTGAATAAGTGACCATTAGTAGAGATTTGAAGAAATTTCATGATAGAATATTTCAAGAAAAATAATCTCATGAAAAGAAGAATTTGGGATAATTATCGCCATCTGAAAACAAGCCCAAAAGAAAGATGGAGTTGGCAAGAAGTTTACCAAAATTTGAGAAGGTTTTTGAAGACCTCAATATATTTATATTCTTGAGGAAGAGGACAGTGAAAGAAATCATATTTGAAGTTAGAATTCAATAAGAAGATTGAAGAAGGAAGAAGAATTTAAGAGGCCATAATTTTGAGAATTTTGAGGATAGCCATGAAGGTTTTGAAGGCTAATTTGCAAAGGAGGAGGTTGCTGATTTTTGGGGTAGAAGTTGAAAGGTCACAAGACAACGAATTGAAGAAAGTATAGAGTTGCGAGTTTTAAAAGTTTAGGACAAAATTGAGAGAGTTTTGGGCAGTAAATCATAGGAATATTTGGCAGCATTTGAAGGAGGATAATTTCTGCAAATTTGGATATCAAGAAGGTAGCATTAGTAGCTACAAATTTCAGAGGTTGAAAGCATACATTTGTAGGCGAAATAAAGAGAAAGTTGAAAGAAAATTTGATAGCAAGAGAGCTTATTTTTGGTCAGAAATTAGAGCTACAAAATTTATGATTTTGGAGCAGGAAATAAAATGGAGCAGAACTGCAAAAATTCATAAATTCAAGACAACAAATCACCAATAATACTATCCACAAAGGAAGCCATAGGAGGTGTGTAATATTTATGCTATGAAAATATTCTTATACAAGTATTAAAAGTAGTTATTTCAAGTTTTTGAAAGCACCATATTAGAGTTGTTAAAATTTAGCAAAAGGAAGTTTGAGTTAAGTGTCTCCAATACAAGGAAGGAGACATCATTATCATCCTAGAATATGTAAAATATAATAGCAATATTTGGAGTTAAAAAGTGCTTGAAAGAGAGTGATAAGGAAAAGTAGTATATGCTATTTTTTATAATCAAAATAAGTGCAGACTTGTTATAAATTCTATTGAATAAAAGAAAGGCTGAATAGTTCTAAAAGCTAAGGTAAATTTAATATGTCTAAAGACACCAATAGGAGCACCAAAGTTATTGAAAACATTGGTAAAGAAAATTCACCGAAAAGAGTGGGAGATCCACCAAGCAAACATGAAGGCAACACCATTGAAAGAAGAACTACCATATTATAAAAGAAGCCACTAAGAGTAAAGCTCAAATATACTGAACGTAGAGGAGCCAAGCTGATGTTGAATAATAGGGGAGTAAGCATTCAAGTAGTGCTTAGGATAAGAGCCATCAAGTAGAAGAGAGGAGACACTATCTATAAGAGAAGAGCCACTCGAAGAGCACCATTTTAGAGAGCTACCATTGAAAGGTAGAGCCACCAAGCCTAGGAGGAGTAGAGAAGTGACGAAGTAGAGAAGAACCACCATTAGAGAAGAGGAATCACTGTTTGTGAACTCTAAAATGTAAGCAACAAAACAATTAATATTTGGATAATGAAAAGGTATGAGGAAACCAAATGTCTAGGTTTTTACAACTACCAAGAAGACAAGTGAAGAATTGACATCCATAATGCTTTTTGCAGAGAAGACAACATTGCATTGCTTTGTTGAGGACTTTACACAGGAAACCAAGTGTTGGAAGAAGAAGAATACAGTCATAGAATATTATCTAGAGCTTGAAGCATTGAGAATATCATTTGCAAGGTTGGTTGAACATTATAAAATTGTTCCTGCCACTTGTCATGAGGAACGAGTGCCATAAGCCATTTGGAGTAAGAGAATCATTTTAGAATATATTAGTAAGAACAAGGAGGGATATTTGGTGCCATTTGTCATTTGGTATTCAATAAGCCATTCGTTACTAAGGAAAGATATAACAACCAGAAACACTCATTAATGCATGGGATGAAAATAAGCCTGCACAACTACATTTACTACAATAAGGAGGACGTACGTTTGTTTTTCAAGCACTATGGAATAGCTTGGAGAATAGTTAACTAGTCAAGAAGGTGAGAGAGTGTTTATTTTCAAAGCAAGTAAGAATATGACATCAAAGGAGTGCCTCAAGTTTTTGAGGTAACTCATTTCATTTGAAATTAACTATATGCACAAGATAGGAGTCATAAGGTTGGAAGGAATTATTATTGTCTAAGGTTAAGTTGAAATTATTTTATTGGAGAGTTTAGACCTTGAAATAATTTTTTTGTGTGGAAAACACTCCAAATGGGATGCCACTTTTGGGTAAGTCCCAAGGAGGCAGAGATATTTATTCTACAAAAAATGCCTAGGGCTTGCACCTGGCCTACCCCCTTTGGCACACTCAACGAGCATGCCTAAAACAACAAAAACAAACACAAAAAAACACAACATAAAAAACAAAGACAAAAAAAACCATAAAACAAAAAAAAACAACATAAAAGCATAAAAACAACCAAAAATAAAATAAATTAAAATAAATATATAAATAAATAAAAATTAAATTAAAAATAACAAAACACAAAACACATAAGAAAACCATAAAAATAACAAAATAATACACAAACACTTAAAATAACCAAAAACAAAAAAAACAAAAACAAGAAAAACAACAAGAACACAAAAAAAAAACACAAAAATGTAAAACACAACAAAACTGTTCAAGATTCAAACTATGGCGTGGGTGAGTGTGTGAGGGGGTGGGTGTGTGTTCATTAAAAAAAACAACAAAAACACAAAAAAAAAACAAAAACAACACAAAAACAAAATAGTACAAAAACACACACACACCCCTCAAAAAACTAAAAAAAAGGAAAAAAACAAAACACAACTACGACCTTTCTAGGCCAAAATGCTTTTAAGGCAAGATTCAACAGAGGAAACATAAGAAATAAATGTCTTAAGGAAACTAAAATGCCTTGACCGAACCAAAGAGAAGCAAAAACAAAGCAAAAATGAACTAGATACCTCTAGTACTAGAGCCATCCAAAGAAAGGATAAAAAGAAAAGCTTCCCTTATTTGTGAAGCCCACCATCTGGGAGGGTGGCCATAGCAAGTAAGATCATTTTTTTCCAATGCCCAATTAGCTAAAGCATAAACACTCCTATTTTGTTCTCTGACCACATGATTGTAATCCACTTTTAAAAAGCCCATCTAGATTACCTTGAAATAATATTTTAAAACCTTAGAAATTTGATTATTTCAATTTGAATATTTTATGAATATTTGAAGATTGACTTGAAAATTGAAGTAATTATTTTGAATTTTTATAATTTGATTATTTGAGTTTACAAAACAATTTGAGATATTTGAAATTTGATAAGTTTGGAGAAATAAGGTATCCTACATGAAATTAGGAATACAAAACTTGCAAATATTCTTTTATAGAATTTCTAAATTTCTAAATTTGGAGTTATAAGGAATTCAACATCAACATAGATTTATGAAATTTAAAATTGGGGAATTATATTATTGAAATTTTGGGAGATAAAAGGAATTTAACACAAAACTTTTGACAAAGAAAAATTGCATTGATAATTTAGTCTCTCATTCAAAATTGGAAGAGACATAAGTTTGAAGACTTGAAAGATTGAAATTGCATTCAAATTATTGATTGACAAGAGGAAAATAAAATAGTTATTTTGAATAATAGAAGTTGAAAAAATTATATTATCATTCAATCGCTAGGGAGATACAAGGTATTCTACAATTTTTTTTTTTTTTTATTGAAACGAGGGAGATAAAAGGTTTTCAACATAAAGTCAAAATTGAAAATTATCCTTACTCTATCATTCTAAACTAATAAGAAATAAAGGGTAGAGAACTTGAAATTGCATCAAATAATATTTGATAAACAAAACTAGGGAGTCATAAGGTAGTCAACCTCAACGATTTTGAAAGATAAAAGATTCTATCAAAACTATTCTCAATATTTAATACTAAGGAGTAAAATGTATGACTACTCCAAAGAGTTCATTGAATGAAATGGAGAATGAAATTAGAAAAGAAAGAGCAAAAGTTATAAAATATGGAATTAAAATTTTTATTGAAAATTCTAAACGGAATTTAGACTTAATTTCGGGTTTCATCTTGTAGACACCAAAATATAGCCACTTGTCATCCATTTGTGTCCTCCAATCACAACCGTCCATTATTCATATAAATATATATGTATTTGTTTAATATATATGTAAATATTAATATTTTATATGTTATATATATGTATGTATTTATATAAATTAATCCTAGTCATCCACCATGTTTTAATCTCAACCATCCATCCATCTCAATCCATGCCACTTACCCAAACTTAATCTCCACCCTTCCTCATGTTTTAATCTTGACTGCTTATTTTGTGTCGTCAAAACCCTAACATGTTCAAGGGAAGATTATAAAAGAGGAGTCATTTTTATGAATCAAATCCTCAATCCTTAATGCTTAGATTCTTTCTTCATCCTTAAGAATCTTAAGTGCCCTATAATATTAATCCCTTGCCCTAGCCACTTTGCCACAATGTTTCACATCTTGGAAGGGTCCATGGCGTACAATGTACTTATTAGATGTCCTTGTATTAGGAAAATGAGATGTGTCCCTTCTATACTTCATCAATGCTTGAAATATTTACATGGACAAATTTATTGCATACCAGCGAACATCAAACCGTTTAAGTATTGCAATTTCATTTCAAATCCCTATGAATTCATGCTTCCATCCACCCATATTTTCCTCACATCATCAACCACATCATCCACTACACTGTCCACTTCTTCATCTAAGGTTCCTATTCCTAAGGAACTCCCCATAACTACCATACATCAAGCTTCCACTTCTATGCTCCCATATTCATCATCATCAACATCCTCCATAATCAGTCCCTCCACATCATCACCCATTAATCAAATGCCTCATCCAAATCCACCTCCATCCACATTAGCTGATGTCTCACAAGTCATTTTAATAGATTATGAGATGCCATTCTAGTCCATACCTCTCCCATTATCGGAGCCCCAAGCCAGTCCCGAGTCTTCCACATCTACTTTTATATCCAATTCCACTTCCACATCCACAATTGGTGAATATGTGGTCCAAGACATCACCGCCACACTGCTTAACATCCAAACTGCTAGGTATTATGGTCCACACAACTCATCCTTATCTATAGGAGTGGTGTATAACATGGGTTCAATGCCCAATAGCATAAAATTTGTGTACGAGGGATTGATTTATTGTCCAATCCACCTTCCCAAGATGAACCCAAGCAACCAAAACCTGCCAACATACAACACATGTTAATTTTTCCATCCTGGTATTTTATTTGAGTCAATTGGCAAGGTTATGGCCTAGGGCAAAATGAAAAGGGAATGCATGAGCTCATTGATACTCTGTATCGAGAAGTGCATGACCATGTAGGTCTAGGTTATCACCCTTATTCTTTTACACCTTATTTGAACAAGATTTTTAAAGTCTTAATTTGAATTCATAAGAAGAAACCCATCACCCTGATGACTTTGAAGATGAAGTCTATGAAGAATACAATGTCATGTTGATAGCTTCTGATGAATATAATGAGGAATCAACACCCATCATTCCATTCACCGAACATGATGATTTTTACCTTAGAATATTTCCCATACATCAACCCACTTTTGCTTGCTTATTCCACAAGAGCAAACTGAACCAACCAGTGAACCACCTCCATTTCATTAATCCACCTCATCAGACATTTTTCTTGTAATATATGTACATAACATAACAAAATAAAAATAAAAACACACAAAAATTCAAAAAAAAAATTGCACTGCATGAACATGGATTTTTCCTATTGCATTTATGTAGTGCTTATTGTCGTTCAGGTTCCCAGAGATTTAGCATCAATTCTAGAAAAAAGGATCTATCCATCCTCCACTTTTCCAAACACCATTTTCCTCTTTAAGTCAACACAAATCCTATTGACTTATTCACCCCACTCTGTAATCCATACGATTTGGTGAATCCAATTCCAATTGACATGAGGCTTATTGATATGGATCAAATTTCCTCACCTCCATCCTTTTTTAAATTTGTCCATTTTGAGTAATTGTTAAGGGCTTCAACCAACTACATTCCTCCATCACCTCCACTTTTGCCTTTATATTTACTTTTAGATCTTGATGTTTTCCAGGCAGACATAGAAGAGGTTGAGTTAGAAGAGTTTGATAATGTCATAAACAACATTCATCTTATTCCAATGCCCCATCATCTTGAGATACCATCGATGTGAACCTTAGTTAAGACACATACAATTCCCAAATTTTCAAACTTGGTAAAATTTTATCCACAGATGAACAAGAGCAATTTATTGATCCCCTCAAGAAGAAGAAGGGTATTTTTGCATGGTCCTACAAAGACATGCCTAGTCTTGATCCTAATTTGGTTGTCCAGAATCTCACCTTGCACTCTGATGCTAAGCTACTCAAACAAAAATTGAGAAGGATGCATTCTACAATTGCCTTCATGGTCAAATAAGAGATTCAAAAGCTATTAGATGTGGGTTTCATTGTTTCCATTGACTATCATAAATGGCTTTCAGACATGGTACCTTTTTGCAAGCCTAATGAGGTGATACACATTTGCAATTATTTTTGAGACCTTAACAAAGCGTGTCCTAAGGATGAATTTCCTCTACCACACATTGATAATTTTGTCTACACTTGCACTGGCCATGAAATGTTTTCCCTAATGGATGGTTTTTTAGGATACAACCAGATTCGAATCAACCCTGATGATCAACACAAAACACCATTCACTACACATTAGGGGACTTCTTGTTACAAGGTGATGCCCTTTGGCCTCAAAAACACAGGTGCCACTTATCAACATGCCATGACATACATCTTCCATGATTACATGCATAATATTATCGAATATTATGTGGATGATCTCTTGGAAAAATTCAAAACTCGACAAGAGCATATTGGTGTCTTGGAAAAAGTCTTTGATTGACTTCTAGAGCATAATGTAAGGTTGAACCCCAAGAAATGTGTCTTTGGTGTTACCTCAGGCAAACTATTAGGATTAATTGTATCTAAAATAGGCATTGAGATGGAACCAAACAAAGTCAAGGTCATCATGGAGATGCTTCCCCCAAAAAACTTGAAGGAACTATGTAGTTTACAAGGAAAGATTCAATTGATCCATCATTTTATTACATAAATTTCTGACAAATTCAAGCCATTCAATCACCTACTACAAAAGGGGGTGATATTTTCATGGATAGATGAATTTCAAAAAGCTTTTGATGATATCAAGAAATACCTAGCTTCTCCACAAGTCTTAATTCCTCCTCATCTGGGGATCCCATTCCATATTTATGTTTCAGCAATGGACTTTGCATTAGGGACAATGTTTGCACAAAATAATGAAAACAATCGAGAGCAAGCTATCTATTACATTAGTCGAACATTGGTGAGCTATGAGACTAGATACGCTTATGTGGAAAAATTGTGCTTAGTAGTGGTTTTTTCCACTAAGAAACTCATAAATTACATGCCTAATCATACCACATATGTCATATCTCACAAAAACCCTTTGCATTATATGATGTCTCACTCTTACAATAACACTTGTACTACAAAATAGATAATGCTTCTCACTGAATTCGATCTTGAGTACATTAGCCAAAAATCTATTAAAGGTTAGATCATAGTCGACCAGCTCATGGAAGCTCCACTTCCTAGTGATCAACCCTTGATTATTGAGCTCCCATATTATTTGGTATTCACTATAACTAAACAAGAAGATGTCATTCCAAAGGAATATGTTGATATCACTCTCTTCTTTGTCAGTTCTAAGTACAAAAAAGTTCAAGGTGCTGGAGTCATTTTTAATACACCATAGGGGATACCTATTCCCTTATCATTTACACTTGACTTCCAATGCACAAACAACAATGCAGAGTATGAAGCCTTAATCTTAGGTCTTCAAGCAACCATATCTATGGGCTTAAAGCATATTAAGATACTTGATGATTCTCAACTTGTCGTTCATCAAATCAATAGAGAATATCAATGCTAAGAGCCTACCATAAATCTTTACCATGAAGTAGCAATGAAATTGCTCACCAAATTTGATTGGTTTGAAATAGATAGTTTACCATGTTTGAATAATAAATTTGCATATGTGATGGCCTCTCTAGGATCATTGATTCCAAATAACTCTAAAGGAGAGGTACAATCACTCATTGTTACAATGATATCTAAATCTACAATTGTCCATGTTGAATATAATTATGAAAAGGATGTTTTCTTTACCCTTTTTGAATCGTATGAGCCTTTGTCAAACCTAATAATAGCCTTCATCAAGTTTGGAACACTCCCATTAGACATGTCATGAACTACTAAACACACTTTCAATAAAAAGGTAGCTCATTTTACTCTCTTGGAGGATGTGTTGTATAGACATGGTTATGATGGAGTCCATATTCATTGTCTTGAGTCTACAGAGGCATAAAGAGCCATAACTAAAGCTCATGATGGTGCTTGTGGTGGTCATTTTAGTTGAATGGCCATTACAAAAGCATATTTTATGCATGGATTATTATTGGCCCACCAACATGATTGTTACACTTATGTCAAGCATTATAAGCAATATCAAGAGCATACTAATTTAACTCATGTACCATCACAAACATTACAACCTATTCAAAGCCTTTGGCTCTTTTCACAATGGGATCTTGATTTGATTGGCAAAATCTCACCTCCTTCTTTGGGAAAACATACATTCATCATCATAGTCACTGAATACTTCACAAAATGGGTTGAGACACTTCCTCTAACTAGTATGACAAGACCTCAAATTATGAAGTTTATACTTCATCATATCATCTGTCATTTTGGTATTCCCTCAAAAATCATCTCTGATAATGGTAAGTCTTTCAAGAACAAGGATGTTCGAGCACTTTGCAAGAAATATAATATCCAACATAGTTTCTCGACTCCTTACTACCCACAAGAAAATGGATAAGTTGAGGCTACCAACAAGATCTTAATTGCTATTCTCAAGAAACTTGTCAAAGAAAATAATCAAGATTGACATACTCAAATCCCCTTGGAATTATGGGCTTATCGAACAAGCATCCACATGCCTATTGGGACAATACCATTTTAATTGGTCTATGGAGCCAAAGCAATAATGTTTCTAGATCTTGATATCCCCTCATTGCAAATTTCATTGTAGGAATTCATATATGACGATACAACTAGACAAGCATGTTTTGATCGACTCACGCTTCTTGATGAAAGGTGGGTCAATTATTTAGAGCATTTATGAGTTTATCAGGACCACATGAAGCATGCTTACAATGAAAAAGTTCATCTATGTGAATTATAAGTAGGAGATCTTGTTCTTAAAGAGAATCAACATAATACCAATACATTGCCACATCTTCATGATAAATTCACAACTAATTGGTTAGGTCCATACATTGTCAATCAAAAAGTGGGTAAAGGAACTTATAGACTTACTAGTCTAGAGGGAGTTGAAGAGCTCAAACCACTTAACATCATCCACTTGAGAGAATTCTATGCTTAATGTGATTTATATATATATATATATATATAAGTCTCAGCAAAAAAATTAGTTTTCTATATCAACATTTATATCTTCTTCCATATCAACATCCATATCTTTTTCCATATAAACATCCATATTTTCTTCCATATCACTATCCATATCATTACATAAGTCTTCCATTTCACATGCCACCGGTTTGATGCCCCTGATTAAACAACAATGCTATCTATGGTCAAGTAAAATCTAAACTACGAATGATCATTAGAACATTAGTTCATTTACATTTATTCATATTATCATTGCATTATCATCCATCACACATATACACATGCATTCACACAAAATAATAACACAAAAGTAAAAGCCATATATATATATCGCATATACAATGAATGCTCGAAGGCTATATACAATAGAGCACCAAGGCTCATATACAAAAGTGCATCTCAACACTAGCTAATGCCTATAAGAGGACCCCTATAACCCTGATAGAGCCCTAGACCTAGAGCCACTATGCCTAGACTCGCTATGCCTAAAAAACCTTGACATGGATTAGGAGGGTGGATCTGGTAGCCCAATGTGGTGTTGCATCAATAGATCCTCCAAATATTTGATATATCCATCTTGGAACAGAAGGTGTAGTACATCATGTCTTTGATGATGGTCCCTCTAAAGTAGCTCTACCTGGAGCCTCATGATCCCATCTCGCCTATCAAATCCTTCGCAACTGCTTCCTATCACCAGTCCAAGTAGTAGTTCTCCATGGTCTCCAAATCACCTAAGCGAATGTTAATCCTACCCATAAATCCCTATACTCCTAGCCATTCAGGATAGGATGACTTGGTTGCACCTCCTTAGAAACTAGCCATCTCATAGCATAGGGCTGCTCCCCATCCCATGTCTTAGTAGGCAAGCCCGCAAGTTGATCCACACTAAAGTGCTCCCAATACCAATACTATAGTAACAGACTACACCCTAACCCCTTTCACTTTTGCCTCCTCACCTCATACAACTCCTAGTATTGCTCCATTAGTAGATTAGGTGCCTATGCATACACCCGAGGCTCGTTGATCATATCGTACACCAACTTAATCATGTTCCAAGGGAACTGACAACCAATGCTATTCAAGGCCACTATATTGGCCAATAAAAATATGACCAAGGTAGGCAATGCATCCAAATTATTATCCACATACATCACCAAATAACTTATCCCTCTGCCCTTCACACTCACATCCCACCATCCATATCCAAAAATCTGACTCATCTCATGCCTATTATCATGTCCAACCTCGATATGTAACCCCTCCATTGGTACTTTGAGGATGTGATACACATAATCAAGTGTCACTATCATCTCTCCACTAGGGAGCTAAAAGATCCCCCTATTTGGATCCCATCTCTATGCCAAGGTAGAGAGATACCCGTCATCCACCCTCACCACATCAATCTTAGCTCCCCAACCAGCCCAAATTCCTCCAACCACTTCCATTACTCATATCGTGGTACATTTCTCACTCTACATATGAGAGGCGAGAACTGATATCGAGCCTCCAATATCCTCAGCTACAACACAACACATGCAAAATGCAAACACATTAATGTCATATTCAATTGCATAATATATATAAAAACAAAAATTATTTTTGCACAAGTCCAAACAATGAGTGCCAAGGGAACTTACCTTAGCACCCTCCATTGCCATAGCTTTCTCCCTACCAAACTCCTTCACTCCACCTCACTATCTCACTCACTATTTTAGATGCAACTTATAGAATTTGCAAATGTAAAGAATGAATATGATTTCACCTCTACAGACTATTTATAGTTATTTTTGGTGAACTTGAATGTCCATGGGTATTTATAGGCACATTGAAATGCTGACCAGAGTCTGTAGAATTCTAGATGCTTGCTGGTATTTGAGGATGCTGAAGATGCATGATGAGGACATACTATTGTTATTCACATGAGACTTCACAACAAGCTCAAGTTAGATTTAGTTGTTAATTTGTTAGCTAATTTGTTAGCTCAAATTAGCTAACTATTGTATTTTTGTTATGTATTTTATTCTATTTAAGCAATCATGAATAAAAGAAACACAATTCGATGTGATTACCACATCAATGCAGGTCGATGTCTGGTTTCAAAATTGGTAGAAAGACAAAAATGATCCAAAAAGGTAGCTTACCTCCACAAAATCATTCCAAATTACATCCATACATTCATTTCATCATCATATCATGTTTTGTGAAAACAAAAATTGATTTGGACACTTAATTTTTGTTTACGACCAAAGTCACAAAATCGCCTTACAAGCTTCAAAACACACAAAAATATTCTAAAATTTTATAAAATATTCACATTCATCATTATAATTATACACTCCATCATTAAATTCATATTTGCAATAATATGAATTTATTTGGGTGGTCAACTTTTGTTTAAGACCAAAAGTTGTAAAATTATCCAAAATTGATCTAAAAATGCTCCAAAACAATGCAAAATTTTACAAAATCATGCAATCCAATATTCAATGCATTTATCATCATAAAATATTCATTCAACATGATATTTACCCATAAATCATTACATTTGCACATTTGCAAAGTTCACATACAATTTCAAGTGAATCTCGTATCTAGTGGTCTATTATATCTCCTTAGCGATTACAACAATTAGTTGTCCATGCAACTCGGTAAGATGGATAAATCACCATAAGTACACTTGGTAATTATCATCATCCATTATCTATTTTTTTGAAATAAAATTTCATTTAATCCCTCATTTTTATGTGCAACTATGCTAAGATTAATTTGCTCAAAAGCTATCATTGATGGCCTTGTCTGTGGGGCTTGAAACATGGATAATTTATACTACATCATTCTCATTCAGATTCAAAAATTGCATGTAGTCACTATGAGGGGCCTCCTAGAAATCACTTGATCTTAGGATGATTGGTTTATTGTATTCTACATTTTCATCCCTTTGCATTTCAATGATACCAAACGACTCTTTCTTCAACAATATGGAATCACCGCAAAATTGGGGTAAATAAATCTGACTTTGATTTCCCATAATGGGATACATATTACATGATCATGGCATCTACATTTGGCAAAAACCCCCTTTTTTCATTGGGGAAAAAATGACATCACATTACATCATTCATATCATCGACATTTACATCATACAATTGCACTCGCACCATTCATATGCATCATTCCTAACAATTCAATCAATTGTATTATGAGACTCATTATTCACTAATTCTCCAATTGACGGGGTAAGCTACACATACAAATTATTTTATCTTTAAAATCATCTTTACAATCCAATGAAAGAAAGTTGCTTCATCATGCCAAACCAGGTGTCTTGTATTTTTGCACCGCATTGTGTTTCACGCAACGCGATACAAAAAGGGGTATCTGTAGACACCAAAATCTAGCCACTTGTCATCCATCCATGTTTTTCAATCACAACCATCCATTATATATATAAATATTAATATTTTATATATTATATTTATATATATTTAATAAATATATATATGTATCTATATAAATTAATCCTCTCCATCCGCCATGTTTTAATCTCAACCATCCATCCATCTCAATCCATGCCACTTACCCAAAATTGATCTACACCCTTCCTCATTTTTAAATCTTGAATGCTCATTTTGTGTCATAGAAACCTTAACATGTCATTTACTATTGCTATATTTTTAATTGTCTATTATTCTTTTTGGCATATGTTGTGGTGAATGCAAGTTGTAATTTTTTTTTAGAAACTATTGCAAATTCAAACATGGCATCAAAGCAGGTTCTAGAGTTGCATCACTCTTTCAGTGAAAAGATCAATTTTATGGAAATTAAAGATATCTTTCTCAAGTCTATTCCTCTTTTGAATTTTAAAAAATTAAAATTTTTAAATTCATAATTTGCTACCAAAATTTCCCACTCAAAACGGACATGCTTGTCAGTTTTTCACATTTGGCTTATCCATTTGTGTTGGTTGTGTTCCATACAAATTTTATAAATGGTGTGTCGACACAGTGAGTGCAAATAGTGTGTTTGCATGTTATTTACCAGGAGGTGGGATGTTTGTATCCTAGAATTTGTTTTGGATATCTAATATCACAAACTCTCCTTAATATGGAAGTCCCTTTCCTTCACCCAACGGAAGAAAGTGGCATGATGGTAGAGTCAAAGCTTACATGAGAGGCTATCATGGAGTCGAGTCACTAGAAATGATCATTTGTAAGTTATTTTTATTTGATAAGTGAAATCACAAGTACCACAAAGTGAATCTTGAAGCACTACTCCGAATAGAACGTAGTGACACAATGATTAGATCATTCATTTGCATAAATGAGGTTTCTAGATCAAATCTGGTAGTTACTTTTTTGTCCTACGAGTTCTCCTCAAAATAGATTAAAGGAACTTCTTCATTTTCTTTCTCATTGCATTAGGCCATGCTAAGCAATGGTTAAGTCAACTTTGTTGTAGCTTAAAGCTTGTAGGTTGAGTTTTTTTGAAGTATTTTTTTGGAAAAATAAAGGTCATACGTACTAAGAAGAAGGCTTCATAAGCTTCAAACCATTGAGTGGCACAATGGTTGGGTAGTTGGCTTGTATACAGGATGTGTCGAGTTCAAAACATGTCAGCTCATATTTTGGTTTAGGTAATATAAAGCTTATGCATTGGTCAAAGGGGGCTTCTCTATTCTCTACTCTTGACTACATGCATAGCACAACTATTTACTTGTTTGCTTTAAAGTAGGTTGTCTTGCATTCGAGCCCCATAAAATCCAAAAATCCATTCAATTTTATTAATATATATGAGAGAATAAGTGATTAGCCAATCATAACAAGTCAAGTGGTAGACTCTGATTCACCAACACAACATCCAATATAGTGGCAACGAGTGGTAGATTGAATTTCGATAATTTTTTTATTGGTTAAAGTGCTAATTTAACCAAATATTTTGGAAGCCATAACATTTTCATAGAAAAGCGTTTGGAGCCCATTTTTTCTAAATTGCATATTTTTTGAGTTGTACGTAATGGTCACATCAGTTCATGGACTTATTACAAATTTATTTAGGGTTTTTATGCAAAATGGATTCCTTAGGGTATGCTACTTGCCTTAATGTGAAAAATTATAACACTTGGTTATTTCAAATGACAGGATTACTCAAAAGCAAAAATCTTTGGTTCATATTCAATAATGAGTCAAAAGAAGGTCTCAATGATCATGAACTCAATAAGAGAAAGGAGGAAGCTCTTAGACTATTCTTCATGTTAGTAGAACCAAATGTACTTTTCTACATTAGAGATAAAATTGATCCTGTTGATGTATGGGTTACTTTGAAATATCTTTATGAAAACGTAAGTGCTAGTGATGTTAAAAGGATAGAGATAGAGCTCCCCAATTTCAAGATTTTAGATTTTAGTAGTATATATCTCACTTCAAAGCTCTAAAATAAAATCTAGCTATGATAATAGGCAAGGTAAAGAGTGAGGAAGATTATGTCAAATATGTTAGTTCTAATATTTATCTTTCTTCTCCTTTTTCATACAATTGGCTTGGTTATTTATGTGAATTTTATGACTATCAAAGAGCCACAATCCATCTCTCTTGAAGGAATTTTCAAGATTCTAATCCATTATGAAGTGACAATGAAGAATTGTGGAGCTCTTTCTCATACACAAGCTCATCCAAAAAAATCCAAGTCAATGAAATCTAAGGATTAGGTGCCTAAGAGAAAGTCTAAGGTTTTAAAAATTTAAACATTTGCAAGTATTGTAAAAGGGAAGGACACTCCATCAAGAATTGCATTACAAGATTGAAGGATATTGAGACATAATTATTGAGGGTTGGACACAAGCTTTTTGATGATGAAGATGAGGACAAAGGAGGAAAATGGGAGGTCCAGTAGAGCATTAATTATGAGGGAGATGTTATCTCTAATGCCTTCTCTCCTTGGACTTCTTAGCTTAGATTATGAGGGGGAGTGCTAAAATTTGTGTGATCTAGTCTTGTTTAGGCCAAGGCCAAAAGTGTGATGAGGTGCTTATAAGCACCATTTATATAGCCTATGAGTATGTGATGATATAAGACTAAAGGTATTCATAATTTCTGTAAGCCTACATACCACTTTCATATCTCACCCTTAGTGGCATTGGTTAATCCACCTTTATGGATGACCTTACTTAAAAGGGTTATTTATTATTACTCTATTGTAATGTTAACCTCAAGTTTAAGTTTATGTTGGCTTGAGGTTAACATCTCATTAAGGTTTTTATATCATTATAAATACCCCTCAATAAGGATCCATTTATATCAAAAGTATGAATAAAAATGTGATTTATTGTGGTGCCCATGGTAATCCATCTTATAATTCTTGTCATATTCTTGTTAGAAATAGAGTCTATTCCATCATTTGAGTTATGTAAATGTATCTTCCAAAGGTACATACCTAGATTACTTTAGGTACAAGTTATCTAGTTACTTGGGGAAGAAGTAACATATGGACAAGTGTCATTATGCATGTGTGCAAGGTGTCCCCTTGTACAACTAGTTGGAGTGTTGACCAAGGAACCTTTCTTCCTATATGAAGGGGGTCATGGTTCACCTCATTTTGTATTAGTTCTATTCATTCAATAAGATGTTCTATTGATTTGATCTATATCTCATGGTGTAATGCAATGCTCGTAAATCCATCAGTGGTATCAGAGCTATGGTTGTTCCTAGAGAGAAATAGGGAAAGTCACTGCTATAGATTTTTATAAAACAGATGCACCTTTGGACCTGCCACTTGCAAATTCCATTGCTATGAGATCATTTGAAAAGCTCGAGAAGAATAAGGAGATCAGAGAATTTTTTGATAAATAGAAGACTTGGGACAATTTTTGCCATCTAAAAACAAGCCCAAGAGAAGAAGAATTTGGCAAGGAGTGCCAAAATTTAGAAGAAGCTCACCAAATCTTGAAGATTTGAATATTACCTCTCATAGAAAGAAGGCATCACTTCAGGGACAAAGACTACTCCAAATCTACATCAGAAGGAGAAGAACAAAAGAGGAGAACAAGCCATCAAATCCTAGGCTCATAAAAGAAAGGTCGAGACCATAATTTGGTGAAGAAGGAGCTATTCAAGATAGTCTACAAAGAGCTGCAAGGACATTCTCGTAGTAACAACTTGGTGATCCTAGACACCAAGATCTACATCCTCTATAGAAGTGATAAAAGAGCTACAACAAAAAGGTATGCAACTTTATGTAAAATAGATTTATTAATTCATCTACCTATTAGATTTGTTAGATGCACCTACATTTGGATTAAAGTTTCAAATAGAAAATTGGATTGCAGTCTTCAAAAGTGGAAAAATAAAAAATTTATTTTTAGGCTCATTTGCACTTTCATTAGTAGTTGATTATATTTCAAAAATAGTTTCTATCAACTACCTACTATTTTGAAAAAGAAAAAGAAGACTAAGCTCTACAATATTAGTTGTAGTGAAATTTTAGAATAACTATTAAAGATTCTTTTTAGGTTATTCTTGATTAGTTGCAGTATATTCTTAGTGCATTAATTTGAGAGTTGATCAGAGTGATAAAGTGTAATCTTAGTGCATTGAAAGTGGAAAAACTTGTACAATTATAGTACTCTCAAAAGAAATTAGTTTTGTGTTATTTAAGGGCATAGAATATGATTTGTATCAAGTGTCTAAGGACACTATTGAAGCACAAAAATCTGCAACTTGTAGTGGTCTAAAGGAGCCACTCAAAGAAGGTTAGAATCCTCCAAAACCTGAAGAAGAACATAACTAACCAAAAATAGAAATAGAAGCTTACAGGATGAGACTTGGTGAGTCTCAAATCCAATAACAATAAAGGATTGAATGCAAGAAAAGAATTGCAGAAAATAAAAAGCTTCTATCTACTGTTGTATAAGCTTAGAATTATCATCTAAGTGACCAAGCTAAAAGGAGGAACTTGTCTACTTGTTAAAGACAACCTCAAAATCCTTATAGTGCAGGAAAAAATCTGCCATAAAATCAGAAGTTTCTGATCTGAAATAAGAGTGCAAAAGGAAGGTGCATTAAAAGAAAATTTGTGTACACATTATAGTACATCTTATTGCACCATTTCAATTTGATTTTTACAGTATAAAAACAAATTTGAATCTGTCCCAAAAATAGACAATAAATACAAGGAAAATAGCCAAGAGAGGGCTGAACGTAAGCACTCTTCCCAAGCTATAGAAGCCACTCAAAGGGGCTCTTCAAGGATGCTTGAACGTGAAGAAGACACATCATAAATAGAAGATAAAATAGTGTACAAATCAGAAGACACAACATAGGAGAAGATCAAGCAGTGGACAAAGCAAACATATGTCAAAGAAAAGGAGCATTCATACCAAATCATTTCTACAACTAACAATGGAGTAAGGCATCAAGGAGTCTTCATCCAAGCACTGCTATTTAGAATCCATTCAAGGGCCACCAAAGCTACTCCATATCTCCACCAAAGCTCCACCACATCTCCACCATAGCTCCACCATTAGCTGGAGAGACTTGAGCATCTATGTAAAAAACAAGGATTAAGGTGGAAAACGCATTCGAGAGTCTTCATATAAGTGTTGATAGAAAGAAAGGCATGCAACTACCACTTGTCATCTATTGAAAGATACTCTATAATGCTCACAAAGGAGACGTTACACTTCTTGGCACCCATACTCCAAAAAGTGGAGTTACACACGACTTGGCATACGTTACAAGAAAGATAGCTTGGAGATGTTGAGGAAGGAGCGTTACTTGGATAGCGCTCAAGAAAGAATAAAAGAAGGGAATATTTTCAACTCAAGAGTGACACTTGTCACTCCTCCTACCTTGTATTAAATATGGGTTGGACTTTGGAAAGCAAGCACAGTAGTTGGAAACACCAGGCATAGTAGTTGGAAACACCACGAGTAGTAGTGGAAGCTACTCGATAGATCGATGGTAGAATCTCAACAAGAGTTTGGGTGCTACAGTAGACCATTGGTAGATGCTCAATAGCTATCTAGAGTAGAATTAGGTAGAGTGACGATGAATGTTCGACACCAGTTCGGGTGTGATTCGATAGAGGACCAAAGCAAGGTGAATATAGTTTGAAAACTCTTGGTCAACCAACATTCATGGAGTGCATTAAAGCCTTGGGAATCTATGCTCAAGAAGGAGATTTTATAGCCTCATTCACCCGACATCATAAAGGTACATAGCCTTAATTTCTTATTTGCTTTCAATTTCAAAAAGGGAGTTATAAGGTTATAAGATAAGGTTGATATATCATTTAAAATCAATCTTTGTTTGAAAGCAAAAACTTAGGAAATTAATATTTGCACAACTTAGGAGCAATAAGGATTCTACTTGGAATTAATATTTTAAAATTTGTAAATATTAATGTGTTCTAGATTTCCAAATTTGGGAGTGATAAGGTTTTCAACTTCAAACTAGTTTTTTGGAAATTAGAAACACTTAAATAAAATTCCTAAGGGTTTCAAAAGGGGTTATCAAAATATTTTATTAAAGTTGGAAATTTATGTTCTTGTCTCAGAAAATTTCTCCTTATAGATAAAATATATCCAACATTAAAACCTCTTCAAATTTGAAAAGTGTTTAGTTCAATAGGAGTATTAAGAAGATTAAAAAGTTGATTTTTTGATGCTTACAAAATTTTGTACAAAATAAACAAAAATTGAACTATATCTTGCAAAAGCACTATATCATAAAATCTCTAAAACAACATCATGGAATGTTGGTATATAGATTCAGGTGCAAGTAAGCATATGATAGGGAACATACATTGGTTTTATTTTTTGAATAAAATAAATGAAAATCTAGTTGTAATAGCAGATAGCAAAACATATGAAGTAAAAGGGATCAAAAATATTCTGGTAAATCTTAAAGATGGAAGAGGTATAATAAAAAATGTGTTGTATGTTCCAGGATTAACCACCAATATTATCTCTATTTCTCAGCTCATGGATCAAGACTTAACTGTTGAGTTCAAGGTTCTTACTAGAAAAAAACAATGTCACATCTCTAGATAGGGAAGAATAATAGCATCAGGATCATATAAAAATGGATTATTTGTCCTAGACACTACTATTCACTTAGCTCTTTCAGTCAATGCTTCAGAACTATGGCACAAAAAACTAGGACATACCAATGAGACATCAATGAAGGAATTATACAAATATCAAATGGTAGAAGGACTACCCAGCTTATCTCTAGAAGCTACTATATGTGCAGAATATTTAGCAGGTAAACAACATAGAATTCCTTTTGAATTACGTCAACATAGAGCTCTACATCCTCTAGAAATAATATATACTAATTTGTGTGGACCTATGAAAGTTGATAGCATTGGAGGACATAAATACTTTTAGATATTTGTTGATGATAATACCCAAAAAATGTGGGTATATTTCATGAGATATAAATCAGAGGCATTTAGCTACTTCAAACAATTCAAACTTCAAGTTGAAAAAGAATCAGGGAATACTATAAAAGCACTTCGTTCAGATAGAGGAGGAAAATTTTTTTCTAAAGAATTTGACTCCTTTCTTGAAAACAATGGAATCAAAAGACAACTTACTACAACATACTCACCTCAAAAAATGGAATTGCAGAAATAAGGAATAGATCAATAATGGAAATGGTAAGATGCATGTTGAAAGAAGCACAACTTGATCATAAATATTGGGCTTAAGTAGTACAAACAACAATCTACATACAAAACAAACTTCCAACAAGAGTACTCAAGCATATTACACCAGAAGAAGCATGGTCAGGATATAAGCCCAACATTGAAAAACTAAAAATATTTGGATGCAAAGCCTATATGCATATTCCAAAGCAAAAGAGGACCAAGTTAGATGACAAGACTATGACAAGGATATTTTTTGGGTATGACAATGAATCCAAAGGGTACAAAATATTAGATCCATCTACAAAGAAAGTCTATATCAGTAGAGATGTGATTTTTGATGAGAAAGCCAAAATCAACACAAATGAATCTAGTGGTGACACAAAAGTTCTCCTAAATCTACCTAAAGAAGATGAAATGAGCATGGACCCAGGACCAAAAGAAAAGGATACAGAAGCATCAACTTTGCTACAGAGAAAGGAACCAATATGGCTTAGAGATACTCTTAGAGAATCAAATCTAGAAAGGATGCCAGATCTTACAACTACAGGGCCTCAAACTCGCAGCATGACCAGAATGAACAGAGGAATGCTAAGCAACATAGAGGAACCAATATCAACTTCTCAAGCACTGGAAAACTCACACTGGAGAGCAGCCATGGAATCTGAATATGCTTCACTCAAGAAGAAAAAACATGGGACTTAGTGAATCTTCCATCGAGAAAAAAAATAGTGGGGTGCAAATGGGTATACAAAATCAAATACAAAGCATATGGAACACTTGATAAATACAAAGCTTGACTAGTGGCCAAAGGGTATACTCAGACAGAGAGAATCGACTATGAAGAAATATTCGCACCCACAACCCGAATGACAACTATTCGAACTGTTTGTGCTCTGGCAGCTCATCAAGGGTGGAAAATTCATCAGATGGATGTAAAGAGTGCATTCCTTAATGGTGACTTAGAAGAAGAAGTCTACATGACACAACCTGAAGGTTTTGTCACTCAAGGACAAGAAAATAAGGTATGCAAGTTAAATAAATCTCTTTATGGCCTGAAACAAGCTCCTAGAGCATGGAACATCAAGATCAATAATCATCTACTGCATCATAACTTCAATAGAAGTACAATTGATCCTAGTCTATATACCAAGAAGATTGGAAATAATATCTTGATTCTCATAGTATATGTTGATGACATAGTAATTACTAGAAGTTCAAAAAAGTTGATAAATGATATCAAAAAGGATCTAGAAAAGGCTTTTGAAATGATAGATCTAGGAATGATGAACTACTATCTTGGGTTAGATATTTATCAAGGAGAAGACAAAATAGTTATCACTCAATCAAAATATGCAAAAGCTCTTCTTGAAAAATACAGGATGACAGAGTGCAAGCCAAAAGATACACCAATGGAACAAGGAATCCAATTATCCAAAAATTATAAAACCTCACTGATCTCAACAACAATGTATCAACAATTGATTGGAAGTCTTCTATACCTAACAAACAACCGACCAAACATAGAATTTGCAGTAAATTATCTTTCACAGTTTATGCAAGAACCAAGAGAAAGTCATTGGAAAGCTACAAAAAGAATATTGCAATATATCAAGAAGACTACAGACTATGGACTAACTTATATGAAGGATGTCAAGAATTTTTGTCTACAAGGATACTTAGATTCAGACTATGTTGGATCCATTGATGACAAGAGATCTACCTCAGGTTATGTATTCTATCTCGGATCAGGGCCCATATCTTGGTACAATAAGAAACAACATATAGTAGCACAATCATCAACTAAAGCATAATACAGAGCAACAAGAGATACAACCTGTGAAGCACTTTGGCTACAATACATATTATCTGATATGGGAATCAAATGAACTCCAACCATGATATTTTGTGATAATCAAGGAGTACTAAACCTGATCAAGAATCCAATCATACATGAAATAACAAAGCATATTGAAGCACAATATCATTTTATCAGAGAACACTTTCAGAACAAGCACATCATCCTCAAGTATGTTCCTACAGAAGATCAGCTAGAAGATATCTTCACAAAGGCACTAGGAAAAATCAAGTTTCAAACCTTTCGAAATCATCTATGTGATTCAAGATAACTTCATACCAAATAATGGAATACAAGGGGGTGTTAGAAATATAGTCTATTCCATCATTTGAGTTATGTAAATGTATCTTCCAAAGGTACATACCTAGATTACTTTAGGTACAAGTTATCTAGTTACTTGGGGAAGAAGTAACATATGCACAAGTGTCATTATGCATGTGTGCAAGGTGTCCCCTTGTACAACTAGTTGGAGTGTTGACCAAGGAACCTTTCTTCCTATATGAAGGGGGTCATGGTTCACCTCATTTTGTATCACTTCTATTCATTCAATAAGATGTTCTATTGCTTTGATCTCTATCTCATGGTGTAATGCAATGCTTGTAAAGCCATCACTTGTTTTATTTCTTTTATGTTGTTTACTATTGCTATAGTTTTAATTGCCTTTTATTCTTTTCGGCATATGATTTGGTGAATACAAATTTTGGAATATTTTTGGAAAATATTGCAAATTCAAATGGGCGAATCCTAGAAGACGAAGAAAAACAAGAAAGACCAACTACCATTCTTTGTGACAACAAAAAGACTATACATATTATTTTAATACAAAATCAAAGTACATTGATTTGAACCATTGTTAGGTACCCAAGATAAATACTTAATAATTTAATATTGTATTGTATAATGGTATGAGCCATAAATTAATTATTGAGTAAGGAAGGCCACATGTCAAATTAGAAATAGGTATGTCATAGAATCATATATGTAACCATTGGGGGAATATTATCATATGTAACCACAAGGAATATTGTCATATTATTATGCACTTTGTAACTCATGGAAAGTGAACCACCACATGGGTGATCTTGTAACTCATGGAAGGTGAATCATCACACTCTTGTATAAAGAGAGATGTACGCCCATTGTAATGGGGATCTATGATGTATTCTTGGAGAAGTATTGGCTCGTGGAGCTATAGATACTGTGGAGTGGCTTCCTTCCCAAAAGAGAATTGTATGGTGTTGCCCTACCTCAAGGGTATAATCAATCTCTATTTTGTTGTATGGAATTTATTGTGCAATTTATTTATGGATGCATGTTGAATATTTCTTCATATTGATGAATTATTTATGGTATGAGAAGAGAGGTTCACAACATTTGGTATCAAAGCAATGATTTGGGAAAAGTGGGTTTGTTTTTGTAGAGCTAGGGCACATTTTAAAAAAAAATGTCACATTTTGCAAAGGCCATATTTTTTTATTTCAGCAATCATTTTTAGAAGATGTTTGTACCATTGTCTAGATATTTTTGAGTACTACAAAAATGAATGCTCATTTGTTAAATTTTGATCAGTATTGAGAAAGTTATGGTTGTTTGAAGTTGGGTTATTTGTGTTGTTTTTTGGTCATGCGATTTTTTTTCAAAATAAAAAAATTAGTATTAAAATTTATTAGCAGTCATTTTCAAAATCTTTTACACCAGCATGTAGATGATTCTGAGTATTATAAAAGTAATTTCTCACTTGTGAAATTTTGATACATATTAAAAGAGTTACAACTATTTGAATTTGGGTTGTTGAGGCTGTTTTTTGGCTACACATTTTTTTTCAAAAAAAAAATCATATTAATTTTTTTATCAATCATTTTTAGAATATTTTTGCATCAATATTCACTTGTTAAATTATGATAAATATTGAGGGAGTTACAACTGTTGGAAATTGGGATTTTGGTGTTTTTTTTGGGGTTACACAAAAAAGGGAAAAAAATTCATAACTCTCAATCCGGGTAAGCAAATTAGTTGCAATTTGTTTTGTTTTGAAGAAAATTTGCAGATTTAAGTGTTTGAAGAAAAAAATAGATGAGATCTCAAAATTTTAATTTTTGAGAAATTTTGGTTATTTCAAACCCTAGATATTTAAAAAAAATAGTCATGGAGTTTCCAATTTTTTTGAGAAGATGATAGTGATGGTTGGGAATGGTGGAAAATTTACAAGTCTTCAATATCTTCTTATCTTTTTTAGTGATGTGATTTTTATCTTTTTTTACAAGGGTTAACTTTATATTGGTTTTAAGAGTTTGCAAATGACCCTACACATACATGGAAAGAATTTAAAGTTGCATTTTTAAAAGAATGGGGATTAAAAAAAAAGATGATAATGAGCAGGCTAAGGAAACTACACCTTTTGTTTCAGAACCAAACAAGGGTGAACAAGTTTTGTTTGAGTGTAAAAATTCTATTTTGCAAGTTTATGGTTGCATTCAAAATAAAAAAATTATTATTTCCATTAACCCTAGTAGCAAATATAATTTTATCAATATGTCTTTGACTAAGAGGTTGCAAGTTCAAGCAAAAAAAATCAAAGACATACAACTTGAGGGTAAACATGTTCAAATTTTTGAAGATTTGAAGCTCACCATTGATAAATATATTTTACATTCAAATTTTCATTCTATTGGAATGAATGATGTAGATATTGTCCTTGGTTATCCTTGGTTGCAGTATTTGGATTCTATTAACATTAATGTGTAAAATCAATTCATGAAGTTATACAAGAAGAAGAAGATAACATTACAAGATATTTCTTAGTGTAAAGACAAACAAGTAGCTATTGCAAGGGAACATAGTGAAGAGCAAACAAAAGAACGTAAAATAGAATCTCAAGAGGCAGTAGTAGAAATCAAGGAAGCAAGTGTAAAGAAAAATAGGTAGCTATTGCAAGGGAACATAGTGAAGAGCAAACAAAAGAACCTAAAATAGAATCTCAAGAGGCAGTAGTAGAAATCAAGGAAGCAAAAGTAAGGGAAGAATCAATGGAAGGGAAAAAACAATTTGAACATCAGGCTAAGGTTGGAGTATATCGCCATCCACACCACCATGAGAGGCAACAATCATGGAGATAGGGCTTGAGGCAACATAATAACAATGAGGGACATACAAGGAACCAAAGGAGCCAAAAATTTGGATATGCTACAAGTCATAAATACAAGTAGGTATGGATAAAAAAAGATGAAATTTTAGCTTTCAAAACATGGCATTGACATCAACAAAGACTACCACCAATCATAGTTCCACTAGGATGGATGGATGATCAATATTGGTACCAGTATTTAGCATGGATTAAAATATCATATTATTTAGCCTCTTCTAATGTTTCAAGGATGAAACATTTTGTAAGGGGGATGGAATATTAGGTACCCAAGATAGGTACTTAATAATTTAATATTATATTGTATAATGGTATGAACCATAAATTAGTTACTGAGTAAATAAGGCCACATGTCAAATTAGAAATAGGTATGCCATAGAATCATATATGTAACCAGGTTTCAAGGGCTTGGTTAAACAATCAAAATGCTTCTGTAGGAGTGCAGAGACCAGGGTTCCAATCCCTTGGGCCCCATAGTACTAGTGGGCATATTGCATCAGTGTAGTCAGCTACGTAAAAGGTTTACTCAATGCAACTGGAGGTTATAATGGTGAAAAAGAGTGAGATTCAAACCCACGAAGAGGCGAAGAAAATTGTAACGAATTATCGATTCCTCTAGTATATATATATAAAAGAATCATATATGTAACCATTGGGGGAATATTGTCATATGTAAAAACAAGGAATATTGTCATATTATTATGAACTTTATAACTCATGGAAATTTAACCACAACATGGGTGATCTTGTAACTCATTGAAGGTGAACCATCACACTCTTGTATAAAGAGAGATGTACGTCCATTGTAATGGGGATCTATGATGTATTTTTGGAGAAGTCTTGACTTGTGGAGCTAGAAATCTTGTGGAGTGGCTTCATTCCCAAAGGAGCATTGTATGGTGTTGCCCTACCTCAAGGGTATAATCAATATCTATTTTGTTGTATGGTTATTTATGGATGCATGTTGAAAATTTCTTCATATTGATGAATGATTTATGATATGAGAAGAGAGGTTCACAACAACCATAATTTTGTTAGACTTAGTTCAAGGAAAGGAATTTGAACTTAAACACTACAATTTGAAAGACCAAAATGTAGATATTTTTACAAAACTAGTGGTAAAGAATAAGTTTATTTCACTTAGAATGAATATATTTTCATTCAGTTTCAAGGGAGAAAATATTAGAAATTGTGATACGAAATAAGACAGAAATAAAAACAAAACAATAATAAGACAAAAATTAGAAGAAAAGAATAAGAAAAAAATAAAAAATACAATTGCAAGTGAAAATTAAAAAAAGGAAATAAATATTCTCACCTAGATTTGGAGAGAATGTGAACCACCAAGAGTCTCTTGAGAAAACCAAAAGACATCCCATCTATATATCTATCTATCTTTCTATATATATATATATATATATATATATATATATATATATATATATATATATATATATATATATATAGTAGAATGTATAGATTTGAAGAATGATGATTTTTTTTTTAAAAGGTTGTGTAATCTTGTTTTTTGTTTATTTTCTCCTTTCTATGCTATGATAATTTATGCTTTCAAGTACCACCACATCTCACATGGATCTACTTTTCACTATGGCTCTAGGGAATGTATAAAAAATATGATGGGGTTTGAGATTGATACCTTTTGGGATCGAGTGCCCAAACTATGTTGGCCAAGGAGCCCTCACTTATTTTTGGGAGATGAGGGCCACAATCCCCCTTTTGGGGTTGCTTCCAGTGAATTGAAAGAACCTAAGAAGCACCCAATAGACCACTGCATGATGAAAAAAAAAGAGGTGTTGTCAATAACAAGATAAAATATTCTATTAATATTGGAATATTTTGGCACCCCTCATAAAATTAAATATTATTTAGATATGGTGCTCATGCTTTAGAAGGGTGATTATTTTTCTCTACAATTTGATGCCTTGAACAACTATTTTGTAGAACTAAAATCCCCTTTAATGTTATACATAGTTTCTACAAAATAGATGGATTCCCAACATTAACAAAAATCTACTTTATAGAATTTGAATATTTGTATTTTATCCTTTGTTTGGGATACTCAAGTACTCAACTTGGATTTAGAGGGACCTAGAATTGTATCCATTACACCCTTTTGCCTAGATCCACGATGGACATATGATACAAGGGATTCTACCCAATGATATCATACAACACAAATGGTTGCCTTATACTATTTGCACATAATTCCAGACCATCAAAAATTAAAGATTGAGTCTCAAATGTCTCAAAAAACTTCTTGATTAATTGTCATGCCTAAATGGCATGAAAATTATGTATTTTTAAACGTTAAGATAAAGTGGGATAATTTAATTGGGGCTAGGGTTTGATGAGGGAAAACTACTCTGCTAGGGTTTTATGAAGAAAAATTGCTCTGCGAGGATGGCAGCAGCTTCCGGAGGAGGTCTAAAAAATTGGAGGAATATCATGATGGCATCGGGTCCAGCATAGAGAGTGCATGCTCGTGATGTTTTTTCATCTAAAAATTACTAGAAGGAACAAGATTTTCCAGTGCATGTCGAGAACTGCTTGTTAAAGAACAATGGATGTTTGGAACGATGTGAAGCCAGGCCAGTTATAGTGGTTCAACCAGACTTGATGGCGGAAGATGTGGAGTATCTAACCAAACATGCCCTTATTGGAAAATTTTGGGCATCCGAATTTCTCTCCCCTTTGTGGAGGCTTGGGTCAGGAAGACTTGGAATATTGAAGGCGATGTGGAGGTGATGCTGAGTGCGAACAACTATTTTATGGTGGTTTTCTCTTGTATTGCAGATTGTAACAAAGCATTTGAAGGGGGTCCTTATTTCTATAACCAAGTGGGACTCTTTCTTAAACCCTTGCATGTGGGTTTCAACCCATTAGAGGAGCAACCGTTGTGGGTTCCAGTATGGGTGCGGCTTCCATGGCTCCCATTGGAATTCTGGAGAACTGATATATTGCATAAGATTCCCCTTTTGCTTGGGAATCTGGTTGGACCATCACAATAGACAATGGATAAAAAGGTAATCTCTGTTGCTCGTATTTGTGTTGAAATTGACTTAAATAATCCTATTCCAGATTCTATTGAAATACAATTTGGATCAACTACATGGGTTCAAAAACTTGACTATGAAGCTCTTCTATTTTGTTGTCGGATTTACCGTTAATATGGCCACCTGCAAAGAAAATGCCCTAAGTTTGTACCACCTATGGCTTCAAATCTTGGCCCCTCTCGGTATGGACAAAGTTTGGATAAAGGAAAAGCCCCGATAAAGGAAGGGGAATGAGATAAGGAAGGTTTTGTTTCGGTAAAATCCTGAAATAGAGGACGAAGGGTAAACAAAGACCTTAAGGATAGCCATCCAGATGCTCTACTCAACCGTTTTGAAATATTAGATGATCTTGATCAGTGCATGGAGATACCCGAAATGTCGCTAGCTGATGCAAATATAACAAGGCTAAATCAAATGTCTCTTCTTGAGGGGGAACTTAAGGAATCAGATCTAAGGGGTTTAAATGAAGAACAAAGGGCTTTGGATCTGAGTATAGGGGACATGGTTGGGTATAGCCCTATAAGGAAAACTATTTTGGAAAGTGGTACAAATTTAGTTATGCCCTCTCCTACTCAGGAACTGATGTAGTCATCCTTGGACTGCAAAACTCCTACGGTATTGGGATTGCAACAGAAAATAATTAAAAAAGTTTTTCGGATAAGAATATGAAGGTGGGTCGGAAGAAGGACTAGGATAAAATTAAGTTAATGGGGGAGAATTTGGTGGAGTCAGGCTTGGTGAGAACATTGGACTCCCATTTTTATAACCCTAAAAAATGATTATCCTCTCATGAAATGTAAGGGGGTTGAACAACATCCCCAGACAAAAAGATGTTAGTGATTTGGTTCATGTGCATTCTTCGGATGTGGTGTTTATTTAGGAGACTAAATTGGCTATTGATAGTATGTTCAATATTACTCCCAATTTGTGGAGAAGGGGGCAATGCCAGTGTATTGGTGCATGTGGATATGCTGGTGGCATTTCTTGTTTATGGGATTTGGTTAAGATATCCCCTCTTACTTGGATTTCCAATAGATGGTCTATTTCGATGGTCAGGCATGATAATGAATCTGGTGAAACCATCCTACTTACAAATGTGTATGCTCATGTTGATTACAATGGTAAAGTGAATTTTTGGGAGCAAATTTTCTTTGTGAGAAGTTTGGTTCCCCTGTACCCATGGATTTTGGCTAGAGACTTCAACTCTATCACTTGTCTAGAGGAGAAACATGGTGGGGTGGACCATCTCGAGAATTTTTCTTTTGTCTTTAGTGCTCATATCTAGGCCCTAAACTTGGTTGACATCAAGCCAGATAATGGGATCTTTACTTGGCACAATAGAAGGTGTGGGGGAGATTCCATATCAAAGAGACTAGATAGGTTTTTGATATCTAGTTATTGGATGGGTAATAAAAAAAGTTCTAGTTTTGTGAACTTTGAGGGTAGGGGATCTGATCATTGGTCTATCAAACTCTCTACTTTGGAGTTAGGGCTAAAAAATAATCCCTCCTTTAAGTTTCAACTTATGTGGCTTCGTGATCCTAAGCTTCATGATTTCATGTGAGGCTGGTGGACCACTGGCAAACCTCCTCATGGCACCGCTATGTATTCCTTTATGAAGTGAATACAATTTGTAAAACATAAATTGAAGAGATGGAATAGACTAAATTTTGGGAACCTTTCCTTGGATAAGCTGGCAGCTCTTAGGAGGATGGAAGAAGCTTCAAGGAAGATTAGAGATCAGGGATTCACGAAGGAGCTTCTTGTTGAGGAATCTGAGGCTGCAAAAGACCTTGCTAAATGGGAACTGAGGGAAGAAATTTTTTGAAAACAAAAAACTCGAGTCGATTGGCTTCAGGAAGGGGATAGGAACACAACCTTCTATTATAACTCAGTCAAGGCTCACCGTAATAGCAACCTGATTACCTCTCTTATGAATTCTTAGGGTGCCCTACTCTCTTCTTTCATGGATATTTCAAAAGAGACTGAGGCATTTTTCCTCTCTCTTCAAGGACTCCCTATCAGATGATGAGAATGAAAAGCTTATTCTAAACTATATTCCAACGATTGTTTCTAGAGAGATGAATGAGCACTTGATGGGTCCAATTTCCCTTGAGAAGTTGGAAAATTTTGTATTCAAGATGAAAAAACGAAAAGCCCCAGGCCCAGATGGATTCCCGATTGATTTTTATCAAGAGTTTTGGGATTTAATCACATTTGATCTTTTGGAGGTGGTCCATGAGTCCCAAAAGAACAAACAGATGCTAAGGGCCCTAAATGCTACCTTTGTGGTGTTTATACCCAAAAAAGAGAGAGCAAATTCCTTGGATATGTTCAAGCATATTTCTCTCTGCAATGTTGTGTATAAGATCATCACAAAAATTATTGCTGAGAGGCTAAAGATATGGCTGAGAAAAATTATCTCTGAGGAGCAAGGAGGGTTTGTTGCTAGCCGACAAATATTGGATGGGGTTGTTATTGCTACAGAAGATATTCACTCGATGGAAAATTCTAAGGAGAAAACTATGTTCATTAAGTTGGACATGGCCAAAGCCTATGATCGGGTCAGATGGTCCTTTATTTAGAAATTTCTTATTGCTTTTGGATTTGAGGAGGAATGGATTAGATGGGTGATGAGCTGTGTTTCTTCTTCCTCATTCTCTATTCTTGTTAATAATGAGCCATCAGAGCTATTTGAGGCGTCAAGGGGATTGAGGCAAGGATATCATTTATCTCCTTATTTGTTTATCATTATGGCAGAAGGGTTGGGAAGATTTATCAAGTCTTAAGGCATGCAAGGTCTCATTCAGGGGTGGAAGTGGGATAGTAGTTTGCCACCTCTTTCCCACCTTCAATTTGTTGATGATACTGCTTTGTTGGGAGTTGCCACTATCAGGGAAGTCTGGAAATATTAGACAATCTCTTGACATATATCTTGGTGCTTCGGACGAGTTGATTAATGAGGACAAGTCTTCTATTTTATTCTTCAATACCCCTCCTCTTATTCAAGCCAGGATTGCTCGCATTCTAATATTCCAGGTTGGGACTCCCCCTTCATTTATCTTGGTATTCCAATTTCATATCATCCTCTACCTAGATCTTCTTGGTAGTATATGCTTGATAAGTTTAGAAGGAAGGTGAATCACTGGACTTTTAGATGGCTATCCACTGCAGGTAGAGTGTTGCTTTTAAAATATGTTGTTCAAGCTTTACCCATTTATAGATGTTTTGTACAAATAGCTCCCTCTCACTTTATTAAGGACACAGATTCTTTGTCAAGAAAATTTTTATGGTTTGGAAAACTTGATCAATCTAAATGGAGTTTGGTTAGGTGGGATTCTATATGTAGGTCGGTGCAAGAGGGAGGCCTTGGGTTGCGATAGACAACTCTTTTTGGGCAGGCTTTGGCTACAAAAATTTATTGGAGATGGTGTACCTCTCAAGATAATATTTGGGCTAAAATATTATCTTGTAAATACTTGAGAGGTATTTATGAGGCTGAGATCCCTAGAGTCAGCTTGGTTGGGAAAGGTTCGGTTATCTGGGATACTTTGAAAAGAGGAGCTAATTTAATCAAGAAGGGTTTGTTCTAGATTTGCAATCGGGGATCAAATGCTCTTTTTTGGGAGGATTCTTGGGATGGCCACCCTCCTATATTGAATCAATATCCTAGGTTACATTCCCTAAGCATTTTTTCTTGGAAGCATGCTGGTATCATGTGGAGGACTTAAAAAAAATTTAGTCTTTTGGAAATATGGAGATGTACAGGTGGAAAGATCTACAAGAATGGCCCCAGGGGGGACTGGCCAAGGACAGAGAGGTGTTTGCTCTTATTATTATGAGGATGCCTTATTCTTCATTGAGGGGTAAAGATATTCTGGCTTGGAACCCTGATACTAAGGGAACCTACTTGGTAGCCTATGGTTATTAGGTTCTTGATAAGCAAAAGTATGGGAGTCTTCCAGTCACTTGGTGTAAAAAGTTGTAGAACAAATTTGCCTGGCCAAAATGTAACTTCTTTCTCTGGTTGGTAGCTCGTAACAAATGCCTCATTTGGGATAATGTGAGGAAGAGGGGATTTCAGGGTCCCTCTTTTTGTGTCCTTTGCAGTAAGAATAAGGATGACTCTTCTCATTTATTTTTCCAATGCTCCTTTGCCAGAGACATTTGGCACCATTGGTGGAGCGCCTGGAACCATCCATGTTTTCATGTGCTATCCCTGGTGGAGTTTTGGAGTAGTCTGGGTAGACCTCCGGCCAAGGCCCCCTTCCTTTAGGTGGCTTGGAATTTGGGCCCTTCTTGCATCATCTAGCAAATTTGGCTTGAATGGAACCGATGCATATTTTAGGGTAGTTATTTGGCTGTTCAACAGATCTAGAAAAGGATCCTGTATATGGTTCAGGAAACCATCCATTACAAATGTGATGTGGACCCTCTTTTGGATTCTAGGGAGGAGAAGGTACAACAAGCCCTTGGTATCTTTGGGGATGGTGTGAACTCTTCTAGCCCTAGTAGGGTTCCTCAGCTCATCAAGAAGGTTAGGAGATATGGTAGGTGGAGGCCACCCCCTAGAGGAGTTTTAAAAATTAATACTAATGGATCATTTAGGGGTAATCCTGGATATGCTGGCATTAGCGGTGTTGGGAGAGATTCTACTGGTGGTGTCAGTTTTTTTCTTTTCCATTTATAAAGGTGTTCACTCCAACAATTTAATGGAAGCTCTTGCAATTCTTGATGCCTTACAGAGGGGGTTTTCTCTTGGTTGGCATAGGATTATCTGCGAGTCTGACTCTCAAATTATGGTTAATATTTTAAATAGTAAAAGGGTGGAGGAAGTTAATTGGAAGTTGGCATCTGTAGCCGTTCATATTCTTAGAATGAGTGAAGAGTTCGAATTTATATCCTTTGTGCACATTCCAAGGGAATGAAATGTGGTTGTTGATTACCTGGCCAAAAAGGCTTTTGAGCTGCTGGATCCTTAGAGTATCGATAATTGGGAGAGTCTCTCGTCTGGGGACTCTCAACGCCTGTGGGAGTTGATCCATAAGGATGTATAGACTTAATGTGGTTTGTTCTTGTTGTCTTTTTTGGGTGTCATTCTAGTCTAGTGGTTTTAGCCTATTTGGTTGTTTATTTGAGTCCTTGTTGGAAGCTCAGTTGTACTCTGTAATCTAGACTTTTTATCAATAAATTTTTACCCCTTTATTTAAAAAAAAGTGGGATAATTTAACTAGATTAAGGAACATCAAAAACTCTAAAAAAAACCTTCCACCTAATTTATCTCTTATCCTCAACTTTGAGATAAACCCAATATAATTGTACATCCTCTTAGAAACCGAATATCAAATATGATTGAATTAAATTAATAATATTTACGCTTGCATTGATACCATGAAGCGATTCATGATAAAACTATAAGTGAAGCAAATGAAATTCAAATAAATTACATTGATCTATTAAAAATAAAGTAGGCATAATGATATTGCAAAAGAACACATGATATGGAGTAGTGCTAAGAGATGCCAATAATTTAACTAAATATTAGAAAGGTATCATACATTATGATCAAATGACTTGTTAGTGATGGTATTTATACACCCTAATATAAAATTTCATAGATCCCAATAATATCACAAACAAACCCATGTGTTATAGGTGAGTTGCAGAGGGTAGGGCAATCCTCCAAAGGGAGGTCCCTGGTTCGAATCTCCTCCCTACCAAATGCACATTGGGTACCCAAAATCCAGTTGATAATGCTAGTGCGGTCAGGACCGGGCATGACTCCTAGATGATTTTGATGGTGTAGAACCCCTTGGTCATGGTTTCTCAAACCAAGGCAGCCCTGCAAGGGGTTTTTTGCTAAATTAAAAAAAATAATGTCACGAACAAATCAAATAGACAACATGATGATGGGACCATAGGCCTTTTATGTAAACTATGGACAAAGTGAAGAGTACACATTAAAAAAATGAAAAGATTACACACATTTTGTACAACTTCATTGTCATTCACAACCTTAGTGAGCCTAACAACAAAGAATTTAAAACTTTGAATAGAGGTCTAAAGTTTGAATCTTGCAAGGGGTAGGTCCATACATCATGCTTCAATAATCAGAGTATAGTTGGATAACCATATATTGGGTAAACAACATCCTTTATGAGGGTCATCTCATATGGCCTATGGTCTCACGAGCATTAAAAAATACTTTAGCTTTACCTCTTTAAGGATGACACCACATTTACCCACATCCTATCTATTGCCATTTACAATAGCTAACCACTATTTTAAAAAGTAAACTTAATAATTAATATAAGATGTTCAATTTACTATGTTGTAATAACTTTTTTGTTGTTGGTATACAATATGATATAGCATACAACATCACATGTTTTTCATCCTACACTTCTTTATAGAGAAAATAAATGTGTTCATCTCAATTTATTTTGATTGTAAGATGATAATGTCTTTTTACATAGATAATCTATCTTGAAGGTGATTTTGTTATGTGTAGGTGACCATTGGACTGATTTCACATTTGTAAAATATCAAATTTTCTCACTTTGATCTTGTCAAACAATATTTAACATATAACATCACATGTATTTCATCACCCCACTTCTTTTTAGAGTAAATAAATGTGGTCATGGATTGATTTCACACTATGTAATTTTTCTCATAGTGAATTTGTCAAACAATATTTATTAGCTTGTTTATAAAAAAGCTTGAATGGTATATAAATATTCATGCAAAATCAATTTTATCAATTTCTCTTTTGTGATCTTGGTACCAACTTTTCTCTTGAATTGAGTGTAGCTTGTATCAATTCATATGTTTATTTTGATTAGATATATAAAAAACTAGTCTAATACTTCTTTTATTTATGTAATTGGATCTATTAAATATCATTCTTAATCTGTTTCATTATATTACATTGTTATCATTGATACATAAAAATACATATTATGATACCAAATGTTATCAACTTAAATAGATGTCTTCAAAAAATATACCTTATATATATAAGAAAGACAATGTTCAATTTTAATATTAATTTCTTTGTATCATGTTTCCCATAAAGCCTCACAACCTACCATACTTGGAATTGAATCTACTAAATAGTCGATGCATTGATTTAACATCTACTCCATTATATGAATGATTCATCTCCTTATTTAGTGATTTTTAGCCAGCAGGAACCTTCTACTTTTTCTCTTGTTGATAAGTATTAGGTTTTCTATGATTGTTGGCTATAGATTTCAATGCATGCAGGAAAAGTGAATATAGAGCTTCATCACTTACGAGACCTTATTGATCATTGGGTTAATGCTCCTTGTGCTGTGAATCCTGTTCCTCCAGCCCCTACACAACAATGATGCATAGTTTATTAGCTGTTTTTTATGCAGTTCTCTATTTGGTTTTCTTGTGAACTTCTGTAAGTTATTTTGGTAGCTCTGCTAGCTATTTAGCACACAATTAGTGTGTTGGTTGTGTGCTCGAGGTGTGCTAATTCCACCCACCCTTTTTTTGTATGATTAAGCCATTTTAATATAATGTTTTTTTCATCAAAAAAAAAATTAATCTGTAATATTAAATGAATCCATTGTGGTCCACATGACAACCTTCTCTTAACCTAGCTACGTCTATGCAAAGCTTCATTTGTTTGATGCATTTTTATGTTACTCATATTTTATTAAATTATGTTTTATAGATGAGAAGAAGAAGTATTAAAGTGGAACATAATTCTAACATAAAAATATACTGCTGGAAAAAGCTTATATGGGAACACAACAACACATAAACCTCAACTTATATCAATAATATATATTTTTTTCTAAAACATAGTAATATAGTGTAAACATTTTTTTTTAAAAGATATATTAGTTTCTTATATTACACCAAGCTACAACAGCTAAGCAATAAGAATTGTATTTTTCTAAAATACAACATTAGAACTTACAAGACAACCTAAGCACATTCTAGGCACGACTTGCTATTGGTGAGTCCTTATAAAAATTATTAGTCACAGGTATGCAAGTATCAGACCAAAATCAAGATGTACTCTTTTTAAGTCTGGATGTTCACATCCCAAGCTCTGGTTGATAGGGAATTTTGCTTGTTGATTTTATAACTGCAATCTTATTAACGTGGTGTAATTTCAGGTATGATGCCACTCAAAAGACCACTTCCGATAAAACTAGAAGATACATATAGATTTTGACTTGTGGTCTCACTGATGAATGCTTTTTGGTGTGCTAAAGGATCCATTTCAGTAGACTGCATAGGTGTGGCATCTTTTGCACACATGGACTGCAAGATCTTCTCAAGTGCATGGAACACCTCAGCCATGGAAGGGCGTGCATCAGTTTCATCCTTGTAATAGCGCAATTCCAGACTGGTAAACGACTCCAAGAATTCTAAAGGATATGAATCCATCCTTGATCTATCATAGACAATATCATTCTAGACTTGTATGCCATGTTCACCTGTGCATGTTATATAGCTCATATTACATCAAAGAGAATAGTGTAGCTTGTTAGAAATATTAACCCAGATTTCACGCCTCAGCTGGACTGCGCTCGCATAGTCAAGGATCCTGGAAAAAGTTTGACATGATGTCGTACCTACCCTCTGACAGATGTGATGTCTGACAGATCCGATCACCACAAAAGTTAATGCCAATTCGATGATTTAATGCTAGTTCGATGATTGGTCAAAAACCCTAGTTGAGGGTCTGTCAGAACCTGTAAGAGGATAACCTCTATCCTCCTCTCCCTGCGACTATATAAGGCAATTCGGGTCTTCAAAAAAAAGTGGAGAAGAGAGCAGAGAAAGAGAGGAGAGTGTTTCAGTGAGCAGTGTGGCTCATCTGTTTAATGTCCGAGCAGTCGACTCGACATTTGTTTTTCCTTTTAGTTTATCTTGTAGCTTAGTCTGTAGATGTTATTATTTCCTTAGTTGAGGACTTCTATAACCCTCATTTTATATGAATAAAGTTTGTTGTTGTTTAAGGCATCTATAGGGTTTGCAGTTATTTCTATGTGCTAAAGTTTGTTGTTCTCTGTACAAATCGCCTCAGAGCGATTTCGTTCGGGTTCTATAAGTTAGAGCTTAGATCTGAAACATTGCACTCAGATTCGATGTTTCTCTCTTTCGTACAGTCCTTGCCAAGCCAGGCAAACCAACGCCGAAGCCGCACAAGCCTCCGGACAGCAAAAGTCCGCAAGGCAAAAAGATCTTGCAAAGGCCAAAATTTGGCTAAGTCTGAGCTATCTTCCCAACTTCGCAGTGAAGTTGAACTTTGTTGCCTTTGACCAGCATAGTTGGGCATTGACTAGTGCAGTCGAGAATTGACCAGTGTAGTCAAGTGTTGACCAACGTAGTCGGGTGTTGACCAGCATAGTCGGGCGTTGACCAGTCACTTCCAGACTTCGACATCACTCCTGATGGTAAAACAAAAAATTAAAATTTCTTCAAACTGGTATAAGAGCTACTAATCCCTTGACACGAAGACCGAAGTAAAATGGCTTCCAATAGCAAAAACTTACAGTTGTAGATCCCGCACTTCAATGAGAAGAATTACGATTACTGGAGCATCCAGATGAAGATCTTGTTTGAATCTCAAGAGTTGTGGGAGTTAGTGGAGAACGGCTACCAAGAACTAGCAGATGCAGAAGCATTGGTTGCCCTCTCTCAAGTAGACAAGGACCTGTTGAAAGAGAACACAAAGAAGGACCAGAAGGCCCTCTTCTACATCATGCAAGCGATCGAGGAGTCCATCTTCCCACATATTGCATCAACCACCAAGGCGAAGCAGGCCTGGGAGATTCTGGCCAGCTCGTACCACGACACTAATAAAGTAAAGTTGGTGAAGCTACAGATGCTCAGGAGGGAGTTTGAAAATTTGCAGATGAGTGAGTCCGAGTCCATGAGTGATTTCTTCACCTAGATGATGGATATTATCAACCAGATGCGGTTGAACGGAGAAAATGTGCAGAGATAGAGAATCATGGAGAAAATTCTCAGAAGTCTGCCTGCCAAGTTTGACTTGGTTGTGATAGCAATCGAAGAGTCAAGGGATCTGACAACCATCTCAATAGACGAACTCATGGGTTCATTGCAGAAAAATGAACAGAGGCTGAGCCATTCATCTCTCAGACCTCTTTGGACCAAGCATTCCGTGCTAGGCACAAGGAGATGTTCTCCCAACTGGATAAAACAGTCCAATCTAAGGTGAAAAACAACAAGGTTACCGTAATGGAGAAAGGAAATATTCTCATCCGCACCAGGCACTGCGAAAAAAAGCAGATCTGTGATGTCTACTATGTTCCTGGCTTGAAGCATAACCTGCTGAGCATTGGACAACTCATGCAGAAGGGACATACGGTCCAGTTCAAATATGGATCTTGCACCATCAGAGATAAGTTGCATGGGTAGATTGCTACAATGTCCATGATGAAGAATAAAATGTTTCCACTGTAGATTTAGAATGAATCATTAATGTCTCTGAGTGTAGTTGTGAAAGATGCTACTTGGCTATGGCATCTCAAATTTGGTCACCTGAACTTCAGTGGCTTGAATCAACTGCATAAGAAGCAAATGTTGAAGGGTTTACCCTTGATAGAGCAGCAAAATCAAGTTTGTGAGGGATGCTTAGTAAAAAAACAACATAGGGATTCTTTCCCTTTCGGTCAGTCTTGGAGAGCATCACAGCCACTGGAGCTGGTGCACTCAGACATTTGCGATCCGATACAGACTAGCACATTTTTTTGCAACAAATACTTCTTAACATTCATAGATGACTTTAGCTAGAAGACTTGGATCTATGCCATCAAGCTGAAGTCAGAAGCATTTTCCAGATTCAAGGAGTTCAAGGCTCTGGTGGAGAAATAGAGTGGATATTAGATTAAGACTCTCAGGATAAATGGCAGAGGTGAATACATCTCCAAAGAATTCCATAACTACTACAAGTAGCATGAAATTCAAAGGCAATTAACTACCAGATACATGCCACATCAGAATGGTGTAGCTAAGAGGAAGAACCGAAACATCATGGAGATGGCACGAAGCATGATGAAGGCAAAGGGATTACCACACAAATTTTGGGCAGAGCCTATAACATGTGTAGTCTACCTACTGAACAGATGTCCCAAAAAAAGTATGAAGGACAAAATCCCTCAGGAGACCTGGAACGATGTGAAGCCAAGTGTGGCTCACTTACGTGTGTTAGGGTGCATTGCATATGCACATGTTCTAGAAGAAAAGCGATAGAAGTTGGATGATAGAGCTAAGAAGTGCATTTTCACAGGGTATAGTGAGCAAGCGAAGGCATATAGGCTATACAACCCGATGATGAAGAAGCTCATCATCAGCCGTGACGTGAAATTTCTTGAAGATGAAACCTAGAACTGGAAGTCAAAGACTGGCCAGTCAGAGCTAGTAGTAGTACAGTCTGTTGACTTGGTAGAAGGAAGTGTGCAGCCACCTGCAACTTCCAGCAGTAGTAATGGTGTCAGTAGTAGAACAACCACTCCATCTTGATCGCCTCCATGTGCAAGTAGAAACCAGAACCTGGTGATGCTAGCAAAGACAAGGAGCTTGCAAGAAATCTACGAGGTAACCCAAACCCATGTAGATGAAGAGTACTCTGAATTTGCATTCTTTACTGAAGTTGATCCAGTAGAGTTTGAAGATGCAAGTCAGAATCAGAAGTGGGTGCAGGCGATGGACGAGGAGATTAAAGCCATTGAAAAGAATGATACATGGCAACTGACAGATCTTCTAGTAGGGAAGAAGACCACTAGGGTCAAGTGGGTGTATAAGACAAAGTTCAACACCCAAGGAGAAATTGACAAGCATAAAGCCAGACTAGTGGCCAAGGGTTACAAGCAGAAGTCAGGCATCGATTACCATGAGGTATATGTGCCTGTAGCCCGACTTGACACAGTCAGGATCATCCATAAGTGAAGCAACCAAGTATTTCAAATCTGCATCCTAAAGTATTTCTTGACGTAAGGGCTCAATCCATTGGGGCAATGGTGTAGAAATGGCACACAACATACTAAGGGTCTCAAATTGGCGAGAGAGAGCATCCGCCACAAGATTCTCCTTTCCTTTTTTGTACGTGATGTCATAATCGTAGCCCATGAGTTTTGATACCCACTTTTGTTGCTCGAGGGTGGCAACCCGTTGTTCTAGAAAGTATTTCAGACTCTGGTGGTCATTTTTTATGGATAAATGGTGCCTAATGAGGCAAGGTCACCAATGCAGGACTGCATGCAATATTGTCAATATTTCCTTGGCATATGTGGATTTCCCTAAATTGCAATTAGATAGGGCTTTTCTGGTGAAATCCAAAGGGCGTCCTTGTATCAATACTGCCCCAATACCATGACCAGAAGCGTCACTTTCAATGACAAATTTTTTAGAGAATTCTGGCATGGCTAAAACTAGAGTGGTGGTCATGGCATGCTTGAGTTCTAGGAATGCTTGCTCAACCGACCCTGTCCAAGTAAAAGAATCATTCTTCAACATGGAGGTGAGGGGGGTGGCTATCTTTCCATTATTACAGACAAATTTATGGTAATAGCCTGTAAGCCTTAAAAATCCTCGAAGTCCCTTAAGAGTGCGAGGTTTCTACCATTCTTGGACTGCTTGGATCTTCTTAGGGTCAACCTTGACACCATCCTTTGAGACAATGTGTCCAAAATACTCCACTTCAGTCAAACCAAAGGAACACTTGGACCTTTTTGCAAATAGTTGATGGTCGACCAATAGTTGTAGGTTTTGATCTACATGCTTGAGATGCTCTTCCCATGTGTGATTGTAAATCAAGATGTCATAGAAGAACACAAGGATGAACTTTAAAAAAAAAGGGTGAAAGATGTTGTTCATCAGGCTTTGAAATGTGGAAGGAGCATTTGTGAGACCAAATGGCATTACCAAGAATTCATAATGACCTTCATGAGTGCGAAAAGCAATTTTAGGAATATCTTCATCCTTGAGCCGGATCTGATGGTACCCAGAGCGAAGGTCTAGCTTGGTGAAGTACATGGTCCCATGTAATTCATCTAGTAATTCATCAACCACAGGGATAGGAAATTTATCCTTGACAGTTATCTTGTTGAGTTCCCGGTAGTCAATACACAGTCGCTAGGAGCCATCCTTCTTGAGGACCAGTAAGACTGGTGAAGAGTAGGGACTAGTAGTAGGCCGAATGATACCTGCCTTGAGTAATTCTTGTATCATTGTCTCAATCTCTGACTTCATGGCATGAGGGTACTTGTATGGTCTGATATTGGGAGGTGCACTATCCAAAAATAATGGAATGGCATGGTCGTGAGAGCGATGCAGTGGTAGTGTAGTTGGTTCCGCAAAGATGGCCTCATGTTTGTAGAGAATCTGTTATAGGTCTGATGGGGTTTCACCCATTTGAGAGGTGGATGGTTGGATGGAGAATAGTTGTGCAATGACCCCATGTGATGATTTCTTTAGCAATTTCTCCATGCCATTTGAACTAATAATTTGAGGTGTTCCTACTGGGGAGCCCTTGATGATGTGTGTTTGTTCATTTTGGGAGAACTACATCCAGAGTTCATTAAATTTCCAATTGATAATGCCCAACGTACTCAACCATTGAGATCCCAAAATAATATCACATTCGCCCAACTAGAGGGCAAACATGTCCTTCTTGAGTTCATAGTCCCCTATCTTGATTTTAACATTGCGACATTTTCCTTTACAAGGTAAGGTTCCCCCATTGGCTACCATGACCTCAAAGGAATTACAAGTGTGGATATAGCAATTTTTCCGCTGACCAACTTTAGGGTCAAAGAAGTTGTGCGTACTTCCCGAATCCATAAGGATGGAAAGACGTTGGCCCTTGAAAAATCTCACAACCTTCATGGTTTATGGAGTAGTAATGCCTACAAGAGCATGGACTGTAATTGCTATCTCAGGTTCCTGTTTCACTTCTTCTTATGGAGAAGGTGTTTTCGGAGGGTCCTCATCCTCATCACTCTAGTCAGAGTTATCAAGTTCTTCAAAATCTATCAAGAACAATTTTTTGTGTGCACACTTATGCCCTTTAAAAAACTTTTCATCACAATTGTAGCATAATCCTTGGGCACGACATGCATCCATATCTTCTATGGTTAGGCACTTGGGTGTAGCAGGTTTATTATCAACTGGGTGTTGGGATCGAGAAGGAAATGAAGGTCTATTTTGAGGAAACTTTGATGGGCACATTTGGGCAGAGAGTTTAGATTCGGCCAAACGGGCCAAACTGATAGCTTCCATCATAGTTTGTGGTTTCAACATTCTTACTTCCGCTTGGAGTTCCCACTTCAACCCACTAATATAACAACTTTGGAAGAATCCTTCATTCAATCCTCTTGTCTTATTGGCAAAATTTTCAAATTGAGCTTGGTATTCACGGACTAACCCTGTTTGTTGTAGTTTGGTCAAGGCCCCTGTAAAGTCCTCATACTCACTAGGACCAAATCGAGTGAGTAGTTGGGATTCAAAATTCTCCCAAGAGAGATTTGGGTTGGCAATACATAACCATTGAAACTAGTGTAGAGCCTCAGATTCCAAGTTAAAGGAAGCCATCTGGACTCGATGAAATATGGGGACATTATGAAGTCTAAAGAATTGATCAACCCTACATAGCCACCCATCAACATCCTTCCCACTAAATTTAGGAAAGTCCAATTTGGGCATTTTAAAGGATGGATCATGGTCATGATTCCTTGTAGAACCCTCAACTTGGTGTTCTATTTTGGGTGGTCCTCTTTTTAGTTTGTTGTCTACTTATATCAGTGCTTCTTCTAAGTGGTTACTAGTGGCCTCATGCTCTAGGCGAAGACCTTGGACTTCTTCCCTTATGGAGTGAAAAGCCGAGTGCAAGTTTTCAATGACTTTTGTTAAGGATTCCAAGTGGTCTAGTTCTTTTTGATGTCCACGGGTACCTTGGGCCATTTTGAAACCTTTTGTGACCAGTTACTAAAAATAGAATTGAGTTTTTAGGACTTACTATTTTTAGTAAGTGCCCAAAAAAGTGCTTGGGTGCTATATATCAAAATGATCAACTCGAAGAGGTGGTCACAATGAGATATATCTATCAACACTACTTTTTGGCACCCCAAACTTTTTTTTTTTGATCTCCTATTTTGTTGAGTCTAACAGTGTTTACAGTTTTTGATTCTGAGCTATAGAGCAAAAGTTGGGTACTGGAGCACTGTCTATAACTAGCCTCGTGTCATGCTCTCACTGGTTGGCCCAATATTGATAGTCTCTCTAACACTACTGACCTCACTAGCCCCAATATTCTTTGTATTTTATAGGTGAATGTTATGACAGTTCTGTTCTGACCCTTAAAACTATAAATTATGACCTGACTGTGCTGACCTCTCTGACCTGACTGACCTGACTATGACTGCCATTGTAAATTTGACTATTATTCTCCAGACTATCAGCTTAAGTGTCACCCTCATGGTCTATCCCGAATGCATGTACTTTCTATTATTTTTTTTAGTAGAGGACTCCTTTCTCATGTGCTCACTTTTGGGGAATTTGAAATGCAAGTTTACGAATAAGGAGGTTTGGTTTTCTTTTGTTTTTTATATTTTCATTTTTTATAGGTTGAAGTTTTAACAGAACTAGGGAATGCTAGGTAGAGGAGTATGTACCACCCATAGGCCCTCTATTATATCGACAATGACGAACAATAGTGCTCGGACCAATATTTTAGGACACTACTCAAGGAGGATTACACACATACCCTTGAGCACACTACCTGTCTCTCTGACAATACGAGAGGGTAATCATCCAGGATGTTGTGTCCCATAGACTATGAATAATACAAGGCCAAAAAGCTTCCTAATGGCTAAAAGTTTGTTTAAACCTAGATGGTCTCCTGATATACCCAAAGATACATGGGAGCTCAAGTTCATGTGCGAGTTCTATCTGAGGCTTGGGTATTGGAGCCTGATCGCCCCTCACTTCACTAGATGCTTTATGGGCTATCTATATTAGCCAATAAAAACAGATCCTTTACGATATTTTAAAACCCTCGGCATAGGGTTTCTACCTACTCAACTAAAAAGATTTTTTTTTTGGTCTGGAAAAAAAATGCACTGTATTTTTTGGATTTTTTTTTTAATAAAGAAAAATAGGAATGAAAAAAACATAGAATTTATACCTAAAAGGTGGATTGGATGGTAAGAATCATTGCAATTGCAGCAGAACTTGGCCCTGGAAAGCACTCTGATACCACTTGTTAAGATCCTACTATAAAATATACTAAACAACACACTCTCAACTCAAATAAACACACTCACACATTTGCTTGAAAATAAACTCACAGAAACATTATAACAATATTCAAAATTAAATTCATATGATAACATAAATTACTTAAAAGGAACAATCTCACAATAGATAGAATCGCAGGCCTCTTCGAGGGGGAAACCTCCTTTAACACTTCATTAATTTGTAAAAAAAAGATGATTACATTGGTGCCTTTTCGGTATTTAAAGAGTTTCCTTCCAAGGTTGGCTTACATGCAAAATTCCACCTGGATTACATGCATAATGCCACCCGAATTACATGCATAGTGCCACTTTGAATTACATGCACAATGCCACTCGAATTACATGCATAATGCCACACGGATTACATGCACAATGCCACTCGAATTACATGCACAAGACCACCTTACCTAACCTATCTACCATGTGTTACATAGAAAAGGGTGCCATTTGTCATAGGCACTACCTAAGCTAAAACTTATAACATTACAAAATATTAATCATGGGTACTACCCATGTTCACTAGGAATTATTACATCAAGGAAGTTATTACATTAAAGGTTAGGATGAGATCCTAATAGATACATTAGTGATTCATTCTAAATCTACAGTAGAAACATTGTGTTCTTTGTCATGGACACTGTTGCAATCTGTCCATGCTCTTCGTATCTTATGGTGTAGACTCCATCCTTGAATTGAATAGTGTGCCCCTTCTGCATGAGTTGTCCAACACTCAACAGGTTGTGCTTCAGACCAGGCACATAGTACACATCACAGATCTACTTCCTTTTGCCATGCCTGGTGCAGATAAGGATTTTTCCTTTGCCTTTGACAAGAACCTTGCTGTTGTTCCCCATATTCACCTCAGACTGGACTGTTTCATCCAGTTGTGAGAACATCTCCTTGTTCCTCATCATATGGTTGCTACACCCATTGTTGAGATACCAGACATTCTTCTGGCTCTCCTCCTCAATACTGCACATCAACAACATGTTCCCACATGCATCTCTGCACCCCACATTTTTTGCGTCATTTGTGTAGTGGGCTTGTTGTTGGTTCTCATTGGCCATTCTTTTTCTGCACTCAGAGATGTAATGGCCAAAATTCTTGTAGTAGTAACATTGGACCTTCGATTTGTCCTTCTTCTAACCAGATCCACCTTGCTGATTTCTCCCACTGCCTCTTCCTCCTTGCTGATGGAAGTTGCAGTTGGTCTCTCTGTCATTAGGGTTTGACCTTCCTCCTTGCTTGTTGCCTTTCCCATGCCTGCCTCTACCTCTTCCTCCTTGAGAACTAGAGGCACTTTGGTGGGAGTCTTATCTGCCATTGTATCGAAATGAGACTTGTGCCTTGAACGCCTACTCCAATGAGGACTGGGTTGAGTGGTTCAGTCTCTGCTCATGCGTTTGAAGGGAACCTATGAGTTCATCCATCAAGAGGATTATCAAATCCCTCGACTCTTCAATCGCTATCACGACTGAGTCAAACTTAGCTGGCAGGCTTCTGAGAATCTTCTCCACAATTCTCTGATTTTGAACGATCTCTCCATTCAACCACATTTGGTTGATGACATCCGTTGTCTGGGTGAAGAAGTCACTCATGGAATTTGACTCATTCATCTGTAGGTTCTCAAACTCCCTCCTAAGCATCCGCAACTTCACCAACTTCACCTTGTTGGTGCCCTAATACAAACTGGCTAGGATTTCCTAGGATTGCTTTGCCTTGGTTGCTGCTACAATTTAAGAGAAAATTATCTCCTTGACCACTTGCATGATGTATAATAAGGCCTTCTGGTCCTTCTTTGTATTTTACTTCAATAGGTCCTTATCTGCTTGGGGGAGCACAACCAGTGCTGCTGCATCTTCCAGTTCTGGGTAACCATTCTCGACTAAGTCCCACAGCTCCTGAGACCCAAACAAGATCTTCATCTCGATGTTCCAGTAGTCGTAGTTCTTGTTGTTGAACCGTGAGATCTGCAACTACAAAGAATTATTTCTGAAAGCCATGCTTCAATCTTTCGCATCATGGCACTGAGGCTCTAATACCAATTTGAAGGAATATGATGCCTGATTGCACAAATCGCTCTCACTAAACCCGAGTCTAGGAATCACTCTCTAGATCAAGTGATTTTTGGATCACAAAAAGTTATTAACGATAGTGGGTAGAAAGGGGGGCACTCATCAATCGCAGCGAAGCAGCGTTAGTGATGGCGATTGCTCAAGGGTGATGCGACCCTCGAATTTGCACATTGGCCAAGTGATGCAGGAAGTCACTCACGGGCTAGATCTACTCTCTGTAATGTCCTTTTTTTAGGAACATCAAACCCTTACTATGAAAATGCAAAAATTAAGTACAGCAAGGAAATAATTCAAAAATTGCTCATAAAATAACACAAGTATGAGGAGAAATCAACCAATATCATATATTAAATATTGCCAAACCAATATAACAACAAGAATGGACAAATGGGTCCTCAAGGAACTCAAAATGCAGATACAAACTCCCACAAGTGTGACGAACTAACCCCAAGGCTGAACAGATGCAAAAAATCCTCAAAAATGACCACAAATACAAGCGTAGGGTTTGGGGCTGCCAATAGATCTGAAACACATGACACAAATGCTCTAAAAAATGCCACGAACTCCTCAAAGATGCCTTTTTTTGTATTTTTGATATTTTAGGGCAATAACACCTGCAATGATATTGCTAAGACCCCAACCATGCACCTCCAATGCACTATGCAAATGAGCAAGACATGCAATCTCAACTCATGGAACCTCTAGGGTTTTAATATTCAATTTTGATATCAACATAACATGCCCAAAATGGGACGTCTCACTCCCTTATATAGGGTGAGGTTCTAATTTGGAGTTGACATCTCCCAACCCTAAAATCACTTAAAGTGCCTTATTACAACATAAAAACATAAAACATAAATAAACACAACTTAAGTTATGTCTCCTAGTCACATGAACCTCTTTTTCACTTTTATAATTAAGTGTAGGAGACATTTACAAAAAATATTTATTTTTGGGACATTACAAGTCCACCCTCCTCAAATTGCTTGTCCTCAAGCAGCTGGAGCATCTAAAATTTCTACACCTTCCCAAGTAGCATCCTCCATAGGCAAGTCCTTCCACTTCACAAGATATTCTTTGACAGTCCTACTCCTAAGCTTTCTCTCCCTTGTCTCAAGGATCAATTCAGGTTCAAGAATGAGCTTTCCTTCATCATCAAGGGGTGGCAAATCTGAAGATGGCTAAATATGTTGGCCCAAGGCCTTCTTCAAACAAGACACATGGAAGAAATTATGTATTTTACTTCCACTTGGAAGTTCCAAATCTTATGCAACCTATCCAACCTTACTCAACATCTTGTAAGGTCCATAAAATTTGGGTTTGAGTTTTTCTGCTCCACTTCTTTTCAATGTAGACTGTTTGTAGGGCTGCAACCTAACATAAACCAAGTTTCCCACCTCAAATGAGCGCTCACTATGCTACCGATCTGCATACTTCTTCTGTTGATTTTGTGCCGTAAGAATATTGTCCTTCAAAGAATTAAGAATATCTTGATTTTCTACTGCAAAGTCTCTAGCTTTTTGGGCCCTTGAATCACAAAAAATTAGATCTAAAAAATGTGGGGCATCATAACCATAAAGTGCCTTAAATGGAGACATTTTTATGGACATATGATAAGTAGAATTGTAGCAATATTCACCAAGGTGCAACCATTTAACCCATGCCTTTTGTTGACCTGAAACATAATTTCTCAAATATCCTTCAAGCCATTTGTTAAAAATTTCAATTTGCCCATCATTTTGGGGATGGTAGCTAGTACTAGGAGTCAATTTAGTACCACATAGCTTAAACAATTCTTGCCAAAACATGCTCAAAAATCTACTGTCCTTATCACTCACAATGGATTTAGGCAAACCATGCAATCTAAAAACTTCTTTAAAAAAAAAATCAGCAACTTGTATGGCTGTACAAGTTGTCGAAATGGCATAGAAATGAGCAAATTTTGTCAATCTATCAACAACAACAAATATGAAATCCTTCATGTATACCTTGGGAAAACCAGTAATGAAGTCCATGGAGATACTTTCCCATTTTTGATTGAGAATAGGAAGTGGCTAAAGTAAACCAGCTGTAAATTCATGTTCCCCCTTGTTTTCTTGGCAAATAACACATTCCTGAACATGCAAGAAGACATCCCTTTTCAAACCCTTCCAATAGAATCTTTCTCTAACCTTTTTGTAAGTCTTGTAGAAACCTGGATGGCCTCCAAGTGGAGCATCATGCATGGCTGTAATTAAAGCTTGTTTCAGCTTCGATTCAGGTACTAAAAACACTCTTCCCTTGCAAAAAATCAGTCCTTCTTTATGATTGAACCTGTCATCTTCAACTTGCCCATTTATTAGTTTAAAAAAAAAATCATTCTTTGCATATTCAGCCATAATTTTCACCTTCCAATCAGCAAAAATAATGGAAAGAGAATGAAAAGTAGGGTGCCTAGAAAGTGCATCAATAGCTGAATTCTTCTTACCCTTTACAAACTCAATTTCAAAATCATATGATTGCAACTTTGTTACCCATTTATGCTGTCTTTCATTTAGTTCAACTTGCCCCAAGAAGTATTTCAAACTTTTATGATCAGTTTTGACCACAAACTTGCCACACACTAAGTATTTTGCTCTAATTTGGTTGAGGCATGCATGATAACTAGCATCTCTTTATCATAGATGCTGAAAGTTTTCTCCACATTTGAGAGCTTTCTACTCTCATAAGCAATGGGGCATCCTTGTTGCATAAGTACAGCTCCAACTCCAACACCTGAAGCATCACAAGCAATAGTAAAAGCAACAAAAAAATCAGGAATAACAAGTAAAGGAGTGGAATTCATTACATATTTCAGCTTTAGAAAAGCTAAAAGAGCCTCATTGGACCATGAAAAGGCCCCTTTCTTAGTTAATTCAGTAAGGGGGGCAGCCAAAGAAGAAAACTCCTTAATGAACCTCCTGTAGTAACTGCATAAACCCACAAAACCCCTCAATTTCGTTAGGTTGGATGGTATAGGCTATCTTTGTACAGCTGAAACTTTAGTTTGATCAACCTTCACCCCATCTTTGTAAATAATGTGCCCACTCTCAAGTAAATCAACAATGGTCTTTTCAATCTCATCTTTGAAAACCTTAGGACGCCTATAAGGTTTAATTATGACAGGTTTACTATTTGCTTCCAATTCAATAACACGCTGAAAACCTCTACTAGGTGGCAAACCTTTAGGTAGGTCAGAAAATACCTTAAGATGTTTTTGTAGTAAACCTTGAATTTGAGGATGATAGGTGGCTGATTTTTTCCCTTCTAAACTGAAAATTACAGCTGCCCACTCAACGTCCTTATGCCTTATCATCTTCTCCATTATTTTGTATGAAACCTCCAAAATTTTGCAAGAATATTTTGACCCATTTTCCTTTATTCCTTGCAACACCACATCTTTCTCTTCAAACACAAATTTCAGTTCTAATTTTTGATAATTAGTAACATAATCACCAAGTGAATACAACCATTGCACACCCAAAACTATATGTGGAATACCTCCTAAGGGAAAAACAAAGAATTGCTCATCTACTTCCATGTTGCCAGAATTAATTTTTATGTTTCTTACCACTTTGTTGCATGTGATAAGATCACCATTGCCAATAGCAACACTAAAACCATGAATGATAGCTGTAGGAAGATTCTTTCTAGTGGCAAACTTCTCATCAACAAAATTGTAAGTAGCACCACCATATATTAAAACAATAACCTTTTCATCAAAAGATCTACCTAGTACCTTAATAGTGCGAAACTGATTCAACCCACTTAAAGTGGCTAGGGAACCTTCAAGAACTTCCTCATACTCCCTTTGTGCTTCCTCTTCCAAGGGTGTCTCATCTGCCTCATAAAAATTAGGATTATCAGAATCATAATCATAATCATAATCATAATCATAATGTAATTCAATGATTTTCATACCTCTTCTGCATTTATGACCTCTTTGCCAAGGAGACTTGCAAATGAAATACTTGTTTTATTTCATTAGCTCATATTTCTCTTCTTGTGTCAAGCATGGGCCATTTGGGGGGCTTATTAGGTGGCTGAAAACCAGATCTAAAATCTTCTCCATGCATGGGATTCTTGCCATAAAAATTTCTCTCATTTCCACCTTGCTGCGTGAGGTTTCCTTGCTACCCATACTGCTATCCAAAAACTATTTTTTTGGCTGCAAAAAGTGGTCTAGCAGGTGGATTATGTGCAAAATATTTTTGTCTAGGAGGTAAAACAGATTATAAGCTTAAAGCTCTCTTAATGGCATCTTTAAGAGTGGCTGGTTCAAAATATTTAACTAATCCCTTCACGGGTTCCAACAAACCATCCATAAAAAGAAAAATTACCCTCTTGGGTGAAATATTTTGTACCTGAACTGAAGTTGTTCAAACTCCTCCACATAGACATGAATGGATGAAGTTTGCTTCAAAGTGGCAAGCTCCTTGAACTACTCTTCCACATTCCTCCTTTCAAACCTGTTCAAAACACTGGTACAAAATTCATCAAATGTATCAATATCACCATGCCCTTGGGTTACTAACCCATGTGCCACCATGACTAAGCACTACCCTCAAGGTGGAGTGTAGCAATCTAAATTGCATCAGCTTCAGAAATAGGCTCCAAGGTAAAATAAGTCTGCAATTTTTGAAGCCATGCCCTAGCCGTAAGACCATCTTGACCATTAAATGAGGGAATGGTCACCTTTTGATGCAAAAAGGGCTTTTTTTTCTCTTTCTTAGCCTCAACAACAGATTTACCCACAATCTTCAAATATTTATCAAAAGAAACTGCTGCCCTAAAACCCTCAGATTTATTACTATAAGCAGCAAACCATTCATCTAATTCATCAGTTACCTCATTTTCCTCCAGTGGAGGTGGTGGAACAAGGAACATAGGCTTGGACGGCCTAGGCAAGAGGGTGTGAGTTAGATGATGACTCATGTCCATTGTTGTTGCCTCCCCTTTCTCCTTCCCTCCTTGTGCCATTTGGGTTGCCCAAAACTGCCCTCAATTCTTGCTAATTTGTTTCTTGTAAGGACACCATTCTTTGTAGCATGTTAAGTAGGGCATCGAATTTTTGCTCAGTCCTATCAACTGGCCTTTGGGGCTCCTCAACCTCTTCCCTGTTTGATATTTTCAAAGTGATTCTGTTTCTCCTAGTAAAATACTGATGAACATGAGGACGATGCATAAAACCCTATCAAACCCTAAAAATATGGAAATATGAAATTCTGAAAGTTCTGACAACCAATTTTTTTTTTTTGAAACCACAAAACTGCAAATTGGTCAAAAGGGTATCCAAATCTGCAATTTTTATTTTCTCAAAAAAATCCCTAAAAATCCGCGAATCCCCTAAAAATCCGTGATTTTCACTAGGGCACAACTTTTCACCATAGAAACACACTTATCACCACGAATCACAGGCTGGCAAGATTCCAGCTCTGATACCACTTGTAATGTCCCTTTTTTAGGAACAACAAACCCTTACTATGAAAATGCAGAAATTAAGTACAACAAGGAAATAACTCAGAAATTGCTCATAAAATAACACAAGTATGAGGAGAAATCAACCAGTATCATATATTAAATATTGCCAAACCAATATAACAGCTGGAATGGACAAATGGATCCTCAAGGAACTCAAAATGCAGATAAAAACTCCCACAAGTGGGACGAACTAACCCCAAGGCTGAACAAATGCAAAAACTCCTCAAAAAATGACCCCAAATACAAGCGTAGGGTTTGGGGCTGCCAACGAATCTCGAAACACATGACACAAATGCTCCCAAAAATGCCACGAACTCCTCACAGATGCCTCTTTTTCTATTTTTGATATTTTAAGGCAATAACACCTGCAATGATATTGCCAAGACCCCAACCACGCACCTCCAATGCACTATGGGAATGAGCAAGACCTGCAATCTCAACTTATGGAACCTCTAGGGTTTCAATATTCAATTATGATATCAACATAACATACCCAAAATGGGACGTCTCACTCCCTTATAGAGGGTGAGGTTCTAATTTGGAGTTGACATCTCCCAACCCTAAAATCACTTAAAGTGTCTTATTACAACATAAAAATATAAAACATAAATAAACACAACTTAAGTTAGGTCTCCTAGTCACATGAATTCCCTTTTTCACTTTTATAATTAAATGTAAGAGACATTTACAAAAAAAAATATTTATTTTAGGAACATTAACACTCTCGAAGTCGCTCGTTGGCTGAGCGACTCTTGGAGTTGCTCAATGGCTAGAGCGACTCTCGGGGTCACTCGGGCTGAGCGACTCGCGGAGTCGCTTACTGACGGGAGCGAGATCCTGGAGCTTGCTCAAATGCTGAGCGAATCTGATCTTCGCTCGCTCACCGAAACCAGCGAGAAAGAGAAAGACACGGCAAAAGATTATAAGGAGGAAGCTTGCGATTTAAAAAACGTGACCAGAGATTCGCCAATTCACATATCAACTCAAACGATGAAGATTTCAATTAAAACATGCCCTGAGTGGAATTTCAACACAGAAAAACAAACGCAGATTTTATTAACAAAAGGCAGTCAAATTACATAATTTCCTCCACATGAGGGTTTACAGTCATCTGCATAGAAATGCAGGATAAACACAAAATAAAGGTGCTCCCGAATCTGCTGTTCGGTCTTGCACTACGGCTGCTGCAATTGCTGTTCTGGCCCCGTTCATCTCACGCTACCAAAATGCCAGATTGATCCATATTTATAGCTAGGCATAGAAGACAAAGGCGGGAAACTACTCACCAACCCGCACGCGGGAAATAACTGCGGCGTCAAATCAACTTCAGATGGCAGGAAACCTGTTTATCGCTGTGCTAAGTGTGCGATTCCTGGAGTCGCTCCTTTCTTGAGCGACTCCCAGGATCACCGCAGCAAGCGGGCAATTCCCGCTCTTGCTCCTTGCTCGAGTGACTCACGGGATCATGGCAGCAAGCGGGCGATTCCCGTTCTCGCTCCTTGCTCGAGCGACTCGCGAGCGATTTAATCAGGTTTATTTTTTCAACATAGTGTACCTGCTTGCCTTCATCATCACAATAACCCACAAGTGAAATAAGATTTCGATGATGAACTCGACACAACAACTCTATTTGGGTGGAAAACTATCTTTCTCTTTGTAAAGATCCCTCCTAAACTCGCTTTATAGGTACAACTGTACCATCAGCCAAGATGCCTTTGGAAACCTTACCATAGCTACCTTGACCAACTTGCATGGAGGTGCTGAAGTTATTTGTAGCTAATGCCATCTCACCGAAATCAAAATCTTTGACACCTGCTATTTTGACTCGCTTTTTTGCTGCTATAGGAATAAATAAAACACTTTAGATTGGCATAGAAGGCAGAAGATAATTTGGTATATCCAAACTTTCATTTTTGTTGCTAGAAAATTTAATACTAGATAGCATCTTTTCAATTTAAAAGCATGGATCAATCATAAGAATATTCAAAATCAAAATTTTTGAGACAATATTTATAATCTATCGCAAGAAATCGATGCAATTAAGTTTCTTTTCTCAAAGGCAGTAGTAGATAATTCTACCGAGGCTTGCATCGCAAATTCTGGTGCTATATATGGACACGTACATACAGTCATCTTAAACCACATGACCCAGTGCATGTAATGCATCACTGCCTCTGTGTGTACAAGAGAGTGGGAACTATGAGAAACACTTCGCTTACCAGGTAACTTTTTTCTATACACACTACGCTTTGTACGCTGCTTCAAAACCATAATTGCGATAGCTTAGCAAACAGCAATTATACCAAAAATAGTCCCAATCAGAATTCCTGCAAGAGCACCCTTGCTCAAGCTAGATCCTCCACCAGATCCAAGATTCACTGTACCAGCCAACAATGCATATGAATTAGATTTGTAACTTCACACATACAAATGAATCTCCTCGAACACTTTTTCATGGGGAAAAACTAAAGGCCTTTTTTACCTGCTAATTATAAATGTCCAAAGCAAAAGTATGCCATTCATCCAATAGTTTAGAGAAGTTGTCAGATTCTATGTTCAAAAACATGCAATGGAAACATAAGAACAAAAACTGGCAAAAGTGTTTCCCCTTTTCAACACCTTAGATGGACACCCACAAAAAACTGTGTACAAGGAACTATTTTGTTGAACATAATTTAAATATCTTTAAATATCTGCATTCACATTGTTTATTTGTGAGGGAAGAGGGTCTAATATTTGGGTGCCCTATGTTAGCATGCTCGTTGATATCACATGGTTCCATGTCAGCTCAGGAAAATTAGTGTTTAGTATGTTTACCATGTGATCATGTTGTATATTTTTCTTCATCCCATTCTAAATTTTTCTTTCTAGCTGATTTTTCAAAGGTGTCAATACTATATATAAAATATGGATGGACTATTTCTTGACAAGTATGTATTCCAGTAATTATGCACTTTACATTAAAAGTTGTATAACTCCATGTAACACATGTTGGCACTCCAAAGCTTACCTACACTTGCAGCAAGGCCATGTCACAACAATATTTAAAAATTTCTCAATATATATAGTGCAGTACTTTTATTACAATGACTTGTGTTACTATTTACATTCTTTTCATATAATTTATTAGTTTTTTTAATTAAAAAGAAAAGTTTTTTATTATTTAATATAGCATTAAGTTGGCTAGGTGTTACAAGTATCACAAATAAACCAATGATGGATGCAATCAAGGTTGGAATCTCACAAGGGCAAGAATGCCTATAAAACAAAAATATATTTCGTAGTATATTCGGAATAATTAGAACAAAAAAGTCTTTGGTCCATAGCACTCCACATAACAAACATAGCCAATATACTTAGTCTGTGTGGTCATTTTGTAAATTTTCAAATTTCCTGGTTTTAAACTTTTTTATGCAAACTGAAGAAGGATGCAAAAGAAAACCTTCATTGGCCTTGATTTAGCACCAACCGAAGCATAATAATCTTGACCTCTTGTTTGCTAGAAAAAAACTATGTGATCAACTTAGAGTCTCCATAAAATAGAAAGGTTTTGACATTTTCTCTTGCTGCGGTGTGAGATCAAATGTGATCCTAACCATAAAACTCCTCTAACAACAATTATTCCAAATTTATAGTACTATTGATTTTACGTGATAAAAGAAAAACATTAAAAAACAAAGTTCCATTGCATTAGCATCACAACTATTGGATTCCACTCAACAATTGGTTCCTGTACCCTAATATACATGGTTCCATGTAAATAAATCATATAAAAAGCATCAATGATAGCTGGGGCATTCTTTTTCATTATATAACTAGTTGAAAATGACCTCATCTTTGAAATGTTGAAAATGATAATGAGGTTGAACTGCTATAACTATTCATGTATTTGTCCCATCATCTATAGAACTCAATCACTTACGGTTACAATAGACAAATCCACATCTTAGCAAATTTTTATATGCATGTATAAACAAATTATTTATTTAATTATTTTTTAATTTTATTTTACATGGCGGAGTCGGTACCCACCTTGAATTTGGGTAAGCTGTCCGTTACAATATTTTGCGCTGTCCACCTTGGAAGCCGCCACACACATCTTCTGCACAGTCCGTCCCTATAACCACCATGCCACGATCATTTTAAACCTTTTATGCCGCAGCGGCAGGAAAGGGGCAAGCGTTTAGTCCTATGGAACCCGAGATTTGAACCTTAGGCCTCCACCGCCTCACGGGATTTGGGGGAACCAATTAAAATTGGACTTGGAAATCAGTGCATTACTTTGATTTCCCTGATAATGGAAAGTTCTCAGTGTATGAAGTAAAAGGCATTGAGTGACAACAATATGGCATCTCCTGCCTGTGGGAATATGCTGACAAGGTGGAGGCATATGCAAGCCTATAGCACATTGAAGGGGAAGAAAAGACCACATTGCACAAACCACCGAAGAAGGGTCTATGTGGAAGGTTTGGCTGAATGATTGCTTTTCCTAAAAAAATCACATTGACTGTTCTTTGAGAAAGCAATGCTGGCCTTGATCTCAAACCATTTGTTGATTGAATAGGGTAAGCAGGCATACCTACCCTATAACGGTGGGTTTTGTCGTCATGGGTTTCAAGTGAAAAGAAGTGGTTAATAATGCCAATTCCTAGTTTCGGCTTTCCTATAAACTATCCATCTGGACATTTCTTTTAAGATCATACAGATATTTATTCTCGCTCTTTATAAGAATAGTTCAGTCGTAAAGAAGCCTAGTTTTCTACCCTATAACCTTCACACTGCTGCATCCAGGAAACTTGGGGTGACATAGCTTCCTCCGTAGCATAAGATTTATCCTTCACCTTCCAAAGATGGCCAATTCTCAAAATTTGGAAAATTGCTCTCTTATTCTATGCTACCAAAAACTTCCTCCTATCCTAGATTTGCATGTTCAAATTTCTGATATTAATCTTAATTGGATTTTGCCAACATATGTATCTAGGACATATTCATATCTCAATATAACATATGTAAGGTTAAGAGACATATCGGGTATTACTGGTAGTCGTATCTCAATGAAAATCTGAAAAGCAAATAAGAAAACTGAAAGAACCAAAAAAACAAAAGCAAAAAAAATACCAACTGTAAATAGAGGCAAAATACTTTATGTTTTCATACATGCCACCCATATTTGGATGTTTTTTTTTGCCTGCTTTGTCTTTCAGTGTATTTTTGGACTGATTCCAAACTTTTCCATACTGATACTTGGAGTTGAAAATTCTCTCTTTCCATTACATTTCAAAATTGACTAATGGTAATTTTGATTTTCTCTATGACATTTATTGACATTTATTTTGCAACAACGTGCACACAAATATTTAGTTATTTATCTTCGTCACATCCCACCTATATCTTTTCCAAGATTTTCTAAAATCTCCCATATCTGTAACTGATTTCTTAACTGTATCTTTATCTGTATACGTGCCCCTCTTACTTAGCTTATACGTAATGCTCTCCTTAATTTTCATTAAAGGCTAGGATATCAATGGGTTAGAAATTCGTCCCAAATCAAGCCTTCATGTTTGTGTAACAATTCCCTTATTTTATTTTATTTTATTTTTTTGTCGTATTTCACTCTTGCATCACCTGCATCCAGTAAGAATGGCTCAAAGAGAACCTTAATAGACAGTTTAAGGGGCTACCCTTCTCATGGTTTAACTAGACACACATATAAGTATTGCCAAAGAGCTCTTGGAATATAATTTGTTATACTTTAATCCTCGTTGCATGGTTTATTTTTATTTTCATTTTTTTTGGAAGTTAGATATATCTAAAATTCAAAAGAGGTTCAGTTTAAGCATATATAAAGGGAAGGTAATCAATCTATTGGCTAACAAAGGAGTTATTCAGAATGGTTTAGTGGTGTGGTGGGATGATTTCTTGGCAGGTATTGTTTCTATAGATAATGACCTCATACACAATTAGTCTTTGCTCCGTTCTGGTCGAGTTGTTGTTTTGGTCGAGTTGTTGTTGATGACTTGACTGCAAAACTTGGAGGCACTTGTTAATTTTGGGTTTCTGTACCAAATTTCATATCTCCAAGATATTGTTTCCTCCATGCAAACCACAATCTCCAATGCAGAAGAAATTCTTGCCTTGATAGACTGGTAGGCCTTGGAAAGTAACAACTTCATAGGGGAGAATGGGATTGGTGCATGGCTCGATTGGTTCAGGTCCTGCTACTGATTTCTGTTCGGTTGGGCAACATCTTGATTTGGTTTCAATTTGTTTTAAGTTTTAAATCATTTATGGTGTTACCTATGTATTTGTTTGATATTGGAAGGGATAACTCCTCTCATTGATCAATCCTGGATTATTACCGAATGTAAGTAATTTGGATTCCTTCTTTTTGAGCGGGGCATAGTTTCTTTTGTAAGGTGTGAATATCCTTTCAAAAACCTCCTTCATCTATCTAATAAAAAAAATTAAGGTGTTAGGGACATTAAGGTGTTAGGGACATAGATTATACCAAATATTGTCCGAAAGATTGTGCAAATGGAAAAAATGCAATAGTTTGTAGTCCATCCATCATTATAAGGACTCGTTCACTGTAAGATAGGAGCAGCAAAGAACTAAAGGAAAAAGCGTTTGTCACGAAGAAATGATATCCAATTGCAACATCTGTTGTGTCATCTACCACATTGCAAATTTACAAATAAAATTATGTCCACGAAGACAAGAGGAGGAACTAAAAGTGAAAAAGCAACGGTGATGACGGCCAACACTTTTATCTGTTTCCTATGGCCCCTCAAGTGTAATATTTATCCATTCGTATGGCCCAAATATATCTCTGTCTGGAATTAACCATCCAGCAAACATCTCTCGTATTCTTTGAATCTCGCTTACATTAAAAATCTTGTTGTATTAGTCTCAGTAGAGAAGAACTTGAGTTCCATGGCCAACCTTGAACCTGGTTCCCAGATATACCTGTCTATGTATAATCGTTATAAATATAATGTCAATCCAAATGTCAGGTACTCTTCAAAAATCTTGCGATATGGAGGGAAATAGGATACACCTGGACTCTTTAAACGATACCCTACTTCAATGGGAGCTACACACAAACAATCTGCATTATCAGGAATATATTCATAATAGAATGGACAGGCATTTGGAGGGCAACAACTGTTGTTTAGTGCTTCCACCAGTATCTACTATTCCATTTTGAGAAGCACATGATTTGGCTATTTGATTTACCAATTTAAGCAGACATTATACAATAGCATAATACCTGTGTTAATATTAAAAACTATAAAATACATTCGAGTGTTTTAGGGGGAATCATATTTTTTTAATTTTTGCATAAACACACTTGATTTTGCTGCAACCACCTTAGTGATAAAAAGGTGCATAGAAGTTAACAACGAGGGCCATGTTGTTCAAGAAAACAAATGTTTTCCTCTGACAAACCAGAGAAACAAATGACCATGGTTTTTTTTTCCTTTTCTCTCAAATAACATTATGGAACATGTTTCCTACCATGGACAATAGTAATATAAGTAAGGAATAAAACCAAATTTTCTCTGATTAAAATATATGTTATTTTATTTATATTTTTGGGTTTTAATTTATAATGGTTCACAATTTGATAATTGGTTGGTGATGATAAAAGCAAATCTTAAAAATCTTAACAAGTTAATCATGTATCCTTAAAAATCTTGTAAATTATTTTTAAAAATTTGTTCTAGCAAACAATACAATAATAAATTTTTTTATCATACTTTATTTTAACAACTTCTTTTAATGATTAAACTAATACAATCCCAAGGTTATCTCTAAATTTTAGGGTTTTTCTTTGTCTAAGGGTTTAGTCATTAAATCGATAATTTGTTCAAAACTTGGACAACAATTTAGACAAATTTTCATGCTCCACCAGTTACTAGATATAGTGATGATGAACTTCAATATGTTTTGTTCTGGCATGATTTCCTATATTTTTCAATAACTTGAGTACACTTTTATTATCACAATGAAATGATATTTGATGTTATTTGACCTATCTAAAGATCATATAATATGCATTGCAACCAAATAGTTTTACGACCTACATTGCATGTTGCCTTATATTCTGCTTTCGTTGGTGACAAAGCAACTATGTACTACAGTTTGCTTTGGCAAGAAATAGACCCTCTTCCAAGAGCAAACATATAGCAGTAGTTGATTTCCAATCATCAATTTGTCATGCCCAATCTGCATTAGTGTATCCAACCAACTAAAAATCATTAGATTGTTGGTACAATATACCAAAGTCAAGGGTACCTTTGATATATTTGAGAATAAGTTTTGTAGCTTGCCAATTCTCTCTTCGGGCATTTGACATGAAATGAGACATAACTCATTGCAAAACATAAATCTAGTCAAGTGGTGGTAAGATAAATGAAGCTTCCCAACAACTGATAATATCCTGATTCATTGATCGAAGATAAATCATAGGCTAATAATTTCAACCCAAATTACATAGGTGTAGATATTGGATTACATTCTATCATCCAAAATATTTATAGAAGTGTGTTGGCATACTTGCTTTTTAAGATAAAAATAATATGATCATATTGACAAAATTCTACACCTAGGTAGTAATGAAGAAGCCCTAAATTTATCATTTGAAAAACTGAATACAAATCAAACTTTACCTGATGAATCATGTAGGCTCCATTACAAGTAATAACAAGGTCACCAACATACACATTGAGAATGACAATGTCATTGCTTGTAATTTTGATATAAATGTTAGGGTCAGAAAAGCTCTTACTGAGTCCCAAATATTTAAGATGTTGATCAAATTTGGAATACCAAGCTTGATGAGCCTACTTAAGTCCATATAGGGACTTAATCAATCTATAAACTAGATGTTATTTTCTTGGTACCTACAACCATTGTGATTGCACCATGTCGACCTCTTCCAAATCTCCATTCATGAAGGTACTCTTAACATCCATCCAAATTGTATTGCAATGGAGAGAACTAATTGAAAAACCACCATTATTCCAATTGGGGAAAAATGTCTCTCCATAGTCTTTACCTTCTTGTTGTGCATACCCTTCAGCAGCAAAACGGGCTTTGAATTTATCAATTGAGCCATTTGATTTACATTTTACCTTGTGAACCCATTTATAGCCAATGGGTTTCTTTCCATGGGTTAATTCACATGTTTTAATCTTCATCAAAAGTCAAATTCTGCCTTCATGGCAACTTTTCAATCTGGTTTACCTTTGGTCTCTTCATATCTTCTTGGTTCAAAAATCTATGAAACTAAAGCAAAATTTGCCTCCTTAGTCACTTGTCTAGGCTCTTTTCTAGATCACCTAGATCACCCAACTACTACTTTCTCATCTTCCTTGACATCTTTCATTGTCTACGTACCATTTTAGTTGTTAACGTGGTTCTTGTTGCTTGCAAACTTCACTTGGATGTACCTTTGTCAAGCTCTATTCTCCAAGGTCATCCCAATGTGGATTTTCAACACACCAATGTGGCTTGAGTCTTGTACATATTTATTTTCATCATCAATCTTTAACATATCTAAATCCAAGAGAAACTTCATCAACTGTTGCAATACTATTAGCAGTTCTAAAACATGTAGAAAGCTCAATAGGTTTACCATCATCTGAGAAGAAAAGAGTCTTCTCATGTACAATAATATCTAAGCTAATTACAATCTTGTTAGTAGAGACATCAAGCAATCTATATGCCTTGGATTGTTCCATAAACTTTTTGCTTTTTACATCTAGCTTACTTCTTTTCTCAATACAAAAACAACACAACCAAAAATACAGAACTGATTAACAGAAGGTTTTCTTCCAAACCATGTTTCTTGCAGAGTAACATTCTGTTGAGCTTTACATGAACACCTATTGAAAAGGAAGACTATAATATTTATTGCTTCTGCCCAATAATAATATAATCCATTTCGACTATGCACCATGCACCTCACCATCTCCATGATTGCCCTATTGCTCAACCTATTGAGAATGAAGAATATAATATTTATTGCTTCTGCCCAATAATAATATGCTACATTTCGGCTATGCACCATTCATCTGACTATCTCCATGATTGCCCTATTGCTCCTCGCTACTACCCAAGATTAATTACCTTCGTCAAGATCTGTAACTGGTGCTGCAGCACATAACAGCAGAGTGCAATACATAAGTAAAATGCAAACAACATCCAGGTGGGTGTTCTTCTTCTCCATGGTAAACTTCATCTGCTGAATGTTCCATCCAAATCAGAGCATTCTAGCAAAAAACGACATATGAATGGGTCTTTCGTAGTGTGCCAAAAATATCCTGATTCTGCCCAGGTAAAGCCATTTTGGTAAGGGTGACGCATTTTGGGAAAAAAAACAAAAACAATAATAAAAATATTGCTGTTGCAGCCATGTCTTATTCCACCTCTCTGGTGGAGCTGTGATGAAGAAGGATTCAATATTAGTAACAGCATAGGTGGGTTTTGGAATTCGTCGACATTCGATAGTGTTGTAATTCATTGCAATTTTTTAGCCAAAGTCTTCTCTTGGGTGCTTTTGACTTTTGCATAGCCCACCGACTCAATATCCATCATTTTCGTTACGGTATTTTTTCTTTTGGATGATTCTCCTTACAGATTAGCTAGAGCCGTAGGCTTCCGACATCGCTGGGTTACGTGTATGTTTCCGGGTATGCTACCAGGTCAGTGTAACAAAACAACAGGAAATTAAAAAAATTAAAACCTTTTAAATATTTATTTTACGTGGAATAGTTATACACGGAATTTGATCGTAAAAGGAAACGTTCGAATGTGAAGAACTCAAATTTGGAATCTCTTTATAACGAACGCTTGACCAGCTGCTACGTGCTACGTGCTCTCTATATAAGGAAGATTTTCGCATAGTAGAGAATTTGAGAATTCTTTTTATCGTAAATACATACATGACTTACCTGTTCACGTACATAAATAAAAATCAGGCAAAGTATATGCTTTCAAACAAAATTTAGTTATTTTTTTTCGATCAAGTCCTAAAATTTATATTTCCAATACTGTCAAAGCACGCTAGTTTTAATTTTTAATTAAAATAAAAAATAATTTAAACTATGGCAACTAGAGATTCCACTATGTAAAAAACAAAACCTTCAATACAACACAAATAATTTAAATGAAAACATATAACCCATTTAACTAAATTTCATGTTTATTATTTTTTTTAATAAAAAATTTAAATATAAAAAAATTATATTAAAAAATTATGGAAACTAATTTAATTGAATTGAGAGTAAATGATGTGGAGCAATGAATTTTCTATTATAAATTAATATTTAATATTTAATTTTTGGGACCCTCATATATTAATATTTAATATTTAATTTTTGGGAGCCTTATAAAAAATCGGGATTTTTTAACTTAACTTAAATTTAACCAATAAATCTTTGGTTCAATGGTTGAGATAAATAGTTCATGTAGCGACACTAAAGTTCAATGGCACCAAATAGTTCAATGTGATTAAATTTATGTAAGATGGAAAGGAGTAATTTTTATTTTGGACCAACAATTATATTCAATAAAAATAAAAGTGGTTACAATTAAAAAGGAGTGGACAAATCATAAGGCCATCCATACAATCACAATTGGAACCAACCCTTAAAAGGGCAAATATACAACATAAATAAGCATATAAAAACAAACTAGAGTAACAAAAAATTTTAAATTGTAGAACTGCAGCTTTAAGCACTAAGTAGACTTATTGCTCCATATTTCGGGTAAACTATCTCCATATTATTTCCTCCGTCGAGGACTACGAGAATGTTGGAATTCTTGACTTGAAAATAAACTTTTTTCAGGTAGACTGCCTCCATCTTCTTTTCCTTGTCGAAGACTATAAGAATGTTGAGAACATCGAAACCACACAGAAGGGAAAGGAAGTTTAGATTTTGCTTCCTTCGTAGGAATCACAAATTCTATTTATGATGGCTTCGCATCCAATGACATATTTTCATCGTCGCTAAGATACTCTAACACACTATAGCAGTAGGATGAATTAGGAACATAATTACCTAACTGAACACTGGTCAACACTGGTCATATGAAGTCGCTTCTCTGGAGTGACATCTTCTTCTATAGATCCCCTTCTCGGGTTGCGGGAGCACCTTGCATTAGCTAGGGGGAAAAGTACTAGAGAACTGGTCATTTGGACAGATTGTGAAGCAACCTTTATTACATCCCTTGGGGTATGAATCTATTGAGATTGAGGAGCCTCATTGCTTGGCAGTTTCAACTGGGGGACCAACTTTTTCCTTTTCATACCATTTTTTTATCGGTTGTGAGACATGTGTTGACTTGGACTGTGTACCTTTAGAAGTAGCCAAATGTGGATTTTTATGCCCTCCCACAGTCATCCAACCATCCTCTTGAGGTTGAGGAGTGGGTGCACTCGGTGTGGTGGGGCTCTGCTTGTCCCTGTTATGTGGCATCAAGGGATAATATTTGATCTTATGTGCTAAGGACTGGCATCGAAAACATGTGTTGGGGTTGAGGAGTGGGTGTACTCAATGTGGTGGGGCTTTGCTTATCTTTGTTATGTGGTATCAAGGGACAATCTTTGATCTTATGTGCTGAGGATTGGTATCAAAAACATGTGTTGGGAAAATTAATGTAGAGGACCCATTTGGGATAGCAACACAGTGTCACTAACTTGTATGTGGATAGCAACATAGTGTCACTAACTTGAGATCTCAAGAAATATTAATCTTGATGTAAACACATTTTTTAGGGCATGCATGGAAAAAATTGTTCACCTCCACCAGAATGACACACCCTAAAGGGGTTTCTATGCAATTGAGAAAGAGCCACAAAGGTAGAGGGAGTCTTGGAAATTCCACCCACACAGGGACTTTGGTAGATCTTTCCTTAGAAATAGAAAAATCACGAGTCCAAGAAGAAAAAACAAGAAGAGAACTTCTCATGTACCAAGGGCCATGTTCATAAATCACCTTAACATGGGTTGTTTTCGTAGGAGCCATGTTCATAAATCACCTTAACATGGGTTGTTTCCACAAAGCAAAACAAAAAAAAACCTTTGTAAGGTTTTGAACCATCATTAGCTTAACTCCATGAGGAGTCCAAGCTGCATTAACCCAAGCCCTAAGGGAAGACTCATTAGGGATGCGACCAACGAAATACCCGATAAGGGTGAGTGATTCTAAACTGTGACATGCAAAATCAACTTTAAACAATGGAAGAATTACATCAATAGAATGAGGGTTACCTTGTGGACCATTCTCAGCACAAACCTACACAATCGATTGAGAGGAGCTGAGAGGAGCCATTATCGCATGCATTCCCTTCTACGGTACCAATGTTGTGCATTGGTCCCCCAGGGTCAAGGATCATAATGATACTCAAAACCTTAGCACCCTAGCTTCCCAATCCATCATGGTGATTTTTATGTGACTCCAAAGGGGCAACCCTTTCAAAACCCTACTTAATCAAATAGAAGTGATTAAATGGTTAAAATATATCCTTTTAAAAAGAAAACTTTACAAATCATATATAACATATTTTATATATATACTCTTTAATTTCAAATCTCATGCATATATATGTAACAAATGTTAATCTATTTAAAAATTAAGTTTTTTTATCGTAAGATGTCATCATTTCAATTATTAAACTTCTAAAATTACAATTTACAATTTTTTAATAAAATTTTATAAATTAGAAAATAAAAATAAAATTTAACAAGATTAAATTAAAAATTTCAAAATTTTAACTTAATATATATATGTATGTATGTAACAAATGTTAATCTATTTAAAAATTAAGGTTTTTTTATCGTAAGATGTCATCATTTCAATTATTAAACTTTTAAAATTACAATTTACAAATTTTTAATAAGATTTTATAAATTAGAAAATAAAAATAAAATTTAACAAGATTAAATTAAAAATTTCAAAATTTTAACTTAATAAATATATATATATATATATTATTTTTTTATTTTTTATTGTAAGATGACATCATCTCAATTATAAAACTCTTAGAGCTACAAACTTACTAAATTGATAAGGGCTTTGGCCTCTCTTTGAGAGGTCCAAGGTTCAAACACCACTCAACATGAGGGGACCGAGACCCCTCATAAAAAATCTCATTTAAGAAATTATAAAATTCTTAGAATTACAAATTTTTAATAAGGGCTTTGGCCTCTTTTTGAGAGGTCCAAGGTTCAAACCCCATGTAGCATGAGGGGACTAGGACCCCTCGTAAAAAAATATCATTTAAGAAATTATAAAATTCTTAGGATTACAAATTTTTAATATAATTTTATAGATTAGAAAATAAAATTTAATAATGTTAAATTAAAATTTTTAAAATTTTAACTTAAAAATTCGTTCGAACACTACCCAATGGGTATTGTTTGTTACACAATGAATATATATATATATATATATATATATATATATATATATATATATATATATATATATATATATATATATATATATATATATATATATATATATATATCATTTAAGAGGTTATAAAATTCTTAAAATTGCACATTTTTAATATAATTTTATAGATTATAAAATAAAATTTAATAATGTTAAATTAAAAATTTAAAAATTTTTAATTAAAAATTTGAAAAAAAAAAAAAAAATATATATATATATATATATATATATATATATATATATATATATAAATATAAAAAGGGTGGGTTGTCCATCAACTTATAACATCAAGCTATATAACTTATTTGGTGCTAATATTTGAATCTTGGTGTGGGTTACATCATCCATTTGTCTCAACCATTAAACTAAAGATCTCATTGGCTATATACATAATTTATTGAAATATCACAATTATAATGTAATATGAGTTATGGTTGTTTCAATTATATATAATTAACTACAAAGGTGATATGTTTCAATCCCATATAACCATTAAAATACAGAAGAAGTATTAAGGTGGAAAGAAATTTCAACATAGGAATATGCCACTCGAAATAATATAAAGTTGTGATATATAATTATTTATTATGAAAAAATTTACATTTAAATTTTTATGTCTATATAAAAATAAATATATAAAATATTTATTTTTATATGTTTATATGATATTTTTTTGGAGCAAGGCTTTAAATAAAATAAAAAAACAAATAATATTTTCAAACATAATGGAATAATTCGTCTACTTTGACTTAATTAACAATTTAAATCAAATATTTTGTATATTTTTTGAAAACTACAAGTAACTTTGATAAAAAGTTAACTAAGGTAAACCATAGTCACAAAGTAGTCAAATATGCAATGGCCTAACTCAACTTTTTACTTGCATCTAATAAAATAGTTGTAGTATTATAGACTATAATATTACTTAAATCTTACTCAACAATTAATCCAAAAACATCTCACTCAAAAAATTAGGAATCAAGAAGAAGAGCATTTGCTTTAAAGAGGTAGTTAACCTTGAATGATGGCATCTCTTTAAGAAGCCCTTCTCACTTGTCTTAGATAAAATTACATTTATCTAGTTTATTCTTGTTTCACATTTAGTTAGAGTTTATTGACATAGTTTATTGACATATAAGTAAGTTTTGATGATTAAATTGTTTGATACAGTTATACATTTGAAATACCCTAGTATCCAACATCATACTTGAATTATTCTATGCTCCAAGCATAATAGATTGTATCCTATGGAGAATTCCCTTTAATATCCCTATCTTAGGATAAGCCTCTTTGAGTCTATCTATAGATGCATCTTGATATTGGTACTTATTTTTCTTAGGGAGGAAGTGCTTTCAATATTTCCACTTCCCACACAAGTTTCTTTAACATTTCAACTTCCTTTATGAGTGTCCCTACAAGTTTAGTTATAAGGAGTGAGAGTCATTGTGAGTAATATTTGAAAAAACTAAAGTTTTTTTCCCTTGTTTATGGTGGGGAATCTGCATTTTAAAGTTTATCAAAGAGCTTGGAGATCTTTATTGATACTACTACCAAACCAAGATCCAATTTAAGTTCTTTTTTTTTATCTTGTTTTAAAGCCTAATGAAGATATGGTTTAAATTATAATTATGGAGGAACCCGTGTTAGATCTGTTGGTTTATTTCTTTTCGCTTTTGGTCCTCCCCCATCCAAAGTCTTTCTCAATGCTCCAGTTAAATCTAATTAGCTTAAGAGGGGCATGCTTATTTATTTTTCCATAATGGTTAAGCTAGATATCTATGCATTTTTAAGAATCCTAGTTTGAAAACAAAAGAATGCAATTAAAATATTTGCTATTATGGGAAAACTTTATTTAAAGCTTTTCTATGGTCAACTATTGTTGGCATTGACCATATAAAGCTATTACATGAACCAAAATGACATAAAATTTTATATGTCCCTCTCTTATTGCAAAAATTTCTTGAATTAGTAGGTGACATCCTTAAAGTTGAGTATACAACCTCTTTTGATTTTGCATTGTAACACTAGGGCCTTGATTGTATTAAAATATCCTGAACATTTTTTAGCTATAGTGAGTTTGATTTCAAAGGCCTTTGGAAATTTCATGTTTGGGCACCTTTCAACTTGTTACTTATGTAAAAGATATGGGATTTGTCACATATGCTTCCTACATCTTAACTTCTGATCTAAAAATTCTAATCCTTCCCTTGATGACCCATAAAAGAATGACAATAGTGATAATGTTCATGAAACACCCTCTTATTCATGAGGGTTCAAACCATATTATATATCTACCTATAGATAAGCCTATAGGAACTTCCTAGATGCAATGCCTAAATGGTGTTTCTATACTTATGGTCTAAGAGGAAGAAGAAAAATAATTATTTTTTTATGTGGATACTAGGTCTTTGCAAACTTGTAGGAGATTCTACAAGAGAATACTAATCCTATATAAAGTACTATATCCTTTATCAAATATATGGTAGCGTCTCTTTTGTTTTGGAGGTTGTTTCTATGATTATGATGATAAGGATGATGGGGAAGGACCCTTTTATAGATTTTTTTCCCCAAAATTATTGGAAATGAGTGTATTGTTTGTCAATTGATCCCTCAACTTGTTGGTTGCTTCTTCCTATTGAAGCATATTAACCAACTCATCAAAGGGCACATTCCTATTTGAACCTTGCAAAGAAGTGATTAGCACTTAAAATTAATCTGGTAGAGCTCAAAGTATGATGGATACTAAGAGCTTAGATTCCACTATTTCACCCATGGAATTCAATCTGGCTTTCAACTTAACAACCCAAAAAGAAATACCTCAATGCTTTCTCCACCATGAAATTTCAATATGTGGAGTTGAGACTAAAGGTGAAGAATTGTTGATTCATTCTTCCCTTTGTAGATGGTAGAAAGTGTATCCCATGCCTCTTTGGATGCTTGTACATAATAAATGTGTGGTTGGATAACACCTACTAAGGCAAGGGTGATGATCACTAGTGCTTTGGTATTTGCATCATCAATTTTTTTTTTGGAATCTTCATCCTCTTTAGGTCGAGTGACTTTGTCGATGATAATTTCCTACAGTTTATCAGCTACCAAGATAGTTCTCATATTATTCTTCAAAGATCCAAAATTTGAACCTTTAAGTAGTTGTGAATATATAAGAAAAAGTTTATATGTTGTCATGGTGAGGGTTCCTTATAACTCCCACATGGTACCCCTTTAAATATATATCTAGTTCAATATACCAAATATTTCTATATATCATTCTTCATATATAATCGTCGATACGTGGAAGAAGCTAGTCATCTCGATATAGGTGGTCATATGTGAGAGAGATTTTATAGTACATGAAAGAGACTGATATGAGGTACCAAGGTAGTATGGAAAGAGATTCACCCTATGAATGACACATGCTTAAAGAGAAATCCTTGTAAATAGATACTCAAGTTTTTTCAAAGGCTTATGTCTAGCAATAGTGATAAATAGGGTATGATGATCGAGTGAAAGTATCAAGAAAATATGACCTTATATCTCCCTCATGGTTTAAAGGGTCAATTCCTAAATGTCCTTATGATAAATTTGTTAGGCTATAGATATAGTAGCTCAACTTGAAAATTTTACTTGTAAATATGAGTTAGAGGTGTTGTTGATACCAAATGCTACTTGTGTGCTTAAGCACGTGTATAATTTGTATACAAAGTATGAAAATTTTAAAGCAATATTTTTTAAATTTGAGTGTCAGTCATTGTCAAAAATTCACTTTTGAAAAAAAAGTTACTATCCACCTTAAAACTTGCAATATTGCACTATAGTCAATATTTTAATTATTTGTCACAAATCTATAGTGAATTGTAAAAACTAAAATAAATGTCCTTTCGATGGTAGTAAAAGGAAAATGTGGTCTTGGTGGCTTTTGAACTCTTGACCTATATTTTAAAATTTTATATTTTCTTTCAAAGCACCAACTCTTATAATTAATCCCATATGCATGGAAAATGAAAAATATTGCCTTTAACCCCATTTTGAAAAATCACACAATTTTAAAGCAAAAAAATAATAGCAAGTTGAACTTTAGACCTCCAACTTGAAAGTATTTAACTTTTAATATGCCAATAAAGCTATTTAATTTTGTCTATTTCCCCTCCCCATATCACTTCACCTTGTATTCTCTTTTTTTGCATTTGGTCTTAAGCATATTTATTCTATGAGATTAATGTGTTCCTTATATATTTATTTATTTATTTCAAGTGAGGTAACAAAGGTCAACAATATGAACCATCATTGGATGAGGGGATATATTCCCTCGATGCCTCTATAGGTTCCAATACTCCAATATATTTCCTAGAAAATTTCTTTCATTAGATGTCACGAATATCACGCAACACAAATCCATGAAGACAAACTTTCAAATCTAGAAATATTTTTAGGTTGATTCCTCTATTTGATGAACAAAATCAAAAAAGGTAGAAGGATCCAAAATTGATGTAGAAAGGATAATCTGGTGGTGAATACCTTGACAATTCCATGGTAGGAGGGGAGACCACGATAACTACCACTGGAGGTGAGGAATCAAGAATTGGCCTATGGAGGAGAAGATGTCAAAGCTTAAGAAGGTAGAGTGGCAATTGAATCTCAAGTAGAGTGAGTGTTCATAAATATACAATTCATAAAGAGAGCAAACAATACTATTACATTTTTTGGTACTAAAGTTGATGCTTCATCGACTGGACATTGAACCAACATTGTAGTGAGTAGACTCAAAACTAGCGATACTTTGCTTAACCTAGGCCTTAGCTCTCCCCAAATTGTACAATATCAAAACCTTACCTATTATTCAATATGATACAACTCTAAAAAATGGTCCCAATACCTTTCCTACAACTTCTCTAATATCCTCTCCATCATTAGAATATCTAGAGCTATTTTTTTAATATTTTGCGCTCTGATACGGTTGAGCTTCCTACTTGCAACCTAGCTTGGGACTCCATGACCACACTCGATGTTGACCATAACAACCTAGGCACATTCACGAGAGCATATTCTTCTGTAGTGTTAATCCATCTATATTACAAGAGACATAAAATTCTCTAATATTCTTCTCTTATGGATGATAATTTCTAGGTATAAGTTGCATCTGTTGGGATTTTTAGCTTGATGCATGTGAATGCCTCACATATCATGAGTGCTCTGATACCATTGATAGATTGAGAAACATTGCTTACATTTGATTAATATCAAATATATGAATACAATAGGTTTGTTATAACTATATTCAATTTTAGGCTAATGGTTATACCTTCCCAACTAATAGATCAATAAGCTCTAATTGATTTATCTCTTGTGAGCTCTAATAATCAACTCTGATTTTAGAAAATAATGTAATATTTTCATTACACTATATAGCTAAAAATTGTGCATTTTGAGAAACAAATAGGCTCAAAATGCTTTAATGCCAACCCTGGCCATGAATCAAATTGCACTTTCAACATGTAGGATTACATATAAAATTCCCAAAGGCTTACATAGCACTTGGTTGTAGGCTACATCAAGAGTGCCCATAGGCACTTCATCACTGTCGGCCTTTGCCTAATAATTTCAAATTATAAATATTTCAACAATACTTACAAAACAATTATGAATTTCTAGTTCTTATTTTCAACATGTTTCATTGCTTGATATGATTGTGGACCAATGCATTGCAACCAAACACCAAAGGTTTCTCTCTATCAAATCTCTCATACGGGATCATATTGTTAATGATGTAAGTATTGTTGATTATATATTCCATACAATGCATTGAATCTACCCAAAAGTTTAGATTTATTCATTTGGTATGGATAATCTAAATCATAATTTTCATTATTGTTGTATTCTCCCATTCAAAAACACCATGTTGAGTGAGTAGTGGATGATTCATTGGAAATTTGTACCATACTCTATAAGCAACCTGTTAAATTCATTGCTCATGTACTAGTCTATGCTATCCATTCACAATAAGTTGATATTTATCCCATAGAATTTCCACAAGTCTTTGAATACCTTGAATCATATAAACACCTCATATTAAGACTTGATGCAATACATCCAAATAAACCTAAAAAATCCATCAATAATGTGATAAAATACTTAATATCTAAAAAGAGAAGCTTTGACCATAAAATGATAATTGTATGAACCAATTCAAGGGTTGAGATGCATGGTAGGCTTTATCTATAATAAAGGTCTCCTAATCATGTTTCTCTAGTACACATTCTTCACACAGACCACTCAAAGGATAAATAGGAAGAATATCATCACCCATTTGAATATGACTTATATAACTCATGGATCCAAAGTTATTTTACCTCAATATCTAATGTCATAATTCATTGATATTATTAGCCTTAGTTGTCATATAAAAAAAATTATTCTGATCTTTATATTTAGAATCCCAATCAAGATTATACATTTGATTTGTTTTATTATAATATCTAAAAGCAATAATTTCAAAGACATAATTAATTTCCTTCAATATCATTTATCCAACTAAATTTTTATATTTTTATTTGTACGATGAATGTGATAGGTAAAAAAGAATATTTAGATCGATACTTGAAAAAATAACTTCTCCATACTTAGCATGACAAGAAGTAACAACACCATGTCCAACAAATTTCAAGGTTGTATCATCACCAATAACTATTGTTTCTCCCTAGATCACTATAGTTGGAGAGAAGGTATTTATGCTTGGTTATACACTTTTTCATCTTGAAATCTAAATCCACTCCTAATAAGAAAAGGATACCCATAGAGTAGAGTTGATAGCAACAAATCCATAGTCAAAGGATTTAAGATCAACATCTTGAGGGGCCTTAAAAATTTGTTTGAAACTTCTTGAACTCTTAAGAATCTCTTAAAGATTTTGAATTCAAATAAAATTATTTCCAAGCTTATTCCCTTCCTTATTATAGTAAGTGGAAGTAATATTTGTTGAGAAAAATTTGAAGAAATTGTCAACTATTCTTCATATTGTATCCATTTTTTGTAGGATTGTTCTATTGGACTTCTAACATTTGCTTGAATTATTTTGGTGTAAATTTTTCATATTTCTCAATGTGACATGAAAATAATAGAGACATATAATAAGCCCCCCAAAGGTAGATTCCATAGGATCATTTATAAAAAGTAATGTACCATGACTATATGCTAGAAAATTTTTTATATGTAGGATATAAGTTATTTGTAAGAATACTAGCGTACTCATTATCATTCTTTATAGAAACTTCTACTACAAATATATTCACCTTAAAATTCTTGTAATACATAATGTACCTAACATGGATAAATTCTTCTAATTTGATAATGAGCCTAATTTTAATTAGTTAAATTTGAAGGTAATGGATTTTTCTAAATGACTTATCAAACATGCTTCTTATCGATTGTAGGTCCAAATTATATTTGGTGCAAATGACCTAGTCTAGTTCAACATATGGTGCAATCAATCCATGAGCTTCAACCCCCCATCATCCATTGCCTTTATTTTTTTATTGATTTTGACAACTGAAGGATATTTATACATCCATAGTCTTTTACTTATAAGAAAAGATATTTGGTCATGCCATAGACCATAGTTTGTCCCATTAAATCTCATAAAACCAACACTAAATCCTATCAATTATTTGTAATTCAAATTTAAAAAATTATAAAATTTGAAAAAATATAAAATTATGATTAATGGTGTATAAAAATGTGAAGATTATGATAATGTAAAAATATAATATATAAAGCTTCAAGTTGTGGAGGAAAATATCATACATTATTGGTGTTCAAAACTTGTGGTAATACTTCATTGCCCATCCCATATTTTGAAGGATAAAATTATGACTATTGGTGTATAAAAATGAGGACTTTGTTGATTGCCAAGAAAGTGTAGAGTGTATTAAAAAATGGACACAAGGAATATATTGGAGTATTTTATGAGCCACAAATATTAAGAATATGGAGGAAGCATCATATACAAGCAACTATTGATACAAGCATATTTTCAAAAATGAAGTATCAATGTTGCTAAAGGTGCTTAAGACACCTTGAAGACAACCTATCAAGGGCCTGCTCAAGTGAAATTAGTGAAGCTAAAAATGTTGAAGAGAGAATATCTAAATATGGGAATTAAGGACAACGAGGATTTGGGATATTTTTTTGTAACAACGCATGAAATTATACATAAAATTGGTATTTGAGGTGAAGAACTAACACAATGAGATTTTGTCAAAAAGGTGTTGAAAACATTAACACCAAAATGAAACAATTGTGCAATGATTATTGAAGAAAGTAAAAATTTGAAGAAGTTGAAGTTTGATGAATTTTTGAGATCATTTTGTACCATGAAGAAAGAATTGAAAATAGTCAAGAAGAAAACTTGGTGCAAGCTCGTGCATTCAAATAAAGAGTGAGATAATAATGAGGCTAGCTCACATCTCAATTCCCAAGGTTAAAGAGGGGAATAGCAAAATGAACATTCTATGAGGAAGAGGACATAGTAGAGGAGGAGGCTATAGTGGAAGAGGTAGAGGTCATGGATAAGAGGAATGCTCAATGTCACAATTGCAAAAGATATGGCTACTGTGAAAGAGAATGCAAAATAAAGGTAAGCAATGAAGGAGAGAAAAGGTAAATTTTTCACATGACAGTGAGAGCTACAATATATGGTTTTATCGTGTAATAAAGCATAAGTTTCAACTAAAGATTCTTAGTACTTAGATTTTGGTTGTTTCAATCATATTACTAGTAATAAGGAGTTGTCTATGGAGTTCAATAAATCATACAAGATCAAGATCCATTTTGGAGATAATAAAGCATTGAATGTTGAAGGAAAAGAAACATTACAAATTGACACAAAATATGGAAAGAAAAATATTCAAAATAATCATTTCATACTAGGCTTGAAGCACAATGTGTTGAGTGTGGGGTAGATTCTTGAGAAAAAATACAAACTGGTGTTTGAGAATAAGGATTGTGTCATCAGTGACAAAGAAAATGGGAACCAAGGAGTGGTTGTTGTACCTATGTCAAAAAACATAATGTTTCCTTTATATATTATATGAGAAGAGCATTTTTTGTCATATATCCATCGACGAAAACATTTGGTTAGCGCACTAAAGGTATGGTCACTTAAATTTTTGAATCTTGTATTTGTTCGATGTTAAGGAATGGTCCATGGACAATGTTATGGAGAAGCAAATGTAGTGTATTAAGGTTTCACAATGGGAAACATCATAGAGAGAACTTTCTAGAAGAGCATGGAGAGCATCATATCCATTATAACTAATTTATTTAGATAGTTGTAGTCCAATGCACATGCTAAGTAGTGGTAAATCCTTTTACTTTATCAGTTTTATTGATAATCACACTAGAAAATCTTGGGCATATTTTTTTAAGAGTAAGAGTGATGCCTTGGAAGTATTTAAGAGCTTCAAAGCCATAGTAGATAATAAAAGCAAATATATAATCAAAGCACTAATGAATGATCATGGTAGTGATTATTGGTCCAATAAATAAAAAATATTTTTTTGATGAGCATGGGATAAGAAGATAATTGACATCAACCTATACACCTTAGCAAAATGGAGTGGCAAAAAGGAAGAACAGATAAGAAGTCCCATAACTAGAGTAAAGAATATGATTTCTCATGAAGCATGGTATGTAAAGAAGTGTTTAGTAAGTCACTTAAGAGTGTCCAGTTGTTTTTCTTATGTTAATCTTTAAGATAAAAAAAGAAATATGTTAGATCCAAAGAGTCAAGAATGCATTTCTATTGGTTATTCTAAAAAAAGCAAGTCATATAGATGTTATGACCCCAAATATTGATGATGCATTATGTCTAGAGATGTGATTTTTGAGGAAGGGTACAAGGAAAAAAAAAAGATAAAGAATACAAACATAATTGAAGATTTTGGTGTGTCACAAACATCAAGTAAAGGCACAAACATTTCTCCAAAGACAATCATAGAAGGAAAGAAACATTATAATCACATACAACTTGTCAAATATTGGATTATAATTTTTATAGTAAGTTCACAATAATCCAAGCACAAGCCCAAGAATAAAGGCAAAAGAAATAAGAAGATAATGTGGTGAACTATGCACTATTGTCTAAGATTGGAATGAAGCCCTCATGTTTTGAGAAAGCATCCCAAATTAAGGAATGGAAAACAACCCCGAAAGAAAAATTGAATGTAATTGAAAAGAATGATACTTGGGAACTATGTGAACTTCCAATAAACAAGGAGGTAATAAGAGTGAAGTGGGTGTTAAATATCAAGTACAATAGCAATGGATCAATTGAAATGCACAAAGCAGATCTAGTGGAAAAGTGCTATGCACAACAAAATGGAATAGATTATGATAAGACATATGCATTTATTGGAAGGCAAGACACTATAAAAATACTCTTAATACTAGGAGCTTAAAAATATGAATTGTATATCAACTTGACATAATGAGTGTATTCTTAAATGGGAAGATTGAAGTAGTGTTTGTGGAACAACTATAAGGATTTGAAGTGAAATATAATCAAGGATACATCTAAAATTTAAAAAATATATATTATATAAACTCAAACAAACATCAAGGGCATCATATTCAAAAATTAATACATACTTCTTAAAGTTTGGATTTGTGAGAAATATGAATGATCCCACATTATACTACAAAAGGGAAAGTAATGATATTTTGAACTTTTGCTTATATGTTGATGAACTAATTTTTATAGGAAGTTCATCAAGAATGAAGAGAGAGTTCAAGCTAGTCATGATGCAATAATTTAAAATGATCATCTTGGGTTTGACGCATTATTTTCTTGGCATGGAAGTACATCAAACAAATAATGGGATATTCCAATTAAATACACACATTATTTGTTGAAGAATTTTGGCATGGAAAGTCACAAATATTTTGCTACCCCACTTACCTAAGGTGAAAGAATCTACAAGGATGATGGAAGTGGAAGAGTGAATGAGAGGAAGTAGAGAAATTTGATTGGCAACCACTTGACATGAACAAGACAAGATATTACATATGTAGTCTCTTTAGTTTCAAGATCCCTAAGTGAGCTATCAAATGATCCTATCATAGCAACTAAGACAATTTTAACATATGTGAAAAAAACATTAAATTATAGAATTTGTTATATTTTTGCCAATAAGATTGAGTTGGTTGGATATAGTGATTCAGACTAGGGTGGTTCAATTGATGATAGAAAATTTACATGAAGAAATCATTTCTCATTGGAAAATGTGTTGGTAACATGGAGTTTGAAGAAACAAGAAACGATTGCACTCTCAAAAACAAAGGTATAATATATATCAACTACATCAACATGCATGCACACAAATTAGTTGAGGCAGTATTGAAATTTGTGTAATATGAACTTGTTTAAACCAAGGTCAAAAGTGTGATGAGGTGGTTATGAGCACCACTTATGTAGTCTATAGGCATGTGAATATGTAAGCCTATGGGCATGTTCATGTAAGTCTATAGGGCCCTTTCATATTTCACCCTTAGTGGTATTGGTTAATCCACCTTTATGGATAATCTTACTTAAAAGGGTAATTTATTATTATTTTATTATAAGATTAACCTCAAGGTTAAGTTTATGTCAGCCTAAGGTTAACCTATCATTGAGGATTTGGTATCACTATAAATATCCCTCAATGAGGATTATATCAAAATTATGAATACAAATGTGATATAGTGGGGTACCTACGAGCACCCACCTTATACTTCTTGTCATATTTCTTTGTTTCCTTTATGTTATTTACTATTGCTATATTTTTAATCGTTTGTTATTATTTTTAGCATACGATTGTGGTGAATGCAAGTTGTAGAATTTTTTTTGAAGATATTGCAAATTCAAACATGGTATCAAAGCGAGTTCTAGAGTTGCATCACTCTTTCAGTGAAAAAGATTAATTTATTGACAATTAAAGACATATTTCTTAGGTTTGTTCCTATTTTTAAAAATTTTAAAGTTTAAATTTTGAAATTCGTATTTTGCTACCAAAATTTTCCATTAAAAAAAAATATGCTTGTCTATTTGTGTTGGCTGTGTTCCATGCAAATATGACAAATGGTGCGCCGACACAAATAGTGCAAATAGTGTGTTTCCACGTTATTGACCAAGAGGTGGGATGTTCGTATCCTAGAATTTATTTTGGGTATCTACTATCACAAACTCTCCTTAATATGGAAGTCCCTTTCCTTCATCCACCAAAAGGGAGTGACATTGTGGTAGATTCAAAGCTTGCATGAGAGGTTGTCATGGAATCAAGTCGTTAGGACTTATTAGTTGTAAGTTATTTTTCTGAGATAAATGAAAGCACAAGTGCCACAAAATGAAGCTTGTAGCACTACTCCTAATAGAACATAGTGGCACACTGGTTAGATCCTTCATTTATATAAATGAGATCTCCAGATCAAATTTGGTAGTGAATTTTTTATCCTATGAGTTCTCCTCAAAAGCAACTTAAAGGAACTTCCTCCCTTTTTTTATCATTGCATTAGGCCATGTAGAGCAAAAGTTAATTCAACTTGGTTGAAAGTTGGTAGGATAAGTTTTTTGAAGTATTTTTTGAAAAAATAGAGGTCATACGTACTAAGAAGAAGGATTCATAAGCTTCAAACCATTGAGTGGCATAGTGTTTAGGTAGTTGGCTTGTATACAAGATGTCTCGAGTTCAAAACTCAATGTCAAATCATCTTTTGGTCTAGTTAATATCAAGCTTATGCATTAATCAAAGGGGACTTCTCTATTCTCTACTCTTTGCTACATGCATAGCACAACAATTTGCTTGCTTGATTTAAAGTAGGTTGTCTTACATTCGAGCCTCATCAACTCCAAAAACCCATTCAATTTTTTTTTAATATATATATATATATATATATATATGTGTGTGTGTGTGTGTGTGTGTGTGTGTGTGTGTGTGTGTGAGAGTATGAGTGATTAGCCAATCATAACAAGTCAAATGGTAGACTATGATTCACCAACACAACTTCCAATCAAGTGGCAATGAGTGGTAGATTGTGATTCAATTTTTTTTTAAAGGTTTGGTATTGGGTTTTTTTTTGGTTAAAGTGCTAATTTAACCAAATATTTTGGAAGCCATAACGTTTTCATAGAAAAGCATTTGGAGCTCATTTTTTCCAAATTGTATATTTTTTGAGCTGTATACGATGGTCACATCGGTTTATGGAGTTGTTACAAATTTATTAGGGTTTTTATGCAAAATAGATTCCTTAGGGTATGTTACTCACCTTAATGGGAAAAATTATAGCACTTGGTTAGTTCAAATGGTAGGATTACTCAAAAGTAAAAATATCTGGTTCATATTCAATAATGAGTCAAAAGAAGGTCTCAATGATCATGAACTTAGTAAGAGAAAATAAGAAGTGCTTGGACTATTATTTATGTTAGTAGAACCAAATGTAACTTTTCCACAACAAAGATAAAATTGATCTTGTTGATGTATGGGTTACTTTCAAATATCTTATGAAAATGTAAGTTCTAGTGAAGTTATAGAGATAGAGCTCTCCAATATCAATATTTTATATTTTTGTAATGTTCAAGAGTATATATCTCACTTCAAATCTCTAAAAGAAAATCTAGCTATGACAGTAGGCAAGGTAAAGAGTGATGAAAAGTATGTCAAATATGCTAGTTCTAATATTTATATTTCTTCTTCTTTTTCATACCATTGAATTGGTTCTTTATGTGAATGTTATGACTATCAAAAAGACACAACCCATCTCTCTTGAAGGAATTTTCAAGCTTCTCATACATTATGAAGTGGTAATGAAGAATTGTGGAGATCTTTCTCATACACAATCTCATCCAAAAATATCCAAGTCAATGGAATCTAAGGCTCAAGTGCCTAAAGGTAAGTCTAAGGTTTAATAATTTAAACATTTGTGAGTATTGTAAAAGTGAAGGACACTCCATCAAGAATTATATTACAAGACTAGCGAAAATTGAGGAATAATTCTTTAGGGCTGGACACAAGAACTTTTATGATGAAGATGAGATCAAAGGAGAAAAATAGGAGACCCATAAGAGCATAAATTATGGGGGGAGGTGTTACCTCTAATGCCTTCTCTCCTTGGTCGTCTTAGCTCAGATTATGAGGGGGAGTGTTGAAATTTGTGTGATCTAGTCTTGTTTAGGTCAAGGTCAAAAGTGTGATGAGGTGCTTATAAACACCATTTATTTAGCCTATGAGCTTGTGATGATATAATACTAAAGGTATTCATAATTTTTGTAAGCCTATGGGCCACTTTCATATCTCATCCTTAGTGGCATTGGTTAATCCACATTTATGGATAACCTTACTTAAAAGGGTGATTTATTATTACTCTATTGTAATGTTAATCTCAAGGTTAGGTTTATATTGGCCTGAGGTTAAGCTCTCATTGAGGATTTTATATCATTATAAATACCCCTCAATGAGGATCCATTTATATCAAAAGTATGAATAAAAATGTGATATATTGTGGTTCCCATGGGCACCCACCTTATACTTCTTGGCATATTTTTTCATTTCCTTTATGTTGTTTACTATTGCTATAGTTTTAAATATCTTTTATTATTTTTGACATACGATTATGGTGAATGCAAATTTTAGAATATTTTTGGAAAATATTGCAAATTCAAATGGGTGAATCCTAGAAGACCTTGAAGAAAAGCAAGAAATATCAACTACCATTTCTTGTGACAACAAAAAGATTAAAAATCTTGTTTTCATACAAAATCAAAGTACATTGATTTGAACCATCATTTTGTTAGACTTAGTTCAAGAAAAGGAATTTGAATTGAAACACTACAATTTGAAAGACCAAAATGCAGATATTTTTACAAACATAGAGGTAAAGAATAACTTTATTTCACTTAGAATGAAAATATTTCCATTTAGTTTCAAGGGGGAAAATATTATAAATTGTGATACTGAATAAGAAAAAAATCAAAACAAAATAAGAATAGGACAAAAATCAAAACTACAATTGTAAGAGAAAATTATAAAAAGGAGGAAGGAGGAGGCTGCTTGGGGCTCTGCGGGGATGGCAACAGTTTCTGGAGGAGGTATGAAAAACTGGAGGAATGTAGTGATGGCATCAGGTCCATCATAGAGCGTGCATGCTAGTGCTGGTATTTCATTTAAAAATGATTGGAAGGAACAGGATTTCCCATTGCATGCCGAGAATCACTTGTTAAAGAACAATGGATGTTTGGAATGATGTGAAGCCAGGCCGGTTCTAGTGGTTCAACTAGACTCGATGGCAGAAGATGTGGAGTATTTAACCAAACATGCACTTATTGGTAAATTTATGGGCATCCGAATTTCTCTTCCCTTTGTGGAGGCTTGGGGTAGGAAGACTTGGAACCCTGAAGGTGATGTGGAGGTGATGCTGAGTGCAAACAACTATTTTATGGTGGTTTTTTCTTGTCTTGCAGATCGTAACAAAGCATTTGCAGGAGGTTCCTATTTCTGTAACCAAGCGGGACTCTTTCTTAAACCCTGGCATGTGGGTTTCAACCCATCAGAGGAGCGGCCGTCACGGGTTTCGGTGTGGGTTCGGCTTCTGTGGCTCCCATTGGAATTTTGGAGAAATGACATCTTGCATATGATTGCCCTTCTACTTGGGAAGCCGGTTGGACCGTCACAACAGACGCTAGATAAAAAGGTAATCTCTGTTGCTCGTATCTGTGTTGAAATTGATTTAAACAATCCTATTCCATATTCTATTGAAATACAGTTCGGATCAACCACATGGGTTCAAAAACTTGACTATGAAGCTCTTCCATTTCATTGCCAGATTTGCCATGAATATGGCCACTTACAAAGAAAATGCCCTAAGTTTGTCCCGCTCGTGGCTTCAAATCCTCGGGCCCTCTCGAGTCGTACAAAATATGGATAAAGGAAAAGCCTCGATAAAGGAGGGGGATCGGGATAAGGAAGGCTTTGTTATGGTAAACCCTCAAAACAAAGGAAGAAAGGCAAAAAGAGACATTAAGGATAACCAGCCAGATGCTCAGCTCAACTGTTTTGAAATTCTAGAGACCTTGATCAGTGCGTGGAGATACCTGAAACATCGCTACCTGTTATAGATATAATAGGACCAAATCAGTTGTCTCTTCATGAGGTGGAACCAAGGGAGTCAGATATAGGGGGTTTAAATGAAGAACAGAGGGCTTTCGTTCCGAGTATAGGTGATATCGTTGGCCCTAGCCCTGGAAGTGAAGTTATCTTAGAAAATGGCACAAATTTCGATATGCCCTCTCCTACCCAGGCACTGATGCAGTCATCCATGGACTATAAAACTCCTACGGTGCTGGGATTGCAGCATAAAATAATTAAAAAAAATGCTTCAGATAAGAATATGAATGTGGGTCGGAAGAAAGACCAGGATAAAATTAAGTTTATGGCGGAGACTTTGGTAGAGTCAGGTTTGGTGAGAACATTGGACTCCCATTTTTATAACCCCCAAAAATGATCATACTTTCATGGAATGTAAGGGGGTTGAACAACATCCCCAGACAAAAAGCTATTCATGATTTGATTCGTGTTCATTCTCCGGATGTGGTTTTTATTCAGGAGACTAAATTAGCTATTGATAGTTTGTTCAATATTGCTCCCAAGTTGTGGATAAAGGGGCAATGTCAGTGTATTGGTGCATCTGGATATCTTTGGTGGCCTTGCTTGTTTATGGGATCCGATTAAGATCTCTCCTCTTACCTGGATTTCCAGCAAGTGGTCTATTTCGATGATCGGGCATGATAATGAATCTAGTGAGACCATCCTACTTACAAACGTGTATGCTCCTATTGATTACAATGGTAAAGTGAATTTATGGGAGCACATTGGCTTTGTGAGAAGTATGGCTCCCATGTACCCATGGATTTTGGCTAGAGACTTCAATTCTATCACTTGTCTGGAGGAAAAACGTGGTGGGATTGATCGTCTTGAGCCTTTTTCTTCTATCTTCAATGCTCATATCCGGGCCTTGAACTTGGTTGACATCAAGCCGGATAATGGGATATTTACCTAGCATAATAGAAGATGTGGGGAATATTCCATTTCAGAGAGACTGGATAGGTTTTTGATCTCTAGTTTTTGGATTGGCAATAATAGAAGCGCTAGTTCTGTGATTCTGGAGGGTAGAGGATCTGATCATTGGCCTATCAAACTCTCTGCTCTGGAGTTAGGGCTAAAAAATAATCCCTCATTTAAGTTTCAACTTATGTGGCTACGAGATCCTAAGCTTCATGATTTCATGCGAGGCTGGTGGACTAATGGCAAACCTCCTCATGGCACCGCTATGTACTCCTTTATGAAGCGGCTACAATTTTTTAAGCATAAATTGAAGAGATGGAATAGACTAAATTTTGGGAACCTTTCCTTGGCTAAGTTGGTAGCTCTTAGGAGGGTGGAAGAAGCTTCAAGGAAGATTAGAGATCAGGGACTCACAGAGGAGCTTCTTGTTGAGGAATCTGAGGCTGTAAAAGACCTTCTTTGAATGGGAAATGAGAGAAGAAATTTTTTGGAAACAAAAATCTCGAGTAGATTGGCTTCAGGAAGGGGATAGGAACACAACCTTATTTTATAACTCTGTTAAGGCTCGTCGTAATGGTAACCTGATTACCTCTCTTGTTAATTCTTAGGGTGCCCTACTTTCTTCTTTCAAGGATATTTTAGAAGAGACTAAGAGGTATTTTTCCTCTCTCTTCAAGGAGGATGCCCTATCAGATGATGAGGAAGAAAAACTTATTCTAAACTGTATTCCCTCGATTATTTCTAGAGAGATGAATGAGCACTTGATGGATCCAATTTCCCTTGAGGAGCTAAAAAGTGTTGTATTCAAGATGAAAAAGGGGAAAGCCCTAGGTCCGGATGGATTCCCGATTGAGTTTTATCAAGAGTTTTGGGAGTTAATCAAATTTGACCTTTTGGAGGTGGTCCGTGAGTCCCAAAAGAACAAACAGATGCTAAGGGCCCTAAATGCTACCTTTGTGGTGCTTATTCCCAAGAAAGAGGGAGCGAATTCCCTGGATATGTTCAGGCCTATTGCTCTTTGTAATGTTGTATATAAGATCATCACAAAAATTATTGCTGAGAGGTTGAAGATATGGTTGAGCAAAATCATCTCTGAGGAGCAAGGTGGGTTTGTTGCTGGCCGACAAATCATGGATGGGGTTGTTATTGCTACAGAAGCTATTCACTCAAAGGAAACTTCTAAGGAGAAAACTATGTTCATTAAGTTGGACATGACAAAAGCCTATGACAGAGTTAGATGGTCCTTTCTTCAAAAAGTTCTTGTTGCTTTTGGCTTTGAGGAGGAATGGATTAGATGGGTGATGAGCTGTATTTCTTCTTCCTCATTCTCTATTCTTGTTAATAACAAGACATCAAAGCTGTTTGAGGCCTCAAGGGGATTGAGGCAAGGAGATCCTCTATCTCCTTATTTGTTTATCATTATGACAGAAGGGTTGGGCAGATTACTCAAGTCTCGGGTCGGGCATGGTCTCATTCGAGGGGTGGAAGTGGGATAACGGGTTTGCCACCTCTTTCCCACCTTCAATTTGTTGATGATCTCTGCTTTTTTGGAGTTGCCACTATCAAGGAAGCTGGAAACATTAGACAGTCTCTTGACATATATCTTGGTGCTTCTAGACAGGTGATTAATGAGGACAAGTCCTTTATTTTATTCTTTAATATCCCCCCTCTTATTCAAGCTAGGATTGCTCACATTCTAAGATTCCAAGTCAGGACTCCCCCCTTCATTTATCTTGGGATTCCGATTTCATCTCATCCTCTGCCTAGATCTTCTTGGCAGTCTATACTTGATAAGTTTAGAAGGAAGGTAAATCACTGGACTGTCAGATGGCTATCCTCTGCAGGTAGAGTATTGCTTTTAAAATCTGTTATTCAAGCTTTACCCATTTACAGATGTTTTGTGCAAACAGTTCCTTCTCGTTTCATCAAGGACATGGATGCTTTGTCAAGACAGTTTTTGTGGTCTGGAAAACTTGATCAATATAAATGGAGTTTGGTTAGATGGGATTCCATTTGTAGGCCAGTTCAAGAGGGAGGCCTTGGGTTGCGACAGGCAACTCTTTCTGACCAGGCTTTGGCTGCGAAACTTTATTGTAGATGGTGTACCTCTCAAGATCAGATTTGGGCTAAAATATTATCTTATAAATACTTGAGAGGTATTTCTAAGGTAGATATCCCTAGAGCCAGTTTGGTTGGGAAAGGTTCTATTATCTGGGACACTCTGAAAAGAGGAGCTAATTTAATTAAGCAGGGTTTGTTCTAGATTTGCAATCGGGGATCAGATGTTCTTTTTTGGGAGGATTCTTGGGATGGCCACCCTCCTATCTTGACTTAATATCCCAGGTTATATTCCCTAAGCATTTGTTTCTTGGAAGCGGGCTGGTCTCATGTGGAGGACTTTAAAAAAATCTAGTATTTTGGAAATATGGAGATGTACAGATGGAAAGATCCACAGGAATGGCCCCAAGGGGGATTGGCCGAGGATAGAGATGTGCTTGCTCTTATTCTTGTGGGGAGGTACTATTCTTCATTAAGGGATAAAGACATTCTGGCTTGGAACCCTAATCCCAAGGGAACCTACTCTATAGCCTATGTTTATCAAGTTCTTGATAAGAAAAAGTTTGGGAGTCTCCTTGTCACATGGTGGAAAAAGGTGTGAAATAGATCTGCATGGCCGAAATGTAACTTTTTTCTCTAGCTGGAAGCTCATAATAAATGCCTCACTTGGGATAACTTGAGGAAGAGGGGATTTCAGGGTCCCTCTTTATGTGTCCTTTGTGGTAAGAATGAGGATGACTCTTCTCATTTATTTTTCCAATGCTCCCTTGCCAGAGACATTTGGCACTGTTGGTGGAGTGTCTGGAACCATCCTTGTTTTCATGTGCTCTCCCTGGTGGAGTTTTGGAGTAGTCTGGGCAGACCTCTAGCCAAGGCCCCCTTCCTCCAAGTGGCTTGGAATTTGGGCCCTTCCTGCATCATTTGGCAAATTTGGCTCAAACGAAACCGTCGCATTTTTGAGGGAAGTCATTTGGCTATTCAACAGATCTGGCAAAGGATCCTGTGTATGGTTCAAGAAACTATCCATAGTAAATGTGATGTGGACCCCCATTTGGACTCTAGGGAGGAGAAGGTACGACAGGCCCTTGGTTTGTTTGGGGTTGGTGTGAATTCTTCTAGCCCTAGTAGGATTCCTCAACTTAGCAAGAAGGTTAGGAGAGAGGGTAGATGGAGACTGCCCCCTAGAGGAGTTTTAAAAATTAATACTGATGGGTCATCCAGGGGCAATCCTGGACATGCTGGAATTGGTGGTGTTGGGAGAGATTCTGCTGGCGTGGTCAATTTTTTATTTTCCATTTATAAAGGTGTTCACTCCAACAATCTTATGGAAGCTCTAGCGATACTTGAGGCCTTGCAAAGGGGGTTTTCTCTTGGCTGGCATAGGATTCTTTGTGAGTCTGACTCTCAAATTTTAGTTAATATTTTAAACAACAAAATAGTGGAGGATTTTAATTGGTAGTTGGCCTCTGTGACCATTCAGATTCTCAGAATGAGCGAAGAGTTCGAATTTATATCCTTTGTGTACATTCCAAGGGAATGGAATGGGGTTGCTGATTACCTGGCCAAAAGGGCTTCTGAGCTATTGGATACTTAGAGTATTGATAACTGGGAGAGTCTCCCATCCGGGGATTCTCAACACCTACGAGAGTTGATCCATAAGGATGTTCGGACTTAATGTGGTTTGTTTTTTTTGGTTTTCTTTGGGAGTTGACCTTGTCTGGTGATTTAGCCTGTCTTGTTGCTTATTTGAGTCCTAGTTGGGGGCTCAGCTGTACTTTGTAATCCAGAATTTTTATCAATAAATTTTTACCCCTTTATTTAAAAAAAAAAAATTATAAAAAGGAAATAAATATTCTCACCTAAATTTGGAGAGAATGTGAACAACCAAGATTCTATTGAGATAACCAAGAGACATCCCATCTATCTATCTATATATAGTAGAATGTATAGATTTGAAGAATGATGAAGTGTTTTTGGAAGGTTGTGTAATCTTGTTTTCTGTTCATTTTCTACTTTCTACACTATGTTGATTTTTGCTTTAAAGTACCACCACATCTCACATGGACCTACTTGTCACTATGGCTCTAGGAAATGTATAGAAAATATGATGGGGTTTGAGCTTGAGACCTTTTGGGATCGAGTTCTCATATCCAACGATGTTGGCCAAGGAGCCTTCACTTATTTTTGGGAGATGAGGGTCAGAATCCCCCTTTTGGGGTTTCTTCCACTGAAGTGAAAGAACCTATGAAGCACCCAATAAACCACTACATGATGGAAGAAAGAAGAGGTGTTGTCAATAACAAGGTAAACTATTCCATTAATATTTTGGCATCTCTCATAAAATTAAACTTTTTTCAGATATGGTGCTCATGCTTTAGAAGGGTGACTATTTTACTCTACAATTTTATGCCTTGAACAATTATTTTTTTGGAAGTGTAAAACTAAAACCCCTCTTAATGTTATACATAGTTTCTAGAAAAACAAATGGATTCCCAACATTATTAACAATCTACTTTGTAGAATTTGAATATTTGTATTTTTTTCTTTGTTTGGGATACTCAAGAACTCAACTTGGAGTTAGAGGAACCTCGAATTGAATCCATTACAACCTTTCACCTAGATCCAATATGGACATACGATACAAGGGATTCTACCCAATGATATCATACAACACAAATAGTTACCTTCTACTATTTGCACATAATTCCACACCATCGACATATATTGAGTATCAAATGTCTCAGAAAACTTCTTGCTTAATTATCATGCCCAAATGACATGAAAATAATGTATTTCTAATGTTAAAAAAACAAGAAGATAGAGTGGGAGAATTAATCTATATTAAGTAACATCGAAAACTCTAAAAAGAACCTTCCACCTAATTTATCTCCAATCCTCAACTTTGAGATAAACCCAACATGATTGTGCATCCTCTTATAAACCTAATATCAAACATGATTGAATTGAATTAAGAATATTCACCCTTGCACTGACACCATGAAGCAATTCATTATAAAACTTTAAATGAAGCAAATGGAATTCAAATACATTACATTGATCCATTAAAAAGAAAGTAGGCATAATGATACTACTAAAGAACACAAGATATGGAGTAGTACTAAGAGATGTCAATAATTACTAAAGATTAGAAAGGTATCATACATTATGTTCAATAGACTTGCTAGTGATGGTATTTATAAAATCTTAAACTTTCATAGATCCCAATAACATCACAAACAAATCAAATATTCAACATGATGATGGGACCATAGGCCTTTTATGTCAACTATGGACAAAGTGAAGAGTACATATTGCAACAATGAAAAGATTACATACATTTTGTAGAACTTCATTGTTATTCACAACTTGAGTGGACCTAACAATGTATACTTTGAAACTTTGAATAGAGGTCTAAAGTTTGAATCCTACAAGGGGTAGGTCCATACACCATGCTTTGATAATCAGAGCATAGTTGGATAACCATATATTGGGTAAACAACATCCTCTATGAGGGTCGTCTCATATGGTCTATGGCTTGATGAACATCAAAAACTACTTTAACTTTATCTTTTTAAGGATGAAACCACATTTAGCCACAAATTATCTATTGCCATTTATAATAGCTAACCACTATTATAAAAAGTAGAATTAATAATTAATATAAGATGTTCAATTTACTATTATGTAATAAGTTTTTGTTGTTGGTATACAATACAATATAGCATACAACATCACATGTTATTCATCCTCAACTTCTTTGTAGAGTAAATAAATGTGTTCATATCAATTTATTCTGAACTTCCTACTTTGATTGTGATTGTAAGGTGACAAAATATTAGTCTAAATTGATTGATAATGTCTTGTTACATAGAAAATTTATCTTGAAGGTGATTTTGTTATATGTAGGTGACCATTGGATTGATTTCACATTTGTATAATGTCAAATTTTCTCACTGTGATCTTATCAAACAATCTTTAACATTTAACATCACATGTTTTTCACTCCCCACTTCTTTGTAGAGTAAATAAATGTGGTCACCACAATTGATTCTAAGCTTCCTATTTTGATTGTAAGCTGATATAAGGTTATTCTAAATTGATTGATAAAGTTTTTATACATAGAGAACTTATCTTGAAGGTGATTTTCTTCTATGTAGGTGACCATTGGATTGATTTCACATTTGTAAAATGTAATTTTTCTCATAGTGATATTGTCAAACAATCTTTATTAGCTTGTTTATAAAAAATCTCCAATGGTAAATAAATCTTCATGAAAAATCATTTTTATCAATTTCTCTTTTGGGATTTTGGTACCAAATTTTCTCTTAAATTGAGAGCATTGTTTAATATCATAGCTTGTGTCAATTCATATGTTTATTTTGATTAGATATATCAAAAACTAGTCTAATACTTCTTTTATTTATGCAATTGGATCTATTAAATATCATTCTTAATCTGTTTCACCAAATATTGTCAACTTAAATGGATGTCTTAAAAAAAACATCCTTTATATATATAAGAAAGACAATGTTCAATGTTAATATGGATGTCCTTGTACCATACTTGAACTGAATCTACTAAATATTTGATGCATTGCTTTAACATCTACTCCATTGTATGAATGATTCATCTCCTTATTGTTGTGAAATTTAAAAAAAATATTAGTCACAGGTATGCAAGTATCAGAACAAAATCAAGATGTACTCTTTTTAAGTCTGGCTGTTCAGAACCCAACAGGTCTGGTTGATAGGGACTTTAACTTGCTGATTTTCTAACTGCAATTTTATTAACGTGGTGCAATGTCAGGTATGGTGGCACTCAAAAGATCACTTCCGCGGAAGATACATATGGATTTTGACTTATGGTCTCAGTGGTGAATGCTTTTTGGTGTGCTAAAGGATCCATTTCAGCAGACTGCATACGTGTGGCATCTGTTCCACGCATGGACTACAAGATCTTCTCAAGTGCATGGACCACCTCAGCCATGGAAGGGCGTACATCAATTTCATCCTTGCAACAGCGCAATGCCAGACTGGCAAACGGCTCCAGGCATTCTGAAGGATATGAAGCCATCCTTGGATCTATCATAGACAATATCATTCCAGACTCGTATGCCATGTTCACCTGTGCATGGCATGTAGCTCATATTAAACCAAAGAGAATAGTGCAGCTTAGGAAAAACTTGTTACAACACCCTTCTCACTTTTTTGAATGCAATTGAAAAAACAAGGGAGGGTTGCCATAAATGAAAAGGTTTATCAAAGATCAAACATACCTCCCAGACAAGGTTCTTTCCATGTGAAATAGGTTGAATGCCTGTCAAAAGCTCAAGGAGGACCGCACCAAAACTATAAACATCACTCTTGTCAGTGAGCTTGTGAGTCAAAAGTATTCTGAATCAAGGTATCCCTACAACGGTCAATAACACACAACATTATACTACATGTAACCAATCAAGATAAAAAAAATGTCTTTGTGCATCTGTATAAATAGCATAAACAATACCATTTCAAGGACTATGTCTTACCGGAGTGCCTTTCACTACAGTTGATACATGGTCTGGAGCTGAACTTTCAAGATCTGGTACTGGTGCAAGCTTGGACAGTCCAAAATCTAAAACTCTTGCATTGAATCCATGATCCAATAATATGTTGCTTGCCTTTATGTTACGGTAGAATATGGGAGGGTTGGCCACAATATGAAGATAAATAATACCTCTAGACGTTCCCAAAGCAATGTGAAGGAGTTGGGCAAAACTTAGAGGTTTTTTGGAGCCTGCTGCAGATCAACAAAGATTCTCTTAACATTGGCATGAATCTGAAACTAAAGCATGCTTATAGAAGTATCACAAGAATAGGATATGTTGCAGTGGAAGCAAGTTACCAGAGAGATGATCCTGTAAAGTCCTATTTGCCATGTTTTCATAAACCAACATCTGCAAATAGAACAAATTGACATTCTGATGTATATTCATTGAAATCCATTTTGACTCCACATAACTAGATTAAAGCTGAACTGTATTTTTATTAAAAGGAAGAGGTTGCTTAGTAATATCTCTAGCATATAGATAGAAGCAACAAAGGAAATGCCTAGTTCATTCTTGGAAAGCAGGACAACTTTAAAATGGTTTTACGAAAAACATGATAAATCTATGCTCTAATATAGCTTCCTGTATCACTTGTGACATCTCTTTTGTTTGTAGCATTTGACAGGGATAATTAATCATGATAACGAAATAGCTGTGATCATGACTTCATCTGACATGATTGACCCCATTAATTGTGGTCTGGCCGAACCAATCACTGGAGTTCAACAATTAGCCCCTAAAGACAGCCAAATGTTCTGATCTAATTCCAGGCATTTGTGCATGTTTTCTTCATGTTTTGATCTAATTCCAGGAGTTAAAAAATTATTCTAGTGTTTTCTTCATGTTTTCCTAAGGGTATACTTATCTGGCTTAAAATTATGGATGTCTGAGGCAGTTAACTCATGTTTTCAACAGAAGTTATTTCTCATCCTAGGAAACTGACCAGAAAACCTGATATTAGCACACAAAGATATTGCAAGAATTGTACATCCCATACACTCATTTGTATTTTGTGTGTGTCTATATATATAAGAGAGAGGTATAAAGGAAGATTCTAGAATATTTTACTTTAAAAGAGATGCAATTATAACCATTTAATAGAGTATCTCTTGTGCCTCTTTCTTATCAATGCATCTCCTATGAGAATTTTAGTTTATATCCTTGGTTAAATATTAATCAGTTTGCAATCCAAAATAAGTAAATAAATGCAGGAAAGATTTTTTTTAAAACACATTAAAATTCTCTTAAATTACATTCCAGCCAATTTTCTTATGGACCTCTTATTATGTTCTAGATTACCTTTTTCTCCACCAAATTGAAACATAGAGATCTTCAGCCAATTTTCTTATGGGTGTCCTATTACATTCTAGCGTACTTTTTCCCCTCACCAAATTGAAATTTAGAGATCTTCTTACCTATGTTCCACCCATTTTTCTATGTAACCACCAACTGCGAAGTAAATATTTTCTTCTAAAAGAAATGGGAATCTTCCTGTAAATAGTGTGTGAATTTTCCACAAAACTGTGAACAATCACAAAAGAAAACCACGACTAGTGACCTGCTTGCCTTCATCATCACAATAACCCACAAGTGAAATAAGGTTTCGATGATGAACTCTACACAACAACTCTATTTCAGTGGAAAACTATCTTTCTCCTTGTAAAGATCTCTCCTGAACTTGCTTTATAGCTGCAACTGTATCATCAGCTAAGATGCCTTTGTAAACCTTACCATAGCTACCTTGACCAACTTGCATGGAGGCGCTGAAGTTATTTGTAGCTAATGCCATCTCACCAAAATCAAAATCTTTGACACTTGCTATTTTGACTCGCTTTCTTGCTGCTATAGGAATAAATAAAACAATTGGCATCTAAGACAGAAGATAATTTGGTATATCCAAACTTTCATTTTTGTTGCTAGAAAATTTAATACTAGATAGCATCTTTTCAATTTAAAAATATGAATCAATCATATTCAAAATCAAATTTTTTGAGACAATATTTATAATCTATCGCAAGAAATAGATGCAATTAAGTTTCTTTTTTCAAAGGCAGTAGTAGATAATTCTACTGAGGCTTGTATCACAAATGTTGGTGCTATATATGGACACGTATAAACAGTCGTCTTAAACCACATGATCCCGTGCATGTAATGCATCACTGCCTCTCTGTGTACAAGAGAGTGGGAACTATGGGAGACACTTCGCTTACCAACTTTTTTCTAGACACACTACGCTTTGTACGCTAATTCAAAACCATCATTTCGACAATTTAGGAAACATCAATTGTGCCAAAAATAGTCCCAATCAGAATTCCTGCAAGAGCACCCTTGCTCAAGCTAGATCCTCCACCAGATCCAAGATTCACTGTACCAGCTAACAATGCATTTGAATTGGATTTGTAACTTCACACATACAAATAAATCTCCAAGAACACTTTTTCATGGGGAAAAACAGAAGGCATATTTTCCCTGCTAATTATAAATGTCCGAAGCAAAAAGGTAAAGCCATTCATCCAATAGTGTAGGGAAGTTGTCAGATTCTATGTTCAGAAACATGCAATGAAAACATAAGAACAAAAACTGGCAAAAGTGTTTCCCCTTTTCAACACCTTAGATGGACACCCATCAAAAACTGTGTACAAGGAATTATTTTGTTGAACATAATTTAAATATCTTTAAATATCTGCATTCACATTGTTTATTTGTGAGGGAATAGGGTCTAATATTTGGGTGCCCTATGTTAGCATGCTTGCTGATATCACATGGTCCCACGTCAGCTCATGAAAATTAGTGTTTAGTGTGTTTACCATGTGGTCATGTTGTATATTTTGCTTCATCATTATGGACCATCCTAAATTTTTTTTAGCTGATTTTTCAAAGGTGTCAATACTATATATAAAATATGGATGGACTATTTCTTGACAAGTAGACCAATTCTTGACAAGTATGTCTTTCAGTAATTATGCACTTTACATTGAAAGTTGTATAACTCCATGTAACACATGTTGGCACTCCAAACTTACCTACACTTGCAGCAAGGCCATGTAACAACAATTTATATACCATGTAGTACTTTTATTACACTAACTTGCTTTACTATGTATGAGTTACATTCTTTCCATCTAATTTATTAGTTTTATTAAAAGAAAAGTTTTATATATTATTTAATATAGCACCAAGTTGGCTAGGCGCTACAAGCAAATTAAGGATGCATGTTACTATGTATGAGTTACTTTCTTTCCATCTAATTTATTAGTTTTATTTTTTTTTTTTAAAAGAAAAGTTTTATATTATTTAATATAGCATAAATATTACAAGTTGGCTAGGTGCTACAAGCATCACAAGCAAACTAAGGATGCATGTAACCAGAGCTGGAATCTCACAAGGGGAAGAATGCCTTTGAAAAACAAAGTCTCTTTCCTAGTATATTTGGAATAACTAGAAAAAAAAAGACCTTGGTCTACAGTAGTTCGCAAAACAAACAGGGCCAATATGCTTAGTCTGTGTGATCATCTCTTAAATTCTTAGAATTCTTGGTTTTTTTACTTTCTTATGTGAATTGAAGAAGGATGCAAAATAAAGCCTTCATTGGCCTTTTTATCTACCAAATGGTTCCACTTCCTAGGAATGTGATGCCAATTAATTTGTTCAATTTGGCCTTTTTATCTGCCAAATGGTTCCATTTCTTAAGAATGTGATGTCAATTAATTTGTTCAATTTTTCCCAAAGTCTTATAGACTTGATTTTAGCACCAAAGGGAGCATAAGAGTCTTGACCTCTTGTTTGCCAGAAAGAAACTATATAATCAATTTAGAATCCCCATAAACTGAAAGGGTTTTGACATTTTCTTGAAGTGGTCTTGACCATAAAACTCCTCCAGCAGCAGCTATTCCGGTTTATAGTATTATTGATTTTACATGATAAAAGAAAAACATTAAAAGACAAGGTTTTATTGCATTAGCATCACAACTATTGGATTCCACTCTACTATTGGCTCATGTCCCCTAATATACATGGTTCCATGTAAATAAATCATATAAAAGACATCAGTGATAGCTGGGTCATTCTTTCTCATAATATAACTAGTTGAAAATTATCTCATTCTTGAAATGTTGAAAATGATAATGAGGTTGAAATGCTATAACTATTCTCATGTATTTGTCCCACCATCCATATAATTCAGTCACTTACTGTTACAACAGACAAAGCCTCTCCACATCTTAGCAAATTTTTATATGCATGTATGAACAAATTGGAAATTGGAAATCAGTGCATTACTTTGGTTTCCCTGATAATGGAAAAATTTTGAGTGTATGAAGTAAAAGGAACTGAGTGACAATAATATGGCATCTCCTGTGGGAATATGTTGACAAGGTGGAGGCACATGCAAGCTTGTAACACATTGAAGGGGAAGAAAAGACCACCACATTGCACAAACCACCAAAGAAGGGTCTATGTGGAAAGTTTGGCTGAATGATTGCTTTTCCTAAAAAAATCATATTGACTGTTCTTTGTGAAAGCAATGCTGGCCTTGATCTCAAACCTTTTGTTGATTGAATAGGGTAAGCACACACACCTACCTTTTAACACCGGATTTTGTCGTCATGGGTTTCAAGTGAAAATAATTGGTTAATAATGCCAATTTCTAGTTTCAGCTTTCCTACAAACTATCCATCTGGACATTTCCGTTAAGATCATACATATCTTTATAAGAATAGCTACTCGTAAAGAAAGGGTAACCTAGTTATCTACCCTATACCCTTCACACTGCTGCATCCAGGAAACTTGGGGTGACATAGCTTCCACCATAGCACAAGATTTATCCTTCACCTTCCAAAGATGGGCAATCCTCAAAACATGGAAAATTGCTCTCTTATTCTATGCTACCAAAAACTTCCTCCTATCCTATATTTGCATGTTTATATTTCTGATATTACTCTGAATAGGATTTTTCCAACATACATATCCAAGACATATTCATATCTCAGTATAACATACGTAAGGTTAAGAGACATATCGGGTATTACTAGTAGCCGTATCTCAATGAAAATCTGAAAAGCAAAAGAGAAAACTGAAAGAAGAAAAAAAACAAAAGCAAAAAAAATTCCAACTGTAAATAGAGGCAAAATACTTTATGTTTTCACACATGCCACTCATAATTGGATGATTTTTTGCCTGCTTGATCTTTTAGTGCATTTTTGGACTGATTCCAAGCTTTTCTATACCGATGCTTGGAGTTGAAAATTCTCTCTTTCAATTACATTTCAAAATTGACTAATGGTAATTTTGATTTTCTCTATGACATTTATTTTGCAACTAGGTGCACACAAATATTTAGTTATTTATCTTCGTCACATCCCACCTATATCATATCCAAGATTTTCTAAAATAACCCATATCTCCAACTGATTTCTTAACTGTATCTTTATCTGTATACATGCCCCTCTAACTTAGCTTATACTTGCTAGAAAAAATAAACCTGACTTTCACCCTCTGCCCAAGTTCGCTCCGGAGGCGAGCGATTACAGGAATCGCTCGCCCACTGCAGCGATTCCGAAAATCGCTCAAAAGAGGAGCGATTCCGGGAATCGCTCGACAAAAGCAGCGACAAACAGTTTCCCGCAAAAACCAAAGTGATTTGACTCGCCACGTGCCGCACATGTCTTCTGTCCTGTCGCAGTGATTTCCCGCGTGCGGGTTAGTGTGTTTTTCCCGTGTTGTGTGTTCCAAGCCCAGCTATATAAACCTTGGAGCAGCTGGCATTTTGTGATTGATGCAGAGCATGCAGAGCAGCAGAAGAAGAGCTGAATAGGGAGCAGAGAACAAATCTGCATCAGTTCCGAGCAACAGTCTCGGTGTTTCTAGTTTTCTTGCTTATCCTGCAATCATATTTGCAGATACTGTAAACCCTCTGTTGAGGACCTCTGTAACCTCACTTGTTTAAATAAATAAAATTGTTTGCCTTTTAAAAAAATAAAATTGTTTGCCTTTTTCGGGTATTTTGGAAGGGTTCACCTATTTTTCTCTGTGTCTTAATTCCTTTTGCTCTTCTGCGTTCGAGCCTGGCTTAGAAGCTGCATTCTGCGTTCAAGTTTAGTTTTGGAGGTGTCTAAACTCAGCTTGTTCATTTTTTGTGCTAAGTCTTTGAAAGACAACGATCGCTGTCTTGCTGGGCGAATCCTGTCGTCGCTCAAGTCAGAGAGCGACTTCCGTCATCGCTCTTGCTCGGAGTGACTACAAGCAAGTTTGCCAAAAAAAAAATTGCTAAGTGTTGCGAGCGAGCGAGCGATGCCCGTTGTCGCCGCAATTAAGTCTCGTTTCTCGTGGTCGCTGCCCTTTGCGAGCGACGCCCATCATCGCCGCAAGCTCCCGCAGTCGCTATCATAGTGAGCGACGACCGTCGTCGCCGCAGGCAGCCTGCGATGCTTGTCGTCGATGCCTTTCGCAAACGACGCCCGGCGTCGCCGCAAGCAGCGAGCGACCGTCGGTTGTCGCTCACTTTGTGAGCAACACCCATCGTCGCTACCGAGAGTCAGTGACTCCTGGAATTGCTGGGCCATACGAGCGATGTCTGGCTCAAAAATTAAAAACCCACAAATTGGTATCAGAGTTGCTTAGTGCCTTGACGCAGAGACTGAAGAATGGCTTCCGACAGTAACCATTCTCTGCAGTTGCAAATCCCGCGCTTCAACGACAAGAAATACGACTACTGGAGCATCCAGATGAAGATCTTGTTCGGATCTCAGGAGCTATGGGAGTTGGTCGAGAACAGCTACCTAGAACCGGAAGATGCAGCAGCACTGGCCGCCCTCTCCCAAGCAGACAAGGACCTGTTGAAGGAGAACACCAAGAAGGACCAGAAGGCCCTGTTCTACATCATGCAAGCGATCGAGGAGACCATCTTCCCGCAGATTGCATTTGCAACCAGGTGAAGCAAGCTTGGGAAATCCTAGCAAGCATTAGGGCACCAACAAGGTGAATTTGATGAAGTTGCAAATGCTAAGGAGGGAGTTCGAGAACTTGTAGATGAACGAGTCAGAGTCCATGAGTGACTTCTTCACTCGGACCACAGACATCATCAACCAGATGCGATTGAATGGAGAAATCGTGTAGAGCCAGAGAATCGTGGAGAAGATTCTCAAAAGCCTGCCTGCTAAGTTTGACTCGGTTGTGATAGCAAAAGAAGAATCGAGAGATCTGACAACCCTCTCGGTAGACGAGCTCATGGGTTCCTTGCAGACACATGAGCAGAGGCTGAGCCATTCATCTCATTCCTCTCTAGAGTAGGCATTCAAGGCGCAAGTCTCATTCCGAAACAGCGGTAGACAAGATTCCCACCATGGAGCCTCCAGTTCGCAAGGAGGAAGAGGTAGAGGCAGACGTGGAAAAGGTAACAAGCAAGGAGGACGGTCAAACCCTAGTGATGGAGAGACTAACTGTAACTTCCATCAACAAGGAGGAAGAGGCAGTGTGAAAAACCAGCAAGGTGGATCCGGTCAGAAGAAGGACAAATCCAAGGTCCAGTGTTACTATTGCAAGAAATTCGGCCATTACATCTCCAAGTGCAAAAAAATGATGGCCAAGGAGAACCAGCAACAATTCCACTATACATATGAAGTCAAAAATGCAGGGTGCAGAGATGTAGGTGGGAACGTTCTATTGACTTGCAATATTGAGGAGGAGAGCCAGAAGAATGTTTGTTATCTCGACGGCGTGTGCAGTAATCATATGACAGGGAACAAGGTGATGTTCTCACAACTGGATGAAACAGTCTAGTCCGAGGTCAATATGTTGCCAAAGAGCTCTTGGAATATATTTTGTTATACTTTAACCCTCATTGCATGTGTTTATCTCTATTTTCATTTTTAACAATTGTTTTAATTAAAGTCTTAGGCACATAGATTATACCAAATATTGTCCGAAAGATTGTGCATATGGAAAAAATGCAATAGCTTGTAGTCCATCCATCGGTACAAGGACTCTTTGACTGTAAGATAGGAGCAGCAAAGAACTAAAGGAAAAAGCGTTTGTCATGAAGAAATGATATCCCATTGCAACATCTGTTCATGTCATTTATCACATTGCAAATTTACAAATAAAATTATGTCCATGAAGATAAGAAGAGGAGGAAATAAAAGTGAAAAAGCAACGGTTATGATGGCCAAAACGTTTACCTGTTTCATATGGCCCCACAAGTGTAATATTTATCCATTCATATAGCCCAAATATATCTCTGTCTGGAATTAACCATCAGCAAACATCTCTCGTATTCTTTGAATCTCGCTTACATTAAAATATCTTGTTGTATTACTCTCAGTAGAGAAGAACTTGAGTTCCATGGCCAACCTTGAACCTGGTTCCCAGATATACCTGTCTATGGATAATTGATATAAATATAATTTCAATCTAATCTAGATGTCAGGTACTCTTAAAAAACCTTGCGATATGGAGGGAAATAGGATACACCTGGACTCTTTAAACGATACCCAACTTCAAAGGAAGCTGCACACAAACAATCTGCATTATCAGGAATATATTCATAATAGGGTGGACAGACATTTGGAGGGCAACCGCTGTTGTTTAGTGCTTCCACCATTATCTACTATTCCGTTTTGAGAAGCAAATGATTTGGCTATTTGATTTTGCAAATTGGGTACCCATCCAACCTGTTATTTTACCAATTTAAGCAGTCATTAGACAATAGCATAATATTCATGTTAGTATGAAAAACTGTAAAATACATTCGAGAGTTTTGGGGGAATCATATATTTTTTAATTTTTGCATAAACTTGATTTTGCAGTTAACCAAAGGTTTACACCTTAGTGATAAAAAGGTATATGGAAGTTAACAATGAGGGCCATGTTGTGCAAGAAAACAAATGCTTTTCTATGAGAAACAAATGACCATGGTTTTTTTTTTCTTTTTCTCTCAAATAACATTGTTTCCTACCATCAACAATAGTAATATAAGTAAATAATAAAATCAAAATTTTTAACTATATGATTAGTGATTAACATAATATATGTTATTTTATTTGTATTTTGGACTTTAATTTATAATGGTTTATAAGTTGATAATTGGTTGGTGTTGATAAAACCAAATCTTAAAAATCTTAAGAATTTAATCTTATATCCTTAAAAATCCTGCAAATTATCCTTAAGAATATGTTCTAGCAAACAATACAATAATAGAAATTTCTATCATACTTTATTCTAACAACCCCTTTAATGATTAACTTAGATACAATATTAAACTTATCTCTAAATTCTACAGATTTTTTTACCTAGGGGTTTAATTATTAAATTGACAATTTGTTAAAAAATTGGACAATAATTTAGACAATTTTTTCATGCTCCACCAGTTGCTAGATATAGTGATGAGAAACTTCAATATATTTTTTTCTGGCATGATTTCCTGGATTCTTCACTAATTTGAGCACACTTTGATAATCACAATGAAATGGTGTTGATACTATTTGATCTATCTAAAGATCATACAATATGCATTGCAACCAAATAGTTTCATAACCTACATTGCATGTTGCCTTATATTCTGTTTTAGTTGATGACAAAGCAACTTTGTGCTATAATTTGCTCTAGCAAGAAATAGCCTCTCTTCTAAGAGCAAACATATAACAGTAGTTGATTTCTTATCATCAACTTATCCTGTCCAATCTACATCAGTGTATCCAACCAACTAAAAATCATTATATTGTTGGTGCAATATACCAAAGTCAAAGGTGCCTTTGATATATCCGAGAATACATTTTGTAGCTTGCCAATGCTCTATTCGGGCATTTGACATGAAATGAGACAAATAACTCATTGAAAAACATAAATCTAGTTGAGCGGTGGTGAGATAACTCAAGTTGCCCAACAACTAATAATATCCTGACTCATTGATTTGAGATAAATCAGAGTAGGCTAATAATTTCAACCCAAATGACATAGATGTAGATATTGGATTACATTCTATCATCCAAAATATTTTCAGAAGTGTGTTGGCATACTTGCTTTTTAAGATAAAAATAGTATGATCATGTTGCCAAAATTGTACACATAGACAATAATGAAAAAGTCCTAAATATGTCATATCTAAAACTGATTACAAACCAAATTTTACTTGATAAATCATGTAGGCTCCATTACAAGTAATAACAAGGTCACCAGCATACACAATGAAAATGACAATATCATTGCTTGTAATCTTGATATAGAGGTTAGGGTCAGAAAAATTCTTACTGAATCCCAAATTTCTAAGATGTTGATCAATTTTGGAATACCAAGCTTGACGAGCTTACATAAGTCCATATAGGGACTTAATCTACAAACTAGATGTTCTTTTCTTGGTACCTGAAACCATTGTGGCTACACCATGTCGACCTCCTCTTCCAAATCTCCATTTAGAAAGGTACTCTTAACATCCATCCAAACTGTATTGTAATGGAGAGAACTAATTGAAAAACCACCATTATTCCAATTGGGGAAATGTTTCTCCATAGTATTTACCTTCTTGTTGTGTATACCCTTCAACAACAAAACGGGCTTTGAATTTGTCAATTGAGTCATTTGATTTACATTTTAGCTTGTGAACCCATTTATAGCCAATGGTTTCTTTCCATGGATTAATTCACATGTTTTATTCTTCATCAAAGAGTCAAATTATGCTTTCGTGGTAGCTTTCCAATTCGGTTTACCTCTGGTCTCTTCATATCTACTTGGTTCAAAAACCTATAAAACTAAAACAAAAATTTCCTCCTCAATCACTTGTTTAGGCTCTTTTCTAGCTTGTCTAGATCGCCCAACTACTTCTTTCTCGTCTTCCTTGACATATTTCATTGTTTACATATCATTTTGGTTGTTAACGTGGCTCTTGTTGCTAGCAAACTTCACTTGGATATACCTTTGTCAAGCTCTATTCTCCAAGGTCATTCCAATGTGGATTTTCAACACACCAATGTGGCTTGAGTCTTGCACATCTTTCTTTTCATCATCAATCTCCTCAGTCACTTGTTTAGGCTCTTTTCTATCTTATCTAGATCGTCCAACTACTTCTTTCTCATCTTCCTTGACATCTTTCATTGTTTACATATCATTTTGGTTGTTAACGTGGCTCTTGTTGCTAGCAAACTTCACTTGGATGTACCTTTGTCAAGCTCTATTCTCCAAGGTCATTCCAATGTGGATTTTCAACACACCAATGTGGCTTGAGTCTTGCACATCTTTCTTTTCATCATCAATCTCTAACGTATCTAAATTTAAGAGAAACTTCATTACCTGTTGCGCAGTACTATTAACAGTTCTAAAACATGTAGAAATATTTACCATCATTTGGTTAGAAAAGAGTCTTCTCATGTCCAATAATATCAAGGCTAATTACAATCTTGTTAGTAGAGACATAAAGCAATCTATATGCCTTGGATTGTTCACTATATCCAACACATGAACTTTTTGCTTTTTTAATCTAGCTTACATCTTTTCTCCTTAGAAATGAATGCAAAAGCAACAATCAAAAATACAAAACTGATTAACCCAAGGTTTTCTTCCAAACCACACCTCTTCAAGAATAACATTATGTAGAGCTTTACATGAACACCTATGGAGAATGAAGACTAGAATATTTATTGCTTCTGCCCAATAATAATATGGTACATTTAGGCTATGCACCATGCATCTGAGCATCTCCATGATTGCTCTATTGCTTCTCTCTACTACCCAAATTTGGATTAATTACCTTCGTCAAGATCTGTAACTGGTGCTGCAGCACATAGCAGCAGAGTGCAATACATAAGTAAAATGCAAACAACAGCCAGGTGGGTGTTCTTCTCCATGGCAAACTTCACCTGCTGAATGTTCCATCCAAATCAGAGCATTTTGGCTGATCTATGTGCATGCAATCTAACGTAAGCAAAAAAACCATATGAATGGGTCTTTCGTAGTGTGCCAAAAAATCCTCATTCTAACCAGGTAAAGCCATTTTGCTAAGGGTGACGCATTTTGCAAAAACAATAATAAAATATTGCTGTTGCACCCATGTCTTATTCCACCTCTCTGGTGAAGCTGTGACGAAGAAGGATTCAACGTTGGTGACAACAGAGGTGGGTGTTGGAATTCGTTGGATTTCGATAGCGTTGTAATTCATTGCAATTTTTTAGCCGAAGTCTTCTCTTGGGTGCTTTTGACTTTCGCATAGCCCACCGACTCAATATCCATCGTTTTCGTTACGGTATTTTTTCTTTTAAACGATTCTCATCGCTGGGTTACGTGTATGTTTTCGGGTACTCCGGAGCTACAGCTTCAGCGGCTGAAGGTGAGTGGAACAAGACAACCAGGAAATCTAAAAAATTAAAACCTTGCAAGATATGGTACAAATGCTTTATGATGGATGCCATCAATTGAAGATGGGGTCCCTTGAAAACAAGGTTGAAAAAAGTTTTTTTTTTTAATATTTTTTAGCGTGGAAATGTTATACACGCAATTTGATTGAAAGGAAACGTTCGAATGTGAGAACAACTCAAATTCGGAATCTCTTTATAAGGAACGCTTGACCAAATCCTCTTGGTTTTAAAAATTTATTGTAGCCGTTGCTACGTGTTCTCTCAAAGGAAGATTTTCACATGGTAGAGAATTTGAGAATTCTATTTATCGAAAAAACGTGAGATGCCTTTTCACGTCCATAAATAAAAATTTAGGCAAAGCAGATACTTTTAAATAAAATTTGGTTACTTTTTTTCTTCGATCAAGTATGTGAAATTTATATTTCAATACTGAAGAAACAATCAAAGCAAGTTACTTTTAATTATTATTTAACATTAAAAATTATTTTAAAAATAACTTAAACTTATGTTCAATCTAATTATTAAAAGAAGGTTTTAAAGCCAAACAGACAGAAGAATCTATAGTTAATTTAACTAATATAACAGAGGCTAAATAACCTTCACTACAACACGCATAATTTTAACTAAATTCCATTAAACAAATATGTTTATTATTTTTTAATAAAAAATTTAAATATAAAAAATTATATATTTAAAAAATATGAAAATTAATTTATTTGATTTGATGGTAAATGATAGAGAACAGTGAATTTTATGTCATAAATCAATATTTAATATTTAATTTTTGGATCCTTGTAAAAGCTTAACTTAAATTTAGTTAATGAGTCTTTGGTTCAATAGTTGGGATAAATAGTTGATTTAGTCCTTGGTTCAATGGTTGGGATAAATAGTTGATTTAGCCTACAACAAGGTTGAAAGCTCAATAGCACCAAATAACACCAATTAGTTAAATGTGACTAAATTGATGTAAAAGGGAAAAGGTAACCCTTTCAAAGCCCTAGTCTCACCCCCACCCAAGAAAAAAAAATTAATTAAATATAAAATAGTTAAAATATATACTTTTAGTCCACGGGAAAGGGCAATGGTTCGAACTTTGGTTCTTCTTTGGGAGGCAAGTATGTGAGGGGGTGGGTGTGTGTTAAATTCCCTATTGATAAGCATAGCCCTCCCCTCTACGAGGGGTCATAATTGGGAGGAGACTGGTCAACCGTGTGCGTTGGTTGTAGGGTTTCTCACACAAACCAAATTATATATATATATATATATATATATATATATATATATATATATATATATATATATATATAATCTCATAGATATATAAATGAAATAAATGTTTTTTTTTAATTAGATTAGTGTGAAAAACGTTTGTGATCATGTTTAGGGCTGAGCAGTCCCCTCCTAGCCATGATCCCTCGTAAGGATGAAAACTAAACTTATCAATATAGGATTAATACACAACCCCACACACAATAGTTTGAACCTTAAACCTCTCGAAGAAGAGTCATTGCATTGTCCCCTCAAGCACAATAGTTTGAACCTTAAACCTCCCGAAGAAGAGTCATTGCATTGTCCCCTAGTTTGAACCTTAAACCTACTGAAGAAGAGTCATTGCATTGTCCCCTAGTTTGAACCTTAAACCTACTGAAGAAGAGTCATTGCATTGTCCCCTCAAGCACAATAGTTTGAACCTTAAACCTCTCGAAGAAGAGTCATTGCATTGTCCCCTCAAGACTACATGGATCAAATAGAGCAAATATTATTACTTAGGTAGCATGTTGGTAACATCCACTTAAAAGAAAATTAAAATTTTTATTGTCAGATGTCATCTCAATTGAAATGAAATGAAATGAAAGATTTTAATTACGTTCGCAAGACCCATATATGGTCTATGGGACCTCAAATATGGAAGTACAATTACTCAAATCATATCATATGATCTTTAATATCTTTAAGAAGGTTGTTCCTTCTCCTGTTAATTTGTGTTAGCAATTGCTTAACTTTTTTTTTTATTTTACTGTCTTCAAATAAATCTGCCATAAACTCGTTCCCAAGTGTTTCTTTGTATTTGTCACGAATATCTGAAAAAACTCAAGCATTTATAGATGAAGTGTTCCTCTTTCTCTCACCCCTGCTGTCTTTGCATAGGCTACATATCCTTTCTTCCCATTGTTCTTTGAGCGTTGTCCATCTCCCTGTTTCACATCTAAGCCTATGAGAGCTAGTCCTTATCTAAGCAATGAGTATTTTTCCCTTCCACTTGATTTCAGTGCCTATATACGCTTTTTCCTTGTGTTCATACGTTGGGTTAAAATTTGCAATATAATATTGTCTTTTCCTGCTTGCATTTTTCCACATTACACTTCTGAACTTTTCATTCACATAATTTTTTATGTCTTCGTTGACATTTTCTCATTCATTTATGTTGATTTCCCAACGTTTCATCCATTTTTTATTTTTTTTCATCCATGTATTCTTTCGCTTATGCAACTCTTTGTCCCTAGCTGCCCTAGGCCATCTAAAATTATAGAACTCCTAAAATTACAATTTATAATTTTATTTATATAATTTTATAGATTAGAAAATAAAATTTAACATTGTTAAATTAAAATTTTCAAAATTTTAACTTAAAAAATTGTTCAAACATTACCCAATGAGTGTCGTTTGTTACAAGATTAGACTTTTCTATATATACATATATATTTTTAAAATTTTTATTGTAATATTTCATCATCTCAATTATAAAACTCTTAGAATTACAATTTATAATTTTTTTTATATAATTTTATATATTATAAAATAAAATTTAACAATGTTAAGTTGAAAGCAAGTGTGAGCACAAGCCAAGAGTGAGTGCAGGTGAAAGTAAGTGTAGAAAGGAACGAGTGCAAGTGCAAGTCGGGAGTGAGTGTAGTTGGAAGCAAGTATAGCTGAAAGTGAGTGTGAATGCAAACCGAAAGTGAGTGTAGCCAAAAGTGAGTGCAAGCATGAGCTAGGAGTGAGTGTAGCCGAAAGTGAGTGTAAGCACCAACTATGAGTGAGTGAATCCAAAAGCAATTGCAAGCATGAGTCAAGAGTAAGGAAGAAATGTGAGTAGGAAAGGAAGAAGTAGAAATCAAAGTGTGATCAAGGAACAAGTGCTACTTCTTGTTCTAGATCTTAGGGGAATTTAAAGGATTCATTTGAAGAGGAAGTGAGTATGGGCATGAGCCAGGAGTGAGTGCAACATAAAATCTTCTCTTTATAATAAAATTGAAATTAGTATAGAGTGTATTCCTTGCACTTTAGGATTTCAAGAGCAGTATAGTAAAGAAAATCTTGTGGAAGATATCCATGGAAATTTAGGGATTTTAAGCCAACATAAGAAAGTAATAAATATGGAGGATCATATATGTAGTTTAGATTTTTTAGGGCAACATAGAGAAGAAAAATCTAATGAAGCTATTCCTTGCACTTTAAATTTTTAGGGCAACATAAATCCTTAGAAGATAAGTCTCATTATGAACAATATGAAAAAATAGAAAAGATTGATGAAGATGAGAGTGTTGGTGGGAATGGAAGAAGGAGAGGAAGGCCATCAAATTAGGAACAAAGAGAAAAAGAAACTCAAAATGATATTGATTTGGGAAGCCAAATAAAGGGCAACATAAGAAAGTAATGACTATGGAGGATCATCTATATAATTTAGAGTTTTTAGGGCAACATAAAGAAGAAAATGCTAATGAAGATACTCCTTGCACTTTCAATTTTTTAGGGCAACATAAATCCTTAGAAGATAAGCCTCATTATGAACAATATGAAAAAATAGAAAATATTGATGAAGATGAGAGTGTTGGTGGAAATGGAAGAAGGATAGGAAGGCCATCAAAGTAGGAACAAAGATAAAAAGAAACTCAAAAGGATATTTATTTGGGAAGCCAAATAAAGACTGACATAAGAAAGTAATGACTATGGAGGATCATCTATGTAGTTTAGAGTTTTTAGGGCAACATAAAGAAGAAAATGCTAATGAAGTTATTCCTTGCACTTTCAACTTTTTAGGGCAACATAAATCCTTAGAATATAAGTCTCATTATGAACAATAAAAATAGAAAAATAGAAAAAATTGATGAAGATGAGAGTTTTGGTGGGAATGGAAGAAGGAGAGAAAGGCCATCAAAGTAGGAACAAAGAGAAAAAGAAACTCAAAAGGATATTGGTTTGGGAAGCCAAATAAATGCCAACATAAGAAAATAATGACTATGGAGGATCATCTATGTAGTTTAGATTTTTTAGGGAAACATAAATAAGAAAATGCTAATGAAGCTATTCCTTGCACTTTCAACTTTTTAGTGTAACATAAATCCTTAGAAGATAAGTCTCATTATGAACAATATGAAAAATAGAAAAAATAGAAGAGATTGATGAATATGAGAGTGTTGGTGGGAATGGAAGGAGAGGAAGGCCATCAAAGTAGGAACAAAGAGAAAAATAAACTCAAAAGGATATTTATTTGGGAAGCCAATAAAAATATCACAGGTGTTAACAAGAAGTGGGGCTAAGCCCACTAATAAAAAAAAGGTGTTGACGATGAAAATTATAACATGGAATATTGGGGGTATGACTAAAACCACTAAAAAACGAGTTATTAAGGAATTAATAGGTTTTTATAGTCTTGATTTTATTTTAATACAAGAAATAAAATTAAGTAGTGAGAATATAAGGATGCTTTTAAGAAGATTTGGAAGATCGGTGATTGTTTTGTAGTTTCTTCTACAAGAGATTCAAGCGATGTTGCAATAATATGAGACACATGCAAATGGGATGGACAACTATTAGAAGTAAAAAGTAATTGGGTTGTTGGATTATTTTGTAGGAAAGAGGAAAACATCAAAGTTGAGGTTATAAATGTATATGCTTCAACTATAGTTATTCCTCATGATAGATGTTGGAAGGACCTTAGCATACTTTTATCAAGTACAATGACGATTCATTATGATCTATGGATTCTTGGGAGTGATTTTAATACTATTATATCTCCTTTAGAAAATAAGGGTGGAATTACAATATGGTCTAAATCAATGTGAGATTTTGCTTCATTTGTTAATTCAAATGACATTTAGGATGTTAATCCATCAAGCTTTCAATATACATAGGATAATAGATGCATTGGGTAAAATCATATAGCATAAAGACTAAATAGATTCTTGTTATCCAATAAATGGTTATAAACAAAGTATACAATATATTCATATATTTTATTGTGAGGATTGGATCACAAACCCATTATTTTGACTTGTGAGTTACCTAATAATGGTCATCCAAAGCTATTTATTTTTCAGTTTATGTGGCTCTAAGACCTTGATTTTTTCTAGATGGTTATGTTATAGAGAGATGAATCAAAATTTGAAGGATCATGTATGTATAGGTTTGTTCAAAAGTTGAAATAGTTAAAGAAGCAAATAAAGATATGGAATGCCAAATATTTTGGTAATATTTTTAAAGAAAAAGAAATTGAATCCAAGCTCAATAATTTACAAGAGATAGTAGAAATTAATGGAATGAATCAAGATTCTTATATGAAAGAAAAAAATTTACTTTTTGATTATCATAATACATTAAAAATGGAGGATTCATATTGGTTCAAAATATCTAGAGAGAAATGGCTCAACAAAGGAGATAGAAATAAAAAAAAAATCATGCTACAAAAAAAAAAATTTCGTCATATAAAAAATATTATAACTCCAAATCGAACAAATATTGATGACGAAGAAGATATAAGGAAGCAATTAATTATTTTAAAAATATATTTTTAGATTCTAGGCAAGATAAGAAGGCACAAGAAAAAAATCCTACAAAATATTCCATCAATTATCACTTAGGGACAAAATGAAAGCTTTATGAAGAAGATATCTATGGAGGAGCTCCTTGAAAAAAAAATTATCTTTCCATCCTAACAAGGCATTGGTCCCAATGGATTTCTTGTAATTTTCTTTCAAGAATTTTAGGATTTATTTAAGAGTGATATGTTAGTTGCGGTTGAAGAGGCCCATAAAAGGAAGACTATAATAAGTGGGATCAATGCTACTTTTATTACCTTGGTTCCCAAGAAAGGCGACACAAAATATTTTGATAATTTTCATCTAATAATCCTTTGTAATATGATTTATAAGATCATTTTAAAAATTATGGAAAACAAGTTGAGGGGCATTCTAGGATGTCTTATCTCAAAGCAATAAGGTGGTTTTGTTCATGGTAAACAAAGTCTTGATTGTATAATTATTTGCACACACATTCTCTTCATTCCATGAAAAAACTAGGTATGCTTTTGAAATTAGATATGAACAAAGCATATGATAGGGTTTCCTAGAATTTTCTACATGCTATTCTTAGAAATTTTGGATTTGATTATAGCTGGTGTGAGTAGATTAAATTTTACAACACTGCAAAACTTTCTATTTTGATCAATGGTTCTCCTAGTTACTTCAAGTCATATTTTGACAAAAGCATTAGGAAGAGCCTTTTCAAAGGCAAAAATTGAAGGAAAAATCAGGGGTATTCAAGTTGCAAAAAATGGTCCCTTAAAATCTCATATCTAATTTGTTGATGATACTTTTATTTTGGGTCATCCTTCAGTCAGTGAGACTATGGAGTTTAAATGAATATTATCATGCTATGAGAAGACTACTGGATAGTTGGTAAATACTATAAAATCCATGAATTTTTCATTAATACTATCCTAAATTTATAATAAATTATGAGGCAAAACAACTCAGGAGAAATTTGGTCATTCAAGTTAAAGCCATCCTAACATTGATAAGGATTTTAGGGACATAGACAAATTCCTGGTAACTAGTTTCTATAAAGAAAGTTGAAGAAGCTGGTACAATAAAGTTATATTGTTTGGAGCATCAAGGAAGTTTTATAGTCATATTGACATTATTGGGTTCTCTAGTAAGAAAGATAATCATTATTGGAGTTCTTAGGATCAACCTAAGATATTGCTACAATAGAGATTGATCTTCAGAGAAGTGATCAGCTTCCTACAATAGATAGATAAGACTTTCATATTCAAGTGCGAGAGAAGGAATAAAACTTTCATCAAGTAGGGATTGATACAAGTTGCAGTCTATTATAGTTTTAGGTCTTAAAGAGAGACCTTGATAAATATAGATTGAGGTTACCTATTCTAAGATTCTATTTGGAATAGAAGGTGGTCTACATAGAAAAAGTTTTAGGTCTTGAAGAAAAATACCTTGACAAGATTTTAGGTCATATAGACCTTGACAATTGGTCCAAGAAAAGAGGCCAATATTAAAAGGATATAGACTCTTCAAAGAAAGAAGTCTAAAGTGATTATTTGAGTTCAAAGAACCAGAGGATATAGACCCTTCAGAGAAAGAGGTCTATAGTAAATATTTGAGGCCCTTATTAGTAAAGAGAAGAGGTCTTGATAAGATAAGTTTTAGAATTGGAATAGAGGATAAATATCCAAGAGGAGATCCTATGAAAGAGGTCCCATTGAAGAAAGAAAAAGGACCTTATTGGTGAAATAGAGAAGAGGCCATATTTGATACATAGAAGCTCCTTATTACTAAAGAGAAAGGAGACTTGAATAAAGTTTTCTATGAAATTTTTTGAACGTAATAAGTGAACTAGAGAAAGAATATTTGTAGGATCCAAAGATAAGAGTAAAGAGTCTTGCATAAAAATATTTAGTTAGAATGAAATATTGCTATAGATGGAAGTCAAATGATATAGACAAGGAAAACATAAAAGAAAGAGGTTATGCTTATGTTATAGAGAAGAGATTTGGTCAACTACAGAGAAAGTTTATTCAACTAATTGGAAGAGAAGTTTTATAGGACCAAGGAAAAATAAGAAAGGTAAAATCCAAGTTGTTAAAGTAAGAGATTTTTTCTACAAAGTAAATGAAGTATTGCTTCCTAGTTGTATTTAGAAGTTGAATACATGCCCCTGTGAAATCAAAAAAATAAATGTAGTAATATGTATGTTGAAGGAGCATAAGCATTCAGAAAAGGAGAAATAAGCGAGATTTTTTAAGCAACATCAAGGCAGAAAGAATAGCAACTTACTAAAAAATTTCCCATGCAAAACCAACATCAAACTAGAGCCTAGCCTAAGAAGCATCAAACTAGTGCTCAACCAAAGAATTGTCTAATTAGTGCTCAAAAAATAAGCTCCCAAGCCAAGCCAATGCTCAGCCATAAGAGTATTCAAGATGAACCATAGCTCAGCTAGAATAGCGATAAAACAATGCTCAAAGCATATAAGTCAACTCAAAAAAACTTCCAAGTTACACTTGCCATAGCTCATGACTAAAAACATCAAATGTCCAAGTCATCCAAGTAGGTACAATGCTCAATAGCACTCAGAACACCAAAAAATATTATTCAAAACATAGTAGCAACAAAATATATGTTTGGAATGCAAACAATTTGAAGCCTAACAAGCGGATAGATGTTAGAGAAGTGAAACGGTTGAATTGTTTTGAAAGCCAAGATAAATGTTAGTAAATCAATCAAGGGAATCATTCAAACGCCTTGGAATGTTATACTTCATAATGCATACTATGACATCCACCATACAAAAGGCCAGGCATCAAGAATAAAGTGAAATGGTTGAATAGCATGCAAAATAGAGAGGAACATGCAACAGATGCTTGTCAGTAATCTTTGGTTGCAACAGTCCAACGAGGCATAGAGGACAAAGAAGGAACATAAATGCTAGTGCAAATTCAAAGGAGAAGTAATTATTGCTTGGGTATAAGTATAACGTCTTAAATTATCATTTGCACTGATTGGAGGAATATTTATGAAGTAACGATAAACAATGTTGGCATAACACTTAAGTAACATTGGGAAATGTTAATGCCATGTTGAAGTTATACGTAGAATACCAATCAAGGCATATAATATAGGACAAAGACATAATTTCTCAAGGAGCACCCAATATAACTCTTTGCATGAGTGGATTAGAAGTAATATAAAATCAAGCTTGAATACAGAATGAGGCAGATTGAAACATTCAAAATATTTCAAGCACGCACTCAACAAAATTATAAGGTATTTTAAATTTTAGGGTTTTCAAGATAAGTGATATAGTTTTAGATTTATTATTTAATCTTTTATAAAGGTTAATTGGAAATTAGGATTAATTGAGTTTTGGATCAATTAATCAAGTTTCTTTAAGTTGGAGCAATAAGTAGGTTTGGTATTTACTTTCTTATTAATATGGAGTAATAAGGTTTAGTTTTTTGTTATTAATTATTTTTTAAATTTGAAGTTTAAATATTTTTTATGAAATATTTGCAAATTAATAAATTTTGGAGTGAAAAGGAAGCGAACGTCAAACTTAGACAAAATTAAAATTTGCAAAACTTTTATTTCTTCATAAATTTCTAAATAATAGGGAGACATAGTGAATTCTACTTCATAGTTTTTTGAAACCTAGAAACTTTGAAATTATTTTAAAACCTAGGAAATCACAAGGTAGTCTACATCAAAGGAAGTATATTCTTAAACATATTTTTCATATCATGGAAGAAATTGTTAAGAATGCATTTAATAAGGATAGTGAAGAAATGTTATAGGCACTCAAGTATTATTCTCAAAATTTAATAAATGAATTTTATGGAGAGAAACAAATGTCTGATGATTCAAAAGAAAAATTATCTTTGATTCTCAAAGAGGCAAAAGAAGGAATTTTTACAATATTTATAAACTATATCCATGGAAAACCTTTTAGGACATGGTGGGATTCCAAAAACATTGTTATTATCTCTTCAGAAGAGTGTTCAATGATGTATCTTTCATTAATTAGTTTTGAAATTTTCAAGGGAAGAGACAAGCTGAAAGAAATGATACATATGTTAGTTTCAAAGAGGAATCATTGAAATCAAAGTTATATTATTGTGATGATTTACTAACTCAATGCTTAGAAGGTATATCATCAAATATATCACAAATGAAATTATAGAAAAGAAAAGAAGAAAGAGGAAGAGAAGGAATCACAATAGGAAACCTGAATCCAAAGAAAAGGTCAAGCAAGGAGAAGAATATCAAAAAATTTAGAAGAAGGTAAAAAGAGGACGGAGAAATCACAGGTCCTAGGATCACATGAAATACAAATACCTTGATTAAAGTCTTCAATAACCAAATAATGTAATATAGGGAAGTGTTAAAGAATATTACATTATTTGCTACATGCTAATGTACCTCCTTGGTACAACCTTGTAAATATTAGATTAGGGTTGTGTCCTAGATTAGAGTGTGATTAAATATTTTATGTAATATAATAATGTGCAAGAAATGCACAAATATCATGTAAATAAGTGTGCAAGTATTATGTATAAATGTGCACAAGTGTCTCATATGTAAGTGTGCACATGTGTTCTTAGATTAGGATGTATTATATGAAGAGTCATGCCCAAGTGTGCATATAAGATAGAGTCATGTGTATGCAAGTGTCAAGTAGAGAAGCCAAGAGTTATGAGAATTGGCATAAGGAAAGGAAGAGTCAAATAACCAAATATTCATCCTACAATGGTTGTATATCACTCCGTAGAGAGGCATAGAGATATATAGTGAACATCACCTACATTGCATACATTTGAGCAATTAATATTGTTACATGCTTTTACATGTATGATTCATGCTATTTATACATGCATATTGTTGCTTATTAATGAATGTTATTTGACATATTATTAGCTATGATTTACTTATTAATTGGCTCATATTATTCTGGTTATATTATTGTATTTAATATTATTATATTGCGGCTATCATATATTTGATCCCGTGATAAATATATTATGAGATTTACATTAATATTAAGGCTTCAAAAGCCATCAGTGCTTTTAAAAAGAGTGAATGCAAAATTCTTTTCATTTATCCGTGTGCATGTGGTATACCGGTAAGGATGCCACTTGCATTATCGGTTGTGAGACCTGATTTCAACCCCCATGTCGAATGCATATAAGAAGTATTGATTAAAAAAATTTCTCCTCATTTATTCAAAATCATATGGAAATTCAAATAATAACTATGTAGAGGCTAGGGAACTTCTTAGAGATATTATCATATGGAAATTCAACTAACAACTATGCAGAGGCTAGGGCACTTCTTAGAGAGATTAAAAGTGCAGTAGAAAAAGGATGGAAATATATTTCGATTGAGGGGGACTCATAAATTATCATCAATGCTATTAACAAAAATAAATATGGAGACTTGATAAACAATAATATTATGGTTATGTTCATCATCTATTACTAAAGGTAATCTCTTCAAAGTATAAGCATATTTATAGAGAAGGAAATCAGGTAGCAAATAAATTAGTGAATTGCGGAGTTGATCTTCATCCTGGTGAAATTACAATTTTAGAAGACACTTGGCCAATTGAAATTTTATCTCTTAATAAAATTGATGTAAAGAAGCTGATTGTGGAAACATTGCACTTCGAGGTTGAAGAATATATTTAAGAGAAAAAAAATTGAAATATAACTGTGATAAAAAGGTATGTTGCAGAAAATGTAATATTTTGGTATTTTGATGGGAGTGGCCCTCAATAGAAGCCACGCATAACTTATTTAAAAAAAAATTAATAATTCTAAATTAAAAATTTCAAAATTTTAGCTTAAAAATTGTAATGGGTGTCATTTGTTACAACATGAGATTTCTCCATATATACACTTACATTTTTAAAGGACTACCCATCAACTTAGCACATAGAGCTATATAACCTATTTGGTGTCATCAATATTTGAATCTTGATATGGGCTACATCATCCATTTGTCTCAACCATTGAACTAAATATCTCATTGGCTATATACATAATTTATTGAAATATCACAATTATAATGTAATATGATGTGTGGTAGTTTCAATTATATATAATTAACTAAAAATGTGACATGTTTCAATCCCATATAACCATTAAAATATAGAGATAATATGAAATTGTGATATATAATTATTTATTATGAAAAAATTATATTTAAATTTAATGTTTATATAAAAATAAATATTTAAAAATATTCAAAATTTAAATTCTTAAATGATATTGTTTTAATGCAATACTTTAAAGCAAATAAAAAACAAATAATGTTTTCAAACATAATAGAACAATTGGTCCACTTTGGCTTAATTAATAATTTAACTCAAATATTTTGTATATTTTTTGAAAACTACATACTAAACTTTGATAAAATGTTAACAAGTTAAATCATAGTCACAAAGTAATCAAATATGTAATTGCCTAACTCAACGTTTTACTTGCATCTAATAAAATAATTGTAGTATTATAGACTATAATATTACTTAAATCTCATTCAATAACTTTGGAATCAAGAAGAACGACATTTTCTTTAAAGAGGTAGTCAACTTTGAATGATGGAATCTCTTTGAGAAGCCCCTTCTCGCTTGTCTTAGATCAAAATTTTTTCTAGTTTATTCTTGTTTCACATTTAATTAGAGTTTATTCACATGTGAATAGGTTTTGATAATTAAATTATTTTATAGACTTGTATATTCTAAGATACCTTAGTATCCAACATCATACTTGAAGTATTTTATAATCCAAGCATAATAGTTGGTATCCTATGGAGAATTCACCTTGCTATCCCTATCTCAAGATAAGCCTCTTGGATTCTATCTATAGATTCATCTTGATATTGATACTTGTTTGTATTAGGTAGGAAGTTCTTTCATTATTTTCACTTCCCACACAAGTTTCTTTAACATTTCAACTTCCTTTATGAGTGTCCCTACAAGTTCAGTTATAGGGAGTAAGAGTCATTGTGGGTAACATTTGAAAAACTAAGTCTTTTTTCCTAGTCTATGGTGGGAAATATGCATTTTAAAGTTGATCCAAGAGCTTGGAGGAGATCTTTAGCAATCCAACTACCAAACCAAGATCCAATTTAAGATTTTTCTCTTGTTTTAAAGCCTAATGCAGATATGGTTATGATTATAAATATGGATGAACCTGTGTTAGAATCTATTCGTATATTTATTTTCACTTTTGGTCCTCCTCATCCAAAGTCTTTATCAACACTTAGGTTAAATCTAATTAGATTAAGAAGGACATGCTTATTTCTTTTTCATTATGGTTAAGCTATATATCTATGCATTTTTTAAGAATCCTAATTTGGAAACAAAAGAATGCAATAAAAGCATTTGCTATTATGGGAAAACTTTATTTAAAGCTTTCATATGGTCAACCAATGTTAGCATTGATCATATCAAGCTATTACATGAACCAAAATGACTTGAAATTTGATATGTCCCTCCCTTATTGCATAAATTTCTTGAGTTATTAGGTTATATCCTTAAAGTTGAGTATACAACCTCTTTTGATTTTGCATTGTAACATCATCGCCTTGATTGCCTTAAAACCTATTGAACTTTTTTTGAGCTATAGTGAGTTTGATTTCAAAGGCCATTTTTATTCTTTGGAAATTTCATGTCTGGGAACCTTTCAACTTGTCACCTATGTAAAATATATGGTAATTTTCACATATAATTCCAACATCTTAACTTTTGGTCTAAAAATTCTAATCCTTCTCTTGATGACCCATAAAAGAATGACAATAGTGATAATATTCATGAAACACCCTCTTCTTCATGAGGGTTCAAGCCATATTATATTTCTATCTATAGATAAACCTATAGGAACTTGCAATGTCCAAATGGTGTTCCTATACTTATGGTCTAAGAGGAAGAAGGAAAATAGTTATTTGCTTATGTAGATACTAGGTCTTTGTAAACTTGTAGGAGGTTCTACAAGAGAATACTAAACCTATACCATGTATTGTGTCCTTTTTCATAGATATGTTAGTACCTCTTGTTTTAGATATTGTTTCGATTGTGATAAGGATTGTGGGGAAGGACCCTTTTGTGGCTTATTTTTCCTAAAGTTATTGGAAATGAGTGCATTGTTTGTCAATTGATCCCTAAACTTGTTGGTTGCTTATTCCTATTGAAGCATATTCACCAACTCATCAAAGGACACATTCCTATTTGAAACTTGCAAAAAAATGATTAGTACTTGAAATGAATCTAGTAGAGCTCAAAGTATGATGAGTACTAAGAGTTTAGTTTCCACTATTTCATCTATGGCGTTTAATCTGGATTTTAACTCACCAACTCAACAAAGAAATACCTAAATACTTTTTCCATCATGAACTTTCAATATATGGAATTGAGACTGAAGGTGAAGAATTGTTGATTCATTCTTCCCTTTGTAGATGGTAGAAAGTGTGTCTCATGTGTCCTCAGATGTTTTTGTGTCATAAATGTATGGTTGGATAACATCTATTGTGTTAAGGGTGATGATCATCAGTAATCTGGAATTTGCATCATCAAATTTTTGTTGGGCATCTTCATCTTATTTGGTTCAAGTGACTTTGTCAATGACAATGTCCCAGAAAATCTCAACTACCAAGATAGTTCTCATATTATTCTTCTAAGATCCAAAATTTGAACCTTTGACTAGCTATGAATTTATAAGAAAATTTTGGATGTTGCCATGGTGAGGGTTTCTTATAACTCCCACATGGTCCCCCTTTCAATATACTACCAATCCAATATACCAAACCTTTTTATATATTGTCCTTCTTATATACTCGTTGATACGTGGAAGGAGCTAGTCCTCTCAATATACATGGTCATATGTAAGAGAGATTTTATAGTACATGAAAGAGATTGATACGAGGTGCCAAGGTAGTATGGAAAGGGATTCACCCTATCAATGACACATGTTTAAAGAGAAATATTTGTAAATGGATACTCATAATATTTCAATGGTTTATGTCTAGCAATAGTGATAAATAGGGTATGATGATGGAATAAAAGTATCAAGAAAAGATGACCTTATATCTCCCTAATGATTTAAAGGGCCAATGCCCAAATATCGTTATGTCAATTTTGTTAGTTGTTGGTAAAGAATCTGCCTAAGGTATGGAATGTTTCATCCATGTGCCCTAGACCTAGCAAACATTGAAAGACCGAAAGGAAGAAATGCCTCCCATGCCAATCTCTAGAGAGGACTAGTTCCCTTGCTACTCTAAACCTAAGGATTTGAGATTAAGGAAACATGAAAGGAATAGTAAATTATTGAAAGAGATGGGAAATATGGTTATGAGGCATATTAATGGGGGTGATGAACAAACAACACGATTACTCATTTGTATTTTAAACCAATAGCCATTATAACAAAGGATGTAATAGAAATTAAAACTAAATACCCCACAATATGCAATCTCTAAAATTATTCTAGTGTCTACTCTTTGTCAGAAGCTATATCTAGATAGAATTATATCTATGATATCAAGAAGCAAATTTAATAGAAATAAAGTATATAAGGCATACACATGGAAGGGATTCATATTTAGAGCCAAGGATCATTTGTATTCATAGCAGAGCTTAAACATAATAGTTTTCTAGCAAAATGTCAATCATTTTACATTAGAATTGCTAGTTTTTATAGAGGATTCCACCTCTAAATCATAAATACCCAACCACAAAACATCACAATGATTGCAAATATTTGATTCCAGCACTCATCAAAAAGTAATGAAGCATGGGTCAAATTTTATGACTTCTCAAAAAGTAGTTGCATGGCTTCAATGCAAGGATGTGATTTACCTGTAACGCCATCTCCTTGTTGAAAACTCCTTGATGGTGAAAATTGGATTCTAGGATCCGAGGGATTGGATTTAGATTCTTCTCTAACCAACCACTGTTAATTGAGCAAAAGCGTAATGCTAAAATCTACTTCGGGTGATCACCATTTGAAACAAAGGAAAAAATGAGTTTCACTGAGAAGAGACACGAAAGGGAGTTTTGATGCCTCTTTTGAGTGAAATAGGAATTTGTTGGTGTGGGGCCCAGCCTGCCTTTATTTGTGTTTGAGCGTTGACCTAAAAAGGACCTTTGCTCTACTCTCTACTCACTACTGGATTGCCAGATGCGTCATGAAATACCACTTGGAATTCACTTTGCGAATATTGGAACTCTTTGTCGCCTTGCTGGAGATATGGGACCCAACATGCAATTTTTTATTTGATCAAAAAAGACAAAAAGTAATTTCACTCACATGAACTTCAAAATGGGCTTGCGCTCTCAAATTGGGGTGAAAATGAATTGGATCCCACTTTGCATTTTGGCCATATTTTAACCTAAAATGGGAGTGCACTCCATTTTGGGATGAAAGTGATTGGGCCCCACTTGGTTTCGACTATCGTATAGCCTGAAATGGGCTTACACTCCAAGTTGAGGCAAAAGTGCCTAGGGCCCACACTACATTTTGTGTTTCATACAAGCCCATACAAGCCCCAAAAATGAGTTGCACTCTCAAGTGGGGACGAAAAGGTTTGGACCCCAATTGGAATTTTGTCTGAAACTGAGTGGCATTGGCCTTAGAAAAATTTAAAGGTGCTTTTGCCCATACAAGGCCCAAACTGGGTTCATGTTATCAAGTTGAGGCAAAAAAACTTGGTCCCCACTTGGCTTCGATCGACCTATAGCTCGAAATGGACTTGCGCTCCACTCCTCCGAAATCAAGTTGTGCTAAAGCATGGTGTGAAACTACTCTTGCCCATAACTTAAATACAAAGACCCTGCATGATGTGTGAAAGGAAAGGACTACATGCTTCCTTGAGCGCAACCAAAAAATATCGATAGCAAAACATGGAAAAGAAGGAATGCATTCTAAAAAAGAAGAGTTTTTTATGGAAGAAGAGGTTATAGAAAAATTTCTCATAAAATAAAACAATGTGGCAGGGATGCCAACATCTTTGGAAGCTCATAGGGGGATTGATATCACCTCAATGTGAAGATCCTAAGCCTTATCTGTTGGGCTCAGAGTCATCGTTGCTCTATTTTTCTAAATTCTCACTACTGGTAGCAGATTCTTCCTCCAAATTCTCCCTTTCTTCTTCTTCTTCTTCTCTTTTGTGCTCATGGTCCCCTTCTTCTCCTTGGTCTCCTTCTTTCTCTCCTTGATCTTCATGCTACTGGGAAGACTTCAATTGTGGGAGATGCTCATAGATGCAATCATAGGTTGCTTGAACTGGGGACCAAGCATTTTCTTGGAGTGGAGCACGGTCTTGGAGCTCCCTAACTAGGTATCTAAAAGTCTCAAGCTAGTCTACGTTAGTGAATTTATCCCTCTAGCTAATATTTACCAAACAATATTTGATCCACGTGAACCTTATCATTAATTACATTACCTGGGATTCTGTAATAGGCTCACCCCAACTATTAATCTTAGAATAGTCGCCTTCAAAGGCATCCCAAGCTGGGCTTAGTTCTTCCTTTGTCAGAATAACCCCTTCGTCATCGATGAAGCTAGGAAATCCAAGTTGTGCAAGGAGTTGAAAATACATCAGAGAAATGTGCCTTTCCTGCTTGAACACTTCTAACAACATTTTAGGCTCCTGGGCTCTTTCCACTTTTTTGAAGTAAGACCACAGTGTCACCTTTGTGGTTGCCCATGATTGAGCCAGTGGACTCATAGGAGTAAGCTGGAGGTCCATTTTTTCTAAGGTTTGCACCTTCATAGCCAGTTCCATCCATTAGTTTATGTCCTTTTCAACATCCTCCATGACAGGTCCACCTTGAGTAATTGTTTGTTTGGCCTCTTAATTGAATGTGAGGACTGCTATTGCTTTCGATGCCCTAGCTCAGAAGTTAGCTAAGAAGTGACAAAAAATCTTCTTAATGTGATATTTTATGAAGAACTCTGCTTGCACCATCTTACCTATAAACTGATATTGCAATTCCTATATCTAAGCATTCAAAGCTTGCACTCGATTTTCTGCCTTTATGTGTGCCTTGAGCTGATGTTCAGTTACCCTTTTATAATTGCCTACCTCTTGCTCCAAACTGGCCATGCACTACTGCAACTGTTCAAATTTGGATTGAGCCTCCTCAAGATGTTCCCTTGTCTGTGCTAATGTCTTCCACATTTTTGGCCTTGGCTTCAAATAAGTGACCTTTGAAGTGCTCCCCATGGAAATATATGGAGCTCATTTCAACCTGGATATTCCCCATCATCTCTGTTGTGTCGATTATTCTTAAGTCTTCAACCATATGATGATAGGAGTAATCTATTGGTGTCATATCCTCCAAGATATTTTTAACTTTAGGCACATTTTCCATCTTGTGGAGTTCCATATTCTTCGGGTCGAACATAGCCCTTTTTCCACTTTGGTTGGAGCTTGCACATTTTTTCTTTTCCAACCCTTGAGAAAGCTTAAGGAACTCTGATGCACTCGACGTATGCTCTCCATAATCAGGTACTCTTATAGAACTTTTGGCTCTATTTCTAGTGGTTCCTATACTCTAAAGAGTGGCATGAAGTGGAAAATAGTACGCTAGGGGTTTGCTTTGATGGAAAAATTAGGAACAAATGAGGCAGTGATTAGGCTAACCCTTGGTGATGCTAGGGTTTGTATGGCTATGATCGAGGCATTAGGATCTGGAAGTGGAATATCATGGGATGCAACTACAACTAAGGATGTGAGTGAGAGTGAAAACAAGCTTGGATTGGTGGTTACGGTGAACGCAATGACTGGATCGACAAAAACTTGAGGAGGGGCAAGGGTGGATGATACAGTAAATGCAAATGCATTGGTGATGGATGCAAAGGAACTATACATCTTGAGATAAGAGGGGATGATGAGGGGAGTAGTGACTGGAATACATGGAAAGGCATGGTAGGGATGTTGAATGAAGGTTGAATGGAATTGAGGGTTTTTGCATTGGAAGACATAGTCACAAGATGCTCATAAGCGAGGTAAGGAGAAAGAGATAGTGCACATACAAGCTCAGGTATTGCTTGAGCTGAAACGGTGAACTACTACATGATTGGACTTGTTATTCCTTCTTCTCTGTCTGATGCTTCCACTTCTAGTTCAATCATTTCCACCTCTTATCGCACTTGCCGCATTGGAACAGGGACTTTAGGAATGCTTTCTTTTATGGTTTTTGATGTTGCTAAAGAGTTTGTTCTAAGGAGTCAAGTTGCACTAGTATGAGGCTTATTTACAACATGAGGAAGCAAAAAAGTGCTACACTAGTGCTCCTCTTCATCGGAGTAACCTGTTCTTTAAGTGGCAGTTTCTCATCTTTCTTCGTGATAAGTGGATCTTTTTTAATCGATTGCTCTTGTTCTTCCGCCATGTCCTCCACTCTACCAGGGCTCTAAGTGCTTCGAGGCACGATATCGACAAATGAGACAGGTTGGTACGTGTCAACATTTGCATCATATATCATGGAGAAATTTTTATCCAACATGAGGAACTGATCGAATACTTGCTTTTTGTTGTGAACCCTCATGACCCACCAATTGGTAATTTTATTGTCTAACTAATCGGGCAACTTGTCCTTTGTTTCCTAAATGTGTTCTAGGTTGTGCGTTGGGTCATATTCAGCCTCCATCATGTAGAATTCGTGCCATGAAGGAAGTGACATCATCTTCTCTACATGCCATTCCATATCATGCCCCATAGGATTATTACGTTGTGCTTCAATATATAGATGTGGGTAGATGTGGAAGCTTTTAGCTCTAATAAATTACCTTAAAACATCCAATGGGTCATACCTCTAACACTAGGGTAGCTCGACTAGGCTAAAATCATATAATGTCACTATAAGAAAATAATTATGCCCGATGATTGATATTTCAATATCGTTGAACTGAAAAGGCGAGGTGTAGGTGTGCAGCTTCCTCCTTTCGTACCCATAAGTATCATCAGTAAAGTTGCTTTGCCAAGCAACTTCAAGGGAAAAAAGGTACTCCATGGTGTAGTACAGGAATAGGAAGGTTTTTCCAATAAACCTATAAATCCTGACGATAAGGCCCTACATAAGCTGGAACACATCACCCAACTTCTGTAGTATATCGTCTCTCATTTGCCTTGGCACTCGTTCACAAATGTCATAGATGAGCTCTAGAGCTGGGTCTAGAAACATCCTATTGAAATTATAGTAGGACTCACCTTTGGATAAACTTTGAGTCCACTGATAAATTGGGAGTGCCTTACCCTCTTTACTGGTGCGATTCTTGGCAATAAAAATGAAATGGCTGTGCATGTGGTAAAAAAGGTACCAAGTAAGGAAGAAGTAGAGTTGAAATGATATATCCTTATCACTTTGTACATATCTCAATAGTATGTGCATCTGTTGTGCCATCCATTCTACCCAGTCGAATAACACGGGCTTTGTCTCTGGCTTCATAGCGATAGGAGAGTAGAATTCACCATGCAAAATACACCTGTGAGGGAAAATTACCACTTGTATATTGTTGTGTCTATGGAGAGTCCCATAACCCATGCTAGCATGGATTATATGTCAAAATTCTTGAACAACTTCAAGGGTTTGGGTAGGTCTGAAAACCCTTCGATCATCGACTTCTCTAGTAATTACACCTCCATGAACTGTCGTATCTACGGTATCGGTGTGTGCGTTTTGTTCTACTCAGTTATGTTGATTTTACTGATAGTGTAGTTGGTATGGGGCTTCTCTCCACAAGCGAAACCCTCCTGGACATCATTGGTAGAAATGGTGAAAAACTTGTCCCCTCTGGAACTTTAGACCATCCTAGTTCGAGGGTCGTAGAATTTGGTAATTTTGCATACCAACTTTTGGTAGTTATGCACAGGCATGCATAGGAACTAATAGAGGTGAGAGTAATAGGCGATCGTCCACTTGCTTTTCGCATACACCCTTGTCAACATGACGTCAATAGTCTGGTACAGCTTCTCAAAACTTTTGTTCATGAGCATACAATCTCTGATTCTTCCCAGTCTATCAACATGTGGTGGCAGCGCTACTTGCTTCTTCTCCTTTTTTTGCCTCTTCATGCCTTCTCCCTTCTTGGTGGTTTTCTCCTTCTTGGGCTCAGTGCTTTTCTTACTAATTTTGATTATGTGTTGGCCCAGGTGCTTACTCTAAAAAATACAGCATCTTGTTATTGCTTAGCGCATCGTGTTTTACCAGCAACATTCCTGCTCTGAACTTTGGCAAAGCAAGAAACACTACTACAAAACCCTCAGTAATCTCCTTATAGTTTCATTTGAGCTCTAGTGATTGCCTTTGTATAGTATTGTCATCGATCCACCACCTTAATTATGCCTTGGGGTGAAGTAAATGCATGGGGAGATCATTGGTAAAGTGGGAGATCGCTAGTTCGCATTAACCAGTGGTTGACTGCTCCCTCCAATGGTGGTGGACTACGTGGGCCACAATATTACTTGAAATATGTGGTTCACTGCTTTCCAATTTTTAAGATGTAATTTCCTACTCCAATAGCCTTCCTCAGGGTGTGCGCACACTAGGCTTTGCTTTGGAATGTGTGCTCGAGGTATTGGAGAAAATGAAATTCTCTTTCACTCTTGCAACCACTCTGGTTATCTTTAAGGATCGAAATGGATTTTGCTTAAAAATTCAAGCAAGAAACCCATTCGCCCATTCAATGCCTAAAATAGGAAAAAATGCTGCAATTTATGCAAAGCCTTTGTTAATTTGGAGAGGCTCATAATATACTATTTTTTGGAACGAAAATCATTTATTTTAATTCCTTGCCACGTGGCACTTGCACAAAAGTGGCTCGAAGGGCCACAATTTGGATCTCATCAATAAATGAGAGCGAAAGTGTCTTTCACTCAACAAAGCACTTGAAAGCGACTTTGACCAATATTTGACATCAAAAAAGAAAATGATTTATATTAAAGCACTTTTTTCTTTATTTTCTGATGCGTAGCGCTCAAAAAGCATGAGCTTGTTGAAACTTCACACTTTTAACTTTGACTACGAGCATTCGCTGAACAATATCGATGAAAATTCTTTTTGGAACCTTTGGGGACCAAAAACGTTTTGGGTTGGTCTTGCCTCAGCTACAGCTTTTGCTCCTTAAGGCATGGAAGCATAGTTTCACCCCATGCAAGAGTGAAACTCCTCTTTATCCAACCTTGAGATATCAAATGACAATGCGCCTTTGATCTATTGAACTGCTTTGCTAGGTGACATTTTTAAAATAGCAAAACAAACTCCTCTCACTCAAAAGAAGAGCGAAAAGGCTTTAGTCGACTTCTTGCTTGAAATTGCTATTTTCTTTTTTTGGCGCTAGAAAACACGTAAACTAGACTAAAAAAGCCTTTTATTAAAACTCTTCTGCTACATTTCCATGCCAACTTGATTCCTTACCATAGCAAGGATCTTGGTCAAAACTGCACTAATGAGAGTGCGAAGGGAAGGGGAGAAAAGAGACTTATTCTTCAAGAGAAAAGATATATACATACAAACAAATGAATAATTATATACACAATTGAGAAAATTTTACTACTACCTCTTATTGGTAGTATACCTTTAGATGAAGGCCATTGACTGATATTGGAAGAGTGAAACCCTCTAAATCTTGGAGAATGAAAGAGTTTACCTGATTAACCTCGAAAATTCAAAATGGACCCTCCCAAAATGCATCAAACTTGTCATGATTTCCTAGTTTATATTTTCTCTCATTCCATTTTAACACAAAGTCACCAACTTGGAAGGTTCGGTTGGAGGTTCTCTTGCCAAACCAATTTTTCGTGGTCTTTGCATGCTTCATAAAATCTTCATAGACATTTTCTCTTTCTTCTTCCAACTACAAAAATTGGACCATCCTGACACTCATGGGATCAAACTCCTCATATTCGCTATTTAACGATCGGAGATATTGCAATGCAGGTAACTCAATATGTGTGGGGAGAACTGTTTCCTTCCCATACACCATGGAATATGGAGATGTCTTGATAGATTTCTTAATTGAGATGCGGTCAGCCCATAAGGCTAGGTCTAGGAGCATATGCCAGCTCCGCTTGTTCCCTTCCAAGGTTCTCTTTAGGATCTTCAGTAAGTTTTTGTTCATGGACTCTGCTAGACCATTGCCCTACGGGTAATAGTTAGATGAAGTTTTTAAGTAAATTCCATACTTGCGGATGCACAGATCTTGGCACCGGTGAAGTGGGTGTCATTGTCGATTACAATTGCATCCGATATTTTGAAGTGGATTATCAATCCTTCTAGGAAGACAATGACCACATCCTGGTTGGCTTGCTTGGTTGGCACTGCTTCCGTCTACCAAGTAAAATAATCTATAGCTATTAGGATATACTTGTGCCTTGTAGAGGAATTACGATCTATCAACCCAATAACATATAAGACCCATTTTTGAAATGGAGCTTCAACCTTAATTGGGTTTAAATATAAAGAAGCATTCCTACTCCGATCGACGTATCTTTGGTGCCTGTCACACTTATGGCTGATCTCAAAGGCATAAACAAAAATAGTGGGCCAATAATAGCCTGCTTTAATAATTTTTAAGGCCATAGGCCTTCCTGTGAAATGTCCTTCTGACATCCTAGAATGGAACTCATCAAGGATCCTTTGTTTCTCTGTCCCCCTAACACACCTCAAGAGAACTCCATCTATGTTCTTGTGAAACAAACCATTCAACAACAATACATACCTACAAGATTAAATCTTGAACCTTCTCCTCTATGAAGCATTTAGGCAATAAGGGCATTTTTTGGTATTAAAGTATTTGACAAGGTTCTATATCCAATCATTACCATTTATAGATCGATTCACAATGTCACTTTATTGTGTTGGATCATCCCACTGGTATGCTATTACCTCGGATGTGGCACTCTTGTCAATTTCTTGGCACAATGGTCGGTCATGAACCAGTTTAGTGGGTCTGACCTCTATATCAAATTCTTGGATCTTGGAGATCCATCTCGCTCTTTTGTTACCCAGCTCACCTTGGATGATGAAATTTTTGACATCAGGGTGTACTACTTACACTATTGTCTTACTTTAGGAGATGAAATGACAAAACTTCTTCAATGATCGTATCACTGCATGTACATGTCTCTCAATGAAGTTATACTTCTCTCCATGTAGATGGATGACTTGGCTTAGGAACACTATCAATCGTTCATCCCCATCTTCATTATTCTAAGTAAGTATAGTTGCATAGCTCTCTGGTTCATTGACGGTGTAAAGGATAAAGTCTTTAGAGTAATCGAGGTTCACCAGAAAAGGGGCTTGAGCGATTCTCTCTTTGATTTATTTGAATGACCGCTTCCTTTCCTTAGTCCATTGAAACTCAATGTCCTTCTTTAGGAGTTAGATCATTGGCTTTACCACTTGAGCGAAATTGAATATGAACTTCCTAACAAAATTTATCTACCCAAAAAAGGATTAGAGGCCTTTCTTATTTGCTGGAAGAGGTAGCTTGAGGAGAGCTTCAGCCCTAGTAGGATTGACAGTTAGTCCCTTATCTGAGATTACATGGCCCAGGAGCTTGCCTTATTTCACTGCAAAAATGGAACTTTTTGGATTTATGGAAACTTCGAACTCTCAGCACTTCTCAAATACTTGACGTAAATGTAGATCGTGTTCTCCCCTTTTATGGGAGAAAATATTCATGTCATATAAATAAATTACAATGATGTGATTTAGTAACTCATCGAAGGCTAAGTCCATCGCTCTTTGGAAAGTTGCTCCGATGTTCGAGAGGCCAAACGGTATTCGTTGGTAGGTGAAAGTGCCCCACTTGGTGGTGAAAGCATTTTTGTATTGATCCTCATCCTTCATCTAGATTTGATTGTATCCAAATAAGCCATCTAGTAAAGAGAACCTTTGTGCTCCTACCACTACATGAATAATTTGATCAATTTGGGGTAGCGGATAGTGGTCCTTTAGAGATGCTTGATTGAGATTTCAAAATTCAATGCACAAGTGGATGTCTCCATTATTTTTTTACATCAAGACCAAGTTCACCACCCAAGAAGAGTGCTTGATAGGATAGATAATATTTACCTCTAGCATCTTTAGGAGCTTAACCTTCATCAATACTTCAATCTATGGGTTGATCGGTATTTATTTCTATATGAAAGGTTTGACCCCCTCTTGTAGCTCGATCGTGTGTTGGAAGATGCTCTTATCATATCCTTTTAGGTCCCAAAAACTCCAAGTGATAATATGTGGGTATTTCTTGCATAGGATCCTGATTTTCTCGATATCTATTGGTGTACAATCATTCCAACCTTGATCACCTTTTCGGGTTCTAGCTCCAGTTCCTTATATTCTCTCATGTCTACTTTGATATTATGAGTAAGTGACCTATCATCTTGATCAAATAAACTTTCAAGCATGATCAAGCCCTTTGGGACATGATTATTTTTCAACTGTATTAACCCTTCATACTATTCTTCATCAAGAGTCATATATTCGATAGTGTTGGCTTCATTAACCAAAAAATTGACAATTTTCTCATCATTTTTAAACACCTACCAATGGATATTCTTGTCTGGAATTGAAGACCTGTAAATCACTCTCACCATATTTTATTTGTGCATCATATTTCCAATTGGGGAGGATCTGGCTCCAATAGATGCTAAGAGGTCGATGTAATTATTTTTCTCTCATGAAATATCTCAGATATTCAACGTTGTGAAAGATTCGAGTAGGTCCCATACCTTGTTGCGGTATGCCTTTAGGTAATGTTGCTTCACGACACACTTATTGGTGACTTGGTTGTAGATTAACTCTAAATCTCTGAAGATATGTAACTGTTTGATTCCTAGTTTATCTTCTTTTCTTAACCCCAAGCACAGGGCTTCATACTCATCCACATTAATAGTATAGCTCCATGTGAGTCTATAGGAGTAGGTTCATTGCTTTCCTAAAGGAAATATAAGGACAACTCCTACCTCGATGCCATTCTTACATCATGCACTATCAAATAAGAGCTTCCATAATTGATCAAAAATAGGGTCTTCATCACTTGGTACCTTAGCATTTTTGGGCCTGGTGATCGAGTAGCACCCTATTTCTGATTCGATCATGGCATTGAAATCATACATGGAAAATTCATCTTCTAAGTGGAGCTCATCTAGGGCTTCTTCCATCATTTCTACTCCTTCCTCCACTTCCTCAATCATATTGACTGAGTCCACTTGCTTCTCTACATCTTGGATCCTTTCGATATGAAAGGTAGAGGGTTTCTCATTAAATAAATTAATTATCCTTCCTCTGAAGGGGATTTCCATATGCGAATAGTCCAGAGACAAATAGCCTCCTAGTTTAACGGTGAATTTCCTTGATAGGTAGATACTAAAATATGACTCTAAATCCACCACCACAACTTTTTATATCATGGTTATTTGTAGCATCTTATGCAACATTATTGAAATATCCTTGATCACCCCTACTATCTTGACCAAAGTTTCTTCCAACTAGAGCACTCCAAGACTACTCGTGTACTCCATACCCATAATCTCACAAACAACCTTGGGCATCATAGTGGTTGTAGAGCTTGATTCGATCATGCAATTATGCACAATCCACCCCTCTATCTTGAGGGATAGATAGAATGGTGGTGGTATGTTCTTCCCGATGGCCGAGGTAGTCAATGTATGAGTCAAGACAATCTGAGTCGTCTTTTCCTTATCTTTAGTAGACTTCAATGATTTTTACAATATATCAACTTGGTCGAGTAGCTGAAGTGCATCAAAGAGGCTTACCTTAGCTGGAGTTTTCTTTAGTTCTTCAACAATATTGTATGCTCCTGTACTAGACTCACCTCCCTCCTTCGTAGTATCGTATATGGCTCGATACTGCTACATCGCTTCTACCCTCTAACGCTTGGTCAATGAGGGATACCTAAGCCTTTCTCTTTCTTGGTCCCTTGTCTCGGCTTGGGGTTGGGAGGGTGAATCCTATGGTTGAGGAACTCTTCCCCTAGCTCTCGAAGGTAAGAGATCCTTCAATAGGATGGGTTTCTCCAATTTTGACACTTGGTCAAGCTCTCTCACTGGCGGAAGTGCCTTCTCGCTCGGCATATTGGAACTAGAATGTACCTTTAACGGTCCCATTTGGACCAGATCAAATTCAATGGATTTTTTACTTTTCCTCATAAGAACAAAAACTTGCTCGATAGGGGGAATCATAAAGTTGTGGTCCACTTCTCTGATCATATTCACTTGCCCACCAAGAACGATGTCTATCAAGGTTTGCATATAGTTCAAATGGACCATGCAAGTCTCCTCGTCGTATGGGTCATTGTAGGTGGAGCATCAATAAGCTCTATCAGATAGACCAGATTCTTCATTATCTAACACCATTGCATTTTTCTTAGTAGCCCTACTAGTGGAAGTAGCTTGTTATCTAGTAATCGAGGGAGGATGAATGAATCTCCTTGGCTGAAAAATCTGATCATATCGCCTCCTTTTTAAGATGGTGATCTCATTCTCTATTTTTCCCTCATTTATGATTGCATATCTTGTATCTCCTTTTTTTGGTCTAGATTTGCAAGTATTGGAGCCACGAGTAATGGCAACAGTTCCAATGGTGTAGGTAATATCGGGTATGGGATAGGAGCTAGAAGTTGGCGAACAGAAGGTGCTTGAAATTGTGAGGTATGTACCATCTGGTTCTAAGAATCATTGGTATTCCATGATGGAATATGGTACATTAGGTATGTAGGCAATGACTAAGAGGATGCACTAGTATATAAATTTTGAGGTAAGTCCAAAAAAATTGGCATAGTCATTTTTAGAGGTAAATTATCAATAACAACTAGGTAAGCCTCAGATTTTTGTGCTTGAGCGTACAAGGCTAGAAATGTGTCGATATTAGTGTGTTGAATGCTCATACTGATGTCAGAATAGAAAGCCCTTAGGTAATAAAATATTACTTGCTCCAAGGTTGGTCGATGACCGTTAGTAACTCTCTTCCAGGTCCGAGCGAACTTGACATTAAAATATGCTACCTCTTCTTTAGGGTACCTTTGAATGGTTGTGAACTGGTGTAACAAGAAGAAAGGGTCCACCTATTCATTGAAACCCCTTATTAAATGTTTCCCTAATCGGTCCCATGTGGCAATGGTACTGGGTGATGACGATTGGTACCAGTAGAGAAGCTTACCTCTAAGTGAGAGTACTAGCAGTCTTACCATGATCTCTTCTTATGTGATGTCATGGATGGTTGCCAGTGAAGTGACATATTGGAACTTATCATAGGCTATCTTTCTTTTACCATCATACATGGGCAGAGCATTTAATGCTACAGTTGGGATATGATTTTGAGCCTACATATTGAGTGGTCCCGAATGGTTCCAGGCTAGAAACTGCTTAGGCGTATTTTGCATCATATAGACTGGAGTGACTGGTTGAGGGAGCAAGCTAGCTACGATGCTAGAAGGACTTGGAGTTTGTGAAAATATACCAACTACTTGCCAGGATATCCTAACTAATAGGATAGTCAATGGGACTATTCTAGGATGTTCTCCCAAAGCGTCGATGTTAAGCTCAAAGAAATCAAATGTGTCTTCCAGGTTTCTAGCATTTGAACTTGTGATCATGAGGGGGAGAAATTTTAACTGGCTTCAAGATTCGAAGGCTTCTAGGTTCAGCTGAGTCACCAGATGTTCTTATTTCAAAAAATATGAATATCAATTCTTAATATTGCTTTATGTGGAACGTTTGCATCCCACCGGGCATGCCAAAAACTGTTGGTCAAGAATAGACCTTAGGTATGGAATATTTCATCCATGCACCCTATATCTAACCAACATTGAAAGTTCAAAAGGAAGAAATGCCTCCCATGCCAATCTCCAGAGAGGGTTGGTTCCCTTGCTACTCTAAACCTGGGGATTTAAGATTAAGGAAATAAGAAATGAATGGTAAATGTCTGAAAGGGATTAGAAATGTGGCTATGATCCATATTAATGGGGGGTGATGAACAAATAACATGATTACTTAGTTATACTTTAAACCAATAGCCATTAGCACAAAGGATGTAACAAAAATTAAAACTAAATACCCCACAATATGCAACCTCTAGAATTATTCCAGCATCTACTCTCTATTAGAATCTAGATCCAAACATAGAATTATAGCTATGAGAACGAGATGCAAATTTAATAGAAATAAATAATAGAAGGCATACACATGGAAGAGATTCATATTTAGAGCCAAGGATCCTTTGTATTCATAGCAGAGCTTAAACACAATAGTTTTCTAGCAAAACGTCCATCATTTTACATTAAAATTGCTAGTTTTTATAGAGGATTCCACCTCTAAATCATAAATTCCCAACCACAAAATATTGTGGTGATAGCAAATATTTGATTCTAGTACTCATAAGAAAGTAATGAAGCATGGGTCGAATTTGATGACTTCTCAAAAATTAGTTGCATGGCTTCAATGCAAGGACGTGATTTACCTATAATACCATATTTGTACTTACTGGAACCGCATCAATGGTGAAAATAAAATTTTGGGATCTGGGGGATTGGATTTAGATTCTTCTCTGACCAACCATTGTTAATTGAGTGAAAGTGCAATGCTAAAAGCTGCTTTGGGCACCCACCATTTGAAACAAATGAGAAAATGAGTTTCACTAATAAGAGGCATGAAAGAGAGTTTCGATGCCTCTTTCGAGTCAAACAAGATTTCATTGGTGTGGGCCCTAGCCTACCTTTGTTTTTGTTTGAGCATTGATTCAAAAATGACCTTCACTTTGCTCTTTTATCACTATTGTATCGCTAGACACATCATGAAACACCACTTGGAAGTTGCTTTGCAAATATCAAAACTCTTTATTGTCGTGTTGGAGAGGTGGGACCCAGCATGTAGTTTTTATTTGACCAAAAAATACAATGTGTTTTCGCTTATTCGAGATCCAAAATGGACTTGTGCTCTCAAATTGGGGTGAAAAGGAATTGGTCCCCACTTTGCATTTCGGCCATATTTTAACCCGAAATGGGATTGTGCTCCATTTTGGGTTGAAATAAATTGGGACCCACTTGGTTTTGATTGTTTTCTAGCCCAGAATGGGCTTGCACTCCAAGTTGAGGTGAAAGCGCATGGGGCCCACACTACATTTTTTGTTTCATACAAGCTCATACAAGCCTCGAAACTGAGTTGCACTCTCAAGTGGGGATGAAAAGGTTTAGGCTCCACTTGGCATTTTGGCCAAAACTGAGTGGCATTGGCCTTAGGAAAATTCAAAGGCACTTTCATCCATACAAGGCCCAAAATGGGTTCACACTGTCAATTTGGGGTGAAAACACTTGGGTCCCACTTGGCTTCAACTGACCTATAGCCCGAAATGGGCTTGCACTCCACTCCTCTGAAATCAAGCTACGCTGAAGCATGACATGAAACTACTCTCGCCCATGACTTAAAAACAAAGACCCTGCATGATGAGTGAAAGGAAAGGACTGCATGCTTCCTTGAGCACAACCAACAAATCTCGATAGCAAAACATGGAAAAGAAGGAATACATTCTAAAAAAGAAGAGTTTTTCAAGTAAGAAGATATTATAGCAAAATTTCTCACAAAAGAAAACAATGTGGTAGAGATACCAACATTAGCTCAACGTGACAACTTTACTTATAAATATGAGGTAGATGTTGTTAGATTAGGAGTGTACCATAGGCACACAAGGATTAAGAATATTATTCATGATCAAGTGCTTAAATAGCACTATAGAAAACTAACAATGAACTTAGGAATATTAACTAAATAATATCCTAAGTTGGCGTTAACAAATAACGCATTATAGGTAGCCTCCCCATGAAGGTAGCTAACTACTAACATAGTCAAAATGACTACAATGACTAACTAACCCTAGGTAAATAGTAAATAGTAAAAACTAGTGGTAAAAAGTAACAAGCTACTTTTTACCATGTAGTAAATAAATTCTACCTAATGTAGGAAAAGGGTAAATATCCCAAATGATGGAATATTACTCTAACATTTCCCCTTATTACATTATTTGGGTAATGTATATAACTGTCCCAATATTGTGAAAAAGATGTTGATTTGTTGGTTCTTGCTCTGTCATAGTGCTTTGGCTTCTCTAAGCAAAAAGTGGGTCATTTCTTACTTTATCTTCACATCAATGAATGTCCTTATTGTAATCTTGTCATCCAACCGGGTTGCATGGGTAACCAGCCGCTGCAACTACTAGGTGTGGTAGAGTAGATCACTTCATACGAGGTTCATTCCGTTACAATATGGTTTTGCAAAAAAAATGATAAGGTAGCTAAGGTGTCGATTGCTACCGAAAATGCACCCTTATAAGTTTCCCCCTTGTTGCAAAACATGTTGTAATGGAATTTCTGAAAGAAGTGTGACTAAGGTGTCGGTCGCTATCGAAAATGCATCCTTATAAGTCTTCTTCCTTTTTTACAAAAAATTGTGTGAAGTAAGAAAAGAAATTTTTATCCCCCCTTAATTGCAAAATATGTGCAACTCAAGAAGCTTTGTGAAGGTTTTTACAAAGATTGCCTCCTAGGCAAATTTTACACCAAAAAATTCCCCCCTTTTGTTACAAGTACTTCAAACAAAGAGAGTTTGCTATTTATGAAGTCTAAAAGAGGTACAATCACCCCTTTATTTCTAGTACTTCAAACAAAAACTTATGCTATTTATGAAGCCTAAAAAAGAGGTTTTGGAAAGGTGCTTGCCTAGGGTGATAAATATTTTTCCCCTTTACAATATTGTCTTAGCCATGAGCACTTTGTGTGCTCTTTCTGAACTAGAATCAGAATCAAACACTTCACTAGAAACATGGCTTCTATGATGTGCCTTTGTCATTTTAGTTTTTCTTGTTTTGAAACCAACACCATTTGGTGTCATGGTTGTCCTTTTTACAATTTGTGCAAAACTTTACCTCCTAGGCAATTTTATCAAAAAAATTCACCAAATAATTCTTCCTTATTGCAAGTACTTCAAGCATGGTTGCTATTATGAAGCCTAAAATAAAAAAGTATAATGTTGATGACTTCTACTTTTCTGATTGCCTTTACAATTTTTATCTCCCTTTTGTCAAAATTTGTGTTTGAAGGATGAAAGGAATTATCCCCCCTTAGTGCAAAATATCGCTATTTTCAAGGTTCCTTATTTTACAAAAACTTTTTCTTTCTTTTGATATACCCTAAAAGAGTACCAAAAGATAATTAACTCAAAAAGATATTTAATGGCACCTACCTGAAAATCCTCCTGAAGGGGGATAATTAGTTTTAGTAAATTGATCCAAACAAATAAGAGTGAATTAGGGGTTTTAATTTAGGAGAGAATATCAAGAAAAATTGGCTTTATACATGTGCAATGAATTACACAAGTGAGTGTGAAATTTGGGGTTTTTGAGTGCTCTTGATTTTGTGACTTATAATTGCATAAAACAAGAAATTAAATGCAATAATCAATCAAAGAGTGCCCACAAATTATTATCACTTAGGTGTCGATCACTGCCGAAAATGCACCTAATTTGCCAATTTTTAATAAAGGTGTCGATTAAAATAAAAAATGCACCTTATTACCAACTTTTACAACAACTTTTACAACAAAATTTGGATTTGTGTTGTGCAAAAATTTGATATTTTATGTGTCCTCTTTTTTTTCAAATTTGCAAAGAATGTAGCATAAAACAATTACCTTTCCTTTTTGTGTTGAAAATTTAACAAGTTTTGGTTTTGTTTTAAGTGCTCCTCACTTTGTGTTACAATTTTGCAAAAGAAATACAATTTATTGTCTTCCCCCCTTTATTTTATAAAATTGACAAAATAGCACTCCTTTCAAGTCAAGTCGACACACGACCCGTGTTTGAAAGGCTTCCATAACCATTTGACACACGACTTGGTTTTTATGTGGGCCCAAGGTCTTTAATCTCTTCTCGCCGCGAGCTTGCGAGTGGCAGCTCAACGGTTTTGCAAAAAATAGATTGTGTAATTTTATGTATTATATCCCCCCTTGGAGAAAACAAATGCACACTTTGCCTTAAATTTTGTGTCTCCTTGTGTTACAATTTGGCAAAAAAGAATTCAAGTTTGATCCTTTATTGTGTGCTAAATTAACAAGGTTTTGAGAAGAATTAAGGTTCCCTAATTTTGCAAAAAATAGGTGCTATTTATTTGTCTTATATCCCCATTTGGAGAAAACAAAAACACTCAATTGATTGGTGTTGCAAAAAAAATAGGGTCCTCCCTTGTTTTTCTTGTATATATATATTTTTTTAATTTAGTGCATTTTTTTAATTAATTTAAGGATAATGTATTAATAATAAAATTTATTTTATTTTTAAATTTACTTTTTATTTTAAAAAATAATTTTATATAAAATAATATTAAATTATTAATAAATTAAAACTTAAAAAATAAACAATTAAAAAAACCACAAAATAAATTATATAAAAAAATTTAAGACATACCTTGGGCGCATTAGTAGTGGCGCAATAATAAAAAATAATGTGTTTATCGCACGCATGGGGGTTTGAACCTGCGACCCCATGCTTAGAAGCGCCTAAGGCTGGCACGAACCACCGGTCAAACTAGCTGAAGCTTTGAGAGTGTAACCCCACCATAATTGATTTATTCCCGACGACTCCCAAAGTCAAAAAAAAAATTGGGATTTGATTATCCCATATTACCTATGTGACAATGTTTTTGGTGTTTAAGAACACCAAAGAACACATAGTGCTTTAACTACCTACGGGCAGTCCCGAGTTCCCCTGCCCTTTTGATCATCACCACATGTCACGGCCAGGTCGAGTCACCATGTGTCATGGCTAGTCGAGTTGGGTGGTGTGTGGCCTATCCACCACGTGTCCAATCTAGGTCAGTGTCCTATGGTTGTCTGCCATGTGTCCAGTCTGATCCAGGGCATCGTCCAATGGTTTTCCACCATGTGTCCAATCCATTCAGAGTCACATTTAGTCTGGTCAGAGTTGCATCTAATGGCTATTCGGGTAGCACGTGGTCTATTCACCATGTGTCGCCCACGTATCCGATGTAGGTTAGTGTCCTATGGCTATCCACCATGTGTCCAGTCTGGTCTAGGTCATCGTCTAGTGGTTTTCTGCCACATGTCCAGTCTGATCAGAGTCACGTCTATGTCATGTCCGGTCAGAGTCATGTCTCGTGGTTGTTTGCCACATGTCCAGTCCGGTCAGATTTTGGTCCAGAGTCGCATCCAGTGCTTGTTCGCCATGTGTCCTATCTAGTTAGAGTCACCGATCACCAAAGGCTTATCTCCAATGGGCAGTTTAAGGAGGGCACTCCTACCCTCTCTTAGCCGTCTCGTTTCCTGCCTTCTCAGAGGCTCTACGATCTTGAGATGGTGAAGCAAAAAATACACAAGCAATCTTATGATAGGAAAAGATTTAATGAAAAAACTAAATAAATCAAAACCTCCGTGAAACGCGTCAAATGAGAGTTCTTGCCTTGTCTAGCTTGGAATGAGAGTTCTCACCTTGTCCAGCTTAGAACGTGAGTTCTTGCATTTTCCAGCTTAGAACGAGATCACCTCTTCCGCCTTGCCCAGTTTCTTGCTTCCTCCCTATGTGGCTCTGATGCCAATGTTAGATTAGGAGTGTACCATAGGCAAAGAAGAATTAAGAATATTATTCATGATCAAGTGCTTAAATAGCACTATAGAAAACTAACAATAGACTTAGGAATATTAACTAAATAATATCCTAAGTTAGCATTAACAAATAACGCGTTATAGGTAGCCTCCCTATGAAGGTAGCTAACTGCTAACGTAGTCAACATGACTACAATGACTAACCAATCCTAGGTAAATAGTAAATAGTAAAAACTAGTGGTAAAAAGTAACAACCTACTTTTTACCATGCAGTAAATAAATTCTACCTAATGTAGAAAAAGGGTAAATATCCCAAATTATGGAATATTACTCTAACAGAGGTACCACTGATACCAAATGCTACTTGTGTGTTTAATAATATGTTTAATTTGTATACAAAGTATAAGATTTTTAAAGCATTTTTTTTTAAATTTGAGGGTGTCAATCATCGTCGAAAATGCATCTTTTACAAGAGTAGTGGATCGCAAGCAGAGCAATGGTGAACATTTTATCTCAGGTGAGTTCTGGCAAGAATGTATCGAGTGCAGTAGTGACAGGAACTGTTGACAATTTTGTCACATTTCTTAAGGGGTAGAAAAAGAAAACAAATTTTGTATAGTGTTGTGTAAAGTTTTGCTTTGTTGTTTTTATTTTGAAAAGTTGCAGCAATTTTGGCTTCCAATGCCACCCCTTTGTATATAAAAATAGAAAAGAAAGAACTTCGCTGCCGAACAAGCTAGAGAAAAGAGCTTCGCCGAAGGAAAATGAAAAGAGCTTCGCACCCGAAGCATTTCCTAGCACTACTTCGGGTAAAAGTTTTGCGAAGTAGTTTTCGTCGAAGTAAAATAGAAGGAAAAGAGAATGAAACTACTTCACGCCCGAAGCGTTTCCAGCAGCTACTTCGGGCGAAAGTTGAGCGAAGCGGCGTTCAGAAGAAAAGAGAGCTTCGCACCCGAAGCATTTTCAACACCGCTTCGGGTGGAGTTTTTTGCGAAGTAGTATCACCGAAGTAAAATACAAGGATAGCAATAAAAAGAACTTCGGGCCCGAAGCGCTTCAAGCAAATACTTTGGGAGAGATTTCTACGAAGCGGTTGCCAAAGTAAAATACAAAGGAGAAGGCAAGAAAACTACTTCGCATCCGAAGTATTTCCATCAGTCACTTCGGCCAGAAAACTAGCGAAGCGGAACTCAAAGGAGCATTGAGAGTACTTCGCCAGAAAGTTGCCGAAGTACTCACTTCGGGCCCCTCCATCAGCGAACCATTTTTACTTCGCCAAAAGCTCATTGCGAAGCATTTGCTTCGGCTAATTTTGTGCGAAGTACTTCTACCCGAAGTAAAAGGATGCAACATCTTTTGAAGACAATTGCTTCGGCCGAAATCTTCCCGAACCATAGTTTTGAAAGAGGATCGCAACGAAGTATTTCTCCAAGGCATCGCGAAGCAATTTTGTCGACAAAGTGGCAAAAGCAAAGAGGTCCATTTTGCGAAGTAGATATGCTTCGGCACTCCCCAACCCCGAAGCAGTTTTGCGAAGCTCAATTTTGTGAAGTATAATCCAAGGAGGAGTTTTTGCTTCGGCCCAGAACCATTGCGAAGCGAAGTTGTGAATGAAGACTTAGCGAAGCGCTTCACGGGCACGCGTTCCAAGCCGGGTATTTTCCCGAGGTGATCAAGTGCCTCATAAATGCAATTTTTCATGCCCGATAAGCTCGCTGCTCATTTTTGGCAATCAAAAATGAAGTATCAAGCCATGATGGAGAGCCCGGCGAGCATGGCGGCCACTCGAGCACCGCACCCGGAGACCAAGGACGTCCAGATGGCTCATCAATGCACCTTTCCATGGTTGACCCAGTTGCAATTGCCAGTTTTGGTAACAGATTTGAAAGCTCGGTCACGAGAGCCTCGGGGAGCCAAATTCTCAGGGCTCGAGGGCGTACTCTTCTTTGCTATGTAATTATGACTCAGAGGCCCGGGTCCTCTATAAAAACCTAGGCATTGTAATAGAAAAAGGGGGGGAACTATCTGCTAGAAAGCTACTGTAACTTGATGTCCTACGATTAATACTAAAAAGCTTTGAGCTCAATTCTTCTCTTTTATGCTGCCTTCTATGCTTGATTCTTTTGTCTTTCTTCGTTTGTATACCGAGATGTTGAACCCTGCATCCAAGTGTGATCGGGGACTGTACCCTAAAACTCGCTCTGAAGGATACATAGGAGTTGAAAAGCATTGTATTGGCTTTCTTTTATGCTGCCTTCTGTGCTTGATTCTTTTGTCTTTCTTCATTTGTATATTGGATGCTGAACTCTACGTCTGGTGTGCGATCGGGGAAGGTACCCTGAAACTCGCCTGAAGGATACATAGGAAAATTGATATTGCATTTCCTTTGTTTATCCTTGGTGTTCCTTGCTGCTATTCAAGTTGCTAGTTAGCGATCATGCTTCCTGTTCTCTCCCACCTTACATCATCGATTTCTCTAACCCTAACTCCTTTTATCTCTTTCCTGCACCCTTATCTTCAAACACCCAAGTAGTTTAGCATAGGAGCCGGCCTTTCTCCGAAGATTGGCATGAGGGGCATCTCTTCCCTTCGGCCTTTCAATGTTGGTCCAGGTCTAGGGCGCATACATTTACTCAAAATCCTTTCCTAGGCAGATTTGATGACCAACAGTTTTGGCACGCCCGATGGGACCGACTGTGTCTGTCTCAGTAAGATCCATAACCAGTCAAGGTCCCATATTTTAACGCAAAACCCGTCTTCACCGAGGCCAATAGTTCTAACCAGTTCCCGGTGTGACCCGATCAGTCTCACCTGACTAGTGGTAGTGAGGACCGATGCCCTCATTACTGAAAGACTCTTAGCATCTGGCGACTCTGTTTACCCAAGAATATTTAAGTCGTAAAGACCAGTACCAAAAGTTTGTGCCTTCATGCAAACAAGATGGAGAGTTAAGAATAGAGGAGAGGAAACCGAGTTCTTTGAGCTAGATATTGATGCCTTTGGGGAACAATCAAGGTTGGTCACCCCCGAGTCACTATTACAAGGAACATCCTCTGTTGGCAGACAAGGCTCAACTTTTGATAGTACAACATCTAGTTTTCCTCCCAATCCTCCCAACTCACCGAAGCGTCCTAGTCCCTCCATTCCTATTAGTTGCCCTATTAGCAATCAAGGGGGAGCTTCGAGAATTCCTATTTCTCAAAATCCAAGAGCAAGTATGGCACAGCAACAACAACAACAACAACAACAAATGCAGCAGCCACAACCGCCCAGGTTGTGCCCAGCATGGGATTCTTTGTCACCACTGAATCTAGCGGGACAAGGGCAAGTGCCGCTTGCTGCCATAAAGAAGATCCCAACGTTCGATGGAACTGGGAAGACTGCTCTAGAGCATATCCAGGACATAATATCTCTGGCGGCGATCCATGACATTACAGAAGAGCAAATTATGGTAAAGCTTCTGGTTCTTTCCCTTAGAGGAAAACTCCTCTACTGGTATAGATCTCTACCACCCGGTAGTATTACGGGATGGGACCAGTTAGCTGGGAAAATGATGGGAAACTTCAATGAGTCTTCCGATCCTACTTCTCTCCTACATCAGTTCACTTCGATCAAGAGACATCCACAAGAAGAGATCATAGATTTCAATGTTAGGTTCGCTCGAACCTGGCAGAGAGTGCCAGTTGGACTTCGGCCAACCGACGAAGCTGCAACACTCTATTTCCTTCGAGATTTCAATCCTGATATCAGTCTCATGGTAAGATATTCTAACGTTAATACTTTTCTCGAGTTGTATGAGTTAGCTAAGAGGGCAGAAATGGACTTGATAGCTATGGGCAAGCTTCCCCAAAGGATGCCGATGCCCATACTTCCCGAATTCCTTCAATTCCAATATGCAAGCGTAGCCGCTTCGCAAATCTCCACAACCCCTAGCACTCCCGATTTCATCTTGGAACCCGAATCCTATCGTGTCTCAAATCACCCCTCCACAAATTCATTTCCCTACATTTTCAACTCCACAGCCCACTGTCACTTCGGCATTTCCTGTACTGCCAGCACCACCTCAACACCCCGCCCTGCCTCCAATACCGACGATGGCTCCATTACCACTCGCTTCGAAAGCCGATGATATACAAACCAAAATTCTACAGGAGATGCAGTCTCTGAACTCTACAGTTCAGATGTTGTCCAATGACATGACCATTGTGAAGAAGAAGCAAGCGCAACAAGAGTTCCTACCGAGAAGATCTTATCCTACACCTGCGCTTACCAAGGACCAAGCAGTCCAGCAAGGGAAGGCTTCGACGAGAAATGCTACGATTGATGAAGCTTCGAGTACCTCCGATTATGTATATTGGTGCTCTACGTGCAATGATCCGCATGAAGAGAATACCTGCACCCTGCACCAACACTATGTACAAACGCTGGCAAATAGTAGTCATAGCGGTCAAGTCAACGTCATTAGGCAGATGAGTCAAAACCTGACAATTGGCGAGGAGGAGCCGGTTGCAGTGCTTACCCGAGGAGGAAAGAAGGCAATAGAAGTAGATGCTACTCAGATGGCTCCTTCAAAAGAGCAAGTTCGACCCGAGAAAGGACAATCATCTACTTCGGCCTCGAGCGAAGCTCCTCCACCTGCACCAATCAAAGAAAAGGCTCAAAAGGCCTCTGCCGAACCACCTCAGGCAGAAACTAAGGAACAGGCTAAGGAAAAGCTCAAGTTTCCTTCCCTGACTAAGCGGCAAAGAGTTGAAGCTACAGAGCAGTATCGCACCAGATACGAACCTAGAAAGGAGCCCGAAGCACTCAAATCCTTGGCGTACAACATTGTAGAGGAGTTGAAGAAGATTCCGGCCAAGATCAGCCTGTACGATGCACTGCAACTACCTGGACAAGTAGACCTGCTGCAAGAATCATTGAAGACAATTAAAGCAAAAAAGGTGACACCGCTTGCTCTTGTGCAGACCCTATCCACATCCATCACGGGGAAGAACAGACCACCTCCATTCTACCTATCCCTACAAATGGAAGGGTATATTGTACATAATTGCATGATCGACTCTAGGGCCGCTACAACAGTAATGCCAAGAGCAGTCTACGAAGAAATAGGGATGGAATATACGTGAAGCAGCCAAGGTGTACTCCAGTTGGATGGTACTCCAATGAAGACTGTAGGAGTGATCAAGGACATTCCTATCCGACTACATAAGATGCCTCAGATCACAGTCATACAAGAGGTAGTGGTAGTCGACTTGGAGCCATATTTTAGTATGTGCTTGTCAAGGGAATTCATGGCAAAGCTAGGTGGATATCTATCTATGGATTACTCTCATCTGGAGATTCCATTCAAAGGAAAGAAGGTGAAGATCTACAATGAAAAGCCTTCTTCCTTTCTTGTGCAGAAGATGTCCGAAGAAGAAAGTAGCGAACCAATGAATGCAATGGTGGAGGAGATAGAGCAGGTAGACCTGGTCGAGGAATCTCTTGCGCAATTAAGTTATGAAGATGAGTTTTCATTAGCAGACTTCAATGCCATGGTGGAGACCGAGATAGGATGTTATGCGATCGCCAAGCCTAAAAAACACTCCCAACCAGGGAATAGAACAAGTGCCCAGGAAGAACTATGGAAGTTGTTCTTCGATGATGCCCGATGTAAAAATGGTGTTGGGGCAGGGATTCTTCTAATTTCACCCTCCGAAGAGCAAAAGGAATATTGCTACCGGTTGACATGGAGCTGCACTAACAATGCAGTAGAATACGAAGCATTGTGCCTAGGACTCAAGAAAGTTGATAAGTTAGGCATAAAGCATCTCCAAATCTTTAGAGATTCTGAACTGGTTTGCAACTAGGTCACAAATAAGTGTACTTCAAAGAAGCATTATCTAAAATCATACCGCAATAGGGTATGGGACCTGTTCGACCAGTTCGAATCTCTCAATCTGTAGTCAATCCCATGAGAAAAGAATCGACATGTCGATGTTCTGGCATCCATCGTAGCCAAGTACTCTCCAGTAGAAGACATGGTGCACAAGCCTAAAGCTGTGAGGATGATCTATAGACCCTCTATCCCAGACAAAGATCTGCATTGGCAAGTGTTTGACAATGATGAGCAGATTGTAAATTTCATGATCCAAGAAGCCGCCACAGTCGAAGACCGAAGCTCTGATGAAGGAGAATATGAAGGGCTGATTCAATTGAAGAATAACCATGTTCCCAAGGGACTAATCACCCTTGAAAGCCTCTTTGATCGGAATGACCGAGCTCTCTCTCACATGATCAAAGTCAATGAAAAGTAGTATCAAGATTTAGAGCTTGAACCTGGAAAAGCAATAAAGGTTGGAACCGACTGCACTTCAGAGGAGATAGAACAGATACAGAATCTGTGCAGAAAGTTTTTTGATATAATTGCTTGGTCTTATCAAGATCTCAGGGGATACAATCGATAGCTGGTTCAACACACAATCGAATTGCAGGAGGGGGTCAAACCCTTTCGACAAAAGCAAAGACCGGTTAATCCCAAGATCGAGGTCCTAATGAAGGCCGAACTCCTGAAGATGCTCGAGGCAAAGATCATATATCCCATCAAGCACTCTTCATGGGTAGCGAACCTGGTCCCAGTCAGAAAAAAGAATGGAGATATAAGGTTATGCGTGGACTTTCGCAACCTAAACCAGGCGTCCCTCAAGGACCACTATCCTCTCCCACAAATCGATCAAATCTTGCACTCAGTGGCTGGAGCTCAACGCTTCTCTCTGCTCGATGGTTTTTCTGGATACAATCAGATCTGGGTCAGGGATGAAGACCAACACAAAACAACATTCACCACCAAGTGGGGAACATTTGCTTACCAAAGAATGCCATTTGGCCTATCTAATGTTGGTGCCACTTTCCAGAGAGCGATGGATCTTGCTTTTGGTGAGCTTCTAAATAAGGTTATCATCATCTATCTAGATGACATGACCATTTTCTCCCGAAGAAGGGAAGATCATCCACTACATATACAACAAGTTTTCAAAAAATGTCGAGAGTTCGGCATCTCGATCAATCCAAAGAAGTCCATATTCGTAGTCAGCGAAGGGAAGTTGTTGGGACATGCGATATCAGAAAAGGGCCTCGTTGTAGATCCTGATAGAGCCGAGGCTCTAATGAAGCTCCCACTCCCAACAGACAAGAAAGGACTTCAATATTTCTTCGACCAGATTAACTTCGTAAGGAAGTTCGTCCCCGACTTCGCCCAAGTCATCAAGCCAATGTCCCAACTCCTGAAGAAGGGCACCGAATTTAGCTGGACGAAAGAAAGAAAGGAAGCATTTGAAGAGATTAAGGCTCGAATCGCTCAGGCGCCGGTCTTGATCAATCCAGATTACAGTCGGGATTTCATCCTATATGCTATAGGGGAACCCGAAAGCTATGCTGTCGTCCTGACACAAAAGGGGGAAGATGGCGAGGAGTGCCCCATCGCGTTTTTGAGCCAAGTGATCAATCCCCATGAAGAGAAATATAATTTCATAGAACGTCAGGTGCATGCGGTAATGAAATCCCTCAAAAAATTCAAACAGTTCATTTCCCAAAGTCGGGTCACAGTCTTTGTCATTCACCCCGACGTGCGCAATTTCATCATCCAAGGAGAATTGGGAAGCAAAAGAGCTGGTTGGGTGAACAAGATACAGGAGTTTGACATTGAGATCAAGCCCACAAAATTGGTTCACGGTCATGCATTATGTCAAGAATTAGCAAAAAGCGCAGCTGCCGAAGCTGCAGAATCTCAATGGGATGACTTACCAGTCGAAGGATGCTTCGCTAACCAGGAAGAGGACGAGAAAGACTGGGTCAATGAAATAGTTCAATACTTCCACACTGGCAGTTGTCCTTCGCATCTAAATGCTTCACAATGAAGGCATTTCAGGATGCGGTCCTCCCGGTACACTCTGCGCCCCGAAGGCCTATTTTTCAAGAATATTGATGGAGTCCTTCTCAAATGCATCAAAGACGATGATAAAAGAAAAGTCCTAGGAGAGTTCCATTCAAGGCTATCTGGAGGTCACTTCATAGGAAGAACAATGACACTAAAGATTATCAAAGCGGGTTATTATTGGCCCACACTCTTCGTCGATGCCTTCGCTGTTTGTCGCAAATGCGAGCAGTGTCAGAAGTTCATCGGTCGAAGCAGAAATGCTTCGATGCCCCTTCACCCGATACAGGTAGAAACTCCCTTTCAGCAATGGGGGTTGGATTTTATAGGGGTCGTATCACCGAACTCCTCCATAGGACATAAGTTCATCCTGACAGCAACAGACTACTTCACCAGGTGGGCCGAAGTGATTCCTACCAAGCATGCAGATCAAGAGACTGTAGTCACCTTCCTAGAAGGATTGATCACCAGGTTCGGCATCCCCGAAGCAATCATCATAGACAATGGCCCTGGCTTCACAGGTGCTAAAATTAATGAATTCCTCTACAGATATGGGATATATCATAAAGTATCCTCCAATTACTATCCACAAGGCAACGGCTTGGTAGAATCCACCAACAAGACTCTGTTGAGGATGCTAAGGAAGCTCATAGAGACAAACAAAAGGACTTGGCATCTCCTTCTAGATCGGGCCTTGTGGGCCGATCGAATTTCTGTCAAAAGGTCAATCAAGACTTCGCCTTATGCCCTGGTCTACGGCAAGGAGGCCATCTTACCCATCCATGTTGAGATCCCTGCACTGCAGCTGTTAGAAGCAGAAGATGGAATTAGTCCGATGGAAAATAGGTTAGCTCAGCTGCTGTGACTAGAGGAAGATCATGAAGAAGCATACCAGAACTTCGCCAAGCATACTCAGGTCACCCGAGATTGGTTCAAGAAAAAGTCATCCGATCGCACATTCAATGTGGGAGATCTGGTATTGAAGTGGGACTCTTGGAAGGCCAAGCCTAGGAATCATGACAAGATGGATGCCTTTTGGGATGGGCCATTCAAAATTATGAAGGTGAACTCGGCCAATTCATTCATCCTCAAAGATGCAGATGGTCAAGTTCTGCCGATCTCTGTCAATGGTCTTCATCTGAAGACTTTTCACCGCTAAAGTACAATTTCTTTCTTTAAAAAAAAAAAAATGAGTGTATATATACTTTTGTATATAGTTTGCATTTGTGTATACATCCTCTTCCAAGATCACAAAATCCAAGTACTACATTTCAAAATCTCCTTCGGAGACCTTTTACATGAAGAAGCAGTTGCAAGGAGGTTCGTCGCGAAGCATGTTACCCAAAAGGAAGCCGAACCAAAATTCGAACAAAGGCATGAAAAGAGCTTCGCACCCGAAGTATTTTTAGTAGCTACTTCGGGCAAAAATTTTGCGAAGCAGTTTTCAAAAGGGAAAGCTTCGGTGACCTTCGTAAGGCAGAACGACAACATGGCGAAGAAGAAGTACTTCGGGCCCGAAGCATCAAAAAGTAGTCCGAACCAAAGGTTCACCATGAAGCATTTTTCAGCATCAAGTTCCTCTTCGCCGAACCGAACACGCGCGAGGTGGAGAATTTAAAATGTGCCTCGGAGAACATGCCAACAATGGCCTTGAAAGGAGTACAAAGTGGATGAATTTAAGGCAAAAGGGTGGTGGAGCACTTCCCGAGATGATCGAGTCAAAAAAGGGAGAAGGAAAAGCTCGCACCAAGGTACGAGGTGGCAGCGGGTTGCACCTCCAGTACAAAAGGGTAATCATCGAAGCATGCAGCCCTGTGTACCACGTCGCTACAGAATCAATTTGAGAATACGATAGCCTCTTTCATCCAAAGTACAAATTTAATTTTAGTAGGTGCCATAAATTCAGGTGGTTGCCTTTTTAGGCTATAAAAGTGAATTCCTAGCAAGAGGGAAGTTATTTGTCCATCAGTTAGAACTAGACTAAGAGCCTTCAGATACTCTGCAACCCTCCCATCCTTTGCATCTGGCCATTCACATTAAAGCCCTCTGTATCAAGAACCCTGCCGCTATCACTAGCAACATGGGAAAGAAAAACTCTAAGGAGAAGGGGAAAGAGCCCAAAGTTGCAGGCCCCGAAAAGACAAAGAAGGGGAAGGAAGAGAAAAAGCGTACTCCGAAGAAGCTAAATCTTCCCCTTCGACCCAAAAAGTAGCCAATGGAAGAGGGGGACGACTCGAAAGAAGAACAGCTTGTGGAGCCACCAATTGATGGGTGGGAGAAGATCCGAGACACACAGCTCTCTAAGGGTGTATCCGATCTTCGACGCACCATAGAGTTCATGACAAGCAGGCTCACACCAAAAAATAAGAGAGCTGCTGCATATTACTCCTAGATTTACTGGTTTTTAACCCCGCCTGCTCACCATTGTCCCGAGCTGATCTACGCTATCGCACAGAATTACCAACCTGCGTCCAGGCAGGTGTTAGATGCTTCGGGACACAAACTATTCTCCATCTTGAAGGAAGATGTACAAGCAGCCTTCGCACCACAGTAGGGTCCGCCCAAGGGCTATTCTATTCGCAATGTCATCCTAAGCGAACAAATGGAGAGATTCACCTCCAACAGCTACATATTGAAATTCCTGCGTGAGAATCTCAAGAGCGGGCTGCCTTCAAACAAGCTGCCCCAGATGCCCTTACCCTTGGAGGCCTTCAAAAACATCGATATTTTCTCCATTATTGCATGGGTGGCGGGCTTGTCAACAGATGCTTCAATATAGCCCTGGCAGGTGTCTTTGGCCGAATGCATTTCAAGAGGGGAGTTTTATGCCCCTGACGCTTCAAGGCCGAACACCAACCCAGTTTTCTTTGACTGGGCGGAATGGGTGGCCCGAACCCTGCATACAAGGCTCACTAGCATGAAGAATTCAGCAACAGGCCAGTACTTCGCACCCTGTTCTTTTCTTGTCTGGTTGTACTTCTACCAAGTTCATAAGCGGTTTCCCCATATCGCCATCTCTCCAAGCGGCAAGGATGGAAATCCTCTGCCAATGTATCAATGGACTCCCCTCCTATTGAAGGAAGAGTCCTATTATCCTTTTAATCAACAATTTTTGGGACCCGCCATGCATCTGTTGAAAGGCTCTTGTCCTCGGGTACCACTCAGTTTGAGAGATAGAGTGGTGCTGGGAAAAAGGGGGGACGTCTTCCAATTGACACAGGGACTGGTGATTCGCCTGTTCGGCTTCATTGGGAAGCCCTTCCTGTTACCAGTCTACCCCTCTGAATATCAGTTCGCATTGGAAGTCGCTCGACAGAGCGACTCTACAAATGCAATATACGGTCACGGCCGAAAGTGGGCACATACCTGTGACTTCCCCTTCAGGATGGGCGTAATCGAAGTCTTTGCCCTAAAACAGGGCGTTTTCCTGGAGGAAAAGCTTGCCTATTTTGGCCTACTCCAGATTCCTCAGCAGTGGCTCTATGATCCTTTGGGCGTGATGAAGGATCATTTAAAATTCAAGAACTTCCACATCTGCCCTCACCCCGAAGTTGTGGAACAAAGGAATAACCCCAATGGAAAATATCTGGAGTGGCATTTAGAAAGGATGAGGACATTGCCTCCATGGCATGAGTTCTATCCTATGGAGGTCGAGTTCGACCCTGATCAGTATCCCCTCCCGACCCCAAGCTCCACATTTTGGAAGAAAGCAAGGGACGATTTGAAGGAGGAGGTAAAATACTGGAGCGAGGAAAAGCTTCGAGAATGGTGGATAATGAGAGTCCATCATCAAAAAGTGAACTCCTATGGACTCTTAGCATCGGATAAAGACTTCGCAATTCTTTATGACACCAATGTCGAAACCTGGAAGTCTATATCCTTTGCAGATTTTATTCCCCCAGCTACCCCAGGATCAGGCGAAAGCCCAGGTGGAGCTAAAGATGCCTCGGAGGAAGAAAAGGAAGTGGGGGCCGAAGAAGTAGAGCAACCATTGGAGAGAAAGAAAAGGAAAAGGCAGGAGCAAATTCAAGTGCCTCCGAGCCACCCAAAGCGCCCTCGCACAAAGCCTACAAGTACTTCTGCTGGATCCCCTGCATCAGGCCTGGTCGAAGCAAATATTGAAGATGTAGGGCCACCAAGTGCTGAGACGGTCCTCAAAATAGATATCATTGATGTGGAGGAACTCCTCCAACAAGAGAAAGACCCCGGAGTAGAAGTTGTGGAGGTCGGGAGTGTTGAAGCCCAAAAGGGCCAAGAACCAACCACGCAAGAAGTTACCACAGCCGCTTTGCCAGGAGGGCACGTAGGTACGCACTCTCTTCCCTTCGCTTTGGTCTCTGACACATCCATGGTAGTCCCGAGTGGAAGCCCTCATCAATCTCTCCATCCCCCACAAGGTCAATCCCCCACTCAGAAACTGCCCATTGCCAGTCCAATCCTGCATAGCCCCACTCCTCCCGAGTCATCTGACCAGGATAAACCCTTTGAAACCACTTCGCCTACCCATGCCGCAGTTCCTTCAATCCTAGGTCAAGGCGAAGGTAGTGTCCCAACACCAAGCCCCGTAACCCACTCTCCCATAGCTCGAAGCATAGTCCCGCTTGCCGAAGTCCCTGCCACACCAGTCTTCGAGCCGTCAGGGGAATCTTTCCCTGTTAGTTCTTTATATTTGTTCACACCTTTGGCTGGAGATTCGGCCTTCTCTGAAATAGATTTATCTTCAATAAAGGAGTGCCCCCTGGCTGAAAAGCTACTCCTAGCTCGATAGAATACAGAGAAGATGCTAAAGGAGGCAAGAAAGAAAAGAGGGAAATCTCTGGCCCAAGTTGAAAAATGTGCGGTTTTCGACTTGAAGGGTGGAAAGTTGCATAAGGTGAGGAAGGTCCCTAAGGTCCAGAAGCCTCTGGATGAAATGACTCCAGCTGACTACGACTACCAGGAGAAGACCAAGGACCTGGAGCATTTAAACATAGATGACGAATCCGCATCCATGCATGTCAGGGTTGAAACTTTTCGAGCACATGCAAACATTGCCAACCAGCGCAGGTTTGAAGCAGAAAATGCCAACATCAAGTTGGAAGAAGAGCTGGCTAGGATCCGCTTCGAGCTGGAGGATTCGCAGAAATAGTGCAAGTTGTTGAAAAAGGAAACGCATGCCCTCAAGCAACAAATTCTACAATTGCAGACTTCGGCCGAGCATCAAGCACAAAAATAGGCCAAAAATGAGCTAAAAGCCAAAGAGCTCGAGGGCAAGATCTTGCGGGCCCAGCAACAATTGTATGAAAAGGCAAACCTGGAGCTGTTTGACAAAGGTAGGATCAAGGAGATCCGCTCTCACCTACTCAAAGGTTTCAGATCTCGGGCCTCTAGTGCCCTATCAATTTTAATTTATGTCACCGAAGCTCAGCATGCCATCGCTAAGAAGGGACCAATAGTAGATGAGGTGATCCAAAAAATCAAGAGGTGACTCAAGCTTGCCTTTGAGGTTCAAAGCATCAGATATCAAGACCTGCAGGTCGCTGCTATGAGTCGAACGACTAGGGATTGGTCTACTGCCCAAGCCATTGTTCGCGCTTTCTTCTCCAAGGTGAAGAAAGCGCAAAAGGTGAAAGACCTCCTTGATATATTTGAGCAAGAGCAGCGCACATCAATGAGTTACTTCGAAGACCTTTCTTCTTTGGGTTTCCCGAGTTTCACAGACGATGATGGGAACCTTCTCACCAGGGAAGAACTTAAGCCGGCGTGGCTCCATTTCGAAAGTGACGTCTCCAAAATTGATGAGTGGGAAGAGCCAGTCACAGAGGGACAAGTCACTGATTTCATCCTGAGACACTGCAGAATCGTGGCTTGCCTGAATGACCTAGGTGCAAGAATCAAACACGCCGACATAGGGCAGATTGATCGGTTCCATGTTCTGGTCAAGGCACTCGAAGACCAAGAACCATTTCAGAAAGGGGTCTGGGCTCATGTTCGCCGAACCATGAAGAGAATCCATGACCGTCTTGTCCCATCACCACAGCAGGAGGCCACGCCAACAGACGAAGGAGCAGAGGAGGAAGAAGAAGCAGAAGAAGAAGGAGAACAAGAACCAGCTGCAGAAGCGCTCCAAGAAGAAGAAGGAGGAGAAGGATCGGGAAAAGACTCTAGCCCAATGGATCAAAATTAAAGGGTCCTCCCACCGAGACGAGCTCGTTGCCCCGCGAGCCGCCAAGAATGTTGACAATTTTGTCACATTTCTTAAGGGGTAGAAAAAGAAAACAAATTTTGTATAGTGTTGTGTAAAGTTTTGCTTTGTTGTTTTTTATTTTGAAAAGTTGCAGCAATTTTGGCTTCCAATGCCACCCCTTTGTATATAAAGTAGAAAAGAAAGAACTTCACTACCGAACAAGCTAGAGAAAAGAGCTTCGCCGAAGGAAAATGAAAAGAGCTTCGCACCCGAAGCATTTCCAACACTACTTCGGGTAAAAGTTTTGCGAAGTAGTTTTCGTCGAAGGAAAATACAAGGAAAAGAGAATGAAACTACTTCACGCCCGAAGCATTTCTAGCAGCTACTTCGGGCAAAAGTTGAGCGAAGCGGCGTTCAGAAGAAAAGAGAGCTTCGCACCCAAAGCATTTTCAACACCGCTTCGGGTGGAGTTTTTGCGAAGTAGTATCACCGAAGTAAAATACAAGGATAGCAATAAAAAGAACTTCGGGCCCGAAGCGCTTCAAGCAAATACTTCGGGAGAGATTTCTGCGAAGCGGCGTTGCCAAAGTAAAATACAAAGGAGAAGGCAAGAAAACTACTTCGCATCCGAAGTATTTCCATCAGTCACTTCGGCCAGAAAACTAGCGAAGCGAAACTCAAAGGAGCATTGAGAGTACTTCGCCAGAAAGTTGCCGAAGTACTCACTTCGGGCCCCTCCATCAGCGAACCATTTTTACTTCGCCAAAAGCTCATTGCGAAGCATTTGCTTCGGCTAATTTTGTGCGAAGTACTTCTACCCGAAGTAAAGGGATGCAACATCTTTTGAAGACAATTGCTTCGGCCGAAATCTTCCCGAACCACAGTTTTGAAAGAGGATCGCAGCGAAGTATTTCTCCAAGGCATCGACGAAGCAATTTTGTCGACAAAGTGGCAAAAGCAAAGAGGTCCATTTTGCGAAGTAGATATGCTTCGGCACTCCCCACCCTGCGAAGCAGTTTTGTGAAGTATAATCCAAGGAGGAGTTTTTGCTTCGGCCCGGAGCCATTGCGAAGCGAAGTTGTGAATGAAGACTTAGCGAAGCGCTTCACGGGCACGCGTTCCAAGCCGGGTATTTTCCCGAGGTGATCAAGTGCCTCATAAATGCAATTTTTCGTGCCCGGTAAGCTCGCTGCTCATTTTTGGCAATCAAAAATGAAGTATCAAGCCATGATGGAGAGCCCGACGAGCATGGCGGCCACTCGAGCACCGCACCCGAAGACCAAGGACGTCCAGACGGCTCATCAATGCACCTTTCCATGGTTGACCCGGTTGCAGTTGCCAGTTTTGGTAACAGATTTGAAAGCTCGGTCACGAGAGCCTCGGGGAGCCGAATTCTCAGGGCTCGAGGGCGTACTCTTCTTTGCTATGTAATTATGACTCAGAGGCCCGGGTCCTCTATAAAAACCCAGGCATTGTAATAGAAAAAGGGGGGGAACTATCTGCTAGAAAGCTGCTGTAACTTGATGTCCTACGATTAATACTAAAGAGCTTTGAGCTCAATTCTTCTCTTTTATGCTGCCTTCTGTGCTTGATTCTTTTGTCTTTCTTCGTTTGTATACCGAGATGTTGAACCCTGCGTCCGGAGTGTGATCGGGGACTGTACCTTGAAACTCGCTCCGAAGGATACATAGGAGTTGAAAGACGTTGTATTGGCTTTCTTTTATGCTGCCTTCTGTGCTTGATTCTTTTGTCTTTCTTCGTTTGTATGTTGGATGTTGAACTCTGCGTCCGATGTGCGATCGGGGAATGTACCCTGAAACTCGCCTGAAGGATACATAGGAAGGTTGATATTGCATTTCTTTCGTTTATCCTTGGTGTTCCTTGCTGCTATTCAAGTTGCTAGTTAGCGATCGTGCTTCCTGTTCTCTCCCACCTTACATCATCAATTTCTCTAACCCTAACTCCTTTTATCTCTTTCCTGCACCCTTATCTTCAAACACCCAAGTAGTTTAGCATAGGAGCCGACCTTTCTCCGGAGATTGGCACGAGGGGCATCTCTTCCCTTCGGCCTTTCAATGTTGGTCCAGGTCTAGGGCACGTACATTTACTCAAAATCCTTTCCTAGGCAGATTTGATGACCAACAGAACCTCAAACCAGGCGATATCCACAACTTTGCTATAGGGGATGGCACTGATGAGTCAAATGTTGATGTTGAAATGGACCTTTCCATTGGGTGGGAGAAAGACTAGGGGAAGGACCCCCTAGACAAGAACAAGGGCTATTCCAAGGTAGGGGGGACCATCGTTGGGTCCTTCGATACTGCATATTATCTTGAAAAGGTCACGGGTACCAAATCGCAAAAAACTACCAAGGACCGAGGCTCTTTGATAGTGATCAGAGAAGACTTAGTGATTCTAGAAACCCTAATGGCCAAATATATTTCCCTGGAAGAACATTCTCTGATTTGGAAGTTCATGGGTGGCAGACCATACATGGAATACATTCAACAATGGGCCACTACTAGGTGGAAAGTTTCAAGGAATCTTAATATTATAGCTATCCCTAAAGGGTTCTTTCAAATCTGCCTTAACAATCCTAAAGATGCAACCTACATTCTAATAGGGGGCATGGTCCTATGGGAAGAAGAGTTTTTTTATTCACATATGGGGGGAAGATTTCAACGTCGAAACTCAAAGCATAAATTTTTCTCCAGTGTGGGTTCAACTTTCGAGACTCCCTAGCCAATTTTGGCATGAATACATCCTACAAGGAATAAGTAGATACATTGGGAAAATTGTGGCCATGGATTCAACCACCAAAGCTCACACTAGGTTGACCCAATCTAGAATATGCGTCAACACAAATCTTGATTCCCAGCTCCCAAATCGAATCAATCTAGTCTATGGTTCCTTCTGCCACTACCAGGCCATAGAGTATGAAAATAAACTGGCTTTCTGCATCAAATACCAAACTCAAGGACACCTCAAGTCCCACTACCCCTCGCTCATACCATAGAATGAGGTAGATTTTGGAAACCATATCTATAGGAACCAAGGTGTTCGCTTCCCTGGGAAGCCCCCAATGCAAAATAATAGGCAAATCTACAACAGAAACCCTCATCAGCAAGCACCAGGGAAAAACCTTATGGTAAACAAAGGAAAGCAAAAAGTGCAGCCTGAAAAATCATAGGACCAAGCTTAGGTAAGCTCCCTATTTGCTCATCCTAATAAATTTGATATTTCATGAAATATCACCCACTCTGATTCAAAAATATAGAGTTATTCACTCAGCAAGAAAATGATATGTCGAATCCAAATTTCAACCTCCAAATCCCCACCATCGAATAAATTTTGTAGTATCCCCTTCCCACCAATAGCCCTATATTATCTCTAGTCAAGCTAGCTTCCCCTGATCCCCCCTGAAAATCTTCTTTCCCAAGAGGCTGTCGAGAAAAAAAAGCAGATTTTAGTCCCAAAACACTCGAAGCTCCAAAAACACCTGTGTCGATATTGGCAATGACAAGAAAAGGTGAAAGCCCAATATCTAAGAGCAAATAAGAAGCCAAAGTGCCGAGGACATAAGAAATGGAGTCCAAACAATCCTTTTACTTGAAATGTTTACTCACCCTAAGGAAAATCCCAAATTATGCAAACCCCCTGTGCAGCAGTTAAAAGGGGGAAAGAAATCATCTAAAGTTTCTAGATGAGGATACTCTCATGGAATGTGAGGGGTCTCAATAGTATGACCAAGCAGAGGTTGATTTAAACTGTTAGAAAAGAAACCAAACCAACAATCCTCATTATTCAAGAGAGCAAGTTAGATAAGTCAAAATCATGCAAGGCAGGCAACACCATTTGGAAAAATAGTGGAAGAATTTTCAATCCCAACCAAGGTCCATCTGGGGGTCTTTTGTACCTTTGGGATCCAGAGAAAGTGGATGGTAGAGTAATATCATCCTCAGATAGAGTTTTAAATATCATGTTTATTTGCAAAGACAAGGATCAATGTTGGATCCTATCTAATATCTACGCCCCAAACAATCCCCTCAACAGGATTTCCTTTTGGGACCAACTAAGTCACATGAGGTAGGCTTTCATAAATTTCCCTTGGGTTTTGTCTAGGGATTTCAACTCCCCCCTTTACCTGTCAGATAAGGCAGGAGGCAATGACATTCCTACCAAAATTATTCAGGACTTCCATAGGTTTGTCACTGATAATAACCTAATGGATATCCAGATCCGGGGAGCTCAATTCACATGGAATAACAGAAGAATAGGGAACAATCTGATCCAAGTTAAGCTAGATAGATTCTTTCTATCTCAAAAATCCATACCTCTATTTCGTGATGCCTCCCTCACTTCCTTGCCCAGAATTGGATCGGATCACAGTCCTCTCATGTTTGAAGCTAACAAGCCTTCAATTTTTAAGACCCCTTTCATATTCAAGGCAATGTGGTTTCTCCACCCATATTTATGTAATCAAATTTTAGGGTGGTGGCAACAATAGGTGGACGGATCCCCCATCGCTCAAGTTACCCAAAAAGTCAAAATAATCAAAAACCACATCAAAATTTGGAACAAGGAAGTGTTTGGTAATATTTTTTAAAATAAGGAGGAAATCACCAACAAGCTCAAAGCCATATAAGAGCAAATTCAGAAAGGGCATATGGGAATTAAGAGAAAAAGATCCTTGCTAATTACCACAACATTTTGTCCAAGGAAGAAATGTATTGGAGACAAAATTTTAGAGCCCTGTAGCTCAAGGACAGGGACTCAAACACAAAAATTTTCCATGCTTCCACTCTTCGTCACAGAAGCTCCAATAATATCAGGGAGTTAATAAATTATGATGGCACAAGTGTGAGAGACATCCACCTCATCAGAAATGAATTAGTCACCTTCTTTGAAAAACATTTGGGAATAAATTCCACTATTTTCAAACAAGCCCAGGATCAACTTCTTAAGCATATTCTAAATATGGTATCCCTTGAAATGAATGACATGCTCATCAAGGATCTTACCAATGAATAAATAAAGTAGGATCTTTTCTCCATGGCCCCTGATAAATATTTGGGTCCTGATGGCTTCTCCCCCAGGTTTTTTCAAACTTACTAGGATATCATAGGGGTTGACATTTGCAAAGTCATTATTCACATGCAAAATTCCAAAGCCATCCCCAGAAGCACCAACTCCACCTTCATCACCTTAATATCTAAAGGCCCTAATTGCAAATCCATGAATGACTACATACCCATCAGTATATGTAATATCATATACAAGATTCTTGCCAAATCCTGATAGCAAGACTAAAAGAAATACTCCCACTCATTATAGATCTTTGCCAGGGCAGCTCGGTCAAAGGAAGGTCCATTCCTGATGGAATAATCACCCTGCATGAAGCCCTCCACTCATCTTCCCAAAACAAGAAAGCAACCATTTTTCTTAAATTAGATATCAGTAAGGCTTTTGACCGAGTAAATAGGGATTTCCTCCTGGTTGTTCTTCAAAAAAAAAATTTCATAGGGAATGGATAAATGTAATCAAATTTTGCATATCCAACCCTCATTTCATAGTCTTGGTTAATGGATCACCTACAGGTTATTTCCCTAGCAGTGAAGAACATATGCTTATACTAAGAGGGGCGAACAATATAAGACCACTTTTTACTTTTCTTTTTAAATCAATATTATGCAGTGTATAGATAGTAGTATCGATAGTAGTAATCAAAGCAATGCACAAAACACCATACAAAATAGAGACACAGATTTAACGTCACCTAATGTGGGCTACCTCCATAGAGAAAATATTTCTTCTAAATATTTCTCAAATAATATTTTAGGAATCCTTCCCAATTAAAATGTTTATGGACCTCTATCCAAAGGAGATGTTGATCCCCTAAATTTGGTTTGTGGATCTCTATCCACAGGAGAACTCCTCATGTGCTTTGGTTGGTGATCCTCTAGAAGACACTGCCTCCATTGCACTAACTGTGGATCTCTCTCCACTTGAAGACTCTTGTCCTCACTTAGAAGACCTATTCTCAATGTCCTGGTTGATGGATCTCTATCGACTGGAGACTCTTTCCTCTCTACTATGTCACCTCCAAAGCTCTTCTCAATATGTTCACTCAGATTCTTCTCAAATCTGCTCAATACGTCCACTCAAAACTTGCTCAAATCTTCTCAATAGGTCCACTTATAACCTTCTCAAATCTACTCAACAGGTCAACTCAGAACATGATCAAATCTTCTCAATAGGTCCACTTAGAACCTGCTCAAATCTGCTCAATAGATCCACTTAGCACCTGCTCAAATCTACTCAACAGGTCCACTCATAACCTGCTCAAATCTGCTCAATAGGTCCACTCAGAACCTGCTTAAATATGCTCAATAGGTCCACTTAGAACTTGTCCAAACTCATAGAAACATAAAGAGAATTGTTAGAGATTCAATATGTTCTATACTTAATGCTCAATCACTTCTCAATTCAATCTCATAGAAGCATAAAGAGAATTGTTAGAGACTCAATATATTCTATTCTCAAAACTCAATCTCAACTCAAATCAATCTCATAGAAGCACAAAGAGAATTGTTGGAGACTCAATATGTTCTATTCTAAAAACTCAATCTCAACTCTAATCAATCTCATAGAAGCATAAATAGAATTTTTAGAGACTCAATATGTTCTAATCTCAAAACTCAATATCAATTAAAATTAGAATATTGAATAGTTTGTTTCATGGAACTTGAACAACCACTTCACACAGCTCAATCGACTCTACTCAACCAATCCCTTCAAGGAACAACCCTTTCTCACAAACCCTAGTCCAAGCATGTATCATCCAACTTATAATATTTCCAACAATGCCTAATACAAATCTCACATAACAATGATACTCATGTTCTTTTCTAACTCAAGTTCAAGTTCTTTGCATAACCAATTGGCTTCAAAAAACAATGCTAATAAAACATTCTTCATCTAACAATGATACTCATGTTTTTCTCAAACCCTAACTCGGGTTTTTCATGCAACCAATGGTTTCAACAATAATGCTTATAAAACAAGGTTTAATCACAACTCTCAAATAAAAAAACCTTGAAGCATTAAACCAACCACTTTTGAAAAGGAAACCCTAATCAATTCCTTTTCACTCCAAACTTAATTTTCAATCAAACCAATCACCTAACTCAACAAAGAAGAATTTTACCCATACCTTTTCTTGAAGAGTAGTTGTCTTTGTAAATATGCCACACTCACAATTACTTCTTTGACAAACTCAATAAGGGTTAGAGAATATCTATTTTCTCAATAAATTATAGCACAAAATAATATCAACCAAAATACACCTTATCACTCCATCTATAAATTAATACTCAATATCTTTCCAAAAATAATCTCCTTGGCAAATATCTCTTTCACAATAATATCAACTCTATTAAAGTCTTACTTCTCAAATATCCAAAATTTATTATTTAAGACTTTAATTAAAATAAACCCTAAACTCCTTATGCCTCCTAACTTTATTTCCAATCAATAATTCTCAGCTAGCAATTTTCCAAATAATAAAAACCTTTTAACTCCCACTTTGCTAAAAGTAATTAATCATCAACATAGGCAATATTATTAAATGCTCAACAAAAATATTACCTCTGCATTGGAGGGGATTCAAAACCCTAACTCTGCCCATGACCCGCACCTTAGCCGTGGCTCTATTTCCACATGAGCTAAGCGCTCACTTGGAGCATTGAGAGCACCACGTGCTCTAAGTTCCTTATGCTACCAATGAAAAAAAAAACGTATGCAGCGCTTTGGTGTTCCCAACACCAACCAAAATGTGTCTTTCTAGGATTTGAACACGGCTCAACGTTGTCACAAAAACTTAACCAATGTCTCCTTGCCACTACGCCATGCTTCCTAGCTGGCTTGAGGATTTTAATGTGCTTTCCTTTATTTCGATCGTCGTCCTTCAAATCTGTTTGTTGTTTCTCACAAGATCAACCACCAATTTGTATGCCTTTTCTTATTTCAAGCAAGGATTAATTAATCAATGTCTTTTAGGCATTATATATAGTGCCCTTCATCTTCCACGCAATCACATCGGTGCATCAATTTAATTCGACGTCGACTTGGTTGATTAGGTTATAAGGTATTTAAATTTAATTAAAATTAAATTTAAATATTATAAATTAAATCAAACCAACCTTAGGCTTTAACTTAATTAAACCTTGGAGCCTTGTCTTATTGCACAACCTTGTAACGAATATTTATTTATAAAATTTAAATTCCTTGTGAATTTAAATAATTTACAAAATGAATATTGGACCTCCTTTTTAACCTTTGCAATAACCCTTCTTGGGTTTTTTATGAACCAATCACTTAACCTATTCTCCCAATAATATTAAAATATTATGGAGCCTTTTTGCTTTTAACTTTTGCACTGTTGAAGCTTTTTCCTGTATGATAGTGACAACCTTTGACGACTTTATTTCTTGCTGAATTCCTTGATATGAGTGATAACTCTATCAGGTGACATCAATGACAACTTTGACTTAGAGGACTCAAAATGTCCAACAATCTCCCCAGTGCTTGGTAATTGAGATTCGTTTCCATATCTGGTGTGGCTAGGACTGAGCTTATGAAATTGCATGATACTACAAGTTGCAACTATCAACTTATACGATTGCAATTTGTAACTATCCACTTTTAAAAATCCCATATTACAAAATAAAAGTGAGTAGACTCATTTTATCTTTTGTTATGGTTTACAGTAAAATCCATAGAAATTTTTGCCATTGAAAGGTTCAAGTGCCATATATGACAGGAAGAATTATTGTATGATGGCATGGACATATTTATTTTTGATGTTTCATGTATAGACATTAAAAATACTACACAATGCCAATAAACTCAAACCTTTGTGAACCTTTCACCCTCCTATAAATGGTATCTAATAACTATATAGCTACCATTCCCCAAAAGTGGAATGCATAAAAATTTGCTTATGTAATTATAACGACTTGATGTTTTGAAGGGTCGAGATTTGATATTCATATTGAACAGTTTTAGACTCTTTATTGATAAAGATAAAATACAAAGGTATTTTTTAGTTGCCTTCTATGAGTATGGTGGATGAATTAATCTTCCCCAATTTTTTTAAATAATATTGTAGTTTAAAATTTTCCTCACATCACACTACAAAATAAATTAGTCAAAATTTGAAAGACTTTTAGAAAGTAAGTGTGTGTTTTGAGTGTGAGTAGGAAGCAAATGTTAATGTTGTGACTCTAATAAAATTTGGAATAGTTTGTTGTATTAAATATTTTACTATTTTAGAACTATTTCATGTTATAAATGATATAAATATTTGGTATGCAACTTAAATATAATTCCCACCCCCTCTTATCTAATCCCAATTTTTTACTGGTAGAATCTATATTTAAGTATGCATGAATTTTAAACACCCCTCCCTTGTAAGATACTTACCAATATATCGATGGTTCAACTTGATATTAAAAATACCCCCTGTATGCACTCATATGGTATTTACCATTTCCTCAGAGTGACCCCCTCGTGGCCCCTCGTGCGGTAATATTTGGTTGATTCCTTTATTTGATGAATCAAATTTATGTATAGGGTTAGGAGAGACAAAATCATCAAAGGTAGAAGGCTCTAAAATAAATATAGAAAGGATAATCTAGTGGTGAAGACCTTGATAGTTACATGGTAAGGGGTCTCAATAACTACCACTAGATGTGAGGAATCAAGCATTGGTCTATGAAGGAGAAGATGTCAAAGCTTAATAAGACAAAGTGGCATTTGAAGCTCAAGTAGAATGAGTGATCATAGACATACAATTCATAAAGGAAGAAAAAAATGCTATTGTAGTGGTTGGGATTGAAGTTGGTGCTTCGTTGATTGGATTTTGAACCAACATTGTAGTTAGTAGACTCAAAACTGGTGATGTTATACTTGACCTAGGCCTTGGCTCTCCCTAGATTGTGCAATGTCAAAACCTTACCTATTATTTAGTACGACACAACTCTCAAAAATGGTCCTAACACCTCTCCTACAACTTCTCTAGTATCCTCTCCACCATTAAAGTCTCTAGAGTTATTTTTTGTATTTTTGCTCTAATACAGTTGAGCTTCCTACTCGTAACCTAGCTTGGGACTACATGGCCACACCCGATGTTGACCATAAAAACCCAAGTGTCTTCACGAGAGCATATTCCTCCATAGTGTTAATCCATATATATTACACAAAGACATGAAATTCTCTAATATTCTTCTCTTCTAGATGACAATTTCTAGGTAAAAATTGTAAACATTAGGCTTTCTAGCTTGATGCATGTGAATGCCTCATGTGTCACGAGTGCTCTAATACCACTGATAGACTAAGCAACATTGTTTACATTTGATTAAAATCAAATATTTGAATATAGTAGGTCTGTTACAACTATATTCAATTTTAGGCTAATGGTTATACCTTCCCAGCTAATAAATCAGTAAGTTCTAACTAATTTATCTCTTGTGAGCTTTAATAATCAACTATGATTATAGAAAATAATGTAATATTTTCCTAACACTATATAGCTAAAATAATTATGCATTTTGAGAAACAAATAGGCCCAAAATGCTTCAATATGCAAAAGTAGTAGTAAAAAAAATTAATTTTAAACTTTAGGAAAATGATAAACCAGCCATGTCACCTCCTAAATTGTTATACTTGCTACATTGACATCATTACTATACTACCAACTTTGTTGGATCAATAAATAGGAAATTATTGTTTGGCATAAAATGATTGGTTGGATTCATATTCTATATATATATATATATATATATATATATATATATATATATATATATATATATATATATATATATATATATATATATATAGATAGATAGATAGATAGATAGATAGATAGATAGATAGATAAAATATTATTTAAGCTATGCCGATGCATAGAATAGAACTTGAGACCTTTTGGTGAGGAATACCTTAGCATTGTTTCCCTAGCTAGTCATCCTCAACTTGTATTGGAGAGTGAAAGCACGTACTTTATTTTAAAGAAAAGCATTATACATATGTTCTATAAATTCATACATTAAAAAAATATTTGATGAGAATCCAACATAAGACCCTTCACATACAACTCACATACTTGGCCAATGTGCTCTCAACTCACCACATAATTCGTTTATCCTATGAAATATTTGTTTAGGATAATATTAACTATCAATATACCTATGCACGACTTAAAAATGCAAAGAAGAAATTGTGGTAAGGATTTGGATATATAAGAATTGATGTAGTAACCAAGTGACTCATCATTGTAATATCATGGGTTCTAACATTCTTTGAAAAATACCTTTGAACCTTGTCCAATCACATAAAAAACAAAAAAATATTGTGAATGCACCATGGAAAAAACCCCCAATGGGGTTTGAACCCAGACCTTTCACAAATTGGTTGATATTCTCACCATTATATAGTGGTACTTCAGTGGATACTATGTTGTTGCATAATTATATCTCTTTAGCATTCAAAGCATAGAGAAATAGTAAACAAAAAATATAGCATCCCAATTTGAATACAGAACTTCTAAAATATCAACCAAGTGTCTAACCATTATGCCACACACTATTGGTGCTAATTGAAAAATGTTATTTTCTAATGGAGTCGCCTTTTGAAGCATCAAAAAGAAAATGTATGTGAGGCCTTGTCCACTCCCACCATAAAATGGAATATTTTATAGAGTATTCATATTTTAAATGTCAATTGTTTGAAGGAAACAAAAAAATTCTTTAGAAGTAAAAAGGATATATCAAATGGAAAAATCATGAGAAGTATTAAACAAGGACCCCCTTGAAATTTTGTAAGAAATCTAACAACATTGATAGTTTATCTATATCTACCATGGTTTTATTTTTACAAACATTTTTTTTGTAATTGAGTGAAGTTGCTTCTTTTTGGATATGTGTTCGACACAAATCTGCCTAAGTACAAGATTTCATCACTTGTGCACCCTAGACTCGGCCAACATTGAAAGGCCGAGAGAAAGAGAAGTCTCCCGGGCCAATCTCCAGAGAGGGCTGGCTCCCAAACTAATCTAAACTGGTTTCGAGATAAGGATGCAGGAAAGAAATGGGAAAATACGAAAAGAAATGGGAAAATGTGAAAAGAAATGGGAAATAACATAAAGAGATGTAAATATGGCCGAAGCCGATAGTTAATGGGGAACAACCTCAGATAGAAAATAATCTCAACAAAATCCTGAAGCTAAGCAGCAACTGACTCTTAGAATGCATATACAAAAACTGGATCAAGCATTAGCCATAAGTTCGCTTCCAATTGTACTCCAAATGTTCAAATGCAAATACAACCAAATCCAGAACAACAGAATTTAACTTATATTAACACTTGACTAACAGAAGTGACTCAGACAGAAAGCAAAACATGAACAACAATTTGGATCACCAACTCCAGAAGACACTAAGAATAGAGCAAAATGCATCTAGGATTTCTGTTTTAATTTTTGCAAAAAGGTCCTCCTCCTTTTGCTTGAGATTTTACATTGGTATTTATAGAGGCCTTCCCTCTCCTTTTCGGATTACAACATTTAATACATAAAACAGATTTCGAAGAAGAGGTCCACAAAATAGGCACTTGAAAAGAGAAACAAGCCCCCTTAATCTGCCTCGGACCAAGAGACCATATTTCTTCATTAAATGACCGTTATCGGGGCAGGCTGGAAGTTGTTAGGAGATCACGAACAGGAGCTTTTAATACTAGAGGCGTCTTTAATTTTGGTGGCATCGAAAACTGCCTCATGTTCTTCCATCTTGCGCACATCGGTAATCAGCAACATTTAATCTTTGAGCCTCTTTGACCACGATCTCAAAATTAGTTGGAGAGCTTTTACTTGATCCTTATCTTCTTCTCACATTCTCCTATGCAATTTTGAAGAAAAATGCGGACAGAACTGTATCGGGCCTTTGTTTTTGCTTCTATCGCGAAAATGAGACAAGTCACGAAAATGCGACATGTCACGAAATCGTGACACTTTCACCTTACTGCTTCTCTTTTTGCCACCAGTCACAAAAATGCGACATGTCGCGAAATCGCGACATCTTCTCTTATCGTTCAGCTTTCTCTTCACGACATGTCACGAAATCGTGACATTCTCCTTTGTCTGGCTTTGTTCGCTGCTCCAAGTCGCGAAAACTCACCATGTCATGAAATCGTGACATGTCACGAAATCGTGACATCTTCTTCCTTCTGTGTCCTTTTCTTCTGTATACCCGTGAAACTGCAACATGTCACGAAATTGCGACATCTTTCTCTTCCTTGGCCTTCATCTTCTTGCAAGTAGCAAAAATGGGACATGTCACGAAATCGTGACATTCCATACTTGGCATTGTCTTTCCGCTCCTTCATCATGAAAACGTGACATGTCGCGATATCACGACAATTTCTTTCTGCCTTGTACTTGTCAGCTTTCATTCCGCAAAAACGTGACAGGTCGCAAAAATGTGACATGTCGCGATATCATGACATTTTCTCCATTTGGTTCTTCTGTCTTCAACAAGTCACGAAATCGTGACATGTTTCAATCTTCTTGTCCTTAGCTGCTTTTCGGCCATGAAAATTCATCATGTCGTGAAATCGTGACATTTCGTACTATCTGGCTGCTTCTTTGCTTTCCCCTCATGAAATCATGACATGTCACGAAATCATGACAATTCTTCGCACTTGGTCCTTCCGCCCCAATATGTCACGAAATCGTGACACTTTCTTGTCTTCTCCTTCGTTGCCGCTTCCTATCGCGAAATCATGACAAGTTCCTCTTGCTTGGCTTCATCTTCAAAAAAGTCATGATATCGTGACATCTTTCCTCCACCTTGTGTTTATCCTTCAGCCCTTCCGCGATAATGTGACATGTCGCGATATCGCGCCATTCCATACCATCTGCTCCTTTCTTGCTTTTTTGTCACGATATCGTGACATTTTTCATTGGCGCTCCCCTTGGCTATTGTATGTCGCGATATCATGACATTTTCCATTACTCTGCTCTGTGACCACTGCAAGTCATGAAAACGCGACATGTAGCGAAATCGTGACAATTTTCACTTGAGTTCTCCCTCATCGCAACAAGTCGCGAAACTCCAACATGTCGTGATATCGCGACAGTTTGACTTCCTTGCTTCCTTTGGCTATTTTGAGCCGCGAAAACGCGACAGGTCATGAAAATGCGACATGTCACGATATCGTGACATTTTCTTGACTTAGCTCTTTTCGGCTTTAGACCCCGTGAAAACGTGACAGGTCGCGATATTGCGACATGTCGCGATATCACGACATCTTTCAGTTACTTTGCTCTAACACAAAACTTGTAGAGATTTTTGTATTTTCCCTTTCAAAGTGCTTTGAGGGACAAACAAAAGAATGAGTATCTCTACAATTTGTGCATTCTTTTGCATGAACAACAACAACAAAAACAATGTGGCAAAAATGCCAACATTCTTGGCGGCTCGCGGGGTATACAGTTCTGTTGTATGCATGAATCTCAGGCCTTTATCCATTGGGAAATAGAGTCAAGAAGCTGGAGGGGCAGAGAAAGTGAGTGCTGGTTGATGCTGGACGTCTTTGTGGGCTGTTGCAACAAGCTCTTACTGGCACTCGGCACTCAAAATAGGATCTTCAACAGAAATTTGTAGAATAGCAGAACCTCCCTTATTTCTTGAACGACTGCATTTTGCCTAGCTCGATTGAGCTGGGTAATCACCAGGTGTTGTGAAAGGATCTCCATGGTAGTAGTGAAAAGCACCTGAGTTGCAAAAATGGAAATGAATGGAATGATGACCAGCAGATGCGCAGGCCATGGAACGGGAATGGGGAATGATGGGATGATGGAAAATGGAGGAGTAGAAGCGGTAGATACAGCAACAGGGTGCTACTGTGCTATCAGCTGCTGGGTTTTGATGAAAATAGAAAATGAAATGGAAGTGGATGGAATGGAGAAGGTGGTAGGAACTGTGGAGAAGTGCTCAAAAGACAAAGAATTAGAAGAAAGGGGAAGTGAAGAAAAGGGAACATCAGAGAGAGGGAGTAGAAACAACAGTAGTGGCTTGATTATTTGCAGAAGGAGTAGGAGAGGAAGGGAATGAAGTAAGGAAGTGGAAGAAAGAAGTAGAGGGGAAGCCACTAACTGCTAGGAAGGAAAAGAAAAAGAAAAAGAAATAAACATACCTGCGGGCTCGCGTGCAAAAGGAGCCGAAGTTAAAAAATATTGTGTTCTTTTCTTCTTTTTCTTATTTTTTTCATTTTTTTTTCTTATGTACAAGGTAACCCCGAATTTAGCTGTGAAATCTCGGGAGAGACACATACCAAAACATGGCTCTATGATCTCCTGGATCCCAGACCTTGAACAGACACTCATTGGTCTCCTGATTGATAATCAGCTCGGTGTCACCAAAGATTTGCAACTGTCACGCTCCAAGTATCTCAGCCTTCTTGAGACCTAGGCATAAAGCCTCATATTCTGCTGTATTAGTTGTGCAGCTCCAGGTCAACTGGTATGAAGAATATCATTGAATTCCAGAAGGGAATACTCGAATAGTCCCAGTGCTAGCGCCATTTTTGTATCGTGCTCCATCGAAATAGAGTTGATCTTGCATAGAGTCTTGACCAACTTGATCAGGAGGTAACTCTACTTCAACCCCTTCAAGATTTGTAATGGAGTAACAACCAATCTCAGTTTCCATCATGGCATTAAAATTGAGCATTGAAAACTCATCCTCCAAGCAAAGCTCATCCAAGACTTCATCCATCAAATCAGGATTGTCCAATTCTTTAGTTATCATGTTGACAGAATGTTTGGACTTTTCTTCCTCTCCCATCTTCTCTATATGAAAAGTAGAAGGCTTTTGATTGTCAATACGGACTCTTCTTCCTTTGAAAGGAATCTCCAAGTGAGAATAATCTAGAGAAAGGTAACCTCCCAGCTTGGCAGTTAATTCGGCAGTGAATTCTCTCGACAAACACATACTGAAATATGGTTCCAAATCAACCACAACTACCTCCTGAATTACTGTAATTTGAGGCATACTATGTAGAGCAATAGGAACATCCTTGATTACACCCACTATTTTCATGGGAGTCCCATCCAACTGCAAGACACCAGGGCTACTTCTTGTATACTCCATACCCATGACTTCACAAACTGCCTTTGGCATGACAGTTGTCGCAGCACCAGAATCAATCATACAGTTGTGCACAATCCAACCCTCCATCCTGAGTGACAAATAAAATGGGGGTGGTCTATTTTTCCCAGTGGCTGAAGAGGTTAGAGTTTGAGACATAACTACCTGGGCTGGAGCCTTCCCCTTACTTTGTATGGTTTTTAGGGATTCCTATAAGAGATTTACCTATCCAAGAAGCTGCAAGGTGTCATACAGACTTACCTTAGCTGGTATCCATTTGAGTTCTTCAACAATGTTGTACTCCATCGAGATCTGCTCTTTCCCTCCACTGGCAGATTCAAATTTGCTTCTATATTGCTGGGTGGCCTCCACTCATTGTCGTTTAGTCAATGATGGATACCGCAACGTCTCTCTAGCTTGTTCTTTTGTTTTTGCTTGCGGCTGAGAGACAGAAGCTTGTTCCTTCTCTTTTGCTTGTGGTGGAAGTGGATCCTTCGACAAAATAGGTGGTTGTTGTGGAGCTAGAGGATCATGAGCCTTTGCAGGTATTTGCTACTTTGTTGCTTGTACAAGAGGCACTTTCAATGGCTCCATCTTAGCCGGATCTACCAACATTGGTTTCTTGCCATTGCATGTCAAGACTGCTATGTGTTCCTCAAGAGACTTCATGGAATTAAGATCCACCTCTCGAATCATGTTTACACGGCTTCCCGCAAGAACTTGCAAATAATTTTGGTGGACCATGCAAGTGGACTCATCATGTGGATCATTGCATGAAGAACACCAGTAAGAAGGCTCATGTGAAACTTCAGAAGGGCCAGCCTCTTCACTTACCAGGATCGCTGAGTTCCTCTCAGGTACTTTCTCTATAGCCTTGCTAGGAGCAACTTGCTCTCTAGTTACCATCAAAAAAAATCTTCGTGGCTGATAGTTCCTTTCCACCTCTCTCCGCTCCATAGATGTCACCTTGTTAGTGAGAGCTCTCATGGCCGACTGAATTTCTTGCAAAATAGCCAATTGAGGATCTGGGCTTGAGGACACAGGTGGTGCAGGTAGAGGTAATGGAACTGGTGGAGAAGGTAATGCAGGAGTTGGAAGTGGAGAGGTTATCTATGGAATGGGAATCATAGGTACTGAAGGTATGGGAGGATTCCATGAAGATAAAGGGTACATGGATGGAGCAGTGTAAGATGTGGAGGCTGCACCTGTATGTTGGTATTGTGGAAGCTCGAGAAAAATAGGCATAGTCATCTTTGGAGGCAATTTCCCAATGGCAATCAGATCGGCCTCAGCCTTTTGTGCCTGGGCATATAGGGCAGGAAAGGTTTGAACACCGGACATCCTAATATTCATACCAATATCTGAATGGAAAGCCCTAAGAAAGTACAATGTTGCTTGTTCATGAGTAGGGCAAAGACCTTCAAGAACTCTCTGCCAAGTTTGGGCAAACCTAACATTGAAATCCACTATCTCCTCTTGAGGATGCCTCTTGATATTATTAAATTGATGCACTAAAGAAAATGGGTCTGCTTGCTCATTGAACCCTTGGATTAGCATCTCTGCTAATTGATCCCATGAAGTTATGGAGTTGGGAGTCAAGGATCTATACCAGCACAACAACTTACCTTAGAGTGACAGGACGAGCAATTTGATCATGACATCTTCATCTGTGATATTATGAATTGAAGCCAAGGTTGCCACATCTGACACATGCTCGTACATTGTCTTTCCAATCCCATCGTATGTAGGCAAGGCTTTTATTGCTGTAGAAGGAACTAGATTTTGAAAAAGGTAGGTCCAACGCTCCCAAATCGTTCCAAGCAGAGAACTTCCTTGGTGGAGGATGTTGGGCCATTTGAACTGCTGGATCTGGATGTAGCAAGCTCGTAGCAGTACTGGGAGGAGTCGAAGATGGCACAAACTGACTCATTGCCTGTGAAGAAACAACAAATGATGGGTTCACAGGACTTACCAATCTTGAGCGCTCCCTCCAGTTCTGAACATCAATCTCAAAGAATTTGACTGGATCTTCCGATTCTTTGGCACTTGATCTCGTGATCATGAAGCAAAGATGCAAAGATTTTCACCAGCTTCAGGATTGGAAATTTCTAGGTACTAAACAGTCACCTTCAGCAGAGTCACCAGATGAACTTACAATCGCCGCTTTTGAGGTCAAGACAGTTCATCAAAATCTTGATTCCTCCGGGTGTCAAAAAATGGGACTTGTGAGTCCCACCGATTATGGATCTTTTTGAGACAGAAATAGTCTGTCCCACCGGGCATGCCAAAACCCCAACGGAAACCCCCCCAACCCTCCGAGACGGACAAAAACGGCCCACACGCGTGCCAAAAATGTTGGACACAAATCTGCCTAAGTACAAGATTTCATCACTTGTGCGCCCTAGACTCGGCCAACATTGAAAGGCCGAGAGAAAGAGAAGTCTCCCGGGCCAATCTCCAGAGAGGGTTGGCTCCCAAACTAATCTAAACTGGTTTCAAGATAAGGATGCAGGAAAGAAATGGGAAAATGCGAAAAGAAATGGGAAATAACAGAAAGAGATGTAAATATGGCCGAAGTCGATAGTTAATGGGGAACAACCTCAGATAGCAAATAATCTCAACAAAATCCTGAAGCTAAGCAACGAATGACTCTTAGAATGCATATACAAAAATTGGATCAAGCATTAGCCATAAGTTCACTTCCAATTGTACTCCAAACGTTCAAATGCAAATACAACCAAATCCAGAACAGCAGAATTTAACTTATATTAACACTGGACTAACAGAAGTGACTCAGACAGAAAGCAAAACATGAACAACAATTTGGATCACCAACTCCAGAAGACACTAAGAATAGAGCAAAATGCATCTAGGATTTCTGCTTTAATTTTTGCAAAAAGGTCCTCCTCCTTTTGCTTGAGATTTTACATTGGTATTTATAGAGGCCTTCCCTCTTCCTTTCGAATTACAACATTTAATACATAAAACAGATTTCGAAGAAGAGGTCCACAAAATAGGCACTTGAAAAGAGAAACAAGCCCCCTTAATCTACCTCGGACCAAGAGACCATATTTCTTCATTAAATGACCGTTATCGGGGCAGGCCGGAAGTTGTTAGGAGATCACGAACAAGAGCTTTTAATACTGGAGGCATCTTTAATTTTGGTGGCATCGAAAACTGCCTCATGTTCTTCCATCTTGCGCACATCGGTAATCAACAACATTTAATCTTTGAGCCTCTTTGACCACGATCTCAAAATCAGTTGGAGAGCTTTTACTTGATCCTTATCTTCTTCTCACGTTCTCCTATGCAATTTTGAAGAAAAAATGCAGACAGAACTATATCGGGCCTTTGTTGTTGCTTCTGTCGTGAAAATGAGACAGGTCACGAAAATGCGACATGTCACGAAATCGTGACACTTTTACCTTAATCGCTTCTCTTTTTGCCACCAGTCACGAAAATGCGACATGTCACGATATCATGATGTCTTCTCTTTGTTTAGCTTTGTCTTCATGACATGTCATGAAATCATGACATTCTCCTTTGTCTGGCTTTGTTCGCTGCTCCAAGTCATGAAAACTCACCATGTCACGAAATCGCGACATCTTCTTCCTTCTGTGTCCTTTTCTTTTGTATACCCGTGAAACTGCAACATGTCACGAAATCGTGACATCTTTCTCTTCCTTGGCCTTCATCTTCTTGCAAGTAGCAAAAATGGGACATGTCACGAAATCGTGACATTCCGTACTTGGCATTGTCTTTCTGGCTCCTTCATCATGAAAATGCGACATGTCGCGATATCGCGACAATTTCTTTCTACCTTGTACTTGTCAGCTTTCATTCCAAAAACGCGACAGGTCGCAAAAATGTGACATGTCGCGATATCATGACATTTTCTCCATTTGGTTCTTTTGTCTTCAACAAGTCACGAAATCGTGACATGTTTCAATCTTCTTGTCCTTAGCTACTTTTCGGTCGTGAAAATTCGTCATGTCACGAAATCGTGACATTCCGTACTATCTGGCTGCTTCTTTGCTTTCCCCTCGCAAAATCGTGACAATTCTTCGCACTTGGTCCTTCCGCCCCAATATGTCATGAAATCGTGACACTTTCTTGTCTTCTCCTTCATTGCCGCTTCCTATCGCGAAATCGTGACATCTTTCTCTTGCTTGGCTTCATCTTCAAAAATGTCATGATATCGTGACATCTTTCATCCGCCTTGTGTTATCTTCAGCCCTTCCATGATAACGTGACATGTCGCGATATCGCGCCATTCCGTACCATCTGCTCCTTTCTTGCTTTTCTATCGCGATATCATGACATTTTTCATTGGCGCTCCCCTTGGCTGCTGTATGTCGCGATATCATGACATTTTCCATTACTCTGCTCTGTGACCACTGCAAGTCGCGAAAACGTGACATGTAGCGAAATCACGACAATTTTCACTTGAGTTCTCCCTCACCGCAACAAGTCGCGAAACTCCAACATGTCGTGATATCGCAATAGTTTGACTTCCTTGCTTCCTTTGGCTGTTTTGAGCCGCGAAAACGTGACAGGTCATGAAAATGCGACATGTCGCGATATCGCGACATTTTCTTGACTTAGCTCTTTTCGGCTTTAGACCCCATGAAAACGTGACAGGTCGCGATATCGTGACATGTCGCGATATCGCGACATCTTTCAGTTACTTTGCTCTAACACAAAACTTGTAGAGATTTTTGTATTTTCCCTTTCAAAGTGCTTGGAGGGACAAACAGAAGAATGAGTATCTCTACAATTTGTGCATTCTTTTGCATGAACAACAACAACAAAAACAATGTGGCAAAAATGCCAACATTCTTGGTGGCTCACGGGGTATACAGTTCTACTGTATGCATGAATCTCAAGCCTTTATCCATTGGGCAATAGAGTCAAGAAGCTTTAAGGGCAGAGAAAGTGAGTGTTGGTTGATGTTGGACATCTTTGTGGGCTACTCAACAAGCTCTTGTTGGCGCTCGACACTCAAAATAGGATCTTCAACAGAAATTTGTGGAAGAGCAGAACTTCCCTTATTTCTTGAACGACTGCATTTTGCCTAGCTCGGTTGAGCTGGGTAATCACCAGGTGTTGTGCAAGGATCTCCATGGCAGTAGTGAAAAGCACCTGAGTTGCAAAAATGGAAATGAATGGAATGATGACCAGCAGATGTGTAGGCCATGGAACGGGAATGGGGAATGATGGGATGATGGAAAATGGAGGAGTAGAAGCGGTAGATACAGCAATAGGGTGCTACTGTGCTATCAGCTACTGGGTTTTGATGAAAATAGAAAATGAAATGGAAGTGGATGGAATGGAGAAGGTGGTAGGAACTATGGAGAAGTGCTCAAAAGACAAAGAATTAGAAGAAATGGGAAGTGAAGAAAAGGGAACATCAGAGAGGGGAGTAGAAACAACAGTAGTGGCTTGATTATTTGTAGAAGAAGGAGTAGGAGAGGAAGGGAATGAAGTAAGGAAGTGGAAGAAAGAAGTAGAGGGAAGCCACTAACTGCTAGGAAGGAAAAGAAAAAGAAAAATAAATAAACATACCTACGGGCTCGCGTGCAAAAGGAGCCGAAGTTAAAAAAAATTATATTCTTTTCTTCTTTTCTTATTTTTTTTTTTTTTACTATGTACAAGGTAACCCCCAAATTTAGCTATGAACTCTCGGGAGAGACACATACCAAAACATGGCTCTATGATCTCCTGGATCCCAGACCTTGAATAGACACTCATTGGTCTCCTGATTGATAATCAGCTCGGTGTCACCAAAGATTTGCAACTGTCGTGCTCCAAGTATCTCAACCTTCTTGAGACCTAGGCATAAAGCCTCATATTCTATTGTATTAGTTGTGTAGCTCCAGGTCAACTGGTATGAAGAAGATCGTTGAATTCTAGAAGGGAATACTTGAATAGTCCCAGTGCTAGCGCCATTTCTGTATCGTGCTCCATCGAAATAGAGCTGATCTTGCACAGAGTCTTGACCAACTTGATCAGGAGGTAACTCTACTTCAACCCCTTTAGGATTTGTAATGGAGTAACAACCAATCTCAGTTTCCATCATGGCATTAAAATTGAGCATTGAAAACTCATCCTCCAAGCAAAGCTCATCCAAGACTTCATCCATCAAATCAGGATTGTCCAATTCTTCAGTTATCATGTTGACAGAATGTTTGGACTTTTCTTCCTCTTCCATATTCTCTATATGAAAAGTAGAAGGCTTCTGATTGTCAATACGGACTCTTCTTCCTTTGAAAGGAATCTCCAAGTGAGAATAATCCAGATAAAGGTAGCCTCCCAGCTTGGTAGTGAATTCTCTCGACAAACACATACTGAAATATGGTTCCAAATCAACCACAACTACCTCCTGAATTACTGTAATTTGAGGCATACTATGTAGAGCAATAGGAACATCCTTGATTACACCCACTATTTTCATGGGAGTTCTTGTCCAACTACAAGACACCAGGGCTACTTCTTGTATACTCCATACCCATGACTTCACAAACTGCCTTTGGCATGACATTTGTCACAGCACCAGAATCAATCATACAGTTGTGCACAATCCAACCCTCCATCCTGAGTGACAAATAAAATGGGGGTGGTCTATTTTTTCTAGTGGCTGAAGTAGTTAATGTTTGAGACATAACTACCTGGGCTGGAGCCTTCCCCTTACTTTGTATGGTTTTTAGGGATTCCTGTAAGAGATTTACCTGTCCAGGTAGCTGCAAGGTGTCATACAGACTTACTTTAGCTAGTATCCATTTGAGTTCTTCAACAATGTTGTACTCCATCAAGATCTGCTCTTTCCCTCCACTGGAAGATTCAAATTTGCTTTTATATTGTTGGGTGGCCTCCACTCATTGCCGTTTAGTCAATGATGGATACCGCAACGTCTCTCTAGCTTGTTCCTTTGTTTCTGCTTGCGGCTGAGAGACAAAAGCTTGTTCCTTCTCTTTTGCTTATGGTGGAAGTGGATCCTTCGACAAAATAGGTGGTTGTTGTGGAGCTAGAGGATCATGAGCCTTTGCAGGTATTTGCTACTTTGTTGCTTGTATAGGAGGCACTTTCAATGGCTCCATCTTAGCCGGATCTACCAACATTGGTTTCTTGTCACTGCGTGTCAAGACTGCTATGTGTTCCTCAAGAGACTTCACGGAATTAAGATCCACCTCTCGAATCATGTTTACACGGCTTCCTGCAAGAACTTGCAAATAATTTTGGTGGACCATGCAAGTGGACTCATCATGTGGATCATTGCATGAAGAACACCAGTAAGAAGGCTCATGTGAAACTTCAGAAGGGCCAGCCTCTTCACTTACCAGGATCGTTGAGTTCCTCTCAGGTACTTTCTCCATAGCCTTGCTAGGAGCAACTTGCTCTCTAGTTACCGTCAAAAAAAATCTTCGTGGCTGATAGTTCCTTTCCACCTCTCTCCACTCCATAGATGTCACCTTGTTAGTGAGAGATCTCATGGCCGATTGAATTTCTTGCAAAATAGCCAATTGAGGATCTGGGCTTGAGGACACAAGTGGTGCAGGTAGAGGTAATGGAACTGGTGGAGAAGGTAATGCAGGAGTTGGAAGTGGAGAGGTTATCTATGGAATGGGAATCATAGGTACTGAAGGTATGGGAGGATTCCATGAAGATAAAGGGTACATGGATGGAGTAGTGTAAGATGTAGGGGCTGCACCTATATGCTGGTATTGTGGAAGCTCGGGAAAAATAGGCATAGTCATCTTTGGAGGCAATTTCCCAACGGAAATCAGATCGGCCTCAGCCTTTTGTGCCTGGGCATATAGGGCAGGAAAGGTTTGAACATCGAACATCCTAATATTCATACCAATATCTGAATGGAAAGCCCTAAGAAAGTACAATGTTGCTTGTTCATGAGTAGGGCGAAGACCTTCAAGAACTCTCTGCCAAGTTCGGGAAAACCTAACATTGAAATCCACTATCTCCTCTTGAGGATGCCTCTTGATATTATTAAATTGATGCACTAAAGAAAATGGGTCTGCTTGCTCATTGAACCCTTGGATTAGCATCTCTGCTAATTGATCCCATGAAGTTATGGAGTTGGGAGGCAAGGATCTATACCAGCACAACAACTTACCTCGGAGTGACAAGACGAGCAATTTGATCATGACATCTTCGTCTATGATATTATGAATTGAAGCCAAGGTTGCCACATCTGACACATGCTCGTACATTGTCTTTCTAGTCCCATCGTATGTAGGCAAGGCTTTTAGTTCTGTAGCAAGAACTGGATTTTGAAAAGGCAGGTCCAACGCTCCCGAATCGTTCCAAGTAGAGAACTTCCTTGGTGGAGGATGTTGGGCCATTTGGACTATTGGATCTGGATGTAGCAAGCTCGTAGCAGTACTGGGAGGAGTCGAAGATGGCACAAACTGACTCATTGCCTATGAATAAATAGCAAATGACGGGTTCACAGGACTTACCAATCTTGAGCGCTCCCTCCAGTTCTGAACATCAATCTCGAAGAATTCGACTGGATCTTTCGATTCTTTGGCACTTGATCTCGTGATCATGAAGCAAAGATGCAAAGATTTTCACCAGCTTCAGGATTAGAAATTTCTAGGTACTATACAGTCACCTTCAGTAGAGTCACCAGATGAACTTACAATCTCCGCTTTGAGGTCAAGACAGTTCATCAAAATCTTGATTCCTTCGGGTGTCAAAAAATGAGACTTGTGAGTCCCACCGATTATGGATCTTTTTGAGACAGAAATAGTCTATCCCACCGGGCATGCCAAAAACTGTTGGCACAGGTGGGTTTGTCAACTTGGAATAGTGCTTGTCCCACCGATTATGGATCTTTCTGAGACAGAAACAATCTGTCCCACCGGGCGTGCCAAAAACTATTGGCACAGGTGGGTTTGTCAACTTGGAATAGTGCTCATCCCACCGATTATGGATCTTTCTGAGACAAAAATAGTCTGTCCCAATGCCAAAAACTGTTGGACACAAATCTTCCTAAGTACAATATTTCATCACTTGTGCGCCCTAGACTCGGCCAACATTGAAAGGCCGAGAGAAAGAGAAGTCTCCCGGGCCAATCTCCAGAGAGGGCTGGCTCCCAAACTAATCTAAACTGGTTTCGAGATAAGGATGCAGGAAAGAAATGGGAAACGCAAAAAGAAATGGGAAATAACAGAAAGAGATGTAAATATGGCCGAAGCCGATAGTTAATGGGGAACAACCTCAGATAGCAAATAATCTCAACAAGATCCTGAAGCTAAGCAACAACCAACTCTTAGAATGCATATACAGAAATTGGATCAAGCATTAGCCATAAGTTCACTTCCAATTGTACTCCAAACGTTCAAATGCAAATACAACCAAATCCAGAATAGCAGAATTTAACTTATATTAACACTGGACTAATAGAAGTGACTCAGAAAGAAAGCAAAACATGAACAACAATTTGGATCACCAACTCCAGAAGACACTAAGAATAGAGCAAAATGCATCTAGGATTTTTGCTTTAATTTCTGCAAAAAGGTCCTCCTCCTTTTGCTTGAGATTTTACATTGGTATTTATAGAGGCCTTCCCTCTTCCTTTTGAATCACAACATTTAATACATAAAATAGATTTTGAAGGGGCGATCCACAAAATATGCACTTGAAAAGAGAAATAATCCCCTTTAATCTACCTTGGACCAAGAGACCATATTTCTTTATTAAATGACCGTTATCGGGGCAGGTTGGAAGTTGTTAGGAGATCACGAACAAGATCTTTTAATATTGGAGGCATCTTTAATTTTGGTGGCATCGAAAACTGCCTCATGTTCTTCCATCTAGCGCACATCGGTAATCAGCAACATTTAATCTTTGAGCCTCTTTGACCATGATCTCAAAATTAGTTGGAGAGCTTTTATTTGATCCTTATCTTCTTCTCACGTTCTCCTATGCAATTCTGAAAGAAAAATGTAGATAAAACTGTATCGGGCCTTTGTTGTTGCTTCTGTCACGAAAATGAGACAGGTCACGAAAATGCGACATGTCACGAAATCATGACACTTTTACCTTACTGCTTCCTGTTTCTGCCACCAGTCGTGAAAATGCGACATGTCGCGATATCGTGACGTCTTCTCTTCGTTTAGCTTTGTCTTCATGACATGTCACGAAATCGTGACATTCTCCTCTTGTCTGGCTTTTTTCGCTGCTCCAAGTTGCAAAAATCGCGACATCTTCTTCCTTTTGTGTCCTTTTCTTCTGTATACCCGTGAAACTGCAACATGTTGCGAAATCGTGACATCTTTCTCTTCCTTGGCCTTCATCTTCTTGCAAGTAGCGAAAATGGGACATGTCTGCAATTTTGCGACATTTCGTACTTGGCATTGTCTTTCTGGCTCCTTCATCGCAAAAACGCGACATGTCACGATATCGCGACAATTTCTTTCTGCCTTGTACTTGTCAGCTTTCGTTCCACGAAAATGCGACAGGTCGTAAAAATGTGACATGTCGCGATATCATGACATTTTCTCCATTTTGTTCTTCTATCTTCAACAAGTCGCGAAATCGCGACATGTTTCAATATTCTTGTCCTTAGCTACTTTTTGGCTATGAAAATTTATCATGTTGCAAAATCATGACATTCCGTACTATATGGCTGCTTCTTTGCTTTCCCCTCACGAAATCATGAAAATTCTCCACACTTGGTCCTTCCGCCCCAATATGTTGTGAAATCGTGACACTTTCCTGTCTTCTCCTTCGTTGCTACTTCCTATCGCGAAATCGCGACATCTTTCTCTTGCTTGGCTTCATCTTCAAAAATGTCACGATATCGCGACATCTTTCATCCGCCTTGTGTTATCTTCAGCCCTTCCACGATAACGTGACATGTCGCGATATCGTGCCATTCCGTACCATCTGCTCCTTTCTTGCTTTTTTGTCATGATATCGTGACATTTTTCATTGGTGCTCCCCTTGGCTGTTGTATGTCGTGATATCATGACATTTTCCATTACTCTACTCTGTGACCACTGCAAGTCGTGAAAACGTGACATGTAGCGAAATCGCGACAATTTTCACTTGAGTTCTCCCTCACCGCAACAAGTCGTGAAACTCCAACATGTCGTGATATCACGACATGTTGACTTCCTTGCTTCCTTTGGCTGTTTTGAGCCGCGAAAACGTGACAGGTCGCGAAAATGATACATGTCGCGATATCGCGACATTTTCTTGACTTAGATATTTTTGGCTTTAGACCCTACGAAAACGTGATAGGTCGTGATATCGCTACATGTCGCGATATCGCGACATCTTTCAGTCACTTTGCTCTAACACAAAACTTGTAGAGATTTTTGTATTTTCCCTTTCAAAGTGCTTTGAGGGACAAACAGAAGAATTAGTATCTCTACAATTTGTGCATTCTTTTGCATGAACAGCAACAACAAAAACATTGTGGCAAAAATTCCAACAATATGATACCATGTTGGAATTCATAATACTTTCTATAAACATTCTTATACATACATTCACCACAACAATCATATGCAAAAAGAGGAAGAAGAGTAAAATAAAAGAGCATATAAAAAAATAGAGAAAGAGATAAATGACACTAATAGATAGAATAATAAGGGATGGGTGCCCATAGATACCCCTATGATCTCACTTATCACAAATTGATACAATGGATTAGTCATTAGGGGGTATTTATAATTATACTAAATTTCTAATTAAATGCTAACCTCAACTTGATATAACCCGAATTGAAGGTTAAATTATAGTATAATAAATGGATTAAGCCCTTTAATCAAGGCTAACCATAGAGGTGGTTTAACTAATATCACTAAGGGCAAATACATTAAAACTATCCATAAGATTATATAAATATGCTCATAGTTTTGGAATTCACAACTATTTCAAGAAATGAATAGAAGCAATCCATCCACTCAAATATTTACAAAAAGCATAAAAAGGATGAAAGAGAAAAATATATAGTGGAGACTCATAGGCACCATAAATAACCACTATATTATCTAAATATAAGAATCACACCACTCCGATACAATGGATGGAGTGGTGGGTAGTATTTATACTAATACCAAAACTCAATTACATAAATGAACTTAACCTAAATCAACATAGTAAGAGGGATTTAAGGTTAATTACAAGTTTATAATGTGGGTTTAACCATAAAAAAGTTAATCGCAGCCCAGATGGATTACATAATAAAATATTACAATGAATTAAATATATTATAGAATGAATGCCCTTAGGCCTATCCAATATCACATCATACAATGTTGGCCTTGCTTGTGAATCAAATTATATTTTCAATCAATCCCTCAAAATCTAAATCGAGAGACCAACAAGAGAAGACATTAATTACAATAATATCTTCCCCAAATAATGAATGTTGTAGTGGGCCTCCACAATTGAGGTAGACCCATCTAAATCCCCCTCATCATCTAAAATCCACTTATACAAAAATGATTCTTGCACAAGAGTCTCCTTAGACTATATTGCACTCATCATTTCCACTATTAAATACTCCTGCACACATCCAAAAATCACTTTTGCTAAGGCTTCAAATAAAAAAGAGAATTCAATATCACCACTTCTAGAGATAAGACATTTTAATATTTCATAGTCATATAAGATACAACTTGAAGGCATATATTTTCCATTTACAACATGCATCACGTTTTTTGAATAAATCCACTTGCCCTTGGGCCACTTGGCATAAACCTACTTAAAAGAAGAGCTAGAACAAACTTCAAGGAGTACTTGGACAAGAAATAGAAAAAGGATCAAATCATGAAAGATTATATCTTCATGAATATGTTGAATCATTTTCCTAAATAAGGAAGAGGGATTGACTAAAGCACATCCTAAATTATTTTTCTATATGCCTCTAAAAGACTCAAATTCTACTACAACTATCACAAATCCAGCTACATGTCCCCAAAAAATAGACCAAAGATTTTGATTACATAGAATATGGTAAATCCACTCTCTCAATATAGGGCAATAGGGTTTGAGGTATATTCCACACAATCATCCCCTAACATTGGAACAAGTCTATAAATTGATATCAACAATACATAGAGCTTGAATGCGATTTGAAAAAAATGGGCTCAACATGCTTTTGTATGCAAAAGTTATAGCCTCCAAAATTTTCACCCAAATAGCCCTTGAAAATGCAAAAATGAACCTTTTAGACCTTAGAACTATAACAACGAATCTCTACCTATGACTTAGCGATTGCTCATTCACTAGTGACAACCACTCATCTTGTGCCACCTGGTCACCTTTGATCAACCAAAATCCTATCATTTGTTGTATTGTAATTGGATGGAAGGTTAAATATGTATAAAATTTTGGGTCATGTGGCATCCCTAGCTACCACATCAATTTGAAGAGGTTTTTTAGTCAATTTAATTTGAAAATATCCATAGCCATAAGTGAAATTTGGTCTCTTGCATGCTAGAAATGTTGCACTAACCAGGGTTATGCATAAGGGGTCGGTCCTAAAATCTATTTATAAAATCAAGGCGAATTGTCTTGGAATCTCGACGAATTATGTAGAAGTATACATGGCGAATTGCATTTATTTATCTCCAAAAATTTTCAAATCGTGGCAAATTGCATTAATTTGTCTCCAGAAAATTTCAAACCGTGGCAAATTTTCTGTGTTGGGGGCTATGAATATCGGTTTGCAAAATCTAAAAATGTACGAAAAACATAAAATATTTAGGTCAACATGAAAGACTTTTATCCTTTATGCTTTATGATGATCGGTATGAGACATGTATGACGATCGACTGTAGGCATGACAATCAGGTGCAAACATGACGAGCGGTGTCATGCATGACAATCGGTTGTAGGCATGATGATCGGTTGCAGATATGTCGATCGGTTGCAATAAATATCGATCGGTTTTAGGCATGACTATCGGTTGTAGGAATGATGTTCAGTTGCAGGAATACCGATCGGTTGTAGGCATGACGATCGACTATAGACATGATGATTGGTTGCAAGAATGTTGATCAGTTGCAGGCATGATGATCGGTTACAAGCATGACGATTTGTTACAAGCATGACGATCGGCTACAGATATGATGATCGACTGTAGACATGATGATCGGTGGTATGCATGATGATAGGTTGCAGGCATGATGATCAATTGTAGGTATGTCGATCGGGTGTAGCTATGACGATTGGTTGTAGGAATGTTGATCAGTTGTATGCGTGATGATCGGTTTCAGGTATAATTATCGATTGCAGGCATAACAATTGGCTTATGTTGATCATATTGCACCAATTGAAACTCCTCTGCAACCTTGTCAAGTTTTTTTTGTTTCAGAGCTATTTTTGAGTTATAGTATTTTAGATGTATGTTTATCGGTACCCACTACAATATATAAATGGATAGTGTATGAGGTGATTTGGATGGGGAAAATAAAATCATTTATATTTTAAAGGTGAATTGGGAGAGAAAATCAAAATCATTTATAATTTGAGGTCGGCAAATTAAAATAAAAATAGGTTAATTATTATCAATAGTGGGCGAATTTACCCCAAAAAAACTTCCACCCTGTAAATTTCGGGCTAATGGGACCCAGTGAAAGGATCTCAAATTAGCCAATTTAAAATCTTGAAAATCCTAAATAAAGGCAATTTACGATATTTCACGCTTATGCATAACCCTGACACTAACCAATATGTACACCATGCATTAGCAAGGTAAAAGCATGTTATTTAGCAAAGTTTCTATGCCAATAATGAAATGTTAATAAAAATGCTTCCAACCCAACCTCAATCCCTTTACCACTCATCCATCAATGTCATAGTGATCACAAGCCATCCATCTGAGCACTACTCCTATGGTGAAAAATTTTCTAGACTCCTTGAAGAACATAAGGTATGTCGACCAAAAGGATAATTTTCCTATCCATGTTGATAGAAAAACACTTTTTTTGTTTCCATTTGACCTCTATACCTTGACCACTCATCCATCAATGTCTTATAAATTGCAATACATCCATTTGAGTGTTGCTCCTTCTATGATGAAAAACTCCCTCGTCTTCTTTAAGAACATAAGGTATTCTAACCAAAAGGATAACTTTCCTATCAAGGCTAATGCAACACATTTTTTCCTTTTATTTTGTAACAAAAATGGGGACACAAAGCATCAAACCTGAAACCTCCTATCCTAAGTTCCTTGTGATCACTTCACCTAGCTAATGGAGAATCATCATGACATTGTAGCATGAACCAATCTTTGTCTTGATGGAGGATCCAAGCATCTATGAAGACACCATGTGTACATCATGAATGTGTGTGCGTGTGTTGTGCACAATTTGAAATCAAAAATATTGGTGCTAAAAAAAATATTCAAACTTGTTATTCTCCTATCATACAAAAATGGATGGTACCAGAAATAATAAATCAAAATTACAAACCATAAATTAAGATCATATTGAAAAAGATGAAGAGGGTGGGTTGATTTAAAGATCCTTCAAAAAATAAATAATTTGCTATGGAGTAAGATCTCTTATTTGTTTCTTATGTAGAATATGCTAATGAAATTTTGAATAGTAGTTCATCCTAAAATTTGGAGGCTTCAAATAGTCTTCTTGCATGACCAAGCAATGTCACTTCATAACTGCTTTGTTACCATGTTGGAATTCACAACTATTTCCAAAAATGAACAAAAATAATCCATCCATTCAAGTGTTATATAGAAAGAGTAAAATGGATGAAAGAGAGAAAGATATAATGGGCATTCATAGGCACCATAAATAATCACTATAATATCCATCGATAAGAATCACAATACTTTGATACAATGGATGGAGTGGTGAGTGATATTTATACCAATACCAAAACTTGGTTACATCAATGAACTTAACCTAAACCAACATAATAAGATGAATTTAAGGTTATTACAAGTTTATAAGGCAATTTTAACCATAACAAGGTTAACTATAGCCCATAGGGATTACATAATAAAATATAATAATAAATTAAATACATTGTATAATGAATGCCCTTAGGCCTATCCAATATTACATCATACAATGTCAGCCTTGGCCATGAATCAAATTACAATTTCAACATATAGGATTACATAGAAATATGACCATAGGTTTACATATAGAATGCCTAAAGGCTTACATAGCACTTGGTTGTAGGCTACATCAAGAGAACCCATAGGCACTTCATCATTGTCAAAATTCACCTAATAATGTTAGATTACAAATATTTCAACAATACTTACCAAACAAATATGAATTTCTAATTCTTAGTTTCAACTTGTTTCATTTCTTGATATGAACGTGGACCAATGCATTGAAACAAAATACCGAAGGTTTATCTCTATTAAAAATCTCATAAGGGGTCATATTGTTAATGACATAAGTATTATTGATTCTATGTGCCATACAATGCATTGCATCTCCCCAAAAGTTTAGATTTATTTGTTTGGAATGGATCATCTAAAACATCATTTGCATTATTGTTATATTCTTCCATTCAATAACACTATCATGTTGAGTGTGTTTCCCATTCAATACATACTGGTGTAGTGGATGATTCATTGACAATTTATGCCATACTCTATAAGCAACTTGTTAAATTCATTGCTCATGTACTCTCCTATGCTATCCATTCTCAATCATTTGATTTTTCTCCCATAGAATTTCCACAAGTCTTTTAAGTTCTTGAATCATGTAAAGGCCTCATATTTAGACTTGATGCACTATATCCAAATAAACCTAAAAAATCATCAATAATGTGAGAATATACTTAATGTCTAAAAATAAATGTGTTGACCATAAAAGGATAATTGTATGAACCAAATCAAGGATTGAGATGCATGGTGGGCTTTGTCTGTTAAAAAGGTTTCCTAATCATGTTTCTCTAGTACACATTCTTCACACACACCACTCAAAGGATAAATAGGAAGAATATAATCAACTATTTGAATATGACTTGTATAACTCATGGATCCAAAGTTAGTTTACCTCAATCTCTAATGTCCTAATTCATCAATATTATTCGCCTTAGTTTTCATAAAAACAAATTCATTTCGATCCATAGATTTAGAATCCCAATCGAGCTTATACATTTGATTTGTTTTATTATAATATCTAAAGCAATAATTTCAAAGTCACAATTAATTTCCTTCAATATCATTTATCCAACTAAAGTTCTATCATTTCATTTGTACAAGGGATGTGATAGGTAACAAGAATATTTGGATTGATACTTGAAAAAAATAACTTCTCGATACTTTGCATGGCCAAGAGGGACAATACCATGTCCAAAAAATCTCAAGGTTGAGTCATCACCAGTAACTATTGTTTCTACCTAGATCATTGTAGTTGGAGATAAGGTACTTATACTTGGTTATACACTTTGTCACCTTGAAATCTAAATCCATTCCTAATAAGAAAAGGATACCCATAGATTAGATTTGATGGTAAAAAATCTACAATTAGAGGATTTAAGATCAATTTCTTAAGGGACCTCAAAATTTTGTTTGAAACTTCTTGAACTCTGGAGAATCTCTTAAAGCTTTTGAATTCGAAGAAAATATTTTCCAAGATTTTTCCCTTCCTTATTATACTAAGTGGAAGTAATATTTGTTGAGATATTTTTGAAGAAATTTTCAACTATTCTTCATATTATATCCATTTTTTGTAGGATTGTTCTTTTGAATTTCTAACATGTGCTTGAATTTTTTTGCTCTAAATTTTTCATATTTCTCAATGTGACATGAAAATAAGAGACACCTATAATAACCCCCCAAAGGTAGACTTCCTAGGATAATTTATAAAAAAGTTACATAACATGACTATATGGTAGCAAAATTTTCATATGTATGAGATAAGTTATTTATAATAATATTAGTGTACTCATTATCCTTCTTTATAGATCCTTCTATTACAACTATAGTCACCTTAAAATTCTTATAATGCATAATGTATTCAACATGGATAAATTCTTCTAATTTGATAATAAGCCTATTTTTAACTGATAAATCTAAATATTGTTGAATTTTTCAAATGGCTCATCAAACATGTCACTTAATGTTTGTAGTTCCAAACTATCTTTGGTGAAAATAACCTAGTCTAGTTCAACATACGATGCAATCAATCCATGAGCTTCAACCCCTCTCATCCATTGTCATTATTTTTTAATTAATTTTCAAAACTGAAGGAGATTTATACATCCATAGTCCTTTACTTCCAAGAAAAGACATATGGTCATGCCATAGGCCATAGTTTGTCCCATTAAGTATCATAAAACTAGCACTGAAGTCAATCAATTGCTTGTAAAATTAAGCTTCAAATCTAATAAAATTACAAAATTAAAAAATAAGAATAATAAGATTATGATTATTGGTGTATAAAGATAATTTGTGAAGATTTTGATAATGTACAAATATAATGTATAAAGCTTCAAGTTTGTGGAGGAAAAATTCATGCAATATTGGTGTTCAAAAATCATGGTAATACTTCACTGCCCATCCCATAATTTAAAGGATTAAATTATGATTAATTGTATATAAATATGAGGACTTTATCGATTGCCAAGAAGGTGTAGGGTGTTGTGAAATACAGATACAAGGAACTTGTAGATTGGAATATTTTATGAGCCAAAAAAATTAAGAATATGGGGGAAGCATAAAGAAAATTATCTTGGCTTTGTATCATATACAAGCAACTCTTTATACAAGAATTATTTCGAAAATTGCTAAAGGAGCATGAGGCACCTTGAAGACAACCTATTAAGGGTCTACTCAAGTGAAATTAGTGAAGCTAAAAACATTGAAGAGAGAATTTATGAATATGGAAATGAAGGCTAATGAGAATATGGGATATTTTATTTGTAAGGGTGCATGACATCATCCATAAAATGGGTATTTGAGGTGAAGAACTAGCACAAGATAAAGTTGTCTAAAAAGTTATGAGAACATTAACACCAAATTGAAAAAAATTGTGCAATAATTATTGAAGAAAGTAAATATTTGAAAAAGTTGAAGTTTGATGAATTTTTGGGATCACTTTGTACCATGAAGAAAGAATTAAAAATAGTGAAAAAGAAAACTTGGTGCAAGATTTTGCTTCCAAGGAAAGAGTGTGAAATAATAATGGGGCTAACTCACATCTCAATTCCCAAGGTTAAAGAGGGGAATAGAAAATGAATATTCTATATAAGGAAGAGGACATAGTGGAAGAGGTAGAGGTCATGGATAAGAGGAATACTCAATGTCACAATTGCAAAAGATATGACCACTATGAAAGAGAATGTAGAATAAAGGCAAGCAATGAAGGAGAAAATAGGTAAACTTTTCACATGAAGGTGAGAGCTAAAAAATATGATTTTATCATGTAATGTAGTAGAAGTTCCAACTAAATAGTCCTAGTACTTAGATTTTGGTTGTTTAAATCATATGACTAGTAAAAATGAGTTGTCTATGGAGTTCAATGAATCATACAAGATCAAGGTCAAATTTGGAGATAATAAAGCATTGAAGGTTGAAGGAAAAGGAACATTACAAATTGACACAAAATATGGAAAGAAAAATATTCAAAATACTTATTTCATGCTAGGATTGAAGCACAGTTTGTTGAGTTTAGGGTATCTTCTAGAGAAAAACTACAAACCAATGTTTGAGAATGAGTGTGTCATCAATGACAAATAAAATGGGAACCAATTAGTAATTGTTGTATCTATGACAAAGAATGTATTCTTTCCTTTAAATCTTAGATGAGAAGAGCAATTTGTGTCATATGGCCATTGAGAAAAACACTTGGTTAGCACACTAAAGGTACGGTCACTTCAATTTTTGAAGCTTGTATTTGTTGGATGTTGAGGAATGGTCCATGGACCACCTTATGCAAGAAAATGTAGTGTATTAAGATTTCACAATGGTAAAACATCATAGAGATAACTTTCTAAAAGGAATAGCATGAATAACATTATATCCATTATAGCTAATTCATTTATACATTTGTGGTCCAATGCATATGCTAAGTGTTGGTAAATCCTTCTACTTTATCCGTTTTATTTATGATCATACTAGAAAATTTTGGGCATATTTTTTAAATAATAAGAGTGATATTTTTAAAGTATTCAAAAGATTCAAAGTCATAGTAGAGAATCAAAGAAAATATAGAGTCAAAGCACTAATGAATGATCATGGTGGTGATTATTGGTCCAATAAATAAAAAATATTTTTTTTATGAGCATGGGATAAGAAGACAATTGACATCAACCTATATATCTTAGAAAAATGGAGTGGTAGAAAGGAAGAATATGACAATCATGGAGATGGAAAAAAGAATGGTAATAGGGAAAGGTTTGAGAAATGGTTTGTGGGATGAAGTAGTTGTAACAACAGTGCATATCCCCAATAGAAGTCCCATAACTATAGTAAAGAATATGATTTATCATAAGGTATGGTATGTGAATAAGTGTCCAGTAAGTCGCTTGAGAGTGTTTGGTTGCTTTCTTTATGTTCATCTTGAAGGTAAGCAAAGAAATAAGTTATATCCAAAGAGTCAAGAATACATTTCTATTGGTTATTCTAAAGAAAGCATATCATATAGATGTTATGACCCCAAATATTGACAATGAATTGTGTCTAGAGATCTTATTTTTGATGAAGAGGGAGTACATGGAAAAAATAAGAAAAAAGACTAAGAATATAATCATAATTGAAGATTTTGGTGTGTCACAAACATCAAGTAAAGACACAATCATTTCTCCAAAGACAACATAAAAGGAAAGAAACATTATAAATACATCCAACTTGCCAAATGTTGGATTAGAATTTTGATAGGAGGTTCACAAGAAGCCAAGCACAAGCCCAAGAATAAAGACAAAAGGAACAAGAAGATAATATGGTGAACTATGCACTATTATCCAAGATTGGAGTGGAGCCCTCATGTTTTTGGAAAGCATACCAAATTAAGATATGGGCATCAACCCCAAAAAAATAATGGAATGTAATTGAAAATAATGATACTTGGAAGTTATGTGAACTTCCAACAAACAAGGAGGTAACAGGAGTGAAGTGGGTGCTAAATATCAAGAACAATAGCGATGGATCAATTGAAAGGTATAAAGCAAGTCTAGTTGAAAAGTGTTATGCACAACAAATTGGCATAGATTATGATAAGACATATGCACTTGTTGCAAGGCAAGACACAATAAAAGTAGTCTTAATACTAGGAGCCTAAAAAAATGGATTGTGGATCAACTTGACATAGTGAGTGTATTCTTAAATGGGAAGATTAAAGTAGTGTTTGTGGAACAACTATAAGGATTTGAAGTGAAATACAATGAAGGATACATCTAAAATTTAAAAAATATATTATATGGACTCAAACAAACATCAAGGGCATAGTATTCAAAAATTGATGCATACTTCTTAAAGTGTGGATTTGTGAAAAATATGAATGATCCCACATTATACTACAAAAGAGAATGTAATAATATTTTGAACTTTTGCTTATATGTTGATGAACTAATTTTCATAGGAAGTTCATCGAGAATGAAGAGAGAGTTCAAGTCGGTCATGATGCAAGAATTTAAAATGATCAACTAGGGTTTGATGCATTATTTGCTTGGCATGAAAGTACATCAAACACATGATGGGATATTCATTTGCCAATTAAATATACACATGATTTGTCGAAGAAGTTTGGTATGGAAATTCACAAAGATTTTGCTACCCCACTTACCTAAGGTGAAAGAATGTGCAAGGATGATGAAAATAGAATAGTGGATGAGAGGAAGTATAGAAGTTTGATTGGAAACCTTATGTACTTGACATGAACAAGATCAAATATTACATATGTAGTCTCTTTAGTTTCAATATTCTTAAGTGAGCTATCAAATGGTCCTATCATAGAAACCAAGACAATTTTAACATATGTGAAAGGAACATTAAATTATAGAATTTGTTATACTTTAGCCAATAAGATTGAGTTGGTTGGATATAGTGATTCAGACTAGGGTGGTTCAATTGATGATAGAAAATATACATGAAGAAATTGTTTCTCATTGGGAAATGTGTTGGTAACATGGATTTTTAAGAAACAAGCAACAATTGCACTCTCAACAATAGAGGTAGATTATAAAACAACTACATAAACAAGCATGCAAACAAATTGGTTAAGGTGGTATTGAAACTTGTGTAATATGAACGTGTTTAAGCCAAGGCCAAAAGTGTGATGAGGTGCTTATGAGCACCATTTATGTAGCCTACAAGCATGTGAATATGTAAGCATATAGGCATGTTCATGTTGGTCTATAGGGTCTTTTCATATTTCACCCTTAATGGTATTGGTTAATTCATCTTTATGGATAAACTTACTTAAAAGTGTAATTTATTATTATTTTAGTGTAAGGTTAACCTCAAGGTTAAGTTTATGTTGACCTTAGATTAACCTCTCATTGAGGATTTGGTATCACTATAAATAAGCCTCAATGAGGATCCATTTTTATCAAAAGTGTGAATAAAAATGTGCTATATTGGGGTTCCTATGAGCACCCACCTTATACTTCTTCTTGTCTTCCTTTGTTTCCTTTATGACATTTACTATTGCTATATTTTTAATCTTTTTTATTCTTTTCAGCATACGATTGTGGTGAATGCAATTTGTGGATTGTTTTTAGAAAATATTGAAAATTCAAACTTGGTATCAAAGTGGGTTCCGGAGATGCATCACTCTTTCAATGAAAAGCAATTTTTTGGCAATTAAAGGCATATTTCAAAGGTCTATTCCTCTATTTAAATATAAAAAAATTTAAAATTTTTAAATTCTTATTTTGCTACCAAAATTTCCCACTCATAACGAACATGCTTGTCAGTTCTTCGTATGTGGCTTATCCATTTGTGTTGGTTGTGTTCCATGCAAATATGGCAAATGGTGTGCTAACACGATGAGTGCAAATAGTGTGTTTACGTGTTGTTGACCAAGAGGTGGGATGTTTGTATCTTGGAATTTATTTGGGTATCTACTATCACAAACTCACCTTAATATGGAAATCATCTCCTTCACTCGCTAGAAGGGAGTGGCATGGTGGTAGAGTCAAATCTTGCACAAGAGGCTATCATGGAGTCAAGTTGCTAGGACTAATCAGTTGTAAGTTATTTTTGTGAGATAAATAAAAGCACAAGTGCCACAAAATAAATCTTGTGGCACTAATCCTAATATAACATAGTGGCATAGTGGTTAGATCCTTCATTTGCATAATGAGGTCTTTAAATAGAATTTGGTAGTATTTTTTTTGTCCTACAAGTTCTCAAATAAACTTAAAGGAACTTCCTCCATTTTTTTATCATTGCATTAGGCCATGCAGAGCAATGGTTAAGTCAACTTGGTTGTAGCTCAAATTTGGTAGGTTGAGTTTGTTTTAAGTCTTTTTTGGAAAAATAGAGGTCATACATACTAAGAAGATGGTTTCATAAGCCTCAAACCATTGAGTTGCACAATGGTTGGGTAATTGGCTTGTATACAAGGCATGTTGAGTTCAAAACTTGACTTCAGCTCATATTTTGCTCCAATTAATAACAAGCTTGTGCATTGATCAAAGGGAACTTCTCTATTCTCTACTCTTGGTTGCATGCATAGTGCAACAATTTTCTTTCTTGTTTTAAAGTAGGTTGTCTTACATTCGAGCCTCATCAACTTCAAAAACCCATTCATTTTTTTCATATATGTGCATGTGTGTGTGTGTGAGAGAGAGAGAGTATGAATGATTAGCCAATCATAACAAATAAAGTGGTAGACTCTAATTCACCAACACAACATCCAATCAAGTGACGACAAGTGGTAGATTGTGATTCAACAATTTTTTTAAGGTTTCACATTTTGTTTTTCATTGGTTAGAGTGCTAATTTAACCAAATATTTTGAAAGCCATAACATTTTCATAGAAAAGCTTTTGGAGCCCATTTTTTCCAAATTGCATATTTTGTAAGTTCTACACAATGGTCACATCAATTTATGGACTTGTTAAAAATTTATTTAGGGTTTTTATGCAAAATGGATTCCTTAGGGTATGTTACTTGCCTTAATGGGGAAAATTATAACCATTGGTTAGTTTAAATAGTAGGATTACTCAAAATAAAAAATCTCTTGTTCATATTCAATAATGAATCAAAAGGCCTCAATGATCATGAACTCAATAAGAGAAAAGAGGAAGCTATTTGACTATTCTTCATGTTAGTAGAACCAAATGTAACTTTTCCACATCATAGAGAAAATTGATCATGTTAGCGTATGGGTTACTTTGAAAGATATTTATGAAAAAAGGAAGTGCTAATGAAGTTAATAGAATAGAGATAGAGCTCTCCAATCTCAAAATTTTAGATTTCAGTAATGTTGAAGACTATATATCTCACTTCAAAGCTCTAAAAGCTAATCTAGCTATGATAGTAACCAAGATAAAGAGAGATTAAGAGTATGTCAAATATGTTAGTTCTAATATTTATCTTTCTTCTCATTTTTCATACCATTGGCTTGGTTCTTTAGAAGAATGCTATGACTATCAAAGAGCCATAATCCATCTCTCTTGAAGAAAATTTCAAGCTTCTAATACATTATGAATCGACAGTAAAGAATTGTGGAGCTCTTTCTTATACACAAGCTCATCCAAAAATCTCTAAGTAAATTAAATTCAAGGCTGAAGTTCCTAAGGGTAAGTCTAAGGTTTTAAAGAAGTCAAACATTTGCAAGTATTGTAAAAGGGAAGGACACTCCTTCAAGAATTACATTACAAGATTGAAGAAGATTGAGACAATTCTTGATGGCTAGACACAAGATTTTGATGGTGAAGATGAGGACAAAGGAGAAAATGGAAGGCCCACTAGAGCATCCATTATGGGGGAGGTGTTACCTCTAATGCCTTCTCTCCTTGGCCCTCTTAGCTCAAATTATGAGGGGTGTTGAAATTTGTGTAATTTGATCTTGTTTAGGCCAAGACCAAAAGTGTGATGAGGTGCTTATAAGGACCATTCATATAGCCTACAAGCATGTGATGATATAAGACTATAGGTATTCACCATTTTTGTAAGCCTACAGGTCACTTTCATATATCACCCTTAGTGGCATTGGTTAATGCACCTTTATGGATAACCTTACTTAAAAGGGTGATTTATTTATTTTTATTGTAACATTAACCTCAAGGTTAAGTTTATGTTGGCCTGAGGTTAACCTATCATTGAGGATTTAATATCATTATAAATACCTATACTGACCCAAATTTTTTGCACCCTTACCTTCAGGCTATAGGATCCATGCCCGGAAGGGGGATGCGAGAAGGATGGGACAATACCTCAGACTGAGAGGCCCTTTGAAGGTCGCGCCTCTCGGGGGAGGGGTATAAGGGTGAATTTTTGATGGATGGTGGGGTTCACCAGGAAACTTTGAGTGGCATTTTCCATGCCTAGGTTGAGAATGGGTTTGATGTGTTCATTTTATACTCAATCATTCATATTCCTAGGTTGGCCAAAATGAATCTAAGCTATTCTATATGAAAATGCCGATTTATATGAATACAAAAAGCATGAATGAATCCTAAATACAAGGAATATGTTAAATGAGAAAGAATGCACCTGATTTCGGATGTCTGATGAAGATTTTGAAGCTTGTAGGAGTCTAGATCATCCTGAATATGATAGGATCATCTGCAATTGTACAGAATCATCCCAGATCACAGTCGATCATCTGAAATCAGACAAGATCATCGTCGATCTGACGAATTCGTCGAAAACCTGCAATCACAGAAATAGACACCAAAAACCAAAAATGCAACTGCAAGAATAATGCAAAATGATAGAAATGAGAGTATAAATGCTTAACTCATAAATCTAGATAGCAGATTAAAGGAAATGCATTGTTTTAATAACTTATTTTAACTTTATCATGCATTTATGCTAAATGAGGTGAACTCCAGGATGCAGAATGAAAATAAATCAAGCTAATGCATAATAAAATAAGGAAGGAAGATGAGAAATGCAAACTCAGGGCTCTGATTGCCCCCAATCTGAACTGCAATCGAGATCGCCTCCAATCATACGAGATCATCGCCGATCTACGATAGGATCATCCGAAATCGTGTGGAATCGCCTACGACGATCCGAGCTTCCTCCAACTGAAGCACAATGAAAACCTGCAATGAAAACTTAAAACTACGAGTGCAAACAATGGTAGATAGGACGTCTTAACACAGAAAAGCTAAATGGTAGGGAAAATCAACCAGGGAGAGAGTTAGGAGGAGAGCCAGGCAAGGAGTCAGGGGGATAAACTGAGAAAATCCTAGTTTATATAGGATTAGGGGGAGGTTAGGAGGTTGGGGATCATCCCAATCTGGGAGATCTCCAACGGAGGAATCTCCAACTACGTAGACACGCTTCTGCCCAAGTTGGAGAGGTTGTTGAAACAGAAGCTAATTATGAAAATTTGGTTTTGGGATGAAATCGTTTGGACGTTCTGTGCTAGACGATTTCATTCGATCTGGGATGAATTCGTCCGATCTGGGACGATTTCGTCTGATCGACGACGATATCGTCCAACGGTCAAAACAACTCCTAAAAATGGCACAAAAAATGGGGGGAGCGGTTAACGGGCGGTTTCGGGGTTAAAATTCAAATTTTTATCTTTTTACTAAGGGTTTAACTACGCCAATTTTAGGGTGCTACATTTTGCCCCCTCTTTAGCGAATTTTCCAAAGAAAATGCGTTAAAGACGAGTTCTTCCCGCTTTACGAGAAAGCAAAAATTTATTCCATTTTTTTAGACGACGATTCTAGGTCGAATCGTACGACTGCTTACTATGGTGCCCCCTCCGTGTTTTTACCCAAATCGAACGTTTGAGGTAAAAGCGCGAAAAAGCAAAATTTTAAAAAAATGTTTTTTTAAATAAAATTAAAAAAATAGGGTAAAACCCTAATTCATTGTTACTGTTCACTTTTGTTGTTTAGAGCTCTACAGGCAAAATGGTGGAAACGACACAGATCGACAGAGGTCCGATGCGGGTTGCGAGTAGGGATCTAAACTTGATGCATTATGTTTTTAATTTGATTTGTGTGATTTTTAATTTGAATTTTGACTATTTTTGGGGTATCGCGGCCTCCTTAGGAGAGACACCGAAGAGCGCCACAAGCTCTAGAGGGACCGCAACAGCCCGAGAGGAGAGGAGAGGGACTCCCTTCTCAATAGAGGGATAGGCCACCATCACCTAATAAGGGCAAGGGTGTCGAGGTGGGGGAGAGCAATGAGATGGCGGCTCTTCGGGCGGAGAATGCCCACCTTCGGGCTCAGGTGCAGACACTGTAGGATGAGGCTACACGACTTAGGGCTCAAAGCAGAGGGGTGAGCACTTAGGATCTGGCATGGGCTATTGCTCAGATCACGTTCTACCAAGAATTGTACTATCATGTGGTTCCAGAGGGGAGAGGATACCGCTACCATCTGCCATTGCGGAGCCGATCATGATGGGATCATCGAGGACGTCCTCACGATCGACGTCGAGGACCCATGATACAACATGGACCTCGATGGGACCACCTCCTCCATGCTAGGGTGGGAGAGGAGATGAGGCTGAGAGCTCGAGGGCTTCTCGAGACTAGCTGCTTTTGACTATAGACTGTATATTTGAGAGGATTGAGTATGCCAGGGTATAGATTGTGGCATACCAATCCAGTTTTGATATGATGTACATAATTTTGATATATATATATATATATATATATGATATTTTTGTGATATGACTTGTCCATATGTTTTATGATGCTTTAAATTTTGAATTGTTGATTGATTATTCATGTAATTATGTCGTTGGAAATAGTATAATTTTATGTCATGCTTATAAAATTTAAATGAAATAATCTGATGTAAACAAATTGGTTGTTTGTGGTATGATTTGATGAAAAATAAAGGGACTTCTAACAATAATTTCAAAGGACATTGTCATTGTTATATGACCATTTCATGGAGTCGCCGCTCGCTAGGTCGTCAAGCTAATCCCAGTATAGAAATATTGCTAAAAGTAAAAGAGTGCTTAAGAGACTGTCTTAAGACTTTGTGTTGTGATGATGAAAAATGATGATGGTGATGATTTGTTTTCAGATTTTCATGAAAATATTATGCATGAAATATTAAAAATATGATTTTTGCTAGGCATAAAATTCCTAAGTGTGATAATATTTTGAACAATTCCCTAGGAATTATACCATCGTTGCAAAATTGAATGTTGACATAATGAAATGAAATAGAAAAAGGTGTTCGTTCTTTTTAAAGCACAATTGTGTAACATAATGATGTAAGCCATATGTTTTTATGAATTTAAATAAATGGGAAATAAAATTAGAACAATGGTTTGCGCTAGGCATAGAATTATAGGTATAGACTTATACCATCATCGCGAAATCCAAAAATAATTTTTTGCATAATTGATTTTTGATTTTGAGATAAACAGAAAATATATAAGATGAGGACTTGCGCTAGGCATAAAATTCCAGTTTAGGTTTTAGGAACTATACCATCATTGCGGAAGTCGAAAGTATATATAAACGTGACTTTATTGCTAGATTTTTGAACATGTTTTGAAAGAAAATTTTGGATTTTGAAAAAAAATGTATTTAATTATTTTTATACTAAACAGATGTCCTCAAATAAGAAGATGAAATTATTCCAAAATATTTGCATAAATATTTTGAATTATCTCAAAGACAAAATGTAGATTTATAAGGAACCCTCATGTGCATATGTGAGTTCATTGCCGATCTTGATTTATCATAATGATACAAAATCTCTCAAATACAAATGTGTGTGCAATTGTATTGTTCATTTACCAATTTTGAGCAAGATAATTTGATACAAGTAATTTGAATTAACCAAATAAGTGTTCGTTGACCATGATTTATATGCATGTAACCGTACCGGACTACTATGTAAGTCGGGTCATCAAGAGCTAGCTGATCCATAAGCGAGACATAGGTCTGTACAAAAGAAGGTCGCTAATGTGACGGACATATCACCACACCAGGAGTTACCCAAGGCCAAGCGGGTTGGGCACAAACCACCTGTTATGGGGCTTACCTCACGGTTTTCGAATAATTGAGAATTCCAGGGATTCAAGCTCATTCACCCTTCTTTTCTTTTCAAGGGGTAGGGAAAGGGATTTTATTGCTTTTTGCTTTTTCTTTTCTCTTTCTCTTCTTTTTTCTTTTTTTTTGTATTTTTGCTTGGAACTGAGATAATGCTGAAATATTGTTGCGATGGTACAAAATGATATTTTTCTTTTTCTCATTTTCTTTGACTTTTCTTTTTCTTCCTATACTAGGGATACTTGCTCGGATTGGCTGTAGAGCAAGGGATTTTTATTCTCAAAGATTCTAGACCATGTGCATGATAGGATAGCAGGGGAAACTTTTCGCTCAAGAAACCACTTCTACTATGTAGCATCATATTGAATTTGCAATGAAATCATTTTAATGTGAAAAGATATACTTGGTTCAAGTAAATAACAAGATCAATTCTCTATGCTCAAAACTTTATTTAATTCAACTGTGGACTTTGATATAAGAGAGATTAATAATCATACCAAATAAAATCAAGATATTTATTCATGTGAGTGTGAAAGTGTGGGATTCCAAATAAATGCTAATTTATCCAAAATAATTGAAAATATAAATGCAATACTTCAAGAATTGACAGGTGCAAAAGTAGAAAATGTTTTTGAAGATTTTGATGATTTTGATGTTTGTTATATTTTTATATTTTGATTTTGATTTATGAATTGAGACGATACACAATATGATTGTTTTTGAAATTTTTATATGAATTTACTAAAATGAGACAAGATGTATACAATATATACAATGATGAAATTACCATAATTATGCATAATAGCGCTTAAGATGCATAATGTTCATAGGTTCTTTAAGATCTTTACCATCTAAGGTAGCTAATCTGTATGCTCCCGATCCAAATTTAGCGAGTGATGATATATGGCCCAAGCCAGTTAGGTTCAAATTTACCTTTAAGGTCTTTAGTTGCATTAGTATTTTTTTATTTTCTTTTAAGACAAGGTCGTCGATCTCAAAGGATCGATGATGAACTTTCTTGAGGTATGCTCGTTTAAGCTTGTTCTGGTAGGCTCGAAGATGTTCCAAAGCATTGATGCGCTTCTCATCTAGGAGTTCCAGCTGACTAAATCTGCCAGCACGATATTCATCTCCTACTTCAGAATCTTGAAGTAGTAGAGCCAAAGAAGGAACTTCTAATTCAAAGGGAAAGACAGCTTCAGTGCCATAAACCAAAACAAAAGGTGAAGTGCCCGTGGGAGTACGAACGCTGGTTCGATAAGCCCACAAAGCAGGATATAATTGAATGTGCCAATCTCGGCCAGATTTATTGACCAGTATTTTGAGGATTTTAATTAATGTTTTATTAGATGCTTATGCTTGGCCATTACCCCGAGGATAATAGGGAGTGGACCAACGATGTTGAATTTTATATTTTTGACATAATTTCTTGACATCTTTATTTTTGAAACAAGTTCCATTATCCGAGATGAGATTTGCAGGAATTTCGAACCTACAAATAATTTGATTAAAAATAAATTTGGAAACTTGGGTTCCAGTGCAAGAAGCTAAGGGCATAGCTTCAACCCACTTCGTGAAATACTCGGTGGCGGTTATGATGAATTTGTGTCCATCAGATGACACAGGATTGATTTTTCCAATGATGTCTAAGCCCCATTTTGAAAAGGGCCAAGGAGATGAAATAGCCTGCAGTTCTTGTGCGGGCGCATGGACAAGGTCAGCATGTTTCTAGCACTTGTCGCAATGGTGCACGTAATCATGTGCATCATTCTCCATGGTAGGCCAAAAATATCCTATCCTAAGGAGCTTCTTAGCAATGGCGCTACCACTAAAGTGTCCCCCACAAGATCCATCGTGGGCTTCACTCAAAGCTGATCTAGATTCTTCTAGATTCAAACATCTCGGTAGGATACCTTCAAAAGATCTCCTATATAACGTATTGCCAATTATTACGAAGCGACTTGCTCGTCTACGTAATAACCGACGTTGGTTTCTATTAAAACCTTCGGGGAAGGTCCCATTTTGAAGAAAATTGAATATATCGATGTACCAAAGTTTAGGAGTAGTTTCGTTGATTAGAAACACATCCAAAGGTTCTAAGCATGATTTATTTGAAGCGGGTTCCTGGAGTCGACGAATAATGATGGTAGCATATTCGTCATCTAACTCCAAGGGTAAAAGAGATGCAGTTGCAGCCATAGCGTCAACCGCACGATTATTAGTTCTAGGAATAGCTTCCAAGGTAACTTGATCAAATAAAGATATTAATTGTAATACATATGCTTTATATGGGCGCAATTTATCATCTCTGGTCTGATAAACATCATTAATTTGATTTATAACAAGTTGAGAATCACCAAAAACTAATAGATTTTTAATTTTCAGTGCCAAGGCAGCTCGTAAGCCAAGGATTAGAGCTTCATATTCAACAGTATTATTAGTACAAGCAAACGTTAATTTAAAGGACAGAGGTATAAGATGTTTCTATGGAGATATTAGAATAATACCTGCACCAGCCCCACTCATGCATCGGGCTCCGTCAAAGTATAAGGACCATTGCTCTGGATGGTCTGCCTCTAGTTTAAGGCATTCGTCAGGAAACTCAATGATGAGGGGATGGGTAGACTCTAAGGGTGCAGCAGCTAATTGATCTGCTATGATTTGACCCTTAACAGACTTCTGTCCTATAAACATGAGTTCAAACTCGCTTAGAGCAAGAACCCACTTTGTTGTGCGACCAGATAAATAAGGTCGACTCATGAGATACCGCAAAGGATCGGATTTAGCAATAACATACATTTTTTGACTGAGCATATAGTGGCGTAGTTTTTGTGTAGAAAATATGACTGCTAGACATAACTTTTCTAATGTTGTGTAGCGGGTTTCATAACTGATTAATGTTTTGCTAATGTAATAATTGGCACGCTCTCTTTTCTCATCATCCAGTTGAGCTAACATAGCTCCTAAGGCAAAATCTGAAGCCAAAATATACAAGATAAATGGGCGATCAGGTCTAGGTGGCGAAAGCACAGGCGGGTTAAGAAGATATTGTTTGAGGAGTTCAAATGCTTCCTGACATTCGTTGTCCCAATGGAAAGAGACATCCTTCTTAAGAAGCTTAAGAAAGGGTCCGGTTTTATCCGCCGACTTATCGATGAAGCGACGGATAGCTTGAAGCTTACCTTGTAAACTTCGTAATTCAGATATATTTGTGGGCGTGGGCATATCAGTGATAGCCACAATCTTGAGAGGGTCAATTTTGATGCCACGTAAAGAAACTATAACCCCCAATAATTTATCGGACTTAACTCCGAATATACATTTGGCTGGATTCAATCGGATAAGATATTCCCTTAACCGATCAAATACTTTTCTCAAGTCATCTAAATGGTCATCTTCGTTAATAGAATGAGCTATAATGTCATCTACATAATCATGTAGTATATCATGCATCATATCATGAAAGATATAAGTCATGGCTCGTTGATAGGTTGCACCTGCATTCTTCAAACCAAATGGCATCACTTTCCAACAAAAGGTCCCCCAAGGGGTAATAAAGGTTGTTTTAGCCTGATCTTCTAGGAGCTATCCTGATCTGATTATAACCAGAAAATCCATCCATTAAGGATATCATTCCACTCCCAGTAGTAAAATCAATGATCTGATCCATATTGGGAAGAGGAAAATCATCTTTAGGGCATGCAACATTAATATCTCTAAAGTCTGTGCAAACCCTAACTTTGGTAGCTTCTTTCTTAGTTATTGGAACTACATTCGAGATCCATTCAGCATAATCAATGGCTTGTATAAAAATAACATTCAGGAGTTTTTCTAACTCCCCTTTGACTAGTAAGGCCACTTTAGGATGCATTTTTCTAAGTTTTTGTTTAACAGGTTTAGCATCCGGATGGACTACTAGGTGATGCATAACTACAGAAGGGTCTAGACCTGGCATATCTTCATATGTCCAAGCAAAGACATCTTCATATTCTTTAAGAAATGCAATGTATTTATCCTATTTTTCTTGACTCAATTCTGATCCAATGTTGATTATGTGAGGATTATCCTCGGTTCCAATGTTAGTTTTTATGACATTTTCTACTTCCATGTGTAGATCTTTCTCAAAATTAGGTGGGGCGGGTGAGACGCCCAATTCTTGTAATTCTGCCAAGGTTAGCTTGGATAATTCATCTTGAGGAGTCGTGGCCTCAAGCTGGGCTATACTAGGTATAGAGCCATCAAAATAAAATTCATTATGTAATAATTCCTCAACGGAGACATCATGGAAGATATCTCCCTCCAACTCATCGTCGGATTCAGCGATCATCTCAGGGTAAGCTATAGATAGCATATTACATGTGAATGGCTTATTCATTAAATGCAAAGCATCGCGTTCATCTAAATAATCTTGATAAGATATGAGATGGTCATCATCCTCAAATGGGAAGGGCTGACCTTTACTAGGAAATAGGCCCACACCACATCGGGCGGGCCACGGTTCTACCTCAAAAGGTTCTTTCATACCATTTTGGAAAGGTCCTAAACCTTTCCCTTTATATCCCAATTTAAGCATTATAGATTTGGCTTTAATATACTCATTAGTAAAATAACATCGAGCATATCCATCATAATGAGTCTTGATGTTTCCGGGTATTCTACCCCGAGTCATATCCCTTATAAATAAAAGCACAGCTCCCGACTTGGTAAATACTTCCCATAGGCTGTGGGAGGCCCAAGGTACGAGGAGATGGTGGCAAATTATTTAAAATAAGGGAATCTTGCATAGAAGCATTCATTTTCTCTGATATAAGAATTTTAGATAAATCGGGTAAGAGCTCGTCAGTAAGAGCATAAGAGGTAGAAGGAACATTTCCTACATCTTCTGATGCGGAAACTATGCCTTTGGTGGATGTAGATGTTGTAGAGATGTCGATGGATGGGTCTATTATAGGTATAGAAGTTATAGGAGTAGAACAAGAGGCATCGGTTGTGGGATTAGGATCTTTTTGAGGTCCTAATGTGGTTTGTTTAGAGGATGGTTGAGTTGTATGTAGGGGTGGAACTGATGGAGAAGAAGTAGATGGCGTTGTGGGTGTGTGTTTCACACGTTTAGATGGGTAATGAGAATTAGGATGTGTGGATGACAGAGCAGGGCAAAATTGAACTCCAACAAGTTCTGCCAAAGCACACATATCAAAGGGTCTAGGATCACCATGAATGGTAACCAACTGATTCTTAAATTTGAATTTAACACATTGATGTAAAGTTGAGGGAACGGCTCGCATCGCGTTGATCCAAGGGTGACCCAAGAGTATATTGTACGATGCAGGGCAATGTACAATAAACACGGTCGTATCCAAGGTTCTCGGACCAACCTGCAATGGGATGGTAATAACTCCACACGTTTCTTGTGTTTCGTCATTGAAGGCTTTTATGATCATATCGGTTCTTTTCATTTCATCACTTCTAAACCCAAATCTTTGGTAGAAGTCAAAAGTGCAGATGTTTAAAGATGAACCATTATCAATCAAGACTCGTTTAACTGCTACATCTCCAATTAAGGCAGTAATATATAAGGGGTTATCCTTATGTAAACTATGTTGCGGTATGTCTCTATCCCGAAAGTCAATACAATCAACTTCACGAGTTATTATAGTATTGGCCATGGCTTCGGGTTGAATGTCTTGTGGTACCATCATCTGGCTTAATGTGAGCATTAATTCATCTCTATGTGTAGGAGAAGATCTTAAAAGGTCCAAAAGAGAAATTCTAGCTATAATATTTGATAGTTGTTCATTAATATTATAAGGAGGTTTAGGTTGAACATTAGGTGCCTGATTCCCTTTATTAGGAACCTTCAAAACAAATGGAGCTGATCCATCATTCTTGCATTTGATCTTGTTGAGAGTTTTGAGCCTGTTGTCTAGTAACAACTCCGATGGTACCCACAATATTATTCTGTGGATGATGAATGGGTCTCGGTCTAGCATTTATGGCTTGCTCATTAGAAAGGAATTGGTGAGACGATGGTCTAGTAGTGACTCTTCTTGGAAATGGTTCTTCTGGAACCATATAACTTGTGATAGGGAGAATAGGATCCGATTCATCTTCAGAGCTATTCGATTGATTTGATGTGATTTCCATATCACTCTCAGTCTCATATTCTGTATCACTAAGATCAGATATCTACATATTATATAGAGGCCTGGTTGTAACCACGGATAAAGTTGTGTCAAAGGCTTCCAAATCATGAACAGGTAAATGCCCACTAATAGTCCCTACATATCGGGTAGGAGGGGGAACATTATGATGTTCAATTTGATTAGCCACTTCCTTGCCATGTTTTGGTAAAGGATGTTGAAATATGTCCAATGACTGATTGGCATTCGATTCTGGTTTTGGGGGATGTTCTTTTGAGCATTATTAGGAGGATTTTGCTTAGGTTGAAAGGCTTGCACCTCCATCTCATTGTTATCAATTAAGTCCTGTATTTTATGTTTTAATATTTTACAAGAGTTGGTAGTGTGTCCAGGTCCTCTATGGAAGTCACAATGTAAATCAGCTCTGTATCCGGGTATAGTTGGATCAGGTTCCCGGATATTTGGTAATTGAATCAAACCTCATTCTAATAATTGCGGTAGAATGGTTGATAAAGGTTGATTTAACCTAGTAAATTCTCGAGGAGGTTTATCGGGAGGTTTCAGTATAAACTTCTCCGTTGTCTTCGCAGCATTAACAGTAGCAATATTTCTACTATCGGTGACTCCATCACCCACAACTTGTTTATTCTTATATTGATTTCTGGATGTTTTCTCATCGTCTTTCTTTTTAAGCTGACCTCTCCTAATGAGAGCATCTTCCACTCATCTGGCTAAGTCTATAGCCTGATCGAAGGTGGTCAAGGTAGCAATTGATAATTCGTAAGATAGTTGCTCTTGCAAATTATTAATAAAGATGTCCAACATCTCCCTATAAGGTAACACAAAGTGCAATTTTCCTATCAATTGTCTCCACCTAGCTAGGAAATCAGCAAAGCATTCATCTTTGTCTTGTTTTAAGTTGTACAAGTCTTTAATGGTCACATGCCTTTCGATGTAGGCACTAAATTGATGAACAAAAGACTCAGTTGTTTCTTCGAAATTCCTCAAAGAATTAGTGGGTAATTGATAATACCACTCTAATGCCATTCCTCCTAAACTTTTTGGGAACATTTTTAGCAATAATAAGTCATCATGTGATATATCATGACATGCTATCCTAAACATACGAAGATGCTCTATGGGATCTTTCGTTCCTTTATATATGGGCAGGACAGGCATAGGAAAATGTTTAGGATATGGTTGTGCTACAACTATAGGATCTAGAGGTTGACTACACATCTCTCGATAATTGTACGAGGGACGGTAGGGATCTATCTGATCCATGCGGGAAACTAACTGTTTCACCATGGCTTCAAGATTACTAGTTTGTCCACCATATTGGTTCGGTGGGACATAGGTATGGGATTTATGAGTGTATGACGGTGTGACATAAGGATTAGATGCTATATTGCTATTATGCAAAGTGTTGGTAGGAAGAGCATTATGAAGGGGATTTGTAATAGTATTATGTTGTATCCCAGATTGTTGGTAATTGGTGTTTGGTTTTGTTTTGGGCTTTTGTTGATTTGAAGTATGTTGATCAATAGCTTGGCGAAATAGAGCAGTAAATGATGGTTTCTTTTGTGCGGGAATAACCCTAGGCTTGCTAACAGGCACTTTAGATGGTTGGGTAACCTGTTGTTGTTGCATGTTCTAGATTATAGCGGCCATATCCAAATTGGATGGTCCAGCTTGATCACTCTCTTGATCAATAAAGGACAAGGGATTAGTGCGTGTGTGAAATACGTCTTCTAGAGTTGCTTGAGTGTCACTAATTCGATCCTTGTCCATATGGACTGCTCTATTAAGAACACCAATATTAGTATTAATGAACTTCCAGAATTGTTCCATGTTTTCAAAAGTGACGGCTCCTCCCGGAGACATTTTAGGGGATGAGGATCCTTCCTCTCTAACATTTTCTTCTTGTTCATTTCTTACAGCAAGCTCTTCTTCTTGCTGGTCTAGGGTTTCTTCTTCCTGAACTTGGTCTTTAGGAAGGACATCTGGGTTATTTAATGGTTTTCCTAACCAATCTTCTTCTTCTTCGGTCTGTTTTCCATTCCTAAGTCTAGGCATTGTGCTTAAACTTAGATTTCAGCAAATATATATACTTATATATATGCGATAGGTTTGAGAGGTATATATTTTAATTATATACCTACTATAATACTTAAAAGGGAAATGTTTTTGTTTTTTTGTTTTTTTTTTTTGTTTTATAATATTATTATAAAGATAACAAATAGCATTCTAGTTGCAAAAAGAATAACAATAGTAAAAAGAATGACTTAGTTTTCTATAAATAGTTTATGGATATCATTAATAGGATCAAGTTCATCGGGAGTCATGAAATGCTCCTCTTCAAATTGGAAATGGTTTTTCAAGAATTTGACAAAGTGTGCTATGGTAATATGATCTGTTTCGGACTCTGACTTGTAGAAATAAAGTTCATGGCAATACTCTCGATATAACACAGCTCTAGGAACTCTATTCCATATTTTTCTATCCGTAAGAATGACTTCTTGATCCTCTATACGAGATAGAAACTTATGTACTACAACTGCGTTCTCAAGGTATTCCTCAAAGGTGTACAATTCTGAAGACACAAGTGCTCTTTTATCTGCTAACCACCTATGGCAAGCTCTCTGAAGTTCATGGTACAAAGTCACCTGATCGGGATCCAGGATTCTATCTAGGACAAACCTCTTAATTTGCCTAAGTTCTGCAGATCTAGATTCAATGATACCCAATCTCCTATCAAGTTCGTCCCACAAAGGTTGGACCCTATTTGTTTGAGGTACTCTAAGCACAGAAGTAATCTCTATGGCTGTTAATTGATTTTCAACATTTATGGTGACAACTCGTCTTTTATTATAATCTACCATCTAAATATGACATGCAACTTTAATTGTTTGTCTAATGATTCTAGATGTTACTTAATAATATATTATATATATATATATATATTTTTTTTTGTTTTCAAAAGGCTTTTAGTTTCACGTCGGGTTCACCAAAATGTACTGACCCAAATTTTTTGCACCCTTACCTTCAGGCTATAGGATCCGTGCCCGAAAGGGGGATGCGAGAAGGATGGGACAATACCTCGGACTGAGAGGCCCTTTGAAGGTCGTGCCTCTCGGGGGAGGGGTATAAGGGTGAATTTTTGATGGATGGTGGGGTTCACCAAGAAACTTTGAGTGGCAGTTTCCATGCCTAGGTTGAGAATGGGTTTGATGTGTTCATTTTATACTCAATCATTCATATTCCTAGGTTGGCCAAAATGAATCTAAGCTATTCTATATGAAAATGCCAATTTATATGAATACAGAAAGCATGAATGAATCCTAAATGTAAGGAATATGTTAAATGAGAAAGAATGCACCTGATTTCGGATGTCTGATGAAGATTCTGAAGCTTGTAGGAGTCCAGATCATCCCGAATATGATAGGATCATCTGCAATTGTACATAATCATCCCAGATCATAGTCGATCATCTGAAATCAGACAAGATCATCGTCGATCTGACGAATTCGTCAGAAACCTGCAATCACAAAAATAGACACCAAAAACCAAAAATGCAACTGCAAGAATAATGCAAAATGATAGAAATGAGAGTATAAATGCTTAACTGATAAATCTAGATAGCAGATTAAAGGAAATGCATTGTTTTAATAACTTATTTTAACTTTATCATGCATTTATGCTAAATGAGGTGAACTCCAGGATGCAGAATGAAAATAATCAAGCTAATGCATAATAAAATAAGGAAGGAAGATGAGAAATGCAAACTCAGGGCTCTGATTGCCCCCAATCTGAACTGCAGTCGAGATCACCTCCAATCGTACGAGATCATCACCGATCTACGACAGGATCATCCAAAATCATGTGGAATCGCCTGCGACGATCCGAGCTTCCTCCAGCTGAAGCACAGTGAAAACCTGCAATGAAAACTTAAAACTACGAGTGCAAACAATGGTAGATAGGACGTCTTAACACAGTAAAGCTAAATGGCAGGGAAAATCAACCAGGGAGAGAGTCAGGAGAAGATCCAGGCAGGGCGGTTAGGGGGATAAACTGAGAAAATCCTAGTTTATATAGGATTAGGGGGAGGTTAGGAGGTTGGGGATCATCCCAATCTGGGAGATCTCCAACGGAGGAATCTCCAACTACGCAGACACACTTCTGCCCAAGTTGGAGAGGTTGTTGAAACAGAAGCTAATTATGAAAATTTGGTTTTGGGACGAAATCGTCCGGACGTTCTGTTCCAGACGAATTCATCCGATCTGGGATGATTTCGTCTGATCGGCGACGATATCGTCCAACGGTCAAAACAACTCCTAAAAATGGCACGAAAAATGGGGGGAGCGGTTAACGGGCGGTTTCGGGGTTAAAATTCAAATTTTTATCTTTTTACTAAGGGTTTAACTGCGCCAATTTTAGGGTGCTACAATGAGGATCCATTTATATCAAAAGTGTGAGTAAAAATATGATATATTAGGGCGCCCACGAGCACCCACCTTATACTTCTTTTCATATTCTTTCATTTCCTTTATGCCATTTACAATTGCTATAATTTTAATTGTCTTTTATTCTTTTCGACATACGATTGTGGTGAATGCAAATTTTGGAATGTTTCTGGAAAATATTGTAAATTCAAACGGGCGAATCTTAGAAGACCATGAAGAAAAGCAAGAAAGACCAACTACCATTTTTGTGACAACAAAAAAGACTTAAAATCTTGTTTTCATACAAAATCAAAGTACATTGATTTGAACTATCATTTTGCTAGACGTAGTTCAAGAAAATAAATTTGAACTAAAACACTGCAATTTGAAAGACAAAAATCTAGATATTTTTACAAAGATAGTGGTAAATAATAAATTTATTTCACTTAGAATGAAAATATTTCCATTTAGTTTCAAGGGAGGGGAATATTACAAATTGTGATACTGAATAAGACAAAAGTCAAAACAAAACAAGAATAGGACAAAAATTAGAAGAGAAGAATAAGACAAAAATCAAAACTACAATTGTAAGTGAAAATTTAAAAAGGGAAATAAATATTCTCACCTAAATTTGGAGAGAATGTGAAGCACCAAGAGTCTCTTGAGACAACCAAGAGACATCTCATCTATATATATATATATAGTAGAATGTATATATTTAAAGAATGATGAAGTGTTTTTTGGAAGGTTGTGTAATATCATTTTCTGTTCATTTTCTCCTTTCTATTCTATGTTATTTTTTGTATTAAAGTACCACCACATCTCACATGGACCTACTTGTCACTATGGCTCTAGGGAATATATAGAAAATATGATGGGGTTTGAGCTTGAGACCTTTTGGAATCAAATGCCTTAAGCCAACTATGTTGTCCAAGGAGCCTTTACTTCTCTTTGGGAGATAAGGGCCACAATCCCCCTTTTGGGGTTGCTTCCACCAAAGTGAAAGAACCTAAGAGGCACCCAATAAACCACTACATGATGCAAGAAAGAAGAGGTGTTTTCAATAGCAGGAAAAAAATATTCCATTAATGTTGGCATATTTTGGCACCCCTCATAAAGTTAAACATTTTTTAGATATGATGCTCATGCTTTAGAAGGGTGACAACTTTGCTCTCAAATTTAATGCCTTGGACAATTGTTGTGTTGGAAGTGTAAAACTAAAATCCCCCTTAATGTTGTACATAGTTTCTATAAAAACAAATGGATTCCCAAAATTATCAACAATCTACTTTGTAAAGTTTGATTTTTTGTATTTTGCCCTTTTTTTAGGATACTCAAGTACTCAACTTGTAGTTAGAGGGACCTAGAATTGAATCCATTTCATCTTTTTGCCTAGATCCAAGATGGACATACAATACAAGGGATTTTACCCAGTGATATCATACAACACAAATGGTTACCTTCTACTATTTGCACGTAATTCGACATCATCGACAATTATATATTGAGTCTCAAATGTCTCAAATAACATATTGCTTAATTATCATGCCCAAATGGCATGAAAATAATGTGTTTTCTCATTAAAAAAAAGACAAAGTGGGAGAATTAATCTAGATTAAGGAACGTCGAAAACCCTAAAAAAAACCGTCCACCTAATTTGTCTCCAATCCTCAACTGTGAGATAAACCCAATATGATTGTACATCCTCTTAGAAACCTAATATCAAACATGATTGAATTGAATTAAGAATATTCACCCTTGCACTGACACTATGAAGCAATTCATGATAAAACTATAAGTGAAACAAATGGAATTAAAATACATTACATTGATCCATTAAAAAAAAAAGTAGGCATAATGATATTACAAAAGAACACAAGATATATAACACTAAGACATGTCAATAATTAACTAAATATTAGAAAGGTAATGTACATTATGTTCAAATGACTTGTTAGTGATGGTATTTATACACCTTAATATAAACTTTTATAGATCACAATAACGTCACAAACAAATCATATATACAACATGATGATGTGATCATAGGCCTTTTACAAAAATATAACAAATTGTTGTAAGTGTCAACTATGGACAAAGCGAAGAGTACATATTGCAACAATAAAAATATTACACATTTTGTAGAACTTCATTGTCATTCACAACCTGAGTGGGCCTAATCAGATTATAGTTGGATAACCATGTATTGGGTAAACAACATCCTCTATGAGGGTCGTCTCATATGGCCTATGGCCTCGCAAACATTAAAAATTACTTTATCTTTACCTTTGTAAGGATGTCACCATATTTAGCCACAAGTTATCTATTGCCATTTATACTAGCTAACCACTATTTTAAAAATAAACTTAATAATTAATATAACATGTTCAATTTACTATGTTGTAATAACTTTTTGTTGTTGGTATACAATACAATATAGTATACAACATCAAATGTTTTTCATCCTGCACTTCTTTGTAGATTAGATAGATGTGTTCATCTCATTTTATTCTAAACTTCCTATTTTGATTGTAAGATGATATAACATTAGTCTAAATTCATTGATAATGTCTTGTTACATAAAGAATTTATCTTGAAGGTAATTTTTTAATATTTAGGTGACCATTGGATTGATTTCACATTTGTAAAAGATCAAATTTTCTCACTATGATCTTGTCAAACAATCTTTAACATATAACATCACATGTTTTTCATCCCCCACTTATTCGTACAGTAAATAAATGTGTTTATCACAGCTGATTCTAAGCTTCCTATTTTGATTGTAAAATGATATTATGTTATTCTAAATTGATTTGATAAAGCTTTTTTACATAGAGAACTTATATTAAAGGTGGTTTATTTCTATGTAGATGACCATTGGATTGATTTCACATTTGTAAAATGTAATTTTTCTCAGTAATATTGTCAAACAATCTTTATTAGCTTGTTTACAAAACGTCTCGAATGGTAAAAAAATCTCCATGCAAATCAATTTTATCAAGTTCTCTTTTGTCATCTTGGTACCAACTTTTCTCTTGAATTGAGAGCATTGTTTACTGTCGTAGCTTGTGTCAATTCATATATTTATTTTGATTAGATATATAAAAAAATAGCCTAATACTTCATTTATGATCTACTAAATATCATTCTTAATCTGTTTCATTTTATTACATTGCTATTATTTATACATAAAAATACATATTATAACACTTAATATTGTCAAACTTAAATAGTCGTATTGAAAAAACATCTTTTATATATATATATATAAAAGAAAGACAATGTTCATTGTTAATATTGATGTCCTTGTATCATCTTTGCCATAAAACCTCACAACCTACTATACTTGGAATTGAATCTACTAAATATTTGATGCATTGCTTTAACATCTTACTCCATTATATAAATGATTCATCTCCTTATTTAGTAAAAAAATAATCTGCAATCTTAAATGAATCCATTGTGGCCCACATAGCAACCTTCTCTTAGCCTAGCAACGTCTATAAGAAATATCTACAAAGCTTCATTTGTTTGATGCATTTTTATATTACTCCTATTTTTATTATATTATATTTTATATGAGCGAACCTCAACTGATATCAATAATATAATTTTTTTTTTCTAAAACATAGTAATATAGTGTAAACATTTTCTTTTAAAATATATTAGTTTCTTATATGATACTAAGCTACAGCATTGTATTTTTCTAAAATACAACATTAAAACTTACAAGACAACCTAAGCACATTCTAGGCACGGTTTGCTATTGTTGAGGGAAATTTACAAAAATTATTAGTCACAGGTAATCAAGATGTACTCTTTTTAAGTCTGGATATTCAGAACCCAACAGGTCTGGTTGATAGGGACTTTTGCTTGATGATTTTCTAACTGCAATCTTATTAACGTGGTGCAATGTCAAGTATGGTGCCACTCAAAAGATCATTTCCAATAACACTGGAAGATACATACGGATTTTGACTTGAGGTCTCAGTGGTGAATGCTTTTTGGTGTGCTAAAGGATCCATTTCAGCAGACTGCACAGGTGTGGCATCTGTTCCAGGCATGGACTGCAAGATCTTCTCTAGTGCATGGACCACCTCAGCCACAGAAGGGCGTGTATCAGTTTCATCCTTGCAACAGCGCAATGCCAGACTGGCAAACGGTTCCAGGCATTCTGAAGGATATGAACCCATCCTTGGATCTATCATAGACAATATCATTCCAGACTCGTTTACCATGTTCACCTGTGCATGGCATATAGATCATCTTAAACCAAAGAGAATAGTGCAGCTCAGGAAAAACTGTTACAACACCCTTCTCACTTTTTTGAATGTACAATTGAAAAAACAAGTGAGGGTTGCCATAAATGAAAAGGTTTGCCAAAGATCAAACATACCTCCCTGACAAGGTTCTTTCCATGTGAAATAGGTTGCATGCCTGTCAAAAGCTCAAGGAGGACCACACCAAAACTATAAACATCACTCTTGTCAGTGAGCTTGTGAGTCAAGAAGTATTCTGGATCAAAGTATCCCTAGAACGGTCAATAATACACAACATTATACTACTTGTAACCAATCAAGATCAAAAAAATGTCTTTGTGCATCTGTATAAATAGCATAAACAATACCATTTCAAGGCCTATGTCTTACAGGAGTGCCTTTAACTACAGTTGATACACCGCCTGGAGCTGAACCTTCAAGATCTGGTACTGGTGCAAGCTTGGACAGTCCAAAATCTGCAACTCTTGCATTGAATCTATGATCCAATAATATGTTGCTTGCCTTTATGTCACGATGGAATATTGGAGGGTTGGCCTCATTATGAAGATAAAGAATGCCTCTGGACTCTCCCAAAGCAATGTGAAGGCGTTTCGGCAAAAACATAAAGGTTTTTTGGAGCCTGCTGCTGATCAAAATTCTCTTAACATTGGCCTGAATCTGAAACTAAAGCATGCTTATAGAAGTATCACAAGAATAGGATATCTTGCAGTGGAAGCAAGTTACCAGAGAGATGATCCCATAAAGTCCCATTTTCCATGTATTCATAAACCAACATCTGCAAATAGAACAAATTGACATTTTGATGTATATTCATTGAAATCCATCTCGACTCCACATAACTAGATTAAAGCTGAACTGTATTTTTCTTGAAAGGAAGAGGTTGCCTAGTAATATCTCTAGCATATAGATAGAAACAACAAAGGAAATGCCTAGTTCATTCTTGGAAAGCAGGACAACTTTAAAATGGTTTTAAGAAAAACATGATGAATCTATGCTCTAGTATAGCTTCCTGTATCGTATATGAAATCTCTTTTGTTTGTAGCATTTGAAAAGAATAACTAATCATCACAACGAAATAGCTGTGATTATGACTTCATCTGACATGATTGACCCTATTAATTGTGGTCTGGCCAAACCAATCACTGGAGTTCAACAATTAGCCCATAAAAACAGCCACATGTTTTGATCTAATTCCAGGTATCTGTAGGGACCTCAAAAATCTTCTAGTGTTTTCTTCATGTTTGCCTAAGGGTATACTTATCTGGCTTAAAAGTATGGATGTCTGAGGCAGTTTTCGACAAAAGTTATTACTCGTCCAAGGAAACTGACCAGAAAATCTGATATTAACACAAAAAATATATTGCAGGAATTGTACATCCCATACACTCATTTGTATTTTGTGTGTATGTCTCTCTCTCTATATATATAAGAGAGAGGGTATAAAGGAATATTCTAGAAGATTTTACATTAAGAGAGATGCAAGTATGTAATGTCCCAAAAATAAATATTTTTTGTAAATGTCTCCTACACTTATTTATAAAAGTGAAAAAGGGGTTCATGTGACTAGGAGACATAACTTAAGTTGTGTTTATTTATGTTTTATGTTTTTATGTTGTAATAAGGCACTTTAAGTGATTTTAGGGTTGGGAGATGTCAACTCCAAATTAGAACCTCACCCTATATAAGGGAGTGAGACGTTCCATTTTGGGCATGTTATGTTGATATCGAAATTGAATATTGAAACCCTAGAGGTTCCATGAGTTGAGATTGCAGGTCTTGCTCATTCCCATAGTGCATTGGAGGTGCATGGTTGGGGTCTTGGCAATATCATTGCAGGTGTTATTGCCCTAAAATATCAAAAATAGAAAAAGAGGCATCTGTGAGGAGTTCATGGCATTTTTGGGAGCATTTGTGTCATGTGTTTTAGATCTGTTGGCAGCCCCAAACCCTACGCTTGTATTTGGGGTCATTTTTTGAGGAGTTTTTGCATTTGTTCAGCCTTGGGGTTAGTTCGTCCCACTTGTGGGAGTTTTTATCTACATTTTGAGTTCCTTGAGGATCCATTTGTCCATTCCGGCTATTGTATTGGTTTGGCAATATTTAATATATGATACTGGCTAATTTCTCCTCATACTTGTGTTATTTTATGAGCAATTTCTGAGTTATTTCCTTGCTGTACTTAATTTCTGCATTTTCGTAGTAAGGGTTTGTTGTTTCTAAAAAAGGGACATTACAAGTGGTATCAGAGCTGGAATCTTGTCAGCCTGTGATTCGTGGTGATAAGTGTGTTTCTGTGGTGAAAAGTTGTGCCCTAGTGAAAATCGCGGATTTTTAGGGATTCTTTTTCAGAAAATAAAAATTGCAGATTTGGATACCCTTTTGACCAATTTGCAGTTCTGTGGTTTCAGAAAAAAAATTTTGGTGGTCAGAATTTTCAAAATTTCAGATTTCCATCTTTTTAGGTTTTGATAGGGTTTTATGCATCGTCCTCCTATTCATCAGTATTTTACTAGGAGAAACAGACTCGCTTTGGAAATGTCAAACAGGGGAGAGGTTGAGGAGCCCCAAAAGCCAATTGATAGGATCGAGCAAAAATTCGATGCCCTACTTAACATGCTGCAAAGAATGGTGTCCTTACAAGAGACAAATCAGCAAGAATTGAGGGTAGCTTTGGGCAACCCAAATGGCACAAGGAGGGAAGAAGAAAGGGGAGGCAACAACAATGGGCATGAGTCATCATCTAACTCACACCCTCCCTTGCCTAGGCCATCCAAGCCTATGTTCCTTATTCCACCACCTCCACCGGAGGAAAATGAGGTAATTGATGAATTAGATGAATGGTTTGCTGCTTATAGTAATAAATCTGAGGGTTTTAGGGAAGCAGTTTTTTTTGATAAATATTTGAAGATTGTGGGTAAATCTGTTGTTGAGGCTAAAAAAGAGAAAAAAAAGCCCTTTTTGCATCAAAATGTGACCATCCCCTCATTTAATGGTCAAGATGGTCTTACAGCTAGGGCATGGCTTCAAAAATTGCAGACTTATTTTACCTTGGAGCCTATTTCTGAAGCTGATGTAGTTCAAATTGCTACACTCCACCTTGAGGGTAGTGCTTACTCATGGTGGCATCATGGGTTAGTAACCCAAGGGCATGGTGATATTGATACATTTGATGAATTTTGTACCAGGGTTTTGAACAGGTTTGAAAGGAGGAATGTGGAAGAGTATTTCAAGGAGCTTGCCACTTTGAGGCAAACTTCATCCATTCATGCCTATGTGGAGGAGTTTGAACAAATTTCAGTTCAGGTACAAAATATTTCACCCAAGAGGGTAATTTTTCTTTCTATGGATAGTTTGTTGGAACCCGTGAAGGGATTAGTTAAAGCTTTTGAACCAGCCACTCTTGAAAATGCCATTAAGAGAGCTTTAAGCTTAGAATTTGTTTTACCTCCTAGACAGAAATATTTTGCACATAATCCACCTGCTAGACCACCTTTTGCAGCCAGAAAAACAGTTTTTGGACAGCAGTATGGGCAGCAAGGTGGAAATGAGAGAAATTTTTATGGCAGGAATCCCACGCATGGAGAAGGTTTTAGATCTGGTTTTCAGCCACCTAATAAGCCCCCAAATGTCCTACGCTTGACACAAGAAGAGAAAGATGAGCTAAGGAAACAAAACAAGTGTTTCATTTGCAAGTCTCCTTGGCAAAGAGGTCATAAATGCAGAGAAGGAGGTATGAAAATTATTGAATTACATTCTGATTCTGATTCTGATAATCCTGATTTTTATGAGGCAGATGAGACACCCTTGGAAGAGGAAGCACAAAAGGAGTATGAGGAAATTCCTGAAGGTTCCCTAGCCACTTTAAGTGGGTTGAATCAATTTCGCACTATTAAGGTACCGGGTAGATCTTTTGATGAAAAGGTTATTTTTTTAATAGATGGTGGTGCTACTTACAATTTTGTTGATGAGAAGTTTGCCACTAGAAAGAATCTTCCTACAACTATCATTCTTGGTTTTAGTGTTGCTATTGGCAATGGTGATCTTATCACATGCAACAAAGTGGTAAGAAACATAAAAATTAATTTTGGCAACATGGAAGTAGATGAGCAATTCTTTGTTTTTCCCTTAGGAGGTATTCCACATATGGTTTTGGGTGTGCAATGGTTGTATTCACTTGGTGATTATGTTACTAATTATCAGAAATTAGAACTGAAATTTGTGCTTGAAGGGAAAGATGTGGTGTTGCAAGGAATCAAGAAAAATGGGTCAAAAGATTCTTGCAAAATTTTGGAGGTTTCATACAAAAGAATGGAGAAGATGATAAGGCATAAGGACGTTGAGTGGGCAGCTGTAATTTTCAGTTCAGAAGGGAAAAAATCAGCCACCTATCATCCTCAAATTAAAGGTTTACTACAAAAACATCTTAGGTATTTTCTGACCTACCTAAAGGTTTGCCACCTAGTAGAGGTTTTCAGCATGTTATTGAATTGGAAGCAAATAGTAAACCTGTCATAATTAAACCTTATAGGCATCTTAAGGTTTTCAAAGATGAGATTGAAAAGACCATTGCTGATTTACTTGAGAGTGGGCACATTATTTGCAAAGATGGGGTGAAGGTTGATCAAACAAAAGTTTCAGCTGTACAAAGATGGCCTATACCATCCAACCTAACGGAATTGAGGGGTTTTGTGGGTTTATGCAGTTACTACAGGAGGTTCATTAAGGGGTTTTCTTCTTTGGCTGCCCCCCTTACTGAATTAACTAAGAAAGGGGCCTTTTAATGGTCCAATGAGGCTCTTTTAGCTTTTCTAAAGCTGAAATATGTAATGACTTCCACTCCTTTACTTGCTATTCCTTGATTTTTCTGTTGTTTTTACTATTGTTTGTGATGCTTCAGGTGTTAGAGTTGGAGCTGTACTTATGCAACAAGGACGCCCCATTGCTTATGAGAGTAGAAAGCTCTCAAATGTGGAGAAAACTTTCAGCATCTATGATAAAGAGATGCTAGCTATCATGCATGCCTCGACCAAATTCAAACAATACTTAGTGTGTGGCAAGTTTGTGGTCAAAACTGATCATAATAGTTTGAAATACTTCTTGGGGCAAGTTGAACTGAATGAAAGACAACAGAAATGGGTAACAAAGTTGCAATCATATGATTTTGAAATTGAGTTTGTAAAGGGTAAGAAGAATTCAGCTGCTGATGCACTTTCTAGGCACCCTACTTTTCATTCTCTTTCCATTATTTCTGCTGATTGGAAGGTGAAAATTATGGCTGAATATGCAAAGAATGATTTTTGTTCTAAACTAATAAATGGGCAAGTTGAAGATAACAGGTTCAGCCATAAAGAAGGACTGATTTTTTGCAAGGGAAGAGTGTTTTTAGTACCTGAATCGAAGCTAAAACAAGCTTTAATTACAGCCATGCATGATGCTCCACTTGTAGGCCATCCAAGTTTCTACAAGACTTACAAACAGGTTAGAGAAATATTCTATTGGAAGGGTTTGAAAAGGGATGTCTTCTTGCATGTTCAGGAATGTGTTATTTGCCAAGAAAACAAGGGGGAACATGAATTTGCAGCTGGTTTACTTCAGCCACTTCCTATTCCCAATCAAAAATGGGAAAGTATCTCCATGGACTTCATTACTGGTTTGCCCAAGGTATACATGAAAGATTGCATATTTGTTGTTGTTGATAGATTGACAAAATTTGCTCATTTCTATGCCATTTCAACAACTTGTACAGCCATACAAGTTGCTGATTTGTTTTTTAAAGAAGTTTTCAGATTGCATGGTTTGCCTAAATCCATTGTGAGTGATAGGGACAGCAGATTTTTTAGCATGTTTTGGCAAGAATTGTTTAAGCTATGTGGTACTAAATTGACTCCTAGTACTAGCTACCATCCCCAAACTGATGGGCAAACTGAAATTGTTAACAAATGGCTTGAAGGATATTTGAGAAATTATGTTTCAGGTCAACAAAAGGCATGGGTTAAATGGCTACACCTTGGTGAATATTGCTACAATTCTACTTATCATATGTCCATAAAAATGTCTCCATTCAAGGCACTTTATGGTTATGATGCCTCACACTTTTCAGATCTGATTTTTGGTGATTCAAGGGTCCAAAAAGCTAGAGACTTTGCAGCAGAAAATCAAGATATTCTTAATGCTTTGAAGGACAATATTCTTACGACACAAAATCAGCAGAAGAAGTATGCAGATCAGCAGCGTAGTGAGCACTCATTTGAGGTGGGAAACTTGGTTTATGTTAGGTTGCAGCCCTACAAACAGTCTACATTGAAAAGAAGTGGAGCAGAAAAACTCAAACCCAAATTTTATGGACCTTACAAGGTGTGGAGTAAGGTTGGACAGGTTGCATATGCTTTGGAACTTCCAAGTGGAAGTAAAATACATAATGTCTTCCATGTTTCTTGTTTGAAGAAGGCCTTGGGCCAACATATTCAGCCGTCTTCAGATTTGCCACCCCTTGATGATGAAGGAAAGCTCATTCTTGAACCTGAATTGATCCTTGAGACAAGGGAGAGAAAGCTTAGGAGTAGGACTGTCAAAGAATATCTTATGAAGTGGAAGGACTTGCCTATGGAGGATGCTACTTGGGAAGGTGCAGAAATTTTAGATGCTCCAGCTTTGACTTTGCTTGAGGACAAGCAATTTGAGGAGGGTGGACTTGTAACGTCCCAAAAATAAATATTTTTTCTAAATGTCTCCTACACTTAATTATAAAAGTGAAAAAGGGGTTCATGTGACTAGGAGACATAACTTAAGTTGTGTTTATTTATGTTTTATGTTTTTATGTTGTAATAAGGCACTTTAAGTGATTTTAGGGTTGGGAGATGTCAACTCCAAATTAGGACCTCACCCTATACAAGGGAGTGAGACGTCCCATTTTGGGCATGTTATGTTGATATCAGAATTGAATATTGAAACACTAGAGGTTCAATGAGTTGAGATTGCAGGTCTTGCTCATTCCCATAGTGCATTGGAGGTGCATGGTTGGGGTCTTGGCAATATCATTGCAGGTGTTATTGCCCTAAAATATCAAAAATAGAAAAAGAGGCATCTGTGAGGAGTTCGTGGCATTTTTGGGAGCATTTGTGTCATGTGTTTCAGATCTGTTGGCAGCCCCAAACCCTACACTTGTATTTGGGGTCATTTTTTGAGGAGTTTTTGCATTTGTTCAGCCTTGGGGTTAGTTCGTCCCACTTGTGGGAGTTTGTATCTGCATTTTGAGTTCCTTGAGGATCCATTTGTCCATTCCGGCTGTTGTATTGGTTTGGCAATATTTAATATATGATACTGGCTGATTTCTCCTCATACTTGTGTTATTTTATGAGCAATTTCTGAGTTATTTCCTTGCTGTACTTAATTTCTGCATTTTCGTAGTAAGGGTTTAATGTTTCTAAAAAAGGGACATTACAAAGTATAACCATTTAATAGAGTATCTCTTGTGACTCTTTCTCATCAATGCATCTCCTATGAGAATTTTAGTTTAAATCCTTGGTTAAATCTTTTTTTTCAATGAGTTTACACAAGTTTTTATGAGGGGTCCTGGTCCCCTCATATTGAGTGGGGTTTGAACCTTGGACCTCTCAAAGAAAGGCCAAAGCCCTTACCATTGCAGTAAGCTTGCAGCTTATCCTTGGTTAAATCTTAATCAATATGCAATCCAAAACAAATAAATAAATGCAGGAAAGCTTTTTTTGTGAAACACATCAAAATTCTCTTAAATTACATCCAGCCAATTTTCTTATGGACCTCTTATTACGTTCTAGATTACCTTTTTCCCCCACCAAATTGAAACATAGAGATCTTCAGCCAAATTTCTTATGGGTGTCTTATTACGTTCTAGCTTACTTTTTCTCCTCACCAAATTGAAACATAGAAATCTTCTTACCTATGTTCAACCCATTTTCCTATGTAACTACCAACTGCAAATTAAATATTTGCTTCTAAAAGAAATTGGAATCTTCCTCTAAATAGTGTGTTAATTTTCCACAAAACTGTGAACAATCACAATAGAAAACCATGACTAATGTACCTGCTCGCCTTCATCATCACAATAACCCACAAGTGAAACAAGGTTTCGATGATGAACTCGAGACAACAACTCTATTTAGGTGGAAAATTGTCTTTCTCCTTGGAAAGATCCCTCCTGAGCTTGTTTTATAGCTACAACTGTACTATCAGCCAAGATGCCTTTGTAAACCTTACCATAGCCACCTTGACCAACTTGCATGGAGGTGCTGAAGTTACTTGTAGCTAATGCCATCTCACCAAAATCAAAATCTTTGACACCTGCTATTTTGACTCGCTTTCTTGCTGCTCTAGGAATAAATAAAACACTTTAGATTGGCATCGAAGGCAAAAGATAATTTGGTATATCCAAACTTTCATTTTTGTTGCTAGAAAATTTATTATTAGATAGAATATTTTCAATTTAAAAACATGAATCAATCAAACATAAGAATATTCAAAATCAAAATTTTTGAGACTATATTTCTAATCTATCACAAGAAATTGATGCAATTAAGTTTCTTTTCTGAAAGGCAGTAGTAGATAATTCTATTGAGGCTTTGTTGGTCAAAAATCTGCTTTAGGTATGAAATGTGTCATTCATGCGCCCTAGACCCGACCAACATTGAAATGTCGAGAGGAAGAAATGTCTCCTGTGCCAATCTCCAGAGATGGGCTGGTTCCCTTGCTATTCTAACTAGGGGGATTTGAGATTAGAGAACAAGAAAGAGATTGGAAATGACTGAAAGGGATGGGAAATATGGCCACATGCCAAATAGAACAGGGGTGATGAACTAATAGCACGATAACTTAACTATACGTCGAATCAATAGCACTCAATATAGACAACTAGTAGGAATTAAAACCAAGCATCTAACCTGTGTAATCTCCAGGACTATTCCAATGTTCACCCTCTATCGGGAGTCAAATCCAGACAGAATAATAACTCACATACAGAGCGGAGAATTTAATAGAAAATAAGCAATAGAAGACATACACATGAATAGAAGTCCAGAGTTAGAGCCAAACATTATCTGTATTGATAGTAGAATTCAAGTTACAACAAGCTTCTAGCAAACGTCCATCCATTTACAATAAAATTGCCGGCTTATATAGAGAAATTTGTCGCTTGAAATATTTAACGAACACCCACAAAACATCGCAGTGGCAAAGAAGATAAGAATTGAGAGGAGAAACACTCATGAAACAGTAACCAGGCATGGGCCGAAACCGATGACTCCTCAAAATGCAGCTGCACCCCTTCAATGCTCTAACAGGTTCAATCGGTGGCGTCGTCTCCTTGCTTGTTGGAACCGCCCTGGTGAAAGATAAGATTCTGAATCCCGAGAACAATCAAGTCTGGAAGCTTCTCAGACCGACTGTGTTTAGATGGATAAGGATGCACTTTGTTCAACTGATGAGAAGCACTTATGAGGAATTCTGGCTGAGGCAAGGGAGCTAGATAGAAATAGGTGCTAGATGTAAGTCTCAGTTGCTACGTTTTGTTGTTTCCTGGCCCGAAATGGGCTTACGCTTAAAAACCTGCAGCAAAACAACTTGCGCCTTTGAAGGCAATGCAAGCGTTGAAAATTCAAGGGCGAAAGTGTTGCTCCTTAGGCTGAAATTTCTTTGCGCTCAGAAACAGCAGCGAAACGTCCTGCTGCGTTGGAAGGGGCGCCAAGGTTGAATGGTCAAAGGCGCTTACACCTCAGAGAACTTCGAAAATGCCCTGCACTCAGAAACAACAATAAAACATCCTAGAGCCTCAGGAGGCGTGCTAGAGTTGAAGGGTCAAGAGGCAAAGCGCTGCTAGCTTACCCCAAATCTGCCTTGCGCTTGAAAATAGAGCGTAACTGCTTGGCACCTTGAAGACAGCGTTGGCATTGAAAAGTCAACAGCCAAAGCTCAGTGGAGTGGAGCACAAATGCCTTGCACCTGAAAAGTGGAGCGCAACAGCCTGGGGCCTTGGGAGGTGCGCTGGCGTTGAAAAGTCAACAGCCAAAGTGCTGTTAACTTGGAGCGCGAGCTCCCTGCGCTGGAAAGTGGATCGCAACATTTTGCAGTCTTGGTAGGGGTGCAGGTGTTGAAAAGTCAACAGGCATTGCGCTACTCCCTTCTTCGAAAATACCCTGCGCTCAAAAGCTAGAGCGAAACTGCCTAGCCTAGGGAGATGCGTTGGCGCTGATAGGTCAAAGTTTATTGTGCTCTCACTTAGTGCAAAACGGCTTTGTGCCTAAAAAGTGGAGTACAATTGTCTGGCAACACTTAGCGTTTTTTTTCATTAAAACTGTTGTCGCACTTTGAAAAGTCAACAGACGTTGCACTCCTAGCAGACTCCGAAATTCCCTTGCGTTCACCCATAGGTGTGAAACAGATTGGACCCCACAGTTGTTCTAAAGTAGACTTTTATCAAGTGTTCAGATAGTTTGAGAGCAATTTTGCCTAGTTTAGGCCCCGGAAAGGGATTGCACCTTACAAATAGGGCGCAAACAACCAGGGTGTACTTACGTTTTCTCCTCCAAAGGTGGGTTTTGCTTCTGGAAGGCCATAAATGGGCCTATGCCTTAACTCTTCTTTGAAACTGACCTGCGCCTTCTAAAAGATGAATGCCCTGCATGATGGATGAACAGAAAAAAACTGCACCAGCTCTTGGGCGCAACTGACAAATCTTGATGGAGAAAGCAGGAAAGAGAAAAATACACTGTACAAGGAAGAGAGCTTCAGGGAAGGAGAAATTACAAATTAGCAAAATATACACCATGTCGCATAAATTCCAACATCTCTGGCGGCTCGCGGGGGAATTGAGCTCGCCTCAATGTTGAAATCCCAGGCCTTATCTGTTGGGCTCAGAGTCATTATCATTGTCCTCTTCTAAGTGCTCACTGCTGGTAGTAAACTCTTCCTCGAACCTCTCCCTTTCTGCTTCTTCCTCTTCTTCAAGAGGCTCACGGCCCTCTTCTTCTCCTCGGCCTCCTTCCTCTTCCGATTCCGCATGCTGCTGAGGAGGCTCCACTTCCTAGAGACGCTCGCGGATTGACTCGTAGGTGGCTTCGACCAGGGCCCAGGATTCTTCTTGGAATGGAGTGTGGTCTTGGAGCTCCTTAACCAGGTATTCGAAATCTTCCAGCTGGTCCGCATCGGTGAAGTGAGCCCTCTGGCTAAGGTCCACCAAATAGGACTCGATCCGCGCAAACCTTGCCATAGCTAGGCCACACCAAGAGAGAGGTCGAAATACATCAGGGAGATGTGCCTTTCCTGACCGAACGGATCTAATAGCTTCCTTGCTGCCCGAGCTCTTTCTTGGTTCGTGAAGAAGGCCCGTAGTGTTATATTTGTAGCTACCCATGATCGAGCAAGCAGGCACATAGGAGCAAGATGGAAGTCCATTTTTTCTAGGGCGTGTGCCTTTATTGCCAACTCCAACCAACGCTCAATGTGCCTCTCAATATCCTCCACGATGGGTCCACCTTTAGAAATATTTTGCTTGGCCTCCTCAACAAATGTGAGGATAGCTATTGCCTTGCATGCCCTTACTCTAAAATTGGTCAAGAAGTGACAATGAATCTCTTTGATGTGGTCCTTTGTGAAGACCTTTGTTTGTGTTGTCCTTTCCGCTAATTGGGCTTGCAACTCCTAGACCTAAGCATTTGAAGCCTGCAACTAGCTTTCTGTTTCTTCCTACGCTTGTAGGCAAAGGTTAGATTCATTTTTTTAAGTCTCCACCTCCCGCTCCAAATTGGTCACATGCTATTGCAACTGCTCGGATTTTGCTTGGGCCTCTTCTAGTTGTGCCCTCATGTGTGCCAAGGTCTCCTCCATCTCTACAATTTTAGACTCAACCTCGTAGAAGCGAGTCTTGTAATACTCACTGTGGAAATAAATAGTGCCCATTTCAACCTCGATGTTCTCCATCTTGTCTGCTAGATTGATCGTTTTCATATCCTTGACTGTATGCCGGAAGGAGTAGTCAAGTGGTGTTATTTCCTCCAGGGGCTTTTGGACCTTGGGCACTTTCTCCATTTTGTGGAGTTGCATCTTCTTTGTATCGAATATGGCCCTCCTTTCTGCCTGGGCTGGAGCCTGGGCATTTCTTCTTTTTTGGCCCTTGAGCCAGCGTGAGGAACTCTACTGTGCCAGATGTATGCTTTCTACAATCGGATCCTCCTGAATGTCATCCAACTCCATCTCCATTGATTCCTCTATGCCAAAGAGCGATGCAAAAGGGTACAAATACCACTGTAGATTAGGTTTATTTGGGGATTGAGGTACACCTAATGAGGTGACTATGGTGACCTTTGAGGATGTCAGGGTTTGTACAATGGTGACTAAAGTACTAGGGTCCAAGGGTGAGACATCAAGAGGTATAATTAGTGCTATTGAGGAGGTGCATGAGGGTGTGAATAGGCTAATATTGACTATAACAGTAGACACGATAACTGGATGGAAAAATCCTGAGGGGTAGGTATGAAGGATACAAGAAACATGAATGCATTAGAAACAAATGCAAAAGAATAAAATGTCTGAGAAACAAGGGGTAAAGATGAGAGGAGTAACGATTGGGATGCAGGGAAGATCGCAATAGAAAAAGGGACACCGAATGCAAATTGAGTGGAAATGAGGGTTTCGACGTTGGGAGGAAAATATTCCAGAGGTATAGAAGTGAGAGAGGAAGGTAGAGAGAATGCACCTGTGAGCCTAGGCATTACCCAAGATGAAGGGGTAAAATTTTGTGTGATAGGGATTGCTCCTCCTTCTTTGTCTAGTATTTCCACCTCTAAATAGATGAACTCCACCATGTGCTGTGCCTATCGTAATTGCAGTGCTTACTACGTATGCTGCACCTGAATAGGAACTTCGAGAATGATCGTGTCTATGGCTGTAGGTACCACAGGGGGATTTGTGCCAAAATGTTGAGCAAGACTATACTGAGGCTTCTTTGTAGTTTGGATGAGTGAAATATCTACACCAGTGCTCCTCTTCTTCGAAGTGATGCCTTCTTTAAAGAGCGGTTGCTTGCCCTTCTTCCTGACAAGTGGGTCCTAAGAAGTGTGTTGCTCTTGTACTTTTGCCATGACTTCCACCTTGCTAGGGATTTGTGTACTCCTAGGCATGATGTTAGTGAACTGGATAGGTCAATAATTGTTGCAGTTTGCATCTTACACCTCAGAGAAATTGTCGTCTAGCACAAGCCCTAGATCAGATGACTATTTTTTATTATGGACCCTCATGATCCACTAGTTGGAAATTTTTTAGTTCATCCAATTGGGCCATTTGTCATTCGCTACTTTGAATAGCCCATCATTAGGGTCATTCCTTGGATTTGACGCCAGGTTATACTCTGTTTCCATTGTATAGAAATCATGCCAAGGGGAAAGGACATCATCCTATCCATGTGCCACTCCAAATCGTGTCCTGAAGAGTTGTTGCACTGGTCCAAAATATTTGGGTATGGACAACAATGAAAGTTCTTCACCCTAATATTTGACTTGAAGATGTCCTGCAGATCGTACCTCCAGTACTACAAAAGCTCAACTAAGCAAAAATTGTACAATGTTGCTGCTAGGTAAGTATTCTACCCATTATCTATGACCTTGATGTCGTCGAGTTGAAAAGGCCAAGGGAAGGTGTGCAGATTATTCCTCCCATACCCATACATATCATCAACGAAGTTGCACTATCGGGCGACTTCGAGGGCAAACAAGTATTCTATTGTGTAGTAGGGCAATAGGAAGGGTTTTCCAGTAAACCTGTAGATTATAACAATGAGGCCCTGAGTGAGCTGGAAAACATCATCGAGATATGCCTGCACTACTTCATTTCTCATATGTCTCGACACCCACTCATAGATGCTGTGATTAAGCTCCAAGGCCAGACTGAGGAAAGTCCTGATGAAATTATAATAGGACTCGTGTCTTGACAGACTCTGAGTCCATTGATAGACAAGAAGTGCCTTCCCTTCTCCATTCATGCAAGTTGTCCCGATGAAAGCAAATTTTTTGTGCATGTGGTAGAATGTCATGTATTTCCTAGTCTACACATCAATCAGTTGGAAATGAATTAGTCATGCCATCCATTCTACCCAATCAAAAGATATGGGCTTGGTACCTGGCTTCATAGTGGCAGGAAAGTAAAACTCACATGCAAAATACACTTGGTAAGAAAAACTTGTAAGTTGTATACAGTCGCATCTGAGGCCAACCCCATGACCCATGCCAACATTGAGTATAGGTCAGGGTGTTTAAATGCCTTCAAGGATTTAGGTATTTTTGGCAATACTTTGGGTAGCTTCAGCTTTTCCTTTAATTGCACCTCCATGAACTGGTGCATTTGCTCCGTGTTGGTGTACCTTTCAATCTGCTCAGTACAGCTAATTCTTCTGAATATGAAGTCTTTAGGGGGCTTTTCCCCACAGGCGAAAGCCTCCTGGATATCTTTAGTAGAGATAGTGAACAACTTCTCCTTCTTGGCATTTCAAATCATCCGGGTCAGAGGGTCATAGAATTTGGCTATGGCGCTTACCAACTTCAGGTAGTGGTGCACAGGTGTGTACAAGTACCAGTATATGTGGGAATGGTAGGTAGCCATTATTCTACTTTCAAAATATACTTTTGTCATCATGAGTTCAACGGTGTTGCGCAACTTCTCCACATTTGTTCTAGCAAGTACATAGTCATAGATTTTTCTCAACCTATCTTCGAGCGGTCTTGGCGGCACCTTCTCTTTTTTCTCACCCTTCATATTATTTGAGGCCTTATCTTTCTTCAAAGCCTTCTCTTTCTTCTCAATGCTCTTTTTACCCATCCTGGTTGTACGATTTTCCAAGTGCTTGATCTAAAAATGATAGCGCCTTATCAAACCCTAGCGCTCCACTTTTTACCAGCAATTTTCACTCTCTAATCTCTAGCAAATAATGTTGCAGCAGAACCTCCGATAATTCCTTTGAGTTAAAATGGGGTGCAATAATGGTATTTTTATAACCCTGCCATATTAATGGCGTTTGGGTGAAGTAAATGCCCGGAGCGATTCTGGGCATAGTGGAGGATCTCCTACCCATCTCCCAAGGACAAGTTACTACACGGAGCCAAAATCTTTCTTGGAAGGCGTGAGGCACTGCCCTTTTTAGATTGCCATGTGCAATTTGCGGCTTAACAACCTTCCTCGGTGCATGTGCCTGTTGGGCGTTATCTCGGACTGCGGGCCCGTGCTATTGGAGAAAGCGGAATTTCTCCCTACTTTTAAACATGTTTTCATCAATTTCTAGGGGCGTAACAGCTGCCTCGGGAGTGACATTAGGGTGAGAAAAGTCAAAGGGACTTTCTCCCTTGGAATGTCCGAAATTGTCTTGCGCTCACCAACTGGGGCATAAAGGAACTGGGGGCCACATTTACTTATCCTCAAGTTGCGCCTTTGGAAAATTCAAAGGCATTTTCGCCTTACCAAACCCCTAAAATGAAGCTACGCTGTAAAATAGGGGTGAAATGGCTTTGGGCCCCACTACACTGGGAACTGCGGGGTGATGGAGCAGTCAAATGTCTAAGAGCTCTTCCTTGAAGCGAAAGTAACTTGCACCCAAAAAACAAAGCGAAAGAGCCTGCTCCAACACTTAGCAATTTTCCTTCTCGTTTGGTGGGCTGCATCGTTGAAAAGTCAAAGGCCAATTCGCCTTTTCCAGCTCCGAAATGGAATTGCGCTGGCATGCTAAGGGCGAAACAGCTTTTGACTTTGACTTGCCGATTTGGCCTTTAGTTTCGACTCGGCTTCTCCTCTGTCTTTTACTCTCATTCCTAAGGGCGCAGAAACGCAACTTCGCTCTGGTCAGAGAGCTAAACTCCTTTCTGCGGGACGGTAGGGCACTCCTTTTTAGCACTGAACTGCTTTCGCCAGGCGACGATAATCTTGCAAACCTGCCATTCCTTAGCTGAAATTTTTGGTGCTTGAAACCGCTAATCTCTCTTACTTGGCTCAATAAAACGCACAAACCGAACTGAAATAAAACAACTTATAAGCTCTTCGGAACCACTCCTTGCCAATTAGGATTCTGGCTAAAAATTGCGCTACTAATATCGCGCGAGGGAGCAAAGAGACCTATACTCCAGAAAAACAAATATGTACAGGCAAACAAGGAAAATAAAAATATATACAGCTTGATAAAAATTTTCATACTACCTCTCACTGGTAGTACGCCTTCAAATGAAGGCCATTAACTGATAACAGAAGAGTAAACCCATTTAGATCTTACAGGGTGAAGGAGTTAACCTGATGGACCTTGAAAATTCGAAACAGACCCTCCCAGAATGCATCGAACTTATCATGATTTTCGAGCTTGGACTTCTTCTCATTCCATTTTAGCACCGAGTCACCAACCTGGAAGGTCCGGTCAGAGGTCCTTTTGCCGAACCAATTCTTTGTGGTCTCGGCATGTTTCATGAAAGCCCTGTAATCTTTCTCTCTTTCCTCCTCCAACTGCAGCATTTGGACTATTTTTATGTTGATAGGGTCAAACCCTTCATCCTCACCGTCCCCTGATCGGAGAGACTGCAACGCGGGCAATTCAATATGCGTGGGGAGCACTGCTTCCTGCCTATACACCAGGGAATATGAGGACGTCTTGATTGATTTCTTAATAGAAATGCGGTCAGCCCATAATGCGAAGTCCAGAAGCAAATGCCAGCTCCGCTTGTTGTCTTCCAATGTTCTCTTCAGGATCCTAAGTAAGTTCTTCTTTGTGGACTCCGCAAAACCGTTGCCCTGTGGGTAATAATTTGACAAAGTTTTAAGGTAAATACCATACTTGCGAATGCACACATTTTGGCACCAGTTAAATGGGAGCCGCTATTAGTCACTATTGCATCCGGTATCCCAAAACGGGTTATCAACCCTTCCAAAAAGGCTATGACTACATCCTCGTTAGCCTGCTTGGTGGGCATTGCTTCTGCCCACAGGGTGAAATAGTCAGTGGCCATCAGAATATACTTATGCCCTGCAAAAGAATTGGGCTCTATTGTCCTGACGAAGTCTAAGCCCCACTGTTGAAATGGAGCCTCAACCTGGATAGGGTGCAAGGGAAGAGAAGCATTCTTAGTGCGGCCTACATACCTTTGACATTTGTCGCACTTCTGGCTAACATTGAAGGCATCAGCAAAAATTGTAGGCCAATAATAGCCTACTTTTATTATTTTCAAGGCCATAGGCCTTCCCGAAAAATGGCCCCCGGACATTCCAAAATGGAACTCGTCCAGGATTTTCTCTTTTTTTGTCCCCCTAACACATCTCAGGAGGACACCATCAATATTCCGATAGAACAACCCACTTGGTAACATCACATATCTGCAGGCTTGAAGCCTGAACCTTCTCCTCTGGGACGCGTTGAGGTCAGAAGGGCATCGCCCGAAACTAAAGTATTCCACCAGGTCCTCCGTCCAATCTCTACCCATGACAGACCGATTAGCACAATTACTCTCCTACGCTGGATCATCCCACTGGCAAGTCGTTACCTCGAATGCGGCACTCCTAGCAAGGTCTTGGCATAGGGCTCGGCCACGGACCAATTTTGTGGGTCGGACCTCTATGTCAAACTCTTGGATCTTGGAGACCCAACTTGCCCTCTTATTGTCGATTTCGCCTTGGATGATGAAGTTTCTAACGTTCGAGTGTACCACGTACACTATCGTCTTACTCTAGGAAACGAAATGATGAAACTTCTTCAGCGACCGCATCACCACATGAACTTGTCTTTCAATGAAATAATTGTACTTTTCCTCATGCGGGTGGATGGCCTGACTCAGGAACGCAATTGGCCACTCGTCTCTGTCCTCGTTTTTTTGGGTAAGGATAGCTACGTAGCTCTCTGGTTCTCCAACAGCATAAAGGATAAAATCCTTGGAGTAGTCGGGGTTTACCAGAACGGGGGCCTGGGCAATTCTCTCTTTTATCTCCTTGAATGCCTGCCTTCTCTCCTCGGTCCATTGGAACTCAACATTTTTCTTGAGGAGCTTTGTCATCGGCTTAACTACTTGGGCAAAGTCAGAAATAAATTTCCGAGCAAAATTAATCTACCCAAAGAAGGATTGGAGGCCCTTCTTGTCTGTTGGCAATGGTAGCTTGTGGAGGGCTTCTACCCTGGCAGGGTCTACAGCTAGTCCCTTCTCCAATATCACTTGGCCTAGGAGCTTGCCCTCTTTAAACGCGAAAATGTATTTTTTCGGGTTTATCGAGATTCTGAATTCCCGGCACTTCTCAAACACTTATCGCAAATGTAGACCGTGTTCCTCCCTTTTATGTTAAAAAACAGTCATGTCATCAAGATAAATCACGATGATGCGATTGAATAACTCACCGAAGGCTAAGTCCATCACTCTTTGGAAATTTGCCTCGGCATTCGAGAGGCCGAACGGCATGCGCTGGTAGGCAAAGGTCCCCCACTTGGTCGTGAAGGCTGTCTTGAACTGGTCCTTGTCCTTGACCCAAATTTGGTTATACCCGGAGAAGCCATCCAGCAGAGAGAATCTTTGCGCTCCTGCCACTACGTGGAGAATCTGGTCGATTTGGGGTAGCGGATAGTGGTCCTTCAGGGATGCCTGGTTGAGATTCCGAAAGTCAACACACAGTCGGATGTCTCCGCTTCTTGCGGACTGGGACTAGGTTGGCCACCCAAGAGGAGTGCTTGATTGGATAGATGATTTTGGCCTCCAACATTTTTAAGAGTTCGGCCTTCATCAAGACTTCTATTTTCGGGTTGACAGGCCTTTGCTTCTGCCAAAAAGGTTTAACCCCTTCTTGCAGTTCAATGGTGTGTTGGAAGACAGACTTGTCATACCCCTTTAAGTCCCGGTAGCTCCAGGCGACATGTCCGGTTATTCTCTGCAGAGGATTCTGATTTGCTCAATTTCCATTGGGGTGCGATAAGTTTCCACTTTGATAGTTTTCCCAAATTCCAGCTCCAGCTCCTTGTATTCTTGCATCCACCTTTATCTTGTGGGCGAGGGACCTGTCGTCCTGGTCAAATAAGCTTTCAAGGATGATTAAACCCTTTGGGACATGGTTGTTCTTCAGCTGAATTAACCCTTCATATTCTTCATTGTCAAGGATTCGGTCTTCAATGTTGCCTGCTTCGTCTATCAAAAAATTGATGATTTACTCGTCACTGTAAAAAACCTACCAATGGATGTCTTTATCAGGTACCTTAGGCCGGTAAATTACCCTCACTGCATTTGGCTTTTGCATTACATTCTTGGCGGAAGAGCATCTGGCTCCAATAGACACCAGGACGTCTGCGTTCTTGTTCTGCTCCTGCGAAATAGACAAAATATTCAAAGCTGAGAAAGCCTCTAGCAGGTCCCATACCTTATTACGGTATGTTTTTAGATAGTGTTGCTTCGCAACACATTTATTAGTCACCTGGTTGCAGATCAGCTCTGAATCGCCAAAGATCTGCAACTGTTTTATTCCAAGTTTTTCTGCCTTTCGTAACCCTAAACATAGGGCTTCATACTCAACGACATTGTTTGTACAGCTCCATGCAAGCCTGTACGAGTAAGTCTTCTGATTTTTGGATGGGAAGACAAGGACAACTCCTGCTCCAGCGCCAATATTGCACCTAGCGCCATCGAAGAAGAGCTTCCACAGTTGATCGTCCATGGGGTCTTCGTCGCTCGGTACCTTAGCCTTTTCGGGCTTGGTAATTGAGTAACACCCGATGTCAGATTCGATCAGAACGTTAAAATCACACATAGAGAACTCATCCTCTATGTGGAGCTCACCAAGAGCCTCCTCCATCAGCTCCACTTTTTCTTCTTCCTCTGTTTCGTCAACAATGTTGACTGAGTCCATTGGTCTTTCCGCATCCTAGATCCTTTCAATGTGAAAGGTGGAGGGCTTTTCGTTAAAAATTTTGATCCTCCTTCCTCTGAAGGGGATCTCCATGTGCAAATAATCGAGAGAAAGGTAGCCTCCAAGCTTGGCAGTGAATTCCCTTGATAAGCACATGCTAAAATAGGGCTCTAAATCTACTACCACAACTTCTTGAATTACGGTAATCTACGGCATCTTATGCAACACGATCAGGATGTCCTTAATCACCCCCATTGTCTTAACTGGAGTTTCGTCCAGTTGAAGCAGCCCAGGACTACTCCTAGTGTACTCCATGCCCATAATCTTGCAAACAGCCTTGGGAATTACAGTAGTGGCAGCGCCAGAATCGACCATGCAATTATGCACGACCCACCCCTCCATCCTGAGGGACAAATAAAACAGCGACGGCCTATTCTTTTCGGTGGCGGAGGTAGTCAGCGACTGTGTTAAGACAGTTTGAGTTGGCCTCTCCTTGCCCTTGATGGACTTGAGGGATTCCTGCAACAGGTCGACTTGACCAGGCAGTTGAAGCGTGTCGAAGAGGCTCACCTTTGTTGGAGTCTTCCTTAACTCTTCAATGATGTTGTACGCTCCGTTACCGCCTCCCTCCTTAGCAGTTTTGTACTGGGTCCGGTACTGCTGCGCTGCCTCTACTCTCTAGCGCTTGGTGAGCGAGGGGTATCTGAGTTTTTCTCTCGCCTGGTCCCTTGCTTCGATTTGGGGTTGAGAGGGCGAAGATTACGGTTGAGGGATTGCTTTTGCTCTTGGAGGCAGGTAGTCTTTTAATCGAGTGGAATCTGTCGGCTCTGATACCTGAATAGGCTCCTTCTCTGGTGGCGACGACTTCTCGCTTGGTGGCTTGGAACTGGCAGGTACCTTCAATGGTTCTGTTGCCACATTTTGCACGGGGTGCAATGTTTTCAGTTTTGTAAAAGTGCTGCTCTTCCTTTTCCCTCTTCCTCTCTCTCCCTTCCTTCTTCTCTCCCTTTCTCTCGCATTCTCATTCTTTCCCCCCTTTGTTTTGAGCCCCTCAGTCTGATCTCAAATTTGACAGCAGTTGCCCTGAAAAATGGCTAAGTGTTAGGGCGAAGTCCGACTTTACGCGAAGTCGGAGTGTGCCCTCCAGATGGAGCGCAGCAGGAACACAAGGTGCGAAGTTCGTACTTCTCCCAGTTTTGGCGCGAAGTGCGTACTTCTCCCAGTTTTGGCGCGAAGTGCGTACTTCTCCGAGTTTTGGTGTGAAATTCGTACTTCTCCCAGTTTTGGTGCGAAGTCCGACTTCTCCCAACTTTCTGAGTGCACCTTGTAGCAAGCTGGCAGGCTGGCAAAAAAAATGACTAAGTGCTGGGGCGAAGTCCGACTTCGCAGCGAATTCGGACTGCTCCCCCTTTCCAGGGCGAAGTCCGTACGACGACAGACATCAGCTTTCACCTGTGCGCAACCCGACTTCACAGCGAAGTCGGAGTGCGCCCTTGACAGGTGCGTAGTAGGGAAACAAACTCAGAAATACACCCAAGGCATGAAGGCCTTCCCGACTGCGCTGTTTTCTGCCTGCGCAACCCAACGACGCTCCTATCCCGAGAGAAGTTGGATAAACTGCCTTTCAAGGCAGACACATGTCAAACAGCATCATCCGACAAGTGTCCAGCTTCGGGATCTGAGCCAAGACGTGCCGAGCAAAAGGACAAGCATGGGCTGCACTACTTATGCCAGCTGCCTCATTTAAAGCTGATTAGAGGTTCTACCTGCTCCAGCTGCCCGCATTCCTGTCGATGTGAAGATCTACCCAACGCGCTGCCACGTAGCTGTCCGGCCTTCAGGGGAACCATGCCGCAGTGCAGTCTCTGTCCGACAAAGGTCAGCATCAGCAACTCCATAGCTGCTTTTGTCAGCCAATGTTTGACTGGGACTTTGTGCCCATTAATGTAACGGGAGGGACTCGGGCTATAAATAGCCACCGCATTTTCATTGTAAAGCGGTGGAAGGGGAATGTTTGTTAGGGAACCATTGTAACCGTGCTTCTGCTTATAAATATAAAGTATATGCCTGGCTCTGTTCTACTGCTTTTATTTTTTATGCTGCCTCTCCTTTACATGTCTGCTTTACGTTTTCCTGTGTCACGGCTCGTTGATTCGTTTCAGCATTTGGTGGTCAGGTATACCTGAAGCATTGCTTGTGTCATGGCTTGTTGATTCATTTCAGCATTTGGTGGCCAAGTACTCTTGAACTTAATTGATTAGAGGATACATAGAATAAATGTGGTAGCAGTTCCTTCAGTTGTGTGTTACGTTGTTGTCCGTAGTGGTGATTGATGCGTTGTCGTGCTGTTAGTTCTCCTTGTAGGGAGAATGTTTGCTAGGGGACCATTGTAGTTGTGTGTATAAATTCTCTGCATAACACATATACTTGGATCTGACATCTCTTGGTTGCTTTTTGTTTGAGTTACCGTACGTAGTGGTGATTGATGCATTGCCGTGCTGTTAGTTCTCCTTGTAGGGAGAATGTTTGCTAGGGGACCATTGTAGCTGTGCGTACACCGCTTTATACAGAAAGTATACTAGACTTTGCAGTTTCTGGCTATGCTTTGTACTTATAATGCAGTAAGTAGTGGTGATTGGTGTGTTGCTGTACTGTTAGTTCCCCCCACCCAACTCCAATCATATTTGTAAATTCTTTCCGCATTTTTATCTCTTTCCTGCACTCTTAGCTTAAACCAAAACCCCACAATGAGCCGGCCTTCTTCGGAGATTGGCTCGGAAGGCATTCCTTCCTTCTGGCCTTTCTAGCTGGTGGGCGAATCTGGGCGCATTAACGCACAATCCTTTCCTCATGGCAGATTCGTAACCAACAGTTTCTCTGGCACACCCGGTGGGACACTTGTCCCACATTTTAAGAGAATATCTAATCGGTCTCCACCTGGCGCAACAGTTTCTGAGCACTCGGTGGGCCAAGGAAGTTTCCCACCCCCAAATAGAATCGAAGCACCGGTGTTCGCTTCATTGCTGTTCAAAATCAGAGCACCTGGCGACTCTGCACGAACATATCTTCTGAGTCTGAAAGACCGGTCCTAGCACCTTCATGCAAACAAGAAGGTGGCGAGCAAGGGATCCGAGAAACCCGCCTGACTTTTACGAACTGGACATCAACGCTCGAGGCGAAGTTGTCAGGCTGGCTGATCAACAAGCTCGTGTCGACGAAGCCGAGGCTGAAATTCAAGAAGAAGCCGAAGCTGAGGTCGGAGGAGCTGAGTACGAAATAGAAGAGGCCGAGGAAGAAGAGGAATCTACATCCTCGGAAGGTACCGACACTGAGTACACAACCGACGGAGGAGAAGAAGAAGAAATGGCTGCCCAGCAGCAAAATGATGATGATCTCTTCCCGGCGGTGGACTCTATAGGGCCCTTGGCCCTGGTCGGACAGCAAGCTGTGCCCCCTGCTGCTTTGAAGTCCATCCCTACGTACGACGGCTACGACAAGACGGCGTACGAGCACATCTAGGACATCCTTGCCCTGGCCACATTGCATTCCATTACTAACGAGAGTGTGAAGACCCGTCTGCTGGCCCTTTCCCTGAGGGGAAAACTTCTCTACTGGTGGAGATCGCTGCCAGAGGGATCTATCAGAGGATGGCCCCAGCTTGCCAGAAGGCTCGTGAAAGGATGCAACGAGTCTGCTGACCCTACTTCTCTGCTGCATCAGTTCCAAAGTATCCAGAGACATCCTCAAGAGGAGGTGTCTGACTTTAACATCAGGTTTGCAAGATCCTGGAAACGGGTACCTCGCGAACTTCGGCCTTCAACCGGCATGGCTGCTCACTACTATCTGAGATCCTTCAACTCAGACATATGCCTGCTGCTGAAGATTGCCAGAATAGACGAGTTTCCTGCTCTGTACGAGGCTGCCCAGCAAGCTGAAGCTGATATTATTTCTATCGGCAGACTCCCGTCCAGGGTGCAGGAACCCATTCATCCCGACTTCCCCAGATCCCAGTATCCTCCTGCTTCTGGTGGTGCGCCGTCCACATCAGGATAGCAACCCCAGCAACAATGGAATCCGGCGCTGGTCATAACTCCTTATGGCCCGCCTCAATTGCATTATCCTCACCCGCCTCCTCTTGCTCCGCATTTTCCAGCGCTCCCTGCTCCTCCGCAGTATGCACCTTATTCCAATCCCCCTCCATTAGCCGCGTTGCCTCCATCGGCACAGTTGCCGCCTCCTGACAGTAACATTCAGAATACAATCCTCCAGGAGGTGCGGGCTTTGGCCTCAGGATATCATGCCATGTCCAATGACATGACCGCTCTGAAGAAGAAGCAGGCCCAGATGGACCTCGTTCCTAGGAGGCCATATCCGCCCCCGGCACTGACAAAAGACAAACCCCCAGAGCACCAGCCGCAGAGGCGTCCGCCTCCGAGAAATGCTGCTATAGAAGACCCGCCTGGTCCTTCCGACCAGGTTAACTGGTGCACTACGTGCAATGACCCGCATTCGGAGGAAGACTGCACACTGCACCAGCACTACATCCAGACTTTGGCCGGCAGCGCCATAGAGGACGATGAACTCTACATGATCCTGGACGGCGAAGCCAACTTTGCCCTCCCAGAGGAGAATCTAGTGCCGCCCGCCAAGGAAGAAAAGAAAATCGCAGATGCTGCCAAGCCTTTGCAAGTTTATGCCAGAAGAGAAAAACCGCAGCCCGGTGGGCTGCCATCGTACAAGCGGCTGTGGCCCTACACAGCCCAGGAGAAAGCATCTAAAGACAAAGCTCCAGCCAAGCCTCTTCCGGCAAAGGCAGCCCCTGTTCCAGCCAAACCTCCTATAGCAAAAGTTCTAGTTCCGGCTAAAGCTCTTGTACCTCGGCCTCCAGCTGAAACCAAAGAACAAGCACAGGAGAAGCTGAAGTACCCGTCTCTGACCAAGAGACAGCGAGTTGAAGCTACCCAGCAGTACCGGACGAAGTATGAGCCGGCGAAAGAAGCAGAAGGAGCTAGCACCTCGGGCTACAGCATAGTAGACGAGTTGAAAAGAACACCCACTAGAATCAGCATGTACGATGCTCTTCTGCTCCCAGGTAAGGTGGATCTGCTACAGGAATCTCTGAAAAACATGAAGAACGGCAAGCAGATACAGCCCGCTGTCCTGGTTCAACCTCTGACAGTCTCAGCCACTAGGAAGAACAGACCGCCTCCCTTTTATCTGTCTTTACGGATGCAAGGGCACATAGTACACAACTGCATGGTGGACTCTGGCGCTTCCACGACTGTGATGCCGAAGGCCGTCTGTGATGAGATCGGGATGGAGTACACACGGAGCAGCCAAGGCATGCTGCAATTAGACGACACCCCTGTCAAGACAATTGGTGTCATAAAGGACATCCCTATCCGGCTGCATAAGGCTCTCGACATTGTGGTCATCCAAGAGGTCGTGGTCATTGACCTGGCTCCCTACTTTGATATGTGTCTCTCTCGAGAGTTCACTGCGAAGCTGGGCGGGTACCTGTCTCTAGACTACTCACACATGGAAGTGCCCTTCAAAGGAAGGAGACTGAAAATTTTTAACGAGAAGCCTTCCACCTTCCTAGTAGAGAAGATGCCCGGAGGAGAGTTGGACTGCATGGTCTAGCTATCGGAGGAAGAACTGGTGACAGTTGAGCTGACGGAGCAAGCCCTCGAAGTGCTACAGCTTGAAGATGAGTTCTCTTTGCGGGATTTCAATGCCGTAATTGAGACAGAGCAGGGCTGTTACACTGTTGTACAGCCCGAGAGGCTTGACAAGTCAGCTGCAAAAGAAGTGGGACCTGCACCTGAGAAGCTGTGGAAGCTTTTATTTGACGGCGCACGATGCAAAAATGGCACCGATGCAGGGGTGCTTCTAGTTTCTCCGACCGAGATCCATAAGGACTATACCTACAGGTTGGCCTGGAGCTGCACTAACAACTCGGTGGAGTACGAAGCCCTGTGCTTGGGTTTGCGAAATGCGGAGAGGCTGGGGATTAAACACCTGCAGATCTTTGGAGATTCAGAGCTGATGTGTCACCAAGTTATGAATAAGTGCGCCTCCAAACATCACTACCTCAAGGCATACCGCAACCGGGTGTGGGACCTGATGGAGTCGTTTGACTCGTTGAATGTCAAGGCGATATCACGTGATAAAAACAAACACGCTGACATTCTGGCGTCTGTTGGAGCCAGGTACGTTCCGGCTGATGACGTTGTCCAGAAACCGAAGCCGGTTCGCACTATTTACAGGCCTTCTGTGCCTGATAAGGACACCCACTGGCAGGTGTTCGATTGTGACGAGGAGATCGTCACATTTTTGGTTAACGAAGTTGGTTCAATCGAAGGTAGAGACCCTGATGACGAGCAATATGAGGGGTTAATACAGTTAAAAAATAATCATGTCCCAAAAGGACTGATTACATTGGAGAGTCTATTTGATCAGAATGACAGAGCAATATCTCATAGGATCAAAGTAGACCCGAAGCAGTATGCTGACCTGGAACTTGAACCTGGTAAAACTATCAAGGTCGGGACAGACTACACTTCGGAAGAACATAAGCAGATTAGATCACTGTGCCGAGAGTTCCCCGACATCGTGGCCTGGTGCTACGAGGATTTGAAGGGGTATGATAGAAATGTAATCCAGCATACCATTGAGCTAGAGGATGGCGCCAAGCCATTCCGACAGAAGCAGAGGGCCGTAAATCCAAAAATTGAGGCCATGATGAAAGCAGAGCTCTTGAAGATGTTGGAGGTCAAAATCATCTACCCCATCAAGCATTCTTCCTGGGTCGCGAATTTGGTGCCTGTGAGGAAAAAGAATGGCGACATTCGTCTCTGTGTTGACTTCAGAAACCTGAATCAGGCTTCCCTCAAGGACCACTATCTGCTTCCCCAAATTGACCAAATTCTACACATCGTTGTTGGAGCCCAGATATTCTCACTTCTAGATGGATTTTTTGGCTACAACCAGATTTGGGTCAGGGATGAGGACCAGCATAAGACGGCGTTCACCACCAAATGGGGGACGTTCGCCTATCAGTGCATGCCTTTCGGCTTATCCAATGCTGGTACCACATTCCAAAGGGCCATGGACCTGGCCTTCCGAGAGCTGCTCAATAAGATCATCGTCATCTATCTTGATGACATGATTGTTTTCTCTCACCAAAGAGGGGATCATGTTTCCCACCTGCGGCAAATATTTGAGAGATGTTGAGAATTCGGCATTTCTATAAACCCGAAGAAGTCTGTCTTCGCGGTAAAAGAAGGAAAGTCGTTGGGACATGTCATCTCCGAGAAAGGCCTCGCCATTGACCCTGACAGAGCAGAAGCCCTCTTTCGCTTGCCAGCCCCAATCGACAAAAAAGGGCTGCAGCCCTTCTTCAGTCAGATTAACTTCGTGCGAAAGTTCATTCCGGACTTCGCGCAAGTGATCAAGCCTATGGCCGAACTACTGAAAAAAGATACAGCTTACAAATGGACTGATGAGAGAGAGCAAGCCTTCGAGGAAATCAAGGCTCGAATTGCGCAAGCTCCGGTGTTGATAAACCCGGACTACTCCAAGGACTTCATCCTGTATGCGGTGGGAGAACCAGAAAGTTACGCCGCAGTCCTAACTCAGAAGGGAGACGATGGCGAGGAGTGCCCCATAGCGTTCCTGAGCCAAGTGATTCAGCCGCATGAGGAAAAATACAACTTTATAGAGCGGCAGGTTCACGCTGTCATGAAATCCCTCCGAAAGTTCAGGCATTTTGTCTCCCAGAGCAAAACTACTGTCTTCGTGATTCACCCGGACGTTCAAAGCTTCATCATACAAGGAGAGTCGGGTCACAAGAGAGCAGGATGGATTGCAAAAATCCAGGAGTTCGACATCGAAGTGCGGCCCACAAAGCTTATCAGAGGCCGAGCCTTGTGTCAGGAGCTGGCCCGAAGCGCTGTAGCCGGCATCTCCACCTGTAAGTGGGAGGACACAGCGACAAGCATCTACCTAGCCGACTCTTTATCGGAGGGGAGTGATTGGACAGATGAACTGGTGAGATATTTCTGCACCGGAAGATGTCTAGATCACCTGAACGCCTCACAACGAAGGAGATTTCGGCTAGGTGCACTTAAGTACACTCTTCGCCCCGAGGGGCTTTACTTCAAAAATATTGACGGCATCCTGTTGCGGTGCGTCATGAAATCAGATCAGCCCAGGGTCCTCGGAGATTTTCATTCCGGGATGCCTGGAGGTCATCATTCTGCAAGGCCTACGGCCTTGAAAATAATTAGGGGGTACTATTGGCCCACTCTATTTACAGACGCTTATGCAGTCTGTTCCAAGTGTGATCAATGCCAGAGGTTTGCTGGCAGAAACAGAAAAGCACCCTTGCCCCTTCAACCGATTAAGCCGAGACTCCGTTCTAGCAATGGGGTCTAGAATTCATTGGGGTGATTTCGCCTAGTTCCTCTGCCGGACACAAGTTTATTCTTACAGCCACCGATTACTTCACACGGTGGGCAGAGGCGATCCCGACCAAAAACGCGGACCAAGAAACGGTCATTAGGTTCCTTGAGAGCCTGATTACCCGGTTCGGGGTTCTAGAGTCAATTGTGATGGACAATGGTCCGGGATTCGCAGGCGCTGTACTCACGGAGTACACTGGCAAACTTGGCATTTATCATAAGATGTCTTCTAATTACTACCCGTAGGGGAATGGCCTTGCCGAGTCTACTAACAAGAACCTCCTGAAGATCATCAAAAGGACCATTGATAGGAACAAGCGGACTTGGCATTTACTCCTGAACCGGGCGCTATGGGCGGACAGAGTTTCATTCAAGAAATCCATCAGAACGTCCCCTTATGCGCTCGTCTACGGTAAAGAGGCTGTCATGCCATCCCACATCGAAATCCCTGCCCTATGGATGTTGGACGAAGACAGGAGCAGTGGAGACCCGGTGGATGACAGACTGTGCCAACTTCTGCAGTTGGAAGAAGACAGAGAAAAAGCATACCAGGCCTTCACCCAGCATATTGGAGCCACTCGAGGATGGTTTGCAAAAGGCACCACTGCCCGAGTTTTTAAAATCGGGGACCTGGTGCTGAAGTGGGACTCATATAAGGCGAAGCCGGGCAACCACGGGAAGTTTGATGCCCTCTGGGAGGGCCCTTATCAGATTGTCCGGGTGAACCAGTTCAATGCTTATGTACTTCGGGATATGGAGGGTCAGCTCCTACCTATCCCCGTTAACGGGTTCCACTTAAAAGTTTACCACTGCTGAAGGTGCCCAATGGGCCCTTCTTTGTAAAAATTTCCCTTATGCATTTTGCTTTTTCAGCATGTACAGTTTCCAGCTTTCAGTTTTTTTATTTGTTTGAGCCAAACTGCTACATGGGAGAGAATACAGACTTCGCAGCGAAGTCTGTTGTCGCCCCTCAGAAGGAGCGAAGTTCGTGAAGGGGCTGCTTGAGTGAAGAAAGCAAAAAAACAGCTAAGTGCTGGCTGCTGCCCGACTTCGCAGCGAAGTCGGGCTGCGCGCCGGCCAAAAGGCGAAGTTTGAAAGAGAAAACTGCAAAGGCACGAGTGTTCGGACTGCGCTTGATTTTTAAGCGAAGTCCGACTTCGCACGCGAAGTCCGAATACACCCGGCTTGCGTGCGAAGTACGAACTGCGCCCAGCTTGCGCGCGAAGTGCGAACTTCGCGCGAAGTGCGAACTTCGCCCGAACTTCGGGCGAAGTCCGAACGCGCTCCATTTTCTAAGCGCAGCTCGTGCACCCGATCCCAAGAGGCAATAAAATTCTAAGTACTCGCCAACTCTTCCGAAATTTGCAAAGGTCGGACTGCGCTCAATCCTCGGGCGCAGTAGGAAAAGAAAGGGAAACAGTCTCAATGCAAGTGGCAGTTCGGACTGCGCTCGATTTTGGAGCGAAGTCCGACTGCGCGGGCGAAGTCGGATCGCGCCCAACCTTCGCGCGAAGTCCGACTTCTCCCTGTTTTCTGAGCGCAGCTTGGATGAGTTTAAAAAAAATGAATAAAAAATTCTAATGCTCCAAGCGTGGGCCCAAGGCGCGTTGCGACGGTTAGAGATGGGTTTCCGAACCAAGGGGCTTTTTCTTGAGCAGTGTGCCCATATTGCGGCAGTGACGTCAGCCATGGCGCAACGTTCGAAGTTAAAATTAATGATTGCGCAGTCTTCAATGAAAGCGCAATCAAAGAAGCATGGCGCGGCGGCCGGGGTGCATCTTCCAAGACATTCTCCTGCGCGGCTACCCAAGAAACATAACTCCTTCACTTGCCAGCCGACCTACCCCCTCCTGCGCGACATTAATGACGCTGTCATTATCTAGAAAAGGGGGACTGATGCATCCAGACATGCCAAATCGTGCAAATTATTCCTACGACTGTGAAATCTGTTGCAGGCGTCCAGAAATCTTAATTATTGCTGTTTCAGAAGGATGGACAAAGGAAAGTTGACAATGTCAGCGCAATCCAGCGAAGGGCGCGAACTGGAGGATTTACCGCAGTCAAGTGTTTTCAGGAGTGAGACACCGCCGGAGCAAAAGTCAAAATCCCGGCCAAAGAAAGTACAGCGTGGGCAAGCCCCACCACCGCCGGTCAATTACCTGTCGGGATACAAGGACGGCTCATTTTCCATGAGCCTTACTAAGCTGCGGATAAATGTGGAGAATTGGGCTGACAAGGTTTCACCCTCTCACCATTTCGGAGCGGCGTACAAGTCCAACCTTTTCAGGTTCTTGTGCCCTCCTGTCCATCAATGCCCGGAGCTAGTAGACCTAATTGTCAGACATTACAGACCAGCTACCCGGCAGATTTGCAGCTCCAGCGGTAAACCCTTGTTCGCACTTCGCAGGGAGACTGTCCAGCCGGCCTTCGCCCCAGGGTTGGAGTATGACTCCAGCACAATTTTCAAAAAGATAAATCTTGGAGAGCAAGCAGGACGCTTCACGCACACAAAAAGGATGAGGGATTTCCTCAATTCAGAGCTGAACGCCCCGCTTGCAGCTGGACAATGGCCAACCGGCCCCATACCCCTGGAAAGGTTTTAGAGCAAATACCTATACACCATTCTAGCGTGGGTCCTCGGTTGCGACTCAGACGAGCTGGTACAGCCGTATCAGTTAGCACTGGCAGAATGTCTCCTATGCGGAGAATCCTACGAACCAGCAGCGCAAAGAAGTGGGAAGTGCCCTATCTTTTTCGACTGGGCGGACTGCCTGGCATATGCCATTCACTCCAGCCTGGTAAAGCTCCAGAAGAAGCAGTCAACTGAATTTCGGTTCAGTTCTTTCCTGGCTTGGCTATGTTTGTATCATTTGCACTCCCGGATGCCGATCCCGAACCTGAAGAAGGTAGATGAGAGGGGAGAGCCACAACCCGTCTATGATTGGACGGATGACCTATACCGGAAAGGGTCTTACTACAAGTTCAACTTCAACTTTTTGGGCTTGGTCATGTCAGTCTTTAGCGAGGGTGAGATCCCTCGCCCCCCCGCAGGAAATGACGAACTATTTGCTGAATCACAAGCTCGGGGACGTTTTTAGACTGACGCAGGGGATTGTGGTCAGAATCTATGGATTCAAGGGCAAACCTCATCTGCTGCCCTACTGGTGCACGGATCATCAGTTTGGGATGGAGGTTGCCCGGCAGATGGATTACGTTGAAGAGAAGTTCGGCCAGGGAAAGAGAAAGGGCCATATTTTTCCATACCCTCTTTCCTAGGCGAACGTTGAGATATCAGAGGTGGGACAGCATGTCTATCTCGAGCAGGAGCTTTTTCGCATTGGCCTGATTCTGTTGCCGCAGCGCTGGAAGTACGACCCGTATGGGATAAGGGGAAAGTTCACGCATATCTGCCCCCGGGTGGATATAATCGAAGACAGATGCGATGTGGTCCATGTTGACCTCGACTGGGAGATTGACTCGATGGAAGCATGGCTTCTTGGTAGGACTTTTACTGCGAGGAGGTAGCATATGACCCCGAGCGAAACCCGGACCACAAGTTCTCTTCTCCAGGATTTAAAAAATTCATCTCCAAGATAGCAGGCCTTAACTGGCCAAAAGAAAAGATTGTTGAATGCTGGAAGATGAGGTGTCGCACGCAGCACGATAAATCCGTCAGGAGGGTTGATGATGACTTTTCAGTTCTATATGACCAGCACCATGACAGCTGGCGGCCTTTCGCATTTCGAGATTACATTCCCCGAGGTCCCTTTGAGGGTTATAAAGGAGGGTCTTCCTCCCAACAGTTGTACACTTTGGCAACTGCCAGCGCGGGCCCAGAAGACATCCAAGTGGACCCAATGCAACCCGTGGCTTCCAAGGCGGCGCCTGAAAAGGCGAAGAAATTAGTCAAGGCAACGCCCGAGGTGATTCCTCAGGCACAAAAGACGCCAGCGCCGCCAGCGAGCGGACCGGTCGCGGCAGACCTTCTGCAAGTCAAACCCCGGTACAAGTTTACCGTGGGAACATCAGCGCCCGCTGCACCTGCTCCATCTCCTTCCCCCGATCCAGCCATCGCTCCAGAAAATAAAAAGAGGAAGAGAGTTGAAAAGGTCAGGCGACCTAGTCTGACACTGCAGCAGCCAGTCGCAGAGCCGCAGCCGCATTCAGCCGCTCCAGAGATTGTTTCTCTGGACAGTCCCGAGCCAGCCGCCGGAACCAGAATCGCCGACATCCATCCAGCATCGGCTCAGGCGGAGCCCGCAGGTACGTTTGCTGCCCCACTCCCTCTGATCTCATCCAGCCCTACTCCTACTCCATCTCCCACTCAATCCGAGCAAGTCATGGCCGCATCTTCCTCCCCATCTCCACACCCTTCTAGCGGCCCCCATTCTTTCAACCAGTTTGCTCAGGACCCTAACGCCTCCCTATCCCTGAGTCAAACCCCAAACCCTTCACCTGTGGTTAGTGCTGAGGCCGTGCGTTCACCGTTGCACCCATTGCCTCAGCCGCTTGAAACCCTTCCAGCATCAACTGCTCCTATCTCACTTCCCGGTCGCCCTTAGAAGCGGCCGCCCCTTCCAAGGTCCGTTTGGTTTCTCCTCCTTCCCTTCCCGCAGGAGAGACGTCTTAGCAGAACCCTAGGCTGGGGGAACCAGACTTCATGGACGACCTCCAGAACACGGATGACTTGCCTCTGGCAACGAGAGCTGTAGAATACCCTATCTCTTTCCTCCAAAACCTGAAGCGGAGGAGACCTGAAGAGATAGCCGCCCGGTAAAGCGCACCAAGTTTAACTTCGAGAGGAGAGTGCTTATGACAGAGAAGATAATCCCGAAAGTGAAGAAGCCTCTCCGGGAAATGACCAGGGCGGACTACGAGCTCCAGAAAAAGGAGAAGAGCTTTGATGACATTCACCCGCAATACGAGATTCAGGGAATCCTCCGTAAAGCGGATAATCTCCTTGTCAAGAATCTGGAGGAACAGGAAGAGCTTTTCCGGTTGCAGGATAAGACAAGACAGCTTGAAGAGGACCTGTCCAGGTCCACTGAGCAGCTGGAAGCGGCGCAGTGAGAAATAGATGAATTAAAAGCCCAGCTGGCCGCTTCTCAGCAAGAAGCCGCAACGGAAAAGCAGGCAGCCCTGGAGCAGATTTCTCAGCTCCAGGAGTCTTTGAAACAGGCGCAGTCGTAATCTACAGAGAAAGCATCTCAAGCGACGGTCTTTTCAAAGAGCAGAGTTAAGGAGATGCGGGCTGATCTGCTGCGGGGATGCAAGCCCCACACATATAAGGCTATGTCGGTCCTGGATTTCACACTCAGGATCCAAGAAGTTTCTGCCCAGGGAAAGCCTGTGGTAGAGGAGGCCGAACGCCAGGCGAAGCAATGGCTGGACCTGGCAATAAAACTTCAAGAGCGCGAGCGCGAAGGCCTCCAATTCTCCCCCATGTCCTCATTCGCTGCAGAATGGGCAGATGCAAGGGTAACCTTGCATAAATATTTCAAAAAAGCAGAAGAGGTGAGAGTTGCCAGACGAATGCTAGATGCATTCGAACATGAAAAAGACATTTGTCTGGCTCCTTTTCACGCTCTCGCTGAACTAGGGTGCCCCGGCTATGTTGAGAATGGTGAATTCCTCACCCACGAGCAGGTGAAAAAGAATTGGCTGTCCTTTGAAGCAGATACAGCTGAAATTGATAGCTGGACTGAGCCAATTCAAGAAAGTCAGGTCACCCAGATGGTGTCCAAGTGCTGCAGGATCAGCTCCTACTTCCAGGAGCTGGGAAAAAGATACCTCACCATCGACCTGCATGCGGTCGCTGCATTCCATGCAGCATTAGAAGAAGTTGTTGACCGCAGACCATTCGAAGCAGAAGCCTGGGGCCAAGCCCAGGCCGCATACAACCGCATCTGCGAGGCAGAAGCCAATGCTGGAGAGCATTCGGAAGGTGATTCTGAGGAGGCAACTGCCGAAAGTGGATCTGAAGAACAGTTGCTGCGAAGTGAATAGCTAGAGCAGTAGAAACCAGGGGAAGTAAGTTCCTCTGCACAAAATGGATGAAGGCAAGCTCGCCACCCCGCGAGGCGAGCTCGACACCCCGCGAGCCGCCAGAAATGTTGCCACATTTTGCACGGGGTGCAATGTTTTCAGTTTTGTAAAAGTGCTGCTCTTCCTTTTCCCTCTTCCTCTCTCTCCCTTCCTTCTTCTCTCCCTTTCTCTCTCTTCCCCGCATTCTCATTCTTTCCCCCCTTTCTTTTGAGCCCCTCAGTCTGATCTCAAATTTGACAGTAGTTGCCCTAAAAAATGGCTAAGTGTTAGGGCGAAGTCTGACTTCGCGCGAAGTCGGAGTGCACCCTCCAGATGGAGCGCAGTAGGAACACAAGGTGCGAAGTTCGTACTTCTCCCAGTTTTGGCGCGAAGTGCGTACTTCTCCCAGTTTTGGTGCGAAGTTCGTACTTCTCCCAGTTTTGGTGCGAAGTTCGTACTCCCAGTTTTGGTGCGAAGTCCGACTTCTCCCAACTTTCTGAGCGCACCTTGTAGCAGGCTGGCAGGCTGGTAAGAAAAATGACTAAGTGCTGGGGCGAAGTCCGACTTCGCAGCGAAGTCGGACTGCTCCCCCTTTCCAGGGCGAAGTCCGTACGGCGGCAGACATCAGCTTTCACCTGTGCGCAACCCGACTTCGCAGCGAAGTCGGAGTGCGCCCTTGACAGGTGCGCAGTAGGGAAACAAACTCAGAAATACACCCAAGGCATGAAGGCCTTCCCGACTGCGTTGTTTTCTGCTTGCGCAACCCAACGACGCTCCTATCCCGAGAGAAGTTGGATAAACTGCCTTTCAAGGCAAGCACATGTCAAACAACATCATCCGACAAGTGTCCAGCTTTGGGATCTGAGCCAAGACGTGCCGAGCAAAAGGACAAGCATGGGCTGCACTACTTATGCCAGCTGCCTCATTTAAAGCTGATTGGAGGTTCTACCGCTCCAGCCTGCCCTCATTCCCGCCGATGTGAAGATCTACCCAACGCGCTGCCACGTAGCTGTCCGGCCTTCGGGGGAACCATGCCGCAGTGCAGCCTCTGTCCGACAAAGGTCAGCATCAGCAACTCCATAGCTGCTTTTGTCAGCCAATGTTTGACTGGGACTTTGTGCCCATTAATGTAACGGGAGGGACTCGGGCTATAAATAGCCACCGCATTTTCATTGTAAAGCGGTGGAAGGGGAATGTTTGTTAGGGAACCATTGTAACCGTGCTTCTGCTTATAAATATAAAGTATATGCCTGGCTCTGTTCTACTGCTTTTATTTTTTATGCTGCCTCTCCTTTACATGTTTGCTTTACGTTTTCCTGTGTCATGGCTCGTTGATTCGTTTCAGCATTTGGTGGTCAAGTATACCTAAAGCATTGCTTGTGTCATGGCTTGTTGATTCATTTCAGCATTTGGTGGCCAAGTACTCTTGAACTTAATTGATTAGAGGATACATAGAATAAATGTGGTAGCAATTCCTTCAGTTGTGTGTTACGTTGCTGTCCGTAGTGGTGATTGATGCGTTGTCGTGCTGTTAGTTCTCCTTGTAGGGAGAATGTTTGCTAGGGGACCATTGTAGCTGTGCGTATAAATTCTCTGCATAACACATATACTTGGATCTGACATCTCTTGGTTGCTTTTTGTTTGAGTTACCGTACGTAGTGGTGATTGATGCATTGCCGTGCTGTTAGTTCTCCTTGTAGGGAGAATGTTTGCTAGGGGACCATTGTAGCTGTGCGTACACCGCTTTATACGGAAAGTATACTAGACTTTGCAGTTTTCGGCTATGCTTTGTACTTATAATGCAAGAAGTAGTGGTGATTGGTGTGTTGCTGTACTGTTAGTTCCCCCCACCCAACTCCAATCATATTTGTAAATTCTTTCCGCATTTTTATCTCTTTCTTGCACTCTTAGCTTAAACCAAAACCCCACAAGGAGCCGGCCTTCTCCGGAGATTGGCTCGGAAGGCATTCCTTCCTTCCGGCCTTTCTAGCTGGTGGGCGAATCTGGGCGCATTAACACAAAATCCTTTCCTCATGGCAGATTCGTAACCAACAGGTTCCATCTGAACCGAATCGAATTCGATTGGCTTTTTGCCCATCCTCATAAGAACGAAGACCTGCTCGACAGGGGGAATCATGAAATTACAGTCAGTTTCCCTTATCATATATACCTATCCGCCTGGAGCATTGTCTTCTACTGTCTGTACATAGTTCAAATGAACCATGCAGGTCTCTTCGCTATGCGGGTCATTGCAGGTGGAGCACCAGTAAGCTATGTCGAATGAATTGGCTTCATCGCATTCCAACATCGCTGAGTTTCTCTCGAGAGCCCTATCGATGGAAGCAGCTTGCTCCCTAGTGATCGGAAGAGGAAATCTCCTTGGCTGATAGCTTTGATCATTTTGCCTCCTCATGACGGTCATGTCATTCGTCATTGTCTTCACAGATGCACGCAAATCCTGCAATTCTTTAGCCTGGTCCGCATTTAAGGCTGCCTAAGGCGCGGGTAATGGCAATGGCACCAATGGTGCAGGCAATGCAGGAAATGGGACAGGAGCTGGGAGCTGAGGAACAGCGGGCATTTGATACTGCGTTGTAGATACCGCCTAATTTTGTGGATTGGGGTTCCATGGTTGATTGGGGTACATCGAAGATGTAGGTGGAGCAGATGCACTAGGATACATGTTTTGAGGGAAATCCGGATAAATCGGCATGGTCGTCTTTGGAGGCAACTTTTCAATAGCAACTAGGTCATCCTCAGCCTTCTGCGCCTGCTCATACAAGCCAGGGAATGTGTTGATGTTAGCATGCGGGATGCTCATGCTAATGTCGGAGTGGAAAGCTCTCAGGTAATAGAATGTCGCTTGCTCCGAAGTGGGCCAAAGGCCATCAGTGACTCTCTACCAGGTTCGAGCAAACCTAACGTTAAAGTTAGCTATCTCCTCTTGAGGATGTCTTTGGATGGAGGTGAACTGATGCAATAGTGAGAATGGGTCTGCTACTTCATTGAACCCTTTAATCAATTGCTCTGCTAACTGGTCCCAGGTAGTGATAGTGTCGGCCGACAGTGATCGGTACCAATAGAGGAGCTTAACTCTGAGTGACAAAACTAGCAGTCTCACCATTATATCTTGCTTTGTGATGTGATGGATGGTTGCCAGCATAGCGATGTCTTGGACGTGCTCATAGGTAGTCTTTCTTGTGCCGTAGAATGTGGGTAGAGACTTCAACGCTGTAGGCGGCACATGATTTTGAGCTTGTAGGGCAAGCGGCCCCGAATGATTCCAGGCAGGAAACTGCCTGGACGGAGTTTGCGCCATTGGAACATTAGGAACGGTTGGCTGAACCGGTGGATTTAGTTGAACCAGCTAAACCAGAACGTTTGGAAGGTTCGGTTGAACAAAAAAATTCAGCTGATTCGAGGGCAAGCTAGTCGCTGTGTTGGCAAGAGTTGGAGTCTGCGAAGCAACAACAACTACTTGCGAAGATGTCCCATCTAACGAGATATTCGACTGGACCACTCTAGGATGTTATCCTAAAGCGTCAATGTCAAGCTCGAAGAACTCGACTTCTTCTGTATTTTTAGCCTTCCGTCTCGTGTACATGAAGGTGTGAGCTTTTGGACTGGTCTTCGAGATTCAAAGGCATCTGAGTTCAGCTGAGTGGCCAAATGTTCGGATTTGACAGCAATAAGATGAACATCAACTTCTTAATACTGGTTTTGATGTGGAACGTTTGAGTCCCACTGGGCGTGCCAGAAACTGTTGGTCAAAAATCTACCTTAGGTATGAACTATGTCATTCATGCGCCCTAGACCCAGCCAACATTGAAAGGCCGAGAGATGGGCTGGTTCCCTTGTTATTCTAATTGGGGGGATTGAGATTAGAGAATAGGAAAGAAATGGAAATGACTGAAAGGAATGGAAAATATGGCCACATGCCAGATAGAATATGGGTGATGAACTAACAGCACGATAACTTAACTATACGTCGAATCAATAGCACTCAACACAGACAACTAACAGAAATTAAAACCAGGCATCTAACTTGTGTAATCTCCAGGACTATTCTAGCGTTCACCCTCTATCGGGAGTCAAATCCAGACATAGAATAATAACTCACATATAGAGCAGAGAATTTAATAGAAAATAAGCAATAGAAGACATACACATGAATAGAAGTCCAGAGTTAGAGCCAAACATTATCTGTATTGATAGCAGAATTCAAGTTACAGCAAGCTTCTAGCAAACGTCCATCCATTTACAATAAAATCGTGGGCTTATATAGAGAAATCTACCACTTGAAATATTTAATGCACACCCACAAAACATCGTGGTGGCAAAGAAGATAAGAATGGAGAGGAGAAACACTCATGAAACAGCAACCAGACATGGGCCAAAACCGATGACTTCTCGAAATGCAGTTGCACCCCTTCAATGCTTTGACAAGTTCAGCCGGTGGCGCTGTCTCCTTGCTTGTTGGAACTGCCCTAGGGAAAGATAAGATTCTGAATCCTGGGAACAGTCAAGCCTGGAAGCTTCTCAGACTGATTGCGTTTATATGGATAAGGATGCACTTTGTCCGGCTGATGAGAAGTGCCTCTAAGGGATTCTAGCTGAGGCAAGGGGGCTAGACAGAAACAGGTGCTAGATGCAAGCCTCAGCTGCTACGTTTTGTTGTTTCCTGGCCCGGAATGGGCTTACGCTTAAAAAATTGCAGCAAAACAAACTTGCTGCTTTGAAGACAATGTAAGCGTTGAAAAGTCAAGGGGAAAGTGTTGCTCCTTAGGCCGAAATTTCTTTGCGCTCAGAAACAGTAGCAAAACGTTCTACCACGTTGGAAGGGGTGCCAGGGTTGAATGGTCAAATGCGCTTGCGCCTTAGAGAACTTCGAAAATGCCCTGTGCTCAGAAACAACAGCGAAACGTCCTGGAGCCTCGGGAAGCGTGCTAGATTTGAACGGTCAAGAGGCAAAGCGCTGCTAGCTTACCTCGAATCTGCCTTGCACTTGAAAACAGAGTGCAACTGCCTGGCACCTTGAAGATAGCGCTAACGTTGAAAAGTCAACAACCAAAGCGCAGTGGAGTGGAGCGCAAATGCCTTGCGCTTGAAAGTTAGAGTGCAACAGCCTGGGGCCTTGGGAGGTGCGCTGGCATTGAAAAGTCAACAGCCAAAGCGCTATTAACTTGGAGCACAACGTTTTGCAGTCTTGGGAGGGGTGCAAGTGTTGAAAATTCAACAGGCATTGCGCTGCTCCCTTCTCTGAAAATGCCCTGCGCTCAAAAGCTAGAGTGAAACTACTTGGCCTAGGGAGATGTGCTGGCGCTGAAAGGTCAAATTTTATTGCGCTCTCACTTGGTGCGAAACGGCCTTGCACCTGAAAAGGTCAAATTTTATTGCGTTTTTTTTCATTAAAACTGTTGTTGCGCTTTTAAAAGTCAACAGATGTTGCGCTCCTGGCAGGCTCCGAAATTGCCTTGCGCTCACCCATAGGTGCGAAACAGATTGGGCCCCACATTTGTGCTAAAGTAGACTTTTATCAAGTGTTCGGACAATTTGAGAGCAATTTCTTCCAGTTTAGGCCTCAGAAAGGGATTGTGCCTTACAGACAGGGCGCAAACAACCGGGGCGTACTTACGTTTTCTCCTCCAAAGTTGGGTTTTGCTTCTGGCCGGCTACAAACGGGCCTGCGCCTTAACTCTGCTCTTAAACTGACCTGCACATTCTAAAAGACGAATGCCTTGCATGATGGATGAACAGAAAAAAACTGCACCAGCTCTTGGGTGCAACTAACAAATCTTGACAGAGAAATCAGGAAAGAGAAAAATACACTGTACAAGGAAGAGAGCTTCAGGGAAGGAGAAATTACAGATTAGCAAAATATACACCATGTTGCAGAAATGCCAACAGGCTTGCATCACAAATGTTGGTGCTATATATGGACATGTATATACAGTCATCTTAAACCACATGTCCCCGTGCATGTAATGCATCAATGCCTCTGTGTGTACAAGAAAGTGGGAACTATGGGAGACACTCCGCTTACCAAGTAGCTTTTTTCTAGACACACTGCTCTTTGTATGCTGCCTCAAAACTATAATTGCGACAACTGAAGAAACAGCAATTGTGCCAAAAATAGTCCCAATCAGAATTCCTACACGAGCACCCTTGCTCAAGCTAGATCCTCCACCAGATCCAAGATTCACTGTACCAGCCAAAAATGCATATGAATTGGATTTATAACTTCACACATACAAATAAATCTCCTAGAACATTTTTTCGTGGGGAAAAACTAAAGGCATTTTTTCCCAAATTTGTTAATTATAAAATGTCCGAAGCAAAAGGTAAAGCCATTCATCCAATAGTTTAGAGAAGTTGTCAGATTCTATGTTCAGAAACATGCAATGAAAACTCAAGAACAAAAACTGGCATAAGTGTTTCACCTTAGTGAAAGGCATGGATTCTTTGCACCCAATGGAAGGCATGGATTCTTTGCACCGAGGCGAGCTCGACACCCCGCGAGCCGCCAGAAATGTTGCCACATTTTGCACGGGGTGCAATGTTTTCAGTTTTTTTAAGAGTGCTGCTCTTCTCTTTCCCTCTTCCTCTCTTTCCCCTTCCTCTTCTCCCCCTTTCTCTCTCTTCCCTACATTCTCATTCTTCCCTCTTTCTTTTGAGCCCCTCAGTCAAATCTCAAATTTGACAGCAGTTGCCCTAAAAAATGGCTAAGTGCCAGGGTGCAGTCCGACTTCGCAGCGAAGTCAGAGTGCGCCCTCCAGTTGGAGCGCAGCAGGAGTGCAAAGTGCGCAGTGCGACAGAATCAGCCAAAAGAACAAGTATTCTGGGCGCAACCCGACTTTGCAGCGAAGTTGGAGTGCGCCCTACTTTCTGGGCACACCTTGTAGCAGGCTGGCAGGAAAAATGATTAACTGCTGGGGCGAAGTCCGACTTCGCAGCGAAGTCGGAGTGCGCCCCCTTTCCAGGGCGAAGTCCGTACGGCGGCAGAAATCAGCTTTCACCTGTGCGCAACCCGACTTCGCAGCGAAGTCGGAGTGCGCCCTTTGACAGGTGCGCAGTAGGGGAATAAACTCATAAATGCACCCAAGGCATGAAGGCCTTCCCGACTGCGCTGTTTTCTGCCTGCGCAACCCAATGGCGCTCTGATCCCGGGCGAAGTTGGATAAACTACCTTTCAAGGCAGACACGTGTCAAGCAGCATCATCCGACAAGTGTCCAACTTTGGGATTTGAGCCAAGACGTGCCGAGCAAAAGGACAAGCATGGGCCGCACTACTTATGCAAGCTGCCTCATTTAAAGTTGATTGGAGGTTCTACCTGCTTCAGCTACCCGCATTCCTGTCAATGTGAAGTTCTACCAAACGCGCTGCCACGTATCTGTACAGCCTCCAGGGAGACCATGCTGCAGGTACAGTCCTGCTCGACAAAGGTCAGCATCAGCAGTTCCGCGGCTGCTTTTGTCAGCTAATGTTTGACTGGGACTTTGTGCCCATTAATGTAACGGGAGGGACTCGAGCTATAAATACCCACCACATTTTCATTGTAAGGTGCTAGAAGGTGAATGTCTATTAGGGAACCATTGTAGCTGTGCTTTTGCTTCTTAATATAAAGTATTTGCCTGGCTCTGTTCTACTACTTTTATTTTTTATGCTGCCTCTCTTTTGTCATATTTCTTGTGTCATGGCTTGTTGATTCGCTTCAGCATTTGGTGGCCAAGTACTCCTGGACTTCATAGATCAGAGGATACATAGAATAAATTAGGTAGCAGTTCCTTCAGTTGTGTGTTATGTTTATGTTGCTGTCCGTAGTGGTGATTGATGCGTCGCCGTACTGTTAGTTCCTTGTAGGGAATGTCTGTTAGGGGACCATTGTAGCTATGTGTGCAAATTCTCTGCATAACACACATAGTTGGATCTAACATTTCTTGGTTACCTTTTGTATTTATGTACCGTCCGTAGTGGTGATTGATGCGCTGCCGTACTGTTAGTTCCTTGTAGGGAATGTCTGTTAGGGAGCCATTATAGCTGTGCGTACACATCTTTATATAAAAGGTATACTTAGATTTGGCAGTTTCTGGTTGTGCTTTGTATTTATGATGCAGTAAGTAGTGGTGATTGATGTGTTGTTGTACTGTTAGTTCCCCCCACCCAACTCCAATCACATCTGTAAATTCTTTCCTCATTTTTATCTCTTTCCTACACTCTTATCTTAAACCATAAAACCCCACAGGAAGCCGGCCTTCTCCGGAGATTGGCACGGAAGGCATTCCTTCCTTCCGGCCTTTCAAGCTGGTGGGCGAATCTGGGCGCGTTAACACAAAATCCTTTCCTCATGGCAGATTCGTAACCAACAGTTTCTCTGGCACGCCCGGTGGGACCCGGAGTCCCACATTTGAAAAAACTCAGGCTCGTGTTCACTCGGGCTGACAGTTTATTCTGAGCACTCGGTGGGCCAAGGAAGTTTCCCACCCCCAAACAGAATCGAAGCACCGATGTTCGCTTCATTGCTGTTCAAAATCATAACACCTGGCGACTCTGCACGAACATATCCTCTGAGTCCAAAAGACCGGTCCTAGCACCTTCATGCAAACGAGAAGGTGGCGAGCAAGGGATCCAAGAAACCCGCCTGACTTTTACGAACTAGACATCAACGCTCGAGGCGAAATTGTCAAGCTGGCTGATCAACAAGCTCGTGTCGACGAAGCCGAGGCTGAAATCCAAGAAGAAGTCGAAGCCGAGGTCGGAGGAGCTGAGAACGAAATAGAAGAGGCCGAGGAAGAAGAGGAATCTACATCCTCGAAAGGTACCGACATTGAGTACACAACCGACGGAGGAGAAGAAGAAGAAATGGCTGCCCTGCAGCAGAATGATGATCTCTTCCCGGCGGTAGACTCTACAGGGCCACTGGCCCTGGTCGGACAGCAAGCTGTGCCCCCTGCTGCCTTAAAGTCCATCCCTACGTACGACGGCTACGGCAAGACAGCGTACAAGCACATCCAATACATCCTTGCCCTGGCTGCATTGCACTCCATTACTGACGAGAGTGTGAAGACCCGTCTGCTAGCCCTTTCCCTAAGGGGAAAGCTTCTCTACTGGTGGAGATCGCTGCCAGAGGGATCTATCACAGGGTGGCCCTGACTCGCCAGAAGGCTCGTGAAAGGATGCAACGAGTCTGCTGACCCTACTTCTTTGCTGCATCAGTTCCAAAGTATCCAGAGACACCCTCAAGAGGAGGTGTCTGACTTTAACATCAGGTTTGCGAGATCCTAGAAACGGGTACCTCGTGAACTTCGGCCTTCAGCTGGCATGGCTGCTCACTACTACTTGAGATCCTTCAACTCAGACATATGCCTGCTGCTGAAGATTGCCAGAATAGACTCGTTTCCTGCTCTATACGAGGCTGCCCAGCAAGCTGAAGCGGATATCATTTCCATCGGCAGACTCCCGTCTAGGGTGCAGGAACCCATTCATCCCGACTTCCCCAGATCCCAGTATCCACCAGCTTCTGGTGGTGCGCCGTCCACATCAGGGCAGCAACCCCAGCAGCAATGGAATCCGGCGCCGGTCGTAACTCCTTACGGCCCGCCGCAAATGCATTATCCTCACCCGCCTCCTCCTCGCTCCGCATTTTCCAAGCACTCCCTCGCTCCCCGCAAGACGCACCTTATTCCAATCCTCCTCCATTAGCCGCATTGCCTCCACCGGCACAGTTGCCGCCTCCTGACAATAATATTCAGAATACAATCCTCCAGGAGGTACGGGCTTTGGCCTCAGGTTATCATGCCATGTCCAATGACATGACCGCTCTGAAGAAGAAGCAGGCCCAGATGGACCTCGCTCCTAGGAGGCCATATCCACCCCCAGCACTGACAAAAGACAGACCTCCAGAACAACAACTGCAGAGGCGTCCGCCTCCGAGAAATGTTGCTATAGAAGACCAACCTGGTCCTTCTGACCAGGTTAACTGGTGCACTATGTGCAATGACCCGCATTCAGAGGATGACTGCACACTGCACCAGCACTACATCCAGACTTTGGCCGGTAGCGCCATAGAGGACGATGAACTCTACATGATCCTGGACGGCGAAGCCAACTTTGCCCTCCCAGAGGAGAATCTAGTGCCGCCCGCCAAGGAAGAAAAGAAAACTGCAGATGCTGCCAAGCCTTTGCAGGTGTATGCCAGAAGAGAAAAGGCGCAACCCGGTGGGCTGCCACCATACAAGCGGCTGTGGCCCTACACAGCCCAGGAGAAGGCATCCAAAGACAAAGCTCCAGCCAAGCCTCCTATAGCGAAAGCTCCAGTTCCGGCTAAAGCTCCCGTACCTCAGCCTCCAGCTGAAACCAAAGAACAAGCACAAGAGAAGCTAAAGTACCCGTCTCTGACCAAGAGACAGAGAGTTGAGGCCACCCAGCAGTACCGGACAAAGTACGAGCTGGCAAAAGAAGCAGAAGGAGCTAACATCTCGGGCTACAATATAGTAGATGAGTTGAAAAGAACACCCGCTAGAATCAGCATGTACGATGCTCTTCTGCTCCCAGGCCAGGTGGATCTACTGCAGGAATTTCTGAAAAACATGAAGAACGGCAAGCAGATTCAGCCCGCTGTCCTGGTTCAACCTCTGACAGTCTCAGCCACTGGGAAGAATAGACCACCTCCCTTCTATCTGTCTTTACGGATGCAAGAGCACATAGTACACAACTGCATGGTGGACTCTGGCGCTTCCACGACTGTTATGCCGAAAGCCGTCTGCGACGAGATCGGGATGGAGTACACAAGGAGTAGCCAAGGCGTGCTGCAATTAGACGGCACCCCTGTCAAGACAGTTGGTGTCATAAAGGACATCCCTATCCGGTTGCATAAGGCTCTCGACATCGTGGTCATTCAAGAGGTCGTGGTTGTTGACCTGGCTCCCTACTTCGGCATGTGTCTCTCCCGGGAGTTCACTGCGAAGCTGGGCGGGTACCTGTCTCTAGACTACTCACACATGGAAGTGCCCTTCAAAGGAAGGAGACTAAAAATCTTCAATGAGAAGCCTTCCACCTTCCTAGTAGAGAAGATACCCGGAGAAGAGTCGGACTGCATGGTCCAGCTGACGGAGGAAGAACTGGTGACGATAGAGCTGACGGAGCAAGCCCTCGAAGTGCTGCAGCTTGAAGATGAGTTCTCTTTGCGGGATTTCAATGCTGTAATTGAGACAGAGCAGGGCTGTTACACCATTGTACAGCCCGAGAGGCTTGACAAGTCAGCTGCAAAGGAAGTGGGACCTGCACCTGAGAAGCTGTGGGAGCTTTTCTTTGATGGCACGCGATGCAAAAATGGCACCGTTGCAAGGGTGCTTCTGGTTTCTTCGACCGGGATCCAGAAGGACTATACCTACAGGTTGGCTTGGAGTTGCACTAATAACTCGGCGGAGTACGAAGCCCTGTGCTTGGGTTTGCGAAAGGCGGAGAGGCTGGGGATTAAACACCTGTAGATCTTTGGAGATTCAGAGCTTGTGTGTCACCAGGTTACAAACAAGTGCGCCTCCAAAAAGCACTATCTCAAGGCGTACCGCAACCGGGTGTGGGACCTGATGGAGTCGTTTGACTCGTTGAATGTCAAGGCGATATCGCGTGAGAAAAACAAACATGCTGACATTCTGGCGTCTGTTGGAGCCAGGTACGTTTCGGCTGACGACGTTGTCCAGAAACCGAAGCCGGTTCGCACTATTTACAGGCCTTCTGTGCCTGATAAGGACATCCACTGGCAGGTGTTCGATTGTGATGAGGAGATCGTCACATTTTTGGTAAATGAAGCTGGTTCAATCGAGAGTAGAGACCCTGATGACGAGCAATATGAGGGGTTGATACAGTTGAAAAATAATCATGTCCCAAAAGGACTGATTACATTGGAAAGTCTATCTGATCAGAATGACAGAGCAATATCTCATAGGATCAAAGTAGACCTGAAGCAGTATGCCGACCTGGAACTTGAACCTGGTAAAACTATCAAGGTCGGGACAGACTGCACTTCGGAGGAACTTGAGCAGATCAGATCACTGTGTCGAGAGTTCCTCGACATCGTGGCCTGGTGCTACGAGGATTTGAAGGGGTATGACAGAGATGTAATCCAGCATACCATTGAGCTAGAGGATGGCGCCAAGCCATTCCGACAGAAGCAGAGGGCCGTAAATCCGAAAATTGAGGCCATGATGAAAGCCGAGCTCTTGAAGATGCTGGAGGCCAAAATCATCTACCCCATCAAACATTCATCTTGGGTCACGAATTTCGTGCCTGTGAGGAAGAAGAATGGCGACATTCGTCTCTGTGTCGACTTCAGAAACCTGAATCAGGCCTCCCTCAAGGACCACTATCCGCTTCCCCAAATTGACCAAATTCTACACATCGTTGCTGGAGCCCAGAGATTCTCACTTCTAGATGGATTTTTCGGCTACAACCAGATTTGGGTCAGGAATGAGGACCAGCATAAAACGGCGTTCACCACCAAATGGGGGACGTTCGCCTATCAGCGCATGCCTTTCGGCTTATCCAATGCCGGTGCCACATTCCAAAGGGCCATGGACCTGGCCTTCCGAGAGCTGCTCAATAAGATCATTGTCATCTACCTTGATGACATGACTGTTTTCTCTCACCAAAGAGGGGATCATGTTTCCCACCTACGGCAAATATTTGAGAGGTGTCGAGAGTTCAGCATTTCTATAAACCCGAAGAAGTCTGTCTTCGCGGTAAAAGAAGGTAAGTTGTCGGGACATGTCATCTCCGAGAAAGGCCTCGCCATTGACCCTAACAGAGCAGAAGCCCTCCTTCGCTTGCCAGCCCCAACTGATAAAAAAGGGTTGCAGTCCTTCTTCGGCCGGATTAACTTCATGCGGAAGTTCATCCCGGACTTCGCACAAGTGATCAAGCCTATGGCCGAACTGCTGAAAAAAGATACAACTTACGAATGGACTGATGAGAGAGAGCAAGCCTTCGAGGAAATCAAGGCTCGAATTGCACAAGCTCCGGTGTTGATAAACCCGGACTACTCCAAGGACTTCATCCTCTACGCGGTGGGAGAACCGAAAAGTTACGCCGCAGTCCTAACTCAGAAGGGAGACGATGGCGAGGAGCGCCCCATAGCGTTCCTGAGCCAAGTGATTCAGCCGGATGAGGAAAAGTACAACTTTATAGAGCGGCAGGTTCACGCTGTCATGAAATCCCTCCGAAAGTTCAGGCATTTTGTCTCCCAGAGCAAAACGACTGTCTTTGTGATTCACTCGGACGTTCGAAGCTTCATCATACAAGGAGAGCCGGGTCACAAGAGAGCAGGATGGATTGCAAAAATCCAGGAGTTCGACATCGAAGTGCGGCCCACCAAGCTTATCAGGGGCCGAGCCTTGTGTCAGGAGCTGGCCCGAAGCACTATAGCCGGCATCTCCGCCTGTAAGTGGGAGGACACAGCGACAAGCATCTACCTAGCCAACTCCTTATCGGAGGAGAGTGATTGGACAGATGAACTGGTGAGATATTTCTGCACCGAAAAATGTCCCGATCACCTGAACGCCTCACAACGAAGGATATTTCGGCTAGGTGCACTCAAGTACACTCTTCGCCTCGAGGGGCTTTACTTCAAAAATATTGACAGCATCCTGTTGTGGTGCGTCATGAAATCAGACAAGTCCAGGGTCCTCGGAGATTTTCATTCCGGGATGCCTGGAGGTCATCATTCTGCAAGGCCTATGGCCTTAAAAATAATTAGAGTCGAGTACTATTGGCCCACTCTATTTACAGACGCTTATGCGGTCTATTCTAAGTGTGATCAATGCCAGAGGTTTGCTGGCAGAAACAGAAAAGCACCCCTGCCCCTTCAACCGATTCATGCCGAGGCTCCATTCCAGCAATGGGGTCTAGACTTCATTGGGGTGATTTCGCCTAGTTCCTCTGCCGGACACAAGTTTATTCTTACAGCCACCGATTACTTCACACGGTGGGCAGAGGAGATCCCGACCAAAAATGTGGACCAAGAAACGGTCATCAGGTTCCTTGAAAGCCTGATTACCCGCTTCGGGGTTCTAGACTCAATTGTAACGGACAATGGTCCGGGGTTCGCAGGTGCAGTACTCACGAAGTACACTGGCAAACTTGGCATTTATCACAAAATGTCTTCTAATTACTACCTGCAGGGGAATGGCCTTGCTGAGTCTACTAACAAGAACCTCCTGAAGATCATCAGAAGGACCATTGACAGGAACAAGCGGACTTGGCATTTACCCCTGAACCGGGTGTTGTGGGCGGACAGAGTTTCATTCAAGAAATCCATCAGAACGTCCCCCTATGCACTCGTCTATGGTAAAGAGGTTTTCATGCCATCCCACATCGAAATCCCTGTCCTATGGATGTTGGACGAAGACAGGAGCAGTGGAGACCCGGTGGATGACAGACTGTGCAACTTCTGCAGTTGGAAGAAGACAGAGAAAAAGCATACCAGGCCTTCACCAAGCATATCGAAGCCACTCAAGGCTGGTTTGCGAAAGGCACCACTGCCCGAGTTTTTAAAATTGGGGACCTGGTGCTGAAGTGGGACTCATTTAAGGCAAAGCCGGGAAACCACGGGAAATTTGATGCCCTCTGGGAGGGCCCTTATCAGATTGCCCGGGTGAACCAGCTCAACGCTTACGTACTTCGGGATATGGAGGGTCAGCTCCTACCTATTCCCGTTAACGGGTTCCACTTAAAAATTTACCGCTGCTGAAGGTGCCCAATGGGCCCTTCTTTGTACAAATTTTCCCTTATGCATTTTACTTTTCAGCATGTACAGTTTTCCGGCTTTCAGTTTTTCCATTTGTTTGAGCCCAAGTAGGACAAAGGGAGAGAACACAGACTTCGCAGCGAAGTCTGTTGTCGCCCCTCAGAAGGAGCGAAGTTCGTAGATGGGATTTGCCTGAGAAAGCAGAAAAAAACGGCTAAGTGGCGGTGCGCTACCCGACTTCGCAGCGAAGTCGGGCTGCGCACCGGCCAAAGGGCGCGGTTTGAAAGCTGTAGCTGTGAAGATAGTCAAGTGTTCGGACTGCACTTGATTTTGGAGCGAAGTTTGACTTCGCGCGTGAAGTCCGAATACACCCGGCTTTCGCGCGAAGTGCGAAGTGCACCCGAACTTCGGGCGAAGTCCGAGCGCGCCCCGTTTTCCGAGCGCAGCTCGAGTGGCCCATCACAAAAGGCGGATAATTCCAAGTGGGCCCGAAGCCTCGTCGAAAAATCGCAAGGTCCGGTTGCGCCCAGCCAAAGGGCGCAGTTGGAAAAGAAAGGCAGCAACAGTCTTAACGCAAGTGTTGGTTCGGACTGCGCCCAATTTTGGGGCGAAGTCCGACTGCGCGGGCGAAGTCGGATCGCGCCCGATTTTGGGGCGAAGTCCGATTGCGCCTTGTTCCCTGGGCGCAGCTTGGACGGTTTATAAAAAATAAATAAAAAAATTTTAACACTCCAAGCGTGGGCCCAGGGCGCATTGCGGCAGTAAGAGTTGGGTTTCCGAACCCAAAAGGGGTTTTTTCTTGAGCAGTGTGCCCAGATTGCGGCAGTGACGTCAGCCATGGCACAACGTTCAAAGTCAAATTTAATGATTGCGCAACCTTCAAGGAAAATGCAATCAAGGAAGCATGGCGCGGCAACCAGGGTACATCTTTCAAGACATTCTCCTGTGCGGCCACCAAAAAAACATAACGCCTTCACTTGCCGGCCGACCTACCCCCTCCTGCGCACCATTAATGATGCTATCATTATCTAGAAAAGGGGGTCTGATGCACCCAGACATGCCAAATCGTGCAGATTGTTCCTGTGACTGTGAAATCTTATGCAGACGTGCAGAAGTCGTAATTATTGCTGTTTCGAAAGGATGGACAAGGTAAAGTTGTCGATGCCAGCGCAATCCAGCGAAGGGCATGAACTGGGGGATTTACCGTAGTCAAGTGTTTTCAGGAGTGAGACGCCGCAGGATCAAAAGTCAAAATCCCGGCCAAAGAAAGTACAGCATGGGCAAGCCCCACCACCACCGGTTAATTACCTGTCTGGGTACAAGGACGGCTCGTTTTCCATGAGCCTTACTAAACTGCGGATAAATGTGGAAAATTGGGCTGATAAAGTTTCGCCCTCTCACCATTTCGGGGCTGCATACAAGTCGAACCTTTTTCGGTTCTTGTGCCCTCCTATCCATCAATGCCCGAAGCTGGTAGACCTAATTGTCAGACATTACAGACCAGCTACCCGGCAAATTTGCAACTCCAGCGGTAAACCCTTGTTCGCACTTCGCAAAGAGACTGTCCAGCCGGCCTTCGCCCCAGGGTTGGAGTATGACTCCAGCACGATTGTCAGAAAGATAAATCTTGGCGAGCAAGCGGGATGCTTTACGCACACAAAAAGGATGAGGGATTTCCTCAATTTAGAGCTGAACGCCCCGCTCGCAGCTGGACAATGGCCAATCGGCCCCATACCCCTGGAAAGGTTTCAAAGTAAATACATATACACCATTCTGGCGTGGGTCCTCGGCTGCGACTCTGACGAGCTGGTACGGCCGTACCAGCTAGCGCTAGCGAGAATGTCTCCTATGCGGAGAATCTTATGAACCAGCGGCGCAGAAAAGTGGGAAGCGCCCTATCTTCTTTGACTGGGCGGACTGGCTTGCATACGCCATTCACTCCAACCTGGTGAAGCTACAGAAAAAGCAGTCAACTGAATTTCGATTCAGCTCCTTCTTGGCTTGGCTATGTTTGTATCATTTGCACTCCCGGATGCCGATCCCTAACCTGAAGAAGGTAAATGAGAAGGGAGAGCCACAGCCCGTCTATGAATGGACGGATGACCTATACCGGAAAGGGTCCTACTACAAGTTCAACTTCAACTTTTTGGGCTTGGTCATGTCAGTCTTCAGCGATGGTGAGATCCCTCGCCCCCCGCAGGAAATGACGAACTATTTGTTGAATCACAAGCTCGAGGACGTTTTTAGACTGACGCAGGGGATTGTGGTCAGAATCTATGGATTCAAGGGCAAGCCTCATCTGCTGCCCTACTGGTGCATGGATCATCAGTTTGGGATGGAGGTTGCGCGGCAGATGGATTACGTTGAAGAGGAGTTTGTCCAGGGAAAAAGAAAGGGCCATATTTTTCAATATCCTCTTTCCTGGGCGAACGTCGAGATATCAGAGATAGGACAACATGTCTATCTCGAGCGGGAGCTCTTTGACATTGGCCTGATTCTGCTGTCGCAACGCTGGAAGTACGACCCATACGGGATAAGGGGAAAGTTTGCACATATCTGCCCCCGGGCGGATATAATCGAAGACAGATGTGATGTGGTCCATGTTGACCTCGACTGGGAGATTGACTCGATGGAAGCATGGCCCCCTTGGCAGGAGTTGTACTGCGAGGAGGTAGCATATGACCCCGAGCGAAACCCGGACCACAAGTTCACCTCTCCGGGATTCAAGAAATTCATCACCAAGCTAGCAGGCCTTAACTGGCCAAAAGAAAAAGTTGTTGAATGCTGGAAGATGAGGTGCCGCACGCAGCACGATAAATCCATCAGGAGGAATCTGGCCGTTGATGATGATTTTTCAGCTCTATATGACCAGCACATTGACAGCTGGCGGCCTTTCGCATTCCGAGATTACGTTCCCCGAGGTCCCTTCGAGGGTTATAAAGGGGGATCTTCCTCCCAACAGTTGTACACTTTTGCAACTGCCAGCGCGGGCCCAGCAGATATCCAAGTGGACCCAATGCAGCCTGTTGCTTCCAAGGTGGCGCCCGAAAAGGCGAAAAAATCAGTCAAGTCAATGCCCGAGGTCGCTCCTCAGGCACAAAAGACGCCAGCGCCGCCAGCGAGCGGACCGGCCGCGGCAGGCCTTCTGCAAGTCAAACCCCGGTACAAGTTTACCGTGGGAACATTAGCGCCCGCTGCACCTACCTCATCTCCTTCTTCCGAACCAGCCATTGCTCCAGAAAAGAAAAAGAGGAAGAGAGTTGAGAAAGTCAGGCGACCTAGTCTGACAGTGCAGCAGTCAGTCACAGAGCCGCAGCCGTGTTCAGCCGCTCCAGAGGTTGTTTCTCTGGATAGTCTTGAGCCAGCCGCCGAAACCAGAACCGCAGACATTCATCCAGCATCGGCTCAGGCGGAGCCCGCAGGTACGTCCGCTGCCCCGCTCCCTTTGATCTCATCTAGCCCTACTCCTACTCCATCTCCCGCTCAATCCGAGCAAGTCATGGCCGCATCTTCCTCCCCATCTCCACACCCTTCTAGCGGCCCCCATTCTTTCAACCAGTTTGCTCAAGACCCCAACGCCTTCCTATCCCTGAGTCAAACCCCAAACCCTTCACCTGTGGTTAGCGCTGAAGCTGCGCGTTCACCGCTGCATCCATTGCCTCAGCCGCTTGTAACCCTTCTAGCATCAACCGCTCCGTTCTCCACTTCCCGGTCACCCTCAAAAGCGGCCGCTCCTTCCAAAGTCCTTTCGGTTCCTTCTATTTCCTTGTTCGCAAGAGAGACGTCACAGCAGAACCCTAGGCTGGGGGAACCAGACTTCATGGACGATCTCCAGAACACAAATGATTTGCCTCTGGCAATGAGAGCTGTAGAATATCCTATCTCTTTCCTCCAAAACTTGAAGCGGAGGAGACCTGAAGAGATAGCCGCCCCGGTAAAACGCACCAAGTTTGACTTCGAGAGGAGAGTGCTCACGACAGAAAAGATAACTCCAAAAGTGAAGAAGCCTCTCCGGGAAATGACCAGGGCGGACTACGAGCTCTAGACAAAGGAGAAGAGCTTTGACGATATTCACCCGCAATACGAGATTCAGGGAATCCTTCGTAAAGCGGATAATCTCCTTGTCAAAAATCTGGAGGAACAGGAAGAGCTTTTTCGGTTGCAGGATAAAACAAGACAGCTTGAAGAGGACCTGTCCAGGTCCACTGAGCAACTGGAAGCGGCACAGCGAGAAATAGATGAGTTAAAAGCCCAGCTGGCCGCTTCTCAGCAAGAAGCCGCAACGGAAAAACAGGCAGCCCTGGAGCAGATTTCTCAGCTCTAGGAGTCTTTGAAATAGGCGCAGTCGCAATCTGCAGAGAAAGCATCTCAAGCGACGGTCTTTTCAAAGAGCAAAGTTAAGGAGATGCGGGCTGATCTGCTGCGGGGATGCAAGCCCCACATGTGTAAAGCTATGTCGGTCCTGGATTTCGCATCCAGGATCCAAGAAGTTTTTGCCCAGGGAAAGCCTGTGGTAGAGGAGGCCGAACGCCAGGCGAAGCAATGGCTGGACCTGGCGATAAAACTTCAAGAGCACGAGCGCAATGGCCTCCAATTCTCCCCCATGTCCTCATTCGCTGCAGAATGGGCCGATGCAAGGGTAACCTTGCATAAATATTTTAAGAAAACAGAAGAGGTGAGAGTTGCCAGACGAATGCTGGATGCATTCGAACATGAAAAAGACATTTGTCTGGCTCCCCTTCACGCTCTCTCTGAACTAGGGTGCCCGGGCTATGTTGAGAATGGTGAGTTTCTCACCCATGAGCGGGTGAAAAAGAATTGGCTGTCCTTTGAAGCGGATACAGCTGAAATCGATAGCTGGACCGAGCCAATTCAAGAAAGTCAGGTCACCCAGATGGTGTCCAAGTGCTGCAAGATCAGCTCCTACTTCCAGGAGCTGGGAAAAAGATACTTCACCATCAACCTACATGCGGTCGCTGCATTCCACGCAGCATTAGAAGAAGTTGCTGACCACAGACCATTCGAAGCAGAAGCCTGGGGCCAAGCCCAGGCCGCATACCAGCGCATCTGCGAGGCAGAAGCCAGTGCTGGAGAGCATTCGGAAGGCGAATCCGAGGAGGCAGCTGTCGGAAGTGGATCTGAAGAACAGTTGCCGTGAGGAGAACGGCTAGAGCAGCAGAAGGCAGGGGAAGTAAGTTCCTCTGCACCCAATGGAAGGCATGGATTCTTTGCACCGAGGCGAGCTCGACACCCCGCAAGCCGCCAGAAATGTTGCCACATTTTGCACGGGGTGCAATGTTTTCAGTTTTTGTAAGAGTGCTGCTCTTCTCTTTCCCCTTCCTCTTCTCCCCCTTTCTCTCTCTTCCCTACATTCTCATTCTTCCCTCTTTCTTTTGAGCCCCTCAGTCAGATCTCAAATTTGATAGTAGTTGCCCTGAAAAATGGCTAAGTGCCAAGGTGCAGTCCGACTTCGCAGCGAAGTCAGAGTGCGCCCTCCAGTTGGAGCGCAGCAGGAGTGCAAAGCGCGCAGTGCGACAAAATCAGCCAGAAGAACAAGTATTCTGGGCACAACCCGACTTCACAGCGAAGTCGGAGTGCGCCCTGCTTTTTGGGCGCACCTTGTAGCAGGCTAGCAGGAAAAATGACTAAGTGCTGGGGCGAAGTCCAACTTCGCAGCGAAGTCGGAGTGCGCCCCCTTTCCAGGGCGAAGTCCGTACGGCGGCAGAAATTAGCTTCCACCTATGCGCAACCCGACTTCGCAGCGAAGTCAGAGTGCGCCCTTTGACAGGTGTGCAGTAGGGGAATAAACTCATAAATGCACCCAAGGCATGAAGGCCTTCCCGACTGCGCTGTTTTCTGCTTGTGCAACCCAATGGCACTCTGATCCTGGGCGAAGTTGGATAAACTGCCTCTCAAGGCAGACATGTGTCAAGCAGCATCATCCAACAAGTGTCCAACTTTGGGATCTGAGCCAAGACGTGCCGAGCAAAAGGACAAGCATGGGCCGCACTACTTATGCCAGCTGCCTCATTTAAATATGATTGAAGGTTCTACCTGCTTCAGCTACCCGCATTCCTGTCAATGTGAAGTTCTACCTAATGTGCTGCCACGTATCTGTACAGCCTCCAGGGAGACCATGCTGTAGGTACAGTCCTGCCCGACAAAGGTTAGCATCAGCATTTCCGCGGCTGCTTTTGTCAGCTAATGTTTGACTGGGACTTTGTGCCCATTAATGTAACGGGAGGGACTCGGGCTATAAATACCCACCACATTTTCATTGTAAGGTGGTGGAAGGGGAATGTCTGTTAGGGAACCATTGTAGCTGTGCTTCTGCTTCTTAATATAAAGTATATGCCTGGCTCTGTTCTACTACTTTTATTTTTTATGCTGCCTCTCTTTTGTCATATTTCTTGTGTCATGGCTTGTTGATTCGCTTCAGCATTTGGTGGCCAAGTACTCCTGGACTTCATAGATCAGAGGATACATAGAATAAATTAGGTAGCAGTTCCTTCAGTTGTGTGTTATGTTTATGTTGTTGTCCGTAGTGGTGATTGATGCGTCGTCGTACTGTTAGTTCCTTGTAGGGAATGTCTGTTAGGGGACCATTGTAGCTGTGCGTGCAAATTCTCTGCATAACACACATACTTGGATCTGACATTTCTTGGTTACTTTTTGTATTTATGTACCGTCCGTAGTGGTGATTGATGCGCTGCCGTACTGTTAGTTCCTTGTAGGGAATGTCTGTTAGGGAGCCATTGTAGCTGTGCGTACACTTCTTTATATAAAAGGTATACTTAGATTTGGCAGTTTCTGGTTATGCTTTGTATTTATGATGCAGTAAGTAGTGGTGATTGATGTGTTGCTGTACTGTTAGTTCCCCCCACCCAACTCCAATCACATCTGTAAATTCTTTCCGCATTTTTATCTCTTTCCTGGACTCTTATCTTAAACCATAAAACCCCACAGGAAGCCGGCCTTCTCCAGAGATTGGCCCGGAAGGCATTCCTTCCTTCTGGCCTTTCAAGCTGGTGGGCGAATCTGAGCGCGTTAACACAAAATCCTTTCCTCATGGCAGATTTGTAACCAACAGTGACACCCACCAAAAACTGTGTACAAGGAACTATTTTGTTGAACATAATTTACATATCTTTAAATATCTGCATGCACATCGTTTTTTGTGAGGGAAGAGGGTCTGATATCACATGGTCCCATGTCAGCTCATGAAAATTAGTGGTTAGTATGTTTACCATGTGGTCATGTTGTATATTTTGCTTCATCATTACTGGACCATTTTAAATTTTTCTTTCTAGCTGATTTTTCAAGGGTGTCAATACTATATATAAAATATGGATGGACCATTTCTTGACAAGTGTGTCCTCCAGTAATTATGCACTTTACATTGAAAGTTGTATAACTCCATGTAAGGCATGTTGGCACTTCAAAACTTACCTACACTTGCAGCAAGGCCATGTAACAACAATTTTTTTTAATTTCTCAATATATATACTGTGCAGTATATTCTTACAATGACTTGTGCTACTATGTATGAGTTACATTGTTTTCCATCTAATTTATTAGTATTCTTGTTTTTACATGATGAAAGAAAAGCATTAAAAGACAAGGTTCCATTGCATCAACTAGCATCACAACTATTGGATCCCACTCAACTATTGGCTCCTGTCCCCTAATATACATGGTTCCATGTAAATAAATCATATAAAAGGCATCAGTGATAGCTGGGTCATTCTTTCTCATTATATAACTATTGAAAATGATCTTATCCTTGAAATGTTGAAAATGATAATGAGATTGAACTGCTATAACTATTCTCATGTATTTGTCCTATCATCTATAGAATTCAATCACTTAGTGTTACAATAGACACAGCCTCTTGACATCTTAGCAAATTTTTATATGCATGTATGAACAATTTGGAACTTGGAAATCAGTCCATTAATTTGGTTTCCCTGATAATGGAAAAATTCTCAGTGTATGAAGTAAGAGGCACTGAGCGACAACAATATGGCATCTCCTGCCTGTCCAAATATGCTGACAAGGTGGAGGCACATGCAAGCTTATAACACATTGAAGGGGAAGAAAAGCCCACATTGCACAAAGTCAAACCTCCAAAGAAGGGTCTCTGTGGAAGGTTTGACTGAATGATTGTTTTTCCTAAAAAATCATATTGACTATTCTTTGTGAAAGCAATGCTGGCCTTGATCTCAAACCTTTTGTTGATTGAATAGGGTAAGCATGCACACCTACCCTATAACACTGGGTTTTGTCGTCATGGGTTTCAAGTGAAAAGAAGTGGTTAATAATGCCAATTTTTAGTTTCAGCTTTCCTACAAATTATCCATCTGACATTTCCTTTAAGATCATACAAATATTTATTCTCGCTCTTTATAAGAACAGCTCAGTTGTAAAGAAAGGGTAACCTAGTTTTCTACCCTATACCCTTCACACTGCCGCATCCAGGAAACTTGGGGTGACATGGCTTCCTCCATAGCATAAGATTTATCCTTCACCTTCCAAAGATGGGCAATCCTCAAAATTCAAAAAATTGCTCTCTTATTCTATGCTACCAAAAAACTTCCTCCTATCCTAGATTTGCATGTTCATATTTCTGATATTAATCTGAATTGGATTTTGCCAACATACATATCCAGGACATATTCATATCTCAATATAACATATGTAAGGTTAAGAGACATTGCTGATATTACTGGTAGTCGTATCTCAATGAAAATCTGAAAAGCAAATGAGAAAACTGAAAGAAAAAAAACAAAAGCAAAAAAAATACCAACTGTAAATAGAGGCAAAATACTTTATGTTTTCACACATGCCACTCATATTTGGATGGTTTTTGCCTGATTTGTCTTTCAGTGCAGTTTTGCGCTAATTTCAAGCTTTTCTATACTGATACTTGGAGTTGAAAATTCTTTCTTTCAATTACATTTAAAAATTGACTAATGGTAATTTGGATTTTCTCTATGTTATGACATTTATTTTGCAAGTATGTGCACACAAATATTTAGTTATTTATCTTCATAACATCCCACCTATATCATATCCAAAAAAATTTAAAATATCCCATATCTGTTACTGATTTCCTAACTGTATCTTTATCTTTATACATGCCCCTCTTACTTAGCTTATATGTAATGTTCTCCTTAATTTTCTTTAAAGACTAGTTTAATAGTTCGACCAAATGGGTCAGAAATTCGTCCCAAATTAAGGTTTCATGTTTCTGTATCAATTCCCTTATTTTTTGTCGTACATATTTACTTGAACATTTCATTCTCGCATCACATCTGCATCTAGCAAGCATGGATCAAAGAGAACCTTAATAGACACTTTAACGGGCTACCCTTCTCATGGTTTAACTAGACATGCATATAAATGTTGCCAAAGAGCTCTTGAAATATAATTTGTTATACTTTAATCCTCATCTACCACATTGCAATTTTACAAATAAAATTCTGTCCATGAAGATAAGAGGAGGAAATAAAAGTAAAAAGCAATGGTGATGAAGGTCAAACCCAGGTGTTGTAGGTGAGTTGGAGAGGAGAGAGCAATCCTCCAAGGGAGGTCCCACACCCTACCAAAAATCTGAATTGTGTATCCAATATCCAATTGATAATGTTGGTGCGGACAGGGTCGGGTGCGACTCCCGGGTGACTTTGACGGTGTAGAACCCCCTATTCATGGTCTCTCAGACCAAGGCGGCCCCACAAGGGGTTTTCCGCTTTAAAAAATATATATATGAAGGTCAAAACGTTTACTTGTTTTATATGGCTCCTCAAGTGTAATATTTATCCATTCGTATGGCCCAAATATATCGCTGTCTGGAATTAACCATCCAGCAAACATTTCTCGTATTCTTTGAATCTCACTTACATTAAAAAATCTTATTGTTTTCATCTTATGAGGGAAGAACTTGAGTTCCATGGTCAACCTTGGACCTGGTTCCTATTGGCATTTTTGCCACTTTAAATTTTTTGACAAAATTTTGCCTAAGTATGGAGCTTTAAATCGGCAAATCACATGCAGAAGCGTTGGCATTTTCGCGGGCCCTAAAAGAGGATGATAAAGTGGACGAATTGATCTTTTGATGTCTCATTATTGCAGATCTTTTCGCAAGCTTTCCGGCGATATATTACAATAGGTGATCGGGTCAGCGGATCAAAAGTTATGGCCCCGGGAAGTACATCCAGCAAAAGTCCACTTCGGGCTCGAAAAAAATTCTAAGGCATGAGGGGCACTTCGCCCAGAACGCTGCCGAAGTTGCCACTTCGGGCTTGAGCCTGGCGAAGCATCCACTTCGGCCCCAACTCCAGCGAACCTCCTCGTCCCGACGATGAAAAACGTTTAAGGCTGGCAGGTCACTTCGCCAGCAAAACAGGGTAAGATAAGAAGCTTCGCTGAACAAAAAGAAGGAAAGGGGCAGCTTCGCAAAGAAGGGACAGGAAAGCCTAAGTTCGAGCCCGGAAAATTTCTAAGGCATGGAAGGAGCTTCGCTTGCGAAGCTGCCAAAGCACCTACTTCGGGCAGAAAAGTTGCGAAGCTGTGATTGTAAGTTGCCGGGATTTTCTAAGTCAGCGGGGTCACTTCGCTAGAATTTTAGCGAAGCATTCACTTCGGCCACAGTTTTAGCGAACCTCCAGTTGGCAGAAAAATTTTTAAGGCAAGAGGGGCACTTCGCCCAGAATTTGGCCGAACTGCCACTTCGGGCCTCCACTTCGCCGAAGCTCATGTCGGCCGCGAAGTTCATGTCGGCCAAAACGTCCAACGTCGGCCAAAATCCTCCACTTCGCCAGCGAAGCTCTAAGTCAGCCAGAAAACTTCACTTCGCCAGCGAAGCTCCATGTCGGCTCCGAACCTCATGTCGGCCGCGAAGCTCAAGTCGGCCGCGAAGCTCAAGTCGGCAGCGAAGCAATGTCGGCCAAGAATCCCAACGTCGGCCAGAATTCCAACGTCGGCCAAGTCGGCCAAAAATCCAGCGAACTGCCAGTTCGGGCCAATTTCTCAACGAGGCTTCTCCGGAACTTTTTCTGACGAGGGCGCTTTCTCCAAAGGGCACACATCCCAAAGCCGGGTATTTGTCCGAGGCAATTGAGTGTTTCATAAATGCATTTTTTCTGGCCCGAAAGACCCGGTGCCCATTTGTAGCAATAGGATACGAGTTATCAGCCGTAGAGAAGGGCAAGGGCAACTTGTGCATCCACTCGAGCACCTCACCCGGGGCAGCCCAGGACAAGTCAGTGACTCATAAATGCAGGTTTCCCCGATTGACGCGGCCATGGTAGCTTATTAGGGAAATAGATGTGAAACCTCAGTGGCATAAAAGGGCGAGCGTGCATTAATGGCTCAGAGGGTCGGGTCCTCTATAAAAACCCTAGTATTGTAATGAGAAAAGGGGGGGAACTTTTGCTAGAAAGCTGTTGTAACTTGATTTCTGCAATCGATATTAAAGACTTTGGGCTTCATTTCTTCCTTGTATGCTGCCTTCCGTGATTATTTCTGCTATTCTGTCTTCATTTGTATACTGCAATTCTGAATCCTGAGTTTAGGTGTGTAATTGGGGACAAAACCCTGGAATTCTCCTGAAGGATACATAGGGGAGACAATATTGCGTTAAACTCCTTTTATGCCGCCTGTGGTTAGTGGTTTCTGTTACATTCACATATTTTCCTAATTGCTATAATTCTGAAATCTGGATTTAGGCGTGGGAGAATAGTTGAATCCTGGAACTCTTCCAGAGGATACATAGGGAACTTTGCGTGGTGTTTATTTATGCATTATTCTTGGTATTTATTGCTGCTACTTCAAGCTTTCAGTTAGTGATCGTGTTGTTGGTTCTTTCCCACCACAATACCCCTATTTAATTTCTTTCCCCCCTTACTCTTTTTATCCCACCTTTTTTATCTCTTTCCTCACCCTTATCTTTTTATCTCTTTCCTGCACTCTTATCTTAAAACACCTAAGTAGTTTAGTAAAGGAGCCGGCCTTTCTCCGGAGATTGGCACGGAGGGCATCTCTTCCCTCCGGCCTTTCAATGTTGGTCCAGGTCTAGGGCGCGTACACGTACAAAATCCTTTCCTGTGGCAGATTTGTGACCAACAGTTTTTGGCACGCCCGGTGGGACGAACAGTCTCCATATTTTAAGGAAGCCCGAGTTTGGTGAATCTCTGGCTTGCCTTCATCTGGCAAAATCACCTGGCGACTCTGACTGAGCTGAAGATCCAGATTTCTTGATCGTAGGCGCCTTTTAAAGCTGAAAGAAGACACCCCGGAGGAATCAAGGTTTGGTGAGCAGCCTTGACCTCACAAGCGGAGAAAAGAATGTTCACCTGGCGACTCCGACTTAGTGGCGAGAACCGTGATCTCTGCAGACCACTGCTATAATGGCGAGGGTATGCTATCCCAGCTGGGATGATCCTGGCCCTCTGAATCTCCAAAGTTGGCACGAGATTCCCAAAAGTGCCCTGAAAACCTTGACAAAATACAATGGCACCAAGGGAATGGCCCGAGAGCACCTTGAAGATGTTGCTGCTCTAGCGACCCTCCATGGCATAACCCACGAAGATGTCATGATCAGACTTTTGGTCCTGTCTCTGGAAGGAAGGGCGCTGCAGTGGTACAGACTGCTCGGGCGTAAGAGCATCTGCTCATGGGATGACTTAGCGGGAGCACTCATCAACACATTTGATGGCTCTCAGGATCCCTTCCAGCTATTGATGCACCTCTCCACCATCACGAGAGCACCTCTGGAGAGCATCACAGACTTCAATGTTCGATTCTGCAGAAGTTGGAAGAGAATTCCAGGGGAGATCCAACCGACACCCGCCCAGGCCCACCTCTTCTATGTTCGGGCTTTCCACCCGGACATAAGCCTCCTCTTGCTGCAATCAGGTGAACATAGATTCCCTCAAATCTTTGAGGAAGCAGTACAAGCAGAGCAGCTTCTGCTCCTATCAGGAAAGTGGCAGTGGGGAGAAACTCCATCACTTTCTCCGGTAGTTGCTGCTCCTGTCTATCCCGCGCAGTATTCACCATGGCAGATCCCTCATACTGTGCAGAGACCTGAAATGCAGTTGTGTGGAGCTCAAGAGGCAGATCTCGTCCAAGGCCAACGATGGGAATATGCAAGCACCGCCCAAGCGATGAATAATATGGTTGCTTGCAGTTTCCATCAGGAGATGGGCCAAGAAGGGGAGCAGGGTCTAACGGCAAGCTTTGAGTGCGAAGAGGGCGCCATTTTGCACCCTTTTTGTGTCCCAGGGCATAGCACGCAAGTATTCAGCCAGAACCCAATAAGCATGCCTCACCAAGAGGCTGAGCCTGAGGAGATCCTGGAAGAAGGCCTATCGCCGGAAAAGTCCTGTTGTCGCATCAAGGGGTTGGAGGAGCCTGTACTCAGCCCACAGCCAGTGGACTCTTTAAAGTGGTGGTATTGGCTCCAACCATCACTACAACCGGTACCCGAAGAAGGCCCCCATGTGGCAAACCTCTTTGCCACATTATTCATCAACTGTATGGGTACTGGCATGAATGATAACCTGCCACGTTGCACCCTGTTCGCAACATGGAGAACTTCGGGAAGAGGCCAGCCGGACTTCAAAGATCGACTGAAGTACAATCAGATCTGGTCCGGACACTGCAGGTTCACCGGATAGGCACCCGAAGCTGGGTTTGTGGTGGCGGCATGCCAATCATGTCGCAAACTTTTGTGTAAATACTGTAAATAGCCCGGCTAGTAAATAAAGTGCCGAGGGCACTAAGTGTTGCTTAGGAGCTTAGGTACAGTTTTTTGTTTAGTTTGTGTGTGTTTCTTTTTAGCACTCCAAAGAGATAGCAGTTTTCAGGTGTTGTTTTTAGCATCCCCTGGCACAGCAGTTCAGTGCCATATAAGGCGCTGTCATTTTCAGATCAAGCGCTTGGGCAATTGTACAGCCAGAATGGGCAAGAGGAGCGCTGAGAAGAAAGAGAAGGCCCCAAAAAAGTTGGAGGAGTTTGCTGCCGTCAGTGGACAGTCAGAAGGGGGGACAGCGGGGATGACTCTGTTGCCCAATGGATAAAGGCCTGGGATCTCTGCATTCAGACAAGCTAAATGCCCCGCGAGCCGCCAAGAATGTTGGCATTTTTGCCACATTAAATTTTTTGACAAAATTTTGCCTAAGTATGGAGCTTTAAATCGGCAAATCACACGCAGAAGCGTTGGCATTTTCGCGGGCCCTAAAAGAGGATGATAAAGTGGACGAATTGATCTTTTGATGTCTCATTATTGCAGATCTTTTCGCAAGCTTTCCGGCGATATATTACAATAGGTGATCGGGTCAGCGGATCAAAAGTTATGGCCCCGGGAAGTACATCCAACAAAAGTCCACTTCGGGCTCGAAAAAAATTCTAAGGCATGAGGGGCACTTCGCCCAGAACGCTGCCGAAGTTGCCACTTCGGGCTTGAGCCTGGCGAAGCATCCACTTCGGCCCCAACTCCGGCGAACCTCCTCGTCCCGACGATGAAAAAAGTTTAAGGCTGGCAGGTCACTTCGCCAGCAAAACAGGGTAAGATAAGAAGCTTCGCTGAACAAAAAGAAGGAAAGGGGCAGCTTCGCAAAGAAGGGACAGGAAAGCCTAAGTTCGAGCCCGGAAAATTTCTAAGGCATGGAAGGAGCTTCGCTCGCAAAGCTGCCAAAGCACCTACTTTGGGCAGAAAAGTTGCGAAGCTGCGATTGTAAGTTGCCGGGATTTTCTAAGTCGGCGGGGTCACTTCGCTAGAATTTTAGCGAAGCATTCACTTCGGCCACGTTTTAGCGAACCTCCATCTAGTTGGCAGAAAAATTTTTAAGGCAAGAGGGGCACTTCGCCCAGAATTTGGCCGAACTGCCACTTCGGGCCTCCACTTCAGCGAAGCTCATGTCGGCCGCGAAGTTCATGTCGGCCAAAACGTCCAACGTTGGCCAAAATCCTCCACTTCGCCCGAAGCTCTAAGTCAGCCGAAAACTTCACTTCGCCAGCGAAGCTCCATGTCGGCTGCGAACCTCATGTCGGCCCCGAAGCTCAAGTCGCCCGAAGCTCAAGTCGACTGTCGGCCATTCTCGCCATCACTTCGCCCCCGAAGCTCCAAGTCGGCCGCGAAGCTCAAGTCGGCCGCGAAGCAATGTCGGCCACGAATCCCAACGTCGGCCAGAATCCCAATGTCGGCCATAATTCCAACGTCGGCCAAAGTCGGCCAAAAATCCAGCGAACTGCCAGTTCGGGCCAATTTCTCAACGAGGCTTCTCCGAAACTTTTTCTGACGACGGTGCTTCTCCCGAAAGGCACACATTCCAAGGCCGGGTATTTATCCAAGGCAATTGAGTGTTTCATAAATGCATTTTTTCTGGCCCGAAAGACCCGGTGCCCATTTGTAGCAATAGGATACGAGTTATCAGCCGTAGAGAAGGGCAAGGGCAACTTGTGCATCCACTCGAGCACCTCACCCCGGGGCAGCCCAGGACAGTTCAACGACTCATAAATGCAGGTTTCCCCGATTGACGCGGCCATGGTAGCTTATTAGGGAAATAGATGTGAAACCTCAGTGGCATAAAAGGGCGAGCGCGCATTTTTCGGCTCCCAAAGACTACTTTCAAACCCAGCGCATTAATGGCTCAGAGGGTCGGGTCCTCTATAAAAACCCTAGTATTGTAATGAGAAAAGGGGGGGGAACTTTTGCTAGAAAGCTGCTGTAACTTGATTTCTGCAATTGATATTAAAGACTTTGGGCTTCATTTCTTCCTTGTATGGTGCCTTCCGTGATTATTTCTGCTATTCTGTCTTCATTTGTATACTGCAATTCTGAATCCTGAGTTTAGGTGTGTAATTGGGGACAAAACCCTGGAATTCTCCTGAAGGATACATAGGGGAGACAATATTGCGTTAAACTCCTTTTATGCCACCTGTGGTTAGTGGTTTCTGTTACATTCACATATTTTCCTAATTGCTATAATTCTGAAATCTGGATTTAGGCGTGGGAGAATAGTTGAATCCTGGAACTCTTCCAGAGGATACATAGGGAACTTTGCGTGGTGTTCATTTATGCATTATTCTTGGTATTTATTGCTGCTACTTCAAGCTTTCAGTTAGTGATCGTGTTGCTGGTTCTTTCCCACCACAATACCCAGCTATTTAATTTCTTTCCTGCACCCTTACTCTTTTTATCTCTTTCCAGCACCTTTACTCTTTTTTATCTCTTTCCTGCACCCTTTCTCTTTTTATCTCTTTCCTGCACTCTCATCTTAGAAAAACAGTAGTTTAGTAAAGGAGCCGGCCTTTCTCCGGAGATTGGCACGGGGGGCATCTCTTCCCTCCGGCCTTTCAATGTTGGTCCAGGTCTAGGGCGCATACACGTACAAAATCCTTTCCTGTGGCAGATTTGTGACCAACAGTTCCCAGATATACCTGTCTATGGATAATTGATATAAATCTAATTTCAATCCAGATGTCAGGTACTATTCAAAATTATTGTGATATTGAGGGAAATAGGATACACCTGGACTCTTTAAACGATACCCAACTTCAATGGGAGCCACGCAGTAACAATCTGCATCAGGAATATACTCATAATAGGGTGGTGGACAGGCATTTAGAGAGCAACCACTGTAGTTAGTGTTTCCACCAGTATCTTTTATTCCATTTTGAGAGGCACATGATTTGGCAATTTGATTTTGGTTCCTGTGGCTGCAAATTGGGTTCCCATCCAACCTGTTATTTTACCAATTTAAGCAGGCATTCAAGAGTTTTAGTGGGGGAAGATCATCATTGTTTTTATTTTTGCATAAACACACTTGATTTTGCTGCCAACCAAAGGTTTACAACTTAGTGATAAAAAGGTATATAGAAGTTAATAATGAGGGCCATGTCCAAGAAAACAAATGCTTTCCTCTGACAAACCAGAGAAACATATGACGATGGATTTCTTTTTCCTTTTCTCTCAAATAACATTATGAACATGTTTGCTACCATGGACAATAGTAATATAAGTAAGGAATAAAACCAAAGTTTGAACTATATGATCAGTGATTAAAAGAATGTAATACATGTTGCTCTATTTGCATTTTTGGGCTCCAATTTATAATGGTTTACAATCTGATAATCTGTTGGTGCTGATAAAACCAAATCCTAAAAATCCTGACAAGTTATTCCTACAAATCCTAATAATGTATCCCTAAAAATCCTACAAGTTATCCCTAAAAATCTGTTCTAGCAAACAATACAATAATAGAAATCCCTATCATATCTCTCAAAAGACTTTATTCTAACAACCCCCCTTAATGGCTAACCTAGATACAATCCCAAGCTTGTCTCTAAATTTTACAAATTTTTCTTAACCTAGAGGTTTAGTCATTAAATCAGCAATCTGTTCAAAAATTAGACAATAATTTAGACAATTTTTTTCATGCTCCACCAGCTGCTAGATATAGTGATGATGAACTTCAATATGTTTTGTTCTGGCATGATTTCCTGGATTCTTCACTAACTTAAGCACACTTTGATTATCACAATGAAATGGTGATCTATCTAAAGATCATACAACATGCATTGCAACCAAACAGTTTCACAACCTACATTGCATGCTACCTTATATTTTACTTCAGTTGATGACACAGCAACTGTGTGCTGCAGTTTGCTCTGGCGAATAATAGCCCCTCTTCCAAGAGCAAAAATATAGCAATAGCCGATTTCTGATCATCAATGGATTCTTCCCAGTCTGCATCAGTGTATCCAACCAATTGAAAATCATTAGAATGTTGGTGAAATATACCAAAGTCAAAGGTACCTTTGATATATCTGAGAATACGTTTTGCAGCTTGCCAATGCTCTCTTCGGACATTTGACATGAAATGAGACAAATAACTCATTGCAAAACATAAATCTAGTCAAGTGGTGGTAAGATAAATCAAGTTACGCAACAAATGATAATATCCTGACTCATTGACCGGAGATAAATCAGAGTAGGCTAACAATTTCAACCCAAATTCCATAGGTGTAGATATTGGATTAAATTTTGTCATCCAAAATATTTCCAGAAGTATGTTGGCATACTTGCTTTTTAAGATAAAAATAGTATGATCATGTTGCCAAAATTCTACAACTAGGCAGTAATGAAGAAGCCCTAAATTTATAATATCAAAAACTGAACACAAATCAGAATTTACTTCTTGAATCATGTAGGCTCCATTACAAGTAATAATAAGGTCACCAGTATACACAATGAGAATGACAATGTCATTACTTGTAATTTTGATATAGAGGTTAGGATCAGAAAAGCTCTTACTGAATCCGAAATCTCTAAGATGTTGATCAATTTTGAAATACCAAGCTTGACAAGCCTACTTAAGTCTTGTTGGTTACGAATCTACCATGAGGAAAGGATTTGGTACAATGCGCCTCAGATTCACCCACCAGATTGAAAGGCCAGAAGGAAGAAATGCCTTCCGTGCCAATCTTCGGAGAAGGTCGGCTTCCTGTGGGTTTGAGTGTTTTGAAGATAAGAGTGCAGGGAAAGAGATAAAAGTGCGCAAAGAGATTCCAAACGTGATTGGAGTTGGGAGGGGGGAATAAGCAGCACGACAACGATCAATCACCACTACTAACAACATTCCTTTACAAAGCACACATTGAAACTACAGCTATCATTAATCCTATGTATCCTCTATCTATGCATTCCAAGAATACTTGATCATCAAATACCAGAGTCCAGAGTTCAGTACAACAGTAAGCAATGATACAAGAAACATGAGGCAGAAATGACAAGGAGAGGCAGCATACAAGATAAAAGATAGTAAGCAGAGCCAAGTATATGCTTGTATTAGAGGCAAACGCACAGCTACAATGGTTCCCTAGCAATATATTCCCCTTCTCCCCTTTTACAATGAATTACATGGCTATTTATAGCCTCAAGTCCCCCTTGATTACATTCTTGGGCACAAAGTCCCAGACTAAACATTAGCTGACACAAGCGGCTGAAGAGCTGCTGATGCTGACTTTTGTCGAGCAGGACTGTACTCGTGGCATGGTCTTCCTGAAAGATGTACAGCTACGTGGCGGTATGTTGGGTCAAACCTTTGGTCAGCAGGAATGCGGGTAGGTGCGGCATATGGCACTTAACATCATCTTAAATGGTGGCAGTTGGCGTAGACAATGCAGCCCATGCTTTGTCCTTTTCCCGGTCATGCCTTGGCTCGAATCTCGGAGTTGGACACTTGTCAGATGTTCATGGCTGCCTTGAAATGCAACTTCGCCCAGGATCTGAGCGCTGTCGGGTTGCGCAAGTAGAAAACAGTGCAGTTGGGAGGGTCATCTTGCATTAGTTATTTTCTGGTCCTGTTTCCCCAACTGTGCACCAGTCAGAGGGCGCACCCCGACTTCGCTGCGAAGTCGGGTTGCGCACCGATACTCGCTGTCTTCTTTGTTGTTCGGACTGCGCACTAAGAGGCGGGCGCACTCCGACTTCGCTGTGAAGTCGGGTTGCGCCCCAACACTTAGTGTATTTTCTGCTGCACCGTTTCCCTAGTGCGCTCAGGAAGAAGGGCGCACCCGGACTTCGCTGCGAAGTCGGGTTGCGCCCAGCACTTAGTCAAATTTCGCTCATCTCCTGCTGGCGTGCGCACTTCGCATTCCCTACTGCGCTCCAATCTGGGGGCACACCCCGACTTCGCAGCGAAGTCGGGTTGCGCCCTGACACTTAGAAACTTTCAGGGAACACCTCTGTTCTGGAAACTTTACTGGGGGGAAGAAAAGGGGGAAGGAAGAGGAATGAAAACTGCAAGGAAGAGGGAGAAAGGGAGAGATGAAGAATGGGAAAAAGGAGGAGGGAAGGAACAGAGCAGATCACTTACAAAAACGGAAAACATGGCACCCCGTGCCAAATGTGGCAACAAGTCCATATAGGGACTTAATCAATCTACAAACCACATGTTCTTTTCTTATTGCTTGAAACCATTGTGGCTTGCACCATGTAGACCTCCTCTTCCAAATCTCCATTCAGGAAGGTACTCTTAGCATCCATCTGATATACCTAGCAACCAAATTTTGTTGCAATGGAGAGAACTAATTGAAAAACCACCATCATTCCAATTGGGGCAAATGTCTGTCCATAGTCTTTACCTTCTTGTTGTGCATACCCTTCAGCAGCAAGACGGGCTTTGAATTTGTCAATTGAGCCATTTGATTTACATTTTACCTTGTGAACCCATTTATAGCCAATGGGTTTCTTTCCATGGCTTAATTCACATGTTTTATTCTTCATCAAAGGGTCAAATTCTGCCATCATGGTGACTTCCCAATCCGGTTTACCCCTGGCCTCTTCATATATGCTTGGTTCAAAGACCTATGAAACTAAAGCAAAATTTGCCTCCTCAATCACTTGTCTAGGCTCTTTTCTAGCTCGCCTAGATCACCCAACTATTGCTTTCTCATCCTCCTTGACATATTTCATTGTCTATGTATACCATTTTGGTTGTTAACGTGGCTCTTGTTGCTAGCAAACTTCACTTGGGTGTACCTTTGCAAGCTCTATTCTCCAAGGTCATCCCAACATGGATTTTCAACACACCAATGTGGCTTGAGTCTTACACATCTTTCTTTTCATCATCAATCTCTAATGTATCTAAATCCAAGAGAAACTTCATTACCTGTTGCAGTACTATTAGCAGTTCTAAAACATGCAGAAAGCTCAATAGGTTTACCATTATCTAAGAAGAAAGGAGTTTTCTCATGTACAATAATACCTAAGCTAATTTCAATCTTGTTAATAGAGACATCAAGTAATCTAACCGAAGGTTTTCTTCCAAACCACGCTTCTTCAGGAGTAACGTTCTGTAGAGCTTTACATGAACACCTATTTAAAATGAAGACTAGTATTTATTACTTTTGCCTAGTAGAAATATGGTACAATTCGGCTGTGCACCATGCATCTAGCCATCTCCATGATTGCCCCATTGCTCCTCTCTACTACCCAATTTTTTTGTCGAGTGTAAAGTGTTGTATTTTCTGTGTATACCCTCATGCCTATAGAATTCATAAAATTGTTTTGAGGTAAACACACCTCCATTATTTGACCTCAAGATCCTAATTTGCTTTCAAAATTGTTTCTCTACAAGGACCTCAAAAGCTTGAAAGTACAAAAATCATTCAAACTTATACTTGAGGAAGTGTACACCCATTTCCTTGAATAATCATGAACCATAAACAAAAATTATTTTGCACCACAAATTGAAGGTGTATTCAATGGAACACACAAATCTATATGCACTGAACCCAAACCACCTTGTGGATGCCAAGACTTAACCATCACTAACGGTTCCCAACTCTACTCTCAAAGATGACATTCTACACACAAATGCCATTGCTTTTGAATGAATGGCAATCCATAAACCATGCTAGTAAGAATTGATAAATACTTATAATTGAGTCGACCAAACTTCTCACGCCAAAGAATAGAACTACTATCTTCAATTGCTAAGGCAAATAAATTTGCAGACTTGGCATCAACAAACTTGTATAGTCCCTTCTCACCTATACCAAAAGCAATGAGCTTGTTTTTACCCACATGCATCACCTCACATTTGTTTTTATGAAAATGCACAACAAGTTGAGAATTCTTGGTGATTTCACTAATGGACAAAAGATTTTTTTTCATATCAGGAACATACCAAACATTCTTGAAGGTGTATGTAACATTGTTGTTCAATGTCACACTAACATCACCACACCCTTCAATAAAGTATGATCTACCATCACCAAGTGAAACAGACTTAGATCTTCAATGAAATTAACATACTAGTCTTTATGACATGTATAATGTTTGGATGCTCCAGAGTCAAAGTACCACTTAGTAGATTGACTAGATGAACTCTGAGTTGTTACAAAAGCAAACTTCTCTTCTTGATCTTCTATCTTAGCAACATTTACTTGTTTCATCTCTTGTTGACTTTTTTTATTCTTCAACTTACTACAATCCCGTTTGAAATGACCAGGTTTCCTATAGTAAAAACAAATGACTTGGGACTGCTTTACATTAGAAGTTTTACCTTGCTTGTGATTAGATGATGAGGGTTTGGCATTTTTATTGCCTTTGTGTTTGGATTTAGCAGTAAATGCACTCTCTTTACTCCTTGAGATGGAAACTCTCATATGTGATTATCTCTCTTTTTGAAAAATTAAAGAAGACATCTTTTCAAAATCAAGATTTAGAGTTTCAGCAAGCAAATGTAAAGACTCATAAGTTGAAGGCAAACCTCTCAAAGCAATGCCAACCACATCCTCATCATTGACTATCTTTTGAATAGCAGACAATTGATCTCACAAATATTTTAGATACATGAGGTACTCAGAAACAGACCCTCCTTGCAACCGAGAAGATTTTTTAAAAACAAAGCACGTCTTGCTTCAGATATCTGATACTTATTCTACAATATTTTCCACTATGCTACAACATCATTCGCATTACGAACTTTCGAAATCAAATCATTTGCAATATATAATTTAAGAAACATCAAAGCTTCTCTATGTCGCTTGTCAAATTCATCTCATATTTTGGTTTTGTTTCTTTCTTGAGAACTATATTCACCATATCTCGATACTCACAAATTGTATCTTACAGCTCCACACATTGTAATTTCTTCCAATCAGTTTCTGTGAATCTGGAAGAATTTGAGTCTGAATATTGTCATTCTTCCATTAATGACAACCCCAAACAACAAACATAGAACGTCAAATGCCAAACAAGTCTTGAACATCAAACTCAAAGCAAGGAATGCTAAACACTACACTCTGCTCTGCCCAAGCTCAAAACTTGGGAAAACCCTAGGTTGTGCTTTGCCCAAGCTAGAAATGTGAACAACCTCCAAACAATGCTTTGCCCAATATGGAAATGGGAAAACTCCAAGCTGCGCTTTAACACAACTTGACCGAAATCCAAACGTCACAAGTGATAGGTTTATCAAGTGAGGAGAAAACTACAAAATGCCAAATATCAAAATACCAAACACCGTTTGTCAAATATAGCAAATCTAAACACAACATAGGAGAAAACCTCTATTGACAACTCAACAACACCCAAACCGACCATAGAAATGAAATGAAGTATTATTAATGTTTGCGGTGGGGCAAAAAAAGACCCAAGGGACTATAAGAAGGACTATAATGATTGTCGGCTAGCAGGCTAAAAATCCCAACAAAGAAAAGAAACTAAGTTAAATACAAGACGTAACCCAACAATCAGGCCAAAGAGAAGGGAGAGAAGAAGGGGGGAGGGCTGCAGTCCAGAAGAGTGGAGTGCATGCCAAGAAGAACGGAGAGAGAGAGGGAGGGGGGAGGGAGCAGCCTAGGAAGGGCAAGCTCCAAGAACCCCCAAAAACTAATCTCTCCTAACAGTCGAGGCCAAAGTATTCGAGCTGAAGTAGTCCATGATATGTCTCTTTCCATCGTTAGTTCGGGATCCTAACAAGTTGTGGGTGTGTTGTCTATTGACCCTGCTGACGTTCAAACTAGATGAAGCAGAGCTTTCCCGACCAGTGTCACCTGGTCCGTCGAAGCTGGTGAAGTAAGTTGTGTTGAACCGATGTTGAGGGGGGTGAGATCCATCTAGAGGAGAGTTTTTATGTCGACGAAACTGAGTTATCTCCCTAATAAAGAGTGTGGGACACTGCTGGTCCAGGTGTCTAAAGAAGGTAGAAACAGACTGAGAGTTGTCCCTGAAAAGGCAATGGAATATGCCTCAAATCTCATAATAAATGGGACAGCAAAAAATAAATTTGTGTAGGGTTTCAGCTTCACCCAAGGAGCAAAACAAGCAAACCCGCTCCTCCGTCGTAAGATGGTGATCTGTCTCAATCTGAAGTTGGTGAGAACACACCCTGAGTTACCCAATCGGGATCCAAAGACTACGCATTGTGTGTTGCTGAAGGTATTGCGGAGAAACTATTTTGCCCTCTTGAATTTGTAAGAAGTGCTCACGGTAGAAAGACAACTTGGGGGAAAGAGGGGCAACAGGAGAGATCCATGTGCATCTAGTAAACTGCATACTAACATCCTTTCGGATCTCGTGGAGCATCTTCCCCTTACTATGCCTAGAGGGAGGGAGAATACTCAAGGAATAAGGGGGGAGCCTATCTATCTGTATCTGAATGCTGGCCAGGAGGGCAGACACCTGAAAATACCAGCTCCTTTGGCCTCCCCAAGAACTTGGAGAGAGTTCCATCGAGGAGCGAAGGGGAAGGTAAGGATACCGCATGCAACCCGTAGGGGTATCTCCTAAAGTACATATCTTGTGAAGATAACCAATAATCAAGAAGATAATCTCAAGCTGGAGAGGAGAGGCCCGAAACTCTGCCAGAATAATAGAGCGGGGGGTTGTGCCCTTGCAACGAATGAACCATCGAAAAAAGAGTGTATGTACTCGTTCAACCCATGACCACTCAGTCGGGCCAATACTAGGACCCCAAACCACTGACCCATTAGTAATAGTTGGCTTGACCAAGGTGTCAAAGATCCTCATATTCACAAAGCTATCCTGAAAATGTGCTTTGAAGCAATTCCTCTCGAGAAAATATAGAGCTGCATACCCCTTACACACCTGGGCCTGGGCAGCGGGCTTCATACCAAAAGTGGGACCAGTGAAGAGGCACTAACTGCAAAAGACAAAAGAACAACTTGGTTGAAACAAACGGTGTGGGACAAATTCCTTTCTCCCTTCCATGGTTATAATACTATAAAATAACGTAATGTTTGCTGCTCAATTTGCATTTTTGAGCTCCAATTTATAACAATTTACAATCAGGTAATTGATTGGTACTTATAAAACCAAATCTTAAAAATCCTAGCAAGTCACCCCTACAAATCCTAACAACCTAACAATTTATCCCTAAAAATCTGTATAAAAATCCCTATCATATCTATTAACTAACTTTATTCTAATAGTAATAAACCTCAAACCCCGATACAAGGGGACCAAGACCCCTCATAAAAACCGGTGCTTTACCCTAACATTTGTCCTGACAGGGACATCACAATGGCAAAAGGCATTGAGCTCTCCTAACAAAGACCCAAGTTCAATTCACGGGGAGGGTGGCCCTCGATGTGCCCCCAACTTTTCAACCTATTAAAAAAAAAATAGTAATAAACCTTACAACGTACATTTATGTTCTCCTTATTTCAAAAGTCTAGCCTATATGTTCTATTTGAGTTCAAATAGATTACCCAGTTGTTTTCAACAGCAACAAAATATATTTTATTTTCCTTTCATTCATAGGGAGTTCACAAAACAATTAGTGTAGAGGAAAGGAAAAAAAAAACAATATGAATTTTAGGATTCTCATAAATCCAACCACTTAAAACAACTTAACATGAAATACAACCAACATAATACAAATCATAGTAGTCAGACTCTTTTGGACTCCCGAGTACTCGGCCGAGTCCGAGTCCGAGTGGGCTCAGCCGAGCCAAGCCCACTCCTGCTCCTTTTTTTTCTAGACTCCTTCGAGTCCGGCCAAGTCCTGGGCCGAGTCCGAGTCCGACTCGGACTCCCGAGTCCCGACGTCGGAACTCGGCTGGCCCAAAAAAAATGGAAGTTTAAAAAAAAAAAAAAATTACGTCTAGGGAGGTTAAGTGTAGATGATGCTTCACGACTTAATCATCCACGTTGGCCAGTGTGCAATCACGAACAAGACAATGAAATCTTTGTTTATTATATTAACGAGACAATGTGCAATTTTGCTTCTCAAACCTTCAGAATGCTTATCTCTCAATTATAATTTATTTTAATACAAATATATCTTTCTCCGATGGATACATCATCCGCGTCTTGTTTGGGAATGAGAACCGCTTCAGAATGCACGTATGCATGTCCTATGGGGTGTGGCGGTTCGGGCAGAAAATGGCATGAGTTTTGGAGGCGTTCGATCAAGGAAGGCTTGAGGCCGCCAGTGCTGAGACCTCTTCTAGAAAGTTCATTGCACAGTTCTTGCACCTTCATTTTCTTCCATTCTTTTCTCTCCTTCAATGCACCCTCTCCCGTCGCCATCACTGCCATCGTCGCCATTGCAGCCAATACACACCACTACGGGCAATGGAAAAAAATTAAAAACAATAATTTATTTCGCTCTGAAACCCTCGACCACCAACGAAACAATTGCTACGCACAATGCTCCCCCAGAATAATGAATGTTGCTTCTACCTTGAATTTTGGTAAGCAATTTTAAGAAACGGCTTCCTATTCTAAAACCAGAAAAATGGCTAGGATTAAATATTAGCTTTATTAATATATGAAGAATTTTTTTTTCAATTTTTTTTTCTCAGGAACAGTTTTATAAAAGTAAAGTTAATAGATCCCAACCAACCATCTAGGAAATCGAATCTAGATGACCCACCGATTATAATTAACCACGGTATTTGAATATTTTATTTATTAAACATGGTGGACTAAGTTAGGGTGATTCCGTCCCATGGTTTCTCTATTAGACATGGTATTTGAAATTTTTATTTATTAAACATGGTGGACTAAGTTAGGGTGATTTCGTCATATAGTAAAGTTTATTATTATTTAATGTTTTTGAACTTTATATATTAAGTTTTATTTTATCATTATATTATTTATTTATAATTTTATAAACCAAAGTGGTCATGCCTGCAAAGGTCATAGTCTGTTCCGAATCCTCTGAGTGCACGTCAGACCGACAACGATGGTATGAATCTCGAGTGACCGGTGGTCCTCTTCATGTCGGGTTATAAAATAATGAGGTGGTATAGGCTTTTTGGGGGCAGTCCTTGTAGTTTGAACCTTGCACTTGGCACTTACTAAAAATAGTGTGAATGTAACCAACTCCCTATGTATCCAAAAAAAAAAATTATAAAACAAAATTATTAGCTTGCTATTAGAATATGCTCCTTCCTCTTGTTAATTTCTTATTTGTATAATGTTGAATGTTGAGTAAGTGTGTTAGAATATACTAATAAGTAATATGCATGAAAAGACTTAAATTTTTAATAAAAAATTGTATTTTTTTCTTTTTTCCGAGTTTTAACCGAGTCTTGCCAAGTTTTTTTGCCGAGTCCCGAGTCCGACTCTCGAGTCGAGTCCGAGTTTTGCTACTATGATACAAATAAAACTTGGAACAAATATACAAATATGCTTTACCACATGGTGATATTTGGAATTGTCAGGATTGTAGGATTAGTTATGTTGGAAATGTTGTTGTTTTGGAAATCCCTGCAATATACACATACAAAATAATTAGCAATTCAATAGAGACCTTCCAAAATGTAATAGAATTTACTACAGAAAAAACTTGTAGACATTGACTGACAATAATATCGGCGATATCTATTGGCATGTGCAGAAGAATTCACCTCAAAAAGAAGAAATATCATTAACTAAAAATGAATGTTTCATAGAAGCAACACAGTAACAGCGTTGCATTAGAATCAAAGGACACATTCCCAATAACTGGTATGGAACCACTGAGCTGATTGTTATCAAGTGACCTGCAGGACAAAAAGAATAAGAGTTAACGTGAATATAAATAGTGTTCCATGTTACCCTAGTTATCTTTCCAAAGGCAATATATTATATCTTTCATCTCCATAAATACTGTTGTCTTTTACATTTAACTTAACACACATTCCCTTATTCTGTTTTTATTTCTACTTTCTGAATAAGCAGCATCAATATTTATGTTAAAAGTAATGAGAACTCAAAAATCATACTCCATATGTTATCACTCTTTGCTCTTTCTTCCTGTCATCTATTCTCAATAATGTATTCACACTTTTAATAAGAAATCCTTTCAATGTGAGAATTTTCAGAGTGGAAGGGACTGGATTCATGGTGTTAGTGAAATATCTAGTGAGATCAATATCATTTTACTACAAGTTTTCATCACCATTGGTTGTTTTTCTTACAATCTTTGAAGTTGAGGCAAGGATGCAAAGCTTGGTGGTATTGATCCAGTAAGCTTATTGTGTGATAAATCACTGCATCACAGCATAAGACCATAAATTAGTTTAGAAACATAAAGATAAAAATTAGAGATTATAATAAATGTAGAAGGGCACGTTGGATCCATGGACTGCAAGGCATGATATACATTCCGGAAAACATTGCTGGACATTCAACTATGAGGGTTCTTACACGGTAGTGATGTTCGTTGAAAGCGTCGTAGATGGAATTTCTCCTGTCAGATTATTATGACTCAGATCTCTGCAAAATAGAAAGAGACATTAAACATTTAGAGGGAAAATGAAAAAAAAAAATCCATCATGTCATCTACTTTCTGAATGATGAAGCAAATAATTGAGGTCTCATATCTTAGAGTATACAACTGAATAATACAAAAAGATTTTAGATAAACTGAGAATCGTACTCCTAACCTTGTACTTGTGGATATGGGTCCTGTTGCCACATTTTGCACGGGGTGCAATGTTTTCAATTTTGTAGCAGTACTGCTCTTCCTTTTCCCTCTTCCTCTATTTTCCTTTCTTCTTCTCTCCCTTTCTCTCTCTTTCCTACATTCTCTTTTTCCCCCCCTTTCTTGGAGCCCCTCAGTTGGATCTCAAATTTGAGAGCAGTTGCCCCGGAAAATGGCTAAGTGTTGATGCGAAGTTCGCACTTCGCCCAGTTTTGGTGCGAAGTCTGACTTCGCCCAGTTTCGGTGCGAAGTTCGCACTTCGCCCAGTTTCGGTGCGAAGTCCGACTTCGCCCCTTTTTCTGGGTGCACCTTGTAGCAGGCTGGCAGGCTAACAGAAAAATGACTAAGTGCTGGAGCGAAGTCCGTACGGCGGCAGGAATCAGCTTTCACCTGTGCGCAGTCCGACTTCGCAGCGAAGTCGGAGTGCACCCTTGACAGGTGCGCAGTAGGGAAACAAACTCGGAAATACACCCAAGGCATGAAGGCCTTCCCGACTGCGCTATTTTCTACACGCGCAACCCGATGGCGCTCTGATCCCAGGCGAAGTTGGATAAACTGCCTTTCAAGGCAGACACGTGTCAAACAGCATCATCCATCATCTGACAAGTGTCCAGCTTCGGGATTTGAGCCAAGACGTGCCGAGCAAAAGGACGAGCATGGGCTGCACTACCTATGCCAGTGGCCTCATTTAAAGCTGATTGGAGGTTCTACCTGCTCCAGCTACCCGCATTCCTGCCGATAAGAAGTTCTGCCCAACACACCGCCACCTAGCTGTCCAGCTTCCAGGAAGACCATGTTGCGGGTACAGTCCAGTCCGACAAAGGTCAGCATTTGCAGCTCTTTTGCCGCTTTTGTCAGCTAGTGTTTGACTGGGACTTTGTGCCCATTAATGTAACGGGAGGGACTAAGGCTATAAAAACCCACCATGTTTTCATTGTAAAGGGTGGAAGGGGAATGTCTGTTAGGGAACCATTGTAACCGTGCTTCTGCTTATAAATATAAATTGTATGCCTGGTTCTGTTCTACTGCTTTTATTCTTTATGCTTTACGTTTCCCTGTGTCACTGCTCGTTGATTCGTTTCAGCATTTGGTGGTCAGATATACCTAAAGCATTGTTTGTGTCATGGCTTGTTGATTTATTTCGGCATTTGGTGGCCAAGCACTTTTGAGCTTCATAGATTAGAGGATACATAGAATAGATGTGGTAGCAGTTCCATCAATTGTGTGTTACGTTGTTGTCCGTAGTGGTGATTGATGCGTTGCCATGCTGTTAGTTCTCCTTGTAGGGAGAATGTTTGCTAGGGGACCATTGTAGCTATGCGTATAAATTCTTTGCATAACACATATACCTGGCTCTGACATCTCTTGGTTACTTTCTGTTTATGTTATTGTCCGTAGTGGTGATTGATGCATTGCCGTGCTGTTAGTTCTCCTTGTAGGGAGAATGTTTGCTAGGGGACCATTGTAGCTGTGCGTACATAGCTTAATACAGAAAGTATACTTAGGTTTTGCAGTTCCTGGTCATGCTTTGTATTTATGATGCAGTAAGCAATGGTGATTGATGTGTTGCCGTACTGTTAGTTCCCCCCCACCAAACTCCAATCACATTTGTAAATTCTTTCCATTCCTTTATCTCTTTCCTGCACTCTTAACTTAAACCATAAAACCCCCCAAGGAGCCGGCCTTCTCCGGAGATTGGCACGGAAGGCATCTCTTCCTTCCGGCCTTTCATGCTGGTGGGCGAATCTGGGCACATTCACACAAAATCCTTTCCTCATGGCAGATTCGTAACCAACAGGTCCTTAACCAAAAGCCCAGACCAGGGGCCATGGCAAGCCACCCACTTTCCAAGTTACTGACAACAGCATGCTAATAGACTTGCGACGATGTATAATGAAATCTAATTGCATCCAATGAAAAATAATCTTTGCATTAACAACAATGGTGCTAATCACTTTGTAACTTACATATAGCCCAATTGAGGGATGCTACGAAAGTCTGGTATAGATCCCTGCAAGCTGCAGTTCCTAAGACTCCTGTATGTCAAAAGTATCAGCATTAAATAAACATATAGATAAACTTCAAGATGACAGACCCTAGACAATTATTAATCAATAAATTAGAGGAAACCATTACATGGATGAATAATATTTAAGCAATCCTTTTAAGAAAGTCAACAATATGTTTGAAATTGCAATCATAGGCTGTACAAACATTGATCTTTCTCTTGTTGTCTGCTGTGAATGCTCTATAAGTTACCATGTCATAGAGATGAGCCTATCATACAATGGATTTCACTGAAGCAGGAGCATAAATTAAGTGAATATTGTAGCCAACCAGGTCTAGAAACAACATAGTCAGAAGAACATGTTGTTCTCTTCCTAGAGACTTTTCCCCTCTGATTCATTACACAGGTTGAAATCCAGATATTGTTTCCATAATATTATGGACTGTGGAAACCTAAAAGCAAACATTTTCACCCTATGTGAAAAGGATACTCTAGCATAGAACCAGGCTTCTTGAGAAGCTCAATATTAGACTCTCAAAACAGATTTTTGATCTAGCATTCCTAAAGCAACGCCAGGATAGTAAAGTCATTTCAGGGTTTCTTGAGATACGACATGCTCTCAGAAACTGGAGAACTGATCACATATTCAGAAGAGCATGTTTTTCAATTTTTAGAGAAGTTTTCCTCCATGTTATTATACAGTTTGATCTGAAGAAATTGTTTCCATAATATTATTGGCTGTGTAAATGAAAAATCATGCATTCTTGTCCTGCATGTACAGGATACTGTACAGAAACCAGGCTTTTGAGAAGCTCCAGATTAAGCTCACAAAATTATTGCTGATCTAGCATTCTTAGAAAGGTGCAAGAGAGTAAAGTCATTCTAATCTGTCTTAGAGATGTTCAATAGGCATTATAGGAGCCTCACAACATTGTGGACAAATTCTAGAGAGAAGGAAAACAGTCTATTGTTGAATCAACCACTTAGCGCAATAGATAGTGTTAGGGAAAAGCAAAAATACCCCAAATTTCATGGAGAAAGGAAAGAAAAGACCCACTAAGACATTGATGAACCTGCGAAGTCAAACAAGCAAGTTAACTAGGCAGTTTAGATGAGGATGTTACCTATAACATTGTGTGAGATTGCAGTTGAGCTGTACATGGACTTGTTAGAAGACAGGTACTAATCATAGAAGGAATTGTGGCAAAGCCTTCAAAAAGGAATTTAAGTTTGCGTGCAATGACAATTAAGATCATGGCTAAAAATTTATAATAGAAGGCCGAATAAGATAAAACTTGAGCAGTCCTACAATTGGAGGTTGAAAGTAGTCAATAAGTTAGAGAAATCAATAGATAGGTTAAAGAAGACATAGTTTACTGGGGGAATTCTTACAAAGTAAAGGAACGAAATGAAAGTGCCCTACAGATTTGGGGCTAAACAATAAGTTACACACCCTAGATCAAGTTTCCAATCCCCTTGGGTGAACCCTAAACAATCAAATGGCATGAGCTCAATTGTTTAAATTCCTTAGCTTTCAAGGAGGAGATGTAGGTTTGAATTTTGTCAAGCGATACATTTATAAGTGCCAAGTTGTTGTAATACCACTATGTGGTCATCATGTCAATCCCATATAACCAATAAAAAAAAAAAGGAACAAGATGAAGGTAGTCCCTTTGGCGTCATAGTAAGAGGCCTTTGACACGTCGATGAATCAAGAAAGAGAGTGTAAGGTGGCATCTAGAAGTTTGGGTCAAGGGGGATCAATGACTTTGATGATGTCGATAGTGATGAAGAGGGAACATCCATTGATATTCTCAATGAAGACATGATCCATATGTTTGAAGAGATTAAAGAACGTAAGGAAGAGCACAAGCAAGTCTCATGCATAGGAGGAAGGAGGAGGAACACACCAAAACCACATGTTCAAAGAAGGTATTTTGTTATACTTGCAATGTGAACATGCATTCAATTAAAGAATGCCTATTAACATGAATCATAATCAACAGGTCCTTGTGATGTAAATACAAAGAGATAATGCTCCCGACACTTCGAAGGAGGCATTGGCAACTATGAGATCTAAAATTACTGACAAAGAATTAGACCAAACTAGCATCAAACAAAAGGATATGGTAAAAAAATCCACTATCAATCAAATGAGAGACATTATCTAGCGTTGCACCTGTAATGCAAGGAAACACTTCACAAGGAAGTGCCCAAATAATGCAACTCGAAGTGGCCAATGATTATTGTGAAGATGGTGTGAAGCTAGGAACCATGATGACAAGCACCACGGCAAGCATATGACAAGGGTTAAAATGAATGATATGGAGTTTGAACTCTTGGTGAGCATATCATGTTCATGACCAAAGTGCAAGCAAAGCAAACAAAATACCCAAACCCAATAGAAGAAAAGGAAAGGTGGAAGGAATCCTAGTTCAAACTGGAAAAAGCCATGGTCAATCAGAGACATTCATAGAAGCAAGTTCGGTAGACACTAAATGAGACACAACAAGAGATGTTGACATTCCACTCAGATACCGGGATGCCAAGACTAGTGTTGTAGACTCCAATGCCAATTAAGGACATGAACCTTTCTCTAAGTATCCACAAATTGCAAAAAGTAGTTTGGGACGTCGCATGACTATCAAAGAACAATAAGCAACAAGATGTCAACCCTATCATCCTCATGCTCAACGTAGATAGAACACATCCTATTCTTTACATGCAATTACCAGGACAACGGTTGCCAAATGTAATCGTGGATGGAGGATTGAGTGCCAACGAACTCCCAAAGAAGCCCTAGAACAAGTAGAAGCACAAAATATTATGATTGCCAATCAACCATTTCTAATGGACTTCGTGGTAATCAACTAATGAAAGACAAATTATGATGACTTGTTGAGTCATGGATAGTTGCAGACAGGGAAGGGGAACCACAAGTAGAAGTAGGATTTCTTAAAGTTAGAGAAGGACCAACCCAATTATATTGTCAATTTGAAGGACCACTTGATGAGCGAGGCCATTGCATCCTCCGATGACTTTAAACATTTGAAAATCTGCCTCATGATGTGAAAAGCGAATGGACAAAATAAGGATGTAGACTGGAGGAGGTCATTCCCTATGACATTTTGTGGAATCATAATAGATTGGTGCATGGGATTGCCAGAGGACGAGTACCAGACTTGGGATGAGTTGTGTGAAGCATTTGTGAAAGAATTTTGGTTGTTCCACAATGACGATGAGGTCATTCTTGAAATTTATAGAATGGAACAAGGTGAGAAAGAGCCTCTTCATTCGTATAACCAAAGGTTGAGTAGGTTGTTTACCCATCTGGAGGAAGATCCATCAGATGCATTGAAGAAGAGGTGGTTCATGGAGGGACTTCTTCCTACGTACAAGAAGAAGATCAAGGTGGTCCCTCCGATGTCATATCAAGAGGCCTTGAACTTGGAAAGTGATGAAAAGACATCATTAAAGTGTTAAGGTCATGTTAATGCGGACAAGAGTGACCCTGAAGATGAAAGTGACTCTGATGTTGAGAGTGACTCTAAGAGTGAGAGTGATGATTTTGAGAATTAGTATTTCATTGTCTAACTTTTGGGGTCGAGAATTCAATGGAGGAAGTGAATTTGAAGAGAAGTTTGAGCATGAGTGTGACTCAGAGTGCAAGATCATTGCTACAAGTATATGCAGTACAAAGTGAGATTGTACGAAGCAGGTATGCCATTGGTGATGAAGTCTGTGACAACCACTAGAGAACTAGAAGACATCAAATTGAGTATGATACTAAGGGTAGACCCATTGTGTTTTGGCAATGCCATTTGTGGGTGCACTTCACAAGTGAATGTCAAAGTGTTGCACATCAAGATGAATTGGCGATGTGTAGAGAGTTTGAAGAGTTGGAGAAGAGTCATAGTCCTAGTTGGGAAGCAGAGAAGGTGAACTTAATGAATTTGATTGCATTTGAGGTGAACTTGGTTACAATCAAGGAGGTATATGTAGCACGATGGTAAGCATTCTAGAGATGGAGGAAGAGGATGACAAATAAAGGGCCAAACAAGACTGCAATCAATGCAGTTCTGCTCATCATCCTGTACTAGAATAGCATCAATCACTTAACTCGTATGACAATTCCACTAGAACGACACTTGCTAAAACAAAAAGTACTAGAACGGTAGTGTGTTGGAAAGACACAGTACTAGAACAACAAGATCAATTCTTACTAGCACAAGTGCTCCACACCATTGGAACGACAACTTGCATTGGAACGGTCATAGCCAATCTACTAGAACAACATAATCACAACCACTGGAAGGACAACCTTGGCAGTTCCACTCGTATGGTGTTCTAGACTGCAACTCCCTTGTTCCACGCTTAGATTGCAACAATAATCCCTACACACAGAGAATCCAACACAACTACAAACTACCAATGGCAATCATACTATACACAGATTACACACAACATGGATAGAAGATGAGTCATTTGCATTACTCAATGGTACGGTGTTGCAAAATACAGCACAATGCATACAAAATATGCATACATGCTATACTGTTTGCATGTATGGTTTGCCAATACTTAGCTCTAGTCTCTACCTAGATGCATAGACAGGCATCCTCAATACATTGCATACACTGTAGATGGATAGTCTCGAATGGAGGGGTCTATTTAAGCTTGTGTCTTGGCCGTTGCTAACAACAGCGTCCACACAATGTTGTTGGGAAATCTCAATCATGTATCTTGGTTGATCACACCATTCGCCTTCCATATCGTCTTGCATGTTTCAATATGGTGTTCGGGATCTTCTCGCCTATCGCCCGTAAACTTTGGGCACTTTTGCTTGCCTACCACAACAACAATGTTTGCCATGGGTGGTTGTTCGTCTCCATTCAATGAACCTTCTGTTGATGACTCGTCTTCAACAAACAATCTTCAACCGTTTCTTTGCGCCTACACTTTGTGATCTCCTTCGCAAATACATGAGTGTTGGTTCTGGTATTTCGAGCACACTCTCCCACAATTGTCCTTGTGCTTGACTCCCATCCTCCACACATCCAGGCACTCTCCCTTGAACTTGTGGTGGTATCACCAATTGCTTTGCCTCCTCTTGTGCATGATCCACGCTAATGCCTTCTTCACCACTTTTGTGAACATTCTCATCTCGATTCTTGTTTGCATGCTACACCTACATTTGCACGTTATCCTTCGTTCTTAAAAACATCGTTTTCCACCTTTCACGTTCTTCGTCCAAACTTCCCTCCTCCTAAGGGTTCCACACTTGCTCGACTTTTGTGCTTGTATATCCTTATCACCTAGCTCTGTCAACACTCCACCTTCATGCAAGTTGTCCACGTGCTCTCCACGTCTGCGCTCTCCTTGTCTTGTTGTTGGGCTATTTGCAAAATCCATCCTATTGGTTGTTCTCTCATCATTCCGCATCCAAGTCTCCCACGTCTTTGAGTCAGGTTGTCATTTATGTCTCCCATATCCAAGCTCCACACAATCATTGGTTCAAACTTCAAACAACAATGGTGCCAAATGTAGCATGATGGTGGCATTCCATAGTTGGAGGAACAATCATGAATGACAAAGTAGGTTGAACAATCAATTCCTTAGCATGCAATCCAAACGGCCTACAACACAATATCTTAGACGGACCTATACAAGACAATAGTCAGACGGCCTAGTTTGCAGTCCTGATGGACTGGCACAACAATCAAATGGTTGTTGGAGAATATTACATTATTTGGTACTATGTGAAAGTACCCCCATGGTACAATTGTACATTTGTAAATATTAGATTAGAGTGTGAGTTATTAGTTTAGGTGTGTGATTTATATTTCCCCTAAAGTATGTGTCAATGTGTAGGATGAGTCCAAGTGTCATGTAGTAAAGTGTGCAAGTGTCATGTAATAAAGTGTGCAAGTGTGTAATATGTGAGAGTGTGCAATGTGTCATATAGGTAAGTCAAGAGTCAAGTGTGTATGTGTCAAGTATACAAGTGAAGATGTAAAGTCAAGAGACATGAGAGGTTTGTCATATGTGAGGAATATGAAAGGATGCATCTCCTGGATATGTGAGGAGAGCAATAGTCAAGTATTGAAAAGTCATCTTCAACAGTTATAATATAGAGACAAAGCTCCATGTATTGTAATCAAGAAATTATAAAGCTGTATATTTGGTTCATCAATAATATTGTAAGCATATTGTTGATTGATATTGTTATTTCAAGAATATTATGTTCATTGATATTGGCCTGAAATATTGAGTACTATAATATTTGAGTTTATTTAAGATCCTAGATATTGGAACGTAATTTAATCTAGCAAAAAAGCCATTAGTGGTATGAGAGCCACATACCCTCACTCTGTTTGAGAAGAATCTGGAGAGAAAAGTTGCAAGTTGGAGAAGCTAGCATCAGAGTTGCACTTTGGTGTGAATTTGGAAAAGTTTGAGAGAAGAAACTAGTTGATAGAGCACAGAGGAAAAGATAGAAGATAGGGCTGATTTCACCTTAAAAGTTGAAAAAAATATCGAGTTGATAATAGCACCCAAGAATTAAGAGAAGTGACCATTGAGTCATAGTGATTGAGGAGGACAAGTTGGATTCTTAGATAAACAAGCCAGAGTGTGTTGGAATAGCTCATTGTTACGTTGCAAAGAAAAATATATTGAAATCTACTGGTTGTGATAATATATACTAAAATCTAAGAGAAATCTCAACATTTGGACATTTAAGGAGCCTCTGACTGCTCACTGTGAGCAGACGTTGCAGAAGTCGCTGAGAGACAAAGGAAAAGAAAATAGAGACGGTACCCATCAAGAGTCTACATAGAACGAAAGTCGTCGAGAGCCATCGTCACAGAGTCAACAAAGAACCAGGGAGGAACCTGGAAAAGGAGGAAAGAGCCATTGTTGCACAAACTAGTGAAGAACCTAGAAAAGGTGTTGCAGCGAAGAATGAAGGAACCTGGAAAAGGAGACGAGTTGTCAATTCAACGAAGAACCAGGGAGGAACCTGAGAAAAAGAGGCGAGAGCCATTGTTGCAGCGAAGAATGAAGGAACCTGGAAAAGGAGACGAGTTGTCAATTCAACGAAGAACCAGGGAGGAACCTGAGTAAAAGAGGCGAGAGCCATTGTTGCAGACGCACCGGGGAGGGACCTAAAAAAAAAAAAAAGGGAAAGGCGAGAGCCATCATTTTGAAAGAGTTGACGAAGAATTGCTGAAATATCTGGTCCAGAGAACTAGTGCAAAATCCAAATGCAAAGTGCCTATAAGAAGTAGATTTTCTCTGAAGTTGAGGATGCAAAACGAAACGGTGAAGGTGAAAAGCCTGAAGCATGAAAGTTGGTATGGTCAAAGTGTAAGGTTGCTGCGGAATCTCAGAACGCATAAAAACTTGTTGCCCTATTGCATGTCAAGGTGGTTGTGGCGAAAAGTGAGGTAAGAGAATTAAATTTGAGTTCGATAAATTAAAAAGGGCATATTTGAAGTATATTTCGGGCGCCAAGTATTTTTAAATTGGAGTTACAAGGATTAAAACACTTTTATTGAAAATTGATTGATATTAAAGTTTTTTGATCAAAAGAAATTGAATAGGAGTTACACGTGAAAGGAATATTGAAATTTGAAAATTTGAAAATTATTTTTAGGAGAGAGAAGGTTTAAATGAATTGGTTGTAATTGAATTTGAAGATTGTTTGAAATTGAAAGTGATTGATTGAAGAATTTTTTAAATTTGAAAATCGATTGATTGACTTGGGAATCATAAGGAATTCTACTCTAAAGGAATTAATTTGAAGAATTTGAACTTGATTGATTGAAGGAATTATTGATTAAAAAATATTGAAATCAAAATTGATGAATTGATTGCATTTTGTTGATTTTTTGATTAAATTTTGGAGAAATAAGGATTACTACATCAAAGGAATTCATCATGGAAGAAATTACTAGAAATGCATTTTCAAAAAATTGTGAAGAAATATTGAAAAAATTAAAATTCTATATATAAAACCTAATGGATAATTTTGATGAGCAAAGAGATATGCCAAATGACTTGAAGAAGAAATTGTCTTTAATTCTCAAAAATTCCAAAGATGAGAAGTTCACAACATTCATCAATTATCTTCATGAAAAACTCTTTGGGGCATGGTGGAATTCTCAAAATGCTATTATTTTACCTACTGAAGTAGGCATAGTGATGTACATGGCATTACTCACTTTTGAGATTTATCAAGGAAAAATACAAGAGAAAACAAAGATGAAATATGTCAATTGTGATACAATAGATTTGAATTTAGCATATGTTGATTTCAATATGGAATCATTAAATTCCAATATTCATAAAATATACTATTGTGATGATTTATTGATTCAATATCCAAAATTTACATCAGAAAACAAGATCAAGACCAAGACCAAGAAGAAGCAAAAAACAAGGAATAAGAAGAAGAAGAACATAGCGAAGAGACGAAGAAAGAAAGTTGAAGATAAGGAATAATAAAACAAAGGACTAAAAGCAATAGATTGAAGACTAAAGTCTTCAAACCAAATAATGTAATATAGGGAGGTGTTGGAGAATATTACATTATTAGATAAATGTGAAAGTACCCCTATGGTACAATTGTACATTTATAAATATTAGATTAGAGTGTGAGTTATTAGTTTAGGGTGTGTGATTTATATTTCCCTAAAGTATGTGTCAATGTGTAGGATGAGTCCAAGTGTCATGTAGTAAAGTGTGCAAGTGTTTAGAGTGTGAGAGTGTGCAAGTGTTGTAACAACCCTCCTTGGTAGGACTTGTTATTGACAATACACTATGTATTGATGTATCGATGTTTAATGCATAATCTTATTTTATGCTTTGGTTCCACTCTTGGAATATGGTACTGCTGATGTATTTGTGGTTGTAGAACCAGGTGCTCTCACTGGTGGATTAATATGGATAACCACCTGAGTTGAGAGAAAGTTTTGGGAAATGATGGTGATGACTCGTTCATCGATAGCTCGGGGTAACAAACTACCCTTTATTTAGGTGCTTTGCACTGTGCTTAGTGAATATTCACATCATTGGGTCGAGAAGTTGCTTGTATAATGAGTCTCCTTAATATGTTGGTAGTAGCAATAGACTATCTTAAAAATAGTCACATACTTGAGGTTAAAACAATGGTGTGTAATATTGTTTTTTTGAATGGCATATATGCTTTTGTGTGTGGTAAGCATAGATTGATGAATAAAAATCATTCAAGTATTAATTTTTTGATAACCTTAATACTTGAGTAACGTCTTTTTTGTAATCCGTACCTTTGTTTAAGCTATGTAAGTTCTCCATATGAGTTTAGCCGAGCTTGACTTGACTGATATTTTGGAGATGGGTTTTTATTTACCTTTTTTAGCCAAGATTGCAAAGTGTGCCTGAGGGTCGTCTTTGTGCATGTTGCTAGAGTTTCTTTTGTTGTATGAACTATAATATTTATATGAGGCATGTAATTAAACTCAGGCTTAGATGTATAAGCTGATGGATACGTAGGATTGGATCAAATTCTCCCTCTCCATCCAATTCTTATTCTTCATCTTCTTCTTCTAAAAATTATTCTTCATCTTTGTATTGTGATTTTTGTAAAAAACCTGGATATAGCAAGATCAAATGCTATAAATTCAAAACATGAAAAAGAAATCCCTAATTATAAATTCTATAAATGAGACCCAAAATATGGTCCCATTGTGACTACTGGGAAAGAAGATGCATATCTAGAATTGAAGGGTAGACTAAACAAAGTCACCCTTATGTCTCATATTTCTTCAAAAGGTGGTCATGATAATTTGTTCATCACTTCTTTGTTCATGACAAAGGTGGTCAGGACTTCTTTGTCAATTGTATAATTGACAATGGCTCACAAAAAAATCTAATTGCGAGGTCCATTATCAACAAGTTGAAGCTTCCTTTGAGACTGTATCCTCGCCTGTATGCACTTGGGTGGAAGGATAATGGGTCGACTTCCAATATCATAGGCACATGCATTGTGTCCTTTTTCTTTGATAGTAAATTTATGGATAAGGTGACATGTGATGTAATAGATATGGATTATTATGGTTTGTTTCTTGGGAAACCCTTTTAGTACAATATGAAAGATACATATAATGTCTATGAAAATATATACACCATGCAATTGCACAATAAATTATACTTGGTGGAATGGACTAAACCAACCAAAATCTGGTTATAAGTTGCAAACAAGAATGCAATGTGGTTAATAAATCATAAGAATTGGTTTTCATTTTCATAATATCAACACATATTGAAGACCAAGCACCACCTAAGAATCACAACAAGCAAGCTTCACTTCAAAAAAAATTGTAATCATATGAGCATGTGTTCAAAGAACCCACCACTCTACCTCTTGAGAGGTATATCAGTCACAACATAGAAATCATTCCATGTTCCTCTCTTCCAAATACACCCATGTATAGATAATCAACCCTACAGACCAATGAAATCAAGAGATAGATTCACGATTTGTTGGAAAAAGGGTTCATCAAACCAAACACTTCTCCTTGTGCATATTCCATCCTTTTGGTACTCCTGAAAGATGGTTCTTGGAGACTGTGTATTGATTTCCATGGTTTGAACAATATCATCATAAAAAACATATATCCTCTTATATGGATTGATGACTTGTTGGATCAATTACAAGGAGTAAAGTTTTTCTCAAAAATTGACCTAAAGAATTGATATCATCATGTTTAGGTTCAAGCAAAATATGCTTGGAAGACAACATTCAAGACTAAGTTTAGGCTTTTTGAATGGTTGGTCATGCCCTTTTGTCTCACAAATGCTCCTGCAAACTTCATGAGGTTGATGAATGAAGTGTTCAGGGTCAACTTGGACAACTTTGTTATCATCTATTTGGATGATATACTTGTATATTCACATACTTGGAAGGAAAATCTAGGAAACCTAGATCAGGTTCTCAACACCCTTTAGAAGAACCAACTTTATGCCAACCTTCCAAAGTGCTCATTTTCTCAAACCTCCATATCTTATCTTAGATTTATTATAAATCATCAAGGTGTCCATGTAGATCCTACTAAGGTAGAAGACCTTCAACATTGACCAAATCCTTCTATAGTCATTGAACTTGGGATCTTCCTTGGACTTGCAAACTTCTATTGCAAGTTCATTCCTGGCTATTCTACTATAGCAACACCTTTGTATCATCTCACTAAATCCAAATTAGAGTTTCATTAGACAAAGGACCATGTTTGCGCCTTTGATTCTTTAAAACATAAACTATGCACTACCCCTATCCTTATCCTTCCAGACCTTTCTCAACCCTTTGAGATAGAGACAGATGCATCATAATTTGCACTTAGAGTGGTGTTGAAGCAAAATGGTCATCCTATGGCATATCATTCCAAGATATTTTTAGCTGCTAAGAGAAACTACTCCACATATGATAAAGAGTTGTATGCTTTGGTGCAAAGCAATCAAGTATTGAAGGCATTACCTTTTGGGGGAGGAAACAAATTTCTACATAGATCATATATCTCTTAAGTTTCTATAATCCTAAAATAATATTGAAGAAGTTAGGTATTTGAAATGGGCCACATAAAAAAAATTCATTTGGTGATCAGGTATAAAAAGAGAGCAAACAACATAGTGGCAAATTATTTGAGTCATACATCAACTCAAGCCTTAACAATTGTGACTACCTCACATGTTAGATTTTAGATTTGGCCTGCATTATATGCTCTTGATCCTAACTTTGGTAAAGTTTATCATCATCTTGTACACCCTTCCTCCTTAAACCTAAGTCCTTTTCAATGTTTTCACATGAAGGATGGAATTTTGTATAGGTTGGATAAGCTTTGTGTACCGTAAGAGCATATGGTTTCTCTCCTCAAATAATACCACTCGATGCTTATGGAGGACATTTTGGAAAACAAAAAATACTTCACCATCTACAATGGTTCTTCTACTAGCCTCACATCTAGAGGGATGTGCTATAGTTTTTGAAATAGTATGTCGTTTGTTGTCACTTCAAATAAACAACTAGGAAATTGGGCCTAAGTGTTCCTTTACCCATTCCCTCGTATCCTTGGAAAATCATATCAATGGACTTTGTGAGTGGTTTCCCCATGACATTTAGGCAACATGATTGTGTATTTGTGATTATGGATAGATTCAGCAAAATGGCTAAGTTCATTCCTTGCAAAAAAACCATTACTGCACCAAACTTAGCTTTCTTCAAGATAATATGGTGCTCCTTCGGTCTACCAACTAGCATTATTTCTAATAGGGATCCATGGTTTGTGGGATATTTTTGAAGATCCTTGTGGAGTTTCTCTTAACTTCTCCACAAATTTCCATCCATAGTCATATGGGGAGATTGAAGTGGTCAATAACACACTTGTGCAAAGCTTGAGGATCTATTACCACTCTTATCTAGCAAAGTATGATTTGAGCCTCACACACACTAAGCATACCTACAATTGAGCAGTCCAAAATTCTATAGCACATTCACCCTTTGAGGTTTATCTTAGGTTCTAGCCATTGGATCCATATGAGTTGTCCTTCGCCTTGTCATCTTCAACCACTACACACATGGAGAAGGAAAAAGATAAGAAAACTTCTTTCATTCAGCATTTGTTTTGTCTTCAATCCAAGGTAACATAGATCTTGTAGAAGACTCAGCAGTAGTAGAAGCGAGCAATGGACAAACATCGTATTCCTCATCCATTTTATGTTGGAGGCTGATTATAGCTTTATTTGGACAAACAATATTTTTCAAAGAAAGTATATAACAATATCAAGCCTCTTCGTTATGGGCCATATACCATCATTCAATAGGTCTTTAATAATAACTTTCACTTGGACCTTCTAGCACATCTTGGAATACATGACATCGTTAATGTATACCTTCTAAAGCCATATCAAGATTTACTTTGGAGACTGATCCTATCATCAACCACCCAACATATGTGGTACCTAAATTTTAGCTTTTGCTTGATACAGATAGAGTATTCGACATGAAGACTCATCACACTCGACAAGGTTCTTCCACATCATACCTTGTCACCCATCATGGTTAGCTTCCACACCAAGCTTGCTAGATTTGTCACCACCAAATGGCTTGTGACTTTCATAATTTGTTGAGAGCATTAGGGTCCAATGCTTCTATGGTGGGGAGGAATGATGAGGTCAACTATGGATCTTAGGCTTATTTTTAAGCCTAAGATGATTATTTGCATTGTATTCATGTGAAACATTTCCTGCTCACATTTTTTTGTGCCTTGTTAGTTTGTCAGGGTGCATAATTTTTGTTGTTGAGATTGTTTTTATCTCTTATAGGTTATTTCTTGTTTGCACTCCATGTTGGTTATAGGTTGTTGTTCCAACATAGCAATTGGTTATAGTTGGTTATAACTCCTATAACCTCTTTGAATCTATTTTGTACTATTTAAGTACTATGCATAATGCAATCTCTAGCTTCATTCTTGATTCCCATATCATTTAGGGTGAGAAACTATTATTAATAATAGAAGTAAAGGCTTTGGGGCATATATAACAAAATGATGTAGCTCCAAATTTTGCATACCTCTAATTATGCCCCTAAAAGTCTTAGAAGGATTTTAAAATGAGTTAGGAATCCACTACTTGCCAAAATATTGCTTTCCAAAGATCTTCCTTAGGATTTGCACTTGTCACCCTTCCACTGGTCTGCGAGCAATTTGCTCCATGAAGAGAGCAAATCAATCCATTTTTCTAGTAATTCACCAAAACATTTCTAGTGCTTTGCTCTTGCAAGCCAATTGCTCCATCTTTCCTAGTGGATTGATACTAGAATAAATTAGTTATTAAAGATAAATTTTATCCTTATCTCTTACTCAAAAAAAATTGATGGCTTTTGAAAGGCATTGGCTAACTAATTTCGCTATTGTGTATGCTTCAAAAATTATAAATTCCTTAAGGTAGTTACTTATTACATTTCTTGTGACTTCATAGGATTCCAAGCTCAATTGGTGAGAAATTCTAGATCTTATCTTGATCCTTAGGCATGAAGTCTTCAAAATTGGGATCTCTACAATAAAATTTCAAATTTGTGGTTATCCTCATACCATATTTAAGGTAGTAGCCCTAGCAGTTTTACAATTCTTCATCTCTTAGTAGTTGGATGATAGCAACGTTTGCTTCTTCTACCATGTCCTCATATAAATTTTCTAACAATCGTCTTTCTTCCCCACCAATTCTTATAGTTTGGCATATAATGGCTCTACTTTATTGTATTTATCAACCGTATCTCCAAATTTGGCTCGGTATTTTTCCTCTTCAAACATTTCATCAACGATGTCATGATGTAGGAGTTTTCTTTTAGGACCAAAGATGTTAGACAATCAACTAGTGACAAGCCCCTAATTTTTCTTTATAATTTTATACATTGGGAATTTCAAAGAGGCTAATGTATCTTTGTAAGCCTACAGGTTTCTCTAAGCATTAGGAATCTTCTTCAATTTCATTACCATATCTTTCTAATTTATCCCTAACTACTAGGCTATGTTGTTGACATTGTGGTTGGAGGATGAGGCACCTCCTCAAACCTCTTCACAACTAATTGTTCTTTAGCTTGCTTGATGGTTTCAATCATTTGAGTTAGTCTACTATTTCTATAAGCTATGAAATTTAAGTACCTTTTAGCATTTGATACTTTGTCCTTCTTGTTTTCCCAAAGGGGCTTCACCATTTGGACATCAAAATATTGTCTTAGATCCATTATTGCTTCCCCTCTTTCAATTTTGGTATTTCTCCTTGGAGATCAACAATCTTTTGATATCATGCTTGTTTGACCTCTTGGAACAATTTCACTTGGCCTTTCAATTGGAATTTTCTTGTCCATTTTGCTTTCTTAATTGGTCTTACCCCTATGCAAGTTGTTGTGAGATATTCTCTAGCAATTGCCTTTCCTTCTCAACCTCATCTAGTTGGGACTTAAGATCCTTAACCTACTTCTTCAGTTAATATTTCTTAGTGTAATATTTCTTTAAGGCATCACTATCTTGATGGAGTTGCTCTTTTTAAATATTTCACTAGGCCACTCATTCCTTTAGCTTTGTAATTCTTTTTTTAATTTATCAGACCTCATCGCTAGTTGGAAAAATTGTATGGTTGCACCAATTGATAATTGTTTTGTGAGCTAAATTAATTGGCATGGATCATTCAACTTAGATCCAACTTGGAAAACCTAGCAACAAATTCAATAGGGTATATAGAAATATTGGAAAGGTTATTCTACACCACTTATACAATAAGGACTTTAGTTACTCTAGATGCCAACTACGATCACAATGCAACTAGACCTTGGGAGGTCTTGTCTCTTAACTATTTGCATTCCTTATTAATCATCTTCTCCTATATCTCCTCAAGCTCACTAGAAATTCTCTTGGCTAGACCCTATGGCTACACTAGTTTTTAGAGCTACTTTAGTAGGCCCTATTGTTGTGGTTGGCATGGGTAACATCGTTACCTACAATAGGAATTGCTTTGGTTTGTGATGGGGGTTAATGAGTAATATGATACATTAGGTAGTATGAGTTCCATGGATATGGGAGTGAATGGAATAGATGTAGAGATGGTTACTTATAATGTTGACTATGCTTGTGATTCTATTAGTAGGAAGACTAGTGGTGAAGGGATCAATGAATATGATACCAATTTTTGTGTGGTAAAAAGTGGGATGGTTGGTGATGGAAATTAAGTGATAGATATGGTACCAAAATTTAAGGTTGTAGTTAGAGGTAGGGTCCTGTTGGCATTTTTGCCACATTGATTTTGATTGAAATATTGTTTAAGCTGTTGCAGATTTTATTTTTATACTAACACAGGCTTTGATGCGGTTTTGAGCAAAAAGGAGCAAAAAATAACTAAGTCCAGAAATTGCAGCGATTCGCTGACATGTTGCAAAATCACGGTCAACGCGGTCAACGCATGCAGCCAAAGAGAACCGTCGCGATATCGCGACGTGTTCCATTTTCGCGACTTTCGGAAGGCAAAGGAGGAACAACGACAAATTGTCATGAAATCGCGACAAGAATCTCAGCCGACGACCTAACTTTAAAACTTGCAGCGCGTCGCTAACACGTTTCGAAATTGCGGTCAGCGCAGTCAACGCATGCAGCTAAGAAGAACTGTCGCGATATCGCGACTGTTCTATTTTTGCGGCTTCAAAAGCAAAAAGTGCAGCGATGCACTGCATGTCTCAAAATCGTGGGCAGTGGTTGCAAGAGGGAGTCTAAAGCAAAAAGTGCAGCGATGTGCTGCACGTTCCATTTTCGCGACGCGGGTAGCTTCAAAGACCTAAGTGCTTGAATGTGTAGCGATATCGCTACACCTATCAAACAAAGCAGACCAATGGAAAAGGTGCAGCGATTCGCTGCACCTCTTCGAAAGGCTTTTGTAAAGCGAAAGTTGTATCATTTTTGTGGCTCAAAATGGTGATCAGTACGGAGAAAGAAATGCGTAGCGATATCGCTACCCGTAGCGAAATCGCGGGGTTTTGACCCGAAAGACAAAAGGCATAAAAAATGCAGCGATTCGCTGCAGTTTTGGTAACAAGGCGGAGTGAACTGAAAATCAAGCAGAGTTCGAGGGTAGCAATTCCATGATGCCTCGTTAAAAAATGATTAAGTGCTCAAATTGGTAGCGAAATGGAGACAAGGAAGAATTGAAGGCATTCAAGGGCAAAAGGTGTTATGTTTTCGCGGACCGTCAGCAAGGCCGTACAAGGTTCCCAAAACATGTAGCGATATCGCTACATGTTTCGTTTTCGCGGGGCAGAGCGCAGGGAAGAACCAAGAACCAAAGTGCGTAGCGAAATCGCTACATGTACTATTTTCGCGTGGATAAGCTAGCGATGGAGAAAAGGAAGCCGAAGACGTAGCGATATCGCTACAGGTGCCATTTTCGTGGGTCAAAGGTGGTCAAAGTGTACGGAGTTAAAACATGTCGTGATTTCGCGACCCGTCGCGTTTTCGCGACCTGCGACTGTTTACCGCCAAAATGCAATATGAACGGCCGAGAAGGGTTTTTGGGTTTCCGATGATTAAATGCTGCCCCGAATTAAATGATTCATGGATTTCCAAGGCAGTCAAGGTCGAAGAAGTGCCCAGGCCACCAAAATTAAAGGGTTTATTGGTTCGAAGTTGCTGTTCGTGGATTGATTTAACAATTGCATGCACATGTTTGAAAAATGAATTTAATGAATGTAATTGTGATTGTCTCATTGTATTTAATTTTTTCTTCCATAATGCTGCAATTAAGGGGATCGTGTTGCGGATTTCCAAGGTATATTTGTAGATCACAAGAAACTTGGTAGCAAGTATTAAATGTTGTAAAGAGGACGGCCCTCTATAAAAACCAATGTAAACTTCATTTCAAAGGGTTGGAAAAGTTCTCTGCTAGAAACTGAAGTGCATTTGCAGGAATAAAAGACTTGACTTCTGATTTTTCAAGCAACGCTTTGGGTGATTTCCTTTCTGTCTTTGTTGCATTTCTAATCGCATTATTATTCTTTAACGGCTGTTGCGTTTAAATTCTGCATTCTGAATTTAAATACTGCTGTAAGAATATAATCTCTGGAGTGTAGTCTTGGAGGGTTTTTTTGCATACGTTGTGTGAGAATCAAGTTGATAATTTCTATTGCTTGCTGTTGTTGCATTTGAGGTTTCCTGCTGCTATTTTTTGATCTCATCACTTCGGCCTGTGGCCATATTTCCCATTCCTTTCTGCAACTTTTTCAATTTCTTTCCAGCAACCCTTATCTTAAACCAATTTTAGAATAGTAGAGGGAACCAGCCCACTCTGGAGATTGGTCTGGGAGCCATTTCTTGCTTCCAGCCTTTCAATGTTGGTCGGGTCTAGGGCGCACTTGTAAAATCCTTTCCTATGGCAGATTTTGGACCAACAGTTTTTGGCACGCCCGGTGGGACAGACTGTTTCTGTCTCACAAAAATCCACATTTATTTTAACACCCGGAGGTCTCAAGATTTGATGAGCTGTCTTGGCCTCACAACGGAGATTTGTAAGTTCATCTGGCGACTTTGCTGAGTTGAAGATCTGTTCGTGGACGCCTATTTTTTTTAAATTCAAAGAATGTTCATTTGGCGACTCTGACTTAATGGCGATGGCCATGATTCCGTAGACCACTGCCACAAAGGCGAGGGTTTTTTCTAGATGGGATGATCCTGGCCCTCTGAATCTCCAAGTTCGGCATGAAATTCCCGAAGGTGCCCTGAAGAACCTGGCAAAATATGATGGTACCGAAGGCATGGCTCTGGCACATGTTGAAGACATTGCTACTCTGTCCATGATCCATGTCATAGAACACGAAGATGTCATGATCCGACTTCTGGTTCAGTCTTTGGAAGGAAGTGCATTGCAATGGTATAGATTGCTCAAACGTCAAAGCATCAGCTCATGGGACGATCTAGCGGGAGCACTGATCAAAAGATTTGACGAAGATCCTTTCTACAGTTCTTTGGATCTCTACCAATTTTTCATGTACATCAAGAGAGCACCTCAAGAAAGCATCACGGACTTCAATGTCCGATTCTAGATAAGTTGGAAGAAAAATCTAGAGAAGATTCGTCCATCACCCACCCAAGCCCACCTCTTTTATGTTCGAGCTTTTAATTCTGACATAGGTCTCTTTTTGCTGCAGTCAGGTGAACAACGGTTCCCACAAATCTTTGAGGAAGTAGTGCGAGCGGAACAGCTCTTGCTCTTATCGAGAAAGTTACCGTGGGGAGAAACTCCATCACTTTCTTCGGTGGTTGCTGCTCCTGTCTACCCTGCACAGTACTTTTCATGCCAGATCCCTTATATCGAGCGAAACCCGAGATGCGATCATGTGGAGTTCAAGGGACAGATCTCGTCCAAAGTCAAGGATTGGAACATGCAAGAACTTTTCCAACAATGAACAATATGGTTGCTTGCAGTTTTCATCAAGAGATGGGCCAAGTAGAAGAACAAGTGCAAATTCCAGAACCTGAGGAGATCCCAGAATCAGATTTCTCACTTGAAGAGCCCTGTGATCACATCAAGGAGTTAGAGGAGCCTGTACTCAGCCCATAGCCAGTAAAGTATGCAAAGTGGTGGTGTTGGTTCCAACCACTACATCCAGTACCTGAATAAGTCCTCCATGTGGGTACTAGTAAGAAGGATAATCTACCGCATTGCATCCTATTCGCACCATGGAGAACTTCAGGAAGGAGCCAGCCCAGTTTCAAGAACCGACTCAAGTATGATTGGATCTGGTCGGGACATTGCAGATTTACCGGATAACCCTCTGAGACTAGGTGTCTGGTGGCGACATGCCAATCATGTCGTGAACTATTGTATATAGTATAAAAAAAAAAAGAAAAAAAAAGAAAGAGGTATTGTTTTTATTTGTTCATCTCGGCTCTTGTTGCCTGCGAGCCGTAGATGCTTGTTTTTCCTGTGTTTTTCTTTTCCCAGCAGTTGGTGGCTTTCTAGCACTTTCTTCCTGTCTCTTCCCTTTTTCTTCATTTCCCTTCTTCATCTTTCTTCTTTTACTTCTTTTTCTTCTGCAGTTAAGAAATAAGCCACGGCTGTTGTTTCTTTTCCCTTTTTCTGTTTTTCCCCGTCCCTTCTTATCCCTTTCTTCTAAGTTATGTCAATTTACGCATTTATTTACAGTTTTTTATTTTTCATTCCACACTTTCCATATTGCCATTTCCATTTCATCCGTTCGTTCACTTTCATTCCATCCATTGCAGATGGCAGTATAATAGCTTTTGTTGTTATGTCTACCACATCATTTGCTCACTCCATCATTCCATTATTATCATCATTCCATTGCATTCACCGCTTGCGCAACCGCAAGAGCTCATTCCATTTCCATTCCATTTGTTTCATTTCACAACAAGTTGCAGGTCCTTCCAGTTTCAGCTCTTCAGCAGAGAAGTTTTGTGGCAGTCCCCTGATATGTATTACAGCAGCCGGCCTTCTGTTCGGATATGACTCTGTGCCCAATGGACTAAGGCCTGGATTCTTGCATACAGCGAGCTGTATACCCCGCGAGCCGCCAAGAATGTTGGCATTTTTGCCACATTGATTTTGATTGAAATATTGTTTAAGCTGTTGCAGATTTTATTTTTATACTAACACAGGCTTTGATGCGGTTTTGAGCAAAAAGGAGCAAAAAATAACTAAGTCCAGAAATTGCAGTGATTCGCTGACATGTCACAAAATCGCGGTCAACGCATGCAGCCAAAGAGAACCGTCGCGATATCGCGACGTGTTCCATTTTCATGACTTTTAGAAGGCAAAGGAGGAACAACGACAAATTGTTGCGAAATGGCGACAAGAATCTCAGCCGACGACCTAACTTTAAAACTTGCAGCGCGTCGCTAACACGTTTCGAAATCGCGGTCAGCGCAGTCAACGCATGCAGCTAAGAAGAACTGTCGCGATATCGCGACTGTTCTATTTTTGCGGCTTCAAAAGCAAAAAGTGCAGCGATGCGCTGCATGTCTCAAAATCACGGGCAGTGGTTGCAAAAGGGAGTCCAAAGCAAAAAAAGTGCAGCGATGCGCTGCACGTTCCATTTTCGCGACGCGGGTAGCTTCAAAGACCTAAGTGCTCGAATGTGTAGCGATATCGCTACACCTATCAAACAAAGCAGACCAAGGGAAAAAGTGCAGCGATTCGCTGCACCTCTTCGAAAGGCTTTTGTAAAGCGAAAGTTGTATCATTTTCGCGGCTCAAAATGGTGATCAGTACGGAGAAAGAAATGCGTAGCGATATCGCTACCCATAGCGAAATCACGGGGTTTTGACCCGAAAGACAAAAGGCATAAAAAATGCAGCGATTCGCTGCAGTTTTGGTAACAAGGCGGAGTGAACTGAAAATCAAGCAGAGTTCGAGGGTAGCAATTCCACGATGCCTCGTTAAAAAATGATTAAGTGCTCAAATTGGTAGCGAAATGGAGACAAGGAAGAATTGAAGGCATTCAAGGGCAAAAGGTGTTATGTTTTCGTGGACCGTCAGCAAGGCCGTACAAGGTGCCCGAAACATGTAGCGATATCGCTACATGTTCCATTTTCGCGGGGCAGAGCGCAGGGAAGAACCAAGAACCAAAGTGCGTAGCGAAATCGCTACATGTACTATTTTTGCGTGGATAAGCTAGCGATGGAGAAAAGGAAGCCGAAGACGTAGCGATATCGCTACAGGTGCCATTTTTGCGGGTCAAAGGTGGTCAAAGTGTACGGAGTTAAAACATGTCGCGATTTCGCGACCCGTCGCGTTTTCGCGACCTGCGACTGTTTACCGCCAAAACGCAATATGAACGGCCGAGAAGGGTTTTTGGGTTTCCGATGATTAAATGCTGCCCCGAATTAAATGATTCACGGATTTCCAAGGCAGTCAAGGTCGAAGAAGCGCCCAGGCCACCAAAATTAAAGGGTTTATTGGTTCGAAGTTGCTGTTCGTGGATTGATTTAACAATTGCATGCACATGTTTGAAAAACAAATTTAATGAATGTAATTGTGATTGTCTCATTGTATTTAATTTTTGATTCCATAATGCTGCAATTAAGGGGATCGTGTTGCGGATTTCCAAGGTATATTTGTAGATCACAAGAAACTTGGTAGCAAGTATTAAATGTTGTAAAGAGGACGACCCTCTATAAAAACCAATGTAAACTTCATTTCAAAGGGTTGGAAAATTTCTCTGCTAGAAACTGAAGTGCATTTGCAGGAATAAAAGACTTGACTTCTGATTTTTCAAGCAACGTTTTGGGTGATTTCCTTTCTGTCTTTGTTGCATTTCTAATCGCATTATTATTCTTTAATGGTTGTTGCATTTAAATTCTGCATTCGAGATTTAAATACTGCTGTAAGAATATAATCTCTGGAGTGTAATCTTGGAGGGTTTTTTTGCATACGTTGTGTGAGAATCAAGTTGATAATTTCTATTGCTTACTGTTGTTACATTTGAGGTTTCCTGCTGCTATTTTTTGATCTCATCACTTCGGCCTGTGGCCATATTTCCCATTCATTTTCGCAACTTTTTCAATTTCTTTCCCGCAACCCTTATCTTAAACCAATTTTAGAATAGTAGAGGGAACCAGCCCACTCTGGAGATTGGTCTGGGAGCCATTTCTTGCTTCCAGCCTTTCAATTTTGGCCGGGTCTAGGGCGCACTTGTAAAATCCTTTCCTGTGGCAGATTTTGGACCAACAAGTCCTTATAGGAGAACCATAAGCCACACTAGTACATGGTGAAGGAAATGCAATAAAATAAGGGGTAGGAAAAAATGATAATTGGGAATAGAAGAAGTAGAAATTAAAAAATAAGTGAGAATAGTGGAGAGTGGAAGAGAAGTAAAATTAAAAGTAACTATGGTGGCCATTGTTTGGGTTGTTCTCAACTCAAAAGGAGTTCTTCTTTAGGGCATTTCCCCCTCTTGGAGTTAGAGATATTTTTTTGCCACTTCCACCTTTCAAACATGGACCCATAAGCATCAACCTTCAATTTTTGTTGCCTCTCTTTTTTTGTTTCTATATAGTGCTAACACGTGCTAGTATGGTTGGTGTTATGGATATAAAAATTTCTAGTGTAGAGAAAAGAGGTAAATTTTAAGAGCTTTCTTTTGTTGTCCTTGCCCTCTTAGCACTCCTTTGATATATATTATTGTATATTTTAGAGAATTATTCATCAAATGGGTTGTCTCATGTTGACCTCTATGTTGTTCTGATCTCATATCTCATCTCCTATGCAATAATTTTTCTTGTCATGTAGCCTACCTCCTCCAAGGATCCTAATGTGTGATGGTTTAGTTTCATATTTTGGTCAAGATTATCCTTCTTTTTGGATTTAACATGGAAGGAGTGCCACTCTGGGGGGTTGGTGTTCTCACCGTGTACTTCATATTCATATCCCCATGTGCTTCCCAAAGTGGCTATGTCTAACTCCTTTCTCAAATTTACCTTATTTTCTATACAATACCTCTTTTCATACATAAATAATGTGTTTAAACCCTTGCGCTTAAATATTTTCTTGAAATACTTGCCCATGTCATATGACCACATAACTTGGAGTTGCTCTAGCTCCATGCCTCTAAGTTTCTCCTCAATTATATTGTGGAACCCTCACATATTTGATGTTATCTTCATTATCAAATGCTTAAGTGAATAGAAGGTGGTCTTCTTCTATCCCCTAAAGTACCTTAGATCCACATAGTCAAGTTGCCTAGTGTACTCGATGTTGAATAGGTACTTAGGTATGAACATCAACAACTCAAAGGTTATCAATGAAAATACATAAAGTCGGATGAAGGAGCATAAATTCCCTAAGTAGAAGTCCCTATTCAACCATTCTTCTAATCTAAGTTATTGCCTAGCCTCTTTTAATAATCTTAAGCTTTTTTCCTTAACTTCTCTTGTACACTTTATCATCAAAGTAGTATGATGTTTTATCTACTTATTGTAAAGATACATCAATGCACTCAACTATGGAAAGAAACTACTTATATGATCCCATCTAATTTAGTTAAAGGGTTGATAACTAGTCCATCTGTTATACAATTATCTAGACTAGATAGGAGGTATAAATAATTTTTCTTTCCTCAAAATATTTGAGTTGATTGTTCGTTTTCTCAACAATGTATCTTGCATAGTCAATCATTTTGAAATGACCTAAGTATGTCTCAATTATATGGAGGAGGGAAATATTCTCTTCATACACCTTGGTGTTTGACTTTTCTCTAAGCATAACTATAATCTTAAACAAAACCATCATGACATCATCTTTAAATAGGTCTAACTCTAGCTAGATATTGGAGTCTATTGATTTTTTTAGATTCTTAATACAAGGGATTAATAAATTTCTCCAATAACTTTGGTTGTACCTATGATAAATTCCTTTCGATTCTTGGTATGATAGGTGACTCACATAGCTAGATCAGTGACTGCCTTCAACATTTTTCTTATATATCCCTCTATTATGTGAAAGGACTATTTCATCAGGACTATTTCATCCATTAGGGTGGCCTAATACTATTGTTGGTTTAGTATCTCTCTATATAATCCTCCACTAACTCTAGGCAATTCCACAGCTAAGGGACCAAGTTTACAATGAGGCATGAAGTCCAAATTCTACTTATATTCTAGGAATCTATTTGACCCATATTGAACCTTCTAAGGGTGTCCTTCACATTTCCAATAGAATTATTAAACTTGCCCTCTTTAACCCTTCTATATGGGTTGTTGAACAACTCCTTAAGCCTTACAAAAGGAGAAAAGGGCTTTCTCTTTCTCTTCAATTTCTTCTTATGATTTTCCTTAGAGGTTCATCATTACATCATTTGGGTGATATTATGTAATGTGCCTAAGGTACATAGCTAGGACATTAGATTACTTGAGGGGGAAGTTATCTAGTTACTTGGGGAAGAAGTAACATATGCACAAGTGTCATTGTGCATGTTGTAAGTGTGCAAGGTGTCCCCTTGTACAACTAGGTAGAGTGTTGGCCAAGGAATCCATCTTCCTATATAAAGGGCCACATAGTTCCATTTGTATACAACTAATATTTCCATTGAATAAGATGTTCTATTGCCTTGATCTCTGTCTCGTGGTGTAATGCAATGTTGGTAAAGCCATCAGTGGTATCAGAGCTATGATCATTCTTAGATAGGAATAGGGAAAGTCATTGCTATAGGTTTTGCAAAATAGACATGCCTTTGGACCTACCACTTGCAAATTCCATTACTTTGAGATCGTTTGAAGAGCTCGACAAGAACAAGGAGATCAGAGAAGTTTTTGATAAGCAAAATATTTGGGATAATTGTCACCATCCAAAAACAAGCCCAAAAAGAAGAAGGTAGAAGACCAAGGAGATCTACAAATCTTCACTATAAATTTACAAGGAGACTTGAAGACAGAAGGAGTTGTTTAGGACAACCTACAAAGAGCTGCAAGATCCTACTCAAGGCAGAAACTTGGTGATCTTAGGCACCAAGATCTACATCCTCTACAGAAGAAGAAAAGGAGTTACAAAAGCATTTAAAAAAAGGTAAGCAACTATCGATGCAAGTAGATTCATTAGTTGGATTACTTATCAAATTTATTAAAGCACCTTCATCCTGATTAAAGTTGCAAAAAGGAGATTTGTATTATAGTCTTCAAGTGTGCAAAAAGAAAGGTTATTTTTAAGGTTCATTTGCACATTAGGAGTTGATTAGATTTCAGAATTTTAATAATCTATCAACTAGCCTATTATCTACTTTGGAAAGCAAAAGAAGACTATCTCCTAATATCTTGCTTATAAGAAATTTATAGAATAAATCTTGAAGGTTCATTTCAGATTATTCTTGATTAGTTGTAGTGAATTGATTAAGTGCATTTTCTTGAGAGTAGATTGGAGTGATAAGGTGTAATATATTAGTGCATTAAAAGTAGAATTTGTTAGATTCATTTGCACTATTATTACTCTCAAAAAAAAATTAGTTTTGTGCTTTGAAATAAAGGCTACAAAATCTAGTTTGGATCAAGTGTCTAAAGACACTCTTAAAGCATAGAAACCTGCAACTCATAGTGGCCAATAGAAGCCACCAAAATTGGTTAGTACAAGCAAAGAAAAGCTAACCAAAAAGAAGCTTCAAATATTGAGACTTGGTGAGTCTCAAATCCAAAGCACTTAGGGTTAGTGCAACTAAAATAAAGCTTATGTTCTACAACATTTACAAGGCTTGGATTCACCATCAATCATCCAAGAAAAAGGGTAAGGAGTCTAGCCAAAGAGACATCCTTAAAACCCTCATTTTGCACTCATTAATCTGCTACAAAAATAAGAATTTCAGACCTGCAAAAGAGTGCAAGAAAAGGTGCAATAAAAAGGTTCTATATACATGTAAAGGTTACATGGTGTTGCACTTCTACAATACATCAAACATAGGGAAAGGAGCAGATTTAAAGGTGCCACAATAGGCACAACAGGTACAGGGAAAAAGGTAGCCAAAGGAAGGGCCAAAGGATCGAGCATTCTCCAACAACGAAAGGGCATTCTCTCCAAGAACGGATCTGCAAGACAAAGGAAATCTATCACAAAATATTTACGTAAACCATAGCAAGGAGAAGAAGCTATCTATGTAAAAAAATAGGATAGAGCACATCTAGCATTCAGATGCATCAAGCTTCACCTCTATCAACATGAATAGGGAGCACAATGAAGGTATAAGCACAAAGAGGAAAGTAGATGCTACATTAGGAATAGCATCAACAAAGGGTAGAAAGAGAGCTACCTCATCCTCATCCAAAGCTCCAAGGTAGCTCACAAATTACCTGTAGAAGAAAATATATTGCTTGCTATTCAAGAAATCAAAGCAAGCTAAGGAGGAAGATAATTGAAGGAGTTATAATCTCCTTCTTGGAGGTGTTACATAGAAAATCCCATGCAAGAGGGTTGAGTGCCACTTGGCATATTATTCCCTAATGGCTATCATATCTCTAATGCTCAAGAGATGAATATTGAGAGCACTCAAAGCAAGGTGAATACATTACAAAGGAGTAACGGTTGGTGCAACATTACAAGAAGTGGTAGTGCTCCCAAGAAATGCAAGTGCCACTTGTCCATCAATGACTACCCTTATATGCAACATAGAGAGAGTGAAAGGATAGCATTCACGTCCATATTCGTAGTGTGAAGTGGAGAGCAAAGTGCAGTCCAGTCAATCCATTTCTAAGTACAACATGGAAGAAGGAGAGCATAGGAGCATTTAAGACTCCATTGAAGAAGGTCAACATCTACTCTCCAAGCATCGAAGAGGAATCTTGGTAGCCATACCACACTTGGTCATTCAGACTCATCAAGTCAAGCACCATAGAAAGGGTACGTAAAGGACTATTATATTTCAGTCAAAACTAGTGCCATTCAAGTGTGAAGTCAAGGGGCTAAGGTAAGAAAAATATCTCATAAATATTGCTTTCAAACATAGGAGATATAAGGTTATAATTTTAAGGATTAATTTTAAGGTTGAGAAAGCAAAAGATATAGGAGATAACTTACCAAAAATCAAAATACTATTTGCAAACTAACCTAGGAGATATAAGGCCTTCTACTTAGGTTGAACTATTTAAATACTTTGCAAATATTATTATATTTTCTAATTTTCCAAATTTGGGAGTCATAAGGTCTACTACTACAAATTGATTTATTGGAAATTAGAAAAATTAAAATCAAATCTCAAAGGGCCATTATAAGAGGTTTATCAAAATCATATAAAGGTTGGAAATTATAATATTTACTTGTCTCAAATCTTCTCAAATAGAGACAAAATATCCAACATTAAAACCTCTTGAAATCTAGAAAAAGTGCTTAGTTCAATAGGAGCAATAAGGACAATAGAAGTTGATTTTAGCATTTACAAAACTTTACAAAATCAACCAAGATTGAACTATAACTTACAAAAGCACTTTATATCTTGTCCAAAACATACTAGGGAGTTATAAGGCATTCTACAAAATCTAAAATAGCAAGCATGGATTATTGGTATATAGATTCAGGTGCAAGTAAGCATATGATAGGAAACATACATTGGTTCAAATATCTGAAGAAGATAAATGAAAAACTAGTTGTTGTAGTAGATAGAAAAACATATGAAGTAAAAGGAATAGGAAATGTTCCAGTGAATCTTAAATATGGAAAAGGTGTAATCAAAAATGTATTGTATGTTCCTAGATTAACTACTAATCTTATTTTTGTTTCTCAACTCATGGATCAAGATCTATCTATTGAATTCAAGGTTCTCACTAGTAGAAAACAATGTCACATCTCTAGATAGGGAAGAATGATAGCATCAAGATCTTACAAAAATGGTCTATTTGTCTTAGACACAACCCTTCACTCAACACTCTCAGTCAATGCTTCAGAATTATGGCACAAACGACTAGGACATACCAGTGAGACATCAATGAAGGAATTATCCAGATATCAAATGGTAGAAGGACTACCCAATCTATCTCTAGAAATGACTATATGTCCAGAATGCCTAGTAGGAAAACAACATAGAATTCCTTTTGAACTTCGTCAACACAGGGCTCAACATCCTCTGGAAATAATATATACAAATTTATGTGGACCAATGAAAGTTGATAGTGTTGGAGGACATAAATATTTTTAGTTGTTTGTTGATGATCACACTAGAAAAATGTGGGTATCCTTTATGAAGTACAAATCAGAAGCATTCAATCACTTCAAACAGTTCAAGCTTCAAGTGGAAAAAGAATCAGGGAAGACCATAAAAGCACTTCATTCAGATAGAGGAGGAGAATTTATTTCCAAGGAATTTGACTCATTTCTTGAAGAAAATGGGATCAAGAGACAACTTACTACAACATACTCACCTCAAAAAAATGGAATTGCAGAAAGAAGAAATAGATCTATAATGGAAATGGTAAGATGTATGTTGAAAGAAGCACAACTTGGTCATGAATACTAGGTTGAAGCAGTACAAACAATAGTCTACATACAAAATAGACTACCAACAAGAGTACTCAAGCATATTACACCAGAAGAGGCATGGTCAGGACAAAATCCCAATATAGAAAAACTAAAGATCTTTGGATGCAAAGCTTACATGCATGTTCCAAAACAAAGGAGAACTAAACTAGATGACAAGACTATGACAGGGATATTTGTTGGCTATGACAATGAATCTATAGGATACAAAATTTTAGATCCATCTACAAAGAAAGTCTACATTAGTAGAGATGTTATCTTTGATGAGAAAGCCAAGACCAACACAGATGAATCCAGTGGTGACACAAAAGTCCTCATAGATCTATCAAAAGAAGATACAATGAGTATAGAGTCAGAATCAGAATCTCAAGGACAAGATACAGAAGCATCATCAACATTGCCTAGAAAAGAACCAATATGGCTCAGAGATACTCTCAGAGAATCAAATTTGGAAAGAATACCAAATCTCACCACTACAGGACCACAAACTCGTAGCATGACCAGAATAAATAGGGGAATGTTAAGCAACTCAGTAGAACCGACATCAACCACCCAAGCACTAGAAAACTCACACTAGAAAGTAGCTATGGAATCTGAATATGCATCACTCAAAAAGAATAAGACATGGAATCTAGTAAATCTACCCCCAAGAAATAAAATAGTAGGATGCAAGTGGGTTTACAAAATCAAATACAAAGCAGATGGAACACTTGACAAATACAAAGCTCGACTAGTAGCCAAAGGATATACTCAAACAAAGGGAATTGATTATGAAGAAACATTCACACCAACAGCTCGAATGACCACTATTCGTACAGTCTATGCACTAGCAGCACATCAGGGATGGAAACTTCATCAGATGGACATGAAAAGTGCATTCCTTAATGGTGACTTAGAAGAAGTCTATATGACACAACCTGAAGGCTTTATTATTCAAGGATAGGAAAGCAAGGTATGCAAATTGAATAAATCTCTTTATGGGTTGAAACAAGCTCCCAGAGCATGGAATATAAAGATCAATGATCATCTATTACATCTTGACTTCAAAATAAGTTCATCAGATCCTAGTCTATATACCAGGAAAAATGGAAATGATATCTTGATTCTCATAGTATATGTTGATGATATAGTGATTACTAGAAGTTCAGAGAAGGTAATAACTGACATCAAAAGGGATCTGGAAAAGGCATTTGAAATGATAGATCTAGGTCTAATGAACTACTACCTTGGTCTAGATATTTATCAAGGAAAAGATAGAATAGTCATCACTCAATCAAGGTATGCAAAATCTCTCCTTGAAAAGTACAAAATGATAGAATGTAAGCCCAAAGATACACCAATGGAACAAGGAATTCAGCTATCCAAAAATGATAAAACACCATTGGTTTCAGCAACAATGTATCGTCAGTTAATTAGAAGTCTTCTATATCTAACAAATAACCGACCAGACCTAGAATTTGTAGTAAATTATCTTTCTAGGTTCATGCAAGAACCAAGGGAAAGTCATTGGAAAGCTACAAAAAGAATACTACAATATATCAAGAAGACTACAGACTATGGATTAACTTATATGAAGGATGTGAAATATTTTTGTCTGCAGGGGTACTCAGATTCAGATTATGTTGGATCTATTGATGACAGGAAATCCACCTCAGGTTATGTCTTCTATCTCGGATCAGGACCCATATCTTGGCACAACAAGAAACAACATACAATGGCACAATCATCAATTGAAGTAGAATACAGAGCAGCAAGAGATACTACTTGTGAAGCCCTATGGTTGCAATACATACTATCTGACATGGGACTCAAACGAACTCCTACTATGATATTCTGTGATAATCAAGGAGTACTAAATATGATTAAGAATCCAATCATACATGAAAGAACAAAGCATATTGAAGCTCAATGTCATTTCATCAGAGAACACTTTCAGAACAAGCATATCATCCTCAAGTATGTACCTACAGAAGATCAGCTAGTAGACATCTTTACAAAGGTGCTTGGAAAAATCAAGTTTCAAACATTCAGAGATCATCTATGTGATTCAAGAGAATCTCATACCAAATAATGTAATACAGGGGGGTGTTAGAATTAGAGTATATTACATCATTTGGGTGATATTATGTAATGTGCCTAAGGTACATAGCTAGGACATTAGATTACTTTAGGGGGAAGTTATCTAGTTACTTGGGGAAGAAGTAACATATGCACAAGTGTCATTGTGCATGTTGTAAGTGTGCAAGGTGTCCCCTTGTACAACTAGGTAGAGTGTTGGCCAAGGAATCCATCTTCCTATATAAAGGGCCACATAGTTCCATTTGTATACAACTCATATTTTCATTGAATAAGATGTTCTATTGCCTTGATCTCTATCTCGTGGTGTAATGCAATGTTGGTAAAGCCATCATTGGTGATGGTCGAATGATCACTTGAGTGGCAATGACTATAAAAGGTAGATACATTTGGTTAGCCTTTGGCATGGAGTGAATTGCAAATGTATAGGAGGTATCCATTGTGGTTTTATGAAAGAAGATAAAATTTTAGAAAGGGAGAAATTACCAATTTGGGGGTCAAGGAGCACTTCATTCATAAATGGGAGCAATTTGATCCTTCAAAAACACTTATTAATTTTGTGATTGGTTCACTTAGAAAAGTGGCAAATTGCTGACTTAGATAGCCTTGGTGATATGTATATACCATCAGTGAAGCTGGTTTATTCATTAATGCAATAAAATATATAGAAGCTATAATGAAATCACATGGTTACAATGGTTGTAACAATTTTCCAAACATGGCCAACCACTGTAACTAACAGATAAAAATCTTCTAAACATGGATGCCAAATAACTACTAGAAGATAAAGAACAACTCAAACAGTCTAATTGAACATCCTAACAAATAACAACCTATTTCCAACATGGGTATACTATACCTCACATGAATATAAAGTGCATCCCAACCATAGAAGCATTGGATCCCAATGTTCTCAACAAATGTGGAAATTCAAGGGCCATCTAATGGTGAGGAATCCAACAAGCCATGTGTGGAAAGTGACCATGGTGGGAAAAAATATAAGGAGTGGAAGAACCCTGTCAAGTATGATGAGTCTTCATATCAAAAACTCTATCTGTAATGAGAGGAAGTTGATGATTAGGTACCACTGTTGTTGTAGGGTTGATGATAGGTTCAGGTACCAAAGGAGGATCCTGATATGGTGTATTTGGAAAGTGTCACTTATCCAAAGGATGCTAAAATATATCTCCAACCTAATATGGGTGAGGACTATGATGCTTACACATCACTTGCTATTGCTCCTGTTGAGTCTTTTGCAAGTCCAGTGTTATATTGCCCTGAAGACTCTACTAGTGCTAAATGAAGGAAGTGACCTTAGCTTGCTCCTATGTATATGCAATGGTGGAATAGGATAAAGCCAGAGGTAACTTTTTTAGAGCAAGTGGTTATGTGTTCTTAGGTATACCCAAAATGACGCCAATAGAATGGTTGAAATATTTCTAATGAGTGAGAGTGATGGGTTACTTAACCACAAGCTCTTGTGATTATTCAATTTGTGGAAGTGAAACTTCTTCTTTATCATGAGCCTTTGATGGTGCTTATTCTTTATATTGTGTGGGACTTATGCAAGGAGGAGCCAAAATAAGTTCTTGACTTAATGGCTTACAAACTTACCTACAACTTAGCATGAAATTTTATGTGGGTGTAGTGCTTTGTATAAAATATGTTTTATCATGCAAATACAAGGTGTATGTGTTATTTTTAGCATGATACATTGCATTCCTATCAAATTGATAGGGTTTACCAAGAAATAGTCCACAACAATCCATCTCAATGACATCATATCTTACTTTATCAGTGACATCCATGTAAGTGTGTATGATGTTAGATGTGGAGTCTACATCCTTCCACCCAAGTGCATAGGGTTGATGATGTGGCTTTGTGAGAAGCTTCAACTTATCAACAATGGATCTCATGAAGATATTTTCCTACGAGTTGTTATCTATGATACATTCTACCTAAAAATCATGTGTAATGTGGGCTCTAGTGATAAACAAATGGTCACGACCCCCTTGTGCCAAAAAACTTTTCATGAGGGTAACTTTGTTTAGTTTACCCTTTAAAGTAGGATATTATTATTCTATCCTTGTAGTCGCAATGGGACCATATTATGGTTCCTCATATGTAGGTTGTACAATTAGGGACTTCTTCTTCTTCATTATTTTAAAAGTAAAACATTTAGACTTTATATGACCATGCTTTTTACAAAAATTACAATACATTGAAGAAGAAGGATCTTTAGAGTGAGAAGAAGAAGAATGTGCTTTAGGAGAAGTGGGAGGAGAAGAAAAATTAGGGGAAGAATGAAAAGTGTTCTTCACCTTTTGTTGATACTGTTTCATGCCTTTGGAACTAAATTCCTATCGAGATATGTAAGACGCACAAAATTTCTTCTCTACGAGAATGACATGCTTGAATGCCACATCCAAAGTAAGGAAATCATTGAACTTGATTTCCCTAAAAATATGATCTTGTAATCCACAAGTGAACTTGTTAATAAAATCCTCTTTTGAATCTTTCACACCAAGAAGAACCCTTAACATATTGAATTGAAAAATGTAGTCAGAAAATGACATACTATAGGCTTACCTCAATCTATACCACTTGGTCATGAGGTCACTTTGGTAGTTTGGTGGGAAAAATGTGTTTTCAGAATTTGGATCAATTATTTCCAAGTCATGATAACATTATGGCTTTGTATTTATACAATCAAAATTTCTTCTAAGCCTATGAGTTTGACTATGCCAAAGGCAACTTATTCATCTTCAGGAATTTCAGCATAAGTGGACCAAGTTTGCATATCTAAAATCCATGTAGACAAGACATTAGGATCCCTTGATCCATCATACAATTTGACCTCACATTTTGCTTTATTGGCATGGTTGTGATAGATTTTGACATCACCATGAGTCAATTAAACAACAATATCTTTCACTTTCTCTACCAATATATCTACTGCAACAGTAAGATTTTCCATGTTTGTTTTGAGGTCAACAACCATTTGAGCACATGTATATGCTAGACTAGGAGGATCACAAAATGGTTGCAAGAACTATCTAGGCTCTTAGTAACAATTTTCACTATTTCCTAATGCACAAATTTACCTATATTTACAAAAAAATTGCCTTCCAATTTACCAAAATGGGCTACTATAGTGCTTTTACAAAATTACATAAAATTTCGTAATTACAAAAAAAATGCACTAAAAATTGCAAAAATTAGCCCTTTAAAATTGCTGACAATGGAGGCAAAAATTGTTAAATTTTTCAAAATAATTACTAAAAAAAAATTGCAAATTTTATTGCTGAAAATTGTAGAAAAATGTGAAAAAATCACCTTTGTAGTAGGTTTGTGCCAAAAAAAATCAAATTTTGAATTCTAAAAATGATAGAAAATTTGACTTCTGCAACAAAAATTGGTTTATCCAACGGTCAACTAGTTGTGTCAACACTAGTCAATGGTCAGTTTTCAACAGTGGTCAACAGAGCTCAATTTCAAGCTCATCGATCAATTGCGGACTAGTATTCACCAAGTGGCATGGAGGTTCATGACTCGCGTGTGAGCAGTGGGTGAATAACTCGTCACCACACTGTAGGTGTTTTCATGCCTATAAAATACCTTTGGGCTATCACACACCCAATCTAGGATAAATCACACTGTTCTTCAAAGAGTAATTCTTTCCCATCGATAAAAGTTGTTTAATACATCTTATCAGCAAGAAAACTGCTTGGTAGCCACCAAGTGTCCACTATGTAGTAGTCAAAGGTATCTGATGTAATGTATGCAATCTACCTCGATAGTGGTGTCAATCAATAGGTACGACTTCTCGTGTAACTCAAGGTGACCACCTACAAGTGGTCACTAAGTTATGCACACAACGGTGCATAAAAGGAAGTAAAATTGCTCTTGCAGGAGCAATGTGGTACAAAACATCCCAATGTTTTTTTAAAACCCATTGTCGGCCTTCCCATAAAAAAAATCAAACTGTCGAAGAATTGGCAATACTGCTAGAAACACTTTGTAGGTGTCAAAAATGATTGAAGGGTGCCAGAATCGTCAAGGTCACCAAGAACGTTTAATTTGCGCTAAAAAAATCATAGAAAATGTCAAAAAAAAATTTGATCATCGTGAACATCTGATAACACCGTCAGAGAGTTTTAAATCTGTGTCAAAGTACGTCGGACAGTGCTGGAAAATGTGTGTTTGACGTTGAAAATACATGCAAGAAAATGGATGCATTCTTTGGAAATGAAAATATCTCACCGGAGGATCCTGCACTCAACCAGAACATAGAAGGTGGTCATTGAAAAATAGAAGGTGTAATTTTGATGAGTAATAGACCACCACGTGTTAGTTCAAGAGTGGGGGAGAATTAAGATTGAGGATATCTCACCTTAGTAGTTAATTTATTAACCTTTAAGTTATCGGTGATTTTTTTGCAAAAATTATGCTTCTTAGCTGGTAAGAACAGTCACGTCCGTGAGCTACTATCTTCTGCATGCATACCTACGATTATGTGTATGCTACTAAAGGTTGAACAGGGTATGATGACCCTACTGTGTAACTATCGAGGGAACCCTGTGGCATTCGAATGTCGATCGAATGTCAATCGTTCAAAAATGATCAAACAACCTGAACGAGGCACGCATAGAGAAGGGAATAGAATGGGGTGTGGTGGAGGTGGACATATGGAGGGATAAGGGGGTGGTAGGAAGTACGAGAAGGAGGGATAAGAGAGTGGGCAAGGGTTGCTCGAATCTACCTATCGACAAGCATCCAGTCAGTGGGGTGGCTGATTGGTCAGGGAGGAGGGAGGGAAAAACAAGGAGGGAAAAATAATTAAAACAAGGAACAAGAAATTAAAAATTCCTATTGAATCCTGTTATCTCCTTCATAAACACAACCTTCAAGAAAACAAGCAATTATGTAGCTTCGACAACTTGGTGCTTTCAAAGGCAAGGAGTGTCAATGCCTCCTCTTGGCCACAAATTGGCCTTAAAATCTATGCAACCACCTCTCAAATATGTCCTTTTAGATCTTCTTATCTGATCTTCAAAGTAGACATATTTCTCAATATTTCTTGCCTTCCTCAGGATAATTTTGGTTACCCTTTGACCTTCTATTATGGGTATTCAGTGCAGGGGTGAATTCTACTATCACCTCAAGAGCTTCACAATTGATGCTATGGGTTGGCCCAAACCAAAACCTCGCAACAACTACCCTAGGATCTGGTGCACTAGAAAATCAGTACTAGTCACCCAAATTTTTGTATGGCTCTAATTACCACTGATATGGATATACCATCAATGACGCTCATTTATTCATTAGTGCAATCAAATATATAGAAGCTACAATGAAATCACGTGGTTGCAGTAGTTGTAACAATTTGCTAAACATGGCCAACCACTATAACTAACATATAACAATCTTCTAAACATGGATGCTAGCTAACTGCTCGAAGACAAAGGACAAATCTAGCAATCTAACTGAACATACTAACAAATAAAAACCTATTTCCAACATGGGCATATTATACCTTACATGAATACAAAGTGCAAGAAATAGGAAATAATAATAAAATAATAACTTAGGTTTATAATTAAGCCTAAGGTACAATCATATCCTCAACACTTGGTAAATTTTTGGATGAAGTATATTTTTGTGGGAAGAATTATTAATTTTATTTTATAATTGAATCACTCGATGAGGTCTACTTGGTAAAGTTTTGACTAATTTGCTTAGGAAGCCCCTATGGGGTTTGACTTGATCAGGTAGGTGAATGAAAAACTTGTAGCAAATTCGTTATTGGATAACCAAGGGATCAACTAGTCTAATAGGGGAGCTTGTTTAGGTTTAAACCATCTAACCAATAGTGTTTGTAGTTTTAAGATAGGTCATAACTCGATCGACTATGTAGCTAGTAGCATGCAAGTTTCTAGAGTAGTTCGTTTGGGTGAAACAATGGAAAAACAAATTTTACAAGGAGAACATACTATGATTTATAAATCCAAAAAAAGGAGTGAGAGGATGGAGTGTGGGGTTGGGGATTTTAGACTCCCAACCTACCTACACTCATTTTTAATGGGTTAGGCAAGTAGGTCGGTCCTATGGGGGATGACTTACCCCTAGCTAATTAGTGCATGGAAAGATTTCTTTATGAGTGTATCATTCACTAAAGTGAGTGATTTACTTATTTCACCACCTTTTTCTCTTTTATAAAAAGTACAAGCTTACCAAATTTTGGAGATGATTACAATAATTGAATGAAAAGAAAGAAATGAGAGTTGAAGGGGGAAAATAATAACCAAAGAATACTAGCTAAAAATAAAAAAAATTGTGTATAATTTTATATTTCTTTTGGATTGAGTATCTCGTTATGTGGGTCAAAGATGCTACCCATCCACTAAAAGTAACAACAATATCCCATCCATTATGATGAGCATATAGGTGTTTGGTTTTATTATTTAAAGGATTTTTTAGGGTGTGCTTCATAGGGAGTGAAACTTCTAGTGTGCTCTTGGTTTAGCTCTATCCTCATGCCTCTTGAATAGTAAGTCACCTTCCTTATAATCCATCTTGATACTTAATTTATTAATGCACCCTCCTAGTGTTAGACTATTCTCTTGAATGCCTTCTCTCTTTCCTCCTCTAGGGCTAATAAATAATTTAGTCACACTTGAATTAGTTTAATATTAGTATCTTTGAGCTTAAATTGTTAATATATAAAGGGAAGGGTGTTCCAAATTAACTAGCAGCATAACCTCCTTCTCATAGACTAGCTTATGGAAATGACATGGTGTATGCTTTAGGCGTCAATTTATTTTCCTAAAGTGTCTTATATAGTTTGGTGTGCCAATATCATTGTAATTTGACAATGATATTTCTTAGGTCCTCATTATGTTCTTGTTGGTATACTATGCTAGTTGATTTCCTAGGGAGTGGTAATTAGGGGATGTTTTGAGCATAAATCCATATTCGAAGGTAAAATTTTTCATTTTGAAACCTTTGAAGGAGGTTGCATTGTCAGTGACTACCATGGATGTTGTCCCAAATATAGTAATGATATCTTCTAGTAATTGGATGATCATTTCTTGCTTAGCTAATTTGATTGGCATTGCTTCCACTCACTTTGTGAAGTAGTCTATTACGGTGATAATCCAACCATGTATTGTACTAGATAAAGGAATTAGTTTATAAATGAAGCCTAAGCCCAACTATTGGAAGGATTTAATAATGATGATTGGTTTTTAGGGGATTGATAATTTTCTTCTTCCCATGAACATATAATAGGATTTGCAGTTTCTCACCTATTGGAAGTAGTCAAACTCAAATAAGATGATAAGTAGTATCCTGCTCTTAGGACATTATATGCTATAGTTGGTGTAGGATAGTGTCCCCCTTCATAATGAAATTATTTTATTAGGGTTTTTATAATTTCTTCTTCAAAGTATCATAGCAAGATGCATACCACTTTCTAAACAAGATTTCATCTAGCTAAGCATAGTGTGTTGCTTTTTATGAATTGGGCTCTTTCTTTGAATGTTAATCCTTTCAGGACCTATCTAGTTACCACATGCCTACAAAAATCTCCCATCCATCCTAATTGGATTCAACTTCTACTAGGGAAATTTGATGCTTTGGAGTAGGTATTGCAATGTTTTCACATGTCTCTTACCCTAATGATCTTTGTGGGCTTAATATTGATATCAAAATTTTGAATTTTATTTATCCACCTAACTCTCTTTTATCCAAGTTCAACATGCAGTACAAAAAATCAAACATCATGGTAGACTATGAAGAATGGTGGTTTTGCTGTAGGATAGGTAATACCTAAAATTTATTAGAGATTTCTTGATAGCAAACACCTATTTTCAATGAAGTTATACATTTCTTCATAGTTGTGAAGGACTTGGTTCTTGAAGGAGATGGGGTGTTCAGTTAGTCATAACTCCATTATTCAAAAAAGGTTTTTTGAGTTCTAGTTTCTTGGCCTTAATGGATAAAAGATTCAATTCATATAGCCAATCAATCATAGGGTAAACTATTTGTTCATTAGCAAATGGAGTTCAATATGTCACATTATTTCCAGATTTTTCATATCCTTTGGAGAAAGGAGATTTTAGAAAATATTGGCAATTGATAATTGAAACAAGAGGATTAGATCTAAAGCTTGGAAATTTTGAACTATCAATAACTATAAAATTTCTATAATATTTGTAATACATTAGTGCCAATAAAATTCCCATAAAAAATCTAAAATAGTAGTTCCAGTAGGTCTTGTATCTTCTAGAGTAGAAGCATATCTAGTTAAATTTACTGATTTTTATATGCCAAAAGAATGAAAATTGGTAATACAAAAATTGTTGTAAAATACAGGTCAAGGTGTTAAAATTATTGAAGATGGATCGGGGTTAGTAAAGTTACAGTTTCTAAAAATATTCAAGATTCAATCCATGAGGAATCCTATAATCCCTAGACCCCTACAATTGGTCTCTTTCCAGAGATCAAATTCTATAAATAGTTCTTAGTCCTAGTCTCCTATACAAAATAGTCAAAAAATATAGAAAATGTTGAGCAAGGTGCAACAAAAGTATTGTCATTGTTGTCAACATAGTCAGACAGATCAGTTGATGAAGTGGACAGGAGTTAAGAGGACAGATCAGTTGATGAAGTGGACAGGAGTTAAGAGGTTCTTCGGTGCAGCAAAAGTATTGTCATTGTTGTCAACACAGTCAGACAGATCAGTTGATGAAGTGGACAGGAGTTAAGAGGTTCTAGTTGATGAAGTGGACAGGAGTTAAGAGGTTCTTCAGAGTATGTACAATGATTATCCAAAAGATCGAAGTGGCCCATATGCTAAAAATCAAAAGAAAATCACAAGGAAGAAAACTGTCGCGATATCGCGACATGTTGAGAAGAAAGAAAACTGTCGCGATATCGCGACATGTTGGAGAGAAAGAAAACTGTCATGATATCACGACATGTTGAGAAGAAAGAAAACTATCACGATATCATGACATGTTCGGAGAGAAAGGAAGAGCAAGCAAAACTGTCATGATATCGCGACATGTTGGAGAGAAAGGCAAGAAGCAAAACTGTCACGATTTCATGACATGTTTGGAGAGAAAGAGCAAGCAAGAAAAACTATCATGATTTCAAGACATGTTCGGAGAGAAAGCGCAAGCAAGAAAAACTGTCATGATTTCGCGACATGTTTGGAGAGAAAGGCAAGAAGAAAAACTGTCACGATTTCATGACATATTCGGAGAGAAAGGCAAGAAGAAAAGTGTCACGATTTCATGACATATTGAAGAGAAAGGCAAGAAGAAAAGTGTCATGATTTCATGACATATTGCAAGAGAGATAGTACGAAGAAAACTGTCATGATTTCGTGACATGTTGGAAGAGAAAAAGGCAAGTAGAAAAGTGTCACGATTTCATGACATATTGCAAGAGAGATAGTACGGAAGAAAAAGTGTCACGATTTCATGACATGTTGGAAGAGAAAAAGACAAGTAGAAAAAGTGTCATGATTTCGTGACATGTTATTGCAAGAGAAAGAGGAGAGAGAAAAAGGTGTCATGATTTCTGACATGTTTCATTTTCAGGTCCAAAGCGAAGAGAAAGAGGAGAGAGAAAAAGGTGTCACGATTTCACGACATGTTTCATTTTTGGGCCAAAGCGAAGAGAAAGAGGAGAGAGAAAAAGGTGTCACGATTTCGTGACATGTTTCATTTTCGCGGTCCAAAGCGAAGAGAAAATGCAAGGAAGAAAAAGTGTCACGATTTTACATGTAGCATTTTCGTGGTCCAAAGCAAAGAGAAAATGCAAGGAAGAAAAAGTGTCACGATATCGCGACATGTAGCATTTTCGCGGTCCAAAGCGAAGAGGAAGGCAAAGAAGGAAAAGTGTCACGATATCGTGACATGTCACATTTTTATGACTTGAAAAGAATAGGAAGGCCGAGAAGGAAAAGTGTCACGATATCGCGACATGTCGCATTTTCGCGACTTGAAAAGAACAGAAAGGCCGAGAATGAAAAAGTGTCGCGATATCGCGACATGTCGCATTTTCATGACTCAAGGAGGAGAGAGAAAGTAAGAAGGCAGAAGTGTCACGATATCATGACAAAAGTAAAAAGGAAGAGTACGGATAAAGTACATATCAAAAGAAGAAGGGAAAGTGTCACGATATCACGACATTTGTGTTTTAGGTACAAGCAAAAAAGAAGCAAGGAGGTGAAAGTGTCGCGATATCACGACATGTTTTTTCGTGGGTACAGGAAAACAAGCAAAGAGGGAGAAGTGTCATGATATCGCACATGTGTTTTTGCGAGCTAAGAAGAGAACTCAATCGAAAGAAGATATGTGACAGTTAACTAAAGTCAGTACGACAGTTACAGGTGCAGTTACAGGTGTAGTTACAAAAGAAAATCATGCAACTAAAATAAGAAGAGTTAATGAAAGTCAGTATGACAGTTACAGGTGCAGTTACAGAGAAATATCATGTAGCTAAAATAAGAACAGTAAACTAAAGTCAGTTCGACAGTTACAACAGTTATGGGTTGCATGCATAAATATGGAAGTTAAAAATAGAGTCAAAAATTTGTTATAAAAGGAGGTCTACATGGAGAATTAAAGTAACACTAAAACAGAGTGAAAGCGCTTGGGATTAATGTGAGGCAGATTTAATCTTGTGAAGAGAGCAAGAGGAGAGCGAGAGAGGTGTGCAGTATGTGAAGCACGAGGAGAGTGCACTGGAGCCGAGCGAGCACAGTGTGTGTTGTGTGAAGAGTAAGAAATGTTGAGAAAGCAATAGACCAGTCAGGGTCTTGTAAAAGTGAAGGCATCTTTATGTCAATCTTCTAGTTTCAGAATAGAAGTCCAAGTTGGTGCTTGGCATCAGGGGTTGGTGCTCCTTCCAGTTGGTGCTGGTAAATCAGGGGTTGGTGCTCCTTTCTGTTGTTGCAGATAAATCAGGGGTTGGTGCTCCTTCCAGTGGGTGCTGGTAAATTGATTGTAAAATTGGTATTTTGCAAAGGCTGGATTTGGATGGGAGTCCAAACAGTCACTTTTGAGGAGTAGCCAAAACTGGTGAACCTCGGTACATCTTGTGTTGTGTGATGCTCTTTTGGTATATTTGCTTTATTGAGTTTTAAGCTTTCATTGTTTAGGCATTAAGAATTGAAGATTTAAGTTTTTAAGAGCTACACTGATTCACCCCCCTCTCAGTGTCATTGTGAGACTAACAATTGGTATCAGAGCCAGCTTCCCTTATCAGGCTAAATCAGCTAGGGTTGATCTTGGATTAGTACGCAATGGGTAAGAAGAATAGATCCTCCTCAAATAAGGCATCTCAGTCAGTTTCAGTTCCTGTGGAAGAGAAAATTGAACTAGAAAAGATAGGAGTGAATTCTGAAAAGATAGGAGTGAACTCTGAAGCATGTGATGAAAACCTTGAGGGTGAAGTATATCTAGAAGGTGAGTTGATCGCTGCACTTGAAGAGTTGAATATAGAAAGGAAAAAGAACAAAATACTGTCCAAGAAGTTGGAAGAATATGGGGATAAGATAGAAGATCTCTTCTTACAAATTCATAAAGCCAAGAAAATAGAAGAAGCCTTGAAGTCACACCTGGATGATAAAGTCGATGTATGTAGCAAACGTGAAGAGGAATCTAACAAAGTTTTTAGTGATCTAAAGCTGCAAGTAGAAGAGTCCAAAAGGATTGAAGAAACTCTCAGGTCACAGATCAATAAGAAAGAGATTGTTTGCTGCAAACAAGAAGAGGAGATTGTTTTATTGAAGAAACAACTAGAAGAGGCCAATACAAATCTCAAATTTGAGAAGAGCACAGAGTTGCTAGATAAAATGATAAGTCATCAAAGAAGCCCCATGTGTAAGCTTGGTCTTGGATATGAAGCTGAACAACCTTCATCTTCTAAATCTGTAGAGAAGAAGAAGTCCACTGTTGAAGGATCAAAGCAAGAACAGTTTGAAGTTGAAACTTCAAAAGGAAGAAAATCTCAAAGGAGATCTACAACAAAGCAACCACAACAAAAGAGGTTCTATCACTCTCACTCTATTCATAATAATGCTTTTAATGGCTATTGTTTTAGATGCAACCATTATGGTCACAAGGCAATTTATTGTGGATTGAATAATAGATCAAAGAGTTATGCTGGTAGAAATACATCTGTTGAACACCATGTGCAATGTTTTAAATGTAATGGTCATGGGCACATAGCAAGGTTTTGTCCAAGAAATTTTGTATCTAATCTAAGGCAAGACAATAGATTTCATCAGACACAAAGAATGCAACACAGACAGGGAAGAAATCATGTGCATCAAAGAAAGGAAAATAATCATCCATCAAGGATGCACAAGAGACAACCACCCAAGAGAAATGTTCAAGTTCACGAAAAGGTTCAAAACTATGATGCAGTTGAGAAACTCAAGCCCAAGTTCAAGAAAGGTTGGAGAAAGAAAGAAGAGAGGAAATCGTGTCTCCTTGGACTGAAGGAGATTACTCCTCTATTGCACTAAGCAGCTCCAGGTAGCACATCCTCAGGGGGAGCAATCTTAAAGTTTTATTTTAATGCTCCTATGTTGTTTGGTTATCTGAGGATGAAAGGTAAGTAGTCAGGGGGAGTTGTCGTATAGTTGTCAAAATGTGTTTCAGTTCATGTAGTTGTTTGTGGAGTTAATAAGCAGGAGCATGAGATGTTGGCTTGATAGAGCCAGTTTTTTATTATTGTGAAATCTCTCTGGTGATGGTGGTTACAATAATAGATAGTGTCAAACTGATGTGCTTCAGGTAGAACAACATGGTGAACAACCTAGGTTTTCGATGCAACAAGCGATAGGCATTATCCGAGATAGAACATGCAACACGAGTCATCGTGTCATGGAAGCATAAGTCGGCGAGTGTTGGTTTTGAAGCTTGTAACATTCCCAATCTACAGATAACATAGAATCCATGTTGTGAGTATGTCTCGATTCATCTACCAATATCGAGGGAGGACTATGGTAAAGCTCTTCATGATCATTATGAAAATTCTACCAACGTGTAGCTGGGAAGGCGTGCGTTTCTTAACCAAAAATACAACACATCGTTTGGTATAAGAGAGCATTAATTTTCTCTAAAGAAGTAGCCATTATCAAAGAGATGCCAGAGTCAAAGCAAACAGTAGCACTAGCACCCAGTTCGTCAAGAGTGCCAAGTGGCACATGCAAGGCAGAGACGTTGAGAGAATAGCGCCAGGTGGTGAAGCGCCAAGGAGGACAAGATGCCTATGCACCTAAGAAAGTCTTGCATTATTTGAGGAATGCGAGATATTTCCCGAGGAATCCCTTGATCGCAGCAAGGAGAAATGCTCCCTGGAATCACATGAAGAACGTTCACCTAAGACATTGAGTAGCCCTGACATATGCCCTATCAAGAAGCAGAATACTGAGTGTTGATGACTATGCGTAGATTGAGGTTCCAATGCTAGAGGTAACGGTCCACTGTCAATACCTACACAGGCGATGAAAACATTCATGGCAGCCGTTAGAAACCAGAGACATTGAACTGCACCAACAGTATATGTGTTTCGATAAAAGCAGTGTATATTTGAACTACACATTGACGTGAAGATTGTTAGATCTTTTATGATGTTGTGGTGAAAAATATTGAAGTCTGATCATTGATTCATGTTTAGCTCATCAAGATGAGCAACTTTGCTTTGTGAATCATACCTATCCGAGGTCAAAAAGTATGAGTTTGAGTAAGGTGCACTATAGTTGGCCGTGAAGCGTTTAACAAAATATTGTCTCCTGATTCGAACAGTTGAAAGTAAGGTGTGACCAGCGGTGACTGTAGAAAACATAGACCAAGTTGAAAATGTAAAAAGGGATTTGGTTGGTGTTGTGGTACTGTGTTTGATGCTTGCATAGAGTTGGCAGTAAAATTGCAGTGTTGGTACAGTGTTGGACAAAAATTGGTACAAGTGTGAGTCACTTGTCAATTTTGTTGACAGATGTGAAATCAGCGTTTTTGAATGGGAAGCTTGAAGAAGAGGTTTATATTGAGCAGCCAGATGGTTTCCAGCTTGGTGATGATTGGTTGAGTTGATTTGATTAAGCCTAGTCAAGTTATGTGTGAAGTGATTTTTAAAGTTCTCTGAAATAAATTATTCCATCATTCTATGTTGAGTTGAGATTGAGGTTAGAAGATATTAAGTCTCTAACAATTCTCTTTATGCTTCTATGAAGTGGATTTGATTTGAGATTGTCATTCATTGTTGAGTTCATTTTGAATACTACTTGAGCATGATTGATTGAGCCTTTGAGAAGGCCTTTGGGAAATATTTGAGGACAGTGTTGGGACAGACTTCTAGAGCAGATTTCAGATAGGTTCTTAGTGAGCTTGTTGGAGCAGATTTGGACAGGTTTTGTATGAGCTTGTTATTCAACATTGGACAAGTTCTATGTGAGCTTGTTAAGCAGGTTCTGTGTGAGCCTATTGACAGAGTACAGAGAACAGAGTCTCAATGGATAGAGATCCAGCAACCAACACAGTTGAAGATAGATCTGAGTGAGGATTCTTCAAGTGGAGAGAGGTCCACCAGTCAGTGCAAAGAGAGACAGTCTTCTATAATATAACAATTGGAGAGAGGTCCACCAGTCAGTAGCGGATACCTTCACAATAAATTGGGAGTGGTCATGCTTCCCAAGAACTGACTAGCTATCAAGACCACATTCTCAGGGGGAGCATTTATATATTTGATTATCTTTTTGCTCATGTTTGTAATTTTTGCTAATTGTATATAATTTGTGCTCGAGAATGTTGTGCATGGACTCAAGGGGAGTCCGTAGCAGCCCTTTGGTATTATTGTCAAAGGGGGAGAAGAATTACAGGAAATTGCATGAGTGTTGCCAACAATTCCAAAGGGGGAGATTGTTGAGCAAGGTGCAACAAAAGTATTGTCATTGTTGTCAACACGATCAGACAGATCAGTTGATGAATTTTAGAAGTGATGAAGTGGGAGTTAAGAGGTTCTTAGAGTATGTACAGTGATTTATCCAAAAGATAGAAGTGGCCCATATGCTAAAAATCAAAAGAAAATCACAAGGAAGAAAACTATCACGATATCGCGACATGTTGAGAAGAAAGAAAACTGTCGCGATATCGTGACATGTGAGAGAAGAAAAAAAAAAAAAAATGAAAAAAAAAGCGAAAGTGAGAAAAAAGAAAAACTGATTATGACATGTTTGGAGAGAAAGAGCAAGAAGCAAAATTGTCACGATTTCGTGACATGTTTGGAGAGAAAGCGCAAGCAATCAAAACTATCACGATATCATGACATGTTTGGAGAGAAAGAGCAAGAAGCAAACTGTCATGATTTCATGACATGTTTGGAGAGAAAGCAAGCAAGAAAACGTCGATTTCCACATGTTGAAGAAAAAGCCAAGAAGAAAAGTGTCACGATTTTTCTGACATATTGCAAGAGAGATAGTACGGAAGAAAAGTGTCACGATTTCATGACATGTTGGAAGAGAAAAAGACAAGTAGAAAAAGTGTCACGATTTCATGACATATTGCAAGAGAGATAGTACGGAAGAAAAAGTGTCACGATTTCATGACATGTTGGAAGAGAAAAGAAAGTAGAAAAAGTGTCACGATTTCGTGACATTCATTGGCGAAGAGAAAGAGGAGAGAGAAAAAGGTGTCACGATTTCGTGACATGTTTCATTTTAGGGCCAAAGGAAGAGAAAGAGGAGAGAGAAAAGGTGTCACGATTTTGTGACATGTTTCATTTTCGCGGTCCAAAGCGAAGAGAAAGAGGAGAGAGAAAAAGGTGTCACGATTTCATGACATGTTTCATTTTCGCGGTCCAAAGCGAAGAGAAAGAGGAGGAGAAAAAGTGTAGCGATTTTGCGACATGTTTCATTTTCACGGTCCAAAGCGAAGAGAAAATGTAAGGAAGAAAAAGTGTCATGATATCATGACATGTTTCATTTTCATGGTCCAAAGCGAAGAGAGATTGCAAAGAAGGAAAAGTGTCGCGATATCGCGACATGTCGCATTTTCATGACTTGAAAAGAGAAGAAGGCAAGAAGGAAAAGTGTCACGATATCGCGACATGTCGCATTTTCGCGACCCTGAAGAAGAGAAAGAGAGAATGAAAAAGTGTCACGATATCGCGACATGTCGCATTTTCATGACTAAAGGAGGAGAGAGAAAGTAAGAAGGCAGAAGTGTCGCGATATCACGACAAAAGTAAAAAGGAAGAGTACGGAGGTGAAAGTGTCGCGATATCGCGACATGTTGTGTTTTCGGGTACAAGCAAACAAAAGAAGCAAGGAGGCGAAAGTGTCGTGATATCATGACATGTTGTGTTTTTCGTGGGTACAAGCAAACAGAAGAAGCAAGGAGGTGAAAGTGTCACGATATCGTGACATGTTGTGTTTTTACTGGTGCAAGCAACAAAAGAAGCAAGGAGGCGAAAGTTGTCGATATCATGACATTTGTGTTTGTGAGCTAAGAAGAGAAACCAGTCGAAAGAAGATATGTGATAGTTAAGCAAGTCGATGACGATTATAGTGCGATTACAAAAGAAAATCATGCAACTAAAATAAGAAGAGTTAATCGAAGTCGAAGTAATTACAGTGTTAAAGAAATATCATGCAAGCTAAAATAAGAATAGTGAACTAAAGTCGAGACGATTACGATGAGTTACGGGTTGCATGCGTAAATATGGAAGTTAAAAATAGAGTCAGAACTTTGTTATAAAAGGAGGTCTACATGGAGAATTAAAGTAACGTTGAAACAGAGTGAAAGCGCTTGGGATTAATGCAAGGCGGATTTAATCTTGTGAAGAGAGCAAGAGGAGAGCGAGAGAGGTGTGTGGTATGTATTGTATGGGAGTCCAAACAGTCACTTTTGAGGAGTAGCCAAACTGGTGAACCTCAGTACATCTTGTGTTGTGTGATGCTCTTTTGGTATATTTGCTTTATTGAGTTTTAAGCTTTCATTGTTTAGGCATTAAGAATTGAAGATTTAAGTTTTTAAGAGCTACACTGATTCATCCCCCCCCTCTCAGTGTCATTGTGGGACTAACAGAAAAATAGATGCAGTTTCCTTATGATGTATCAAGAATTTTTATTCAAACAAGAGATCCCAAGCCTTCTATCACATTCAACCAAGAATGCCACAGATAAAAAATTTTCAAGTTGGATCATCTTCCAAGACTTAGCCTTGATCAAGAAATTCAATTACATTCTCCATATAGGAGAAAACAATTGTTCAAGGTGGTTCATGGCTATCTGAATCTAAATATCATATCTCTCTAAAATATGATGAAGAAAAAATTGATTCTAGGGAAAAATTTAGTTGTGTAGTAGAGCATAACATAAATTATACTCATGAAAAAAAGAAAGAAATCAAACAACTCAATTACATAAATAATTGGACTAGGTATGCAGAGTCACACATAGAAAACATGGAGACATACCTAGAAGAGATTATTTTTGAAATGAATAGTATCAATCAAAATTTAGAAGCAGTAAAATTTTTTATGGATACACAAAAAAAAGAAAAACAATCTCAGGCTAAGTAAAAAAAGAACAAAGGCAGATAAATTTAGGAAGCATGGGCAAACCATTAAATATAACATCAATTACCTTTCAACAATTGCAAAAAAAAAGAAGGGAAGACTAATAAAGGTCATGAAATCAAGATGTTCTAAATCAACAATGGCATTAATGATTGAGTTTGTGTCTCAACATATCAATAGAGATAAAGAATATCAATTAGACCTTGCAATTAAAAAGTTAGGATATTGGATCAGATTTGAATAATATTCTAAATCTTATATGTAGTTAATTCAGCCAACTGGAGCCAGACAACAACAGCCATGGTCGAACATGTTTTCCTTAGAGAAAAATTAGATGATATTATTTTACTCGGAGGACTTCAGGAGCCAAATGTAGCCTTCCAAAATTTATTTTCTACTATATTAAGAAATATGGTATGGAAAGAACATATGGGTAAATGTATCATTAAAATGAATTTAACTGATTACCCAACAATGAGAACTTATATTGACGATGTTTTACAACTTGCTTTTCTAGTGTTTTGAAATTCTACATTAGCTCAAGAAAGTTCAAGTCAAACAGTTCAAGACCTAGACATGCCATATAGTAAACCCGAGGTTACAAATCATGAAGAAAATAATGCTTGGTTACAATATGAAGTGACCAAATGTTCAAAGTGCTTTTGGTATCCAACTGGAAGATGTGTTGTACATAGATATTTTGATAGTGGTTAAGAGAATCTTTGTACAATTGATTTAGTGGAAGACATTATCCCATAGTAAATGGATAAGACCCCACTTTTTGACTCTTATCCTTAATAGTATTCTAGATTTACTATTGATTTAGTTTTCTAGAAGTTATTGTAGCCACTTTCGAGAGGCTTCCATCACCTCATATGTAGTTATAAACATGAGACTCGATGCTCATTCTTGTCATTGAGATTTTTAATTTGCTATGGTATGTGCATACCTTTAGTGTCGAGAATAGAAGCACCCTATCCACGAGTGGATAGTTTTATCCATATTTATATGATGTGAGAAGTATTTTGAGGATAGGTTCCCGCTAGCTTGCTTTTTCTAACTCAGGAGAAAATCTCTTCTTACATTCTATAGGAATATTTTGTGAGGACATCCCAAAAGTTGCTGCCAAAAGGCTTACTCATAATCCCTATAGTTCTTATGAGTTGTATTAAAACCATTATATTATTGTATTAAAGCCTTTTTTGAGTTCTTTAGCTAAAGCTATAGTAACTTTGGCTTCCTTATCATTTTTTGTCTTAGTAATATATCAACGCTTTCATTTGTTTTACATACATAGAGCCTAAAGTCCCTAGAGAAATCAAGGTTGACTAGGATTAGGACCTTGGTGATGGCATCCTTAATATCCTAAAAATTTCTAATTCCTTTGTCAATATATGCTAGGTAAACATCCTTTTTTAGCATTTTAATCATTATCCAATATACCTATGCAAAACTGGTTATAAAATTGGAAAAAAACTAGATTTTCCCAAGCAAAGACTAGATTCTTTTGATGGATGTGGGAAGGGAAAGTTATTGGATTGATTTTACTCTTTTAGGATCTATGGATAAATTATATTTAGACACCACATTACATAACATTTTACCTTATTGTATCATGTAGATGGACTTTTTAGAAATAATTAAGATACAATATTCCTCGCATATCTAAAAGACGGACTTTAGGTGCTTAATATGCTTGTTCCTATTTTTAAATATAGTCAAATCATCAAGATATTAAGAATTATCACCTTGATTAATATTGAGAAGGTGATGTCCATATATATTTTAAAGGTGACTTCTAATTTTTATAGTCCAAAAGGCATCCTTAGATGAAGGTTTCCCATTTGGTGGTGAAGGTAGTTGTATGTTGATCATCATCTTTGATTCATATTTGGATATACGTTGAGAAACTATCCAAAAGTGACAACATTTGTGGCCCTACTACCTTTTGTAAATAGCACCCATAGTAGGCAAGGGATAGTGATATTTAAATGATGCCATGTTAAGGTTTCTAAAGTCAACACAAACTAATGTCATCATTTTTCTTTTAAATTGGCAGCAGGTTGGCCATCTAGGTAAAATGTATAAATTGAAATACGATTTGGGCCTATAGGAGTTTTAAAAGCTCTTTATTCATAACTACCTCAACTTTGGTATTCAAATACTGTTGTTTTTATTAGAAAGGATTTGCATTTGGTTCTAATTTGATGGTATGTTCTATAATATTTCTATTATATACCTTTAGGTCTCCATATGACTAGGTAATGATATCTCCATATTTTCTAGTGATGCTTTTGAACAATTTGATTTTTTATTTGATGTATCCCTTACCAAGTAGAAATATTTTCCCTTCAACAATTTTAATAGGATGGTAGAAAGAGACCTTCACTTTGATATTGGGTTTCTTTGTACTATCATTTATATTGAATATATTTTCTATAGCGATCAACCCTTTCAAAAATAAATTTATCTTTAGCTAAATCATGTCATTGTTGACGTTATCCCCATATTCATTTTTAGCTTTAGTATGTTAAACTTCCTTAATAAGGAATTCTATAATTTGCTTGTCATTATTGAAGACTTCCTAATGATTAGACTTAATAGGAACTATTGGCCTCAATACCACCTCTAATAGTGGAATCAAATTTTATTTCTATAGATTCTAACTCATCTGCTTTGGAATTTAAATCCTAGGTTCTACCTTGATCTTGTAAGCATTAAAAATCTCTAGAAAAATGTAAAATCAATGCTTGTATAAATTCATGTGTTTGTTCTTGGTGGCACATTAGGAACTAACCTAATCTATGACTAGTTTAGAGTCTCCAAATACCTTCAAGTTTTTCATTCCTATCTTTTCAACCTTCTTAAAGATAATACACAATGTTTCATATTCAACCATGTTATTTGTGCAATTAAATAGTAGTGTGCTTGTTAAATTAGTTTGTGTACCTTGTGTGTCAGTGAAATGAATGCCTACGTGTACTCCTTTTCTTTTTCTTTTGACATAAAGTGCACTACCGATGCTTTGTCTGACCCTTGTGCTTGTTGACTAGTTAGGACTAATATATTGGATGGATCTTCTAATATTAGAAAATTACCAAGCTCAGTTTCCTCAAACTAAACATCTAGGTCCAAGTCATACTAAAGCACATCAATATATATGTCTATCTCAAATATTTTATTGTCTTCTAGGACTTCATCATCCATAAATTTTAGTAGTTCTAATTTTCCATGTTATATTTGTCTGGTTTGTGTAGCAAGTAATTAAATGGAGGCTTATTCTTAATTCATATCATTTCTCCATCCCAAGGTATTTTTATGTGGGTATAGTATATCATAATATATCCATCCTCAGATAGTTTATACATCATTCTCTATACAACAATATGCCAAAATATAGGGGAGGTCGACTATCTTGCACTACCACTAGCTCTAGATATGTTTCTATAGTCATGATCAAATATTTTAGGACCCCATGACATTTTCATATGTGCCATCCATATGAATTGTATGTCTATCTATCTTTGTGTAGGGAAATACCCTATCCTTAGAAGCTATTTTTGCATCACTATCACCACTGCTCTTGACTTGACTATGTAGCTCCTTAAAAGGTAACTTTTTTATCTTTAAATTCAAATAGAATGATGGCAACTTCAAATATTTAGGATTTGGAGCATTCAATATGTTTACTACACTGTCTTGAATGACAAATGGATCCTTTGCTATTGGGTTTTGTCATTCAACTAGACTAGGCTAAATAGGTTTTGGTAGACGATTCTTGGTATAACTTATTTTTTATTCTTTGAGAGCCTACTGGAGTAGATCCTATAGAAAAATAAGGTGTAGTTCTTCTAAAATTCTCACTTTTATAGAATTTTTCCTTATCTCTTTTGTGATTTTGAATATCAACTCAATAGAGCTACTTTCATTGCTTGCTATAATTTTTTTATATTTTCTAGTAGCCATTACATGTCCTTCACTAGTGAAGAAAGGTTATTGAGATGTTGCTTTGCTTCATTTTGGAGTTTATATTTCTCTTTCTCCTTTCTCCTTTCTTTGGATTTATCTTCCCCTTCCAAGATTTTTTTTTAGCTTCTAGTTCCTTTTCTTCATCCATTTGTTTATCCTTATTGACCCATGTTTCTTCTTGGGATGTGTCCATAATATTTTATACAATACTTTTGCTTTACTTTTCCTACTATGCAGTTGTTATTGGTCCTCTATTTTTCAAGTGTAACAATGACCTTCCCCTCCTACGCACTGTAGTGCCTTTGTTTACCTTAATCTATTTATGTGTTGATTCTTGTTCTTTAGATACCTTCCTTTTACCTCTAGTTTTGATCCCTTGTTGAATTATACATATGGAATTATATTCAAATAAAAAATCTTCATCTACCTTGACCTCACTAAAATTAGCAAAAAAATACATTGTTAGGATTTAAAACAAGAGGAACTGCTAGTTGCACTTGATCTTGGTATATAAGCTAATTCATTAATGGTGATATTTGATCTAAATGATGTTATATTGGGATTTATATTTCTTCTCACATTAATTTATCTATTAATATCTAATGTCCACTACATAATTTATAGAATTATGTCTTGTATTACATGGGAAACAACACAACCTATTGTTTTTTGAGTTAGCCTTCACCATATTATTATGTACCTAATTTATACCCTTATGAATACCTTATCACAATACTTGGTCATTGGTGAGATAAGGGACCTTCCTAGGCTACCAATTCTATTGTTGTTTCCACCAACCATTTTGATTCCATTGCCTCTTCATTATTATTTTGATTTATCAATGTTTTTACCATGTCCAACATTTCTCTTATATCAAGCTTGTATCGGTTCATAATAAATTTATCATGAGTATCAGATGGTGATGGAGAAGGTAGAAGAACAATTGTGGTTGGAATGTAATGGTCAATGATGGGCTTTGGCTAGGATATCCCATGATGTAGAGAGAAGAGGTTGAGTTGGAAGATGGATGGGCATTAAAAATAGATGATATGGAGGGCATAGTTCCAAGGTTTTATGGATTTTGGGTAACATAGATTGTGTAGGACATTAGCATGGAAGATGATAATTTTCCTACCCTGATCAAATATCTCCCACATAGGCTACTTATTTAGATTCTACAACTAGAGTGACATGATTAACATTACATACCATTAGTTTAAATTTTAAGCCTTTGAGGTAATATGGCAATTTTATTCTTCATTTGGCATAACATTTTATGGAATTAAATTCAAGGTCCTCAAGCATATAATGCTATAATAATTAATGTTTTCTTAAGGATATTTGCATAGATTTTAATTGGAACAAGTCAAAATATGTGTTACCTATACTAGAAAATCTATGCATGGAAGGTTCTACAATTGATGGCCAACTAGTAAAAAAATTATCTGGTAAACCTCTATACCATAAAGTAGCTTTAACACACAGAAAAAAACAATAAGTATATCATGATGTCTTCCTCCTAGGTATGATGGATAAACTTGATCATTGATAACTCATTGGTGTTGGAGAATATTACATTATTTGGTACATGCTAAGGTACCACTGTTGAGTGGTATTTTCACCCAATTGTGAAAGTACACTCTTCATTAGGATTTGGGTTCCAAATCCCCTCTTGCAAAGAAGTAAAACAAATAACTTCTCCAAGGTCTCTGCTATACTAGCATTTGCATATGTGTATTAGTAATCTCAAATAAATATATTCAATTTAAATGCTTGGAACACCTTAGTGGTTGCAAGTAACTATAAACAAGGGGCAATGTTGGTTTATTTTACCATGAAACTTTAGTGATTGTTCATTGAACCAAAATAAAGCAAATGTGATTTGGCCCTCATATGACCTTCAATGTGATGCTCAAATTACCCCTCATTCGTAAAATCAGAATTTTTATGAAGAAAGAGCAATGTCATAAAACATGGAAATTTTTGGAGCCAAATGTGATTTGGCTCCAAAAATGGAAATTTGTGAAATGTCATAAAACATAACTCCTTCAATGAAATTGGAATTTTCATGAAGGGAATATCATCATAGGCTCATGAATGAAACATGAAACTGAAAAAATGAAATTCAGTCCAAAAATGGAAATTTTCTATTTTCGGATTTTTAAAATCTGCAATAAAACAACAACTTTGATGAAATTTTAAAAAATACTAAACAACTGCGAAAATGAAATTTCAAAGTGCGTATTGGAAGTCTGAAGTATAACCTACGCAATGGTGAAATTATTTTTGAATTTTGAAATTTTTTAAATGTTTATTTAAATACCTGGAAAAAAAAAAAATTAAAATTAAAATTTATGGAAAAATAAAATGCAGAAAAATGAAAATGAAAATGCAAAAAATTAAAAATAAAATGCATTCAGTATGATGCTATCCTATTTCGACAAAATCGAATATGTGAGGTTTTCATGTATGCAACCTAACCTATTGGACTTGCAAAACAAGCACAATCCAGATAAGCTAGGTGCTGGATCCTAGGGTTTTAAATGAGGTTTTCAGATTTAAACATTCGCATGAAGCAACCAAGAAAACTTGCATAAATTCCATTTACAAGCCTAAAATCTGAAAAAGGGAAAATAGACATTTAATCTTGCATGCAGAAAATGGATCCTCCTTTCTTGTCCATAAGATGCAACTTTCTAAAATTTTCTGTATTAAAAATTTGTCATTTTACAATAACAGAAATTTATGGTTTTCCCAAACCAGTCCATGGAAGAAAAACAGCCCAAACGGGTCCGGAATGGCCCTCTTGCCTTCAAATCTGCAACTCTGCTCATAGCAGTTTCCAACCCCCCAAAACATCCTTACCTGGCGTATTTAAAATTTTCAGGAAGCTTTTCGTTTCATTTTCCAATGACTGTTCGTTTCACCTTCCCTTGTGCATGCATGTGTTTTGGTTTCCAAAAAAGCTTTTCATTTCTATTTTGTGGCCCTTTGTTTCATTCCCATGGTTTGGCTTCCTCTGTTTGGTTTTCTTCACTTTTCGTTTGATTTCAAAAAACGTTTCCTTTTCTCCACATGGGCACGCGTCCGCTTCCTTCCATGTGTAACGACCATCTTAAATGATTTCGAATCATTACAGATTCCTTATGTAACGTTTTGTCTTATTCATTGGATTTTATCCTTATGTGACAAACTACCTTATTCAATCTTCGATTTATTCCTTGGCTTTATATAAAGCCTTGACACCTTCGTGAGCAACTAATGAAGGGGTATGAATCACCTCTTTCTTTGCATGTCTATGTGTCCTCTTTTGAGTCGCAAAAATGCAACATGTCGCGATATCGTGACACTTTTGTTTCTCTGCCTGCCTGCCCTTTTTGAGCCACGAAAATGCAACATGTCGCGATATCGCGACACTTTTGTTTCTCTACCTGCCTACCCTTTTTGAGCCGCGAAAATGCAACATGTTGTGATATCGCGACACTTTTGTTTCTCTGCCTGCCTACCCTTTTTGAGCCGCAAAAATGCAACATGTCACGATATTGCGACACTTTTTTCTCTTTTGTCTGCGACAATGCAACATGTCGCGATATCACAACACTTTTTCTCTTTTGGCCGCGACAATGCAACATGTCGCGATATCGTAACACTTTTTTGTATGCAAGGCTATGAATGATTTGTGCAGGATTTGATGTATGACAACTATGCTCGAGATATAACAACTTGCTTTGCAAAGGCTCAAAATTTCTAGTATCATGAACAAACATATTAAAACTGTCAAACCCTCTTAGGACCAAATATGTGCATAATGAATTAATTTACTAGATCCCAAAGTTGGTTATGTGTCACTACCATATTGAACCCATGTGCAAGTGTGAGTGAAATCAAAGCTTTGGGGAATAGGATTCCCAACCTAAGCGAGATGGGAATTTAACCCTATCCTTGCTACTCTGATCTGGATTTCATTACCTCATCTTGAACGAAATGATTTAACCTGCTATGGATGAAACTGTCAGGCTAGCCTGTCCGTCTGAGCGGTCAAAGGTCTTGCTTTTAAATGAGACATGTCACCATGCATGGACCTACTCCACTACCAGTCAGGCGTCTATAGCCCCGATGGAGATCAGCCCCATAGTCCAGGCTTTGGCTTTGGCTTTCTTGAATTTTAGGGATGACTATCCATCCTTGTGAGGGACACTTAGTATTATCCTTCCAACTAAAATGATGTGATGGAGGTGGATTAATGATGGATTCCTTGAATCTTAGGATGAATACTCATCCTTGCAAGGGACATGTAGTATGATCCTTTTAATCCGAGTGATGTTATGGAGGTGGAGTAGTAATGACTTCCTTGAATCTTTGGGATGACTGCTCATCCTTGCAAGGGACATGTAGTACGATCCTTTCAATCCAAATGATTTTATGGAGGTGGAGTAATGATAGATTCCTTGAATATTAGGGATGACTACTCATCCTTGCAAGGGACATGTAGTACAATCCTTTCAATCCAAGTGGTGTTATGGAGGTGGGGTAGTAATGGCTTCCTTGAATCTTAGGAATGACTACTCATCCTTATGAGGGACATGTAGTACGATCCTTTCAATCCAAGTGATGTTATGGATGTGAAGTGGTGAAAACCACTATTTCATGGACTATTTTTTGCATGAAAGGACAGACACGAAATACTCTTTTTGCCTCACCTTTTCTTCCAAGTATGGTTTTGACCATTTTTCTCAAGATCCTCTTTAATTATGCGTAGTGCGTGTTTGGTTCAAGATAGTTCGGGCATCAGTTCCCAACCTTAGGATTTTTTTAATATATGTTATATAATAACCCTAAGAGGATTCGACACCTTTTCAATGATTGTATTTGAAATGTAGATGCAACTAAGATGAAATGTATATGCCATGTCGAATGTAACATGAGATATGGATGAATGCATTGCTCTTTTTGAAATGCGGATGTTTGTAAAACTGACAACTTCATGCATCACAAGTTCCAAACGATATTATTTAATGTGTTTGCGATACTCATGGAGCTTTCTGCAATACAATTCCGATGTTTCATATTCTCTTAGTCTTAGTCAACATTCATAAGGACATAAGCTGACATCTCGGTTTTTTTTTTTTTAAAACAAACCAACAATTTCCAAAGGACCAACACACAAAACTTAAAACCAAAACTGAAATGCAAACCCAACATCACAAACCAAAAAATTATATACAAATGTACAATATGGTACAAGATGATGCAAAGCTTGGACTATCACTTTCCGAGATCCCAAACATGATTAGAATATTTTAAAAGATATGACACAATATGTATGCCAAATGTTGTAGAAATCCAACAACAATAAGATCAAACCAAACAATGCAAACAAATTCAACTTGCCTCGCTCTCCCCACCAATTTGATTTAGTGTCATTAGTACTATCATAGGTGAGATTCAAATTATCAAATTGATTAGACAATATTTGATCTTCAATTTCATCTCGTCTATTCTTTAAGGTATAAATTTCATATTTCCATTCATGATTTAGAATTAGGCTTTCTTTATCCAAAATGAGACTTTGTAAGCAAGAGCCTATTTCCAAATTTTTTAAAGCCAATTCATTTTCCATGTTCTTAGGCCAATCAAACTTGTGCAACAATTTGCAAGAATCTAGGATATTTACTAAATGAGGATCAGTAAAAGTTTTTACCCTAGACTCCATTATCAATTGTTGATGAATTTTATTTAACAATTCATGTGCCTCAACCTCTTTTTCATTCATGCAAGTGATTTTATTGAAGGTGTGATTAGAAGTCAATCCTTGTTTTTCATTCACCTTCAATGACATTTCATCATCAACATCCTTCAAATTCACAACATGTTCATACAAATATTCACCTATAGCTTGGGTGTTTGAACACAAAAGGTTAGATTCTACCTTTTGCACATTTTCATTTACCAACACTTGGTGAGAAATCACAATTTCTTCATTTATTACCTATTCATCAAACATACCAAAATATGACACCAAATCGAAAACATGTTCATCTTTCTCAATCCTCAAATTTTGTTGGTCAAAGTGTATGTCAAGTAATCTATCTTGATGATCACTCATTTGAGTTGCTTCCAATTGATCAATCTCTTTGTCATTTGGTTCCACTTCCTTATTCATCATCCATGGCATCTCTTCATGTGAGATAGAAGTTTCAACATCTTGTATATCTAGTGGAATAGGAATTTCATCAATAGGGGTGTGAGAAAATAACACATCATCATATCTCCCCCAACCATTGTAAAAATTGTCATCCAAATTCGTGGAATGAAATTCCATAGTATTTGTGACATGATATTTTGATTCATTTGTCAATTCTTTTTCTTCTTTGTCCTTCGTAGTAGGATCATTATAATCTTTCAAAATTTGATGAGATTTGAAACCCTCTTCCAAAACATCCTCAAATTGTACAGGAGTTGTAATATATTCCTTTGAGTAGGCGATTATATTGTCCTGTATATCAATTGGCACACAAGTTTTATTAGCAGTTTTGGAGTAAGTGTAGTCTTCCCACTTCTTCCAAGCATCATAATAATCATCTTCCAAAGTCAAGTGGTGACGTTCAACTACTTCTTCAACATCTTCCAATTCATCAATGTGTTTCTCATCAAATTCACCTTCACCTTCTTTAGATGGTTCAATAACTTTCAAAAGTGGGTTATTTCTTGAATTCAAATTTGTAAGGCTATCATCGCCCAAATTAGTAACCCATGATTCGATTTTATCATAATTTGGAGGGTGAAGAATTTTTTGATCATTAGTTCTAAGCTTCTCATCGAGAGTGTCTTCCAAGAACAAGTAGTGAAATTCTATCATATCTTCAAATTCATTTATTGATTTTCTTCCAATTTCACTTTCAACCACTTCATTCAATTCTATGATAGTTTTTGTCCTATCACCTATCTCACATCTTGTTGAATTTAGGACCCCTTTATCCGAATAATCATGTATATCTATGAATGAGATCATCTCTGCATAATCCTCACTGGTGGATGTCAACTTAGCAATTTGCACCTCCTCTTGGACTACATCTAAGGTGGTTGTAACATTTGGACACTCAAATTCGTCCTCTTGATCATTCACCTTAGGTATTTTTGGATTGGAGGGTGCTATATTCAATGGTTGATGTAGGTTGGTATCACTAACTCCAAAAGAACAATATTTTGTGGGAGCATGTTGTGCCTTTTCTTCTTCCAAAACTTGTTTTACCTTTTCAAAGATCTCATAGATTGTCTCTAGAGACAGGTCATCCAAGTTTTCTTTAATGAGTGTAGCAAGTGTGGGGGGGATGGCTCTCAGGTATACTTCAATAGCTTCCTCTTTCGATGTACCCAAAATTTCCCACATTTGAGAGTACAATTCATGAAACCTCACACTGAATTGACTCATGGACTCATTAGGCTCTTTACACATAGAGGTGAATTGATTTTGCAACCTGTCCAAGTCAACTTGATTATCAAAGTGATAAATATAGGCTGCTTCTAATTGGCTCCAATAAGTCTTAACCTCCATGGGTAGATGGCAATACCATGAGAATGATCTATCACCCACAATGTATGGGAAGAACCTACAAGCAATAGGCTCACAAAATATTTGAAATTGACATAATGTGAACTTATAGATATGTAGATTTTGTAGGTATCCTGATGCCACCTCTTGATTAAAAATTCGTAGAAACTCCAATAACATTTCATGAATTTGATAAGGTGTTCCAAAGGTAGAATGACATTAATAATACTTTCCTAATGCATATACCATCGTTTCTTGTAGGGACATCATTTCTTCTCTTAGGGATACAATTTGCATCTCAGATGTTGCCATTAGTGAAACTCAAAGAATAACTTCAAAACCAATTTGTTAGTCATGAATAAAAGAAGGAACCATGACAAAGCAATATTCTAAAAATGTAAATTAGTTTCTGATTCACTAGATCGCATATGCGCAAGTGAAGAGCATACTCCTAGTGTTGTAGGCTTTCGATTCACAAGATCGCATTACATGCAAGTGAAGAGCATAATACCGACAACAAATACATTTTAGACAATATAATTCCTTACAAATAAGCATGAAATGACTCGCAAATATCAAACATGTAACGTATGAATAATCATGTTAGCATCAACCAAGAGATGTATCCATTAAAATCCAATGAAAGTAATTGCATGGAGATGACCTCATTAGTCAAGACCAAAATTTTTCAAAATCAAATCAAAACCCATTATTCCTGTATGAACAATCAAAAGCGTTAGAACAATGCATGGCAATTCATGTCCTCCTTTTAACACTACAAGGATGTATTGTTAAAAGAGGGCTAAAGATAATAATTAATAGGGCATGAAATATTCAAAATTTAAATCCCTATAGCATTTAAATCACACTAAAATAAACCAATTCAAGCCCTCCTTCTAGCGCCAAAATGTTGAGTGGTATTTTCACCCAATTGTGAAAGTACACTCTTCCTTAGGATTTGGGTTCCAAATCCCCTGTTGCAAAAAATTCAAACAAACGACTTCTCCAAGGTCTTCGCTATACTAGCATTTGCATATGTGTATTAGTAATCTCAAATAAAGATATTCAATTTAAATGCTTGGAACACCTTAGTGGTTGCAAGTAACTGTAAACAAGGGGCAATGTTGGTTTATTTTACCATGAAACTTTAGTGATTGTTCATTGAACCAAAATAAAGCAAATGTGAGTTGGCCCTCATATGACCTTCAATGTGATGCTCAAATTACCCCTCATTCGTAAAATCAAAATTTTTATGAAGAGAGCAATTTTTGGCTCCAAAAATGGAAATTTGTGAAATGCCATAAAACATAACTCCTTCGATGAAATTAGAATTTTCATGAAGGGAATGTCATCATAGGCTCATGAATGAAACATGAAACTGAAAAAATGAAATTCGGTCCAAAAATGGAAATTTTCTATTTTCGGATTTTTAAAATCTGCAATAAAACAACAACTTCGATGAAATTTTAAAAAATACTAAACAACTCCGAAAATGAAATTTCAAAGTGCGTATTGGAAGTCTGAAGTATAACCTACACAATGGTGAAATTATTTTTGGATTTTGAAATTTTTTAAATGTTTATTTTAATACCTGAAAATTAAAAAAAAAAAAGTTAAAATTTTTGGAAAAATAAAATGCAGAAAAATGAAAATAAAAATGCAAAAAACTGAAAATAAAATGCATTCGGTATGATGCTATCCTATTTTGACAAAACCGAAGATGTAAGGTTTTCATGCATGCACCTAACCTATTGGACTTGCAAAACAAGCACAATCTGGATAAGCTAGGTGTTGGCTCCTAGGGGTTTAAATGAGGTTTTCAGATTTAAACATTCGCATGAAGCAACCAAGAAAACTTGCATAAACTCCATTTACAAACTTAAAATCTGAAAAAGGAAAAAATAGACATTTAATCTTTCATGCAGAAAATGTCTCCTCATTTCTTGTCCATAAGATGCAACTTTCTGAAATTTTCTGTATTAAAAATTTGTCATTTTACAATAACAAAAATTTATGGTTTTCCCAAACCAGTCCATGGAAGAAAAACAACCCAAACAGGTCCAGAATGGCCCTCTTGCCTTCAAATCTGCAACTCTGCTCGCAGCAGTTTCCAACCCCCCAAAACATCCTTGCCTGGCGTATTTAAAATTTTCAGGAAGCTTTTCATTTCATTTTCCAATGACTGTTCGTTTCACCTTCCCTTGTGCATGCATGTGTTTTGGTTTCCAAAAAAGCTTTTCATTTCTATTTTGTGGCCCTTCGTTTCATTCCCATGGTTTGGCTTCCTCTGTTTGGTTTTCTTCACTTTTTGTTTGATTTCAAAAAACGTTTCCTTTTCTCCACATGGGCACGCATCCGCTTCCTTCCATGTGTAACAACCATCTTAAATGATTTTGAATCATTACAGATTCCTTATGTAACGTTTTGTCTTATTCATTGGATTTTGTCCTTATGTGACAAACTACCTTATTCAATCTTCGATTTATTCCTTGGCTTTATATAAAGCCTTGACACCTTCGTGAGCAACTAATGAAGGGGTACGAATCACCTCTTTCTTTGCATGTCTATGTGTCCTCTTTTGAGTCGTGAAAATGCAACATGTTGTGATATCATGACACTTGTTTCTCTGCTTGCATGCCTTTTTTGAGCCGCAAAAATGCAACATGTCGCGATATCACGACACTTTTGTTTCTCTGCCTGCCTGCCCTTTTTGAGCCACGAAAATGCAACATGTCGCGATATCGCGAAACTTTTGTTTCTCTGCCTGTCTGCTCTTTTTGAGCTACAAAAATGCAACATGTCGCGATATCGCGACACTTTTCTCTTTTGGCCGCAACAATGCAATATGTCGCGATATCGTGACACTTTTTCTCTTTTGGCCGCGACAATGCAACATGTCACGATATCGTGACACTTTTTTCTCTTTTGGCCGCGACAATGCAACATGTCACGATATCGTGACACTTTTTCTCTTTTGGCCGTGACAATGCAACATGTCGTGATATCGTGACACTTTTTCTCTTTTGGACGTGACAACGCAACATGTCGTGATATCATGACACTTTTTCTCTTTTGGCTGCGACAATGCAACATGTCGCGATATAATGACACTTTCTCTTTTGGCCGTGATAATGCAACATGTTGTGATATCGCGACAATTTTTCTCTCTTGGCCATGATAATGCAACATGTCGCGATATCGTGACACTTTTTCCTCCTTGCTCTCTCTCTTTGCTTTGGACCGCGAAAATGCAACATGTCGCGATATCATGACACTTTTTACTCCTTGCGGTGTTTTGTTTGTTCTTTGATCTTTACCATATGGGCCACTTCAGTCTTCTTAGAAAATATGCAAAGGGGGGTTCCCAATTTTGGGGTACGTTGTGGAGCAGCCACAACAACCACTATGGTACCTTAAGGTAAAAATATAAATATATAATAGATTAGGGTGTGAGTCTATAGTTTAGGAGTGTGATTTATATTTCTCCTTTATGTATGTGTTCATGTGTAGGATGTGCACATGTCATGTAATTATGTGTGCAAGTGTGAAGAGTGAGAATGTGCACAAGTGTCATGTAATAGAGTGTGTAGGAGTGTGCAATGTGTCATAGAGTAAAGTGTGCAAGAGTAAATAGAAATTCAAGAGTCAAGTATACAAGTGGAAAGATGAGAAGCCAAAATATATGAGAGGATTTTTCTTATGCATGGAATAGGAAAATATGCATCTCCCAAATATGTGAGGAGAGCAATAGTAAAGTATTGAAGAGTCGTCTTTGTAAGGCTATATTATTGATACAAAGATCCATGGAAAGAGTCATTTAAGAATATATGTATTTCAAGCGTTAAATAAAGAATATTGTATACATTTGAGCAATTATATTCTAAGATTTATTTATGTTATTGCACAAATGACATTGGCCATTTTAATTCATATTATTGTTATTTTATATGAATGTTTATTTATTAATATTGGCCACATATATTGAATTCTCAAATATTGAATAATATATTGTGATCCTAAACATTGGGACCTATGATAATCTGGCTAAAAAGCCAACAATTAGGGTGATCCAACATCATCTTATTCCTGATATCATCAAAGGTAGGTAATAATTTCATAGCTCCAAAGAGGAATACAAGAATAGACCCCTATTTTTAGTGGTCATTTATAGGTCCAATTAGAAAGCTGGTTTTGGGGCCTATGGATTGAGGTTTGGACTTGTTTTATAGAGGTTGATTATATTGCATTGCATAGGGAAATATTGTGTAACCTTGAGTGGATATTGAAGTATTTGAGGGTTTTGATATTTGGTATAGTAAGTGGTGGAAAAGAAGGTGGTGGATTTGGACAAGCCCATTTTTGATTTAGGGGAGCTTGCATATTTTGAAATGGAGGAGGATTCTATAATCCTTCTAGATATATTTGTTAACTTAAAAAGGTAAACATTGTTACAAGTTTTGTGGTATCTTATTGATTGGAGGTGACCTTTGAATCAAGGGGTTTCCTTGAGCATTTTATGCCTCTATTTGATAGATTGATACTTGCAAATTCTAAGCAAAATCTTGGTTTTGGTTAGGAAGAAAAATTCATCTTGAAGATTCTATATTTGACAACAAATACTATATTGATGAAAGGTGTGTTGCATTGAACACAATATATACCCGTGGACTTTGATATGAAGTTATACTAGTAGGAGGAATAATATTAGAATTAGACATATTATTTTTATTTTGAAAGGACATAAAGTATAATTTATTCATATGATTAATTATGTTAAACATTATCTTGTATAGTAGATTTGTGTAAGTTAAAATAGGTCTTGTATTTGCCCAAGTTTGATTTACAATAACAATAAATTATTATACTAGAATTTGGGAAACTGATTTCTTGGGAGGTGGAATTTTCCATTTGATAGAGTGGGTTTTGATATAGGAATATCTTTACTCCCATTGTCTTGGTGCACCCATGTGACAAATTTTTCTTTCATTTTCTCTTTTGTGGTCCTTGACATGAGAAAATTGCTTGTAAAATTTAAAGTTTAAAAATAACAAATGAAGGGCCAAACAAATCACTTGGAGTAAATCACTTTGGTTTCAAGGTGAATCACTATCTTTGGAGGATTTATGAAAGTTGTCCTTTCAATAAAATCACTCCTTAGAACCTAGACCTTATTTTCTTGGCTTCTTCTATCAGGGTTCTCTTTCTACCTACCCTCTATATTTATAGTACTAGCTTCTTTATTGATCAAGGTTTCTATCAATTGTTGTTATTGCTCCAACCATTCTTGAAGTAACTTCACTATGGAGGAGAGATATTCTACTCTCCCATCTGACCCTATTGTTCCCCTAGCATTTATATCAAGGTTCATTGTCCTATTAGCTCTCTTGCTAGGAGTCATTGATATCCTAGTTTTCTTTCTAGAGTCCACAGTTCATATAATATTTTACATTGCATTTCCCTCTTGTGTAACCATGCTAGTTTTCTTGGATGAACTTACTTCTAATATAGGTGTCATCTTCTATCCACACAAAGGAGTTAGGTAAGTTGCAATTTTGTTTAATTGTACTTACAATTAGTTAGTTTCATTATCCTAATGAACTAACATAGACCATTATCACTCAATTGATAATGATCAAGGTCACGCTTGCCTTCCTACAAGGTGCCTTTCCTAAAGTAGCACATCAAGTCAAGGTTTAACCTAAGCACACTCATTGGAAGCTTCAATCCCTATGACCTAGAGCTTTGATACCAACTGTAACAACCCAAATCTACCAACCCAAGATATACATACATACATACATACTTATATATATATATATATATATATATATATATATATATATATATATATATATATATATATATTTACAAATAGGATTCACAAGAGACCCAACATATTTTTATTCAACATTCAAGGCTTCACCATATTTGATTTCAAGTCATTGCAAATGACACTCAGTGGATAGGAGTGGTCAACTCCTATGGTTTTTGGAATTCACCTTGCTAAACCTTCTTATTTAGAAGGATGTCAAAATGGTCCCCCCACCTTTCCCATACCCTCACCAATATAGAACAATGTGACCATAGTGTAGATATTATCCTTTAATGCCCATAACACATAAAGAGGAATGCATATTCCCTAACCCTATCCTAAATCCATCTAGGTAGGTTAATCAAGCATAAATCATTGGTGCTTAGTTACCATACCTTCATGGTCTAACTAAGGTCATTACCTCTCCATAGGTAATGAACATGGTCACCTGAACCTACACGTTCAAGGTACCACCAGTATTGTCTTGTGAATGACTCCTATAGCCTTCTAGACATGGGAACACCTCATCCTTATCATTCAAGATGTATCATTTCACAAGTATCTAGCTATTGCATTCTTGCAACTCCTGAGTTATACTTGGAGAAATTTTACTTTTTTGGAGTGAATTACTTGCTGGTTTGAACTTTAGAAAAAACAATTCCAAATTTTATCCCAAATGCTTTTGTGTATGAAAAATTCCAAATTGAAGTAAAAAGGGAAGTTTGCCTAATTTGATGCCATTTTTAATATATGATTCACAAAAAAATTATAATATTAAAGTTTACAACATAGTTGCCACTAGCAAAGCACTTGCAAAAATCAAATACAAATAACAAAAAATGTGAAATTCAACATCAATTTGGGACTGGGCTTGATAAGTCAAGTCCCTAGTCCTAATTAATCCGTCTAGATTCAAGGTATAAACATTGTCTTAGTGCACCCATGTGGCAATTTGTTCTTTCTTTTTCCCTTTTGTGTTCCTTAGCATATAGACAATAAATTTTTTTGATTAGAATTTCTTATCTAATTATCATGTCTTTGAGTGCATAGTCATAAGCTTTAGTCTCTTGGTGTATGTACTTGTATAGACATAGTATTAAGGATAAAATCTAAAAAATTTCAAAATTCAATCTTTGGAATTAATCACCAATAAATTTGATCAAGTTGTTAGTAGACAAGCAAATTGCTTGTAAAATTTATAGTTTGAAAAATGACAAATGAAAGGCCAAACAAATCAATTGGAGTGAATCACTTTGATTTTGAGGTGAATCACTATCCTTGGAGGACTTATGAAAATTTTACGTTTTCAAGAAAATATTTCCTTATAACCTAGGAAAATCGCTCCTTGAGTTCTACTTGAAGAAATTTTACTTTTTTATGGAGTGAATTACTAGCTGGTTTGAACTTTAGCAAAAAAATTCCAAATTTTATCCCAAATGCCTTTGTGTATGACAAATGCCAAATTAAAGTAACAAAATGAAGTTTGCCTAATTCTATGCCAATCTAATAGTTTATTCACACTTTTTTTATAATATTAATGTTTATAATAGAGTTACCACTAGCAAAGCACTTGCAAGAATCAAATACAAATAAATAAAAAAATGTGAAATTTAGCATCAATTTAGGATTGGGCTTGATAAGTCAATTCCCTGGTCCTAATGGATTAGTCTAGATTTAAGGCATAAACATTTTGGAATTTCAAAGTGAATCACTAGCTTAGTGGAGTGAATCACTTCTAGATTTGGAATTAATATCCTTTTGATGATTTTTAGGTGATTGGCTTGCAAATGAAGAGAATCATTACCTAGTTAAAGACTTGGTAAAAAATATTCAAATTCAAACCAAATGCTCATTACCTATGGTAGGATATAATTTTGGCTCCACAATCAATAAATTCTATAAAATTACAAGTATTTTCTTAGTATGGGATACATAATGGGGATTCATCCCACAAGAAGCACTAGAAACTATGTTGAACTAGGGAATTATCCGATATCTTAATTCTTCCTCGATTATAGTTTCAATAAGATTGGATGGATAGTTTTATGGCCTCTTCCAACCTTTGGATTTAGTTTAGTTCTACATTATACTTGTAAAATCTAATTAACCTAATCTAAATGTGTAAATCAAAGTACAAGAAAGGACACTCAAAATTAAAATGCATATAAGTAAATTGTTAAGTTTATAGCATGAGAGATTAAAAAAAATATGATTGAAGCCATAGCATGAAGAGTGTGTGATAAATCAACAATTAAGGAATCCAAATAATAACAATGTATTCCCATTCAAATTTATTAAACTTCTAAGAGGAATGTCATGAAGGGAAAATGGGTTATTTCATAATCATTGCACATTCCATTATCTACAAGGGAAGTACAAATATGTTGGTTCTTTAAGCCTTTATACTACCAAAAAATATCAAATGTTATCTTAGCAATATCACACAGGTCCCCAAATATAAAATAGCCACAATATTAAAGATCAAGATAATAATATGAGGTCCGAGGTGTAGACCAATTGGTTCATCCAAACCCCATAAGGGGGCGGAGGTTCAAGGTTCAAATCTCGGGCCTCGTCGGACTGAACGCTTGTCCCTTTCCTGATGATTTTAGCTATGTAAAAGGTTTAAAATTATTGTGGCATGGCTATTATAGGGGCGGACTGCACGAAGATCTGTTTGGCGACTTTCGGGGCGGACAACGCAAAATACTGTGGTAGCCATAAAAGTTGGATAGCCTGCCCGGATTCATGGTGGCTACCAATTCCACTATGTTAAAAAATAAGATAATAATATGAGCAAATTAATATGTATATCAAGGCTTATAATAAATCAAATAACATTCATTTATTTATTAAAATATGAATATAAATAGCCTGAATCATTCATGTACTATGCATGAAGAACAACACAATATTAATTGCTCATAAAGTATACAAGTTTTATTGCTCCTCTTTCTATGACAACAATGAACTCTATATTCTTAATTTTTGATATGATTCCATTTCTTTCCTATTGAGAATTGTCTCCATAATATAGCCATAGTAATGTAACTCTTCAAGTACTTGACTATTATTCTCCATGTGCCAAGTCTCATTACTATTGGCTTATCAACTTGTCACTTGCATACTTGATGAATACTTGACTCTATAATATTTGCATAACTCTACATGAATCTTACACTTCTACTTGCACTCATAATCTAGGACACTTGTGCACATATTTACATTACATATTTGCACTCTCACATACAAGACACTTGTGCACATTTACTCAACCTACACTTGCACTCTAATTTACAAGACACGTGCATTAATGTAATATTCTCCAACAAGCTATTGTATTATGTTATTTGGTTATTGAAGACTTTAATATTCAATTTTGGTCTTCATATTTGTCTTCAATATTCAATCTCCTTCTTTGTCCTTTCATCCGATTCATTCGTATTTGGTTTAGGTACTTGCTTTTGATTTGTATCTCTTTTTGCTTTCTTCTTCTACTTCTTTATTTTGTTTTTTTCTGTCTTGTGCTTGTCACATCATCTTTCTAAAATTTATTTTCCTATATCCTAATGTTCAATAGAAACTACAATATTAGTATCTTCAGTACATACATTTCATCGACTAAAAGTTTTTCTAAAAGAGCCTTGAATTCATTTTCTTTAGATGTTTCTTCTAATTCTTGAATTTTAGAAATTTCTTGAGCTATATTTCCTTCTCTATGTTGTAGCTAAGGTTGTTGCTAATGACCATATTGATACTAAGGATGATATTAACGTTGTTGATATTGAGATTGAAATTATTGTTGTTGAGGATTATATTATTATTGAGATTGATATTGCTTTGTTTTACCTACTTGTTTATTTGACCACCTTGATTCATATTCATATGATTTCCTTGATACTGATTTCTTGGATTATATCTACAAAAATTTGTGTTGTGGCCATTTTTATTACATATCTAACAATATCTTGAATTCTTATATTTTGAAGTTGTAGCAATATTACCTTATGTATTATCTTTGGATACCAAGGCATTATTAGTCATTTCATTTTTGACTAAGTTCTCTACTTCATATTATTGAAGAATATTGACCAAGTCATCAAATATAGTTTCTTTGTTTAAGACTTGCAAATATGTGACTAGATGTTTGTAGCTTTTTGGAAGTGCTCTTAATGTTACTTGAACAAGAAATTTATCTTCTATTTTTTCTCCCAGAGTTAATAACTTTGCTTTTATATCTGCTACTTTATGAAGAAAGAGTTCTATACTTTCTCCACTATTGAATTTTAAGGAATACAATTGGGATTGTAGATTGAGAATAGTAGCTTTGTTTTTCCCTTCAAATATTTTGCATAAAGTATTCCATGCTTATGTAGAAGTTTCTGCTCCACTTAAGTATGGTTGAATTTCATCAATTATTCCAAATGTTATCAACATAAGTGCTTTTGCATCACCTTCTTCAAATATTTGTATTTCTCTTGCATCCTCACTAGGTTTTGTCTTTGTTCCACTTACTATATCCCAAAAAATTTCTACAACTAGGATTGATTTCATTTTGTTCTTCCATGATGCAAAATTTGGTCCTTTTAGAAGTTGAGATTTAGAAAGGAAAATTTTATTGTTTTACAAACTCATCCAATCCTTTGAAGTAGCAAGCCTTATGACTCCCTAGTTTAAAATAACTCAAATATGAAATTTGCAAATTTTTGTTTTCTAATCCTTTTATGTTGAAAACCTTTTAGCTCCCAAATGTTTAAATTTACAAAAATTAAAAAACTTCTAATATTTTTTATTTTCTCAAAAAATAATAAAATAAATCTTCTAATGAAAAAATACTCTACACTTTCAAAAACTTAAAATTATTTTAAATAAACAAATTAACTTAATCAATAGTTGAATTCCTTATCACTCCAAACTCAAAAAATAAATAAATTTATCAAACCCTTATAAATCCTAAATTAAAAAAATAATAATTAAAGCTCTTTTTCCAAATGCTTTATTTTTCAACTAACCTTGTTAACCTTGTGAACCTTGTGCTTGTATCTGACTTCACTAACTACTCCTTACTATTTTCTTTGTCAACTTTCACGTACTCCTTGAAACGTTAGTTGCTTAACAATGCAAATTTAGTAACATAAACCCTAATGCTACATGGTATTTCGCATGTCACTCAAACATTTCATTGTTTACTGTTGTAATGTCTTGTGTTACTTTCTAAAATATTCTTATTGACTTAACATTTATTAGGCATTATGAATGCTAATTAAGTGTGCTCACCATTTTCTAACACTTGTCCCTTCACTTCCTATGAGTTATTCACTGGTAGTCTCTTTGTTTTCCTTACTCTACTGACTTACCCAAAGATGTATTACATATACACATTTGTTATGTTATTCCCTTAGGTAATGTTGTGATATGTTCTCCTATATCTCTTAGATAATGTTGTGAAGTGTTTGTTGTATTGCTTAGATAATGCTTCTGTGAAGCGTTCCACTATAACAATGTGAAGCATTTTGCTATAACATTGTGAAGCGTTCCTTAGATAATGTTGCTATGAAGCATTCTATTGTATTGTTGTTTATTTGCTAGTATGCTCATAATCAATGTTTCTTTAGTATCCTCAAATTCACTTATCTCCTTGACATTGTAAAATGTCTACTTATCCTCCTTGAAACTTTGCTTAGTATTGAGTGCAGGTGTTGCTTTGTGAAGTGTTGCTCGTTGAAATGCTCTTTGGTGAAATATTGCACACTGAAGAATACCCTCCTACTGCTTCTTTCAATAGAGTCACTTAAAATTTGTAACTTTCACTTTGCTTTCTAGAATGTGATATATAGCTTTATTTCTATTGTGATAGCTCTTAATGCTTAGCTCTTCATATCACTTTTCTTCTTATGAGCTTTCCACTTTAATTAATGCTATGCTTACCTTCTCTATTGTATTTCTATTTCATTGTTATGCCTTCATTTTTGTATTGAACTTCCTTTCTTAGCTATATTTCTCTTATTATTTTTCTTCTTTCTATTATGCTTATTCTCTTATAGTTGAATACAATTTTTTTTTTATCTAATAGCACTTTAATAATGCTTTATTCAAATATAGTCTTCTTTTCATTTTTATCAATGTGGTATTATTTGGCCCTTTTATATTCAATATAGGATTCTTAAAATTTTTGCTAATGCTGCTGCAAATATGTCAAGGTCAAATATCTCTTTGACCTAATTCTACTTCTATATATTCTTCAAAAGCTAAAATTCTTCTCTATCTTCTATAGGAAGCTTCCCAAACTTTTGTAGCTTAATCTCTATTGTACTTTCTAAATTATGAAATCTGCAATTTCTTAGGTCATACCTAAAATGTCAATATGATTCTCCTCCTTACTAGAGAACCCAATATCAATGTCAGAGTGACTATGAATGTCCTTGAATGACTAACTATATTTTTAGTTGGTTATCTTGCAATATTTAATAATAATTCTCCTCTTCTTATGTAGAGAATCCAAAATATATATTAGGGTGGCTCTAAGTGTCCCCGAATGTCCAAATTTTCTCTTAAGTTGGCCCTTTTTTAATATTGTTGAGTCTTGGTCTTCACTGGTTTTTCTTCAGCCTAGTGGAAAGACTCTACCCTTTTCTACTCAATAAGATCTTTAAAAATAGAATCCAAGTACTCACTACCTTTAAAGTGAACTAGCTCAAATTAACTTTATCAAAATGGACAATGCTAATTAATAATAGCAACTTCAATAAATTCTATTGATCTGGATAGAGTCTGGTGGTAGCTTTGATACCACTGTTGGCTTTTTAAGCCTTTATACTACCACAAAATATCATAGGTTATATTAACAATATCACATAGGTCCCTAGATATAAAATAGCTAATATATTAAAGATCAAAATAATAATATGAGCAAATTAATATGTATATCAAGGCTTATAATAAATCAAATAAAATTTATTTATATACTAAAATATGAATGTAAATAGCCTGAATCATTCATGTACTATGCATGAAGAACAAATTACAATATTAATTGCTCAAAATGTATACAAGCTTTATTGCTTCTCTTTATGTTACAACAATGAACTCTAGATTCTTGATTTTTGATATGATTCAATTGCTTTCCTATGGAGAATTATCTCCATAATATATCCATAGTAATATGACTCTTCAAGTACTTGACTATTGTTCTCCATATGCCAATTCTCATGACTCTTGGCTTATCAACTTGTCACTTGCATATTTTATGAACACTTGACTCTATAATATTTGCACACCTCTACATGACTCTTACACTTCTACTTGCACTCCTAATCTAGGACACTTGTGCACATATTTACATTACATATTTGCACTCTTGCATACAAGACACTTGTGCACATTTACTCAACCTACACTTGCACTCTAACTTACATAATACTTGTGTAATTCTTGCACATTCACACTTACATAAAATAGGAAATATAAATCATACTCTAGAATACAAACTAAACTCTAATATATTAATTATAAATGTACCATGAAGGTACCATGGGGGTATATTAGCATGTACCAAATAATGTAATATTCTCCAACAAAATAATGGAAAGAAAAAGACATCAAATTCTTACCAATATCATAGATTACAATATCACAATGTGGGTCTTATAGGGTGTAGCTCTAAATTCCTCAATGCTAGAAGATGTTTATAATGGCACCCATGGATCCTATTTAGATTAAAATTTTATCCTTGAGTTACCTAGGATAAGAACCTATTACTCCTTGTAAAAGTAAATATTTGAAGGTATCTCTAACAAAATGATGCATGTAAAATTATTATATACCTCTACCTATATCTCTAAAATGCTTAGAAGGCTTCCAAAATAAATTAGGCCATCACTACATGCAAAAATGTTACTTTTCAAATATCTTCCTCGAGAGCTATGCTTGTCATTTTGTCCTTCTAGTGTTTGAGTGATTTATTCCATGAGGTAATAAAATCACTCTATTTGCTAGTTATTTGTCAATATTTCTCTAGCACTTTGCTCCTATAATCCAATTTCTCCAGCTCTACTACTGGATTGTTCCTAGAACAAATTGACTATTAAGGAGAAAATTGATCCTTGTATTTGACTTAGAAAAATTTTAGGAGTTTTGGAAAGCATTGAATGACTAATTTTACTATTTTGTAACACTCCAAAATGATGAATTCCTCAAGATAGTAACTTGCTACTACATATGAACAATAGTCTCATTTTAGTTTCCAAAATTCAAATCTTGATGTTAAAGGTGGATTTGAACATCTTTTTAGATAGAAACTACATTTTTTTCTAATCTATGATTACTAATATTAATGTAGTTGTAGATTAAAAATACACGCCAAACAAAAATAAATAAAATCACAATAACAGAGTACAGAATAGTTGCACAAAACAAACGATTTCTATTAATCGATGGAGTTTAAAAACTCCTTTTTGAATACAACTGGGCCTGTAACCCTTTATTTGTGATACACGATTACAAGTTATGCTAGGGTTCTCCGAAACCCTAGCTGGCACAAATGGTGGCGCTTTCGAAGAATGTATCTTCAATCCCAACAAAGTGAGTGGGCTTTGTTGTATCCCTTGCTTGGACCACTCCAGCTTAATCAGCTACCATCAATAAACCGGATCTGCTATCAAAAAAAACTTGCACACATTAACACTATCAAGGAGTTAGAAATTAATAAGAGGGCTCCACTGTGTGAGCCCTCGGAAACAATCTAAAACCCTATAAAAATGAAATGCAGGAATTCAATAACAGATCAATAAAAGAAAAGAAATTACTTGATTTAAACTAATTTATACCTATTCTCTGTTAACGTAGCTAGACCAGGCGACACCTGGAAGTAATGTTGTTGTCAGAATGGCTGCGGAAGGCGCCCTGGTGCACTCGCTGAACGCCCGCGTGCTTCTGGATTAAGGTTTCAGACGTCGGTCTGAGTCTGTGTCTGTAGGTAAACACCCGTGGACACTTGGTAAACGCTCGTGGGCACTTGGTAAACGCCCGTGGGCACTTGGTGAAGGGGTAAACGCCCGTGGGCACTTGCGACAGGAATGGGAGATTCTGCAGAATGTTGCAGAAGGAATGGCGGCGAAAGCGGCAACGGAAGCGGCGATGGATGCGGCGAAAGGGTAGCAAAAGAGAGGAGATAGCAGTAGAAGAATTAGAATCAGAGATAGCGCATAGGAGAGATAGAAGTAGCAAAAGACATCGGGTTTGAGCCATCAAAGTGACTCAATTTATAATCCACTCTTAGGACACACTTTAGGGTTTTAACGACACTTTGAACGTGTGGCTAAGATTAAAGTGGATCCAAGGGTAGAGAATAAATCTTGGTTGTGAAACAAATTAAGATGGATGGACGGATGAGATTAAATGAAGGACGGACGACTCAGATTAAATCACTTAAACTATTATTTAAATATATATATTAAAATATTAAAATATTAAAATATATATATAAATATTAATTTAAATAAATTTGGGGATGAAAAATGGCGGGAAAGGTGAAATTGGGCCAAATAATGGCGGGAAAGTGTGGATTTGGGCCAAATAATGGCGGGAAGGTGGATGACCGACACGTGGATGACAGGAAGGTATAGATGAATTGCAAGTGGCTGGATTTTGGTGTCTACAGTAGTTTTTAATGCAATTATTATGAGTCTATTATATGGTCTATTAGGACCTATGTATATATTATTTATTTTCTAATCTTATTTTGTAGTGTAGTAAAACTAAAATCAAAAGATATGTATATAGACACCTAATTTTTAGTGCATCATAAATCTTCAAGTTTTCCAATCTCTTTGTCAATTAGCCAATCAATAATCAAAATAAAATAAATCTTCCTTGTACCTAAATTTAGAGCATTTATTGGTATAAAAGTGAAAGTGTTGCCAATGCTTTCACTTCCTCGGGAATTATTTTGTAGAAAGATTTAATTTGACCTTTCTTGCCCAAATTTGAACCCCAACAATCATGTGAGCAGAAGTGCCATCTTGGAATATCACCAATGCTTTTGGCCTACTAGTGCTTTTTATTGTTATGTGCCAAAACCAATAATATTGACTATTGGTACCTTTCAAGCTTCCCACCATTAATGAATTAGATCCCTAAGATTTAATTCATGTCTCCCAATAAAAATTTTAAATCAAAGATTTATCATTTTTAATCTTCCTCACTTAATGGCTTCTTGATTCCATTTCAAATTCTTACCATATCCAATTCTATCAACTTAAATGTAATTCTTATCCCAAGTATCCATGGATTCCTATAAAATCAACACTTTGGATGATCATTTCATATCATTTTGCATAGTAAAAAAATTCTACCAAAATAGCTCTAGATTCATAGAAATTCATCTTCATCCATGGTAATATTATGCTAAAATCTTACCACAATCTTGTGAATGTAATCCTACAATCATTCAAGCTCTTGTTCTCATAAGCATCCAAGCACATCAATTATAAAAGCATCAAGTCTCCACACATCGAAGAACTCCTCAAATAATCAAATATATAAGCATTTAAGCCTCCAAGATCAAGCTCTAAGTGTCCATAAGAAAACTAGCAAACTTACAACACAATTTCACAAACAAGGAGAAAACAACCTTAACATCTTGGGTTGTCCCCTTTCATATTACTTGGTTTTGGCACTTTCCTTACTTTTTTACTTTAATATTTAATCATGTGCATATTAGATAGTTTTACATATCTCATTTACATCTAGTTTAGTATCTCATCTTGTCATTTAAATATTTACTTTAAGTAATCAAATATCTATTTTTCTATTGTTTGTCAAAGTATTTGTACTCCTAAGTCAAATACCTACATAAGTTTAATTATTAAAGTATTAATTATTACATTTAATATTATTTTAAAGCTTTCTAAATTGAAAACACTTAGATTATAGGCATGGCGGTGTTATCATACTCTAGTTTTGCAGTGACATAGAGAGCAAAAGCACTATTATTCAATTAAAATCTTTATTGATATTATCACTGACCATGTGGCACTTTTTCCATGAAATATTTATTACATGCACCTATAATTTCTCATTTTTATATCTATCTAAATAGGGACCTAATTTTTGTTTAAGGGAGTCTATCAGTATCCTCTAGCTTAGGTTCCTTTGTTGTTAATCCAATATTTTTCTATCTATTTATAGGAAGGAGAAAGTGCCATCAACAGGGAAAAGTGTCGATGATGCTTTTGTGGACTAGAAACGCTTCTAATTTGAGGTAAAAATAGTTTTTTTCTCCATAATATTTGTTATTTTAGCATTTAGGATCTAGTTGTATTTGTTGATTGCTAGATTAGTTTTTATTTTCTATTTATCTAGTAAAATAAGTTAAAAGGAAAGAAGGAACTAGTTTTAGCACTTTTGGGACCAACTAAATCTTTAAGATTTAGCATTAAATAAAAATTACATATAGCTATATTTAAGACTTGTTTGTTGCATTCTTCTTACATATTTGCCTCTCAAAATAAAAAGAAAAAATTTCATTCATTTTATCATAAAAAAAAGTATTTTAGGTTGAGCCCTTAGTTGTTGCATTTGTATATTTTAGGATTAAGCTTAGTAAAAGAAGCATCTTAGGAGAAACATATATGTTATTCAATCAATCCATCAAAACATTGAGCTCTAATTTAACAAACTACCCCTATTCTCAAGGTGAGAGAAGGAAAGACAATGTATCCCCTAATAGGACCTTTGCGATCTCTTCTCCTTCCCACATATTGGTGAACTTAATATGAACACCATTATAGGTCCCAAGATCTTATTTGACCAAGTTAAACCTTAATCATAAAATTTAATCAATACCCCTTAATATTATTTGTTTAGATTTAATCACATTAAATCTAGATAACATGAACATAACTAATTGCTAGTCCTAGTAAAGCTCTTTACAATCCTTTGAGTAACTACCGCATGAGCTACTAGGATATATTAGGTATATAGTGAGCATAGGCCACTAGCTTCTCACATAGGCTCTTGCATGTACTTATACCTAGTAAGGACTATATCACAGTGGGCTAGTGGGAGTCATTACGAGGTATACTATTACTCCTCACATACCATATTGACTACGTATCCAAGTGGTCACTTCCACGTGCCATTGGTATACCACATATTGAATTTCCCTCATGTACTGATAGGTATTAGAGAGGAGTTAGTTATATATGAACCTTCAATATATAGGGAGGTTCTTGAGGTATATAGGTTAGATTTGGTATATTGAAGGAAGGGGATATAAGGTTGCTAAAACATATTCTCTTTCTTCTTTAATAAGCTCTATAAAATTTAAAACTTAGTCAATAAAATCCTTCTCCTTCCAAACCTATGTCCAAGAAATACTACCTAATCTATAACTTTACTCATTAGTTGGCCATTAACCCTAACCCCTAGGTGGAAGGTGATTACGACCAAATCACCTTTGAGGACCCAACCTTCAAGCAAGAAGAGGATTTTTCTACACCTTTGGGTTATTTAATCCCTATCCATGATGAGTAGGGAAGAGGAATTTTCCAATCAACAACTCACATGGCTTGATTTTTACAAAAGTATAGGAAAATTATGGAATCCTTTCTTAGGAAAGATCATGATACCCTAGGCATATCTATAGGGGAAGGTTCACTCATGGACCATCCCCAAAAATCTAACTCAACCCCTTTGTCTCTAAATAAATTGGATTCAACATTTGGATCTCTAAATACAAATCTTAATGCATTAGCTTCTCATTTCATCAATTCAAATCCTCCTATAAACACCACTTCCATAGATGCCAAGAGGTAAACCCTTATATCTTCTTTGTTGTATTATTCATCTCTTCCTAATCTTGAGGACCTATTAAAGGGTGATGTAAGTTATCTTGTATCTCAAAAATTAGGAATAGGCTATATTTCTAATTCTTATGTCAACAACCTTCATTCTAATCTCACAATTATAAGTATGGGTTTCACACAAAATCCTAATCCCATAATCTCTCATCCTTTACCCTCTAATACTTTCATCTCAAATACATTGGAAACAAATCATATGATGTTAGCTTCAACAATATGTATCAACCTCCATCTTAATCAAATTATTTCAACTGTATCATTATTACTCTTAATCAAATTTCTCGTCTATGGACACACCTTTTGTGCCATCAAATCATATTTATTTCAAACTTAAAACCTTAAATTCTCGATTAGATATATTAAAATAATAAATGGCCATCATTGAAGGGTCTTATTCTACTCGCAAGTACTCTTATGATGACTTGTGCAACCAAACATTTGACCTTTTGTAGCTAGTCTTCCTTTTTCTCCCAATTTTGAAACTCCTAAGTTTCACTTGTACAAAGGAAAGAAGATCTCGTCAACCACATTAGGTTGCTTAGATTTTCTTGTAGTGATATATCTTATAATAAAAAATACCATTTAATATATTTCCTAAGAGCCTTAGTGTCCTTACCTTGGAATGATATTACCAAATATGAAGGCATTCCTTAAAGAGATTTAGAGATCTTGTTGAGATGTTTTCAAAACAATTATTTGTTTACATTGATGAAAGGTCATGATTAATGACCTATACCACTCAATAAATAAAAAGACAAAACAAATTCCAAATTCTTTTTAGAATTTGTAATATTTTTTGGAAACACCCCAAAAAATCCATTCAACACAATCATATATAGAAAATGGGATAAGAGCAAAAAAGAAGAGTGTATAGCCAAAAGAGATAAAAAGAGATAAATGGCATGATATGAGAGAAGGAATAATTGGTAGGTGCCCATGGACACCCCCATAATATTTTCATACATTATAATATATTATTGAGGGGTATTTATAGTGATACCAAAACCTTGATGAGAGGTTAACATTAGGCCAATATTAACTTAACCTTGAGGTTAACTTTACAATAAAATAATATAAAATTATCCTTTAATTAAGATCATCTATAAATGTGGATTAACCAATACCACTAAGGGTGAATAGATGACGGTGCCCTTCAGCTTACACATAGATGACCATAGGATTACATAAAAGAATGCTTGTAGGATTACATAGAAGAACACTCATAGGATTACATAGAAATATGTCTATAGGATTACATAAATATTCTTGTAGGTTTACATCAAGATGATCCAAGGCTTATATAGTGTTAGCCTATAGGCTTACATGAAGATATCCATAGGATTACATCAAGATGCCCAAAGTCTTATATAATCCTTACCCATAGGCTAAAATTAAGAGCACCTATAGGTACTTCACCACTATTATCCTTGGCTTAATAAGGTCATATGATAAATATTTCAACACTTCTTAGCAATATGGTGAGCCCTATCGGGGATACTCTAGTATGTCCCTCCACTTAGAGATCTTCTAGACATCTTTATATGCAACCTTAATGAGCATTTGATATTTTATTTAGAGATGGCCAATATGTCTTATTTTTAAGATATGATTGACATGACCAAGAGAGTAGATACCTCCCTTGCTAAAAGAGGGTATTTGAAAACCAAATCCCATGAGGATGAAGGTGAGTCTTCTTCTAACCCAAAGGGATGGTACAAGAACAAACACATTATAAGTGATGGGGTTATAAACTCATGTCATACTAATAATGTCAATGTTTTAGAAAACCTTTAAAATATTATATTAGAAAATCCACAATAATAGAAATCCAAGATGAAGTATTCATGACTAGACAAACCTCTTTTATCCATCCTAGGTCAACTCTTGAAATATAAAATGGTGGAGCTTCCACTTGCCAAGCCTTTATAACCCAAAAGGGAAAAATCTCCTTGGTTTCATCATAATGAGTAATGTGCCTTACACCTCATTAATGGTTATATAATGGATAAATGCATGAACCTTATAAACTTGATCCAAGACCTAATTGAAAAAGGTCAAGTTGTCCTCAATAAATTTTATTCTCAACCTTCTAATCAAGACCTGGGAATTTTCTAAAATTTTCTACCTAATCATAATCAAGATCAAAACATAGTGAATAATGTCCACTATAATAATGTATCACCTCCAAACCAAAGGATGGTTAGGACCCTCCATTATTCTAATCATATTTATCACATTTGTGTTGTAACTAGACAAACACAAAAAATTTTCATCTAATAAACCTTCAAAACCTCCCTTGGTCCTTTGCACAAAAATAACTTCTCCCCTCAAAGGACCCCCGTGGGTTATTCAATATAGATCCAAGGCTAAGTTTAAGGTCCATAGAGACATATTTGAAGAACACAATCTTATACTGAGTGGGGGGGGGTGAACAATATAAGATAAAACTTTTTCTTTCCAAAGCAATAACTTCAAATGATATCAATGCAATAATGAAACAATGCACAAATCACCATACACATAAGAGGCAAATATTTTACATGGAAACACCCTCTCGGGTGAAAACCATGGCAAAATATTGCTTATAATTTTCTTCAATAAATTATATGGGTACCAACCCATAGGAGACACAAATCCCCTATCACAAAGTTAGTGGACACCAATCCATAGGAGATACCAATCGCCTATCCAAGTTCATGGGCTCCAATCCACAAGATATATCAATCCCCTTGTTCAAGTTCATGGACACCAATCCATATGAGACACTAATACCCTCTGCTAGTTCATGGGTACCAACCCATAGGAGACACCAATCCCCTCTACTCTAGTTCATGGACACCAATCCATAAGAGACACCAATCCCATTGCAAGACTAGTTAAAAATTTGCTCAGGTACGTCCTCAAATATTGCTCACAAACATTGCTCAAATCTACTCCAAAACCTACTCATAAAACCTACTCAAATCTTATCCAAAACTTGCTCATAAAACCTGCTCAAATCTGCTTCAAAACCTGCTCACAAAACTTGCTCAAACTTGCTCCAAAACCTACTCAAAAATCTAATTTATAACCCTTGCACATTTACTCTCAGTTTTAATCAACAATCAATGCACAAATTTGCTTACAAATCTGATCTATACCCTTTGCACATTTACTCCCAATTTCAATAAACAACCAATGCTCATCCAATCAATCCTTATATCTACCACTATATGACAACAAAAATATTTCCCTCAAACAAAGCCATTTTGAGAAAAGAACACTATACCTTCTAAATTTGCCTCAATGATGATGATCTTCTTTTTGCATGAGCTTTCCAAACCTGCCTTGACAAAAATGATTTTTCCTTTTCTATGTGCCTTTCAAATCTGGTCAATAATTTTCTTTTTTCCTTCTTGACTAAATATCAAATCAATAGTCCTTTTAACAATATTCACAATAAATATTACTTCTAAAAATAACTTCTTATACCTCCTCAATAAAAAAAAATAACTCCTTATATCTCCTTTTAAAACTTTATAAAATGAAATTTCACAATCACAACATACTCCTTATTTCTCCTTTTAATCAAATTCAAAAACTTTTACAATAGCAACAAAACTTCTTATTTCTCCTTTTTAATTAAATTCAAAAATGTTGCCCTTACCTTACATAGAAAAACCTTAACTAGTTGTGGAGGAGATTCGACCTCCAAAACTCTAGAAGAACAGTGCCCTAACATAGGCTCATTGACCAACTAGGCTAGCCTAATTGGATGAAACCAAAAGTGCTCAACAAATATTTAAACCTTCATTGCGCTTCCAATCAACAATCGCACAACAAAAACCTCCCTCGAAGGGATTCAAACTTTGGATCTCTTGCACCACAGCACCCTAGTGTGGCCTAGCCAACCGGCTAGGCTACTCCACCATCTAAGAACAAAAGGGTGTCAACTAATATTTAAACCTTCATACCTTGTATTTCCTTTGCACAACAAAATAGGTACCGCAAGGATTCGATATCTGAACCTTCTACACTACAACACCCTAACTCGGGATAGATGACCAATTGGGCTACCCCAATGGTTGAGACCAAAAGGATGTCAACCAATATTTAACTCCACCTTTGGATTTATTTTCACAGTCGCATGCCCTCCTGTGCTTCTCCTCTCCTATTCGTTGTGGGCTGCACCTCTCTTCATGCACGAATTTTGAATTAATCTCATAAACACTCTTTCAAAATAAATTTTTACCTCATATATATGCTCCCCTTTTATCAATTTTCCCAAGGAGGTCAGCCCATTAATTTGTGTTAATATTTGCTTTCAAGGATGTCGGTCCATTTTCTTATATTATAATATTGGACTATTAAACTTTCATATATTTAAATCCTTTGATTTAAATATGTCAAGCCTTGTCACATCAATTTATAATGTCCTTCTCTTTATAATATTTAAATTTGATATTTAAATATTATAATACCTTGCTTTTAAATATACTTTGCCTTGCTTCTCTTGAAATTGTCCACCCTTCTAAACTTATCACCTTTGAAGAATATTTATGCCTTGAATACCATGCACCTTTGACATCAATGAAAAATCAATATTTCTAACAATCTCCCCCTTTTTCATTGATGGAAACCCTACAAAAAACTTTATTTTATTGCAACTAGATTCACAATCTGCTCCCCTGACAAGCTACTTCCCCTTACTAAAATTCTCCCCCTTTGACATCAATGGCAAAGGGCTCCTTGGGGCTATAAGATAAGACACTTGAAAATGCCCCCTACTCCCTACTTTTATTTGAGACTTTAATTATGAGATGGGAGCAAAACTCCCAACTTACTTCTGAGATACTCAAAGGTCTCCTTTGGAAGTGGCTTGGTAAATATGTCAGCAATCTATTTCTTTGTAGCAATGTATTACAACTTGACTTGATGATAAGTCACAGGATCCTCCATCCTAACATTATTAGTTAGTATTATTAATCATTTAATTATTATATTATTAACTCATAAAGTGAACCATCACATCTCTTCATAACGTGAACCATCACGTCTCTTCATAACATGAACCATCATGTCTCTTCACCAACATAGCTTTAGGGTAGATATATATTAGGTTGGCCATTCACACAAATCATCCAAGAATAAGAATATATATTTGTTTAAACCCATTGGAGAGATTCCCTATTCCAGTGCAACAGTGATTTAACCCTAAAAGTGATTCTTTTTAATATTATTTTATTTATTTATATATTAATTATTAGCTAAAACCCTCAGGTTTCTACCATTTGGTATCAGAGCCATGTGGGACCCAATTATGTGGGAATTGCTCAAATATATTCATATAAACACTACCATGTGTGAGTATGACATTCAATTTAAGGATATCACCAAATACAACACAGGATGGGGTGAAATTTTTTTCATATATTGCTTCATCAAATGATTGAAAGAAGAAATTAAAATAGATGTGACAAAGTTCAAACCCTATACCATGATGTAGACTATTGGATTGGTAAAATTAGCTGAAGATAAAATTAACGCACAACATCAATTAGGGCAACCACCTATGGGGAAATCTCAAACCACTTACATTACCCCTAAATCTACGCATAATGGAAAGGTACAAAGTACTTACACAACCCCTAAACTTAATCCAACCCTACCAATTAAACATCTTAGTTTTGAAGAAATGAAATAACGACAAGCAAAAGGTCTTTGCTATCATTGCGATGAGAAATTTGTTTGTAATCATCAATGTATTACACCTGCACTATATATTTTATATGCAACTATGCCTTGTAGTTCTCCCAACAATAAAAATGTATATGGGGTAGATATAGTGACAGATACACTTGATGATAGCACTAAAGCTAAGGAAGATGAGGAAGATAAGGAAGATGACGATGCTAAGGAAGCTAAGAAATATAATGAAAATGAGGACAATGAGTAAGAAATACCCAAAGTACCTGATCACAATGATGAAGGCAATACGTTTGATATACCAGAAATGATTGATGCATCAGGTAAGTATGAGGTAGAAATTCTTGAAGTGACTCATTATATCCAAACATGCACTCTACAAAAACTACACTTAATTTCCTCTCAAATAGTGAGTTATCACCACAGGGTCAAACCTATTAAAAAACAAGGCAAAAATGTGACTGCACACTCCATTACCTCTCCCAGGGAACAACAGGAGAATGTAGAAGTTTTACCACCTCTTTTTATGCATCATTTTAAGGCATTTAAAGAACCCCAAGGGTTGTCCTTCCCTCATCATCACACATTTACTAATTTTTGAGGCAACCCCCCGCTAACACTTCATCCTTCTCGATATCCCTACCTATGGAAGGATGACATTAAAAGAGTCCAAGAACTTACGCAAATCCTTCTTGGAAAAAAAAGGACAAAGCTCCTCACTTTGAGCTTTGAGGACAAAGCTCTTTTTAAGGAGGGTGGCATGTTAGGATCCTCCATCCTAACATTATTAGTTAGTATTAGTTAGTATTATTAATCAATTAATTATTATATTATTAACTCATAAAGTGAACCATCACATCTCTTCATAACATGAACCATCACATATTTTCACCAATGTATCTTTAGGGTAGATATATATTAGGTTGGTCATTCACACAAATCATACAAGAATAAGAATATATATTTGTTTAAACCCATTGGAGGGATTCCCCATTCTAGTGCAACAATGATTCAACCCTAAAAGCGATTCTTTTTAATGTTATTTTATTTATTCATTTATTAAATATTAGCTAGAACCTTCAGGGTTCTACCATACTTCATCGAAATATGCTTAGTCCTTGAATGCATCACTGGATTCTTTGAAATATTGATCACACTTGTATTATCACAAAGTATGGAGATAGGATGATCATGCTCTACTTTAAAATTGCTTAAGGTTTATTTCATCCATAAAACCTGAGTGCAACAAGTAGCTATTGCAATGTACTCTGTCTATATAGTAGATAAGTACATTGATACTTGTTTTTTACTTAGCCAAGAGACCAAATAGTCTCCAAGAAAAAATTCTCCTCCACTTGTGCTTTTCCTATCATCCACATTGCCTACCCAATCTACATCCATATATGCAGTGAGAGTGAAATTATCACATATGGGATACCACGGTCCAAATTCCATAGTTCCTTTAAGATATTTGAGGATTATTTGTATTGCCTGTACATGTGTTTCCTTTGGTGCAGCTTGAAATCTTGCCATCAATCCGACTGCCTACATTATATCTAGCCTTGTAGTTGTGAAATATAGTAAAATTCCAATCATGGATCTATACAAAGTTTGATTTGCCTCAGGAGACTCATCATATTTACTTAAATTACATTATGTAACCATGGGAGTACTCACAGGATTGCAATCCTCCATCCTAATTTTTTCAACATTTCTTTTACATACTTGGTTTGAGAGAGAAATATACCTTTATCTAACTGTGAGATTTGCAAACCAAGAAATAAGGATAACTCACCAAGCATTGACATCTCAAATTCACTTTGCATATATTTTATAAATTTTTGACACATCTTGTTGTTACTGCCTCCAAAAATGATGTCGTCCACATAGACTACTATTATTAACTGATCATTTCCTTCATTTTTGATATACATATTGCTATCAACTATACCTTTTCTGAAACCTTATTCTTGGAGATATTTATCTAACCTTGAGTAGCAAGCCCTAGGGGCTGGCTTTAGTCCATAGATAGCCTTATTCAATTTGCACACATAATATGGCTTATCTGTTAGGCTGAAACCATATGGTTGCTCAATGTAGACTTCTTCTAGATAACATTTAAGAAATTCTTCAATTTTTTTGAAGCTTGAGAAGGCCAAGAATATTCGTATGGCCTCAATATGAGCAACATGAGCAAATGTCTCTTCAAAATTAATTCCCTCTACTTGTGCATAGCCTTTGCACACAAGTCTTGCTTTGTTTCTAAAAAATTGACCATCTTCATTCAACTTATTTATGTAGACCCATTTGGTGCCAATTACGTTCTTGTCTTTTGGATGCAAGACAAGTTCCCAAGTCTCACTCTTCTCTATTTGATCTAAATCTTCTTCCATTACCTCAATCCAATATTTATCTTCACTTGTTTCATTGAAATTCTTTGGCTCAAATTTATTTAGTAAAGAGAAGTTGGCATGTTCACCTGTTCCTATTATTTTCCTTCTTGTTTGTCTCTCACTTAGATTCCTAATAATCATATTTTTAGGATGGTTCTTTTGCACATACCTAGATGGTGTCTTAGGTGGTACCTTTCTTGATATTATCTCATCTTCTTCAGTTTCTTCACCTTCTTCTTCTTTGAAACTTTCTTCTTCTTGATATACAATCTCTTGATTTGGTTCTCTTAGATCTATTTATTCATCAAATATTACATTTGCACTTTCCACAACTGTATGTGATCTTATATTGTAGCATCTATAAGCTTTGCTCTTAGTGGAGTAGCCAAGTAAGATACCCTCATCACACCTGGAATCGAACTTGCCCAATTTTTTCTCTTCTCATCTAATGTAGTATTTGCTTCCAAAATTTTTGAAGTACTTCATAGTAGTTGGTCTTCTCTTCCAAATATCATATGGTATTTATGGTGATTTACTCTTACTTGAGCTCTATTGATGATATAAATATCTATATGAATTACCTCTCTCCAAAAATCATTAGAAATATTACTCATTTAGCATAGCCTTGGCCATACATTGAACAGTCTTGTTCTTCCTTTCAACTACACCATTTTGTTGTGGAGTTCTTGCTGCTGAGTATTGTATCTTGATTCCATGTTCATAGAATTCTATAAATTCATTTGAGGTGAATTCACCTCCTCTATCTGATCTTAGACACTTGATATTTTTACCTGTTTCATTTTCTACAAGTGTCTTGAATGCCTTGAATATTTCAAATGCTTTTGATTTTTTTCTCAAGAATGTTATCCAAGTCATTTTAGAATAATCATCGATAAAAAACATGAATTAATTCTCACCTTGCAAACTCTTTGTCCTTTTAGGACCACATAGATCGGTATGAATTAGCTCCAAAGGCTTTGATGAAGAGAACTCCTTTGATCTGAAACTTGATCTTATTTTCTTACCATGCTGGCATTGTGCACAAATTGTGATTGGGGGTTTTTCTATCTTGGGTAACTATTTGACTATCTGTTTGTTGCTTATTTTTACTATATTGTAAAATTTTAGGTGGCCCATTCTCTTTTGTCATAACCAGCTCTCATCTTCTTGTGATAAAAATTATTTTTCTTCCTTAATTTTGCTCAACATGTAGAGATTATTTGTAGTTCTACTGACATCTACAATAATTTTTCATATCTTGGATTTCTTGATATCACATCCATTTGGGTGAAATGTGAGTGTGTGCCCTTGATCGCATAGTTGAATTACACTTAGTAGATTGTGCTTTAATCCTTCAACATATAACACATTCTCTGTCCTTGATTTTCCATTATCCAGACTCATGTTCCTTTTCCAATAATTTTGGTAGAAGCATTATCACCAAATTCCACTGTGCCTCCATTTATTTCCTTGAGAGAGAGAAATTTTCTTTTGTCACTTGTCATGTAGCTTGAACAACCACTATCAATGTACCACTAATTTCCTTAATTTTGCACATGAAGAGCCATTTGTACTAACATATACTTCTCATTTTATTGTTCCATTTTCTTTATCCAACCTTTGGAGGACATATCCTTTTGAACAGTTTGACCTTCCTCTTTCTTGCTTGATTTTGGAAGTTTAGAAAACATTGTTCTACACCATTTGGCTTTATGCCCAAAATTATCACATTTATAACAAATGATATTGTAATCTATGAGAGGTGTAAATGAATTGAAATTTCTTTTGGTGAAACCATAATCATTCTTAGCATGGACCCTACAATTTACAACTTTATGACCAAATTGATTGCATGAAAAACAATAACCATGGAAGAAATATTGAGACCTATTTTATTGCCTTGAAGGATATGGTCACATGGTTCTCTCATTGTTGTTTCTATGATTGAATTTGGTCCATGATGAATATTTGTTTTCCTCCCTCTTGGTGCTTCCACTTCTCAATGCATTAACATAGGTTTTAGGTTGTTATTTACTTATTTTCTTTGATGCCTCTATTTATTTTGAGCTTGATTTCCCCTTTTGTTTCTTTTGTCCTTATTCAAACCCAAGTCCAATATTTATAACTAAAGATATCTATGCTTTGATAATGTCACCCATGATTTTTGAGATTTTATCAAACCCATGTAGCTTACCATTAGATTCTTCCACTTCCATCCTTAGAGAGACAACTTCATGTTCCAGTTTTTCACATTCCAACTGTTTTGCCTTTAACTACTCAACCAAACCTTCTTTAATTCATCTTGCCTCTTCAATTTTAACTTTCAAGTCAATGAGTTATTGCAACAACTTTGTCTTTGTTTTTTCATCCTCTTTTACTTGAGTCTTCAATCTTGAGTTCTTCTTTCTAAGATTTTTCAATTCTTCAAGAGCAACGACAAGTTATTATTTTATGTCAACCATGGCTTCTTCTTCATTTTTTGAATATTTCTCTTCTTCTTGTTTTGGACAATAGGAGTATTTTATTTCATCTCCATGGCCATGTGTGTTCTTGTAAGATCTTACTTCAAGATGTTTAGGCTTTTATGAAGGAACCTAATCTGATACCAATTGAATAACACAAGCTTATACTAAGAGGGGGGTGAAAAGTATAAGATATATTTTTTTTTAAATTTCCAAATTAATAACTTCAAATAATATCAATGTAATAATGAAACAATGCACAAATCACCATACACATAAGAGAAAAATATTTTACGTGGAAACACCCTCTCAGGAAAAAACCACAATAAAATATTGCTTATAATTTTCTTTAATAAATTTTGTGGGTACCAACCCATAGGAGAAACCAATCCCCTATTACAAGTCTGTGGACACCAATCCACAGGAGATACCAATCCCTTATACAAGTTTGTGGACTCCAATCCATAGGAGATACCAATCCCCTTGCTCAAGTTCATGGTCACTAATCCACATGAGACACCAATACCCTCTGCTGGTTCATGGGCACCAATCCACAAGAGACACCAATCCCATCTACTCTGGTTCATGGACACAAATCCATAGGATACACCAATCCCCTTGCAATACTGGTCAAAACTCTTATCAGGTCTATCCTCAAATATTGCTCACAAACACTACTCAAATATACTCTAAAACCTACTCAAATCTACTCTAAAACCTGCTCATAAAACTTGCTCAAATCTGCTCCAAAACATGCTCAGTAATCTATTCTATAACCCTTGCACATATACTCTTAATTTCAATAAACAACCAATGCATAAATTTTCTTATAAATCTGATCTATACCCTTTGCACATTTACTCCAAATTTCAATCAACAACCAATGCTCATCTAATCAATCCTTATACCTCCCACTATATGACAACAAAAAGATTTTCCTCAAACAAAGCCATTTTGAGAAAATAACACTATACCTTCTAAATCTACCTCAATGATGATGATCTTCTTTTTGCACGAGCTTTGCAAACCTGCCTTGACAAAAATAATTTTTCCTTTTCTATGTGCCTTTCAAATCTGGGCAACAATTTTATTTTTCCTTTCATGACTAAATATCAAATCAATAGTCATTTAACAATATTCATAATAAAGCTTACTTCTAAAAAATAACTTCTTATACCTCCTTAAGAAAAAAAAACATAACTCCTTATATCTCCTTTTAAAACTTAAAAAAAAAAAAATTCACAATCACAACATACTCCTTATTTCTCCTTTTAATCAAATTTAAAAAACTTTTACAATAGCAGCAAAACTTCTTATTTCTCCTTTTTAATTTAATTCAAAAATTATGCCCTTACCTTACATAGCAAAACCTTAACTAGTAGCGAAGGAGATTCGACCTCCAAACTTCTATAAGTGTAGTTCCCTAATGTGGACTCCTTGACCAAATGAGCTAGCCCAATTGGATGAAACCAAAAGTTCTCAAAAAATATTTAAATCTTTGTTGCGCTTCCAATCAACAATCACATAGGAAAAACCTCCATCAAAGGGATTTGAACTTTGGATCTCTTGCACCACAGTGCCCTAGCATGGCCTACCCAACCGACTAGGCTACTCCACTGTCTGAGAACAAAAAGGGTGTCAACTAATATTTAAACCTTCATACCTTGCATTTTCTTCGCACAAAAAAATAAGTGCCATAGGGATTCGATCTCTAAACCTTTTGCACTATAACACCCTAACATGGGCCAGACGACCAACTGGGCTACCCTAGCGATTAAGACCAAAAGGATGTCAACCAATATTTAACTCTACCTTTGGATTGCTTTTCACCATCACACATCCTCCTACGCTTCTCCTCTCCTATTCATTGTAGGCTGCACCTCTCTTTGTGCACAAATTTCAAATTGCTCTCATCAACACTCTTTAAAAATAATTTTTTACCTCATATATATATATGCTCCCCTTTTATCAATTTTCCCAAGGAGGTCAACCCATTAATTTGTGTTAATATTTGCTTTCAAGGATGTCGGTCCATTTTCTTATATTATAATATTTAAAAATATTATAATATTGGACTATTAAACTTTCATATATTTAAATCCTTTGATTTAAATATGTCAAGCCTTGTCACATCAATTTATAATGTCCTTCTCTTTATAATATTTAAATTTGATATTTAAATATTATAATACCTTGCTTTTAATATAATTTGCCTTGCTTCTCTTGAAATTGTCCACCCTTCTAAACTTATCACCTTTGAAGAATATTTCAACCTTGAATACCATGCACCTTTGACATCAATGACAACTCAATATTTCTAAAAATATTACTTAAAAATTTTGGTTAACAAGTCATTCCTCAAGATCTCATCCTGAATGATCTCACTTTTATGGTGGAATATATTAGGGTTAACCATGTAACTATGGTCACAAAAAAAAAAAACCATGTAACTATATTATTCCATGATGATGAGAGCCATTAATACTCTACAATTGAATATATCCCACTAAACATCACAAGCCATTTTGATGACATATTTCTTTAAGTAAATCCTAGTCAATAATGGTTATGGTCTCAATTTTTATAGCTTAGAATTTATCAGACGTTTTAGGCTAACCAAATAAAATTTGAAGAAATCTAATCTTGTTATTAGGGTTTTCAAAAATGAGGGACATGAGGCTAGTGGCACTATACTCTTATCCCTCAAATTTTGACCCTGCACTCTTAACACTCTCTTATTTATCATGCCTTATGACATAGCTTGCAATATTCTTCTTGGGATTCCATGGATCCACAAGATAGGCATTATTCCTTAAACTCTTCATCAATGCCTTAAGTATACAAGGGAAATACTTATCATATTCTAGCCAACCCTAAATCCTTTACCTACTACCAAATAATTTAGGTTGAGAACCCTAAAGCTCATATTTATCTTCTTAATTCATCTCTTGAATCTTATCCTTCTTCTTCTTAGGTTCTAATTGCTTGTGCATTAAGGTCTCTCATCTTAAATAACTCACCTAACAATGAAACTAAGGGTTAAAGCTCTAATCTTATCAACATTGATAATAATAATTCAAATAATAATCAACTTTTATTTGACCTATCCAAGATTCCTCCATCACATTGAACCTTAGGCTTTCCTTTGAATAGTAAGGGTAAAATGATGCAAATAGGAATTTGCTCCTTCATTTGTGCTAGTACCACAAACAATGAGAAAATCTATGTAAGTAATCATTTGTCCCACTAAATTATAATATGATTTAGGCTTCTTTTTAAACTCATATTCCATCACTAAGCAAATATTTTTCAATATACAATATCGAGGTAAATGACTATGTCTATATTAAAGTGCATCAACGATCCCCTATAATCCAAATCCTGGTTGAGACATTGTGGGATAGGTTATATCCCTAGACATATTTAGTATTTTTCCTCTCCTTTTGATGATGAATATGAAGCCAACCTTTTGATAGGGAATCCCATGATGATATAGTTTCTTTAGATATATTGGATTAGGATGAGGATAATGATGATGGATCATCTCCCCATAGATCATAGTCTCTCTCAATTTACACAATCTTCTAGTGTAAATCTCTTAAGACTATCCTATCCTAAGTTGATTATCGATGAATCTAATTATGGTATAGAGAATATCCCAAAAGATACTCCTCAACATTATCCCTTAGACTATGTAAGCTAGAATGAATTCTATTTTGGTGGATCATTTTCCAAAATCATGAGTGTTTCTATCTTGTATGATATCAACAATAATCAACCATCCTTAGATCCTATAGATCTTGATATCCTCGGAGTTCTACTAGCTCCACCTCATTTGGAAGATGTATCTCATATTTTGATTGAGAAAACCATGGATATCGATATTGGGACTCCTAAATATCCCAAGACCATTGTGTTAAGAAATATCTTGACCCCCATTGAGCATAATGAATACACCAAAATTTTGATGGAGTTCAAAGACATCTAGTCATCCACCACCTAGTAGTTACTCCTCGTGTAAAATCAATAGAGAAAAAATTATAAATAAAATCTATCTAAAAATCACTTTGCTTGTCAAAGAGGAGCTCCAAAAGCTTCTTGATGTTGGATTTGTCAAATCCATTGACTATTTTGACTATATATCTAATGTTGTTCTTGTTACCAAGAAAATAGGTATTATTAGGGTATGCACTAAATTTTGGGACATCAATAAAGCATATCCTAAGGATGACTTCCCTCTACCCAACATTGACATGATCATCAATTTTACTATAGGTTATTGAATACTATTTCTAATGGATATATTCTCAGGCTATAATCAGATCAAGATCACTCTTGAGAACCAAGACAAAATAGGTTTCACCACCTCGTGGGGACCCTTCTATTGTCAAGTCATACCTTTTGGGATGTAGAAAATGGGAGCTACCTACCATACAACCATGAAATATATCTTTTATGACATGAGGCAAGACATCATGGAGGCTATGCCAATGATATTCTTGGTCTATATTTAAATCAAGATCATGTTCAAGACCTAAGGTGCTTCTTTGAGTGGCTATGGGAGTACAAGATATACCTAAAACCTCAAAAATATATCTTTGGGATTACATAAGGAAAACTATTGGGATTCATCATATCTTGACATGACATCAAGTTTGATCCTGAAAAGATATCAACTATCATTGATCTGACACTCACTCCAACTCTAATATAGATCAGGATTATCCAAGAAAAAATTCAAACCACTCAAAGATTCATCTCCTATCTAGATGATAAGGATAATCCTTTCACCAAGATTTTTAGGAAGGATACAATATTTGAATGGGGTGTTGATTATCAAGTAACCTTTGATACTCTTAAATCCTATATTTTATTTCCTACTTTCGTTAACCTACTTAATCCCTATAGGTCATTATTGGTATACATAGTATCAACATAGCATGCCTTAGGTGATATGTTGGTGCAATAAAATAACCAATATATACATAGAGAGATCCATTTTCTATATTAGTGTAGACACCAAAATCTAGCCACTTGTTGTCCATACAGGTCTTCCCACCATTTTACCCATTTATTTATATATATTTAGGCATATTTTTTAAATATATGTTTAATATTAATATTTTAATATTATATTTTTATATATTTAATAAATATAAATATTATATACATAAATAAATCCCAGCCATCTAATTTTATTTAATCCTAGCCTCCATTTACATCAATCCATGCCACACACCTGAAATTAATATCCACCCTCTGATGTGTTTTAATCTGAGCCATACAATTCATGTTGCTTAAACCCTAACATACCCTAGTGTGGATTATTAACAGGAGCCATTTTGATGGGTCAACCCCTAAGTCTTCTTTGAGTCCTAAGAAATTTGAGAAGACCAAGCATCCTTGACATTCATCCTTGCTCTCCATAGCCTCCGCATTCATCGATGCCCATTTTACGTAGTTGGATCTGCTTTTGTAGATCCCTACCTCATCTCTCGAATGCCTTCGGGTGCTCCCTATCACCAGTGACCATATTCAAGCACTTCCCCTCCATATTCGAGAACCTCTGGGTACCTTCCATGATTCTTGAGCACCCATGGGCAATTTTTGTTATCATTGAGGACCCACAAGTATTTCAGATGTGAGCTCTGTAGCCCTACTAGCCCTCGGGTGACACTAGGGCATCGTAACACCACTTCATGTAACAATTACAATCAAATAAAAAAATGATAATTTTGACAAGGTAAATTTGAAGAACACAAGCTTATACTAAGAGGGGGGATGAACAATATAAAATAAAACTTTTGACTTTTCTTTCTAAAGCAATATCATCTAATGTTATTAAATATCAATAATGAAACAATGTACATATCATCATACACTTAAGAGACACAGATTTAATGTGGTTCACCAAATGTGGGCTATGTCCACAGAGAAAATATTTCTTATAAAATTTTCCCACAAATCTCTTCGGCACCATTTCCCTATTACAATGTTTATGGGTACCAACCCAAAGGAGACTCCAATACCCTATGCTCAAGTTCATGGACATCTATCCATAGGAGACACCAATCCCCTCTACTCTGGTTTGTGGACCTCTATCTACAAGAGACACCAATCCCCTTTACTCTAGTTTGTGGACCTCTATCCATAGGATACACCAATCCCCTTTGCTCTAGTTCATGGATCCACATGAGACACCAATCCCCTTTGCTCTGGTTCACTCCAAGACTTCACATAAGGCTTGCTCAAATTTGCTCCAAGCCTACACAAGGCTTGCTCAAATTTATTACAAAACCTACTCTCAACTCTGCTAAAATCTTCTCCAAGTCTATACACAAGACTTTCTCAAATATTCTCCAAGCCTACACATAAGGCTTGCTCAAATCTGCTTCAAAACCTACTCTCAATTCTACTCAAATTTGCTCTAATCCTAAATACAAGGCTTGCTCAAATCTGTTCCAATTTGCTACATCTCTGCTCAACCTGCTCACAAAATCTACTCAACCTACTCATAACACCTTCTCAAATCTACTCATAACACCCACCCAAATATGCTCATAACATCTACTCAAATCTACCTCAATATTTATTACAAGAACTACTCAACTTGCTCACACACTCTGTTCAACATGCTCACAAAACCTGCTCAACCATTCCTAATTCTTGCATAGAAACAATTGCATATATCTTTTCCAAAAGTGCTTTCTTTGACTAAAGTAATTCAGACATATTCTACTGAGGAATTTGTTTAACCTCTTGAACATATAGAGAATGATATGCACTAACAAATACTCAATATGTTCTTCACATTCATTAAGTCTGTCGCTTTCACATGTCTCACATTTATTAGATTTTAAAGTTATCTCTAGTCTAGCACTTGATAACTGACCTAGTAATTGTTGATTTGCACCTTCACTCCAAAACCAATAACAATGCACAATTTTATATTTTTTATCTACTCCCAAAATCAATCATGATGATGCACAAATTTGCTTCATAAATCTGATCTATTACACTTGCACATGCATTCCCAATTTCACTCAAAACCAATGCACAAATTTGCTTTCAAACCCTTACTAATACATTTTCAAATTCATTCAACAATAATGCACAAATTTATTCTCAATCGTTGCATACATATATTTCCAATTTTATTAAAAATAAATGCACAACTTTGCTCATAAATCTGATCTATAATATTTGCACATTTAATCCCAATTCCATTCAACATTAATGCTCATCAAATCAATCCTTATACCTCCAACCTCATGGCAAAAAAATATTTCCTTCAAAAAAAACAACCTTGAGAAAGAATTAAATCACCATACCTCTAAATCTGCCTTGATGATGATGAGCTTCTCAAACCTGTCTTGGCAAAATAATTTCCTTTTTGATCCTTCAAAAATCTGGTTAGTAATTTTCTATTTCTTGCATAGATAGGAAATCATCCACAAAAACCTTCCCAAAAATATGCACAATAAAGCTTTAAAAATAATACCTTATAACTCCTTTTAAAATATGTAATATTAAAAATTTCAAATAATCCACAATACACCTTATATCCCCTTTTTAACATGCAATAATCACACTTTTCAAACAATATAAAAACCACCTTGTATCTAATTTTCACATGCAGAAATTACACTTTAAACTAGTCCTTAATACACCTTATAACTCCTTTTCTTAGATAAAATAAAAACAAAAATTGCCCTTCATTTATTCAACATCAAACCAGTGACTATCTCCTTATCTCATTAAATTTTGTCCTTATTTTAATCAACACAAGGCCAACGAACTATATAAAAATTTAAATCAAAATTTTGGTGCCCATACCTCAACCAACAAGCCCTACGAGCACAAGGAGAATTGAAACCATGACCTTTAAAAACATAGCACCAAAGCCAAGGCTTGGTAACCAGCTGGGCTACCCCAGTGGGTAGTAACGCTAATGCAACAGGAAACACTTGAAGCACTCGTTCAAAAAATGTTTTTCAACTCTGCCAAGCAAAATAGAACCTACCTGAATTTGAACCTACGACCTTCTGCCTCCAGTGGCTTAGCGCTATCTCAGTGACCAACTGGGATAGCCACATAATAAAAATAAAATATGCAACACTACTGATTTGTCTCCTTCGTAACGATCTTCAAGGCAATAAAACACATCAAAACTAAAATTGGTGAGTTTTGAACCTCACACCTTCTTCCTCGTAGTGACTTGGCACAAGTCAAACCACCACTTGGGCTACCTCGATGGATGACATCAAGGGGCTATGCTTCTCCTCCTTATTTTCTATGGTTCGCACTCATCGCAATGAAAAATATTCGAATGCATGCTAATCAACCTTAGCCAACGAATATTTAGTGTATTATTTATATGCATGTTGCCTCCTTTCACAATGATGTTGGTGCTCATCTTTTTCTTTTGATTTTTGAATTTCATATAGCCTCGAATAAATTTTGGTGCTCTCTCTTTTAAGCCTTCTTTTGATTATAATATTTTAAATCAAAAAGATTTAAATATTATAATCTTTAAACCTTTGGCCCTTGGAAAAATAAATCTTTGTCTTTAAAATTTTGCCTCCTCTTGTGGTCTTTAAATATTTTTCAAGCATTTATAATAAAAACTTTTAAACCTTGTCCATATTCATAATATTTAAATCTGATATTTAAATATTATTAATCCTTCTCTTAGAAAAATACTTTGGAGATATATCTTGCTTTTGTATTTTATCCATTTCTTGCTATTCATCAAATCTATGGGGAATATTTTTGCCTTGACTACCATGCACCTTTGACATCAATGACAACTCAATATTTCCAACAATATCTCCCTTTGTCATTGATGTCAATCCTTCAAAAAAATATCTTATTTTACTGCAACTGGATTCCAATACTGCTTCCCCTAAGAAGTTGCTCCCCCTCACTGAATTCTCTCCCCATTTGAAATCAATGGCAAAGGGCTCCTTGGGGCTAAAAATAAGATACTTTAGCATAACCTCTTCACCACCTCCTTTCCTTGAGGTGATCAATTTTGGTATGGGAGAAAGGCTACTCCCAACTTAAAATGCTCTTCTTCCTTTTTAATTTTGTTTTTCTAAACTTTTGAAGTCATACCTTTTTGAACATTTTGAGCATCCTTTTTCTTGCCTGTCTTTGGAACTCTGTTCTACACCATATAGATTTATGCCCAAAGATTTTTTAGTTGAAACAAATGATGGTGTAGTCCTTGAAAGGTGCAAATGAATTGAAGTTCCTCTTGGTGAAACCATAATCATTCTTACCATAAACCTTGCAATGTATAGCTTTGTAACCAAAATGATTACATGAGAAGCAATAACCCTGGAAGAAGTATTCATATTGCCTTGGAGGATATGGTTGCATGATTCTCCCTTTGCTTCTTCTGTGTTTGTGCTTGTTCCTTAATGGTGCATTATTTTCTTCCTCATTGATGTTTCCACTTCTCATTTCATTAGTACAAGTCTTAGATTCTTCTTCAAATACCTTCTTTGATGCTTCTATTTCTTTTGAGTTTGACTCCTCTATTTGTACCTCTTGACCTTACTCAAAGCCAAGTCCAATATTCATAAATGACGATCTCTATGTTTTGATAATATCATGTAAATATTTTGAGCTTTTCTAAAATGATATATCTTATTATTAAATTTTTCAAGTCCCTTCCTTAGAATGTCAACTTCATGTTCTAGTCTTTCACATTCTAGCTCTTTTGCCTTTAATTGTTCAGCCATACCTTCTTCAACTTTCCTTGCCTCTTCAACCTTAACTTTTAAGTCAGTGAGATCTTGTAGAATTTTTACCTTTGTCTTATCATCCTCTTGTACTTGAGACTTCAATCTTAAGTTCTCCCTTTTCAACTCTTCAAGATCAATAACAGGTTCCTCTTCCATATCAATAGTGGTTTCCTTTTCATATTCTAAAATTTTCTCTTCTTCTTGGTCTTCAATAATAGGGCATCTCATTTCTCTTCTATGGAAAAAAATAGAATTTCTTCTTCTTCAATATCAGAGAAACTTTCATCACTATCACTAGAAGCACTGCTTGCTTATTCAAAATAAAACCTTTTCTTGTGCCTTTGAAATATTTTCTTCTCATGCTTATTTTGACCATACCTTTTTTAATTTTCATGATAAAATTTTCTTTCTTTCTTTTTTCTCATATTCCTTTTCTTCTTCACTGCTACTATATCCATTTTGTGGACAATTAGTTGCATAGTGACCAATGTTACCACAACTAAAGCATTTCACAGTCTACATATTTTTGTGTTTTCTTCGACCCTTCTTATTTCTTCTCACAAAGTTAGCTTCCTATTCACTACTTGATTCATCACTTTGAAATATCCCTCTCATTTGGATGTTTGATTTTTTTCTATACTCATCTCATAGGCTATGAGAATCCCATGTAACATCCACGCTCAGAGTTTTGAGATATTTTATTTCCTCAATTGTTGAAGCCTTTGCATCAAATCTCATGGGAAGTGACATCAAGATTTTCTAGAACAATCTTGGAGTCTTTAATACTTTCTCCAAGTCCACAAACTGTGTTGACAACCTCATCAACATGAAGTAGATACTTGGAAATATCTTCCTCATATTTCATATTCAAGTCTTCAAACTTTCTCCTGTGGGTTTGAAGTTTTTCCATATTCACCTTGTCATATCCTTCATATGTTCTCTATAATTTATCCCATATTTATTTTGCTGAAGTGCATTGCATGACCTTTACAAATTTTGATTCACATAAACCACTCATAAACCACTCAAGGTTACATTCATTACCTTGGCATTGTTTTCATATAGTTTCTTACCATTTGCATCTATAGTCAGAGTTGTAGGTGATGTAAACCCATCCTCAACGAATTTCCATATATCATATCCATGTGCCATAAAATAAGTCTTCATCCTTATACTCCAAAAAGCATAGTTAGTCTCGTCAAACAATGGTGCCATGTTTGATGAAAATCCTTCCTGATGTACCATTTGTGTTCCTATAAGATCTTCCTTTAAGTTGTTAGGCTCTCACAAAGGAACCGAATCTAATACCAATTGAAGAACACAAGCTTATATTGAGAGGGGAATGAATAGTATAAGATACAACTTTTTACTTTTATTTCCAAAGCAATATCATCTAATGTTATCAATTACAATAATGAAATAATGCACAGATCATCACATACATAAAATACATAGATTTAATGTGGTTCACCCAATGTGGGCTACGTCCACAAAGAAAATATTTCTTATAAATTTTCTCAACAAATCTCTTGGAAAAAAAATCCCTATTACAATATTTATGGGTACCAATCCAAAGGAGACACCAATCCCCTATGCTCAAGTTCATGGACCTCTATCCATAGGATACATCAATCCCCTCTACTTTGGTTCATGGACCTCTATCCATAGGAGACTCCAATCCCCTTTGCTCTAGTTTGTGGACCTCTATCCATAGGAGACACCAATCCCCTTTGCTCTGGTTCGTGGACCTATATACAAAGGAGACACCAATCCCATTTACTTTGGTTCACTCTAAACCTTCAAACAATTCTTGCTCAAATATGCTCCAAGCCTACACAAGGTTTTCTCAAACCTATTCTAAAACCTACTCTCAAATTCTCTCAAATCTACTCCAAGCCTACACACAAGGCTTGCTCAAATATACTCCAAGCCTACACACAAGGCTTTCTCAAATCTGCTCCAAAACCTGCTCTCAAATCTGCTCAAATATTCTCCAAGCCTACATATAAGGCTTGCTCAAATATGCTCCAATTTGCTATAGCTTTGCTCAACCTACTCATAAAATCTGCTCAACCTACTCATAACACATGATCAAATCTTCTCATAACACCTACTCAAATCTGCTCATAACATCTGCTCAAATTTACGTCAATGTTGCTTACATAAACTGCTCAACCTGCTTACACACTCTACTCAACATGCTTATAAAACCTACTCAACCATTCCTAATTCTTGCATAGAAACAATTACATATATCTTTCCCAAAAGTGCTTTCTTTGACTAAAGTAATTCAAACATATTCTACCCAGAATTCGTTTAACCTCTTGAACATATAGAGAATGATATGCACTAATAAATGCTCAATATATTTCTCACATTCATTAATTCTATCACTTTCACATGTCTCACATTTATTAAATTTTAAAGGTAGCTCTAGTCTAGCTCTTGATAAATGACCTAGTAATTGTTTATTTTCACCTTCACTCCAAAACCAATCACAATGCACAAGTTTATATTTTTTATCTACTTCCAAAATCAATCATGATGATGCACACATTTGCTTCATAAATTTGATCTATTACACTTGCACGTGCATTCCAAATTTCACTCAAAACCAATGCACAAATTTACTTTCAAATCCTTGCTCGTACATTTTCAAATTCATTCAACAATAATGCACAACTTGTTTCTCAATCCTTGCATACATATATTTCCAATTTCATTAAAAACAAATGCACAACTTTGCTCATAAATCTGATCTATAATCTTTACACATTTAATCCCAATTTCATTCAACATTAATGCTCATCAAATCAATCCTTATACCTCCAAACTCATGACAACCAAATATTTCCTTCAAACAAAACAACCTTGAGAAAGAATTAAATCACCATACCTCTAAATATGCCTTGATGATGATGAGCTTCTCAAACCTGTCTTGGAAAAATAATTTCCTTTTTTATCCTTCAAAAATCTGGTTAGTAATTTTCTATTTCTTGCATAGATAGGAAATCATCCACACAAACCTTCCCCAAAATGTGCACAAAGTTGGAAATTTTGAGTTAGTTGTGTTGTCATTGATGTCAAGAGTAAGTGTCAATGATCAGTGAAGGACTTGGCAAAAGAAGGTTTAAAATATTTATATTTTAAGCCCAAGATATTTTGTTTAAGGGCTTCACTTGATTGGTCAAAAGGATGGTTAAATACCCTGAAGGAAAGGCCTAAAGGAAATAATATTATAATATTTATTATTATAATATTAAAGGAAGTCGAAAAAGGTCTAAGGGTGAAAGAGAAAAATACCTAGGCCCAAAGGAAATAATATTATAATATTAAAGGTTAATATTAAAAGCCTAAGGTAATTTATAAATTATTTATAATATTTATATTATAAATTAATTTATAAAATAATATAATTTAAACCCCAAAGAAGGGTTGGGTGAAAATACGATTTAATTATTTCTTCCCCCACCAACGTTTGAAGGAAAGGAGCATATAGTATAAATATCATAAGGTTTACCTCACAAATGCAAGTCTCCGAATATTAAGCACACGTGATTTGTGAAAGTGAATACGAAAGATTCGTGAGCAAATAAAGAAAAGAGATTATTTTTTAATTTCACCCAAAAAATGTGAAGGACAAAGTGACTAAGGCATAAAGCCTTGACACCAACCAATCGGTTGGGCTAGCGGTAATTTTGAGGTGTGTAAGGCACAAGGTACGTAGAGGTTCTACATTTGAGTCTCAATGGCTAGGAAAGGACAAAGCCTTTTGTTGGATTTGGCGCTAGAGGGAGAAACAAGGCTCTCAAAGTGTATTTACCTCCCACATGAATGCTTAGCTCATGTGGCAAGGTGGCCGTGGCTAAGGTGCAGACGACATCTTGACTTGGGATCGAATCCCACCGAGGTGTTTCCAAAGGTACTTTAATTTTTGATAATGTGCATGTAGTCTAAGGTTGTATTGTGAGTGCATGTGGTCTAAGGTTGTATTGTGAGCACCTAGGGAGATATAAGGTGATTAAAGAAAATTTTATTTTTATTTTAATTAAATGTTGTGAAGGATTTAAGTGTGGTTTAAAAGTGAATTGATTTATTTATGGAAAGGTGTGTTGGTTATTTGATAATGCATTCTTGAGTAGGGAGATATAAGGGGAGTTATTTTGACTATTTTAATGCATTAAAATTTTGAAGTGGATTATTGTGAAAGTGTGTTAGTTGAACCTTTGCTAGGTGTATTTTGAAAATATTAGATATTCTAAGGTGTACTTTATAGAACCAAAAAGTTAGGAGCTCAAAATATAATCTCTGATATTCATTAGCCTTGAAAGGTTTGAAAATATATTGCTTAAATACATAAACTAATAACCAATACTTAGAAAGCTTAGGAAAAATATTAGGGAGGAAGGAAAATATGGAGGAAAGAAAAAAAGGAATTTGGAGTCAAACTCTTCCTGTTGTCCATGTCGTACAATCCTGCTGACTCGGTTGTCGTCCAAGGAGGTAAAAGGGTAAGGTCCAAAGCTTACAATTGTAAAACAATTTTTTACCATTTTACCATTTTAACTTCCAACATTATCCCCATTAAAGTTGAGAGGACTAACTATACAGTCTCTTAGCTTTATATATTGAGCTTTATCCATGCCTTTGGTGAAGATATATGCAATGTTATCCAAAGTGCTGCAATATTTAAGCTCAACTATCTGCTGCTCCACCATGTCTGGAATGAAGTGATACTTCATATCGAAATTCTTTGATCTGCTATGGTGGACTGGATTGTATACCAACTAAATGACACTTATGTTATCATAATATAGTTGAGTTGGACCACTTTGACTTTCTCTAATTTCTTAAAGGACTTTTCTCAACCATAGGGCTTGAGTACTATCATGTGTGATGGCTATATACTCAGCCTCAATAGATGACAATGCTACAACAATTTATTTCTTGGAAATCCAAGTGATTAGTCCTGACCCTAGACTAAAACAGTTACCTGATGTAGATTTCCTATCATCTATATTGTTGCCCCAATCACTGTCATTGAATCCAACTAATTTCATAGAATTACATTTGTGGTAATGGATTCCAAAATCCAATGTACCTTTTACATATCTTAAGATTCTTTTAGTTGCTTGTAGATGTAGCTCAGATGGACTTGCAATAAACCTTGAAACTAGAGAAAAAACATATTGAATATTGGGCCTTGTGTTGGTGAGAAACATCAGACTCCCAACCATACTCTGTAAGTGGTCATATCAACCTTTGGTGCTCCGTCGTCCTTGCTCAATTGGATTCCATATCCAGTTGGAGTTGCAACTAATTTGCACTGCTCCATGGCAAATTTCTTGATCATGACTCGAACATTCTTGTGTTGACATATGAATATCCCCTTATTTGATTGATGCACTTCCATGCCTAGGAAGTATCACATTAAACCGATATCTTTCATCTCAAACTGCTTCATCATGGAGTTTTTGAACTCCATATTCATTTTAGTGTTACTACCCATAAATATTAGACCATCCATATACAAACAAACTATGAGAATATCTACACCATGCTTTAGATAGTATAGAGTTGGTTCACTTTTGCTTCTAGTGAATCCATACTCATTGAAATAGTCATCAATGCATGAGTACCAAGCTCTTGGTGCTTGCTTGAGGCCATAAAGTGCCCTTTTCAATTTGTAAACAAGGTTCTCCTTTCCTTGTTCTTTAAAGCCTTGAGGTTGTTGAACATAAACCTCCTCAGTCAAGTATCCATTCAAAAAAGCACTTTTCACATCCATGTGTTGAATGTTCCATCATTTGTGGGCAGCTAAGAAAATAACTGATCTGATTGTCTCTTGTCATGCAACAGGAGCAAAAGTTTCCTCCTATTCAATGCCAAATTTCAGAGTAAAACCTTTTCCTACTAATCTCGCATTGTGCCTCTCAATGCTTCCATAAAAACTGTATTTGGTCTTGTGGACCCATTTACATCCAACACACTTTTTTCCTTTGGGTAGCTTTACTAGCTCCCATGTATCATTATTTTTTATAGAGGTTATTTCCTCTTCCATGGCTTCTTGCCATACATTTTAAGTACAATCCTTCTCATAGCTAGTTGGTTCTAGCTGTGAACTAGCCAATAAAGTATAATTGAATACATATCCTTTAAGATCATAGGAGTCATCATCCCCATACAATTGCAAATTTTCAAGTTGCTACAAAACTATATTCATTTCACTAGCTTGGCTTCTAGTGAATCTTCTCTGGAAATTTTGATCCAGCATTTGAAAGGATGGATGATGTTGTAAAGTTCTTTTTCCTCTTGATGGAGAGTCACTGTCAATGTCCATCGGTGAAAAACTTACTAATCTCTATGGAGAAGGAATTGGAGTGGCAGTTGAAGTACTTGATGTAGTACTCCTACTTGGGTTTGGAGGGGGTGGTGTGCCTTTGCTTTTCTTGGGAAACACCTATTGTACCTATGAATAATTTACATCTTGGGACTCATCATCAACAAAAATTCTTTTATGACCCCATTCTCCCCCTTCATCAAAAATTACATCCCTGGAAAGTACAATTTTATGAGTCTTGGGATTGTAGAGTCTATATGCTTTTGTAGACTCACAATACCCTACAAATATACAAGCTTGAATTTTGGGATCAAGCTTCTTCCTTTTCTCATCAGGAATGTGTGCATATGCTAAAGAAACAAAAACTTTGAAGTGCTTTACATTTGGTTTCTTTCCATACCACCCCTCATAAGGAGTTATGCCATCTAAACTAGAAGTTGGACTTCTATTGAGAATATATACACTGGTTCTTACAACATTATTCAGTACATATTAGTTAGATGCTTAGTCTAAAGCATCGTTCTCACCATCTCAACTATGGTGTGGTTCTTTCTCTCTGCCACACCATTTTTTTGTGGGGTATAGGTAGTGGTGAATTACCTTTTGATCCCACTTTCTTTATAATATTTCAAGAATTATTTTGAGGAGTACTCACCTCCTCGATCTGTCCTAAGACATTTTACAAAATACTTTGTTTCTCTACATTATTTCTAAAATCTATAAAGCAATCAAAAGCTTCATATTTATGTTTCAAGAAATAAATCCAGCACATTCTAGAGAAATCATATATGAAAGTGAGAAAATATGAATTGTTTTCGATACTATTTGTATGCATTGGACCACAGATGTCCGAATGCACTAACTGAAGTGGATAACTGGATCTCCACGCTTGTCCTTTTGGAAAATTAGACCTTGAGTGACTTTCCAAAGCACATCCTTCATAGACCTCCTTTTGTTCGTTGATTTTGGGAAGTCCTGTCACCATAGCTTGAGAAGTTAACAGTTTCAAGCTAGCAAAATTAAGGTGACCATATCACAAGTGCCAAAGTACACTTGGATTAGTTATAGCTACATTTGCAAGTTGAGCTTGCCCTAGCTCACCAAATTTGAGAGGGAATAACCAATTCTTGGTCATTGGTACTTGTGTGATGACACGATTACAATTGTTTTTATCAATAATGATACATTTTCCTTCATCAAAAACAAGTTTGTAATTATTATCCATCATTTACCCAATGATTAGCATATTGTGTTGGAGCTTTGGAGTGTAGTAGATGTCATTCACTTTCTTTATGTCTTCTTTTGTTGGAACCTCCATGGCTCCAATGCCTTCGAATTGCAAAGTTTTATCATCCCCTAACTTGATGTGGGATTTTTAAGTGGAATCTAGAGTAGCAAATAGATTTTCTTTGCCACTCATATGGTTTGAGCAAATAGTATCCAAAATCCATGTGTCATTTAGATTATGTTTTGATTGTCCATATGAAATAAAATGATTAGAGGTATCATCTTCTTCACCATAATTTCCATATTGACTGTTGCTGCCTTGAGAAGATTTTGACCAGCAGTCGCGAGCAAAGTGACCTAGCTTGCCATAGTTAAAACAAGCTATTTTGGACTTGTCACTTCCTCATCCTTGATTTCCACTTCATCCTAGATTTCCTCCTTGATTTTGGTTTCCACCTCTATTTCTATTGCCTCCTCTGTTGCAGTTTCCTCCTCTATTTTGATTGCCTCATCTATAGTTGCTTCTGCTTCTTCCTCTTCATTGGCCTCTGCCTTGACCTCTTTCATGTCCTCTTCTAGTATTTTCATTGGATATGAAGGCTTTATCATCGTCTCCATAGCTGGTTGAAGGAGATTCCTATAATCTCTATTCATGAGACATTAACGACCCAATTAATGCATCAAATGTTAAAGTGGAAAGATCTTTTGACTCTTCTATGATTATGGCTATGTGATTCCATATTTGAAGAAGTGTTTGTAACACTTTCTTTACAATTGTTTCAGGTTTAATTTATTTGCCAAGAGTAACCATTTTATCAACTATTGCTTTCACTCTAACGCAGTAGTCACCAACTTTTTCGTCTTCTTTCATTTTGAGATTTTTAAAATCTCATTTTAGTGTTTGAAGCCTCACTTGCTTCACTTGATCACTTCCCTGGAATCCGTATTTCAAAGCTTTCCACACATATTGTGCAGTTATAAAAGTGGCTATTATAGGGAATATACTCTTCTCCAATGCTGCTTGGAGATGATAAAGAGCAGAGGAGTTGCTATTTTGCGCTTCTTTCTTTGTTTTCTTATCTACGACACTTAATGTTGCCCAGTTTATGGGTTCGGTGTAATCCTCTTCCACTATGTCCCACAAACCTTTTCCTATGAGTAAGGTCTTCATTTTGATAGACCAATACTCGTAATCATATTCGTTGAATTATGGAATTGGTAGATTGTTATGTGAGGGCATAGTTACTAAAACACTCTTTTTATTTCTCGATTACAATAAAGCACTCTGCTTTTTCAAAGAAGGAAGAAGGAAGAAAGAATAAATAAGAAGAAAGAAGAGATTACAAATTTAAGTCAAATATGACTTGATTCACTCTTTCAATGTGTGCTTGTTCCTCTTGTTGTGGCATTGCTATTTCTTAATTTATGAAATTTTTTGCTACTTGTTCTTCATCGTCGCTGATCAATATTATCTCAGGTGATTCTGGTTCTAGAATTTCTACTGAATTATTGTAATGAGTATATTTAGATTCTTGTGGTGCAACTTCTATGGATTGGGATTGCTCAAATTGACTTCCAAAGGAGTTATCTTTAGAGTCTACCCTGTATCCTGAGTTTGGATGCCTCTGGTGTACTATTACTATGTTCTGCAACTGACTAAACATAGTATGAAGCCCATAAGCTCATAATTTTTCATCAAAGCTTTCATCATTCTCTCTTACCAAAAGTGCACAAAGTGCATAATAACATCCTATGGAGTGAATCATGAATTTTGCCCTTAAATTTGTCTTTTTTTACAAATTCCTAGTCTTCAATGTTTTGCCTCTCAAAATTTTACAAAGAAATTGTCACAATTTTCCACCTTTGAGTCCTCTTACATAAATTGCCTCTTAGGCAATGTTCTTTTTCTCCTTTTATTGTACTAAAAATATATCTATATTTCTATTTAATAAAAAAAATAATTGCTTTATAATTTTTTTTTTAAGCAAAAAACCCCTTGCGGGGCCGCCTTGGTCTAAGAGACCACGAACAAGGGGTTCTACACCGTCAAAGTCACCCGGGGTTGCACCCAACTCTGCCCGCACCAACATTATCAATTGGATTTTGGATACCTAATTCATATTTTTGGTAGGGTGGAGATTCAAACCTGGGACCTCCCTTGGAGGATTGCCCTCTCCTCTCCAACTCACCTACAACACCTGGGTTTTATAAAAAAAATTTAAAAAACAATTATTATTTTAATTTATTAAATATAATATAAATTATTCTTTTTAATATATAAAAAAACTTTAGAAAGAAAAAAAATTAAATTAATTTTTTTCAAGCCTGCAGGAGTCAAACCCGTGACTCCTCTCACTAAAAAAAGCCTTCTTACCAACTCAACTTCCACCGCCAATGGGACTCAAGCACCATACACCTGTATTTCTAAGCTTTTGGGGTAAGTGTACAAAAAAAAATTTAAAACCTTCATCGTTGTTGGGTTTCGAACCCATGACCTACTGGGGGCGATCGCATTAAGGCTAGCTCCTTGAGCAAGTCGAGCTGTGTGGCCCGACGAGGATGCAAGGGAGGCTTTCCTCCTTTGTTTCATCACATCTTGCACAAAAAAACAAAAAAAACTTGTGCTTTTATCCCAAATTCACTGTGCGAAGGGGAAATAGCACTATATAATCAAAAATATGAACAAAGCTTATCGATTGCCTTCGGGTAATCGGTTACTGCCCTTTTGTCGACTTCCTTAGCCAATCTCCTTGTGCCACATTGCCCTAGTTGCTCCTTTTTTTTCCACATCACCTTACGTCCAGTCAGCTCTCCTCTAGTCCACGTGTCCACATGTATGCCTTGCTATCTACTCGCCATGTGTCTGCCTCTAGTTTATATTTTGCCAAGTCACCTATCAGTCACCTGGGGAATCATACCTAGTGTTCTTTTGTCAATTGGTCAACCTCAAAATGCATGCTCTCTACAGGCCTCCTCTCGACCTCGCCTTTGGTCCTCCTCAAGCCTCCTTGAGATCCATGCCTAGCCTAACATGAAGCCTTAGACACCCTCCGCTCTGATACTAGATATAGAACCAAAAATTTAGGAGCTCAAAATATAATCTCTGATATTCATTAGCCTTGAAAGGTTCAAAAATACATTGCTTAAATACATAAACTAATAACCAATACTTAGAAATCTTAGGAGAAATATTAGGGAGGAAAGGAAAAAAGGAATTTGGAGTCAAAATATTCCTGTCATCCATACCGTTTAATCTTGTTGACTCGGTTGTCATCCAAGGAGGTAAAAGGGTAAGGTCCAAAGCTTACAGTTGTAAAAAAAAATTTCACCATTTTCCCACTTTAACTTCCAACATACTTGAGACTTGTTATTTTTGTATGGTGAAATAAAATTTTGAGTAATTATTTTGAGATAGATTGTTGCTACCTAACCTTGAGATTGGAAAAGAATATTTGATTGTGATTGAGACAGGTTTTGAAGACATATCTCCATAAAAACAAAAGGTATGGGCACATATTCCTTGTGAGTGAAATATTGTTGGGTTGAATGTTGTGAATGCTAATTTGGAGTGAAAAGGTTTGTTTGATAAGCATTGTTGAGCGAGCTTTCATGTGCATGATTGGTGAATGTTTGTGAGAACATTTGAGTTTGAAGTTAAGAACTATATTGAACTAGGGTTTGTGAAAAGATCATGAGTATCATTTTTATGTGAGATTGTTAGATAAGCATTGTTGGAAATATTTGAGTAAACTTTCATGTGCATGATTAGGATTTATGAAAATATCATGAGTATCATTGTTATGTGAATGTGGAATCATCTTGAGTCAAGGGTTGAGATTCATAGTGTGAGTTTTTGAAATTATAGTGAAACACTTGGTTAGGGTTTGTAATAAAGTTGTGTTTCATTGAGTGAATGGTTGAGTAATATTGGATGAGCATTATTGATTGAATGCATTGAAGTGATAGTTCAAGTTCTGTGAAACAATTTTTTATTTATTCTAAATTGATTTGAAAAGGATTTTGAAAGTGATAGAGTGATTTGTGAGTGTGAAATATATTAAGTCTCTTACCATTCTCTATATATTTCTATGGTTAAACAAAATTTTGAGTGAAATTTGTTTGTGTGATTGAAGAGGTTTTATGAAAGAGATTAAGTTGAGTTTTGTGAGTGTTTTTGTGAGTGTGAAACATATTGAGTCTCTAACCATTCTCTATATGTTTTTGAGGTTAAACAAGATTCTAAGTGAAACTTGTTTAAGTGATTGAATATTTTTTTCTGAAAGAGATTGAGTTGAGTTTTGTATGCAAATTTTGCAATTGATTTGAATAAGCTTTTGTGAAAGCTAGTGGACAGATTTGAGTAAGTCCTAGAGTGGACTTAAGGACAAAGTTTAGCAAGCTTTTGTGAAAGCTTGTGAGCTGATTTGAGTAAGTCCTAGAGTGGACTTAAGGATAGAGTTAAGAAATATTTTTTGAAAGCTTAAGAATAGATTTGTGTGAGCTTTTGTGGAAGCTTACAATCATATTGGACAAGTTTTAGAGAGAACTTGTTGAGCAGATTTGAGCTAAGTCTTGGTGAAGACTTGTTGAGAAGATTGAGCAAGTTCTTAAGAGGACTTGTGGACATATTTGAGACAAGTATTGGTGAATACTTGTTGAGCATATTGAGCAAGTTCTTGAGAGGACTTATGGATATATTTGAGGCAAGTATTTGAGAAGACTTGAGAGCAAAGCTGATTGATTTGTTCAAGCTTTGTGTTAAGGCTTGGGGTAGATCTAGCAAAGTTGATTTGTAATTATATCAAGCTTTGTGTTAAGGCTTGAGGATAGATTTGAGGATAGAGTTTGGTGTATATTTGAGAGAATATTTATGCCAGACCAGAGATAGATATTGAGCAGATTTGTGCTAGATTGAAGGATTGTATTTAGTGTTGATTTGAGACAAATATTAACTAGTTTTATGCTATATCGAAGGACTGTGTTTAGTGTAGACTTGAGATAAATATTCAGTAGAGTTAAGAGTAATATTTGGAGGTAACAGAGTAGAGGACAATAATCTCCAGTGGATAGATATCCATTAGCCAGGGCAGTGAGGATAGAGGTCTTTTGTGGAGAGAGATCCACAAGCCAGTGTAGTGGAGGTAGTAGTCTTCTAGAGGATCACCAACTAGAGCAAAGGAGAAGGAGTTCTTCTATGGAGAGAGATCCACATACTAGCTTAGGGGATTGGTGTATCCTATGTATAGGGATCCATGAACTTTATTAGGATATTGGTGTCTCCTTTGGATAGTGGTCTATAAACATTGTAATAGGGAAGGATTCCCAAGAGATTTGTTGAGAAAATTTTAGTGAAATATTTTCTTCGTGGAGTAGCCCACATTGGGTGAACCGCATTAAATTGGTGTCTCTATTGTGTGTGGTGATTTGTGCATTACTTTGAAAACTATTGTTGATATTTCCATTTATATATTGCATAATATTGTTTGGGAAAGAAAAGTAAAAAGTGATCTTATACTGTTCACCCCCCTCTTAGTATAAGCTTATGTTATTCAATTGGTATCAGAGCGGGTTCCTTCAGAAGAGTTTAACAACTTGAATATAAAGCTTACAAGAACATAGATGGATTCTCAAAATGGATCTTTAGGGAATACGACACCATTGTTCGATGGGAACAATTATGCACTTTGGAGTGTGAGAATGAAGATTCACCTAATGGCACTAGAGAATGAAATATGGCAAGCAGTTGAGTATAGATACATATCGCCAGCAACTCCACCTATAGATAAAGATGGTAAGATCCTACAACTGAATAATTCAAAAGAAATGAATATAATTTTAAAAGGCTTGCGTGAAACAAAGTTTATAAAAGTTATGCATTACACATCAACAAAAGAGATATCCACAAAAGTGATTTGGGATAAACTAAAAGGTATTTATGAGGGAGACAAAAAGGTCAAGATGACAAAATTACTAAATAAGAAGAAAACATTTGAAGACCTAAAGATGAAGTATGAGGAAAACGTTGTTGCATACCTACTTCATGTGGATGAGGTTGTTAACTCCATGCAAGGACTTGGGTTTAAAGTTTAAGAAACAGATGTTTGTCATAAGATTTTAAGGTCACTTCCTAAGAGGTATAGTGAAAAGATTTCATCCATAGAAGAGTCAAAAGATATTGATTTTTTGACAAGGGATGAGTTACATGGAATTATCACAGCCTTTGAGATGAGAATAAAAGAGGAACCTATTCCCCAAAAAGAAGTAGCCTTCAAAGTAACAAAGAAGTCAAAGAGTAAGAAGTCAGAATCAAGCAATGAGTTATCCAGTGATGAAGAAGAAATGCTATTTCTGGAAGAGGAAAAAGAATATGTTAAGAAAAAGGTAAAAAGGGCACCAATAATTCTCAAGTGTTTTAGGTGTGGTAATTTTTTTCATCTTGAAGATAGTTGTACAAGAAATGGATTTAGTTTTAGTGAATATGGATATGAAGATGCACTTGAAGATCTAGAAGAAGAAAGTCTTCTTATGGAAATAGAAGAAGGAAGTGCTTCTAGTGTAAAAGAGTAAAAAAATAATGAAGATAATCTTAAAGATAAAAGAGTAGAGGAAGAATTATAAAAATCAAAGAAGTTGATCTTGAGGGTGAGCTTATTTCAGCTCTTAAGGAATTAAGAAAGGTAAGAAAGCATAACTCAAAACTCAACCTTCAATTTCAAGAATGTGATGAAGAGAAACGAAAGCTTATAGAGGATCTAACCATCTCAATATCTAAGACAAGGAGATTCAAAGAGAGGTTATAGGCAAAGGTTTTAGAATGTGAAAGATTAGAGCATGAGGTAGCTTCACTAAGGAATGAAGTAAAATAGTATAAAAATAAGCTACATAGGTTTGGGAGAAGCTCAAAGACCTTGGATAAGATTATCAAGGTACAAATATCTTCATCAAACAAAACAAGACTTGCCTTTGAATAGGTTCATAGAGAACAAGGAGAGGAGTAAATCTCAAGCTCCAAAGAAGAAGAAGCTTCAAAAGAAGAGAGTGTAAGAGAGAGTGAGACTTTTAAGGATGAGTTGGACAATAGAAATTTCAACAAGGAAAGGAACAATGCACAAATAAGAAACATATGGAACATGAAACAACACAAGGTAGAAGAGACTAAGAGACCAATGGGTCAAGGAAAGGTTTCTTCAATGGATGATGCTTCTCATATCATAGGTTTGGGCACAAGGCTACATAGTGTAGGACACATGAAATACATGAGTATGGAACTTTTAGAAATAGGCATCTCTTTCAAGGGTATTTCTACTCTTGTAATCAATTTGGTCATAAGGTAGTTAATTGTAGGGTTCATGATAGGAATGGATATGGCTTCACCAGGAGGAACTACAAGACATTTGCACCTTCAAGGAATCACAACATTAAGTGTTATAAGTGCAATAATGTTGGGCATATGGCTAAGTTATTTAGAGCAAAAATTCTAGAGACAAGCACGAATAGGAACATTCAAAGAAATCAGAAGGATCAATTGAGGAAGAAGGTGGACAAAGGTAAAGAGTAGTGTATACTGGGAGTAGAGATAATCCTACCCCAAAATTAACCACCTCAAGAGAGAAGGTGGTGGAGGGGCTAAGCTAAGAGTCTCATTCTTATCCCCAAGCCCCAAATGTGGCCCTTTGCCATTGATGACAAAGGGGGAGAGATTTGAGTTAGGGGGGAGCATTCAATCAGGGGGATCAATTTTGAAAAAAGAAAAATGTTTGGTTACAGAAAAAGGGTTGCCATCAATGGAAAAGGGGGATATTGTTGGAAATTTTGAGTTAGTTCTGTTGTCATTGATGTCAAGAGTAAGTGTCAGTGATCAGTGTAGGACTTGGCAAAAAAAATATTAAAATATTTATATTTTAATCCCAAGAGATTTGGTTTAATGGCTTCACTTGATTGGTCAAAAGGATGGTTAAATACCCTGAAGGAAAGGCCTAAAGGAAATAATATTATAATATTTATTATTATAATATTAAATAAAGTTAGAAAAGGTTTAAGGGTGAAAGAAAAATACCTATGCCCAAAGGAAATAATATTATAATATTTTTATTATAATATTAAAGGTTAATATTAAAAGCCTAAGGTAATTTATAAATTATTTATAATATTTATATTATAAATTAATTTATAAAATAATATTATTTAAACCCCAAAGAAGGGTTGGGCGCAACTGTGCATGTGGTCTAAGGTTGTATTGTGAGTGAATGTGGTCGAAGGTTGTATTGTGAGCGCCTAGGGAGATATAAGATGATTAAATTAAATTTTATTTTAATTAAAGGTTGTGAAGGATTTACGTGTGGTTTAAAAGTGAAATGAATTATTTATGGAAAGGTGTGTTGATTATTTGATAATGCATTCTTGAGTAAGGAGATATAAAGGAGTTATTTTGACTTTTTTTTTGCATTAAAATTCTGAAGTGGATTATTGTGAAAGTGTGTTAACTGAACCTTTGCTAGGTGTATTTTGAAAATATTGGAGATTCTAAGGTGTACTTGAGACTTTTTATTTTTGTATGGTGAAATAAAATTCTGAGTGGAGAATATGAGATAGATTGTTGATACCTATCCTTGAGATTGGAAAAGAAGATTTGTTTATGATTGAGACAAGTTTTGAAGATATATCTCCATAAAAAAAAAAGGTATGGGCATATCTTCCTTGTGAGTGAAATATTGTTGGGTTGAATGTTGTGAATGCTAAGTTGGAATGAAAAGGTTTATTTGATAAGCATTGTTGAGTGAGCTTTCATGTGCATGATTCGTGAATGTTTGTGAGAACATTTGAGTGTGAAGTTGAGAACTATCTTGAACTAGGGTTTGTGAAAAGATCATGAGCATCATTGTTATGTGAGATTGTTTGATAAGCGTTGTTGGAAATATTTGAGTAAAATTTCATGTGCATGATTAGGATTTATGAAAAGATCATGAGTATCATTGTTATGTGAATCTGGAATTGTCTTGAGTCAAGGGTTGAGATTCATAGTGTGAGTTATTGGAATTATAGTGAAACACTTGGTTAGGATTTGTAAGCAAGTTGTGTTTCATTGAGTGAATGGTTGAGTAATATTGGATGAGCATTATTGATTGAATGCATTGGAGTGATAGTTCAAGTTTTGTGAAACAAAATTTTCTTTATTCTAAATTGATTTAAAAAGGAGTTTGAAAGTGATAGAGTGATTTGTGAGTGTGAAATATATTGAGTCTCTTACCATTCTCTGTATATTTCTGTGGTTAGACAAAATTTGGAGTGAAATTTGTTTGTGTGATTGAAGAGGTTTTCTGGAAGAGATTAAGTTGATTTTTGTGAGTTTGAAACATATTGAGTCTCTAACCATTCTCTATATGTTTCTGAGGGTAAAAAATATTCTGAGTGAAACTTGTTTAAGTGATTGAAGAAGTTTTCTAAAAGATATTGAATTGAGTTTTGTATGCACGTTTTGCAATTGATTTGAATAAGCTTTTGTGAAATCTAGTGGACAGATTTGAGTAAGTCCTAGAGTGGACTTAAGGACAAAATTTAGCAAGATTTTGTGAAAGCTTGTGAGCTAATTTGAGTAAGTCCTAGAGTGGACTTAAGGACAAAGTTGAGAAAGTTTTTTGAAAGCTTAAGGAAAAATTTGTGTGACCTTTTGTGGAAGCTTAAAATCATATTGGACAAGTTCTAGAGAGAACTTGTTGAGTATATTTAAGGCAAGTATTGGTGAAGACTTGTTGAGCAGATTGACCAAGTTCTTAAGAGGACTTGTGGATAGATTTGAGGTAAGTCTTGGTGAAGACTTGTTGAGCATATTGAGCAAGTTCTTGAGAGGAATTGTGGATAGATTTGAGGCAAGTCTTTCAAAATACTTGAGAGCATATTTGATTGATTGATTTGTTCAAGCTTTGTGTTAAGGCTTGGGGAAGATCTAGCAGATTTGATTTGTGATTAGAACAAACTTTGTGTTAAGGCTTGAGAACATATTTGAGAATAGATTTTGGTGAATGTTTAAGGGAAAATTTGTGCCAGACCAAAGACAGAGATTGATCAAATTTGTGCTAGATTGAAGGATTGTTTTTAGTGCAGATTTGAGACAAAAATTGAGAAGATTTGTGCTAGACTGAAGGACTGTATTTAGTGCAAATTTGAGACAAAGATTAAGCTAAGCTAAGAGTAAGATTTGGAGGTGATAGAGTAGAGGACAGTAGTCTCCAGTAGATAGAGATCCATTAGCTAGGGTAGTGAGGATAGAGGTCCTCTATGGAGAGAGATCCACAAGTCAGTGCAGTGGAGGCAGTAGTCTTCTAGAGGATCACCAGCCAGAGAAAAGGAGAAGGAGTTCTCCTATGGATAGATATCCATATACCAATTGAGGGGATTGGTGTCTCCTATGGATAGGGATCAATGAACTTGATTAGGGTATTGGTGTCTCCTTTGTACAGTGGTTCATAAACATTTTAATAGGGAAGGATTCCCAAGAGATTTGTTGAGAAAATTTTAGTGAAATATTTTCTCTATGGAGTATCCCACATTGGGTGAACCATGTTAAATTTGGTGTCTCTATTGTGTGTGGTTATTTGTGCATTTATTTGACTACTGCTATTGACATTTCCATTAATATATTGTATAATATTGTTTGGGAAAGAAAATTATACGTGGTCTTCTACTATTCACCCCCCTTCTTAGTATAAGCTTGTGTTCTTCACACAATAAAAGTTTAAAAATAATACCTTATAACTACTTTTAAAATATGCAAGATTACAACTTTCAAATAATCCACAATACACCTTATATCCCCTTTTCTAACATGTAATAATCACACTTTTCAAATAATATCAAAACCAACTTGTATCTAATTTTCACATGCAGAAATTACACTTTCAACTAGTCCCTAATACACCTTATAACTATTTTTCTTAGATAAAAAAAAAAAAATTGCCCTTCATTTATTCAACAACAAACCAATGACTATCTCCTTATCTCATAAAATTGTGTCGTTATTTTAATCAACACAAGGCCAACGAACAATATAAAAATTTAAATCAAAATTTTTGCGCACATACCTCAACCAACAAGCCCTACGAGTGCAAGGAGAATTGAAACCATGAACTTTGTAAACGTAGCACCAAATCCAATACTTGGTAACCAGCTGGGCTACTCCAATGGGTAGTAACCCTAATGCAACACAAAACACTTGAAGCACTCCTTGTTCAAAAAAAAAATTTCAACTTTGCCAAGCAAAATAGAACCTTCCCGAATTCGACCCTATGACCTTCTACCTCCAGTGCTTTAGCACTATCTCAGTGAAAAACTGGGCTAGCCACCCAATAGAAATAAAATATATAGCACTAATGATTTGTCTCCTTAGTCACGATCTTCAAGGCAATAAAACAGGTCAAAACTGACACTGGTGAGGTTTGAACCTCACACCTCCTTCCTCGTAGTGACTTGGCACAAGTCAAATCACCACTTGGGCTACCTAAGAGGATGACATCAATGGGATATGCTTATCCTCCTTATTTGCTATAGTTTGCACTCACCACAATTATCAATCTTTGAATGCATGCTCATCAACCTTAGCCAACCAATATTTAGTGCATTATTTATATGCATATTGCCTCATTTCATAATGACATCGTCACTCATGTTTTTCTTTCGATTTTTGACTTTCATATAGCCTCTAATAATTTTTTTTGCTCTTTCTTTTAAGCCTTCTTTTGATTATAATATTTTAAATAAAAAATATTTAACTATTATAATATTTAAACCTTTGGCCCTTGGAAAAATAAATCTTTGTATTTAAACTTTTGCCTCCTATTGTGGTCTTTAAATATTTTTCAAGCAATTATAATAAAGCCTTTTAAAACTTGTCCTTCTTCATAATATTTAAATTTGATTTTTAATTTTATTAATCCTTCTCTTATAAAAAATACTTTGGAGATATATCTTGCTTTTGTATTTTACCCATTACTTGCTATTCATCAAACATATAGGGAATATTTTTGCCTTGACTACCATGCACCTTTGACATCAATGACAACTCAATATTTCCAACAATCTCCCCCTTTTTCATTGATGGCAATCCTTCAAAAAACATCTTCTTTTACTGCAACTAGATTCCAATACTTCTCCCCCTCACTGAATTCTCTCCCTCTTTGACATCAATGGCAAAGGGCTCCTTGGGGCTAAAAATAATATAATTTAGCATAGCCCCCTCACCACCTCATTTCATTGAGGTGATCAATTTTGGGATGGGAGTAGCCTTTCTTACAATGCTCTTCTTAATTTTTATTTTTATTTTTTCAAACTTTTGAATTCATACCTTTTTGAACATTTTGAGCATCCTTTTTCTTGCCTATATTTGGAAGTTCTGGGAACTTTTTTCTACACCTTCTAGCTTTATGCCCAAAGTTCTTGCAGTTGAAACACATGATGTTGTAGTCCTTGAAAGGTGTAAATGAATTGAAGTTCCTCTTGGTGAAACCATAATCATTCTTACCATGAACCCTACAATGTATAGATTTGTGACCAAAATGATTACATGAGAAGTGATAACCCTGGAAGAAGTATTCATCTCACCTTGGAGGATATGGTTGCATGATTCTTCCTTTGCTTCTTCTTTGCTGGTCCTTGTTCCTTGATGGTGCATTTTTTTCTTGCTCATTGATGTTTCCACTTCTAATTTCATTAGTACAGGTCTTAGATTCTTCTTTAAATACCTTCTTTGATGCTTCTATTTCTTTTGAGCTTGACTCCTCTTTTTGTACCTCTTGACCTTCTTCAAAGCCAAGTATGATCTTCATAAATGGAGATCTCTATGTTTTGATAATATCATCCAAATATTTTGAGCTTTTTCTAAATTGATATATCTTATTATTAAAATTTTCAAGTCCCTTCCTTAGAATGTCAACTTCATGTTCTAGTCTTTCACATTCTAGCTCTTTTGCCTTTAATTGTTCAACCATACCTTCTTCAACTTTCCTTGCCTCTTCAACCTTAACTTTTAAGTCTGTGAGATCTTGTAGAATTTTTACCTTTGTCTTCTCATCCTTTTGTACTTGATCCTTCAATCTTAAGTTTTCCCTTTTCAACTTTTCAAGATCAATAACAGGTTCCTCTTCCATATCAATATTGGATTCATTTTCATATTCTTAAATTTTCTCTTCTTCTTGGTCTTCAATAATAGGGCATCTTATTTCTCTTATATGGCCAAAAATAAAAATTTTCTTCCTCACTATCGAAGAAAATTTCATCACTGTCACTAGAAGCACTCCTTTCTTGTTCAACATAAAAACTTTTATGGTGCCTTTGAAATATTTTTTTCTCATGCTTATTTTGACCATACCTATTTTTCTTTTTATGATAAACTTTTATTTCTTTCTTTTTCTCATATTCCTTTTCTTCTTCACTGCTACTATATCCATTTTGTGGACAATTAGTTGCATAGTGACCAATGTTACCACAACTAAAGTATTTCACATTATGCATATTTTTGTGTTTTCTTAGACCCTTCTTATTTCTTCTCACAAAGTTAGCTTCCTCTTCACTACTTGATTTATCACTTAATTCTGGTACTTTATCTTTTGCCTTATTTGAAACTTTGAATGCTACCTCTCATTTGGATGTTTGATATTTTTCTGTCCTCATCTCATAGGTTGTGAGAATCCCATGTAGCTCATCCATGCTCAAATTTTTGAGATCCTTCATTTCCTCAATTACTGAAACCTTTGTGTCAAATATCATGGGAAGTGAACTCAATATTTCTAGAACAATATTGGAGTCTTCAATACTTTCTTTGAGTCCACGAATTGTGTTGACAACCTCATCAACATGAAGTAGATACCTAACAATATCTTTCTCATCTTTCATCTTCAATTCTTCAAAATTTCTCCTGTGGGTTTGTAGTTTTCTCATCTTCACCTTGTCATATCCTTCATATGTTCTCTATAATTTATCCCATATTTATTTTTCTGAAGTGCATTGCATAACCTTTACAAATTCTGATTCACATAAAACTGTATTCATTGTCTTGGAATTGTTTTCATATGGTTTCTTACCATTTGCATCTATTGGTGGAGTTGCAGGTGTTTTGAACCCATCCTCAATGGATTACCATATATCATATCCATGTACCATCAAATAAGTCTTCATCCTTATACTCTAGAAAGCATAGTTAGTCTCATCAAATAATGGTGCCCTGTTTGATGAAAATTCTTCTTGATGTGCCATGTGTGTTCCTGTAAGATCTTTCTTCAAGCTGTTAGGCTCTCACAAAGAAACAAAATCTTATACCAATTTAAGAACACAAAATTATATTGAGAGGGGGGTGAACTGTATAAGATAAAAAATTTTACTTTTATTTCCAAAGCAATATCATCTAATATTATCAATTGCAATAATTAAACAATGCACATATCATCACATACATAAGAGATACAAATTTGAAGTGGTTCACCCAATGTGGGATACATCCATGGAGAAAATATTTCTTATAAATTTTCTCAACAAATCTCTTGGGAACCAATTCCCTATTACAATTTTTATGGGTACCAACCCAAAGGAGACACCAATCCCCTATGCTCAAGTTTGTGGACCTCTATCCATAGGAAACACCAATCCCCTCTGCTCTTATTTGTGTACCTCTATCCATAGGAGAAACCAATCTCCTTTGCTCTAGTTTGTGGACCTCTATCCACAAGAGACACAAATCCCCTTTGCTTTGGTTCGTGGACCTCTATCCATAGGAGACACCAATCCCCTTTGCTCCAGTTCACTCCAAGACTTCACACAAGGCTTGCTCAAATCTGCTCCAAGCCTACACAAGGCTTACTCAAATCTATTCCAAAACCTACTCTCAAATCTGCTCAAATCTACTCCAAGACTACACACAAGGCTTGCTCAAATCTGCTCCAAGCCTACACACAAGGCTTGCTCAAATTTGCTCCAAAACCTGCTCTCAACTCTGCTCAAATCTGCTCCAAGTCTACATATAAGGCTTGCTCAAATCTACTCTAATATGCTACAACTCTGCTCAACCTACTCAAAAACTCTGCTCAACATGCTCATAACACCTGCTCAAATCTACTCATAACACCTGCTCAAATCTACTCATAACATCTGCTCAAATCTGCCTCAACACTACTTATAGAAAATTCTCAACCTGCTCACACACTCTACTCAACATGCTTATAAAACCTGATCAACCATTCCTAATTCTTGCATATAAAAAATTGCATATATCTTTCCCAAAAGTGTTTTCTTTGACTAAATTAATTCAGACATATTCTACCCAAAATTCGTTTAACCTCTTGAACATATAGAGAATGATATGCACTAACAAATGCTCAATATGTTCTTCACATTCATTAAGTTTGTCACTTTCACATGTATCACATTTATTAGATTTTAAAGGTAACTCTAGTCTAGCACTTGATAACTGACCTGGTAATTGTTGATTTGCACCTTCACTCCAAAACCAATCTTAGTGCAAAAGTTTATCTTTTCATCTACTCCCAAAATTAATCATGATGATGCACAAATTTGCTTCATAAATATGATCTATTACACTTGCACATGCATTCCCAATTTCACTCAAAACCAATGCACAAAATTGCTTTCAAACCCTTTTTAGTACATTTTAAAATTCATTCAATAATAATGCACAACTTTGTTCTCAACCCTTGCATACATATATTTCAAATTTTATTTTAAAAAAATGCACAACTTTGCTCATAAATCTGATCTATAACCTTTGCATATATAATCCCAATTTCATTCAACATTAATGCTCATCAAATTAATCCTTATACCTCCAACCTCATGACAAAAAAATATTTCCTTCAAACAAAACAACCTTGAGAAAGAATTAAATCACCATACCTCTAAATATGCCTTGATGATGATGAGCTTCTCAAACCTATCTTGGCAAAATAATTTTCTTTTTGATCCTTTAAAAATTTGGTCAGTAATTTTCTATTTCTTGCATAGATAGGAAATCATCCACCCAAACCTTCCAAAAAATATGCACAAATAATACCTTATATCTCATTTTAAAATATGCAAGATTACAACTTTCAAATAATCCACAATGCACCTTATATCCCCTTTTCTAACATGCAATAATCACACTTTTCAAACAATATCAAAACCACCTTGTATCTAATTTTTACATGTAGAAATTACACTTTCAACTAGTCCTTAATACACCTTATAACTCCTTTTCGTAGATAAAATAAAAATAAAAATTGACCTTCATTTATTCAAAAACAAACCAATGACTATCTCCTTATCTCTTAAATTTTTGTCCTTATTTTAATCAACACAAGGCCAACGAACTATATAAAAATTTAAATCAAAATTTTGGCACCCATACCTCAACCAACAAGCCCCGCATGCACAAGAAGAATTGAAACCGTGACCTCTGCCAACATAGCACCCAAGCCAAGGCTTGGTTACCCCAACGAGTAGTAATCCCAATGCAATACAAAACACTTGAAGCACTCCTTGTCCAAAAAATATTTTCCAACTTTGCCAAGAAAAATAGAACCTGCCCGAATATGACCCTGCGACCTTCCTACCTCTAGAGCCTTAGCGCTAACTCAATGACCAACTGGGCTAGCCACCTATTTGAAATAAAATATGCAACACTACTGATTTTTATCCTTTGTTATGATCTTCAAGGTAATAAAACACGTCAAAAATGGTACTGGTGATTTTTGAACCTCACACCTTCTTACTTGTAGTGACTTGGTACAAGTCAAATCAATGCTTGGGCTACCTCAAAGGATGACATCAAGGGGCTATGCTTCTCCTCATTTTTTTTCGTTCGTACTCACCACAATGAACAATCTTCGAATGCACGCTCATCAAGCTTAGCCAGCAAATATTTAGTGCATTATTTATATGCGTGTTGCCTACTTTCACAATGACATCGGTGGTCATGTTTTTCTTTTGATTTTTGACTTTCATATAGCCTCTAATAAATTTTTGTGCTCTTTCTTTTAAGCATTATTTTGATTATAATATTTTAAATAAAAAATATTTAAATATTATAATCTTTAAACCTTTGGCCCTTGGAAAAATAAATCTTTGTCTTTAAACTTTTGCCTCCTCTTGTGGTCTTTAAATATTTTTCAAGCAATTATAATAAAACCTTTTAAACCTTGTCCTTCTTCATAATATTTAAATTTGATATTTAAATATTATTAATCCTTCTCTTAGAAAAAATACTTTGGAGATATACCTTGCTTTTGTATTTTTTCCATTGCTTGCTATTCATCAAACCTATGGGGAATATTTTTGCCTTGACTACCATGCACCTTTGACATTAATGACAACTCAATATTTTCAACAATCTCCTCCTTTTTCTTAACGAAGGTCCTTCAAAAAATATCTTCTTTTACTGCAACTGGATTCCAATATTGCTTCCCATGAGAAACTGCTCCCCCTCATTGAATTCTCTCCCCCTTTGACATCAATGGCAAAGGGCTCCTTGGGGCTAAAAATAAGATACTTTATAATAGCCCCCTTACCACATCCTTTCCTTGAGGTGATCAATTTTGGGATGGGAGTAAGGCTACTCCCAAATTACAATGCTCTTCTTCCTTTTCAATTTTCTTTTTCCAAACTTTTGAAATCATACCTTTTTGAATATTTTGAGCATCCTTTTTCTTTCCTGTCTTTGGAAGTTTCAGGAACTCTGTTCTACACCATCTAGCTTTATGCCTAAATTTCTTGTAGTTGAAACACGTGATGTTGTAGTCCTTGAAAGGTGCAAATGAATTGAAGTTCCTCTTGGTGAAACCATAATCATTCTTACCATGAACCCTGTAATGTATAGCTTTGTGACCAAAATGATTACATGAGAAGCAATAACCCTAGAAGAAGTATTCATCTTGCCTTGGATAATATGGACGCATGATTCTTCCTTTGCTTCTTCTTTGCTGGTCCTTGTTCCTTGATGGTGCATTTTTTTCTTGCTCATTGATGTTTCCACTTCTAATTTCATCAGTACAGGTCTTAGATTCTTCTTCAAATACCTTTTTTGATGCTTCTATTTCTTTTGAGCTTGACTTCTCTCTTTGTACCTCTTGACCTTCTTCAAAGCCAAGTATGATCTTCATAAATGGAGATCTCTGTGTTTTGATAATATCATCCAAATCTTTTGAGCTTTTTCTAAATTGATATATCTTATTATTAAATTTTTCAAGTCCCTTCCTTAGAATGTCAACTTCATGTTCTAGTCTTTCACATTCTAGCTCTTTTGCCTTTAATTGTTCAACCATGCCTTCTTAAACTTTGCTTGCCTCTTCAACCTTAACTTTTAAGTCTGTGAGATCTTGTAGAATTTTTACCTTTGTCTTCTCATCCTTTTGTACTTGATCCTTCAATATTAAGTTCTCCCTTTTCAACTTTTCAAGATCAATAACAGGTTCCTCTTCCATATCAATATTGGATTCATTTTCATATTCTTAAATTTTCTCTTCTTCTTGGTCTTCAATAATAGGGCATCTTATTTCTCTTATATGGCCAAAAATAGAATTTCTTCTTCTTCACTATTGGAGAAACTTTCATCACTATCACTAGAAGCACTGCTTGCTTCTTCAACATAAAAACTTTTCTTGTACCTTTGAAATATTTTCTTCTCATGCTTATTTTGACCATACTTGTTTTTCTTTTCTTGATAAACTTTTCTTTCTTTCTTTCTTTCTATCATATTTATTTTCTTCTTCACTGCTACTATATCCAGCTTGTGGACAATTAGTTGCATAATGACCAATGTTACCACATCTAAAGCATTTCACAGTCTGCATATTTTTGTGTTTTCTTGGACCCTTCTTATTTCTTCTCACAAAGTTAGCTTCCTCTTCACTACTTGATTCATCACTTGTTTCTGGTATTTTATCTTTTGCCTTCTTTGAAACTTTGAAAATTATCTCTCATTTGGATGTTTAATCTTTTTCTGTCCTCATCTCATAGGATATGAGAATCCCATGTAGCTCATCCATGCTTAAAGTTTTGAGATCCTTCATTTCCTCAATTGTTGAAACCTTTGCATCAAATCTCATGGGAAGTGACCTCAATATTTTCTAGAACAATCTTGGAGTCTTCAACACTTTCTTCGAGTCCAAAAATTGTGTTGACAACCTCATCAACATGAAGTAGATACCTAACAATATCTTCCTCATATTTCATCTTCATGTCTTCAAACTTTCTCCTGTGGGTTTGTAGTTTTCTCATCTTCACCTTGTCATCTCCTTCATATATTCTCTATAATTTATCCCATATTTATTTTTTTAAAGTGCATTGCATGACCTTTACAAATTTTGATTCACATAAACCATTGAAGATTGCATTCATTGCCTTGTTATTGTTTTCATATAATTTCTTACCATTTGCATCTATGGGCGGAGTTACAGGTGTTGTGAACCCATCCTCAATGGATTTTTATATATCATATCCATATGCCATCAAATAAGTCTTCATCCTTATGCTCCAAAAATCATATTTTGTCTCATCAAATAATGGTACCCTATTTGATTAAAATCCTTCCTGATGTGCCATTTATGTTCATGTGATGTTAGGCTATCAAAAAGGAACCGACTTTGATACCAATTGAAGAACACAATTTTATATTGAGAGGGGGGTAAACAGTATAAGATAAAACTTTTTAATTTTCTTTACAAAGCAATATCATATAATGTTATCAATTACAATAATGAAACAATGCACAGATCATCACATACATAAGAGACATAAATTTAATGTGGTTCACCCAATGTGAGCTACGTCCATGGAGAAAATATTTCTTATAAATTTTCTCAACAAATCTCTTGGGAACCAATTCCCTATTACAATATTTATGGGTACCAACCCAAAGGAGACACCAATCCCCTATGCTCATCGTGGACCTCTATCCATAGGAGACACCAATCCCCTATGCTCTTGTTCGTGGACCTATATCCATAGGAGACACCAATCCCCTTTGCTCTAATTTATGGACCTTTATCCATAGGAGACACAAATCCCCTTTGCTCTGGTTTGTGGACCTCTATCCACAAAAGACACCAATCCCCTTCGCTCTAGTTCACTCCAAGCCTTCATACAAGGCTTGCTCAAATCTGCTCTGAGCCTAGACATGGATTGCTCAAATCTGTTCCAAAACTTACTCTCAATTCTGCTTAAATATACTCCAAGCCTAAACATAAGGCTTGCTCAAATCTGCTTTAAAATTTGCTCTTAACTCTGCTCAAATATGCTCTAAGCCTACATATAAGGCTTGCTCCAATCTGCTATAGCTCTGCTCAACCTGCTCACAAAATCTGCTCAACCTTCTCATAACACTTGCTCAAATATTCTCATAACACCTATTCAAATCTTCTCATAACATCTGCTCAAATTTACCTCAATGCTTCTTTTAGAAACTGCTCAACCTACGCACACACTCTACTCAAAATTCTTATAAAATCTGCTCAACCATTCCTAATTCTTGCATAGAAACAATTGCATATATATTTCCCAAAATAGCTTTCTTTGACTAAAGTAATTCAAACATATTCTACCCAGAATTTGTTTAACCTCTTGAACATATAGATAATGATATGCACTAACAAATGCTCAATATTTTCTTCACATTCATTAAGTTTGTCTCTTTCACATATCTCACATTTATTAGATTTTAAAGGTAGCTCTAGTATAGCACTTGATAACTAACTTGGTAATTGTTGATTTGCACCTTCACTCCAAAACCAATCACAATGCACAAGTTTATATTTTTCATCTACTCCCAAAATCAATCATGATGATGCACAAATTTGCTTCATAAATCTGATCTATTACACTTGCACATGCATTCCCAATTCCACTCAAAACCAATGCACAAATTTTCTTTCAAACCCTTGCTAGTATATTTTCAAATTCATTCAATAATAATGCACAACTTTGTTCTCAACCCTTGCATACATATATTTCCAATTTCATTCAAAACAAATGCACAACTTTACTCATAAATCTGACCTATAATCTTTGCACATTTAATCCCAATTTCATTCAACATTAATGCTCATCAAATCAACCCTTATACCTCCAACATCATGACAACAAAATGTTTCCTTAAAAAAAAACAACCTTGAGAAATAATTAAATTGCCATACCTCTAAATTTACCTTGATGATGATGAGCTTCTCAAACCTATCTTGGAAAAATAATTTCCTTTTTTATCCTTCAAAAATCTAATTAATAATTTTATATTTCTTGCATAGATAGGAAATCATCCACACAAACCTTCCCAAAAATATGCACAATAAAACTTTAAAAATAATACCTTATAACTCCTTTAAAATATGCAAGATTACAACTTTCAAATAATCCACAATACACCTTATATCCCCTTTTCTAGCATGTAATAATCACACTTTTCAAACAATATCAAAACCAAATTGTATATAATTTTCACATGCAAAAATTACACTTTCAACTAGTCCTTAATACACCTTATAACTCATTTTCTTAGAAAAAAAAAAATTACCCTCATTTATTCAACAACAAACCAACAACTATCTTCTTATCTCATAAATTTTTATCCTTATTTTAATCAACACAAGGCCAGCAAACTATATAAAAATTTAAATCAAAATTTTGACACCCATACCTCAAACAACAAGCTCTGCAAGCGTAAGGAGAATCAAAATCGTGACCTCTACCAACGTAACACCTAAGCCAAGGCTCGGTAACCTTTTGGGCTACCCCAATGGGTAGTAACCCCAATGCAACATGAAAACTTGAAGCACTCCTTGTCCAAAAAACATTTTCCAACTCTGCCAAGCAAAATCAAACCTGCCCGAATTTGACCCTACGACCTTCCTACCTCCAACACCTTAGCGCTAGCTCAACGACCGATTGGGCTAGCCATACAGTTAAAATAAAATATGCAATGCTAGCTATTTGTCTCCTTCATCACAATCTTCAAGGCAATAAAACACGTCAAAACTAGTACTGGTGAGTTTCAAACCTCACACCTTCTTCCTCGCAGTGACTTGGCACAAGTCAAACCACCGCTTGGGCTAACTCAATAGATGACGTGAAGGGGCTATGCTTCTCCTCCTTATTTGTTGTCGTTTGCTCTCACCGCAACGAAAAATCTTCAAATGCATGCTCATCAACCTTACCCAACCAATATTTAGTGCATTATTTATATGCATATTGCCTCCTTTCACAATGACATTGGCGCTCATGTTTTTATTTTGATTTTCATATAGCCTCTAATAAATTTTGGTGCTCTTTATTTTAAGCCTTGTTTTGATTATAACATTTTAAATGTAAAATATTTAAATATTATAATCTTTGAACCTTTGGCCCTTGGAAAAATAAATCTTTATCTTTAAAATTTTGCCTCCTCTTGTGGTCTTTAAATATTTTTCAAGAAATTATAATAAAGCCTTTTAAACCTTGTCCTTCTTCATAATATTTAAATTTGACATCTAAATATTATTAATCCTTATCTTAGAAAAAATACTTTGGAGATATACCTTGCTTTTATATTTTTTCCATTGCTTGCTATTCACCAAACCTGTGGGGAATATTTTTGCCTTGACTACCATGCACCTTTGACATCAATGACAACTCAATATTTCCAACAATTTCTATTGTTATTTCATTTTATGCATTTTCGAATTCTGTTCATTTTATTTGCTTTGCATAGCTAGGGATTTTGTATTGATCTTTGAGGGTCTCACACTATGGAACCCTTATAGTTACTACCGACCTATTTGCTATCTTCTTATGTGCAGATCTGGAAGTGCTACATGAACATTATATAGTTGCTTAAGCTAGAGTGGCCTAGTATTGGATAACACGAAGCCCACTCACATTTGTTGGGATCAGAAGCGAGATTGAAGACACCACCAGTGTTGTTCACTAGGGTTTTGTAGAACCCTATTTATTGTAAAAATTTATATCAAAGAAATCAATTCTTTCATTGTAACATTGGAGATTTGATGCTCCCCCCATATTAATAAAAATTATCTCTTTTTGTGCAATATTGGGTCTTGATTTCAATTTATCTTGTTATATATTTTGGTTTTTCGATTTTGCATTTACAAATGGTGATCACAATGGGACCCCCTAAGGGTTTCTCATTTTGATTCACTTTGTTGACTAATTTGTTGTTTTTGTCTCATCTTGCAGGGTTTTTAGAAGCACAGATTTTGTAGTTTTTGTTGGATTAAAGTTTTTAGAGGTTCACAGAAGGTTGCAAAAGGTGTGCAAATGCTTGAAGGTGCTCGAGGTCATCCATAAATGCCCTGGTGCATTTCAAAAGCACCCATGGGAATTTTAAAGAAAGTTAGAGCGAAAATGTAGGCTTCTGGGTAAGTTTACTATCAAACCCCAACTTTTATTTTTACGTATGCTGGCACTTTTACATTTTTTTTTAGATTTTGGGATTAAAATGAACATAATTAATAAATCTAGGAAAAACAAATCATTTTAGTTGCATTTTATACATTAGATTAATAACTACATTCATTCACACATTTTTGCTTAAAGATTTCTTAATTTTTTAGTGTGTTGCATTATTTTTTGCATTTGAACTGTCAATCGCATACATTAGTTTGTAATTCTAATAGGAACAGTGTTGAGATACAAAAAGTATCCCCGTACTTGGGTGATTCCATACTGAGGAGTAGATGAACCCCCCAACTATTTAGGGTGGGTTTTAAGCGGTGTACTTTACATCCTTTGGAGAAATTAGTATTCTGGATATTGAATTCTGATTTACACTATCAAAAGTTGTTATTTTTGTAACATTGTATGTGCACAATAGAGGATTGGAAACCTTTAAAAATAATCACACACTACACGTGGCACATTAAATAGTAATGGTTGGATTTCATCACCAACCATTGCTTGAGATTTGGTGATGATGGCTCTCATCTCCATCCACCAATCTCTATCCCTAGATGCTTTAGTTTACACCCAAGCAAACTTGCTAGATTTCATCACTAGCAAGAATCTTGTTGCCCTATCCAAGTCATAGAATTCACCCATATAACTCATATTAGCACATTGAAACACATGAAATCAAAATCTAAAAAAATGAATTTACACTAAAATGAGATAATCAATGAATGAGGTAAGACACATTTGTTGAACAAAATTAGCATTGATTTGTCTCTATTTGATTTATATAAAGTTTCAAGTATGTATTTCATTTTACTGCATAGTTTGTATTTGATTTATTTGCTTATGGTATTAACAAGAAATAAAAAAAAAGCATTATATCAAACAATTCCATGGAAAATTCATCCACCTTCTCCGCCACTTATGTGGTAGATTCCCTAAATGTGACACAGGTAGATTTATCTGCAGGTTCCTCACATTCCTTGTCATCCACAAAATTTCATATGTTGTTCCCCAAATAGAGTCAACCTCACCAACCATTTATAACCACATTAGCCATATAGACATGGCAAAAGTAGAAGCTCTTATAAAATTTGCTATGTCTTACAGTCAGTTCCCAATTAACCTAGACAAGATCCTACTTTACAGCAGGAAATTGCTCATTCCCAGCCATCCAACTATACCCAAGTGTACACTAACCATATTTTTGAGGTATCGATTGAACCTTACTCTCATACCCAACATCCAAGTGCTCCTAGCACTTCCATCCCATCTTCATACACATCCACCTACACCAACCCCTTGTATGAAGCATTTGTATATACTTCTTCACAAGTTTTCGCCTCCCAAGTTACTAAACCAAGTGTAACTTATACCTTAGCCACATCTTCCATGTCATTTTCCTCCATACCTTCCACTGTTGATAGAGAAATTAATGAGGTATGGGAACAAATTGTTTAAGAAACATATTAAAGATCAACAACAAGTGCAGGTGAAACCTAAGCCTCTACCAATTTCTACTCAGCCTAGGATCATTAACCAAGTTCCATCATGGGTACCGTAATATTTTGTAGTTTTCATACCCACTACTACACCAAATCATACCAATACCCATTCCATTCCCATAAACCACATCAAGCCCTTTTCCATTGGCCAACCCAACCATAGCCCCCAAGCATTATCCCCATTCCAACATTCTCCATTTCTTCATCATCAATATCCTATTCATAAATTTCCATCAACCTCACCTAGTCATCATCATAAATCCCATCATCATCTAGTTACCCCACAATAATTTTCTACCTCACCTTCTCAAAATCATCAAGTAATTCAGGGCTTCCACATCCCTGGGGAAGATCCTTGAATTAAGGCCATGCAACAACAAATAGATCAGTTGATACAACACACTCCTAGTATGATAAACCAAAAGCCAACCCTACATCAATTGATTAACCAATCCATTCATCCTTTGGTACCATCACCTCCATATTTAGAAGATTTCATGGTGCTAAAGTTTGATAAATTTAAGGGGAATGAGGACCCCAAAGAGCATGTAAGCACATTTGTACACTCATTATTTAGAATCCAAAATGATAATGCTCTCATGCTTAGAAAATTTCCTCAGACATAAGGAGAAGACATTATAGAGTGGTACAACCAATTGCATAGTCATAGTATTTATACTTTCGAACAATTGGTTGACAATTCTTTTAGCATTTTGTCTGTAATGTTAGAAAGAAAGTCTCATTTTTTGACGTTTATACTTTAATACAATATGACGATAAGTCTATCTATGATTTTAGAAACCGTTGTAGGGTTGTCATTACCAAGTTGTCATTCATCCTACCAATGGAAAATCTTATCAAACTATTCACCAAGAGTTGTTTAAAATCCATCTCTTGGATGCTTTAATTATAGACATATCATTCATTTGAAGAAGCTCTAGCACAGGCTAGTGTCATCAAGCAAATAAAAATCCAAGAGGGTATTCTTAAGCCTAGGAAAAAGGAATGGTAAAAAAAGGGCCAATACAAGAGCAATTATTTTGGTCAATCAAAATCAACATAGGATACCCCAACCAATCAGCCTAATCATGTTAATCAAGTGGTCATGAGCTAACCAGTAATAGCTCAACAACAATCAGTGCAAAAAACACCGCAACAAATTTCTTATCATGCAGTACCCTCGGTAACTCAAGCCATGAAAAACACAATGCCATCTATAGAAAACCATACCTGATGATAGTCTATCCGATAGAATCACCAATATACCCATTTTGTTTAGTCGTATGCTTCCATATTTTGAAGGTTATATAACACAAATAAACCTGCCTTACCCGAAATCAGACCAGATGATCCCACTAAACATAGTAAACATTATCGAGAACATTTATTTTGTCCTTACCATAGGTAAAATGGGCACAACATCAATAATTTCCATGTATTCAAAGACATAGTTCAAGACCTTATTAACTTGGGGGCCATCAAGCTTTACAACCCCCTTGCTCAACAAAACCAAAACCTTGGTATTTTTCAAACACTACTTCCTCATCACGAGGAGGCGCAATCAAATATAGGAGGGGCTAACACAAAATTCCTCCCAATAAAGTTAACCATGTCCAACAATACTAAGTTTTTGTAGGGGCCATCCATGTGGTCACTAGAGGTCAATGAAATAATTAGCAAAATGCAAGGCAGCCTCAGGCAAGTGTGTCACAACCTCCCACATCACCTCCAATTCAAATTTCCCCCAATCCTTCACCACCAATTCATATCCCTAGCCAATAAAATTCCTTCATTCATCCCATAAATCACCCTCCATGAATAGTCATCTCATTGAGTATATGGTTAACCACAAGCCTAAAGATGGCTTCTGCCAAATTGTCAATATATGAGTTAATACAACAATCTCCATTAAATTACAATCCCAAGATCCTGATGCCTAAAACAATGTTGTAGGTAGCATTCAAACATGCACGGAGCCTTCCATTATATTTTATGACCTTGATATTAAGCCAATCTCATCAAAATCAATAGACCCTCCATTGCACATCATGGCTCTAATTGAAAATAAGCCTTTCAAACGGGTTCTAATTGACACCAGCTCCTCCATCAATATCATTACCATGGCCACCCTTCATCATCTAAACCTTCCTCCATATCATATCACCAAGTCATCATTTACCTTAAAAGAATTTAACAATTCTTTATGTTCCACAGTTGGCACTATTGTTTTACCCATCAAAATTAGGGTTAAAACATTACACACTATGTTCCATATCTTAGAAGGATCCATGGTGTACAATATACTCCTTGGAGGATCTTGGATGAGGGATATGATATGTGTCCCTTCCACACTACACCAATGCTTAAAGTATGTTCATGAGGGACAAGTACATTGCATACTGATGAACATTGAGTCATTTAAGTATTGATATTTTATATCAAATTCTTATGAATCCATGCTTCCTTCCACACATATTTTCCTATCATAATCATCCAATCCATCTACCACTCCATCCATTTCTTCATCAAAATATCCCATTCTTGAGGAGTTCCCTATCACAAAACCCAACCAAGATTCCATGCCCCCATCATATTCATCATTTACTACATGCACATATGGTCAAAGTCAACTCACCTCATCAATATCATTTCCTTCAACATATTTTCCTTTCATGTCATCATCATCCATACAACAATCTTCCCAATCCAGTCCATCCCCATTAGCTAATGTTTGACAAGTCGAGTTGATGAAATTTGAGACGTCTTCATCTTCATCATTCCTCAAGCCATTATTGAACCATGGTCCTTCCACATCATCCCAAGTTGAGTTCCACCTCACTAATATTGGTATTGGTGAATATGTGGTCCAAGACATCACAATTACACCGCTCACCATTCCAAATGCTAAGAATTTTGGTTGCCCACGTGACCCACCTTTATCTATAGGAGTGGTGTATGACACGGGTTTAGCTCCCAACAACATAAATTTTATGTATGGGGGGATTGATTCTTCGTCCAATATAGATCCCCTAGAAGAACCTAAGGAACCAACACCTTCCAACATACAAAACATGTTGGTATTTCCAACCCAATATTTTCACATAGTTAATTGGCAGGGACATGGTCTAGGACTACATGAATAGGGAATGCATGACATTATTGATTTTCCATATCAAGAAATGCATGACCATTCAAGCTTATGTTACATTCCACTTTCCACCACCTCTTCTCTTGAACAAGCCTTCCAAAGGCTTAATTTAAATTTAAAAGAAGAGGCTCTCTATCCTGATGACTTTGATGACAAAATATATGAAGAATTCAAACTCATGTCGATAATTTTGGATGATTTTGAAGAGTAATTGAAGCCCATCATTCCCCACACCAAACAATATGAGTTTTATCTCAAAAAATTTCCCATCCATGAGCCCATATTTCACTTGATTCTTCCACAAGAGCAAGCCGCACCTACCGGTAAACCACCACCTCTATATCATTAATACATATCATAAGCCAAACTTATAATATATGTACATAACACATAAAAAAAATCAATGATATTTACCACTACCAAAAAATAAAAAACATCAAAAAATCAAACAAAAACATTTTTTCTTTTTTAGTATTGCATGTATATATCATTTAGTTAAATTCTTTTATTTGTGTTGCTTGCTACTGTCTAGGTTTACCAAGCTTCTAACATCGGTTCTTAGGCCATATTCATCCTATCCATTTCACCTCCTCCATTTGTCCCTTAAGTCAACACAAATCCTGTTGACTTATTCACCCCACTCCATAATCCATACAATATGGCTAAACCAATTCTAATTGACATAAGCCTTATTGATATGGATCGGGTTTCCTCACCTCCATACTTTTTTGAGTTTGTCTTGTCCAAGGAATTGTTAAGGGCTTTAGCCAACTACATTCCTCCATCCCCTCTGCCTTCACCTTCACCTTTGAATCCTGAGGTTTTTCAAGTAGACGTAGATGAGGATAAGTCACAAGATTTTGATGATATCATAGACAACATTCATCTAATCCCTATGCCCCATCAACTTGAGTAAGGTTCCCACATGTCCATTGAAGATACCATCAATGTGGACCTTAGTTCAGATAAAAGCAATCCCTAAATTGTCAAAATCGATAAAAGCCTATCCAACGATGAACAAGATCAATTAATTGCTCTCCTCACCAAGAATAAGGACATTTTTGCATAATCCTACAAAGATATACCTGGTCTTGATTATAAATTGGTCGTCCACAATATTAACTTACATCCCTATGCTAATCCGATCAAATAGAAAATTAGAAGGGTGCATCCTACCATTGCCTTCTTGGTCAAAGAAGAGCTCCAAAAGCTACTAGATATGGGTTTCATTGTACCCATTGATTACCCTAAGTGGCTCTCAAACATGGTACCTGTTTGTAACCCTAACATGCCGATATGCATATGCACTGACTTTCGAGATATTAACAAAGCATATCCAAAGGATGACTTTCCCTTTCCAAAAATTGATACTCTTGTCAAAACCTACACTGGCAATGAAATACTTTCTCTCATGGATGGTTTTTTAGGATACAACCAAATTCAAATAAATCCTAATGACCAACACAAAACAACATTCACTACACATTGAGGAACTTTTTGTTACAAGGTGATGCCCTTTGGCCTAAACAATGCAGGTGCCACTTATCAACATGCCATGACATACATTTTCCATGACTATATGCACAATATTATCAAAGATTATGTAGACGATCTCTTGGCTAAATCTAAAACTTGACAAGAGCACATTAGTGTATTGGAAAAAGTCTTTGATCGACTTCTAGAGCACAATGTAAGGTTGAACCCTAAGAAATGTGTCTTTGGTGTTACCTCTAGAAAACTTCTAGGATTCATTATCTCTAAACAAGGCATTGAGGTGGATCCAAACAAAGTCAAGGCCATCATGGAGATGCCTCCCCTAAAAAACTTAAAAGAGTTACATAGTTTACAAGGAAATATTCAATCAATTCGTCATTTCATTGTCCAACTTTCTGACAAATGCAAGCCATTCAATCAACTTCTACAAAAGAGGATACCATTTTCTTAGATAGATGAATGCCAAAAAGCCTTTGATGACATTAAACAGTACCTAAATTCTCCACTAGTCTTAGCTCATCCTCGTTCGAGGATCCCCTTCTATCTTTATGTTTCAGCAAAGGACTTTGCATTAGGTACAATTCTTACACAAAAGAATGAATAAAATCTAGAGCAAGCTATCTATTACATTAGTCAAACATAGGTAAGCTATGAAACTAGATATGATTATGTAGAAAAATTGTGCTTAGCAGTGGTTTTTACCACTAAGAAAGTTTGATATTACATGCTTAGTCACACAACATATGTCATAGCTAGAGAAAATCCTCTGCATTATATGTTGTCTCGCAATTACAATAACACCTACATCGCTAAATAGATAATGCTTCTTAATAAATTCAAACTTGAATTCATTAGCCAAAAATCCATTAAAGGTCAGGTTATAGCCGATCAACTTATGGAAGCTCCACTACCTAGTGATCATCCTTTGATTATTGAGCTCCCAAATTATTTAGTATTCGTTATCACTGAACAAGAAGAAGATGTCATTCCAGAGGAAGACATTGATATCACCCTATTCTTTGATGGTTCTAAGGTCGTGAAAGGTCAAGATACTAGAGTCGTGTTTCATACACCCTAGGGGTACCTATCCCTTTATCATTTAAACTTGAATTCCAATGCACAAACAACACTATAGAGTACAAAGCCTTAATCTTAGGTCTTCAATCAGCTACAGATATGAGCATTAAGCGTATCAGGATATTTGGTGATTCTCAACTTGTTATCAAACAAGTAATAGGAGAATACCAATGCAAAGAACCTACCATTAAGCTTTACCATGATGTAGCAATAAAATTTCTCTCTAAGTTTAAATGGTATGAAATAAATAGTTTACCATGTTTGACTAATAGATTTGTAGATGCAATTGCCTCTCTTGGATCATTGATTCCAAAAGACTCCTTCGAATAGGTACAACCCCTTATTATTTCAATGGTATCTAAATCTATAATTGTTTGTGCTAAATCTAAGGATGAAAAGGATGCTTTTTTTATCTAGTAGGATCAGTATGAACCTTATTCAATCCAAATAGTAGCCTTTATCAAGTTTGGAACACTCCCATCTGACATGTCATGGACTGCTAAACGCACTTTCAAGTAAAAGGTAGCCCATTTTGTTATCTTGGGAGGCATGTTGTATAAACATAGTTATGATGGAGTCCTCCTTCGTTGTCTCGAGTCTAATGAGGCACAAAGAGCCATAATTGAAACCCATGATGGTACTTATGGTGGTAATTTTAGTGGAATGGCCATCACAAAGCGTATTTTATGCATGATTTATTATTGGCCCACCATGGAATGTGTTTGTTGCACATATGTCAAACATTGTAAAAAATGTCAAGAATATGCTAATTTAACTCATGTACCATCACAAGCTTTATATCCCATTCAAAGCCTTTGGCCCTTTTCACAATGGGATCTTGATTTAATTGGTAAAATTTCACCTCCTTCCTCAAGATAGCATACATTCATCATCACAACCACTGAATACTTCACAAAGTGGGTTGAGGTAATTCCTCTAACCAGTACGACAGGACCTAGAATTATGGAGTTCATACTTCACCATATTATTTGTCATTTTGGTATACCCTCGAAAATCATTTCAGATAATGGCAAGTCTTTCAAGAACAAGGATGTTCAAGAAATTTATGAGAAATATAACATCCAACATAGTTTCTTGACTCCTTACTACCCACAAGCTAATGGATAAGTTGAAGCTTCCAACAAGACCTTAACTGCTATTCTCAAGAAACTTGTTAAATAAAATCATAGAGATTGTCATACACAAATTCCCTTGGCATTATGGGCTTATCAAAAAAGCATTCACACACCTATAGGAGCAACATCATTTTCATTGGTCTATGGAGTTGAAGCAATCATGCCTCTTGAGCTTGAGATCCCCTTCTTGTGAATTTATTTTTGAGGAATTCATAGATGACGATACTATAATACAAGCACATCTTGGCCAACTCACACTTCTTTAATAGAGGCGATTCAATGCTTTAGAGCATTTACGAGTTTATCAAGACTATCTAAAGCATTCTTACAATGCCAAAGTTCATCTACGTGAATTCCAAGTAGGATATCTTGTCCTTAAATAGAATCAACAAAACATCAATACATTGTTGAATCTTCATGATAAATTTATGGCTAATTGGTTAGGTCCATACATTACCACTCAAAGAGTGAGTAACAGTACTTATAGGCTTTCCAGTCTAGAAGGAGATAACAAACCCAAACCACTTAATATTATACACTTGAGAGCATTATATGCATGATATGATTTATATATATATACACACATGGCTAATACATAAAAACATTTGCATACATTTCATTTGAACACATTTCATTAAAAAACATTGCATTTCATTTGAGAAAATTGCATTCAAAGATAAAACATTTGCATACATTTCATTTGAACACATTTCATTCAAAAAACATTGTATTTCATTTGAGAACACTACATTCAACAATATTGCATTTGCATACATTTTATTTTGCAACTTTGCACTCCCACCATATTGTATATTTCATATTGGGTATCATTTATTAAGTTAAAGGTCCTAATTGGTCCAATAAAGTCATGTTGTCTTAATCAGGGGCACCTTCACAACATCATCCGCAAAATTCCACCAATTCAAATAGCCATTTGCCTCCATACATTCATAATTCTTAGGAGTATTCGGTAACTCAGCCACTCCTAATGTTTTAGGTAAACTTCAAATACATGTTGAGTTCCTTTTAGGACCATTGCACATATTTACTAAGAAAATCTAGAGTTTTGGGAATTGACTCCAAAACATTCTTGAACCAAACACAATTTCACATCTTAAAAATATCTTGTGTCAAAGAGGGATAACACTATACTTGGTTTAAACCTCAAATTGAAAAGGGTAATCCTCGCCTATACCATAATGCAACATAGTCCACAAAAATAGTGGTTTTCACCATTATCACAATTCAAAATAAAATAAAGAGTAGGGAAAAATTCCTAACAAAAACTCTAAATATTTTTACATCACATACCACTGATCATTGGGTTGTAAGGATCATACTAAATTTCTAGTCAGACGATTAGGTAGTCATAACCAAAACTTAAGAGATCAAAATCCTTGGACTATGGATTTAGCCTCCATTAGAGCTATAGACACTTGACTGGCAATGAAATACGCTCATGCATGGTAACACATCTCTTTTAAAGAGACCTCTGACCGCACATATGAAAAAGCTAGCTTCCTGGTCTCATTCATAATAGGTTTACCCAATTTACTCAAGATGAGTTAATGAACTCACTTGCACACACATTTGTTCTTGATTACCTTGAGTCATTACCATACTACTCATGATTTTGTAAATAAATTCATTGGACACACAATTGGTCCTAGAGGGATTAGGCAGTCTTAGTGATTTTTCTTGATGCCACTAGTATGTCTTAATCTTTGTAAAATAGTCAGTTTTCCATATCAACATCCATATCTTCTTCCATATCAACATCCATATCTTCTTACATGTCATCTCATGAGTCATCCACTACATAAGCCACTAAGTCTGGTGCCCCTAATTAAACAACAATGCTAAATATGGCCAAAGCAAAATCTAAATCTATAAATGATTATTAGAAAATCTGCATGTCATACCTTGCATTAATCATCCATACATTCCCACTTGCATTAATCATCCATACATTCCCACTTGCATTAATCATCCATACATTTCCACTTGCATTAATCATCCATAACATATCATATGCATTAATCATCCATATAAACATGCATTCCACAACAAGCATTCACATAAAACATTACACAAAAGGTAAAAGCCATGTATATAAATATGTATGTATAAATATCACATGTACAATGAGTGCCAAAATGCTACATACAATGGAGCACCAAAGCTCATATACAAAAAGTGCATCTAAGAACTAGCTATGTCCTCTAAGAGGACCCTTGTGACCTAGTAGAAGTCTTAGACCTAACAATATACCTAGACTCACTCTGTCTAGCACCCTCAGATATAGATGAGGCTAGAGGATCTGGAAGAGGAATATGATGCTCTATCAACTTATCCTCCAAAGCCTTGATATATCTTTGTCGATGCTCCCTCTTTATCAACTCTACCTAGAGCCTCATTATCCTCTCATCCTGAGCCATCACCATCACATATTGCTCTACCACCTATTACTCCAACCTCACCCAATCCTCCTCGTTCCAAGCTGGAGGCTAATCCAAAGTCTCCTCCAAATCCTCCCCATATCTACCATCTCCCTTGCTCTCGGGAACCTGCCTAGCCATGCCCTTAATCCTCCTCCTTCGATTATCAAATTGAAGGTGTCGTTATCACTTAGGAGCCTCATGGGTCTCCTCAACCTCAACCCCATTACCATCTCCACTAGATGCTACTATATTTGGTGCCCATGGTGGTTGTGTAGCAAACCATACCTCGTACTCCATGGTCATCCCCACATCATACACATCTAAGAGATCTATCTCCTCGTCATCCTCATAGGACATCCTCTATGGCTCAGCACATGGTAGACCCATCTCCTCCCGATGCCTCCTATAGAGCAATGACTCATCTAAAATCCCCTACCTCAGGCCTAATTTTTGAAGTACCCATGAGAATTGAAAATAATCAACCTCACTTTGATACCTCCCAATAACCCACCTAGCCTGCCTAACCTATCACAGTTGCTCTCCATATCCTATCCACCTAGTACCCCACCATGGCCTCCATGTCACCTAAGTGGATGTCAATCCAACCCACAAATTATTATACCACTAACTCGTCTATACAAGATGACTTGGTTGTACCTCATTTTCCACTGCCCATATCCTATCATAAGGCTTCTCCCTATCCTAACATGTAGTTGATAGACCCTTTGGTTATGCCATGCTAGAATTCTCCCATCCCTAACACTACAACAACAAACTACATTCCAATCCCTTCCTCCCCCACTTCCTTACCTCATAGATCTCCTAGTATACCTTTGCTAATAAGGTAGGAGCCCATGCCCACACCTTCTACATAGTGATCATATCGCTTACTAACCCTATTAGGTTCCAAAGGAACATATAGCCAGTGTTATTCGAGGCCACAATGTTGGCCAACACAAACATCACCAAATACGGAAGGGCATCCAACTCCTTCTCCATAGATATGGACAAGTAAGGAATACCCCCACACTCCACCCTCATTCTTCTTTAGTTGTCCTCAAACATCTTCCTAATCTTCTCCCCCTGATCACGTCCAACCTCGATGTGAATCCCCTCCACTAGCACCTTAAGGATGTGGTATACATCCTCAAGTGTAATGGTCACCTCTTCGAGGAGGAGTTGAAATGTTACCCTATTTGGATCCCACCTCTCCACCAAGGCATAGAGGTACCCCTCATCAGCCTACACCACATTAATGCAGGCTACCTTCGCTAGCCCCACAACCTCCAACAGATCCCACTCATCCTCCACTAGCACCTTCCTCATCCTAGGGATGTAAGGCGAGAATCGATGTCGAGCCTCCAAAATCCTAAGTTGCAGCATAGCACAAAAGCACTTTTGTAAATACATGTTCAAAAAATCACAAAAATATAATTTTTTTGCACAAAAAAAAGAGAATATAATTACCTCAGTAGCTCACACTCTAGCTTCAGCACCAGCCCTGCATCCAATCCTTCTACTACCTTAGATTTTGTGCCCAAATCACTTCACCTTACTCCACTCTACTCCACCCAAATCTACCAGATGCAACTTCTGAAACTCACAATCACATAAATGAGCTCAAATTTTTCCTAGCAAGCTATTTATAGCTGCTTAAAGCACCTTGAAATGTCCATGGGTGTTTCCTAGTGCACTGAAGCGCACCAGGGTGTTTGTGAAATGCCCAAACATCGACAGGCATCTTTGCAAGCTAAAAGCACCAACCGATGTTTGGCATCAAAATTGACAAAAGTTCAAATCATTAAAAAATAGTTTCTTACCCCCACCAAATCACTCCAAATAAAATCTATGCATCCATTTCACCATAATAATAGGGTTTGTGAAGGTTCCAACTGCTTTGGACGCATAATTTTTGGTTACAACAACAAATCACAAATTCACATAACAAGTTACAAAATCACTCCAAAATGATCCAAATATTCACAAAATGTCCATACACATCATTATCATCATCCATAATTCACTTTCACATAATCTCCACATCATTCCATCATAACATTTGCATATTTTCCAAGTTCAAACAAATATTCAAGTGAACCTTGTATCTAGTGGGTTATTCTATATACTTGGCGATTGCAACGATTTGCATCCATGCAATTTGGTAAGATGAATAACCTACCATAAGTAAAATTGGTAATTTTCATCATCCCATATCTTATTGTTCGAAATCACAATCACATTTGGTACTTCACATTTTGCATGAAACCTTGCAAAGAACAATTTGCACAAAAGTTGTCATTGATGGCCTAGTTCATGGGGCTTAAAACTGGACAAAATCACATTTCATCATTTTTCCATATCCTTGACAATAATCATGGTGAAATATCTTAGCTAAGGTGATTGGTTCTAACCATAGGAATTTTCTAACAATCACTAGTTGGCCCTCTGAAATTGACTACTTTTATCTTTGTATCTTCATTTTTAAATATCAATGACACCCAAAGGCACATTGTTCAATAGTATGGAATCACCCCAAATTTTGGGCAACCACATTTGGTTTTGAATTTCCCACAATGGAATACATGTTACATGATCATAGCATCAACACTTCATCTTCTAGGGCAAAAACAAACACAATAATTTCACATTATCCACCAATCCCTTTCCAATTGTTGGGGAAAAAATGGTATCACATTTACATCATTCATATCATCCACATTTCATTTGCACATATTTTTCAATTGGCTTATAAGATTCATCCACAAACTCATTCACCAATTGATGGGATAAACTACACAAATCTAAATTCTTTAATTATTTTGCCTTCAAGATAATTTTTCATCTCAAGAGAAAGTTGCTTCTACACCTAGCCCAAGCAAGTGTCTTGTATTTTTGCACTACATTGTGTTTCACGCAACATAGTACAATAAGGGGTATCTATAGACACCAAAATCTAGCCACTTATCATCCATACAGGTCTTCCTACCATTTTATCCATTTATTTATATATATTTAGGCATATTTGTTAAATATATGTTTAATATTAATATTATATTTTATATATATTTAATAAATATAAATATTATATATGTAAATAAATCCCAACCATTCGATTTGATTTAATCCCAACCATCCATTTACATCAATCCATGCCACACAACCAAAATTAATATCCACCCTTCGATGTGTTTTAATTTGAGCCATACAATTTGTGTCACTCAAACCCTAGCATACCCTAGTGTGGATTATTAATAGGAGCCATTTTTATGGCTCAACCCCTAAGTCTTATTTTATTCCTAAGCAATCTAAGAAGTCCAAGCATCCTTGCCATTAGCCCTCACTCACCATAGCCTCTACATTCATCGATACCCATTTTGCTCAGTTAGATCTGCTTCTACAAATCCCCACCTCATCTCATGAATACCTTCAGACGCTCCTTGTCACCACTGAGTGCCTTTGGGTGCTTCCCCTCTGCTATCGAGAACCTCTAGGTACATTTTGTCATTCTTTAGTGCCCACATGTATTTTCTACTACCGTCAAGCACCCATGGGTATTTTAGACCAAAGCTCTACAACCCTACTAGCCCTCGAGCAATGCTATGGCATTGTCACACCACTTCCTGCAACAATTACAATCAAATCAAAATTTGGTAATTTTGACAATATAAATTTTCTATTGTTATTTCATTTTATGCATTTTTGGAATTTTTTTCATGTTATTTACTTTGCATATCTAGGGCTTTTGTATCGATCTCTAAGGATCTCACACTATGGAGCCCTCATAGTTGATACTAACCTATTTGCTATTTTCTTATATGTAGATCTGGAAGTGCTACATAAACATTGTACAACTACTTAAGCTGGAGTGACCCAGTATTGGATAACACAAAGCCCACTCACATATGTTGGGATAAAAAGTGAAATTGAAGACACCACCAGAGTTGTTCGCTAGGGTTTCGAAGAACCCTAGTTATTGTAAAAATTTGTATCAAAGAAATCAATTATTTCATTATAAAATTTGAGATTTGAGGCTCCTCCCATATTAATAAAAATCATCTTTTTTTGTGCAATATTGGGTCTTGATTTTAATTTATCTTGTTATATATTTTGGTTTTTCACTTTTGCATTCACATTAGTAAGAATTTGATCAATTACAAAGTCTACTATACCCCTTTAAAGAAGATTTTCCTAGCCATGTTTTTTTCTCACTATAATATTAGACACTACATGTTCAACCATAAAACCTTTGTCATCACAAGGGTTGATCCCCTACAGTATCTCATGTACAAGCCTCACCTTTTGGGATAAACTACTCAATGGGTCATCATGCTTAGTGAATTCAATCTCGAGTTTGTCAACCAAAATTATATGAAAGATCAATTCATTACTGATCAATTAGTAGTTGTGCCCTTAGAAGCTAGCCATCCCTTAGTAGTAGACTTCCCATACGAGTCAACCTTTTCCCTAGAAGTAGATCAACCTGAATATTGGACCCTATAATTCAATGGCACTTGATGTGTCAAAATAGTAGGGGTAGGAGTTATTTGGGTCACTCCTCAACAATATTTGATCCCTTTGTCCTTTACTCTCAAGTTTTCTTGTACCAATAATACTATTCAGAATGAAGCCCTTATCCTAGGGCTATGTGTAGCATTAGTCCTTCTTATTAGAATCCTCTTCATGTTTGGATATTCCCAACTTGTAGTCAACCAATTCAATGGTGTTTATCATAGTAAATATAAAAAGCTTAATCTATACAAAGACATCATCAAAAAACTAATGGCTGATTTTTAAAAAATAACCTTTGAAGTTATCCCTAGGTCTAGTAACCATGTTGATGCTATGGTCTTAGTTACATCCCTTATCCCTGTAGATCTCGATGATAAACAATATATTATTATCATCCAACAAATCTGGGAGCCCTAAAATTTAGAGTCTAGCTAGTTTCCTCTAGGAGTAGTTTTCGTAGAAGAATCTCTTTCTCTCAATCCTTTGGTACAAGGATACCTTCACCTTCCTTAGGGATGGTACATTTCTTAACAATTTGAACCACAATGAGTGCAAGAACCTCAAGAAATAAGAATTTCAGAATCTCATAATTAGTGATAATTTATACTTCCATATCCTTAATGGAATTTTTCTTAGATGCTTAACCTTAGCCAAAGCTCAAGTAGTCATCAAAGATGCCCATGATGGATCATGCAATAGTCACTTCAATGGCATCACCATTTCCAAGAAACTCCTACACATGTGTTATTACTAGACCCCCATAGAAAGGGAATCTTGCAACTATATTAGAAGATGTGATAATGCTAAAAGTATGACAACCTTATTCATGCTCCATCCAAAGCTCTTCAACCCTTGACTTCTTCAAGACATTTTTTCTTTTTGGGCTTAGACATAATTTGGAAGATCAATACAATGTCATCTTATGGGCATGAGTTCATCATCATGGCTATTGAGAAATTCACTTAATGGTTTGAGGCCATACCTTTAGCTTCAACCATCGAATTTTATGTCTCCAATTTTATCCTCATGAACTAGATCCTTATCTGTTAGAGCATCCCTTATGTTCTACTCTATGATAATAAAATACTCTTTAAGAATAAGGATGTCCAAAATATTTATTCTAAATACAAGATTCAACACAAATAGTCTATAGCTTACTATTCTCAAGGCAATGACCAATCTAAAGCTTCTAATAAGAGTCTTTTTCAATATCCTTAAGATGCTCATCAACAAGACTAGTAGATATTAGCATATCCAATTGTATTCATTCTTGTGGGCCTATTGTACTAGTGTTATAATTTTGATTAATGTGATGCCCTATGCTTTAGATTATGGAATCAAAGTCATATTCCATTTTGATATAGATGTGCCTTATGCATTATGTTATAGGAATCCTCTATTGGAGATGAATATCATCTTTCCCATCTTAGCTATTTGGAATTGATTGATAAAAAGTAGATCCATGTATTATAGAACCCACATGTCTACTATCAAAGGCTTAAGTGTGTCTACAATGAAAATATGCAATCCCATTTATTTTAAGTTGATGATTTTATTCTCAAACAGAACTATAAGAACCCCAATTTCAAAATTAGGATCAAATGCATGTTTGAGCCTTATTGAATAGGTCCATATATCATAACCGATAAGTATGGTTTAGGTTCTTACTACCTTGCCACACTTGATCGATAAAAAATTAAAGAGCTAATAAACATATTGCTTTTAAAAAGATATTACATCCGAATTTTCATTGATTGCTTGTTTTCTTTTAGCTACTAGCTATTTCTTATCTGCATCCTGCTTGACTTCATATTATCCTACATTAATGTGCTATTCTCTATCCAGATTACCTGTTGCATATTGAGTTAGGTATCCATGTAGACATGCATATGATAATCCTAGTCAAGATAGTTTATTTCATTCACTAGGCAACTACCACGATAGATCCTCCCAATACAATCTCTATGAATCAAATTAGGGTTTGTACAACAAAAATGTATCTCTATTTATCTCAATCTAGTTTCTCTCAAATATTATCTTTATCAATTCTTCCAAACTACCAATCTCTTACCACATGATGAATACTACAAGGCTCATTGGTATTTATGGCAAAATCAAATAAATAAAAAATTTCTATCTCATCAAATGTTACATGATGGATACTATGAGGTTTGTAGGTGCTAATAGCAAGCTCAATCACATCATATTTTATCTCGTATGCACACCATGCATGGGGATAACTTGTCAACAATGAATTCTTTCTCCTAGATCGAGGCATCACTCATTGCCACACTCATCAAACAAAAGTTCTTTATGACACTTCTCTACAAGAAAATTCAAACTAAGTAAAATTCCTTTAAACATTTGTCAAAATGTAAAACAAAAGTGTTATAAGCATTTTTTTTAAAGGTAAATAAAAATACCTTTAGGTAAAGCAAAAGTCCTTAAAGTGCTTGTTTAGAGGAAAATAAAAAATCCTATGGGCATACCAGAAGTCCTTTAAGCTTTTGTTTATAGGTAAAGCAAAAGTACTTTAAGCATTTGTTTAGAGGAAAATAAAAAGTCCTACAAGAAAAGTAGAAGTCCTTTAAGTGTTTGTTTAAAGGTAAATGAAAAGTGTTACAGAAAAAGCAAAATTCCTTTAAGCATTTTTTTAAAGGTAAAGTAGAAGTCCTTTAAGCAATTGTTTATAGGTAAATCAAAAGTCCTATGGGCAAAGCAAAATTCCTTTAAGCATTTATTTAGAGGAAAATAATAAGTCCTGTAAGAAAAGCAAAAGTTATTTAAGCATTTGTTTAAAGGTAAATTAAAAATCCTATGGGCAAAGCATAAGTACTTCAAACATTTGTTTAAAGGTAAATAATTTATTTTTCATGTTTGTACATATATTTATAACATATAATAAAACCATAATTTTTCTAGGAAAAGCTAACTAAAGCCCTCCTAGAAAAATCTTAAATCTAACTAGAAGTCCTTTAGGCAAAGCTAACTAAAGTTCCCTTCACAAATTTCTAGGCATATATCTAAGTATTATCCATCCATATATATATATATATATATATATATATATATATATATATATATATATATATATATATATATATATATATATATATTTGTATATAGTTGTACTATAGCAATGCCTTCTTAGGCATATCATGCATATATTATTTGTCATGATGTTATCATATCTAGTAATTTTATTCTTAGTGCATTTAATCATCCATATTTTTATTTTTAATTCATAGCCTTTAATTAATTAGTTACCATTCAATAATTAACTTTTCATAATTATTAATCACATTTATAAGACATCTCATCTCAATTAAATAATAATTATACATCATACTCATTTCATATACCTCATTAATTACACATACAATCTTATCATCATCAAATATTATAAATCAATTAAAACATCAATCATAACACATAACACAATTTGAAACCCATAAAATTTGGTATCTATATCAATATCAAAGTTTATATACAAAGTTATAATGTCGAATCATGGTCCATAATAAAAATATCATCATAATCATCAATAATAGCATAATATCATCCATATCACCCTTAAATATCAAGATAAACAACTCTTATAGCTAGCTTTAGAAGCTTATGTCTGGTGCTCCTACAACTCCTCCCCCTCTTATAGGTGGTTGTATCCATACTGATCATTGTAATTATAAATTCACTAACCTTGAGTGGGTCTCTAGTTTCATCCTCATTTGCAATGGTAAGCATGTATCAAATAGGAAAATTACATCTTATATACCTTGGTAGTGTGTTTCCTATGTACTTTTCTCCTATAGGTCCCACTAGATCTATGCCATCTAATGTAATAGATCTTGGACCACCTAGCCCCTTCTAGCTCCTCCTAGTACTACTATAGATCTTTCCATCCTCACATCTCACTATATAGTCACACCTTTCATAATCTATTACATCCCCATGACCTATGCCTCTAGTTGGTTCCTATTTTTCATCCTCATCATCAATGCTACCTTTAGGCTCACCACTTTCTTGACTAGGGAATCTTGCTCTACCTAAATAACCAACTATAGTGACCTACTTAATCATACCTCACCAACCATTATTGTTGGTAGAGCAAGTAGTGAAGGATCCACTACTAATATTGCCTATCTGAATGCCTTCCTCTATCTCTAAGCCTCCCAATAGTATCACATAAAAACTATCACTACTTGTCTAGTCTTGCTCAATATATATTGCTACTCTATAAGTTGTTCCCCTAACATTATAACCCTCCTTGATAGGATGGTCCAATACTATGTCCTATAGACCTAGGTGACCCTAGGATTATTTTGTCCTAAATTTATAATGCTTTGGTCATTCAGGTCCACCTATATAAAGGATTATAGGTCTAGAGGTTTGTTGAATCTCCTCTCCCATGTGAATATTTGGTACTATATTGGTCCTACTGGTACCTCCTACATCATGCCAAACTCACAAACCACTTGGTTAAAATTATGAAGCTCCTACTACCCCCATGGTCCCACTATCCATCTAACCCATCTGATGTAAGCTAAATGGTAGGCATCATTATGCCATCTAGGATGATGTCTATATAGTCTCTAGATAACCTATGCTAGATATAGCTCATCTACCTCCATCCTAGCTACTACCAACATACCCCTATTGGCCTTGCATTACCCTCTCTTAAAGTGCTAGCCCCACCTATAAGATACCATACCTCCTAGTTCCTAACTTGCCTTAGAAATCTTGAGAGTCTCAAAATGGCAATATGATTCCAGGTCAACACCCAAAGTAGTATACATATGCTCAAGCTCCTACTTCTCTTGTAGGTAATTTAGTGTAGAGACTAGTACATATGTACTAGCATGACAAGACCCCACACAAAAATTTGATACCTTTTATGCATCATTGTCACTACCATTCTATATGCCCAATGGATCACCCTCCTACTAGTGTCCCTAATAAGTGCTCCTCATAATAGAGCATATAAAAATATGATCTACTTGTCTAAGTGACCCTTTATATAATAAAAATTCATGTCAATGCCTAACATCAAGATTAGAATTTTGGATCTCTATCAACCTCTCTAGGTACCTCCACTAGTCCTTCCCTAGGTGCACCTCTTTCCCCCTAATCAAGATCTATAGTATCTACCACATGTATTTTAGTGTGACAGTTAACTCACCAATTGGTAGCAAGAAGGTATTTGTCTCTGAACCCCATATATTTGCCAATGTCATCAACATTTTTTGATCAAACTTGATCTTAAATATGAGGGCTACATGGCATAACTCTACTACCACTAGAAGCACATGATTTGTGAAGCCCAATAAACCCTAATTTATCTCTATCATGTGTGGTCACCACTCCTTATATTTAAGTGTATATAGTCGCTCCTACATCCAAGCCAAGCCAAAATATCTATTGACCTCACAAGTAAGAAAAAATAAATAATAAAATAGCTAAAAATTACAAAAATTAGACAGGCACAAAAGTGCCACTATAGTGCAAAAGCATCACTAGGCAAAAGCACCATTGGGTAGAAAACACACTACCTAGATATGAAAACACCCTCGTGAAACAAAAGTGTTCCATTATTGTGCCAATGTTGTATTAAAGCACTGCCCAATTATTTGGATATACTTTTCAAGGCTAAAAATACATGAAAAAGTTAGTTTTTTTACACTTTCTAATGCGAATACTCCTCTTACTACTGTCGGGGTCCTCATTCAATCTGCTCAATATTTTGGATGTGCTTGTTGAGCCATAAAAAATTTAATATATTTTACCACTCTATAGCTCTCTTTCTTCTACTCTTATGATAAAAATAAATTCATTGTTACCCCTAGCCTTTCTAACTCCCTAGCATTCCTAGTCATTTTTTGCTATTTATCCTCAGTTTTTCATCATTGCACTACTATGGATCAAAACCAAGTCGAGTTTCCTCGGTCCAAATTTATTTTTATTTGAATCTAGAGGATGCATATCGAGGCATGAAAATATTGAATGTTTCCAAAAACATAAATATTAACGTCACTTCTATGTAAACAATCAAAGCATCAATTATTTTATATCACTAACCATAAGCAACAACAAATATTTTTATCTCAAAATTAGGACATCTATGTCAATTTTTGACACATTTATTACATAATAAATGCATTAAAAATAGACAAAAGTAGACATCCATTTTTAAGCACATCGATAATCTTCAAATTTTCTAATCTCTTTGTCAATCATCCAATCAATTAGTCAAATTGGATCAATCTTCCTTCTATCCAAATTTAGAGCATTTATTGCTCTAGAAGTGAAAGCATCAGGGCATGAGCAAAAGTGCCACCAAAAATGTCATGGATTGGCCAATGCTTTTGTAAAAAAAATAAATTTTACCTTTCTTGACTAAATTTGACCCCAAACAATCATGTTAGTGAAATTTCCATCTTGGAAGCACTATCAAAGCTTTCGTCCTACCAGTGCTTTTGACTGGCATGAACCAAAAACCATAAAAATTATTGGTACCTTTCAAGCCACCCACCATTAGTGGATCAGATACCTAATATTTTATTTATAATCCCCAATAAAAATAACTAATCCAAGATTTGTTATTTATAGTATTTCTCTATTAATGGTATCTTGATCCTATTTCAAATTCTCACCATCTCTAATGTTATCAACTTCGATATAATTCTTCTCCAAGGAGCCATGGATTCTTACAAAATCAACACTAGGATTGACTATTTTATATCATCTTGCATAGCAATAAAATAATACCAAAATATCTCTAGATTCATAGGAATTATGACCAAAATGGAATCCCTCTTTATTCTCACCTCACGTTGGTTTACACCTCAAAGATAAAGGGGTGGAATATTATGTGTTATGTTTTTGTTTTTTTTGTGGATTCACTTAGTCAAAAACCTAGGGGTCTATCTAAAGTGGTTAAATTTTATTAATATTTTCTTAGACCTAATCTAATACAAAATATAATCCAAGAAAACAAGATGGATGCAAGAATACAAGAGCTATCCTATATGCTTTTTTTTTTAAATGAGTACAAGAAAATTAAAAGACTTTCGCTCTTTTTTTCCCTTTAAGGAAAGGCTCCAAGGGATATTTACAAACAATATTAGCCTAGGATGCAGGCTAAATGCTCTTCAATTTTATTACCTAAAACACAAAATAGAAGGTTATTTATTAAACTACCTAGATTCCTTTACTTCATTTTATTCCTCTGCATGTAAACAAAAAATAGAATGCTATACTACAATCAATAGCACACAAAACAATGTTATAGAATGATAATTAAAGATACAAGAATAGGGTTACCTAGTTTGATGTTTAAGAGAAAATCACTCCTTGGAATCCTACAACTATCCATTTTGTTCAACTTGTAAGAAAACAAAAAAATTCAAAGCATAAGTTAGTTTTCAAGGGCCTACCAAGCTGAGGAAAGTAGTGACCTTTCTAGCTTGATTGGTCAAACCCCTTAAATATTTTTACAAAAGTGATTTTGTAGGAAAATGGGATGTAAAACCTAAGTGACAAAATTGCTATTATACTACTATCAATTTCATTTCAGTAAATTTTAACAACAAAACAAAATGTAAAATTTTATTATTCAGTAAAATAGTAAATTATGCATGGTGATATAATTGCTAGGGGAATAGTGATATCATTTCTATAATTCAAATAAGAAAAAAACTATGGGGAGTTACAATAGGAAAATTTACCAAAAACTTCTAAGGACAAAATTGCTGCCATGTTTTTTTTTAACATGGTGGAATCGATAGCCGCCACGAATCCGGGTAGGTTGTCTAGCTTTTATGGCCGCCATAGTATTACGCGATGTTTGCCTCGAAAGCTACCACACATATCTTTGTGCAGTCTACCCCTATAATTGCCATGCCACAATAATTTTAAACCTTTTACACCACTAAAAGCACCAGGAAAGGAACAAGCGTTCAGTCTGACGAGGCCCGAGATTTGAACCTTGGACCTCCGCAAATTGCTGCCATGTCAGGAGCAATTTCATTCATGTTATCTAAACAAAAAATTAGACTAAAAAACTTTATTGTAACAAAATTTACAAAAATCTTTCAAAAATGAAATCTCTACCTGTGGCCAATTAAGGCAAAAAAGGCTCAAAAGGGTGAAACTTGACTAGTTAAGGCCCTAAATTGTTGAACATGGCATGTTAAGGTCCAAAATTGTTGAACATGGACAATTAATGCCCAAAAATGTTGAACATGGACAATTAATGCCCAAAATTGAATAGTGGCTAGTTAAGTCCAAAAATAATGAACAAGGGCTAGTGAAGATCCAAAATTTATTGAATTATTTACAATATTTACAAAAATTATGTACACCCAGTTAAGGCCCAATTATTTTGAACAATTGCTAGTTAAGGCACTAGATGTGAACAGTGACCAGTGAAGGCCTAAAAGTATGAATGGTGGTCAACTAAGGCTCAAAATTGTTAAATTATTTACATTATTTATAAAAGCTATGTACATCGGCTAGTTAGGACCCAAAGTGTTGAACAATGGCTAGTTAAGACACTAAATGTTAATAGTTGGCTAGTGAAGGCCCAAAATTATGAAATGTGGCTACTTAAGACCCAAAGGTTTGAACATAACTAGTTAAGAACCAAAATTGTTGAATTAGAAATTATGTAAATGTGTGAGAATACAAGAGATTTATTTTAAAAAATTATGTACATTGGCCAATTAAAGCCTAAAATTTAGACAGTTGACCAGTTCAAGCCCAAAAGTTATCAAATTATGTACAATATTTACAAAATTATGTACAATAGTCAATTAAGGCTTAAAATTTTGAATAGTTACCAGTTAAGGATAAAAATGTGAATATTGACTTTTTTAGGTGCTAAAAGTGAATAGTTGGCCAATTAAGGCCCAAAAGTATAAATGGTGGTCAATTAAGGCCGAAAAGCATGAATGGTGGTTATTCAAGGCCCAAGAGCATGAATGGTGGGAAATTAAAATCCAAGAGCATGAATAGTGGCCAGTTAAGGCCCAAAAACATGAACAATGGCCAATTAAGGCCCAAGAGCATGAATAGTGGCCAATCAAGGTCCAAGAGCATGAACAATGGCTAGTTAAGACCCAAGAATGTGAACAATGGTTATTTAAGGCACAATAATGTGAATAATGGCCAGTTGAGATCCAAAAGCATGAACATGGCTAGTTAAGGCCCAAAATGTGAATAGTGGCTAGTTAAAGCCCAAGAGCATGAACGATGGCCAATTAAGGCCCAAGAGGATGTGGGATTGATCTTTCCAATGAAATCAAGGCCCCATATGGAAAAGACAAAAACAAATTTGGTTGAAGGTCTTTAGAAGAGGTATGAATAAGGTTGTCATGTCATTGACACTTATCACACCTCTTGATGTAGTCATATGAGTATTTCTTCATGGAGAGCTAGTAATAATATAATTAAAGAAGCTTTTTGGCAATGTCATTTTCACTGAAATAACCATCATAGGATCCCTAATGGACCTCTTGAATGACTATTTTGGCTCTGTTAAATTTAAGATATCGAGGAGTACTCTATCAAAATATCATTGATACAAGATGTTATCTATTATGACAAATTGACAAGCTTGTTGTCACAAGTGCTTTTTCTCATTACGATCCAAGTCATATAGTAAAGTGCCATCCTTTAGGAAGATGAAAATATCTTTTACTAGGGGTTGAAATAAGGGGGGATGCTTCTTTAGTGAATACCTCTAAAGGTTATTGGTTAGAGTTGAGTTGGATCCCTAATTTGATGAATGACAATCATGTCTTGATCATCATCTAGTTATAGGGGAATGAGGGATGTGGTTGTAGCCATGGCATCAACATGGCAATTACTAGATTATGGGATAGCTTCAGTGGTTACCTTATCAAAGACAATTATAATAGTTATAGCATTATCTTCGTAGGGCTCAAGTTTCTCAACACCATTTACTTGGTTAATGATAAGTTAAAAATCCTCGAAGACAAAGAGGGTTCTAAGACCTAAGTCCAAATATCCTTGAAGTCCAAGGATAAAGGCCTCATATTCAATGTTATTATTGATGCAATAAAACTAAAGTTTAAAAGAGAGAGGGATTAGTTGTTGTTGAGGTGTGACCAAAATAATATCTACCCTTGTTCCTTTAATACATTGAGTGTCATTAAAATAGAGGGTATACGAGTTAGATTGGTTAGCTTCTATAGTGAAGATAAGTTCATTAGGGAAGTCCACAAAAATAGGATGGGTTTCTTCTAAAGATACAAAATCTAATTGGTCACTAATAACTTGGCCTTTTATAGAATTTTAGCTAATGAACTCTAGGTCAAATTCACTAAAAAAAATAATATGTTTAGTAGTTTATCGTGAGAGGTATGATTTTGATATGAGGTAGCACAAGGGATTGACCCTCACAATGATAAATATTTTATAGCTAAGTATGTAATGGCATAATATTTAGGATGTAAATACCATAACAAGGCATATCTTTTCTAAAGGTGTGTAACGAGTTTCATAACTAACTAGTGTTCTATTAATGTATTAAATAGCTTATTCTTTATTTTGATCATCATATTGGGCTAACATAGCTCCTAAGGCATGAGTAGTTATAGAAATATATAGTAATAATGGTTTAGAAGGATTAGAAAAAACAAGAAGATGAGTAGATAAAATATATGCTTTTAAGACATCAAAGACTACTTGGCATTCATCATCCCATTGGGATTTCGTATTCTTGTACAAAATCTTAGAAATGTTAGCACTTGTCTATGAGTGGAGAAATGAATCTCCTAATAGCTTGGATTTTACCTTGGAGTATTTTATGTCGGTTCAAGTTTCATGGGGGTGGCATATCGATAATAGCCAAAATCTTATTGAAATATACCTTGATGCCACATTGGGATACTATAAATCCTAATAGTTTTCCCAATGTTACCCTAAAGACACACTTAGAAGGCTTGAGATAAACCCTATATTCCCTTAGATGTTCAAAGAAACATCTTAAATATTGAACATGGTCTTCTTGATTTATGGATTAAACAAGAGGATCATCAACATAGTCTTCCATAATATCATGCATCATATGGTGAAAGATGTATGTGATAGCCTATTGGTAGGTAGCACCCAATAAAGATATCAAAATAATTGATATCTTTAATAAATATGATATCAAAGAGCTTTTGAAGATTCTTAATAACCAAGGTGATTTTAGGTTACATATTCTGCAACTTCTATTTTATGAGTTTGGCATCTAGTTGAAATACAATATGATGCACAACTAGGAAGAAATCTAATCTAGGTATGCTAGTATATGACCAAGAAAAGATATCATTGAATCCAAATAAGATCTTGGTATACTTTATGTGTTTGATAGGGATCCATACTTTGCATTACTTAAGGATTTTGGGAACATCAAGTGTTTTGATGTTAATATAGATAGTTTCCTAAATAAGAATATGTGATTCATTATCAAATTAAGGAGAAGTGGGAAGTATTCATAGGTTCTTAAATCCATCATGAATAATGGGTGGTTGGTCACCATATTTTGGTTAAGGAGGATCAATATTGGCTACTCAAGAAAAATATCCATCAAAGTAAAAGGCATATTGAAAAAGACCATCATGGGGGAAGTTGTATGGGATATTCCCTTTCTCATAGTCTTATTTAGTGGCAATCAAATTGATATGCATTAGGGTTAGAATGTTCACTCTCGCAAGGTGTGTAAGCAAGAAGAAGGAATATTCCTTATTTGTATCATCCTAATCCAATCCATTTGTGGAAATGGTATCTTTATAAGACTCTTGAAAAGAAACAAAGGCCTCATAATCATCACAAAATGACAAGGAAGTGGGTAGGGGCTGATTATTGTTAGGGATACATCCTATCCCACAACGACTAGGTTAGGCTTTGGTTTCCAAGGGTTTTTTGATACCTTGCTCATGGGTACCAAGGCTCTTTCCTTAATATCCTATTTTTGTAAGCATATGCTTAGGAATGGGATATTAATTATAAAAATAGCATGAGGCAATTTGTCTTTCAAATGAGTGGGATGACTACCATGAATTTTCTCTTCATTGGTATTACTAGCACAAATAAAGGTGCATAACCCTATCCACACCATATGCCCTTACTAGAAAGCACTCCTAAGGTTTGAGGGATGGATGGAGATTTATTAGGTCTATAGAAGGTTCATTATTAAAGTGAATTAGGTTACTAGTTTTAGATTGCTCACTTATTATTGTTTGGTTGTTAGGTTGAGGCTTAGATTGATTATTTATAGTTAAAGATACAAAGGCATAATGAATTAGAATAGTATAAGTGATTAGAAAAAATAGGGTGATATAAGGACAAAGGATGGCCTTAGAATTTATAGCTTCAATCATCTTATTGTAGACAAAGGGTTGAGGATCAGTTAGAATATAGATGAGTTTGCATTGATACTCATATTTTAGGTATTGGTGAAGGGTATAAGGGAAGACCTTCATTGCATGGATTCAAGGTCATCCTATGAGGATGTTATAAGTGAGTTTACATGGTATAATATAAAAGATAGTATTAAGGACTCAAAGTCTAACTTTAAGGAGGTAGGGTTATGGTTCCATTGGCTTCATGTATCCCATTATTGAAGGACCTAATTACTAGGTAAAATTTTTAAAGATCTTGATCATTTAAGCTAAATTTATGGATAACTATAAGACTACAGACATTGAGGTATAATCCATTATCAACAAGGATTAATTTGATAAATATATTATTGATGTGTCCTGTAGTGTAAAAGGGGAGCTCTCCATACATAAATTATGGATGGAGATCATCCTCAAAAATAAATTATAGCATGGTTTAAACCAATAGATCTCACTACAATAGTAAGATCACAGGGATTAAGGTCTTGAGGGACAATTTTCTTATTCAAAAGTTTGAGCAAGGATTCTCCATGAGTGGAATTAGTTGGAAGAAGTTCAAGAATGGAAATTTTGGTTGGTGTACATGCAAGTTGTTGTTGGATATTGAAAATATCCTTAGGTCAATTTTGTGATTTCAAGATGAGGGGAGGTCTCTCAAGAGAGGTAGTTTTGTTGGAATGAAGGACCAAGAGTATTTGAGAAGGTTGATTAGTAGATTGATTCTTTTGTTGTTACCTTGTGGTAACACAAATGGAAGAGAGGTGATTGGAAGAATATTTTATGCCCACCATATTTTGGTTTGGAGGTGGGACATTAGTATATGAAATATTATTTGCTACCTTTTGATCATGATTCAACAACAATTTTAGAAATATTCCCATGTATTGGTTTGAAGAAGATTGAAATTTGGAGCCACCAATGATAATCCAACCATTATCTATCAAGTATTGGATAATGTGCCTAATATGCTTACATTTATTAGTAGAATTACCATCAACGTGATGTAAAACACAATGTTTATTAAGACAATACCAATCCTTGGTAGTATCTATGACTTTGATGGGTGGAAGATCAATCATCTTATTATCAAGGAGTTTTCTAAGGATAGTGGAAGGAGGTTGATCTAAATTGATGAATTGCTTCTTAGGTTTCTATTATTTAGATCCAATTTTTGGAGGGTAGCTACGATATTCACATTATTATTTTGAATTGAGGATATGCACCAATAATATTAGCCTAGGATGCAAGCTAAATTCTCTTCAATTTTATTACCTTAAACATAAAATAGAAGAATATTTCTTAAACTACCTAGATTCCTTTACTTCATTTTGTTCCTATGTGTGTAAATAGAAAACATAAAACTATACTACAATAAACAACACACAAAACAATGTTGTAGAACATAAATTAAAGATACAAGAATCGAGCTACCTAATTTAGTATTTTTGATGAAATCATGGCTTGATGAAATCATGGCTTGATAAAATAGCTCATTGGAATCCTACAACCAGTGATTTCGTTCATCCTGCAAGAAAACAAAAAAAATCAAAGCATTAGTTAGTTTTTAGGGACCTACCAAGCTGAAGGAAGTAATGAAATTTATAGGTTGATTGGTTAGACCCCTTTAGTATTTCGACAAAAGATATTTTGTAGGCAAATGGGATGTAAATGCATAAGTGATGAAATCACTTCTATACTACTAGATATTTCATTTTAGTAAATTTTCATAATAGAACATAATGTAAAATTTTATGATTTAGTAAAATAGTAAACTATGTATGACGATATCATTATTGGGAAAGTAGTGATATCATTTCTATAATTTGAATAAGAAAGTAACTATGCAAAGGTATAGGAAGAAAAATTTCTAGAAAATTGCTAAGGTAAAATCATTACAAGGGTAGGAGTGATTTCATTCATATTATTTGAACAAAAAATTAGACTATAAACATTTATTGTAAAAACAATTACAAAAATTTATCAAAAATGAAATCACTGCTCGTAAATTATAGGAACTGTGAATTTTTCTTGCAAGGGAAATGGATTATTAGAGGGTCATGTTTGGGCTAAAATGGTTTGAGGAGGTAGCAATCTCTCTATAGAAATCATCTAGGTCCTAAAATTTCCTAAAATACTACAAATTCATGATTAGATCAAGATGGTAAAGTGTTAGGATTGCATACATAGAAGAAAATAAATGATATTAAACCACAAGATAAACAAAAGCACATAAAAAATGGATTTAGTGATAACAAGATAAATAGAACCAAACAAAGGAGGAAAAAAGATATCACCAAGTGTATATGCCTTTCCTCCTTGCCCTCTTCTTTGAATACTAAGTGAGCTTGAATCCTTCAAAGAGCTCGAATGTGAGCAAGAGCACAAGAGAGAGCAAATTAGAAAGAAAAATGATAGATTTTTGGTGCATTGGAATTGTGTTGGTAAAAGCTACCCAAGGGCTCAATTTATAGAATTTTTATGGCCTAAGGGAGGGAGAAGAGCATTCATGGTGACATGAAATGGAAGGTAAGATTTTGAATATCGTATCTTAGAGGACAAGAGAGGTAAATCACCAAAAATGCAAGCTTTGAAGCCTAAATTCTGTTGGGTTATAGTATGGATCCAAAGCAATATCAAACAATAAATATTGGAAGGCTTGAAGAGGGCAAAAAAAATGATATTCAAAGCTTTTGTACTTGTCAAAAAAAATTGCTAGCATGATTTTGTTGTCCAACAATTTTATAGTCCTAATAATTGTAGGTTAAACTGGACAAGAGAGTTCGAGTTTAGGCAGAACCGATAATATAATTATTGTTCAAAATCACTGGAGCAATTTTATCACATCAATGATTTCACATTTGGAGGAATAAAGCTCAAATTTTAGGCTAGTTGGCTAATTGACTAATTTGATTGCCTAGTGGATGGTTACAAATTTTGTGTGTCAAAATTGGATGTTTACAATTTCATCTTCATCCATGGCAATATTATGTGAAACTCTTGCCACAATCTTGTGAAAACCATATTTCAATCATTCAAGCTCTTGTTCTTGCAAGCATCCAAGCATCAAGTCTCCAAGCATCCAAACACTCAAGAATCAAGCATTCAAACCTCCAAGCTCAAGCTCTCAAGTGTCCACAAGTAAACTAGTAAGATTCTAACCAGATTTTACAAACAAGGGGAAAATATTATTAGCATCTTGGGTTGTGCTATTTCCCTTGCTTTTGGCACTTTCCTTGCTTTGCTACTTGAAGCTTTAATCTTATGCATATTAGCTAATTTTGCATATCTTATTTACATCTAGTTTAATATCTCATTTTATCTTTTTAATATTTACTTTAAGCAAGGAATCTCTAATTTTTATCATTTGGAAAAGTCTTTATACTCCTAAGTTAGATACCTACTTTTCAATAAGTAAAGTATTCATTCATGCATTTAATATTGCTTTGCATATTTTTTAAGTAAAAGCACTATCGCATTATAGGTCTGGTGGCATTATAATTCTTTGGTTTCACATAGACATAGAGAACAAATATATTTTTGGTGCTATCATTAACCCTATGGCACTTTTTCCATAGAGCATTTATCACATGCACCTATCATTGCTATCATTTTTCATATCTATTAGAATAGAGGTTTGATTATTGTTCAAGGGATTCTAACATTGTCCTCTGTATTAGGTAGGACCCTTTGCTGTGAATCTAATATTTTGCTATCTATTTATAGGGAGGCAAAAGTGCCATCAACAAGTGAAATTGTTGGTGGTGCTTTTGCCATATCGTAGAAATAGATCTCTACTCCATAATCTATCATTTCTATATTTAGGATCTAGTTCAATTTGCTACTTGCTATATTAGTTTCTATTTTTAGTTTATTTGGTAAAACTAGAAAAAAGGAAAAAAGGAACTAATTTTAGCACTTTAATCACTTAAGGGACCAACTAAATTTTCAAGCTTTAACATTAAATAAAAATTGCATATAGTTGCCTTTAAGACTTGTTTATTGCATTCTTCTTGTATATTTTTCTCTTGAAAGAAAAATAAAAAATCATCATATATTTTATCATCAAAAGAAAAATCATTTTTTTTTAGGCCTAGGTTGTTGCATTAAGGATAGATTAGGGTTAAGCTTATTCAAAGATGTATCTTAGGAGAAATGTATGTGTTCTTCAATCAATCCATTAAAACATTGAACTCTAAACTAACAAAATATTTCTATTCTTGAGGTGAGAGAGGGAAAGATGTGGTGGATCCCCTAAGAGGCCCTTCATGATCTCTTCCCCTTCCCATAGTGTACAATATTTTGAAATTAATATTTTCACTTTATAAAAATATTTTGAGACTAAAATGCTAGGGATACCTTTAAAGTCCTTGATGACACATAATTTTTGGCATGTTTAGATTCTTTGCAAAATTGAAAATCTTTTAGTTACAATGAATTATGGTGTCATGTTTTTTTTTCTTTAAATAAGCTTTGTGTGGCTTCTATAAGGAACAACTCCCATTGAAATAAAAAAACATTACATTTACTATCAAAAAAATTAAACCATATTCAACTTTATTTTTAATCAAATATATTGTTCATCTTTCTCAAACAACTACATTTACTCAATCAACTCTTTGATATCTTTTTTATTAAGACATATTATCTCATTTGGCTAATTGTCTTCTAAGATTTTTATATTTCAAGATGAAGATCAACACCATAATTGGCTAAATTGTTTTCTACTTGAATTCATTCTCTATAGATATGTTAACATTTCCAAGATACTAACTCCAACAATAGTTGATCAACATAAGCAATAATATTATTTTTTATTTAATCTCCACATCCATTTTTATTGATAGCATTAATGATAATTTGTGAGTCCCCCTCTAATGAAAAATATTTCCATCCTTTTTCAATTGCAATTTTGATCCTTATAAGAAGTGCCTAGCCTCTACATAGTTGTAATTTGAAGTTCTATATGATTATGAGTAGGTGAGGAGAATTTTACCTTTATTATTCCAAATTTCCAACAAACACTGCCTCCACCAAGTTTTTCCATATTTCCTTTGGAAGCACATTAAAATATAATTTTGAACCTAATTTTTGGATATGTATATTTTACCATAAATCAACGTAGATCCTTTGTGTTAACTCCATTATTGCAAAAAGCCCTTCCATGTATATTTAAATCTTGAAACCAAGATGCTAACACTTTTTTTTCTAGACTTGAGACTTCCCATAATGTGTAATATGTATGTAAATATTCTACAAGAGAGGCAATAATACATTTCCAAACTTTTGCATTATTTTGAGAATTATTTTTAAAAAATCTATTATTCCTTTTAAGTCATAAATTCCAACAAATAATGACATGAACAATCCTCCATAGAATCCATAATTGTCTATCTTTGGAATAACTAATGCAATATTTCATCAACTCTTTAAATGTTGATGAAGCTACCTAATATAAATTCATATTTTTTGAAAAGTTGACCTAAAAAATGTAAGCAAAGGGATAGTGAAGAAATTAATAATTTGATGTTTCTATATCCTTCTCACAGAAGGTACAATTGAAATATCCATGGCCTCTTCTTTGTAGACTCTCTCATGTAAGAATCTTGCTTTGGACTACTAACCAAAGGAATATTTAGGCCTTAAGGAGGGCATCCAATAATCAAATATTCTTCCAAGGGATATCATTGGGAGTAGGAAAGTCTAATTGCTTAAATTATTATATCCCAACTTGACCAAGTATCCACCATATTTTGATAGATTCCAAACCAACTTATCTTTTGATGTAAAAATGGGAAAATAACTCTTGAAGAATCTATTAAAGCTCATCCATTATTTATTTGAGTTTATCTCCTTCAATTAGGTTACTAATAGAAGTTCACGATATAAAATTGTGGCCTATATTAATATAATATTTGACCTTTGGGCCTTTATAATCTAGAGATACCTGAGTGAATAGTTATCTTTTTGGATAAAAAAATAAGAGGATAGTACTTCAACCAAGTATCAATCCAAATATTTGTAGAATTCCCCTCATTAACTGACATTATAATATATTTATTGATCAATTGAAAACTATTTGTTATGAAATCCCATGTTGGCTATCCTCTAGATACAATTATTTTCACTAACAATTTCATTGCATCGAAGAACCTATATATTTTTGAAGTATTATTTTTACCCAAGTTTTTCTTTGATCTTTAAAGAATATCCATCCATTTTTTGCCCGTAACAACAAATTCATAAGTCTATAATTCCACATGTTTATCTCTCTCATATTCTTATCTTTGCAAATCTTATCCCACTTACAAAGAGGAAACCTAAATTTTTCTCATACCCTTTTCAAAGGAAATCTCTTTGAATCTTATCAAATTCGAATAATGTACCTATCGACAATCTTTAAAATGACATCATATATTGGGTTGGATTACAATGTAATATTTATGACTTGTATCCTTCCGTCCATGATTAAGAACTTACATTTTCAACCTACTAAACGTTTCATTGTATCCAAATATTCATCCCAAAGCTCCTTATTTATTTTATCAGACAAAGGATTACCAAAATATGTTGATGGAAATTTTCCAACTTTAAATGCTAAAATTTCCATAATAATTCATTGTGAATCGAGGGTAAAGTTTATAAAATAAATTATACATTTTGTATCATTAACCAACAAGCCAACAACATGTTGATAACATAACAATGTTTATTTAAAATTCTTGACCTCATTTATCAAGGGATAACCCAAAATAAAACTATCATCAACAAATTGGAGATGAGATTCGGATGAACCATTTGTTGCAACCTGAATATATTTAAATTTTCCTTCCATTTTACCTTTAAACAGTTCTCTCCAATCCCTTTACAAGAATAATAAATAGATAAAGACAGTGATTTACCCTGATAAAGCCCAAATGACGATTTAAAGTATCCAACAAGGGATCCATTGATCAAAATAGAATATTTTAGAGTGTCATAACAACATCTAATCCATTCATACTAACCTTAATCAAAACCATTTTTTTTATTAATATCATGTAGAAAACTCTAATAACTCTATCAAAATTTCATAAGCATACCTAGATTTTTCATGGAATGAATGGCATCCTATGCAATTATTACACCATTAAGAGCTTGTTTACCATGAACAAACCATATTTTTCCGATGAGATAACACAATATAGAATGTTTTTCAATATGTTTGCTATAATTTTTTAAATTGTCTTAAAAATCACATTGTAAAGGATTATTGGATAAAAATTATCAAAATATTTTCTTACCTTTCTTAGAAACCAATACAATAAAGGTGACATTGATCTCACTTGTTGTACCTTTCTTTTTATTTATCTCTTCAACCTTAGCTAATATATCACTGTTAAAAATAAACCAATTTTTAAAAAATAATATTACAATACATCTATCAAGGCTAGATTCCTTGTTAGGGTGGAAACATAAAACTACCTCATGTATCTCCTCCAGAGAGATCTTCCTTCTCAAGTTTTTATTTTATCTTTGTGGTAACTGACAAAATATTTTCTAAAAACTCATCTTCATCCTCCTTATCTTATCCACCATCTAACAAAATATCTTTGAAATGGTTAATTGTTTCCTCCTTAATATCTTCTTCTTCCTCGATATTTCTTCCATCTAAAGTCAAGATATTTTTGATGTGACAAAAATATAAAAGTGTTTTGATTGCAGTATGAAAGAATTTAGTATTTATATCACCTTCCTTAAACCATATCTCCTTAGATTCTTAGGACCAAATTGACTCATTTTTCAATGCATTATGATAATGAGAAATTAATTGTTTTTCTTGTATATAAGTATCCTTTTCCATTCCTTTGAATTGTATTCTCTTTAAAAAATTTGAGCTCGACTTAAATTTTCTTTTTTTCTTTAAATATGTTACTAAAATATTTGGCATTCCAAATCTTTATTTTTCCCTATAGATATTTTAAGTTTTGAATAAACCTATAGATATGTATTCCTTCAAACTTTGCTCCATCCCACTATAACATAACTACATAGAAGAAATTAGGGTCTTGAAGTCACATAGACAAATAAAAATGGATTTGAATGACCACTATTAAGCAAATCAAATTTCAAAAGAATGGGTTTACGATCTCATCTTCCTCATAATAAAAATATCTAAAGAGGTTGTCTACAAGTTTATTTTATTTTTTTACTATTCCATTTATATGAAAATCTTAAAGGAACGGAATCCCAAAGGCCTTTTGAATAGACAAATAAAGAAAAATCTTGCATTATTTTAGACCATCCATGAGTATCACCCTTATTTTTTAAGGAAATAGAACTATTTCAAAGTCCCCCCAAGAATCCATAAATCATAATTATGAATTATCATTGTCTTAACAAAAATATATTGAGCTCCTTCCAATATCTTTCATGAGGAGTAATTGTAGTTAGAACATATACATTTATAATCATAACTTTGATATTTTTCTCTTTTCTGTAAAATATAACTATAATCCAGTTACTTTTTTACTTCTAGCGATCGTCCATCCTATTTGAGTTTGTTTCATATTATTACAATAACCTTCAAAAACTCCTATAGAAGAAACTACTAGACAATATGTTATCTTCCAAATAATTTTGAATGCATCCTTACTTTCCTCACTACTGAACTTTGTTTTCTATATTAAAATAAACTTAAGAATATAATAACCTATCAATCCCTTAATAACTCTTTTTCTAAGGGTCTTATTCATACCCCTAATATTCGATGATATCATTTTCATCATTTTTATTATATTTGTTGCCTTAGCACCATTTCTTGTTAAAACTACAATATTTGTTTTTGGTTTCCCAAATAGATATCCCTTTGAGTTTTCTTTTCTCTTTGTTCTTGATTAAAGGGACTTCCTCTCCTTTTCCCATTTTTACCCACACTTTCATCTTTATCAATCTCTTCAATTTTTCCATCTGTTCATAATGAGACTTATATTCTAAATGATGATACCCTGTAAAATCTAAAGTGGAAGGAATAGCCTCATTAATACTTTCTTCTTTATGTTACCATGAAAACCCTAAAGTGAAAAGATGTTCCACAATAGTATTTGCTTTTTTATCTTGCTTTGAAAACCCTAAATGTTTCCTTAGAAACCCTAAAGTGCATTGATGATCATCCATAATATTTACTTTTTTATGCTATGAGGAAAACCATAAAGTTTTGTGGATATCCTCCATACCAATTTTTTTTTTCTTTTCAAACCCTATATTGCAAGGGATACACTCTATACTACATTCATTTTTACTTCAAGTAGAGGATTTTATGATACTTGAGAAAAACAAAGATAATTTATCTCTATTTAAAAATTAGACATCTTTCACCTTCTTTGCTTTAAAATTTACCTCCACATCTTTCTTTGCACCTTTAATTCCTTCTAATTTGAACTTGCACATTATACTTCCTTATCGCTTGTGTCCTTTGTTTATTTTAATGGTTATTCAAAGTAAATTGTAATGGCCTTCACCTTTTGATGATGTAGAGGGGCTTTCTTTACCACTCTCTTGGGAGTGCAAAATCCTTAATTTGATCTATCTTCTACTAAGGTATGATAGCCTTGTTTCATATTGAATTTTGTTTCCTAACCTAAATTTTTCTTCTCTTTCTCCATTATTTTCACTTTGTAACCTCTTGTCAGGCGTCTAGTTTTTGTAACATTTGTGGCATCAGAATGCAATATTTTCATAATCCACTTATTAATCCTATTTTATTGATTTAAATTTTATTTTAATGGAATGTGACAAAGATTTTGAAATATTTGTGGTAACATATATCCAATTATATATCCTTAATAGTTGGTACCTCCTAGATGAACTCCCCTAAAGTATTCTTAGTCCTCTTCAAAATATCCTTATTGATTGACTAATGTGGAAGGCCAAAGAGCATAATCCACAATGGAAGCCTTTTAATAGTTTTTACTTCCACACTCTATGATCTTAAATATAATGCACCACTTTCCCTAAACCATGGTCTACCACCCATTATTTTATACTTGATTTTCAAATTGGAGAAAATGATAAGAAATTTTTCTTTTAGATAAGAAGGTATGTAGTAATTTGAATTCAATCCCCAACTCCACTTGATCTAATTTTCAATCTCCAAAGCACTTGAGCAGTATTCATGGAACTTAATCTCATCCTTGATAATCACTTTTGGTGTAACATCTACTACTTGGATCGGGTTTACCATAATCTCGACCTTCATCTTGTTCCCAACTAAGGCATCCATACTTCTAGCTAGGAAATTCTTACTTTCACTTAGGACTTCCAAAAATGACTTATATGCCATGTTGCCTAGTGTTTCTTCATAAGAATTCTTTATTTTCTAAATTTTCCAAATAGCTAGAACAAGAAAAGGTAAGGCTTTCTCTTTGCTCACACTAGCTTCTTACTTGCACTTGCAATATTTGCTTGCTTTTTAAAACAAGAAAAATGTGAGGTTTGCTCTCCCTCGCATTCACTCCTAGTTTGCTATAGATATGAATTATTGTTATGTGTTATAATATATATATATATATATATATATATATATATATATATATATATATATATATATATATATATATATATATATATATATATATATATATGATTTTAATTCCATTTAAAAAAATACAATGTAATTGATTAAAGCGAACCTCACCATATTACATAATAAGCTTACCCTTTGCTCGCACTAGCTTCTTACTTGCGCTTGCAATGCTTGCTTGCTTTCTAAAACAAGAAAATGTGAGGTATGCTCTCGCCTTGCACTCACTCCTAGTTTGCTATGGATATGAATTATTTTGATGTATTATAGAAAATGTGAGGTGTCCTCTAGCCTTACACTCGCTCCTAGTTTGCTATGGATATGAATTATTTTGATGTGTTATGGTATATATATATATATATATATGATTTTTTTTTATTTGGTTAGTGTGAGAAGCCCCTATGACCTACGCACAGGGTTTCTTGAAATTTAAAGTATGCTTTCCCGGGAGAACCTAGGGGACCGTCTCGTCAATCTTGGCTTTGCGCTTATCCAAATCCACCTTCTTTCTACTGGTGGGGAGAGACTTGGATGGAGTGACTATAGACTGAGAGCTCTTCTTGGTAATAGGGGTTTGAAAGGCTCCATCACTCAAGGGCTCGCTAGAAATTGAATGAGAAGTACTGTGGTCAAGGGGGGGGATTGGGGGGTGGACTACAAAGGGGTGGATGCAATGGGTGGGTTAGAGGCGACATGGTGGTAGATGATGGCAAACAGACCCTGGTGAGTGGACACTAAATGCTTCTTACGAGAACCAAAAATAGACAAGCGAATAGAACGATGGAGAAAAGCGGGAAGGTTCATGGGTTTGTAGCCATGAATGTGGTTGACCAGAGCCAGGTGAAAGTTGGACATGGGTTTCTATGGGTCATCGTAGGCCAAAAATTGCATCAGGGGGACAACGACTATGGGCCACGGGGAGGGAAAGGATTCGCGCTCTAGAGACACGCCTGATCATTTAAAATCTTGATAGTTTGGGGACCCCTCTAGCTCTAGTTCCCAATTGTGCTTATCATGCCATACCATATGACCAGTGAGAGGTAAACCAGATACTTCAGTGATTAGGACAGGAGTAACCTTAATATGGAGGTTCTTCACAATGACATGGCCATTCAATCACGTCATGACGAAATCATCTGTAATGTTCATTTTTGCTCCTTTAAATTTTGATAAGGAAAATAGTTTGCAAGCATGCAGATGGGAAGCTGACAGAGTGTCTAGCTAAAGGTTACTTGACTCGAGGTAGGTCATGGTGGTGGGATTAGGGGAAAAATGGAAGGTGGTGGGATGGCTCAACCAGAGGTTGGGGTGGCAGAGATGGATAACGTCGATTAGAAATATGCAACGAGGACAAGATAAATAGGCTAAGGGCAGCTCAAGGGACATGTCGATCAGCGTGTGATGGTGACAGGTGGTAAGACGATGGATAGGGTCAGGATGCTTGGGATTGGTGTAAAGCCTTAGAGTAATATCCACATGGGTAAAAATGAAAGACCGTAGGCACCTGATTACAGCTAGAGTCGACAAAAAAATGTGCAGGAAACCAGCAACATACGTGGCATTGGGATTTTGCATAGAACTTTGGGAACCAACATTGTAATGAGAAGAGGTCCACTTGGGAGCATCATGGTTGACAATACCGACTGAGAGACCAATCATGAGGTGGTAAGGGAGCGTTCGAGACGGAGGCATCCCACGGGAGGTGGCATGCTTCAAGACCTGCATCACCTTGATAAATGAAAACATAGGTTAGAGTGGAGGGGAATAAAAGCACCTGGCTTGCCTGTCCGTAGTCATGACGTGGGAGACACCTGGCATAATAGAGTTGCGCCACACTGAAAGAGATTTTTGGGCAATGCCCATGTTGGCGAGCTTGTCAGCAAGCCGATTGGCTTCATGATACACATGGGAAGTTGTCACTTGGTGTTGCTGACCAATAATTTTCTTGCTTTATTGAATTAGAGATCTAATGTTCCATGGAGGAATCTAATTGGTGTTGATGTAGCCAATGATGTTGATGGAATCTCCTTCAATGTGGAGATTGTTCTAGGTGTCCTTGATCAGGTGCAAACTTCGCCACAACACCCACGCCTCAGCGACGTTGTTTGTTTGGTGGTCTAAATTCTTCGCGAATGCAAGAACAATCTCACCTTTGTGGTTCCTGAAAACTCCACCCACTCCTGCTAGACCAAGATTCCCTTTGGAAGCACCGTCAAAATTGAGCTTTAGCTAGCCTTCTAAAGGGGGTTGCCACTAGGCCTTTAGCTTGGGATGGGGAGTGGGATGGGATAGGATGAGAATGAGAATGTTGAGGGAGTGAAGAATCTCAATTTCAACTATGCATATCGATGAGTAATACCACGTGAGGAGTTGGGAATTCTCAGTAGCATAGGAAATTGCTTTGGCAGTTGTGGAGACATCGTCATTAGAAGTGGTGGAAAAGACTTTGTGACTGCGCTCTAACCAAATTTTCCAAATAAGGTGGTGAAGGCAAATCTTCCATAGAAACGCAACTTTGGAATTTTTGAAAGGGGCAGGCAATTGGATGAATATATCCAGGAGGGATTTGGGGTGGTCCCACTGAATATGGAACATGGAAAGCATGTGACTCAACCCTTCTTTAGTAAAATTGCACTCCAATAAAAGATGGCTAACAGATTCCTAGATGGACAAACACAGGTGACACCTGTAGGGGATCAAGATGCCTCTCTTCATAAGATTGTTGGTGGTGAGGACTTTATTTTGGATAACGGTCCATGAAAAGAAACCTATCTTCTGTATGAGGTGTTTGACCCACACCAAATTGAAGGGAATAGTGGGAGTTTAGGGGTTGAGCAAGAGGGAATAGGATGTCTTGACTAATAAATCCTCGCTATCAGTCTCTGTTCAAACAGGGAGGTTTGGGGTGGCTATGGTGGGGATGATGGTGGTTCTCAGTAAACGTGACAAAGAAATTCTTGCTTTATCAATGTAGTTTTCCAATTGCCTTGGCTATCAATGTAGTCCCTTACCTTATCTTCTCGTATTCTTTCAAGAGCTGGTCTTAGGATGGATATTTTAGGGATCTCCGTAAGGGGTTTGTCTTTCAGCCACGTGTCATCCCAAAAATTGATCGTTGCTCCCCTGCCCAGCTACCATCGGGTGCCTTTGATGATAAGATATTTAGCTTGTATTACGGCCCGCTAGAAGGCAAATCCACTAGCAGGGACGTTATCATCCATCAGGGACAAGTGTTGGAGATATTTCTTTGAATGATGGCCACCCATTCTGCCTTGTAGTTGGAGAAAAGCTTCCAAGCCTGCTTGGCAAGGATAACAAGGTTCATGTTGGCAGATCTTCTTAGCCTAAGGCCTCCCTAGAATTTTGGCTGGAAAACTCTATCCCAGCTAACAAGGTAATTTTTTTTTTATTTCGGGCCTGACCATAGGAAGTTCTTCTGGATCTGTTCGATCTTGGAATGAACAAAAGCAGGATCCTTAAAGACTAACATGAAATAGGTCAGGATGCTCTAGAGGACGACCATAGAGAGGGTTACCTTAGCTTCCTGGGAAAGGAGGGCACCCTTCCATCCTGCAAGTTTGCGCTTGATTATGTTGATGACATTATCCCACATGGATTCTTTCGGGCTTTTGATGAATAGGGGGAGACCCAGGTAGGAGGTAAGGAGATCAGCTATGTTGCACTGAAGGATGCGAGCAATCTTTCGCTATCTGCTATCAGAGGTGTTGAGAAAAAATATTTACTTTTGAGATAGTTGATTTCCTGCCCAGCTGCTAAGGCATAGGTATCAAGAATACCCTTAATGGATTTGGCTTGAAGAACTGAGGCTAGGGTAGCGATAATAGTATCATCTACGAATTGCTGGCAGGACAGGGGAGGGGAATTAGATGAGGCTTTAATTTCGGACACACAAATCAGAAACACAAGCATATTTGAAAGCTCTGTCGAGGGATTCAACAAGAATGATGAAGAGGGAGGGGGATAGGGGATCTCCCTGTCTAATGCCTCTGTGGCTAGAAAAATAACCTGCAGCAAATCTGTTAACTAGAATGGAGAACCAGGGTGATGTGATGCATCCCTTGATGAGTTCAATCTAGTATTTATGAAACCCGAACCTGGACAAGACATTTAAGAGGAAATCCCTGTCTACCCTGTCAAAGGCTTTGTTGATGTTCAACTTCAGGAACATGGCCGCATTTTTGTTGCACATGGTAGAATGAAGGGTTTCATGAAGCGATATGATGTTGTCTGTGATGGATCTGCCTTCCACTGAACTGCCTTGGTAGGGATCTATAATGACAGGAAGGATTCCCTTCAGCCTAATAGCTAGGGATTTGGTTAGAATCTTGTAAATGATGTTGCATAAGATTATTGGCCTGAAATCTGCCATGGATCTACATTGAGGGGTTTTAGGGATAAAGGCAATGAAAGTGGAGTTTTTCCCTCTTGATATGATCTTGGTGCGTTGGAGCTCGATGATAGTGTTGCAGATATCTTTCCCCATAATATCCCATAAGGTTTGAAAAAACTGAGTGAGGAACCCATCTGGCCTAGGTGTCTTATCGACTTTCATGGAGAACAGGGCAACCCTGATTTCTTTCTCGTAGAAGGGCTGGATCATGGATGAATTCATCTCAGGGGTGGCTAGGGGGGGAATATTCTGCAGAAGGGCTTCTTAGGCTTCCAGGTGAATGGGGGGAAGTTCCCATCATGTTGCTGAAGTAGGAAGATGCTTCTTCTCTGATCTTGAAGATATCCCGAGATACTAAACCTTCAGATAGGGTGAGCTCTCTGATTTTGTTTGAACTTCTGTTTCACAGGGTAGAGGCGTGGAAGAACCTTATGTTTGCATCACCAAATTTAAGCCAAAGGGCTTAGGATTTTTGATGCCAGTAATTTTCTTATTTTGCCAATATGTTATGGTACTCCGACAAGAGTTGTCTCTCCTCTTCCTAGAGTTGGGGAGTCCACTGATTGTGTTGAATCTGTTGCTCCAAGGATTTGAGTTTGCACAGGGTCCGCTCTTTGTTCTCAAAAATATTCCCAAACACTTCCTTGTTCCAGGTTTTGAGGCTTTCTTTGACTGATTTTAGTTTTTGGGATACTTGGGCTATAGCAGATCCCGAGCAGGGGATCCTCCACCATTTAGAATTTTTTTGCTTTAGATTAGGGTGTTGGATCCACATATTTTTGAATCTGAAGGGAGTTTTGAAGGATGGGGCCCTGTTGGATTCAATGAGAAGAGGGGAATGGTCAGACCCAATTCTGGGGAGAGAGGTGAGAGAGGTGTCTCCAAAGATTGGAATGGCTTGCTAGGATAGGAAAAAATGGTCTAGCTTAACCTGGATGTGATTCGAGCTTGCCCTTTTGTTGCTCCAAGTGAATTGGCAACCTTTGATCTGAATGTCCATAAGCTCATTCTCCGTGACAAAATCCTAGAAATCAATGATGCTTTTGGAGGGAGTAGAGATGTCACCTTTCTTATCAGAAGGAAAGAGGGGGGAATTGAAGTCACCTACTAGCATCCAGGGAAGGTTGGAGAAGGCATCCTTCATGTGGTACAGGGATCTCCAAAGAGTGCATCTTTCAAGGGGATTGTTGGGGGCATAGATGTTGGATACCACCCATGTGAAATGATTAGCTTTATAAAAAAATACCATATTCAAAGTTCTATTAGAAGAAGAAATCACCCTGCCTTCAACTTGTTCTGGGTACCATAAGCATAGAAGACCCCTAGAATATCCCTCGGTAGGGGAAGAGGCCCACTGACAGTTTTTCCACACTGACTAGGCTATGTTGTGGGTTCTAACAGCATCAACTTTTATTTCTTGTAACATGAGAATGGTAGGTTTATGGTCCTTCCTAATGGTTTGAGCTAATCTCTGTTTTCCCAAGCTGTTAAGACCTCTGATATTCCAAGAGAGGATCTTCATCTAGAAACTTTGGTGGGTTTCTTGCCTCCCTTGCTTGGTAATGGGGGAGGTTTGGGATTCTTAGCTTCATCCACAGACTGATTGAACAAGTTTGGGAAAAGGGTTGTTTGCACTCCATTCGCAACTTGAAATTCAGTGTCTTTTTTTATTTTCTCAGAAATGGTGGGTCTCCTCTTTTCTTTTCGCCTCCTATGTCAACAGGGCCTTTTTTGCTTCTTGTGATGATGGAGTTGAAGTCCGTTCTAGGTCGAGTGGGACTGGCAGCATCCTCGAGGGAATCAGAACAGGATTTGGTTGGGGATGGGGGGTCGGCCGAGGGGGAATGGGGGAATCATCACCTCGGGGGGAAGGGTTGGGATGGGGTTGCGAGGTGGAAAGGGGAGGGGGAGGGGTGCGTCTGGGAGGCCGAACAATCCATAAATGGAATGGGAGGGGTGGGGATGAGGAAGCGGGAAAGGGAGGGGGATGAGCGGATTCGAGGAAAAGAACTTCATTGTTGGAGATGGACAGAGGTCCAAATCTATTAGGGAAAGCAAACATAGAACATACTTGATCTGAAATAGAAGAAGGTTGGCTGATGAGGGGATCCTGGTAGGTGACTTGCTTCTCTTTGTTTTCTTTCTCCCGCTTGTTACCCGAGGGCCTTGGATATTTGGATTCTTGGAGCTCGGCTCTTCCTTCAAGGGTATCAAAGAAGTGCATTGGGACTTAAGATGTCCTTGGGATTGGCATTCGATGCAAAATGCCAACTTGTTTTCATGTTCTTTTGTCTGGCACCACTGGAAGTCCCCATAGATGAGGTTGAGGCAGGTTGGGAGTTGGGAGGCTAGGTTTGTAGTTACACAGATTCTAGCATAGGCCATGCGTGTGCGGGCATCCGTTGCAGGGTCAAAGGCAACAAGATGTCCAATGTATCCATCGATCCCGCGCAGAATGTCTCCATGGCAGAACTGGATGGGGAGATACAAAAGCCGAACCCATATGGGGGCTACATTGATATCTTGGGTTTGGGGATTGAAATCCCGCTCCCATTTTCTGAGGAATAAGCTCTTTCTGCCATAAAACCATGACCCTCTTGTGAGGATTCAGGCATAGTCATTCTGGTTATTTAACTGGATCAAGAAAAACTCTCTGGAGAGGGCTACCAACTGGAAACTTCCTGTTGTTCGCCATTTGAAACCGGCCCATCTTCTTATGGATTGCATGTCGGGTTTGCCCCCTACAAATTTCCCCACAAGGGATAGGGATTCGAGGGTAAGCTTATCTGCCATACAAAAAACTGGGATAACAAGGTTTTCCCCAGAGGCGACTAGAGGGGGAAGGGTCTCAGTCTTGGAAGAGGTGGGGTTAGGAGATCCCGTCACCTTCTCACGGTAAGATTGCGGATCTGCATCCTGTGCAAGAGTTTTGCTTAAGGGGAATGGAGGAACAAACCCTTCTACCCATGGTCTCTTCAGCCTTTCCTTCCCGCCAAGGTCCGAGTTAAGGCCTTTGAGATCGTCCGCTCCGCTGCATCCGAGGGGAGAATCTCCCCCTGTTCCAGATCCCTTACTAGGATTTGAGAAATCCCGCTTGAAATAGCCAAATTGAAATCGCTTTTGGTGTCACCATCTTCTATTTTCATTCTAAATAAAAGATATTGCTTTTTAATTATACAAACATATTTATTAAAAAAAGGACGAAATAAAATTTAAATTAAAAAATAAAAGTTTATATGTTTAAATAAAATTATTTATAAAAATTATAATGTTTTCTCAATATTATTTCTTGCAATCTCAGCTCTCACGTGAAGACGTACCAAATAAATTAAAAAAAAAAAAAAATCAAGTCAATTCCGTGTCCTCCGTATCGCTTGGCCGCATTTAAGTATATTGTTTTCATCATGTTAGGTGGCTAAACAATTTACGTTTCTAGGCTTTGCCCTATTTGAGTTGTAAGGTTTTGTAATGTGTGAGTTGTAGAGGTTTACATAATTAAAAAAAAAAATAGAATTTAAATATAAATATAAATATAAATTGGAGATCGAATTAAATTCTAATTATTATAAACCTTAGTTTGTTGAGTCATTAGAAATCCTAGTTTATTAGGTAAGATTAAGTTACTAAGACCCTGATCTTAAAAAAAAATTAAGCTTTGAACATAATTATAAATTGGAGATAGAATTTAGATAAAATCATTATAAACCTTAGTTTGTTGAATCATTATAAATCCTAGCTTATTGGGTATGATTAAGTTACTAGGACCAATATCCTTCAAAACTGGCCTTATCCCTTTTTGGATATATTATGGTTGGAAACCAATCAAACTCAGATGTGGCCACTATAAACCCTAGTCTAATGAATATATCTTCTATGAAATTGAATTGGGACAGCCAACTGAGGATTGAACTTAGATGTAGCCACTATAAACCCTAGTCCCTTAGGTAATACTAAGTCAACAGGACCCTCCAAAGAATTAAAATAGCACAGCCAACCGTCCTATCCTTTCCTTTTTGAATAAGCTATGGTTTGAACTTGAGTCTTCCAAAAAAAGGGCCCAAACCATTGATGTCCTTGTAAACAATGATTGCAACATTAATTGTAAACATATCTAAGATTTTTTTTTTTTTTGGTGAAGTAATGTGAAATACAACTGGTGTCACAGTTGAGCCACACATCCTGAAGGCATAGCAATAGGGACCTTCATCTCCATAATTTAAACTCGGGTTACTAAAATAAAACACTATAACAAATTGTTGAGATGTCCATATAAAAATAAAATAATTTTTTTTAAAATAAATAAAATTTAAATATTAAAATTTTCAATTCAAATTTAATTTTTTTTTTTTTTAATTAAACTCGAGGTTGAAATCTCAATGACACTTTTAAAAATCCTTTTGGATAACATGCAAGGTTTGGAATTGAACACCATTTCTACTCTAAAGTGTGAATGTTCCTGAGATGCTTCTTATTGCCATGAAAATTGACTAGTTCAATACACGGCTAGCTTTTATCTATTGACATCATTACCTACATGTGATGCTAACATGATAACCATTTTTTAAGAAAAATATTATATAATTAAAATTTAAATAAATAAAAAATATTATATAATTAAAATTAAATGTTCCTGTTGAGATAATGTATTGTTATGTTAGGTTTATATTGTAGAGAGCGGCCTTCATTGGACCCTAATTGTGTGGGATAGTGTATTTGTATGAATTTAGATTTAAGTTTAAATTACAAGGAGATGGTTTTGGTTGTGCTTTAGTTGTATGTTTTTGTTGTTAAAGTATCTTCAATTTTAGGAGGTGGCCTTCGTTATGCTTTAACTATATGTTTTCGTTGTGTTTTAGTTGTATGTTTTTGTTGTTAAAGTATCTTCAACTTTAGGAGGGTGGCCTTCGTTATACTTTAATTATATGTTTTCGATGTTAAAGTATCTACAACTTCTGAAAAAATTAAATAAATAAAAAATTATAAAAATAAATTATTATTATTTATATATTATATAATAATTTTAAAGATATTTTTAAAATTTAAAATTTTTTATTTTATTTAAATAAAATTTAAATTTTATAGTTCTTATTTTATAAAAATTCTTAAATTTAATGTTGTTTATTAAGTTGAGTTTGAGTGGTTGAAATACACCATCTTTCATAAAGGGGATTAGGTTAAAGTTTCAACCAGTATAAGACCTTGTATGTGTGAATGGTAGGTGATTAACTCCAAGTATATTGTTTTAGCCTCATTATAAGCAAAAACTCATGATAACTAATTGTGTTAATAATAATAATTAAATTAAACATATTTTAAATAAGTTATAGTGGATTCTATTTGGATTATTCCTATCAAAACATTACATCTGCTATTAGGTCAATTAGATCATATTTAGCTTACCTTTCTATCTGAGATAATTTTCATGTTAAACTACTATGTTTCCTTTATCAACTCCTTGATATCATTTCAATTAAGAGATAAAATATCTTTTGACCAAATTACTTTCTAAAATTTGAATTTTGTAAAGACGAAGATCAACACCACAATTGGTTAAACTATCCACTATCCTATTTTCTCCTTTATAGATATCTTGACATTTCCAAGATACCTCCAAAATAATTTATGGCATAGAAAATTTTATTGTTGATCCAATCTTTACATCAAATTTTCTTGATAACATTGGTATAGTCTTCATTATTTTTCAATGGTAATCTTGAATCTAGTAAGACGTGATCTGGCCTTTGCATGGATTTTTTTAATCAATTATATGAGATTGAAATGGGCCCCACTTGTATTACTTCATGACCACATAGGATATTTAATAGTGGTAACACCAATCATCCATAGAATGCATAATGCTTTAGCTTTGAAATAATTAATCCAATATTTTATCAACTCTTCAATGTTCATGGAGCTACCCAATATATTAATAGTTTTTGAAAAAGAGGTCCTAAATGGTATATGCAAAGGCACAAAAAAAAGTAAATGATTTGATGTTTCTATATCATTTTCACACAAGGCATATATAAAAGGTCCTTGATATCCTCTTCTTTGTAGAATCATACCTATACAAATCTTCCTTTGGAATGCTAATATAAGGAATGTCGAGGACTTAAGAAGGGACTCAATTGACCAAATATTCTTCCAAGGAAAATCTTTGCAAGTAGGAAAATTTGATTGCTCTAAATCCTTATGTCATAACTTAACTAAGAATCCATCTTTTGATATATTTTAAACCACTTATTCTTCTATGTAAAAATGACAAATACAACTCTTGATGCATAATTGAAAGCTCATTTGCTATTTATTTGAGGTTCTCTTCCTCAACTAGGTTGCTAATAAAAATACATGATCTAGAATTGTTGCTCACATAAATATAATCTTGATCTTTGAACTTTTACAAGCTAAACATACTCAAGACACCAATTTGCTCGTTTGAATTAAAAATAAGAGGACAAGGCCTCAATCAAGCACCATACTAATAAATTATAGAACTCACATCAATAACTAACCAAATAATATATTTATTAATCAATTTTAAAATCTTTGATATAAAATTTTATATTGTTGAGCCTCTAGCTAGGGTTTTTTCTTGAATAATTTTATTGCATCAATAAAACTTATAAATTTGCAAAGTAACATTTTTCCTAACTATTTCTTTTATTTTAGAATAATCTCCAACCAATTTTTCCCCTAATGCCAAACAAGTCTACAATTTCACAAGCTTACCCCTCCAATATTCTCTCCTTTGTAAACCATATTCCACTTACAAAGAGGAAACCTAAATTTTTACTCACATCCATTCCATAGAAAAACTCTTTGAATTTTGTTAAATTTTAATCTTATACTTATTAATAATTTTGAAAGGGACATCATATATAAAGATTGATTGAAATGTAGTCTTTATAAGTTTTAGCCTTACAACGATGGTTAGGAAATTACCTTTCTAACCTAGCAAACAAGATTTTAGTCTATCCAAAATTGAGTCTAAAATCTCCTTCTTCTTTCTTTTACTAGACAAAGTAATAACTAGATATGTTGATGGGTATTTTATAACTCTAAATCCTAAATTCTTCATGATAATCAACTATCCTAGATTTTGTAGTATTAATCAACTATCCAACAACCTTCTTATAGCATGATATTATTGATATAATCTTCGTGGCCTTGTTGGTTGAGGGATGACCCAAAAGAAAAGTGTCATCAAAAAATTAGAGAAGAGACACAAAGGTACCATTTATTTATTTATAATAAGTTATGCATAGCTTCTATTGGGTCCACTCCCATAAAAATAACAAAATATTACATTTGTTTCTAGGTTAATTAAACCATGCCCAAATTACCTTTTTATCAATGATACTCTTTATTTCTTTTCTCTCAAATATATTATTCATCTTCCTCAATTTGATATATTTTCACAATCATCTCCTTGACATGATTTTATTTAAGAGAAAATCTCACTCTTCTAGTTGTCTTCTAAAATTTGAATTTCCAAGATGAATATCAACATTGTGATTGGCTAATTTATCTATCACCTAATTTTCTTCTCAATAGATATGCTCATATTTCTAAGATATTATCCAAAAATAGCTGATGAACATCAACAATAATGTTATTTTTTTTCAATTACCACATTTATTTTAGTTAATGATATTAATGATAATTTGTAAAACTCCATAGAAATACATTTCCATCCTTTTTCAATTACAATATTAATCCATGCAAGAAATACCCTAGCCTCTATATAGTTGTTAGTTGAAGTTCCATATGATTATGTGTATGCGAGGAGGATTTTACCTTTATTATTTTGAAATATACCACCTCCACCAGCTTTTTCCTATATTTCCTTTGGAAGAACCGTTAAAGTTAACTTTGATAAACCTAATTATTAGGCATTTTTATTTTGACATATATCAAAGCAAATATTTTAACTCCATTGTCGTAGATGAACCTTCCATGTATATTCAAATCCTATAACCAAGATGCTACCACATCTTTTTTGTATTTGAGGCTTCCCATGATGAGCACCATGTCTATAAACATTTTTTCAAGAAAGGCAATAATAAGGTTCTAAACTTGGGTATGATTTTGAGATTTATTTTTAAAAATTCTATTATTCCTTTCAAGCCATAAATTCCAACAAATAATAGCAAGACTAATCCTCCACAAAATACATAATATTTTTACTTTGAAATAATTAATCCAACATTTCATCAACTCTTTCAATGTTGATGGAGCTACCCAATATATTCTCATATTTTTAAAAAGTAGCCCCAAATGGTGTAAGCAAAGAGACAATGAAGAAGTAAATAATTTGATGGTTCTAGATTCTTCTTCCACAAGGTACTCCTAAAAGATCAATAAAATCCTCTTCTTTGTAGATTACTTTTATGAATCTTGCTTTGGACCACTAATAATGGAACATTGAGGCCTTAGGAAGAACTCCAATGAACAAACATTCTTCCAAGGAAATCATTAGGAGTAACAAATTCTGCTTGCTCTAAATTCTCATATCCCAAATTGAATGGTTATCCACCATTTTTTGATAAATTCTAAACAACTCATCCTTCCACATAAAAGTAGGCAAATAACTCTTAAAGTATATTTTAAACACTATCTACAATATGTTTGAGTTCCTCTCCTTCAATTCAGCTAGTAATAAAAATCGATGATTTGGCGTTGTTGCTTGCATTAATATAATATTTGGCCTTTGGACCTTTACAAGATAGACATTCCCCATCCAATGGTTTTTATTTTGAAAAACAATAAGAGGATAAGACTTCAACCAAAAATTGGACCAAACATTTGTAGGAACCCCCTTAAAAATGGGCCATCTAATATGTTTCTTGATCAATTACAAACTATTTCATATGAAGTTCCATATTGGTGATCCTTTAGGTAGGGTTCATATCCAAATTATTTACAATGAATCAAGAGAACCTATATATTTTGAAGTATCATTTGTTGCGACAAGCCTGCTCCTCCAATATTATTTCCTTTACAAACCTTATCCCACTTACAAAGAGGAAATCTAAATTATTTCTCATATCCTTTCCAAAGAAAACCTTTTAATATATTATCAAATTTTAATCCTATACCTTGAAAGTGATATCATATATAGGGATGAATCAAAGTGCAATGTTTATGGTTTGTAGCCTTCTAAACATGGTTAATAAATTGCTTTTGTAACCTACCAAAAAAGATTCCATTATATCCAAAATTAAGTCCCAAAGCCCATTCTTTCATTTATTTGACAAAGCAATTTCCAAACACGTTGATGGAATTTTTTTAATTTTAAACCCTATAATGTCCACAATAATCCATTGTAAATATAGGGTAATGTTAATAAAAACTCCTAGATTTTGTCGTACTAACCAACTATCCAACAACCTTCTCATAGCATGACAGTGATAATTTAAACTCCATGGTCTCACTAACTAAGGGATGGCTTAAAAGAAAAATATCATCAACAAATTGGAGATGAGATCCAAAGGTACCATTTCTTGCAACCTAAATACCTTTGTTTTTTCCTTCCATTTTTGCCATTGAGAAAGCTTTCTTTATTAACTCCACAATAATAATAAATAGATAAGGATATAGTGGATCACCCTGTTAGAGTTCACGTGATGACTCAAAGTATCCAACAAGGGATCCATTGATCAAAATAAACTATTTTGGTTTGTTATAACAACATCTAATCCATTCATACCAACATTGATCAAATCCATTCATACATAAATATCCTAGTTTATTTCGTTAATTTCTACTATCTTTTGTAACTTTTTGAGCTTGGATTCAATTTCCTCTTTTTCATTAAATATGTTACTAAAATATTTGGCATTCCAAATCTTTATTTTCCCCTTTAGTTATTTCTTCTTTTGAACAAACCTATACATACATGATCCTTCAAAATTTACCTCATCCCACCATAACATCTAGAAGAAATCAAGGTCTTAGAGCCAAATAGAATAAAAGCAAAATAGATTGGATGACCATTATTGAGTAAATCACATCTCAAGAGAATGGGTTTGTGATCCAATATTGATATCTATAAATTTATGAAGGGATTGTATACTTTGTTTGTAATTATGTGTTAGAAAACAAAAATCTATCAAATTTTTCTATTATAAGAGTTTACCCAATACTTCTATTATCCTATACATGTTAAAAGCTTGAAGGAATAGCATCCCAAAGGCTTTTTTGAATTAACAAATGAAGCAAAACCTTCCATTGATTTAGACCATCTAGGAGTACCACCCTTATTTTTAAAAGGAGCCAAGAATCCACATATCACAATTATGAATCATTATTGTATTTGATAAAAATGCCAATGCACTTACAACATATTTCATGAGGAGTAACTACAATTAGAGCATATACATTTATAACCCCAACTTTGATTTTTTCCTCTTTCCTAAAAAATAAACCAACAATCCAATTATTTTTTACATCTAAAAGTTGTCCATTCTATTTGCATTTGTCACATATTATTTGATACATTCATAATATCCTATAGAATAAACTACCATACAATATTCCATATTGCAATTTTTCTAAATGCATCCTTACATTCCCTAACTTTATTTATTGTATTAAAATAAACTCATGACTATAACATCTTATTAAAAAATTTAATAACTATTTTATTAGGGGTATTTTTCATACCCCTATCATGATACTATTTACATCATTACCTTTTATTTTTATTTTAGGTCTTAGCCTCATTTATTGTTAACACATAATATTTTTTGGTTTCCCAAATCGATACGCCTTTGAGTTTACTTTTTCCTTTGTTCTTGCTTTGAGGGTCTTCCTCTCCTCTATTTATTTTTCTTATCTTTTTCAATATTATCCATAATGGGACTTATCCTCTAAATTCTATACTACACTAGAGAATATAAATTGTAATGAATAACCTCATAAACACATTCTTCTTTATGTTGCTCCTAAAATCCTAAAGTACAAGGATGATCCTCCATAGTAATTACTTTCTTATTATAATCTAAAAACCTTAGATGTTGCCTTGGATTAACCTTGACCTCTTTTAGCTCCTTTGCTTTAAATTGACCTCTTCATCTTCATTTGCACCTTTAGGTCCTTCTAAATATAATATTTTACATTTAATTTCCTCATCTCTTATATCCTTTTTTCTTGTAATAGTTGATCTAGTAGACTAAAATGGACTTCTCCATTTAATGATATAGATGAGATTTCTTTACCACTTTGTTGGGATTAGAAAATCTTTGACTTGTCCTAGCTTTTACTATGATATGATTTATTTTTTTCATATTAAAGTTTATCTCATACCCAAAATTTTCCATCTCTTTCTACATGATTCCCACTTTGCAATCTCTTGTCATGTGTCCATTCTCATATCATTTGTGATATTAGAATGAAATATTTTCATAATATACTTGTTGGTTATTTTCTCTTGATTCAAATTTAATCCTAATGGACTATGAAAAAGGTTTTAAAATATCCATGGTAACACATATTGGATTGTTCACTCCTTAGTAGTTAGTTCTTTCTAGGTGAACTTCTCTAGAGTATTGGATTCAATTTTCAAGAGCCATATATTTGCATAGAGTTATTTAATTCAAATGATTCGTGTATCATTTTGTGCAAAATTTGAAGATATATGAATTGAGTGGTCATATAAAATAATCCAAATAGTATTAAGGGAGATACGACCATGTGAAGACAATCATATAGAACAAGGGCAACTTTAGGGTAATTTTTTCCAAAAACATAATTCATATTTTAGGATTCATATCTTTGTGAGGGATTATCTAATTAGATTATTCTTGGACTAATTTGTGTGAAATTTTAAGAGATCTAAAATGAGTGGTCATATAAATAAATACAAGTAATATTTGGGGAGATACAACCCTATGAAGTCAACCATTCAAAACAAGGGTAGTGATGATTTTTCAAGTTGTGAGAAACAAAATTGTAGAGCTCTATCAACTAGGGTTTGAATGATGAGAGAAGCAATGGAGGGATAGGGAATCAATGAGGTGGGATATTTTGTCTAGGCATAAAAGTTTTTAGCTAAGTTTCATTTATCCTTTCATTATCTTAGAAGTTTTGCATGCAGATTATTGTAGGTTTATTTTCAAATAATATAATAGTTATATGATATATTAGTAAATTTTAGTAGATATTGAGTTATAGTTTTATTTCCATGGATTTATTTATAGATAAATACTTAGAATCATACCTAGTAGTAGATGTTAGGAAGGACCTCATAGGGTAGTGATCCTTGTTACTCAAAGATAAGGTAACCATTGGTATATTTAATGGGTTTTGGCTAGGGGCTTCTGCTCTAAGAAAATGAATTAATAGGAGATGAAAGCCTCCAAGAGTGAGTCTATCCTTTATTCCCAAAGGTTTCTTTATAGCTATTTTCTATTCAGGGAGGAAATATATAATCCTAAAAGGGGGTCCTTGGTTTATGGGAAGAGCATGACTCTTCCTTACCTACTGGCATTAAGGCTTTGCACCTAAAACATAAATCTATCTCTAGTACTGGTATGGGTTAGGATGTATGAGTTTCACATTGAATTATGGGAAATGGGTACCTTTAAGGAAAGAGGCAACACTCTAAGAGAATTCCTTGAGATTTCAAAAACTACAAAATATGGAGTTGGCTATTTATGCCAAGATATTGGTCATGATTGATATTAGTAAAGCTTTACCCGAATTAAACATTCTTAAGTATAAGGGTAAGTTGTGGACCTAAGCCATAGATCATGAAAATATATATTTTTGATGTAGAATATATCATGAGATGGGGCATATTGAGAGATCATGCCCTAAGAAAAGTCCAACATAAACACATGTAGAAAAATGCAAGAGAAAATTACAAATGGCTATGGATGAGGATGGTTTTCAACTTCAAAAAATAGGTCTAGACAGATGAAAGTAAATAAACAGTGGATATTAGTAAGGATATTGGAAGAAATACCAATTCGTTTGAGGCATTATCCTGTGAAGAAAAAATAGATTAGAGCTTAAAGAACATTGTAAAATAGGATCAAAATATTAACAAGGAACCGTCTACTTAGTATGTACCTAATTTAGGGATGAACATTCGTGCTAAACCTAAGGAATGTGGCTCATCAGATTTTGAAGACTTTCTTGAAGTACCATGCACCATTCAAGAGAAGAAAATGGTAGAGAAAACACAATGTTAGATGCTAATACATCTATCATTAACAAAGAAATACCAAAAATGAGCAGGATAAGTCAAAAGTTTCCATAGGAGAGCTAATAAAGGATAAATCTAATGAAAAGGAAAGTTATAAAAAAATATTGAGGAATAGAATAATAAGACCTACTCCCAATAACAACAATGCAAAAAGAAGAAAACCTTCAAATCATCAAGCGAGAGTCAAGGAAACAAGAACAAATAGAGAAAGGAACATAATCTAAGTTAGTTGAACTTCTCTTTAGCAAACAATAAAATGATATTGATAATTTGAAAGAGGGGAAAACAACACCTAATGAAACATGATTACCATCTCATGAAATATAATGGGTCCTAATGCCCCCTCAAAGTAGATATCTATCATGGACCTTTGTTTAAGTAATAAGCCTGATATTCTTTGTATCTAGTAAACTAAAATGACAATGGAAGAAATTTCTAAAACTATGAAAGCAGTATGGGAAAGATGTGAATGGGATGTTTTGGATTCAAGAGTAGCAAGGGGAATTCTAACATGTTATAATCTGGTCAGAACCTCCAATGAAACTATTCATAAAACTAAGCATTAGATATCCTCATTAATCATATATTACTTTGCAGATATTTGTTTCATCCTTACAAATGTTGATGGACCTACGACTCAGTTAGGTAGATCAAAATTATAGAGTGGGATTGAAGCCTTTATGATAAGTAAATACTAAAAAAATCAATTCATTACCATAGGAGAATTTAATTTCATAACCAAGATAGATGAAAATTTTTGGGGAATTAGAAAAATAACCCAAAGGATGAGAGATTTCTAGCTTTTATTCAAAACAATAATATATGAGAGGTTGAATTTGAAGAGGACAACTATACATGTGTTGGGACTTAAAATGTAATGAACAAGATGAGATACTTTACAAATGAAAAAGGGTTACAATATATAAGCATAAGCCTATATGAAACACATGAAACTTGTCAAGAGAAATTGACAAGTGTCAAGGTGAAGGCATAGTGCACATTACATTAATTTTAACATTCTCCCTTAATGTGTCCTATCCTAACTAAAGAAAAAAACAAGTCAACATTAGGTAACATTCCCCCTTAATGTTGACTTATCTAAAAGAAACCTATCATCCTATTTTATTGCTGATTTGGTCTAGGCTTGTGCTCTTTGCTCTTGGCTCTCCAACTGTGAATAATTCTAGATTCACTATGTATACATCTCGGTCTGTTTCCTCAGGGTCAGCCTCTTCCACTGTCTGTTGCCACTGGGTCAGTTTTCTAAGTGCCTCAGGGTCATCATGGGTGCCTCAAGGTCAGCCACTTTTGGGTCCGTTGCCTCTGTAGGTCATCTTTAGAGGATGTTGCCTCTTATAGGTAACTGACTAGATCCACCATGAATATCAAATCCCTCCTCATGGTGAACTCAATCTAGAAGGTGTCGGTCTCTGCCGAAAATGCACCTTAATACAAAAGAAAATACGAGCCATATAAGAGTGTCGGTCTCTATCGAAAATGCACTCAATACAATAAAATGAGCCATAGATCCAAATATGGAGGAGAAGAAGAAAGAAAAATAGAAGAGAATCTTCTGAAGTGTCTTCATATGTAGTCTTCAAAAGTAGATCCGAAAAAAAAACCTCGGATAGAGTCTAGGGTGTCTATGTCTGTAGTCCCTAGAATAAGTGTCATTATGGTAGTCACCTCATCTTACCGGAATGCATGGGTAACCAGCCGTTGCATCCGCCAAGTAGAAAGAGGATAATACTAGATACTAGGTTCACTTACAAATGCCTTGGGAGTGTCGGGTTCAACCGAGAGTGCACTCCAAGGTAGAAAAACTTTGAGGCTAAAAATCTCAATTGAAACAGCCTCAAAATTACAATATGATACCACGAATGTGTCTGTCTTGAAAAAACATTTTCAACGACTATAAACACCCCTATACTTGTGTCTGAATTGGGCCTTCAACTTGCTGGGAAAATAATAGCATGCCTATATAGGCCTCAGAAATAGAAGATTCCTGGCATCGCACTGTGGTGGAATTAAAAAAAATACTACAATTTTCAATTTTCCTTCACAGGGAAATTACTGCTCAGAGGCAATCCATCTTTTCACTGAAAACAAAAATGGTCCCTCCACTTTTAAAAAACAATGCCCCTTATTTAGTTTAAGTAACCCCCATATTATTCATGACATTTTAAAATTATATTATGTTAGCCACTTAATAAAAAAAATATCTTAAATAAAGTAATGGGGGCCAGCGCATCACTTAATAAAATTGGCAGCTTATAAAATCTTAAATCTTTACAAATCAATCAAGAGGACACATCTCATGGGTAGATTTAGCATGTGCATAGAGATTTGTTTATCCACTAGGAGGTCACTACTGGTGGGGCCACGCACCGGACTGAGACTGGTGGTGGCATGCAGGATTTCGATCTGCATGAGCTGTTATTTATCACGTCATTAAGGGCCTTCTGAAATCAAGTGCAGACTGACTCCTCAGCTCCAAAAGCTATGAAAATCTTAAAGAAAGGCCCCAAATATCTGAAAGCTAGCCAGGAGAGGCCCCTCCACACCTCAGGGCAGGCACCAAAAATAGCGTACAATAGCTGCCCCACCGATATCACCAGCCACAAAAACTTACTGTCGCCCCTGCTAATCCCCATCCCAATTGTATGACACATAGCTAACTGAGAAACACATGAAACACCAATCCGAGCACAGAGATACATGCCATGGCCATCACTTTGCTCTGCGCCAGCAAAAATTTCTCCGTGGGGTAAATAACTACGAAAGCCACAAGCTACGAAAGCGACCACAACAAAAACTTCTAGGCAACATTCGATAGCTCCTCCGGCTGTCCAAGGAACAACATTATTGGTCCCGCAAATATATAAAGAGGGTTAAGCAGAAGCACGGTAGCGGTAGAAATAATGAAAGAGCACTGCATATACACACCTAGCATGTCAACATCACCTTTGTCGAAGGCCTACCCACATAAAGTCTCCAACGCACTGCTCATTCCTACCATGATTCCAAATGTGAGGGCTATGATAACGGAGTCACTGATGGCGACTGCAGCGAGTTCGATGGTGCCGAGGTGGCCGGCAAAGGCCTGGGTGAGGGTTCCCAGTGAATAGAGGCATATCGATGTGAATATTACAGGGCCAGCAATGTGCCATAGCTTCTTCGATTCCGCCCAACTTTCTCTAATTAAAAATCGGTAGCTGCTGTTACTGCAATTCTCCAGTTTGTTAAGGTAGATGATGCCTTCTTCACCAGGCAGGAGACTCCAGTGAAGGTCGACATTGTTTGCCTCCATTTTTGGATGCCGCTGCACACCAAAATTTTTTGCACTCGCGAGCTCGGCATAGCTAAATCTTCGACGGGTAGATATATCTCCATCGCATGCTTGTCCACAATGTCAACTGAGAATTTTTCATGGCCCCATGATTTTACTGTTGAAAATAATATCAAACGCGAGAAGCAAATCACGTAGGCCACTAATTAAAACTTATTGCGCAGATCTAGAAGTTGAAGCCCTCCAAGGTCCAGACACCATGATGATTATCGAGAGAGAGAGTACAAAAATGAACACGTACACGAGACAGGTATGAATGGGACCAATATCAGGACAGGGATAGGGATTGAATGATGAACCAAAGAGAATATCATGAACCCACAGTCATTCTTTTGAAAGTCGATCTCCTATCCGTCGCAGTTCAAGCCCATGGTCTCCTATCCGTCGCAGTCCAAGTCCAAGCAAATTCTTTGCCATAGACTAGCTGTCAAATCTGGTCGCAAGTCTCCATCACGAACAAAAAATGGGAGATCAATATACCCTCAATCGGGGCTAAGATATATGTGCGGCCATCAAAATCTCACAGAGTCATACGTAGAGACAACAGAGCACAGTTTCAAAAAACATGACTGTGATTTGAGGAAATCGTCCAGCTAAGCGGACAGATGTTGATCCGTAGAGATTGATTTCACCTCCCATTCACTCTAAAATATTTTTGGCAGCCATGGATTTTCAAAAATTTGGTTTTTGATTCATCCATCAAGGATGAAGAGCATACTCCCTATTTTGAAAAAAAATGAGGGGAAAATGAAAAAATGAAAAATGGAGGAAAAATATGAGGGGGGAATTTCTCGAAGGAAATCCCCCCTCAAGCTCACAAGTCCAGAGAACTCCTGGAGCTCTGATACCAAATGTTAGGACTTAAAATGTAATGAACAAGATGAGATATTTTACAAATGAAAAAGGGTTACAATATATAGGCATAAGCCTATATGAAACACATGACACTTGTCAAGAGAAACTGACAAGTGTCAAGGTGAAGGCATAGTGCACATTACATTAATTCTAACAACATGGACCAACAACAAGATAGGTTAGAACCTAATAGTAAAAAAAAATAGACAAATGCATACTCTTAAATCATTGGCTAGATGAAGGGACTTGTGCTAAAATTAATATCTTAACGAGGATTGGTTCAGATCATTGGCCAATAAGAGTTAAAAATATGGTAAGTGAATTAAAAAATATCATATTTTAAATATGAGTAAATGTGGGAAGACCATCCTCAATTTATTGATATGATAGTGCAAATGTGGAATTCTTTAGGAAATGATGGGATATATACACTTCCAAAACAAATTAAATCAATGACATCTAGATTAAAAGAATGGAACAAGAACACTTTTGGAAATATTTTTGAGAAGAAAAAATAACTAAAAGAGAAACTTTAAAATTTTCAAAAAGTTGAGTACATTAATCCAATCTTAAAGGAAAGGGAGTTGCTTAGTGAATATCATAATATTTTGAGTAAGGAAGAGAAATTTTAGAGATTAAAATTGAGAAAGACTTGGTTAAAAGGAAATAAAAACACAACATTTTTCATAGGATGGTAATAGTACATAGATCAACATCTACAATTAGTAGAATTAAATCAATAGAAGGGTTTGGATCGAAGACCAGAGTGAAAAAATAAAGGAGGCAAGACTTTTTTGCTACAATATTCTAGGATCAAATTAGATTGAAGTTCTTAATGATAATCTACTACAAGAAGTACTTTCAATTATAACATATAAAGACAACAGCTTATGGAGCATATTAATCTGAAAGAAGTTCATTCAACCATTTTTTCTATTGATAAGGATAATTCCCTAGGTCTTTATAGACTCTCAAAAACATTATATCAATATAATTGGAAAAAAATAAAGGATTCTTCAGTGGAACAATCTAGGTTAAAATAGTATATACCTTATAAAAAATGCAACATATCTTACCTAATTCCAAAAAAAGAAGGATGTAGAATTGTTTGATTCATTTAGGCCCATAAGCCTATGTAATATTGCATATAAGATAATCTCCAAAATAATGTCAAATTGGTTAAGAACACTATTACAAAAGTTATTTCAAAAGAGCAAGGAGGACTATGGAAAGGGAGACATATTTTGAATGAGATCATAGTAGGTCATGAATTAATGCATTCAGTAACTTCTATAAAAGAGGGAGCAATGATATTAAAACTTGATATGAATTAAGCCTATAATAGGGTTAAATGAGGTTTTATTTATGTAGTATTAGAAATATTTGGATTTGGAAAGAAATGAGTCGAATAGATTAAATCTTGTGTCTCTATAGTATCATATTTAGTGTTGGTCAATGGGTTAGTAACAAAATCATTTAAAGCCAAGAGGGATCTTAGATATGGATATCCTCTATCACCATATCTATTCATTATTATGGCAGAGGTATTAGGAAAAAACTTCAAGAAGGCATACAAATATGGGTTAGTAGATAAACTTTAGACTACTAATAACATCAGCAGCATCTCCCATCAATATTTTGTAGATGATACAATACTTTTAGGGAGGGCATGGAAAAATAAGGCTAGATATTTGAATAACTTATTAAAGGAACAAGAAAGAGAATCGGGGTAGAAAGTTAATAGGAAAAAATCTAAAATTTACTCCCTAAACATTCCAACTAGAACCAAAGCAAGGATATAGGTTACTTCACATGGAGGAAGCAAATTTGCCAAAAATATATCTAGGATGCCCTTATTTGAGGGGAGAATGAGGATATAATTGAGGAATCCAATTATAATTAAAATTTAGAATAAACTACTAGCATGGAAAGGTAGATGGTTATCATTATCAGGAAGTGTGCAACTAATTAAATTTATCTTACAAGCCATTCTAACATATTATATATCTTTGTATATTATGCTAAAATTGGTAGAAAAATATTTAATGTATATTATGTGGTCAGGATTACATGATAAAAGGAAATTTCCTTTGGTGAAATGGAGCAAGGTGTATGATGATAAAAATAGGGGAGGTCTTGGTTTAATAGTTCTTCTAGATGTAAAATTATCTCTAAGAGCAAAAGTAATTTGGAGATTGTACAAAGAGAGTCAAAGAAAATAGGCAAAAAAATTTCTAAGTATGTTAATCCCATGTGACCCAATCTTATTATTTACTACATTCTCACTACCAGATGGTTCTGCACTATGGAACGGTTTAAAAGAATCAATCATCTAGTGATTAAAGGTTTAAGATGAATGGTGAGAACTAGAGAAAATTTTCTATTTGGATGGATACTTGGTGTGATAAAAAACCACTCAATATAGATCCAATTTTGAAACCATGGATGAGACTACTTCAAGACAAATATGGTGACAAGGTTTCAAACATTATGTATAAGAATCAAGAAGGAAGATACAAATGGAAAGAAGACTTCTTTATAAGTATATCAGAAATTGTTGCTAGGAGGTAGTTGAGTAGAAATATAACAATAGTGATTATTTTGAGGGGAACCAAGTTGATTTAGGAGTTGAATAACTTAAGATAATACACAATAACAAGTGGATTAATATAAAGCACCAATAAAATAGGAATACTACAAGAATATGGAGAGATATTTGGGATAGCTTGAGCATTCCAAAAGTAAAAATATTTGTATGTATAGTAGTTCATAGAAAATTTTTATCCTAGGATAACCTAATGAAAAAGGGTTTTCATTTCCCCTCACAATGTGTCCTATGTAAAAATGAGGAGAGTATAGACCATCTCTTGGGACAATACTCAATAGGCTGGAAACTATGACAATGGATTCTTAATATATTTAGTAAATACATGGTGATGAATGGTAGAATTGAAGAATGGTTAAAGCAATGGTAGAGTAACAAAAAATCTAGGATACATCAAAAGATATAATACTTTGGACTATATGTCTAGAAAGGAATAGAAGAATATTTAAATCAAAGGAAAACAATATAGAGGAAATAAAAAGAAATATTTGTTTAGCCATAAAGGAGTCTAAACCAACCCTATCAACTCACCCAATCCCTAATCTTGAAGCAAAGAGCCTTGATAGATGGATTCAAGTCATCAAATATAATTATGATGTTGGGTATAGGAGAAACAAAAGGAAGAAAAAGAATATAAAGTAGAAATCACCGGAAGTAGAGTTGGTCAAATTAATTTTGATGAAACATCTAAAGGAAATCCAGGACCAAACGGAAGAGGGATAATTAGAAATGATAGGGGGTGATATTTTACCATATTATGCTTTCAATAGTGGATTTATAACAAATAATGAAGTTGGAGCTTGGGCAGCTTTGGAAAGGTCAAAAATATGCAAACAAATAAAATGGAACAAAGTATGGATGGAAGGTGATTCACTAATAGTAATAAATGCAATTTTGAAGAAACCAAAGGCTCCATGGAACATACAAGAGATAATTGTGGAAATACAAGACCTTGCTACAAAGTTTGAAGAAATCAAATTTACACATACGTTAAGACAAGAGAACAAATATACATATAGGCTAACCAATAGAGGGATTTAATAGAGGATCATGAAGTTAAATTATCTTCTTCGTTGCTAGAGGAAGTAGTAAGTATAGCTAAAGTTAACAAGAAAAATTTAAAAGGAGTAAATTCAAAATAATGTTCCAAAGGACTACAAAATGTTTCAAAGGAATAATTTATAGATCATTTGGCAAAGCAGACTATGATTTCAAGAAGTGAGAAAATTTTTTGTATGCTAAAGAATAAGAAGATGGTATCATATGGAATTCATGATTGAATGGATTAATGGAATTTTTAGTTGTTGGTGGCACTATAGGATAGAGATGGATTACAACTTTCAAATTTTTGAGACTACTAAACTATTTATTTCAATTCTTGTGGTTGGATTGATGCTTCAAGAAGGAAACTAATAGTCCAAATATGGTAAAGTGGACTATGCTAACACAAAGTTGTGGAAGTATTACTCTACTAAGATGCAATACGTAGATAGTAGAGGTGGAATTTTGGTATTGTGAAGGACGCTGCAAGAAAATTTCAAGGAGGATGCTAAATGCTAGAATATTTGTATTTACAAAGAAAATGAAAGAATATCCAAAAAATGAAAATCAAGAATTCAAACTTTTTATGAAAAAAGATGTAGGTTTCTAGCTATAGCAACTCAATTGAGATGAGAATTGAATTTGTTTGTAAAATCTCAAGCTCTAAAGGAGAGATTTGTGATTTTTTAAGGGTGGACTCGAGTACAACCCCTTTTTTCTCTATAAAAAAAAAAATTATAATCTTTATAATTCTTCATGTTTAAAATATTTGTATATTATGCAGTTTTCACATTAGTCTTCACTTGATTTCTAGGCATTGGTAATGTTGATTGCTTGAATAAAATAATGTTTAAAATTTATTTTAATTTTTTCCATTGGTAATAGTTGTATTTTATAACATTAATATGTTTTCATATAAACTATTTATTACAATTTTGTGGTTTCACTTATGCTTCAAGAAGGAAACTAATAGTCTAGATTTGGTAAAGTGGACTATGATAACACAAAGTTTTAGAAATATTACTCTACTAATATGCAGTGCATGGATGCCACTCCACGTGATGTGGTCTACTGGAAAGGACGCCACTTGCATTATCGGTGATATGACCCGGGTTCAATCCCCATAGCGGATATGTATATGTATAAGAAGTATTTACTCAATAAAAAAATAAAAAAAAGATGCAGTGCATGGATAATAGAGGTGGAGATTTGGTATTGTGAATGCTGCTACAAGAAAATATCAAGAAGGATGCTAAATTTTGGAATATTTGTATTTACAAAGAAAATTGAAGAAGATATAGAAAATAAAAATCAAGAATTCAGACTATTTTATGAAAAAATATGTAGGTATATAGCTATAACAACTCCATTGAGATGAGAATTGAATATGTTTGTAAACTCTTAAGCTCTAAATAATAGAGTTATGATTTGTTAAGGGTGGAGAATCCAAGTACAACCCCTTTTTCTCCAACAAAAAAAACTCCTCTAGAGTATTGTTGATATTCTTCAAAACCTCTTTATAAGGTGATACGGAAGTTCAAAAATCCAAATCCACATCAAATAATTTTTAATATTTTTTCTTGATAAAAAATTTTCATTTGTTAAGACCGCATTCTAATGTTATTAATGATTGTCTTGTCATATGGTACTTCAGGCACCTAGGCTTATGGACCACATGATGTAACCACTATGTATTATAAAAAGATGTTATTTAAATATGTAACAATTATTATTTAGGAGTTACTAGCTTGGGCCCCATTTGCACGTGGATGGAAACCCTTGAGCATTAGGGTTAGGGTAGCCAAATTATTTAAAAGAATAAAGGGGGTAAGAGAAGAGGCATCTCATATTTTATTGTATCAAAGCTTTGCTTCTAAGGAGGTTGCCTCCTCAAAGAGGATTGCAATTTTGTAATGTGTTCTTATTTTTTGCAATATAATCTATTGCATTTCTATTTTGTATAATTTTTCTAGTTTATATCCTGCCATTTCGACCTATTGGGTATAACTTTTCTTTGTTTTTATTTTCTTGCTTACTACCCTACAAAGAAAAATTGAGCCATTTTTTTTCTATTTTAGTTTAATACGTTAGAAATCCTATGTTGGAGGTTTTAAAATGTCATAAAGGAACTATCGTTATTGGATAAGCTAAATTATCCATAAAGTGTCTAGTGAAGTGATGGGTGATCATACTCTAATACTCAAGCCTCAAACAACACTCGTATATAGACTTGATCTTCCATGTACCTTCGGATATATAGGGAGACCCCCTAGGTTTAGGAGAGACCTTTAGCCATAGGAAGTTTTTCGATTGTGTATCTATCCATAGTTTCTCGAGCATAACACTCAATAATATTACTCTCTCGTACTGTCAAAGAGACAAGTAGTTCACTCAATGGTATGTGTGGAATCCTCCTTGAGTAGTGGCCTAAAATATTGGTAAGAGAATTATCGTTTATCATTGCAGTATAACAGAAGGCTATGCACAATACACACACCTTGGCCTAGAGTTACCCTAATTTAGTCATAAGTCAAATCCTAATACGGATCATAAAACCTCAAGAATCCTAACCATATATTTGAGCATACTGAGGAGATTACACCTATCATAGAATTGTTTATACTGCAACCATTCTTGAATGACAGATAATTGTTGAGGGCCAGTAACAGTTGAAAATAGTGTTAAAAAAGGTAGTTGTTAATAACAATCATAATAGAGTCTGCCAAGATAATTGTGAGTAATAATTTGGAATAGTGTCAGATAGGGTAGCTATCAACGATAGACAAGACAGAGTCTAACAAGATAGTGTAATAGACCAAATAGTAACAGATAAGGCAGTTGTTACAGAACAAAGAAGAAAGCCAATTTTATAGGTGAAGAAAAGCTCTAGGCGAATTACTTTTTTATGCTATGAGGAAAACCATAATTTTTTGTGGATATCCTCAATACCCATTTTTTTATTATTTTTCTATTCAAACCCTATAGTGCAAGGGATACACTCTATACTACATTCATTTTACTTCAAGTAGAGGATTTTATGATACTTGAGAAAAGCAAAGATGATTTATCTCTTTTTAAAAATTAGACATATTTCACCTTCTTTGCTTTAAAATTTACCTCCACATCTTTCTTTGCACCTTTAATTCCTTCTAATTTAAACTTGCACATTATACTTCCTTATCACTTGTGTCCTTTGTTTCTTTTAATAGTTATTCCAAGTAAATTGTAATGACCTTCACCTTTTGATAATGTAGAGGGGCTTTCTTTTCCACTCTCTTGGGAGTGAAAAATCCTTAATATGATCTATCTTCTACTATGGTATGATATTCTTGTTTCATATTGAAATTTGTCTCCTATCCTAAATTTTTCTTCTCTTTCTCCATCATTTTCACTTTGTAATCTCTTTCTAGGTGTCTAGTTTTTGTAACATTTGTGGCATCGGAATGCAATGTTTTCATAATCAACTAATTAATCTCATTTTATTGATTCTGATTTGATTTTGATGGAATGTGGCAAAGATTTTGAAATATTTGTGGCAACATATATCCAATTATATATTCTTAATAGTTGGTCCCTCCTAGATGAAATCCCCTAAAGTACTCTCAATATTCTTCAAAACCTTCTTATTGATTGAATGATATGGAAGTCCAAAGAGCCTAATCCACAATATAATTCTATTTTAAAAGTAATGATATAATTGATTAATGAGAACCTCACCATGTTTTATTATAAGCATATTATTGTAATTCTACAAAATGAGTATTATTTTTACAACAAACAATACAAGATTTAAATTTGGTTTTTTTATATTGGAAACTAATGTTTTGAACCACTTGAGATCATGTCCTTTAATTTAATTTAATGTTAATTACACCGAGAGGCGTTCCTACAATGGCAGACAGAGGGGTGGGAGCAAAGAGGTCATACATGTCACGTCGTAAACAATTTTTTTTTTATTAAAAAACTGACATTAACAAAAACATTTAAAATATTTAAACTAGCTTAGATATAAAGGATATATATCTAAAAACGTCGAGAGATATCAATCCCGGTACGCCTACATTGGATATCACACCCCAAGAAATGAGATAGGCGCCTCGAGATTGATAACTCTCGACGTTTTTAGATATATATCCTTTATATCTAAGCTAGTTATATATTTTAACCATATGTACATAAATAAATAAATATGATTTTAATTCTATTTTAAAAAATATGATATAATTGATTAATGAGAACCTCACCATGTTACATTATAAGCATATTATTGTAATTCTACAAACTAAGTATTATTTTTACAACAAACAATATATGCCAACAAGATTTAAATTTGGTTTTTTATATTGGAAACTAATGTTTTGACCACTTGAGATCATGCCCTTTAATTTAATTTTATGTTAATTATATTATTTAACAATATGTAAATAAATAAATAAAAATAAAAATAAACACTCAAATTAATACTAGAATAATCTAACCCATTAAATGGATGCACATAAAACTAAATTCAATAATAAAAAGAATTCAAAACAATTTCAATTTAATTTGATGTTAGTTATATATTTTAACAATATGTACAAAACTAAATAAAAATATAAATAATTTTTTAATGAAAAATAAACACTCGAATTAATACTAGAATGATCTAAGTCATTAAATGGATGCACATAAAAAATTAAATTCAATAATGAAAAAAATTCAAAAAAAAATTCAAATATTTGTTTTCAATGAGTTTACACAAGTTTTTACGAAGGGTCTCAGTCTCTTCATACTAAGTGGGGTTTGAACCTTGGACCCCTCAAAGAGATGCCAAAGCCCTTACCACTGTATAAGCTTATAATTATTAAACAATTTTTAAATAATTATTTTAATATATTATTTGTATTTTTTTTTTGGTGGCTAGTATATAAACCCTTATGACCAACACACCGGTTGAGCAATCTCCTCCCAACCATGACCCCTCCTAAAAGCCAAGAGCTATGCTTATCAATAAGGAATTTTACACACAACCACCACACACCCACCCCCTCACACATTCATCCACGTCACGCTTTGAACCTTGGACCTTGCGAAGAAGAACCAAAGTCGAGTTGTCCCGTCAAAACAAATTATTTGCAATTTTTATTCTTATAAATGTTCTTTTATAATATTTTTAATAATTTCATAATTAAAATATAATCTATTTTAACATTTAATTTAATATAATTAGTATATATATATATATATTTTTTTTTTTTTGTTTGAATGGAGAGTTGATTTGGTAGCTGACAAGCGCGGGGCGCAAACACAGGGGCTGCATCCACCAAATCTATTCCACCTTTTTTTTTTATAGCCCGACGTGAAATAGACCACCAAATCTATTCCACCTTATTCTTTTATAACCCGGCGTAAAATGGACCACCGAGTGCTCGAGATTCGTCAATCTGATGCATAGTCAAATGATTCGGATCAGACTACCTCTGCAACAGGCTTCCCCCAAGCTTTAAACCTAAATCTCTTCTTAATAAGTGCCCAACCAAACTAATACTTACCAATCCACGTAACCTTTCGTATATAATTATTTTTATGACTAACTTTCAATTAATTCTTTTCCTTCAAATTTTCAAATCTCTAAATAAAGGATATTACTTTTTAATTATACAAACATATTAATTAAGAAAGGGCGTTAGTCAAAAATAAATAAATAAAAGTTTATATTTTTAAATAAAATTATTTTAAAAATTATATATATTTTTATTTTCTATAACATTTCATCAGATCTCCGCTCTCACGTGAAGACGTGACATTAATAATAATATGTCAATCCCGTGTCCTCCATGTTACTTGTTGGTTGTTTTCATCATGTTACGTAGCTGAACAATCACGTGCACAATATTTTTCTAGGCTTGGAGATTGAACGTGAAAGGCTTGGTCACCAACTCTTAAATGATGAAAGGGTCAAAATTTAAATGATAACTGCGATATAAGACTAAGTCAGGGGGACTTTGAATTGATGCAATTAATTGGGGATGATAGGACCATTATAAATTTTAGTTCATTGGTAAGATTAAGTTAACAGGGTTTAACTTTTTAAAGAATTGATTTAAAATAGCCTTTTTTTTTTAGATACGTTGTGGTTTGATCTTAAGCCTCTCGAAACCGGATCCAATTCGGTTGCAACCACTATAAACCTCGTAGTTTGTTGGGTAAAACTAAGTCAACTATAAACTCTAACTTGTTGGATAAGACTAAATCAATATGAAAACTGACCCTCTAGGAAGTAGCCAATTGATCTACCCTTTTTGGGTAGGTCATGTTTTGAACTTGGGTCTCTCGAAATTGGATCAAACTCAGTTGCAACCACTATAAACCCTAAGCTGTTGGGTAAGAATCGAATTGGAATAGCCAACCGGGGATCAAACTCGGATACAACTATTATAAACCCTAGCATGTTGGATAATACTAAGTCAACGGGGCTCAACCCTCCAAAAATCAAATCAAGGCAACCAACCAACCTATCCATTTTTGCGTAAGTCGTGGTTTTTGCGTAAGTCGTGGTTTGAACCTGAGGCTTTAAAAAAAAGAGTCCAAAACCCAAACCATTGAAATAATAACTACGATGTTAATTGTAAAGAGGTCAAAGCTTTAAATAATGAATAAGATTTGAATATTAAAGTTTTTGATTCAAATAAGGAATAAGATTTTAAGTCTCTTCTTCAAAGAAATGTTCAAGGTTCAAGTGCCCTTGTCCTATGGATAACATTAAAACACATCAACGTTTGAACCTGGGTCTTCCAAAAGAGAACCCAAAACCCAAACTAATAAAATAGGAACTGTGATGTTAATTGTAAAGAGGCCAAAGATTTTAATAATAAATAAGATTTGAATATTAAAGTTTTCAATTCAAATAACAAATAAGGTTTTAAGTCTCTTCTTCAAAGAAAGGTTCAAGTCACCCCTTGTCCCATGGATAATATTAAAACACATCAACGTTTGAACCTAGGTTTTTTAAAAGAAAGCCCAGGGCCCAAACACTAAAACAAAGACTGTGATGTTAATTGTAAAGAGGTCAAAGATTTTAATAATGAATAATATTTGAATATTAAAATTTTTGATTCAAATAAGGAATAAAGTTTTTAATCTCTTTTTCAAATAAAGGTTCAAGGTTCAAGTCATCCCTTGTCCCATGGATAACATTAAAACACTTGAACCTGGGTCTTCCAAAAGAGAACCCAAAACCCAAACATTGATACAGTGACTGCGGTGTTAATTGTAAAGAGGTCAAATATTTTAATAATGAATAAAATTTGAATATTAAAGTTTTTGATTCAAATAAAGAATAAGGTTTTAAGTCTCTTCTTCAAAGAAAGGTTAAAGGTTCAAGTCACCCCTTGTCTCACACATAACATTAAAACACATCAACATTTGAACTTGGGTCTTCCAAAAGAGAGCCCAAAACTCAAACCATCTAAACAGTGACAACAATGTTAATTGTAAAGAGGTCAGAGATTTTAATAATGAATAAGATTTGAATATTAATATGTTTGATTCAAATAAGGAATCAGGTTTTAAGTCTCTTCTTCAAAGAAAGGTTCAAGGTTCACATCAACATTTGAACTTGGGTCTTCCAAAAAGAGAGCCCAAAACCCAAACCATCGAAAAAGTGACAACAATGTTAATTGTAAAGAGGTCAAAGCTTTTAATAATTAATAAGATTTGAATATTAAAGTTTTTGATTCAAATAAGGAATAAGGTTTTAAGTCTCTTCTTCAAAGAAATGTTCAAGGTTCAAGTCACCCCTTGTCCCATGGATAACATTAAAACACATCAAGGTTTGAACCCGGGTCTTTCAAAAGAGAGCCCAAAACCCAAACCATTGAAACAATGATTGCGATGTCAATTGTAGAGGTCAAAGATTTTAATAATGAATAAGATTTGACTATTAAAGTTTTATATTCAAATAAGGTTTTAAATCTCTTCTTCAAAGAAAGGTTCAAGGATCAAGTCATCCCTTGTTCCATGGATAACATTAAAACACATTTGAACATGGGTCTTCCAAAAGAGAGCCCAAAACCCAAACTAATAAAATAGCAACTGCAATGCTAACTGTAAAGAGGTCAAAGATTTTAATAATGAATAAGATTTGATTATTAAAGTTTTCAATTCAAATAACGAATAAGGTTTTAAGTCTCTTCTTCAAACAAATGTTCAAGTCACCTCTTGTCCCATGGATAGCATTAAAACACATCAACGTTTGAACCTGGGTTTCTCAAAAGAAATCCCAGAACCCAAACACTAAAACAATGACTGCGATGTTAATTGTAAAGAGGTCAAAGATTTTAATAATGAATAATATTTGAATATTAAAGTTTTTGATTCAAATAAGGAATAAAGTTTTTTATCTCTTTTTCAAAGAAAGGTTCAAGGTTCAAGTCACCCCTTGTCCCATGGATAACATTAAAACACATCAACATTTGAACCTGGGTCTTCCAAAAGAGAACCCAAAACCCAAACATTGATACAGTGTCTGCGGTGTTAATTGTAAAGAGGTCAAATATTTTAATAATGAATAAAATTTGAATATTAAAGTTTTTGATTCAAATAAGGAATAAAGTTTTAAGTCTCTTCTTCAAAGAAAGGTTAAAGGTTCAAGTCACCCCTTGTCTCATACATAACATTAAAACACATCAACATTCGAACTTGGGTCTTCCAAAAGAGAGCCCAAAACTCAAACCATCGAAACAATGACAACAATGTTAATTGTAAAGAGGTAAGAGATTTTAATAATGAATAAGATTTGAATATTAATGTGTTTGATTCAAATAAGGAATCAGGTTTTAAGTCTCTTCTTCAAAGAAAGGTTCAAGGTTCACATCAACATTTGAACTTGGGTCTTCCAAAAAGAGAGCCCAAAACCCAAACCATCGAAACAATGACAACAATGTTAATTGTAAAGAGGTCAAAGCTTTTCATAATGAATAAGATTTAAATATTAAAGTTTTTGATTCAAATAAGAAATAAGGTTTTAAGTCTCTTCTTCAAAGAAAGGTTCAAGGTTCAAGTCACCCCTTGTCCCATGGATAACATTAAAATGCACCAAGGTTTGAACCTGGGTCTTTCAAAAGAGAGTCCAAAACCCAAATCATTGAAACAATGACTACGATGTCAATTGTAGAGGTCAAAGATTTTAATAATGAATAAGATTTGAGTATTAAAGTTTTATATTCAAATAAGGTTTTAAATCTCTTCTTCAAAGAAATTTTCAAGGTTTAAGTCATCCCTTGTTCCATGGATAATATTAAAACACATTTGAATATGGGTCTTCCAAAAGAGAGCCTAAAACCCAAACTAATAAAATAGTAACTGTGATGTTAACTGTAAAGAGGTCAAAGATTTTAATAATGAATAAGATTTGAATATTAAGGTTTTCAATTCAAATAACGAATAAGGTTTTAAGTCTCTTCTTCAAAGAAAGGTTCAAGTCACCCCTTGTCCCATGGATAACATTAAAACACATCTGAAGAACACAAGCTTATACTGAGAGGGGGGGTGAATAGTATAAGACCACTTTTTACTTTTCTTTCCAAATCAATATTATGTAATGTATAGATAGCAATATCAAAAACAGTAATCAAAGCAATGTATAAATCACCACACACAATAGAGACACCACAATTTATGTGGTTCACCCAATGTGGGCTACTCCACAGAGAAAATCTTTCACTAAAATTTTCTCAATCAATCTCTTAGGAATCCTTTCTCTATTACAATGTTTATGGACCTCTATCCAAAGGAGACACCAATCCCCTAAATCAAGTTCATGGATCTCTATCCATAGGAGAACTCCTCTGCTCTGGTTGGTGATCCTCTAGAAGAATAGTGCCTCCACTACACTGGCTTGTGGATCTCTCTCCATTGAAGACTCTTGTCCCCACTCAGAAGACCTGTCCTCACTACCCTGGTTAAGGATTTCTATCCACTGGAGACTATTGTCCTCTCTGCTCTGTCACCTCCAAAGCTCTATCTCAAATCTGCACTAAACACAGTCCTTCATCTAGTACAACTTTGCTTAATCTCTGTCTCTGGTCTTGGCACAAATCTATCCTGAAATCTACACCAAAATTTGCTCTCAAATCTGCACTAAACACAGTCCTTCGGTCTAGCACAAATCTATCCTCGATATTTGTCCTCAAGCCTTAACTCAAGGCTTGACTCAACTCTGCTAGATCTACCCCAAACCTTAACTCAAGGTTTGAACAAATCAATCAACTCTGCTCTCAAGTCTTCTCAAAGACTTGTCTTAAATCTACCTTGTAAGCTTCCACAAAAGCTCACACTAATATGTCCACAAGTACTCTCTAGAACTTGCTCAAATCTGCTCTACAAGTCCTCTTCTAGAACTTTTCCAAATTTATTCTTCAAGTCCTCTCTATAAATTACTCAAATATGCTCTACAAGTCCTCTCTAGAACTTGTCCAAATCTGCTCAATAAGTCCTCTCAAGAACTTATCCAAATTTGTAAGGCTCCACAAAATCTCACACAAAATCAGTCCACAAGTCTCCTCAAATCTGCTCAAAAAGTCCACACATAACTTGTCCAATCTCATAGAAACGTAAAGAGAATTGTTAGAGACTCAATATGTTCTATACTTATCACAATGCTCAATTACTTTCGATCACTCTCTTAGAAACATAAGGAGAATTATTAGAGACTCAATATGTTTCAAATACAACTCAATTCTCAATCACTTTCTCAACTCAATTCAGAATATAGAATAGTTTGTTTTATGTAACTTGAACAATCACTTCACACATCAACTTGACTAGGCTCAACCAAATCTACTCAACCAATCACTCAATGACACACCCATTTCTCACAAACCCTAGTCCAAGCATATAAACACCAAGTCAAAATATTTCCATTAATTTTCAACAATAAATCTCACATAACAATGATACTCATGATCTTTACAAACCCTAGTTCAAGTTCTTTGCTCAACAACTCACTTCAACAACAATGCTTATAAAACAATCTTCACATAGCAATGATACTCAAACCCTAATCCAAGTTCTTCACTCAACCAATGAATTCAACAACAATGCTTATAAAATAAGGTTTTAACAAGAATTCTTTATTCCAGAAAACCTTGAAGCATTAAATCAACACACTCAATATGAAACCCTAATCAAGTCCTTTTCACTCCAAACTTATTTTCCATAAAACCAATCAATCAACTCAACTATGGAAGAATGTTCTCATACATTTTTCTTGATGATGAAGGGATATCATAAATCTGCCACAACCACAAACACTTCTATGCCAAACTCAAAGAGGTTAGATGATAAATCTTTCTCACAATTTAATGCAAAAACTCAATTACACCTTATCACTCCACCTTTCAAAACAACCATCAACATACATAAAATATTTATCCAATAACACCTTATAATATCCCAATTAAAATAAATTTAACATCCACCAAAATTAACTCAAAACCTCTTTAATCAGATTTAATAGCAAAAAGAACTTTGGCAAAAATCAAATCCACTTTCCTTATAACTCCAATAACATAAATCAATTATCAATAAAACAACCTTGCATAAACTCTTATAACTCCAAATAACATAAATCAATTATCAATCAAACAACCTTTCATAAACCCTTATAACTCCAAATAACACCTTACAAAAAAAATTAGGAAAATAAAATTTTAATTAAAAAACGCCTTTGCCACTAGTGGGATTCGAACCCACAATCACTACCTCCTCAAGCGCTCTAGCCGCGAGATTGACCACTGTGTGTGCTAGACGCACGCTTGGAACACTAAGAGCACCTCATGCTCTTTCTTCCAATCTTGGTGCTCAAAATGAGTGTGTGCCAAAAGGCTTTCCCCTTGGCGCTCAAGACGAACACATCAACTAACCTCCACACGAATCGATCGTGGTCACTTCCACTCCCAACACTCTTGCAAAACACATGCTGTCAATGGACCACCTTGTCCAATGGAAGTGAGGCCTTAAACCCTCCCTTTTTTTTTTTTCCCTAGCACTAAAAGACAACACGAATTTGTCTTCTTCCTCAACGATTTGCACGAATTACTCTTTCTCTTGGTCGCATAAAATATTAATCGATGAAGGTAAGTTTTAATGTCCTTTGGTGTGGTATTTATACACGAGTTCCACCTTTTGCCATAGACGTCGACGCTCCACTAAGTTTTATGACGTCGACGCTTTTTAAAACCTTTTATAATTTATAAATTATTTAAATTCTAAAAGAATTTAAATTTTATAAATTATATTTATAAACCGTCGAATTTAATAAAAATTAAAGCATTCCTTGAGATAAAATTTAAACCTTTATTTGTACTCCACTAATTTGATGAAAATTATTCTGCCACCATGGTTTTAATAAAAACCTTAATTCTGCCATCAAGATGTCTAAAAAAAACCCCTTATAGAATAATATTTTGATAACTTTTCTTCAACTCTTCGCATTGCTCCTGGTGTTAATGATGGTGTACTCCATGGTATTAATGACAACTTCATGTGTTCACTTTGACATCAATGACAACTTTTCACCTTGACATCAATGACAACTAAATGAGCTCAAAATGTCCAACAACATCAATGTTTGAACCTTGGTTTTTCAAAAGAAAGCCCAAAACCCAAACACTAAAACAATGACTGCGATGCTAATTGTAAAGAGGTCAAAGATTTTAACAATGAATAAGATTTTAATATTAATTTTTTTGATTCAAATAAGAAATAAAGTTTTTTATCTCTTTTTCAAAGAAAGGTTCAAGGTTCAAGTCACCCCTTGTCCCATGTATAACATTAAAACACATCAAAATTTGAACCTAGGTCTTCCAAAAGAGAACCCAAAACCCAAACACTGATACAGTGACTACAGTGTTAATTGTAAAGAGGTCAAAGATTCTAATAATGAATAAAAATTGAATATTAAAGTTTTCAATTCAAATAAGGAATAAGGTTTTAAGTCTCTTCTTCAAAGAAAGGTTAAAGGTTCAAGTCACCCCTTGTCTCATACATAACATTCAAACACATCAACATTTGAACTTGGGTCTTCCAAAAGAGATTCCAAAACCCAAACCATCGAAACAGTGAAAACTATGTTAATTATAAAGAGGTCAAATATTTTAATAATGAATAAGATTTGAATATTAAAGTTTTTGATTCAAATAAGGAATCAGGTTTTAAGTCTCTTCTTTAAATAAAGTTTCAAGGTTCACATCAACATTTGAACTTGGGTCTTACAAAAAGAGAGCCCAAAACCGAAACCATCGAAACAGTAACAACAATGTTAATTATAAATAGGTCAAAGCTTTTAATAATTAATAAGATTTGAATATTAAATTTTTTGATTCAAATAAGGAATAAGGTTTTAAGTCTCTTCTTCAAAGAAAGGTTCAAGGTTCAAGTCACCCCTTGTCCCATGGATAGCATTAAAATATATCAACGTTTGAACTTGGGTCTTTCAAAAGAGAGTGTAAACCCAAACCATTGAAACAATGGCTACGATGTCAATTGTAGAGGTCAAAGACTTTAATAATGAATAAGATTTGAGTATTAAAGTTTTATATTCAAATAAGGTTTTAAATCTCTTCTTCAAATAAAGGTTCAAGGTTCAAGTCATACCTTGTTCCATGGATAACATTAAAACACATTTGAACACGGGTATTCCAAAAGAGAGCCCAAAACCCAAACTAATAAAATAGTAACTGCGATGTTAATTGTAAAGAGGCCAAAGATTTTAATAATAAATAAGATTTGAGTATTAAAGTTTTCAATTCAAATAACGAATAAGGTTTTAAGTCTCTTCTTCAAAGAGAGGTTCAAGTCACCCCTTGTCCCATGGATAATAGTAAAACACATCAACGTTTGAACCTAGATTTTTCAAAAGAAAGCCCAGAATCCAAAAACTAAAACAATGACTGTGGTGTTAATTGTAAAGAGGTCAAAGATTTTAATAATGAATAAGATTTGAATATTAAAGTTTTTGATTCAAATAAGGAATAAAGTTTTTTATCTCTTTTTAAAATAAAGGTTCAAGGTTCAATTCACCCCTTGTCCCATGGATAACATTAAAAAACATCAACATTTGAACCTGGGCCTTCCAAAAGAGAACCCAAAACCCAAACCATTGAAACAATAAACTACGATGTTAATTGTAAAGAGGTCAAAGATTTTAATAATGAATAAAATTTGAATATTAAAGTTTTTGATTCAAATAAGGAATAAGGTTTGAAGTCTCTTCTTCAAATAAAGGTTAAAGGTTCAAGTCACCCCTTGTCTCATACATAACATTAAAACACATCAACATTTTAACTTGGGTCTTCCAAAAGAGAACCCAAAACCCAAACCATCGAAACAGTGACAACAATGTTAATTGTAAAGAGGTCAAAGATTTTAATAATGAATAAGATTTGAATTTTAAAGTTTTTGATTCAAATAAGGAATAAGGTTTTAAGTCTCTTCTTCAAAGAAAGGTTCAAGGTTCACATCAACATTTGAACTTGGGTCTTCCAAAAAGAGAGCCCAAAACCCAAACCATCAAAACAATGACAACAATGTTAATTGTAAAGAGGTCAAAGCTTTTAATAATGAATAAGATTTGAATATTAAAGTTTTTTATTCAAATAAGGAATAAGTTTTTAAGTCTCTTCTTCAAATAAAGGTTCAAGGTTCAAGTCATCCCTTGTCCCATGGATACCATTAAAACACATCAACGTTTGAACCTAGATCTTTCAAAAGAGAGCCCAAAACCCAAAACATTGAAACAATTATTGCGATATCAATTGTAGAGGTCAAATATTTTAATAATGAATAAGATTTGAGTATTAAAGTTTTATATTCAAATAAGGTTTTAAATCTCTTCTTCAAAGAAAGGTTCAAGGTTCAACTCATCCCTTGTTCCATGGATAACATTAAAACACATTTGGACATGGATATTTCAAAAGAGAGCCCAAAATCCAAACCATTGAATCAGTGATTGCAGATGTTAACTGTAAAGAGGTCAAAGATTTTAATAATGAATAATATTTAAATATTAAAGTTTTCAATTCAAATAAGGAATAATGTTTTAAGTCTTTTCTTCAAAGAAAGGTTCAGGGTTCAAGTCACCTTTGTTCTATGGATAACATTAAAGCACATCAACGTTTTAACCTAGGTCTTCTAAAAGAAAATCCAAAATCCAAACCACTGAAACAATGACTACAATATTAATTGTAAAAAGGTCAATTTTTTTAATAATAAATAAAATTTGATTACTAAAATTTTCAATTCAAATAAAAAATAAAGTTTTAAGTCTCTTCTTCTTCAAAAAAAAATTTAAGGTTCAAATCACCTCCTTATCCCATAAATAACATTGAACCAATTATTAAAAAAAGTACAAGGTTCAAGTCATCCCTTATCCTATCCATGAATAACATTAAAACACATTAACGTATAAGTTTTGGAATTGAACACCATTTCTACTCTTAGTGTGCACGTCCCTTAGATGCTTATTTTTATTCCTCTTCTTTTTATTACTATTGAAGGCATTAAAACACATTAAAGTCTAAGTTTTGGAATTGAACACCATTTCTACTCTAAGGGTGAACGTCCCTTAGATGCTTCTTTTTATTACTATTGAAGGCATGGTGAGTGTATGGATTGATATTTTTATTTTTATTTTTTACTTTAAGTGTGAACATTCCTTAGATACTTCTTTTTATTTTTATTTAAGGTATAGTGGGTGGATGCGAGAATAAGTTATATGTGGCTTTTATTGGGATTACTCCAATCAAATATCAAAACATTACATTTGCTATTAGGTCAATTAGACCATATCTAGCTTGCCTTTTTATTAAAGATATTCTTCATCTTCCTACTATTAGGTCAATTAGACCATATCTAGCTTGCCTTTCTATTAAAGATATTTTTCATCTTCCTACTACTATGTGTCCTTTATCAACTCTTTGATATCATTTCAATTAAGAGATAAAATATCCCTTGATCAATTACTTTTTAGAATTTTAATATTGAAATGATTTTAATTACGTCTGCGAGATCCAAACGTAGTCTATGGGACTCCCAAATATGGAAACACGATTATTAAAATCATTTGACTATTAATATCCTTGAGAAGGTTGTTCCTTCTCCTGTTGATTTGGGTTAGCAACTCCCCAACTTTTATTATTTTATTGTCTTCAAATAACTCTATCATAGACCCTTTTCCAAGCATTTCTTTGTATTTTCCACGGATGTTCGAAAAACTCAGGCATTCATAGATTAAATGTTCCTCTGTCTCTATTGACCCTATGCTGCATAGAGTATATATCATTTATTCCCATTGTTCCTTGGGCGTTGTCTATCTCCCTATTTCACATCTAAGCCTATGAGAGCTAGTCCTTATCTGAGAAATGAGGATTTTTTCCCTCCACTTGATTTCAGCACCTATATATACTTTTTCCTTGTGGTCATACATTGAGTTAAACTTTGCAATATAGTATTGTCTTTTCTTGTTTGCATTTTTCCACATTCCACTTCTAAACTTTTCGTTCACATAGTTTTTAATGTTTTTGTTGAAATTTGGGCATTCATTTATGTTAATTTCCCAACGTTTCATCCATTTATGATTTTTTTTCATCCATGCGTTCTTTCGCCTATGCAGCTCTTCATCCCTAACTGCATTAAGCCATCTGTTGTTTTTCATGTTTTTTTAAAGTAACATAACAACTTGGTCATAGCAATTGCCTCTAAATGGAACATTCCAGTTTAAGTTAGAATAATTTCATAAGGGACTATGGCCTTAATTCGAAGAAAAATTGTAATTAGACATTTTTGAATCCTTTCTATTTGTCTCCATTTTGTATTTGTCGTGCCACTGGCCCACACCTCGCAACCATACAACACAATCGGTGTGACAAGTAGGCCAAATAAGACCTTGGTGCTCTTCCAGTACCATAACTTGATATTCCTACACCGATTTTGAAGTGCATATAGTGCTCTCTAACCATTTAGAGTTATTTTCATCTTACATGTATTCCAATTGAGTTTGTCATGAAAGTCTATACCTAGGTATTTGTATTCTACCACTACCTCAAGAGGTTCTCTTGCAAATTGAAATTTGAGAAGTTGCTTCTTCTTTTTTACTAAAAAAATCATGATTTTTATTTTTCTCGTGTTCACACACATCCCAACTTCCTTACAAAAGGGTTCTAGAGCCCGAAGGTGATCTTCTAGATATTTAGCTATTTCGGCCACAAGAATTACATCATCTACATACGTGAGGAGTTTTACCACATATTTGGCTAAGTGCACACCCTTTCCCCCAAATTTATTAGTCCATTCTTCTAACTTGTCAGTGTACAACCAAAATAATATTGAAGATAGAGGGTAACCTTGTTTTACACCTATGTCACTCCTAAAAAATTTAGATAACCCTTCCTGTGTTATGATTCTAGTATTTACATGCTCATATAATATGTGAACTGTTGCCCAGTAGTGAATTGGAACCTCTAGCTCTTCCATTGGACTCCATAATTTTTTCCTTGAAACTATGTCAAATGCCTTTTTGAAGTCTACAAAACAATAGAAAGCCTCCTCTTTTTTGTCCCATATTTTTTCCACTATGTGTCTAAGCGTGATATAGTGATCAATAGTTGAGTGCTTGGGCTTAAAAACTGTTTTCCCTTTGTTCTCTTTCCCTTTTCTTCCATTCATCTACTGATCCTACGCTCTATCATACTCCCAAACAACTTTTCAAAGATGTAGAGTTTCACGAAGCATAGATTCATTCTGATTGATATCAATTATAAAGATTACAATGTGGTTACAATAAGTGGGTTTATGAAACCAACTTGTTGGTTATTAAACCAACCTAGAGAGCGCCTATGTGCGCTACCATTTTGCTTCAATAATGTAATACATATATGCTAACATCCCCCCTTATTACATTATTGGCAAATTCTAATAGTATCTCGAAACTTTTTATATTTGATACGTCCAAGTGGTTTGGTAAAGATATCTGCAACTTGTGCATCAATAGGAATGTATTGAATTTGTCTATGGTGCTTTGGAACTTCATCTCAAATGAAATGACATCTGGTATCAACATGTTTGGTACGTTCATGAAAAATTAGATTTTTGACAAAGATTCAAAACACCTTGATTGTCGCAAAACAAACGAAGAGGAAGATTATTTGGAAGACCCATGTTTGTAAGAATGCGACTTAACCACATTATCTTGTAGACTGCTTCACTGGCTGCACGATATTCTACCTCTGTAGAAGATAAAGCAACCACATGCTGCTTCTTGCTGTGCCATGAGACAGGTCCAGATCCTAGATGAAAAACATATCCAGAAGTGGATTTATGATCATCAATGGATCCAACATAATCCGAGTCTGTGTATCCTAGTAAGAAAAACTTATTATTATTTTTGTATTCCAGACCATAATTTGTACTACCATGAACATAATGAAGAACTCTTTTTGCTACTTTCTAGTGACTCATATTAGGCTCTTGCATGAACCTTGAAAGATAGCCCACAACAAAACTGAGATCTAGCTTGGTATTTGTCAGATATAGGAGACTCCCAATCAACTGGCGATAGAGAGTACCATCTACCTAATGTGATTCATCATATTGTGATAACTTAAGTCCTTACTCCATTGGAGTTGCTTTTGACTTACAGTTAGTCATCCAATATTTTTCTACTAAAGTCTTGGCATATTTCTTTTGTGTTACTCTAATATGAAATCTTTTTTAAGTAACTTATAAACCAAGACAATAGTGCAAAAGTCCTAGATCTATCATTTCAAAGGATTGCTTCAAATCATTTATTCACTAAGTCAATCATTCTTTTTGAGCTTCCTGTTAAGATCAGATCATCTACATAAAGTACAAGAATCACTATATTAGAACCATTTTTCTTAATATAGATATTTGCATCTAAAGGACTTCTTTTGAATCCATGCTACACAAGGTGACTGTCTATCTTGATATACCAAGCTCGAGGAGCTTGTTTGAGCCCATACAAGGATTTGATCAACTTGCATACTTTTTGTTCTTACCCCTCGACCATGAATCCTTCTAGTTGAGTCATGTATACTTCTTCCTGTAATTCACCATTCAAGAAAGAAATTTTAACATCCATATGATGCAACTTCCACACAAACTGAGCTCCCATGGCACAAAGTACTCGAATGGTAGTCATTTTTGTAGTAGGGGCAAAAGTATCTTCATAGTCTATGCCTTCTTTCTGAGCATAACCCTTTGTAACAAGTCAGGATTTATGCTTATCAATAGATCCATCTGCCTTATACTTCACTTTGAACACCCATTTGCAGCCTATGGGTTTCTTTCTGTTTGCAGATCGACTAACTTCCAAGTATTATTTTTTATGAGAGACTTATGTTCTACATCCATGGCGTCTTTCCACTGTGGTTTATCAAGTGCATACTGAACCGTTGTGGGTTTGCATTCAATGTAGATATATAAACCTTTTCTTCATCCTCATCTTCTTATCTATCATTTTTTGTACCCACTGACAAATCATCAAAGTGTTGACAAAGTTCGTCAACCTCTGAAGTAGATTCCTTTGCTCTCATTTGTTGAGTCATACTACGAGTACATGGCCTATCTAGAGATAGATCTAGAAGCGAATTCAACTTAGCATCTCTCAAAGTGCTAGTATACCATTTTGGGACTTTCTGTTGTTGCTGTGGAAGTTGAACCTCCTTAGGTTCTTCTTCATCTAGGTATACAACTGTAGATGTGTCTTTTGATGTGAAAGCTTCATCAAATACAACATATATACTTACGTGTGTCTTGTTGGTCTTAGGATCAATCAATCGATAACCTTTTGAATACTCACCATAGCCAAGAAAGATACACTATAGGGTTTTCTCATCCAACTTCCTTCTTTTCTGTTTTGGAATGTGCATGAATGCTTTACATCCAAACACCCTTAAATGAGAAATGGAGGGTTTCTTACCACTCCAAGCTCCTTGTGGTGTTTTTCCTTGTATAGCTCTAGTGGGTGCTCTATTTAGGAGGTATGATGTTGTGTTTACTGCTTCTACCCAATATTGATCCTCAAGATGTGTTCCCTTTAGCATACATAGAACCATTTCCATAATGGAACGATTTCTCCTTTCTGCAACTCCATTATGCTGAGGTGTATAGGATGTAGTCAGTTATCTTTTGATCCCATGTTTCTTAAGAAATTTTGAAAACTCTTCAGAGGTGTATTCCCCCCATCGATCTGAGCAAAGGGTTTTTATGAAACATCCCGACTCGTCGACAAGTTTCTTGAATTGTTGAAAGTAGAGAAATGCTTCTAATTTCAACTGAAGAAAGAAAACCCATATATTTCATGAGTAATCATCAATAAATAGTTGAAAATACTTCTTTTCACCATAGCTGATTGACATAGGACCATACAGATCAATATGTACCGACTCTAAAGGGTTTGTAGCTCGATAGGAACTAGTTTCAAAAGGTACTCTGTGTTGCTTCCCTACTAAGCAATCCGAGCACACTGGTAAGATAGATGAGAGTGGAGGAAGACCTTTCACCATCCCATATCTATGTAATTCAAGTAAATATCCTAAACTGAGGTGCCCATAACATCTATGCCAGAGAGAGGTGGCCTCCTTTGTAGTTGCAGCCAGAGTAACATGAGGAGTTGAAAGAGCATCTAGAATGAACAAGCCATGTTTGTAGGATCCGATGGCAACATGTTTAGCACTATGGGTGATAAAACATATCTTCTTGCATTTGACAACTCGAAACACGACATCCATGTTTCTATCCAACATTTGTGTGATTGAGAGTAGATTATTGGCTAATCCTGGAACATAGAGAACCTTCTCAATTTGATAATTACCATCAAGAAGGGACATAGAAACATCCCCTTGATAGACTTGATTGTCAGCAATTATGACTGGCTTAACTTCTTTCTCTGCAAAAGTATCAAACCATGATTTATCCCCAGTCATGTGTTTGCTAGCTCTTGAATCAATATACCATACAACATCTATCTAGGAAGACAAAGTATGGGTCATGAGCATCTTGTGTGCTCTTTCAAAGTCAGAATTTGAATCGGACCGAGGAGAATCTGAGTCTGAGTTGGAGTCAGCATAAGCAACATGGAATTTAGGTTGCTTATGTTTCTTGTTGTATTTATGTTTGTATTTGCCCTTCTTCTTAGGACCTTGATCGTTTTGTTGCTTGTTTTTGAACCAACACCTGTTGGTGTCATGGTTATTCATATCATAAATCTTGCAATATTTTTTATCCTTCTGCTGATTTTTCTTCCCTTTTCCTTTGGAAGAAGGACCCCCTTTTTGAAACTGACCTTGTTTCTTACCAATTTGTTGTATGGAAAGGGCATTATCTGGCATGTCATCTTTCCGAACCTAATTTGCCTCCTCGATCTGAAGCAAATTTACCAACTCCACAAATGATACTTGTCTACCAAAAACATTGAGAGAAGTGATCAACATCTTGTAGGAATCTGGCAATGCTCTCAAGATGACAGATTTCAAGATATCATCATCCATTGGTTTTCCCATGGAATTCAATTTGGCTTTCAAGTCAGCCACTCTGCAAAGGAATATATCAATTGTTTCCCCAAAATTCATACTGAGAATATGTAGTTGAGTTTGAAGGTTTAGAATAGTGGATTGATTCTTTCCTTCATATAATGTGATCAAGGCATCCCAAGCTACCTTAATAGTTTTTGCATCACAAATATGAGGCTGCACCTCATCTGTAGTAGCAAGAAAGATAAACACGAGACTCTTCTTTTCCTTCTTATCCCAAGCATTTTGATATGTTCCTGTTGTCTGAGGGTGATTTGCAGTGCAAGTCACTACATCCCATAAATATTCCAACTGAAGAATGAATTTCATCTTTGTTTTCCATGGAACAAAGTTAGGACCTTTCAACAACTATGAATCTGAGAGATACTTGTGAATTGTGGCCATTATGAAGGTTCCTTATATCACCAATTGGTCTAAATTTCTTTATACATGCCAAATCTTTATATCGTAACCATTCAATATATACCTGCCCTTATGTGAGGGAGACTATAGGTATATATGAACAGTATACTACTCAATATGTACCCGCACTTACGTGAGGGAGACTATAAGTACATATGAGAAGCACAATATATTGAACATAGGTGATACTGAAAGGGCATCATGTTGTTAATGACACCTACCATAGAAAGTTTTATTCCTCATGCGTGGGGCATAACTTCCTCTAAACACTTTGGAAAAAAAACTTTCGTCAGGATTTACGCCTAACAACAATCACAATGTGGGTATGAAATGGAAAAAAAATAGATCTGGTTTGCCTTATTTCTCCCCGACGATTAATAGAGAACAAGCTCAAATGTCATTGTTGCAGCTATATTGGGTGGCGAATACAGTAGTCCAAAGCACGACAACATTACCTGTAAGTGTGGACCAAAGTATCTCAAATACTGAATCTTTGTTGTGCAATAAATTGCACAAATAGGGTATAAATTTGGGGTCTTATTTTTATCTGTAATTTATGATTTTTAATGCAAGAAAACAGAATATTTAAATGCAAAATAAATCACAAATGCCCACAAATTTAAACACCTATTACAAATCTAGCAAATTTTTTTACTCTCAAATGTTTTGATTCTCCCCTTTTATCTGAAAATTTTGCAAATGAATTGAAGACTGCCCCCCTTTCGTTTGGCAAAATAGAGAAGGAAGAAAAAAAATTGTACCTTAACTCCAATTTTTTTTGATGGAAGCCTTTTAAGGTGTCAATTTTGGACAACATAGGCGTCAATTGTAGGAGAAGCATCAATTGAATATCTTGGGACATCAAAAGAACCCCACCCGTAGTCAACAAATTTCTACTGTCGTCAAAAAAAATAGGGTGTCAAACAACACTACCACTTGTCAATACATGCGTAGCGAATGGAACCCATGACCTCACAGTGATCAAGCACAACACAAACCACGTGAGCCAGAAGGCTCGATGAGAGTAAACAAGAACCAAACAAATCTTATACCTTTGGCAATGGAGAGAAGAAAGGAGTTAAAAAAAAAAACCTTATACCTCCTCGTAGTGAATGGAACCCGTGACCTCGCGGCGGTCAAGCACAACACGAACCACATGATCCAGAGGGCCCGACGAGAACCTCTATGAAAATGGGGGGTCTTATCACATCGAGTGCAAAGGATTTTGTTTTAAAAAACAATAATCCCACATGGCCTATGCTACCATTGTAGGATTGTTTAAAAATTATGAAGGCCATATGATGTTTCGATTGCCTTTGGGAAACCACCCCACCCCTTTTGACTTCGTAGCCGCATTTCAGCATCCTTTTCTTGTTTTCTGTGTGTCCTTCTACCTGCATGTCACGTTCATCAGTGGTTGGCTCTGTTTGTGTCCTACGTGTCGCATCCGCCAGTGGTTGGCTCTGTTTATGTCCTGCGTGTCACATCCACCAATGGTTGGCTCTGTTTTTGTCCTACATGTCACATCCCTCAGTGGTTGGCTCTTGGCTCTATCTGCATCCTATGTCCTGTGTGTCAGTGGTTGGCTCATGGCTCGTCTTCTTGTCTACGTCCGCCCAATGCTTGCCTACGATCTTCCATGCTCTAGTACCATGTAGAGTTTCATGAAGCATAGATTCATTTTGATTGATATCAATTATAAAGATTACAATGTGGTTACAATAAGTTGGTTTATGAAACCAACTTGGTGGTTATTAAACCAACCTAGAGAGCGCCTACGTGTGCTACCCTTTTGCTTCAATAATGTAAGACATATATGCTAACAAAAGAGAGGGTTGATCATGATAGTTCAAAAGTTTGAGGGATTATTTACATCTCCACTTTTAAAAAAATGAATGGTCAAGCTATTTGTCCATTATATAGGGAAGTCATTTTGTATGAACTCATTGAAAATATCTTTGATTTGCGGTGCAAGAATATCTACCCCCCATTTTATATGCTCTGCCTAAACATTTTCTATGTCATGGGCTTTACCAGTTGCTAAGTTTCTTATCCCTTGAATAATGTCTTTATTTGTGAAAAGCTCTTTCTTGACAATGATAGTAGGGGATGTCTCCTGTTGGTTACTATGCTCATACAATTGTTTTGAATACTCCAACCATTGACTAGTTATGTTATTTTTAGTTTGCATATTTTTTATGCTTAGTTCCTTCTAAAATTTCTTTGGTTGATGCTTCCCTAAGTAAATAAGTTCTTTCCTCATTGTTCTAGTGTATTCTTCTTTTTTTGCCCTTACAAGTTTCTTGTATGCTTTTTTGTTTGCTCTTGTTTTATCCATTGGTTCCTTTATTAATCTTCGCTCTTCCTTAAAATCTTCATCGAACCACGAGTGGGTTGGGAAGTTTTTGAAAGATGCAAAACACAACACACAGACAATGCTTTGAACAAAATAAAATGCAAGGAAATACAAGATTGCACAATAGAATAATTTTCATTGACGAGGGGAGCCTAGAAACTCCATTGTTTACAAGCTTGGATTCTTGAATCCTTTTGATACAATATTACAATAATTTAGGATTCTTTGAAACCATAATAAGAAAGGTTGTGGTATCTTCAAGAACGTCTTGATCCCAATAAGGTTGAGTGGGATTTTTTGCATCCAAGGTTGGGCCACTCCAGATGTTGATGTAGTGCTCCAGATCTGCACACAAAGACATAAAATAGTTAGTAGTATATGTGAGGGCTCCACAGTGTGAGACCCTCAGACATTAATAAAAATCCTAGATATTATTAACTAAAAATGCATACAAATATGAAGATATGAAATGTTAACAAAAGCGTATAATTTACCTTGTTGATATTCTGTGGATGGCTTGATTTATTGCAGCCTGGTGATGCAATTGTGCCCTAGCTCACATCCAATATAAGGTTGTTTTGAGATTTATGTTACTCCAATCAATATAAAATTCTGTGGAGACGTTCTAGATCTCATTAGGAACCTACCCTTAACATTTCGGCTCAATCCAACTCTATAAGAGAGACATTATCGAAACAGTCTGAGGGTATGCGGGAATAGTAGTAGGACATTTTTGGAATATCAAACTCAAGGATTATGCAAAAACTCAGGAAACAACTTCTCAGGGGTTGAGCCATAAAAATGGCCTTTACTTATAATCCAACTTAGGGCACACTTAGGGTTTCAATGACACTAATCATGTGGCTAAGATTAAAGCACATCCAAGGGTGGATAATAAGTTTAGGGTGTGGCATGGATTAAGGTGGATGAACGGATGAGATTAGATGAAATCTAATGGTTGGGATTTATTTATTTATATAAATATATATTAATTAAATATATATCAAATATAATATTAAAATATTATTATTTAAATATATATATTATAAATATATATAAATAATAGGCAAAAATGGCAGGAAGGCTAGGATGAAGGACAAGTGGCTATGTTTTGGTGGTGGAAATGGCAGGAAAGCATGGATGAAGGACAAGTGGCTAGATTTTGGTGTCTACAAATGCCCCTTTTTGTACCATATTGCATGAAACACAATATGGTGCAAAAATATGAGACACCTGATCAGGCTAGGCCCAGAAGCAACTTCTCTTTCTTGTTGAAATGTGGAACGAACTTGAAGGTAAAATAATAAAGAATTTTGGAGTTATTGCGTAGCTTACCCCCTCAATTGGCGAATGAGTTGCGGATGAATCTCATGAGCCAATTGAAAAATAATTGATGGAAGAAATGTTGTGCAAAGAAGGAAATGGGAATGATGGAATGTGTGTCTATTTTTACCCCAACAGATGAAGGGTTTTGGGAGAAATGGTGATGATGATTGCGTATGTTTTTTGCCCCAATAGATGAAGGGTTTTGTGTTGAATGTCATGATCATGTAAGATGTATCTCATCGTGGGAAAATCATAATCAAATTTTGGTTGTCCCAAATTTGGGGTGATTCCATGATTTGGAATAAATTTCACCGTATGGCATCATTGATATGCAATATGAAGATGCAGAAGAAAAAATAATCAACCTTGGATGGCCTGCTAGTGACTGTGGAAAACTCTTCACCTAATTCCAAAATAGAACCAATCATCCTAGCTAGTGCCTATCTCTAAGATGTTAAGGATATTGGGAATGATGTGATTTGATTTTGTCCATGTGTTAAGCCCCATGAACTAGGCCATCAATGATAGTTGTTTAGCAAGATTCATATTTATCAAAGGTTTCACTTGGAATATGAGGAACCAAATTTGATCATGCTTTTCGAACTAAGAGATATGGAATGATGATGATGACCAAGTTTTCTTATGGTAATTAATTCTTATTACCTAATTGCATGAACATCAATTGCTGCAATCGCCAAGTATATTATATACAAGATTCACTTGAAATTTGGCACATGAACTTGGTGAATGTTGAATATAAATGCAATTGTTGATGGATTTGATGATGACATGGAGACATGATGATAAGAAATGTATTTATGGGTACAATGTGGAGTGATTTTGTGTAGGTAAGCTACATTTTTTAATATATGGATTCAAGTGTCTAAGTCTATTTTTTCCCCAACAAATGAAAGAGGTTTTTGACATGGTAAATTGCAATGTAATAATTATGTATGTTCTTTGCCCCAATAGATAAAGGGTTTTTGAAAGTGTCTTTATGGTAATCTATCCATCCTACTAGATTGCATGGATAACTAGTCACTACAATAACCAGGTTAAATAGGATAAATCACTAAATACAAGGTTCACTTGTACTTATGTCTATTATTTGCCCTAACAAATGAAGGATTTTTGAAATGGGGAAAAACGTTATGAATGTGTCTGTAATTTGCCCCAACAGATGAAGGGTTTTATGAAATGGGAGAAATGTGATGAATGTGTTTGTTCTTTGCCCCAACAGATGAAGGGTGTTTGATAATGAAAAAATAATTATGTCTATTTTTGCCCTAATAGATGAAGGGTTTTTTTGATAATGTAAGTGTCCTTATGGTAATTTACCCATCCTACCAAATTGTATGGATAACCAGTCGCTGCAACCGCCAGGTTAAATAGGATAAACCACTAAATACAAGGTTCACTTGTAAAGTGCCAAGGAATTTGATGATGTTGAATGCAATGGTTGTGTCTGTTCTTTGCCCCAATAGATGAAGGGTTTTTGAAATGAAAAAAATACAATGAAATGATTGTTTATGTTCTTGCCCTAATAGATGAAGAGGTTTTTTAAATGGGAGAATGTGATGATTGTGTCTATTATTTGCCCCAATAGATGAAGGGTTTTTGATGATGTAAGTGTCCTTATGGTGATTTACCCATCCTACCAAATTGCATGGATAACCAATCACTGCAACCACCAAGTTAAATAGGGTAAACCACTAAATACAAGGCTCACTTGTACTTGTGTTTGTTCTTTGCCCTAACAGATGAAGGATTTTTTGAAATGAGGAAACTTTGTGTTTTTGGCCGACGGGTAAGTCTAGGAAACTCCGTGTTTTTGGCCGACGAGTAAGGCTAGGAAATTAAGTGAATGTGGAGGTAGAATTGATTCATAATGTTTTTGTCCCAACATAAAAGGGGATTTTGATAAGGTGTGATGCAATGAAATGATTCTACTTTTGCCCTAACAGAAAAGTAATTTTTGCAAATTTGGATGGTGTGAATGCAAGGCAAAGGGCGCAACCTTTGACAAAAGGACGCAACCTTTTGAACCTAGCAATTGACTTGTTGATGTGATGTGATTGAATGATTGAACTGTTTATTGAATTGATGGGGAAGGTGTGATACCTTTAACACCCCCAAGTTATGATCTTGTTTGCTTTATTTGGGAAAAGGTGTGAAACCTTGAACACCCTCAAGTTTTGATGATGTTTGCTTGACTGGGGGAAAGGTGTGAAACCTTGAACAACCCCAATTTTTGATGATGTTTTCTTGATTAGGGGAAATGTGTGAAACCTTGAACACCCCCAAGTTTTGATTATGTTTTCTTGATTAGGGGGAAAGTGTGATACCTTGAACACCCCCAAGTTGTGATGTTGTTTGCTCTTTCTAGCGATCTTTGCATATGAGAATTATATATATATATATATATATATATACATAGCTTTTACTTTTGTGCTTTTATGTGGATGCTTTTGTGTGAATGAATGTGTATATGTATAATTAATGCAAGGCGATATGTATGGATGATGAATGCAAGATGAAATGTATGGATGATTATTTGTAGTTTAGATCTTTGCTTGAACCTTTTCTAGTCATTGTTGTTTAATCAAGGACACCAAACTAGGTAGTATATGAGGTGGAAGACTCATGAAAAAAAATGGATGTTGACATGGAAGAAGATATGGATGTTGATATGGAATATTACTTGTTTTGCAGAGACTCAAACATCCTAGTGGCATCAAAAAAACTCACTAAAGCTGCCTAATCCCTCTAGGACCAAATGTGTGTGCAGTGAATTTATTTACCAAATCAAGAGCATGGTAATGACCCGATACAATCAAGAACTAGTGTGTGTGCAAGTGATTTCATTAACTCATATTGAGCAAATTGGATAAACATATTATGGTTGAAATCAAGAGGCTAGCTTGTCCGTATGAGCGGTCAGAGATCTCATTTAAAAGAGACATGTCACCATGCATGAGCGTACTCCACTATTAGTCAAGCATCTATAGCTCCGATGGAGGCTAAATCCATAGTCCATGACTTTTATTTTTGATATATTAAATTTTGGGGATGACTACCTAACTATATTACTGGAAATATAGTAGGATCCTTACAACCCAATGATCAGTGGTGTGTGATGTAAAATATTTAGAGTTTTTATTAGGGATTTTTCCCTACTCTTTCTTTTATTTTTGGAATTGTGATAGTGGTAATAACCACTATTTTTATGGACTATGTTGCATGATGGGACTAGCAAGGATGACCATTTTTACTTTGAGGTTCATTCCAAGTATGGTGTTAGTCCTCTTTGACACAAGATTTTTTTAAGATGTGAGAATTGTGTTTGGTTCAAGAATATTTTTTTTAATCAATTTCCAAACTCAAGATTTTCTTAGTGTATATGTGCAATGGTCCTAAGAAGAACTCGAAATAATTTTAGAGGTTTCTTAAAACACTAGGAGTGGATGAGTGACCAAAAATAACTAGGAGTTTATGAATGTGGTTTGTAATGATGGCAATTTTGACTTTGTGGAATTGTGTGGAAGACATTGTGAAGGTGCCCCTGATTAAGGCAACATGACTTTTGTTGGACCAATTAAGACCTTGAACTTAATAAATGATCCCTATATGAAACGTGGAATATGGAATGTGAATGCCATGTATGACATGTAATTTTGTGAAATGTGAAATGTGGATGAATGCATTGTTTTTGAAATGTATATGCAAGTGAAATGCAATGTTATGAATGAAATGTATGCAAATTTTTTTGTGTATTAGCCATGTACACACACACACACACACACATATATATATATATCAATCATTAAGTATAGACTACTCTAGAGGTGGGGTGGTGTTCAAATTTTTTGAATTCTTTTACTCCCCCAACCTAGCAAGCTTGTAAGGCAAACAACCAACATGTGCAAATGCAAGATGATAAAATAATGGGAATGCAACGCAAGGATTTTTAGAGTAATCCAAGGATTGGTTCTGTTTTTACCCTAATAGAGAAGGGGTTTTTGATTTGGAGAATGAAATGATTATGGATGAAAGTGAATGTGATTGTGATGAACTAATTGTGGAAATGTAATGGTGGATGTGAAGATGTCATGGTAATGAATGATGGAGTAATTGTGAAAATGCAAGTGATGAGTTCTATTTTTGCCTCAACAAAAAGAGGGAATGGTATGGAACCATGTTAATGATGGAATGGCTAAGATGAAGCCATGTTAATGTGGAATGGCTGAGATGAAGCCATGTTAATGGTGGAATGGTTGTTGAAGCCATGTTAATGATGAATGGCTAAGATGAAGCCATGTTAATGGTGGAATGGTTGAGATGAAGCCATGTTAATGAGGAATGGCTGAGATGAAGCCATGTTAATGATGAAATGGCTGTTATGAAGCCATGTTAATGGTGGAATGGCTGAGATGAAGCCATGTTAATGGTTGAATGGCTGAGATGAAGCCATGTTAATGGTGGAATGGCTAATATGAAGCCATGTTAATGGTGGAATGGTTGTTGTGGAGCCATGTTAATGATGAATGGCTGAGATGAAGCCATGTTAATGGTTGAATGGATGAGATGAAGCCATGTTAATGGTTGAATGGCTGAGATGAAGCCATGTTAATGATGAATGGCTAAGATGAAGCCATGTTAATGGTGGAATGGCTATTGTGGAGCCATGTTAATGAGAAGTGGCTGAGATGAAGCCATGTTAATGGTGGAATGGTTGAGATGAAGCCATGTTAATGGTTGAATGGCTTAGATGAAGCCATGTTAATGATGAATGACTAATATGAAGCCATGTTAATGGTGGATTGGCTATTGTGGAGCCATGTTAATGAGAAGTGGTTGAGATGAAGCCATGTTAATGGTGGAATGGCTGAGATAAAGCCATGTTAATGAGGAATGGCTGAGATGAAGCCATGTTAATGGTGGAATGGTTGAGATGAAGCCATGTTAATGATGAATAGCTGAGATGAAGCCATGTTAATGGTGGAATGGCTAAGATGAAGCCATGTTAATGATGAATGACTATTGTGTAGCCATATTAATGGTGGAATGGATGAGATGAAGCCATGTTAATGGTGGAATAGTTGTTATGCAGCTATGTTAATGATGGAATGGTTGAGATGAAGCCATGTTAATGGTGGAATGGTTGTTGTGTAGCCATGTTAATTGAAATAACTATTGTGTAGCCATGTTAATTATGTAATGGCTGATATAAAGGCATGTTAATGATGGAATGGCTGAGATGAAGCCATGTTAATGTGGAATGGCTAAGATGAAGCCATTTTAATATGGGAATGGCTGATTTGGAAGCCATTTTAATGTGGGAACTGTTGATATGGATCCATTTTAATGGTGGAATGGCTAATATGAAGCCATGTTAATGGTGGACTGGATTATGTGGAGCCATGTTAATGTGAAATGGCTAAGATGAAGCCATGTTAATGTGAGAATGGCTAATATGAAGCCATGTTAATGGTGAATGGTTATTGATGAAGCCATGTTAATGTGGAATGATTGTTTATGAAGCCATGTTAATGGTGTAATGGCTGATATGAAGCCATGTTAATGGTATAATGGATGAGATGAAGCTATGTTAATGATGGAATGGATGAGATGAAGTCATGTTAATGGTGTAATGGCTGAGATGAAGCCATGTTAATGATGGAATGGCTGAGATGAAGCCATGTTAATGTGGAAATGGATGATGTGAGACCATGTTAATGGTGGAATGGTTGTTGAAGCCATATTAATGATGGAATGGTTGTTGTGAAGCCATTTTATTGTGGATAATGTGGCGGTTGATGGTTGGGGAGGTTGACTCATCTTGAGGCATAGAATGGTTGTGGAAGGCTGTGGAAGGTAAATAATGTGAGGGACCTCTAGATAAATCTACCTATGTCACATTCAAGGGATATACCATTGAATTGGTGGGGAAGGTGGATGAAGGTTCCATTAATTTTTCTTGATTTATTACTTTCTTTTGATTTCTAGTTAATACCATAAGCAAAATAAATAAAGATGCAGATTAAAATACCAAATGTAACCCAAAAATTGGAATGCTTAAGGAAATAAACAAACAATGCTAAGTCTCAATCAATGTGGCTTACCTTGTTCATTAATTATCTCCTTTTAATGTGTGTTCATTTTATGTGTCAGTTTTGTGTGTTTTGATTTTCTAATATTTATTAATGAAACAAAGGTGAAAAACTATGGCTAAGGTAGGGCAACGAGATTCTTGTTGGTGATGAAATCCAACAAGTTTGCTTGGGGGTATTCCTAGGGTGTCTAAGGGCAAATATTGGTGGATGGAGATGAATTCCACTGTCACCAAATCTCAAGCAATGGTTGGTGATAAAATCCAACCACTACTATTTTGCATGAATCGTGATGTGTGTGAATTCTTTTTAAGTTTTATGTTTTCTATTGTATACAAACAATGTTAAAAATAATTAATTTCATAAACCTAAATTAGAAGCCAACAAAAGAGTGCCAAGTTCTCCAAAGAGCATGAAGTACACCGCTTAAGACCCCCTATCTAAATAACAACTAGAGGGTTTCTCCACCCCTCTACCTGGAATCACCCAATGGTAGGGATACTTTTGGCAATAAAATGTTGTTCCAACTTAGATAGATGAAAGAAAAATATTTCTAGCCTTAAGATGCAACACTAGGTTATGCAATTTTTAGTTCAAATGCACCAAAATGCAACAGTTTATATTAAGAAAACATAAGCCCTAATCAGAATATGTGGATGAATGCAGATCTAAAAATGTAAACTAACATGAGTTCATTTCCAGATTTATTAATGATGGTTCATTTTAAGATTTAAAATCTAAAAAATATAATAGACAACCTAAATATGAGTTCTTTCCAGATTTCTTAATGATGATTCATTTTAAAATTTAAAATCTAAAAAATATAATAGAAAACCTAAATATGTAAAATGACTACTTAGGTTTAAGATAACATAATTACAAACAACCTACATTTTTTTTCCAAATCACCGCAAAACCCTAGATTTGCACAATTCATACTTCTGAAGAACCTGCAAGATAACAAAAAATAGCAAGTAAATTAGTAAGATAAATCATAAATGGAAACCCTTAGGGGGTCCCACCATGATCACCATTTGAAATATGCAAAATGCAACACACAGACAATTATTTAAACAAAATAAAATGCAAGGAAATACAAGATTGCACAATAGAATAATTTTCATTGACGAGGGGAGCCTAAAAAATCCATTGTTTACAATATTGGATCCTTGAATCCTTTTGATACAATATTACAAAAATTTAGGGTTCTATGAAACCATAATAAGCAAGGTCGTGGTGTCTTCAAGTGCGTCTTGATCCCAAAAAGGTTGAGTGGGTTTTTCGGTATCCAAGGTTGGACCACTCCAGATGTTGATGTAGTGCTCCATATCTGCACACAAAGACACAAAAAATAGTTAGTAGTATATGCAAGGGCTCCACAATGTGAGATCCTTAGACATTAATAAAAATCCTAGCTATTATTAACTGAAAATGTATATAAATATGAAGATATGAAATGATGACAAAAGTGTATGATTTATCTTACTTGCTGATCTTCTGTGGATGGCTTGATTTGTTGCAGCCTGGTGATGCGATCGTGCCCTAGCTCACGTCCAAATATAAGGTTGTTTTGAGATTCCTGTTGCTCCAATAAATCTAAAATTTTGTGGAGATGTTCTAGAGCTATATATATATATATATATATATATATATATATATATATATATATATATATATATATATATACATATATATATATATATATATATATATATATATATATATATATATATATGTATATATATATATATATATATATATATATATATATATATATACATATATATACATATATATATATATACATATATATACATATACATATATACATATACATATATACATAAATATATATATATATACATATATATATATATATACATAAATATATATACATATATATATATATACATATATATATATATACATAAATATATATACATATATATATATATATATATATATATATGTACATATATATACATATACATATATCCACAGAAGATCGACAATTATTTAAACGAAATAAAATGCAAGGAAATACAAGATTGCACAATAGAATAATTTTCATTGATGAGGGGAGCCTAGAAACTCCATTGTTTACAATCTTGTATCATTGAATCCTTTTGATACAATATTACAAAAAATTAGGGTTCTATGAAACCATAATAAGAAAGGTCATGGTGTCTTCAAGTGCGTCTTGATCCCAAAAAGGTTGAGTGGGCTTTTCAGTATCCAAGGTTGGACCACTCCAGATGCTAATGTAGTGCTCCAGATCTACACACAAAGACACAAAAAATAGTTAGTAGTATATGCGAGGGCTCCACAATGTGAGACCCTCAGACATTAATAAAAACCCTAGCTATTATTAATTGAAAATGCATACAAATATGAAGATATGAAATGTTGACAAAAGTGTATGATTTACATTACTTTCTGATCTTCTGTGGATGGCTTGATTTGTTGCAGCCTGGTGATGCGATCGTGCCCTAGCTCACGTCCAAATATAAGGTTGTTTTGAGATATTTGTTGCTCCAATAAATCTGAAATTTTGTGGAGATGTTCTAGATATATATATATATATATATATATATATATATATATATATATATATATATATATAACTACTTAATTAACATTCCATAACATCCACTTAAATGAAAAATTAGAAAACTCACTGAATTAACATTCCATAACTACTATATAAGATGTCATCATCTCAATTATAAAACTCACTGAATTATAATTTATAATTAATTATAGATTGTTGGATCCGCTAGATTATTCGTAGGGAGATCTTGTGGTTTGTCGAGGTCTCTGTTTAATGCAGATCCACTTTCCAGGATTTCTAGTTCCAGTTATTGGCGGTGGTTCCAGTTTCAAATCCCTTTGCTACAACTTTTTTCCTCAGTTTTGTTCGTTGTTATGATTTCCTTGGGTACCATTTCCTCGGTGATCGGTGCTCCTTCTAATGGGAAATCTAGTTTTATTTTTGAGAGGGATGGATGCTCTTTTCATTACAGTATTTCCCAGACCTTTTTTGGGCAGGTTTGTGCTTTTTAAGTGTGTTGTTTTTGGGCCTTTCCTGAACGAGTTTGTATTTTTTATCTGATTTTTAGGGAGTGGACTTGGTTTCTATGTTTGTATTTGATCCATTTGTAAAAATTTTGGGGTTCTTTAAAAACCCTTTTTGCTATTTTGGGAGCTTTGCTTTAGTTGATATTATTTCATTATCCTTTGGTCTCCTCTATGGGTAATCTTCGATTATCTTTGGTTTCAGTTGTGGATTCATCTTGTATTGGACTCAAATTTGGGTTGTAGTTGAAAATCATGGTGTATTTGTAAAAGGTTTGGGGACCCTTTTAAAACCCCTTTTGTAAAAGGTTTGGGGACCCTTTCAAAACCCCTTCATCCACCAAATCAAAAAGATAAAATATTAAATTAAAAATTTCAAAATTTTAACTTTAAAAAATGTTTAAACACTACCCAATCATATTGTTTCCTACAATATTAGACTTCTCCATATATACATAATTTATAGAAATGTCACAATTATAATGTAATATGATGTATGGTTGTTTCAATTATATATCTATATCTATATATATATATATATATTTGTTTTTTTGCTAGATAATAAGGGGTTGTACTCGGGTTGCCCACCCTTGATAAATTACATCTCTCTTCTTTAGAGCTTGAAAGTTTACAAATAGATACACTTCTCATATCAATTGAGATGCTATAGCTAGAAACCTACATTATTTTACATAAAATGTATAAATTCTTTATTTTCATTTTTTTGATCTTTTCAATTTTTTGTATGAATACAATTACTCCAAAATTTAGCATCTTTCTTAACATTTTTCTATAGTAGCCTTCACAATGCCAAAAATTCACCTCTACTATCTATGCCTTACATCTTAGTAGAGTAATATTTCCAAAACATCGTACTATCATAGTTTGTTTTACCAAATATGAATTGCTAGTTTCCTTCCTCGTTGAAGTCATAGCCCTTCATTGCTCTTCCCATTGTTCGAACCCTAGTTGACAAATATTTACAATTTTATTTTTTGCGACTTGAAAAATCATCACTGCCCTTGTTTTGAATGGTTGACTTCACAAGGTCGTATCTCCCTCAATATTGCTTGGATTTTGTATATGACCACTCATTTTAAAGCTATTCAAATTTTTGCACAAGTTGGTCCAAGAATCCCTTAAATCAGATAAATCTTCGCAAAGATATGGATCCTAAAAGATGAGATATTTTTTAGGAAAAAATGCTAATCCTTCGTACTTTATAATTTTATTTTTCTCATTGTAAGCAGCCTTCCACGCTCCTTCAACCTTCCCAACCTTCCACTCAGCATCCTAACCTTCCATTGCAGGTCCTTCAGCCAACCCAACCTTCCATGCTCCTTTAGCCTTATTAGCCTTCCACGTTCCTTCAACCATCCTAGCCTTCCACCCAACATCCCAACCTTTCATTGTAGCTCCTTCAACCAACCTAGCCTTCCATGCTCCTTCAGCCAACCTAGCCTTCCATGCTCCTTTAGCCTTGACACTCCAAATATCAACTCATCATTTAGCCTTCCACGCTCCTTCAACCTTCATATTTGTTGATTGTTAAAGCACCATACCATTTGTTGTTTCAAATATATATAATTAACTAAAAAGGTGACATATTTCAATTCCATATAACCTATTAAAATATAGAGAAACTATATGAAATTGTGATATAACTATTTATTATGTAAATATTTTATATTTTTATAAAAATAAATAAATCAAATATTTAAATTTAAATGCTTATATTATATTGCTTAAGACTTAAAGAAAATAAAAAATAAATATTGTTTTCAAACATAATGGAATAATTGGTTTACTTTGGCTTAATTTATAATTTAACTCAAATATTTTATATATTTTTTTGAAAACTACACACTTAAGTAACTCTGATTAAAAGTTAACTAAGTTAAATTAAGCAATCAAATATGTAATGACCTAACTCAACTTTTTACTTGCATCCAATAAAATAGTTGTAGTATTATAGGCTATAATATTACTTAAATTTCACTCAAAAACTTAGGACTCGAGGAGAAGGGCATTTGCTTTAAGAGGTAGTCAAATTTGAATGATGGCATCTCATTGAGAAGCCTCTTTTCACTTGTCAATGAACTAACATTTATCTAGTTTATTCTTGTTTCACATTTAGTCAAAGTATAGTCATATGTGAGTAGGTTTTGGTAATTAAATTGTTTGATAGACTTGTAGATTCTAAGATACCTCAGTATCCAACATCATAATTGAAGCATTCTATACTCCCAGTATAATAGATAGCATCCTGTGGAGAATTTTCCCTAATGCCTCCATATCAAGACAAACCTCTTGGAGACTATCTATAGATGCATCTTGATATTGGTATTTGTTTTTCTCAAGGAGGAAGTGCTTTCTATATTTTCACTTCCCACACAAGTTTCTCTAACATTTCAAATTCCTTTATGAGTGTCTCTACAAGTTTAGTTATAGGGAGTGAGGGTCATTGTGAGTAGCAATTACAAAAAATAAAATATTTTTCCAAGTCTATGGTGGGGAATCTACATTTTGAAGTCAATAAAAGAGCTTGGAGGAGATTATTATCAATCCTACTATCAAACCAAGATCCAATTCAAGCTCTTTATCTTGTTTTAAATCCTAATACAAATATGGTTATAATTATAAATATGGAGGAAGTCATGTTAGTATGTATTGGTATATTTCTTTTTGATTTTCATCCTCTTCCATCTAAAGTGTTTCTCAACACTTGGGATAAATCTAATTAGCTTAATAAGGACATTTTTATTTCTTATTTCATACTAGTTAAGCTAGATATCTATGTATTTTTATCCTAGTTTGGTAACAAAAGAATGCAATTACTATTAAGGGAAATTTTGATCTAAATATTTTATATGGTCAACCAAAGTTTTTTTTAGTGAAAAGGTTAAAATTCTATTAATGTAATTCATAATACATTAAAAGGGAAATAATTCTTCCTTTTTTAGCCAGACCCATATTACAAATAAATTTTATATTGGCATACACATTATTATCAAAGAACCTTATAGCTGGGAGAGGATTCCTTTTGGATTTCTCTTTCCATCTTCTTGTCATTATCTCATTTTTATCCATAGAAGGTACTAACATGTTTGATCATATCCATTCGATGCCCTGTTATCTATGGTATCTTGTTGACCTTGGATATGAGTCACTTGTGTTGCTCCTCTCCTTAGAGTGTTCTATATTGTTTCCTCCTCTTTAGGTATTTAAGATTCTTCTAATATTTTTGCCTCTAGGGTTTCTATTAGCTTCCTTGTTAAGGTGTTCTAGGTTCTCTCTATTGGTTTATAGTTTTCTCTAAAAGTTCTTCCATTTCTCTCCAACCATAATTACCACCATATAAAACTAACACCTATATCCCAGGCACATTTGATTTTTTTAGATGTGAATTTGTTGGCTTTACAATAGTTCTAGAAGGTTTCCATGGTTGGGAGTGAGGTCCCCTGCTACTGAAAATTTTGAACCACTGGTGCTAAATAATTTGGGCATATGGGCATGTAAAGAGCAGGTGGGGAATTTTTACCTCTTCAATATTACATATTATGCATTGGTTCAAACCTTTAAAGCTTCTCTTACATAGGTTATCTTGAGTCAAAATATTGTTGTGGGTAATTTTCCAGGAGAAACAATTGATAGTTTTCCATCCTTTGGGTTATCATAATTTTGACCAAGGAAAAGGATTGGGGGATTGAGTGATAGAAGATATGGATCTATAACCCTCTTAGACTAAGTAAATACCAAAGGTGCCAAAACCCCAAGCAATTTTATCCTATTATTATTTCCTCACCCAAGTTCTAGTCATGATTTTTTGTAGTTCTACCTTCTATGCCTACCATTCTTCACATGGCCATTCTTATAGAGGGTGCCATAGCAGGTATCTCAGGGATTGGTTGTTCAATACTTTTAGGTAGTGGTCCATATTGACCTAGCCATGTTCATAGAATTCTAATTTTAGGACAGTTAGATAGGGATATTGGATATCCATGGGGGACAACGTTCCAAAGATTCATCTCAAAATTTGGATTTGCTTCCATATCCAATACTTTAGAATAAACTCTTTGTTGAGAAGCAACACAGCCCCACTAAAAAAATGAAATTCCATCTTTTGAAAATATTTAATTTTCATTTTTTCTGTAGGGACCCTCTTGAGTTTTTCGGGTTTTAATTCCAAATTTTGCTTGCATCCTTTTCAAATTTTGCCTACATCAAAGTGTCCAAGTCGGCTTGCATATGGCATTGATTTCAATTTAAAATTTCTGAAATTTTGCATGTTAAATGTATTACCAGAAATAGCAGTTTCTATTTCTGGCCAGCAGAATTCTAAATGCATTTTCTCTTAATCCATGATGAATTTTTAAGTTCCAGTTGTAGATTGGGATACCCATTGGGCTCATTTAGATTCTTGTAAAGTTTCATCAAATTCTAGGCACTTTGAATTTTCATCATTTTTCTACACCATGTGAAGCTGACCATTCTCGAGCAATTTAAAATTCATTTTTCAAATGTTAAAATCATTTTTGAGTAAGGAAGATCCTTCACCAATATGTAAAAATGCAAAATACAAATGGACAAAGTCATTGGAGTCAACCTACAATTTTTGGAGAATTTGCAAATTGGAAGAAAAGCTTGAGGGAAATGTCGCGATATCGCGACATGTTCCATTTTCGAACATGTCTCATTTTCGCGAAGGCAAAACCTTGGAAGAAAATCTTGAGGGAAATTTCGTGATATTGCAACATGTTCCATTTTCGGACTTGTCAAAATTTTGCTCAAATTTAATTGTACCCTAAAATCTTTTAAAGTCTGATGTCACGATTTCACGACATGTTCCATTTTCACGAGGAAGAAAGCTTGGAAGAAACTAAGTGAAGGAAAAGTCGTGATTTCACGACATGTTCCATTTTCATGAGGACAAAAGCTTGGAAGAAACGAAGTGAGGGAAATGTCACAATATCGCGACATGTTCCATTTTCGCGAGGGTGGAAGCTTGAAAGACATGAAGTGAGGGAAATGTTGTGATATCGCGACATGTTCCATTTTCGTGAGGGCAAATATTGGAAGAAATGAAGTGAGGGAAATGTCACAATATCGCGACATGTTCCATTTTCACGAGGGTGGAAGCTTGAAAGACATGAAGTGAAGGAAATGTCGCGATTTCGTGACATGTTCCATTTTTGTGAGGGCGGAAGCTTGAAAGACATGAAGTGACGGAAATGTCACGATTTCACGACATGTTCCATTTTTGTGAGGTCAGAAGCTTGGAAGAAATGAAGTCATGGAAATGTCACGATTTCGTGACATGTTCCATTTTTGCGAGGGCGAAAGCTTGAAATACATGAAGTGAAGGAAATGTCGTGATTTCGCGAGATGTTCCATTTTCATGAGAGCAAAAGCGTGGAAGACATGAAGTGAAGGAAATTTCGCGATTTCACGACATGTTCCATTTTCGCGAGGCAGAAAGCTTGGAAATTTTTTTTGAGGGAAATGTCACGATATCGCGACATGTTCCATTTTCACGAGGGCAAAGCTTGGAAGAAATGAAGTGAGGGAAATGTTGTGATATCATGACATTTTCCATTTTCGCGAGGGCGAAAGCTTGAAAGATATGAAGTGAAGGAAATGTCGCAATTTCGTGACATGTTCCATTTTCACGAGGGTGAAAGCTTGAAAGACATGAAGTGAAAGAAATGTCATGATTTCACGATATGTTCCATTTTTGCAAAGGCACAAGCGTGGAAGACATGAAGTGAAGGAAATGTCTCGATTTTGCGACATGTTCCATTTTCGTGAGAGTGAAAGTGTGGAAGACATGAAGTGAAGGAAATGTCGTGATTTCGCGACATGTTCCATTTTCACGAGGGCGAAAGCTTAGAAGAAATGAAGTGAAGGAAATGTTGCGATATTGCGACATGTTCCATTTTCGTGAAGACACAAGCAAGGAAGAAGTAACTTGAGAAAAATGTCGCGATATCACAACATGTTTGGATTTATATTCATTTTGCAAAATTTGGCCATTCTTTAAATTTTTCATCACCCATCCAAAGGAAGTGGAAGATTTTCAACACAATCCAAACCCTAGAAATATTTAAATGAAAAAATTAATTAATTAAAAAGTTCTAATCTTTGCTTTTCTTTTGCAGAAAGTGATTTGACAGTTACATTCATGGCAGAAGTAATGGTGAGAAAGACAGACAAACCTGAATTTTGGCACAAATCAAGCGAGGAATTAATGAGATGCTTTGACGGCTTGCCGAAAGATAAAGATAAGAGATGTCGGGAAGTCAGTGACTCATCCAGATTTTGCAGATCTGGTCGCAAATACAGACTTTAAGGAATTTGCCGATGGATGCATTTTCCAAGAAAATTTATGGCAAAAGTAATGGCGGACAGAGAATCTCGACTCGAACCAAACAAAGACAGTTGTGCGAGGATGGAAGGCCTCAGAAGTCAATGACTCATCCAGATTTTGCAGAGGAGTTAATGAGATGCTCTAACAACTTATCAAACGATAAAGATACATTACACAGGGTGCCAATTTGATGAGGATAAAACCAAGTCTTATCTTCTCCATTTATGGCAAGATCCACACGAAGATTTTTAGAGTGATTAGGGTTTATCGAAACTCTATATAAAAATACCTTATATTGTAAAGCCTCGATGGTGGGATTTTTATGATAAGATTTAAATATTTGGAAGAAGATATTTTGAAAAGATCAGGGTCTGTCCTCAGTCTATATATACTTCTTTTGAATGTAAAGTCCAGATGCGAAAACTTGGAATAAAAGACATTTTAGCAAATTTCCTGTAAATTTTGTTTGAATGCTTTGTTCTATACCTGGAGTTGGTGTGACATCGTTTTTTTTTTATAGAGTGGCCAGGAGCCTAATCTCTTTTAGATTGCGATAAGTGCATCTTCTTTTGTTTTCGTCTCGCTAAGGTTTATTTATTTTAGTTGTAAATCTATGTTATCAAGATTGAATATGCTACTAGGCTTCATTCCATTTGTTGTATGCTAGGGAAAGTTAGAGATTTAAGGTTCAGGTCTATTCTAATTGCTCTATCCTCACTGCACGAGCTAGGCTGCTAGTGAGAGATACCAGTTGACACCGATTTCTCTTCTATTTATGATTTTCTTTCAGATCTTTGTCATCTTCGTCTTATGCTCTTAGTAGAAGGTGATCTTAGAAAGTTGGACACCTTCCTCTTTGATTGGTTTTATTGTGAAGCTAAATAGTGTAACTAAAATTGGTAGTTTTGATTTGCATCTAAGTTAGATAAGATTCTCTTTTCTGCCCTACCCTACTCTCTTTGTTCCACCATTAAATGATTCATTTTTATTTTCTTTCAAATTTGTATTTTATTTAATCTGCTAAAACATAAAGAGCTATATCAAAGAACTCATTGTAAATCCGATAGTCAACAAAGATAACAACCACTAAACATTATTGAATGAAGGTCGAACCCGTTGTAAGGTAACAGACAGTCCACTTGAAACTATTCCATAAGCGAAAAAGAGTGAATAGCCATTTGACCTAACTCTGTAACTCACATCTTGGATAACCAGCAAGATCCTAAAGTGAGTGGGATTTATCCCATATAAGTGTTATCGGTATTTTATGCTCATTCTTCACGGGGTGTGTATGAAAGAGGAACCAACATTTAAAATTGGCACTACTGAACTCCGTTTAGTATTTGTTAAGGATTGTAAGTTGCTTGTGTAGAGCTGGATTCTACCTACAGAGTAACCAGGTCCCACTCCAGAGCTGGAGAGCTCCTTGTGCCTGAGTTAGAAACCCCAAAGAGAAGCAGCCTCAGAAGGGCCAAGTCTTTGTCTAGCATAGTTTTATCACCACTTGTAGTTCCTCCAACTATAACTCAAAATATTATCGTTAATCAGGTAGTTATGGCAAACTGGTTGGGTTCCACTGCTTTGAATATCCCTGGTGTAGTGCATGATTTACCCAAAAATCTTGAGAAGTATCTTCCTACCTACAAGCATGATGGAATCAGAACAGCAGAAGAAAACCTAGTGGCATATAAAAATGCTCTAAAGTTGTTGAATGTGCAGCATGAAGATGTGGCTTGTAGGTTATTCCCATTCACTCTCCAGGAGGGAGCATACGACTGGTTTTTTAATCTTACTAATGACTCTATTACTAGTTGGAATGACTTAGAGAAAGTTTTTGTATCACAATTTGGTGAAGTGATTGACCCTAGCATGTTATATCAACAATTTTCCAGCATTAAGAGAGAAATCAATGAGATCGTCAGATCTTTCAATGTTAGGTTTCAAAAAGCTTATGGTAGATTGACAGGTCATTATGTGCCAACTGCAGATCTAGCATTGGAAATTTTTAGGAATTCCCTAGATCCAGTGACCTTTGTTTTCCTGAAGAGAGATGCTGGTTCTTGAAAGACAATTGGGACCTCAACCTTTGAACCCTCCTCTAGTTCCCTTTGGTACACAAAATACCCTTATTTTTAATCCCATCCCACACCAAATGATGTTCCCAGCATGCCAAAATCCATCGATAGGAAATCCATTGGATGTAACACATGCTGAACATGTACAAAATATAGAGAAAGAATCTGATAGAACAAGAGTTGAAGTCTCAAAGATGGTCCAAGATTTGACAAATGACTTTTTGAGTTTCAAAAGGCAAGTGTCCACCAGGGAAAACTCCAATAGATTTCCTTATCAATAGAATAGATTCACTAGACCACCATATGAACCCAACAAGGATTATAAAGGTAAGGGGCATGAATTGAATATTTGTGACTTGGCTTTGCCCAATTGGTGCAGGATACACGAAACATCTCAGCACGAAGAATTGGATTGTTTGAAGTTTTGCAATGCCTTTGAAGCTCTATCTGGTGAGTTTGTTTTTCCTGAAAATCAAAGAAATGTTGATGGTCCAAGTTCATCCAAACATAGTGCAGCTATGGTGTTAGATTCATTCACTTTTCTCGATGAGTCAGAGAATGTTGTGGAGATACCTATGGATGAAGTGCAAGCTTTTCAACAGTATAGAAGGGACAACTACAATATCAGGAACAAAAATATGGAGCCTAATACTACGTCTACACCTCTAGATAACTCCCATAATGTTCCTCCAGATCCATCTCCAAATAATAACCCACATCCACCCAAGGGAGGAGATCCAAGAGTACCAGATAGATTTGATGCTCCACTCAATAGGGGGTACAATATAATGGAGGCTATGAAGAAGATTAAGGCTAACATCACTCTTCATGAGTTGGCTCAAATTACTAAACAAAGGGATAATTTAATTAAGACATACTCTGAGCCTACTGCCAAACTTCAAGAAAAGGAGAAGAAAATAGTAAATGTGAATGTGGTCAACCAACTCAGAATAGACAAAGAGTCTCAGTATAAGCATGTGATCACTGAACATAATATCAAAAAAGAGGTTGTAAACCGTGCTGATGCAGATATTGGAGTTTATAATTTGACAACTAAGAAGGTGAGACTAGTTATAGCTCTAACCAATCACAACAATGATATTTGGACATTACACATTGATGGGGTTAAATCTAAGCAAGGCTCAAGTGAAAGAGCAAATTATGAAAATTATACTAGAGGGATAAAAATTGAAATCTTGGATATTGGAGTAGTAGAGCAACCAAAAAATGCTCAAGTTATTAAGAACTATGACGTACAAATAAAATATGATCTCTTTGAGTTGTTACATAAATCTGAAGATGTGATGATCTGGTTCTATAAAGGCCTTAAGGTATTTGATCCTGGGGGGTTTTTACATTTCGTTCCTTTGAAAGAATTCTGCAAACCCTTCAAGTAAAATCATAAACATGTTAATGCCTTGATTTTGAAGGAGGGTGAAGGACTTGCAGATTTGGTGTTTTTGTGGGACAAGATCCATAAAAAAAAAGGGTGGGGGGAAGACAGTAAACACACCAAGTCTTTCCCAGGTAGCAAAAATTTTGGGAAGCATAATCTGGAGTGCATTTCATCAACAGGACCTGAAAGGTATTTTTCTAAATTTATCTGCAAATGGTCAATTTTTTTAAGGCATTATTTCTCTGCTTTTCAATCTGCTACATTTTAAGGGACTTTGTGCATATGTGTATATTGTAAATAAAGTTTGAAGTAGTGTGTTTTTATTTTGTTTTATTTAAATTTTGAAGTACTATGTTTTATCTTTTGAGGTCTGTGCAATTTTGTATTTAACTGGTGGCATTTTTTCCTCCTCGTTAGCTTTCAAATCCCATTTGTTTGAGTTTTTGCCTAAACAAAGAAAACACAAATCAACATTTAAAATTGGCCTAGTGTGTTTTCATTTTGTTTTATTTTTTAAGGGATAGTCTTCTAGAGCTAAAAAGTGGAACTACTTGTTATTTAGAACAACAGTAGAAATTGCTTGCCATAATTATTTTTATTATAAAGAAACTACTATGCTGCTTGGCTGAAGAACTCCCATGGAATCCAAGAAAAGTTGGTCATGAGAGGGGACTCCGATTCATAAAATTACTTTAAGTGTCCAAGGAGGCTATTGATACCCGATATATTTCAAAAAGAAAACAAAAAAAATTCTAGCAAGGCTTTCTAGATATCGGTATCTTTCAAAAGAAAAAAAGAGAGAGAAGGTGAAAGTTGGGCAAGCCAACATAAAATTGGCACTCTTTTCTGTGCATAGCCAAGGCTCCCGAAGGATACATCTCAAACGTGTTCACCAAGCTATAGATTCCACCTCATAGTTGTGATCAGGGTCTTGAAAATCTAAAGAGTAACTCTGTTGGGGTTGTAAAAGGCTAAACTAGTAAATAGATCTCTACTCGGTTTCCCCTGCACAATCTAAATAGCTGATCAATCCATAGTAAGCATTCGAAGCTCTGTTATCTAAAAAAAAAAAGGAAAGAAAAAGCTATGTGATAGAGAAAGAGATAGCCAAGGCTCCCGAAGGATACATCTCAAACGTGTTCACCAAGCTATAGATGCCACCTCATAGTTGTGATCAGGGTCTTGAAAATCTAAAGAGTAACTCTGTCGGGGTTGTAAAAGGCTAAACTAGTAAAAAGCTCTACTTGGTTTCCCCTGCACAATATAAATAGCTGATCAATCCATAGTGAGCATTCGAAGCCCTGGTCATCCTTGAAGAAAGTCTTATATGCTTATAATCGCACATCAGAATCTTAAGTGATTCAACCTAGTATGTCCTTGGGAAACTTTAACAACTAACAGATAGTAGTTAAATCATTTTAGAAAATATTTGTGGTAAAGCATGGTACATAGTTTAAATTATTTTGAAACTAGAGTTCTGGATTCTAAATAGTGCTACTATTTTCCTCGCATATATTGCCATTTGTTGAGAAGCAATACAACCCCACTAAAAAAATGAAATTCCATCTTTTGAAAATATTTAATTTTCATTTTTTTCGCAGGGACCCTCTTGAGTTTTTCGGGTTTTAATTCCAAATTTTGCTTGCATCCTTTTCAAATTTCACCTACATCAAAGTGTCCAAGTAGTCTTGCATATGGCATTGATTTCAATTTAAAATTTCTGAAATTTTGCATGTTAAATGTATTACCAGAAATAGCAGTTTCTATTTCTGGACATCAGACTTCTAAATGCATTTTATCTTAATACATTATGAATTTTTAAGTTCCATTTGCATATTGGGATACCCATTGGGCTCATTTAGATGCTTGTAAAGTTTCATCAAATTCTGGGCACTTTGAATTTTCATCATTTTTCTACACCATGTGAAGCTGACCATTCTCGAGCAATTTAAAATTCATTTTTCAAATGTTAAAATCATTTCTGAGTAAGGAAGATCCTTCACCAATATGTAAAAATGCAAAATACAGATGGACAAAGTCATTGGAGTCAACCTACAATTTTTGGAGAATTTGCAAAGTGGAAGAAAAGCTTGAGGGAAATGTCGCGATATCGCGGCATTTTCCATTTTTGAACATGTCTCATTTTCGTGAAGGCAAAACCTTGGAAGAAAATCTTGAGGGAAATGTCGCGATATCACGACATGTTCCATTTTCGTACTTTTCAGACTTTCGCTCAAATTTAATTGTACCCTAAAATCTTTTAAAGTCCGATGTCGTGATTTCGCGACATGTTCCATTTTCGCGAGGAAGAAAGCTTGGAAGAAACTAAGTGAAGGAAATGTCGCAATTTTGTGACATGTTCCATTTTCACGAGGGCGGAATATTGGAAGAAACGAAGTGAGGGAAATGTCGTGATATCGCAACATGTTCCATTTTCGCGAGGGTGGAAGCTTGAAAGACATGAAGTGAGGGAAATGTCGCGATATCACGACATGTTCCATTTTTGCGAGGGCAAAGCTTAGAAGAAATGAAGTGGGGGAAATTTCACGATATCGCGATATGTTCCATTTTCGTGATGGCAGAATCTTGAAAAACATGAAGTGAAGGAAATGTCGCGATTTCGCGACATGTTCCATTTTCGCGAGGGTAGAAGCTTGAAAGACATGAAGTGACAAAAATGTTGCGATTTTGCGACATGTTCCATTTTCATGAGGGTGGAAGCTTGGAAGAAATGAAGTCAGGGAAATATCATGATTTTGCGACATGTTCCATTTTTGCGAGGGCGGAAGCTTGAAAGACATGAAGTGAAGGAAATGTCGCGATTTTGTGACATGTTCCATTTTTGTGAGAGCGAAAGCATGGAAGACATGAAGTCAAGGAAATGTCGCGATTTCGTGACATGTTCCATTTTCGCAAGGCATAAAACTTTGAAGAAAAGCTTGAGGGAAATGTCACGATATCACGACATGTTCCATTTTCGCGAGGGCAAAGCTTGGAAGAAATGAAGTGAGGGAAATGTCACAATATCACGACATGTTCCATTTTCGCGAGGGTGAAAGCTTGAAAGACATGAAGTGAAGGAAATGTCACGATTTCGCGACATGTTCCATTTTTGCGAGGGCGGAAGCTTGAAAGACATGAAGTGAAGGAAATGTCACGATTTCGTGACATGTTCCATTTTTGCGAAGGCACAAGCGTGGAAGACATGAAGTGAAGGAAATGTCACGATTTTGCGACATGTTCCATTTTTGCGAGAGCGAAAGCATGGAAGACATGAAGTGAAGGACATTTCATGATTTCGGAACATGTTCCATTTTCGCGAGGGCGAAAGCTTAGAAGACATGAAGTGAAGGAAATGTCGCGATATCACGACATGTTCCATTTTCGTGAAGGCATAAGCAAGGAAGAAGTAACTTGAGGAAAATGTCACGATATTGTGACATGTTTGGATTTATATTCATTTTGCAAAATTTGGCCATTCTGTAAATTTTTCATCACCCATCCAAAGGAATTGGAATATTTTCGACATAATCCAAACCCTAGAAATATTTAAATTAAAAAATTAATTAATTAAAAAGTTATAATCTTTGCTTTTCTTTTGTAGAAAGTGATTCGAAAATTACATTCGTGGCAGAATTAATGGCGAGAAAGACAGACAAACCTAAATTTTGGCACAAATCAAGCGAGGAATTAATGAGATGCTCTGATGGCTTGTCGAAAGATAAAGATAAGAGATGCCGGGAAGTCAGTGAATCATCCAAATTTTGCAGATCTGGTCACAAATATAGACTTTAAGGAATTTTTTGATGGATGTATTTGCCAAGAAAATTTATGACAAAAGTAATGGCGGACAGAGAATCTCGACTCGAACCAAACAGAGACAGTTATGTGAGGATGGAAGGCCTCGGAAGTCAATGACTCATCCAGATTTTGTAGAGGAGTTAATGAGATGCTCTAACAACTTATCAAAGGATAAAGATACATTTACACACGGTGCCCATTTGATGAGGATAAAACCAAGTCTTATCTTCTCCATTTATGGCAAAATCCACACGAAGATTTTCAGAGTGATTAGGTTTTATCAAAACTCTATATAAAAATACCTTATATTGTAAATCCTCGGCAGTGGGATTTTGATGATAAGATTTAGATATTTGGAAGAAGATATTTTGAAAAGATCAGGGTCTGTCCTCAGTCTATATATACTTCTTTTGAATGTAAAGTCCGGATGCAAAAACTTGGAATAAAAGACATTTTAGCAAATTTCTTGCAAATTTTGTTTGAATGCTTTGTTCTATACCTGGAGTTGGTGTGACATCATTTTTCTGTGATAGCGTAGCCAGGAGCCTAATCTCTTTTGGATTGCGATAAGTGCATCTTCTTTTGTTTTCATCTCGCTAAGGTTTATTTATTTTAGTTGTAAATCTGTGTTATCAAGATTGAATATGCTACTAGGCTTCATTCCATTTGTTGTATGCTAGGGAAAGTTAGAGATTTAAGGTTTAGGTCTATTCTAATTTCTCTATGCTCACTGTGCGAGCTAGGCTGCTAGTGAGAGATACCAGTTGACATCGACTTCCCTTCTATTTATGATTTTCTTTCAGATCTTTGTCATCTCCTTCTTATGCTCTTAGTAGAAGGTGATCTTAGAAAGCTAGACACCTTCCTCTTTGATTGGTTTTATTGTGAAGCTAAATAGTGTAACTAAAATTGGTAGTTTTGATTTGCATCTAAGTTAGATAAGCTTCTCTTTTTTGCCCTACCCTACTCTCTCTGTTCCATCGTTAAATGATTCATTTTTATTTTCTTTCAAATTTGTATTTTATTTAATCTGCTAAAACATAAAGAGCTATATCAAAGAACTCATTGTAAATTTGATAGTCAAAAAAGATAACAACCACTAAACATTATTGAACGAAGGTCAAACCCATTGTAAGGTAACAGATAGTCCACTTGAAACTATTCCAGAAGCAAAAAAGAGTGAATAGCCATTCAACCCAACTCTGTAACTCACACCTTGGATAACCAGCAAGATCCTAAAGTGAGTGGGATTTATCCCGTATAAGTGTTATCGGTATTTTATGCTCATTCTTCACGGGGTGTGTATGAAAGACAAACCAACACTCTTTTTAATTATAGGAGCTCTTTTCTTCAATGCTTTCTAGATTTTTAAACCTTCCCTTGTTACTGGGAGTTGTGAAAGGTCAGCTCCTATGTGATATGGGTCATATTTTTCTAGGAGAACCTTAGATCAGAGTTGGTTTGGATGGGATAACCACCTCCAATAGAATTTTCTAGTTAGATCTTATTTTTTTTGTTGTTGCCACTCGAATTATAATACCTCCATCCTATTTTGGATGACAAACTTTTTTCTAACTGATCAAATCCATTTTTTGACTCCCTCTAGGGTCAACCAATGTTGGCATTGACCATGTAAAGCTATTACATGAACCAAAATGACTTAAAATTTTATAATTCCCACCCTTATTGTATAAATTTCTTGAGTTATAAGGTGTCATCCTTAAATTTGAGTATACAATCTCTTTCGATTTGCATTGTAATATTAGGGCCTTGATTGCCTTAAAATATCATGATTTTTTTTTTAACTATATTGAGTTTAATTTCAAAGACCTATTATTTGGAAATTTCATGTTTGGGCACCATTCAACTTGTCACTTATACAAAAGAAATGGAAATTTTTACAAAGACTTCCTACATCTTAAATTTTGATCTAAAAATTCTAATCCTTCCCTTGATGACCCATAAAAAATAACAATAGTGATAATGTTCATGAAACACACTCTCTTCTTCATGGGGGTTCAAGCCATATTCTATTTCTATCTAAAGATGAGCCTATAGGAACTTTCGAGATGCAATGTACAAATGATATTCCTCTACTTATAGTGTAAGAGGAAGAAGAAAAAATAATTATTTGCTTATATAGATACTAGATCTTTGTAAACTTGTAGGAGATTCTACAAGAGAATATTAAACTTATACCATGAATTCCTTTTTTAGTCTAGTTGATATGAATTTTGGACATATGCTTACAATATCAAAGGAAACATGTAGAGGGAACTTAGAGAAAATACTATTGAAAATATACTAATGAACAACCTCAATATTAAATAGATTATTATGATGACAGAAACCTTGGATATTTTACCCAAGGTAGTTTCTATAATGCCTAAACTTCACTTGAGCTATTTCCTAAAAATTTGTATAGCTTGGAAAGAATATTGTATGTGAGAAAGTCATCAAAGATTTTTATGAAAAAGGGTAATAAATTCCTTGTTTAATAATCCACTTGATTATAGTAGTGGTCTCCAATCCTTGGTGGTTATATTAGAGTAAGCAAAATATATTACTAGATTTAAGAGGCTTTGTTAGGCCAAAGAAAAATAGTGGAAGCCTATAGAACCTAAGAAGTGAAAATATACATACCCCAACTTGAAAAAGAAAGATAAACTACCTAAAAACTTGAAATATAACAAAATAGCTAGTTTTGTCAATAGGCTCTATCAACCCCGTTTTTCTCATAGCTAAAAGTGGCCATTGAGTGCAAACAAGTCATTTTTGTAGAAACTTGTTACCATAAATTTACCTTATTTTGTGATAAAATACTTTTTGCTACCATCAACAACTCATAATTTGACCACCATGTTGTGATCCAACACTTGTGTGATAGACAAGTTTTTTACCAATATAGGTACATATAGTAACATTTCAATTATGCATTTATCTCTAGGAATATTGAGAGGAACATCTCTCATTCCTTTGATATTCTAGGTTTTATCATTGGCAATAGTGTCTGGTTTCCTATATTTGGCTTGTAAGGAGTCAAACCATACTTTCTCCGTTATCATGTCCTTGCTAGAACCTGAATCAATATTCAATGTAGACACCTAAAATACATCATAATAAGGAGACCACCTGAATGGACTCCTTGTAGACCACATAACCCACCTTGGTCATCTTTAGGGCTAAAAAAATGGTTCTCACTACTTAAATGGGTACAGTTCCCCATAAACCAAGGTTGTATCACCCTGAGACAACCACAAACCATGGTCGTCTCACTCACCCTGAGACAACCACCAACCATGGTCGTCTCACCTTGAGATGACTGCCAAGCCATTGTCATATTGACCTAATATGACTGCAAAAATAAAGCTTAAAAATGAAAATGCACATAACTAGAAATCAAAAATACCAGTTAACCCAACACATGATCTCGAGAAAGGCATTAAGCACCCAACATGGTCCAAAACAAAAAGTGCATACAAAGAAAAATCACATGAGATTTCAAATATAAACATTCATTTTTTAATGTGAACTACCTCTTTGCTTTTTCATGCAAGGTGCTTTCACCATTTTTAGCTTCCATCTGAGAATTCTATAAATTGACACTCACCCCTCAGTTTTAAAGGTCTCTCATATTTGAATTTGAGCAACAAAGTGCTGCCGAATTCAAGCCCTAAATTTGAGCAACAAAGTGCTACCATTTTTATCCTTCGAGCCATTCTACTACTGAGACCATGCACTTGGACCATTGAAAAGGATTAGAAGTTGTGCTTACGTTTCTAGATAAATCAAATAATCTTACCTCAATGATCGATCTGACCCATAAAATCACTCTCACAGCACAAAAATCCATTGACAACACATCTTAGACATCTCACATGTTGTTTGAGACTAGTTTTAGGAAAGTACAATTCAAAAATAGTGATCGTCTCACCCCGAGATGGCCCGTGGGCAAGGCCGTCTGACCCTGAGATGACCTATGGAAAATACCTACTTTTTACTATTTTTCTTTAGCATAGCTTAGATCAGTATTTTTATCATTTCTACATTTAGATAGATTTTATATTTCACATGCTTCAATCTGGTTTATCTTATTTCATTGCATTCGATTTCATTTATCATGCATATGCTTTTGATTCATTTCTAGTTTCTTTGTGTGCATATTACATGATACAACATATGGAAAAGGAGCATAAGATCCACATCAAACTCACTGTAGTAGTCACGAAAAACTTAGCTCTAAATAATTTGTGATTATGAGAAGACCATTCAAGTGCACCTAGATATTTTATTTGTATTCATTGTATCATGGGTAGCATCCCCTCATAGGGGACTTGATTGTAACACATTTGAAAGAAAATATTTAATACAAAATGGCCCCATATTTTTATCATCTTATCATTGTGTTTTCAATTATATATTGCTATATTTATTTAGTTGTATGGTGCACAATTTTTCTGCTCTTATATGGTGATAATAGTGGGACCTAGTCCCTACATTTTTGGTTTTTTTTTTAGTTTATGACTAATTTTTACATCTTACAAGTACTCAAGGACAACTGTCTCAGATCAAAGCAAAAGTAGAATGATGAAAAATTCATTAATCTACAACAAAATTAGACTATCATGGTAAGTTCTTTCATCCTTCTTATTCTATTTTTCTTATAAATATAGGTAGAAAATTTCTAAATTACTTGAGAGATAGCATAAGTTTTGTAGTTTTAGGTCTTTGTCTATGACCGTCTCAGGTCCAAATGGCCTATATATGCAACCATATCATGTCTAGATGACCTTTGTCTATGACCGCCTTAGGTCCAGATGGCTTTTGTTTGCTATTTTTTTGGGTTGTCTGCTTGTTGCCTGCTTAAAGGCTAATTATCATGTAAGGTTTTGCATCATAAAAACTAGTTATATTGCATTAGTAAAAGATCATTCAATTGCTCTTTGATTCTCTTTTTCAAGAATTTAAAAAGAACCTCACACAATTCATGATCTATAGTAAAAATTGGTGAGTTAGATTTCATCACCAACTGTCAATCGAGACTAGCAATGATAGGTTTCATCTCCACCTATTGGCTCACACCATAGCAACCCTACTTGCCCCAATGAGTGGTTTTCTGGACTTCATCACCAAAAAGACCCCTACTCTTGGATGCACCTGAAGTAGGATATTATTAGATGCCCCTTAACCACAAGGCTTTTTATAATTAGTGAAATGTAGCTATCATTCTTGTCCAAGCATTCCTAAGTATGAAGCAAAAGCTCGGTTGGGCAAGTAGCAGGGCTTAGACAGTGTAACCTCTTTTGGGAATCATATCCAACATCCTAAGAAGATATTTTTATTATTTTCATTGCATTCCTCGACAAGGGGGTGTGTGTAAACCACCTTTCATAGTTTTAATTTCATTTTACCTTTTTAGCTATCATAGGAATAGGTGTTAAAATCAAAACACACAAAAACCAAAAAAAAAAATCATCAACAAAAAAATCATAAAAATAAAAAATACAAAAACAATGTTTTCTTACTTGTTTATTTATTTTATGTTTGCATAGATTAAATAATGGTTACAACACACAAATAGACTCAGTCAAGAGCTATTATTGCTAAGAATCCATAAGGAAAAATGGAACATCTTCGATATAGTCTAGAGGACCTTGTCATTCCTAATTGGCACCCTGACATACACCATACCTGGGATATCTCATTCAAAGAATTTGACCTTCAAGAAATCCCTATTCAAGAAGCACCCATAGGTCCCAAAGGATACTTTAATAACCTAGACACATTGTTGGATTTCTACAAAAAGAATCACCTACCCACTGAGAGGCCTAGTAGGGTAGTGTCACACATTTATACCTCAGCTAATACATCCCATACCAAGATGACTACTATCAGGAAATCCCAACCGAGCATCTATTTGTACATTAATAAAATGACCAAGAGGATGCACATGTCAACCACTGATATCACAAATAGCATATGTCAGTCCTCACATTTATCATAGATAAGGGTTAACAAAGTCACCCCAACATGTTCCAAGAGATGTTATTTATTCAAGAGCATTGTGTTTCTACACCCCCTGATTATACAGAGCCTACCTTCAAACTTGAATATTAGGTTAATGCGATCTTTAGGAATCGTAGAAAGTAGGTTGTGGATCTTACCCAGGGCAATAGACAAGATAAGCCCATCCATATCTTGGATACAATGGTAAAGATATCCCACATGACTGAGCAATTAAATCATGCTCATCAAGTGCCTAAGCCAAACCTGAACAGAGAACAACATGTGGACCAACTATGGTTAGACTATCAATAATTAAATCAGCAATGGATGGACCTACAATGGGTATACCTAAAAAGCTTGTATCAATAGAGGATACAATAAGAAAAACAAAGGATACAACAAGAGCAATTGTAAAAGGTCTTGCATGAAATGATACCTATACCTAGCATCCATAGAACACAACAATGCATAAGGTGCCCAATACAGTATCAAAATATTCCTCCTTGATCATAGCAAAATTATGTTCAACATAAAAGGCCGCTACTTGGTTACCATCAAGAACATCCCACTCCTCAACAATGCCTAGATCAATAGGAGTTATATGAAGAACCCCAATGGGGACATCATGAATAAGTTGTTACCTACCCTAAATCCATTTATAATGAGGTGCCTAACAATCATACTTATCACCCACCTCAACATCAAAATTGACCTCCTCTACCTAATCAAGGGTGGTGACAAGTAGATCAGATATTTTTTCCAGATGTATAAAAAGTGCCAACTAATTGGATAAATTCATTAGAGAAACAAGATCAAGGCTCAGGTTACCAAAAATACACCCTCAAGTAGCTTAGAAATCAACCTCTACATCCATCAATGCCATCACCACCATACCCCTTGCATTTCAAGATGCCTAAAATTGAAAAGTTCAAAGGTGATGAAGACACACAAGAGAACCTGACAACCTTCATCAATATGTGCTTTCATATTCAAGGTAATGACTCCTTTATATTGAGAACATTACTTATAACATTAGCTAGGGGTGCTTTGGAATGGCATAACCATCTTCCACACCATAGCATATAAACCTTTGAGCAATTAGCAGATGAATTTTTGTAATGTTTTATCTTTAGTATTAGGAAAAAGGTAAACTTGACTAACTTGTCTAGCCTTTGTCAATTTTATGATGAGCCAATCATGAAATATGGTAATAGGTGGAGAAATATTATGTCAAAATTACCTTTCACCTTACCCGTCACAAAGCTTACTCAAATGTTCACTAGGAGTTGCTCGAATCCAATCTTACTTTTTCTAAAAATTCAGTAGTATCAAAAATTCAAGGTCTTAGCACATTCTAAGGTCATCAAGGACATTTAGGTCCAAGAGGGTGATATTAAGCTCCAAAAAAAGGAATGACCAAACAAGAATACTAAAGGTGACAACAAACAATAGAAGGCAACCCCAGTAAATCAAGTCATTTTGAGTATCCTAGGATCCTAAAACCAGGATGCACCATCTCAACCACAAGCTCAACCTAATTACCAGGTTTATCCTCCATCGACCCAGTATCATATGCAGCAGAACTAAATACAAGGCCGACAACACCAACCACCATGAAAATATACTCCTTTGCTGGAAACATTGGCATTAATCTTTAATCGATTATGTGAGGTGCATGTAATTAATATCCTAGAGATTCGTCCAATTGACCATTATAAATAAAAATCAAAACATCATAGGGAGGATCTATATTGTGATTATCACCAAAAAATATGGTATGAAATTTAGACATGTATCACCTTTAAGGATCTAATACAAGATATGATTGAGAGACAAGAGATTCAGATTGATAATCCTCTTGCTCCAAACAATCAATAAATAGGATTCTTCAAAGACCCCTTTCCAATGCACGCAAAAAACATAACACCTTCCAATCAAGAAGAGTAAACTAAGTAGGTAAATCAAGTGTAGGATAACCCACCTTACCAAGATTTTTAGGATTATTAGCATTGTCACAAAGAATAGACGATATCCAAATCCACCCGCACCTAATGCGGGTCCTAACAATGTTCCTTTGACATCTCAGGCACCTCATCAGCAAAATCTGATTGCACCTAGCCTACCTCGATTGGTGTTAACCATAAGTAGAATTACCCAAATTCTAAGAATGACATCATCTAAGCTCTCCATTTATGAGCTTATACAAAATTAAAATCCACATAGATATACTCTAATGAAGATCTTACAATCGATTGAGTTACAAACATAAGATCCTCATACTTTTGCTAATTTTGTAGGGCAAATACAAAATTGCAATGAGCCTACAATAACTTTCAATGATTAGTATATCAAGACTATACCCACTAACATACCATATTCTCTGCTCCATATCATTGCTAGCATAGACCAGATACCTTACAAGCGTGTCTTGATCAACAAAAACTCCTCAATCAATATCATCACCTCATCCATGCTCCAATACCTCAAGCTTCCACAATCCTATATCACAACATCCACACCACCCTTTGGGCCTTCCATGATGCATTGTGTTCTACCATCGTTTTTCCTATCTAGGTTGGACTAAAAAAAATTCACACACTCTTCCATGTTCTCAAAGAGGTCATGCAATATAATATCCTACTTGGTCGGTCTTGGATCAAAGATATGAGGTGTGTGCCTTCAATTTTACATCAATGTATTAAATACATACATGAATATCAAGTACATTATATCCCCATAAATTTAGAACCATTCAAATTTTGTAACATGGTCTCACATCTTGATGAGTGCTTTTTACTGTCAACGCATCTAGAGGTCCAACCCAATCGACCCAACCCTCATCCAATCCTTCAACATACAACTTCTATGTCTTATATCAAAGTAAAAATCATCATCAATAGACATAGAGACCCATTCTCATGCATCATATGTTCCTACCAAGATCCCTGAGAAGGTGCCCATATCATCGCCCCCATCATCGCCAACCCATGCATCCACATTCCAACCACTAAAGCTGCCCTCCACACTGGTGATATCAATCGTTTCCACCATGCCAATTCACATATCTAATGTAAAGACAAAAACTTCACCTTCATCATCGCCCAACCCTTTGCAAGTCATGATAAAAATATCTAGCCTAGGATTTAAGGAGTACATAGTGTAGAATGACACATCCACTCCCCTGATCAAGATAGATCAAGACATAGGTCAACCTCCTATCACACCATTAACCATCAGTATGATAGTGCCCTTAGGTTATCCATTGAATCATATGAGTTTTTTCTATAGGGGTGTTGGAAATATGAGCAAGTTTTGTTGTCATTGATATCAAGAGTCAATTTCAGTGAGTAGTACAAAAGGAAGGATATCAAGAGTCCATTTAGTAAGCGAGTGCAAGAGAAAGATTGCTTCTAGGCCTAAGGGAAATAATGTTATAATATCTCTTATTAAAATATTCAAGGTGGTCAGATACGGTCTAAAGGAACAATAGGAAGGCCTAAGGAAAATAATATTATAATATTAAAGGTCTAATGTTAAGACCTAAAGTTTTTAAATTAATTATAATAATTTCATTATAAAATAATTTATAATTTAATAACTACCTTAAATTAGATAAATAAAATTTTTTTGTTAATTAAAATTTTTAACTTAATTTAATTAACCCTAAGTTTAGGGTTATAAGGACAAAAATTTTAATTTAAAGCACCGACATCAAATGTATTTTCCCCCTCCATCGATGTCCAAAGAGAGATGACACAATGGTATAAATACCATGTATATTTGGTTTCCTAAGCTCCAACCTTCGATCAAATAACATTGCGAGTGCCTACAAATTTATGTGATCTATGTGCAAATAAAAATGATAATATTGTTGTTTAGGTGGCCATTGAAGGGATAAGACAGTGGAGGCTTAAAGCCTAATTACGAACCTGGTGGTTGTACTAGCAGCAAGTGGATGTGCGTTGAAGCGTTGACAGGCGAGAGATCCCACGATCGAATCTTGGTGACAGGCCTGGGAGTGTTTTTCTGGTGCTCCTTTTGGTTTTGGTACCTAGCATGTGATACAAAGTGCACAAGGCACTTTTTAATACCAATGTGAGTGCCTAGCTCACACGAAAGTTGGGCTACGGCTAGGGTGCTGGTGGCAGCGCAACGGAGGATCGAATCCCGCCAAGGGCAATAGAGGTATTTAATTTTTAAATTAAATTTTGCTCCTAATGTTTTTAATGTGGCATGAATTTTTGAGTTAGGAGGGAGGTATAAGATGTTTATGAAAATTAAATTTTATATTTGATTTTGCCGATTTAATTTGACATCTAGGGGAAAAAGATTGTTGAGTAGTGGTTTAGTTATTTTTTCTATTTTTAATTGTGGAGATTATAAGGTGTAATTGAGATTTAATTTTTTGTATGGTAAAATATTTTGAGGGAATATTTGAATGAAATTTTGAGAAGATTTTTGCTACCTAACCTTTGAGATTGGCAAAGAGGTTGATTGTGATTGAGACAGGTTTTGAGGACATATCTCCATCAAAAAAAAGGTATGGGCACATATTCCTTGTGAGTGAAATATTGTTGGGTTGGATGTTGTGAAATGCTAAGTTGGAGTGAAAAGGTTTGTTTGATAAGCATTGTTGGAAATATTTGAGTGAGCTTTCATGTGCATGATTAGGGTTTGTGAAAATATCATGAGTATCATTGTTATGTGAATTTGGAATCATCTTGAGTCAAGGTTTGAGTTCCATAGTGTGAGTTGTTGGAAGTGTAGTGAAACACTTGTTTAGGGTTTGTAAGCAAGTTGTGTTTCATTGAGTGGATGGTTGGGGAGATTGATGAGCATATTGAAAGCATTGGAGTGATAGTTCAAGTTCTATGAAATAAATTATTCTTTATTCCTAATTTGATTTGAAAAGAGTTTGGAAGTGATTGAGTGTTTTGTGAGTGTGAAACATATTGAGTCTCTAACCATTCTCTATATGTTTATGTGGTTAAACAAGATTCTGAGTGAAACTTGTTTGTGAGATTGAAGAGGATTTTTTGTGAGAGATTAAGTTGAGTTTTGTATGCAAGTTTTGCAATTGATTTGAACAAGCTTTTGTGAAAGCTAGTGAGCAGATTTGAGTAAGTCCTAGAGGGGACTTAAGGGTAGATTTGTGTGAGATTTTGTGAAATCTTACAAGAAGATTTGAGACAAGTCTTGGTGAAGACTTGTTGTACAAATTTGAGATGGATATTGAGAAGATTTATGCTAGACAAATGGATAGTATTTAGTGCAAATTTGAGACAGAGATTGAGCAAATTTGTGCTAGACCGATGGACAATGTTTAGTGTAGATTTGAGACAGAGATTGAGAAGATTTATGTAGGGTAGAGGATAGTGTTTAGTATAGATCTAAGATAGAGATAGAGTAGAGTAAGAGCAATATTTGGAGGTGACAAAGTAGAGGATAATAGTCTCTAGTGGATAGAGATCCATTAGCCAGGACAGTGAGGACAAAGGTCTTCTGATTGAGGATAGGGGTCTTTAGTGGAGAGAGATCCACAAGCCAATGCAGTGGAGGCAGTAGTCTTCTAAGAGGATCACCATCCAGAGCAGAGGATAAGGAGTTATCCTATGGATAGAGATCCATAAACTTGATTAGGGGATTGGTGTCTCCTTTGGAAATAGGTCCATAAACATTGTAATAAGGAAAGGATTCCCAAGAGAATTTGTTGAGAAAATTTTCTAAGGAATATTTTCTCTGTGGACGTAGCCCACATTGGGTGAACCATGTTAAATCATGTCTCTCATGTGTGTGATGCTTTGTGTAATATTTAATACTTTAATATTGTTGATGTTATCATATGGTTTGAAAAGCAAATTTTTTTATCTTATATTGTTCACCCCCCTCTCAATATAAGCACATGTTCTTCAATTGGTATCAGAGTGGGTCTCTCCATGAAAAGACTAACAACTTGGAGGAAGATCCATAAGAAACACACATGACTTCAGAGAGTGAAGAAGAGACCATGTTTGACATAAAAGAGGAATTCTTTGCTACTCTCAGGAACCTTGAAAAGGTTAGAAATAAGAACTCAAATTTGAAGGATCAAATTCAAGAGGATGAAGAAGAAAAGATGGAACTTCTACAGAGTCTCACAAAACTCAAGATAAAGGTAGAAGAAGGAAATAAAATTGAATAGGATATGATAGATCTATTAAGAGCAAGGGAAACAGAATGTGAAATATTGGAAGCAGAAATTGTTTATCTAAGGAATGAAGTTGAAAAGACCAAGTTACAACAAGATATAAAGTTAGGGAAATAGAGAGAGGAGTCAAGCCTTCAAGAAGCAGAGACATCAAACAAAGATAAGCAAGTGACTCATACTCTAGAAGGAAAAGACATCAGGAAAGAAGAAAGCAAAGAAGAACCATGGACAAGGGTTAATCACAACAAAAGGAGGAGCACTCGACCATATTTCCCAAGGCATTCAAACAGGTTACATAATATCTTCCATGGCTATTGCTTTTCATGTAACAAATATGGTCATAGAGTTGTACATTGCACTGGTTATGTTAAAAAGGATGTCAATAGAAATTTTAATTCTTTTGCACCTCTTATGAATAATGATGTCATATGTTATAAGTGCAATAATTTTGGGCACAAGGCTAGATGGTGCAAAATGGTATTTCCTGAGTCAAGTAAAAAGAATACAACTTCAACAATTAGGAAAGAGAGAAAAGGGCATGAGAAAGTTAGATCAATGTTAGTACAAACAACTCTTCATGTTCAAGATAAGGGAAAACAATGGTATCTTGATAGTGGATGTTCTAGTCACATGACATGAGATAAAAGTAAATTTCTAGTACTAAAAGAAACTGGATGGAGGATCAGTAAGATTTGGTGATAATGGATCAACAAAAATTTGTGGGAAAGGAACTTTGAGTTTAGATAATGGGAAAACAAAAATAGAGAATGTATTGTATGTCAAGGGGTTGAGGCACAATCTACTAAGTGTGAGCCAACTTTGTGATCAAGGGCACATGGTTACTTTTCATCCAAGTAGGTATGAGATTAGAAAGTCTAAAACTAGAAAACTTATTACAAATGCAAATAGAACTACAAACAACCTCTACATGTTAAATGAGATTAAAGGAGAAAAGTGTTTTCTATCACAAGAAGATGAGAGTTGGTTGTGGCATAGAAGAATGGGTCATTTGAACTTTGACAACATAGTAAACATAAGCAACAAGCAGGTTGTCAAAGATTTACCAAAGCTAAAAAGGCCACAAAACACAATTTGTTCACGATGTCAGCACATGGGAAGAAAACTAGAACAAGTTTCTAGTCAAAAGAATTTATGTCATCTAAGCCATTGAAGCTAGTGCATACTGACCTATGTGGTCCTACAAGGACAAAGAGTTTACAAGGTGAAAGTTACTTTATATTATTTATAGATGATTATTCCATAATGATTTGGGTAGCTTTCCTGAAAGAAAAGTCAAAAGCTCTTGAGAAGTTTAAAGCTTTTAAAGAGTTAGTGGAAAATGAAATAGGTAAAAGGATTAAGAGTTTAAGGTCAGACAGAGGAGGAGAATTTACCTCAAATGAATTTGTAGACTTTTGTGAACAACATGGGATCAAAAGAGAATATTCAGCAATAAGAACTCCTCAACAAAATGGGGTAGTTGAAAGGAAAAATAGGATAGTTGAGAATATGGCTAGAGCTATGTTAAATGAGTCTAAGATTTCACATGGTTTTTGGAAAGAGGTAATACATACAACAACATATATCATCAATAGAGCTCAAGTAAGAGTAAACCATCACAAAACTCCATATGAGCTCTGGAAAGGAAGACCAACCACTGTAAAGTACTTCAAAATTTTGGAAGCAAATGTTACATAAGACGGGAAGAGAAAAACTTGGGCAAGTTTGACCCAAGATGTGATGAGGGTATTTTTCTTGGCTATTCCACTAAGAGCAAAACCTATAGATGCTATAATAAAAGGACACATACTATTATAGAAAGTATAAATGTAACAATTGATGAGAAGATAGGATCAAGAGAACCAGTTCAAGAAATTGTGTATCAAGAAGATGAAAGTTGTCAAGAAGAGTTATGTGAAGAATTAGAGGAAGAAGACACAAAGATCATTTCCTAAGACTCCATCCAGGTATGTATAGAAAAATCATCCAAGGGATCAAATCATTGGGAATCTAGATGAGAGACAGACAAGGAGAAGGATAATAACATCAAATCAACAAGCAAATTTCTCTTTGTTATCTAAAGTTGAGCCAAAATATTTCAATGAGGCAAGTGAAGATGACTTTTGGATTAAGGCAATGAATGAGGAACTAGATCAGATAGATAAAAGTAAGACTTGGGAACTTGTCCCATGACCAAAGGACAAGAATGTGATTGGCACTAAATGGGTATTCAGAAACAAGTTAAATGAAGATGGTCAAGTAGTCAAAAACAAAGCAAGATTAGTATGCAAAGGTTATGCACAGGTAGAGGGAATTGAATTTGATGAGACATTTTCTCCAGTTGCATGACTTGAAGCTATCAGAATGTTCTTAGCCTTCTCAAGCTTCAAAAACTTCAAAGTATATCAGATGGATGTTAAATCAGCCTTTCTAAATGGTGTTCTAGAAGAAGAGGTTTACATTGAGTAGCTAGAAGGATTCAACTTGAATGATAAAAATGACTATGTATGTAGATTGAAGAAAGCACTTTATGGACTAAAGAAAGCTCCTAGAGCTTGGTACTCAAGATTGGATAAGTACCTACAGGAATAGGGTTTTAGGAAAGGAATAGTGGATAGTAACTTATACATAAAAAATGAAGGGAATGACTTACTAATTATGGTTGTTTATGTGGATGATATTATTTTTGGAGGTAACAATGATAAGATGTGTCAAAAATTTGCAAAGAGCATGTAGAATGAATTTGAGATGTCAATGCTTGGTGAGTTGTCCTTATTTCTTGGAATTCAGATTTCACAATCAGAGAAAGGAGTATTTCTTTCTCAAACCAAGTATATAAAAGAGATGCTAAAGAAATTCAAGTTAGAATATTGCAAACTAGTGAGTACCCCCATGGTTACAGGATGCAAGTTAAGTAAATATGATGAATCTCCGGAGGCAAATCAGAAATTATACAGATCTATGATTGGAAGCTTATTGTATGTCATAGCTACAAGACCAGATATCATGCAGGCAATGGGATTAGTGGTAAGGTTTCAAGTAGCACCCAAGGAGACACATGTAGTAGCAGTAAAGAGAATTCTCAGGTATCTAAAAGGGACTATGGATTTTGGGCTCTGGTATCCCAAAAGTGATAGTTTCACTCTCATAACTTATACAGATGCAGATTGGGTTGGCAGTATTGATGAAAGAGACTTTTGAGTATCTTCAAGGAAAGTTGGGAGTAGTTCTACTCCCACCCTAAAATTAACCACCTCAAGAGAGGAGGTGGGGGAGGGGCTAAGCTAAGAGTCTCATTCTTAGCCCCAAGCCCCAAAGGTGGTCCTTTGCCATTGATGTCAAAGGGGGAGATATTTGAGTTAGGGGGAGAGCATTCAGTGGGGGAGCAGTTTCTTAGGGGGAGCAAAACAAAAGAGGTAAAGGAAATGGTAAAAGGTAAATGGGTTGCCATCAATGAAAAAGGGGGAGATTGTTGGAAATATGAGCAAGTTTTGTTGTCATTGATGTCAAGAGTCAGTTTCAATGAGCGATGTGCAAAAGGAAGGATGTCATAGAGTCGGTTTTAGTAAGCTAGTGCAAGAGAAAGATTGCTTCTAGGCCTAAGGGAAATAATATTATAATATCTCTTATTATAATATTCAAGGTGGTCAGATAAGGTCTAAAGGAGCAATAGGAAGGCCCAAGGAAATAATATTATAATTTATTATAATATTAAACGGTCTAATGTTAAGACCTAAAGACTATAAATATAAAAAAAAAAACTTATTAAATTAATTATAATAATTTCATTATAAATTAATTTATAATTTAATTTAATTAACCCTAAGGTTAGGGTTATAAGGGCAAAAGGTTTAATTTAAAGAGCTAACGTCAAATTAATTTTCCCCTTCACCGACGTCCAAAGGGAGATGGCACAATGGTATAAATACCATGTGCATTTGGTTAACTAAGAACTAACCTTCGATCGAATAACATTGCTAGTAACCTACAAATTTTTGCGATCTCTATGTAAAGAAAAAATATAATATTGTTGTTTTGGTGGCCATCAAAGGGATAATAAAGTGGAGGCTTAAAGCCTCATTACCAACCTGGTGGTTGGCATAGCGAAAAGTGGTTGTGCATTGAAGCATTGACAGGAAAGAGGTCCCATGATCAAATCTCGACGACAGGCCTAGGAGTGTTTTGCTGGTGCTCCTTTTGGTTTTGGCACCTAGCACGTGATACAAAGAACACAAGGCACTTTTGACTACCAATGTGAGCACCTAGATCACATGGCAGTTGGGCCACAACTAGGGCATTGGTGGCAACACAACGGGGGATCAAATCCTATCGAGGGCAATAGAGGTATTTAATTTTTAAATTAAATTTTATCCTAAGGTTTTTAATTGGCATGAATTTTTGAGTTAGGAGGGAGATATAAGGTCTTTATTAAAATTATATTTTTTCAACTTGGAATTTGATGATCTAGAATTTTGAGTAGTGGTTAAGAGTGTGGAGATTATAAGGTGTAATTGAGATTTAATGTTTTGTATGGTGAAATATTTTGAGGGAATATTTGAATGAAATTTTGAGAAGGTTTTTCTACCTAACCTTTGAGATTGGAAAAGAGGTTGATTGTGATTGAGACAGGTTTTGAGGTCAAATCTCCATCAAAACAAAAGGTATGGGCATATATTTATTGTGAGTGAAATATTGTTGGGTTGAATGTTGTGAATGCTAAGTTGGAGTGAAAAGGTTTGTTTGATAAGCATTTTTGGAAATATTTGAGTGAGTCTTCATATGCATGATTAGGGTTTGTGAAAAGATCATGAGTATCATTGTTATGTGAATTTGGAATCATCTTGAGTCAAGGATTGAGATTCATAGTGTGAGTTGTTAGAAGTGTAGTGAAACACTTGTTTAGGGTTTGTAAGCAAGTTGTGTTTCATTGAGTGAATTGGAAGTGTTGGAGTGATAGTTCAAGTTATGTGAAACAAATTGTTCTTTATTCTAAATTGATTTGAGAGAAAGTTTGAAAGTGATTGAGTTTTTTGTGAGTGTGAAACATATTGAGTCTCTAACAATTCTCTATATGTTTATATGGTTAAACAAGATTATGAGTGAAACTTGTTTGTGATATTGAAGAGGTTTTTCTATAAGAGATTAAGTTGAGTTTTGTATGCAAGTTTTGCAATTGATTTAAATAAGCTTTTGTGAAAGCTAGTGAGTAGATTTGAGTAAGTCCTAGAGGGGACTTAAGGACAGATTTGTGTGAGATTTTGTGGAAGCTTACAAGAATATTTAGGACAAGTCTTGGTGAAGACTTGTTGTGCATATTTGAGACAGAGATTGAGTAGATTTGTGCTAGACCGATGGATAGTATTTAGTGCAAATTTGAGATAGATATTGAGAAAATTTGTGCTAGATCGATGGACAATGTTTAGTACAGATTTGAGATAGAGATTGAGCATATTTGTGTAGGGTAGAGGATAGTGTTCAGTATATATCTGAGATAGAGATAGAATAGAGTAAGAGCAAACTTTGGAGGTGACAGAGTAGAGGATAGTAGTCTCCAGTGGATAGATATCCATTAGCCAGGGCAGTGAGGACAGAGGTCTTCTGAGTGAGGATAGGGGTCTTCAGTGGAGAGAGATCCACAAGCCAGTGCAATGGAGGTAGTAGTCTTCTAAGAGGATCACCAGCCAGAGCAGAGGAGAAGGAGTTCTCCTGTGGATAGAGATCCACAAAATTGATTAGGGGATTGGTGTCTCCTTTGGATAGAGGTCCATAAACATTGTAATAGGGAAAGGATTCCCAAGAGAATTTATTGAGAATAAATTTATAAGGAATATTTTCTATGTGGAGAAGCCCACATTGGGTGAACCACGTTAAATTATGTCTCTCATGTGTGTGATGCTTTGTGTAATATTTACTACTTTAATATTTTTGATGTTATCATATGGATTGAAAAGAAAAAAGTTTTATCTTATATTATTCACCCCCATCTCAGTATAAGCACATGTTCTTCAATTGGTATCAGAGCGGGTCTCTCCATGAAAATACTAACAACTTGGAGGAAGATCCATCAGAAACACACATGACTTCAGAGAGTGAAGAAGAGACCATGTTTGACATAAAAGAGGAATTCTTTTCTGCTCTTAGGAACCTTGAAAATGTTAGAAATAAGAACTCAAGTTTGAAGGATCAAATTCAAGAGGATGAAGAAGAAAAGATAGAACTTCTACAGAGTCTCACAGAACTCAAGATAAAGGTAGAAGAAGGAAAGAAAATTGAACAGGATATGACAGATCTATTAAGAGCAAAGGAAACAAAATGTGAAATATTGGAAGCAAAAAATATTTATCTAAGGAATGAAGTTGAAAAGACCAAGTTACAACAAGATATAAAGTTGGGGAAATAGAGAGAGGAGTCAAGCCTTCAAGAAGCAGAGACATCAAACAAAGATAAGCAAGTGACTCATACTCTTGAAGGAAAAGATATCATGAAAGAAGAAAGCAAAGAAGAACCATGGACAAGATTTAATCACAACAAAAGGAGGAGCACTCAACCATATTTTCCAAGGCATTCAAATAGGTTACATAATCTCTTCCATGGCTATTGCTTTTCATGTAACAAATATGGTCATAGAGCTGTACATTGCATTGGTTATGTTAAAAAGGATGTCAATAGAAATTTCAATTCTTTTGCACCTCTTATGAATAATGATGTCATATGTTATAAGTGCAATAATTTTGGGCACAAGGCTAGATGGTGTAAAATGGTATTGCCTGAGTCAAGTAAAAAGAATACAACTTCAACAATTAGGAAAGAGAGAAAAGGACATGAGAAAGTTAGATCAATGTTAGTACAAACAACTCTTCATGTTCAGGATAAGGGAAAATAATGGTATCTTGATAGTGGATGTTCTAGTCACATGACAGGAGATAAAAGTAAATTTCTAGTACTAAAAGAAACTGATGGAGGATCAGTAAGATTTGGTGATAATGGATCAACAAAAAATTGTGGAAAAGGAACTCCGAGTTTAGATAATGGGAAAAACAAAATAGAGAATGTATTGTATGTCAAGGGGTTGAGGCACAATCTACTAAGTGTGAGCCAACTTTGTGATCAAGGGTACATGGTTACTTTTCATCCAAGTAGGTGTGAGATTAGAAAGTCTAAAACTGGAAAACTTATTGCAAATGCAAATAGAACTACAAACAACCTCTACATGTTAAGTGATATTAAAGGAGAAAAGTGTTTTCTATCACAAGAATATGAGAGTTGGTTGTGGCATAGAAGAATGGGTCATTTGAACTTTGAAAACATAGTGAACATAAGCAACAAGCAGGCTATCAGAGATTTACCAAAGCTAAAAAGGCCACAAAACATAATTTATTCACAATGTTAGCATGGGAAGCAAACTAGAACAAGTTTCAAATAAAAAGGATTTATGTCATCCGAGCTATTGAAGCTAGTGCACACTGACCTATGTGGTCCTACAAGGACAAAGAGTTTACAAGGTGAAAGTTACTTTATATTATTTATAGATGATTATTCCAGAATGATTTGGGTAGCTTTCCTGAAAGAAAAGTCAGAAGCTCTTGAGAAGTTTAAAGCTTTTAAAGAGTTAGTGGAAAATAAAATAGGTAAAAGGATTAAGAGTTTAAGGTCAGACAGAGGAGGAGAATTTACCTCAAATGAATTCGTAGACTTTTGTGAACAACATGGGATCAAAAGAGAATATTCAGCAGCAAGAACTCCTCAACAAAATGGGGTAGTTGAAAGGAAAAATAGGACATTTGAGAATATGGCTAGAGCTATGTTAAATGAGTCTAATATTTTAGATGGTTTTTGGAAAGAGGTAGTACATACAACAACATATATCATCAATAGATCTCAAGTAAGATTAAACCATCACAAAACTCCATATGAGCTCTGGAAAGGAAGACCAACTACTGTAAAGTACTTCAAAATTTTTGGAAGCAAATGTTACATAAGACGGGAAGAGAAAAAATTGGGTAAGTTTGACCCAAGATGTGATGAGGGTATTTTTCTTGGCTATTCCACTAAGAGCAAAGCCTATAGATGCTATAACAAAAGGACACATACTATTATAGAAAGTATAAATGTAACAATTGATGAGAAGATAGGATCAAGAGAACCAGTTCAAGAAATTGTGTATCAAGAAGATGAAAGTTGTCAAGAAGAGTTATGTGAGGAATCAGAGGAAGAAGACGAAACACAAAGATCATTTCCTAAGACTCCATCCAGGTATGTACAGAAAAATCATCCAAGGGATCAAATCATTGGGAATCCAGATGAGAGACAAACAAGGAGAAGGATAATAGCATCAAATCAACAAGAAAATTTCTCTTTGTTATCTAAAATTGAGCCAAAATATTTCAATGAGGCAAGTGAAGATGAATTTTGGATTAAGGAAATGAATGAGGAACTAGATCAAGATAGATAAAAGTAAGACTTGGGAACTTGTCCCATGACCAAAGGACAAGAATGTGATTGGCACTAAATGGGTATTCAGAAACAAGTTAAATGAAGATGGTCAAGTAGTCAGAAACAAAGCAAGATTAGTATGCAAAGGTTATGCACAAGTAGAGGGAATTGAATTTGATGAGACATTTGCTCCAGTTGCATGAATTGAAGCTATCAAAATGTTCTTAGCCTTCTCAAGTTTCAAAAACTTCAAAGTATATCAGATGGATGTTAAATCAGCCTTTCTAAATGGTGTTCTAGAAGAAGAGGTTTACATTGAGTAGCCAGAAGGATTCAACTTGACTGATAAACCAGACTATGTATGCAGATTGAATAAAGTACTTTATGGACTAAAGCAAGCTCCTAGAGCTTGGTACTCAAGATTGGATAAGTACCTACAAGAATAGGGTTTCAAGAAAGGAATAGTGGATAGTAACTTATACATCAAAAATGAAGGGAATGACTTACTAATTGTGGTTGTTTATGTGGATGATATTATTTTTGGAGGTAACAATGATAAGATGTGTTAGAAATTTGCAAAGAGCATGCAAAATGAATTTGAGATGTCAATGCTTGGTGAGTTGTCCTTCTTTCTTGGACTTCAGATTTCACAATCATAGAAAGGAGTATTCCTTTCACAAACCAAGTATATAAAAGAGATGCTAAATAAATTCAAGTTAGAAGATTGCAAACCAGTAAGTACCCCCATGGTTATAGGATGCAAGTTAAGTAAAGATGATGAATCTCTTGAGGCAAATAAAAAATTATACAGATCTATGATTGGCAACTTACTGTATGTCACAACTACAAGACCAGATATCATGTAGGTAGTGGGATTAGTGGCAAGGTTTCAAGTAGCACCCAAGGAGACACATGTAGTAGCAGTAAAGAGAATTCTCAGGTATCTAAAAGGGACTATGGATTTTGGGCTTTGGTATCCCAAAAGTGATAGTTTCACTCTCACAACTTATACAGATGCAGATTGGGTTGACATCATTGATGACCAAAGAGTCAAGTGACTTCTTCTTGGACCCTTTAACTCCCTTGGAAAAAAAAAAAAAGGAACCAAAACCCATAAAAAAAAAAAAGGAAAAAAAAAATAACTATTTTTTTTTTTATAAAAAAAAAAAAAAAAAGAAAAAAAAAAAGAAGAAAAAAAAAAAAAAAACACACCCCCCCCTTTTCCATAATAAAAAAAAAAAAAAAAACAAAAAAAACCAAAAAAAAAGGAAGCCCGGACCAAGAAAACAAAAAAAAAAAAAAAAATATATAAAAAAGAAAGAGAGGAAAGAAAAAAAAAAAGAAAAAAGAAGAAAAAAAAAAAAAAAAAAAAAAAAAACACTCTACCACTTTTGAGTATCTTCGAGGAAATTTGGGACTAGTTATACTCCCACCCCAAAATTAACCACCTCAAGAGAGGAGGTGGGTGAGGGGCTAAGCTAAGAGTCTCATTCTTAGCCCCAAGCCCCAAAGGTGATCCTTTACCATTGATGTTAAAGGGGGAGAGATTTGAGTTAGGAGGAGAGCATTCAGTCAGGGAGAGCAGTTTCTTAGGGGGAGCAGAATAGAAAAAGGTAAAGGAAATGGTAAAAGGTAAATGGGTTGCCATCAATGACAAAGGGGGATGCAATTTTTATTTTTATTGATGTCAAGATTCAATTTCAGTGAGCAATGCAAAAGGAAGGAAGTCAAGAGTCATTTTCAGTAAGCAGTGCAAGAGAAAGATTGCTTCTAGGCCTAAGGGAAATAATATTATAATATCTCTTATTATAATATTCAATGTGGTCAGATAAGATCTAAAGGAGCAATAGGAAGGCCCAAGAAAAATAATATTATAATATTAATGGTCTAATGTTAAGACCTAAAGTTATTAAATTAATTATAAATTAATTATAATAATTTCATTATAAATTAATTTATAATTTAATTTAATTAACCCTAAGGTTAGGGTTATAAGGGCAAAAGGTTTAATTTAAAGCACCGAAATCAAATGTATTTTCCTCCTCCACCGAAAACCAAATGGAGATGACACAATGGTATAAATACCATGTGAATTTGGTTGTCTAAGCTCCTACCTTCGATCGAATAACATTGCAAGTGCCTACGAATTTCTACGATTTGCATGCAAAGAAAAAGGATAATATTGTTGTTTTGGTAGCCATCGAAGGGATAATACAGTGGAGGCTTAAAGCCTCATTACTAACCTAGTGGTTGGGTTAGCGGTAAGTAGTTGTGCATTGAAACGTTGATAGGTGGGAGGTCCCCCGATAAAATCCTAACGATAGGCCTAGGAGTGTTTTGCTGGTGCTCCTTTTGGTTTTGATGCCTAGCACATGATACAAAGCACACAAGGCACTTTTGACTACCAATGTGAGCATATAGCTCACATGGTAGTTGGGCCATGGCTAGGGCGTTGGTGGCAGCACAACGGGGGATCAAATCCCACCGAGGGCAATAGAGGTATTTAATTTTTAATTAAATTTTGCTCCTAAGGTTTTTAATGTGGCATGAATTTTTGAGTTAAAGGGAGGTATAAGGTGTTTTATTAAAGTTTATTTTTATTTTGCCAATTTAATTTGATAAGTTTTGAGTAGTGGTTAAGAGTGTGGAGATTATAAGGTGTAATTGAGATTTAATGTTTTGTAATGGTGAAATATTTTGAGGGAATATTTGAATGAAATTTTGAGAAGTTTTTTTCTACCTAACCTTTGATATCGGCAAAGAGGTTGATTGTGATTGGGATAGGTTTTGAAGACATATATCTATCAAAACAAAATGTATGGGAACATATTTCTTATGAGTGAAAAATTGTTGGTTTGGATGTTGTGAATGCTAAGTTGGAGTGAAAAGGTTTGTTTGATAAGAATTGTTGGAAATATTTGAGTAACCCTTCATGTGCATGATTAGGGTTTGTGAAAATATCATGACTATCATTGTTATGTGAATATAGAATCATTTTGATTCAAGGATTGATATTCATAGTGTGAGTTATTGGAAGTGTAGTGAAACACTTATTTAGGGTTTGTAAGCAAGTTGTGTAATTGGAAGTGTTGGAGTGATAGTTCAAGTTCTGTAAAACAAATTGTTCTTTATTATTAATTTATTTGAAAAGAGTTTGAAAGTGATTGAGTTCTTGTGAGTGTGAAACATATTGAGTCTCTAAAAATTCTCTATATGCAACAAAAAAAAAAAAAAAAAAAAAAAAAAAAATTTCTGTGGTTTAACAAGATTATGAGTGAAACATGTTTATGATATTGAAGAGGTTTTCTGTGAGAGATTGAGTTGAGTTTTGTATGTAAGTTTTGCAATTGATTTGAACAAGATTTTATGAAAGCTAGTGAACATATTTGAGTAAGTCCTAGAGTGGAATTAAGGGCAGATTTGTGTGAGCTTTTGTGGAAGCTTACAATCATATTTGGGACAAGTCTTGGTGAAGACTTGTGCAAATTTGATACAGAGATTGAGTAGATTTGTGCTAGACCAATGGATAGTGTTTAGTGTATATTTGAGATAGAGATTGTAAATATTTATGCTAGACCTATGGAAAGTGTTTAGTGTAGATTTGAGATAGATATTGAGCAGATTTATGCAGGGCAAAGGACAATGTTTAGTATATATTTGAGACAAATACATAACATAGTAAGAGCAGACTTTGGAGGTGACAGAGTAGAGGACATTATTCTCTAGTGGATAGAGATACATTAGAAATGGTAGTGAGGATAGATGTCTTCTGAATGAGGATAGGTATATTTAGTGGAGAGAGATCCACAATCCAGTGCAGTGGAGGTAGTAGTCTCATAAGAGGATCACCATCCATAGTAGAGGAGAAGGAGTTCTCCTATTTATAGAGATCGACAAAATTGATAGGGGATTGGTATATCCTTTGGATAGAGGTCCATAAACATTGTAATAGGGAAAGGATTCCCAAGAGAATTTGGAACTACAATATCAACTACTAATGGATAAGTTTGAGTTGGGCTACTTTATACGTATGCCTGATGAAATCCTAGCAAATTCTCTCTAGTGATTAAATTTAGGCTATGGAATGGATATTGATCCTAGTTAGTATATTGATCCAATCAACATGCATTTTACTATGAGATCATATTCAGATCATTGTGATCATCTCTCACCATCATTATTTCTCTAATCAGGAGCATACAAGTGTATGGATCTCTAATGATGAGTTTGAACTAGGTGATGATCCTAAAAATAATTGGATTGAATAAGATGATGAATCTAATAAATATGGTAATACCATATCTATCGATTCATCTTACCAATAATATGATGCAATATCTATTTCTTTAGGTAGCTTGGAGGATGAATTAGCTACTATTGAGCCCCTCAATGATCTAGATGATTTTTATCTTCATATTTTTTTGTAGTTACCATCGATCCTAATTCATAAACTTCTCCCACCAAGGGACTGTGTTTCTCACACTCCCCCTAGACCACATTCAATCATTCCACCACCGTTGCAACCAACCCTGATGCATCTACGATCACCTATTTTTGATAGGCTTTTTTGACCAGAGAATGGAAATTATCTGCCAACCATCAATATGATATCCATTTACCTCACCACACCACTCCATTACCTAGGAAACCCTTAAAAAAATTTGCACCTCAATCCTGAGGCTATTAATTTTTATTGCATCACATACCCGTCATCATTGGAAGAGTTCCTACCTTGCGAGGAGATGTTACAACAATTTCATTTCTCCTTAGGTCCATCCGAAGATGTTTTTAAAGTTGATATTAAACCCAATGATGAATTCAATTCTCTCAATCCAATTGATGATATTCATCTGATCCCTATGCCTTACCAATTAAAGTAGGGATCCTACATGTCATTCAAAGAAATAATTAATGTTGATATCGATACTGATCCTGAAAATCCTCAAGTTGTCAAATTAGGATAAAGTTTATTAACTACATAAAGGGTTTATTTTATAAATTTCTTAACCAAGTACAAGAAAGCATTTTTTTGGTCTTATAAAGATATGTCAGGTCCTGATCCAACTTCGGTTGTTCATAAATTAACACTAGATCCAAAGATCACACCAGTCAAGAAAAAACTCTACAATATGCATCCAACAATCGCCTTAATGGTGAAAGACAAGTTAAAAAAAATATTGGATGCATGATTCATCCAACCTATTTACTACCCCGACTAGGTTTCCAATATGGTGCTTGTAGGGAAACCAGATGAGAGGATTCATATATGTACAAACTTTTTAGATCTAAACAAAGTGAGTCCTAAGGATGAGTTCCCACTCTTGAACATTGATGCGCTCATTGATGCAACAACTAGTCATGAAATGATTTCACTCATAAAATAGTTTTTGGGCTATAATCAAATTTAGATCAACCCAAAACAACTTTTACCACACCATGGGGGACTTTTTGTTACAAATTCATGCCCTTCGGACTTAAAATTGTTGGTGCCACTTATCAACATGCGATGATGTACATTTTTCATGATTACATGCATAATATTTTGGAAGACTACATGGATGATATTTTAGCAAAATATTTACTGCATCAAGACCACCTCGATGTGTTAGAAAAAGTCTTCGATCGCCTCTTAGAGCATAACGTATGATTAAATCCTAAAAAGTGCATTTTCAAAGTAACTTTTGAAAAGCTTTTAGGTTACATCATATCTAAATGAGGCATTAAAGTAGATCCCAACAAAATGAAAGCCATCTTGGAAATTCCTCTCCCAACTAATCTTAAGCAACTCTATAGCCTGCAGAGGAAGATTTAATCCATTAAGCATTTCATAGCATAATTTTTAGATAAATATCAATTGATGAATCATCTCCTACACAAGGGGATTGAATTTGATTAGAATGAAGAGTGCCAAAAGGCATTCGAGGAAATTAAATAATACTTGGCATCTCCACTAGTATTATCTCCTCCAAGACTAGGTGTACCATTCTTATTGTACATTATGACCACAAAATTTGCCTTAGGGACCATGCTAGCCCAAAATAATGAGGTAAAAAAGAATAAGTCATCTATTACCTAAGCCACACCTTGGTCAGTTACAAGTTCAAATATACTTATATTGAGAAGATTTGTTTAGTGGTGGTTTTGCCACCAAGAGACTCTAAAATTACATGTTGAATCAATGCATGTATGTCATCTCAAAAGAGAATCCTTTATGATACATGATGAGTTGCACTTATCACAATATTCATACCGCTAAGTGTATCATGCTTTTGATGAAGTTTGACCTTGAATTTATTGATCAGAATTCTATTAAAGATCATTGCAAACTAGCTAGTAAAGGCTCTTCTCCCTGAGGATACACCTCTTACAATCAAACTTCTTGATGATGTAGTCTTTGCACTATCAGACTTGAGAGAACCCAAAGAACTAGAAACCAAGGTATATATAATGCTTTTATTCTATGGCTCAAAATGTGAACAAGGGGGTGGTGCGAGTATCGTGTTTTTCACACCACAAGGGGCTCCTATTCCCATTTCATTGAAACTTGATTTCCCTTGCACCAACAACAACACTGAATACGAAGCCCTCCTTTTGGGTCTTCAAACAGCTCTCACCATGAACATAAAGAAGCTAAACATCTTTGGTGACTCCTTGTTAATAGTCAACCAGGTTAAGGAAATTTACCAATCCAAGTGTTCGATGTTGAAATCCTATAAAGAACTTGTGGATAAATTACTCATTAAATTTTAATGGTACAACATTGAGTTTGTACCTTGTTCATCCAACCACTTCATAGATACGATGGATTCCTTGGGGTCTCTAATTCCATAGAACCCATTGGATGATGTCACAATAATTCAAGTCAAGACACTCTCTCAAGCTGCGATCTCGTACGACACTTCCAAAAATGAGCAAAATTTCACATGATACAAGTTGAACTTTACCAACATGGATTCTCCAAAATTCAAGAATTTTTAAACCATGCTTCCTAGGGGTCTTTGGTCTCACAAAATCCTTGTGATAATAATACAACCATTTACCTTAAGGTTCTCTCTCACTCCACATTCGTACGTGTACCTAGAGAAGAACATGCAGTTCACCTATTCCAACCTAAATCATATCAAGATTGGTTTAAGCAACTAAAATATTTCTTGAAGCTAAGATCTATTATTTTGGGATTATCGCATATCATAAAATGAACATTCAAAAAAAAGTGACAAAGTATGTCTTGGTAGGAGACATACTCTATCATCAAAGTTACGATGGTCTTCTCCTTCATTGCTTATAACCCCAATAATCTACTTGGTTAATTTACCAAGCTCATGATGGTACTTGTGGTGGCCACTTTAGTGGCATGGCTATTGCTAATCGTATCCTTTGAATGGGTTATTATTGGCCCAATATGGAGCGAGATTGTTGCACTTATGTTAAAATGTGTGCTAAATATCAGCATCATGCTAATATTTTGCACATACTTTTGTAGGCCTTATAACTGATTCATTTGTTGTGGCATTTCTCACAATGGGGATTTGATTTAATTGGTATAATTTCTCCCCATTCATCTAGTTTTCACATGTTCATCCTAACGACCATAGAATATTTTATAAAATGGGTGGAAGCTATCCATCTTACCACTACAACAGGTTTTATATTCCTTCTAAAATAATTTTAGATAATTGGTCGTTATTCAAGAACAAGGATATGATAAATTTATGTGCTAAGTATAATATTCAATATAGCTTTTCAATGCTTTATTATTTGTAAACTAATGGGCAAGAAGAGGCATCAAATAAAATGATCATTGCCATTCTCAAGAAAATGGTTTAGGATAATCATAAATATTGGCATCTTCGACTACCTCTAGCATTATGGGATTATCAAATTAGCATTTGGATGCCCATTGTGGCAACTCCATTTTCGTTAGTATATGACACTAAGGCCATTATGCCCTTGGATTTGGAAATTTTGTCATTGCGCATTTCATTAAAAGATTTCATCAATGATGATACTGTGCGACAGGCTCGCCTACATCAACTCACACTTCTTGATGAGTGGTGCATCAATGCTCTTGAGCATCTTCACATTTATCAAGATTGCTTTAAGCAAGCCTATGACACAAAAATACACCTTAGGGATTTTGAGGTTGGTGATATTATGCTTAAATAAAACCAACAATATTCTAACTTGTCGCCCCATTTATGGGATAAATTTATGGCTAACTGGTTAGGTCCATTTGTTGTGACATAAAATGTAGGGCCAAGAACATATTGACTAGCTTCCCTTGAGGGTGTTGAGGAACTTGAACCTATTAATATTCTCCACCTGTGGGAATTTCATGCATAACACATAATGCACAAAAAATTTAAAAAAATAATAAAATAACAAAAACAACAAAAATAATACAAAAATCAAAATCACAAAACATTTCATTGCTTACGTCATCATGCATTACACATCATTGTATTTCATTTATTAATTACATTAGGCATATTCTTTCATTACACTAGCATTAGAGTGTTTTTTGTTCTTCTATACTAGGAATAGCACCACACCTGTATAACTATCATGATTCTTAATAAAACCTTTTCTCTTGTCATCATTTACAACTTTTCTTGTGACCTTTTGATTATTAAGGAGTCCTTGTAAGATAGGGTAGATACTAGATGACCATCAAAAATGATGTTTAGATGACCATTGACTATTTTACGCACACCTCTTAGTTTTCAAAGGTTCATAAGAAAAGCACACACATCACATAGATCATTTTCATCCACATTTATCATCCTAGATGTTTGTGTAATTTCCCCTCACCTAGTAAGTTGATATAGAGTGTTCAATAAGGTCTTTCAGTCATTTAACCATTCATAGTTTTCTTTTCAGATTTTATAGAAAGCAGCAGGGTCTTGCTTTGATAATACCTTGCATATCTCAATATCCCAAACACATTTTCACATCTTAAAATGATTTAGCACAAGGAAATATGAAACTATGAAGTAGTCATGGCCTCTTAAGCGAAAGGTTTTCTTTGTTGTCCTATTATGCACATAGTCCAAAATCACAATAAAAATAGTGGTTTTCACCACTTAAAATATACATATTTGCAAAATCTTACAAAAATGATAGAAGTTGAGAATCCGATTTCCCAAATCTCTAATTCTTGTCACATAAGCAAAAAAATCATTAAAAAATTAGTAAGGATAAGGGTTAAATTCTCATTAGGATTCGAGTTGAGGGGTTGAGAATATGATTCCCCAAAGTTCTAAATAAACACATAATAATATTGAATATTTAAGTAGTAGGGATAGGATTTCATTCTCATAAAGACTCAATTTGAGTGGTTGAGAATTGGACTCCCCAAAGCTTTAATATCCTAGCATTGGACTATGGTTATACATGGAACAAAAGGACTCGCTATCTTTTGAGGTATTGCATTACAAAGTAGTTGAGTCCAACCAAGTATAAAATCAAGGTAATATTAACCATGAGGTAATCCTCATTACAAAAATGGTCTATAAATTTTGATCAGGCAATGGGGTAGTCTCATGTGTCACGTTAATAAAAATCACTATGGACACATAGGGATATTGAGTATTTGAGTCTTACTAGCATATTTTTATCTTTTAGAGTCATGTATAGTTAGTATACGACTTTTGATTGGTCAACTAGGGTGTTTGAGTCTCATGAAAGTCTTGTTGTCTCCTTGTAACAACTCATTGTTCTACATCCATCATTTACATTTTATCCCATTGTGTTCACGTTCAAATGTATAACTTTTTTTGAAAAGGGTAAGATTAATAAATTTTATACATTATGTGGTGCTTACACTTAGCTTGTTTTTACATCTTAGATTCATTCATTATAACATTCAAACATAAAATCATATGTTGCATCATCATGACATTAGTACATATCATACATGCATATATCTAGGCATACATTCTAGCTCTATTAAATCATAAATAATATCAGTATATATCTAGGTATACATACTATAGTATTTGGGCATACATCATCATCCATATTTTGCATCCATAAGTGCATTCATACATAAAATAAACAAGCAATAAATAACGTTATAAGATAAATGAGAGATCATATATCATGTAATAACACATCATGGTACAAAAATGCTCATAGGCTACAATAGAGTGGGTCCTTGGACGTCACACTCAAAAAGAGAAGCACATCCTAACCAAAATCAGGCTCGCCCACACCATCACCCTCGGCCTTATCTCAATGAGGCTACCCTGATCCACTAGCACTTGATGCCTATGGCGTATCTTGAAATCTAGGAACTTGTGGTCTCACAAATGGTTTTCTAGACTCGCTATGGTGGCTCTATTATGACGGCCCTTCTGAATCCTATGAAGGTAGCCTGCCACCTAGTCGCTCCACCTCATCCTCTAAAAGGGAAATATAATTTCGATCTAATTGGTAATGAGATGTATAATAGGATAGCATCCTCTACAGATCTATAACCTAAGCCTAAAGCTTAGCCACATCACTTGTGGCCTGCCCACCTATACCCTACACTATGATCATATCGTATTGCACCTATCTAGCTATCATCCCTATCAAATGAATCTATAGAGCATCATGCTCTACTTTAACATCTATAAATTGCATCCATAGAGCATCTCGCTCTGTTGTGACCTCGACCACCTAAACCCACAAAGCATCTTGATCTATTTTCAGTCTCCCAGCCTCATCCTTCAAGTTGTCAACTTGAGCCCAAAGGGTAACCCTCTCCTCACCAAAATCTTACCACCGCTACCTCTCATTGGCTAATTAATTTTGTGTTAGCACCTACGATGTACCACTGTCAGTTACCTATACCTAGAGGATGTAGATCTACTCCTTGAGTCTAGAAATATGCTCTTGAGGATCCTCCTCCTTAGACTCCTCCTCATACTCACCCTCCTCTTCCATATTTGCACCTCTCTCAAAGGTCTCAACCCACTCCTAAGTACAATGATGCACTCATATTTGTGAAGGATCCACTATCCCACCTACTCTACCTCTCTACCACAATCGAGTCACCCACTAAGCATTATAATTTAGTGTAGTCCCTAGGCCCTCTATAGTTGGATTAGCCAGTGTCTCATCTCTATCATCCTCCAATGGCTTGAATCAGGTCTAAGCTAGATTTGTCTCATTGATCTACCACCTATAAGTAACTGGCTTGTCTAGTATATCCTAATGAATTCCTAGCTGATGGGTCATAAAAAATACTAGAAGTACTCATCTCACTACCATAATTACTGATCACCTATCAACCCTATCTCACTCATCTTAGCTGCTAGTCTACCTCTACCTAAGGTGAAAATTCTCTCTATGGTCGTCATACCACATGCTTCGACCTTAGCCTCTCAAAAGAGTTAAGGTAATGATCAATTATACCTTAATAGGGGTGGCTTTGACCCTGCTCCTCATCCCATCTCCATAGAATGACATAACCTATCTCCCTATCCACCACCTACCACTGCATCAACCATGGTAGCCCATTCGATTTGTCGACCCAAATGTGCTCCCAACCTCAAATATAAAATAAGAAGTTGCATCCTAATCTAAGTTGGCCATGATGTTAGATCTCAAAATCTCATCATTGAGCTATACTAGTAGTGTAGTCCCCAAGCCATAATATGTGAGTACTTTATTGTGCACTCAATCATTTCCTACACCATATCAAGGATATTCCATGGAAACCTCACACCAAAAGAATCAGATAAAATGATGTTATACATGAGTGACATGAGAACTACATGCCTACACATCAGGAGTTGTGCATCATAACCCTCCTCTCCCTTCATCCCACAACTCTCCACATCAGTTGTATTGTCTTTTAATATTGATGGTACACTCTCTATAGTAACCTCACTTATTGACTAGTCAGCAATGACACAATCAACTCTCTCTTTATATGAATGTGGAGAATATTATAGACATCCTCTAATTTGATGGTCATCTCACCAGTGGGATGGTGGAAGGTATTAGCATGACTATCCCATTGGTCTACCAAGGCCATTAGATAGGCATGATCTGCATATATTGACTCCAGTACAATCACATGCATAAGGCCAAGGGCTCTCAACCACTCCCAATCATCATTAAAGAGAGCATTACGTGCTCTCATGAATATGCAGGTAAACCTATGCCACGCTCTAAGAATTTGAAAGTAAAATTACAAAATTTACAATCAATCAATACAAGCAAAAAAAACACAAAACAACAAAAAAAAACAACATAAAGCACTCTGCTACAGAAGATGTCTCAGCCTGAGATGGTCCCTATGAGTGACTATATCAGGTCAATATGACCCCCAAGTGCAGTTGTATCAGCTCAATACGGTTGCCTCAATGGTCATAAAATTCAAAAGTGAGGCAATCTCACCTTGAGACGACCCTCAATTTCAAAATAAAACATTCAATTCATACATTTTTTGAAATTAAATGCAAAATAAAAATACAAAAGGATGAAAAAACAAAATAAATAAATAATAGAAGCACCTAATTGAAACTAATCTAGGTTCACTTCATTACCTTAACCATTAATGTGATGTTGCTTAACTTTTTTATATAATGAGGTTCATTTTCTCATTACTATCAACGACCCAACAAGAATGAGGTACTTACCCTCCTCGCTTCGTCTCCTTCGCTCAAAGAAGCCTTGGGTTGGTCCATTAGTTGTACTTTTTAATAGCACTCCACGTCATAAAACCACTCTCCTCCTCCCTGTCTCTCTTATTTTGTGAAAAACAGTGAAAATAACATCATAAAATCCATAATTTCTATTTATAATTTTGCAAAAACGTGACTATCTTAGATGGTTGCATGAAAAAAACATGAATTTCTCAGGGTGAGGTGATCACGATTGTTGCACAAAGTGCAAAAAAAAAAACAATCATCCAATGGGTCAAATTCAAGCTTGTCATGGGGTCAAAGCCCTTTAAACATAGCATTAACCTAGCTAAACCCAAGTATAGTTATCTTGGTCAAACGACTTATCAATTTCATAATTTTCCATCTTCTCTACTGACTCATTGCTTGAGGGGATAGTCATATAAATTACAAAATTCAAAATCAAATTAATAATAAAATACTCAATAATTAAAATTGCATTCATTCTAGAATCATTGCCAAAAACTATCATACACTTTCCTATTTGCTAGGGCAAAAACAAAAAATTACCAAAAATGCTTGGTATTCTAGAAACCACGAGTCTCATATACCATTGAGATATAGATCCTCGTAGACCACTGAGATCTACCCATGGTTAAAAGGGTATCAAGACTAAACCAAGTCCATCAATATGTTGGAAGCAATGATTCAAAATTGTATGCTCTTTCCATGATTGGGGCATCCTGCATTGATTTGGTTAATGGATATCATTAACCTTCAAATTGACCATTTTTAGGTGATCTATTTTTGCTTTGCATTGTGTTGTCACACAAAGCATCCCAAAAAGGGGTATATGTAGACACCTAAAACACATCATATTGAGGAGACTATTTGAATGGACTCCTTTTAGATCACATAACCCACCTTGGGTAGCTTCAGGGCTAAAATAGTGGTTCTTATCACTTAAATGGGTATAGTTCCCTATAAATCATAGTCGTCTCACCCTAAGATAACTGTCAAATAGTGGTTGTCTTACCTTGAGACGATCACCAAACCATGGTCGTCTCAACCTGAGACGATGCAAAAATCAAGCTTAAAACTGAAAATGCACATAATTGGTAGCCAAAAATATCGATTAATCATGTGCATGATCCCAAGAAAGACATTAAGCACCTCGCATGGGCCAAAATAGAAAAATGCATACAAAGAACAATCGCATGAGATTTCAAAGATAAGCATTCACTTTTCTTAATGCAAACTACCTCTTTGCTTTTTCATGTAGGGTGATTTCACCATTTTTAGCTTCCATACAATAATTCTATAAATTGGCACTCATCCATTAGAATTAAATGCCCCTCATCTTTGAATTTGAGCAATGAAGTGCTACCAAATTCAAGCCCTAACTTTGAGCAATGAAGTGCTACCATTTTTTATCCTCCAAGCCATTCTATTTTTTAGACCATGTGCCCAGATCACTGAAAAGGATTGGAAGCTATGCTCACATTTTTAGATAAATCAAATAATATTACCTCTATGATCAATCCAACCCATCAAGTTGCTCTCGCAGTGCAACAATCCATCAACAACACATCCAATTTATCTTGCACGTTGTCTGGGATTGGTTTCAGGAAAGTATAGTTTAGCAATAGTGGTTGTCTCACCCTGAGATAGCCCATAGGTAAGGTCGTATGACCTTGAGACAACCTCTGATAGAGATCTGGTTTTTACTATTTTTTAGCATAGCTTATATTAGTATTTTTATCATTCCTACATTTAGATAGATTTTAGATTTCACATGCTTCGATCTAGTTTATCTTATTTCATCGCATTCAATTTCATTTATCACACATATGCTTTTGATTCATTTCTAGTTTCTTTGTGTGTATATTACAAGATCTAACATACGACAAAGGAGCGCAAGATCCACATCAAGTCACAAGAAACCTGTCCCCAAATGATTTGTGATTGCAAGAAGACCGTTCAATGCACCTGGATATTTTATTTGTATTCATTGTATCATGGATAGCATCCCCTCAGAGGGGACTTGATTGTAACACATTTGAAATTGAATATTTAATAAAAAGGACCCCATTTTTTATTGTCTTATCATTGTGTTTTCAGTTATATATTGCTATCTTTATTTAGTTGTATGGTGCATGATTTTTCTACTCTCACTAAACATTATCATTTGGTTGTTGCATTGCCTTAGACATTAGCATCTTATGTGCCTATTTGGAGTTTAAAGTCAATTATTTAAGTGCAACATACCCATTTTGTCACTTTTTCTTGGGATATGGTTTGTGTTGTATATTTTTATGATGAGGTTGATGGAATCGATCTCCTTAAGACATAGAGTTATACCAACAACTCTTTGTATTGTGTCCTTCTTTATCATAGATATGACAATACCTCTTTTGTTTTGGAAGTTGTTTCTATGATGATGAGGGAGGATGAGGAAGGGCCATTTTGTGGTTTCTTTTTCCTAGATTTATTGGAAATGAGTGCATTGTTTTTCAATTGATCCCTCAACTTGTTTATTGTTTCTTCCTATTGAAGCATATTAACCAACTCATTAAAGGACACCTTCCTATTTGAAACTTGTAAGGAAGTGATTAACACTTGAAATGAATCTCATTGAGCTCAAAGTATGATGGGTACTAAGAGCTTATATTCTAATATTTCACCCATGCCATTCAATCTAGATTTCAACTCAACAACTCAAAAAAGAAATACCTCAATTATTTCTCCATTTTGAACTCTCAATATGTGGATTTGAGACTAAAGGTGAAGAATTGTTGATTCATTCTTCCCTTTGTAGATGGTAGAAAGTGTGTACCATGATTCCTTGGATCTACTATGGCAAGGGTTATGATAAACAATGCTCTGGAATCTACATCATCCAATTTTTGTTGGACATCTTCATCCTATTTAAGTCAAGTGACTTTGTTAGTGATAATGTCCAAGAGTTTCTCAACTGCCAAGATAGTTCTCATCTTAGTATTCCAAGTTCTAAAATTTGAACCTTTGAGTAGTTGTGAATCTATAATAAAAATTTGAATGTTGCCATGGTGAGAATTCCTTATAACTCCCACATGGTCCCCCTTTAAATATAATTCCAGTCTAATATACCAAACCTTTCTATAGACCACCCTTCCTATATACTCGTCATTACACAAAAAAAACTATTCCTCTCGATATATGTGGTCATATGTGAGATTTTAAAGTAAATAAAAGAGATAGATATGAGGTACTAATCTAGTACATAAAGGGACTCACCCTATCAATGTCACCTTCTTAAATAAAAATCCTTGTACATGGATACTCAAATTTTTTCAATGGTTTGTCTAGTGATAGTGACAAATAGGGTAGAATGACGGACTGAAAGTATAAAAAAAAGATCTTATATCCCCTTGACCATTTAAAGAGATAATTCCTAGATATAATTATGGAAACTTTGTTAGGCTATAGATATAGTAGCTCAATGTGTTAGCTTTACCTGTAAATATGAAATAGATGTATTGTTGTTACCAAATATTGCTTGTGTGCTTAAGCATGTGTAATTTGCATGTAAAGTATTAAAATCTCAAATTTGAAGGTGTTGTAAAAAATACAACTATGACCCAAAAAAATTACATCCCCCCTTAAAATTTGTAATATATGCACTATAGTCAATGTTTTAATTATTTGTCACAAAACTATAGAAATTGCAAAAAAATAAATAAATATCCTTCGTATGGTGGTAAAAGGTAAATTTGGTCTTGGTGGGTTTTGACCCCTTGATTTATACGTTAAAATTTTATACTTTCTTTCAAAGTGTGAACTCTCCTACTAAATCCTATATGCATGGAAAAGGAAAAATGCTAATTTTAACCCCTTTTTAAAAATCACACATTTTTTTTGCAAAGAAAAAAGAGAAGAAGGGAGTTGAACATGAGACCTCCAACTTAAAAGTCTTCAAATTTGCCAAGATGCCAATCCAACTATTTAATTTTGTGTGTTTCTCCTTCCCATATCACTTCACCTTGTCTTCTCTTATTTTGCATTTGGCTTTGGGCATCTTTATTCCATAAGAATAATGTGTGCCTTATATATATATATATATATATATATATATATATATATATATATATATATATATATATATATATATATACAAATATATACATATATCTATATATGTGTATATATGTATATATTTTAAGTGAGGTAGTGGAGGTCGAAGGTGGGAACCTTTAGTAGACGAGAGATATATTCCCTCAATGTCTTCGCAGGTGTCAATACTCCAATATATTGTATGGGAAATCCATGTCATTAGACTTGGGAATACCAAGTAACACAAATTCGTAAAGACAAATGTTCAAATTTAGAAATATATTTTATTTTGATTATTCTCTTTGATGAATCAAAACTATGGAGGGCCAAGAGAAACAAAAGGATAATCTATTGGTAAATACCTTGATAGTTCCAAGGTAGCTGGGGATGCCTCGATAACTACCATTGGAGTTGAGGAGTCGGGCATTGAATTACAGAGGAGAAGATGTTAGGGATTGAGAAGGTGGAGTGACAACCAAAGCTAAAGTAGAGTGAGTGATCATAGATATGCAATTCATAGAGGGAGTAAGCAATGCTATTTCACTTTTTGGGGCTAAAGTTGGTGCTTCATCGAATGGACTTAGAACCAATTTTGTAGCGAGTACTCTCAAAACTAGTGATATTTTTCTTGACCCTAGCCTTAGCTCTCCTTAAATTGTGAAATTTCAAAATATTACCTATTAGTTAGTGTGATGCAACTCTAAAAAATGGTCCCAACACCTCTCTTGCAACTTCTATAGTCTCCTCTTCACCATTAGAGTCTCCAAAGATAGTGTTTATATTATGCACTTTAATACAATTGGCCTTCCTACTCACAAGCCACACCCAATGTTGACCACAACAACCTGAGTGTCTTCACAAGAGCAAATTACTCCATATTGTTAATATTTCCATATTCATAGCAACATGGAATCCTCTAATATTCTTCTCTTCTAGATGAGAATTTCTAGGTAGAAGTTTCAAACATTGGGCTTTCTAATTTGATTCCTATGAATACCTCACATATGACAAGTGCTCTGATACCACTGATAGATTGAGCAACATTGCTTACATTTTATTAATATCAAATATTTAAATACATTAGGTCTATTACAACCTTATTCAATTTAAGGCTAATGGTTATACATTCCTAACTAATAGATCAATAAGTTTCAACTAATTTATCTCCCATGAGCTCTAATAATCAACTCTAACTATAGAAAATACTATAATATTCTCCTAACACTATATAGCTCAAAATAATGTATTCTGAGAAACAAATAGGCACAAAATTCTTCCATATGCAAAATTTATGACCTATTAGTAGTAAAAAATTATAATTTCAAACCTTAGGAAATTTATAGACCAACAAAAAATTTACCACATGTCACCTACTAAAGTGCTACCCTTGCTACACTGACATCATCACAATAATACCAACTTTGTTGAATGATGTTTGGCTTCATATGTATATATAAAAAAATATTGATAAAATATCATTTAAGCTATGTCGATGCATATAATAGAACTTGAGACCATTTGGTTAGGAATGTGATAGCATTGTTGCCCTAGATAGGCATCTTCAACTTGCATTGGGGAGTGAAAGTGCGTACTTTATTTTTAAGAAAAGCATTGGACACATGCTCTCTAAAGTCATGCATAAAAAAAATATCATTGATGAGAATCAAACACAAGACCTCTCACATACAACTTATATACTTGATCAATATGCTATCAACTTACCACATAATTGTTTTACCCTATGAAATTTTTGTAAAGAATAATGTTAACTATCAACATCCCTACACACTACTTAGAATGGTAAAAAAGAAACTATGGTCAGGATCTAAACACATAAGCACTATTAGAGGAACCAAGTGATTTATTGCTACAATATCAATGGTTTTAGCATAAAGACCTCATTCTTTGAATAAAATCCTTTGAACCTTGTTTAATCACGTAAAAATATAAAAATATTGTGCGTGCACCATGGAAAAATATCCCAATGCGGTTTAAACTCTAGATATTTCACAAGTTGGTTGATTGTCTCACCATTGTATAGTATAACTTCAATGGACACTAGGTTATTGCATAATTATATCTCTTCTAAAAAACACAAACTTATACTAATAGGGGGGTGAACTGTATAAGAACACTTTTTACTTTTCTTTCCCAAACAATATTATGCAATATATCAATGGCAATATCAACAGTAGTAATCAAAGCAATGCACAAATCACCACACACAATAGAGACACTAATTTAATGTGGTTCACCCAATGTGGGCTACTCCATAGAGAAAATATTTCACTAAATTTTCTCAACAAATATCTTGGGAATCCTTCCTTATTACAATGTTTATGGAGCTCTATCCAAAGGAGACACCAATATCCTAATCAAGTTAGTGGATCTCTATCCATAGGAGAAATATTTTTCCTCTATTGGTTTGTGGATCTCTATCCATAGAAGAACTTTCTCCTCTGATCTGGTTGGTGACCTCTTAGAATACTACTGCCTCCACTGCTCTAGCTTGTGGATCTCTCTCCACAGAAGACTTTATCCTCACTACCCTGGCTAATGAATATCTATCCACTAGAGACTACTTTCCTTTGATCTTTCACCTCCAAAGATTTCTCTCAGCTCTACTCAATCTCTGTATCAAATCTGTACTAAATATTGTCCTTTGGTCTAGCACAAACTTGCTCAATATCTGTCTCAAATCTACACTAAACACTATATTTTGATCTAGCAAAAATCTAATCAATCTCTATCTCAAATCTGTACTAAACACTGTCCTTTGGTCTAGCACAAATCTACTCAATATCTATCTCAAATCTACACTAAATACTATCCTTTGGTCTAGCATAAATATGCTCAATCTCTATCTCAAATCTGCACTAAACATTGTCCTTCGGTCTAGCACAAATCTGCTCAATATCTGTCTTTGGTCTGGCACAAATTTGCCCTTAAATTTGCACCAAAATCTATCCTTAAGCATTAACACAAAGCTAGATCCAATTATAAATCAACTCTACTAGATCTACCCCAAGCCTTAACATAAAGCTTGAACAAATCAATTAATCAACTCTGCTCACAAGTCTTCTCAAAGACTTACCTCAAATTTGTCCACAAGTCCTTTCAAGAACTTGCTCAATCTGCTCTCAAGTCTTCTCTAAGACTTACCTCAAATATTCTCAACAAGTCCTCCCTAGAACTTGTTCAACCTGCTCAACAAGTCTTCACCAAGACTTATGTCAAATATGCTCAACAAGTCCTCCCTAGAACTTGTCCAACCTGCTCAACAAGTCTTCACCAAGACTTACCTTAAATCTGATTGTAAGATTCCATAAAAGCTCACACAAATATGTCCTTAAGATTTCACCAAAGCTTATTCAAATCAATTGCAAACTTGTATACAAAACTCAACTTAATCTCTTATAGAAAACCTCTTCAATATCACAAAAAAGTTTCACTTAGAATCTTGTTTAACCTCATAAACATATAGAGAATGATTAAAGACTCAATATGTTTCACACTCACCAAAAACTCAATCACTTTAAAACTCTTTTCAAAATAAATTTAGAATAAAGAACAATTTGTTTCACAGAACTTGAACTATCACTCCAATGCTCTCAACCAATAATTCCCAATCAACTTTACTCAAAGCATCCACTCAATGAAACACAACTTACTTATAAACCCTAACCAAGTGTTTCACTTTACTTCCAACAGCTCACACTATAAACCTTGACTCAATATAATTCCAATGTCACATAACAATGATACTCATGTTCTTTCACAAACCCTAGCTCAAGATAGTTCTCAATTTCACATAACAATGATACTCATGTACTTTCACAAACCCTAATCATGCACATGAAGGCTCACTCAAATATTTCCAATAATGCTTATCAAACAATCTCACATAACAATGATACTCATGTTCTTTCACAAACCCTAATCATGCACATGAAGGCTCACTCAAATATTTCCAACAATGCTTATCAAACAAACCTTTTCACTCCAACTTTGCATCTCACAACATTCAATCAAACATTATTTCACTCACAAGGAATATGTGCCCATACCTTTTTTTTTTATGGAGATATGTCTTCAAAACCTATCTTAATCACAATAAAATTCTCTTTGCCAATTTCAAGGTTAGAAACCAACAACCTATCTCAAAATATTCATAGAATTATTCTCTTCAATAATTAATTCACCATACAAAAATATTAGCTCTCAAGTACACCTTATAATCTCCAAAATTCACAAAATAATATTCACTTCACAAACAATCAAAACTCCTTTGATAACTCTTTATAAACCCAATTTTCACACTTATCAACAATAAAACTTAATTTATTTATTTAACACTTTTAACTCCAATCTTCACACAATTAAATCCTTTCAAACACCTTATATCTCCAATATTTTATTTTTAATGCTAATTAAAAAATAAAATATTAAACACCCTTATGACTCCCTATCTTACTCCTTAGCAAAAATTAATCAAAGCACCTTCACAAACATCACGTGGCCCCTAGCGCTATTCAACATTTGACAAAAATAAATCAAGCGCTTACCCCAACGATGGCCCATGTTAAAATTAGTGCCCTCAAAGACTACGCTCAACTCGAACTCGTGACCAATCATCATTGCGATGCCCAAGCCCTAAGGCTTGGCTACCATTGGGCCACACACCCAAGAAAAAACAAAAGGTGCACGATGCACCTTTTACTCCTTGCTCTTGTTGCCTTTCGAAATCAAACAAAAACCTTTATCACGCTCAAAATGAAGGAGATGCAAATTGAACCCCTAACCTGCCTTGCACAATGCCTTAACCAACCACCAATCGCCACTTATGCTACCAAGCGCTTGGTGAATAATTTTATGCTCCACTTGGTCTTATTACAAGGTCTGCCCTTTTAACACATGCAAATCCTCTTTCTTCTCTTAAAAACAGCACAACAATTTCTTTTACTCTCATGGGCATTCGAATTGCATGGATAATTTGAAATAAAAATATTGCCTCCTTTTTATACCTTTTGCTATGCACTCCAACACGTCGACACTTCCAATTCAAATTTTAAACTTAGACTTATGGCACCTTTAATATTTATTTAAATTAAATTTTAACCTATGGTTAAAATATTTAATTTAAATAAATTAAATAATAACCTTTTAATAATATGCCAAATGGGTCTTTTAAGAATTTATTTCTTAATGATTCCTTGGACCTCATTTTTATTTATCTCAACCTTTTGCTCGGAATATTATAATATTATATATTATTATTTCCTTTTAAACATGCTTCTCCTTTCTTGGGACTTCAATCTTTTAGGCTGCTTTAGGCATATAATATTTAAATAAATATTATATCCTATATATTTTAACCTCTTCCTTGCCTTTTGGAAAAAACCATCTGATGACATTAATGACAATAAAACTTGAACATCAATCTCTTGACATCAATGACAACAAAACTTGCTTATATTTCCAACATATTCAACATTCAAAGCATAGAGAAATAGTAAATAAAAAATATAGCATCCCAATTTGAATATAAGACATAAAATATCACCCACGTGCCTAACCATTAATTCACACACTACCAATGCTAACTAGAAAAGAGTTATTTTCTAATGGAGTCACCAAATGAAGCATCAAAGAGAAAATGCATGTGGGCCCTATCATCTCCCACCATAAAATGGAATATTTTATAGAATATTCCTACTTAAAATTTTAAATTTTGAAAGGAAATAGGCAAATTCTTTAGAAGTAAAAATGATACATCAAATAGAAAAATCATGAGAAGTGTTGAATTGGGACCCCCTTGAAATTTTGAAAAAAAATGACAAAATTGATAGTTCATCTATATCTACCATAATTTTAATTGTACAACATTTTTGTGTAATTGAGCAAAGTTGCTTCATTTTGGCTCTAATACCATGTTAAAATTTATAATACTTTCTATAAATATTGTAATACATACATTCACTACAATCATATGCAGAAAGAGGAAGAAAAGCGAAATAAAAAAGCATATATACAAAAATAGAGAAAGAGATAAATGATATGAATAGATAGAAATAATAAGGGATGGGTGCCCATAGACACCCCCATGATCTCACATATCACAAATTGATACAATGGATTAGTCATTAGGGGGTATTTATAATGATACAAATCCTCAATTAAATACTAACCTCAAGTTAACATAACGTGACCTAAATGTTAAATTACAATATAATAAATGTATTAAACTCTTTAATCAAGGCCAACCATAGAGGTGGTTTAACCAATATCACTAAGGAAAAACTACCCGTAAGCTTACATAAGGATGTGCATAGTGTTGGAATTCAAACCTATTTTGAGAAATGAATAGAAGCAATCCATCCACTCAAATCTTATACATATAGCATTAAAAATGATGAGCAAGAGAAATATGTAATGGAGACTCATAGGCACCATAAATAATCACTATATTATCTAAAGATAAGAATCACATCACTATGATCCAATGGATGAAGGGGTGGGTGGTATTTATACTAATATCAAAACCCAATTACATAAATGAACTTAACCTAAGTCAACATAATAAGAGGGTTTTAAGGTTAATTACAAGTTTATAAGGTGGGTTTAACCATTACAAATTTTCGTAACCCACAAGGCTTACATAATAAAATATTACAATGAATTAAATAGATTGTACAATGAATGCCCCTAGGCCTCTACAATATTATATCATACAATGTTAGCCTTTCCCATGGATCAAATTACATTTTCATGACCCCCTCATAATCTAAACTAAGGAGCCAATTAGAGAAGACATTAGTGATAATAATATCTTCTCCCAATAATGGATGTTGTAGTGGACCTCCATATATGAAGTCCACTTCTATAAAAATACTTCTTTCACAAGAGTCTTCTTAGGTTAGATTGTACTCATCAATGCCACTATTAGATACTCTTGCACACACCCAAAAACACTTATGTTAAGGCTTCAAATGAAAAAGATAAGTCAAGATCACCACTATATTTAGAGATAATCCACTTCAATATTTCATAGTCAAATAAGATATAACATGAAGGTATAGCTTTTCCTTTTATAACATACATCAACTTGTTTGAAAAAATCTACTTGGCCTTGGGCCACTTGATTTTTTTCATTAGAAAGGACTTTGCATGAACCTACCTAGAAGAAGTGCTATAACAAGCTTACAAGAGTGTCGGGACAAGAAATAGAAGAAGGAATATATCATGAAAGATTAGATCTTCATGAATATCTTGAATCATTTGCCCAAATGAGGAAGAAGGATTGACTAAAGCACATATTGAATCATTTTTCTATATACCTCCAAAAGACTCAAAATCTACTACAACTATCAAAAATCCAACTTCATCTCTCAAAAAAATAGACCAAATATTTTGATTGCATAGAATATGGTAAATCCACTCTCTCAATACAGGGCAATAGAGCTTGAGGTATATTCCACACAATTCATCTCCAAACATTAGAATAGGTCTATAAACTAATATCATTAATACATAGAGATCAAAAAGGGTTCTTAGGACGGATTTGGTCCTAACCATGACTGGAAAAAGGGAGAAGATTGGGAAATTGGGGGTTTTCTACTTGAGATCGAAGTTGTATTGCGAAAGAAGGGAGAAAATTGGCTTGTTTTTTTGGTATGGTTTGTTATTGTATTTTTATGAAACTCGTGTTTTTGAAGTTTTAATCTAGCTTTAGAGTTTTTTTTTACCTTATTTTATGTAATTTAAGTGTTACAATAGAAAACCCTAATAGAAGGCTTGAAAAAATAAAGAACGTCTAAATTCAAAAAATTAGGGTTTACAAGGGGGAGAATTCAATGGGAGAATCCTTGGTAGGAGGTTTCACACAAGGGGCTTCTAAGGGAAGGATTTAGAGTCCCAAGGGACCTAATACGTAATACTTTGCGGAAGTGATCAAAGGAAGTAATGGAAAGAGAGATGATACAAGAGAATAAGCCCAAAAAATCCTACAAGCCACAGGTAAAAGAAAGGAGACTGAAGCTGAACAAGTCAAAATAAATGGATTTTTACCTCAGATAGAAACAATTCCAGTGCTAGAAATTAAAGAAGAACTCATAGCATATGTGATTGTGTATAAATCCAAGAATGCCTTAATATACAAGTTTGTGGGACTCTGACCTTCTATAAGGTTCTTGTACTGCTAGGCCAGAAAGCATTGGGTACCACAAGGAAAATTGGATATCTTCACATTATCGAATATATACCTCATAGTTGAATTCACAATGATATATAACAAGGACAGAGCTTTTAAGGGAGTTTCGTATAACATAGTCCCTGCAGGTCTATTCATGCAACCATGGCGACCCGCTTTTGATCCTAGAACTGAACCCTCAGCAGCTCCAATTTGGCTAAAATTATTTGCACTTCCTTTATAATATTGGAAAGAGGAAATTTTGGAGTTGATAGGTAATCTCTTGGGCAAATACATAGGTAGATCAAGAGAATAAACGGAAGGAGTATTAGTAGTGTATGCCAGAATTTGTGTGGATATGGACTTGGGAAAACCATTGCCAATGAAAATTGACCTCAAAGTTAGAAGGAATATATGGAGACAACAAATATACTATGAATCTGTACCTTTCAAATGTAGAGCATGTCATGAATATGGATATTTTGTGAGAGGCTACCCCAAAATAGCCAAAGGAGAGACAAATCCAACAAATCCAAACCTAGGAAACCAACCTCAGCAAAAAGAAAATGAACAAGGATTTCAAACAGTTATGAGAAAAGGAAAAAAAATAATAACCAAGAGAGAGGAACAAATCAGTAGAAGGGAGAAAATACAAATCAACGCCAAGAAGTAAGGGCTCCATTCAAAAAATATGAGATCTTCATGATAGATGATCCAATGAAAGGAGAGGAACTACCACACTCAAATCAAACAAAAAATCTAGAGAAACCGGTAGCAAAAGAGGTTCATCATCTACAACATACAAATACAAAAAAATAACAATACCTGAAAGTATTGAGAGGGGTAGAAGAAGGACAATCCATATAAGTACAATTTGCATCAACCAAATAATTATAGATAGAATATAAAGAGCAGCCACAACTAGATACATAGGGAGCTCTAGTACTATTTAATAAAGAGCCACATACATCTAAGGAGGTAATTATGGGAATAACAAAGAAAAATAGAGAAAATATAGCCGTTGGGATAAGCCAAATGGAGAAAAGGCTAAAAAATGCAAACTCTCAAGGAGTAGGTAGAAAGACAAACAAAGAAAAAATACAAGGAGAACAGTTGAGAGAGGCAGGTGTGGTTAAACCCATAGCCAACTTCTACAACACGGGTTCCCAATGATTATACACACATGGAATGTAAGGGGATTAAACAACCACCCTAGAAAATTGGTTGTTAAACGTATGATAGAAGATAACCACCCAGATGTGGTTTTATTACAGGAAACTAGAGCATCACTGGAAGTAATGCAAACAATATCCAAGATATGTTGGAGGAATGGAGACTACGAGTCCCAATATTCTCATGGTTTCTTCGAGGGAATGGCCACTTTGTGGAATAGAGACACTTTTCAACAGGTAGGAGCAACATCAACTAGAGGGATATTGATGATCAGATTGAAAGATAGAGAATCAAACTCAGTCTAGTTGATTATTAACTTTTATGGGATGAAGGAAGTGCAAGAACAAAAACCCAATGGAAGTCAATCTAGGCTATTAGATAAGCTCACCCATAAGATAGGTTCTTGGTGGATGGATACTTCAATGCCAAGATGTCAGTAAATGACCAAGAGGGAAGCCTAAATCATCTCAGTGAGAAAGACAAACTCCTAATTTTCCAAGCTAATAATGTAAATCTGATTAAAATTCCACCTCCAGGATGTGGTACTACTTGGACCAATAAAATGAAAGGATACCAAAAAATAAAATCAATATTAGATAGGATATTTATAGAGGAAGAAATTCACCAGTTATGGAGCTGTCATTCAGAAATCATAAACCTGTTATCTTTCGATCATTTCTCGGTACGTCTAAATATTACAAATAGAATACCCAGTCTAAAAATCACCCCTTCAGATTTGAGAAATTTTGGCTTCTAAACCAGGAATTACCAGAGTTATTTCAACAATGGTGGCAACAAGGAAAACCAACATTTGGAAAGTTACAATTTTAGCTATACTCCAAATTAAAATATATCAAATATAAATTGAAAAACTGGAGCAAATTCTAATGATCATATTTTCGAGAACAAAGAGTAGAGCTAGTTGAGATAATGCAAGGAGTTGCAGAAAGAATTCATTCAGAACCACTCTCCCATGAAAATATCTTAATGCAGGAGGAAGAGGAGTTAGATAAGAAAGAAGAAACCTATTGGAAGCAGATATCTAGAATTACTTGGCTTTAAGAAGGAGATAGGAATACAAAGTTATTTCACCAGTCAGCCACAACTAGGACTCACTATAACTATATTTATGCTTTAAAAAATGTAGAAGGTCTCCTTGAAACCACCACTTCAGGTATGCAAAAAGCAACTAATGAGTATTTTTCCACTTTGTTTACTGCAGATTCACATCTGTCAAAACAATCCCAAGAGGAAATATTGGGAAGTATCCCCACATTAGTCTCTCAAGAGTAGAATGAGGAGCTTATGAAAGTGATCAAATAAGAAGAGGTGAAAGAAACAATCTTCTCTATGCAATCAGGAAAGAACCCAGGTCCTGATGGGTTACCAATAGAACTCTATAAAGATTTTTGGGATATTATAGGAGAAGATATAACTAGAGCAGTAGAAGAAGCCAGATCTAGTGGTAGGATTCTCAAATCCCTCAACCATAATTTTCTAGTTTTGATTTGAAATGGGTGAGAGATGGATAATCTAACCAATTACAAACCAATAGCCCTTTGCAATATGATCTACAAGATCATCACCAAGGTAATAGCCAAAAAAAAAAAATTATATTACCAAATATTATATCTCCTGAACAAGGGGGATTTTTGCAAGGTAGACAAATATTATATGGGATTGAAATATCACAAGAAACTATATATCATATGGGCCAAAGAAATAACAAAGGAATGTTCCTAAAGTTAGATCTATCCAACGCCTATGACAGAGTGAGTTGGGAATTTATGGATCAAATGTTGCAAAGATTTGGATTCCATAAAGATTGGATCAACTAGATACTTGAAGGCATCTCCATAGTCTCCTTTTCAATGCTCATCAATGGAACCCCCTCCCCACAATTCAAGGATAGTAGAGGAATTAGACAAGGAGATCCTCTCTCTCCATATTTGTTTATTATTTTTGCAAAAGGACTTGGAAGACTCATACAGAAGAAAAATGCAGAGAACAACATTACAAAAATTCAAATAAACAAAGATATAGCTATCACTCATTTACAATTTGTAGATGATACAAGATTATTGGGGAAGCAACAATAAAAGAAGCAACCAGTATTAAAGAAATATTAGACTACTACACTACATCCATTGGCCAACTTCTAAATGAAAAAAAATCTAAAGTTGTCTTATTTAATGTTCATAAGAGAATCAAAGATCAGATAGCAAAAATTCTTATGTTCTCAATGGCCTCATGTCCATTAGATTACTTAGGAATTCCTTTAAAAAAAAAACCTAAAAAATAAATATTGGAAATCCATAAAAGATAAAATTTTCTCAAATTTGTCACACTGGTCTCATAGATGGTTAAGCTTTGGAGGCAGAGTCACACTTTTGAAGTCAGTGTTACAAGCAATGCCAGTTTAAAATTTTTATATTTTAGCAGCCCCAAAGAGCATAGTCAAATATTTGGATAAAATGATGAGAAAATTCTTATGGTTAGGAGCACAAGAAAATTAGAAAAATGCTTTGGTAAGCTGGGAGAAATTTTGTCAACCAAAGGAAGAGGGAGGTCTTGGAATCAGAGTTGCATCAACAAACAATCTAGCACTAATAGGTAAGTTATACTGGCAGTGGATCACAAACCCAGATCAATTATGGAGTCAAGTTCTAAAAGCTAAATATTACCTTGCACACAAAATGGAGGATATCCCACGGTTTCCAGTTATAGGTGTGGGATCAAAGATATGGAAAACACTCAAAAGAGGGGCCTCACTAATTAAGGAAGACTTACATTGGAAATTAGGTGATGGGAGAAAAATCATATTGTGGGATGATTCTTGGGAATTTCCCCCCCCAATTATCAAACAATACCCTCATATTAGCGGCATCATAGAGACTTTTCATATTCATGGTCAAAATCTTATATCTCAGTATCTCATCCCTCCAAGCCGACAACTAGCAGCTTCAGGAAGATGGCAAAATTTGGACCAGTGGTTCGGTGAATAATGGGAATCTGAAAAATATGAACTGAAAGAAATTCTAGAAAAAATAACATGGTTATGGAAATATGGACTTGACCAACTAGAATGGGGATATGGGAAACAAGGCACTTACACAGTGAAAGCAGACTACTGAAAGGCTCACCAAAGTAGCAAGAACCAATCCCAACAACATCCCTAGAATAGAAAGAAATATAGCAACCAAAAGTTTGGTCAAAGGTTAATTGTTTTATATGGAAGGTTGCTCACAAAAGCATTATGACTCAAGATAATATGAGGAGAAAGGGGTTCATTGGACCCAGTAGATGTGTAATGTGCTTTCAAGAGGTAGAAACTATAAAACACCTCCTTTTTTATTGCTCCTATGCTTACACAATCTGGAATTGGTGGTACTCCATATTTAGCCAAATAAAATGGTATCCTCTTAACGGTAGTAATTTTTGGGACTATTGGTCACATAACACCTTAAAAACCAAAACACTAAGCACAACTTGGAATTTAGGGATTGGCTTCATCTGCTGGAAAATATGGTTGGAACAGAACAATAAATTTTTTAAAGAGGAATTCAGATCAGAAGAGAGGACCTGGGGGATTATGTTAAGGAAGTTATTAGAAACAGTGCATACCAAAGTACAGGAAGAATCTCCAATTACAGAGGTAGAACAAGACATTTGGTCATAACTATGGAATAAAATGCAACATGAAATCTATCAGGAATAGAAAAAAGAACAAAGAGGGCTTCAATAATATTTTTTTGAAGAAGACATATACAATTAAGAAGGAGGTAAAGTTTAAAGAATAGGGGATTCAGAGATCCTGGGCAGAAAAAAGAAAACAGAATAAACTCTATTTTGAGCCTTGCCAAGAAAGGCAAGATATAAAAATGGATTTGTATAAGTTGATCAGTTTTTTTTAATAAATTTTTTACCTTTTACTCAAAAAAATGTGCAATTTGAAAAAAAATCTAAAAATAATTTTGTATGTAAAAGTTATGGCCTCTAAAATTTTTGCCCAAATTACCCTTGAAAATACAAAAATTAACATTTCAAACCTTAGAACTATAACATTGAATCTCAACCTACCATTAGCAATTGCTCATTCAATCCTAACAACCACTCATCCTGCACCACCTCACCACCTCTAGTTAGCCAAAATTTTACCATTTGTTGTATTGTAATTGGCTAGAAGGTTATATATGTACAAAAAATAAAGGTGTGGCACCCCTAGATGCCACATTGATCGAAGAGATTGTTTATTCAATTAACTTTGAAAAATCCACAATCAAAAGTGAAGTCTGGTCTCTTGCATGCTAGAAATGTGGCACTAACTAGTGTCTCCACCATGCATTAGCAAGATAAAAGCATGTTTTTTAGCAAAGTTTCCATGCCAACAATAAAATATGAATAAAAAATGCTTCCCACCTGACCTTGATTCCTTGAACACTCATCCATCAACTTTTTAGTGATCACAAGCCATCCATTTGAGCACTACTCTTACGATGAAAATCTATCTAGCCTCCTTGAAGAACATATGGTATGCTATCTAAAATGGTAGTTTTACCATCCATGCCAATAGAAAAATAAATTTCTTATTCCTACCCAACCTTGATCCCTTGACCACTCATCCATAAATGTCTTATTGATTGTGATCTAGCCATTTAAGCATTGCTTCTATGATGAAATACTCTCTTGTTAGCTTTTGATGCAACATGTAATGGGAGATAGCAAACACAAGATGCATAATAAAATGACATAAAGTAAATCTACGAGATGACTAAAAATAATATATATATAAATGATGGATATGTTTACAAAATAGCTCTGGAGGAAATGAACACTCCATGAATAGAGCTACTGCTCAAGAATGGGCATTGAGCATATTACACCCCACCAGATTACATCACAATGCTACATCATATCACTCTGAATCTATATGCAATATATGTTACTCTCTATGTTGCTCACTATATATCTCTATATCTATGATCTATACCTATGGCCCTTTATATAGGAAATAGGTTCCTTGGCCAACACTCTACCTAGATGTGCAAGGGATAACTTACACATATACAACTTGCACTTTGACACTTGTGTAGTTATTACAATGCATGAAGTAACTAGATAACTTCCCCCTAAAGTAATCTAATGTCCTAAGTATGTACCAAGGTAAAGGTACATTTACATGATCCAAATGATGTAATAGACTCTATTTCTAACACCCCCATGTATTACATTATTTGGATATTGAAGACTTCAGTCTTCAATGTGGATCTTCTTCCATTGATGGCTTTGATTCTTCTATAGATGCTTCAGTCTCTGGATGATACAAAAATGAGCTGAAGTTGTGGGTTCTCCTTTCAATTGACCTTGCATTGAATTCCTCCTATATTTATCTTCATATTCATCTTCTTCTTTTGTAGCTTTGGTCTTCATGTTATTTCCTCTATTATTTTTCATTTTGGAGTCCCTTGATGTCAGGCGCTTTTGATGAACACTTGTTCTCATGATTTTTCATGTCATGAGTGGATCTGAATAGGTTCTTCTTCTCTATTTTGTACTTATGTAAGACCTGCTTTTCTACCCTTCATAAGTATCAACCTTGAGATCAATGTTAGTAGATCCATCTGAAATAAGTTCTAGAAGATAACAATTTATTCTTTGTAGTAATCTTCTTTCATAGCCCTTATAGTATCTGTATTTGAAATGACAGGTGAAAGATGAGTGATTTATTCCATCATAGTATTTGCAAGGATGAAAGCTCCAACAATTTGTCTTTTCATGACCATATTGATTACAATAGGTGCATATTAGAGATGATCTGGTAGCTTTGAAGTCTACTTTAGGAACATCATATTTATCTATCTCTTTAATAAGATCTTCAAACCATATATGCACAATTGAAGCTATTCCATATTTTCCTTTTTGAATAAAATCTTGTTGATCATTTTTTTCTGTCTTGTATCTATTTTGATGTTAGATTCACTGGATGAATCTCCCTTCATGTGGCTTTCAATTTCAGAGCTTATTTCATATTGTATTGGTTCTTCCTTTTCTTGGCCTTTTTCATCATTGTAAACCATCAAATTTTTTATCCATGTTGGTATCTTCCTTATTCCACTTTTAAGTGTGTTGCTTAGCATGCTAGTAGTCATTTCTGTATTCTTTTGGGATAGAGTAGACTACCTTATAGCTCCCTAGTTTGCTATGGATAAGATATAGTGCTTTTTGTAAATTATAGTTCAATATTTGATTGATTTTGTAAAGGTTTTGTAGATGCCAAAATCAATTCTTATTAGCCCTTATTACTCCTATTGAACTAAGCACTGATCCCAAATTTTAAAGAGGTAATAATGTTGGACCTTTTGTCTCCTTTTGATAGATTTGAGACAATAATAATATGTATATCCAACCTTTGAAAAAGCTTTGATAAACCTCTCTTTATAAATAACCTATTGGGAATTAGGTTTAGTGTATCTAATTTTCCAATTAATTAATTTGATGTAGTAGCCCTTATGACTCCCTAATATTTGGATAAATTAGATCACAATAATATTTGCAAATAATTATTATTTATTCCAGTAGAAATCCTTATTGCTCCTAGGATTTATATTGCAAATATTGTTTTTATATGATAAAGTTTTCCCTTTGATAAATTGCTTTCAATTAATTAAATTCCTTTAATTACAACCTTATGACTCCCGAGGAAAGAAAGCATATAATAATGGGAATTAAACTTTACCTTTCACCAAGCAATATACGATGTTGTTCTTGTTGAGAAGCTAGGGCTGCATGCAATTTACGTAGACGTCTTGATGTTGTGACTACACCCTCCAATGGAATCGCTTGGAGCTATACGCGTTCCAAAATCGACGTTGCTTGGACTCTTACTTTGACCTCGCTTGGATTGAGCATTGAAGGCTCTAGCACCTTCTTTCCATGCTATAATTCTGCACTGTGCATGCAGATGATGAAGTGTAAATGTTGAGATGAGAATTTACTTGCCCTCTCCTTTGACCTCGGTCATTGACGTCCTTAATATGGAGAAGCTTCTTGTCTAAGGTGCCAAGTGGCACGTCCATTTCACATTGAGTGCTTGAGAGGAGTTTGGTGCAAATGATACATTCGTCTTCCTTCTTGTAATGTCCGGACATTACACTCTTTAGCAAAATGTTTGATCTTCCAAGAGACAAGTGTATCCCATACACTCAATGCACCAACCTATTTTCGTAACTCCTTTCTTGAAGATGAGCACTCTCTTGACTTGAGCATTAGGGTTCTCCTTTGGTGACAAGTGTCACATTCTTCTCTGCATGGATGTCCTCCCTTTCTTTGGTTCAAATAGACATTTTTGGAGATCCTTTAAGCTTCAAGAATCCCCAACTCCTCTTTCATTCACTTGCACTTGCTTTCAGCTGGGATATGGAGCAATAATATGGAGGTTTCAAGCACCGATTTCTACCAACGATCATGGAGTGAGTGATACTCCAATGGTGCTTTGTTTTCCTTTCTTCCTTGCTTGCTTACGTCCTCCTTCCGTAGATGCTATTGCTCTTTGATTAATGTTGTTCTCCCTTTATTTTGCACATTGTATCTTGCAGGTTTGGCCATCTTGGATGCGAGGAGTATGAGCCCATTGATTGGCTCCTTGAGCTGAGCTTGATTGCTGCTAGCATACGACCACCTTTGGCTGATTTTTCTAGCAAGTGTAGTGCCTCTAGAGCACCTTTAAATCTGCCTTTTTCTCCCTGTATAACCAGATTAGGATTTGTGCAATATAATGTAAAATAGGTTTACATAAAATATTCTTATTGCACCTTCATTTTGCACTCTTTTTTCACATCTAAATTTTTGGTTTTGAGGCAGAATATTTGAGTGCAATAGGGGTTTTGAGTTTGTCCTTTAGAATGGACACCTTCCCCTTTTAGCTTGGATGTTTTATGAAAGGTTCCAAGCTTGTAACCACATGATGGAAGCTTTATTTTGCTGTATTTTTCTGCACTATTATTGTGCCTTGAACTTGAGACTCACCAAGTCTCGTTCAATGCTTCCTTTGATGCTCTTTTTGGTGGTTACTTTCTTCTCCAAAACTTGGAGGATAGAGCTTATTTTGTGGCTTCCTCAAGCCACCCAAAGTTGCAGATCTATGTGCACTAATAGTGTCTTTAGACACTTTGATTAATTCTATTTTTGTGCCCTTCTCAAGAACACAAGAAATAATATTTTTGAGAGTAATCTAATAGTGCAAATCTAATAATATTTTAATGCACTAATAATATCACCTTATTACTCCAATTAACTCTAAAAAACTAATGCACTTAATCAATCTACTACAACTAATCAAGAATAATCTGAAATGAATCTTCAAGAATTATTCTAAAATTTCTTTAACAGAAAGGTAATAGGAGCTAGTCTTCATTTTATTTTCCAAAGTAGATAATAGGTAGTTGATAGATAGTTTAAGATTTCTGAAATCTAATCAACTCCTAAAGTGCAAATGAACCTTAAATAATCTTTTCTTTTTGCACCTTTTTGAAGACTCTAATTTAATTCTCCTTTTTGCAACTTCAATCTAGTTAAGGTGCTTAAACAAATATGATAAGTAGTCCACTTAATGAATCTACTTGCACCAATAGTTGCTTACCTTTTTTTGAAAGCCCTTTTCACCACTTCTGTAGAGGATGTAGATCTTGGTGTCTATGATCACCAAGTTGTTGTCTTAGATGAGATCTTGCAGCTCTTTTTGTAGGCTACCTTGAACAACTTCATCTTCACCAAAATATGGTCTCCCTTTCACGAGCCTAGAATTTTTGGTGGCTTGTTCTCCTCTTGTAGTCTCCTCCTTTTTGTTGTAGATGTGAAGAGATATTTGATTCTGAAGTGGTGCCTTCTTGCTGTGAGAGGTAATCTCCAGGTCTCCTAGATTTGGTAGGCTTCTTCTCAAGATTCTGTATGTCTTGAGGTCTTCTAAGATTTGGCACTCCTTACCAAATTCTTCTTCTTGGGCTTGTTGTCAGATGATGATAATTATCCCAAATATTTCACTATCTCCAATAGTGAATTTCTCCAATGAGTTCTCCTTGGAACTCCTTTGATGAATTCTTCAACAAGGCTCACCAAGCCTTTTACTAGATGCTCGTAGAGACCTCTCCAAGGCCTTTGATTCTGTAGCTCCTTCTGGTCTTCCTTGAGACCTTATCTTCAACCTTATACTTCTGGAAGTGTTGGTGGTGAGATCTTCTCCTGGATCTCTGATTCTACTACCTCTGTATTCAAGCAAGACTCTCCTAGTCCTTCTTCATCAATGAGATCTTCTCCTGATATCTTTTGCTTCAGGTGTTGGATTGATTCTGAAGAAGATACTCCTCCTAACCTTCTTGTAGGAAGCTTTCCCAACTCATTGAATCTTCCTATTCCTGCAAAAAAATATTAGTACTGAAATCTACTTCTGAGTTAGATACTTTCTTCTAAAGTCTTCTTCAAGATCAAGGCTTCTATGGCCTTTTTCAGTATCAAGGCTTTTGTGGCCTTTTTCAAGATCAAGGCTTCTGTGGCCTTTTTAGTACCAAGGCTTCTATGGCATTTTCAAGGCTTCTATGGCCTTTTCTTATGGATCAAGGCTTCTATGGCCTTTTCTTCTAGATCAAGGCTTCTATGGCCTTTTCTTCTTGTGAAGTTTCCAATCTAGCAATGGAGATCTCCTATCTCCCAACTTCACCATAATTCTGCTCCAGAAGTTTCTTTTGTAGTATTCTTCTCTTGTAGTAACTAATCTCTGCACTATGAAAGCACTCTGAATTTTGGGTAACGAAGTTGAAATCTCCTAGATTTCTATTGTAGGAGGTGTCCCAATCATCTGAGAATCAATTCCCTACAATAAAAGAAACTTCAGGTCAATTTCTCTAGGTCTCTTAGATGAGCTTCACTAGTTGACACATCAAACTAGTGGATCAAATGTTGAGTCCTAGTCTTCACAAGTTTTCCCTTGAAACTCTATGGAAAGACTCCAACCATATGCAATCTCAATATTCCAAAATCTGAGATTTCTTTCAATCCTAATCTTGTGGCTCTCCTTAATTCTACCACCTAGACTCTCCTGAGTATTTTTGATAGTGACTGGTCCAATGGCGTGTCAGGTTGACAAAAACTCAGGGTCAATGACAATGGTGGTTTTCCTATTGACCTACCGTAGCTCTGATACCACTGTTAGCTTTTGATGCAGCATGTAATGGGAGATAGCAAACACAAGATGCAAAATAAAATGACATAAAGTAAATTTACGAGATGACTGAAAATATATATATATATATATATATATATATATATATATATATATATATATATATATATATATATATATATATAAATAATATATATATATATGATGGAGATGTTTACAAAATAGCTCTAGAGGAAATGAACACTCCATGAATAGAGCTACTGCTCAAGAATGGGCATTGAGCATATTACACCCCACTAGATTACATCACAATGCTACATCATATCACTCTGACTCTATATGCAATATTTTTCTCTCTATGTTGCTCTATATTTCTCTATATCTATGATCTATACCTATGGCCCTTTATATAGGAAAAAGGTTCCTTGGCCAACACTCTACCTAGATGTGCAAGGGACAACTTGCACATATACAACTTGCACTTTGACACTTGTGCAGTTATTACATTGCATGAAGTAACTAGATAACTTCCCCCTAAAGTAATCTAATGTCCTAAGTATGTACCAAGGTAAAGGTACATTTACATGATCCAAATGATGTAATAGACTCTATTTCTAACATCTCTATCCTTCTTTAAGAACATAGGGTATTCCAATCAAAAGGATAGCTTCCCTATCGAAGCTAATGCAAAACACTTTTTTCTTGTTATTTTTCAAAAAAAAGGATGTAGAGCATCAAACCTGAAACCTCCTATCCTAAGTGCCTTGTGATAACTCCATCTAGCTAATGGAGCATCATCACGATATTGTAGCACACACCAATATCTGTCTTGATAGAGGTTCTAAGCGTCTATGAAGACACCAAGTGCACATAGTGAATGTGTGTGTGTACAATATGTGTGATTTGAATTCAAATATATTGGTGCCAAACAAAATATTTAGACTTGTTATTCTCCTATCATACAAAAATGAAGGAGGGTACCAAAACAAATCAAAATTACAAATCATAAATTAGGATCACCTCAAAAAATATGAATATGGTGGATTTTTTAAATATCGTTGAAAAAATAAACAATATATTATGGAGTAAGATCTCTTATTTGTTTGCACTTGTGTTTTAGGAAGGAAACTAGCAATCCAGATTTGGTAAAACGGACTATGATAATATGATGTTTTGGAAATATTACTCTACTAAGATGCAAGGCATATATAATAAAGGTGAAGTTTTGGTATTGTGAAGACTGCTATAGGAAAATGTCAAGAAGGATGTTAAATTATATAATATTTGTATTCATACAAAAAATTGAAAAGATCCAGACAATGAAAATCTAGAATTCAAACATTTTATGTAAAACGATGTATGATTCTAGCTATAGCATCTCAATTGATATGAGAAATGTATCTATTTGTATACTCTCAAGCTCTAAAGAAGAGGGTTGTAATTTATCAAGGGTGGGGGACCCAAGTACAACCCCTTATTATCCAACAAAAAAAAAGATCTCTTATTTGTTTCTTATGTAGAATATGCTTATAAAATTTTGAAGAGTAATTCATCCTAAAATTTGGAAGCTTTGAATAGTCTTCCTTCGTGACCAAAGCAATGTCACTCCATACCTGCTCTAATACCATGTTGGAATTTGCACCTATTTCCATAGATGAATAAAAGTAATCTATCCATTAAAATATTATACAAAAAGTGTAAAAAGGATAAAAAGAGAGAAAGATATAATGAGCACTCACAGGCACTATAAATAATCACTATAATATCCATAGATAATAATCACATCACTTCTATACAATATATGGAGTGGTGGGCGGTATTTCTATCTATATAAAAACCTATTTACATCAATAAACTTAACCTAAGACAACATCATAAGAGGAATTTAAGGTTAATTATAAATTATTAAATGGGTTTATCCATAACAAGATTAATCGTAGCCCATAGGGTTTACATAATAAAATATAATGATAAATTAGATACATTTTATAATGAATGCCCTTAGGCCTATCCAATATTATATCATACAATATTGACCTTGGCCATGAATCATATTAAACTTTCAACATGTAGGCTTACATAGAAATATGATCATATACTTACATATAGAATACCCAAAGGCTTACATAACACTTGGTTGTAGGCTACATCAAGAGTGTGCATAGGCACCTCATCATTGTCGTCCTTCATCTAACAATGTCATATTACAAATATTTCAACGATACTTACCAAACAAATATAAATTCTTGATTATTAGTTTCAACTTGTTTCATTGCTTGATATGAATGTGGACCAATGCATTGAAACCAAATACCAAGGATTTCTCTCTATTAAAAGTCTCATAAGGGATCATATTGTTTTTTTTTTAATTTACATGGTGGAATCGGTAGCCGCCACGAATCCGGGTAGGTGATATGGAATTATCGAAGCTGATTTTATTGATAAAATTAAAGGGCTTAAATAAGCTTAAACAAACAAATGTAATCCTGGAAATCTGCAACTACTCCAAGGATTACGTACACAAAAATACGCTATGGCTAAAATGAAAGCCCAAAAATGACGAAAAACAAAACACCTAGACTAGACTATTCAACGGAGGTTATCAAAACAACTCACGTTGATTATTCAACTAAAGCCTAAGTATTATTGCCTAGGTCTAGAACATTATTCCTCATCATTCGTCCCAACAAAAGAAGCATTGGACTCCAATGCTTTTAACAAAGAGGGAAAATCTCGAGACAGAATGTGAGCAGAAATCCAGTGAGCCTGATGTGGAAATTGGCCTCGACGGGCCACAAGATATGAAGTAGAAACACCTTGGCATGTTTGTCGGGTCTTTGTATCAAAGACTGTATCGGCGTCAAGCGAAAGTTGAGCATCAGGAACCACATCAACTGGATGAATGATGGTTGGAACTGTCTCCAATGTGGAATCATAGTATGGTTTGAGAAGATCAACATTGACAACATCGTGAATGCCAAGATGTGCTGGAAGGTCCAAGCGAAAGGCATTCTCAGAGATTCGCTGAAGAATAGTATAAGGCCCATAATGTAGAGGCTTGATCTTGCTATGTGCCTTATCTGCAAATCGTCGTTTGTCAAGATGAAACCATACTTTGTCACCAACTTGAAAGGAATGAGGAGTGTGGTGCTTGTCCATCTGTTGTTTCTGCTTTGCTTGAGTCGTCCGAAGAATTTGAACCACTTTGGCTTGAAGACTCTGCAAATGCCTGCACAAAAGAGTTGGCCTTGTCTTGTTCCTTCTGAATGTGCATTGTGGCTGAAGAAGGCAAAGACAAAGGTAACTCATAAGGAGCAAGTGGTTGAAAACCAAAACACACTTCAAATGGAGAGTGCCCTGTAGAACTGTGGACAGCCCTATTGTAGGCGTGTTCAATGTGAGTGAGGCTTAAGTCCCACTTGGCTGGAGTGGAATGATGGTAAATCCTCAAACTCTGCACGAGAGTACGATTAACTACCTCTGTCTACCCATCGGATTGTGGATGATAAGCAGTAGAGAAGTTAAGAGATACTCCCAAAATCTTCCAAAGGGATCGCCAAAAGTGTCCCACAAAACGTGAGTCACGATCAGAGACAATGCTGGTTGGAAGACCAAAAGAACGCCATACCACCTCAAAGAAGAGTTGGGCAAGATCCTGTGCAGTACTAGTCTTGCGACAAGGAATGAATTTGGCCATTTTGTTGAATCTGTCCACCACAACAAAGACACAATCATGCTTGCGTACTGTCATTGGAAAACCACTCAAGAGATCCATGGAAATGCTTTCCCACGGACGAGAAGGAATGGGCAAAGGCATGCTCATTCCCAATGTCCTATTGGCTGATTTGGAGCGATTACATACTGCACATTGTCGCAAGAAGCGAAGAACATCTCGTTGCATGTGTGGCCAAAAGAAAAACCGCTGCAGATGATGAAGAGTTTTCTGCCTACCAAAATGTCCCCCATAGAGTGTGGAATGAGCCTCCTTCAGAAGAGACTCCCTGTTCTCTTGAGGAACACAAAGTTTGTCCAATTTGTACAACAGTCCATCCTGAATATGAAAGTCCTGTAGAGCTCTCAAATTTGAAGAAGAAGGATTGGAAAGTTGGTGGAAAACTTTGCCAAAATCTGGATCCATAGGATACTGTGTAGGCCAAGTTTGGAAGCCAAGATGAGAAGTAGTGACAATTGTCAAAACTAGAGTAGAAGGAGGACGACTCAAAAAATCAGCCACTGCATTGTTTTGTCCTTTCTTGTACTTGATTACCAAATGGAATTGTTGCAAGTACGATGCCCATTTCATGTGTCTAGCTTCCTCAATTTTTGTTTGAGATTGAAGAAACTTAAGGGGCATGTGATCTGTATGAACAATTGTTTCTTTTCCCAAAAGATAGTGCCTCCAATACTTGATTGCTTGAACCAAAGCATAGAACTCCTTATCATATGTAGAATAGTTCTTCTTGGCCTCTAAAAATGTTTCTGAATGATAGGCCACTGGGTGGCCATTCTCGCATGAGCACGGCTCCAAGTGCAACTTGCGAAGCATCGATTTCTATCTCAAATGGTTGAGACAAATCGGGAAGAACAAGAACTGGTGCAGTACTCAATTTCTGTTTCAATGTGTCAAAGGATTTTTGTTGATCCTTTGTCCACTGAAACTGAACTTTGATCTTTGTCAAATAGTGTAAAGGCGCAGCAATAGAAGAATATCCTCCAATGAACTTGCGATAGAAATTAGCAAGTCCAAGAAAACTCCTTAACTCCGTGATTGAAGTAGGAGTTGGCCAAGAGAGGATAACTTCAACTTTGGAAGGATCTACTTGCACACCTTTTTCACTAATTACAAATCCAAGATAGGCAATGAATGTTTGCCCAAAGGAACACTTAGGAAAATTTGCATACAATTGGTTCTTTCGAAGAGTTTGAAGAACCGTTTTCAAGTGTTCCAAATGATTCTCCCAAGTAGAAGAATATATAAGAATGTCATCCAAATAGATGATTACAAATTGATCCAAACAATCTCTAGAATACTTCATTCATCACCCGCATGAATGTAGTTGGAGCATTTGTAAGGCCAAAGGGCATGACAAGCCACTCAAAGAGCCCCATTTTGGTCTTAAATGCTGTTTTCCAAGTGTCTTCTGCTTGAATTCTCACCTGATGATACCCACTTTTGAGATCAATTTTGGAGAAGAATTTTGCACCTTGCAATTGGTCCAAAAGATCATCAATTCGAGGAAGTGGATAACGATTCTTGATTGTAATCTTATTGAGTGCCCTGAAATCAATGCATAGTCTCCATGTGCCATCTTTCTTCAACACAAGCAAGATAGGAGAAGCACAAGGGGAAGTATTGGGTTTGATGAACCCTTTAGTCAACAATGCTTGAATTTGCTTTTTAATTTCTTCCATTTGCACTATTGATTGTCTATACATTGAAGAGTTAGGAAGAGATGATGCAGGAACAATCTCAATACTATGATTAATCTGTCTTTCAGGTGGAAGACTTGTGGGTTCTTGAAAAACATCAAAAAATGATTGAAGTATTGAATGAACTGAAGAACTCCTATTATTAGTGTGCTTAGGTACTTGCTTTTCTTCTTGAATTGGTCTGATGAAGATGAGTGCTAATTCCTTTGCTTGATTTACAGATTTGCGTGCTTGTCTACAACTCAACATCAAATTATGTGGTGTTTGTTGTGTACTTCTGATTATGAATGCTTTATTATCTTTGTGCAAAGTGTATGTATTTTTGTACCCATCATGTATAGACCTCCTATCGTATTGATAGGGTCTTCCAAGCAACAAGCCACAACAATCCATTGGAGTTACATCGCACACAACCGAGTCCACAAAAGAAGGACTGAAAGCAAAATTCACAGTGCAAGTGTGTGTGATGTCGGATGTAATCCCATTGTCCTTCCATCCCAAAGGATAAGGATGAGGATGGGGATTCATCGATAACTTCAATTTGTCAACAACGGACCTCGCAATTAAATTTTTCTGCGAGCCGCTATCGATTATACAATCAACCATAAAGGTGTCACTGAGATGGACCGTAGTCACAAACAAATTCTCACGATCACCTTGTGAAGTATTCATAAGGGTCAATTTGTTTAACCCCCGCCAATTCCTTATAAGGCTTACGTTCCCTGTAGCCTCAATGGGACTTTCTTGTGAGTCCTCATTGGAAGGCTTTACAACTAGGGATTTTTTCTTCATATTTTGCAACTTAAAACACCTCTTTTGAGTATGTCCTAGCTTTTTACAATAATTACAAATCAAAGGTGATTTAGAAGAAGAAGATTTTTGTGAAGAAGAAGGGGAAGATGAAGAAGAGGGAGAAGGAGAAGAAGAAGATTTAGCTCCCTTAGAAGGTTGTGGAGAAGCCTTCTGATTTCCTCCCGACGTAGAAGAGCGAGTCCCACGCGATTGCTCCCTCATTTCCTCCTCACCAAGAAGGGCTTGATTGAAAGCCATGTCAATGTTAACAATCAACTTGTATTTCATCTTCCTGTAAATGGGCTCCTGCAAACCACTTTTGAATTTGTTAACAAGTTGTGCTTGCATTATCTTGTATAGAATTCAAAATTCGCAACTTGCTAAATTGAAAAATATAATCAGAAACAATCATATTTGAGGTTTGTCGAAGACGAAGCCACTTGATCTCAAGGTCAGTGGCATAGTTTGAAGGATAAAAATTATTCTTCAATACTCTTTGCAATTCATCCCACGTGTCAATGGGATTTTGGGTCCGTTGTCGATCAGTGACAAGGACCTTAGCAATGCCAAAAAGTTTCAACTTTGCAAAGTTAACTTCTTGATCCTTTGCGATCTTGATATACTGAAACCAACTGTCCATGTCCAAAATCCAACTGTTGAGGACTTCGGGATCTCGCGAACCAGTGTAAACCGGAACCTCACACTATTGTTGTACTTCATTAGAAGTAACTTTATCATCCAAAACGCTGACAAGTTGGGTTACTTGAGCCAACTTATCGGCTAATTCGGTAGCCATTTGACCCCGAGTGAGCGCCAGCAAGAATTGTTACAAAAAGACAAAGTACAAAAATGTGCAAATATAAAAGTGCCCAAATTTATTTGCAAAAATTGCAAATGTACAATAGAAGGGCAAAATAAAAATTTGCACAATGGATGCTTGCACAATGTCTTTCTAAAGTTTGACTTGATGTAAAGACAAAAAGGAATGATTTTTTTTTTTTGTTTTTTTTTTTAAATTACATATATATATATATATATATATATATATTAAATATATATTTTTTAATATCACTAAGAGTCAGTGATATAAATTAATAAAATGGTAAAGACCTTTGAATTTACCTAAAGAAATTACTTTTGCTTGAAAGTGGTGGTCGACTGCACCGCCACGGGCACCGAAGAAACGAAGACCAAACGCGGCGACGGAATGACGGCTGGTGCTGGAATACCGCGATCTCACCACGAAAGCGGGATCGAACAGCGGCGATCTTAGCCTTGCCCAGTCTTGCGCTGTAGATTTCCCCACTCGGCCACGAACAGCAGATCTGGTCGCTGGAAGCTGTCGGAAAACGCAGAGGAAATCGTCAGCAGCAATACGGCCGGATGGACAGAAAATGGCGTCGATGTTTTAATTCAACCCCTGACCAGGCATCATGTACAGTTGCGTTCACGGGTTTTAGATCGGACAGACAGCATAGGGCCTGCGTCCACGACCAGCGGCTGCGGGAGACGGCCAGAAATTCGCCGTATTGCTGTCGTTCGGGGCTACAAGCAAATGCTGCTAGCAAATGCAGATCCGGTCGCTGCTAGAAATCGCCCGATAGGAAATCGTGGACAATTTGGCTAATTCAGGAACCACCTGCCGCCGGAGTTTTACGCCAGACGCAGCAAATTTAAAACCGCTTACCCGAAAGCTAGAAACGGTCGGAAAAATGCAGAGGGTTGCCGGCCGCGTCGTGACTGTAAATGCAAGGGTTTGACGAGGCTGAACGACGACCAGAATTTCCGACGGTGTGGGTGGAGCAATCGTCGTCGGTGAGCGTCACGGCCAGAATTGGTTTGTGTCGCGCAGATCTGAACGAAAACAGGACAGATTGCGTCAGTAATCGTCGAAAACCGTCGCGGATGTGGACGGCCGGAGTTTTCTGGGCGTCCAATAGCTTTGGGAATGGCTGAAATCAGAAAATGACAGCAAGTCTGCCGTCTTGTTAGCGGTATCCTTGACGCGGAAGGAGTTGGCAAATGCAGGCAGATCGCTGGCGCCAAACGAAAAGGGAACGGGCTCCGCCGGGATGGGTACCTCCGGTCAGATCTGGCAAATGCCAGAGACACAGAACCCTGACAGATCAGGGAAACTTCACACGCTGTTGCAGTCAGAACAGCTGCGGGAAAACGCCAACAGCGGCAGAAACTTCCTCCGCACCTCGCCCAATCGAAGTTGGGAAATGCCGTTATTTTGTCGTGTGTGCCCAAAATTGCCCTAACAGCAGCAACGTCGGGCTCTAGTTTAGCAAGAAAGTTATGTATGAATTAAACCGGATGGCTGTAGAAAAAGAATCACGTCCGATGACAGTACGCTGACGGCTGCAGGAAATGCAGAGCAGACGAAAGTCGACAGACGGCAGCGGCAGTAAACAGATCCGCTCAGCTGCGGAATATATATATATATTTTTTATTAACGGCATCGGATCGCCGGACGCAGTCGCGGTTGAGACACAGGCGGCGGCGAAAAACGTGAACGGCGTCACAGAAGGAATTCCGGCAGAAATTTTCTTGACAGCGGCAGGAATTCGGCAGCAGCAGCACTCAAGTGGATGATACCCTCGATCAATTCGACAACAAAATATATATATATATATATATATATATTTTTTATCTTTGAAAAAGTTGTCAATAAACAGTGTCAACAAATTTTGTCAACCAATTATGGAAATTAGCAGCAATTTGTCTGCAATTTCCCTGAGCTTCAACTGGAACAGATTGTGGAGGTCGAAAATAACCCAAAACCTCCAAAATAACCTGCTCTGATACCAATGATATGGAATTATCGAAGCTGATTTTATTGATAAAATTAAAGGGCTTAAATAAGCTTAAACAAACAAATGTAATCCTGGAAATCTGCAACTACTCCAAGGATTACGTACACAAAAATATGCTATGGCTAAAATGAAAGCTCAAAAATGACGGAAAACAAAACACCTAGACTAGATTATTCAACGGAGGTTATCAAAACAACTCACGTTGATTATTCAACTAAAGCCTAAGTATTATTGCCTAGGTCTAGAACATTATTCCTCATCAGTAGGTTGTCTAGATTTTTATGGCCGCCACAGTATTTTGCGTTGTCCACCCCAAAAGTCGCCACACAGATCTTCGCGTAGTTTGCCCCTATAACCACCATGCCACAATCATTTTAAACCTTTTACGCCACTGAAATCACCAAGAAAGGGACAAGCGTTATATCCGATGAGGCCTGAAAGTTGAACCTTGGACCTTCGCCCCCTTATGGAGTTTGAAAGGATCATATTGTTAATGTTATTGATTATATGTGCCATACAATATGTTGCATCTCCCCAGAAGTTTAGATTTATTTGTTTGGCATGGATCATCTAAAACATCATCTCATTATTGTTATATTCTTCCATTCAACGACATCGTCATGTTGAGTGTGTAGTGGATGATTCATTGGCAATTTATGCCATACTCTATAAGCAACTTATTAAATTCATTGCTCATGTACTATCTTATGCTATCCATTCTCAATCATTTGATATCTCTCCCACATACTTCCCACAAAGTATTTAAGACCTTGAATAATGTAAAGCCCTCGTATTTAGACTTGATGCAATATATCCAAATAAACCTAAAAACCCACCAATAATGTGAAAGTACTTGATTGCTAAAAAGAGAAGCTTTGACCATAAATGATAATTGTAATTATAAACGAGCTCAAGGGTGATATGCATTGTGAGCTTTGTCTATAAGAAAGGTCTCCTAATCATGTTTCTCTAGTACACAATCTTCATATACACCACTCAAAGAAGAAATAGGAAGAATATTATCAACCATTCAAACATGACTTGTATAATTCATGGATCCAAAATTAGTTTACCCTAGTCTCTAATGTCATAATTCATCGATATTATTAGCCTTAGACATAATAAAACAAATTTGTTTTGATCCATAGATTTAGAATCCCAATCAAGCTTTTACATTTGATTTGTTTTATTATAATATCTAAAAGCAATAATTTCAAAGTCATACTTAATTTCCTTCAATACCATGTATCTAACTAAATTTCTCTCTTTTTATTTGTATGAGGGATGTGATAGGTAAAAAGAATATTTGGAATGGTACTTAAAAATAAATAACTTATGCATACTTAGCATGGCCAATAGAAAAACACCATGTCTAAAAAATCTCAAGGTTGAGTCATCACTAATAACTATTGCTTCTCCCTAGACCATTGTAGTTAGTACTTGGTTATAAAATTTGTCACCTTTAAATCTAAATCCATTCCTAATAAGAAAAGGATACCCATAAATAGATGGGTATAAATTCACATTTAGATTATTTCATATCAACTTCTTGAGGGGCCTCAAAATTTTGTTTGAAAATTCTTGAACTCTTCATAATATCTTAAGGCTTTTGAATTCAAATAAAATGATTTTCAAGCTTGTTACATTCCTTATTATAGTAAGTGGAAGTAATATTTGTTGAGATATTTTTAAAGAAATTATCAACTATTCTTTTTATTTTTTCCAATTTTTGTAGGATTGTTCTTTTGAACTTCTAATATTTGCTTGATTTTTTTGTTGTAATTTTTTCATATTTCTCAATGTAACATGCAAATAAGAGAGACATATAATAACCTCCTCAAAGGTAGACTCCATGGGATCAATTATAAAAAGTTACATACCATGACTATATGCTAGCAAAATTTTCATATGTAGGAGATAAATTATTTGTAATAATATTAACATACTCATTATACATCTTTGTAGATCCTCCTACTAGAATTATATTCACCTTAAAATTCTTTTAATACATAATATACCCAACATGGATAAATTCTTCTAATTTGATAGTAAGCCTATTTTTAATTGATTAATCTAAATGTTGTTGAATTTTATAAATGGCTTATTAAACATATCTCTTGTCACTTGTAGGTCCAAACTATATTTGGTGCAAATAACCTAGTCTAGTTCAACATGGGATGCAATAAATCCATGTGCTTCAACCTCCCTCATTCATTGTCATTATTTTTCATTGATATTGATAATTGGAGGACCTTTATGCATCCATAGTCCTTTACATTCAAGAAAATACATTTGGTCATGCCATAGACCATAGTTTATCCCATTAAGTCTCATAAAACCAGCACTGAAACCTATCAATTGTTTGTAAAATTAAGTTTCAAATATCAAAAAATTACAAAATTTGAAAAAATGATAAAATGATGATTATTTGTGTATAAAAATAATTTGTGAAGATTGGGATAATATGTAAATATAATGTATAAAGCCTCAAGTTTGTGGAGGAAAAAATCATACATTATTGGTGTTCAAAGCTTGTGGTAATAATTATTTGTCCATCCCATAATTTAAAGGATAAAATTATGACTACTAGTGTATAAATATTAGGATTTTGTTGATTGCCAAGGAAGTGTAGAGTGTTGTGAAAAATCGATACAAATAACCTATATATTGGAGAATTTTACAAGCCACAAAAATTAAGAATATGGAGGAAGCATAAATAAAATATATCTTGGCTTTCCATCACATACAAGAAACTCTTGGTACAAGCATTTATCCAAAAATTAAGTGTTATTGTTGCTTAAGGAGCTTGGGACACCTTGAAGACAACCTATCAAGGGTCTACTCAAGTGAAATTAGTGAAGCCACAAACATTGAAGAGAGAATATGTAAATATGGGAATGAAGGAGAATGAGAATGTGGGAGATTGTTTTGTAAGGGTGTATGAAATTATACATAAAATGGGTATTTGAGGCGAAGAACTAGCACAAGGAGATGTTATAAAAAAGGTGTTGAAAAAATTGACACAAAAATGAAACAATTATGCAATGATTATTGAAGAAAGTAAAGATTTGAAAATTTTGAAGTTTGATGATTTGTCGGGATAACTTTGTACCATGAAAAAGAATTAAAAATAATGAAGAAGAAAACTTGGTGCAAGCTTTTTCTTCCAAGGAAAGAGTGTGAAATAATAATGGGGCTAGCTCACATCTCAATTCCTAAGGTTAAAGAGGGGAGTAGAAAAATCAAAATTCTATAAGAGGAAAGAGAGCATGGTAGAAGAGGAGGCTATAGTATAAGAGGTAGAGATCATGGATAAGAGGAGAATTCAATGGCACAATTGCAAAAGGTTGACCACTATGAAAGAGAATGTAGAATAAAGGCAACTAAAGAAGGAGAAAAAATGTAAACTTTTCACATGAAGGTGAGAGCTAAAAAATATGATTTTATCATGTAATGTAGTAGAAATTTCAACTAAAGAGTCCTAGTACTTAGATTTTGGTTGTTTAAATCATATGAATAGTAATAAGAAGTTGTCTATGGAGTTCAATGAATCATACAATATCAAGGTCAAATTTAAAAATAATAAAGCATTGGAGGTTGAAGAAAAAGGAACCTTACAAGTTGACACAAAATATGGAAAGAAAAATATTCAAAATACTTATTTTATACTAGGATTGAATCACGATTTGTTGAGTGTGGTGTAGCTTCTAGAGAAAAACAAAATAGTGTTTTAGAATAAGGAGTGTGTCATTAATTACAAAGAAAATGGGAACCAAGCAGTGGTTGTTGTATCTATGACAAAGAATGTAACATTTCCTTTAAACCTTAGACTAGAAGAGCAATTTGTGTCATATAACCATTGAGGAAAACATTTGGTAAAGCAACAATTCTGATTTAAAACCAATCTTGGCCTAGCTATTATTCACACAACCTAAAGTCCAAGATGATGTAATCTTTAGAGGAGAAACATACTATGAAAATATATTGAGTGCAACCACCATCATCATGCGCAAATTGAACACACAAATTTTCAAAATCCTTGCATTATAAAGATAATCATGGAGTACATTTGCTTCAGATTTGCCTACTTTGGTGGGATACAAGATTAGAGCTCAAAACAATATTATGCTTGGTTTAGAAATTTCATCCCAACTACAATAGAAAAGGAGCAAGGAAGAAACTTAGACTAAGGCACTCAATAATGGATGTTTTCTGACCTTTGTAATAGACTACTGAACCCATATTTATACAATTTTTGGCACTTCACATAGTGTTGATTTTACAATTAATCCATATACATTTTCTTGACGTGTGCTCCTTGGGATTACTTTCTACCATACTTTGGCCATGCCTCATTAAACCTTTATTTGCACGATGTTTGAGGTCTCTTGAGCCCGATTGGTTAAGTGGTTTAATGCTTGATTGACCAATCATATCAAGTGGGTTGAGCATTAATTTCATCAAATTTTACCACTTGTATTTTAACACTATCTAAGCAATGTTAATGTCACCATGATGTTTGCTTCTTGGGATCACCTCCTAGTCGCACTTTAGCCATGCATCATTAAAATCACCACGATCGTTGCCCTGTACATTTGTGTTTGCATGATCAGCATTAAAATTCCCACGTCTGCCATCTTTGAATTTAAAGTAGTCATGCCAAATATCCTACAAGTCAAAGACAAAAAACTATAGGTGTTAGAATTCATTAGTATTTTTTTTTAAGTGAAAAACCCCTTGTGGGGCTGCCCTGGTCTAAGAGACCAAGAACAGGGGGTTCTACACCGTCAAAGTCACCCGGGGGTCGCACCCAGCCCTGCCCGCACCAACATTATCAATTGGATTTTGGGTACCCAATTCAGCTTTTTGGTAGGGTGGAGATTCAAACCCGGGACCTCCCTTGGAGGATTGTCCTCTCCTCTCCAACTCACCTACAACACCTGGGTAGAATTCATTAGTATTATTACTATTATTTTTAATTAATTTTATTATATATATATATTGTTTTATTTATTTTTTATGCTTCTAACAATATTTACATTTTCTAGATTTTTTTCTAACAACTTCTGATGATTTTATAATTTTCTTGCAATTTCTACATTTTTTAATTTTTTTTGCAATCATTTGATAATATCTACATATTTCAAAACTTTATTACCCTTCCCTAGTAATTATTTGCAATTTTACGATGATTTTTTGTTATTTTTTGGTAACTTCTACTTTAATTTCCTTGTGGATTTAATTTCTTCTTTATTTCCCCACGAAATCTAGAGTTTAGGACTGAGGATTTTGATCTTCTTTTATTTCAAGCTTTCTTGTAATTGTACCACAAAAATACACTATCTTTTTCTAGACTTACAACATAGTTAGCTTCCAATGGTCAGGGTAATTTCCCCATGAGTGGTTGGGTTTCTGACCAGGTCAATTTCTCCATGAGTGGTTGGGCTTTAGATAGGGCTTTTATTTCACTTACTTTTTAAATTTCTCTCGAGTTTCAAACTTTTAGCCAATGCTTTTGTCTTTACTGAGTGATTGAAAATTTTAATTTTAGTGCTAAAATCATTGTCAAAAAACTTTGGCTAGCTAGTTTTCAGGATTTTTATTTCTCCTGGTCGGGCTTCTAGCCTAGGATTTACCTTCCATTTAGCTGCTACAAATACCCTTGAGTGTCCGACACTTTTCTTATGCTTACCGAGATTTGGCTTCATTGGATTTTTATTCCCTACAAGTATTTAGGGCTTATAATATTTTTCTTATGCTTACCAGGATTTGGTTTCATTGGCTTTTTCATTCCTCGCAAGTTTTCGAAGGCTTTTGGCACTTTTATTACATTTACCAAGGATTTTAAAGTTTATTGCTGACATCATTGCCAAAAAACTTTGATCTTTTTCTTCCACTTACTAAGAATTTAAAATTTTATTGATGACATCATTGCCAAAAAGCTTTGGTATTTTTCTTCCACTTACTAAGAATTTAAAGTATATTGATGTCATCATTGCCAAAAATCCCTAGCCATTTTCTTCCATTTACCGGGGTTTTGGCTTCATTGATTTTTTAATTCCTTGCAAGTGTCTTACGCTCCCAACGTTGCTAGAATTCCCAGTTACCAGTCGCTTTAACTTTGCCTACTTTTATACTTCCACTTGAGTGGTCGGACTTCCATCCACTTCACTTGCCTTTAAATTTCTCAATTAATGGTTTGGTTCTGGCCAAAGCAATTTCTACACTTAGTGTCTAGAATTCTAGCCACTTATATTTTTCTGCAAGTGACCAGACTTTACTATTTTTAATTTGAGCCACACGTATACTGACCTTGATCACAACAACTTATATAGCCTATAGAAAATAAGTAATTTTGGGCCTCACAACTTCTCAAAATATAGGTAAATTTATATTTGTTGGAAAAATATTTTTGAGCAACATAAAATGAAAGTGGTTTCACATAATTTTATGTGGTATTGGAAGATATGTGGTTTTCATAAGTGAATTTTGTGTGATTAGGTAGGCATTACGGCTAATAGGGCAGCCAAACATGGATAAATACACCCAACATTGATAAATTCTTCTAGTTTGATTATAATATACTAGACAAGACAACCAACATTAAAATTCTTATAATGCATAATATACCCAACATGGATAAATTCTTCTAATTTGATAATAAGCCTATTTTTAAATGATTAGAATAAATGTTGTTGAATTTTCCAAATGGATCATCAAACATATCTCTTATCACTTGTAGGTCCAAACTATCTTTGGTGCAAATAACCTAGTCTAGTTCAACATATGGTGCAATCAATTTATGAGCTTCAACACCCTCATTCATTGCCTTTATTTTTCATTTATTTTGACAACGGAAGGAGCTTTATGCATCCATAGTTATTTAATTTCAAGAAAATATATTTGGTCATGCCATAGACCATAGTTTATCTCATTAAGTATCATAAAACTAGCACTGAAGTCTATCAATTATTTGTAAAACTAAGCTTCAAATCTAGAAAAAAATACAAATTTTGAAAAAATGGTAAAATTATTATTATTGGTGTATAAGATAATTTGTGAAGATTAGGATAATGTGCAAATATAGTGTATAAAGCTTCAGGATTGTGGAGGAAAAATTCATACATTATTGGTGTTTAAAGCTTGTGGTAGTACTTCACTGCCCATCCCATAATTTAATGGATAAAATTATGATTACTGGTGTATGAAGATGAGGACTTTGTTGATTGCCAAGTGTAGAGTGTTGTGAAAAATGGATTCAAGGAACCTGTAGATTGGAGTATTTTATGAGCCTCAAAAATTAAGAATATGGAGGAGGCATAAAGAATAGGTATCTTGGATTTGTATCACATACAAGAAACTTGTGATACAAGCATTTTTCCAAAAAATTTAAGTGTAAATGTTGCTAAAGGAGCTTGGTACACCTTGAAGACAACCTGTCAAGAGTTTTCTCAAGTGAAATTAGTGAAGCTACAACATTGAAGAGAGAATATGTAAATATGGGAATGAAGGACAATGGGAAGGTAAGGGTGCATGACATTATACATAAAATGGGTATTTGAGGTGAAGAACTAGCACAAGGAGATGTTGTTAGAAATGTGTTGAGAACATTGGCACCAAAATGAAACAATTGTGCAATGATTATTAAAAAAAGTAAAGATTTGAAGAAGTTGAAGTTTGATGAATTGTTGGGATCACTTTATACCATGATTTTTTTTTTTTAAATAATGAAGAAGAAAACTTGGTGCAAGCTTTTGCTTCTAAGGAAAGAGTGTAAAATAATAATGGAGCTAGCTCACATCTCAATTCCCAAGGTTAAAGAGGGAAGTAGCAAAATCAACATTCTATAAGAGGAAGAGAGCATGGTAGAAGAGGAGGCTATAGTGGAAGAGGTAGAGGTCATGGATAAGAGGAGTACTCAATGTCACAATTGTAAAAGGTATGACCACTATGAAAGAGATTGTAGAATAAAGGTAAGCAATGAAGGAGAAAAAAGGTAAACTTTTCACATGAAGGTGAAAGCTAAAAAAAATGATTTTATCATGTAATGTAGTAGAAATTTCAACTAAAGGTAAACTTCGATTTTGGTTGTTTAAATCATATGACTAATAATAAGGATTTGTCTATGGAGTTCAATGAATCATACAAGATCAAGATAAAATTTAAAAATAATAAAGCATTGGAGGTTGAAGGAAAAGGAACCTTACAAATTGACACAAAATATGGAAAGAAAAATATTCAAAATACTTATTTTATACTAGGATTGAAGTATAATTTGTTGAGTGTGTGGTAGCTTCTAGAGAAAAACTAAAAATTGGTGTTTGAAAATAAGGAGTGTGTCATTAATGGTAAAGAAAATGTAAACCAAACAATTATTTTTGTACCTATGACAAAGAATGTAATGTTTCTTTTAAATCTTAGACAAGAAGAGAAATTTGTGTCATATAGCTATTGAGGAAAACATTTGGTTATTGCACTAAAGGTATGACCACTTGAATTTTTGAAGCTTGTATTTGTTGGATGTTAAGGAATGGTCCATGGACCACCTTGTGGAGAAGCAAGTGAATTTTATTAAGGTTTCACAATGGAAAAACATCATAGAGAAAAATTTCTAGAAGGAAGAACATGGAGGGCATCATATCTATTAGAACTAATTCGTTCATAAATTTTTGGTCCAATGCACATGCCAAGTGTTGGTAAATCCTTCAATTTATCATTTTTATTGATAATCATACTAGAAAATCTTGGGCATATTTTTGGAAGAATAAGAATGATGCTTTTGAAGCATTCAAGAGCTGCAAAGTCATAGTAGAGAATCAAAGCATTAATAAATGATCATGGTGGTGATTATTGGTCCAATAAATAAAAAATATTTTTTTATGAGCATGGGATAATAAGACAATTAACATCAACCTATACACATCAGCAAAATGAAGTGGCAAAAAGGAATAATAGGATGATTATGGAGATGGAAAAAATAATGGTAATAAGAAATGATTTATGCAATGGTTTGTGGAATGAAGAATTTGCAATAGCAATGCATATCCATAATAGAAGTCCCACAACTATAGTAAAGAATATGACTCCTCATGAAGCATGGTATGAAAAGAAATGTTTAGTAAGTCACTTGAGAGTGTTTGGTTATTTTTCTTATGTTCATCTTGAAGATAAGCAAAGAAATAAGTTAGAACCAAAGTGTCAAGCATACATGTCTATTGGTTATTCTAAATAAATCAAGGCATATAGATGCTATGATCCCAAATATAGACGATGCATTGTGTGTAGAGGTGATTTTTAATGAAGGGAAAATACATTGAAAATAAAAAAAATACTAAGAAGACAATCATAATTGAATATTTTAGTGTATCACAAACATCAAGGCACAAACATTTCTCCAAATACAAACATAAAAGTAAAGAAACATTATAATCACATCCAACTTGCCAAATTTTGGATTAGAATTTTTATAGGAGGTTTACACGAAGCCAAGCACAAGCTCAAAAACAAAGCCAAAAGGAATAAGAAGATAATATGGTGAACTATGCACTATTATTCAAGATTGGAGTGGAGCCCTTAAGTTTTGAGGAAGCATCCCAAATTAAGGTATGGGAAACAATCCTAAAAGAAAAATTAATTGTAATTGAAAAGAATGATACTTGGGAGTTATGTGAACTTCCAATAAACAAAGAGGTCTAGAAGTGAAGTGGGTGTTAAATATCAAGTACAATAGTGATGGATCAATTGAAAGGCACAAATCAAGTCTAGTGGAAAAGTGTTATGCAAAACAAATTAGCATACATTATGATGAGACATATGCACCTATTTCAAGGCAAGACACAATAAAAATAGTCTTAATATTGGTAGCTTAAAATGATCGATTGTACATCAACTTGAAATAAAGAGTGTATTATTAAATGGGAATATTGAAGTAATGTTTATAGAACAATTATAAGGATTTGAAGTAAAATATAATAAAGGATATATCTAAAATTTCTAAAAAATATATTATATAGACTCAAACAAAAATCAAGGACATAGTTTTAAAAGATGATGCATACTTCTTGAAGTGCGACTTTATGAGAAATATGAATGATCCCACATTATAAAAAAGGGAAAGTAATGATATTTTGAACTTTTGCTTATATGTTGTTGAACTAATTTTCATAGGAAGTTCATCAAGAATGAAGAGAGAGTTCAACATAGTCATGATGTAAGAATTTAAAATGATCAACTTGGGTTTGATGCATTATTTTCTTGGAATGGATGTACATCAAAAACATGATGGGATATTCATTTACCAATTAAATACACACATGAATTCTTGAAGAAATTTGGCATGTAATGTCACAAAGATTTTGCTATCCCACTTACCTAAGATGAAAGAATGTGCAAGGATGATGGTAGTGGAAGAGTGAACAAGAGGAAGTATAGAAGTTTGATTGGCAACATTATGTATATGACATGAATTAGATCAGATATTATATATGTAGTCTCTTTGGTTTCAATATTCTTAAGTGAGCTATCAAAAATTCATATCATAGCAACTAAGATGATTTTGACATATTGTTAGAGTTACTATGCTATAGTAACTATGATTATTACCTCATTTGGTAATTAGTAATAAACTCCTAGGTGAAGGTTTTCTACCTAGGTTAGATATTCGATAAATATATTTATTTATCGAATATATTATTGTTAGTAGGTTAGGCACTTATTTCTCAAGTGCATTAGTTAGCATTAATTAAGGATATTATTTTATTAATATCCTTAGGCTATTCATAGCCTAACATTGTTCTATTTAAGCATTTCATATTATTAATTCAAATCTAATACCTATGATTTCTTATATCGTATCAAAGAATTTGATTTGGACTTGGGCAAGGTTACCAGAGGTGCTCACGTGGGCCGATTTTTTGAGGAAGAAGCTTGACTGGACATTGGGACCCCTTCTTGGAGCTTGCACAACACATTTTCCAAAGAAGCAGCTTGAATGGACATTGGGACCCCTTATTGGAGCTTGCACAAAAACCCACGATGCAAAAAATTCTCTTAGGCATACCTTTCAAGGTAGATCTACGGCTTGATTTATTCTAACTTTTCAATTTGTGTTTATTATGTTTATTGGCAGATATTTATGTTTTTTTATTGGTGTAGAAGTTGCACCACCTAATAGCGTTGAGTGTTGTCCATCTGATAGCACTGTCAACCCGCGGGAATTGATAGCCAATTGACTGCCAAGCCCCACACACGATGCATGAGACTGAAAGCTAGTAGCAGACTGCCAGCCCACAAGCAAACTGACAGCCTACCAAGGCTACAGGAATGATTCCTCGGACATGGATTGGTGATGTAACCTGGACAAAGGTCTGCACTAACAGCTTCAAGCTGATGCGGATCTCACAGAACCTGCACGGAGACCTCTATGGCGTGTAACACCACCTATAACATTGTGGAAACCAAGGCACAACTTCGAGGTGATCCAAGGTGGGCATGCACTTCGATGAGGCTAACATGGCAAGTGGAACTCTAGGTTGACACATGGTAAACCCTGGTTGCTGACCTGGTGATGAGTTTTGTCAATCACACCATTTAATCATTATAATTTTCAATCTAGGGTGGTGTCCAAGGCTATATACGAAAGGAGATATAGATAGCTTGAAAATTAGCTCATTCAAAAAATAAGCTTTATTGGTGGGACAAGTTAACCATGGAGGTTTTGGTGTCACTTTAATCCTATAAACTAAAATTGAATTCTAATTAATCTTGCAGAATCAAAATTACAGGAATAGAAAGATTGCAAAAAAATAAAACATGATTACTTTTGCAAAATGAAACCTATTTACTATTGCAGAATATAAATAACAAGAAAAGGTAGTTGCAGGAAACTGAAATATAACTAAATTTGTAGAAATGTCACCAATTTTACTCTTGCAAAATGAAAAGAATAACAAGAAGATGAAATAGCAAAAAATGAAACACACAGGCTAACAACTGATCAACAAAATGGATTAAAGCAAGAAATAATCTGCTGGAAACAGGGGAAATTCAACAATGTTGCAAATTGATGAATCAATTAACACTCACTCTCATTAACCTAGGTCCAAATCACAAATCTCTATGCACTATTAGCTAATGAACATAAAATGAAATATGACAAGTCTCTACTAATCTGTTGCAGCAAAAGTTGCAGAAAAACTTGTCACCAATAAGCCTTCTTCTAAACCTGGAAGTGGCCCTTGCTCCTTTGTTCCAGAAGAAGGTAGAAAAACTCTCTCTTAACTACTTAAACACTCAGACATTTAATGAGACAAAAGATGAATGAGAAATCTTGCACTTTATTTAGTCTCAAGCAACATTACAATATTTGGAGGAAAACCTACTAAAAACTACAATTTGCCACATATCTACTTTCTTACCACAAGTCCTATATTTATTCTCTACTTGGCTTAAGCAACATGTGAGCCTATTATTTATAACATTCTATTACACATGCCAATCTGTTCTGTTGCTGCTTTTCAAGGATTTAGTAACTGTTCTGAAGAAGTCTTCCTGAAATGCAGGAAATTGTTCTGTTGTAGCATATCCATTTTCCTTGTTGTGTGTCATCCATTTGGAGAAATGTGTTGGAAGGGGTGAGAAAACTCTTCATACAACTGTATCCATCCTCATCTCGCCATTTTCCACATTTTTGGATGTTTTGTTTATCATTTTGATCAAAACTGGTCTTTTCTCTACTCATTCCGGAGCTGCTCCGAAATATCTGACAGTTTAACTATTTTATGCTCATGCGATAAAAATGGTCAACAAAGTAGTTTTGATTGGATAGGAAGTCTTCCCTATTCCTTAGGAGATGATCCCAATCAATTTTGCATGCCAATTATGATAAATTCCAAGCCATGTCATTCATTGATAGCTGGCTGGAATTTGTATGACTATGTCCTGCATTTTAGTCTTTTTGACTTGTTGCTCCCATTTGAACCACGTGGAAGTACTGTCAGGTGGAGAAAGAGTCATTCTCAACTGTTTCCAAGTGTTTCCCTCATCTTTAATTGACAAATTCTATGCCTTCCTTCATAGTGACAGGTGGCTGGAATTTGTATGGACTGTCACTTGTTTTTTTTAGCTGTCAAAACATGCCCAAATGCCCTTTTGGAGTGCTCATAACTTTTGCCTCGTAACTCCAATGTACACCAAATTGTACCCACGTGTTCTTGGTTGTATGAAATACATCAGGTTCAATTTTCAGATCTTAAATCCTCAGGAATTGCTCCCAGAATCGCTATCAAGTTGGCCTCTAACACAGATTTTTACCAGAATTTCTAGCTGTCAAAAAGTGTGAAACTGTCATTTTGTGGGCCCCATAACTTCCATATTATTTGTCCATATGCCTTAAAATTTGTGTCAGGTGTTATCTCTACTATGAACTATCATTGGTATGAATTTGGTTCCTTAAATTTCTTTGGATAATTCCTAGTATATCGGCAAATGTTTCCCTTAACGCAGATTTGCACCTGTTAACAGCTCCAAAAAAAACTAAGGCATGAACATTGAGTAACCTTCATAACTTTTTATCTATAGCTCGGATTGACTTGCTTCAAAAAGAAAAGTTGTAGTTATCAATGAGAGGAATATGTTCATGCCATCAGAATATAATTTTGCTGCAGTATGACACCATAATTGACATGATACTCATTTTTGACCTTTTACAAGTAAAATGCTTAAAATAGTCAAAATAGGGGTATAATATTTCTAACATAAAATCATGTAAAAAATTAACAATTAATATATTCTAATCAACTATTTGGAAATTTAAATTTGTATATTGAATAATATGGCAGTTTTTATATGTTAACCATAGTGCAAAAATGAGGTATTTTTAGGCCTCATCACCTGGTAGGCTCTAATCCCGAGGAAGATGTGGCAAGTATTGATGTGGTGACCTCTAATTGGCTAGATTTGTCGAGCATAAATTTTGAGGTACTGACTAGTAACTGACGTGGTGCGGGTACCTAGCAATGTCTGATTTGTCTTGTCGACTTGGTATGTTCTTGTTCGTTGTAGCACGCGAACAAGTGGCAAATATCCATTGGTTGTTGATGTCGACAAAAGGCTCTTTGAAGCTGTCGATTTCCCATAGGCAATGAAGGTTGAGGGGACGACAAATTAGTTTTAAAGTGAAAAAATGCAACCGTAGGTTGCATGTGGGACTATTAAGTTCCAAAGTTTTTTTTATAAAGCTTAAAAAAAATAAGCAGACGCACGACTGCTTGAAATAAGAGGTCTTCCCTCCTATTCAAGTCGGGCACCATAGCCCGAATGGTAGCTAGGGCCCGTGTAAAAACTTTCGACAGGAGTTCGGGAGTTCGACTATAGTTGGGGTCCCCCACTCCTATAAATTTTGCTAAAAAAATGCAAAAATTCAAAGGTAAAGTTCTTTATTATTTGCAACTCTATTAAAAAATTTCAATTTTTTTTTTTAATAATTTAAATTCTAATTTGATTAAAAATCATTTTTTTTTAAATTAATGATTTTTTCAATTTTTTTTTTTATTAAATTAACTCTTTTATTAAAATTTTATTTTTGCAAATTAAAATCAAAGAAAAAAGAAACCCATTTTTTTGCAAAACCTTGAAATAGTGCTTTTGTTTTCTCAATTTTTTTTTTAGATATAATACATATAATAGCACATTTTGAAATAGTGTTTTTGTTTTCTCCAAGAGGGGATGTAATACAAATAAATAGCACATTTTTTTTGCAAATCTAGGAGATTTAAAACTTTCTCAAAAATTTTGAGAGTAAGCGTTTTTCTTATGAAGAAATATTGTATTGCTTCTATAAGAAAGGTAAATCTTATGGTAGACCCAATGGTAGATCCAGTGACAAACTAAGTGGTAGATTAATAGGCAGATACAGAGATAGTCCCAGAGGTACTCATCCAGAGGTACACTTAGAAAACCATGAGCCAGAGCAAGAGACAATATTATGGCCTTGCTCCGCTCCACCTGCTAAGCTCTATAGGTTCCACTATAGGTGGAAAATACCTACGATACAGGGTCCACCATTCAGTGGACATGACCTTGACCAGGTTTCATCATTTGATGGACAAGACCTAGAGTCAGCAAACCAGCATCTTTCATTTTCTCTCCATCAATGTATTGGGGCAGTTATATACATTACCCAAATAATGTAATAAGGGGGGATGTTAGAGTTACTATGCTACAATAACTATGATTATTACCTCATTTGGTAATTAGTAATAAACTCCTAGGTGAAGGTTTTCTACCTAGGTTAGATATTCGATAAATATCTTTATTTATAAAATATATTATTGTTAGTAGATTAGGTGCTTATTTTAAAAGTATGAAAAAATGTGATATATTGAGGTGCCTACGAGCACCCATATTATACTTCTTGTCATCTCCCTTTGTTTCCTTTATCTCATTTACTTTTGTTATATTTTTAATCGTCTTTTATTCTTTTCAGCATACAATGTGGAGAAAGCAAGTTTTGGAATATTTCTAGAAAATATTGCAAATTCAAACATGGTATTAGAGTAGGTTCCAGAGCTTCATCACTCTTTCAATAAAAATATCAATTTTCTAGTGATTAAAGGCATCTCTCTTAGATCTATTCCTCTTTTTGAATTTTCAAAATTTTAAAATTTTAAATTCATATTTTGCTACCAAAATTTCCCACTCAAATGGACATGTTTATCCATACTTTACGTGCAACTTGTCCATTTGTGTTGGTTGTTTTCCATGTCAATATGACAAACGGTGCACCAACATGGTCAGTGCAATGATGTGTTTGCATGTTGTTGACCAGGAGGTGGAATGTTCATATCCCAAAATTTGTTTTGGGTATTTATTGTCACATACTCTCCATAATTTGGAAATATCTTTCCTTCACCCGCTCGAAGGGAGTGGCATGGTAATGGAGGAAAAACTTGCTTGAGAGACCATAATGGGGTTGCATCACCAAGACTGATCAATTGCAAGTTATTTTTGTGAGATAAGTGAAAGCACAAATGCTATAAAATGAAGCTTGTAGCACTACTAATAAAATCTAGTGGCACAATGGTTATATCCTTCATTTGCATAAATGAGGTATCCAAATTAAATAAGGTAGTGGGTTGTTTCTCTTATGACTTCTCAAAAGTAGCTTAAAGGGACATCCTTTATTTCTTATCGCATTTAGCCATGCAACACAACAATTAAGTCAACTTGGTTGTGACTTGAAGCTGGCAGTACGAGTTTGTTTGAAGTATTTTTTTTTTAAAATAGAGGTCGTACACACTAAGAAGAAATAAGGCTTCATAAGCCTCAAACTAATGAGTGGCACAGTCGTTGGGCAATTGGATTGTATACAAGACGTGTCAAGTTCAAAACTTGATGCCAAATCATATTTTGCTCTAGGTAATATCAATCTTGTGCATTGGTCAAAGGGGACTTCTCTCTTCTCTACTCTTGGATGCATGCATAGCACAATAATTTGATTGGTTGCTTTAAAGTTGGTCATCTCACATTCAAGCCCCATCGACTCTAAAAACCCATTCAATTTTTTTAATCTACCTATATGTGTGTGTGTGAGAGAGAGATTATGAGTGAATAGCCAATCATAACAAGTCAAGTGGCAAAATCTAATTTGCTAGCACAACATCTAATTGAGTGGTGACAAGTGGTACATTGTGAATCGATTTTTTTCTAAGGCTTGACATTTGATTTTTTGTTGATTTTAGTGCTAATTTAACCAAATATTTTAGAGGCCATAACATTTGCATATAGAAGCGTTTGGAGCCCATTTTTCTCAACTTGCATATTTTTTTAGTTATATATAATGGTCACATCAGTTTATGGACCTGTTATAATTTTATTTAGGGTATGATAATTGCCTTAATGGGTGAAATTATAGCACTTGGTTAGTTCAAAGGGCAAGATTACTCAAAAGTAAAAATCTTTGGTTCATCTTCAATAATGAGGGAAAAGGTCTCAATGATCATGAACTCGGTAAGATAAAAAAGGAAGCTCTTGGACTATTCTTCATGTTAGTAGAACCAAATGTAACTTTTCCACATCAGAGAGAAGACTAGTCCTTTTGATGTGTGGGTTACTTTGAAATATCTTTATGGAAAATTAAGTGCTAGTGAAGTTAACAAAATAAAGATAGAGCTCTCCCATATCAAGTTTTCATATTTCAATATTCAAGAATAATATCTCACTTTAAAGCTCTAAAAGATGATCTAGCTATGACAGGAGGTAAGGTAAAGAGTGATGAAGAGTATGTAAAATCATAGTTTCAATTTTTCTTCTTGTACATATCATTGGCTTGATTTTTTATGTGAATGCTATGACTATCAAAGAGCCATAACCCATCTCTCTTAAAGTAATTTTCAAGCTTCTAATCCATTATGAAGTGGCAATGAAGAATTGTGAAGCTCTTTCTCATACACAAGCTCATCCAAAAATCTTCAAGTCGAGGAAATCTAACGCTAAGTGCCTAAGGGAAAGTCTAAGGTTTTAAAGAAGTTAAATATTTATGATTATTGTAATAGGGAAGGACACTCCATCAAGAATTGCATTATAAGGCTAAAGAAGATTGAGACATAATTCTTGAGGGCTGGACACAAGATTTTTTATGACGAAGATAATAACAGAGGAGGAAAATGAGGGGCCCACTAGAGCATCCATTATAGCGGGGCATGTTACCTCCAATGCATTCTCTCCTTGGCCCTCTCAACTCATATTATGAGGGATGGTGTTGTAATTTGTTTAAGTTGGTCTTGTTTAGGCCAAGGTCAAAAGTGTGATGAGGTGCTTATAAGTGTTATTTATATAGCCTACAAGCATGTGATGATGTAAGCCTACAAACATTCATAATTTCTATAAGGGTATTGACCCCTTTCATATCTCACTATTAGTGGCATTGTTTAATCCACCTTTATAGATAACCTTACTTAAAAGGGTGATATATTATATTTTATTGTAATGTTAACCTCAAGGTTAATTTTATGTCAGCCCAAGGTTAAACTCTCATTGAGGATTTGGTATCATTATAAATAACCCTCAATGAGGATCCATTTGCATCAAAAGTATGAATAAAAATAATGTATATTGGGATGCCAACGGGAACCCACCTTATAATTCTTGTTGTCTCTTTTCGTTTCCTTTATGCGATTTACTATTGCTATATTTTTTTTTGCCTTTTATTCTTTTCAGCATAAGAATGTGGCGAATGCAAATTTTGGAATGTTTCTAGAAAATATCGCAAATTCAAATAGGCAAATCCTAGAAGACCTTGAAGAAAAGCAAGAAAGACCAACCACCATTTTTGTAACAACAAAAATGACTAAAGTTTTTGTTTTCATACAAAATCAAAGTACATTTATTTGAACCATCATTTTATTAGAGACTTAGTTCATGAAAAGGAATTTGAATTGAAACACTGCAATTTGAAAGATCAATATGCAAATATTTTAACAAAGATAGTGGTAAAGAATAAGTTTATTTCACTTAGAATGAAAACATTTCCATTCGGTCTCAAGGGGAAGAATATTAGAAATTGTGATATTTAATAAGACAAAAATAAAAACTAGAATTGTAAGTGAAATTTCATTAAAGAAAATAAAAATTCTCACATAAATTTGGAGAGAATGTGAAGTACCAATATTATCTTGAGACAACCAAGAGATATCCTATCTATATATATAACTAGAATATGTAGATTTGAAGAATGTTGAAGTGCTTTTTTGGAAGGTGGTTGTGTAATCTCGCTTTTATTCATTTTTTTCTTTTTATGCTATGTTGATATCTACTTTAAAGTACCACCATATCTCACATGGACCTCCTTATCACTATGGCTCTAGGGCATGTGCAGAAAATATGATAAGGTTTGAGCTTGAGACCTTTTGGGATCAAGTTCCCTAAGCCAACTATGTTGGCCAAGGAGCCCTCACTTCTCTTTGGGATATGAGGGCCACAATCCCCCTCTTACAGTTGCTTCCACAAAAGTTAAATAACCTAAGAGACGCCCAATAAAACATTGCATGAATGCAAGATAGAAGAGGTGTTGTCAATATCAAGTCAAAATATTCCATTAATGTTGGAATATTTTGGCACTCCTCATAAAAGTAAATATTTTTCAAATATGGTGCTCATGCTTTAGAAGGGTGACTATTTTGCTCTCAAATTTGATGCCCTATACAACTATTGTGTTGAAAGTGAAAAACTAAAATCCCCCTTAATGTTATACTAAATTTCTAGAAACACAAATGGCTTCCCAAAATTATCAACAATCTATTTTGTAGAATTTGAATATTTGTATTTTATCCTTTGTCAAGAATACTCAAGTATTCAACTTAGAGTTAGAGGAACAAATAATTGAATCCATTACTCCTTTTTGCCTAGATCCAAGATGGACATACAATACAAGGGATTTTTCCCAATGATATCATAGAACACCAATGGATACCTTTTACTTTTTACACGTAATTCCACACCATTGAAAATTAAAAATTGAGTCTCAAAAAACTTCTTAATTCATTACCAATGCCCAAATGGCATGAAAATAATGGGTTTTCTAATGTTTAAAAAAAAGTAAGAAATAGGAAAAAGAATTGATTTGGATTAAGGTACATCGAAAACTCTCAACAAAAAACCTTCTACACAATTTATCCTCACTCCTAAACTTTGAGATAAACCCAATATGATTATGAATCCTCTAAGAAAGCTAATATCAAACATGGTTGAATAGAATTAAGAAGATTCACCCCTACACTAATACCATGATGTGATTCACGATAAAACTATTAGTGAAGCAAATGGATTCAAATACATCACCTTGATCAATTTGATGAACACAAGCTTATACTGAGAGGGGGGTGAATAGTATAAGAGCACTTTTTACTTTTTCTCTCAAACCAATATATGCAATGTAAATATAGCAATATCAATAGCAGTAATCAAAGCAATGTACACAGCACCACACACAATAGAGACACAACAATTTATGTGGTTCACCCAAATATGGCTACTTCCATGGAGAAAATATTTCACTAAATTTTCTCAATCAATCTCTTGGGAATCCTTCCCAATTACAATGTTTATGGACCTCTGTCCAAAGGAGATTCTGATCCCCTAAATCTAGTTTGTGGATCTCTATCCATAGGAGAACTCTTTCTCCTTTGCTCTAGCTGGTGATCCTCTAGAAGACACTTCCTCCACTGCACTGACTGGTGGATCTCTCTCCACTTGAAGACTCTTGTCCTCACTCAGAAGACTTATCCTCAATGTCTTGGCTGATGGATCTCTATCCACTGGAGACTTTGTCCTCTCTGCTCTGTCACCTCCAAAGCTCTGTCTCAATTTTGTACTAAACATAGTCCAATCAGTCTAGCACAGTTCTTCTCAACTCTTGCACTAAACACAGTCTAGTCGGTCTAGCACAACTCTGCTCAATCTCTTGCACTAAACACAATTCATTCGGTCTAGCACAACTCTGCTCAATCTCTTGTACTAAACATAGTTCATTCGGTCTAGCACAACTCTTGCTCAATATCTTGCACTAAACATAGTTCATTCAGTCTAGCACAACTCTGCTCAATAAGCTCACTCAAATTTGTACTAAACACAGTCTAGTCGGTCTAGCACAAATCTGTCTTCAATCTCTATTCTCAAGCCCTAACTCAAGGCTTGACTCAACTCTGCTGGATCTGCCCAAAACCTTAACTCAAGGTTTGAACAAATCAATCAACTCTGCTCTCAAGTCTTCTCAAAGACTTGTCTCAAATCTGCCTTGCAAGCTTCCTCAAAAGCTCACACCAAACTATCCACAAGTCCTCTCTAGAACTTGCTCAAATATTCTCAATAGGTCCACACAGAACCTGCTCAAATCTGCTCAATAGGTCCACTCAGAACTTGCTCAAATATGCTCAATAGGTCCACTCAGAACCTGCTCAAATTTTCTCAATAGGTCCACTCAGAACCTACTCAAATCTACTCAATAGGTCCACTCAGAACCTACTCAAATCTGCTCAACAAGTCCACTCAGAACTTGTCCAAATCTGCTCAACAAGCTCACACATAACTTGTCCAATCTCATAGAAACATAAAGAGAATTGTTAGAGACTCAATATATTCTATTCTCAAAACTCAATCTCTTTCTCAACTCAATCTCATAGAAGCATAAAGAGAATTGTTAGAGACTCAATATGTTCTATTCTCAAAAACTCAATCACTTTATCAACTCAGAATATAGAATAGTTTATTTTATGGAACTTGAACAATCACTTCATACATCCACTTGACTAGGCTCAATCAACTCTACTCAACCAATCACTTCAAGAAACAACACTTGCTCACAAACCCTAGTCTAAGCATGTATCATCCAACTCAAAATATTTCCAACAATGCTCAACAACAAATCTCACATAACAATGATACTCATGATCTTTTCAAACCCTAGTTCAAGTTCTTTGCATAACAACTCACTTCAACAACCATGCTCATCAAACAATGTTTTAATCACAACTCTCAATTTCAGAAAACCTTGAAGCATTAACTCAAACACTTCACTCAACCAATGATCTCAACAACAATGCTAATAAAACAAGGTTTTAATCTCAACTCTCAAATCAGAAAACCTTGAAGCAATAACTCAACCACTTTCAAAAAGGAAACCCTAATCAAGTCCTTTTCACTCCAAACTTAATTTTCAATAAAGCCAAACAACCAACTCAACCAAAGGAGAATTTGCCCATACCTTTTTGTTTGACAAGGAGTTGATCTCACAAATCTGCCACACTCACAAATTTCTCTTTTCCAATCTCAATAAGGGTTAGAAGACTTCAATAAAAATCACAATGCAAAATATAACTTTAAATACACCTTATTACTCCAACTTAATTTTAACATCCACCAAAGTCCTTTTAGAAGAAACCCTTATCAAAAATAATAGCCAACAAGTCTTAAAATAAATCTCAATTAAGCCTTTATTATAACTCCTTATACCTCCTAAAACATAACTCTCAAAACAACAATTTCCAAATTATAGAACTCAAATAATCATCAACACTTCACCTTCAAAAATCAATCACCACAACATTTATTTAATAAATTTTATTTAAAAATTAATAAACTTTAGAACAACCTTATCACTCCAACCTTAGGGCATAAATCATAAAATTTTAATTAAAAAATCATACCTGCCTCAAGGGGTTTCGACCCCACGACTTTCCCTCACCACGAGCACCTTAGCCATGGCTAAGGTTGCCACATGAGCTACACACTCGTTCGCAAAGGGGAAAGCACCATGTGCTTCCTCTTTGCGCTTCTCCTTGCCCACGTTTAACAAAAATGTGCGCCTTGGGCGCTTCCACAACACTACCACCAAAAACCACTTCATGAGAATCGAACGCACGACCTCCGTGCTCTCAACGCCTTCATGCTCTCCAAGCTGCCACTAGGCCACACTACCCAATGCGAATTGGGGGGTGGTCTCTCTCTGTGTTATCCTATGCTATCTTTTCCAAACGTTTTAAACCACACGAGCTCATTTTCGCATATGCCACACAAATTTCATTCGAGAAAGGATAATTAATGAACAACTTTGGGCATATATTTATATTGCCCTCCTCCTTTGTCTAGGACATCGGTGCTTTGATTTGAATGCATCACGTCAGTGCTCTAAGGCTTCGAAAGCCTTAGTAAAACCCAACCTTTGGGTTTTTAATCTCTAAAAACTTTGCGCTCGAATATATTTTAATTTTCTAAAACCCAACCTTAGGGTTTTAATCAAATGAACTTTATCCTTTAAAATCTAATTATATTATAATTAAAAATTATAATATTTAATTATATTTTTACCACTTTGGTAAGTATTATAATAACAATTATAATATTTTTAACCTTCCAATGCTTTGGATGAATTGCTTCCATGGAAAAAACCTCTTTCTGACCCAATATTTTTGGGTGTAAAATAAAATATTTTAACCCATTGTTTCCTGCTGAAATATTTGGTATTAATGATGACTTCATCTGGTGACATCAATGAAAACTTTGACTTAGGGACTCAAAATGTCCAACAATCTCCCCCTTTGTCATTGATGGCAACCCATACTCTTCTTACCGAAACCTAACCTTTCTTTTTCCTTCTACTCCCCCTAGGACATTGCTCCCCCTGGCTCAATGCTCTCTCAAATATCAAATCTCTCCCCAATACACAAATCTCTCCCCTTTGACATCAATGGCAAAGGGTCACCTTTGGGGCTCGAGGCTAAGAATGAGCCTCTTAGCTTAGCCCCTCCCCCACCTCCTCATGAGGTGGTTAATTCTGGGGTGGGAGTATTTCTACTCCCCAAAAGCATTGCTCTTTACCTTTATCCTTTTTCCTTTTTTTTTTTCTGAGTTTTCTGAATCCTCTGACTTTTTCTATCCAAGTCATCATCCCTGTTCCTGTCATCATTCTTGTTCTTGTTCCTTTTCCTATTCTCATCCATGTTTCTATTCCTATTCTTGTTCCTGTTCATGTTCTCATCCATGTTCATGTTCTTCTTTATGTTCATGTTCTTGTTTATGTTCATGTTCCTGTTCATGTTCATGTTCCTGTTCATACCTATTTTTGGAATGTCTGCTCTACACCACTTTGTTGTGTGACCATCATTATTGCACTTATAACACTTAATGATATTATTCCTTGGAGGTGCAAATATCTTAGGATTTCTCCTAGTGAAGTCATATCCTCTTCTTTCATGAACCCTGCAATTCATTGCCTTGTGACCAAACTGATTACATGAGTAGCAATACCCATGGAAAAATTGTCCATTCCCATATTCCTATCTTTCATGTGTCCTGCATTGTGAAGCCATGTGCCCAAACATGTGACATGAAAAACATCTTCCATTGAAGCTTCCTTGTTTTGACCTCATCGGTCTCATGTTCTGATTGTTGTTCCATCTGTATCTTCTTTGTGCATTGTTCCTATCTTTGTTGAACTCTCTATTGTCCAACTCTTCCTCTGATGTCTGACTTTATCTTACATTGTCTTCTTCTGAAGTATCTTCATCTGAAGTTTCCTCTTCAGAACTTGAAGTTAACTCTCCTTCCTGTTTCTTTTGAGTTTGTTCAAAACCAAGACCTGTTTTGTTTGTTGACCTTCTTTGTGCCTTGACTATCTTATCCATAATATTTGAGCTATTCTTGAATCCTTTCATCTTGATCTTGGAGTCCTCTAAATCTTCTTTTAGTAGTGCCACTTCTTGTGCTAACTTCTCACATTCCAAGATCTTTGCTTCTAACTTATCTTTGAACCTTTTTGCCTTAGCCTTTGATTTTTCTAAATCCTCTATGAGCAATCTTCTCTCTTCATCACATTCTTGAAACTGAATTTCAAGTTTAGAGTGTTGCTTTCTTACCTTCTTTGCCGTGTCAAGGGCATAGATAAGTTCTCCCTTGAGATCATAACCATTCTCTACTGAATAATCCTCTATTTGTTTACCTTTGTCCACATCATTACTTTCTTTTGGCTTGTCTTCTATAGGATCACTTACTTCTTCTTCTAAAGCCATTAGAATATTTTCATCTGGTCCTTCAAGTGCATTCTCATATTCATCATCACTGAAACTATAACCATCCCTTGTACAATCATCTTCAAGATGTCCAAATTTACCACATCTAAAACACTTGAGAATAACTGGAGTCCTTTTCTTAACTGGTTCTTTTTCCTCAATCATAAATAGGACTTCATCTCTATCATTATCTGAAGAACTAGCATCACTATCATTTGAGTACTTACTTGCATTATCCGCATAGTAGCTCCTCTTTTGTCTTTGGAAGAACTTCCTTCCTTGTCTGCTTTGTCCATATTTGCTTTTCTTTTGGTGCCTATGTCTTTCTGATTCCCTGTACCTGTGATCCTATTTTTCTTCACCATTGTTGTTCTTTGGCTCTTTACAATATGTTGCAAAATATCCATACTTTCCACAATTGAAACACTTAACAGATCTTAGATCTATGGGTCTTATGGAACCTTTATCTCTTCTACCATAATTTGCTTCTTCATCATTGGATGACTCACTGCTTGATTATGACTTCTTACCCTTTATCTTCTTGTTCGCTTTGAAAGTAGCCTCTTTCAGAGGGATAGGATCTTTTGTTCTTATCTCAAAAGTTGTAAGCATGCCAAGTAAATAATTTCTTGTCAAACTATCACTATCAATTGATGTTTCTATATCAGAGACCTTTTCACTGTACATTTTTGGAAGAGTTCTCAAGATCTTATCACAAGCATCAGATTCATCGACCTTCATTCCAAGACCTCTCATCTCATGTACAAGTTCATCAATCTTACTAAGATAGTCATGAATGTTTTCATCATCTTGCATTCTTATATTTTCAAATTCTCCTTTGAGATTTTTGATCTTAGCTTTCCTAACACCTTTATCTCCTTCATATATGTCATGTAGTAGTTCCCACATTTCTTTTGTTGTTTTACAATCCATAACCTTCATAGATTATGATCTACGCAACCCTTTTATAATTGCATTCATAGCTCTTGAATTTACATGCATTAGAAGCTTACCTTCCTTATTTGTAGGGGGATTGACTGTTGAATCATATCCAAGTTCCATTGCATCCCAAACTTCATTGCCAAGTGCCATCAAGTGAAACCTCATTAGCATACACCAATACAAGAAGTCACTTCCATAAAATACTGGTACTGTATTATTAATGGACCCATCCCTTTGATACTTTTGATCCATTGTGTTCTTGATCACTTTTCCTTCAAGTTGTCAAACTCTTCTGAAGGAACCCGCTCTGATACCAATTGAAGAACACAAGCTTATACTAAGAGGGGGGTGAACAGTATAAGAGCACCTTTTACTTTTTCTCTCAAACCAATATATGCAATGTAAAGATAGTAATATCAACAGCAGTAATCAAAGCAATGTACACAACACCACACACAATAGAGACACAACAATTTACGTGGTTCACCCAAATATGGCTACTTCCACGGAGAAAATATTTCACTAAATTTTCTCAATCAATATCTTGGGAATCCTTCCCAATTACAATGTTTATGGACCTCTGTCCAAAGGAGATGCTGATCCCCTAAATCTAGTTTGTGGATCTCTATCCATAGGAGAACTCTTTCTCCTCTGCTCTAGTTGGTGATCCTCTAGAAGATACTGCCTCCACTACACTGACTGGTGGATCTCTCTCCACTTGAAGACTCTTGTCCTCACTTAGAAGACCTGTCCTCAATGTCCTGGCTGATGGATCTCTATCCACTAGAGACTCTGTCCTCTTTACTCTGTCACCTCCAAAGCTTTGTCTCAATTCTGTACTAAACATAGTCCAATCGGTCTAGCACAGTTCTTCTCAACTCTTGCACTAAACACAGTCCAGTCGGTCTAGCAAACATCTGCTCAATCTCTTGCACTAAACATAGTTCATTAGGTCTAGCACAACTCTGCTCAATCTCTTGTACTAAACACAGTTCATTCGGTCTAGCACAACTCTTGCTCAATATCTTGCACTAAACATAGTTCATTCGGTCTAGCACAACTTTGCTCAATAAGCTCACTCAAATCTGTACTAAACACAGTCTAGTCGGTCTAGCACAAATCTATCTTCAATCTCTATTCTCAAGCCCTAACTCAAGGCTTGACTCAACTCTACTGGATCTACCCCAAACCTTAACTCAAGGTTTGAACAAATCAATCAACTCTGCTCTCAAGTCTTCTCAAAGACTTGTCTCAAATCTGCCTTGCAAGCTTCCTCAAAAGCTCACACCAAACTATCCACAAGTCCTCTCTAGAACTTGCTCAAATATGCTCAATAGGTCCACACAGAACCTACTCAAATCTGCTCAATAGGTCCACTCAGAACCTGCTCAAATCTGCTCAATAGGTCCACTCAGAACCTGCTCAAATCTGCTCAATAGGTCCACTCAGAACCTACTCAAATCTACTCAACAGGTCCACTAGAACTTGTCCAAATCTGCTCAACAAGCTCACACAGAACTTGTCCAATCTCATAGAAACATAAAGAGAATTGTTAGAGACTCAATATGTTCTATTCTCAAAACTCAATCTCTTTCTCAACTCAATCTCATAGAAGCATAAAGAGAATTGTTAGAGACTCAATATGTTCTATTCTCAAAAACTCAATCACTTTCTCAACTCATAATATAGAATAGTTTATTTTATGGAACTTGAACAATCACTTCATACATCCACTTGACTAGGCCCAATCAACTCTACTCAACCAATCACTTCAAGAAACAACACTTGCTCACAAACCCTATTCCAAGCATGTATCATCCAACTCAAAATATTTCCAACAATGCTCAACAACAAATCTCACATAACAATGATACTCATGATCTTTTCAAACCCTAGTTCAAGTTCTTTGCATAACAACTCACTTCAACAACCATGCTCATCAAACAATGTTTTAATCACAACTCTCAATTTTAGAAAACCTTGAAGCATTAACTCAAACACTTCACTCAACCAATGATCTCAACAACAATGCTAATAAAACAAGGTTTTAATCTCAACTCTCAAATCAGAAAACCTTGAAGCAATAACTCAACCACTTTTGAAAAGGAAACCCTAATCAAGTCCTTTTCACTCCAAACTTAATTTTCAATAAAGCCAAACAACCAACTCAACCAAAGGAGAATTTTCCCATACCTTTTTTTTTGACAAGGAGTTGATCTCACAAATCTGCCACACTCACAAATTTCTCTTTTCCAATCTCAATAAGGGTTAGAAGACTTCAATAAAAATCACAATGCAAAATATAACTTTAAATACACCTTATTACTCCAACTTAATTTTAACATCCACCAAAGTCCTTTTAGAAGAAACCCTTATAAAAAATAATAGCCAACAAGTCTTAAAATAAATCTCAATTAAGCCTTTATTATAACTCCTTATACCTCCTAAAACATAACTCTCAAAACAATAATTTCCAAATTATAGAACTCAAATAATCATCAACACTTCACCTTCAAAAATCAATCACCACAACCTTTATTTAATAAAGTTTATTTAAAAATTAATAAACTTTAGAAACACCTTATCACTCCAACCTTAGGGCATAATTTATAAAATTTTAATTAAAAATCGTACCTGCATCAAGGGGTTTCGATCCCACGACTTTCCCTCACCGTGGGCACCTTAGCCATGGCTAAGGTTGCCACACGAGCTACACGCTCATTCGCAAAGGGTAAAGCACCACGTGCTTCCTCTTTGTGCTTCTCCTTGCCCACGTTTAACAAAAATGTGCACCTTGGGTGCTTCCACAACACTGCCACCAAAAACCACTTCGCGAGAATCGAACGCATGACCTCCATGCTCTCAACGCCTTCACGCTCTCCAAGCTGCCACTAGGCCACACTGCCCAATGTGAATTGGGGGGTGGTCTCTCTCCGTGTTATCCTCTGCTTCCTTTTCCAAACGTTTTAAACCACACGAGCTCATTTTCGCATATGCCACACAAATTTCATTCGAGCAAGGATAATTAATGAACAACTTTGGGCATATATTTATATTGCCCTCCTTTGTCTAGGATGTCGATGCTTTGATTTGAATGCATCACGTCGGTGCTCTAAGGCTTCGAAAGCCTTAGTAAAACCCAACCTTTGGGGTTTTAATCTCTAAAAACTTTGCGCTCGAATATATTTTAATTTTCTAAAACCCAACCTTAGGGTTTTAATCAAATGAACTTTATCCTTTAAAATCTAATTATATTATAATTAAAAATTATAATATTTAATTAGATTTTTACCACTTTGGTAAGTATTATAATAACAATTATAATATTTTTAACCTTCCAATGCTTTGGATGAATTGCTTCCATGGAAAAAACCTCTTTCTGACCCAATCTTTTTGGGTGTAAAATAAAATATTTTAACCCATTGTTTCCTGCTAAAATATTTGGTATTAATGATGACTTCATCTGGTGACATCAATGACAACTTTGACTTAGGGACTCAAAATGTCCAACACAATTAAAAATAAAGTAGATATAATGATACTACAAAAGAACACAAGATATGAAGTACTATTAAGAGATGTCAATAATTAACCAAATATTAGAAAGGTATGATGCATTATGATCAAATGAATTGTTAGTAATGGTATTTGTACACTCTAATATAAAATTTCATATATCCAATAACGTCACAAACAAATCAAATATACAAAATGATAATAGGATCATAGGTCTTTTACAAAATATAACAAATTGTTGCAAATGTCAACTATGGACAAAGTGAAGAGCACACATTCCTACAATAAAAATATTACACATATTTTGTAGAACTTCATTGTCATTCACAACCTAAGTGCGTCTAATTATTGTGACTTTGGAACTTTGATTACAGATCCAAAGTTCAAATCCTACAAGGGATAATATTGAACACCATGCTTTGATAACCGGAGTACAATTGGATAAATAGATATTGGGTAAACAACATCCTCTATGAGGCTGTCTCATATGGCCTATGGCCTCGTAAACATTAAGAACTACTTTAACTTTACCATTTTAAGGATGATGTCATATTTAGCCACAACTTATCTATTGTCTTTTATAATAGCTAACCATTGTTTTAAAAAGTAAACTTAATAATATATATAACGGTTAGGGATTTGGCTCTTCCTTGGGAGGTCCAACGTTCAAACCACATTGTTTATGTGTGTGTGGTTGCGTGTTAATCCTCTATTAATAAGTTTAGATCTCGGTCTTACGTGGGATCATGGCTAGGATGGGAATGCTCAACCCTAAGCATCAATTGTAGGGGTTTCTCACACTAACCAAATCAATATATATATATATATATTATCAATTTACTATGTTGTAATAAGTGTTTTTGTTGTTGGTATACAATACAATATAGCATATGTTGTGGCAACGGATCTATTGCAAGCCGTAGCAACAATGAGTGAAGGCTACGACGATGACGAATCTACCATAGGTTATGGCGATAACAAATCTACCATAGACTACTAAGGAAGTGGATCAACCATAGGATGCTATGATGGTAGATCTACCATAGGCTATGACAACAATGGATCTACCACGGGATATGGTAGCTACAAATCTATCGTAGGCTACTCGACGACGATGATGGATCAACCACCGGCTTCTGAGGTAGCAAACCAACCATAGGTTGTTGGGGCAGCCAAGTGAAATTTTTTTATGGCCTTCAATGAGGATTTTTTGGATGAAGCTGGAGAGCGTAAGGCTAATTAGGGGGAGAATTTTCATCCAAATCCGGGTAGACACAAAACTTGGGCAAAGTTGGTTATGGGAGAAGTGAACCCTAACAAAGAATTTTTTGATATAAATTCAAAGAAAATAGAGGAATTGTCGACTTTGAGGGTTCCATACGTTATTCTTAGTAGAACCTCCAAAGAAAGAGAAAATATCCTTGTTAGCAAATTCTTTGGTGTCATGCTAGATCTAGATATAGCCAAAAAATGGGTATCCCACAAGTGGAAACCCAAAGGTAACTTGGAGATTGTTGCACTGACAAAAGAGCTTTTACTGTTTAACTTCATGTGCATGGAAGATATGAATAGGGCTTTGTTGAAAGGCCCAAGGTTTTTTAGAAGATGAGGGCTCTATATCTAGAAATGGAAATAAATATTTGACCCAAATACTGAGAATATACATATTGCACCATTATGGATCAAACTCCCAAGGCTTTCGATCAAGTTCTAGGATGAATATGTCATTGAAGGGATTACTAAAGGCATAGGAAAATTAATAGCATTCGACCCAACTACTCGATCCAAAACCAAAATGGTTTTTGTTAGGTTTTGTGTGAATTCAAATTTGACCCAACCTTTACTTTTCCTCTATAAAACTTGTTTCATATGTGGGGGTGTGGAGTCAACCAATTGAATATGAATCATCAATGGTAGTTTGTTTCAGATGTAAGACAATAGGACATATTATAGCCCACTGCCTAGAGATAAAACAACCCAAGAAAAAAGAAAAGGTGTAGATTTGGAAAAACAAGGAGAAAGAACTAAGACGAACAAATGTTTTAACAAAGAAAACTAAATTGTTAAAGAAAGACAACCTAGAAACCAATAAATTCTAGATATTACAAGGTCTAGAGGAAGAGATCATAAGCAAACCAGATCTAGAGTAGGTGAGAGAAGTTGACAAAGGACTGGAGAATGCATATTTATAGGCTTAGGAGGAGAATCAACCAGATCTTATGAATAAAGATTTAGACCCAAAATTATAAGAAGAGGAAGTAGTTAAAGGAACTCTTACAGAGGAAGGAGAAGTTGAAGAACTAGATTTAAGAATAGAACCTAAGCCAAAGAAAGTATGATTGTCTTTGAAAGAGGGAAAAGGCTTCAAAGAGGTGTTTATATAAAAGGAAGTTAAGAAAAGGTAAAGCTTTGGCTAACCTAGAAGTTTAGAAAAAACAAAATACCAAGGACGCTAAAGGGGAAAAAAAGTTCTTCCACGGAAGAAACTAGTAAGATGAGGTTGATAAGAAATACACAAAAAACTATAGATTTGGGTAGTGTGACAAAGCTTGGAAGACCCAAACTGGTAGATATAAGGAACAAGAAAGTAGCTTAGGACATAGCAAATGGAACTCAACAGGTGTTGGTACTGAGTGGGGCAAAAGCTTCCACAAAAGGTAAGAAACGAAAGTTATTTCTTGGAACATTCAAGGGTTGAATCCCCTAAACAAGCATAGGGTAGTTAGGAATTTTAGAAAATGCATGGGATGAATATCCTTTTACTTCAAGAAACAAAAATTTGAGAAGGAAATTTGGATAGGATTAAAAATATGGTATGGAATAAAGCAAAAGGTACCTATAGACCAACTAGAGGTGTTTTGGAGGGTTCGTGGGTTGTTTGGAATCCAAATAACCTAAAAGGAGAGTGTGTGCAATAGAATGGAAGATTTATTTTGATCCTCTTCTGATGTAAATCGATCGATTTTTGTTGCTTAACTAAAAATGTCTATGGAGGATTTTGGTAAGTTTCTCTCTTCTATGGTTTTAATAGATGTGGATCTATAGGGGGGCAAATTCACTTGGCCAAACTGAAGAATAGGATGGGATCTCATCCAATCCAAGATTGATAGAGTAGTAGCTTCTGCTGATTAGTATGGGGACTTTCACTTTTGTTCTTTGAGAGCCTTACCAAAAACTACCTCTAACCATAGTCAACTTCTTGTAGAGTTTTCTAAGGAAAAAAGGACAAGGATTTCCTTTCCGATTTGAGATGATGTGGTTGAAGCATCCTCAAATTGAGGACAGGATTAGAGATTGGTGGAACACAGATGTGTATGGAACTAAAATGTTCCAAGTTGTCAAAATTTTGAAAATCATAAAGGCGAATCTCAAGAAATGGAACTGAGATGTGTTCAAAAATATTTTCCAGCAAAAGCAGAGCTTTTAGATAACCTAAAGGAAGTGGAGTTGAAGCTTCAATAGGAAGGAAGAAATTTAGAGCTAGATAAAAGAGAAAGAGAGGTTCTTGCGAAGTTTCATAATATTTTAGCAAAGGAGAAAAATCATTGGAAGTAGGAATCAAGGGTAGTATGGCTAAAGGAAGGAGATCGTAACACAAAGTTCTTCCATATCTCAACCATAAGTCATAGGAGTGCCAATAGGATAAAGGAGCTTAAGTTGGATAATGGTGATGTAGTGAAAAAAAAGGAAATAGCAACAATTGCAGTAAATTTCTTCCACTCTATTTTCTAACGATCAGGATGAAGATGAGGTAGCAATGGACTCCCTTCTTGGCAACATTCCCTCATTGATTTCAAAAGAAATGAACAAACTATTACTTACTCCATTCTTGGAAGAAGAGGTCAAAGAAAGTGTGTCTGATATGGTAAAAGATAAGGCACTAGGTCCGGATGGTTTTTTGGTTGGCTTCTTCTTGAGTTTTTGGCACTAAATAGGAAAAGATGTTGTAGAGGTAGTAAGAAAATTTTGAGTCTCTAATTCATTACTTTAGAACTAGAATAACACTTTTCTGGTTTTAATCCTAAAGAATCATGGAGCCTCTTCCCTAAAAGAGTTTAGACCTATTAGCCTTTGCAACTCCATATACAAAATCCTCACTAAGACATTGGCCAATAGACTTAAGAAGGTACTTCCAAGGATCATCTCTTCTATGCAAGGAGTATTTGTTCAAGGAAGACAAATAATAGATGGAGTAATGACAGTACATGAAACATTGCATTCGATGGATAATGCTATATAAACTAGATATGAATAAAGCTTATGATTGGGTGTCATGGATTTTCTTGGATAAGGTAATGAAAAAATTTAGTTTTGACATTAAGTGGAGACAGTGGATAAAAAAATGTCTCTTCAACAAAGTTTTTAATCATAGTTAATGGTAGATCAATAGGTTTCTTTAGGGGGCAGCAAGGTCTAAGACAAGGAGATCTTATATCCCATATTTGTTCATCATCATGGTTGAAGCTTTAGGCAGAAGTTTGGGTGCAACCATTGCCACAACAAAAATAAGAGGGATTAAACTTGCAGGTAATGTTGCAGCAGTGTCTTACCAGCAATTCATGGATGACACTATCATATTGGGTAAAGCCTCAATAAGAGAAGCAAAATAGATACTCAATAACCTTACTTTTTATGAAGGAGCTTCCAATAAAAGTGTTAATTTTAGGAAAAGTCATGTTTTCTTTGTCAACACAGTTAGACATGTGCAACAATGAATATCTAGGATTTTGGGATGCAACACAACAGAATTTTCAACTACCTACCTTGGATTACCTCTTTTCACAGGCAGATTGAAAGAAGAAAGGTGGGCTTCTTTCATAGACCAAATTCAAAGGAAGTTGGCAGAGTGGAAGGGTAATATGCTATCTCAAGCTAGGAAATTACAAGTTTTGAAGGCAACATTACAAAGCATCCCAATTTACTACATGTCATTTTTCATAATCCCCTACAAGGCCAAAAACAAAATAGAGCAAATCTTCAAAAGGTTTCTTTGGGTAGGGGTAGAAGAAAAACATAGGCTTGCTCTGGTATCATGTAATAGGGTTTGATTTTCGAAGAGAGAAGATGGTCTAGTGATAAGAAAGTTGCAACAGTTCAATAAAGCATTGCTAACTAAAACATGTTGGAGATTGACCAAGGAATAAGCTCTGCTCTGGGCTAATACTCTTAAAGGTAAGTACTTGGAAGGTTCCATACCCTTCTTTAGAAGTTTAGACCCTCCTACAGGATCAACATTTTGTAATAGAGTTTTAAAAATTAGGAAATTGTTGAAAAGAGAAGATAGACGGTAGAAGAAGGCAAGGAAATATTTTTTTGGGAAGACACTTGGATTGCAAATAGTCCTTTGCAACAGATGGAAGAGTTTAGAAGACTAAAAGATCCCTTGGTTCAAAAATATGGATCGTTAGTAAAAAATTACATAGAGTTTGGGGAAGGTTAGAGGTTTTGGAAAGAACTAACTTCGGATTCTACTAATTCAGAACTGTAGCAATCTCTGCTAAATCTTAACAAGTTGTTGCAGTAGTACCATTTAACTCAGAATGAAGATAAGGACTCATTGATCTGGTTCTCTACTTAGGGGAATTCTTTGTGAAATCAACTTATACCTTGCAATTTGGAGGTGTGGAGGGGTACTTTCGTGTAAATAAGGTTTGGAAGAATGAGTTAACCCCTAAATTGGCTTTCTTTCTTTGGTTATGCTTACAAAACAAGATTCTAACTCTAGATAACCTGAGTAAAAAGGGGAAAGTAAGGATGAAATTTCAATGTCTAATAGAATTAAAACTACACTGAGGGAGAATTTGCTTGCCTTTAATAACAATATGGACTCTGAAAACAATTTAGAAAAAGGGTCACTAGAGAATAGAACTTGGGAGAACCTAGAGCACCACCTTTGTCAATCAGTTTGAAAAGAGCAAACACTAGATGGCTAAAACCAGAGGAGGGCTAGGTAAAGTTAAACTTTGACAGAGTTGCGAAAGGCAACCCAGGTAGAGCTAGGGGAGGAGGTGTCATTCAAAATGAGAAAAGTGAAGTGTTATGGACTTATGCAAAATGTTATGGGACACAAACCAATCACCATGCAAAACCTAAAGCTCTATACTTTGGTGTTATATTGTTGAGATAGTAGAGTGTTTGGAAGGTCATCATAGAAGGGGATTTTATGAATATTCTTAGGGATCTTAAGAAAGGAGAAGATGACAATTGGCAGGTATCAAGTTTAACTAAGGATATCTCATTCCTATTAAAAGAAATGGCATAGGTGAAGATATTACATATATATCAAGAAGGAAATGTTTCAACTAATTATTTGACAAACATTGGAGTTCATTTTTATCAAAGGAAGATATGGGAGAATAATTTTCCTTTATCTCTTTTAAGGATTACCTCATCGGAGGCAAAAGAAAAGTCTATTCCACAAGGTGTTATCTCTTAATGCTGCTAGTATTGTTGTTGCTTCTAGGGTCTTTTGGTGCTCCCAATGTGACTGTATGTTGTTATTACAATTGTAGTTCTAGTGAACGCAGTGTAGTATGCTTCTATTTTTGTTGTTGTTACTTCTGTTACCTATTGTTGAGAATCAAAGCAACTGCTACTACTATTGGTGTGGGAGGAATAAACAACAATCAGATCAACCTTTAGCCCTTTGCTAGGAATCATTTTCAATATCAACTAGAGTGTTGTATTTTGTTTAGTTTTTTGGGAAGTTTGTTGCAACTTTGTATTTATCTCATGCTATCCAAGGACATTGATGCTATCTTGTAACCTTGGAAAGCTTAATTTTGTAACACGGTTGGGGCCCCTCCAAAACCCCTTCTTTTTCACCATTACCAAAAAAATATATACAATATAGCATATAACATCACATGTTTTTCATCCTCCACTTCTTTGTAGAGTAAATAAATGTGTTCATCTCAATTTATTCTAAACTTTCTATTTTGATTGCAAGATGATAAAACATTAGTCTAAAATGATTGATAATGTCTTACATAGAGAATTTATCTTGAAGGTGATTTTGTTATATGTAGGCAACCATTGGATTGATTTCACATTTGTAAAATGTCAATTTTTCTCACTATGATCTTGTCAGATAATCTTTAACATATAACATCACATGTTTTTCATCCCCCGCTTCTTTGTAGAGCAAATAAATGTGTTCATCAGAGTTGATTCTAAGATTCCTATTTTGATTGTAAGATGATATTACGTTATTCTAAATTGATTTGATAAAGCTTTTTTAAATAGAGACCTTATATTAAAGGTGGTTTATTTCTATGTAGATGACCATTGGATTGATTTCACATTTGTAAAATGTAATTTTTCTCACAATGATATTGTCAAACAACCTTTATTAGCTTGTTTATAAAAGATCTCAAATGGTAAATATATCTTCACGCAAAATCAATTTTATCAATTTCTCTTTTTTATTCATTTTGTCATCTTGGTACCAACTTTTCCCTTGAATTGAGAGCATTGTTTACTGACGTATGTTTATTTTGATTAGATATATAAAAAATTAGCCTAAAATTTCTTCTATTTATGTAATTGGATCTATTAAATATCATTCTTAATCTGTTTCATTATATTACATTGTTATTATTTATACATAATTAAAAATACATATTATAACACCAAATATTTATACTTTATCAAAAAACATCCTTTATCTATCTATCTATAAAAGAAAGACAATGTTCAATGTTAATATTGATGTCCTTGTACCATCTTCCCCACGAAGCCTCACAACCTACACTTGGAACTGAATCTACTAAATATTTGATGCACTGCTTCAACATCTACTCCATTATACGAATGATCCATCTCCTTATGTAGTAAAAATCTAATCTGCAATCTTAAACGAATCCATTTTGGCCCAGATGGCAACCTTCTCTTAGCCTGGCAACGTCTATGAGAAATATCTGCAAAGCTTCATTTGTTTGTCGCATTCTTACATTGCTCCTATTTTTATTAAATTGGGTTTTATAGGAGAGAGAACCTCAACTTATATCAATTATATATATATTTTTAAGAACATAGTAATATAGTGTAAATATTTTATTTTAAAATATGTTAGTTTCTTATATTACACCAAGCTACAGCAGCTACGCAATATGCATCGTATTTTCTGAAATACAACATTTGAACTTACAAGACAACCTGGGCACATTCTAGGCACGGCTTGCTATTGGTGAATTGAGAAATTTACAAAAAAAAATATTAGTCACAGAAATGCAAGTATCAGAACAAAATCAAGATGTACTCTTTTGAAGTCTGGATGTTCAGAACCCAACAGGTCTGGTTGATAGGGACTTTTTCTTGCTAATTTTCTAACTGCAATCTTATTAACGTGGTGCAATGTCAGGTATGGTGCCACTCAGAAGATCACTTCCCAGAACACTGGAAGACACATATGGATTCTGACTCGTGGTCTCAGTGGTGAATGCTTTTTCGTGTGCCAAAGGATCCATTTCAGCAGACTGCATAGGTGTGGCATCTGTTCCAGGCGTGGACTGCAAGATTTTCTCAAGTGCATGAACCACCTCAGCCATGGAAGGGCGTGCATCAGTTTCATCCTTGCAACAGCGCAATGCCAGACTGGCAAACGGCTCCAGGCATTCTGAAGGATACGAACCCATCCTTGCATCTATCATAGACAAAATCATTCCAGACTGGTATGCCATGTTCACCTGTGCATGGCATATAGCTCATCTTAAACCAGAGAGAATAGTGCAGCTCGGGAAAAACCGTTACAACACCCTTCTCACTTTTTTGAATGTACAAATGAAAAAACACGGGGGGAGGGGGGCGGGGGGGTTGCCATAAACAAAAAGGTTTATCAAAGATCACACATACCTCCCGGACAAGGTTCTTTCCATGTGAAATAGGATGCATGCCAGTCAAAAGCTCAAGGAGGACCACACCAAAACTATAAACATCACTCTTGTCAGTGAGCTTGTGAGTCAAGAAGTATTCTGGATCAAGGTATCCCTACAACGGTCAATAATAAACAACATTATACTACTTGTAACCAATCAAGATCAAAAAAATGTCTGTGTTTCTGTATAAATAGCATAAACAATACCATTTCAAGGCCTATGTCTTACCGGAGTGCCTTTCACTACAGTTGATACATGGCCTGGAGCTGAACCTTCAAGATCTGGTACTGGTGCAAGCTTGGACAGTCCAAAATCTGCAACTCTTGCATTGAATCTATGATCCAATAATATGTTGCTTGCCTTTATGTCACGGTGGAAGATTGGAGGGTTGGCCTCATTATGAAGATAAAGAATGCCTCTAGACGCTCCCAAAGCAATGTGAAGGCGTTGGGCAAAACTTAGAGGTTTTTTGGAGCCTGCTGCGGATCAACAAAAATTCTCTTAACATTGGCCTGAATCTGAAACTAAAGCATGCTTATAGGAGTATCACAAGAATAGGATATCTTGCAGTGGAAGAAAGTTACCAGAGAGATGATCCCGTAAAGTCCCATTTGCCATGTATTCATAAACCAACATCTGCAAATAGAACAAATTGACATTCTGATGTATATTCATTGAAATTCATCTCGACTCCACATAACTAGATTAAAGCTGTACTGTATTTTTCTTGAAAGGAAGAGGTTGCCTAGTAATATCTCTAGCATATAGATAGAAGCAACAAAGGAATTGCCTAGTTCATTCTTGGAAAGCAGGACAACTTTAAAATGGTTTTAAGAAAAACATGATGAATGTATCACAAATCTCTTTTGTTTGTAGCATTTGAAAAGGATAACTAATCATCATAATGAAATAGCTGTGATCATGACTTCATCTGACATGATTGACCCTATGAATTGTGGTCTGGCCGAACCAATCACTGGAGTTCAACAATTAGACCATAAAGACAGCCACATGTTTTGATCTAATTCCAGGCATCTGTAGGGAACTCAAAAATCTTCTAGTGTTTTCTTCATGTTTGCCTAAGGGTATACTTATCTGGCTTAAACGTATGGATGTCTGAGTCAGTTAACTCATATTTTCAACAAAAGTTATTTCTTGTCCTAGGAAACTGACCAGAAAACCTGATATTAGCACACAAAGAAATTGCAGGACTTGTACATCCCATACACATTTGTTTAAAAGAGAGAAAGGGTATAAAGGAAGATTCTAGAAGATTTTACGTTAAGAGAGATGCAATAACCATTTAATAGAGTATCTCTTGTGACTCTTTCTTATCAATGCATCTCCTATGAGAATTTTAGTTTATATCCTTGGTTAAATCATTTTTTCAATGAGTTTACACAGGTTTTTATGAAGGGTCCCAGTCCCCTCATATTGAGTGGGGTTTGAACCTTGGACCTCTCAAAGAGAGGCCAAAGCCCTTACCACTGCAGTAAGCTTGCAGCTTATCCTTAGTTAAATCTTAATCAGTATGCAATCCAAAATAAATAAATAAATGCAGGAAAGCTTTTTTTTGTAAAACACATCAAAATTCTCTTAAATTACATTCCAGCCAATTTTCTTATGGACCTCATTTTATGTTCTAGATTACCTTTTTCCCCCACCAAATTGAAACATAGAGATCTTCAGCCAATTTTCTTATGGGTGTCTTATTACGTTCTAGCTTACTTTTTCCCCTCACCAAATTGAAACATAGAGATCTTCTTCCCTATGTTCCACCCATTTTCCTATGTAACTACCAACTGCAGATTAAAATTTACTTCTAAAAGAAATTGGAATCTTCCTCTAAATAGTGTGTGAATTTTCCACAAAACTGTGAACAATCACAACCGAAAACCACGACTAGTGTACCTGTTCGCCTTCATCATCACAATAGCCCAAAAGTGAAACAAGGTTTCGATGATGAACTCGAGACAACAACTCTATTTCGGTGGAAAACTCTCTTTCTCCTTGTAATGATCCCTCCTGAGCTCGCTTTATAGCTACGACTGTACCATCAGCTAAGATGCCTTTGTAAACCTTACCATAGCCACCTTGACCAACTTGCATGGAGTCACTGAAATTATTTGTAGCTAATGCCATCTCACCAAAATCAAAATCTTTGACACCTGCTACTTTGACTCGCTTTCTTGCTGCTGTAGGAATAAATAAAACACTTTAGATTGGCATCGAAGGCAGAAGATAATTTGGTATATCCAAACTTTCAATTTTGTTGTTAGAAAATTTAATATTAGATAGCATCTTTTCAATTTAAAAACATGAATCAATCAAACATAAGATATACAAAATCAAAATTTTTTAGACAACATTTTATTATCTATTGCAAGAAATAGATGCAATTAAGTTTCTTTTCTCAAAGGCAGAATAAGTAGTAGATAATTCTACTGAGGCTTGCATCACAAATGTTGGGGCTATATATGGACACATATATACAGTCATCTTAAACCACATGACCCCGTGCATGTAATGTATCAATGCCTCTGTGTGTACATGAGAGTGGGAAGTATGGGAGACACTTCGCTTACCAAGTAGTTTTTTCTTAGACATACTGCGCTTTGTACGCTGCTTCAAAACCATAATTCCAACAACTGAAGAAACAGCAATTGTGCCAAAAATTGTCCCAATCAGAATTCCTGCAAGAGCACCCTTGCTCAAGCTAGATCCTCCACCAGATCCAAGATCCACTGTACCAGCCACCAATGCATAAGAATTAGATTTGTAACTTCACACACACAAATAAATCTCCTACAACAACTTTTCTTGGCGAAAAACTTAAAACATTTTTTCCCAAATTTGCTAAATATAAATGTCCAAAGCAAAAGGTAAAGCCATTCATCCCATAGTTTAGAGAAGTTGTGAGATTCTATGTAGAGAAACATGCAAATAAACCATAAGAACAAAAACTGGCATATGTGTTTCCCCTTTCTCAACACCTTAGATGGACACCCACCAAAAACTGTGTACAAGGAACTATTTTATTGAACATAATTTAAATATCTGCATGCACATCATTTTTTGTGAGGGACGAGGATCTAATATTTGGGTGCCCTATGTTTGCATGCTTGCTGATATCATATGGTCCAACCTCAGCTCATGAAAATGTGGTTAGTATGTTTACCATGTGGTCATGTTGTATATTTTGCTTCATCATTATTGGACCATTCTAAATTTTTCTTTCTAGCTTAATTTTTCAAGGGCATCAATATCATATATAAAATATGGATGGACCATTTCTTGACAAGTGTATCCTCCAGTAATTATGCACTTTACATTGAAAGTTGTATAACTCCATGTAGAAGACATGTTGGCACTCCAAAACTTATCTACACTTGCAGCAAGGCCATGTAACAATAATTTTTTTTAATTTCTCAATATATATACTGTGCAGTATTTTTCTTACAATGACTTGTGCTACTATGTATGAGTTACATTCTTTTCCATCTAATTTATTAGTATTATTGTTTTTAAATGATGAAAGAAAAGCATTCAAAGACAAGGTTCCATTGCATCAACTAGCATCACAACTATTGGATCCCACTCAACTATTGGCTCCTGTCCCGTAATATACATGGTTCCATGTAAATACATCATATAAAAGGCATCAGTGATAATGAGGTTGAACTGCTATAACTATTCTCATGTATTTGTCCCATCATCTATATGATTCACTCACTTACTCTTACAATAGGCAAAGCCTCTTCAAATCTTAGCAAATTTGTATATGCATGTATGAACAAATTGGAAATTGGAAATTGGAAATTGGAAATCAGTGCATTACTTTGGTTTCCCTGATAATGGAAAAATTCTAGCAAGGAGAAGGCATGAGTTGTGCCTTATCTAAGCAAATCCTAAAATTCTCAGTGTATGAAGTAAGAGGCACTGAGTGACAACAATATGACATCTCCTGCCTGTGGGAATACGCTGACAAGGTAGAGGCACATGCAAAGCCTATAACACGCTCAAGAGGAAGAAAAGACCACATTGCACAAACCACCGAAGAAGGGTCTCTGTGGAAGGTTTGGCTGAATGATTGTTTTTCTTTAAAAAAACATATTGACTGTTCCTTGTGAAAACAATTCTGGCCTTGATCTCAAACCTTTTGTTGATTGAATAGGGTAAGCATGCACACCTACCCTATAACACTGGGTTTTGTCGTCATGGATTTCAACTGAAAAGAAGTGGTTAATAATGCCAATTTCTCGTTTCAGCTTTCCTACGAACTATCTATCTGGACATTTCCTTTAAGTTCATACATATATTTATTCTCGCTCTTTATAAGAATAGCTCAGTTGTAAAGAAAGGGTAACCTAGTTTTCTACCCTATGCCTTTCACACTGCTGCATCCAGGAAACTCAGGGTGACGTAGCTTCCTCCATAGTATAAGACTTCCTTCACCTTCCAAAGATGGGCAATCCTCAAAATTAGGAAAATTACCTTCTTATTCTATGCTACCAAAAACTTCCTCCTATCCTAGATTTGCATGTTCATATTTCTGTGTTAAACTAAATTGGATTTGGCCAACATACATATCCAGGACATATTCATATCTCAATATAACCTATGTAAGGTTAAGAGACATATCGGGTATTACTGGAGTTGTATTTCAATGAAAATCAGAAAAGCAAATGAGAAAACTGAAAGAAGATAAAAACAAAAACAAAAAAAATACTAACTGTAAATAGAGGCAAAATACTTTATGTTTTCACACATGCCTCTCATATTTCGATGTTTTTTGCCTACTTTATCTTTCAGTGCATTTTTGGAGTGATTTCAAGCTTTTCTATACTGATACTTGGAGTTAAAAATTCTCTTTCAATTACATTTAAAAATTGATTAATGGTAATTTGAATTTTCTCTATGTTATGACATTTATTTTGCAAGTATGTGCACATATTTAGTTATTTATCTTCGTAACATCCCATCCATATCATATCCAAGATTTTCTAAAATCTCCCATATCTGTAACTGATTTCTTAGCTGTATCTTTATCTTTATACACGCCCCTCTTACTTAGCTTATATGTAATGTTCTCCTTAATTTTCTTTAAAGACTAGTTTAATAGTTTGACCGAATGGGTCAGAAATTCGTCCCAAATTAAGGTTTCATGTTTTTGTACCAATTTCCTTATTTTTGGTCGTACATATTTACTTGAACATTTCATTCTTGCATCGCATCTGCATGTAGCAAGCATGGCTCAAAGAGAACCTTAATAGACAGTTTAACGGACTACCCTTCTCATGGTTTAACTAGACATGCATATAAATTTTGCCAAAGAGCTCTTGGAATATAATTTGTTATACTTTAACCCTCATATACCACATTGCAAATTTACAAATAAAATGTCCATGAAGATAAGAGGAGGAAATAAAAGTGAAAAAGCAATGGTGATGAAGGCCAAAACGTATACCTGTTTTATATGGCCCGTCAAGTGTAATATTTATCCATTCGTATGGCCCAAATATATCGCTGTCAGGAATTTTCCATTCAGCAAACATCTCTCGTATTCTTAGAATCTCACTTGCATTAAAATCTCTTATCGTTTCCATCTTAGGAGGGAAGAACTTGAGTTCCATGGCCAACCTTGGACCTGGTTCCCAGACATACCTATCTATGGATAATTGATATAAATTTAATTTCAATCCAGATGTCAGGTACTCTTCAAAACTCTTGAAATATGGAGGGAAATAGGATACACCTGGACTCTTTAAACGATACCCAACTTCAATGGGAGCCACACAGTAACAATCTTCATCAGGAATATACTCATAATAGGGTGGTGGACAGGAATTTGGAGGGCAACCACTGTAGTTAGAGCCTCCACCAGTATCTTTTATTCCATTTTGAGAGGCACATGATTCGGCAATTTGATTTTGGTTCCCTTGGCTGCAAATTGGGTTCCCATCCAACCTGTTATTTTACCCATTTAAGCAAATATTAGACAATAGCATAATACCCATGTTAGTATGAAAGACTGTAAAATGCATTCAAGAGTTTTAGGGGGAAAAATCATCATTGTTTTTATTTTTGCATAAACACAATTGATTTTGCTGCCAACCAAAGGTTTAAAACTTAGTGATAAAAAGATATATAGAAGTTAATAAGGGAGGGTCATGTCCAGGAAAACAAATACTTTCCTCTGACAAACCAGAGAAATAAATGACCATGGTTTTTTTTTTTTTTCCTTTTCTCTCAAATAACATTATGGACATGTTTGCTACCATGGACAATAGTAATATAAGTAAGGAATAAAACCAAAGTTCAAAATATATAGTCAGTGATTAAAAAAAAAGTAATACATGTTGCTCTATTTGCATTTTTGAACTCCAATTTATAATGATTTACAATCTGATAATTTGTTGGTGTTGATAAAACCAAATCCTAAAAATCCTATAAACGTATCCCTAAAAATCTTTTCTAGGAAACAATACATTAATAGAAATACCTATCATATCTGTTGAAAGACTTTATTCTAACAACCTGTTGCCATTCTTGTCACATTTTGTTAAAATTCATGTTGTATGCAGTTTTTGAGACTTAATCATTGTAAAACTTCTCCTTTTCCATAAAAAATGGTCAAGACATTGTTATGTTGCTGTATTTTCACCAGCAGTCTCTTTTACTTAAAGCTGTCTTCTTTCACATTCTGTGGTTTCTCTGTTTTTTCTACACTTTTCCTGTCGTATCGCATGCAAAATTGTAGACTTTTTAGCATGGGCGATGTTGTGAAATGCGTTTTCTTCCTTACAGCCATTTTTTTGCAAGTTCTTTTCAAATCTGCGCATATGGTAATAATTTCCAGCACTTAGGCGTTTTTTAGAGCATGTTTTCCTGTTGAAATGCAGTACAGAGCAAATGGTTCAAGTCCTGGCAGTTGAAGGCCCTGTCGCTCCACCTGTGGAGCGAAACTCCCAGTCGCCCCACCAGTGGAGCGAAAGTCCAGAAGGGCGCAAAGTTAGGCACTTGCCAAGTCAAAACCCGGTCAAAGCAGCAAGCGCTCCACCTATGGAGCAAATCTCCCGATCGCTCCATCAGTGGAGCGAAAACCATCCAAAGGCAAGTAAGAAACTAAGTGCAAAGAAGTCAAAGTGGTCAAAACTGCAGTCGCTCCACCAGTGGAGCGAAACTCCCTGTCACTCCACCAGTGGAGCGAAACTCCAGAAAAGAGCAAAGTAAGGCAAGGATTAGAAGGAGGTCAACTTTTGGGTCAAAGGCCCTGTCACTCCACCAGTGGAGCGAAAGGCCCTGTCACTCCACCCAGGGAGTGACAAGCTTAGAAAGAAGTCAACAAGGCAGTCAAGGTGCAAAGTTAAAAGTTTGGCAAAACGAGTACAAGGGGAAATCAAAATGGTCAAAGGCCCTTTCGCTCCACCAATGGAACGAAGGTCCTAGTCGAAACACTAGTGGAGCGAAAGCCTCTATCGCTCCACCCAGGGAGCGACAAGCTTGGAAAGAAGTCAACAAGGCAGTCAAGGTACCTGTCGCTCCACCCAGGGAGAGACACCCAAAACAAAAGCACAGGAAAGTTCTAAGGCATGGAAAAGACTGTTGTTGCTCCAGTTATCAAATGAAGCTCCTGACGGGCCCCAAACACAGTGTAAACTGCCCAGAACCGCCATGGAATGCCCGAAACTATCAGGGGTTGTCGTGATCCGCCATTGACTGATTAAACCGACCCCAAGCTGCGCTTTGAGCCATTTGATCGTGGTAGATCGCCGGAACCTTCTCCCTTCAATGATGAGTTATCTGCAAGGCCGAATTAAATGTTATGAGTTGGTTCCGGATCAAATATGCCTGTCACCATTGGTGAAGTGGTTGCGCATTAATGTTTTAGGAAGTAGAATCCTCTATAAAAGCTGATCTCTTCTCTGTAATTAAGGATGGACAATCTCTGCTAGAGAAGCAACTGTACGCTTTGAAATCTGCTTCCGAAATACAGACTTCTGGCTCCAACCTTGAATCTTCTACCTTTGTATATGACTTCTATCATGTTATTTTTGTTAAATTAGTTTCTTTATCATACAACTTGAATTCTGTTTTCTGGATTTAGCTATCAGTAGAGGATTAACCCCGGAAGTACCACTGGAGTTTATGCATTTCCGAAGATTTGATGTTGGTTTTTGTTAAATGTCTATTGTTTTGATTGTTGTTGGTTCAAGTGTTAAGCCGTGTATCGTGCTTCCTGTCCATCACCTCGTTTTTCAGGCTTTTGCCTTTTCCCATTCCTTTTAGTTATTTCCTTCCTTTCAGCATCTTCCTAACCCTTATCTCAAAAAACCCAATTTTATTTTCAGAACCAGCCCTACTGGAGATTGTCACAGAGGACATTCCTTTCCTTCGGACATTCAATGCTTGGCAGCGGGTCTAGGGCGTTGTAGACTTATAAAATCTGCATCTAGGCCGATTCGATTGCCAACATTTTTTGGCACGCCCGATGGGACGCAAACGTTCCACGTTAAAACAGTATTAAGAAGCGATGTTCATCTTAATGCTGTCACATATGAACATCTGGCGACTCAGCTGAACTCAGACACCTCCAAATCTTGAAGACCAGTTTGAAAGATCACGCCTTCATGCACACGAGATGGAGAGCTAAGAATACAGAAGAAGAAATCGAGTTCTTCGAGCTCAACATCGACGCTTTAGGAGAACATCCTAGAGTGATCCAGCTGAATATCTCGTTATACGGAACATATTTGCAAGCAGTTGTTGCTTCACGGACTCCAACTCCTGACAGCACAACTAGATTGTCCCCCAATCCGCAGAATTCTCCGGATCATCAGCTGACTCCGGTTCCATCGAACAATCAACTAAGTGCTCCGAGTGTTCCGACTGTTCCAATTCAGCAAGTTCTACCAACTCTTCCGGTTCAAACAACTCCGCCGTTGCAGCTGAATCCTCCGATTTAGCCAACCACTTCGCATGCATCGATGGCACAGCAAGCTCCCCCTAGGCAATTCACCGCATGGAATCATTCTAGGCCTCTGGCCTTGACGGCCCAGAAACAAGTACCGCCCGCACCACTGAAAGCTTTACCCACATATGACGGTACAGGGAAGACGGCATACGAGCATATCCAAGACGTCGCAGGACTAGAAACCATTCACCAAAATACCCAAGAAGATATCATAGTGAAGTTGCGGGTTCTATCGCTCCGAGGTAAGCTCCTCTACTGGTACTGGTCGCTTTCGACCGGCACCATCAATTCATGGGACCAATTGGTGGAACAATTAACAAGGGGCTTTAATGAACAAGCAAACCCCTTCTCTTTGCTGCACCAGTTCACCACTATTTAGAGGCATCCTCAAGAGGCGATAGCCGACTTCAATGTCAGGTTCGCTTGGACCTAGCAGAGAGTCACTGTCGGCCTTCGGCCAACCCCGGAGCAGGCGGCGTGCTACTATTTGAGAGCTTTCCATTCAGATATAAGCATGAGCATCTGGCATGTTAATATCAATACGTTCCCTGCCCTATATGATCAAGCGCAAAAGGTCGAGGCTTACCTAATAGCCATCGGAAAGTTGCCTCCCAAGGTGACCGCCAATTTATCCAAACTTTCCCCAAAATATGTACCCCAGTGCATCAGCTCTGCCTCCACCCCCGATGTATTCCAATCAACCGTGGAGCCCCAGTCCACAAAATCAGACGATGCCTACACCGCATCATCAAATCCCTGCTGTTCCTCAGCACCCAGCTCCCAGCTCCTGTCTCATTCCCCGCATTGCCTACGCCTTTGCCACCATTGTCGTTACCCACACCTCAGGCAGCCTTGAATTTAGACCAAGTCAAAGAGTTGCAAGATTTGCGGGCATATGTGAAAACAATTGCAAACCAAATGACCGTCATGAGGAGGAGGCAAGATGACCAAAGCTTCTAGCAAAGGAGATTCCCTCCTCCCCCGATCGTTAGGGAGCAATCCGCTTCCAATAGGAGGGCTCCTGAGAGAAACGCAATAGTGCTGGAAAGTGCAGAAGTCGGTCCATCCGATAATACTTACTGGTGTACCACGTGCAATGATCGGCACAACGCAAAAACCTGCATGGTGCACCTCAACTATGTCCAGACGTTGTCCGGTGGCCCCTACGAGCAAATCAATATGATCAGAGAAGCTGGTCATAATTTCATGATGTCTTCCGCCGATCAAGTCTCAGTCCTCACCAAGGCTGGGAAGAAGCCTATTGAGGTAGATCCGGCCTAGATGGGTTCACTAAAGGTGCTAGCTGCACACAAACAACAGAGCAGTCTAATTTGTTGAAAGACTTCCTGCCGCCTCGAGCTAGAGAAAGGGGTTTCCAACCCAAAGCTTCGACTTCGCAATTGCAAGTAGAGACGCGAGACCAGGATAGGGAGAGACTTCGATACCCCTCACTGACCAAGCGTCAAAGGGTAGATGCCACGCAACAATACCAGAATAAATACGAACCTGCAAAGGGAGTTGAAGAATCTGGAACTTCGCCATACAGCATTTTCGAAGAGATGAAGACAAGGAGAGTAGGCCGCCGCAGACGGTGTTTGCACAACCGCTGACGACTTCGGCCACAGGTAAGAATAGGCCCCCGCCATTCTACCTTTCCCTTCGGATGGAAGGATGGATCGTGCATAACTGCATGATCAACTCTGGCGCCGCGACAACCGTTATGCCCAAAGCAGTGTGCGATATCATGGGCATGGAGTATACCTAGAGTAGCCCTAGAATGTTGCAGTTAGACAGGACTCCCGTAAAGATGGTAGGAGTTATCAAAGACGTTCCGATCCAACTCCACAAACTGCCGCAAGTCACGGTCATCCAAGAGATCGTGGTGGTCGACCTTGAGCCATACTTCAGTATGTGCCTCTCAAGAGAATTCACAGCCAAGTTGGGAGGCTACCTCTCCCTCAACTACTCACACTTGGAGATCCCTTTCAAGGGGAGAAAAATTAAACTCTTAAACGAGAAGCCTAACAGTTATCATGTTGAAAAACTTGAAGATGAGGAGAAGGGCTCGGTCTCTGTCAACCTGATGACAAAACAAATGCAAACAGTGGACCTGATGGAAGAATCTCTCAACGAGCTCCGAATCGAAGATGAGTTCTCCATGACATATTTTAATGTCGTTATCGGGACCAATTTGGGGTGCTATTCACTCACCAAGCCTGAAAAGGCTGAAACAAAAGCACCCGAAGAAGAATCCTCGGAACCCGATCAGCTATGGAAGTTGTACTTCGACGATGCGTTGTGCAAGAATGATGCAGGAGCTGGCATCGCTCTCATTTCTCCATCAGGCAAACAGAAGACATTCGTACAGGCTCACATGGAGTTGTACGAATAATGCAGCAGAGTATGAGGCTTTGTGCCTCGAGCTCAAGAAAGCCGAGAAGCTTGGCATCAAGCAGTTGCAAATATTAGGGGATTCCGAATTAATCTGCAACCAAGTTACTAACAAGTGCATCTCCAAGCAACACTATTTGAAAGCGTACCGCAACAAGGTGTGGGATTTGCTCGAATCCTTCACCGCGAAGAACATCAAGTCAATTTCGCGAGAGCGAAACAAGCTTGCAGACATCTTAGCCTCCATCGGCGCTCAGTTCTCACCGGCAGATGATATGATTCACAAGCCGAAAACGATGAGGCAGATCTACAGGCCTTTTGTGCCTGACAAGAAACTCCATTGGCAGGTGTTCGACAGTGACGAACAACTTGTCAATTTCTTGGTTAATGAAGCGTCTTCAATTGAAGACCGGACTCTGAACGAAGAAGATAGCGAGGGGTTAATTCAGTTGAAAAATAACCATATCCCCAAGGGTCTGATCACATTGGAAAGTCTTTTTGATCGGAACGACAGGTCTGTCGGGCACAAGATCAAAGTAGACAGCAAGGAGTTTGTGGACCTAAAGTTGGAGCCGGGAAAAGTTATCAAGGTAGGGGCCGACTGCAAAGTCAAGGAGCTCCAACAGATTCGAGCCCTATGCAAGGAGTACCCAGATATCATTGGTTGGTGTTACCAAGATCTAAAAGGGTATGACAAGAACGTCATCCAGCAAACCATCGAGTTGGAAGAAGGGATTAAACCCTTCAGGCAAAAGCAGAGGCCCAGTATGACAAGAACGTCATCCAACACACCATCGAGTTGGAAGAAGGGATCAAACCCTTCAGGCAGAAGCAGAGGCCCATCAACCTGAAGATCGAAATGCTAATGAGGGCTGAGCTTCTGAAAATGCTTGAGGCAAAGATCATCTACCCAATCAAGCACTCCTCCTGGGTGGCCAACCTGGTTCCCGTGCGAAAAAAGAATGGAGACATCCGCTTGTGTATTGATTTCCGAAATCTCAACCAAGCATCGCTCAAGGACCACTACCCGCTACCTCAGATTGACCAGATTCTTCATGTTGTGGCGGGAGCACAAAGGTTCTCTTGCTGGATGGTTTCTCCGACTACAACCAGATATGGGTCAAATACGAGAACCAACATAAGACTGCGTTCACCACCAAGTGGGGAACATTCGCCTATCAATGTATCCCCTTCGGCCTCTCAAACGTCGGAGCGACTTTCCACAGGGCGATGGACCTCGCTTTTGGCGAACTGTTAAATCATGTCATCGTGATCTACTTCGATGACATGACAATCTTCTCCCATAAGAGGGAGGAACACGGCCTACATTTACAGCAAGTCTTTGAGAAATGTCGGGAGTTCGAGGTCTCCATCAACCCCAAAAAATCAATCTTTGCAGTGAAGGAAGGCAAGCTTCTCGAGCATGTAATCTCCGAGAAGGGATTAACTGTCAATCCCGCCCGAGCTAAAACACTCCTCTGACTTCCACTTCCGTCGAATAAGAAAGCCCTGCAATCCTTTTTCGGACAAATAAACTTCGTCCAAAAGTTCATAGCCGACTTCGCCCAGGTGGTGAAGTTCATGACCGAGCTTTTGAAGAAGGATGCTGAATTCAAGTGGACCGACGAAAGGAAGCAGGCGTTCTAAGAGATAAAGAGTGGATCACTCAAGCTCCAGTCCTCATAAATCCCGACTACGCGAAAGATTTTATCCTATACGTCGTCGAAGAACCATAAAGCTACGCAGTTGTTCTGACCCAGACGGGGGAATATGGAGATGAGCGCCCGATAGCGTTCCTCAGCCAGATCATCCAACCACACAAAGAAAAGTTCAATTTCATCGAAAGACAAGTGCATGCGGTGATGAAGTCGCTCCAAAAATTCCGACATTTCGTCTCCCAAAGTAAGACGATAGTGTACGTGATACACCCCGATGTCAGGAATTTCATCATTCAAGGGGAGCTTGGCAATAGGAGGGCTGTATGGGTTACCAAGATCCAAGATTTCGACATTGAGGTGCACCCTACCAAGTTGGTCCGAGGCAGAGCACTCTGTCAAGAACTGGCCAGAAGTGTTGCAGTTGAAGCAACAATCCCCGACTCAGACCACCCTGCGCTCGAAACCAACCCTGCCAACCTGTTGGTTGACAGCCCTGATTGGACAGATGACCTGGTCAAATGCTTCGACACGGGCAGATGTCCTCGCTTCAACGCTTCGCAAAGAAGGAGATTTCGCTTGCAGGCTGGCCGGTATGTCTCAACACCCAACGGACTGTTTTATCAAAACATCGACGTAGTCCTCTTGAGGTGTATCCAAGAGTCGGAGAAACCGAAAGTCCTTGAGGAGTCTCACTCTAGGATTTCGGGAGGTCATTTCGCGGGCAGGCCGATGGCTCTAAAGATCATCAAAGCGGACTATTATTGGCCCACCTTATTCGTCGATGCTTTCAAAGTCAGCTAGTGCTGCGACAGTTGCCAGCGCTACTCGAGCAAAACCCAGAATGCCTCACTTCCTCTTCACCCCATTCAAGCTGAAGCTCCGTTCCAACAGTGGGGTCTCGACTTCATCGGGATCATCAATCCCAACTCCTACGCCGGCCACAAATATATTTTGACCACTACAGACTACTTCACTCGTTCGTCGAAAGCAATGCCGACGAAGCAGGCTAACCAAGACATGGTTATCTCTTTTCTTGAAGGGTTGATCACTCGCTTTGGCGTGCCTGAAGCCATCGTGTCTGATAACGACTCTCCTTTCACCGGCGCGAGGATCTACGAGTTCACGGTCAGGTATGGAAATTACTTAAAGACCTCGTCTAACTATTACCCGCAGGGAAATGGACTAGCGGAGTCTACAAACAAGAACCTGCTACAGATCTTGAAGAGGTCTCTCCAAAAGAATAAGCGAAGGTGGCATCTACTCTTGGACCAGTCGCTTTGGGCTGATCGCATTTCCATCAAACGCTCTATCAAGACGTCACCCTATTTGCTCGTGTACAAGAAAGAAGCAGTCTTACCCACGCACATAGAGCTACCCGCGTTGCAGTTACTTAAGTGGCTCGACAGTGAGGAGGGCGAATTTGACCCGATGGATGCGAGGTTAGCCCCGTTGCTGCAGCTAGAGGAGGAAAGAGAGAAAGCTTATGAAGCTTTCGCAAAGCATGCAGAATCCACTAAGGGCTGGTTTGGCAAGAAGACTTCTGAAAGAGCCTTCAGTGTCGGGGACTTGGTCTTAAAATGGAATGAAAACAAGTCTAAGCCGGGGAACCACGAGAAATTCGACGCCTTCTAGGAAGGCCCATTTCGAGTCTTTGGCATCAATCAGATCAACTCCTTCATCCTGCAGGACATGGAGGGTTTCACTCTCCCGATTTCGGTGAACGGTTTTCTTCTGAAAGCTTATCACTAGCCGAGTTCCAAGAAAAATCTTTGATTCGCCAGGTGCGATCCTATGTATACATGTTTCAAGAAAAATGTGTGTATAGTTCGTAGTCACTCCAAATGGAGTGAAGCTTAAAATAAATAAATAAATAATAAAATTAAAAAAAGTGACTTTTGCTCCACTAGTGGAGCGAAAGCCTCTATCGACAGTCCTCCCTCTCCTTCTTTTAAAGTTAGCTTTTTATTTCTTTGTTTCCCGTTAAAGCTAACCATCCGAAGAGCGCCAAGTGTCGAAAAGAGGATAAATTAAATTCGAAAATCATCTTCTAACCCTAGCGAAGCATTATAAAATAGGGTCGTCAGTGCCCATCCAATCAAAACATTTTCGCCAAAGCATCTGAAGCGTGCCCCCACGACAGATCCAAGTGAGCTCCTTTCGAGGAGCACGCACCTCAAGGAAGTTTTCTTGTCCGACGCTGTTATTCATCATTTCCAAAGGCGAACTACCCGCACGTGGGCAAATTAGGGGCGCACGATGGCATACACAATCTCCACCTGCATTAACTCCCGACGCCTACATTTAAGCTGGTAGATTTGAAGCTGGCGCTATAAGGTGAAGAGTTTGTCGGGACAGTTTCATTCCCTCAGTTGCAATTGTGTTGTTCTGCTGCCCTAGCGCCCTGTATTTTTTCAGAGCGCTTATCTGTTCAAGTTCGAGTCGGAGCAGTTCGTTCGGCAGACATGGGCAAAAAGAGTGGGTAACCTAAACAGAAGGCGCCCAAAGAGAAGGCACCCAAGGAGAAAGCAGCGCCCACAAAAGACAGCGGCTCGAAGAAGCCGCGAAAGCGTGAGAAGAAGCCGGTGAAGTTAACACCGCCCAAAGATAATCTCTTCCATCTTCGGGATTGCATGATGACATATAAGGACATGGAGCAGTTGCGCCACGATGTCGAGAAGGCGCATAGTGAAAGCCCGATTTATCATTCGCACTTGTTCTTCTACATGTGCACGCCTGTACACCATTGCTCGAAGTTTGTGCAGGCAGTGTCGCGGTTCTACGACGCCTAAACAAGAACAGTGCGTAATGCCAAGGGAAAAACGTTGTTTGCCATCACGACTGACACTGTTTGAGGGGCCTTTGCATGTGGAAAGGCGCCCTCGTCGGATTTCACACCCAAAAAAATCAACAGTTTCGAGCAAAGCACCAGGTATCAGCCCATGCCCGAGATGCACCATTTTATGAGAGAGCAGCTGGGAGGGGCGACGTCATTTGAGGAATTTCCCCAACTACCCATCCTTCTAACCGAATTCATCCATCGCGATATCTATTCCATTTTGGCTTGGGTGATGGGGCTCTCCACCAACGCTGTAGTCTACAATTGACAAGTGCCCATGGCGCAATCTATCTTTGAGAACAAGATTTACTTCCCATCCAAGATGAAGCCGGGCGCTATCCCAGCTTTCTTCGACCGGGTAGAGTGGGTGGCGCGGCAGTTGCACGGATCATTATCCTACCTGGAAAGCCGCCGGAACGACCAGTTCAGGCTTTGCTCCTCCCTAGCATGGTACTTCTTTTACCACCTGCATGATAAGTTCCCCTACATCCCCAAGAACCAGACAGACGAGGAAGGCAAGGCGTTGTCGGTTTATCTCTGGACGCAGAGCTTGTCCAGAGATGAATCGTACTGTCTTTAACCAAGTTTTCTTGGGGCTAGCACTGGAGCTGCTCTACGGCCGCTGCGAGCGAGTTCCTGCAGGGCTGAGAGACAGAGTGGTAGATAAGAAGATGGGGAACGTTTTCTACTCACCCAGGGCTTGGTCATCAAAATTTACGGGTTCACAGAGAAACCTTTTTTGTTGCCCTTTTACGCCACGCCCTATCTGTTTGCCCTCGAGGTCGCCCGGCAACGCGATTACACCAACAAATTGTACGGGAAAGGCAAAGGGAAGAAGACCACATGCCCTATACCTTCCGAGTTCGGAGACATCAAAGTGACGCAGTGTGGTCAGAACGTTGTGCTTACAGTAACGTTGTACGACTACGGATTGATTGAGCTCCCCCAGCACTGGAGGTACGATCCGCTTGACATCTTTTGGGATCACCTTGGAACGAAGTCTTTTCACTGTTGCCCTCGTCCTAACATGGTCGCTCAGCGGAATAACCCAAGGGGACTCGAGTTGGAGTGGCACATCGATGAGATGGTGCCCTTGCCCCCCTGGCATGATTTTTACACCATGGAGAGTGAATACGACCCGACTGTCAACCCGAAACAAAAGCTACCTAGAAGTGTTTTCGCGGCGATGAAAGCAAAGCTGAAGCATTGGTCAGACCAAAAAATCAAAGAGTGGTGGATCATCAGGGTCCATAATAACGTCTTCGGACTACCCAATGGCGATGGATGACAAATTCTCAAATACGTACGACGAAAACATAGACACCTATCGGGCCCTCTCGTTTTTCGAGATTGTGCCCCGAAGTGGGCGCAGCCTCGAGGAGGTGGACGACCTGGCAGCTCCGAGGCATGTGGTAGAAGGCAAAGGCAAGGCAGTCTTGGGCGACCCATTATTGGCTGGAGAGCGTGGGCCATTATCCCATAAGGAGAAAAGCGCTCTCCCGAAAAGGAAATCTGAGGCACCTCTCTTGCAACAGACGACAAAGAGGTCGTGCACCAACGCTCAAAAGCCCTTCAGAGCGAGCTCTCATGCGGCGCCTGAAAATCCTTCGTCGAGCTCTCCCAAAGTTCCTGTGGCGGCACAGTCTGAAGAGTAGAAGGTTGAAAATGGAGAGGTCATTGACGTAGATACGCCAGATGCGGAAGAGAAAGAAGATACACACGCAACGTCCATCTTCCCTAGCTCCCTTGATCACGGAGCCCGAAGGTACACACCCATATTCACCTCTTTCTTCTTCCCCTCCTGCAACAATCGTTTATTCGACGCCTTAAATTCCAGTTACGGTTTTTGTTTCCTTAGCCGCTGCTTCCGTTTCGCCTCCGTTTACCCCCTCCACAGTTCCCAGTATTTCGGTTTCCCCGGTCTTTTTGGCGCCATTATCAGCAGCATTCGCGTCTTTTGCCGATAACCGTAACGCCTTCGCAATATCTGCATCTGTTAGCCTTCCATTTTCTGTCGCAGAAGACCCTATTGGAGATATTTCCATTGCAGCAAAAATAAACCCTTTTTCCTTGTCACTACCCTTTGCCATAATGACTTCAGTCTCAGCTGATTTTTCAACGCCTAAACCGACTATCTCTGCGATTGCAGTCCGAACCCAAGCGCCATTGAGGGTTAGCGCAATCGCTTCCCCTCCTGTTTCCCGTGCGCTGCCAAAACTTGAGCGGTCGCTTCCCCTCCTTCCTTTCATGCCGATCCTCGAAGTGGGTGTTCTGGAGCCGCTGGAGTCTAAATTGGAAATGACGCACCAACTTGCCGCTGTGGAGACCATTCGCAAGGCGCGCCACAATTCATCGCGTTGGCTGAGGGACCACAGAAAGAGGTAGGCGCAGGCTCTAGCACAAACTAAGAAAGCATCCATCATCGATCCAGAGAAGATGGAGCTTCACATGATAGAAAAGATACCAGTTGTCTAGAAGCCCTTGGGGGAGATGACCCCGGTCGATTACGCTTACCGCCATATCGTGGAGCATGTGGCCAAGATGAATACGGCGTGGAAGATGGGCAACATTCAAGTTGACATGGGCTCCATCTATGTTCATGGCGAGTACTACAAGGAGCGCTTCTTTGAAGCGCAGGCCAAAAATCTCGAACTTGAGGAGTCCTTGGCAGGGGCGAAGAGGCAGAATTGAGGAGTTGGAGTCTGAGGCCACGCAGCTGAGACAGCAAGTGCTTTCGCTAGAGGTGGAGAACGAAGAACATTCAAAGGCGCGCGATCAGCAGATTAAGGCGCGCGCTCAAGAAAATCAGCAGATACAGGCGCTCACCGTTCAAGTCCAACAATTGCAGAGCGAGCCAGTAGAAAGAACATCATAGTTTGTCGCGTTCTTTAGGGAGCGCATCAAGGAAATGCGCCTGCAGTTCTTGGTAGATTTCCCAAGGAGAGTTGTGCGGGGAGTCACAGTTTTAACGTTTTTTAGAGAGGCGCAGGAGGTAGTTGTCGAGGGCCGCTCCGTTTTGGAGGTTGCTCAGACAGATGTTGGTCTGTGGCTAGACCTAGTTTCGCAGCTCCGAAAAATTGAAGATATGCATGTGCATTTTACTCTCATGAGCTCCTTGGCGCGATCCTGGGCGACAACAAAGATGACCCTATGCTCTTTCTCCACGAAGCTCAAACTAACCAAAAAGGCTCGTACGCTCTCAAACGCCCTTGAGCAAGAGCGAGAAGTTTCGCTGCAGTACTCTAACGCCCTAGCACAGATTGGCATTTCAGGTTTCACAGATAGTGAATAACCCATTCCCCCTCTCGAGGAGTTGAAGCGAATATGGGCGACATTCGTGAACAGCGCTCCAAACCTTGACACTTGAGAAGACCCAATTTCAGAAGCACAGGTGATGCCTTTCATGGCCAAATATGCCACTATTGACTCTTCCTTGCAGGAGTTTGACCTAAGACTGGATCTTGCTGACTGCGAGCGCATTGAAACCTTTTGTTTCCTGATCCAAGAACTCCAGAAGCAGCCAACTTTTTCCCTTCAGCACTGGACCGATGCTTCCGTTGTCTATGAACATGTTTTCAAAAGCTCTCTGGACAGATTTCTCCCCCATCCGCACGAACTTAATCCTGAGAAGACACCAGAAAGCGAACCAGATTCCAAGGCGTAGGAGACAAAAGAGCAAGGGGAAGAAACATAAGAGCAAGGAAAGGAGGAAGAGGAAGAAGAGAACGACAGGCTTGAAGAGGTACCAGGCAGCAGCGAGGAACAATCCGAGGAACAGTCCGAAGATTCTGAGAGTGACGAGGACTCTGCAACCCAAGGCCTGGGATATTTGCATTGAGGCAGGCTCAATACCCCGCAAGCCGCCAGATTCTTAATCATTTTGTTAAAATTCATGTTGTATGCAGTTTTTAAGACTTAATAATTGTAAAACTTCTCTTTTTCCATAAAAAATGGTCAAGACGTTATGTTGTGTTTTCACCAGCAGTCTCTTTTACTTAAAGTTGTCTTCTTTCACATTATGCGGTTTCTCTGTTTTTTCTACACTTTTCTTGTCATATCGCATGCAAAATTGTAGACGTTTTAGCATGGGCGATGTTGTGAAATGCGTTTTCTTCCTTACAGCCATTTTTTTGCAAGTTCTTTTCAAATCTGCGCATATGGCAATAATTTCCAGCACTTAAGAGTTTTTTAGAGCATGTTTTCCTGTTGAAATGCAGTACGGAGCAAATAGTTCAAGTCCTGGCAGTCGAATACCCAGTCGCCCCACCAGTGGAGCGAAACTCCAAAAGGGCGCAAAGTTAGGCACTTGCCAAGTCAAAACCCGGTCAAAGCAGCAAGCGCTCCACCTATGGAGCAAATCTCCCGATCGCTCCATCAGTGGAGCGAAAACCATCCAAAGGCAAGTAAGAAACTAAGTGCAAAGAAGTCAAAGTGGTCAAAGCTGCAGTCGCTCCACCAATGGAGCGAAACTCCAAAAAAGAGCAAAGTAAGGCAAGGATTAGGAGGTCAACTTTTGGGTCAAAGGCCCTGTCACTCCACCCAAGGAGCGACAAGCTTAGAAAGAAGTCAACAAAGCAGCCAAGGTGCAAAGTTAAAAGTTTGGCAAAACGAGTGCAAGGGGAAGTCAAAATGGTCAAAATCCCTTTCGCTCCACCAGTGGAGCGAAGGTCCCAATCGCTCCACTAGTGGAGCGAAAGCCTCTATCGCTCCACCTAGGGAGCGACAAGCTTAGAAAGAAGTCAACAAGGCAGTCAAAGTGCCTATCGCTCCACCCGGGGAGCGAAAGACTTTGTCGCTCCACCCAGGGAACGACACCCAAAACAGAAGCACAGGAAAGTTCTAAGGCATGGAAAGACTGTTGTCGCTCCAATTATGGAGCAAAGCTCCTGGCGGGCCCTAAACACAATGTAAACTGCCCAGAACCGCCATGGAATGCTCGAAACTATCAGGGGCTGCCATGATCCGCCATTGATTGATTAAACCGACCCCGAGTCGCGCTCTGAGTCGTCTGATCATGGTAGATCGCCGGAACCTTCTCCCTTCAATGATGAGTTATCTGCAAGGCCGAATTAAATGTTGTGAGTCAGTTCCGGATCAAATCTGTTGTCACCATTGGTGAAGTGGTTGGGCACTAATGTTTTAAGAAGTAGAATCCTCTATAAAAGTTGATCTCTTCTCTGTAATTAAGGATGGGCAATCTCTGTTAGAGAAGCAGTGGTACGCTTTGAAATCTGCTTCCGAAATACAAACTTCTGGCTCTGGCCTTGAATCTTCTACCTCTGTGTACGACTTCTATCACGTAATTTCTGTTAAATTAGTTTATTTATCATACAGCTTGAATTTTGTTTTCTGGATTTAGCTGTCAGTAGAGGATTAATCCCTGGAATACCCCTGGAGTTTATGCGGTTCCGAAGATTTAATGCTGGTTTTTGTTAAATGTCTATTGTTTTGATTGTTGTTGGTTCAAGTGTTAAACTGTGTATCATGCTTCCTGTCCATCACCTCGTATTTCAGGCTTTTGCCTTTTCCCATTCCTTTCAGTTATTTCCTTCCTTTCAGCATCTTCCTAACCCTTATCTCAAAAAACCCAATTTTATTTTCGGAACCAGCCCTACTGGAGATTGTCACGGAGGACATTCCTTTCCTTCGGACATTCAATGCTTGGCAGCGGGTCTAGGGCACTGTAGACTTAGAAAATCTGCATCTAGGCCGATTAGATTGCCAACACAACCCCCCTAATGACTAACCCGGATACAATCCCAAGTTTATCCCTAAATTCTACGAATTTTTCTTTAACCAAAGGTTTAGTCATCAAATCAGCAATCTGTTCAAAAGTTGGAGAATAGTTTAGACAAATTTCTTCATGCTACACCAACTGCTAGATATAGTGATGATGAACTTCAATATGTTTTGTTCTGGCATGATTTACTGGATTCTTCACCAACTTGAGCACACTTTGATTATCACAATGAAATGGTGTTGATGCTATTTGATCTATCTAAAGATCATACAATATGCATTGCAACCAAACAGTTTTACAACCTACACTGCATGCTGCCTTATATTCTGCTTCAGTTGATGACGAAGCAACTGTGTGCTGCAATTTGCTCTGGCAAGAAATAGCCCCTCTTCCAAGAGCAAACATATAGCAGTAGTTGATTTCTGATCATCAATTGATCCTGCCCAACCTGCATCAGTGTAGCCAACCAACTGAAAATCATTTGACTGTTGGTGCAATATACCAAAGTCAAAGGTACCTTTGATATATATGAGAATATGTTTTGCAGCTTGTCAGTGCTTTCTTAGGGCATTTGACATGAAATGAGACAGATAACTCATTGCAAAACATAAATCAAGTTGAGTGGTGGTAAGATAAATCAAGCTGCCCAACAACTGATGATATCCTGACTCATTGACCAGAAATAAATCAGAGTAGGCTAACAATTTTATCCCAACTTCCATAGGTGTAGATATCGGATTACAACCTGTCATCCAAAATCTTTCCAAATGTGTGTTGGCATACATGCTTTTTAATATAAAAATAGTATGATCATGTTGCCAAAATTCTACACCTAGGCAGTAATGAAGAAGTCCTAAATCTGTCATATCAAAAAACTGAACATAAATCAGATTTTACTTGATGAATCATGTAGGCTTCATTACAAATAATAACAAGGTCGTCATCATACACAATGAGAATGACAATGTCATTACTTGTAATTTTGATATATAGAGGTTAGGATTAGAAAAGCTCCAACCGAATCCCAAATCTCCAAGATGTTGATCAATTTTGAAATACCAAGCTTGCTTAAGTCCATATAGAGACTTAATCAATCTACAAACCAAATGTTCTTTTCTTGGTACTTGAAACCATTGTGGCTACACCATGTAGACCTCCTCTTCCAAATCTCCATCTGATATACCTACCAACCAAACTGTGTTGCAATGGAGAGAACTAATTGAAAACCACCATCATTCCAGTTGGGGCAAATGTCTCTTCATAGTCTATACCTTCTTGTTGTGCATAACCTTCAGCAACAAGACAATCTTTGAATTTGTCATTTGATCCATTTGATTGACATTTACCTTCTGAACCCATTTATAGCCAATGGGTTTCTTTCCATGGGTTAATTCACATGTTTTATTCTTCATCAGAGTCAAATTATACCTTCATGGCGGCTTCCCAATTCGGTTTACCTCCGGCCTCTTCATATCTGCTTGGTTCAAAAACCTATGAAACTAAAGCAAAATTTGCCTCCTTAGTCACTTGTCTAGGCTCTTTTTTAGCCTGCCTAGATCACCCAACAACCGCTTTCTCATCCTTCTTGACATCTTTCATTGTTTATATACTATTTTGGTTGTTAACGTAGCTCTTGGTTGCTAGCAAACTTCACTACTTGAGTGTACCTTTGTCAAGCTCTATTCTCCATGGTCATGCCAATGTGGATTTTCAACAACCAATGTGGTTGAGTCTTACACATCTTTCTTTTCATCATCAATCTCTAATGTATCTAAATCCAAGAGAAAATTCATTACCTGTTGCAGTACTATTAGCATTTCTAAAACACGCAGAAAGCTCAATAGGTTTAACTTTACCATCATCTGAGAAGAAAGGAATCTTCTCGTGTACAATAATATCTCAGCTAATTACAATCTTGTTAGTCAAGACATCAAGCAATTTGTATGCCTTAGATTTTTAACTATATCCAACAAGCATGAACTTCTTACTTTTTGCATCTAGCTTACTTCTTTTCTCCTTAGGAATGAATGCAAAAGCAACACAAAAAATACAAAACTGACTAACCGAAGGATTTCTTCCAAACCAAACTTCTTCAGGTGTAACATTTTGTAGAGCTTTACATGAAGAACTATTGAGATTGAAGATTGTAGTATTTATTGCTTTTGCCCAGTAACAATATGGTACATATCAGCTATGCACCATGCATTTGGTCATCTCCATGATTGCCTCATTGCTTCTCTCTACTACCCAGTTTTGTTGTTGAGTGTAAGGAGTTGTATATTATTTGTGTATATCCTCACTGTTTTGAGGTAAACTCACCTCCATTATTTGACCTCAAGATCCTAATTTGCTTTCCAAATTGTTTCTCTACAAGGGCCAAAGTACAAAAATCATTCAGACTTATACTTGAGGAAGTGTATACCTTTTTCCTCGAATAATCGTCAACCATCATTAAAAAATATTTTGCACCACAAACTGAAGGTGTATTCATTGGACCACACAAATCAATATGCACTAAACCCAAAACACCTTGTGGATGCCAAGACTTAACCGTCACAAACGAATCCCAACTCTACTTTCTAAGATGACATTCTACACACAAATGCCACTGCTCCTAAATGGATGGCAATCCACAAACCATGTTATTAAGAATTGATAAATACTCATAACTGGGTTGACCAAACTTCTCATGACAAAGAATAAAACTATTGTCTTCAACTGCCAAGGCAAATGAATTGGCAAACTTGGCATCAACTAACTTGTATAGTCCCTTCTCATCTATACCAAGAGCAATGAGCTTGTTTTTACCCACATGCATCACCTCACATTTGTTTTTATGAAAATGTACAAATTCAGAGTTCCTGGAAATTTCACTAACGGATAGAAGATTTTTGTTCATATCAAGAACATACCAAACATTCTTGAAGGTGTATGTAAATTGTTGTTCAATGTCACACTAACATCACCACACCCTTTAATAAAGTATGATCTACCATCACCAAGTGAAACAGACTCATTTTAACTTAGATCTTAAATGACATTAACATACTAGTCTTTTTGACACGTATAATGTCCGGATGCTCCAGATTCAAATTACGACTTAGTGGATTGACTAAATGAACTCTGGATTGTTCCAAAAGCATTCTTTTCTTCTTGGTCTTCTATCTTAGCAACATTTACATGTTTCATACCTTGTTGACCTCTTTTATTCTTCAAATTACTACAATAACGTTTGAAATGACCAAGTTTCTGTTGGTTACGAATCTGCCACTAGGATAGGATTTTAATCTATATGCAACCTAGATTCGCCCAACAGATTGAAAGGCCGAAAGGAAGGAATGCCTTCTGTGCCAATCTCCAAAGGAGGCCGGCTTCCTATGTTTTCTCGATTTGGGTTTTAGCTCCGAGTGCAGGAAAGAGATTACAAATTACTGAAAGAAACATAAATATGCTTGTTTCGGGTGGGGAAGATAAGCAGCACGGAAACTAACCAATCACCACTACTAACAGCAATTCTAGACAAAATATGTAACAAAAACCATTAATGTTACTTTATCCTATGTATCCCTCACTTTAAGCATTCCAGGTACACTTAATTGCCAATACAAATATCCAGATGAGTAGAATAAAAGTAATTAGAAATATAAGCAACATGAGGCAGAAATGCTTAACGAAGGCAACATACAAAATAAAGACAATCAATGGAGTTGTTGGTTACGAATCTGCCATTAGGAAAGGATTTGGTAAAATGCGCCCCAGATTCGGCCACCAAATTGAAAGGCCGGAAGGAAGGAATGCCTTCCGTGCCAATTTCCGGAGAAGGCCGGCTTCCTATGGGTTTTCTCAATTGTTTTAGCTAAGAGTACAGGAAAGAGATAAAAATGCGGAAAGAGATTCAAATGTGATTTGAGTTGGGTGGGAGGAATAAGCAGCACGACAACGATCAATCACCACTACTAACAACAATTAAATGTAGAACACACCATAGAAACTACAGCTGTCATACATCCTATGTATCCTCTATCTATGCATTCCAGGAATACTTAATCATCAAATACTGGAATCCAGAGTTCAGTATAATAGTAAGCAATGAAATAAGCAACATGATGCAGAAATGACAAGTAAAGGCAGCATAAAGAATGATAAAAACAAAATAGAGCCAAGTGTGTGTCTTGCATTCAGAAGCAAACGTATAGCTACAATGGTTCCCTAGCAGGATATCCCCCTTCCACCCTTTACAATGAAGTGGTGCGGCTATTTATAGCGCAATTTCCCCCCGATTACAATTATGGGCACAAAGTCCCAGACCAGACAATAGCTGACAAAAGCGGCGTAAGAGCTGCTGATGTTGACTCCTACAGACAAGGACTGTACTGGCAGCAAGGTCCACCTGAAAACTGGGCAGCTACGTGGCAGTGTGGTTGATGAAACTTCAAGTCAACATGAATGCGAGTAGTTGTGGTAGATGGAACTTTGCGTCAGCATAAATGGAGGTAGCTGGATTTGGTGATTTGGCCCATGCTTGTCCTTTTTCCCGTCACATCCCGTCTCGGATCCTGAGGTTGGACACTTGTCACCTTCTGACGGGGGCGCATGTCTGCCTTGAAAGGTAGTCTTTCCTTTATGTCCAACTTCGCCTGGGATCAGAGCGCAATTGGATAGCATAAGTGGGGAACGGCGCAGTTTGGGAGGCCTCCGTGCCTTAGCCGCTTTTGGGCTGCTTGATGGATCTTGCCCAATCGCAAGCACAAGTCGAGAGGCGCAGCCCGACTTTGCTGCGAAGTCGGGTTGCGCACTCCAGCACTTAGTCAATTTGGTCGTTGCTCGGACTGCGCGCAAGAAGGGGAGCGCAACCCGACTTCGCTGCTACTCAGACTGCGCGCAAGGGGAGGGCACCCCGACTTCGCTGCGAAGTCGGGTTGCGCTCCGGCACTTAGCTGATTTCTGCTCATTTTCGGTCAGCTTCTGCACTTCGCATTCCCTAGTGCGCTCGAACTTAAGGGCGCACCCCGACTTCCCCTGACTTCGCTGCGAAGTCGGGTTGCGCTCTTAGACTTAGAATTTTTCAAGGAATGTGAGATCTGTTTTGGGAATTCTGACTGCAGAAAGAACAAGGGGAAAAGGGAGGAATGAAACTAACAAAAGGGGAGAAAGGGAACAGTGGAGAAAGGGAAAGGAGATGGAGGGAAGGGAGAGCAGCATACTCATAAAATTTTGAAAACATGGCACCCCGTGCAAAATGTGGCAACAGGAGCCAAGTATATTTTGCATTCAAAAGCAAACGCATAGCTACAGAAGTCTCCTAGCAATATATCTCCCATCCACCCTTATACAATGATATGGCGCAGCTATTTATAGCGCAATTTTCCCCCCGATTACAACTTTGGGCACAGAATCCCAGACCTGACAAAAGCTGGAAAAGCTGGCAAAAGCGGCAAAAAGCGGCTGATGTTGACCTCTGCGGGTATGGAATGTACTTGCAGCAAGGTCCGCCTGAAAACTTAGCAGCTACGTGGCAGTCCGGTAGATGAAACCTCGAGTCAGTTTGAATGAGGGTAGATGCGGTACAATATGTCAGTTCACGCTCGCACACCTTCTGTCACATCTTTGACTCGAATCTCGAGGCTGGACACCTGTCAGCATCTGATGGGGGGAAGAAATTGCCTTCAAAGCTCATCTTTTATCTCCCGCCCGACTTCGCACAAAATTGGAGCGCAGCCGGGCAGCGCAGGGTGGAAGCAGCGCAGTCGGGAAGGCCTTCGTGCCTTAGAAATTTTCTGGGCAGCATCTTCTCATCCTCCGCCCGAGTGCGCACAAACTGGTGAGCGCAGCCCGACTTCGCTGCGAAGTCGGGCGGCTCAACACTTAGCCATTTTCTGATGTCTCCAAGGCAAGCCAGCCCTACTGCGCACTAACTTTAGAGCGCCGCCCGACTTCGCTGCGAAGTCGGGCGGTGCTCAACACTTAGAATTTTTCTGGCCATTTTTCAATCAGATGCCGCCCAAGTGCGCACTAAATTTAGAGCGCAGCCCGACTTCGCTGCGAAGTCGGGCGGCTCAACACTTAGTCAATTTTTGAGCTCAGTTTTCAATTCCGCCCAGGTGCGCACAGATAGGCAAGCGCAGCTCGACTGCACTGCGTAGTCGGGCGAACAACATACTTAGAAGATTTTGGGGCATTTTTGCCCACTCAGAGAAACAGTTAGAAACATGGACAAGGAGGTAGAGAAAAATGAAACTGATGGCGGAAAAGAGGGGGATGGTGGAGAAGGGGAGAGAAGAAAGAGGGAAGGGAAAGCAGCATCCTTACAAAAATTTGAAGACATAGCACCCCGTGCAAAATGTGACAACATTCCTGGCGGCTCGCGGGGTGTCGAGCTCGCCTCGATGCAACGAACCAGGCCTTTATCCCTTGGGCGCAGAGGAACTCCCTTCCCCTGCATCCTGTTGCTGTTGCTGTTGAGCTCCCTTCTTGGGTAGTTGTTCTTCTTCGGGCTCGCTCTCAGCAGTCTCTTCTTCTGATCCTTCCTCTTCTTCTCTTTCTGAGCCTGATTGCTCAGCACCACCATCGCCTTCCTGTTCAGCAGGCTGGTCCCGCTCGCGGACGTGCTCGTAGGCAGCTTTGGCCTGATCCCAAGCTGCTGCCTGGAAGGGCTCTAAGTCGCTGATATCCTTCAGCGCTCCTTTGAATGCCGCGACCATATGCACGTCAATGGTGTCATACCTCTCTCCCAGCTCCTGGAGGCATGTGTTAATCTTGCAAAATTTGGACACCATTTGGGTCACCTGTGCCTCTTGGACTGGGTCAGTCCAGCCATCAATCTCGGATGTGTCTGCCTCAAAAAACAGCCAGTCTTGCTTTACTTGCTCTAGGGGCAGAAATTCTCCATCCTTGACAAAGCTCGGAAATCCGAGCGCAGAAAGAGTGTTGAAGGGGGCCAGGCAGATGTTCATTTCATGGTTCAATACATCCAGCATCTTCCTGGCAGCCCTGATCTTCTCAGTTTTCTCAAAATAGTTTTGCAAGGTAACCCTTGCATCTGCCCAGTCTAGGGCAATTCGTGACATCGGTGGAAATCGGAGGCCCTTGCGCGCAAACTCCTCAAGTTTTATTGCCAAGTCTAGCCACTGCCTCGCTTGGCGTTCAGCCTCCTCTACCGCAGGCTTTCCCTGGGCAGAAACTTCTTGTATTCTGGATGCAAAATCCAGGACGGACAGGGACCTGACAACATTAGTCCTGCAGTCCTGCAGCAAACTAGCTCGCATCTCCTTGATCTTGTCCTTCGAAAAGGCGGCCGCCTGGGACGCTTTCTCCTCCAGCTGCGACTGAGTTTTCTGCAGCAGATTCTGCAACTGGGCAACATGCTCGAGTGCTGCCTTTTTCTCCTCTGACAGCTGCTCAGCTGTCTTCTTCTGTGTTGCTGCCTCCTGCTGGGACGCAGCAAGCTGGTCCTTTAAATCTTTAATCTCCTTCTGAGCAGATTCCAGCTGCGTGGTGGCCTTGGCCAGATTCTCTTCCAGCTGCCTTGAATTATTTTGAAGCTGAAACAACTTCTCTTGGGCCTCGAGCCGCTTGACAAGGAGATTATCAGTCTTTCGACGAATACCATTAATTTCGTATTCCTCGCTTATATCGTCGAAACTCTTCTCCTTGATTCGGTGCTCATAGTCTGCCTCAGTCATCTCCCGGAGGGGCTTCTTGACTTTTGGGATTAACTTCTCCGTTCGGAGCACCCTCTTGTCCAAGTCAAACTTGGTGCGCTTCACAGGAATGGCTATCTCCTCGGCTCTTCTTTTCTTTACGCCCTGGAGGAAAGAGGCAGAACACCCTGCGGCCTTTGCGGCTAGAGGCTGGTCGTCTGTAACTTGCAGTTGTTCCTCCATTAGGTCCAGCTCTGCCAACATAGGGTATGCCGAGGCCAAATCCTGCTGCGGCATCCTCCCTGAAAACAACGAAGCAGGAGATATTCCAGAAGATAAGGCCGCTTTTGAGGGCGACCGGGACCTAGGGGAAACGGGCGGCTGCGTAGGAGGTGGAGATGGGGTTCTGAATGCGGCGTCAGCGGCGGGTGAGCGGCGCGGTGATGTGGATACAGCTTCAGTGCTGGCCGCGGGTGAGAGACTTAGGGTTTGACCCAGGGTTTGAAAAACGTTAGGGTCCTGGGCAAAACGTCCAAAGGAATGGGGGCTGTGGAGGGACTGGGTGATAGGCGATATGGATGAGGCGACTAAGGCGTGCCCTGATGCAGAAGAGGAGGGCGTGATAGCAGGGCTAGCTGGGGTTTGTGATACAGGGGAAGAGGACGTACCTGCGTGCTCCGCCTGAGCCGGTGCTTGGATGACGCCTGCTGCCCAGACTTCTGCTTCTTTTTCTGGACTATCTAGAGAGATTATTTCGGGTGCAACCGCTCCTGTCCGTGGGGCCGCCACTATCTGCTGTGCAGCCTCCTTTTTTGGCCGCTTTATTTTGGTCTTCTCGCCCCTTTTTCTTTTCTTTTCTCTCGGAGCGGCGGTTTGTTCGGTAGAGGCAGAGACGGTTGGTGCGTCAGGTACCGAGGCGCCCACGGTAAACTTGTACTTGGGCCTTGTCGGAGGGGTGCCCGCTACTGCTGCCTCGCCGGTTGACCCTTCTGGCTCCTTCTCTGTCTGAGGCGACTTTTCGGGCGCTGGAGACAACATTGGGCCCACCTGACTGCCTTTTGGCGCCTTGCTGCCGGATGGCTTTCGAATGGGCAAATGCTGTGGAGGGGGCTTCCTTTTATATCTTTTCCTGGCGCCTAGGGGAACGCAATCTCGAAATGCGAACGGCTCCCACTTGCCGGCGTATTTATCGTATAAGGCCGAAAATCATCATCTATGGCCAGTGTCTTTTTGTCCGATTTATCGTGTCGCGTGCGACACCTCATCTTCCAGCATTCAATTATTTTGTCCTTTTCCCAGCCGAGGGGCGCCACCTTTGTGAGGAATTTTCTGAAACCGGCCGAGTCTAGCTTGTGATCGTCATTATGCTCTGGATCGTAATCCACCTCTACACAGTAGAAGTCATGCCATGGCGGCCATGACTGCATTCGTTCAATGTGCCACTCCAGGTCTGCCCCTGTCTTATTGCACCTCTCTTCCATGATCTCTGCTCGCGGGCAAACATGCACAAACTTTCCTCTGACCCCAATCGGGTCGTATTTCCAGCGCTGTGGTAATTGTATCAGGCCCAAGTTGAGGAGTGCCTGCTCCAGGTAGACATGCTGCCCAATTTCATGGACTTCAATGTTTCCCCAGATAAAAGGATATTTGAAAATATGGCCCCTCTTTTTTCCCTGGCCGAATTCCTCTTCGACGCAGTCCATCTGCCGCGCTGCCTCCATGCCGAAATGGTGCTCGGTACAAAAATAGGGCAGCAAGAACGGCTTCCCTTTGAACCCGTAGATTCTGATGACGACGCCCTGGGTCAACCGGAAAGTGTCCCCGAATTTGTTCCTCGTCAGGTACTTCGTCATAACATGGGGAGGGCGAGACGCCTTGCCATTGAACAGTGCCAGGGTCATACCCAAGAATTTGAAATTAAAATCATAATAGGACCCCCTTCTATACAGCAGCTCCGTCCACTCGTATACAGGCAGCGGTGCGCCCTTCTCATCTACTTTCTTAAGCCCGGGCACCTTTATTCGGTAATGCGTATGGTACAGGCACAACCATACAAGGAATGAGCAGTGTCGGAATTCGGTTGTCTGCTTCTGCTGTATCTTAACCAGGTTCGAATGGATGGCGTACGCCACCCAGTCTGCCCAATCAAAAAATATTGGGCGCCTTCCGCTTCTCTGCGCAGTGGGGTCATAGAACTCCCCATGCAAGATACACTCTGCGAGTGCCAGCTGGTACGGGTGGACTACTGCGTCTGTGCCGCAGCCAAGAACCCATGCAAGGATAATGTAGATATACTTGTTCTCAAATCTTTCCAGGGGTATAGGACCAGACGGCAAGCTTGCAGACGGCAGTGGGCACTTCAGCTCTGAATTTAGAAATTCTCGCATCCTTCTGCCCTGGCTGAACCTGCCCGCCTGCTCTTCCAAATTAATCTTTCTGATGATGGCATTTGGGTCGTATTCGAGCCCCGGGGCGAAGGCTGGCTGTACGCTTTCCTTAAAGAGGGTAAACAACACCCTTCCTTGGCAGTCGTAGACCTGCCGGGTGGCTGGTTTGTAATACGTCGCAATTGACTCGACCAGCTCCGGGCAGTGGTGAACAGGAGGGCACAAGAACCAGTAAAGGTTCGATTTATAGGCGGCCCCGAGGTGGTGCGAGGACGAGACCTTGTCTGCCCACTTCGCGATATTGGGACGCAGCTTCGTGAGACTAATGGAGTACTCGCCATCCCTGTATTCGGCCAGGCGGTTGATGGGCGGCGGCAGAGGACCTTGTCTTTTAGCTCGCCTCGACCTGGACTTTCCCCTTTGCTCCTGTGGCGCCTCACTTTCATGAGCGCTAGAGTCCGTCTGTTCCTCGGCTTCCTGCTCTGAATCACTGGATTGCGCCTGCATTGGCGCCTTCCCCTTGTCTACTCTCGGCCCTTCACTCATGGTGCTGGAGACGGAAATTACAGCTGTTACAGAGCTTAATTTCGCACTTCTTCTCTTTTTCACTGCGTAGCTCAGATTTACACTGGTAATTCTGGCGTTCTAAGTAAGGGCCCTTTTCTAAGAATGGGAAAAAGAGCATTAATGGCGCGAGGGGGGATTTAAAGTTATTTGTCCGAAGTAGGTAAAAAGCGTCGTTATTCCTCGACGGCCGCGCGTGGGATCTTCTATTGAAAAGCGCAACTCGTACGCGGTTGGCCCCTTGTGCGCTCTCTCATTAATGACATCCGCTTTGAAATTCGTGCAATCATTCCTTAAAATCTTCGAACTTCGTGCTTTTAATGACGTCACCGCCGCCATCTGGGCACACACTTCGAGGCACTAAACTGAGGGAGCGCTTCTGCCTTTTTGAACTGCCCCGACCGAGTGCGCTCAAAAAATGAGCGCAGCCCAACTTCGCGCTATGAAAGGTGCGCCCTCGGGAGGCCTATACTTAGAAAAATTTCATCATGCGCCTTGCCTCTGGGATGCGCCCGTCGGAGTGCGCAAAACTTTGAGTGCGCAGCCCGACTGCACTGGGAAAATTTGCGCAGTCGGGTGGGGACACTTAGCCGATTTTTCATCTTTTTTCTTTGTTCCCGTCCGGCTGCGCTCAAGAAAGGGTGCGCAGCCCGACTTCGCTGCGAAGTCGGGCGGCGCGCCCAACACTTAGAAAATTTTCTGAACTCTTCTTGATTGCCTTTTGCTCCTTAACCTCCCGACGTCGCACAAAATTAAGGGCGAAGTCGGGCGATTTTCCTGCCTTGGTCAGTCCTCGAACTGCCATGCACTTGCTTCTTTTTTCACACTTGGCTTTCTTTTGAATTAAAAGCGGAAAACTAAATGACTGAAAGCAATATTTACATTCTGAAATAAACTGAACTGCAGGAAATAAATAAGAAAAATATGTACAAGGTAGGACCTTTGACAACCTTCAGTGGTGATAGGCCTTCAGGTGAAAGCCGTTAACAGGGATCGGGAGGAGCTGTCCCTCCATGTCTCTGAGCACGAATGCATTGAACTGGTTTATCCGGGCGATTTGGTAGGGGCCTTCCCAGAAGGCATCGAACTTGTCGTGATTGCCCGGCTTCGCCTTGAGTGAATCCCATTTGAGCACTAAGTCCCCGATTTTGAAAACTCGGGTAGTGGTCCCCTTTGCAAACCAGCTCTGAGTCGCTTCGGCGTGCTTAGTAAAGGCCTGATACGCCTTCTCCCTTTCCTCTTCTAGCTGCAACAGCTGACAAAGTCGGGCATCCACGGGGTCCCTATCGCCTTTCTCATCTTCTAACAACCAGAGTGCGGGCATTTCTATGTGGGTGGGCAGGACAGCCTCCTTGCCGTATACAAGCGCGTAGGGGGACGTCTTGATGGATTTTTTGAAAGATATACGGTCCGCCCATAACGCTCGGTCCAGAAGCAGGTGCCACGACCTCTTATTCCTTTCCACAGTCTTCTTTATGATTTTCAAGAGGTTTTTATTGGTGGATTCGGCCAGGCCGTTTCCCTACGGATAGTAATTTGAAGACATCTTGTGGTAAATGCCATACTTGCTGGTAAACTCAGTGAGTACCGCGCCTGCAAATCCTGGACCATTATCTGTGACGATTGCCTCTGGAATCCCGAAACGGGTAATGAGGCTCTCAAGGAACCCAATGACCGTCTCTTGGTCAGCATGCTTTGTAGGCGATGCCTCAGCCCATCGGGTAAAGTAATCTGTGGCGGTTAGGATGAACTTATGCCCCGCCGAAGAGTTGGGCGTTATTGTCCCGATGAAGTCCAGGCCCCACTGCTGAAACGGAGTCTCGGCTTGAATTGGCTGGAGGGGCAAGGGTGCCTTCCTATTTCTGTCGGCGAACCTCTGGCATTTTTCGCATTTTATACAGACTGCATGTGCATCTGTGAAGAGGGTGGGCCAATAATAGCCGGCTCTGATAATTTTTAAGGTCGTAGGCCTTCCTGAATGATGTCCTCCGGGCATCCCAGAGTGAAACTCTTCGAGAACCTTTGGCTTGTCTGATTCCTTGACGCACCGCAACAGGATGCCGTCAATATTTCTAAAATACAGCCCCTCGGGGCGCAGTACATACTTCAAGGCATTCAGCCTAAACCTCCTTCTTTGTGAGGCGTTGAGATGATCTGGACATCTCCCTGTGTTGAAGTACCACACTAGATCATTTGTCCAATCATTCTCCTCTGATAAGGAGTTGGAAAGGTTGGCCTCTGTTACTGGATTCTCCCACTGGCAAGCAGAGATTTCGGCTGCAGCGCTCCGGGCCAATTCTTGGCATAGAGCCCGACCTCGGATTAGCTTTGTTGGCCGTACCTCTATGTCAAACTCTTGTATCTTGGCAATCCATCCTGCCCTCTTGTGACCCGGCTCCCCTTGGATGATGAAATTTCTGACGTCCGGGTGTATCACGAAGACAGTTATCCGGCTCTGGGAGACAAAGTGCTTGAACTTTCTCAGGGATCTCATAACTGCGTGCACTTGCCGCTCAATAAAATTGTATCTTTCTTCGTGCGGCTGAATCACCTGGCTTAGAAATGCTATGGGGCGCTCCTCGCCATCATCTCCCTTCTGAGTCAGAACTGCAGCGTAGCTTTCGGGCTCTCCCACTGCATACAGGATGAAATCCTTGGAGTAGTCTGGATTTATTAACACTGGAGCCTGGGCAATTCTGGCCTTGATTTCTTCAAAGGCTTGCTTCCTCTCGTCAGTCCATACAAATTCAGCATCTTTTTTCAGGAGCTCAGCCATGGGCTTAATTACTTGTGCAAAGTCTGGCACAAACTTCCTTACGAAGTTGATTTGGCCAAAAAATGATTGCAGCCCCTTTTTGTCGACTGGGATGGACAAGCGAAGAAGAGCCTCCGCTCTGTCAGGATCAACTGCAAGGCCCTTTTCAGAAATAACATGGCCCAGCAGTTTGCCTTCCTTCACCGCGAAGACTGATTTCTTCGGGTTGATGGAAATGCCGAATTCACGACATCTCTCAAATACTTGCCGCAAGTGGGAGGCATGGTCCTCTCTCTTGTGTGAAAACACAGTCATGTCATCCAAGTAGATGACAATGATCTTGTTGAGCAGCTCTCGGAACGCCAAGTCCATAGCCCTTTGAAATGTAGCCCCGGCATTGGAAAGACCGAAGGGCATACGCTGATATGCAAACGTTCCCCATTTGGTGGTGAACGCCGTCTTGTGCTGGTCTTCATCTTTCACCCAGATTTGGTTATAGCCGGAGAAACCGTCCAAGAGAGAAAATCTCTGAGCTCCTGCGACCACGTGAAGGATTTGATCAATTTGGGGGAGCGGGTAATGATCCTTCAGTGAAGCCTGATTGAGGTTTCTGAAATCCACGCAGAGACGGATGTCTCCATTCTTTTTCCTCACGGGGACCAGATTTGCGACCCAAGAAGAGTGCTTGATGGGATAGATGATTTTGGCCTCCAGCATCTTCAAGAGCTCCGCTTTCATCATGGCTTCAATTTTCGGGTTCACCGCCCTTTGCTTCTGCCTGAAAGGCTTCGCATTATCTTCCAGTTCTATAGTATGCTGGATCATCTCTCTGTCGTACCCCTTCAGGTCTTGGTAGCACCAGGCTACAATATCAGGGTACTCTTTGCATAGAGCTCGGATCTGCTCTAACTCCTCATCAGTGCAATCTGTCCCGACCTTAATCACCTTTCCAGGTTCCAGTTCCAGGTCCATGTACTGCTTGGGGTCTACTTTGATCCTGTGGGATATGGCTCTATCATTCTGATCAAAGAGGCTCTCCAGGGTAATCAGTCCTTTCGGGACATGATTATTTTTTAACTGTATCAACCCCTCATATTGCTCGTCATCAGGGTCTCTACCTTCGATTGTACTAGCTTCATTTATCAAAAAGGTGACGATATCCTCGTCACAGTCGAACACCGCCAGTGGGTGTCCTTGTCGAGCACGAAGGCCTATAAATGGTACGAACCGGCTTCGGCTTCTGGACAGTGTCATCAGCCGGGACGTACCTGGCTCCAACAGACGCCAGAATGTCAGCATGCTTATTCTTTTCACGAGATATGGCTTTGACATTCAAAGAGTCAAATGACTCCATCAGATCCCAGACACGGTTGCGGTACGCCTTGAGGTAATGCTTCTTGGAGGCGCACTTATTGGTAATCTGGTTGCACACCAGCTCTGAGTCGCCAAAGATCTGCAAATGTTTTATCCCAAGCCTCTCTGCCTTCCTCAAGCCCAAGCACAAGGCTTCATACTCCGCCGCATTGTTAGTGCAACTCCAGGCCAGCCTATAACAGTAGTCCTTTTGAATGCCGGATGGTGAAACCAGAAGTACACCTGCCCCGGCGCCATTCTTGCATCGGGCACCATCAAAGTACAACTTCCACAGCTTTTCTGGGGCAGGTCCAACATCCTTCTTTGAAGACTGATCAAGTCTTTCAGGCTGGGTGACGGAGTAGCAACCTTGTTCGGTCTCAATCATGGCATTGAAGTCCAGTAAGGAGAACTCATCCTCCACTTGCAACAGTTCCAGGGTCTCTCCCGCCAAGTCTACCTCTACCAGTTCCTCAGTCGTCAGATGAACCATGTCATTTTGTTGTTCTTCCCCAGGTATCTTCTCGACCAGAAAAGTGGAAGGCTTCTCATTATAAATCTTCAATCTCCTTCCTTTGAAAGGCACTTCCATATGTGAATAATCCAGCGACAGATATCCACCCAACTTCGCAGTGAACTCCCTAGAGAGACACATGCCGAAGTAGGGTTCCAAGTCCACCACTACGACTTCTTGGATAACCACGATGTCGAGTGCTTTATGCAGCCGGATTGGGATGTCCTTGATGACTCCGACTGTCTTCACAGGAGTGTCGTCTAGCTGCAACACACCTTGGCTGCTCCTTGTGTATTCCATACCAATCTCTTCGCAGACAGCCCTTGGCATGACAGTAGTGGAGGCACCAGAGTCCACCATGCAATTATGTACTATGTGGCCTTCCATTCGCAGAGACAGATAGAAAGGTGGTGGCCTGTTTTTCCCGGTAGCAGAAACTGTCAAGGGCTGAGCTAACACAGCGGGCTGCGTCGGCTTCCCATCTTTCACATTCTTCAAGGATTCCTGCAACAGGTCTACCTGTCCTGGGAGCAGAAGAGCATCATACATGCTTATTTTTGCTGGAGTTTTCTTGAGCTCGTCGACTATATTGTAAGTGTCGGCTCCCTCTGTCTCTTTTGCTGGCTCGTACCTGGTTCGGTATTGTTGTGTGGCTTCAACCCTCTGTCTCTTCGTCAGCGACGGGTACCTCAGCTTTTCTTGAGCTTGTTCTTTTGTTTCAGCTAGAGGTTGGGCCGTCGGAGCCTTTACCACGGGAGCCTTGAGCGTTGGGAGCTTTTCTTTGGCTGTAGGAGGTAAAGGCGGCTTATCAGGAGCTGGCACAGCAGGCTGCGTCCTCTCCCTTCTTGCATATACCTTCAATGGCTTCATCTGGGCCGTGGTGGCCTCAATCGGCCTTTTGCCCTCCTTGGTCAAGAGGGACACGGGATCTTCTTCAGGGACTGCAAAGTTACCTTCATCGTCACGGATCATGTATGCTTCATCTTCCACGGCGCTGCCCGCAAGGGTCTGAATATAATGTTGATGCAACATGCAACCCTCCTCTCCATGTGGATCGTTGCAAGTAGAACACCAGTTAACATGGTCAGAAGTGCCTGGTTGAGCATTGTTGGCAGCATTCCTTGCTGGGGGCCTTTGCGCTTGAGCAGCTTGATCTTTTGTCAGCGCAGGAGGAGGATATGGCCTCCTAGGAAGAAACTCCATCTGAGCTTGCTTCTTCTTCATGATCGTCATGTCGTTGGAGATAGTATGGTAACCGGAGGCAAGAGCCCGCACTTCCTGAAGGATCTTATTCTGAATATCATTATCAGCAGGCGCCGGCCGGGCCGGCGGAGGTAATGCGGCTAATGGTGGAGGAGCAGAATATGTCGGGTATTGAGGGGGAGCTGGGAGTGCTGGATATTGCGGAGGTGGCGGATTAGGATAATGGACCTGGGGCGGACCATACGGGTTTATAACTGGCGCTGGGTTCCACGGCTGATGGGGGTACTGATTGGACGATGATGACGTCCCACCAGACGCGGGCGGATATTGTGACTGAGGGAAGTCGGGATAAATGGGAGGCTGCATTCTATGAGGAAGTCTGCCTATAGAAATTATGTCTAATTCTGCTTGTTGAGCAGCCTCATACAAGGCGGGAAAAGTGTTGACCCGGGCTATCTTAAGAATTAGACAAATGTCTGAATTAAAAGACCTCAGGTAATAGTGAGCAGCTTGTCCTGCAGAAGGACGCAGCTCAGGGGGTACTCTTTTCCAGGACCTCGCAAACCTCACGTTGAAGTCCGATATCTCCTCTTGCGGATGGCGTTGGATACTTTGAAACTGGTGCAGCAGTGAGGAGGGATCAACGGACTCATTGCATCCCTTCACTAGTCTGCCCGCTAACTGGGGCCACCCCGTGATAGCTCCCTCCGGCAAGGATCTCCACCAGTAGAGAAGCTTTCCTCTCAGAGAGAGAGCTAACAGCCGGGTCTTAACACTCTCATTAGTGATAGAGTGCAATGCAGCCAAGGCCAGAATGTCTTGGATGTGCTCGTATGCTGTCTTCCCGGAGCCATCATACGTAGGAATGGATTTCAAGGCAGCGGGAGGAACAACTTCTTGTCCAACTAGAGCCAAGGGCCCTGTGGAATCAACGGCTGGGAAGAGATCATCATCATTTTGCTGATTCTGGGCAGCCATGTCTTCTTCCTCTTCTTCAAGCTGATCAGTAGTATAATCAGTATCAGTGTTGTCCGAAGTTGTAGGTTGTTCTTCAATTTCGGCCTCTCCAACTTCTTCAGCTTCTTCAACTTCAGCTTCTTCTATTTCAGCTTCAGCTTCGGGTTCGTGCTCGAACCTATCGTCTTGGTGAGCTTGGTAGTCAGCCAGCCTTACTCGCTCTCCAGGAGCGTTGATGTCGATTTCGTAGAGATCAGGCTGTTGTCCTGGGTTCCTTGCTCTCCACCTTCTTGTATGCATGAAGGCGCTTTCGATATTGGACCAGTCTCACGGACTCAGAGAATATTCAGGTACAGCAGAGTCGCCAGGTGTTCTGATTTGACAGCAATGAAGCGAACACCGATGCTTCGATTCTGTTTTGGGGTGGGAAACTCCCGTGTCCCACCGGGCGTGCCAGAGAAACTGTTGGTTACGAATCTGCCACTAGGATAGGATTTTAATCTATATGCGCCCTAGATTCGCCCAGCAGATTGAAAGGCCGGAAGGAAGGAATGCCTTCCGTGCCAATCTCCGGAGGAGGCCGGCTTCCTATGTTTTCTCAATTTGGGTTTTAGCTCAGAGTGCAGGAAAGAGATTATAAATTACTGAAAGAAACATAAATATGCTTGTTTCGGGTGGGGAAGATAAGCAGCACGGAAACAAACCAATCACCACTACTAACAACAATCTAAACAAAATATGTAACAGAAACCATTAATGTTACTTTATCCTATGTATCCCTCACTTTAAGCATTCCAGGTACACTTAATTGCCAATACAGATATCCAGATAAGCAGAATAAAAGTAATCAGAAATATAAGCAACATGAGGCAGAAATGCTTAACGAAGGCAGCATACAAAATAAAGACAATCAATGGAGCCAAGTATATTTTGCATTCAAAAGCAAACGCACAGCTACAGAAGTCTCCTAGCAATATATCTCCCATCCACCCTTATACAATGATATGGCGCAGCTATTTATAGCGCAATTTTCCCCCCGATTACAACTTTGGGCACAGAATCCCAGACCTGACAAAAGCTGGAAAAGCTGACAAAAGCGGCTGATGTTGACCTCTGCGGGTATGGAATGTACTTGCAGCAAGGTCCGCCTGAAAACTTGGCAGCTACGTGGCAGTCCGGTAGATGAAACCTCGAGTCAGTTTGAATGAGGGTAGATGCGGTACAATATGTCAGTTCACGCTCGCACACCTTCTGTCACATCTTTGACTCGAATCTCGAGGTTGGACACCTGTCAGCATCTGATGGGGGGAAGAAATCGCCTTCAAAGCTCATCTTTTATATCCCGCCCGACTTCGCACAAAATTGGAGCGCAGCCGGGCAGCGTAGGGTGGAAGCAGCGCAGTCGGGAAGGCCTTCGTGCCTTAGAAATTTTCTGGGCAGCATTTTCTCATCCTCCGCCCGAGTGCGCACAAACTGGTGAGCGCAGCCCGACTTCGCTGCGAAGTCGGGCGGCTCAACACTTAGCCATTTTCTGATGTCTCCAAGGCAAGCCAGCCCTACTGCGCACTAACTTTAGAGCGCCGCCCGACTTCGCTGCGAAGTCGCGTGCCCAACACAAAAATTTCCCCCTTTTCAAATCGGATGCCGCCCAAGTGCGCACTAACATTAGGAGCGCAGCCCGACTTCGCTGCGAAGTCGGGCGGCTCAACACTTAGTCAATTTCTGGGCTCAGCTTTCAATTCCGCCCAGGTGCGCACAGATAGGCAAGCGCAGCCCGACTGCGCTGCGCAGTCGGGCGAACAACAATACTTAGAAGATTTTGGGGCATTTTTGCCCACTCAGAGAAACAGTTAGAAACATGGACAAGGAGCTAGAGAAAATGAAACTGATGGCAGAAAAGAAGGGGGATGGTGGAGAAGGGGAGAGAAGAAAGAGGGAAGGGAAAGCAGCATCCTTACAAAAATTTGAAGACATAGCACCCCGTGCAAAATGTGACAACAATATCCTATAGTAAAAACAAATGACTTGGGACTGCTTTACATTAGAAGTTTTACCTTGCTTGTGATCAGATGATGAGGGCTTGGCATTTTGATTGCCTTTGTGTTTGGCTTTAGTAGTAAATGCACTCTCCTTATACCTTGAGATAGAAACTCCCATCTATGACTCTCTCTCTCTATTTTTGTAAAAGTAAAGAAGACATCTTTTCAAAATCAAGAGTTTGAGTTTCAGCAAGCAAATGTAGAGACTCAACAAAAGACTCATAAGATGGAGGCAAACCTTGCAAAACAATGCCAACCATGTCCTCATCATCAACTATCTTCTGAATAGCAGTCAATTGATCTTGCAAATCTTTTAGATGCATGAGGTACTCAGAAATAGACCCTCCTTTCAACCTAAAAGAATAGAGAAGATTTTTTTGAAAACAAAGCACGTCCTACTTCGGATGTCTGATACTTATTCTACAATATTTTCCACTATGCTGCAACATCATTCTCATTATGAACTTTCGAAATCAAATCATCTACAATAGAAATTTGAGAAACATCAATGCTTCTCTATGTCACTTGTCAAAGTCATCAACATCATCTTTCGATCCCGTTTCTTTCTTGAGAACTATATTTGTCAAATCTCGATACTCACAAATTGTATCTTATGGCTCTACACACTATAATTTCTTCTCATCAGTTTCTATGAATCTAGAAGAATCCGAGTCTGAATATTTGTCATTCTTCTGTTAATGACAACCCCAAACAACAAACGTAGAATGTCGAAGACCAAACAGGTCTTGAACATCAAACTCAGAGCAACAAATGCTAAACACTACACTCTGCTCCACCCAAGCTCAAATCTTGGGCAAACCCTAGCCTGTGCTTTGCCCAAACTAAAAATGTAAGCAACCTTCAAACAACGCTTTGCCCAAGCTTGAAATGGGAAAAATCCAAGCTGTGTTTTACCATAGCTTGACTGAAATCCAAATGTCGCAAGCGACAACTTTATCAAGTGAGTAGAAAACCAAGAAACACCAAATATCAAAATACCAAACACAGGCTGTCAAATCTAGCAAATCTAAACACAATGTAGGAGAAAATTTCTGTTGACAACTCAACAACACCAAAACCGACCATAGAGTAACAATCAATAGAGGCACTAACTGCAAAAGACAAAAAAATGGCTTGGTTGAAACAAACGGTGTGCGATAAACTCCTCCTTTCGCCCTTCCGTGCTTCTAATACTAGAAAATAGCATAACACTTGCTGCTCAATTTGCATTTTTGAGCTCCAATGTACAATGTTTTAAAATCAGGTAATTGGTTGGTACTTTTAAAACCAAATCTTTAAAATCCTACCAAGTTATCCCTACAAATCCTAACAACCTAACAATTTATCCATAAAAATTTGTTGTAACAAACAACACAATAAAAGAAATCCCTATCATATCTATTAACTAACTTTATTCTAATAGTAATAAACCTTTCAACATACAATTATGTTCTCCCTATTTCAAAAGTCTAGCCTATATGTTCTATTTTCCTTTCATTTGTAGGGAGTTACGAAAAAAATTAGTGTCGAGGGAAGGGAAAAAACAATATGAATTTTAGGATTCTCTTATAAATCCAACAACTTAACATTAAAGAAAAACCAGCATAATACAAATAGAACTTGGAACAAAAAATAAAAATATGCTTTACCACATGGTGATATTTGGAATTGTCAGGATAGTAGAATTAGTTATATTGGAAATACTGTTGTTTCGGAAATCCCTGCAATATACACATATAGAATATTTAGCAATTCAATATAGACCTTCCAAAATGTAATATAATTTATTACAGAAAAGACTTGTAGACATTGACTGACAAGAATATCAGTGATATCAATTAGCATGAACAGAAAAATTCACCTCAAAAAGAGGAAATATCATTAACTAAAAATGAAAGTTTCATAGAAGCAACATACAGTAACAGCGTTGCATTAGAACCAAAGGACACATCCAACCCAATAACTGGTATGGAACCATTGAGCTGATTGTTATCAAGTGATCTGCAGGACAAAAAGAATAAGATTTAACGTGAATATAAATAGTGCTTCATGTCACCCTAGTTATCTTTCCAAAGGAAATATATGATATCTTTTGCCTCCATAGATACTGTTCTCTTTTACATTTAACTTAACACACATTCCCTTATTCTGTTTTTATTTCTACTTTCTGGTTAAGCAGCATCAAGGTTTATGTTATAAGTAATAAGAACTCAAAACTCATGTTCCATATGTAATCACTCTTTGGTCTTTCTTCCTATCATCTATTCTCAATAATGTATTCACACTTTTAATAAGAAATCCTTTCAATGTGAGAATTTTCAGAGTGGAAGGGACTGGATTAATGTTGTTAGTGAAATATATAGTGAGATCAATATCATTTTACTACAAGTGTTCATCACCACTGGTTGTTTTTCTTACAATCTTTGAAGTTGAGGCAAGGATGCAAAGCTTGGTGGTATTGATCCAGTAAGCTTATTGTGTGATAAATCACTGCATCACAGCATAAGACCATAAATTAGTTTAGAAACATAAAGATAAAAATAAGAGATTATAAAAAATGTAGAAGGGCATGTTGGATCCATGGACTGCAAGGGTTGATATACATTCCAGAAAACAATGCTAGACATTCGACTATGAGAGTTCTTACACGGTAGTGATGTTCGTTGAAAGCGTCGTCGATGGAATTTCTCCTGTCAGATTATTATGACTCAGATCTCTGCAAAATAAACAGAGACATTTAACAATTAAATATGGGGGGAAAAAAAGCCATCATGTCATCTACTTTCTGATTGACGAAGCTAATAATTAAGGTCTCATATCTTACAGTATGCAACTGAATAATACAAAAAGATTTCAGATAAACTGAGAATCATACTCCTAACCTTGTACTTGTGGATATGGGTCCTTAACCAAAAGCCCAAACCTGGGGCCATGGCAAGCTACCCGCTTTCCAAGTTATTGACAACAGCATGCTAATAGACTGGCTATGGTGTATAATGAAATCTAATTGCATCTAATGAAAAATAATCTTTGCATTAACAACAATGGTGCTAATCACTTTGCTTAACTTACATATAGCCCAATTGAGGGATGCTACTAAAGTCTGGTATAGATCCCTGCAAGCTGCAGTTCCTAAGACTCCTGTATGTCGAAAGTATCAGCATTAAATAAACATATAGATAAACTTCACGATGACAGACCCTAGACAATTATTAATCAATAAATTAGAGGAAACCATTACATGGATGAATAATTTATAAGCAATCCTTTTAAGAAAGTCAACAATATGTTTGGAATTGCAATCATAGGCTGTACAAACATTGCTCTTTCTCTTGTTGTCTGCTGTGAATGCTCTATAAGTTACCATGTCATAGAGATGAGCCTATCATAGCATTGATTCCACTGAAGCAGAAGCATAAATTAAGTGAATATTGTAGCCAACCAGGTCTAGAAACAACATAGTCAGAAGAACGTGTTGTTCTCTTCCTAGAGACTTTTCTCCTCTGATTCATTACACAGGTTGAAATCCAGAAATTGTTTCCATAATATTATGGACTGTGGAAACCTAAAAGCACACATTTTTACCTTATGTAAATGGGATACTCTAGTATAGAACCAGGCTTCTTGAGAAGCTCAAGATTAGACTCTCAAAACAGATTTTTGATCTAGCATTCCTAGAGCAATGTCAGGATAGTAAAGTCATTCCAAGGTTTCTTGAGATATGACATGCTCTCAGAAACTGGAGAACTAATCACATATTCAGAAGAGCATGTTTTTCTCTTTTTAGAGAAATTTTCCTCCATGTTATTATACAGGTTGATCTGAAGAAGTTGTTTCCATAATATTATTTGCTGTGTAAACCAAAAATCATGCATTCTTGTCCTGCATGTACAGGATACTGTACAGAAACCAGGCTTTTGAGAAGCTCCAGATTAAGCTCACAAAATTATTGCTGATCTAGCATTCCTAGAGAGGTGCAAGATAATAAAGTCATTCTAGGATTCGTTGAGATCCCACATGTTCTTAGAAATAGAAGAACTGATCACATATCCAGGAGAAAATGACTCTCTCTCTCTCTCTCTCTCTCTCTCTCTCTCTCTCACACACACACACATTACACAGGTTTATTTCAGAAATTGTTTCCATAGGTAAATTATTATTTGTAAAAGTGTTTATCTTAGAGATTATGTGCAAACTTGAAGAACTGGAACAACTACATAGAAAAATATATTTTCCTGTGGTGAGACCATTCAGCAAGTAAAAAAACATGCTTGATTGTACACATAGTAGGATTCATGAAGCTTTGACCTTTGCACCAGGTTAGATATGAGCTTCGGCATTCAAACTACCATAACTGGTGAAGTGAGCATAGAAAAAAGAAGCAAAACATAATATTATTCTTGCGTAACTTGTTAGTGATTCTGCAGAGAGTGACTAAATAGCAACTGCCCAGCTCAAGGAGACCAATCGTAAGGTCATCATCAAGAAAGTTAACAAGAGTTGCAGAAACTAGGCATGCACCCTTTCTTTGTATGGTGACATAATAATTGAGCATCAGTATTTGAAGAGATTCTACATGGAACTGTTCTTTTTAGGGGGATCCTACTAATGAATAATCCTTAGGTACAGAAGAATAATATGTGGCAAGGGAGGGATGAAAGAATGCAAGATAAAGGCCTTGGAATGGACAGTATCTCAGTTGAGTTCCATGAAGTTGTAGCCAACTATTTCCTTGGAAAAAGACCTTTGTCTCTATGTGGGCACTTTGACCTGTCTACACTAATGGAGAAGGGATTTTAATCTAGAATCTCCACGGTAGTTATCTATTCTGGATCAAATTTCCCTCCACAAAACCAGTTCATAAGACGTATGTTAAGCACACACATGGTACCATCTTATGGTGTTACGCAAACAATGGACAAATTTTAGAGCATATCCCATTGATTGTGTGGAGATGGATTCAGTAATGAATTGTCCCAAGAAATCAAGCTTGTGTTTGCAGTCTTGAATGAACTTAGAAAAATAGGACCAAGCCTTAGTTTACTGATAAGGGAAAGGGCAACATCATCAAAGACCTTAATAAGAAATGAAATGAAATATTATTAATGTCCGCGGTGGGCCAAAATAAGACCCAAGGGACTATAAGAAGTACAATAATGACTACCAGCTAGCAAGCTAAAAAGCCTAACAAAGAAAAGAACTAAGAAAAATACAATATCAAACCCGACAAACGGGCCAAAGAGAAAGGGAAAAGAAAAGAAAAGGGAGAGCAGAGGGGGGGAGGGCTGCAGTCCAACAGAGAGAAGTGCATGCCAAGAAGAACGAAGAGAGAGAAGGAGGGGGGAGGGAGCAGCCCAGGAGGGGCAAGCTCCGAGAATACCCCAAAAACTAATCTCTCCTAACAGTCGAGGCCGAAGTACCGGAGCTGAAGAAGTCCATGATATGTCTCTGCCCATTTCTAGTTCGAAACCCTGACAAACTGTTAGTGCACTGTCTAGTGACCCTGCTTCTGTTCAAACTGGATGGTGTGGGGCGTTTCCGGTCAAAGTCACCTGGTCCGTTGGAGTTGGTGAAGTATGTTGTGATGAGCCGATGTTGAGGAGGGTGAGATCCATTTGGAGAACTTTTATGTCGTTGAAGTTGAGTTATCTCCCTAAGAAAGAGTGCGAGACAACATTGGTCTGGGTATCTGAAGAAGGAAGAAACACATCGAGAGTTGTCCCTGAAAAGGCAATGGAACCTACCCCGAATCTCATAATAAATGGGACAACAAAAAATGAAGTGACGCAGGGTCTCAACTTCACCCAAGGAGCAAAACAAGCAAATCCACTCCTCCATCGGAAGACGGTGATCTGACTCAATCCGGAGTTGGTGAGAACACACCCTGAGTTGCCCAATAGTGATCCAAAGACTATGCATTGTGTGCTGCTGAAGGTATTGTGGAGGAACTATTCTGCCCTCCTGTATCTGTAAGAAGTGCTCATGGTAGAAAGACAGCTTGGGGGAAAGAGGGGCAACAGGAGAGATCCATGTGCATCTGGTGTACTGGAGACTAACATCCTTCCGAATCTCGTAGAGCATCTTCTCCTTAGTAAGTCGAGAGGGGGGGAGAACCCCCAAAGAATAAGGGGGCAGCATGTCTATCTATATCTGAATGCTGGCCAGGAGAGTAGAAACCTGAAAATACCAGCTCCTCCGGCTTGCCCAAGAACTCGGGGAGAGTTCCATCGAGGAGCGAAGGTCGAGACAAGGGTACCGCCTGCAACCCTCAAGGGTATCTCCCAAAGTACGGATCCTGTGAAGATAACCGATAATCAAGAAGATAATCTCAAGCTGGAGAGGAGAAGCCCCAAACTCTGCCAGAATTATAGAACGAGGGACTGTCCCCTTGCAACGAATGAATCGTCGAAGAAAGAGTGTCTGCACTCGTTCAACCCGTGACCACTCAGGCCAAGACTAGGGCCCCAAACCACTGACCCATAAGTAATAGTTGGCTTGACCAAAGCGTCAAAGATCCTCATCTTCACAGGTATATCCTGAAAATGTGCTTTGAAGCAATTCCTCTCTAGCAAAGACAGAGTTGCATACCCCTCACAAACCCGAACCTGGGCGACGGGTTTCATACCAAAAGTGGGACCAATGAAAAGAACCCCCAAATACACATAAGAGGTATTTGTGTGTCCCTTCCTCTTATAATCAAAACACCAAATATCTTGTCTTTCCTTTTCCTCCTTTGCATCACGAGCCATCCTCTCCAAGTCCTTCCTCATGGCCTAGATTGCCACATGTAGATCGTCATGGTTACTATCGTAATCAAATTCCTTATAGTGACTAACGCCTATCGTTGTTTGCTTCGCTCCACTGTCCAATGCGATCGCTCTATTATATGCCTCCTTGTACGTAGGTGGTGGGACTACCTTTATCTTCTCGAATTTCAACAGCAACCCATCTAGGAACCATCACCTTTGCAATCCATTTACAGACACAACTGCCATCTTGTCGATGAGTTCCTTCAATCTTCCATTATAGGATTTAATATCCTCATCCTTATGCTTCGTGTCATAAATTTCTCCAATGATCCTAATATCATATCAGAGTCGTCTAAATTCTTGGATAAAGGCTTTTGTTAAAGCTTCCCATGATGCAAAGGGTTGGACTTTTGTCTTCTTTAGGTGCCATTCCATTGCGATTCCTTGCAATGTTGTCGAAAATAATCTTAACCATGCTTGCTCGTCTTCAACTCCGTTCGTTCGCTATATGGTTACACATGTTCCTATACGATGTTTTGGGTCTTCTTTTCCATCACCCAAAAACGGTGGACACTTTTGCTTGCCCATAGCTACTGCAACTTATTGCATAGTCACCATGGGTGGTTGTTGTTCTTCAGGTTGTTCTTCTTCACTTGGTCTTCCTCACCTCGCACGCTATCGCTAGCAAATAATCTTTGACAAATATCAACACTTCGTGACCTCCTCCATGAACATACGTGCGTTGGTATTGGTCTATTCGCCTAAGCACTCTTGCAGTTGCTTTGGTGCCTGACTCTTATACTCTACACCTCTCAACAAACTCCCGTGCCTTTGTGCCAGCGTTACTAGCCAAATGTCGTCTCTATGTGCTCTCTCCACGTCAGTGCTACCTCGTGCGAACATTCTCCATAGTCTCTACTTAATTTGCTTGCATATTTTGTTCAACTTATTTTGTTGTTAATAGCAACGTTTGCCACCTCCCTAGGACTCCACACATGTTTGACTATTGATTCCTCAAGTTCGGTCTCTCTAGACTACAGTACTTGGTTGGCAATGTTTTGCTCAAGACCTTGTTGCTAAGTGATCCTCGTACTTCTCACAAAAATTTTCTTTTCTTTGCAATCTCATCTTACACGTCCTTGTGGTAGTTAATCTGTCATTCACCTCCCCACACTTCACACGTGTTGATTCTTCATAAACTAGAACCAATTCTGATTTGATAACGGCAATGAAGCCAAATGCAGCACGATGGTAAGCATTCCAGAGATAGAGGAATACGATGACAGATTAGGACCAACCAAGATAGCATTCAATGTAGTTCTACTCGTCATCTTGTATTAGAATGGCATCAATCACTAAACTCATACGACAATTCCACTAGAACAACACTTGTTGGAATGACAAGCACTAGAACAATAGTGTGTTGGAACAACACAATGCTAGAACGATGGGATCAATTCTTACTAGCACGGAAAGTGCTCCACACCACTGGAACATCAACTTGCACTGGAACGATCACAGCCAATCTACTAGAACAACATAATCATCACCACTGGAACGACAACCTTGGTAGTTCCACTCGTACGACGTTCTATACTACAACTCCCTTGTTCCACGTTCAAGATTGTACAGATCATCCTTGCACACAGAGAATCCGACACACAACTTCAAACTACCAATGACAATCATATTGTACACAGATTACATACATGGATAGAAGATGAGTCATTTGCAATTTTGCACTACTCAATGGTATGATGTTACAAAATACCGCACAATGCATACACAATTTGCATACATGCTATATTGTTTGCACGTATGGTTTGCCAATACTCGACTCCAATCTCTACCTAGACGAATAGTCAATACATAGCATACACACTAGATGGATGGTTTCGAATGGAGGGGTCTATTTAAGTTTGCGTCCTGGTCGTTGCCAACAACGGATTCCAAGACAGCACACCAACCAATTGTCTCCCCATTTAGACGTTCACATAGCACCCTTAACGCAACTATAGTCTATTTGCAATTTATCAAATCACATGATTAAATTGCATTACATTGCCATTTCGTCTACATTTGCATTTCACATGCATTTGACTCTCATTTACATTACATTTCATTACAATTATTTACACTTAGTGCATTTTGCACTTATTCCTACTATGTGCACTACATTTTCTTGTGAGGTCTAGAACCAATGCCTATAGTAGAGATTAAGCAAATGGTTGAAGTTACAAAGTGATGCAGACGGCAAAGTGAGTGATGTAGACAAAGTGAAAGATGCAAATAACAAAGAGAGAGGTTGTCCAATGTCTGACCGTCTGCTAGGGTTATTTGGCCATCTAGATGGGTCATTTGGACCCAAGCCTTGATTGTCAAGGCTTAGGTCGTCTAAGTTTGGACCGTGGTCATCTAGCAAGGACATGTACTCGGACAACCCTTGGATCGTATAGCACAAGGTACTTTCTTCAAACCAAAAGACAATAGGTGACACCAACTCACTCAACGTCACCTTGAAGATTATCCCAACATCCAACATCTCAATTTCAGCTTTGACCAAGGCTGCATACTTTGGATTCATTTGATACGGCCTTATCACAGGTTGTGTGTCTAGTACCAACAGAATCCAATGCCCAATTCAGGTGGAATGCCTAGTAGATCCTTGAATGCCAATGCAAAGACCTCTTTACATTGTATAAAATTTTTAAAAGCTATTAGTTTTAAAACTGGATCCCACTCATCCCCGCAAAGGATCATCTTCCCCTCTCCTTCATTGAGATTTACTTGCACAATCTTCAGTCCATAATACTTTATGCCATTATGGTGTCAGGTTCTATTACCACTTTTGCCACATCGAAAGGGTGTGCTGGTTGTTCATCAATTTGTGCATCACCAACACTATACTCCGTAAAGTTCCATTGAAAGGTCCATTTCTCTTCCTCTTCAATTTTTGTTGTTGCCATGGCATTGTGATTGCGTTCATCGACCTCGGACACTCTTCTTTATGCTTCATCTTGGATATCTTCTTCCATATTAATGCACATGCAGGTTGGTTGGAAAAATCCGCTATCCAAGTGCCCTTCATCTTCCGTGCACTCTTCCAATTCCAACACTCCTTCGTTCGGCTCTTGTCCATTTCTATGGTCTTCCTCCTCCGACAATGAGCTTCCAGATTTGTCAAATGTACCAACTCCTCGCTAATGGACTAATACTTCAAATTAATGATGTTGGACATTTTGAGTACATGAGTTGGCATTGATGTCAAGAGTGAGTGGTCATTGATATCAAGCTTTCAGCACCATTCAGTGGCAGTTTTAGTGGGCAGCATCAGTTTCAGGTTCTCCAGTTTCAATTGATCAAGACCCGATTCCAGGAAGTCAGACGTGGTCCAAAGTGCAAAGAAAAAGCCCAAGTGAATAATATTATAATAATTCGTTATAATATTATACAAGGAAGATTAAATTAATTAATATAATTTTATTAAATTAATTTACTTAACTTTATGTTATTTAAATTAATTATTAATTAATTTCAATATTAATTATATATTAATTTCAATATTAATTATATATTAATTTATGTTAATTTTAAATAACCCTAAGGTGGGTTATTAATTCGAATTCTAAGCGCCGACATGGGGAGCAAATTAACCATATGTGTATAAAAGGGTAATTACCCCCCTTAGCCAAAGTTACCAATGCCTTCGAATTAATTTTGATGTTATGCAAGCTTATGCGAATCGTGTTGTGCAAAGAGGATTTTAATTTTAATTTTTAAGTGCTTAAGAGGAGCCAAAAGCATTTGACCCACCAAGGAGGGAGCCTTGGTCACCAAGCACTGGTAGCGCAGTTGGCGACTGCAGCGGAAGCAAGTCGTGAGGGCAGCGAGTGACGTAGGTTCGAATCCGCAGGAGGACTTTTTGTTTTGTGTTGAATTCGGCAGCGAAAGAAGGTTGAAAGAGAAGGAGGTCTTCCTTCCTTCACGTGGGCGCCTATAGCCCATGCGGTGGGCACCAAAGCGCTAAGGCGCTTGGCACTTGGGGAGATGGCGGTTTGAATCACGTCAAAACCCTTTTGGGGAAATAACAAAGGTATGCATTAGTTGAGCGCCGAAATTTTCGGAGGAATTAGTTGAAGTATTAAAAAATTAATTTTTGCATATTTTATTTGGCTTGTAAGGTTTTAGGGGAGTTATAAGGTTGATGCAAAATAAATTTTTGGTGTTATTTGCTTTAGTGTTTGAAAAGGGAAATAAAGGTGTTTTAGGAAGATTGTTTGAGTTTTGTGGTGTTGGATATTATTTTAAGTTGGAGATTATAAGGTGTATCCAAATAATTATTTTTATGTATGATTTGATGGATGTTAATTCCAAGAAGGAGCAATAAGGTATATTTGAGCTTTGATTATTTGTGTGTTTAAGGAATATTTGAGAAAGTGTTAAGAGTGATATTTTGACATCTAACCATTGAAATTGGAAAGAAGGAAATTGTGATTGATATTTTGTGAATGCAAAGTTGGAGTGAAAAGGATTGTTTGGTAAGAATTGTTGAGTGTGTGTTGAATTAATGCTTCAAGGTTTTCTAAAATAAAGAGTTGTTGATAAAACCTTGTTTGATAAGCATTGTTGTTGAAGTGATTAGTTGAGTGAACTTGAACTAGGGTTTGGAAAGATCATGAGTATCATTGTTATGTGAGATTGATTGATAAGCATTGTTGAAAACATTTGAGTAAGTGTTCATATGCTTGGACTAGGGTTTGTAAGCAAAGATTAATTTATTGAGTGATTGGTTGAGTAGAGTTGGTTGAGCCTAGTCAAGTGGATGTGTTGATGTGATAGTTCAAGTTCTATGAAACAAATTGTTCTATATTCTGAATTGAGTTGAAAAAGAGATTGAGTGTTGATGAATGTGAAACATATTGAGTCTCTAACAATTCTCTATATGTTTCTGTGATAAAAAGAAAGATTGAAAGTTATTGAGAGTTTGTGAGTGTGAAGCATATTGAGTCTCTAACAATTCTCTATATGTTTCTATGATAAAAAGAGTGATTGAAAGTAATTGAGCATTGTGGTGAATGTGAAGCATATTGAGTCTAACAATTCTCTTTATGTTTCTATGAGATTGGACAAGTTCTAGTGTGGACTTGTTGAGTAGATTTGAGGCAAGTCTTAGAGAAGACTTGTGGACAGATTTGTGTGAGCTTTGGTGGAAGCTTACAATACAGTTTGAGAACAAAGATTGAGAGCATATTTGGATAAGTTCTAGTGAGGACTTGAGAGCAAATTGGACAAATTCTAGAGAGGACTTGTGGACAGATTAATGTGAGCTTTTGTGGAAGCTTACAAGGCATATTTGAGACAAGTCTTTGAGAAGACTTGAGAGCAGAGTTGATTGATTGATTTGTTCAAACCTTGAGTTAAGGTTTGGGCCAGATCTAGCAAAGTCAATTTGAGATTAAGTCAAGCTTTGTGTTAAGGTTTGAGGACAAAGATTGAGGACAGATTTGTGCTAGACCGAAGGACTGTGTTTAGTGCAGATCAAAGGACAGAGATTGAACCAATTTGTGCTAGACCGAAGGACTGTGTTTAGTACAGATTTGAGGATAGAGTTTGGTGCAGATTTGAGGACAGGTTTGTGCCAGACCAGAGACAGAGATTGAGCAGATTTGTGCTAGACCGAAGGACTGTGTTTAGTGCAGATTTGAGACAAAGCTTTGAAGGTAACAGAGTATAGAGGATGAAAGTCTCCAGTGGATAAAGATCCATTAGCCAGGGCAGTGAGGACATCTGTCTTCAGTGGATAGAGATCCATTAGCCAGAGCAGTGGGGGCAGCAGTTCTTCTAGAAGATCATAAGTCAAAGCTAAGGAGAAAGAGTTCTCCTGTGGATAGAGATCCACGAACTTGATTAGGGGATTGGTGTCTCCTTTGGACAAAGGTCCATAAACATTGTAATAGGGAAAGGATTCCCAAGAGATTGATTGAGAAAATTTTAGTAAAAGATTTTCTCCGTGGAGTAGCCCACATTGGGTGAACCACGTTAAATTGATGTCTCTATTGTGTGTGGTGATTTGTGCATTGTTTTGACTACTGTTTTTTATATTGCTATCTATACATTGCATACTATTGATTAGGAAAGAAAAGTAAAAAGCGGTCTTATACTGTTCACCCCCCCTCTCAGTATAAGCTTGTGTTCTTCAAATGACATACTTGTGCTAGCCTTTTTTGAAATTCAAACGGTCCTCCCAATTGTGATTCACTTTCGTCGTGCATAGCCACTCATGTTCCAACAATGCATCGGAGGTTGGTTTTTGCATAGTGATCACCACAAAATCCATGATGAACATTTTATTGACAATCTTCACCTTCTGTGCAGTCAACAATCCACTCATTTCTATGCCATATTGATCCACATCATACAACCAAAAGTTGGGAGACCACAAAAATGGTGCCCCCAAGTCCTTCCATGTTTTTTCAAGCAATACATTTACACTAAACCTCCATCAACGATTACTTGTGTCAACTTATGGTTTACCAACTCTATATGGATTAGTGTGGTTTCTTCCCACCTTTGGTCACCAAGACAATCGGGTCAATATATTGATCTCTCGTTAATCTTATTTCCTCCAGTTGGCGTTGCGGCTCCACTTCTTTTGTCTACACCATTTCTCCTATTGTTGCGTACAACTCTGGTATTGCACATAGTAAGCTGGATACCTTCACTTTGACACTTGTATTCCACACTTGTGTGGCCAACTGTTGTCTTGATGTCTATTCATCTTCAATCGTGATGGGTCTTTACCATTTCTTCTTCAATCTGTAAACGTGCTTCTTGACATTTCTCCTCCTTGGAAGGATTTGAGTATTGCTCCATTTTCCTTGCTTGTGTTTGACTTACTACTAGAACATGCTTCTCCTTTTGTTGATGTTGTTGGTCTTGCTTAGGCTCGCTGATGTTAATGAAATTTACATTATGTGAGTTAGGCATACTCGCCTTCTTTGGACCATTCTCCTTTTGTTGATGTTGTTGGTCTTGTTGAGGCTCCTTGATATCAATGAAATTGACATTGTGTGAGTTAGTCGTACTCGCCTTCATTGGACAATTTGCCTCCTTGTGGTTGCCAGGTCTTGTAGAAATGAAATTTAACATACTCAAACACAATTCCATTTCTACTTAAATAAATCAACAAATCTGCCTACAGAAATTAGCAATAACAATACATACAGGAAACAGCAATAACAATAGCAAATGATAAGTAAATGAGCAGATTTGTATTAACAATGGCATGTACGGTTACAACATTACATATACAGTCTGCAAACCTTGTGCAGAATGAGAATACTCTTCAGGCCCACAGTCATGTATAGCCAACAGCAACACCCACACACTACGGCCCGCACATTTTAGTCGTCACACACATGTCAATCAACTCCACAATTACATGACTGCATACATGACCCAACTGCATCCATGCCATACACATTAACCTTATATCTCCTCGAATGAATGAGGGGAGGGACTTATTTATACAACTAGAAATTAGTTGCACCCTCCAACTACCTGACACCTCATCATTTCCCTAAATTACATTTCATATGCATTTAACTTGCATTTACATGACATTTCCCACTACAAGACAAACTAACTTATGACTTTACCGACATACATGACTTAACATTACATTATCACGTACAATATTACATTGCCACTATAGCATTATTAAATATTTGTCAAACACTTGCATACAACCACAAAATAACACAAAATACCAAACTTATTCACTAATCACAGACACATCAATTTGTCTGCCTACTCTATCCCCTCCTCTAAACTGATCAACGTCCTCGACGACACTTGAACTGAACACTAGGAATAAAAGTATTGAACAATGTAACAGAATCTCTTATCACGCCCCTTCCAGATGGCCTGGCAAAACAGTCAGATGGCTCAGGTTTGCATGGGACAGCCTGGATTTAGATTCAGACGACCCTGTATAGATTGAGTACGACAAAGATTAACTGAATGGAAACGGTTTGAAATATCTATCTACAACAATGGTATTCAGATACAACACATGCAATGAACATACACAACAGCAATGGCTGAATGATGTTACTGATATTAACAAGAATACATCTATGTATAACACTTATGCTTGTATGGATGCACTCTCCAGCATCTCCCCTATGTACAACATCCACCTTGTGCATACAATGTACTCTATCATGTACAGATTCTAATATATCCTTGATGTCCATGTGTGTGTACCCACTCAAATGAATGAGGGGTCTATTTAAACTTATGGGAAGGTAGTTATTCCCAACTACCAACCCGACACCTCACCACTCACATTACATTTGTCATGCATTTACATTTCATTTCATCTCCAACTACAAGACAAACTGCATGACAACTAAACAACTAATGACTCATCCATACATAACTAACACTTCACTCAACATTACAGATTATTGCATGTAATTTTACATCACATCAATTATATTAAAAATATATCAAAACTTTATCATGCCTGTACTTGACTTCCAACACACTTATTCCTATTTCTAGACCTGAGGTGGTAAGTCAGAACTAGCATCTACAAGGTGTATAACCACCAAGTCATTATTAGGTACATAGCCAAAAATTAATTACTATACCTAAATGAACTAGTTAACGCTTAAGACAATCGTAATGACATCCAATGTGACTGACTATTAGAAACTTAAATACACCTCCATGTTTGAATGGACATTAATCTCTAATACTGAGTTTTCTTGAATTTCATTGTTATGTGCATATCAATGGGACAATCCATAACAAGAAAAATTAAGAAATGCACTAGTGAATGTCCTAGAAACTTGCTGATGCCACAGTTGCATTAATGTCCATGGTCTTAACTAGGCCCTATTTTTGGTCTTAACTAATTATCTTGTCAAAAGAGAAATTGAATTACGATGATGCATTTAATATGCATTTTATTAAGCCATTTAATGACATTTATACTTTGTTAATGTGAATTTTAAAGGTTGGAGTGGTGCAGGTTGGATAAACTAATTTTTCACCTTAATCAATGCTATACTTAACGTCAGGTCAGGTAGAAGACAGAAATAAGAATGTTTACAGTCAAAAACTCAGAAATCTCACTATAATTGTGATAATGATATCATAATTAAATCATGAATAATGTCTTCAAAATTTTCTTGCTCCATTGGTATTCCTTACCTCATCTCAAGTCTTTGTTTATCCTTCAAATAGTTGATGGCTTTTGTAGTGAAAGCTACTCAAGGTCATAATAATATTCCTTACCTATAGAGAACCCATGAGCTTTGAACTTAAAAGGTCTACTCAAAGATGTTATTGAATTTTCATGACATACTAATCAATTATCAAACCACTAGAGTGACATATATAGGTACTTGCATAACCTAATCAGATCTAAATAGTATTTTGGTGATGCATTGCCTTGAAGCTTTAAAAGTATTTCTAGTTTGAATCCAGGCTTATCTATTTTAAGATGAACAATTTTCCACCACGTTTATTCTCTTCTTATCTTGTAGGCAAATAATCAGCATGAACAAAGTGTAAAATACCTAAATATTTCATTAAATTATTTATATACCATATATCTTTTGTATTATGTATTACATATCTCATGTATATACATGAATGCTAATGGTGTTCCATAAGTCTCTATCCAACTAAAAATTACGATAAAATTTAAATCTTGTTATTGTCACTAGACCAAGGGCATTAAGAAAGTTTCTCGTCTACATGTGTGTTTAGTTATAGTATCTAAAATATCAGATGATATTTTCCTTTTTTATTTTTTTTTAATTTCTGCCTGATAGCTGTTGGATATAAAGGTAAGTTTGAAATCTAATGAATATTACACCCATTAATGAAAGAGTTACGGAAGCTTGTAACACTAGAAACATGCTTCTTGGCCAGTTCAATGTTTCTGATATTTCTTCAATATTGGCTGATCTCATACCCAAAAGAAAAGATAAAATAAATTGAAACACCAGACATAATTCCCATAATCGCTGTGCCATGTGATACACAAAAAGACAATTCTGGATCTAAAAGCAAAATATAAGGCAGCATATTTTATAATTATATTATTCATTATTACTTTACATTCCTATGACAAAGTTTAAAAGACTAATAAAGTAGGGCATTCAGATAACCATGAAACCTAATAAGCTGCAATTTTACACAACTTTCAAAGTTTTCTGCACCTACAGAACCAAGTCTAAATAAAATATTCAAGTAACTTATGCTTGGACAGCTTTCTACCTGACTAACAAATAGGAGAAATGATTAGTGTGTGTGAATAAGCAAGCATATAGAATAAAAAGATGGATACTTACAATTTCAATAATTTTTTCATGGTAGTGTATGAAGGAGGAATCTCGATTCCATTAAAGTGATTGTTATCAAGTTGCCTGTAGAAAGCACAATTGAAGGGTAAGAGATTATAAGTAAACCTTAAATTAAATATAATATCTTTATGCTTTGTTCATCTTTCTCAAAATTTACCTAAATTAATGACAAAATAGAACTGAATAAAACTAAGAAAGAATCAATTGTTTTTACAAAAGACTTTCAGATTTAAAAGGAAAAGCAATTCAAGAACTTTTAAACAAAAAGAGGCATTGATGGTTCTACAAATTTCTTTGCACTTATTGAGCTACAAAAGATCATTGGTAGACATAGAAATTAGAAAATACTATGCTACAAATGAGATATTGCTTGCAGTGCAAAAACAATCAAATTTATTTGATGATTTTGAATCAAGTTAAAAGTAATATATATGCTTTCCAGTATAAGAATATATTTGTAATCCCACTTGATTAGAATCCAATAGAACTTTCAATATACTATAGTAACCAGTATATTTTGCCATTCTTTACTCTTTTGTATTTAGTTTCTTTGTCAATCAATGTCAAAGAGCTACAAACAAGAAGAGATATTGGTCAATTTGCTTTTTCTTACAAGGTAGCATCCATACAGCCCTGGAAACTATAATTAAAGAAGGAGATCCTTCAATGATATTATGTTTGCTCTCATTCCTAGGTCATTCGCTTTTTTAATGTATATGGTTAGAGGCATTTACAACAAAGCCAAATTATGTGAACAAACAGAAGGACAAAAGAAAAATAAATAAAAATTACAGTTGAAAAAGGTGGATGTTTAGGCCCCAGACTATCCAGTACACTTATAGGCATAGGAAATCCCCTTATGATAAACAACTCTATCTTATATTTATTATTGTTTATTCTACCTCTTTGGATCTTGACCTTTTAAGAAAGCTCATGATAAACTGAGCCCTGCCAATCAGTCTAAGCCCAAGATAAATTGAATTGATCACAAGATCCATTCCAAGTCTTCCCACAAGCCAATTTGAGAAGGTATATGGGCGAGAGGTTCCTAATAAATGAACTTCCACATGGCAATTGAGTCCAAAGGCAGGAGTTCCAATCTATTCATGAGGTTGTTTAGGTACTTCTATTTGTAAATAACTCATAAGGAGCACTCATCAGTCTTAACTCTTAACCCTGAGATTTACCTAAATAAGGACATTTTCCAAGTCAGTCTAGTAAGAACAGCTTTAAGAATGTTCACAGTGCCTATTGAAATATATGATCGGCCATAGACGAATACAATTTGGCTATAGATGGCCAATTAAAAAAGGGATTAACATTTAAACTCAAATGTACCACACTTGGACAGAGGACCCATGATCGTAAATCAATGCTCACTATTTGGAATCCAAAGGGTATACAACTCCAAGAAGAGAACCCTATGATTGAATTACTCCATGATAAGAGATAACAATAATATCAACATCAAAACATTGAAAGGTAAAAAAACAGCCCTCAAGTAACTAGGAATAATATGTTTTTGCAGAAAACATATATGGAATGCCAAATCCCATACAACAGTTACTTCCTAAAAAGCACCTAGACATAAACTACACGATATTAGTAACCAAACCCAATATTTCATGTAGGGACAAAGTAGACCATCGCAAAAGCTTAGTCAGACAGAACCATCCCTTGATGTTTTTCAGCATTCCATATATGTTTTCTGCAAAAACCGAATTATGGTGTTCTAGGAATAATACTTTTTGGTATCTTTCGAATCCTCAAAAGGACAGAGCTACTACAGACTAGATTATACAACCCAATTCAATCTAGAGATATGTGTAATGTCTATTAGGATTTTAGAGTTAAAAGCTTGAATGACCATAAGCTGCAAATCTGGAAATGAAAGTATATTATTTTCATTATGAATTGTCCCACATGTAGCCCTGCATAAAATAGCCAAATACCATACAACAGTTACTTCCTAAAAAGCACCTAGACATAAACTACACAATATTGGTAACCAAACCCAATATTTCATGTAGGGACAAAGTAGACCATCGCAAAAGCTTAGTCAGACAGAAACATCCCTTGATGTTCATCACCATGAATGCAACACCTTGCCATCTCATCCTCTTTTATCACATAGCCCAAAAAGCAGTTACATAATCAAACTGTTGACTACTTATAATAAAGTGTTTATACATAAGAATTAAATTTAACACATTATCCACAAGTGATGCCTTATAGATGTCAACCAAAACAGAATGATTTGCATGTGTCTGCCATGGAGGAAAATTCAATTCATTGTACACGTTGCATATATAAACCAGTAGGATACATATTGTAAGCATACTAACCAATCAATGCTCAAGGATTCTCATAGGATGACTTATAGGTGTTAACCACTTTGAAGACATCTCACAAAATGAACCAACATACAATTAAAGAAATAGACAAGGATCGTGGGACAACTTTGTCTAAGGATGGCTTAAAAGCATCAAAAAATATGATTGCAGACATACATTAGATAGCATGAACCTCATGAGTCTTGAGTTGTACATGGTTGTATACATGTTTTCATATATTTTGTTGTTATGTTCTGTTGAGAATAAATGATTTAATAACGGCATGTGTCGTATACTTAGTTGAGAAAATCACCAAAAAATTGCGATTCAAGCCGATTTTCTCCGATTCAAGACCTTGCCGATAAAATCTGCAGCAGGAATCGCGATTCTGAATAAATCGGCAAAAAATGTGAATCGTGATTATTTGCCAAAAATATTGGCTGCGGCAGCATGGGTAGAGGAAACGGCATGAATAGCTTGTTTTTTTCATTTTGCCTCGTTTTGCTTGTTCCAAACTGGAGAGAGAGATCTGCCTACCTACTACCACACCAAAAAAAACACTAAAGCACATTTTAACAACAGATCTTTTGCAGTTTGAAGGAATCTGGCAGCCACCAACATCTGAGGTAAGAAACATTCTTGCAAACTGTTTTTCTTTTTTCTCGTTTTCTATTCCAAGCATGTTTTTTTTAATATTAAAAACAAATGCAACAGCCACCCAACTGTTGCATTTGAGCTAGAAATTTGAAAAACTAGGTCAAAGTTTCAGCTGTTTTTTTTTTCCCTCTTTCAGCTATCTTGTTTTTTTCATAAGTATTGCTGCCTGAAATATGTATGCAAGTCCATCTTTTCAGCTGTCAATGTTTAAACTTTAAACTAGGGTTTAGGGTTTAGATTATTTTTTTCTTTTTTTTTAAGTAATTGTTATTGTTACTTGTTTCCATGTGCAGCCACAAGAAAACATTGAAAAGATCCAACATTGAAGCATGTAAGGGAAGGGGAAAAGAAAGGGGAGGTTTATTGCAATTTTTGTGGGTCTCTCATTCATGGAGGCATATACTGCCTCAAATTCCATTTGGCAAAGCAATCGGGGAAAAATGTCAAGTTATGCCTAGATGTATTGATTGATGTTATGAGAGAATGCAATACCATCCTCTCTAACAAAAAGGAGAAAAAAGAGCTCAAATGAAGACAAAGCAAGGCCATGTCAACCCTGAAATGCTTGCAGGGTTGCTAGGGGAGGTTGTGATGCAGGTCGGGGAGAAAGCAGCAGTGTATGTAGCAGCTGGTAAGATTTTGGAGTAGAGATTCCCCACAATTTTTTGGTCCCTACGTGCAACCATTCTCTCAATTTGCTCCTTAAAGACATTGAGAAATTACCTTGGGTATCAAAGGTTGTATAGAAGTCTAGGGCAATTACAAAATTCATCTACAACCATGCATGGGTCCTCAACCTCATGAGGCAATTTACTGGTGGGAGGGAGCTAGTGCGAGCTGGAGTTACATGCTTCACCACAAACTTCATGACATTGTAGAGCCTCTATGATGCAAGAGAGTCATTGAAGCAAATGTTTGTGAGACATGAGTGGAATTCCGAACAGTCTGCTAGATACCAATTCTCTAGTGAGGGGCAGAAGGTATATGACTATTTGTTTGAGGAGCCCTTTTGGATAGCCATGAATGAGGCCATCAAGGTACAAGACTAAGTTTTTTAATTTAAAATATTTTTCCATTTGCGAATCTTGTATTGTAAATTTCTTTTATTGTAAAATATTTTTATTTAAAGTATTTTTTCTTTTCAATGTGTAAAAGCCTTTGGTGAGGGTTCTCCATCTTGTGGATGGAACACAATCACCAATGGCATATGTATATGAGGCTATGGATAGGGAAAAAGAGGTCATTGCCTCCTTTTATGGACATGTCAACACCAAATATGGTCCCATTTGGGATATCATTGACAAGCGGTGGACATCTCAACTCCATAGCCCTCTTCATGCAGCAGGGTACTACCTCAACCCCGAAAAAAATTATGTTGATTCATTCCAGGCCAACTATGAGGTGATGGGGGGCCTTCGGCTATGCGTTGACCGCATGTACCCTGATGATGAAATGCACATTAAGATACAGAATGAGATGCAGGCTTATAACAAATGTGAGGCCATCCTTTCCCCATCCTCGCTATGCATTCAATCAAGGTCAACTATGAGGCCGTAACCCTCGTTGAATTATTATTTATTTTGTCGTTTGATTTTGTTTTAGAAAGTAATCTCAATTTACAATTTTATATATGAATTATTAGATTTCTTTTTTCTTGGTTGTTTCTAGATTTATGGTGGGAGGACTTTGGTGCATATACACCCAATCTACAGTGCTTCGCCATCAAAGTTTTATCTCAACCATGCAACGCTTCAAGTTGTGAGCACAATTGGAGTATGTTTGAGCACGTACACTCCAAGAAGAACAATATCCTTACACAAGAAAAGTTGAATGATCTTGTGTTTGTTCATTACAACCTTCGCCTCCACCATAAAAAAATTACAAGAACAAGTACCAAAGCCATTGACCTAGATGAGATTGATCCATCATTTGAATAAATCATAGAGCCACAACAAGAGCAGCAGGAAGAGCCTCTCTTCTCCATGGATGAATTTGAAAACTTTGAAAACCTAGTGGAGGAGATAGCAGCCAAGGCACAAGAAGAGGCATGGGCACAACAACAAAGAGAGACTAGAGCTTCTGCTAGGGCAAAGGGCAAAGGCATTCAAAGACCTTGAGGCATTGTATTTGTCATGACTCATGACACATTTTGTAATTTGTAACTGTTGCCACATTTTGCATGGGGTGCCATGTTTTCAATTTTGTAAGTATGCTGCTCTTCCTTCCCTCCTCTTTCTTCCCTCTCTCCTTTTTTCCTTTTCTCCCTTTCCTGCAGTTTCATTCCTCCCTTTTCCCTTGTACTTTCCCCCAGTCAAATTCCCAAAACAGAGCAAGTATTCCCTGAAAATTTCTAAGTGTTAGGGCGCAACCCGACTTCGCAGCGAAGTCGGGGTGCGCCCTCAAGTTGGAGCGCACTAGGGAATGCGAAGTGCGAAGGCAGGCTGAAACGGAGCAGAATTTGGCTAAGTGTGGGAGCGCAACCCGACTTCGCAGCGAAGTCGGGGTGCGCTCTTCTTCCTGTGCGCATTTGGGAAGCAGTGATTGCAGAATTCAGCTAAGTGTTGGAGCGCAACCCAACTTCGCAGCGAAGTCGGGGTGCGCTCCCCTTTTTGTGCACAGTCCGAACAGCGGCCGAAAAAGCCAAGTGCCGGTGCGCAACCCGACTTCGCAACGAAGTCGGGTTGCGCCCTCTGACCGGTGCGCAGTTGGGCAGCATTCATCAAGCAAGCCCAGAAATTGGCTAAGGCATGGAGGCCTCCCCAACTGTGCTGTTTCCCACCTGCGCTACCCGATGGAGCTCTGATCCCGGGCGAAGTTGGACAAACTACCTTTCAAGGCAGACATGTGTCACTCATCAGAATTCGACAAGTGTCCAGCCTCGGGGTTCGAGCCGAGATGTGATGGGAAAAAGGACAAGCATGGACCGCATTACCTACGCCAACTGCCTCCATTTAAGTTGATGCAAAGTTCCATCTACCACAACTACCCGCATTCCTGCTGACTAGAAGTTTCACCCGACGCATCGCCACGTAGCTCGTACAGCTTTCAGGGAGACCTTGTCGTAGGTACAGCTCCTCGCCGACAGAGTCGCATCGCAGCCTCTTCTGCCGCTTTTGTCAGCTATCGTCCGGTCTGGGACTTTGTGCCCGTAATTGTAATGAGGGAAACTTGGGCTATAAATAGCCACAACATTTCATTGTAAAAGAGGGTGGAAGGGGGATATCCTGCTAGGGAACCATTGTAGCTATACGTTTGCCTCTGAATACAAGACACACACTTGGCTCTATCTTGTTGTTGTTGTTCTTTTATGCTGCTTGTACTTGTCATTTCTGCCTCATGTTTCTTATTTCATTGCTTACTGTTATTTTGAATTCTGGATTCCAGTATTTGGTGATTAAGTATTCCTGGAATGCATAGATAGAGGATACATAGGATATATGACAGCGGTAGTTTCTATTGTGTGTTCTGTTTTGGATTGCTGTTAGTAGTGGTGATTGATCGTTGCCGTGCTGCTCATCCCCCCCACCCAACACCAATCCTATTTCAATCTATTTTTGCACTTTTATTTCTTTCCCGTACTCTCAGCTAAACACTAAAAAAACCCATAGGAAGCCGGCCTTCTCCGGAGATTGGCACGAAAGGCATCCCTTCCTTCCGGCCTTTCAATCTGGTGGGTGAATCTGGGACGCATTTAACCAAATCCTTTCCTCATGGCAGATTCGTAACCAACAATACCTTTTTATATTATAAGCAATACAAGATGTTTTTTGTCACTTTTATGTGTAATTTAAGCTTGTATCACTTACATTATTGATATTTGATTTGCATAATGTTAATTCATTGTGATATGCATGAAAAAACTTTTTCCCAATCAAAAATTGTATTTTTATCATTTGTTTTTGGCCTATTCCCGATTTTTTCCAATTCTTTTGCCTTGCCGATTCCAATTTTCTTAACTATGGTATATAGTAGTGTTTAGTACAATTCAGTTTTACTAGTGTCTGGAAAATTGGATGGGTACAACAATTATACCCACTACAATTTGCCTAAATGACTATATGTACACTCTATTGTCTAGCTTAGAGCATAATTGATGAATTAGCAGTCACCAATGTACCTTCAATCAGGCCTTTTCGCAAATTGTATTGGATACTTGGTGGGAATAATAATGATTTATACCTTGACCTATATTTGTTGTGCATTGCTGCTTTGTTGTGTATATGATATTCTACTAGTTCCTTGATTTCGATTGCATAATGTTTCATTGCAGATTACTTTATTACAGTAGTGTATTACGTCATATGATGTTCTTTAGCGTGACTTGCATACTCACCCGTACCACATTTTCGGCATCAATTCCGACAAGGATGCTTGGAGAGTTGATGAGCGAGAGTCCAGACCTCACTCCCATACAAAGACAATGACGATAATGGGGAGACCATCCCACAAGAATATTGGAAAGAATATCATGCAAAGCACGTAATGTGGCTAACAAAATAAAAACCAAAAGGAGAAGTCACGATGTGACAAAATTTGCCCCTTTCCCAATTGAAACTAAGTGTCAAAGGTGTCTTCTACAATGACCCCTCAAAAGGAAAGAAGTTGGAGTTAGTTTGCCTGATTCAAGACAGTTGTTGAAGGAAAGAGAGGTTGTGCAAAAGCCTATATCCAATTAAGGGTGTAGTATCAATAAGTATTCCAATAATGCACAACAAATGCAACGTAGTAAAGCATAATAAATGTAAACTACAATAATTGTGTAATCTATGCAACAAAAGAAAATAATGAAATCAACTCAACCATATGTAGAACACAGCAACAACCTCAACACGTAACATTACTCTAATAGTCTACAATTCATATCAGTAACTTGGTTGGGCATACACACTATGACATCCATAATAGCCTGTCAACTACTTGCTTCAACCAAGGTAGATGGGAGTATATAAACATCATGAGAGAAGGTGAGTAGATGGCAACCATTGTACCCATTCCACCACGTAACTACTCAAAGACACAAAAAAACATTACAAATACCACATAAACCATTACATGTTATTAAGTTAAATAAAAAATAACATGAACACCAACACAACTATACACAACAGACTATGTACAACAAGACTTTTGGTTGTAGCCTCACTCAAGATGCAGCTCATGAGACAGACAAACTTGTCCACCTAAGCAAGAACATGAACAAGAAAGTGATGACATCATTCTATTAATTTAATGTATTTGGCCAAAATAGAATGTGTTTGGCCCCCAGGACAGGGGAAGATCTTTTCTAAATAGTGAGCCCCATAAAAACCTCTTTTCTAACTTAGACAAAAGTATATACCCATTGAGTCTCATTTGACTAGAAACATTACTCTTGATGACTAAATAGTATGAATGAGAACTCAATACGAAGCTTCAAGAGCAAGCCACCAAGATTTGTTGGAGATAAGATAAGTGTAGTAGTTGACTACTACCATTGCTTCCAAACAAAGATCTACCACACAAGATGAGATGAACATGAAGGAGGCCAAGTCAAAGCCCCTGGAACACCCCATTCTAGTGGAACTGTGCCTCACATAGCACAAGTGTGTCCCGCTCAAGGAAATGCACCCCACTATGCATAAGTATGCCCTACACAATGCAAGTGTGCCTCACTCTGTGTAGGTGCTCCTCTCTCACATATACAATGTACTCTCCTCAGTCTATAATATCCCCTCTATACAAAAGCTATCATGTGTGTGTACAATTCACCTACTCAAATAAATGAGGGGTCTATTTAAACTTGAGGTAAGGTAGTTATTGCCAATTCACCTCACTTCTCTTATTACATTTGTCTTGCATTTCATTTCATTCCATTTCCTGACTACAAGACAACTACATGATAGACAACTTTTCATGAGTCACCCATACATGACTATCACTTAACTCATCATTACACATTATTGCATGAAATATTACAACGTTATCAAAACTTCAACTATATCCAAACTTTATCAAAACTATGTCGTGTGCATACTTGACTTCCAGCGCAATCTTCACCTTTTATGCAATCAACACTCCTTTCATCTCTATACCATATTGGTCTACACCATACATCTGAAAACTGGGAGACCACCCCCCAAGTCCTTCCACATCTTCTCGAGTAGTACATTCACACTCGAACCTCCATCACAATCACTTGCGTCAGCTTATGGATTAGTAACTCAATGTAGATCAGGGTCGATTCCTTCCCGGCATCTATCATCAAGACTGTCAGGTCAATATACTGATCCCTCAATATTCTTCTTGTTTCCAGTTGGTGTCGCGACTCCACTCCTTTTGTCCACAACCTCTCCTATCATTGCATACAGCTCCAGTATTGCATACAATAAAATGGATATCTTTCTTTCGATACTTGTATTTAGAACTTGTGCAGCCAACTACTGTGTTAACATCTAATCTTTTTCAATCGTGATGGGTTCCTTCAACTTTTTCTCCTGTAGCAATCTCTCCTAATTGGTCTTTCTCGTTTCTTCCTCAATCTGAACACGTGCTTCCTCCCATCTTTCCTTGCTAGGATTTGGGTACTACTCCATTTTCTTGGCTTACAACCGAGTTACAACTAACACTTGCTTCTCCTTTTGTTGTTGGTCTTGCAAAAGCTCCTCAATGTAAATGAAATTGACATTTTGCAAGTTACTCCTACTCGTCTTCTTCAGACAATTTGCCTCCTTATGGTTGCCTGATCCACACGATCTACACATCATTGCGTTGTTGTTCCCATTGCCCCCTCCCGTCGAAGCATTCTGACAATTGTGTGCTAAGTGTCCCCACTTTTGACATCTTAGACATTGTATGATTCGCCTACCATCTGAATCATATTGCAACCGACTCTCTCCTCCTGCGAATCGATCCCTTTGTTGTGGTTGTCTTCTCCCTTGCCAGTTGTTCCAATATTTATTGCTTTTTGCTCCTTGTCCGCTTATCAAAGTGCTTGGTTCATCATCCTTGACCTCCTTTAGCATTGTCAACGTTTGGTGTCTTGCACTTTCTAAGTTAAATAGAAAATCTACAATAGCATGTCCCACAACTTCGCAAATGTTGCAACATGCTTTCTTCGGACAGTTGACATTAGTGTGTTCCTCTTATTTGCAATCAAAACATCAAATGTCCTTTTTCTCGTTCTTTTCCCCCTTCACATCATTGATCATATACTCTAGATCCTTCAGCATGGCCTAGATCATTGCACTCAAGTCATCTTGGTCACTATCAAAATCATAATATCTATCATGACTTACACTTCCTCCATCGGTTGTTGTTTTCTTCATTTTGTTTTCCAAATTCAGCACTCTATCAAAAGCTTCCTAATAGGTGGTTGGCAAAAACACCTTCATCTTCTTGTTACGCAACAACAGTTTGTCCAAGAACCATTGCTTTTGTAGCAGATATGCCAGCTTGGCCTCCATCTTGTTAATGAGTTCCTTCAAACAATGTTTATATGACTTGATGTTCTCATCTTTCATTTGCTTTGTTCAATATATCTCGCCAATGATCTTTGTATCATCACAAAGCAATTCCTTGTTGAATTCAGCCTTCAACACGTTCCAATCCGTGAAGGGTTCTCTTTTTAGGTGCCAATCCATTGCTATTCCACACAATGTTGCTGGGAACAATCTCAACCATGTGTCTTCATCAATTACACCATTTGCCTTCCATATCGTTTCACACGTTCCAATATGTCGTTCAGGATCTTCCCTTCTATCTCCCATAAACTTTGGGCACTTCTACTTTCCCACAGCTACAGCAGTATTGCCACAAGTGGTTGTTAGTCTATGCTCAACGAACCTTCGTTTGACAACAAATATTCTACAAACAATCTTTGATTGCCCCCCTTGCACACCCACAATTCGCAATCTCCTTTGCAAATACATGAGCGTCAATTCTGGTTTTTTAGCACACTCTCCCAGTGTTGCCCTTGTGTTTGATTCTCGTCCTCTACACTTCTAGGAACTCTCTCCCGCACTTTGTGTTGGCATCACTAGTTGTTCCACCTCATCTTGCACACGATCCATCTTGGCACCTTCTTCTCCAGTTGTGCAAACGTTCTACTCAGCCCAAACCTCGTTTGCACGCTACGCTTTGTCTTCCATTGTTAAAAACAATGTTTGCCACCTCTCGTGTTCTTCGTCCAAACTCCCTCCTATCGAAGGTTGCAAACACGTTCCACTTCTAGCACTTGTTTCTGCTTGCTAGAAAATTCAGTCAGTACTCCACTTTCATGCAAGTATCCCTCGCCAACATGCAAGTCGTCCTCACGCTAAGCACATGCACTTTCTCCTTATTCTTGATGTTGTGCAATTCGCAAACTTTGCCATATCAGCTAGTCTCTCGCTCTTCTGCATCCACAACTCCAATGTTCTCACGACAAGATATCTATCATACACTTATCCTGTCTCCAAGCTCCACGTGGTACTAGTTTGAACTAGAAATGTCAACAGTGCCAACTTGGAGGAACAATTACAAATGACAAATAAACTACTCAAGCAACATCAAGAATACAATCCAGACGTCCTGTATCATTTCCTCTCTGACAGCGCTACACAAGACAGCAGACAAACAACCCAATCTGAGGTCCAAACGGCTTCCATTTTGGGTCAGATGACCCACCATTGCATGGGACAGCCCTGTACAGATAGAGTATGGCAATTAGAATATAAATAGGAATGATCTGGAAGTTATATCTATAGCACTAGCAATAGATATAAACACATGTAAACAACATACACAGAACAATGGTTGAATGATGAATTAATATTAACAAGATACTGCATTACATATACCTTTGTACGGATGCAATTCCTACATCAACTCTGCATACGAGTTCTCCAATGGACATCCTCTACAACATGTATAGAATACAACCTATGCACTCTCTCTCCTCTATGTCCAAGGTCCTCTCTTACATATACAATGTACTCTCCTTAGTCTGTACAATATCCCATTTGTACAGAAGCTATCATGTGTGTGTACAATGTATCGCTCAAATGAATGAGGGGGTCTATTTAAACTTGAGGGAAGATAGTTATTGCCAACTACCAGCCCTGACACCTCATATCTCTCATTACATTTGTCTTGCATTTCGTTTCATTTCATGTCTTTAACTACATGATAACTACCTTCTCATGACTCATCCATACAATGAGTATCACTTAACCCATCATTACACGCTATTGCATGAAATATTACAATGTCATCAAAACTTCAACTATATCCAAAGTTAATCAAAACTATGTCGTGTGCATACTTGACTTCCTATGCACTTATTTTTGTTACTATGGTGGCAAGTCAGAGCTAGTGTCTACAATCCCTACACAAGCCATCTTTTGGCAACGAAATCCCGACCCTGTTGTCAAACAGTTGCAGGCATATCCTTGGATAGGATGATCAAGTGGGCCGCAAAACACTTCGTCCAATACAAAAAATCTAAGACCCCTCAATTTGGTCTTCTCCTTGATTTCTTAGGGGCATCCACCACTAGTAGCCGGCAACAGCCAATAGTGCAAACGACTTACCAAACACCAATGTCCCAACAAATGGTACAAGGCTTGCAAATTGCACCCAATGAGAGACCCAACCCCCAAAACTCCAAATTGTTGCAAAGTCAGCAGACACAGGCTGGGCAAGTACACCAAAATCCTAGTACTAGATCCGCTCAAAATCAACAAGTCCCTGCAGGGCAACTGTAGCAGATGCCCTAAAACCCTCAAGGACCCTTGTTGTAACAACCATAATAGATGAGTTTTGCATAATTTCGATAGATAAAGCAAAATCCGCAACAAGTTGTTCAAAACCCACCAGTGGAAGTTGCTCAAAATCTGCAGCAACAATAAGTGCAAAATCCGCAGCAACAAGTGCAAAATCCACAGCAAGTTGTGCAAAACCCGCACTAACAAGTTTTCCAAAATCTTCAATGACAAGTGGCCCACAATGTGCAACCGAATCCGTTTGTATAATCCCAACATGTAGTACAAAACCCCCATGTTGCCTAGAGTCCTCGGATGCAAATGTGCAAGCCCCTCCAAGTTGCCCCTTTCCAGCAAACTCCACCCCAGCAACTTGTTCAAAACCCACAACAGTTTCAAGTGCAGCAATTTACTCGGAATAAGCTGCAGCAATTCTTTCAAAATCCAAACGTAAAACAGAATTTGTAGATGTTACAGAATCCTTCATTATAGATGTACGGGGAACAGCCAGTTTACCAAGCACCTTTCATACAAGGGATAGTACCTTATGGCCCAAACCAACTTATGCAATATGGACAACAGCAGCTATAGCATGGTGGTGGTATTCCACACATGGAGGAACAATTGGGATTAACAGTTTAACTGCTCAGTAAATATACAAGATGCAGCCCAGACAGCCTGCATCAACTACCTTTCGACAGCTCTACACAACACTAAGTCTGACAACCAGTCTGAGATCCAGATGGCCTAGGAACACTCAGACGGCTTGACACACAACGTTAGAAAGCTTGCCACAACACCTCAGATGGCTTAGCACCCAACCTCAGACAGCTTGACTTCAGGTCAGATGGCCCAGGCTTTGCATGGGACAGCCTGGCACTAGCCCAGACAACCCTATATGGACAGAGTATGAAAACAGAATATAATAGAGAACGGTTTAGAGTTTATATCTACTGTACTAATAATCAATATAAATACATGCAACAATACACACAGGACAATGGTTGAATGACGAATCAAGATTCACTAGATATTGTACTACAGATGAGCCTGTATGGATACACTGCATACAGCTTTTCCCATCAACATACTGACTGCAACATATACAATATCTATCTTCTGTGCAGAAGCTATCATGTGCGTAATGTACCCATGCATAGTATCTCCCTTGTACCCAATGTACTCTCCTGGCATGCACAATATCTCCCATGTGTACAATGTACTGTGTACCCGCTCAAATGAATGAGGGGGTCTATTTAAACTAGAGGGAAGGTAGTTATTGGCAACTACCAACCCCGACACCTCACCAATCTCACATTACATTTGTCTTGCATTTCATTTCATTTCATCTCCTAACTACAAGACAAACTACATGACAACTAACTACTTATAACTTATCTGCACATGACTTCCACTTGACTCATTATTACATTCTTGCATCAATTGATTACAACATTATTAACTTTATCAAAACTATGCTAAAACTTCAACATGTGCGTACTTGACTTCCATGAAATCAATAAGCTGTCTGACTACAACTGCTCAATATGTGAGGTGTGGCCGAAACCCAACATCGAAAAACTGTAGTCCTGTCCTGCCACAAGCAAGAAGAAAGAACTAAAGCCTTGGTTGCCTGTCCAACAATGCATAGAGGAGGATGTCATTTGGACAAGCAGTGTTGGCAGGTTGATGATGCAATTCGCCTAACTAATGATTAAGGTCGTTCGGACGATGAAGGACGTTGCTCAGATGAGAAAGCAAGACATTTGGATGATGAAGGACGCCATCTAGATCAGAAATCCTTCTGTCTAGATGGCAGAGGACTTCACCGCGACCCAGAAGATGAACACAGTCCAGGTAGCTACAAGTTCGAAGAGTAGCATGGATGATGAAAATGGTCCCAAATAGTGTTCCAGAGGATGGATGTGACTTGGAAAGTCCCATAAAGGATGGATGTAGTTAGTGACACTGCAAACCATTTCCATCTAAATGCCAAGATAAGATAGAGAGGTTTTGTAACCACCATCCAACAAAGGGAGACCCTAAACATAGGCAGTCATCAAAGATATGCTGTTGTCTTAAGGGAGTTCCTGCTAGCATGTTATGGCCAAGGTTGTTAATAGTCCAAGTATGTTTGTTGTCTCTGTATGGCTGTAAATAGTCCTAATTGCCCAAATCTTCTTTAGCAGTTGAATGCATTTTGAAAAGTATAGTTTAAGGTTTTGTCAAGAAATTTGCTTTGATAAGCTCTTATAAGCTGTTATTGATCTGATGTTGTCAATGCCATCTGCTAAACTACCCTTTTTGTCAGACTTGAAGAGCTGATATGGAAATGTATTCTCTGGAAATCTTTGAAGAGGTGCCCCCCTTAACAGATGCCTGACATTTTAATCTCAAAAAGCGCTTTGGAATTATTATTTACTTCTTTTTTTTGTTTAAAGAAATGGTTAGTTTTTCTTACCTTTAAAGTTTAAACTCTTTTTCTCTTGATCTATCTCAAATAACCTTTTTGGGATACTTGTAGATTAATTGATATTCACGACTCTAGTAACAATGGATGGAATGGTTGAAGGCCAATGATTCAAGGGAGAGTTGATCTTCCTATCTTGTCTATTCAATATACAACTTTTGCTTACATTTTCAATACTGTGGCAGGCCATAACTAAAGTTGACCTACAGTGTAACCTACTATCTATAAAAACAACAGTTCCTCAATGTATGATTACCAGCTTCAATCTCAAAATACACTGTTACGTCAATTATATTGGTTTCTTCCTTCTCAAGGCCAAACTGTCATTATTGGACTGGCCTACAAGGCAATCTTGTGTATCCAATAAAGTAGATCGGAATTCTTTCTGATTGTTTATTCAGTGTTTGGTTAAGAAATTAAAATTTAGAGGTAAGGATCAATAAGATTTTTGCATCCTATATAATAATATATCTATTATTGATTATGCCCCTCTATGAGCTTATCCATATTATATCTATATTAGAAAAAGGGTTTTATAACAACACATGGTTAAACCACTTGAAAAAAGACATGGTCCTCCTATAAGTATTTTGGTATAAATCTTCTTGATACATTTTGCTTACCTCTAATATACAATTCTATATCTATATCTCATTTTACATATATTTACAAAAAAAAAACATATGTCATTATCTAGCAATTGATTTGTCATGTGCCCTTGCCTTGCCTACTATGTTGCCTGTGTTTAATGCTTCCTCATATATATCCTCTATAGCATCGTATTATAGTATAAACAGGAAAACTCACAATATAAGCAGATTTGGTATTTTTGATAGTTCAGGTGGAAGTTCGCCTGACAAGTTATTATTATCCAATAAGCTGCAAAGAAGAAACATGTTCAGATTTGACAAAAATAGAAATAATCTGACTGTAATTAATCATTCAGCAACAAATACAAGCATTAGGAAAGATCCTTTATATTCATTAAGGTGGTCTTTTTACACCACTTGAATCCAATAATGTCAGACTAAAAACTTTGCCATGCCTTAATTTCACACCAACCAAATTATAAATATCATAACTTACAGGTGAACCAAACTTGGAAGTCTGGAAAGCTCTTTTGGTATCTGACCACTGATTGAATTATTATTCATATGGCTGCATGCAGAATACATATTTAGTCAAATTGGGAGACCAGACAATTTTTAAATGTCTTTCCCTCTAATTCCCATCACAGTCACCATTTTCTGAAAATAAATGATCATATGTGATAGATTTCCACAATAAATTTCAGAAAATAGACTTGATCATAACCATAACAAGCTTACAAGTGCTTTGTTTTATTCAGATTAGCAAAGGACTTTGGCAGTGGCCCTGATATGTTGTTCTGATCAATCTGTATTCTGTCCAAATTGGGAAGATTACCAATCTCATCTGGTAATGAACCTGATAATCTGTTGCCGTTGACAAGCCTATAAATAGTAAAAGTTTGAGAAATCAGAGCATTTATAATGAGCAAAAAGCTTCAACTAAAGCAAAGAATAAAATTTCTGATACAAATAAAGGTCATCTTTTGACTTCTTCATGCACCCTAGAAGTTACAATGTATGCAGTGAAAGAAAAACAATGTTAACCAGGTTAGCACTTTAACATGCAAACCTATGGGAACAATGGTTTGCCCCCTTGACAAAAATATAAGGTGAATTCGCCATCTTATGTTCATTGTCTTCAAAGGTCTATTTTATTCATAATAGGTTGATGCAACAATTGATAGAGCATTATGTGCAATATAAAAAATACTTATTAATGTGAGATACAGTTTGTAAGGATCTTATATATAAATAAATCCCAACTTAGCATTGAGATAAAATTATATGCATACAACAGATGACAGCTACTCTTCTCTTGAAAGGTAGCATAGAAATTTGAGATTTCATATTCAAAATTCTTATAATGTCTCACTAAAACATGGTAAAAAGTTACTGTAACAAGGTAAACAGATAAGATTGGATTACAGGAATCGGGCTTCTCACCACAGAGCCCAGAAGGTGTTCTTAAAGACATTAAAAGCTGTAATGAACTCACAAACATAAAAGAAAATGAAACAAAGAAAAAAAGCTCAAGAATTGGGTTTACATTTTTCAGTTTTGACTTATTTTAATGAGAATACGTTTCCACATTTTGTATACAAGAGCTGGAAATGAATCACCAAAGGAGCTATTTCTTTGTCCAATAATGTGGCATTTACACAATAATTTGGACGAGACGAATGTAATACCTCGATTTATATTTCATTTGTCAAGTTTATGGAATCCACCATTCCCACTATAACCAGTGTTACTAAATTTGGTGAATTATATCAAGCATGTGCGAACTTTGGCCCTTAAACAAGTTCGACAAACATAACTGAACAGACAACAACCAATGGCAAATAAGATTTTAAACAAAAAGTAAATCTTAAACTTGTTCTATTTGGTAATTCATTACCACATCTACTTGAATTCCTTCTACTCCTACAATAACTAGAGGTTGAAACAGAATAATGAAGGAAAAAGTTAAAAAAATTTCAATAAGACAGAATGATACGGGCAACCCATTCATAGAGGCATTTGCAAGCGAATGTCATTCTTGCATAAGTGTAAAGCTCTTTATACAAATTTATATTTATTTTATACATTTATAATTTTATAGTAATAAAATACTTCTTTCTATTTTTTCAACTTCAAGACAAATTTTATAGTTGATTTTCTCAATGACGATTTTATTAAAGTACTTGTCAAACTCAAAAATGAATCTGAATCCAGTAACTTAAGACTATAACCCAAATTTAAATGACTAGGATTTGAAAAAGACTTAGCAGACCAAGGAGTAAAAGTAAAATTAACAATGGAAATAACCAAACTTAAAAAATGCATTAAATATTGAAAATTTTATCAGTTGAAAATCTTGATACAAAGTGGAGTGCAAGTGAGAAGCAAGCCTCACCTTTAGAATCTATTCTAGATATTTGGATAAATTTGAAATGAGGAACTACAATGAGACAAGCTACATACCAAATAAGGAAAATCATTTAAGGAAGCCCTAAATGAAAGAAAGGGTGCCCTTGTTGGGAAAAATAATATTTCACTGTTCAAGGACAAAGAAAGGAAGGAATTTGTGACAAATCCTATAAAGGCAGCAAATAATGATGAAGGATAAGATGATCATGCATAATGTAATGGTTTTTAAAAGTACAGGGTTAATCTGTAAATTCAACGAATACTGTCTAAGTTTTTCAGAGATTCGAAAGTGGATTGAAAGGAAATAAAGACCGAATTCACAGTATTCTATGACTTTTCCCCAGAAGGATTTTTCTCTTGTAACCTTTTCCAGTTTAAAAGTCAGGAACAAAGTAATGGGAAGTGGCCCACGGTTTCCGGGAGGGTTGGCTTGTATTTAAGACCATAGAATATAAATATTTTTGTAGACATGGAAACTGTAGAAAGGGTTCCAATGTGGGTCAAGCTACTTGGACTTTTGTATTAACTAATCAACACACAACTTTTCATAAATATTAGTAATAACAACATCTATTCAGCAAAATCTAGTTGTGCATGCATACATACTTGTTGTCATAGATATTTCAATCCCTTTGCCAAAATCTATAAAGTGGGTTCAACAAGTGGACAACAAAAACATTGCATTCCAATGCCACATATGCCATGAGACTAGAAACATAGCAAACCTGCAATGGAAACAATTAAAAAATATGTGAAAGGTTTTGGTCGTAAAACAAGCCCATAACTGAAGAAGGGGATCACATGGCAGCAAATCATGGCTCAAATCAAGGATTTTCTACTCCTAAAACAGTGGTAAAGAAAGACCCTCTATCTCATCAAATGGAAAAGGCCAGAACAGTTCATTTGGAGCAAACTACAAGAGGAACCATGTAGAAATTCCCTATACTTCAAGAGGAACGAAAGAAATCAAGACGTTGCTCAGATACCCGCATAAATATAGAGGGAACATTGGAAAAAAAATAAAGGCACAAAAAATGGGTATGGTGCCCTTACACACCAAATATTTTCACTAATAAATGAAAAATGATCTCCAACGAATACAATGGATCGTTGGGGGTGGAATATAATACTCTTTTAATACAATGGCACATATCTCAATAAATGTCAAACCATGTTATTGGTCAATATGATGTCATATGGATCAGCTTTTAAGGTGTCAAATAGGTTTGTAAGCTTACACAATATATTACAATATACAAAGTCATATGTGACCAATAAGGGAAAGATTATACATTTCAACATCCCTACTTAATCTGAACTAAGGAGCCATGGAGAGAAGACATTGTTGAGCATTGCCCCTTAATGGAAACTCTCTCATGCCAATACTATGCAACCAAGTGAAATCAACCTTGGGTATAACCTTTGTGAAGATGCCCACGAACTGGTTTGCTGAAGCCACAGAAGAAGCAAGCCATATGGGTGAAGCTATTGAGTCTTATGCATCCAAAAATCAATATGCTTGGTCTATTGATTCTCCACACCATTGTGAATCGAGTGAATAGTGCTCTGGTTATAGCAGAACAAGGGGGTGGGGCCCTTTTGAGGAAAACCCAACTGCTCAAGAGACATCGCCATCCACATAAGATGCTTCCCAACATGATTGGTATTGCAATACTCCACTCTATGAAAGATAAAGAAATAGTATCCTGCTCCTAGGAACAGCAATAAAGGAGTCCAGATCCAAGATAAAACAAATAACCAAAAAATGGCCTTTTGCTCATCTAGATCTTTGGCCCGATCTACATTTGAGTACCCTTGTAAAACGATGGGAGCTCTTGATGCATAATGGATGTCCATCTAAGCTGTACCCCTGTTGTAGCAAAGAATATGTTTGCCTTCCTTTAAATGACTCATGAGGCGCCTGCATACACCTGGAACAAAGATTGACCACAAAGGAGATGTTTGGCCTCCTATGGATGAGATACAAAAGCCTACCCACCAATGACCAAAAGTAGAAGCATTTGCCAAAGGACAGATAGCCTAAAGCTTGATACTAAAAGCAAAATGATCAAAAGTTCGCTTACAATCCTCCATCTGAAACCATTGCAATAACTCCGAAGCATAATAAGGCTGAAAGGAGGAAATCCTTGAAGAAGACTAAGTAATCTGAATTCACATAAAATAATGAAGTAGGCCCCAATTTGTCATCTCAAATGGTTGGTGAATCCAGAGCTTTAAATCTTGAATCATCAAGGAATAACTCCCCGTCGTATTCGAATCATCAACATAAAGTAAAACAATCAACATCTCACTATCTTGATGTTTGTAGAACAGCAGTGGTATTCCACGATTGGAGGAACAAAGAAGGAATGACAGTAAAAAAGCAACACAAAACATCAATATGCAATCAGGAAAACACTCTAGCGGTCTTCTACTTTACCCCAGACGGCCTGCACAACACAATCAACTTATGCCTGATGGCTCTAGACAGGCAAATATGTTAGACGGCCTAGTCAACAGTTCAAATGGCCTTGTTCAGCATTGGACAGCCTACTTCATTACTCCAAACGGACCAGTGTTACAGCCAGATGAGCAATCTAGAGTCAGATGGCCCTATCTATGCATCTACAACAAACATACAGAAGTGGAAATAGTTTAGATGGTTTACCTATAGCAATGACGATCACTCGCAAGTACATGCACATAGTTCACAGTCTGCACAATAATGGCTGAATAGAAGTATTCTATTATCTACAAGAATACATGTCTGGTATACAATGCAATTCTCCCGAGGCACCCAAGCATACAACTATATCATCTGTACATATCATGCATTGCCCTCTCGAATGAATGAGGGGTCTTATTTGTAGACTCAAGAGGTAGTTAATATCAGCCTTTTTTGTTGTACCAAGTTTTATTTATTGTTAGACTCATTATTTGGGCCTTTGTCGCACCTTGCATTGTCACACGCACCTTTGATAGTGCCCTTACACACGCCTTTGTCAACATTGTCACTCATGCCTCCATCACACACTCCTTAATCAAGCACTCCATTACATGGCCCTTTGTTGACCTCATCACTTTCCATGTTAGACTTCCATCTTCCCTCCTCCCGAGGAGGCAAGGGAACACCTAGACTATGACGCTTGTCAACCACCATGTAATATTGTTGTCATTGTGTGCCTTCTCGAGCAAGATGCTTATCACAAGTCCATGCCACCAAGTTTGACCCAACTTTGTACAAGCAACAACGCCAAACTATAGAAATAGAATGCAACACACTATAATAGAATTATATTGTACATAAATAAACAAAGGTACATAATGGGGAGAACTCACAAATACATGTGGATATACTGCACACACAACATGTATCCTTCACAACCCAGATATCTACGATATATCACGTTACAGTCAAGCAAATAACACACAAACACTTGCCTTGACAAACAGTGACCAACATATCTCCTATAGCCAACATAGATGTGTACATATAGGTATTACAGGACCCATAGGCAGTTCACAATGGCCTAACTACCGCCAAATTAGACCTATACATAAAACATTAAAATACTCCATAAGACATTACATAATATTTATTACAAATGCTTATATTTCTATGTTGCCACATACACACATATGACAAAATCTATTTACAAACACTAACATGGCAATATGGTGCATACATTTTTGTCTCATGCAAACATGACATTCATGCTTCAATTTGCCTACCTACATGGTTGGAACTTGGAACATAAAGTCAATATGCTTTCAACCTCACATCATATCCAATGAAAATGAATTTATGACTCTTTGGCTCAAGCTTGATCCAAAACTCAATAGAAATGTGAGCCCAAGCAACTACTCCAAACAGCCTAAAATGGGTAACCATAGACTTGTTGCTTGTCCATCTTTCAAAGGGTGGCATGCCTTTGATAGCACCAGTAGGTGTCCTATTGATAATATAAGTTGCAAGGTGTATTGTTTCCAAAGTATCGGGTTGCGCCCTTGCTTCTACCCATTTTGTTAGGTATTATGTTGCTACCACGATGTACCAACATTTCTGCCTCTAGGTTGTTCTCAATAGACCCACGAAATCCAAACCCCACCTCTCAAATAATTCCTGAGGTTGAGAGGGGTTTAGTGGCATAAAATCTCGACGTAATGGTTTTCCCACTCTCTGGCATGTATCACATGCCTAGACATACTCCTTCGCATCATGGTAGAGGGTAGGCCACCATAGCCCTACCAAGATCACTTCCTTTGCAGTGGCATCTAGCCCCATATGTCCTTTGGCCAATCCCTCATGAGCTTCTTTCAATGCTATCTTTACCTCCTCTTCCATTACACATCTCCTTAAGATTCCATCCAAGCCCATCTTATATAATAATCCTACTATTAATTGAAAAGGTGTTGACTTCATTATCACCTTTCTCTTCTCTATTGTCATCATTTCTTGGGGCAGCTCTCCCATGGATAAGTATTCTCCAATTAATTTGTACCATGATGGTACAACATTGATTGCAAATAACTGAGCGTCAAAGAACTCATTTGACACTCTTGCTCCTGCAAGCTCTCCCAAGCGAATCCTTGACAATTGATCCGCTATCACGTGTTTCTTACCGGGTCTGACCACTACTCGAAACATGAATTCTTGCAGCATGACGAGCCACCTGCTAACTCGTCCTTGTATGACTGGTTTATTGATCAAGTACAACAAAGCCTGATGATCAACATAAAAGGCAAATGGATTGGCCAACAAATAATGCCTAAATTTTTGTACTGCATATACCATCCCCAAGGCCTCACGCTCTGTTGTACTGTAATTTCTTTCTACCCGTGACAATAAACGACTTGCAAAATAAATAGGCTGATCCAGCCTAAATTGTCCTTCTTGGGCTAATGCACATCCAATTGCAAAATTGGACGCGTCTATATGGACATGAAACTCCTTGTCCCAATCTGGAAACACCAGAATGGGGCTACACACAAGCTTTGCCTTCAACTCCTTGAAGGCTCCTTGATGCTCCTCTATCCAACAAAAAGGAACATTCTTTTTCGTTAAAGAGTCCAATGGGTAGGACACATGGGCAAAGTTCTTGATGAACCTTCGATAGTACCTAGTTGATCCCATGAAGGTCTTTAATGAACTCACGTCATGTGGTTCCTCCATATTCAAAATGATGCGAATCTTATCAGGATCTATCTTCAACCCTTCCTTACACACTATGTGTCCTAGCAGCTTGCCATAAGGCACCATTAGATGGCATTTTCTTGGATTCAGAGCTATCCGAGCATTTCTGCATAATCTCATACACTCATCTAATGCTGGAAAATGTTCCAATATTTTACCATATATCGACCAATTGTCCAGGAAAGCTTTGAACTTCCCTGTTGCCATCTGGTCAAATATGTACAAAATAATCCTGTGTAATGTGGCTGGGGCATTGCATAGCCCAAATGGCATTCTATTATAGGCGTAAATGCCATTCTCTACCTCGAATATGGTCTTCAATTTATCTTCTTCAGCAATATTAATTTGGTTCTAGCCGAAGAACCCATCCAGAAATGAGTAGATTTCATGTCCAGCTACTTCCATAATAGAATTAGTGAACGGAATAGGAAAGGGATCCTTGATTGTTACTGCATTTAGACTTCGAAAGTCTACGCATATGCAGATTTTATCCACTTCTTTCTTCAAAGTAATCACGATGGGTGATACCCAATCGCTTGTTGTGACTTTGAAGATAATGTCGACATCCAACATCTTTTCTATTTTTGTATTTACCAAAGCCGCATACTTTGGGTTCATCCTATAGGGCCTTCTTCTCACTGGTTGGGCTCCTGGAACTAATGGAATCTTGTGAACACATAGTTTTGGGGGTATCCCTTTCAAGTCCCTATACGTCCAAGCGAAAACATCCTTGTATTGTAGGAAAATTTTGAAAGTTGTTGCTTTCAATACAGGATCCCAGTCATCTCCACAATGGATCATCCTTTGCTCATTATCCGTTCCTAAATTCACCTCCACCATCTTTGGTCCTTCATATTTTATACTTTTTGGTTCCACCTTTGCCTTTGCCACATTTGCAGGATGTGTTGGCTTTGCATCTATCTCTACATCACCAACTATATACTCTGCAAAGCTCTTTGGGAAGGTCCATTTCTCCTCTTCTTCTTCCTCTACCTTCTTGCTGACTTCTTTTTCATCTTGGTTTTTTGAAGTCTCCTTTGTCTAGATACAGAGGCAGGTGGGCTGAAACATTTTGTACTCCTCCATTTGCCAATGGAGAAGTCCACTATCAGATCGATTCTCATCTTCACTACATTCTTCTAAGTACAACATCCCTTCCTCATTTGGCTCATATTGCTCTTCCTCTTCTGAAGAACTTCCTGATTCGTCAGTTGTAGCCACATCTTCACTAATCATTTGATTTCTTAAATTGATCATATATTTATGTTGTCCTCTTTTAAATGTTAATCAATCCTTTTCCCAATTGTGATTTACTTTGGCTAACCTCAGCCATCCTCGTCCCAACAATGCATCATATGCTGGCTTCTTCATTGTAATCACAACAAAATCCAAGATAAATTCTTGGTCAACAATTCTTACTTTTTGAGCTGTCAAAACTCCTTTCGTTTCTATTCCATATTGGTCGGCGCCATATAATTTAAAACTAGGTGCCCATAGAAATGGAGCCCCGATCTCTTTCCAGGTCTTCTCTGGCAATACATTAACACTTGACCCTCCATCTACAATTACTTGTGTTAATTTATGTTCCAGTATTTCCATGTGAACTAATGTTGGCTTTTTCCCAACATCAATCATCAATATTGTTGGATCAATGAAGTGATCCTTCTTCTCGACTTCCTTTATCGGTTGGCTTTGTACTTCCATCACCTTTTGAGGCTGTAATTCCTCTCCCATTACCGCATGTAATGTTGGTATGGCTCCTAGCAAACTTGCCACCTTAACCTCCACCATGGTGTTCAAGACTTGTGCTACTAGCTCTTGCGTTGACACTTTCTCTTCTAAGCCCATTGGCTTCTTCAACTTTTTCTGTTCCGCTAATCTTTCCTGTTTAGCTTTCTCTACTTCTTCTCCAATCACCTTTTGGGCCACCTGCCATCTTTCCTTCTCTTTGGCAGGTTCAGGGTAATTGTCTTTCTTGGCCTGACTCCTTGTCACGACCAATACATCCTTCTCCTTTTCTTCATTTCTTGTTGGAGGCACATCAATGTCAAGGAAGTTGACATTCTGTGAGTTACTTGTACTCACCTTCTTTGGGCAGTTAACCTCCTTGTGGTTGCCTGGACCACACCATTGGCACATGTGCATTACATTATTTCTTGTTGTCTCATTTGTTTGAGGGGCAAGGCAATTTTTCGCATAATGCCCCCACTCTTGGCAATTGCAACATTGTATGACTAGTCTGCCCTCCGAATCATATTGCAACCGACTTTGACCTCCTTGTCGATTGCCTTGGTATGGCCTGCCTCCTCGATGGTTATTCCTATAACCACCGCTAGTTGCACCTTGTCCATTCCTTTGGGCATTCGATTTTTCCTCTTCCTCCTACACCGTTAGAGTTTGGTGCCTTGCCCCCTTCAGATTAAATGGACAATCCACAATTTCATGTCCCAACACATCACATATATTACAATATGCATTCCTAGGACAATTAACATTGGTGTGTCCTTCGGTCTTGCAATCGGTACACCATATATCCTTTCGATATTTCTTGGTTTCACCCTTAACTTCATCATTTTATCAAATTCTTTTCTAAAGGATTGGATAGCGTGATGAACTTTGTCTTCTATATCACTATCAAATCTTCATTCTTGGGATGTCCTACAAATCCTACTTCGCCTCACTTTCAAAGTTATTTGCTTTTTCTAAGGCTTTAACGTATGTTGAAGATGGGACTACCTTCATCTTCTTCCTATATTTAGGTAATAATCCATCAATGAACCATCTCCTAATTAGACCATCAATTGGTGGCATTTGCATTTTGTCAATCAATTGCTTCAATCTTCGATTATATGCTTTAACATCTTCATCTTTCCCTTGCTTTGTAGCATATATCTCAGTAATGATTTTTGTATCATCCCTCAAGGGTCGGAATTCATTGATGAATTCTTCTTTCATTGTATTCCATAACCAAAAGGCTAGTGTGTTTTCTCTCTTCAAATACCAATCTATTGCGAGTCCTCGTAATGTGGTAGGAAATAATTGCAACCATTCATTAGGTTGCCTTACCCCATTTGCTTTCCAAATGGTGGTACATGTGCCAATGTGTCTTATTGGGTCCTCTTTCCCTTCTCCCATGAAGGGTGGGCATTTTTGTTTGCCTGCTCTAGTGGCAACATTAGCCATTGGTGGACTTCCTCCTTCGTCACTTGACGATAGCTCCCTTGGGATTTCTATCTGATCCCTTTCTACCATTGGTGGTTCATCTTGTTGTTCTTCTTCTGATGCTTCTATCCTTGGTACTTTATTTTCTCCAAATAGTCTTCTTCCTACTTCTTGTGCATCCTCACTACATGACCTTCGTCTCTGATAAACAAACTATGGTTTTGGTCTATCTCCCCAAGTATTTGTGCATGATTGCTCTGGTGCCTGACTCCAATCCTCTGCACCCCTTGGCAAACTTCCTACAGCCTGCTCAGGTGTCACCATCCACTCTTTGTTTCCTTGCACACTTCCTACGTTGGCGTCTTCCCTTACACGAATGTCTTCTTCGACTATTGGCTCCTCTCCTAGTACCTCGTCTTCCATACTGAATAGTAGTGTTTCCTACCTATTGCTTTCCTTCTGAAGTCCACATTTGTTTCAATA